>JAUCMO010000082.1:0-2704515 GCA_032399605.1 Melipona beecheii | reverse complement strand
TAAATAATGTATTGTATAAAAATTAAAAATTGTTCTTGTAATGAATTTTTTTTTTTAATTAAATTAAATAAACCTTTATTTAAGTAAAATAAATATTAATATTTAATTGTACATACATATGTAAGTAAATATTTATAGTATATTTATTATGTTGATAAAATAGGAGAATAATCCAAAGTGATATAAAATAATTAATGGTGTAATTTTATCCTACAAAATACAAATATCAATATAAATAAAATTTTAAATCCCATTACGAAAATTATAAATTTAGACTAAATTAAATTAAATCAAATTATATACTATAAGTGAGTTTATAAAACAAGTAATATTAAAATTTTACTTAAAATTTATTTCCTTTATATATTTTTACTTTTTACTTAGCACAAACTTAAGATAGTAATATAATTTATGTTTTAGTTTTGTAACAATTTTATTTTGACTATTTAAAGTTAAATATTTATTTATCATTTTTATTTATTACTAAATGAAAATTTAGTTTTATTAATAAATTTTATTAAAATAAGTATTTTATTTTAATTTATTATTATATAATTCATTTACTTTGAAAAATAATTATGTATATTATTAATTAATTCTTGAGTTGAATTTATAATACTAAATTATATTTATTAGTTTTAATTAAAAAGTTTTTAATTAAAAAGAAATTTATTTTTTTAATACTATAAAAGGAAGTACAAATTTAACTTATACTATAAATTCAATAATATTGTATTCATCATTTTATTAAATTTTTATAACGAGATACTCATAATATTAGAATTATAAAAAGTAAAATATTTAATAAACTAAATAATATTTGATAGTTAAATGGAAATAACTAACAAATATTAAAGTGGAAACTGATCTAAATAAATAAAATGATAACGACAGTTAATTCAGTACTGAATTATTTTTAATTTAATATGTAAAATTTAATTTGAAATTAATTTAAGATGTTATTAATTAAGTAATTGTTATCATTGTAAAGAGGCTAAATATTTTATATATGTTTAGTAAATATTATCAAATACAAAAATAGTATTTTATTAATTTGTTTTACTATTGAATAATTTTGATACCAATCCATATTTTTAATGTAACAATATCATCTTCAAAATCATGCAAGAATTATATATTATATATTATATTAAGGAATATATTATTATGAAGGAATTCTAATAGTATCTATAATTTATTATGTAACTAGTGGTTATTTATAAATATATAGACGTTTAAACAAAATGATAGTTATAAATCAGAATTTGTAAAATAGTACAAATAATATTATTATTACTACTATATTATATAATTGTATTGTACGTGTATTAAGCAAGATTTAATAACATATTATATAGAATAGTGTAAAAAGTTTGTTTTTTTACATACATATTAATATACGGCTATGATAGCCTTATTAATGATTAATGAAATATGATTCATCCATACCTGTAGAATTCAATACAAAGTCAATGTTTTGATATGCGCAATTAGTTCTGAAATTCATATTTTGTTTTCTTTTCTACATTGTACAGCGTCTATCAGAACTACATATATATTGAAAATTGCTCTAAACAATATCACACTTTTTTATTTTAATTATTTATTTTAATACGATTCATTATATTTCGTATATGTGCGTATATGTGCGAAAAGAAAGATGTCCAAACCATTATGGTATGATTTTACATTTTTGGATCAGTAGAAATTTGTTAAAAATGTTATCGTAAAATTGATTTTGAACTGAAATTCAAGATCAAATTTTTTGATGTTTAGATCATGTATTATGCATCATAAGCGATAAAAATCTCAAAGAAGCTAAATGAAGAGAATCTTGTTCTCTTGGAAAAAGATTTCAGATATATAGCATGTATTAATATTGCGTATGACTTCGCTCCTGCGTCATGAAAAGTCTCAACTCCATTAAATTGTAATTACTTTAATGTTCAATTAGCTTTTACATTAATATTATTTATAATATGTCTATATTTCATAATCAGGTAAAAAGTAAATAGATGTTATTAACAAGAAAACTTGCAAATGAAACGTAAACGCATAGAAGTGTCTAGTGCTTATAAAGGTCACTTAGCTTTTCTTGATAATATACATATTTCGAAAATGAAAACACGTAACATGCGACCTTTATCCGCACAACTACAAAAATATCAATACATACTTCGCGAATCATTTTATACAATAATAGAGATGAAACTGTAGTACTAATTTTAAATCTTCATAAATTTTCTCTGTGGCTAAAAATCTTAGTATTACAGAAAATCTTTCTTCTGCACTAATTACATCTAGTATTGTGTTTTCCATTATACGAAATCGAATACATGAGGATCTTTGTAGCTCGGTTTATGACATATTCATCTAGGAATAGCTGTTTTCGAAAAAAAATATTTTTGGTATTGGTAGTGGCTAATACATTTATTCATTATTTTCAATACAATTAGGAATTTCGTTTTGTTTCGTCTTCAATAGTCGGTCATGTCATAAATTCAGGGAAATTTTGCGAAAGTACGTAAGAGTACTTCATATATATGTATCTTCATATGTATACTACCTAGAGGAAATTTTTACGAACTCTTTCTTGGAGTTAGAAATCCTCACATTAAGGAAGTTTTAAAGAATGAGCACACCAAGGAAACATGCTTATTATAAAATAATTTTGTGCAAACTCAATCAACGTGTCTATTTAAAGACAGAGCTGAATCGGACTTGAATCTCATATGCATACTGAATTTTATATAATTTTGATCAATATTGTCAGTGTTTCGATATTATTAATTAGTATTTCATAGATTTCCGATTTTAAGGACTTTCGCCTTTGAAGTTCGCCAAAGAATTGAAACATAAAACGTTGTAACATAAAATAAACTACAACTCGATAAAATTATATAAATTTTTTTTTTAATTTAGCGTATTAAATTGCTGTATTTTCAATATATAAGTATATTCAAAATACTCCATATATATATTTATTTTTTAAAAGTTTTTATTTCATAAATGACATAAAATTGTGAAGATGTTGAATTCATTTGATTCAGCAATGGATCACCCATGTTGTGTCCATTTGGAAAAAGATGATTATCAGTGAGTATATTTTTTTATCACTATACCAAAAATGTTGAAGAGAGATTCTTTTGTACCCGAGAATTTAAAATTTTGCCTGATCTTTCGCCCTCAAGGAAGATTGATCTCTTCCCTTGGTAAAATCTTTCTGGAAAGGGATACTGAATTTCTTCATGCGGACAGAAATTTAGTGATGAAGGGAAATTTTCACTTTTACTCATTGTTAGTGTCATTTATTTTGACAATCGCGTGGAAATTCTGAGATTTATGACGCGGTTGATGACTTTATCAAAGGTTTATGAAGGTTTAATATTTCAAACCTGGTGAGAATCTTTATAATCCAAAAGGATCTCAGAAATCTCAAAAAACAGGCTATAACTCGCCTTCATTGTTGGCTTTAAAAGAACTAGAAGTGAAAGAAAGAAACAGTATATTTTTTTAACTTCTTGAAAGAAGTGTTGATTAAAAATGCTTTAAAATAATAATTATAATTGGAATGTTAAATTTTAATCGATAATTTATAGTTATAGCGGAAAGATGCCTTTATCATTTCATAAATTTTAATATATTTACATATGTGTATAGAAACATTATTATACATTCGAGATTAAAAATTTGGTTTTAGGGACTAAAAGAATTGTGAAAATTATTCAAAATTCCTTTTGATCTTTTTTTTTTAATTTTATAAATTATTAATAATGAAATTTATAAAAATCTGAAATTATGTAAAATATCTGAAATACTAACTTATTATTTCGAACTTCTTGTATGTAATTATTATATATATATATATATATATATATACATGTTGTTCGGGAGAGTTTCCGTGCTACAATACCTACGGTCTAGGTGCAGGTAGTCCGGGAAAGTTTATTGGGTTTTAAGTACCCTCAGCAGGCCTGTCTCGCCAAGGCGACAGGTACTTGGCTCCTTCGTGCCCCTTGGACCTGCGATCTTCCGAAGCCGAAGGAAGGGGACCCGAGAGAACTTTCGGGCTTTCCTTCGGCTTCCAATTCAGAATCATTTCAACTTTCGGGTAGCAAAGTTCACTCTCTCGTGACACAGACTATCACGAGGGGACAACCCCCTTAATACGCAGCGCGCGGAAATATAATATACAGTCCACATTCTTTACATAAACAAGATCTCGTCTCGCCTCGATACGCGCGCGAACACATGTATAATATTATATATGTATAAATATATATTTACAAAATATTTTAATAAATGTACGATAATAGAATGCAATATTTATTCATTACTTTTAAGAAAGGAATTTATTAACAAGAGTACCAAAGTAGTTTTAAATATTGTTATTGGATTATTTTAATAATATGTTATTGTTTATAATTATATCACTATTATAATTATATTATAATTATATCACTACTTTTGATATATATTACTATACAATATAAAATTTGAAAAAGTATATATTGTGTGTGTGTCTATGTATAAATAAATGAAATTCAGTATAATAAATTAATAATATTCAATTAATATTTTTAGAATAAATAATAAATAATTAAAAGTAAAATAAATATATTCAAATGCTGTATTTAGCGCAATGTTGGATTTTTTAATTTATTTACTCACGATTAGTGTAGTTCTTCAGAATAAAATATTTGTATTTTAAGTAATATTTGTGCACATTAATATTTGTATATATAGTATTTATACATAAATTATAGCTACTACATATTTAATCATTTTTTATATTTGTATATCATAACACCATTGTACACTGATAAAATTTTACAAAATATTAACATTTCATAGTCATTTCATTTATTGCGTGAAATAAACGATACAATATACATAACAAATTGTAATATTTAGTTATATTACATCGTCATTAATGTCGCCTTTCTGATTCAAACAAGGCAGTGTTTATGCAACACATTCATTATTATTACTATAGTCTTTTTAATTAGTATTCCTAAATAGCTTCTACTATCCATTAAATAACAAATATATTTATTTATTTTTATTTCATACTTATACGCAATTTATTTTTATTCGTACTTATACGCATATAATATCTTTCGAGTTTCGATGGATTTTACTATATTACTATTAATGTTAATACTACAAAAGTACAAATAAAAGCTATGATCTCTGTTAGTAGGTAAACTATATAAAAATAGTGTGTACATACAAATTATTACATTTGTCACTTTTATAATAATTTAGTGTTAAGTTTTCTATATATGTATACATGGTCTTTCAAATATGATAGTAAAAGAAAAAATGATTATACATGAAAAAATAAGTGAAAAACGAAGAATAAAATTTTTTTATGTGAGGTTTCATTTTCATGAAAATTGAGTTTGAAATTTTATCAAATGTTCTTAAAAATAGAGTTCTTAGAAATATAAAATATAATTTTTTCACACTTCGCCTTCGACAAAATTATATTTGAAAATTAATCGTACACCTATATCAAGTCAATTCTTAACCAAATACGTTCAAACTTCATATTCTTGTAAACAAAGCTTTAAATAGAAGAATTTTTTTCTATAGTTTACACTTATTTTCGCAGGTAGAATAATCTTCTGTTCATTTCTATTTTAGTTTAAATAACAAAATAACAAAATTCAAATATAGTTGATAAAAATTCGATATTTCAAACACGAAGCCTTAAGTTTAATTTTTTCGAAAAAGAGTTATTATTTCAGAAATAACTTATCAATGAAAAATAAAACAATTTTTATTGCTAACATTCGTTTTGTTATGGTTTCATGTACATAGTTATACTAATAAATAATTTCAATGAACTTAAAGATTACAAGACTGAAAAACTATTTTTAAATACTTTGAGTGGAAATTAAAATAATCTTTATTATTAATAAATTTTTAAATTGTTGTAATATGTTTAAGTTCATATTTATGTTTTTAAGTTAGAATATTATCTTTCAATTCTTCTTATAGATATATAAAATTCTTATGTTAAAATTCACGCATGGATATATTTTCCTGTATAAATAATTGAACATTTACTCGTTTTTTTACCATAAATTTTCTGTAATTTTAAATTTTATTCATTTTAATAAATTGTTAATTCTTCATACAATCTACATGAACTTTTTCAATGGGGTTAGAAATATATATTTCAATCGTTCTGAAATTTTAACAATGAACATATATACTTAAGTCACTTTTCAGAAACCAATTATTATAGTCCTTTTTATAAATTATATATTTTAAGATAAAATTAAGGAGATTAATTTGAATTATATTTTATATCACAATAATTTAGAAATGTTCAAATACATCAGTATATATATATATAAGTTTTTCCTTGCGGGAAATATAAATGTGCGCGCTAATGTGTCTCATGTTGAGTTACTGCTTTAGAGATAATTTTAGTTATTAAATATTATAAAAATAATTTTGATGGAAAAATTTTTGAATTAATTGAATTAATGATAGAAGTCATGGAAGTTATTTATTAGAAATTATTAATTTTTAATTTGACTGTTCTTTTAAAAATTCGAATACTGATGAATATACAAACGTTTCCGATAATTTAATCGAAAGAGAATGTTCCAAATAAAAATTAGTCAATCTCCAATCGATAATAAATTGCAATACTAAATATTGTGGAAAAGTTTTTTCTCAATGAAAAATCATGATCATCTTTATTTTTATTTTTTAATACCTAGTACATTAATACAGTCAAATTTAGCCTCTATAGATCAATTAATTATTTGGGAAAATAAATGACAGTTTATATTATAACTATTATAAAGATTAGTGATATAATCGATACAACTTGAAATACGATTTTTCATCACACCTGTCTTGTTTTTCACAATCGAATGCGTTCCGTATAAAAAATCGTGTAAAAATATTGTGGGATTGGGAATTCCAGAAAAGGACTCGAAACTTTGCGTGACATCTGTTTTAGCATAGCGAAAGTTAGGGAATGTTTATTCTAGCTTTCCAGATCCTAGCTCTTAAAATATTTTAGGGTATGGCTGCATTTATATGCATGTGTGTGGGAACGACGAATGTTTCGTGCGGATGAACAAGAGAGTAGTGAGCCGCGAGGTTGAAAGAAGATAGAGAGTAGTGAGCCGCAAGAGCGGAAGGACATAGAGAGTAGTGAGCTGAAGGGACGAAAGGACTGAGAGACAGCGAAAATTAGTGAGATTTAGCGAGTTCAGTGTGTAGTCGTGTGAAGAAAACCTAGCAAACATATCTAGATTATAGCGATAATTTTAATTTTCAAATCATCTTAAATAAACTCTTACTTTGAACTTACAATAAACATCATCATTATTTTAAACAAAAATTCCCAAAAATTCTTACAAACTGGGATCTCAATCGAGATTCCTACAATATTTATGTTGAGAAAAATAAAAAAAAATTAATCTTAAAAAAATTTATCTTCTAAAAAAGCCAGTTTTATTCATTATCATTTTCCGTTATATTATACAACGAATTCGATTTCTTGGTACTGAAATAGTGATACTGGAAAGTATCGCTGTTATCGTTCAATGTATCTTTACTATTATTTTCTGTATATATATGAATTACATTAATTAATACATATTTTTAGTTGTACTTTATCATAATATAACTTTTAATTAAACATCGTTCTACATTGTGTAACTGTGAAAAAAATTGTAAAATATGTAAAAAAAAATCTGTGTAATTACAAATCGTACCGTATAAAAAAAAAGTATCGTATAAAACGCGATTGAGGGATATATCGAATTGTAGAAGCATCAATGATTAAAGATTTGATTTATAGAAATTACCTTCGATTCTTATAAGTTGAATTTTCTTGAATTCGACTTATACAAAATGTTATTCTTATAACTCAAAAAATCTTATAAAGATTATAGATATTATATTAACGATGTTACAATATAGACTATGGATGTTTATGCTATATTTTCATATTTTTGTGAATATAATTGAGGAAATTAAACACAAACAAAAATTTATTTCCTCTATTAAACATTGGATATATTTGTATATATTTACTTCATAATAGTATTTTGTAAATGAATATATAAAAAAAAAAAAAATACATTTTCATATTTGACCTATATTGGATTGATGAAATTACATTTCAGAATGATTTAGTTATTGAAAGTTATTGAAAAATATTTATACGATGTTATTTACAAGAATAAAAATGAATTTGATTTTCTATTAAAAGAACTTTTTAACAATTTTTAATGTTGTAATTTATTAGCGATTGAATGTTGATTAATTTTTTGTAACAATATCATTCGTAGCAATGAACACTACGTATATTAAGATAATAATAATGAAGTGATAATTTCATATTATAATAGACTACAGATACAAAATTAGAAAATCCATTTAAAAATGTATGAAAATTTACTTTACAATTTTAAATAAAAAAATTTACAATAATATATATCGTTTGAAGACACATCTAGAAGAAAACTTTAGTTGAAGATAAATGTAAAATTTTATTTTTTAATAAAAACCTTTCTAATTATTAAAATATTTAGTTGTTTTGAGTTACATTTATGTATTTATTTTAATTTATGAAATAATGACTTGTTTGAAATATATAATTTAAGTACATTTAGTTGACTCCGAGAACGAACTTGAAGTTAAACTTTTATTTCTGATTTGCTATTAATTTTTTAACTAAAATATTTATAAATAATAATTGTGTTAAAATGATATATCAGAATTAATATTAAATTTTTAGGATTTTACATATTACGTATCCTATTCAATGTTCATGAAAAAAACGAAATTACAAAAGAGCGCAGAATTATAAAGGGTAATAAAAAAATAAAAAATTAATAAAAAATAATTTTAATCTATTTGTGTGGAGTTGTTTACACATTACAAGATATGCAAAAAAATTAATTCGTTAATGATTTTCTTTTTTTTCATTATTGCTTTTTTATACATTTTATATAATAGTATTCTTTATATAATAATATTTTATATACAGTTTTACGAAATAGTCATTAGAAATTTGAAAACTTTGTTAATAAATTCATTCCTATAAATGCAATAACACATTCCTATAACTACGATAAAACTATAAGACGATTCAATAAGGTCGAGAATATTATGTTTCACAACATAATAATTAAAATAATTATCGCAATTTAGATGAAAATTATATTGCATGAAAATTTTATTTTTGTATAAATAATAATGATTAAAGTTGTAAAGTTATAATGATGTTTCAACAATAATATTTCATGTTTTATAGTTTTGTTACATATCTTTTTTTTATGAAATTTAGTATTCTTAGTAATATTTAACACCACTGGAGTTATTGAAATTACTTTAAATATAACATATATATAATTACTCCCATAAATATACGAACATTAAATTATTCGATTTTTAGGAAATTGTTAATATTGTAAAAAAAATCGTAAATCCACTTGACGTTATTTTAAGGATTGAAGCTTCTGTTTTCACAAATCTGAAATTATTTTTTCAAAGATGTTTGTATATCGTTTTTAGATCAATGGGCAAAAAATGTTTAGAAGACATTTTTTCTTCTAAAGCTGCTAATTGAAATCGAAAATTTAATGTCTCAATGTTTATGATTAAATGCAAATATAAAGCATTTATTAAAGAGTTTTAATTACACTTCGACGATTCTTTGGCAATTGCGATATACATATATTGCGATATATATGTAGTTTTATTGCGAACATATTATAATATCAATCAAATATCTCTTACAATATAAAATTTCTAATAAAATAGTAATTAAGATCTAATTAAATTATATTATATGATCTTTTTATTTTATTAATGAATTTGTGTTTAATTTAGTAAAAATAACAGATAAATTTATATATGTATAATAAATTTAAGAATTTTTTATTTTAGATTGCATCACATATTTAATTTTAATATTTAATGATTATACTTTTGTATATACTTGTATTGTACTTTTGTATAATCATTTTTTGTATAATATTTTTCAGAATAAATAATTATTTGAAGTTAGAATAAATAATTGAAGATATATAATTTTTGAAGGCAATTATGTTAAAATACATGTTATGTTAACATGCAAAATGTTAAAACATTTTAATTACCTTTTCTCATTTTCTGCAGATTTTAAAGTTAGATCAGTTATAAAAATTTTATTTATAGTTATTAAGTTGCTCTTTCTTAATTTGTCAATATGCGAAACAAAATTTTCAATATCCTGTATTATAGGATCATTCTATAGGATCTTCTTGGAAATCACATTTTGAGTGACTATTATTAAATCTTTTATTATTTTATTATTTATCGCTATTAATATTGAATAATTGCATTGTACACATACTTTACTACAATATATTGAATACTTCATTTAAACTAATTTCAATTAGAAAATGTTATATTAACATTATTTTACATAATTCAGTTATAATATAACATTTTTTTAAATATATTTTTTATATCTATAGTTTAATTTTTTACTTTGGATGCTAAAGGCTCTACAAAAATATTATTTTTATACTTAAAGACATTGAATAGTTTATAGTTATTATATATATATTATTTAAATTTTCGTACTAGCTACTTTCTTTTCTCCTATAATTGTATCTTGTCTTCGATTTAAATATCTTCTTTTTTAATATCGCTTCTATGATAAAATATTGTATAACATGTTAAATATTGCATATAATGTCGATATTGTTTAAAATTCTTTTGTTTAATATAGATATACAGCGTGTCCGTTTTATCTATGAACAGCAAAATATCTTGACAAATATGAATAATACGAAAAAATGTTTCAGACAAAAGAGAGATACATATGATAATAATATGTGCCTGATCTTGCAATAACATTGAAACGTCCTGTAAAGATCATGTTAAAATTTTTAAATTTAAATTTTATATTTTTTATTACATATTCTTGTAACATTTAAACGCCTTCGAAACTTATTATATTATTATAATAACTTTTATAATAATTATAATATATTAATAATAATTTATTATAAACTTATTCGCATAAATTGTTATCAAGATGCAAGCATTTAAGACATGTCGCCTATCAGCGTTACTCAATGTATATTGTGAAAATGTTGCTCAGTTGTAATTTTTGAAACAAATTGTTTATAATACGACTATAAATGATATTACAAACAAAAATCATTAACATATGGAACTATTACTTCGCAAATTTTAAAAAGTATAGAAACAAAATATCTGCGATGAATAGAAAGTTGTATACTTTTCGGATAACAAAGGAAAAATAACAAAAATAAGTGAAGCACTAAGAAATATTAAACTATTAAAGAATATTAAATACTGAATTTACTGAAATTATTATACTGAAATTACTGAGGACGATTGTTAATTTATTTATTTTTTACTTATTTTTTACAAAATAAATAGAACTATTCACATATGTATGTATAGAGTGAATCACGTAACTTACACACCTAAAATTGCATACAAAATCGGATCTTTTTAGAGATACATACTACGACATACAAAGTTCCAACGACTACTTTTCTCGCACGTTGTGTATACAAAATGTTTAAGTGAGGCCACCTAAATATCTTTCCGAATTGTGATGATGTAAAAAATAGATTTTGCCTAATATGAATGGTATTCGAAAGATTAATAACTAGTAAAAATATTTTTTTCAAGGATTTTTCAAGATCATTGATGTTTTTTTTCCATTATGAATTACTGACAAATTTCGATACACTGCTCAGGATTTCAAGTTACTAAAAGAGATTATCATTGACAATGTAGTAAACATTTTTATTTACATTTAAGCCACATAAGGCTCTCGCATCTTGGCCAAGGTCAGGTCCTTGAAAAAAAAACAAAAAAAAATATTCTTACCAGTTATTAGCTTTTTGAATACTGTAGAGGATGCCTCATATAGAATACTACAGAGAATTCCTCTGTCCTTGATCCTACTACCAGGACCAATAAACGTAAGGTGAAGGACGCATTCCTCATGATATTACACTATTAGGCTCATGAAGCAATTGAAAATCACGCGATCGGGAAAGAGACAAAGAGAATTGGCCTTATGTAAGAACCGATTCCAACGTGCCGCGACAATTTCCAACGTGCCGCGAGGGTAGTCAGTAGTAGTCTTGAGTTCAGAACAGAATTGGATGGTATACTTCACTCCGACTCATTGATGATACCCGAAAAGATATTCGAGCAGTTCATTCCACCTCGAGGAAGCAGCTTCGTAGTAATAAACTCAATATCAAAGTGAGAAGTGAAAAAGTATGGAAAATGTTAAAAAACGAACTCATACAAGACCCTGTACTCAAAGGGAGCGAGGAACCAACAAATATTCTGGCCAGCAACTATAGCGCTGCTATCTGGCAGCCATGAAAAGTCCATGGACAGCCCCAAAAAAGAAGATCACGAAAGAGCAAAACATAAGCATCTCAACTAGGAGAAGGTCCTTCTTACTTTCAACTCTATTCCAATAGTTAAAGTCGATAACACATAAGATATAGACATTGTAAATCTATTTCATTGGAAATAGATACAATATCTTCGTGGACTATTTTATTAGAGATTAAGACACAGAATTCCACAACACCGAAACAAATAAAAAAGACACCCACACAAACTCCCACACAAGATCCAACAAAACCAAAATCCCCTTCAATCTACATATATTGGAGAAAATGTCAACCATATAAAATTTCTTAATGCCCTGAAAGTGAAATACAATAATAACTTTCAAACTAAACTCACTTCTGGCAAACTCAAAATAATGTTCATCAATCAAGCCGACTTCACGGACTTTAAAAACATATGCTAAAAGGACAATATTGAATCTCACTTGTTCACAATAAACTCAGAAAAAAAACTCTTACAATGGCCCTAAAAGGGCTAATTCGTCTTCCTGAAGTAACAATATGTGAGAATATAAGAAGCCAAGGCCTAAATCCACTATACTACTTCCAATACATACCCACAGATGTCCAATTTACAAAATCATATTCGTCCCAGAAACTATAGTGGTACAAATAAATCACATCAAATACGTCGAAAACATTAAAGTTTACTGAGAGAAATACGAGACTCACAATACAGTGTTTCCGCACACGCATCTATAAACTGTAACAAAAAATCAGTTTGCGTAAAATGTGCAGGTCAATACAACACAAGAATCTGCAAATGCTAGATACACTTCTGACTTGCGTAAACTGCAAAGGCATCCAGCCAGTTATTCAAAATGTCTTGTCCCGATTACCTCTTAGCAAGAGAAATGCCTATAAAGAAGCAAAAATCCAAACAACGCACAAATATTCCTGCACCAATTTTCATTCCTGATTCCCAGAAAAATCCTTATTTCCTACACTCTTCACGTACAGACAAACTTTCTCACCAAACATGGACTCACATATGCAAGAGTGGCTCAAGCAGATTCTCAACCCACGCAAATTGAAAAACACAAAATCATAGATCTTATTGAGAAGTTAGAGGACATAAACTTGTCCGATCTAGGCCTCTTTCTGAGGATAATTTCCCTGATACAGAAGTACTGTACCAAATGAACCAATAACCTGAAACCATATTAAATAGTTAAGGAACTGGAAATGACCAGTTGTAAGAATACATTAAACATTATTCTCTGGAACGCTACCAGTGTTAAAAACAAAAGAGCTGAACTACATAGATTAGCTCAAATGTGTCCCATCAAACATAGATATTTTACCAACGTCCCCTTTTGTTACAACTGTCATACTATAGACGACCTTTCCTCAAATCACCTTCTAGTTGAACTTATGCTTCAAACGCATAAAACTTCAAACCGACAAGAAAACAATACAATAACAGACGAGCACCTACGTAAAATTTTGCAGCAAGATAAAAATAAACCATAACCTTCCCACCATTGCAACAATAGATATAAAAATCAAAGATCTCTGTTAGCTAATTTATAACTCCTGCATCGCCACTTGACTGATAACGACTCAAAACACAAGCTCAACCACTCACTACTTCACAATTTCATTACAGAGAGAAATAGACAAAAACGGAAATAACGGGAAATCGCCAACATAAGTTAAACATACTAATTGAGAACTCAGAAACCAAAAATGGTAAAGATAAACTTGCGTAAGATAAACTTAAGATATTCAAAGGCATTGACATACACTATTGCAAACGTACAAACTAACCTGTGGGAAAAAAAACTTGCATACCAGTGCTACAAGATACATCTAACAACATAAACTGCTATTCATATAAAAAAAAGCAGAAAATCTAGCCCAAACTTTCGAATATATTCATTACAACGCACACAGCGTTTGCTCCCCCATACAAGAAGAAACTGAACAAAAGGCTGCTCTCATAACAAACACCTTCTCATGTACAATAAAAATTTAAAATGCACTACTCAAATGATCATAAACATTATCAAAAAATTCTCCAGTAATAAAGGACCGGACAGAATGATAAAACCAAGTTCAAAAATCTACCAATCAAAACTATTATCCAAATTTACTACATTTATAAAGCTTGCTTAATACCAGTATCCAAGCCTGGCAAGCCATTACAAATTATAAGCCAAATCTGCTGAATAATCTAGCAAAAAATCTTTGAAAGGGTCATACATCTCCATCTCCTCACACATGTAAAACACTCAAATATCATAATCCCGCAGCAGTTTGGCTTTAGACACTACCACTCCTGTACCCAACAACTACAGCGAATTACAGAACACATAATAATGGAAATATAACATAATAATTGTTCGGGATTTCTATCTTACATTTCTATCCACGATCTGGGTGCAGGCGCGTCGGGAAAAGTTTATGTGTTAAGTGACCTGAGCCTCCAGCCATGTGGCCTGTGTCGCCACAAAAGCTCGGCTGTCTGGCTGAGCTTTGTTCTACAGCAGACAAGGCCCTCGACCGTGGATTGAAGCATGGAATCAACTTTCCCGAACACGTGCGAAACACGGGTCCGCAAGATCACCCAAAACAGCAACGCCCTTCGTGCCCCACCTTGAGCCCGCGATTTCTCGAAGCCGAAGGAAAGGGAACTGAGAGAGCGTCCGTGCTTTCCTTCGGCTTGCAAGTTAGAATTGGATCGACTTCCAAGCAACACAGATCATCTCTCGCGACATTAAAATTAGCACCGAGAGGAAAACCCCCCTGATATCTACGCGCGTGAACAATAATAACAGATTAACCCAGCTCATTCTACTAGATATAGAGAAAGCGTTCGACTCAATTTGGTACAGCGCCCTGCTCACCAAACTGCACCAGATAAACACTCCAACACCACTCATCTATATAATCACTAGGTACCTCAAGAATAGAAGATTCTACGTAACCGTCAATAGTACATTATCTACAGTCAAGAGTGTACCCGTAGGAGTTCCACAAGGCTTCATACTCTCCTCCTTTTAATCATATATATTAACGACATGCCAAAATCGAAGAACACGCACACAGCAATATACGCAAATAACACTGCTATTTTCGCCATAAAAATGCTACTAAATACATCCAGAATCACCTTGATAAACTTCAGATTTACTTCCGTAACTGGTAGCTTACTGTCAACCCTACAAAGATTCAAGCCATCGCATTTTCCAAAAAAGAGAAACATACCCACGGACCAAGCAAAAATAGCAGAACATCGTATCTCATGGACCTACAGTCAAGTATCTCGGAGTCATCTATGATTTGAAAATATTCTGGGCCCCGGCAATAACAAAAGGAATGAATCTTGTGAATGGAATAAGGGACGAAATAATATTAAAAATGTATATTGAACAAACACAATTAGATACAAAACAGTAAAGTTTCCTCACTCTCTCGATCACTCACTCTCTTCACTAGTCTTAACTCGCTATTCTTTTCTCTCAGTTCCTCTCCTCTACGACTTGACTCTTACCGGCCCATAACACTTCCTATGTCATACCCGACATACATATATATGTCACACATATATACCACAGCTACTCTCGCATTTATACACCTAAAGCCAACACACTCGCAAACTTAACTTATCCCGCCCAAAAAAAAAAGTTCTACCTTTTTCTGTCCAGAAACAGTAAACAAAAATTTCCATCAAATTCAACCTATACAAAATATGCGTTAGACTAATCATCACGTACGGATACCAAATGTGGACGATAACGGCCAGAACTCACATTAATAAGTTACAAAAAAATATAAAACAAATTTCTCCGCATTATTCTGAATAAACCACATGACACGCCAGTCAGAGAACTACACCATGCAGCCAACATATAGACCATCCGAAAATATATCAGGAACTCAATGGAATCAGCCTACGACACTAAACACTATAACACTATAATCCACTAATTAGAAACACCAGAAACTGACATCAACAACATGCTATTCAAAATAAAAACCAGCTACCAAACACGCACAATTTACACTGGTAGATTAATACACCGTACACAAGAAGAACACAACAAGGAAAACTGATTGTTTTTCTGCTATCCTAAACATAAATCAAACTAAACAACCAAAATGATTAGACAAATAATAACAAACAAACCTCTTATGTTAAATACAGGTAATAGGATAACACTATCCCAGGCAACCCCACTACAAGAGGGCAACTCAGGATAAGACAAGAAAAGAAAAAAATACTGGGACAGTCAGTAAATAGTACATAAAATCTAGCAAGTCACAATGTAACGAAGACGTGACCGCGACCACCCTTACCGTAATTTCCAAAAATACTATTCATATTAGGCAAAAAATATTTGTTACATCGTCACAATTCGAAAAGATATTTAGGTGATCTTATTTAAATGGACTACCCTGTATAGTATATATAATGTTAATATCGTGGCATGTCGATTTGAAAACATATCTCAATAACAATTTACGTTGGTAAGAATCATAAGAATATACAGTATCTTGAAAACGTCTCGATGTTAGCTATGGAAATGTGTAATGAAAAATATATGTTTTTATTTAAAATTTTAAATGTGAATTTTACAGGATTTCTCAACAGGGTTTTTTAAGATTATTACAAGATCAAATAAATACCACCAACATATGTCGAAATGTTTTTAAGATTACCACAAGATTAAACAAATACCAACATATGTCCTCCAAAATATAAGATATCTTTCGAGATATTTTGCTGTTCACAGATAAATCGAACACCATATGTGCATCTTCTAAAAAATATAACTAATTTATGTTTAATATGCAAAGGAAAATATAGTAGGTCCCTTCGTTACTCGAATTTTCGACTTTTAGCTATTTTTATTATATTTGCATGGCTAGCTTGAAATTTTGTATGAGGACAACAAAATATAATTCGAGTAATAAATCTTTAAGGCCATTTTTTTATGCTATTCTTAAGAAGTGTAAAACCAACAATTTCGACAGCGAAGGCACAATACTTTGGCATGCCTTTTGTATAGAAAACAAATATAATAAACTTTCTATATTTCAAACATTGCAATTAAAAAATTGTATTTTTAGATGTTATGTTATTATGCATAATAATTATAAAAATAATTGTTACTTTTAGAAGAAAATGATGACAAATAATCTTTATTGAATATGAATCTATTATTAAATAGTCTTTGTTATTAAAAAATAAATAACAAATTTATACTTATAACGGATATCCACGAAAAAATTCTATTCCTTGTATATCAAATATTTCGTAAATTTTTTAGATCATTATATAGACAATTAATTGATATGAAACAAATTATGTACTTATATGCTTCTTATATTTTATATTGTGAGCGTTAAATTTAAATGGAACATTTAAATTGATGTACGAACCATTTAATTTTCCTTTGAGTTATTTTTTAATTAATTTAATTTATAAAGTTCATTTAGTTAGTAGATTAAAATTTTATTCGTTAGAGGAGAATTAAAAACAAAATATTGAACGGAAAGAAATATCTAGAAATAAAATGTATTTGCGTTGTACTGAAATAATTTTGTTTGTTTACAGAATCGGTGTAAAATAATTTTTAAGTGCTTAACATAATATAATAAGTATTTTTTCTAAGACTAATAAATATTTTAAATCGTGTATAAAAATAAAAATAAAAATAAAAATAACTAATACATTGATAACTAAAATAATATAAATAAGCAGTTTAAACATATATATAAAAAATAAATTATATCGAAATTATAGAGATGTGTAAAATTAAAAAATATAAATATTCATTAATTGCATGAATTATAATATTTACATATCAAATTATATACACTTAAGGTCTTCACATTTAATTCAAATTTCTTCAAATAACAAAGGAAATTTCTTTGTTATTTGTTCTCAATTTTATCATATCATGATTCATTCAGAACAGAATAGCAGAATAAATATAACAACTAATGATAAATATTTTCAACATTGTTTCATTTCTGTTGATCATTATGAGACCAACATAGAGCAATAATATTGTTAAAAAATTAATATTATTAATATTATTAATATTGTTAGCTGTTCGCTAACTTATAATTAATCACCCAAACCAATTATTGACGAAGGAATTGAATCCGTTACTAAGGGATGAAAAAATTCCACTATTTGCTTCGGATGCAGTATTGGTTCCAGAATGTGGTCGAAAATGTATCACATGATCTCGATTAGTATGGTCCCTGTTTCCATTATAAAAATTGGATCCAGTTTCATCCTCAATTGGATGTCTCTATTATCAAAGTATGTAATAAGATTAAAGTCAATTAATAAAAAAAAATATGGATATTTCATATCGTAATATGTACATAGATTTAGATTTATAAAACAGCCTCTGGCCGTTGAATCAGAACCACTCAAAATTTTCAACATTCTTTGTGTTCTAACAAAATTATAGAGATTTTCTAATAAAATTATTTTCTATTAAATATATTTTCTAGTAAAATTATAAAGATATGGGGAGAAAGAGAGGGATAACATGTTGAATTTTTCAAATCAAGAGTATGCTGTTTCGGTAGGTACAAATATTTTTAGTGATAATAAAGTTGCTTTAGATCTATGCCAACATGTGTTAGTAGTTGGCTATGTGATATCACATATATATATATATATATATCGTATCGATGTATACGACATAAACTTCTGAGAGTAATAATTCAGGTAGCCAAAGAAAATTTATGATATAATGTTGTGATTAAAACAATCAAATTTTTGCATGTGGTTCTAATTTAATAGTCAGGAATTGTTTATTTTAAAATTTTATTATTAATGTAGAAATAAATGTAATTAGTTAAATTATCTGATTATTAATTAAGAAAGTAATTAAGTTTGATTTATTTAAGTGTAAGGTTTGAGTAAATGCAAATTATGGACATAAATGGTGTGATAGCAGGATACAAAATAAATTGATTTAAATGTTCAATCGATAATTATATATATAATTATAATTATTAATTAATTATAATTATATATATAATGTTATAATTAGACCGTGGAAAATTAAAAAATGTAAAAACAGACAGAGAGCACAAAATACATAAAATATCTGAAGTGTAGTAAATTTAGTAAATTAAATAAATCTCAACGTCGCATTGTTTTTATTTATAACTTATAAAACTGTTAAAAATTTGAATTTCCATATATATTCACAGTCTAATTATAATGTTATACTTATTATGTATCTGTAATTTTTATAATATTTTGAATGAATTTAAATAAGACGATTTTTTTCTTTATATTCCTACATTAATAATATACTAGTTATATTGATATTTTTATTTTATAAGAACACTTTTTTATAAAAATTCATTTTCTTAAACCAATTCTAATTAAGTTCGATATTTAATTAATATTTTATTCTGGTGTATAAAATACATATATGTATCTAATTGTAGAGTTTTTGATCTATTTCTTTCAAATTATCCAATAAAAATATAAGAGACTTAGTTCACAAAAGACTTTACTTGACCTTAACTTGAACTAATAAAATTTCAAAATTAATATGAAAATAAACTATTAAAAATATAACTAAAAGCAGTACATAATTGTAATTGTGAAATAATACATAACTATTTGTATTAATTTTTTAAATCATACTTACACTTGCTCTGTATAATGTTACATTGAAAGACGTTGGATGTTGTTCTACTACTCTAAATTCTACTTCACGTGGAAGATATCCATTTGCATATACCTATAAAATACAATAATAAAAATTGTACAAATAAGTTGATTACATGCTGTATCGTACTGTATCATATACATGATGTCATCAAGTATATATGATAAAATATGATATTTTTAATTATAATATAATTAAGTACTATATTATCATATTGTTATATATTATAATATAATTAAGTAATATATTATCATATTGTTTAATTGTTTCAGAATTTGCTAGTAACATATTAAATGATATAGACATAAAAATGACTGAAAAAATATTGTCTATTTTGTTACTGCTAGTTTGATTTTCAAACAGTTACCTCTAATTTGTATATTCCTGGCAGTAAAATTCTCCAAAATTCACCATATTTTGTAGTAAGAAAACTAACATCTCGTGATTTCACTTTAATAGATGCTCTCTCAATGGGATTTCCATTTTCATCGATAACAAATCCACGAACTCCTCTATGAGCTTCCGCTAAAAATTTAATGAGAGCCTAAAAAAGTCAAAATATGTATAAGTAATTTTTTACGTTTTAACATGAAGAGTAAGTTGCGTAAAAATAGTAAATGAAGTTTACGCAATGTAATTATTGGGTTGTCTAGAAAGTTCGTGCCGATTTTTAGTAGGTGGTGTAAGGACAGGTCTGAATATATCAGAATAATTGAAACCAAATGACATGCGTACGTATCGTAAAAGACGGTACTTCAAGCATATTTGGAAAAAAATTTGGTTACGATATGTTAATTTTTGTCAGTTTTATATGCCTTTGGAAGAAAACAAAGTGCATTTCAAGCATTTAATGCTTTTCTTTTACCGGAAAGACAAAAATGCCACACAAGCGGCAAACAGGATATGCGCTGTTTATCGCGTAGGTGCTGTAGCTGAAAGAACTGTGCGGAAGTGGTTTGCTAGGTTTAAAGCTGGTGATTTCAACCTTAAAGATCAAGAACGCCCGGGTAGGCCCTCCACTACAGATGAAGATCAGATTAAAACACTGATCGAGAATAATTCATGCTATACGACGTAAATTAGTAGAAATGTTAAATATGTCAAAATCCACCATTTACGAGCATTTTGTGAAGTTTGGCTATATAAACTGTTTTGATGTATGGATTCCCCACGATTTAACGGAGAAAAATTTGATGGATCGCATTTCCATTTGCGACTAACTCTATAAACGCAACGAGGAGACACCATTTTTGAAGCAAGTAGTGATGGGGGATGAAAAATGGATTATTTATAATAATGTTAAGCGAAAAAGATCTTGAGGAAAGCGGAATGAACCACCTTAGCCGGTCTTCATCCAAAGAAGGTCATGCTCTGTATCTGGTGAGGTTGGAAAGGGATCCTGTATTATGAGACGATAAATTCAGAGAAGTATTGTTCCCAGTTAGACGAATTAAAGATAGCAATTGAACAAAAACGTCCAGAAATAGCGAATCGGAAGGGTGTCGTGTTTCATGAGGACAATACGCGGCCTTATGTGTCTTTGATAACTCGACAAAAGTTATTGGAGTTCGGTTGTTCTGCCCCATCCACCATATTCATCAGACCTCGCGCCCTCTGATTTCCTCCTATTTCGATCATTACAAAATTCCCTTAATGAAAAAAACTTTTGGTCGAGATAAAAAATCACGTAGAAAAGTTTTTCGCTGAAAGAGAGATTCTGGAATGACAGAATTTTCAAGTTGCCTGAAAGATGGAGAAAGGTTGTAGAATAGAATGTATATTAAAATTTAAATCTTCTGCGTTTCAATTTTCTTTCAAAATCGGCACTAACTTTCCGGACAACCTACAATAAATTATATTTATATTATTTTATTATGATTTCTATGAATTGATTTTTGATATTAAATATCTAAAAGAAGAATTGCCGGAGGAATTCTAAGAATCAAGAAAATGTGAATATTGCAGAGAAGATTATTAACAACATGTTTATCTTTTAAAATATATTTTTCTCACTTTAATTTATTAATGCTGGCTGTACTTAAAGAAGTATTTTGATTGCTGTTGTTATCTGCCAATAAAATTTTCAGACACTATACTTTGAATTATCTTTGCTTGTCAGTGTGTAACATTCAAAAATTAATCGTTTTAACCGAATATCAATTCTGTGCAAATCTTTGCAGATAAGTATATAAGTATATCATAAGTATTTATTTGTTTTGTTAAAAATAATGAAATGTTAGAGACTAACAAGCGATTGATACAAACTGTCAAAATAGTTTGACGAATATTATAGTCACAGACTTTTAATGACATTATCATTTCTTTAAAAATATGAATGAATTCCATTAAGTACACTTCTTAATAAAATTTTGCAAAACCATTACAATAATTTCAAACAGGCATTAATAAGATAATAGCTTACCACGCGATTTTCCTCCCAATAAAATTGCAAGTCAGACGCAGGAGGATATTTGCAGCACGAAAGTTCTAATGTAATTTCCATACATCCATTCCACACGTAGTTAAAATCTTGCATTCCACCAGTGAGTGGATACCATTGTGCTCCGTTAGTGATACCGTTTTTAAATCCCGGCTGAGATGGTGAACAGGGCAATCCTTGGTACATAGATCCATGGTTTCGGGAATACACCAACGACAAGTGTTGAAATACATCATCATCTGGAGAAATACTTGGCGCCGAAGTGTAACTCTGAAACACTAAATTGTTCATATAAATTTTGGACCTGATTTATCTTTAAAAAGATTTTTAAAATTTTGAAATTTCTATAGCATTCTTTAAATACATTATGAGTTATAATTTATCTAACTTATTGATAATTTATCTCAAGAAACTCTTGGATACGCTGTCACGTCGATTCTTTGTATTCTACCATATCCAGATATCTCATTGTTAGTAAAATTTTATGTCGTTGTTTAATTAAAATAAAATATTAATAATAATCGTATTTCCAACAATATTTCTTTTTTATCTTTCTGTACAAGTAATTGCGAGAGAGATATCGTAATGTTATGTTTTGGGTGTTTAAAATGAAAGTAATAAATCAATAGCATTGTTGATTACATTTGTTCAGAATGAGTTTTGTTTCTCTTTCGACTATCATATTATAGATTGATTCCAGAATTATCGATTAATAGCAAATCCTATTTACATATATAAAATTTTTATTATTCTTTTATTATAATAAAATTTTATTAGTTTATTATTTTTTTTATTTATTAGTTTATTTTTTTTATTTATTAGTTTATTATTTTTTTATTTATTAGTTTATTATAGACATTTTATTATAGATAGTTTATTAGACTCTTAGATTAATTGAAAACATTATTATTACACGAATGTGTTTTAAAGCTCTCACTAAACTTAATATTTTTAAGTCAATTGAGAACGTTATATTTTATATATAAATGCATCTCTAAAAATACTGATTCAGATCCAATAAATTCAAATTTTCAAAAAAATACAATTATAAACGCTAGTTTTTAAAATTTATCTTACTATCTCTATGTAATAAATAAATTTGTAAGAAGTTCTTCATTAATCGCAGTCAATAGTGGATACTGAATTCTATTGTAACTGACCTTTATTTATATATATATATATATATAATATTACAATATATATTGTAAAGTGCTTCTCTGTCAAAATAAATAATTTTCACAACACAATATGAAAAACGTATTGATTTTCAGGTGTTGCATATTTAATCAGGATAGATGCTGCGCTATTTTTATGGAAGCTAAGTTGAAATGATACCTTTAATGTCTAAAATACAAAATAAATGTTTTAAAATAAATTATTGAAATATTTAAGCGTTACAATGAAAAACTATTTATTTTCAAAATTTGATAATTAAACATATTTACGGACTTTTTACTTGTTATGATGTCGATTCAATATAAGTACAAAAATAATGCTAAGTTTAATTAAAAAAGAAATATTTGCACTATACACTATAGGACACTTACACTATAGAAAACAAAAATAATTAATTGATGTTTCAGGATTTCAGAAAATAATAATAATTTGTCACGTCATTCTATCTTTAATAATTTATTAAATAAAAAGTATCAATAAGAAAGTTTAAATTGAAAATTTTTAATTTTTGAAATATAACTTCACTCTCGAAAATGAGACGTCTCATCTTGATGAAAGATATTTTTCAATTTCTTAAACGTGATATATATTGAAATTTTAATTTGTTTTAATAAAAGTGATAGTACAAGTACAAGTAGGCAGTACAAATACAAATACATTTTCAAAATGTACGACATCTCTCTTGTAACTCAATATTATTCTACATATAAAAAATGAATAGATAATATATTTTTCAATAAGGCAAGTTAAATGTTTTGATTATAAATAACTTGATTAATTGAAAGAAAAGTATTTTAGCAAATATTTATACTATATATTATATTTTATTGAGCTATTTGACATGAGAGTATGTTTGTTGGGTAAATATTTATTTTTTATTTCTACAAAAATAATATTGTAGAAGCATTACGACAGATTTTCTGATTAGTAAATATACTATACCTGCACATAATGGCGCTGACCGGCATATTCCTGACAGCATGAAAAGTTACACAATACGATCAGATTGCTTTCAATTAAATTAATGAAGTAATACATCATAGTATTAATTTGCTATTGCAATATGTTTAACATATATATGTGTATGTCGTTATACTTTTAATGATCTATTTTCAAAATATAATATTGCAGATCTTTCAATTCAAATATGAAATACATTTCAATATTTATGTAATAAATCTCTTAGCAAAAAATGACTACATATAAAAACAGACTTACGCGAGTTAGGTGTATTATCGAATGGATAACTTGCAACTAAGGCACCACCATGTAAACTTCCAGATAAAACAAATTGAATTTTCGAGACCCATTCCTTTACGGCTTCTGTCTCTGGTTGACTTTTTTTGTTATTTTGTTTAAAATAATCGGGGAAATTTCGATTTAAATCGAAACCACGTGCGTTATACCTAAAAAGACAGTTACATATTCCCTTAAACATAACAACAACATAAACAACAATTTAAAAAGTCTAATCCATTCAATAAAAAGAAAAAGAACAGAAATATATTTCATATATGTATACAGCTTTTTACTGTAAATTGTTTTTACTGATGAATATGAAATACTATTTTGTTTTATTATTTGTTAATTTTAACAATATAAAAAGATTGGAATCTTACCTGCCTTGACCACCTTCGCAGTATCCTTCTTTTGAAACCTCAAAGCCATCAGGATTCATTGATGGAAGAATGTGAATTCTGGTATTGTCTAAAAGCCACGTAATATATGGATCTGATCCATAATTAGTCACAAAGAACTATAAATAAAAAATAGAATTTGCTTTATTAATACTTTTACGATAATGACACGATAATTAATGATACTGTTTACGATAATCTATGTGTGCATAATTTAAAATTTGAAGTATATTATTCAATTACGTTCCATTATCGATTAATTCAAATATATGTATATTTGAACTTTTTTGATGAAAATTTTTCAAAATAATGTCTCCTCTCTTTTTCTTCTTCATTTAAAATCGAAATTTTTTTTTTAAGGTCTAATTTCTTTTTTCTAATTACTACGAATGTGTGTCAACCGAAGACTTTTATTACGTTTATTATTTCTAGTATTCAAATGAAAGAAGAGTAATAATTGTAAACAATTCTCAGAAATTGTAAAATAAAATAATCTGTAATCATTCAGGATGTTTTTAAGATGCTTATGATACGTTTTCCTGGGCTCAAAATATATTAGAAATAATTAGTAAAATTAACGAGTAGGTTTTGAAATATTTTACTATTACGCAAAACTTTACAAACACATTTAATATAAAGCGTAATTTATGTAGATAAATATATTTAATATACAATACACACAATATGAAAGAAACTTTATATAAAGAATTTTAACGTTTAACGTTTATACAATTATTAAAAATATTAATTATTGATAAAATCTTTGAATGCAGGTATTGACAAATATTGGTAGGTATTGAATTCTTTATACAAAATATATATATATATATGTATGTACATATATAATGTACGACAGTATTTTTCTTGGAAACGAAAAATATAAGATTAGTAAAGTTGTGACATGTATTATACGACTACTTACGTAAATCAGATGTAACATTAATTCACGGCCCACAGCTTCGTTCCCATGTATATTGGCCACATATTTTACGTCAGGCTTACCGATCATATGCTCGTAAGGTGAGGAAGAAACAACCATTACCCACAAATCACGACCTATGAAACACATCTTTTATACACATTTATACTTATATTTTTCGATCCTATGTCTAACATCAAAGAAATCAATGATATAACTGATATTTAAAATAATTGCTTTAAAATCGCAAATATCTGGATAAATATTAAAATGGTAGTAAATAGAACAAGGAAATGTTTCCTAGGAAGCATACCTTTTACGGATTTTCCTATAGAATATAAGGCAGTGAGGTTTTGAAATCGAAGAGACGTTGTTCGTAGAAAACGACTCATTTGTTCATAATTATGATATGTGAAGTCGATATTGTACGGTTCTTCGTAAACGTGAAAACGAGCATTGTAGTGGTTCGTGAGATCTTTGTTAATGTGTTGCGAGGCAGCGGCAATTTCACGAAATGCTCCCAGAATGAAAACGAAGAAAATCGGTCCATACATTCTATGCATTGAATAAGAAACAATGTTTATTTCAGAAGCAATGTTCTACTGTCAAGAATCAATTGGTTTTGTTAGTTTATTTTTATAAATGGGATTTTATCTTTTCATATGAACGATGTAATGAACGATATGTTACCTATATATTTTGTATTCTTACTATCATACACACATATGTACAGTTATATGTATAAGGAATCTAATTATTATTATTATTGCTTTTTCATTCATTGTTTTTATACATATAATACAGTTTTATATATTATCCATAATTTTTTCATAATTAATATAAATCAATTATGATTTATTTATGACTAATGTAAGCCAATTTGTGTGATATTCGCAATTGCAAATTGTGTGTTCAACTTTTGCAAAATTATGCTTTATAACTTTAGTAGTACATAATAGATAAAACGACTGTAAAACGGTATCATTTCAAGCTCACACGATGCATATAAAATCAGATCAAGGCTTGATATCCCTCTATGTAAATTATAACGAACTAGTAGGAACTAAAGAAAATTGCAATGCTTTACTATATTATATCAAGCATTTTCGATATATAGATTCGACTTTTATATGTTATTTTCTTTATTTGTATGTTGCATACTATTTTCGATTTCCTTCAATATTTTTTCATTAAAATCGATTTCTGTCAAAAAGGAGTATAATTATTATGTATTAAATGAAGTTTAAAAATACAAGGCTTCGTAAAAAAAAATTAGGTTACAATTGGGCTCGGACAAAATTAGTCGTCGATCAATCAGAGAATACTTCTATAAAATCTCTGCAAACGTTAACTATATTCATTAAAGAAAATGTAAAGATTTAAATATACTATAAAACCAAATTAAATATTTTACAAGACATATTTTATTTGAATTAAATTGCAAGAAAGTTATATTAATTAATTATTCAATACAAGAAATTTAAAACAAAAGCTTATTCCTCTATTTTTTCAATGTAATTTCGTTTAAATGTTACATATAATACATCATTATATGAAAAAATTATATGATATAATGATATTAAAAATTACTTATGTGAATACTACAA
This sequence comes from Melipona beecheii, assembly GCA_032399605.1. Classification (NCBI taxonomy): domain Eukaryota; kingdom Metazoa; phylum Arthropoda; class Insecta; order Hymenoptera; family Apidae; genus Melipona; species Melipona beecheii. The sequence continues at coordinate 2,676,635 of JAUCMO010000082.1, read as the reverse complement.
TTTTTTTACGATCAGCATATTTATCTCGTAATTTTTCTTTATCATTGTATTTTTATAATACAAATTTAATTATCAAAGTTTTATAAATTTGGTGAAATAATTTAAAAACAATATCATCGATGTTGAATTTAATAGAATGCGTAAATAAATTAAACTTATTTACTAAAAATATATAATATAATTAAACAAAATATAAGATATTTATACTATACATAAACATTTAGAGGATTTTAGTATACAAACATAATAAATATAGCGGAGAATTAAAATAGTATATTCTACAAAACTGTCCTCGTGTTTCAACTTGTACGCGATCGTGTACTTTCTCATATATTCTTAAAACCTGTTTACATCGTAATGTTCTTTATGAATGATTTTTCACGTTTTCTTTAAATACATACATCATTTTAAAATGGAATAATTAACAAAAATAGTCCAATGATCGTAAAACAAATAGACCGATGATCGTAAAGTCTTATTAATTACTAATTAAAATTAGTGATTGTAACTAAATATTATAAAATACAAGAAGGATGTGCGATGTGCGTTGTATAAATATTAATTACGTGATTCTTCATTTAAATCTCTAAATATGTATAAAAACAGTAAATAATGTGCGTTAGATTTTGAAGGAAAAACAAATTACCTGATTTGTTTATTAGGCGAAGCGTGAAAGTGTCGTTGGAGGAACTTGGTCAAGTCGTTGAAACGTTCGCGCGGCGGATCGGAAAAATTGGGGGAAAAAATCCAAAGGATGCGAAGCACGTGGCGACGGAAAGGTCGCGGAGAGAAATCTGATTCTTCGCTCGTTCAGACGGATCTTCTCAATGACATAGTACACTAGTAACAGTAGCAAGGCCGAGGCCGTCTCTCGCGGTTGAACACATTGGATGCTCGATTCTCTGCAAACACGGTTACACGAATAGTCATAGAAAAAGAGAGAATAATCCCGTAGGTACGATGAACAGAATCAAATCACGAAGGACAGAAACAGTTTATTTCACCTGCGAGAGTAACTCGAGGTGCGTGATACTGTGAGAACTTACAAAGAGAAGCGCGAAGTGTGCCGCGTGCTCACTACCACCACCTCCACTACTACTAATGAAAGCCACTTCCTTCGTCGCTAGCATCTGACGTTCTAGAACGGCTACCACTACACCTTTGTCGTTTAGTAAATACGTAGTTAACACCATTGCGCCCTACTACTACCACTTTCGGCAAAACAATGAGTAACACACGAACGGTGTCATTCTGGCCCCTTCTCTTCTTTTCTCTTCTCTTCTTTTCTCTTCTCTTCTCTTCTCTTCTCTCTTTTCTCCTTTCCTCTCCTATCTTCTCTTCTCTTCACCTCTCACTGGTATCTCGTCAATTCCTCATCCTCTTTTCCCATTTCTACCTGCCACTATTTCTGTGTTTTCCAAAAAAATTTCAGAAAATCTATCGCCGGATATTTCGAAAAATTCCACTTTATTCTTTCTGTGTATAAACAATAGGCAGAAATGTCCATTGAAAACTCGATAAGTCACGTTTGACGACAAGCTTTTTAACATTTTTGAATTACCTACATTTCCGACGTGCTTTCTTTTATTTCCTGAGTTGTATCGGCGCGCATGCCTGTACGTTCATTTCGAATAATTTCGTCTGATAATCTTCGTATAAAATACATGTAATTTTTGTTATAAATTTTGTATTGCTAAATATTATTTAGTTAAATGTTTTCGCATAAATTTTTCTTTGTCGTGTCATTACTGTTTTTCTCTCTCTCTTTTTTTTTAGTTCATTATCAGGTTCTCGTGACTTTAAAAAAAAAAGAAAGAAAAAAAAATTGTACCGCTCAGTCTTTTTTGAAGCGTCGTTCATTTCTGCAAATGGAGGCATTTCTTCCGTCAAAATCCGATTTCACATATTAGATTCTTGAATTCCAAATTTTTTATGTGCATATGACTGCATATTCGAGGGGAACTCTGGCGTAAAATGAGAAACCTACTTTATAAAATATGAAAACAGAACACGACTTACGAGAAATGGTCGTACGTATGTACAAGTTTACCTCAAATAATGGTGTCGTACGAATACGAGAGAGAAAGTAAGTAGAACGAACTAATCGATATTCCATTCGGAATTTTCGAATAAATGAAAACGTTTTTAACTTTAGCAAAAATAAACAGTTCAATGAAAATAAAATGTAACTAAAGATGTTTGAGTTTGTCTCACTTTTGAACAAATATCACTGTATATAAACACTTTTAGTTTTGTTGCGTGTTGTTTTTTAAATGTGATTTATTTATAATATTATAAATTATCTACAAATTCTATGAGAGCTACATATAATATATAATAACATATAATATACAATATATAATAATATAGAAAGTTATAATAATTTCAATTTGAATAATATTTTATAATGGTGTGTTAGATATATCAAACAATAAATATGTAAATTTAAATTAAGTAAATCTTCATTAATAACCTTTTACCATTAATATTATAGTAAATGTTTCTAATTTCTAGATAAAACGATATCATTCATATATCTATATTCATATTCTTAAATCCTATTTGGAAAATCTAATTTCGCTAATTTCTAATGAAAAAGATAATTTTAATTGTTTAAATAATATTATAAGTAGTTAATGTTATTTTAGAAAAATGTTGTAAATTTCTGATACTTAATTAAAATGAAATTTGCATTCATGATAATTCGAATAAAATTAATACTAAAAGTCTTTACATATTTAAGTTTTCAATTTTCTATTACTCTTCTTCTTCTTTATGCAAATTTATGAAAAGTGCAAAAAATCTAGTGATAATTTACGCACATTAACAACAAATTTGAATACAACTAGTGAAAGTTGTCTAAATTTCTAGTTAATTATCGTTTTATTTCCAGAAACTTTCGCTCCTTTTCTCTGATATTCACGTCAATAAGTCACCTTGTAATAAGTAAATTTCTATTTTATCGCTATGTTCCATATTTCGTGATAGTGAGATAAATATTGCGAACATCAAACGATTGCATATAGTAAACAAGGTCGCATTTTTGCTAGCCTAACGTGTCGTTTGATAAATGATAATCTAAAAATTGATAAGCTAGTAGGAAGAGCAAGCGTTACTTTCGAAGCAGCCCTTGTACACGTTCCAAGAGCTATCGAGACCAGTGTCCTACTAGCAGTGCTTACCGGGTAACAGATCATACTCTTGGATGGATCGTTGAACCCTGAAGTATGGAACACGTTTGAAAAAAATTCCAGTCAGAAGTGTGTCACAGCGGTGTATGATACTAGCTGTTGAGAGTGGAGGTGGGGGAAAATGGGAGTGATGGTAAGGGGGCAGAGTGGGGAGGCTGGAGAAGAGAACTTCTCACGGTCGATGATCTACCTTGAGATGACCACGGGACCTCATTCTTAAAGGTCAGTGGATATTTTCAGCTTCTAATTTTAATACACTTAGTACCACGTGTTTTATTTTATCAATTATGTAATCAAATATGTAATTTCAGATCGTTGATGCAATTTCGGAGTTCGGCTACTTAAAGGTTTCATTCCGTGCGGGGAATTTGTGAACGAAAATGCATGCACAGAAAATGGTCAATGTTTGAAGAACGTGTATGCTTTTGAGGTATACGAGAAAGGAAGAGAGCGCTTGAAGAAAGAACTTTTTTATTCCTGCAATGCGTGAATGTTTGCAGTGATTAATATTGTCTTATTGATATTTTTGTTGAAGGCGTCTTCATTATGAATAAAAAATAAAATCGCAGTTGAATGGAACTAAATTTATTTGACCATGAAGAGATGAACTATGGGTATTTTTATAAGATAATATTGCTTCATTGAAGTTACCATTATCATATCAAATAAAATACCGAAGAAAGATTAACTTAAAAGATTAAATTGTTTTTCTATAAAATAAGTGTTCGTCAATTTCTTTTTCTTGATATGCGCGCATTTTTTTTTTAAATATTTTTAAATCACCATTTTTTTGTTAAATAATATATCATTTTAGTATTATATATTTAAAAGTCAGAAATTCTATTTCAAAAATTTTTTAAATTATTAGAAAAATTAAATAATAAAATTAGACTATAAATTATATTTAAATTACAAAGTCCCGAGTTTGTTCTTAAACGTGCAATTAAATTGCAAATTATCATTATTGTATAATTTTGGATTTCATAATTATAAGACATAACATACAAACTTTTTTTTATTAGATCTATTTTTTTGCTTATAATATATGAGGAGAAATTCAGTTATATTTTGTTACAAATTATTAGAAAAATATTGTTTTTAACAGAAATAAATTTTCTGTTTCTTTTTTTATAAAAAATTTACAATATAATAGTAATACAAAAAGAAAGCATTCATTTTCTACTATTTTAAATAACAATAAAGCATAAAATTTGTGACTCTTGTTTATATGTACAAGAAAAGGGAAACAAATATTGAAGCAATATAAAATATAAAATATAATAATTACTAGCGATACTAGTGATTGTAGTAGTTAATACAAATTGATGTAAATAATTTAAAAAAACAAATTTAGCAATTTTTAAGTAGTATATCGTATACGTGCAACGAAAATAATACAACTCAAAAAATCAGAAAAGCGAAAAATAATTGTAAATATTAGGATAAAATAAAATGATCAAAATAAAATTCACGCAAAATAGACAAAAAAAATTAAAAAAAAAAATTTATAGAAAAAGTTCAGTATCACATAAATTAGGAAGAACGAATTAATTGTTTTCTACCAGTCAAATTATGAAGATAAATGGACAAGATTTTCGTAATTGGTGCATTCTGTGTAACATTCTCATGTTGCTAAATTAAAAATCACATTTTGTCGAGTTGTATCACTTTTGTTGGAGATAAGCGATATATTAACAATATTTAACAAATAATAACGATATTTAAAGATATTTAACGAAAAATATTGTAAATATTAAGTATAATAAGTTTTTAGAGGTTTTATTATGTTTTTTTAATAATTAGAAAGATAAATAAATCTATTGTTCATTAAATAAAGAAAATTAGATGTTTTCTTTCTTTAGGGAAAAATATAAGTATTAAATGATGTTTGGCGTTATAATATTGTAATTAATGCTATAATCAATATTGTAATTGATATTAATTAATTATTAGAAAATATGTTGTATTTATATTTATTGATAATTGAAACTATATTTTATTTATTTATAGAATTGTGTTTTATTTTAAAGCTTTGATTTGTTTAATTTTAATTTCAGAATAAGAGAAAAATCTCTATGACATTATCAATCAAATTATTTTTTACTAAAAGATATATTGAACTATATACATTTAAATTATTTTTCTAAAACATGTTACATAATTTATTATTATTATTTTGTTGATAATATAAAGTTTACGATAATAAGATTAAGGAGTTTTTGCGTTGAACTTTTCAATTAGATAGGACAAATATCAAAAGTAAACTGCTACACAATTCTACAAATTTGATTAATTTATAACTTTGATATAATTTGATTTTCAAATCAATGCATATAAGTATTTATATCTTATAAAAAATTGGAGCTATAAGTTAATGATTTCAAAAATATAAATTACAGAAGACGTGTAGATGTTTTAAAAAAAGTTTATTATCAAGTATTAAATTTTAAATTCTTATAATTTTATAATACTGAAAAACATAATTAAATATTATTTACTCGAAAAAAGCATTTTTTTTATAATTTAACAATACTTTCAAATATAAAATGTAACGTGTAAACTTAAGCAGTTTATTTTATATGTACATATATGTCAAAGAATTTCATCATTTCATCAGAGGTTTAAAATAGACTTGGTGTAAGTCTTAGCCAATAATTTGGTGAAAGGACTATTTTCACTATATAACACGTTTCAAACTGAGTGGTGTGGCTTTTTGCGTTCTGTCTTTACAAAGTAGAAGAAAATTAGTATTTTTTCTGACTGGTTGTGTTTCAATTTTGTTATAAATTTTGAATAAAATAATGAAAGTGGTGAATTATATTTTTTCAATTTCAAATACGTCGTTGTGTTAATATAATTATAAAATTATAATTTGAACAAATATTGCATATATAAGTATAAATATAAGGAGGATTATATTTTCAAATTGTTTTTCTTTATTAATTAAAAGTCGTTTATTAAAATTTAAATACTTCTGGAAACAATTTATAAAATTATTTATTTTGTACGTAACAAAATTCTAGTGTTTTTGAATTAATGTTTTTCGAAAACTTTTTAATTATCAAAATGTTTTCAGTAATATTTTTCTACTTTAGAAAGTCGTTTTGTGTTTAAAAATCTATTGCTATGACGAAACAAATTTAGATAAGAAGAAAAAATCAGATGTAACGAGAACAATATTTGTTTATATCAAAAAATGTGTTAACTTAGAAATTTATAAGAGAATCAATCATTTATAATTTTAATCAATCATTTATTTCATAGAAATTTAATGAAAATAAGTAAAATGTCTTTCATGTTAGACAATTAAAAATACATTTTAATTTAAATCAAGTTTAAATGTAAACAAAATTTGACATTGTATCAAAATTTGTGAAACTGTAATTTTATAAGATTTAATAATTATTTAATCATATATTTAAAGTTAGTAATAATGTGAAGATTATATATTTAGACGTTAGTGGTATTGTGAAGATTCAATGAACTGACAATGTGGATCACTATTCTGTGTCTCGTGATTATACTAATAATAAAAGTATTGTTCAACTATAGACGACCGCTAAAATTTCCTCCGGGTACCATAAGTTTCTGTGAAGTTATATATTTATTAAGTGTATAAATTAATTAATGAATTAATTGCAATTTTATTTTAAATTCAAATTTTCTTATGCCAACGTTTCAAATGAAAAAATAAAAAACAAACAAGTGTTATTAATTTCAAAAAACAGTATTAATTTTAACATAGTTCGATAAGCAACGTATCGGTGTCTTTTTTCTATTTCAATTAGTGATGTATTTTTTAGGTTTTTTAATTTCTCTCTTACGCAGAGTATTTATTTAATCCAGCCTCTTTAAATTACTATTTATTTTGATCATTTCAGTTGAAGAGTTTCAAAAAACTATTATTGAGTTTTTTTGGCTTAAAATTGATATCTTTTTGAAAAAAAGAATTTGGTAGTTGTCTAATAATAGCATAAATCTATAAAAAGTAATGAGAATTATTTTTCAGATTAAAATATATCTTGCTTTTTTGTAAATAAACGATAAATTCAAAAAACGAATTCATCTGCCACGAATTAATTTATACACCTAATAGTATGCAAATAGTTATATTTTTAAAAATGCTTAAAAATGCATTGATTTAAGGTCCGCGAGGTTTACCTTTCGTTGGAAATATATTTGATATCGCAAGATTAGTAAATGAGACGAAATATTATTGCGATGCTTGGTGTCGATTAGCTGACAAATATGGACCTATTGTTGGTCTCCGGGTAGGTTTCGACGAACCGCTAATTATAGTTTCTGGAAAGTCTGCAATTACAGAGATGTCGATCTGAATTTGACGGCAGACCAAATGGATTTTTATATAAATATAGAAGTGGTGGCATTCGACAAGGAATATTGTTTACAGACACTGATGTCTGGCACAGTCAAAGAAGGTATCATTGAAATAAAATTTATTTCCAATTTATAAATAATAATTATATTATTAATAGATTAATATTTATATAAATACAGTTAATAATAATATTATGGTTTAGTTATTATACATCAGTATATTAACTCTTTGAGTATTAGTACGTAAAAATTACACAAATAATCTCATATGTGGATCTTTTTGCAAATCTATATTTTGGAGACTCATTAAAAAACTTCAATTTTAGAAAATTATTTTCTAAATTAAATGTTATAAAAAATACTAAATTTTAAATGTATTATTATACGTTTTCATATTCTGTTTTCATGTATTATTATACGTTGTTCATTCTGTACAATTTTGCATTTCAAATTATTTTATAAATCTGCAATCTACTTATAATCAATAATAAAATAATTAGTTTATTTGTTAGAATATTTATTTTTATTGTTTATTTAATGTTTATTTATTAGAATATTAGAACATCAAATGTAACATATTGCAATATATTGAATAAATCAAAGGACTAAATGCGTTCCTAAATTGCTCCTCATTCAGTATTTTTTAGATTTTTGGTAATTTCGAGTATCCAAAGGATTAAGGATATTTTTATCATTTGGAAAAATTTAACTGAATGTTTGAATATTTATATATTTCTCCAAAACGTATTGAAAATATTTTTTAGCATAATTGTTTTTATTTATTATTTTTAACAGATTTGCATTAAAAACACTAAAGCAGTTTGGTTTCGGAAATAATTCAATGGAGAATGTACTCCAACACGATGCAATTACATTAACGAATATTATTATTGAATTAACAGAAAAAGGAACATTTACAAATATTCGATCCATCATTTCAGCAGCTGTTCTGTGCAATTTGTGGCTTCTCATAGATGGTACAAAGTATGCGATTAGGATAAGAAAGACTTTATTAGTTCACTGTAGTATTTGTTATTAAATTACATGTTTACATATTCAGATTTGATGTAGGAATGGAAAGTACAAATTTAAAGGAAGCAATACATATATTAAAAGATCTTGTTAGAAGTGTGAATGTTTCTGGTGGAATTTTAAACCAATTTCCCTTTCTCAGATACATATTTCCAAATTTAACAGGATATTCGATGTTTGTAGAACGTCAAAATCGTATAAATGATTTTTTTATGGTAAGACGCTATAAATTTACATATTAATTTGTTTTCTTTTTTGTAATAATCACTAATATTTCATTTTCAAATAATGATCAACCAAATATAAATATTATTTCCAATTATAAATACTAATACCTAAACTATTTTTTTTCCTTACAAAGTATTTCAATTCTCTTTTTAATAAAAATTCATCAGTAGATATAATATGGAGAAAACATTCTACAGTCTATACATATATATAGATCATTTAAAGCTTTAATAGTTTATGCAATTATTATAATTATGAATGATGATATATTAATTATAGTTAATGATACTATAGTAATGAAAAATTATTTCGAGATGAAACAAAGTAGTAATAAATTTTATATAGTAATAAATTAAATCATTATTATTCTTACGTCTATTGATTTTGAAATGATATCCATTTTCAAAGAGGATATTAATTGAAAATATTATATATAGATTTTAAATCTATCTTTGTACCATTACTATCATCATTTTATGTATCATAATAATCATTGTCTATACAGAGTGCTATGGATATAATATCTTCATAAACTTTCGTTAGAGAATTTTTAATAATCTCAGGATCACTTTTATTTTCTTAAATACCATATTAATTCTTTTTTAATTCTTTTTTTTAATTCTCTCTTTTAATAGCAAATATTTGGACTTCGATGATTTCAATGATTTATAATACAATATAATACGATATTAGATTAAAAAATAAAACAGTCTTGCATTACAAAATATAATGTATATGACTCTTCTAATTAATTAATTTGATGACTCGTACATTTTTTATCTCTTTTAGATTGATTATAACATATATTAATTAGTTTTCTCCGTATATATAAAATAGTATTATTAATAGTTACTTTTCTGTAAGTATAATATTTTTGAAAGTTGCATAAAGAAAGAAATCTAGTAATGTTATATAGAGAATTAACCTCGATATTTATAGATTTGGAAATATTCTATTGTGTAACTGTTATATGCATAATATCATATTGGTACTATATTATGAATAATTCATGAAAAAAAATTATTTTTTTGAATAAATTTTTTTTTTAGAACAGTCAACAATACAGGATCAATTCTAAATAATAGAAAGTATATGTATGGAGTTAGGCAATCAAATTCTTTATTTAATGTCAAAAAATCTTGTATTATATTTATATTTTATTTTATATTAAAGATTATTGAAATCAATCTAAACATTTCTATTCCGTACTATTGACGATAAAAAAGTACAGTTGTTGTTGAAAAAAATACAAATGAATTTAAAATCTTAGAGAAATATTGTTTATTAAAAAGTTATCTGTTTATATATGTTATTATTACAATTACTCGTGATTAAAATGTAAAACTTGTATCAGGAATATTAAAATATATTAAAATATATTGGGAAATTAAAAATAGAATAGCAAAAAATATTAATTAATACAATAAAATACATAAATTTTTATTTAAAATACATATTTTATGAAAAAAAAATACAAATTAGTCATTTTAATCATTCTGATAGTTCTAGTGCTAAGACCCTCTCATACAACATTTTTTGTTGTTTACAAACTATGTTTACAACATACAGTTTTTTTTACTGTGATACTTAATTTTGTTCTTATTTTTTTATAATTAATTTCAGCAGGTAATATCGAAACATAAACGGGATAAAATAGATGGAGAATGTGCAAATTTTATAGATGTTTATTTACAACAAATAGAAGCACAGAAGATGAATTTTTCTCATTCTTTCTTCAATGGTAATTATTTTATCTAGATCAATTAATTATATGTTATCAATAAACATATACAACGATATTTAATCAAATACAGTGATATTTCTTATTACAATGCAATTAATGTCAAAGTGAATAAATAATCCAATAGATAAATATTTTGAGACATTACTGATTACAAATTATAATTCTCTATGAATTGTTATTAATTTTAAAATATAAAAATAAAATCTTTAATATTTAGTTTATATAATATTCAGTTGCTATTTTATGCATGAATGATGCATTCGGATAATTAATTCTTTTTGTACATAACAGATTCTTAAAATTGAAAATTTTAGAATGGAGTTTAATATTTACATACGTTAAAATTAAACATTATTTAAAATAAATATCAGTCCACATGTCTATATAAATTGATTACTTTAATCTATTTAATTTTGCTCAATTCATCATCGAATCTATTCTGCACACTAAGGTTGCGCAAATCTTTATTTAAATAAAGATAAAAAATAACAATTTAAAATAATTATTTTCGCCAAATTATTCACTAATTTATTATTTTTATTTGAAATTTATATAAAAAAGTGAAATTTATACGATAGAATTAGAAATTATTTGAAAATTGTTATAAAATATAAAATGAAATAGGAAATTATTTTATTTGATAGCCAAATAAGAAAAATTATTTACTTGTTTTAACAAATTTATGTAAAATTATTTCAAGATAACATTGGGTTAAATAAAGTGATATATTATTTAAATAATTATTTTTCAAATATTTTATTCAAATAATTTAACAATTTTATTGTATTTTTGATTGAAATAATTTTTATTTATTTTTATAATCCTATACATATATTAAGCCAAGTCAAAGCCCTGCGAAATTACTGATGAACAAAAAATAATTAAATTTTATTATGCATTAGTGAATCGTAATTGATTATGGATTACAAAAATATAAAATTAAAAATGAAATGAAAGCGAATAATTTTATTATTAAAAATTATTGAATATCATTAAAATATAATTATATTTTCTTAGCAAATGAAACTTTACTTACTTCTTTAAAGTAAAATAAAATAAGTAAAATAAAATAATTTTATACTTATTCCAGAAGTTGTGTATCTTTAATAAAATTTTTTCTTTTATAGAAAATCAACTATTATATGTAATAAAGGACTTATTTAGTGCTGGTGTTGATATTACTGATCTATACTATCGGTTTTGTAATAGCATTTCTCGTAGTTCATCAAGATGTACAAGCTAAAGTGTACGATAAAATCAATAGTCATAGGCAAAGATGTATTAGGGTGTCCCATAAGTTTCTTCCCTTTTTTTAATGCGAAATGAATACACGATATTTTTTGTTTAAGATGGATTTATTATGTTATATATGAACCGTTCTGTTCTATAACCTTCTTTCATCTCTCAGGAAGCCTCATTATGCCCTCTTTCCAAAATTGTTTAAGTTTACTTGTAAAATATTCATCTAGGTGCGTTTTTATTTCGCTTATGGATTTGAAAGATTTACCACGGAGAGAATTTTTTAAGGAGAGGAACAAGTAGTAATCGGATGGAGCAAGGTCTGGGGAGTATGGAGGATGAGGTAGAACGTCCCAATCAAACTGTAATAATTTTTGCCTTACGGCTAACGCAACGTGCGGTCTTGCGTTGTCGTGATGGAAAACGACGCCTCGTCGGTTCGCCAATTCTGGCCGTTTTTCTGCTATGGCTGCTTTCAATTGATCCAGTTGATTGCAATATTTGTTAGCATTGATCGTATCATCTTGAGGAAGGAGCTCGTAGTACACTACACCTTTCCAGTCCCACCAAATGCACAGAAGAACCTTCTTCGGATGAAGTCCAGGCTTCGCAACAGTTGAAGGTCTATTTTCCTTGACCAAGTGCGTTTTCGATGCACATTTTGGTATAAAATCCAAGTCTCGTCTCCAGTGACAAGCCTCTTTAAGAAAGGATCCCTTTCATGTCGCTGGAGAAGCAAATCGCACGTAGAGACGCGGTTCATAAGGCCGGTCTCCGTCAATAGGTGTGGAACCCAAACTTCATATCGATTCGCATATCCTATCTTGATTAAATGCTTATGTACCGTTGTCTTGGGAATATTAGTGGCATCCACTATCTCACGCACACTATATCGTGGATTTTCAGTGAGCACAGTCTTGATAATGTCCGTATCAGTCGTTGCTGGGCGGCCGCTGCGGTCTTCATCTTTCAACTCGAAATTGCCAGCTCTAAATTTCTCAAACCAATTGCGGACGGTCCTAATAGTGGTAGTACCACTCCTGTAAACGGTGAAAATCTCGTCTGCAGTGTCCTTTGCACTATTGCCTTTTTTAAAGCAATGAAGTATAACATGCCGCAAATGCATCTTTTGGCTCTCCATATTGAACGGTGCAGAAAAAATTTTAAAAGAGACTTTGTCACCAACGAAACGTACTTTGAAAGAGCTCTGGGACGACTGAAACCGATGCCATAAACGGCTAAGAGATAAGCCTGCATGTTTATATAAACACAGCCACTTAGAGTCACTCATAACGTGGTGCGGAAGAAACTTATGGGACAACCTAATATATCCTTCTCTTAGTGATAAAGGTAAGTTGTATTTAAATATTATAATAAACATTTTTCAAAACAATCTTGTACAACAAATTATTAATAATTGTAATGAAAACGCTCGTTCATAATATTCAAATAGAATAATTTAAATAATAGTTTTATATTTTTGTTTTTTCATATTTTTCAATTAATATGTTCATTTATATCCAAGTATACTGTCATAAGCTTTTACTTTAAATTTGAATCATTAATAAATTAAATCAAATAAATGTCTACAATGTATTTTTTAAATTTTATTAAATAGATATTTTTTAATTTTTTAGAATTAACATTATTTTAAATTACATTATAATTCAACTTTATATATAATATAATATTGATAAAATTTAATGAATAATATTCATAAAATGAGGTGACGTTTATTTAATGAATATAACTTGAGATCAAAATGATACACTTTGATTCAATCTCACTGCAAATGTGCACACACTTCTATCATGGGAAGACCTTTACGGAAATGAATAGAAACAAAAGAAGACTAAAATAGTGTCTTTTGAGGAGGACATATGCAATAAATTCGAAAGTGGATACTTTCTAACAAATATTAATATGACTTAATAAATAGGCGTTTCAAATTACTATTTTAATCCTGCTACGTTCTTCCAGTCATTTTTAACCCTATATTCCTATATATTCCTCTATATATTATCTATATTCCTCTATATTTTTCTCAAGTTTAAATAAAATATGAAGAAATTTTTATTAGTATGCATTATTCTTCGATTAAGTTTTTTGTTAAATATCTTCTAAAAATATTATAAATCATTTTTATTTGCTAAACTAAATATAAGATCGAAATATAAAAATTGGAGATTGTGGCAGAGTTAAGCAAGTATTAAAGGAAAAGAATTTGAGAATAATTATCTTCATAATAATAAAAATTCTTCAAATATTTAAAATCCATTAAAATTAAAATATTTTTTTTTACAATAATCGTTTGCAGATTACCATATTTAAAAGCAGTTTTAGCAGAAGTATCAAGGCTAGCCAATATTGGTCCAACTTCCATTCCACACCGAGCAATAATAGATTCCAACTTGCTAGGTTTTGAAATAAAAAAAAATTATACTTTGTTAGCTAATCTTAAAAGTGTTCACATGGATAAAGAGCATTGGAGAAATCCGGAAGTATTTCGACCAGAAAGATTTATTGATGAGAATGGAGAATTTATTAATGATTCTTGGCTCATACCTTTTGGATTAGGTAAGAAAAACAAATTGTTTGGTATTTGATTGTATTCTTATTTGTATCTTGATATAATTGAAACATTTAGATATTAATTTAGATATTTTATGATGATATTATATTTTATCTTTTTCCAAATGATATTTAGACATTGTAAATCAATGTTGCAAAAATGAGTTCTGAACCTCGAACTTCGGAAGTTAGAACAGCGATTCAAGTTTTAAGGATTAGAGCTCTCTTTGAACCTTGAGTTGTAAAAGCTTAAGTTCTTAACGCTCGAACTCTTAAACTCGGAGATTCGAGCTGTCTGGATTGTACAATAATAACTGCAAACAGTATTATAGACTATGAAATGTCACGTATACAGATGATATTTAAGAAATTTGAGAGCTAGGTCTTAAAGCTTCAGTCTTAAAACTTTGAAAGCTTTGCATGATAATAGTCTTAAAAACTCAGCTTTTGAAGTTGAGTTTTGAAGTTTTGAAGACTCGAGCTTTATATTTATAATATTTTTATTCGAAATATTTTAATTAGTATTGAACAGAAATTTTTTTATACAAAGTTTTATTTATTAGTTTTAATCAAAACTAACAGCAAGTAAATACAAATGATAAAACTAATGTTTAGGGAAAATAAGTCCGATAACGTTGAACTTCACATACATTGTCAAGGACAATGTATGTTCTGATTAATAATAAAATAGATTAGATTAGTTTATATCCAATTTCGGAATAAGAATACAGAGAGAGGGGTATGTGTTGGAGTTTTAAACAAATTTTTCATTTAATAATAATGAAATATTCTTATATCATAATCCTCTTAATTTCTTTAGATAATTTATCGATTAATTTAACGATTTATCGCTTTAAATGACTTTTTTTCATTCATATATGTATTATTTCGACATGCATATTGGACATTCATATGTTTTAATACTCAAAATAACTGCTATATTTTTCAAATATTTTTAAATAAAGTTAATAACTTTTTAATAAAAAAAATGATGACTAAAATCTCTTGGAAGAATATACTTGACAATATATGTGAAAGACTGAGAACTATAATACTGTAAGTCTAAATTCTTATAATTTAAATAAGTAATATTTTTTAAGTATTGAAGGCTCTTATATGTCTAGTTTCATGATCAACTATTATAAATTCATTACTATTAAAAAATGGCTTCATTTTAACAATTAAGAAAGCAATAGTAATAAATACAAACATAATAATTTTATGAGAAATATCATAAGAGTGACTTACAGTATTATGATTCTCAGTCCTTCATACATTAAAGTTGGACTTGCCTTCCTTAAACGTCAATTTCACTATATATTTAAATCATAATCAAATCATTATTTCTTGTCATATAAAAATTTATTATATTTATTTTTTGACAGGTCGCAGAAAATGTTTGGGTGAATCTTTAGCGAAAAATACAGTTTTTCTTTTTGTGGTGTGCTTAATGCAAAAGCTTCATTTCATGTTGCCATCAAATCATCCTATGCCTTGTTTACAAGGTGTTGATGGATTTGTAATTGCACCACCTGTAATGGACATTATTGCTGTTCAAAGATAATGATTAACATAATAGAAGAAAAAATTAAATTTAATTAGGAAAATTATTTGTCAAAATAATTATCGAAATTATTGAATTATAAATTATATACTGATAATATGATAAAAAACTAAGATAAAATTATTATTCTGGAGATCCACATCCAATAATCTTAATTTTTACATATCACAGTTTTGCAAAAAAAGTAACATAACTCAAAAAATATGATTTTCGAGGTATTAGAATAAAATTACAGAAATCCTTGACTAATTATGAAAATTTTATTCATTTATTTTCTTAATTTGATCAATAGAAAGAAATTGTGTTTCACGTGATACTGTGCCGTGTTACTATAAATTTTATAGTGAATAAATTGTGAATAAATGCATATTGATAATATGAGAAATGCACTACTTTGAATTGCATTATTTTTTTAAATTAATAAAATAATGTCTAATTCTATTCAAAATTAATTTTTTGTTTTTCTTGAAAAATTTATTTTTTATAGTTATGACATTTTCTTTGCAAAGGTGCGATATTATCAAAATCACTTTCTTCAAGAAGTTTTAACTGTCGCTCGTTACTCGTTAAGAAATTATTAACAAAATAATTTTCATAAGTAGAATGTACTTTTTTTAATACTGGATATATATTTGTAACATAAGTCAACTTTATTTTCTTTCATACTTATCCTGCTACAAATATCTTGACAGTAGCATAATCTTGTAATAATTTATGTATATAGACTAATTTTTTTAAGAAATTGCACCGCTTATGATATCGATATTTGCTTTAATACTATTTTCAATTATGTTATTATTTTAAAAAGTTAAAATAACCCAGATTTTTTATTAAATAAACATTTTTGATTATTTTTATTATAATTTATTATCTATATTTTATTACACTTTTATTATCATTTGTTACGCAACAATATTGTTCGGGACATTTTTTAAAATTGTGGCTGTATGTCTCTTTCTCAAAGAGAGAGTACGTGTGTGTGTATATATATATATATATATATATATATATATATATATATATATACGGGTACTTAGAGAATATTTAAAACTAACTCGAAAACAAAGTTTTAAAAAGAAAATTTTATTCTTTATTTTTGACTTATTTTTTCATGTAGAATCATCTCCTCTTCTGTGCTATTAACGCAGGGACATCTTGTATATATATTATATTGGAAAGATGTTCTTTGATTTCTTAACTTTATTTATACAAAAGAAAATCCTGATTAGCAAACTCGGTATGTGTGTTTACGTTATTTTAGTTTTACGTTTATGAATTTATTAAAGCTAAAACGAACAAGTGAAAATATAAAAGAAATTAGGTTCTCTCGCTACTAGTTAATTGCAATTAAGATATAATGTCGCGTGATTATAAAATTGCGTAATTTCATGAAATTAATTGTGCCATTTTATTTTAGAATGTAAACAGATTTTTAAATTCCTCCAATAAAAACGAGTTCAAATATCGTATATTTTCAATTAAATAATTGAACGTAAAGTTTTTGAGGCGATATAATTTCTCTAATTAAATTGTTATTAATAAACGCAAAAAGATATCAAAATTGTAGAAAAGAAATAAAAGAAAATTTTATTAATATGTATCTTGTTATTAACATGTGTCGATTATGCTATTAATGTTGCATAGCTGATGTCGTAGTAATGAGAAATCTCACTTAAGGTTGTAAAAGAATTAAAATATGAATCAACTTGACGATCTGAAGATGAAATGTTAAAAATTTTTAAACAATTAGTTTTAATTTCTGTTTTGACACTCCAAATATAAAATTTTGGATCATTGCGTCACAGAGATATATTATTTAAATAAAGATGTATTTCGAATACATACGAAAAATATATTTAATTAAAATATTTAATATACTAAAATAGATTGTTGCTTAGACAAAAATAGATTTAATGTGCTACTTTACTTTTTTGTTTAATAGTTTGAACATAATAAGTTTTAACTAAGATTTAAGTTATTGAGATTTAAAAAAGAGATTTCAATATTTAAATAATTGTTCCATAATTTTTGAAATTTTGTTGTAATTGAATTGCGCGATTAAAAATTATAACAAATATAGTTTTTTAATACTAAATTTTCTGATTTATCATGCAATTTTATTAACAATACTAATCTTATCTACTTTAATATTTATGACGATAAAAGAAAATTGATTTATTTTTTATTTATGAGAAGATAAATTCTATAAATTCCATAAAATCATAATAAACACAACACTTACACATTGATATAACGTAAAGTAAATAATAAATAGATTGAAATCCGCGCTTAAATTCATAAATTATTAAGGCAGATATACAATGATAGTTAAATACTCATATTACAGATGTCGAATATAATTAATGAAAAAAATAATAGCAAATGAAAGGGATTTGAAAAAATGAATTTTAAATTTGATTAGCTATAAAAAAACACAGAAGAAAATATATTATGGCTTATTTTTTAAATTTGGAACTTCTTATACTAGTACTTCACTACTTTGAATAATTAGATATTATGTAAATACAGTTCTTTTTTTGTATATGCAAACCAATAGGGGAAATTTTGCCCTACGTATTTATATTGTTAATTGACAATTGTATTTAAAGATATATTTACACAATAATATTAAAATCGAATACGTTCTGTGCTCCATCTGTGAGAGTTTTATCATATATTTTTGTTTCTATTGTACGTGAGTTTCTTCTCTATTTTATTTATACGTTGTATACGAGAGATATAGAAGAAACAAGAATTGTCTGCTTTTTGTCTCAAAAATGATTCAAAAAAATTGTTAAGAGAAGTTGTTAAATTTCTGTGGTAATATCTGTTACGTAGAAAATACGTAGAAAATGTTACTAACATAAACTAGAAATCATATATCATATACTGCAATATCTGCTTCAAAATAATCGAATAAATGACGAATTCAAAAATGTTAATATATATTAAATTTTGTTCATTTGTTATATATTTAGTTTATTGTATAACCTTTAGTTTAGTGTATAACCTTAGATAATATACTTTTATTTACCTTTATTATATAATTTCAAATATAATTCAAATTTAATTTTTCAGATTTTCATCTATATTATTTAGTACTTGACAATATGGCAAAAGATCCATCGAATGAAACTGTTTTGAGTTACTATGACAGCTTACTGAGAGCAAATGATGTTGCGTTACTTCAAGGACCACACTGGTTAAATGATGTCATAATAGGATTTTATTTTGAATATCTGAATGAAACACTTAACAAAAATGGGAAAAAGGAATTATATTTTATCAGCCCTGAATTAACACAATTATTAAAAATGACAGATTCATCGCAGTACAATATATTTTTAGATCCTTTAAATGTATCGGAGTGCAAATGTATCCTTTTTCCCTTGAATAACTGTGATAGAAAAGATGCAGCTGGAGGATCACATTGGAGTTTATTAATATTTTGTAAACAAGATAAAACATGTTATCATTTTGATTCATCAAAAGGGTATAATGGTAATATTGCTGCAAAATTTGCAAAGAATATAATGAATTGTGTACTTTATAAAGATGAATCTAACAAGTTTGTTGATATAGATTGTCCACAACAAGATAATGGTTATGATTGTGGAGTTTATGTTTTATGTTTAGCAGATGTAATTACAAAGCATGTTCTAAAAACTGGAAGGATAGATGGATGTAATTATAGTCAGATTAAAAAATTAGTACATGCAAAACGAACAGAATTATTAAACTTAATAAATGATCTTAAATGTAAATCAAATGTTGACAAATGATATAACATGCAATATAAACAAATAATTTATAATTATATTTAATTATTTTTGTATAAATGTTATTTATTATTTATGTTGCATTTATATATATATATATAAATAATAAATGTGTAAATATAATATATTACTATTTTTATTATTATATATTTATAAAATATTTAAAATATGAATTATATATATAATATATAATATATAAATTGAAGTATTTAAGTCATTTAATATGATATAAAGTACACAATGAGAAATATTCAAACGCCTACATTTGTAATTTTTGGAAGCTGTAGGAAATCTTAAAACTATCCTTAAAATTAACTCTATGTTTATTATCATCATATCATGATTTATCAAGAGTTTTCCATTGCAGTTTTCCATTAATATGAACTTCCATGTTCAAATTTATTATCTAATAAAATGAACATTTTAAATTCCTCAAATAACAATGGAATTAATTCAAATGAATTTTTTTTTATTTCAATATCTAGTTCTAGTCTTAATTTTATTCATTGTCACGTAAAGAACAATATTCATTTGATTTAAGCCACTAACAAAATGTAAGCATGTAAAGCATTTGATCATTATTTTAAAAGTATGTTTTGATAAAATCCAAAGATAGAAGAGTTACAAGAATAACAAAATTAATGTCAGAGATGATATAAGATATAGGATTTTGAAAGCTTAACCACCTTGAACCAAGGTATCTACAAGAAAATATTTAAAACAAATAAAACAGTCCCAGAGTTATATAAAGAAATTAAGATAAAAGTTCAAAAATTATTGAATGAAGTGGAATTTGTTAGAGTTACAACTGATATGTGGACATCAATCTCATCTAATGATTATCTTAGTTTAACAATATATTTTTAGAATAAAAGTTTTGAATATGTATTATGTCATTTATGTTTACAGTGCATCCCATTTCAAGAGATTTCACACAAAGCATATGCAATTTAAATCTTTATCATGAAAACTATCGAACAGTAGACTTTTGTATATTATGAGGAATAATGAGCCAAATATCATTGCAGCATTAGAAACGCATTGCGTTTAATTATTTGCCATATAATCCAGACGGATTATTGAACAAAACTAATGTCAAGGAATTAATCTTCATTTGTTATAAAATAGTTGGACACTTTAAATGCAGAGTTGTTTTTTGTCTAGAGCAATGAAAATATTACAAACAGCTCAGGAAGAACTAAGTCTTGTCGCTTAATACAAGATAAACCAAGATGAAATTGTCAGTTTCATATGTTCTTTTGTTTCGTAGAATAAAGATGAGCTATTATTCTTAGCATTAAATTTAAATTTTTAATTAGATATTTAATCTCGATAAGTAACTATAATTCATCTCGATGAGTAACTATTGAAGAAATAATTAAAATCTTAGATGTATGTGACAAAACTATCTCCGTAACTAAAATTAACTTGAGTTATTAAAACAAGAAATTTCTTTTACAAAATAAAATAGCATTTAAAATTTCGAGAGTTTCGAGACTTTACAAAGTTTCGGATTCGAGTTTCGAGAATTTAAAAATTAATTTCGAATTCATCCCTTAAAAAAAGTAACGTAAATAATAGCGATAATAAGCAAAGAAACAAAAAATACGAAAAAAAATATATTACATTATAAATTATTGGTATTTAATAGTATTATATCTGTAATGATGGTATTATAAAAAATATATATTCTTTTTTCACATCAAGTAACGATGTATGAATTATTTAGAATTTGGAGGATGTATAGCTTATGAATTATTAGACATACGATGTCTCTTGCCTTTGCAAGAGAAATATTTGTTTAAAAAATAGAGGATCTAAGGAATGAAGAAGATGACAAACCTGTTTCTGTGAGTAAGAAAACTGCGACAAACTTCTTGATACTTACAATTAACCAGAACAGTGAAAGATCTTTGTAATATTTCTAATATATATGTATATATTAAAAAATTACATATTTGCATATATTATATATTGTATATTGTATTATATATATAGATACATTTATATATTATATATATACTTAGTTTTAGTTACATTGTCAAGTTTATATTAAAATTTTTTTTTTTCTACATTAACAGTATAAAAAAATAGAAAAATTAAAATTTTAATTATATCTCTATATTATGAGAAATTTTATAAATGTACATATACTATACATAATATTTCTGTTAAAATGATATGATATGACCCATTTTTAGTACTACTTGCAAAATAGTTTATATCATATAACGATAATAATAATGTTATAGCTACAAATTCTTTTTTCGTTTATTAAATGTTAAGCTTTGTAAGATTTTTAAGATCGTGAGTATTGCTATTAATACATAATAATATATTTCCAGTTTAACTGGAAACGATCAGGATGTCCCAAATGTAAATGATCAAACTGCAAGAACTTATTGTTAGTTTACGAACAAAAAGAAGAAAAAAGATATTATATAAAGTCCGTTAGTAAAACTTGTATTATAGAGTTATAAACACATATTATATGTATAAAACATATGTATGAAATAGCGATGCATTTTTCTTTATTATTTGTATTTTCTTTATTATGGAGTTTTTTAAAATAAAAGATTTATTCAACAAAAATAACTTCACATGGAGAACTAGTGCAAAAAATTAAAACATAATTTTGTTGTAACTCAACTTAATTCTTAGGAACTTAGAGTTATTAAATCCCGGTATAATTTATCAATATCAAGCGTGATGGAATTAAAAATATTAGGTAATTATTTTTTATTGTGTTATTTTTTATTGCGTTATATATTGTATTATTATAATTAATAATGATAACGAAATTATTATCACTTAACTGACACAGTAATACAGTCTTCTATGTATTATAATGGAAAATATACATTTCATACATGTAATATTTGTTCATAATTTTATAACAAAACGTTTAATGATGACTTTTATATAACATTTTTTTCTTTTGTCTACATGTAGATTAAGCTCTCATAGTTTGGCCGTTTATGGAAAAATATGAACGAAACGAAAAAAATACTCCAGACAAAAGTTATATGATATTAAAATTTTTAATCAGATATTTTTGTAATTGATTATAATTATCGTTTTCCGAAAGGAAAAATGTTTGTATGAATATTATAATACGATTACAATATCACTTTTTTCAAATAACACGATAGTGTTAGTAAATAAAAAAAAAATTATTGTTAAACATTTCAAAATAACAGATAATCTGAGAAACAAAACACCACCTGTCATTTAAAAAACATTAATTAAGCAAAGAAATTCAACTTTGAACAAGCGTCATACTACAATATTTTAATTAAAATATTTCCTGAATTAATGGTTGTATATTCTTTTATAGGAAATGACGAATTGAA
This sequence comes from Melipona beecheii, assembly GCA_032399605.1. NCBI lineage: Eukaryota > Metazoa > Arthropoda > Insecta > Hymenoptera > Apidae > Melipona > Melipona beecheii. The sequence goes on along the minus strand of JAUCMO010000082.1, from coordinate 2,653,596 downwards.
TCGATTAGTATATTGAAAAATATACGATTAATATATTATTGTACTATTAATATATTAAAAAGTATACGATTTTACTTAAAAGAAACAAACTTGACTTTTAAACACTTTCTATGCAAATGATAATTATATTAATTAATGTTTCCTTTGAAATTATTCAACATTTGCCTAAAATATTTTTTAATATAATTAATCGTTTAGAAGTTTTAGTTTCTTATCTTAAGTGACTCATTTGTTTTTATACTTATACTGATAAGCGCTATATTGGTAGAATATTATTGCTTTTTTTTATGTAAACGTTTTTAAACACGAGAATTTTTTGCAAATAAAAAATTTACACTTGATAAATTAATCATGATAATATTTAGTTCTGAGGCAATCATTGAATATATACATAACATCCAAGATGCACAACTGAAAGCTAAGAAATGTTGCCAAATGTTAATCTCAGCCACTGTTAAACATGAGTCAATGTGTACGAAATGTAGTATATATCTTGTATCACAATCGTACATACGTCAGTTTAACTCTTCATACTTCGTATATGCAAACCGTCTTTCAAGGATTATCTTCATTTTTTGAGTTTTAAGTAAGAATCTTATTTTAACACAACAAAATATTACAATCTAGTTATATGTTATACGTTAGTTATTAGTATATGTTATATGTTAATTATGTTATTGCTCCAAAAGTAAGCATTTATAATACTTAAGTGGAAATGGAAGTGAAATAAAAATCTTCAGTATCATCAGCATTATTTATAAATTTTCTAATAATGCTTTTATAATATGCAATAAATTAAAAATGATTTAATTTTTTCGATTTGTTGCAATGAAATTTCAAGATATCATAAACGTATGGTATAAAATATTTATCCCAAAAATATATAATTCGAAGTATTAAATTTAAGTAATAAAAAAAATGTTCTAGTAATTGAATTAATGTGAGTGAATTTTTAATCAATTAATAAAAATTATAAATAAAATAATCGTTAGTTTTGATTTAAAATAATTTATGTATGTCTAATAATAATTAATATTATTATTTAAAATAACTTATATGTATGTCTAATAATATTAAATGTTTTTTAATTTCTTTCTTTAGATATTAGTTCATACTAAGAAATCAATGTGAAATTAATAAATGTATAAATTTTCGTGCAAATGTGAAATTCAGCCACGTAATCATCTCTGTTAAACAAAATATAGCGTTTAATGAAAATGAAAAAAAATTAAAAGATTAGACACAGAATGTAAATACAAATTCCAATGAAAATTTTGATCCATCTGATGGTGGGATTGGATTATAGTAGCAGTTGGATTTTCTAATGTAAGTTATGATTAATTTTAGGAAATGTTTCGTATAGTACATATCAAGTTTTTAAAAATTCTTTTATGGTGAAACGTTAAATTAGTATTTGAATATTTTATGAATATTTTATAATCTAATATAATGAAAGTACATTTACTTTAAAGGTTCCTTCTTAAGTAAAATTTGGTTTTTGTATTGTTGTATTGATTTATTTTAAATATAAATTCAATTTAATTGTATTATATTATATTATTATATCATATTGTTATTATTATTAATTTACTTATATCATAATTGATTGCTAACTTATTAATTTATGAGTATCTTTAATGCAGAGAAACATTTTACATAGAAAATTCAGTTACTAAAAGTAAATACAACTTTGACTTGCAATTCTTACAGTTTTGTATATTATCGATATTGCAATCTTTCGAATTAATATTTAAAGATAGATTCACAGAATTGGGGATCAATTCGTCACAAACGACAACTATATTAAATATAAATAGCGCAGTAACTTCTTGCATTGGTGAGTTATTTTCTAATTGTTCGTCTTTCTTATTATTCTTTTTATTTACATACTTCGTAATTATTTTAAACGTTTTGTCGTTAAACATGATGATATAAAACTATCAGTTCTTAAGGTGTTTATCAATTTATTGATAAAAAGTAATACGATGTTATCTTAATACTGATTGGAGATTTGTATTTCATCGATGATAGTCGTGCAATATTGCGAAAGAAACTTTCATTTTTATCGAATTTAATTGAACGAAACAATTCTCATTATTGTATTATATATTTCCCATTGCTATTACATAATTCTTGAGAAGAATTGAAAATAGGAACGATACAGCTTAGTTAATTGTAATAATTCAGACATCAAGTAGTGTCCTCTATAATTTATAAAATAAAAATTTAATTTATAATTCATTTATGTTGAACGTAATTTGGCATGTTGTTTAATTAACATTGTATAATGTCAATTTTTTATTATATTAATTTGTAATATCATTATTATTAATTATTATTCTTGTATACGTATCTTTGTAATTATCCACAAAAATAAGTGAATTAATTTATCAGATATTCCTTAATAAAGACATTGCAGATTTAGCTAATGGTCCTCTTTTTAGAAAATATAGTTACAGGCAAATAGCTTTCGTAGGCGCTTCAATTTGCGCTATATCAATCACAGTATTATCAATGACGAAAAATTTTACCGCAGTTTTAATTTTATTTTCGATTTTATATGGTAAGTTAATGATGACAATAGGAGATGAATAAATTCAGATAAAGTTTGAAGAAAAATATAAGAAACTGTAATGACAAAACGTATACAAATTTTAATAAATCTTGTTGGTAATTATCTTCAAAATGTATGTAAGTATTTAATATTTACGTTTCCGATTTTAGGTACTGGAGTTATAACAATGTCAGCAAATGCTTTAGCTTTAAATACATACTTCAAAAAAAACAAAAGAATTGCTGTTGATCTTAGCTGGACCCATACAGGCATGGGACCAATTGTCATGTCACAAGTAATTATTAATTTAGGTGAAAGAATGATAACCTTTGAATATACAATAAATTAAAAAAGGTTAAATAGAAAGATCAGATTTTCAAAGAGTTCCATACAATTTTCAATTAAAAATTGTTTAATTTTATAGAAATTAGTGTCACGTAACATAATTCCTAATTGTTGATTTTACATGTAATATTTTTCTATAAACGTAATGAAATTGAATATTTTTTAACGAAACAAGAATAGTTAACAAAACGATGTCGAATAATGTTTAGATAGCCCAAGGATTAACATTTGTACATATACATATATATATATATGATTGTTCTATTAGTCATAAGACGTAAATTGTGTTCGTGGTTAATACATGTCAAGATTAAATGCTGTGACGTTTTTTATGATTGCATTAGGAAATTATTTAAAAATTTGAAATATCATGTTTGAAAGTACGGTCTATAAATCTGTAAAAGTATCAATTTTATGAAAAAAATATAATTTTAAAAAATTTGTATTATATATGACAATAAATATTTTAAAAAATGAAAAAGTGTGTCATAAAATTATACAAAATAAAAAAGAACAGGAATATAATTATTTTAATTCTTTTTAATTTTTTTCATATAAAAAAAGAACATTTTTTTATAATACTGTTTATATCTCTTTTAACTAAATTAATTATAAAACAATTAATACAAAACTAATAATTATATTAATTTTTAGATAGTTACATTACTAATGTATGGCATAGAAGGTACCGTTTTTATTGGTGGTCTTACATTTAACGCTGTAGTTTGTGCTCTCCTGTTATAACTTGTTTTTTTGCACGTAAAAAGAAGACAAAATACAAGAACGACTTCTAATAACGAAAATGTGAAGCCTGAAGAATTGTTAATAACTGATAAAGTATAATCTTATTATTTAATAGTAAATTTAATAGTAATTATTTAAAAGTAAATTTCATAAAAAATGTTTAGTGTAAAATATAAGATAGTTAAAATATTAGTTATTTCTTCAAGATATGTAGTTTTTATTAATTTTCTTTTTAAACAAATAAATTTTGCAATATTTATGTATATTTTCTGTATATGTACGTATCAACGGACGGACCACGTAGATTTACGTTTTACCTTAAATTTTGATTACGCTATGTTGGTTTCTTATTTTTATACCCATTTTATTCTTATTTATGCCCAACGATTTAAAACCATACATACGGTTTTATTTAATTTTTTAAAAAATGCCCGGAAACTGAGAAAGATAGAGGAAAAAACAACTCGTCCGTTAAATGTTAAGATTTAAATTAAAAGAAAACAGAACAGCAAGAAGATTAAAAGATATTGTTCGATTATAACTATTAACGATTAGTGAAATTCAATCACTTTTTTTATAGGATAGTCATAAAAATTACGAAAATATTTATCAAAATAAACTGTTAGAAAATTTTTCTAAGAACAAGCAAGGTGGTAGTACTTTGAATTTTGTAAAAGAAAAATTTGGAAGTCAGTATTTGTATTACGACGATGAAGAAGATGGTGCTTCTAATATAGACATAATAGATCCTGGAACACTGATGATATCCTGAGTTAATGACGGATGGTACGTGTGGAAATGAATACAGTAATAATAAAGACTGAAGTATATAAAGTATAAGTATATAAATCGTATACACAGTAAATCATTATAAATATACAATATAGAAAATAATAACAAAAAGTAGAATAGCAGTTTAATTTAATACGAATGATTTTTTTTAAATTTAATATTATTGCTAGAAATTTAGCATTATACTTTAAATTTAAAATATATACTAAAATATGACCTGTAATATTATATATTATATCTTATTTCATTAATAATTATTATATTTTAATTATTTTATTTTATCATAATGTTTTATTATTTTATTATATTACTAATTAATTGTTAATTAATAATTAATTATTTTAATTATTTGGTATATAATCAATGGTATATTAATACGTATAAGAAAATAGATATAATAAATCAATTTTTATTGCAATAAAGTGATATCTATATAATATATTATATTAGAAAAAATTATTTTAAAATTTTCTTTATTGCTTGAATTACATAGATTAACTCATTCTTGGAAGCTTTAGAAGTTTAAAATAGAAATATATTTTTTAATTATCATTTCTAAAATGATGTAACAAACATTACAAATTTTGTAAAATTGTTAAATAGAAACTAAAAATTGTTTAATATACAAATATTTTATTTATAAATTTATATATTATATTTGTATATGCATTCTATTACGTATTTATTAAATAACATAACTTACATGCGTATAATAAAATGTAGAAAATAAAAATATAAAATAAATTTTCTAGAAAAAATACTTCAAGTACATTGATAACGTCTAGATTATCAAGACAGGAAAGCTCTTCAAAAAATCAAAGCCGGACATCGTTAAATTTAAGTAGACAATCCAGTTTCAATAGAGGACTGTTGCTAAGAAATGTTATATATAATAGATAAATACATATATATTTACTGTCAAATATAACAAATTTAATAAATTATTATTAGTAAAATATTATATAATTGTATGCAATATTAATTAAATGATACCTTATATTTTAATGATATCTTATATTTCTAGTTTTCAGTCATATTAATGGTGATAATTTGAAGGTATATTAATGTTAGATAATAAAAACTGTTCGCGCGCGTATGGGGGGCGAGACGACATCGAGATTAAGAAAGACTTGTGGACTGTATATTACGCGTGCTGAATAGTAGGGGCCTGTCCCCTCGTGATAGTCCGTGTCGCGAGAGAGTGAACTGTATTTATCGGAAGTCGGAATGATTCTGATTTGGAAGCCGAAGGAAAGCCCGAACGTCTTCTCGGTTCCCCTTCCTTCGGCTTCGGGAAAATCGCGGGTCCAGGATGGGGCACGAGGGGCCAGATACTCGTTGCCATCGTGGGTGATCTTGCTGGCCCATGTTTCTCACGTGTTCGGGAAAGTTGGCGCCATGCTTCAATCCACGGTCAATCGATTGTCTTGTCTTCTTAAAAGAAGTCCAGCCATGTGGCCAGTGTTTCGGGCAACACGGCCTGCTAAGGGTACTCAAAAGGCAATAAATTTTCCCGTACATGCCTGTACCCAGACCGTGGGTATTGTAGCATGGAAACTCTCCCGAACAAAAACTTTGTTTAGTTTTAAATATCAAGCTTTTACTTTTCGAATACTTTAATCGTTAAATGAATCATTGATTTCGTATTTATAATTCTAACTTTGTATATACTACATATTATATATTGGGTTGTCCGGAAAGTTCGTGCTGATTTTTGGTAGGTGGCGTAAGGACAGGTCTGAATATATTAGAACGATCGAAAACAAATGACACTTACACATATTGTAAAAGACGGTACTTCAGGCATATTTGGAAAAAAATTTGGTTACGATACGTTAATTTTTGTCAGTTTTATATGCCTTTGAATATGGAAGAAAACAAACTGCATTTTAGACATTTAATGCTTTTCTTTTACCGGAAAAGCAAAAATGTCACACAAGTGGCAAACAAGATATGCGCTGTTTATGGCGAAGGTGCTGTAGCTGAAAGAACTGTGCGATAGTGGTTTGCTAGGTTTAAAGCTGGTGATTTCAACTTTAAAGATCAAGAACGCCCGGGTAGGTCCTCCACCAAAGATGAAGATCAGATTAAAACACTAATCGAGAATAACCCACGCTATACGACACGTGAATTAGCAGAAATGTTAAATATGTCAAAATCCACCATCCACGAGCATTTTGTGAAGCTTGGCTATATAAACCGTTTTGATGTGTGGGTTCCCCACGATTTAACGGAGAAAAATTTGATGGATCACATTTCTATTCGCGACTCGCTCTATAAACGCAACGAGGAGACACCACTTTGAAGCAAGTAGTGACGGAGGATAAAAAATGGATCATTTATAATAATGTTAAGCGGTTTTGGGGAAAGCGGAATGAACCACCTTTAGCTACTCCAAAAGCCGGTCTTCATCCAAAGAAGGTCATGCTCTGTGTCTGGTGGGATTGGAAGGGATCCTGTATTATGAGCTTTTACCAAACAACGAGACGATAAATTCAGAGAAGTATTGTTCCCAGTTAGACGAATTAAAGATAGCAATTGAACAAAAACATCCAGAAATAGCGAATCGGAAGGGCGTCGTGTTTCATCAGGACAATGCGCGGCCTTATGTGTCTTTGATAACTCGACAAAAGTTATTGGAGCTCGGTTGTTCTGCCCCATCCACCATATTCACCAGACTTCGCGCCCTCTGATTTCCTCCTATTTCGATCATTACAAAATTCCCTTAATGAAAAAAAAACTTTTGGTCGAGATAAAAAATCACGTAGAAAAGTTTTTCGCTGAAAGAGAGATTCTGGAATGACGGAATTTTCAAGTTGCCTGAAAGATGGAGAAAGGTTGTAGAACAGAATGGCACCTATATAACTTAATAAATGTATATTAAAATTTAAATTTTCTGCGTTTCAATTTTCCTTCAAAATCGGCACGAACAACCCAATATTTATTTTGTAATAAATATGTTATATGATGATTATGTTAATTAATATAAATGTAAATATATGAGCATTATATAAGCATTTCATATTGTCTTGAAACAATTTTTTTTCCATTACTTCAATTTGTTCATAATTATTTACAGACAAAATAGCGAGATAGAAAAAAGTCGGAAAAGACTTTCGAATTATCAATCATCAACCGCCCCATTGATTGTCGTTAACGAATCTTGCGAACATGGAGACTTTGAATATTGCAAAAATTCAAATTGTAATCATAAATTCCAACAAAAGCTACCCGAAGAAATTGAAATTAATCAACTATTGAGAGAAGTAATCATTTAAAAGTAATGAATAAACAATGAATAATAATAGACAATAAGTAATAAACAATATTATTTAAATCATGTAAAATATATTCAACAAATAGAAAAATATATTCATTTTAGGAACTTGTCCAAGAAATTAGGAAGAAAACGTTTTTCGAAGCACTGATGATTTTTTTCGATTTAGATTTTCGTGATCTTGTTTACGTAAATATGATGTTAGGTATCACCTTCGTCTCTTTCACAGAGATGAATTTCTCACTTTTAATGCCGTTCATATTGGGTGAATATGGATTCTCAAAAAATCAAATTGCAACTATGATGTCGATTCTTGTCGGTTTTGATGTGTTCACTAGATTGACAATTCCTTTTATTGCCAATTTTATTGGCAAAACAGGACGTTCTTCCTAGTTGGTATTTGTTGAATGGCAACAGATCGGATCGGTAAGAAATTAATAGTTATTTGTTTGAAATTTAGTAATTTTGTTCTTTTAGTTTTATAATTAAAGATATTGAAAGTATCTTAGTAATAACTAAGAAAATAATATTGTGAATTTTTGCTCATTTTGATATTTTGGCCAAAACTTCATTGGCGTTTTATACATCCTCATGTTTTCTTCTTTGAAGTAGAGACTATGTATTTTAATTCATTAACGCCCGTTGTACTTAAAGAAATATATCCGATATTTTGACTATTATTATCCGAAATTTCAAGATTGAACTTCGAATTATATGTTTGTTATTTTGTCAGTGTATAACATTCAAAAATTTTTGATATGTATAACATTCAAAAACAAAATCAATTTTATTCAAATCTTTGCAGATAAGTATGTTGTAGATATATTTCTTAAAAATAATGTATACATAAGATACTTACATAGTCTGTCTTTTAATGATAATATTATTACTTGGAAAATATGAAAGAACTCAAGCAATAGATCATTTTTTTCGACAATAGACGCATAATATGGTTAGTTTTCAAATGTATCTTTCATTTAAGATCTTTCTAATATTGAATAAACATTGAAAAAACACCGATCACAATAATTCCACATTTTTAACGGACGCTAATGAATTAATGCAACTACTTTCATAGGTTTGAGACGCTCTGATATGCTTGCGAAACGTCTCTTGTCGTGTGTTGCATGTGAAAAATAAAACACTGACAATGCGATACGCTGTTTAGTATATAGGATGTTCTCTAGCATGGAGTGATTCCTCGCAAAAAAATAAATCAAAAATGTACAATAAAATTTCTTTATTTAAGACTTCATTGGTAATTATTTAGAAAAGCGGGGATTTCACCGATTTCGACGATTTTTAAATATATTATAGAAATCAACATTTTGAACAACTTTTTCCTATACATATAACCGCCGCTTGGTTTTAGTTTTTGAGATATTTGCGAAAAACTTGCTACTACTACAATGAACTTTGCCCATACCTACGTGTTCGTGGCATCGAGTATGTAAGTCGCCGATTTTTATGGTTTCCATAAATATATGGAGGCGGCCAGCAATGAACGCGTATAATGGGTGTACATAAAAACTCGATTTGAGTAGCCGGCCGCCTCACGGCGGCCAGAATAAAAAGACCCAACCTAAACCTTACTTAAACCTAATTATTCCACCTAGTAATTAATTTAATGGATTAGGTTCAGATTAGAATTTTTATTCCGGCTGTCGCAAGGCTACGGAATAATAACTTCTTGTTGGTCCTTTCTGCTATGCCTAGAATTAGTCAAATTCAAGTATACTTAGTAAGTTTTCGAAAACGGGACCTTAAATGAAAAAATTTTATTTTGCATTTTTGATTTATCTTTTCATAAAGAATTATCTTTTGTTCTATTTCCCGCATGGTGTAGAACAGACTGTATTTGATGATGTCTTCTACGTGACAGTAGAAGAGTATTGAACTGATTCTTATTGAATATGGTATTGTGTTTACACGTGGCGTGTAAAACATCTGTGGAGTCCTAGCTATTATCTTTATCTATTTGATATACATGTATCTAAAACGATCTAGTTTGTTCTGTATCTATCGCCGCTTATCCTTCAGTTATTTTAACATTAGAACTACCAAAATGATCAATTTATAATTTTTTGTTAAAAATTTTATAAATATAAAATATATAGTGTATTTTCAGAGATGTAAATTTTTTAATTTTAGGCTTTAGTTGTTGATAGTTTCAGTATTGGTTGATATTTAAATATATAAATATATATTTAAATATTTAAATATTTATTTAATAAATAATATTAATAAATATTTATAATATTTTAAATATTTATTTCAGTATTTAAATATTGTATTTTTGGGGGAGACCATTAAAAATCTAATCTTTTTAGCATAATTAAAAGTGGTATTCTTTTTATGCTTCAAAGCATCAGTCTGAAAAAACATATTTTCATTATTTTTTCATTTACTGTGTCAGTTTGTAAGTAAATTACGTCTATGACATTTTCGTCACACATAAACGGAATAAAAGAACATTTATTTATTACAATTTCATGATTAATATTATGAATAGACTATGGATTTTTGTGTATTTATGAGAAATTAAAAATTGGAAAAATGCAGGCATTGTGCATAATAGGCAGAAAAAAAAATTTCTAAAGTAGAATATTTATTATGATACATAGCAATATATACAGTCAAAATTTAAAAATGCATAAAAATCTGTAGGCTAATTATGAGATTAATATTATAACATAATTTCTTACTTGCTCCGTATTGTTTTTTCCAGTAAAATTTTGTATCTCATATTTTAATAAATTTTTTTTGCAGTTATAAAAAGTCACAACAAAACACAACACATATAAAATTAATTGGTATAAGAAAAGGTCGCTCTACTACAGTATTCGGAAAGCAAAATTTTTGGTCCAAATATTTACAGATATCATTATAATTAATTTTACTCACATACGCATATCCGCGATACAGCTACAAACATTAAATTTCTCACCTAAATAAAAGAAAAGATATTTCAGTTAGATTTTATTTTACCTGGTCACCCTAAAGTCAATTAATCTTTTACAAATATCTGCTTATTTTCGTCAAAAATGACCTTGATTTTAGATTTTAATGATCCAAAATATTTCGAAACGACAAATTTGGATTAAAAATTTTACTTTTTGGATACTATACGGTAAACAACATTTATGTCAATAGATTAAGAGATTCATATAGCGATCGAATGATATGTCAAACGGGCACGAAAAAGCAAGAAATATAGAATAAAATCCTTTGATGATAGAATTAAGAAATATAAAATTCTTTTATATAATAGAATCAGAAACTGAGAAATTTGGAAACAGTTACGAAATACGAAACGAAATAAAAAATTATTTTACTTGATAGCCAAGTAATCAAATAATTTAGAGAAAAGTCATTTGCTTGTTTTAATAATCTAACTAAACGTAGGATTATTTCAAGATAATATCGAATCAAACAAGATGATAGGTTATTTAAATAATCATTTTTGAAATATCTTATTCAAACAAAACCCAGATTGTTTATTACTAGTAAATATTCTGTTTGGATAGTAAAATAATTTGAGATATCGGAGAGTCTGCAGTCAGAATCTATTATTATCTAATATATATTATGCAGGTAAAAGGTTAAATAATTCGCATATTTTCAAGTACATTCAAGTAGTACATTCAAGATTTTGGAGTTACTTTAGCAATTGCGGTTCTAATTGGTGCTGGAAAAGGTTTGCGAACAATTTTCATGGCTCTTGTAATCTCTACTCATGTTCCTTTGTCAAGGCTTCCGGTATTCAACTTTTAACTAGCGATATTGTTGCATTGACCTTAGGACCAGTAGTAGGTTGGATTAAAGATGTAACTTCAAATTATGCAATTATGCTTCACTGTTTAAATATTTTTACGTATTTGACTGTAATTTCATGGTCGTCAGAAATCTGCTATGTGAAACGAAAATCAAGGAAAACAGAAGAAGAAAAACAAACGTCAAATAAATTAAACATTTAAAACATCGACTGTCCATACTATTTTAACTTGAAGTATTATTCCTGTTCTTTTTCGTTCAACATGGAATGAATAGAAAAATTCTGCTTCCTTTTTTTTCTGTACATAAATATTACCTGCACAACAAGAAAATTCTGTATCAAATATAAAATATTTTGATCAAAGCGTATTAGTGTATTTTATTGTACATGTATTTCACAGAGAAGTTTCTCAAATAATTATCTATTAAAATTACAAAGAAAAATGTTTATTTATTTATTATTTAAGTCATAACTTAAGCTAGTAGAAAGAAGTTTCAGTTCAACTTAGATCATTCCCATTGAATCGATAATGTATTAAATTTATATAATATGGTTAGAATATAATTAAATAATCTTTACACTGATATGAATAACAAAAACATATGTTTTGTATTTGTTTGAAATAAAGTACTACTTATAACCATGTATACAATTATAATACTTGATTAATTAAGTAAATATATTAACTTCAAATTAAATACAAGTTTCTAAGAGATAAAGAATAAGTATGATTATTATTAATTGTCTATCTTTGTAGTAATGTTGCGAGCAATTTTAATTCATCATCATAATCTGATTTGTTAAGTGATTCGATATATATTATTTTGTCTATACAAGAATTGTACGAAATTAATATCATATTTTGAATTTGAAATTAAGTCATTTTATATTATAATTACCTTTTTACGCTATGAAATTATTCATGTGTCAAATAAATAAATGTTTTTTTAACGTGTTTATGTTGCAAGTATTAAATTAATAAATTATTATCATTGCAAAAATGGAATTCAGCAAAGATTCTGTTATATAACATCAGGCTGTTTCAATGACGAAAACGTTCGTAAATTAACATTTACGAGTGTTAATATTTGATGGAAACGACATACATATTTTAATGTGATAATGTTTCAATGAGATTAATGAAACCTCAAAGTATACTGTTAAGATATTTAAAAAACTTATAGAAAAAAGTAATATATCGTTATTTTCTTAATCACACATTACAGAATCTTGATTTAAAAATAGTACACCACTATAGCATCGTATAGAACGAATTCGATCGTGAAATGTCACAAAAATGAAATAATATAATATTTGATATTACAAAACATTAAAATAATAATTAAAATTTAGAATTGTCTTAAAACGGAAATTAAATTCTTAGGAATTTAAAAAAAATTAATGTTATATGTAGCACATTGAATTAATTATTATTACAAGTTATAAAAGCTAGTAAAATTTTTATTAAATATATGATTTACGAGATTGTAATTTTATTTATAGTCAATACCAATTTAATTTCCGATGGGAGTTAATTACTTAAATTTACTTATTATAGGATTTTTAATTTGATTAAAAATATTTTTGAATTTTTATAAAAAATTATTCACTATACTATTATTTTAGAATCTGAATAAATTGTATTATTCTTAATACAATTGTATATTTAACTTTTCATTTTTCATTTATTTTTGCTGTATTTTTTCTCGTTTTATTAAAATGATAAACGTTAATTTAATTGTTTAAAAATTAAATTAAAATTAAATTTCATATGCTATGATTTTATATTAGTAATAAGCTTGCCTGTTTTTGTGATATGCAATGACAAAGCAGTATAAAGTTAAAGATTAGATTAATCAGTTGAAACACAAGTACTTAGCTTTATCGAAGTATAATAAATATAATCGAAATATAATAAGCATTTACTTTGTATTAACAACTCTCTTAGAAACCTGTTAGAAATATGACTATTAACGTAGTTTGTAATTAATTTATTATGTTATAAAAGTGTGTCAATTTCACCTAACAAATATCATTGTGAAATATAACATAATAATATAATTAATCTATGTGTTTTATACCAACAAGTACAGTGTATTTACTAAAACATTAATTAAATTAATATTAAGAAAATTTATATTGCAACAGTGTTATTTGTTATCTAAATATTATGAGCGTACGAAACATAGTATTAAGTAATATAACTATTAAAAAATAAGTTAACTAAATAATCGTGGAGAAGATTATTTAAAAAATTAATACATCGTTATTGTCAAATATCAAGAAATTTTTGCAATAACATTTTATTATGGTGTGACACGTTTGGATAATAAAGAAAAGAGTAAGATGAGTAAATCAGAAACTACCAAATTACCTCCAGATGGAAGCTGGGGTTGGATGATTGTGCTGGCATATTCATTAAACGGAGTACGTTAATAAACAATTAAAATTAATAATAAATTTATAGAATCTATCAAATAACGAAATTCTAAAAATTAATAAAATCAAACTGGCGCTGCCATCATAGGTCAAAGTATACCAATGTTTTGTGATAAAATGTTGCTATGTATTTCCCTTAATTAAAATAAATTTCTATCGAAACATTTGTTTATCTCTAGTTACAAAATATATTAATTAAAATTGATTCTCGATTAATATTTTCCTACTAGTTACGTGATAATTTCATATTGTTATTTTATCATAGGGATGATAATTATTTTTTATTTCTTCGAGCGATTTCAAGCATCGATTTTTTGTAAAATGATAATTTTTATATAATTCTTCCATTAATAAAAATAATGCTTTATTATTGAATAGTGTATACTCGAAGATTTAATTACATATGTAATATGAAAATGACATCACATATTTTATGATTATTAATAATACATATTTATCAATTAGTATAATTTAATATTGTATACTGTTAATAATACAGAATTTTTCTTATATGTAGATATGTACTATATCTATCATGCAAGGATTTGGATTAATATTCAAAGATACTTTTCCTCGTTTGGGGTTCAATGCGACGGAAGGAACGATCATCCTTAATACAAATTTAGCTTTTGGCATGATACTTGGATTAGTAAATGGTCCTTTTTTACGAATTTTCGGATATAGAAAAATGGCTCTGATCGGTAGTACCTTGTTTAGTGGTGGAGTAATTACAACAACATTTGCCAAATCTTTTACCTCTTTAATGATGTCTTACGGCATATTCGCATGTAAGTAAAATTTATGTTGTATGCTATTATGATGGAAATATATTTAAATATATAATTAAATATAATTAAAAGAGTATGTTAATAGATTACGGATTGATTGCGAATTGATATTTTTGAAAACATAATTGAAAGCATAAAAATTCGATGGAAAATTGATTTACGTATTAAATTTTATAGAAAACACTTGGATATTTTACTTTAAACACATTTTATAGATTTTTTCGTATTTTGTGAATTTTGCACTTTGAGATTTTGTACTTTGAGATTTTCTGTAAATGCGTAAAATTCATATAATTATAACTATGAATTATCCGATTCTTTTCTATATAATGAGTATTGGGTTCTTCTACTAGATTTCTAGAGATTTTTTCCTTTTTTAAATCAATTAAGACAGAAATTATTATGTTTCATGATAGTTTGTTTATTTTACTATTTATTAAAAAAGTAGAATTATCAATCATTAGATTGATATTTTATTTCACGATAAACAAACATCCTTATAGAAGAATACATTCTTATAAAAAAAATACTGCAAGTGCTAAAATTGAGTGAAAATAGAAGTATATGTCAATATTTTTTGTAAAACTAATATGGTAACACAGCATTTTCATTATGCTTAAATTAAATTTTATATGTATAACTTAAATATGTATAACTAGTTTTTTTAAATTAAAATTTTATATATATAACTACACATAATTATATCACATAATATCATACAATACAATTTATATTAAATTAAATTAGGTTGTTGCGTAAATTTCAAAAATATATTATTATAATATATATAATTATTATATAATATTATAATATATATAATATATATAATATGTATAATTTGAACAAATTATAAAAATAGAATATAGATTATAAGTATGTAACATAAGTATAAATAACAATTTATTTATTACTTATTGTAATTATTTATAAGAATCTTTGAATGAAAAAATATTATTATTATTATCATTATTATTAATATTAATTGATAATAAATTGTTAAAATTCGTAAAAAACACAATTGTGTCTAATATTTTATGGTGTGAAATATTTATATTGTGTATGATGTGAGTATTGGCTTTATGTGTGTGAATGTGAGTATAGTCTGCGGTGCAGATGCATGATATGTATATGTGTGTCATGTCTGGTGTGTTGTGTTTTGTTTCTGGACTACGCCGGGAAGAGACAGTCATCGAGAAGGAATCGGTTTGTGAGTATCTGAAAGAAAAGAATAGCGAGTTCAGAGTAGCGAAGAGAGTGAGTGATTGAGAGAGTGAGAAATCTAAAACTTTACTGCTTTGTATCTAATTGTGTTTGTTCAATACATATATTTTAATATTACTTCGTCCCTTATTCCATTCACATATGAAATGATATTTATCTTTATTTTTTTTTATTTTTTATACAGCATTGGGTTCGTCTATGACATTGTCTGCTTTTTCGTATGCATTGAATTCCTATTTTACGAAAAAAAGAGGACGTGCAATGTCTTTAGCAATGACACTTATCGGAGTGGGACCAATAATTGTACCTCAAGTGACTACTTTCTTAATTTCATATTATGGATTTCAGGTATTTTTAAGTATTTAATTTAATTTTTATGTTTATATTATATTTAATTTTTACAGCTATATATACATCAAGATATGAATGAAATAGATTCGTATTAAATATGGATGATATGAAATTATAATATTCGTATTAAATATAGATAATATGAGTACTATTTTATTATATTAAGCTGAAAATAAAATTAAAATTAAATAAAAATTATTTCATTGCAACTACTATGTGTATTTTGAATAATAAATATTCCAATTAAAAAACTCATTTTCTTGGCATTAGAATTACAAGCTTAAAAAACAATTACAGCTTAAAAAATAAATACGATTATAATCAGATATTGTAAATAAATAAACGCAGCAACTATTAATCACTCTTGTTGTTATTGCTATTATCTGTTTCGTTCTGAACTTAAAGAAATACTCTATCATTTAACCTAAGAAAAAATATAATATTTATATACTATGTATAATATTATATAATACTCTGTTTATACATTATGTACAATTTATAATATAATTAATTAATAATATAATATAATGTAATTTATAAATTATATGTATAATTTATATAAACTACAGTAACTAATAAAAAAATGTGTATTAACGGAATAATAGCCAGTCATTCGAGATCATAAAGATGTTTAATTGAACAAAATGATTTGATTTTCATTTCGTATGTATAAAATGTTGTATAAAAATTAAATGTAAAAATCATTATTTGCAGATTATTTATCCTTATAATGAGTAGAATACGATATAAAAGAAAAAAAATTTGATCCTGAAAATTATGCACTGATCTAGGGATCTAGACTCACATTGTGGTTGTTTTTACATTTAATTTAACACTCTTTGAATAAATATGAAGATATTTAATAAAAAATTATGAGTTTTATGTTAAAATATGAATTGTATATTGAAATATGAGTTTTCTGTGTTGGTTTGAAATTGGATATTGAATAATGTGATGAAAAATTATTTAAAATATCTGATTGTATTATCAATTTATCAAATCTAATATGTCAAATTATTGCTTTATCTCTTTACGGAATGAAAGATTTATAATACAAAAATTTAACTATTAATTAAAATTAATAGATTTGTCAAAGCTCTTTAGAATTCTTAGAAAAAAATTATTTTAAACACTAGATTTAAAAAAAATTTGAACAGAAATGTTAATCTTTACAATTTTCAATTTTAGGGTACGATATTGTTATATGGAGCTTTCACTCTACATGGATATATAGGTAGTTCATTACTTCATCCACTCAAATGGCATACGAAAAATGCAAAGTCGGAAACAATGAACGACGAATCATTCAAGATTGAAAACGAAGATAAAATGATAGGTAATAATTTTTTCAGAGAATACAAACAGGAAAACAAAATTTCTGTTTTTCAATAATTATTTAATTATTATTTAAAAATTTATAATTAAATTATTTAATTATTATTTATAATGTAATTTATATTGTAATTACTATTCAAAATTATGTAATTAAGTATATTAAAAATAAGAAATACTTTTTATTTTTTTATTGATTTTTTTAAAATTGTATTGGTTATTTGAAGTACATTATTATTCGTAATTATTTTACTTCATAGTTAGTTAGATCTTACACCAAATCATAAAAATTTTCGATTAAAATCACATTTTATTTTGTTTCAGATCGAGAGAACAACGACGAGGAAAGTCTGAATTCAGTATTAGATTTAACTACTACACAAAGAAGAAGGCAAACTACTATTTCAAGTATCGATCACGATGCAGAAATTGGAAGTATATATGGTTTGGATATATCCTATGCTCGACAAATATCTGAAACACTGAATGGTAAGCGATTTGTTAATATAATATATAATAATAATAATTAGACGAAATCAAAGTAGTCAAGGTAGAAGTTTTACGCTTTGTAATAAGACCATATTTTTTTTATGAAATTATAACAGTTTAAAGTATCGACAATTTTTTATTGTTATGTATATGGTACTGTATATGATTATTAATTATTAAAATAATGGAATGTTAATGCAGTTTCTTTAGGAGAAAAAGATGTTGATAAATATACAATTATTGAAAATGGCCAAATGAAAAAGGAACGTTTAAGAGCTCAACAATATAACTGTCGATGTATGTATGTTTTCGGAACAAAGATAATTAAAATATAAAGAAGAAGAAAGAAAAAAATAATTGAAAATATATATACACTTGTTTTAGTTAAAAGCACCGATACAATTAATCTCGGCAGTAGTATTAAAATTTTTGAAGAGAAACTTTTGACAAAATGCAATAGTATAAATGAATTTGAGGCGAATAATCATCAAATTACAATGGAGAACAATATATTATTAGCACAGAGTAATGGAAACACAGTATCAAATGCAAATATTGACAATAATGAGAAGTATGTATTCATATTCAAATTAATAAATTAATGAATTTAAGGAAATGAAATCTGTTTTGGATGTTAAATTAACATAATACAAAGTACATGTGAGTTTAAATAGAAATTTCTAATAATTCATCATATTAGAAATATTGGTTTTAGATAATTTTTTTTTTTTTTAATCGATCTTTTAAATATTTTTATACAAGATCATAATTATAATTTTATCACCCTTTCTTTTTTGTTTTATTTTATAATCACTCATTATAGATTGTTTTCTATTGTTTGATAAATAAGTACTCTGTATATACAGTTTTTAATGTAATAGTAAAAATCAGTTCGAAGTACAAAGAAGTGTACTTTGAAAATGAATATTATTCTTAAATATATAATTTCATATTTATGTGTTCTTTTAAAAAAAATTATATATTTTATGCATTTTAGGTAAATTTTAGTTTCAATTTATCTACATAATATAAATTTAGTAAATAATACTTTTTCATAAAATATTATATGGGGTATTTCTTTTAAGGAAGAATATTTCTTTTTTATAAAATATTGGATATTCTTTTGAGGAAGAATATTTACAATAAATATTTAATTTTTTGGATCTTTACGGATACTTTTTTAAGCTGATCTTAATTCCTTTCTAAATATTTAAAAGTGTAATAGAGATATAATGAAACCAAAATATTAAAATATAGTATTTTAAATAAAAATATAATACCTCAATTGTATCAATATCACATTTAGTCAACTTTATTATTATTACTAATTATAGATCTGAAAAAAAATCGACCGTAACACGAATACTTAACACAATATCAGACTATTTCGATTTGGATTTATTGCGAGATCCAATTTATGTAAATATAATGTTGGGAATGTCTGTCGCTATTTTTGCCGAAATAAATTTCTCTCAGCTAACACCTTTTTTTCTAATGGACATGAAAATATCAACTAATCAAATTGCGACGGTAATGAGTACTATTGCCAGTGTAGATCTGGTCTTCAGGACTCTTGCTCCTTTTATTGGGGAGTGGCTTCATCAACCACCGAGAATAATGTATCTCTTAAGTTTGTGTCTGTTAATTATCAGTCGAACGTGTAAGTATTCTATCTCGTAGTTCATTATATGTTCAATAAAAAAGCATTAATATTTCCATAAATATTTATATAAAAATAAGATGAGACTTGATAAGCGAAAAATAAAATTTAACAAGCATTGCTTTGTTAAAAAAGAAGTTAATTTGTAGCTTTTTTATAAATATGCATGTTTAATTTTCCAATAAACACGTGCATATTAATAACTTATAGTAGAACTTTTTATATTTGAATTAATGGCGAGACAAAAATGTTCGGTTAATGGAACTTCTTCATATTGAATGAAGTATTTAAGTTCACTATTAGTATTCGACTAGAAATTAAGAAAATTATCAATTTATTTCGATATTTAAGAATGCTATATTTTTTTGAATGTTGCATTATACAATCTTCTTTATAATTAATAGTAATTAAAATTATAAGTAATTTTGCAGAATTACATTCGTTTTATGGTTGAATGAATTGTAAGTATATATTCTTATCATTTTTGTTTGTTATCGAAGTTTATAGAAAAGTTATGTTTTCAACATTTATGAAATATTTTTATTTGTGCTGTATTATTTTTCTAGTAAAATCTTGTACAATTTAAATCTGATATTTTAGCAAATTTCTTTTTATAATCATGAATAATACATATATAAATCATAAATAATACATGCAAAATATTTTAGTACAAAAAAAGGCGTTTATTATTAATAAATATTCGTTCTATGTAAAATGTTCGGATATTAAAGTATTCGAATAAGAGATTAGCTTTACTGAACTTAAATCTCTATAGACAAATAAGATTGTTGATGATTCTTTAATTTCCAAATTTTTATATTTATTAAGAAAGTACTTAATGGATGGTTATATAATCTCTCAATTTCATTATTTAATAGAAAAGTTAAGTTTGAACATGTAATTACTAATAGTAAGTCAGTCTACCAAGTACGAAAAAATATATTTGTTTACGGATTATAATAGAAATCATTAGAAATAGTTACTATTTTATTATTATTTTTATTGATATTGAATATTTTTTACTATGTGTTTATATTTCGTAACATGAATTTATTTAATTTTATTACAGCTTTATTGTTCGTAAATGGATTTATTTCGCTGATAATCGTTGCTATTGGATTGGGGGCTTCTAAAGGAATACGTTCAATATATATGAGCCTGGTAATACCTTGTTACGTGCCAATCCATAAATTACCTAATGCATCAGGACTTCAAATGATTGTAAATGGGACAATGCTTTTGTCTGCTGGCCCTATGCTTGGTACGTACAAAAAATAAATAAATTAAGAATTTTATTATGGATTAAAAATTTATTTGTTCGATACTTTCGGCTTGTTTTTCACATAAAATCATCCCTTTCTTGGTTGTATCTTCAATATTATGATACTTTCTATTATAGTATATTATAATTCTTTTATAGGAAATATAATAAATAACGAACTGAATAGTATATCATTTAAAAAAACAAATTGAATTTCACACATTTTTTAGATGTTTATCTAAGGAAAACTTTATTAAATTTTCTCCAATTGTAAATCTTTCATTTAAAAATTGTAAATCTTTCATGTTTTTTAATTTAATCAATAGTTTCAAAAATATTAAAGAAAATCAATTTAAATTATTTTATTGCATACATGTTATATGCAAAATAAATATAGTGTTTCAGTCTTTCTAATCTACTTTGGCACAATATTCTAAGGATTGTATAAAAATAATAAATGAATGATGAATTACATGAACATAATAAAAAAAGAACTAAATATTCGAGAATATTTGGACTATTCTTCAGTTGAAATATCTTTTATTCTATTTAAAAATCTTTTTCGATTAATATTTTTATCTCTTCTTCGGATAACGAAATTTGTTTTTTGTTTGTTTAACAAAATTCACTTTTCAAATTTTCATGTAGCCATTTGTTTATCTGAACACGTCGAGAAACAAGACCGTGCAGTATGAGAAGTTCATTATCTTCAAAAACTGTTCTTGTTTGTGTAGTAATAAAAGTCAATGTTCGAACAATAAAAGTTATGAGTATGTATATTTGACGGTCAGCATTAACTGATTTGTACAAACGAGGTTCTATTATAAGTTAAATTTCGTAAAAAAATATTTAAGAAGTTATTTTAATTATCTATATTATTTTTTTTTTAAATTCGCCGATACTCACAGTTTGGAAATTAAAATAATTTTGAAATGAGGAAAAGATGTAACAGATGTTGAGTGTCAGCAATGGTAGTGGTAATATCTGTTACGTTTCAGAATTTAAGAACCCATATTCTTTTAGCTATTGATAATACGAATAGACGAAGATTTTTATTTTTATTTATACGAATAGAAGATTTTTATTTATATGGAAAGATCTACTTTCGATTAGCAATAAAACCTTCGTCTTAATTGCTTCGCAACGAGTTATTCTACGACACAATATCTTTTGAATGGTGCAACAGTCGAAATATCTCGTGTGTTTCTTATTAGAACGAGAGTTATATTATTTAGAAAAAAAAATCAATGTACGAAATTTCGTAGCCAAATTTTATTAAAAAAACATCTGATTAAATTTGTGTTATATAAAAAATATAATTTATATATAAAGAATTTACTAATTGAGTTACACCAAATTGTCTTAAAACTTAAATTGTTTGGATAATCGAATAATTTGGATAATTAAACATGTTTATAATTATAGGAATTAAGTTTAAAATTAGTTATAGAATGCAAGAGTTATTACTGTAATTTGATTATTAATTAATTTTTGAAGAAATGCTTTGCAATAACAATATATAGTGACTCACATTAATATTCGGATACTAGGTATTTAAACTGCTACAATTTCGTAAAAAAGAAATCATATAGCAATAAATCTGGATTCATTTTAAGGCTTCAAGGCTCTACTCTCAAAATTTATCATTCATTTTACTTTAAGATGTTTTTGTATCATATAACAGGTAGAAAAGTAAAAATGTTTCTTCGCAGAAATGCTATAAATTATTGTAGTATGTAAAAATATTGAAAAATTTTTTTATGGCTGAATAATAGATTTTTTTATGGCTTTATAATAGATTTTAAGATTGAAATCTCCTTCACTTTATTGAATTTTAAATATCAAGCGAAAATGTTAAAATTTCCCAAATTTTATCTAAGTCTAATATTATATATCATCTAAGCTTATTAATACAATTATATTTTACTTTTTCTTTTTATTATTCTTGCAGGTATAATGCGTGATAATCTTGGAAGTTTTACACCTTGTATAATTGTAATAAATTGTGTTACGGCACTTACAGTGGCAATGTGGACAGTAGAAATTTTAATCATCCGAAAGAAAAAATTACAAAAACAAAAAGAGCAGCAAGAAGCTTCCTGATTATATTACGCCATACATTTATTTTTGTAGCCAAAAAATAATTTTTTTATTTAAATTAATATATAATACGTATAATATTTACATGTATATCATTGATCGTTATCAACTCGATAATTCAATTAAAAATCCATTTATATAATATATAAAAAGATGAATGTTTTAAATTCGAAAGTAAAAATTAAACAGTAAAAAAAGGAGAGAGCAAATATATCCTTTTATAAAAGGAACTCTCTTTTTATTATTGGAAGTTGGTAGTTTTTTAATAATTAATATTTTAAATTTTGAATGAATGAAGATTATTTATAAATTTTAATAAATTTATAAATAATAAAACAGTAAATAGGAACAAATCCCTCCTAATTTGATATTAACAACAATAAATATTAACAAAGTACACAGTAAATAGATGAATTTAGTAAAAAATTAATACATGACTGTCATGATAGATACTGATGACGGCATTTCTATTACTATAGATATTTTAGAGCGATTAAAGTCATTAACAAAACTAGATAATACTAAATATAATATAAAATAAACTATACGCTTTTCTTACACTTTTATTGTTACATAAATAATTTTATAAAACTTAAATATTCTATCTTATAAGAAAAATGTGTAAAGTGGCAATCAACGTATTAAACTAATGTATGTGTAAGATTAATTCATTTGTGACGTTCGTTCGAATATTAGGTATTCTTTGAACATTGATTTTCAATTCCAATTTTAATTTTGAAGAAAGAAAAGACACATCTGAAGCCAATTAAAAGAATATTAACTTTCGTGAGTACAGTGTTACAGTTGTAATCTTGAGCACTTCTCATTTAGTCTCACACTATTCTTCTTAATGAATAAATAAGATTCTCATCCTCAATGTTACAGAACTGTCAAGTTTATATAAATTAATCATTATCATAGTTCGTGGGATTTGAGGTCGTTTTTTACTGTCTGTGTAAAATGAATGTTTTTACTGTAACTACTATTAATATAATTTTGTTACGATTTTCTTTAGTTTTATGCAAAGCTGAATGTTGAAGAAATTCTGACAACATCTAAAGATGGAATTGACAAATGATATTCACTAATTAAGACGTTAATTAGAGACATTAGATTATACTTTCGTGTATTCGTTAAGGCGATTCGTAATTATTCGTATATTATTTTTACTAAGTATATCAGAGATTTAGTTTCATTACTTTTTGCCGCATTATATACATATAAATAGTCAATAAAAGAGATTTCATTTTTCAATAAAATGACATTAGCTCTTATGTAACTCTCAATGAGGAATTTTACTTCTGACGTACTACGTCATTTAATCTATTCACTAAACATTCAACTATGATTCATTCATTTTTTAAATTAAATTTTTACAAAATGTTTTTGTTAAAAAATGTGTTTTGTTAAAATATTAATCCTAAAGGTACACCACTATGAATGCCAGTAAAAAGGCTTGAAAGAACTTATTACTGAAAAAGAAAAATATTTTGAATAGGTAATTATAAAATTATTCAATGCTAACTCGAAGAGCAAGGGTATATGTATTATTCAAACTATGTAAAATGCTAATTTTTATACAGTTTAAAATTTTAGTAAAAATTTAACAAAACTTTATTAAGAACTTCATAAAATATGTATAAAATATGTATAGAACAATTTTATAAAATTTTGAACTATTTTAACTGAGTTTAAAAATTATTATATGTATGTTTGTATATGTATAAGCATTATTTGATGCGAATATATTTAAAGTACTAATAATTATATTTGTTTTACAGTACTGACTTTGAAAAAATCTTAATTTAATAAAAATTTGTATAGCACTTTCTATACAGAACATAGCAGCTGCTATATCATTTCAAGTTTAATTAAGGTCGTGTGCTTATTCAATGTCGTTCGCCACAGAACAAACTTAATGATGTGAATTGTTTCGTTACCGCAGTTCGGGCCCCTTAACAATCACGATCTACCGCGGAAACAATAGATTGTTTCTTTTCAGAATCTTCCGGTAAAAGTTTTCACACGCTATTAAAAGAATAACACAAAGAATTAAAAGTTGTATTTAAGAAAAGTATATTTACTTATGTAAATATTTGAAAATGAAGATAATGATGTTAATTCTTTTCAAATTTATTCGTAACATGAATATTTTGAAAATAGATTAAAGATTTTTAGTAATTAAATTATTTCATCAGAGTGTACATTTTTATATGGGTATATTATAATTTAGTTTTATAGTACTATCAATTTTCGAATTTTAGGATCATATATTACAGTTGTCAAGTAAAATTCAAGAATTTCCTTTATGTTCATTATCACTAAGAAAAGACGGATACAATAAAGAAATTTTGAATACAAATTTCCTTTAAGAAATTCCGTCTGAAACAAATTAATTTTCATTACAAAAAGATATATGAACATTGGTTACCTACTTTGATTTGTTCTACATATTATTATATATGTATGTTTATATATAAATAACAATTTATATATGTGCGTTTATATAAATTGTTCTATATATGTTTATTATATAAATTCTTAACTTATTTTTAATTTAAATTAATTATTTGCAAATAATTTTTAATTACTGTTAAAAGAAATATTTTATTTATTTTATTTCTTATATGTAATAGTAGAATTAATCTGTTTATGAATATCCCAATTATGGAAATAATGTATTGAAGAAATATTGTATAGAAACATTTAATAAAAATTAATTTTGTACGTACATATATTTATGTATTACGTACATCTACATCTACATACATATCTTATACTTTATTTTAGAATTATGAATAAAAAGTGAATTAATTTCAATATATAATATTCATAAATCCAAATTAGTTTCTACATAAAAATTCCACTTTATGGTTTAAAAGTAAGAAGTTACATACAGTATATAGCATATTGTTGTTTTAATTAATGAAAACTAAAAATAGTTTTTTTTTTATAAAAATTGCTTAATTTTAGAATGAACTCAATAAAATATGTAAATTTTTTTAAATTGTTATTTATAGAAACTTCAGTATCAATATGTGTACGTACATCAATAGATATGTTAAATTATATTTATAGATTTATTCATAACGTGAATTATATATGTAATAATAATATTCATGTTATATATGTATGTATATGAATATCATTTGAATATATTTGTACATATACATATATTTGTATTATACATATGTATTATTTACATTATATATGTATAATATATAATGTAATGTGTATAATATAATGATATATATATAATAACATTTATGTATATAATATATACGTATATACAAATAATAATATTTGTGAAATAAGAAACAAAATTGGTTTTATTTGTCAGAGTGATTTCCAATCTTTTTATTTTACACATCCTTTCCATCATATCTATATGAGGATATGATTCTTCCCCCTACCTCTAAAATATAGTGATTTTTTATATTTCAAATAAAAAATAAAAAAGATCTTATATTTTGAGATATTAATACTTTAAATATTAAATAAAAATTCGATAGTATTTTTATAATTTATTTAAGTGCATTTGATTCCATTAAGGCTAATGAGATAATTAATGAGAAACTTTAGATTGTCTTTTCTTTTGTGTACATACATATTTCGATCTAGTAATAAATATAATACACGATAAAATTGCCTCCTTTATAATACACGATGAAATTACTTTTTTAATTCATCAGGATAATTATAACATCAATTTTAGAACAGTATAACTGTAGCCTTTTTAGGTATAGTATAAAATATGTTAAATTATAGTCCTACTGTAAGTACAAACTTTGCAATGAAACAATTTGCTCCAAGATTTTTTGGCATAAGTAATATTATTAAAATCTTATATTTTTATTAATTAATTAAAAACAATATAGTTACATTATTCTAAAATTTAACTCATTTGCTTTTCATCTTATGGTTCACACTGTGGATAAAAAATATCAACATTTGCCACCAACTCTTTATAAAGATAATTGTTCAAAAATTGTTATACTCATCGTTATGTTCATTTTGAAATATGTAATAAAGTGAAAATAAATAATTGTATTGAAAAAAAACAATTAAATTAAAATATCAATTCAAATATTTTATCAAATCTTATACAAAATTAAATAACTTTAATATAAAACAATATACACATATATTTATTATAGCATTATAATGTAAGATATTCATACTCCGATTTTTCAAGTTTTGTAAACGAAAATCTATTACAAAGGTCTGGATAAATTGTGACCATTACATATTTGCACGGAATAGGAAATCTTTAACTGAAGTATTCATAAAATATTCTATTAAAGCTTTTATCTTATTATATGTACATCCCTTATCCTTTATAGTTTTCAAAAGTTCATTTGTCTCGTCTTTTTTTGGAAAAACTAAAATTTTTTAATTAGATTAGAATTTTCAAATCTATTTTCAATATTCTTAATACAATATAATTAATTTAAACATCTTTGTTAAATATTTCTTATATCATTCTAAAGTAGAGAGACACTCTTCAAAAGTAGAGAGTGTCATCTTAAATTTCAGTCACGAAATCATGGTAAAACATGGTCGTACTTTTTCAATTGATGAAACAACGTGAACCAGAATATCTCCTTTCACCATATAACCGGGAAAGTTTTAAACATTGTCAAACATGTAGTACATGTAGTACGTATGAATGTGCATATCACTATAGCGTCTGAATACAAATAGCTCGTTTTGGGTGGCTTCCAAATATGCAAAATCATCGAAAGTGATACTATAAGGAAACATGTACTTAATTATGTATTCAGAGAAGAATTGAATATGTTACTTAAAAATAGAACTAAATTTTTAACTTTTAAATGTATTTAATTTAAATTTAGTTAAAGTAAAAAGTTGATTCTGAAGAATAATAAAGCTACCTTTTAATTTTGCAACGATACTTTTTATGACAGTATAATTAAAGGAAAGTTTTAACAGTGTTAGAATAATAATTAAGTTTATATTAATTGTGCTCTAATTTATTTGACGGTCTAAATTTTAACTATTGAATTCTTTATAATTATAATTGCGTTTAGATATAACAGCAGATAATTATAATTAATTAATTATTATTATTTATTAATTATTGTAATTAATTTAATCCTATTTATTAAATTTACAGTATATTTACTTTTACGTATTTACAAAGTACACAATTAATCGGCGTTCATAAATGATATTTTTATAATAGTTCTTCGTATATAGGAAAAATAATTTGAAATTAAGTCTTAATCGGTTACATAATCTCGTACACAAACACATTATTTCTTTTTTTGCAAAAATATCTACTTATGTTACAAATAACTAAATTGTTTACTTAATACATGTAAATATACAAAATTAGTAAATATAAATACACTGGCCATGATGAAGTTCAAATTACGCACTTGAAACATTGAAAAAAGTCTTTAATTAAAAAAATAGAATAGTTAACTATTCACAACTAAAAATTATATTATTCAGCCTCCAGATTTAACGAATATTTGCATGTCATCGTTTTGCTCGTGTTACCTATAAAAATAATTTATAAGAAAAAAAGAGAAAGAGAGAGAACTATCAATTAAATTGTGAGAAGATAGAAAACATGCGTGAATATTTTCAATGTTTTCGATAATTTATTACCTTTGAATGTCCAGAGTAAAGTACTGGTCCATCCACAGTATCTTCCGCCGCTTCTTCGTCGTTTTCATTCAAATTCAACGTAGCAAACTCTTCGTGTTCCATAATTCCCCATAAAGGAATATTTTCCTTTCCCGTAGATGCAACAGCAAGATTATTTACTGCTTGAGGAAGTACTTGGTAGGCTTTCTCGATCGCTTCAAATTCGCTGAAGTTATTCTTGCCGTTGCTCATGTCATTGGTGACAGATTCACTTATTCGCTCTGAATGATCTCTTTTCCCTTGTCCCTTGCGATTTTCATATTCGTTTTTCGAGGATACTTCTAGTATTGGCTGTGGAGTTACCACGTAAACTCGTTCTTTATTTAGAGGCGATATCGATACAGAGTGTGTCTCCCACGTGGAATTTTCTTCTAACGTAGATTTATTTATATTGTGCAAATTATTCGCTGTTATTTTTGGATTATTTATTCGTACAACACTTATGGCCTAGAAAGCAAAGTTTAGAAAAAGATAGAAATTAATATAAATTGATACGAATACATAATTTTATTATTAATTCTCATCCGTCCCGCAATTTTTGAGCTTAATTTATCCCTTAATGTCAAATTAACACAAGAGTAAAAAATTAATATTTCTTAGAAAGATAAATAGTTAAATTTTATTAACAATAAGTAGTTTAAATTTTTATTTGCGTTGAACAATTCTTTCACGTATCTCACGTATCATATCTTTTCTACTGTCTAATATTATAATCATTTATTTGGATCTTGCTACAACTATCATATTCATTCACTACGATTACTACGATAATTCGTATTTATGAAAAGACATTGAATGCATATTTGTAGTATAATATAATAATTAGAAGGCAATGTACTTCTTGTTCAAGAGATTTGAAAGTGAATATTGCAATTTTGACATATTTTATTATAAAAAATATATATATATGTTGTATGTTAGATATAATTGTATGTTAAATATATATATTATCTGTATAATGTATATTATATATTATTAAAATAAATAAATGAATATATTAGTAATAAATAAATAACTGATATATATATTATATATTAGTAATAAATATTAAGCGTATAACAGAGCCTATATACATGTA
Organism: Melipona beecheii; assembly: GCA_032399605.1. Taxonomy (NCBI): domain Eukaryota; kingdom Metazoa; phylum Arthropoda; class Insecta; order Hymenoptera; family Apidae; genus Melipona; species Melipona beecheii. The sequence goes on along the minus strand of JAUCMO010000082.1, from coordinate 2,623,714 downwards.
TGCAACAAAATAGTATAACATTTTTTAAGAAAAATATGTCAAATTGATACAAAGGACGAGTGATGACTAATAGCAATTAATATCATTGAATAACATTATTAATAAATTAGAAGATCATAAATAAAAATATAGACAAGTAATAATATTTACTAATATCGTAAATTAAAATATTATATTGTACTGGTAGTATTTTTAAATATGTAGTCCATGAATCGCAAGGGTAACAGATGTCATGACTGACAATGAGAGAAAGGAGACTTAAGTACATTTTATATAGAATAAAATAAAAGTTAATAACATTTAGCTAAATAAGATAATACGTTATTCAATTCATTATTTTTTAAGTATATTATTTGAGAAAAAGGACGTCTCGGAGGTCTACAATAATAAACAATTATTTATCGTTCCGTGATAATCAAAAAATTAAAAAGCACTGATGTAATATATTATATTAGTATATATAATTATATTAATTATATTTATATATAATATAGTACATTATATTAACTATGTTATTATACAGTTAATAATTATTATATTACTAAAACTTACTACTAATGCTAATTAATATTATTAAATAATATTACTAACAGGTTAAATGACAATAAATAACAATTTACATAATGATTATTACTAGACTGTAGATTTTTATGTATTTGTAGAAAATTTTAAAGTATGAAATTATTCAAAACATTTTTCTAACAAGATTCTACTTTTTTGATTATATTCTTGAAAATATAAATTTGCATAAGAATTTGCAGTCTAGTTACTACAAATAGAAAAAGTAGAGTTCACACATTAAATTACCGGTTGAGTTGTTTCAATGTGGCTGTTCGCGGAGCCTTTGTGTTCTATTTCATTAAAGCTAAACCCAGCCAAAGAGTACGTTTTCATACTTTCATTATGATTTTTCAATTCGTTTATATGATCATCTGGTTCTGTTGTTGTTAGATATTCCGTTGGTATTTTCTTTGATGGTGAAAGATAAGGGTGTAAAGAACTGGGTAAAATTGTGCTAGATGTTGTAGACTTTGAATATTCCTATGAAAAAATATACGAAGACATTCATTATAAAAAAGTATCATTATATTAAGTATCAATTTTAATAATACAGAAAGGTTCAAAAAATATTGCGAATATTATTAATTAATGCAAAATTAGTCCAAAATTATCTAAAATTGATCTAAAATTAAATAGATGAAATTAATTTAACGACAAAATTTTTAAAAATTCTAATCAGTACGTACATTTGAATTTGAATTATTCCCTGACGTAATGTAAAAAACAATGAAATAAAGAAAATTTTCTTTTAAGGAAAAGAAAAAGATATGATAATTGCATACATTATATATTAATTAAATGTTTCAAGCAAATTTATTTAAAAAAGAAACTTACTTGTATTGTCCAATTATCGATATTTTTTTGTAACCTTCGAACATCAATCGAAGTATTTGCTTTTGTTGTAGTGCTTTTTAAATCTTCTGCTGTAGTTAAAAATGGTCTTATCGATTGCACATTTAATTTCTTTGAATTACTGATGTTAAATTGCGATTGAAATTGATTAACTACTTGAATATTATTCCTAGATTCTTGTTGAAAATAATTATCAACGTTCAATTCACTCCTAGAGGGAACTTTTCTCGACTGCGTATGTTCAGAATTAGTTTTAATACTCCAGTCTCCGTAGGATTGTTGAAACGGAATTGGTGTATATTCTGACGTGTATGGTATAATAACCTGTACCTAAAATATTATTATTTTCATGGATTTGTCATTTTTATCATCATGTAAGATATACTTTTTACAAGATATAAATTTATTTTATGATAAATTAAATTTTTAAAGGTATAGGTGATAATGATAAAAATTTAACTCTGGTAAATTTATATCAGCTAATACTCATGAATTTAATTTTATAAATTACTAAACTTTTGTAACTTTTCTGTCAATAAATGCATAATACAAGTGATTCACTTATAACAATATGAAACTATGAATAAATTACATAATATACAGAGTGTATTGGCACAATTTTAGTGATGGATTCATCATATTAAAATAAGAAAAAAATTTAAATAAACATATGGTCAATGTGGCTTTGTTCTTGAGATATAACCGTTTTTATCACTATATATTGTATCACTATTTACTTGCTTTTACAAAAATCGCTCGAAGTGATCGCTTTCGTCTCGAATATGAGTTTTTACATAAATGCTTTGGAATTCTGATTCGATCAAAGTTGTCTAATATTGTTCAAATTTCTTGACAACGATACGTTTATAAATACGTTTAGAAATATTTATAATATTTATAAACAATTAAATAAAGGACTCAGTTTATCAAAAGAATTGGAAAATAAGAATTCGATTCTATCTCAGAAATCAAATCATATCATGCATATGTTTATATGAATTCTTTTTTTTCTTTCTTTTCTTATTTTAGTGTGTTGAATCCTCTCTCTTATACATCCTATATAATATAACAATAAATTTAATAAAAAAGTTTCTCATATCTAAACATTATCCGAATATCCAAATGTTTTCAGAACATTCTATCATCTAAAAAGAATATTTACTAGAACTGATGCTTTTTCTTGTATTAACTATTCTATATGATCATTATACTTATTACTATAATACCAAATGTGAGATACAAGACTTTACTAAAAAAAAGAATATTAATGGAATGGAATGTAAGAACTTTAACTTTGAAATAAACGTTTTGTTTATGAATGACAAAGATATTTTAAATATAATTTTTTCACACACTGAAATAGCAAACAAAAATAATGAAGACGTGTCTTCTGCCAAAAAAAGGAGTTTGCTAATTCGAAGTACGAAAGGAATGTAACTACAGAATTATATCTATTTAAATTTCTGTTCTATTATTCGAAAATTCCTTAACCGAACACTTTTAGTTCGGATATTGAAAATTCTATTATACATATTATACTATTCATACGAACAAAATATATTTGTGTCACTGAATTATTTCATTGTATTTCATTATCACTTACTTATAAACATTAAATTTTTGTGGTAATGAATTTTACACAATTTTTATAGAATTTCTAGGTTATAAATAAAATAAAAGAGAAATTATACAATAAAATAAAATTTCAATAAAAATTGCTAATTATATATAAGATTTTTTGTAAGCAAGTAAATGTTTTACATTATTTGTAAATAATCAAACTCTGAATTTTTCATTATATTTAAATTTCGTAATATCATAACTACATTTACACGAATAATTTTATTTACTTGTTTATTTCTTTTTATATTTTGTTGCCCTTGAAAAGTGTCTCTTGTATCCTTTGAATCTACATTATCTTGCTTTTCAGAATTTATATCTCCCGGGAAAGAATTATTCCATTGCGCAAGATGATTCAAGGAACCATGATTCTTTGAAGAATCATTTTTCAAATTTAATGTGTTTATTAACAAACTTGGCCACAAATATCCTGGTTGTCCGGATAGTGGAATATACGAAACATCTTGTTGATTTGTATATCCTCTATTATTCGTTGATGGTTCAACGCGTTGATTAACATTCGAGAAATCCACAGTTGTGGATGTCGAAGGCTCGAAAACACTGTTAATATTTTGAATATCCGAAGATGAATAAGATTCGGTCGACTTGACGAAGTTAGACGAATCTTCAAAAAATATATTGTCGGTCTCCAAATTATAATCTGTAGTTGTCTTCGCTGTATTATCAGATATATCACCGATATCAGTATGCCCGCTAGTAGAAATTGTCCATTGCACCTCAGTTTGACTATCACCTTTTTTCGTTAGATCTAATAGCGACGATTCTTCAAAGTGTGTCGGTTCTCTTCTCGGAGCAAGAGAGCTCACGAGGAATGGTTGCGTGGTCACTTGAGAATCTTTAACGACACTATCGCTAGGAGATAAATCGTCAGAATATTGATAATTCAAACTATCACTCTCTTGATTATGAAAAGTGGACGTTCCAAAGCTAGCCGAAGGATTCAAATCTGGCGGTAGATAATTCAAATTGGTGTTGGGACTTGAGTTTGAATTAAAGGGTTCATGGTACTCGTTTTGATTAGGAAACTCGTGATTTGACGAACCAAAACTATTGAAAATATCCTGATTATGATATGCAGGCTTATTTAAAACTCCATCATTTTCTTGTTTCAAAATTGGAAAATTATTAAAAGATGTCTCGGACACAGGAAACTGAGTATAAGGAATCGAACTTGAATCAAATGATTCTTTGTGATCTGCAGACTCTTTGTTGATTTCGATCTCATGATTCTGGGATATGGTGCCTATATGTCCTTGATTCACTTCTGTTCCAATGAATCTTAGATCGTCATTGCCATTGGTATTATAATGCTCATCCTTAATTTCAAGACTTTTGTGTTCTTGATTAGCTAACGTTATAGGCAAAGGAGGTGGTTTGAGGTGCCCCAGATTTTCAATTGCAGAAGGATTTTTAAAAAGTTCTGTTTTGTAGAGAGGAGGTACCGAATCGGAATGCAACACTGAATGTGGTAATACGTTGTTAAAAGGATTTTGCTCAACGAGTATTTGGGAAAGGTCTGATATTCTGATTTCATTCGTAGCCGCATATTGGACGTCATGATTCCCTTGATTGCTAGGAGGAAGATAACCATTTGAAAGTTGTTGAGGGGACAGATACTTCTCTGAATAATGTCCATCACCTTGCATTGGAATCCAAGGAATTTTGTTGCAAAGATTACAGTGTTTCCCTTTATTCGGTGGTATACGTTGCGTATCGTGAAAAGTAGCCGAGGGATTGTGAACTTGTAAAGATGGACCAGGAGGAAGGCGAAAAGGCGGAGCGGAATGTACATTGAAGGAAGGTGCAAGAGACAAGCTAGAATGTTGAGCAGATGGAGGTGTGCCGATAGAAGGATATATAGGTGGACCAGCTTGAGGTTCAAGCGGAGGATGAAGAAATGGTTCAGGTTGCAAAGCAACATGCAAATTAAATGGTGAAGCACCGTAATGTTGAGGTGGTGATTCGAGGTGTGCTGGAGTTTTTAGAGGCGTTGAAGTCGAAGGACCATAATTAAAAGGATTTAACCAGTTCATTAATTGCGAGAAATATCCTGGAGCTTCCGAAGTATTTACTATTTTTCCAGACCTCACCGGATAAGCTTTTGATCTTGGAGGTGGGACTAAATATTCGTTTAATCCGTCCCTTCGATTACGCCGAATAATATTTGGACCGTTATCGAAGGATGCTCCATTTTGATCATTTTTCAAGCATGATGATGTACTGCATACAAAGATGAGCAATAATAACGTTGGTGTAACCTAAAAGCATAAGTTGTTAATTGAATACCGAATTCAAATTCCTTGTTTCTTATGTTTAAGTATATTATATATGTAGTGCGTGTCACTTAAAATTATACATTCCAAAATTATTAGTATTAAAACCATTGTATATTCGTAAACAGAAATCGTACAGCAATCAATTAGGACTTATTTTAAAGCGTGAAATATGATTGATGATATGAAACATATAATTACAAGACTGGATTTGTACTATGTTTTTGTTTAATAAAATAATTAAAAAAAGTAGTACATCAAATTTTTGAGGCTTCAATCTTTAGATCTATAATAAATTTACTGATAAAAAAAATTTTCTACACTGTGACAATTTGTAGCATTTTCGAAAAAAGAAGTCCACATTCTCATTCTACATAATGTATATAAAAATATTTCAGAAAAAATGAACAAGGCATTATGAAAATAAAGGTTTCATGCTCTAAAATAAGTTAAGTTATAACAACGACAATTTTTGAGTGACACTCACTATAAATACCTTCTAAATCAAAATGTAGTATAAATAATTTTGTCTCTTAAAATATTCGACTATTAAATATATTATTATTGTACGAGAAATAAGATATGTTTAATTTAATGATAATAATTAAAATATTACATTTTTAACAAGAGATGAAAATTCACGAATACACACATTTAAAGAATCGTGTACATTTCTCACAATGTCAATAACCATGAAAAATAAACACAGGAAAACTAAAGTAGGTCATTTTCTGAAGAACATTCAGTACCACTCTGATTTATGACAGAACTGTGCAATTTCACTCAATTAAACAATTACATACTTTGTAACAATTGAATCAATTATACAAAATTTTTTATTCTAACGTTTCATATATGTAATTTGTTATCGAGTTGATAAAATATAAATATTTTAAAAAGTAATAAAATTGAATGGAGATTAATTATTTTATTACAATTTTTAGGAAATGGTGGCACTTATAGAACTTTTTAATTTGAAAATCTTAATTCAATTTATATAATCTAAAATTTTCAATAGAAAATGAATTGGTTTCGTAGAGAAACATTTTTGCAATTATAAATATGACGATAGGCAGACAAGTAAAAAATAATTAGTAATATTTTTCCTAATTATTGTGTTTGTAAACTAACATTCAGCTAAATTATCAAAAACAAAAGGTCAGAAGTGAAAGGGGAGCAAGTATGGCATAAAATTGAGCGCAGAGAAGATTTGAGCGACCAACTATTGCTGACGAGTTTCTCACGAGACATAAATTCAATGGTGTTCCCGTGGAACTCCAAGTGCTATTTTATGTTTACCGTGAAATATGCGGACATGTGAGAAAGAACGAGAGTACTCGCGGATCACCGTATTTATAGCGAGAACCGGAACTGCATAAGAAAGTGAACAAGTGGAAAAAAGATACAGTCCCCTCATATCACTTTTAAACTTACTAGCATCAGTGCGCTTTATATTTTTAGCGGATAAAAAGTTGTACTCAAGTGAAAGTAGCAAACAATATTATTTTGTAGTGGAACAAGTTTCAAAAAAGAGAATTACTTGATCCGTTTACGTTTATAAATGAACTTAATCGAATAACGTATATAATGAAATTTAAATTAAGTAATAAATTTAATAAGCAAAACAGTCTTCATAACAAGTAATATTATAAACTAATATTATATAATATTATATAAAATATTATAAAATAATAACGTTGGATTGGAAAGTTTCAAAAAAAGTCGTAAGAAGCTTAAAAATATTTTTGCTGTTACTAATAAATCTATCAAATGTATTTTACAAACATTGTATTATAAATATTATAAAAATATTTAATTCAAGTAGAATATTAATTTTGATACATGATGTTGGAAAATTATTTTCATTATTTAAAATACATTTTAAAAATCCAAGTTTTTTTTTATAAAAATTCAAGATATAACTGTTTAAATATATCTTCTGGATGTTACTGCATAAATAATATGAATTTTTTTAACCAATGAATATTTGCAAATCTCAAAATTGTAAGAAAATAATTCCGAGTATTAAACATATGGAAATATTTGAATTAACCTATTTTTGTCCTTTATAATTTTAATCTATTGCTGGATAAAAATTGTATTTTTTAACGTTTTATCATTATGTAAAGTATCTTCATTATAAATTCATTAAACGCATCCGTCAGAATGGAAAAAATACTAAAAGGAAGTTTTAAATTACTATCCGGCTAATACGATTTGACTAAGGATTTAAAGAAAATTCTTATTACGAAGATCCAAGGAAATAATTGAGTCATTAGAATTATTGTCTAGTTTTGGCTATCGAAAAGTAGCATACGTATAATCGACTACGTTTGATCGTGAGATAGATTATTTTCCGTTGAAGAGTAGGTGGTTCACATAGTGTAATAGTGAAATATGAGAGAGAGAGAGAGAGACTTGTGTAGCAGGAGTAATGTAGGTAAGTGGGCTGTGAGTATTACGAAAGTCGACCTATAGTGAGAAGATGTAATGTGTGGTTGCATGTAATCTGTATAATGTGCATTAACACAAGGTGTTAGTGTGCTCGTGTGAGCAACACATGTGCTGGAATGAATGCCGACGTTAATCAAGACTAACTAATGCCAATAATGAATCTACAATTTTTTTCTACTTGATTATCTTAAATTGAAATTGAAATATCGTTTATTAAAAACATTTTTAAAATAATGTATTATTTCAGCAGGAGAAATACTTCTATTTTGCTTATTAAAAATAATTTATAAATCTGTTAATTATAATTTTAATGAGGGCAATTTCAAAATATAATATCGATTTGTAATTTTTTACTGACTTTTCGATAAAATTAACATATCAATAGATAGAATTTTGTAACACATTTATACGTATATTTATAAGATTAGCATGTAGAAGACTAATAAAAAACAATTTATTTCTATGTTATTTCAACTGTAATAACAGATTGTATAACTAAATAAAATTGATACTGAAATGATAATTATAATCATGTCAAAATGAAAATGTATAGATTAAATGAAATTGAAATGAAGTTGCAATTTGTAAAAACAAAGCTTATTTCATTAGCGAATAGTTTTTGACATTTCATACATAGTTTTGGATATAAACACGTAAATATATATGTATTATATAAAATGTTCAAACCTATTCGCTACTACATAAACCAAGTTTTGCTTCATTTACATCAAAAAATTGTATTGTAAATATTCATCTTGATTACATTTAATCTATATATTTTAATTTTCATTTAATTACAATTATGATTTAATTTTATTTAATTATACAATTATCACAGTACATAATTCATGTATGTGTATGTATGTATGTATGTATTATGTATGTATATGCATGAATAATATAATTTACTTTAAATTAAATATAATATTAAATATAATTTACCTTAAATTAAAGAGAAAAATTTTAATCTAAATTTTACATTAATTTGTGGGTCTATAATCAATTTGTAATTTTGACTAATAAAAGTAAACTTTCAAACGGGAAATTTATTAAGAACTTAATGAGAATAGATAAAATGAAAATCTAGAAATATAATTTTTAGAAAAACCAAATTCTAATGATCTTAAAGAAGTAGCTTCAATGGGAAAAATAATTATAAAAAACTTTGGTGATAAGAGATAATATATTGCATGTATTGGATTCTTTCAATAAATGTCAAAAAATAATAAATACAAAATATATTTAATATTTTTCTTAATTTTGTGATCAATGAGTAAATTCCTATAACTGTCACACATTTACATTAATTATAATAATCACTTATAATTCATAAAATGTGTAAAACTATATTTATTTTGCTAATCTTGTTAATCTTTGTTAAACAAGAAAATATACTAGCAGTGATAATTTAAACTTATAAAACTAATTTATAAAATTTAGTTAATGAAAAGACAATCAAATTAAGACAATTAAATTGAGACAATAAAATGGCTAATTGTTTTATTAAATGAAAGGATATTATTATTATCTTGTAGAAAAAATAAAACGGATAGCATTAAATATTATATGAGTTACATGATATCTATGCAATGTATAAATATTTGTCAAAACACGGAAGTAAAGTTTGCACGAATTGCCTCAGTATTTAATAAGGTCATAAAGCTTATTCGAGGAAGATTTGTATTGACACTGATAAGAGGAAGAAATGTACAAACTAAAGCGACAGATTTAGGTCATAGACGAAAAAGTTTCGCTCCTACGTTGGCACTGTGCCAAACGACGAGGATCATTCGAAAGCATCGAGCATATGTCTCACATTGCTCACGACGTCCTTGTTGGATCATGATTGACAATTCACGATGTATAGAAATCAGTCTTAACTTTCGAAAGCTTTTGTAAATGGACATTTCTGTAGATTAATTTCTTTGTTTCTTAAAGATTTGCCAAAAAGTTTGTTGTAACAGAATTTTAAATAAATGTTTATATACTATATAATATTATCAAGTAATAACATTGAACATGTTGTATTTGATTATAAATAATAAACGTTTCTTATGCTTGTTGATATGTATTATTTATGGTAATCATTCTATTTTTAAGAAATTAACATTCGGATGCAAACTATATTGACGATATACTGACTATATTTTTAAAGAATTTTTTCTACTTATATTCGACGAAATAGTTTACAATGAAAAATAAAAATTTCGTTCGTGAATTTTCGTTCGTGTTCCTTTCTTAAATATGTATTATACTGAATCTCAATAAAGCTACAGTTTTATTCAAATTATAATTAATATTTCCATTTGAAATAAATATTATTTCTTAATATGTGAAAATATTATATAAAATATTATATAATATGTGTTCTCATGAATTTCTTAATATCTTTGTTTTTATTCTCATTTACTTTTACTTATTTTATTCTTATTTTTTAAACTTTTATTAAATCATTGGTGCACGTATTATAAATAATATACTTCAGAATGTAACTCTTAAATCAGAATAAAAATATAATGAAAATGAATTGCTGATATTGAAACTAATTTCTTTAGAAATATAAGAAGCTTCATAAAAAACAAGGTAATATGGATTTTATAAAAAAAAATTTAAAGAAAAATAATTTCACTTCTTCATAATCTTATATAAATTATCAGACTAATTTAAAATTTTTTACATTTATTAGTGATAAATTATTATCAATAAAAATGTAGATTTCCGCTTGGAAAAGAAAAGTAATTAAATACTATCTTTAATATCGACAGTTTTACTTAGTTCATCGCAAGTCGGAAATAGACTAATCAAAAGTGGATTTCTTAAATAGTTAAATTTGGTCATGTCGTTTTACCAGACTTTGAATTGCTGACTTTTACTTTTCGCCTTGTATGCTCTGCATGATAAATCAAGCATATGATCTTATAAAGAATTCTATACAAAGCAGAAATACTGTTTTTTTTAATACATTACACATTTAACACTAACTCCGGTTTTATTTATTTTCACGTTATTATATTTTTATATTTCATTTTAATGCTTTTTGGTAAAATATATGAATAAAAGCTTGTATTCTTTATTGCATTATAAACTTTTTCCTATCCCTTCCATTTTTATTTCTTTGACACAAGGTTTCTACCTGATCTATCTTGTAATTCTAGTGTTAATACAAAAATAGACAAATAAATATAAACGATCGCCTTTTTATTATGTGATACACAATTAAATTGCAATCTAATTTTATTATATTTTTGAAATATAATACAAATACAATAATTTTTATAATATATTTGAATAAATTCTTTTTAAAATATAAAATTAAAAAAAGAAATAAAAATATTCTTTTTCCTAAGAAATAAATCATTTCAATTAATAAGATAATTTTACTTTTTTACTTTTTTAATTTTTATATTAATTAATTGAATATATAAATTAAAAGAAGGCTCGGGGAAATTTTTAGCGAAAATAATAGCAAAGCATAATTGATAAATATATTCACTAACAAATTTATCTAAAAAAATGGTAATTTATCTGTGTCAGTATAGCTTTCGCCTCATAAAATTTATGGTTAAAAAGTCGAACATTTACTCTCACAAACACAATGTAAAATCTATGGAATACATATGTATAGAGTTCCTAATCATTAATTTCTAATTAAAAGTGTATTTATATAAATAAAAGTTTCAATCAAACAAAAATTTATTTCACAACATTAAATAAATCATTTATGCTCTTATAAAATAGATTAATTTATAAAGTTATTAAATGTAAAGTTATAAAAATCTAAAAGGATATAAGAAAAATTAGAAAGATACTTCTAACAAAAAAATTTATTCATTTTTTGAAATTAAATTTTTAACACTGCAAAATAATTAATTACAAAATTAAATTTTTAATAACAAATCATACATTTTATTGTATTAGTTTATTTAATACCTATAATAGACATATATTTGATATAGAGATAGTATATGTATAAACAGATATATATAGTATAGTATATATAGATACATATAGATTATATGATATTAATATATAGTATATATAGTATAATATATGATAGATATATACCTAAATTGATACTGTAACTTGTAAACAGTAAAATAGAAATAAAATAATTTTAGTACAAACATTTTATGGAAAAGTTGCTCTGTAAATTTCGTAAAAACAAATTGAAAAGGTTTCGTAAAAACATATTGAAAAGGTTTCGATCGAAAATTTTAGACTTATTTCAATTTTAGACTTATTCCTATTCTATTCTGTAAAAATTGTTTTCAAATTTTTACTGTGGATAAATACGATATGATAATTAATTATATAGAAGTAAGAAAATATATAAATGTAGAATTTAATAGTAAAAAAAATAGTAATATAATCCAAAACCTAACAAATGTCATTCTAACTCATTATTATTATCATGATTTAAATAAAATTTGTATATTATTTAATCGATAAATTATTGCTATACGATAATTATAATAATTATAACAGTCATAATAATTAAAATTGTCGTTATTCAAAATATAATATTATTATTTAATAAACTTTTTAAAAACTTTGTAAAAACGTTGCTTGTACTCACGCGAAGAAAATTCATGATTGTTATTTAAATCCTTTCCGTCAGGAACATATCACAAAACCAGATTAAAACTTTCTTTTTTATTTCAGTGACCACACTTTTATTCAATAGAAAATAGTTTGTAAAATTCACGTAACTGAAATACTGCTTGAACAAATCTGCAATGAAGAAGTATAAACTCAATGTTTCATTTTTATATCACATAGTCGGAAAGTACGCGGTACGGAAGAACTAGTGCTACTTCACGCAATGTAAAGGTTGAAGAACAAGGAAGCCAGATAGAAGGATCGTAGAGGAAAACTTCGAAGAGTAAGGAGAACGACGAAAAAACGGGAAGGTGCACGCTTCAGTAGGGTCAAAGAGAGAGTCCATTGGCGCATCTTCCATGCACGTCGCTTATATACATTTGCTCCTTCCTTCCTTCTTTTTTTCTTTCTCTCTTTCTCTATCTCTTTATCCTTTCTCTTGCTCTTGAAAAATCTCTCTCCAACTTATGGGCTAAAATTGTAAAGCCTATTTCAATTTTCAATAAATTCAATTTCTCTCTCATAGTACATATCTCTATGAAAGTTCTCTAACTCTCCAATAGAGAATGATTTGATATCGAGGAAAACTTACGTGGGATTGAAAAATAAATTTTTTATTACATCATTATTATATCTCTTTCACTTATAAACAAGATTATAAAGTATTATGAGATACGTTAACATTTTTTCAAATTTGACAGATATATACACCATAATATACTGCAATAAAACAATAAATTCAACGATATATATTCGCCGCAGTTCTTAAACTAAGAAACATATTCTCTTTGTTTCTTGTCAAAGTATAATTTTCTACAGATCAGTGCAACATGCAAAATGAACATATTCTTCGTTGTGACTGGAATTCTTCTCATTTTCAATTCGATTCCCATTGGATTATCGTTAACTCCTTCTAATCGAAATTGTATAACAGTAGAACCAACTGCAATTGACGATGCAGAGTGTAAAAAATATTACATATGTATTTATGATGATACTGGATCATTGATCTCGTACGGTATATCCTGTCTAGCTTCGATGGTATTTGATCCTTCGATCAAAAATTGTGTACCTTCTACGAATTTTGTTTGTAAAATAACTTCAACAAGTACAATATCAAGTACAACACCATATACAAAACTAATTAGAGCGCCAGAGCAATCTAATGGTCGATTCCAAATAACAGGAGATACTACTTATAAGAAATATTATTTCTCTTATGCAGATGCTGTAACGACCATCAGATATAATTTAATATGTCCAAATAATCTGCAATTTAATCCAATAACACAAAGATGTGTATTACCTTGTACAGTTTCTAAGAAATATCCACCATTTCATAGTTCATGAACTAAATAACTATAATTAAATGAATTATAATTGAAAAAAAATTTTTATTCCAATAGTTTATATAATTGTTCATTAAATTTTTAATGTATTAAATGTAATAAATTGAATAATCGTTACTTTGAAACTAATAATCGTTATTTGAAAATAATTTATGATAGTAAAATTTTATTTATGCATATATCTAAGTTATAGATGCGAATGCTATTAGGTACATCATATTTGATTTTATATACATATATATAGATATTATATGTACGATATAAATAGAAAAGATGTTATATATTATAATATTTAATAAAATATACATTGTGTTTTATTATTTTGTTTGAATAAAATTTCTATTAATTTATTCTACTAATAGATATCAAGAATATATAAGATACCTCGTAAATTTATAATAATATCCACAATTCCATAGTGGTAATTCATAAGTAAAAATAAATCGGAGAGGTGGAATTTTTTCATATAATATTTTATTAAAAATGTTTTTGTTTCATAAATATTTATTAAAAATGTTTTTAATTTTTAATTTAAAATACATTTTATATATAAAAAATTCATATATATATATATATTTCTTCCTTTTACTTATCGATTATGTAAAATAGTATCTTTTAAGTAAAACAATTTTTGCAGGAATCTTCATACAATTAATTCAAGAAGCATACAGTAGCAGAACATTTCTTTACACGAATTTTTTCCTGACGAATGAAACTATACTAGAAATTATCCTCTTAGATTGCACCACAGACAAAGTATATGAATAGACATTGCATCTTACGGACTTTCGTAGCCCATGACCTGAAATACCGACACACTAATGTAGGTAATTGGAGTTAGTTATAATTTATTTTAGACGATTACAATTGCCTACAAATATTTCGCGTGTTCTGTATAACCGATTGCAACGGATTTTGGATACTGGTTTGCTCTACTGCTCGACCACGTGGATAACGATAATGCGGATGAACGACTGTGGTCGTACAACTCTCGATTAATGACTGATAAGCTAATAGGTAATAGGCGATAGGTAACAGGTGAATAATAAGTGATTCTCGCGTAGTCGGCGCTGTATTTATAGACTTAGCCATCTGTACTCTTTATGCTTTGTGGCCTAGCGAAAGCGCACCTGCCGGTGCGGTGGTTGTACCAAAGTAGGTGGCGTTGTTTGCGCTGTGTTACCGACGGTGATCGCTACACTAAAATGTGAGCAGGCCGCTTATCTCCACATATCCGGTTTGGACCAGGATCACGCCACACCAAAAGAATTCGAAACAATGAGCCATCTGATAAAGAATAGCCATACGAAATTATAAAAGACACCCCAGAGCCCTCAATAAAAAGATTACTAATCCAGACGTCAACCAAGCAAGTTCATTCATTTCAAAGTTCCTTATATTTCTCTCTTCCATCCGTAGTTGAAGTGTTAATGCGTAGAGTTTGATTCAAATTATTAAAAGGTGCTAAAAACGTTAAAGTTAATATTCGGACAGTGATTATAAGACATTTATAATATTCGTGCGTTAGCTTCAATTACGGGACATTGTCACGCAGGTCACGTGCGGTTCAAAACGCGTTTAAATCCGTTGCGTACTTTATAAATTTGTCCGTTTCCTACGGGAAACGTCGACTGGCGATCACAGGACCACGCGAATATTTATCCTTGTTTAAATTTGCCGCGTGAACGTTTAAAATTGATCGAAGAGTATCGAGAGAAGAGCCTTCGATCAAGGGAGACATAGAAGGCGCACCGGGCAATATTTTTATTTTTTTCGGTGACGCGACTCCCGGCGTGACACGTGTAGCGATCTACGATCCCTCGACTACGAGTTTCGAACACTCGACTTGCACAAGCCGCAAGTAGCTGTGTGCCTAGCGTCGACGTCTTACCGATCTTCGGCGTTAAGCAGCAGAGTGTGCGGAACCCTGCTAGGATGGGTTTCAGAGCAGTCTAGTAGGTTTAGTTACAATAACAAGCGTCTGGGGTAGGAGTCGCTGCCATCAGCCCCACTAGATGAGTCTAGGCAGTGACCCGAAACGAAACGCATCTGACTATGCCACTTTCCTATCTTCACCACTTCTTATTCCTACCCCAGTTCCTCCATCTCCTTCTCTACGGTCCTTCTATCTCTTACCATCCTTTACCGGTTACCATCATAAGCCCTATACACGTGTAGGTTATAATGGTTACTGAATGATGCTGAATGATTGCTCTCCGTTGTTCGCTTGGCTGGCTCGGTCCTGGCACCTTTCCGTCTCGTAGGATCTGGTGGTCATTCAGGGCCGGCGTCAGAGTTGGAAGGCTTGGTATGATGACTGTGTCATCAGAGGCGACGTTCCGTGTGTCCAAGCTACGCTGCGTCCTTCTGCACTCGGTTGGCGACGGCGGAGGCGTTGTGCGCATATGTGTGGGCCTTCGACGCTCGTCTGCGTTTGGTGTGGAGGCGCTGCGGCGAATTTGTATAGGGTCGTCCTCTGGAGTCGTTTGGTGTGTGCCTTGTCCTCGAAGTTGCGTCCTCGTTGTGGCGTTGTTGGTCCTTCTGTATGTCGTCCTTTTATAGCTGCTGTGGAAATTGTCTCTATATGGTTGCGTGTTCATCTCACGTCGGCTGGTCACCATTTTTATATGGGACTTATGATGGTAATTAGTAAAGGATGGAAGGAGATTGAAGGACCGTAGAGAAGATGGAACTGGGGTAGGAGTAAGGAGTGGAGAAGATAGGAAAGTGGCATAGTCAGATGCGTTTCGTCTCGGAGTCACTGCCTAGACTCATCAGTGGGGCTGATGGCAGCGACTCCTTATCCCAGACGCCTGTTATTGTAAACCTACTAGACTGGTCTGACGACCATCATCCTAGCAGGGTTCCGCACACTCTGCTGCTTAACGGTAGGACTTCGACGCTACGCGCGCAGCCACTTGCGGCTTGTGGAAGTCGAGTGTTCGAAACTCGTAGTCGAGGGATCGTAGGTCGCTACACACGGTAAATGGACAGCGCCATCTTTTACAGAGCAAAAAACTAGAAAAGCGCGGTAAAAACCTTCTTGCTTCTTATTGCGACCGCTTAACAGACAGTCTTATCTGAATAATCGCCGAATCTTATCATAGCAACCGCCAAGCGAACAAATACGTGTAGCCGAAATAATACATCGGGACAAGCGAACATATTCGTTATACATATACATTTATAACGGAGTATTCAATTTGTGTGTATTCGGATCGCGTGAATTATTGACACAGTACCTACAATCATTTGTTTTTTAATACACTCTACGTTTAAACAACGGTGAATTGGGAAATTAATTAGTGCTCCAGCAACATAACTTTTGAGACCCATTGTAGTGTTGTCAACTTTCATTATCGAAATGTAAAACTAGTAACTAACCGAAATCATTCTACTGTGTATCAGAAAGGACTCTATCCATTTTTTACGGATCATAACTTTTTTCAATATATAGCAAATTAAAATTTTAAAATTATTAATACATGGTTTTATGTATAAATTAATGTATTAAATATTCTTAAAAACAATTTTTAAATAACTAAATTTTCAATTATTTTAAATTATTATTAATATTAAAATATATATTTCCTCATTTACGTATTTCTTATATTACATATTCAAATTTATGTTAAATTTTTAACAATTTTATTATAACTATGCAGTTCATTAGTTATGACAAATAACATGAATTCTATAATTCATTAGTTAAAAATTACGTTTATTAATTAAAATATTATTCAAAATTTCCCTATAAACCTTGCCTATCAATATTATGATAATAACAAAACTTTGTTACTTATTTATTATTTAATTTGATGCTTTGTGTCACAAGCGGTTTCAAGTGAGTTTGCAATGTAGTCCTGAATTGTTTGAATGTTTGTTATTTCGTGTATTACGAAATGCGGATGGGTGTGTCGTACGATTTGTTAAGGATGATACATGGGATTTATTTTGGATTCTTTGAATCTTACTAATGTGTGACTTTGCTGTTGCAGCCCAGATTTGATGGCCGTACGTTATTATTAGCCTAAGTTTGATATTTATTTTGAGATTGCTGTTTCTGTGAAGTAGCAGGTAGTCTTCTAAGTGCTGAAAAAGCTAGATTTGCTATTTCGGTACTTGCTGGAGTCAAGTTACTTTAGCATTTAGTAGTACGCCAAGATACTTGACCGTGTTGTGTCCTGCGATGGAGACTTGATTTGTGGGTTTAGATCTCTTATTTGTGAAGGCAATGGCTTGCGTTCTGACTGAATTGATTTTTAATTTCCAGTTTATGAAATAATCTTGTGAAGTTGGTCAAGGTTGTGTAGTTGAATGTACTTGGTTGTGTGATTCCACGATGAGGCAAAGATGGCGGTGTTGTTTGCGTAGACCGCTAAGTGGGAATTTTGAGTATATAGAATGTCGTTTATAGAAATTATGAATAGGGCCGAGTATGAAACTTTGCGGTACTCCCGCAGTGACGATTTTGATGGTTGAGGGAATACCGTTTACTAAGACATAGAAGGTTCTGTTTTGCAGGTAACTGGCTATCAGTCTGAGGAGAGAGGGTGAGGTATTTATTCTTTGCAGTTCACTAGAAAAGCACTGTGCCAGACTGAATCGAAGGCTTTTTCCAAATCTAAGAGGATAAGTTATGTTACTCTGGTTCTGTTTATCTCTAGGGTGATGTGTTCCATAACTCACTGTAGCTGTTGGATGCATGAATGATTTTCTCTAAAACCAAACTGCTGAGGAATGATTATGTTACTGTTGTAACATGAGTTAATAGATGAATTTTATCAGATATATCTCAACAAACAATTTTTTATTAATTTCCTTAATTAACTTAATTAACTTTTAATTTCCTTAATATTTTTTTTTAAACAGAACGAAGAAGGTTTGGTTATTCATGCTTATTATTAGTAACAAATTTGTGATATCTAGTGAGAACATGAATAATTTTTTTCCACAAAGATATTTATACAAGATGTATAAAAATCATTTGCCTACATTATCAGAATGTGATTCTATATTTTTATTGAAAAATTGTAAAAAATATGTCGGGAAATCCATTTTGATCTTGAAATTCAAGATTAAATTTTATTTGTTATACAACATCACGAAAGAACCATAAATCATAAATAAACAGTTTTCTTGTTAAATAATTACAAATTAACTTTACTGCTTTTGTGCCATGAAATTTCAATTCTATTAAATCGCAGTCGCAATAATGTTCTATTAATGTTATCATCGACATTGCTTGTCGAAAACCATGTAGAAAATAAATAACTTGTTAACAATTAAGTTTCAAATGATACGAACATGGATAAGTAAAAAAGTCATATGGAGATCAATTACGTTTATTTAAAAATTAAAGTTAAAATCAATTTTGCAATAACAAATCTAAGTAAAAAAATTCTTTAATAAATCTTTAACAACAGATTTTTAACAAACTGATCCAAATAATTTTTAGAATGTATAGAACTTCCTATTAATATGACATGTTCTAATACCGGATGTGTAAGGTAGAAGATAAGAGAAACAAAAATTATTGACTAGGAGATTATTTTGTTTGATACCTTGAAATATGCTTATTACATACGCAATAAAATACTTAACCATTTAAAGAACAGTATTATGAGACAATCAAAAGAAAATTGAAATGTAGAAAATCTTCATATCAAAACTTCCTTTCATATGATAATTTTTCAAAAATTTTGTGATATTTTTTATTGCGCCAATTAATGTCTGACATTAACTTATATAAGTAAAGTTATTTGCTAAATTTCAATACCTACAATGGGCCTTGATAAAAATTCATTACACATATTATATATTTAAATAAAACCATTAATGAAAACGATCACAAAGTACATTTCAATGAAGTATGTCTCAGTTTTGTATTATATCATGAATAATAATAGAATTTAGGCCAAAATAATTGTTATTATAATGATATAATATAGAATAATATAACAAGTATATATTTACCACAGTAGGGTCAAGAACAAACTTACTAAATTTTTAGAAGTCGTTATCTCGTTTGAAATTTTGTTTGCAAAAAAAATTTCATACATTCAATATTATGCTGACAATGAGTTACACATAATGAAAATATTTTTTTCTCGTATAGAGAGGATAAAAGAAAACGTTACAAATTATTAGTCCTGAGAGCATTACAGATATTGATTTCAAGTTTTACAAGTTTTCGATATCATATTTTGCAGAAAGGCTTGAAATTACGTAAATAACTGAAAGTACAAAAATATGTTAAAAATGCTGGATATATTATTTAGCATATTTGATCAATATAAACCGTATATTATTCATAATAAAAGACTTCACATTATTAACTATAACTTTTGGAAATATTTTGAGGCGACTGTTTTAATTGCACATTTTTGTATTATTCGCGAAGAAGCAATAATGGTTCTCATATCTTTTCAACTTATAAACAAAGTTATAAAGTATTATGAGATACGTTCAGTTCACATTTTCTCAAATTTGACAGATATATACACCATAATACACTGCAATAAAACAATAAATTCAACGATATATATTCGCCGCAGTTCTTAAACTAAGAAACATATTCTCTTTGTTTCTTGTCAAAGTATAATTTTCTACAGATCAGTGCAACACGCAAAATGAACATATTCTTCGTTGTGACTGGAATTCTTCTCATCTTCAATTCGATTCCCATTGGATTATCGTTAACTCCTTCTAATCGAAATTGTATAACAGTAGAACCAACTGCAATTGACGATGCAGAGTGTAAAAAATATTACATATGTATTTATGATGATACTGGATCATTGGTCTCGTACGACATATCCTGTCCAGCTTCGATGGTATTTGACCCTTTGATCAAAAATTGTGTACCTTCTACGAATTTTTTTTGTATAACTTCAACAAGTACTACAACAACAACTTCAACAAGTACTGCACCAACAACTTCAACAAGTACTACACCAACAACTTCAACAAGTACTACACCAACAACTTCAACAAGTACTACACCAACAACTTCGACAAGTACTACATCAAGTACTTCAACAAGTATTGCACCAACAACTTCAACAAGTACTACACCAACAACTACACCAAGTACAACACCAACGCCATGTAATGGTAGATTCCAAATAACAGGAGATACTACTTGTGAGAAATATTATTTCTGTTACACAGATGCTGTAACGACCATCAGATATAATTTAACTTGTCCAAATAATTTGCAATTTAATCCAATAACGCAAAGATGTGTATTACCTTGTATAGTTCCTAATAAATGTCCACCATGTTCATGAACTAAATAACTATAATTAAATGAATTATAATTGAAAAAAAATTTTTATTCCAATAGTTTATAATTGTTCATTAAATTTTTAATGTATTAAATGTAATAAATTGAATAATCGTTACTTTGAAACTAATAATCGTTATTTGAAAATAACTTATGATAGTAAAATTTTATTTATGCATATATCTAAGTTATAGATGCGAATGCTATTAGATACATCATATTTGATTTTATATACATATATATAGATATTATATGTAAGATATTAATAAAAAAGATGTTGTATATTATTGTGTTTTATTATTTTGTTTGAATAAAATTTCTATTAATTTATTCTACTAATAGATAACAAGAATATATAAGATACCTCATAAATTTATAATAATATCCAAAATTCCATAGTGGTAATTCATGAGTAAAAATAAATCGGAGAGGTGGAATTTTTTCATATAATATTTTACTTAATATATTTTTAACTATAAAAGAGCGTTTATTTTATTGATTAAAAATACAATGTTAAAAATTAAAAAATTAATAATACTACGAAATATTTTTTGATATTCTATCCATTGCTTACATCATGATCTGTCAATAATTTGTTTTTTAAAATTCTTTAAATTATGGAAAGACTTTTCATATTCAATAATATGAAAATCTAGATTATCCGAATAAAATATTTTTTTATCTGAATTCGTTTCATTCAGTGATTTGTAATATTATCCTGAAATTCGCATTATCACCTGAAAGAGTATTTTTACAAAAATAACAATTATTTAATAAAATCCTTGATAAAATTATTTATTACATTCCTATAAATTGCTAACTTTTTGAAAGTTTCTTACTTCACGACTATATCACGTGATTAAACAAAAATTTTATAAGTTTGATAATGAAACAACAAACGAATCTGTTTAATCGCCTATTTACTTATAATACCCTATGTGATATCGCAGTAATGATATAGCAAGATGTAACAAATAAAATATATTATAATTAGAAAAGAGTTATATATTATATATATTATATAACATGTAATGTATTATTATTATTATTATTATTATTATTATTATTATTATGATCACCATCATCATCATCATCATCATTATTATCATCATTAAAAGTTGCATAATTTTTTTAAATAATATTTGCGAATTTGTATCTTCTTTTATCACGGACACTGAAACATGTAATACCTACATACAGTTAAATATAAAATATTTAATAAACATTTGCTTAGTTCAAAATAATTACATACGTATCTATTAGTTCAATTTTATTCAAATATTCAAATATATACTTATTTTTGAATAATTGTGATAGTACAGTTTATGAAACACTCACACACTAGACAATAGCACAGACGAAGTTTATGAATAATTCCCTTCTCTTTATGATAGTAATATAAATATTGCGTTTAAAACAGTTACAAAGGTACAATAGGAAATGTTAATGTCAAAAGTATTGATAACATGAAAGTGCTAATTAAAAACAATTAAAAATAAAAATAATAAATAATTACTTTTAATTTTTAAAATTATTTATTAGAAATCCTGTTTAATTAAAAATATGTTTTATATACAAAAAATGTATATATATATATATATATATATATATATATTATTTTTATTTCAATTGCTTGATCAATGTAATGCTTCGATCATATAAAACAGTATCTTTATAAGCAAAACAATTTTGGCAGGAATCTTCATACAATTAATTCATGAAGCAGATTATTTCTTTAAACGAAATTTTTCCTGACAAATAGAACTATACAATAAATTATGCTCTTAGACTCCACTTTAGCAAATATGCTTTGAATAGGAAATTTGAAACCTATATCTCTTTAAATTCAGTGTTAGAAATTCGTCACATTATGAATCATTTTAAGTTTTGGTCAAGGACCAAAGTACAAATCACAGAAAGATATACATATTTTTATGTCAAAAAGCTACAGCATGAAAAATCTATTGTTTAAATAAAGTTTTGTGTAATTGTAAAGTATAAGTTTTCCTCCCATTCCTTGATCTGCAAAAATATAATTTGTACCATATAACATGCTCCTTTGTACCAAATTTAGTAAACACATTAAACATTGTTCGATTTTGCGAAATATATAACATATTTGCAATATATCCCGTAGATATGTTTATATTTTTCATTAAATCTTTATGAATTATTAAAAGATTATAGATATTAAATAAGAAACAAAGTTTTGTTATCAAAATATTATAGACAAAGTGGTTTATAAAAAAATTTCAAATAATATTTTGATTAATAAGCGTAATTTTTAACTAACGAATTAATGAATTATGGAATTTATGTTATTTGTCATAACCAATGCACTGTACAGTTATAATGAAACTGTTAAAAATTTAACGTAAATTTTAATATGTGATATAAGGAATATGTAAATGAGAAAATATAATAATTTTAATATTTTAATATTAATAATAATTTAAAATAATTGAAAATTTAGTTAGTTATTAATTGTTTGTTGTTTAAAAAATGTTTAATATAATATAAATCATTTAAACATAAAACTATGTGTTAATAATTTTAAAATTTTAATTTATATATTGAAAAAAATTGTGATCCGTAAAACATGGACAGAACTCTTTTTGATATACACTAGAATGATTACTAGCTTCACATTTCGGTATTGAAAGTTTGACAATACTGCAATGGATCTCAAAAATCATGTTGACGGATTCACTAGTTCCCTAACTCACCGTTATTTAAACGTAGAATACGCTAAAAAATCAGTAATTTTTTAGTATGTCGGTATTTCAGATCACGGGCCACGAAAGTCCGATGCAACGTCTATATATCTCGTCTATGGTTGTAGTGCCATAACAATACTTGCCTAAGTCGATACGACAAAATGTGATATGAAAATGATAAGCCCCCCCCGCCTTCCCCAAAAAAACCTTTGGCACAAAAAAACATTGGATGTCTTGTCTATTCTTAGTCAATGGTCAATAATATCTAAAATTATTTTAAATCAGTTTGATTTATCTACAATCGATTAATCATTATTGTACAGAAGTTATTGTCAGATGGCGTTAATACACCAAAATCACGATATTGTCAATGATCAGTGCTCATGATACGACATCTCGCGATTCTTGGTCGTTGTAAGGCAACGCTGCTTGCTCGAGTCGTGTTAGAATTGTCAGTGATTACTGTTCAGGAAGTGAGCATGTTTTTTAATCTTGTTTTGAAAGTGTTCGAAATATTACAATGAGAATAGAGTCTAGTGGCTTATGCGTTGGGTGTCCCTTAAATAACTCATAGAAATTAGTCGTTTACCATGAACTTGTTATTATTGCAGTTTACATTGTATAACTAGTACCTGCAGCTATGTTCAACTTTTACGTACGAGAAGCCCGCGTGGCACGAATTAACAGTGAAATCAAATGTTCCTTATGGATAATTTTTCCATTTTATCTTCATTTTTAAGTTTATAATCGTAGTAATTGTACAAACATACACAATAAATATTAAGATCTCTCGAAGATTTGTACAAGTGGAGAAATCTCTTATAATTCCGAGTTCATGTTTTAAAGGTAAGACACAGTTTTTTAACTGATTTAATTACCACTTTCTAATTGTTAATTACTTCCTATGTTTGCACAATACGTTGTAAGAAACTTATAAAATCGGCAGCTGGTACAATGTAAGCAAATTTCATTTATGTAAATTGCTCACAAGTCAGTCATGCATATGCCAACTTAATTTCTAACATTTTTTTTTCTTTCATATTTTGTAAGAACTTGTTGGAACGAACGTAAGATTATATAATAGTTGCTTAGCGCTTAGCATATACTTTTTAAAGGAAAATCATAACTTCTGAATTTTTCGCTTAAGGAGCGATAACAGTACAAGATAAAAATTAAAAAAAAAGCTATCGCTATAATACATGCAATTACTTCTCAATTAAAACAAAATTGTAATTTTGAAAAACAATATTGTTTCGATAATTTCAAGAATGGTGTGGACGCTGCATAATGCCGCAGCATGTTCTTGAAATAGGACACCAAATGATCGATTACTTTATTCCAATAGACTTTTTCCTACTCTAATTCGTGTCAGTTGTATGCGACACACGAATTTTAGTTACATGACAGATATTATTAATAACTACAAAATTCTGTGAACGAACCCGCGATCGCCACACTGAATGTAAGAATTTATATTTTTACAATCGTCGTGTAGCGATAATGTATATTAAAATATTTATTAAAAAGTTACATACATGCGTTATTTTTTGACGGTTGTGCCAATCTTAAAAGTATGTGATAAAAAGCGAAGAATGCATAAAAAATAGATAGACAGCATTAACGTGATCAAATATGTACATATAATCATAATATCATGTATATATAAAAAAACTGTTGATAATGCAAAGTTATATAAATAAACAATAATAATAAATAAACAAGTAAATACAATAAATAAATAAGTTAAGATGCATGCACAAGTAGTGCCACGCGCGCCGGTGTTGCAATAATCAACACCGTTATCGCCTACTAAGCGATGATAGGCACTGAGGCCGGTGTAAAATCTTAGTCACACAGTTAAAAGACATGAATGTTAATAAAAATAAATTTATACATGACCGATGAAAGACTTGCAACCATATTTTGTAATATTTAAATTTTAAAGTTTTTATTGTATGATTATTTTTTTTAATAAAAAAATATTGCTATTCTCAAAATAATATCGCAAAAAACTTTTAATGAAAATGGAACAAAAACATTTAATTGTTTATTTTAAAATATATAAGCTCTCTCCTAAAATAAAAATATAAAAAAAGATATAATAGAAGAGATATTAAAAATTATATGAACAAAAAACAAATCGTTTAAATTTTATTTTATTTTTCCAGTTGCTCAGGATAATTAAAAAAGTATAATTTTATGTTATTTAAGAAAACATCATCAACGCTATTCATATCAGATGATGACATTAATTAAAATCTACAATTATAATAAGGATACAATTTGTTTAAATTAAACGATAAACCCAATTTCTTTTTATTTATTCCTGTTATGACGCGTTATTTTTGAACCTAGAGAAAATATTTCCTTTACATGATTTCATACTAAAATGTAATTAAATTATTTTATGAAAAGAAAAGTAGAAAATGTTTTTATTTAATATGAATAATTTTTTAAAATATAATCGTTTTCTTTCATACAGTTTTCAAATAACATGCATATAATACATACACGTAATATTTAATTTAATTGCATTTTTAATATCCATATTATTTCTTTTACGCTATAGTATGCTTACATATTTAATATTTTTAAATAATAACTACATAAGTAAATAGCATTTTTTATTTTAAATTATGTGCGAGTTTAATGCGCGCGCAACATTTCTATTGAGCATGTCACTCTTCTCTGAAGTATTAATATCAAGAATAATAATAATTATGATAAATATTTTTATCCAAGGTCATATTTAGAAATATTGATACGTTTATTTGTATAAAAACCTATTTTAAAATATCTATGATTTCAGAAAATTAAACTCTAATTTAATTTAAATTAAATTTTACGAATTTGTATGTATTATTAATTTTATAATGCTAATGATTTTAAATAAATATTTCATATTAATTAATTCTGTAAATGAATTTAAAACAATGAATTTTATAAAAGAAAAATAGAAATTTTAATAGAAAGAAAGCAGAAAATTGTAGAAAATGAGGAAAATGCATCACAATTAAATTGGTGATTACGTACAAATTTTATATATATATATATATATATATATATATAATATATAATGGTATATAATATTTTCTATTGTAAAAGCAATTACATGTCAAATCCATTCTATATTTATAATAACTATTCAATTAGAAAGACAATCAATATATTTAATTTTCTTTAAACTATAATAAATTTTTATTTTTGAAATAATTAATCGTGCAAATGTGTCTTCACTCACTTTTAAATGGTTTTTAATCACAGAAAGAATTTTTACAATTAATATTATACAAACAAACTTTTATTTTATAATAAAGAATTATTTATTTTTAATTTTAAAATATATTGTTACATTATCTATAATTTTCTCTACGTTTTCTCTATATTTTCTTAAATTTCTGTAAATAATTTATTCTTTAATATTATATGAAGTTATTAAATATACATATAACATAGAATGTACTGTCTAAGATTATTCATTTTTGTTGTATAATTTTACAAAAAAATATTTGAAATAAAAGACTTGATTATAAATAGCGATAAAAAAATTTTTGAAAAATTTGTTTTTTCAATAAAAAATCAAAGACACCTTAATTTTTTGAGTGGAATTATGTATTTTTGATTTGATAGGATTGATGCCACAACGAATTTAACGATCTATCACTCTGTGATTTTCATAACCTTAAATTCAAAAATTTTGTCATAAGGATTAAAAATATGAAAAATTATTCTATTTCAAATGTATTACATATTCAAAAGAATACTGAAATTGTCAAACTAATAAATTTATTGAACATAAATAAAATAAATAAAAATTAAATAAATTAAATCTATAGCAAATTATGTTATCTCCTATATTCCGACTGTAATCCATTTGTAACGCACACTTCGCTAATACATTTGTTATTGTTGCGCCAAGCAAAGCGTTTCGATTTATTGTTACATATGTACATACATAATACATATTGTTGTATTATTGTTATCGAATTTTTGAATTTGTTTACTACTTTCATTCGTTTTGTAAACTTATTAATTTGACAGTTTTATTATTGTTTTGAATATTCAGTTGAATCAAATTAATCAAATTAAATTTAGTTGAAATGAAGTAATTTGTACATATTTCTAATCGTTAAGTCAAATTTCTGAATTCAGAATCATTCAGAGCGGCGGCCATAGTGTAGTAGATCGTTAAATTTGTCTTGGACCTATCAACTCGAAAATACGAAAATAGTGTCATTCTGAAAAATCGAAATGACCTTCACTCTTTATTGAAAAAGCAAATTTTTGAAAAATTCTTTTATTATAATTTATAGCCAAGTTGATACTGACCAATTTTTATTTCGAATATTTTTTTGTGATTATTTAAAATAACATAAAAATTGCTCTGTATATACATATTAGTTTATATATTAAAACAATTTGAATAAATATTCCGAACAATTCAGCAATTTATATAAATAAAATTTTGTTAAAGTCCTACAAACGAATCAAATGAATTGTTTATTCATAATATACTTAATATTTTATATATGTGTACATACATAATAGTAAATGTCATAGCATCATTCTACTTATTTTCATTTAAAAGAGGAAGTGGTACATATAATGGAACTGTCGATAAATTAGAGTGTTACAATAAATTATTTTAGATCAAACATATTGCACAGTAGCCATATGTAAATTTAACATAATGACGTAAAAATTGAAACGTACAAATTTTAAGTGTATTTATTTACATAATACAATCCTAATTATTGTATGATATTTAAAAGTCTCTTAGAATCTTTTTTGATACTAATGAGTTTTGATACTATAAGTAGATATAGAAATTTTATGATTATGTCTTAACGATTATATGACATGTTATGTACGAGAATAATATAGTTCACGAGATACTTGTAAAAGAAATCGAAATATATATATTAATCTATTTCAATAATTTTTCTATCACGTAATAATGAATATCCATCTTTCAAAATTGATATTTTCATTTTATTCTTATAAATATTCTTATAAATATTCTTATAAATATTCAGATTATTATGACGGAATTATGAATTCATAATAAATATAATGAACATTAAAATAAACGATAATTTTTGCAAATATTGGTGTAGGAATGAGGATTCCATATTGCCAACATTAAATCTACCAAAACACTAAATAACCTTAGGAAAAAACTTTATTTTTGAAGATAAAAATAAATTCTCTGACGAAGTGATCTTTTGTTTTATTTTGAATCATTAGATATAAAGAAACAATGGATGTAAATTCAATTAAGACTACTTAAATTAATTGATTAGCTTTTAAAAAATCATCTAAAAACAAAACGGAGTGTTACTTTTATTATTCATATGTTATTCATTGATAAGAAAAGAGTAAAAACTGACGATAATGAAGCAGGAATTTACTATTCATTTACCACATCAATAGAATATTTTTTATTAATTTTGGTTTTGGTAAAGTCCTAGATAAAATATTCTATGACAAAAAGCAGGCTTATGCATTAATCGATATAGTTCGACAATCTCTATAAAGAAGTATTAACTTATATGTATCGAAAAATTATTTGCTTACGTTTTGTAAAATCTATAGTATGAAAGATGCGTTTCTTGTGTTTCATACAAGTAAAAATAAGATTAAAATATCTTCTAAACCAAGAATTTTTATGTATTTGTAATCAGTGTATTAGTTCTTTATCATTATAACCATAAACTATTTACTTACGTACTTATTTAAAAATATTTATCTATTCTTTTATGCAGATGTTTCGAACTTTGTCGATCTTGCAATGTCATCAATCATAATAATTTTCATTTGCATACCTACATTATATTACCAGATTCTTAAATATATTAGAAAAAATCAAAAAAGGATTGTTAATTTGTATATTATTTTAAATTTATTATTTAATATATATTTTTTTAATTTATTATATAAACATAAAATATCTTTTAACGGAATTACATATAGTAAAGCATTAAAAAGAACTACTACAAACGATAAAAAATTGTCGGTAACTTCATGTTACAGAAACATAGATAACAATAGATTTATTTTTATTTTAAAGCGTAAAATCTTTGTTTTGACAATCCTTCTTTCGCCAAAATCAAATAAATAAAAAATAAATAAATAAAAAATTTTTTAATGTTTCTGGAGACATTTAAATTTTTATAAGTTATGAAAATCTTTACTTCCGCACTCGCATAATGTTAACATCTTTGATAAAAACGAATTCAGAGCTGTCAAAGCAAAAGTTTTATGTTTTAAAATAAGACCAAGATGTGTGATATGATATGAGTTATAACAGTTTAAATATTTCACCATTAGTGATACAGTTATGTTCTTTATAGTATATGTATAAAAACAACTTTTGTATGATTAGAATTCAAAAATTAATTCAAAAATGCTAAAAATAAGCATTTTTTAATGAGAAAAATTTATAAGAAAAATTCTGAAATTTCTTATGATGCTTATGTATATGACAATAACATCATTATCGTAAAATAACATCATATTAAATTTAATTTTCAATAGCTATAATTTACTCCAATAGTTTACTTTCTTCAGTAATATATACAAAGTTCTATGAATTCATTTTGAATTTGTATCAGTAAAAATACAAAATAAAGATAGATAGATATAAAGAAATTCGATAAGAAAAGAAGTAGTTTTATTGAAACAAATAATTCAATGCAATAAGCCTTTGTATTAAAAAATCGATACTCTACAAGTGATTTGTATGTATCGTTAATGCATTTAAAATTTAAAATTTCTCGTATGAGCATTGTCATTTACGAAATTAATAAATACTACGAATATACTATGATAAATTGTTATATAAGGTACATAATTTCTAAATCTTTTTTAGTCATGATACTTACTTGATTAATAACAATGAATTAATGAAGAAACATTATAGATATAACAATGAAGTAACATTATAATCGAGAATTGTTTTGTTTTATTTTGTTACACTTAAAAGATAAATTCACAAGAGATACTACTCTTTTAGACTTTTTTATTATTAGATTTATGATTCATAAAGATAGATATTTATACTTGAAATACTATCCATCGAAATGGATATACATATACTTACATACATATGTATATTAAAGAAATAGCAAATTATTCATACAGAGATTACCTTTTTTTAAAATTTATTATTTTACCATTTATTATTTTACCATTGCGTCGTATTGATATTACAAACAATATTGATATGATATTACAATATAGTATATTTGCATGTTGCCTTCAGTTGCATATAAAATATAAAATTTATCGCATATAAAAATGAACAATATTACAATAATTTCTTTTACAGAAGCCTTAAATACAATCAAAACTGAAAAAAATAATAAATGGTATTCTATTCTGCTTGTTTAATAATAAGCATTGTTATTAAATTCTAATTTTAAGAAATATTTAAATATCACTGATATATTTTGCAAATAGTACAAATGATGCATTCTGAAATTTCTGTGACTCCCGTCGTTTGATTGAAGATCTTGAAATGTTCACAAATTATGTATTAAGTGCTTGTACTGTAATCACGTAATGATTCCGTTTAACGGATAGATTTTCGCATACTGTATGGTTAAACTGCTTAATTATAAAAACTAGAATAATATTTATTATTAATTATGTATTGTTATCTGACACGTCATATATGTGAATATAAATAGTATATTATATTTTAGATTTTGCTTATTAATAACATTTTACATTTAAAAGTTGTTAATCTTTCTATATATTTTGTATATTGCATATTTCTATCGTTTAAAAAAGTATCGGATAAATTATTTTCCTTGCGTTAAACTGAAATTTCTTTTTTATACATTACTTCAAGACTTAATTTATATATTTAATTGACACTGTAATATGTTAAATTTCTGTAAAAATAAAAATAATTAAAATAATTATTAAATATATAAAAAAATATATAAAATTTATTAAATATATAGATAATGAATGAAGATTAACAAAAAATCTTTATATAATTAGAAATATTAATTTTTATAGTTCAATAAAATCAATTATTTGTATTTAGCTAGAAAAAAAAATTTTTTTTTATATTCTTATGTTTAAAACATGTCTTTTTAGACATATTAAAAAAAAAAATAAAATTTTAATAAAAGTTTCGTTTATATAAATACTTTGAATATTTTTGAATATTATATACTGTATTCATTCTGTATTATATATTGTATTCATTTTTTACACCTTCAAAATTTCTGATAAATAAAAATCCGCAATTTATTTAGAATAATAATAAACACATACGTAGATATAATTATAATGAAAATAAAATTATATTATTATTTTCAAAATTCAACATAATGAAAGTAACATTACAAGTGACATATTTATGTTTTTATTCATTTCTAAAGTTATTTTAATTTATCTGCATAAACAGCTTATACGAACTATTCTTAACAATATTATCTATACTCAAGTAATGATATAAGAACTTATCTGAAATTGAAATATTTTCATGCAAAAAAATATTATATCCTTTAGTGTTTTTAGTAAAACAGAATTCAAAATATGATTTATCCTTTATAAATAAAATATATAATTATCATTAATTGAATGTACGAGAATTATATAGATGTTAATTGTTAAGCATAACATATAATAATAACATACTATAAAGAAATCGTTCTTTACAAAAAAATGAAATACAATAGAAAAAGTAATAGACAAGAATAGATTTAATTTACATGATCTTAATTATTATTATTAATTATTATTATTTTATTATTAGATTATACATATATGAGCAAAAATGTATTGTCAAATAAGTAAAGATATTGTCAAATAAGTATGATCATAAAAAGATTTTAAGCGGGTATTTGTAACTACGAAAAAATTGATATTGCACTTATTTAAAGCTAACTTAATGGAAGTAGTAAAAGTTTAAATTAAATTAAGTTTAGCTAAATACAATCAAGGCTAGTTATAAGACATCTCGTGTATGTTTCATTAAATTTGAGAAATTATAAATATATCATTAAAAATTGAATATGTATGTCTAATGTATAGTGTCAGATTATTTTACAAACTTTGCAAATATTTAATTTGTATAATTAAAAATACTTCAATTAAAGTTAGTATTGCTGGTCGCCGATGACTTCCGTAGTGGAATTGATAAATTTTGCACAAGTGATTTGCAAATTTACTGAAATCATTTATATAAATAATTTTATCAATATAAATATAAAAAAAAAGAATAAAAACTATGATAAATAAAAATTTATTTACTAATAGATTCTATAATAGATTTTTAATGTAATGTATAATTTATGTAATTTATTTATATAAATTATTTATTTATATAAATTTATAATCTATTACAAAATTACTGTAACTATCACCTGGATGTTACTTCTTTTTGGAATAAATAAAGAAGATAGAATATGATAAATATTTGAAAATACGTAGTAAGTACAAGTAAAGTTGCAGTCCCATTAATTTTAGAAAGAAAAAAAATATATTAAATTGGTTAGTGATAAAAATATGCTGTATATTTTCTAACAAGTGGAATTCGACATAAGTTTGATTCTTTTTATACAGGAATTTTACAAAGCGATGAAATAAGTCAGACTGACAGGATGGCTCGTCACGGTAGCGAAAGATCCTTGCATTCCCCGCAATGGATGCATTCAGAAGACTCAGTCTGTGTAAACACTAACGAATCACCCACGACGGAATTAGCACTGTCAGAGTCAGCGACATGTACTGACAACAGTAACAGCATGATCAAGGTCAATGCCGATAACAACGTGGTCTACACAACAGGAAGTACACCGGGTACCGTTCCGTCACCCTCGACATCCTCGGCATCCTCTCCGTTGGATTCTCGTATTCCACGTCCCTCACCTATAGGTTTACGTCGCTCGGTTAGCATGCGCATGCGTGGTGAACGAGTTTCACCGAATCACCCATCACCACCCACTACCGTGGTCACCACGGCTCTGAGCAGATCTTGTCAACAGTATCGTCGCTTCAACTTCCTGCACAATCAGCAACACCATCACCTGGACTATCGCATTTTTCCCGTCATCACGGAGAATGGAACCGAATCACCCAGACAACGATCTCTCGTAAGTATCAACCTTCGTTCCAATCGATATTAACCATCATTTATTATAAGTCATTTCTTTAAAAAGTTGCTCCAAGTGGCTTTCTTATATGAAGAATATTATGTTTCCGCAATATTACGTCGTATTCTTCGATGCGGATCGCAGATGCGTGCTGACAATTCTGTCTCATTGACTGTATTTTTGGCTTGATTCTGTTTTCATGTGATTTATAACATGTAAAGATATTGAAGAATGGAAAGAATATAGAAATACGTGCATATAAGCATACGTTTAAACGAGATATAAATGAAATTTTTATGTTTATTTTTGACTATAAAAGAACTTGTCATCAGACATTATGTCTTAAGGTAGTAAATTATCATTTTATTATTGATAAAATGATTGATGATTTTTTTTTCTTTGTTGTTAAAACTTAAAAAAACATGTGTTTTTTTATGATTGTATAAAAATATTTTTATACGTGACAGATATGGAGCAGAAAAGAATTTAATGTAAAAGATATCACTTAGTAAACTTTTCATGTAACAAAGTGAATTTTATTAATTTTTTTAATATTCACAAATATTTTAGATATATTACTCAATATTTACGTTAATAATTTACATTAATATATTTTTTATTTAATGACGAGTTTCTGATATTTTTTATTAAAAATATTAATCATAATCTTCAGAATTATAATTTGCTTCATAACGAAATTTTAATAGTAACAGTAATATGTAAATATATTTTTAAGGAAAATGATGAAGTATTAATAATTAATTTGTAGTAATTTTAATAATTTATAGAATTCATATACGCATGCATATTGTATCAGCATATTTTCAATGCAATCTTTTAAAAGTTCGCATCACTCAATGCATTTTAAGTAATTTAAATCGGTTAAGAAAAAATTTTAATCAGTTAACTCGTACATCATGAAATAACAAGAAATAATTTCCCAGAAAATTCCATTCAAATCGCACAAATAATGAGATAATAGGCAATTTGCCAAATCTAACCTTCGTGATTTCACGTTAATAAAGTATTTTCAAATAATTCACTATGATTAAAAAGTTCACTTGTATTAAATAAACAGCTTCATTAAACAGCAGTTCTGACCTGAAAAGTAAGAAATAATTGTGAAAGGTCATGTAACCATCCCTCTGTACAAGCCGCTTCCTTCCCGGAATCAGACAAAAGCAAGAGGAATGCGTGCAGACATGAAAAGATGTCTGCTTAGCTAAACAAAATTTGAAATATTAATTGTTTCTTGGTTCAAGTATTTTCAAGATAGCTAATGAAATATAAAGATAGTCTGACAAGCAATGCGTCGGCGCAAATAAAATCTCTCCATTGCTCTTAGATAGTAATGCTGTGGAAAAAAACGATCATGCTCAGTATTTATCGACGATTAAATCCTAATAGACGTAATGTCTATTTGTTTCTAATGTAATTCTTTTATTTTTAATTCAGTTTTCATTCACCACACGGTTTCTAAATATTATGTACTACTGTCAATTATAATTTGATTAAATTGTTGTAAGTTTAGTAAACTCACTAAATTTTATTTTAATTTATTATTTTATTATTAAGTTTTAGACATATTTCTATGTATTACAATGATTTTATTGTATTGAATGCTATTTTGCAATCTATATGATCTTACTCTATATCAGTTACTCGGCCAATGTAATTCTAATGAAAGTATTCAAAGTTTGAATTACATTTTTCAAATATAGAAAAAGCCAAGAAATATTATAATTATTAACGAACCTATGACATAATAATAATTCGTGTAGTTGTTTCTCAGTAAGTGAATGATTTAGCTAATTCATATATTTGATACTAATAATATATAGTTATTTATTTTATCGATATTTAATAAAAAATAAAAGATAAAAATTTATATCCATTATATGAAAAATAAAAATTTTTACATCCTAATACATTAGAATGAAAATTCTGTCAAATATTATTTTCAATATTTCTCATATGTCCTACATTTTTTAAT
The DNA here is from genome assembly GCA_032399605.1 of Melipona beecheii. Classification (NCBI taxonomy): domain Eukaryota; kingdom Metazoa; phylum Arthropoda; class Insecta; order Hymenoptera; family Apidae; genus Melipona; species Melipona beecheii. The sequence continues at coordinate 2,587,875 of JAUCMO010000082.1, read as the reverse complement.
TAATAATTTCAATTTTTTCTTAATTCTTTTTTTAAATTTTCTACATGTAGCTTTCTCATACAGTATTCGAAATAATAGAGACATAATTGTCTAGTTAAAAAATTTCGAATAGTAACATTTCGGATAAACATTCGCCTTTTCTCGTGATTATTATACTATATATTTCAAAAATAATGTAATGACAATTGCAAAAAATAAGATGTAATATAAATGAAATAATTTTTTAATTATTTATGGATCCAAAATTTTTTTGCTTCAAGATCACAAACTTTTAATATATTAAGTTCAGTTTAATTCTATCATTTCATTCATATCTTCTATTTATTATATTTTATTGTTAATCCTTTCTCTAATGCTATAGATGCTTCAAAATATGAAGTCATATCTTTATCATTACTTTCATCATAATTTTCTTTTTGTTCATTGTGAATTTGTAATAATTCTAACAATATCAATAGCAATGAGATCTGCGATATTTTTATCAAATTAAAGCCATTGTGCTATATCATTATTGTGTGATAGTAGAGGACCGACAGAAAAATATATTGTTCAAATAATAGAACATTTGAATAGTGAAAAGTCCAGATATTAAAACGTTCAAACAATTATATTATAATAATTATAATTGTAATATATATATTATAATAATTAATAATTATTATTTAGTAATTTATAATTACGTAATTTTCTTAATTAGTTCAAAAATATAATAATTATATAATAATTCAATTGAATGATTTAAAAAGAAAGTTCATTTCATTGTAAGCATACCAATTATTGATTCGCAAATATGTCTATTTAAAACAAAATATTTCAATAAATATATAAGGTGTACTGAAAATCCTGACATAACCGATCAAATGATGATTCTATATGCTATAGAATAAGATAGATCAAAAGAATAACATTTTCTCATTTGAAGCTTTGTTTTTTGAGAAAATCGAATTTAATTTATTTGTCAAATATACAATCGAATTTGACTGATCTTGGATTGAATAAGAGAAAATAATTAATATTAGAATTCTACGTTTCAAAATAAAATAAAAATGTCGAATAACATTTTTTCATATGATCTTTCATTTTCGAAAAAATTCAATTTTAAAATTTATCAAACGCGTATAACTAAATTCTCGTTTTTTTGAAAACGAGACCTTAAACGGAAAAATTTTATTCTATATTTTTTATTTATTTTTACGTATAGATTAATCTTCTGTCAATTCACTCTTTTCTAGTCTGGAGTTAGTCAAATTAGTCAAATTTAAAATATACATGACAAATTTTAAAAGTCGGTCTTCTCGAAAACGAAGCATTAGAAGAAAAAATGTTATTCATTTTTTCGGTATATTTAATGCATAATATTTATTGCATAATAATTATTAAATTATTCAATCTAAAAATCTATTGATGTATGTCCATGTTGTATCAATATTATTATATATTGATAAAATATTTAGATTTTTTTAATAAAATTTGATAAAAATCTTTTATAAAAAAGAAATTAAAATTACCTTGATATCTGAAAATCATACATATATTTATACAATATATAAGTACATGATAAAATATTTACAAATAATAAAGTATATAAAAAAAAGAGGAAAGATTTTTCTATATGAAATTTTAACTATCAGAATATTTCTATAATGTTTTTTTTATATGTGTTAAACAATATTTTAGAAAGTTGTAACAAAATATACACCTTATTCATTTTATTTGTGATCCTATTATAAATGAACTATAAAAATACTAAAATATTATGTAATAATTTTTTTTAAGAAACGTGCTTAGTATAAAATTTTTTCATGTACTCAAGTTTACAAATTTAGTTTGTCATGAAAATAATAAACTCAAAAACTAGATTTGGGTGACGTATTATTATATTTATTAAAAAATAAGAGCATGTTTAAATTGAAACATTTGTTAAACTTAATGTATTGTTGAAAAGATATTCATAAAATATTTTTATTTGAAATCTGTTCTTATACAGATTCGATAAGCTTCTCATTAAAGAAGAGTCTCATATTTTTCTGCTCAATGGGGTCTTTGATTTTGCTTCACTTTCAGACCAGACTAGTCAGAGAGCAAGAAAGCTTCTTCTTGAGCTTGAGGTAAATTACCTTTAGAGCAACTGTGTATAAAAATGATGAACTGTTCTTCATATTTGATCTTTCGAATGCAACCTTAATGTAAAAATATTTACTGATTGTATGCCGTGAAATAAATATTCTATTTTTAACTTTTAACAGTAATTAATTTTAACAGCAATTGTAGCAAATAAATAGAGACATTTATATAAAAATCTTGCAAACTTGTAACTTAAAATTAATACTTAAAATGAAAATTAAACATGGGAAATTGATTTATTTTAACTATTTGTAACATTAATTTATTTATTAATTCTATTTATTAATTTTTCTAAACTAATTGTAATTTCTATTTCTATTTAATTGTAGTTTTTATACAATTTTTTCTTTATATTATTGTAATTTTAATCAAACTGTTTATCCAATTTATGTTAAATATTTTATTTAATAAACTTTCACAATCTAAATGTTCAATTACTATGCAATTATTCATAACAATTGTTTTCTGTTTTATGAAAGTTTGGAAGGTTACTTATTTCATTATCAGATCGTCCATTTACTGCAATGACATAATTTAAAAATCATGTTTAGGGAAAATAACTTTAAATTCTTTTTATTATAATTCTGTTACAACATGACATCAAAATTCTTATAGTAATATTTCGAACATGCATACTTACGAAGTACCAATAACTCAAAAACAACAAATTTTGAATTATCTCATTATTGCAACAAATGAGCGATATAATGTGATTCGTCTAAAAATAGGTTATTTTCTAGATAAAAAGAGGCAAAAAATTTGTCAAGAATTAATAATATAAGAATATGTGCTAAAATGAAACGTAAATGCAAAATTAAAAAGATTATATATATATATATATATATATATATATTATTCTATTATTGATTAAAATGATTAAATTATAGATACTACATTTATACGAAAGTAACGATATATAATTTTCTTTTAATCATTTGAATGCCAGAATACATTGGAAAAATCGTATCGATCGCGCTGCGTGGCACTCTAATAGAGATATGAATTGACGTTTTATATGACTAAATATACAATGTTCAGACATCAAATCTTTTTTTTCAATGCAATAAAAAAATCTATTTTAAGTCTCTTATTAAATTATCTCTTATTAAATTATCGACTTTAATATTAATTTTTTTTATTTCCATAAAAAACAATATTCTATTCAAAAAGCTTAAGATGCTCTTTTATACTTCGTATATGAATGTAGAAAAGAAATTATAATGTGCAATTAATATAATGACAGTATAATGCTGGCACATAAATTTTATTTTACATTTTATGTACTATTCTTTGTATTATAATAATAGCGAATTTCTTAATTTCTTGTGATTTAAACTTTATTTATATTTAACTATTTATCATAACTACACTCTTTTGTATTCTTTTCTTCATTTAATACTGTATTAATATTTTAAAAGTATAATTTTACTTGTGAAGCAATAATATATTCAGAAAATAATTAGTTAAATACTATATGAAAAAACGTCTCAAAAGGACTTATTTTATTTCAAGAAAGAAATAATTTATTTAGTTATTTTATTAAATAATTTATAAGTTATTTTGTAGGTAATGGAAAATATGGAAGATCAATTTTATCTTTTTTAAATAAAACCAAACTATTCTTTATAAAAAAAACTATTATATCATAAAATTAATAATTTTGCAGATAATTTAATTTTAATTCTGTAAAACTTACCATATGTGAAATAAGAAAAAATAAAGAAAAACAGTGATATAAATGGAGACAAAGACAACGTAAATACAATACTATCGTGTTTTTTTTTCACCTTTATATAACTTCTACGCATTCATTTATAGAAGTGCTGCTTATATTGGATAATATTTTTATTAATATTATAATTAATTCCTTAACCGCTTAATTTTTCCATGCCAATATTAAAATAGTTACATTTGAATGATAATTATTTTCATAAAATAACGACATACGTTGTCACGTCCATAGTGTATGTCGTTGTAACGAATTGTCATTATGATAATATATAACAGAAATAAGGTGGTTTTCTTGGCATAATGAAATTTTTCATCATACGTGATTAAGGGATTAATAGTTTCGACAATATTTCAGCTTTCAGTCTTAGGTCATTCATACTGTATATAAAATATAACAATACTTTGTAATAATATATGAGATATGTATAAAATATGATAAATTTATAAATTATGAATACAAAAAGATAATAATTTTTTTATTGTGAAATGATTTAATCTTTTATTGTGACATAATTTAATTACATAATTAATTTAATGTTGTAATTTAATTGTATAATTTAATTTCAATTAATGTTTATCCAATGCTTGTGGCTTCAAATAATAAAGAGATAATTAACAAAATTAACTAATAATTTTGACGAAAAAATTAATCCCTTAAGAGTTAACTAAATTTTAAAAAGACGTATTAAGGAAATAGATGGCTAAATTTTGACACTGTATTCTATTACAAAGTAGAATTTCCGAGATATTTTTTGTTTATGTTAAAAATTCACTAAAACTGTCAAATGCAGAATTTGAATTTTTATTTATAGAAACATTTTGAAAGTTTAGTTTACGACGATAACACTGAAAATACTCAAAAGCTGGATGCCTCGTATGAAAATTTCAGTCAATCTTTAAAATGTCGATGAGAAATAAGTATTATTATAGAAGAAATTAATTTTCAACAATTTCTTTAAATAAATATACTTCATCATGATCGAAAAGTATTTATATTTCGAAAAGAAAAAGTTTCTAGATTTATGATCTTTTTTCTTCCTTGGAGAAAGAACAATAGAATACGGTGTCAAATTTCGATTGTCTATTTCTTTGATTCTATATATACGTTTATTTTTTACTTCACTGCTTTATTATATAAATGTTTATAAAATTATGTATTAAATCCAGCTAAGTAATATCATGGAGATACAGTTTTAACGAAAATGGTACTCTTAGTGGGTTAAATTATCGAGATTAAATAACGAAACTGTCGTCTATTTTACAGAGCCTTTCATTGACCCCGGCGAGGCCGCGCCCTGGACACGCGGCCTCCGGAGGATCAAGCACTAGAATTGCTGATGACAGTGACGCGGAAAGTGTAAAAAGTTACGGAAGTGCCTGCAGTACCGCAAGCGCCTGTGACCATGCTACATTTGCTCTCAACGGTACTACGTGGTCTGGTAGATCACGAAAGTACGTTGTTCATTGTTCAAATCATACCAGTGATAATGAACAGTATCTTACGCCTACCCAAAGAGCAGCTAGACAAGTTAGAAAATTTCAGGTAATTTAACTTATATTTTATTTTACAATCAACCCATTTGCGACGATATCAGTCTCGCACGCGATGAAATCGCATACCAATACGAATACGTAGAAAATACAAACAGTTACAATATAATATTATATTTTATATTATGATTATATATTTGTCATATTTATTATATTATTATAATTTTAATATATTTATAATATTACGATTATATATTTTGAACATCCATTAAATGGACGAACTTTATGTACAAAAAATATAATGCTTTTATTAAATCAGACATAAATTCCTCAAATTTATATAGATTTTTAATTTGCCTTATCTTAACAGCTCTTAAAACGCAATAAATTTTGAAATTTTGTACATTCTTCTTTTTTTTAATATATATAAGATAATACAAATTAGAAATTATTTTGATTAACTGAAACTTCATACTTTACAATTTTAACATAGATCAAAATATAATATATAATGTATTACATTGACGTTGAAATAATGAACAAATCTCTTTAAAATGAGATATATTTTTTGCTTTTATTCTTTTATCTTTTATTATGATAATAAATCATCTTAACATATATTTCCTACATTATAATAAGAAAAAAATGCCTATTTTGCACGGTAATAAAAAATCATATTATTTAGGCTTTATTAAAGGAAGCGCGAAAAGAGATTGAAGAGAAGGATCGGGAGATCTTTCGACTAACGAAGGAAGTAGTGGAACTAAGATTATACAAAGCTTCCCTAAATAGTCCAGATGAAAGAACGGATAGTAGCGATGCTCTTACCGTGCGAGAAAACAATCCTTTTTCACCAGAATCCCCAAGTAAGGATTTACCGGATGAAGGTACACTACAGAAGATCACAAGTCCTGAAACTCCAGAGAAACGTGCCCCATCTGACTTACCTTCCTCTCTTGCCGACTCGGGTCATTTTGAAGACGGATCCATCCATTCGAAGGATTCTGTATATATACCAGAAGTGCAACGAGAAAGTATTCATGTTACTACAACGCCTAATACAGTTCCCGAAAGCAACACTTCCGATACATTTATAAGATCAATTATAGAAACACCAGAAAGAGATGAAGAGAGACGCAAGTTGGTGAATCTTTATGAAAGTAGAATTGAAGAAATGCATCGTAGACATATTGATGAACTTCAAGAACTGAAGCAAAAACATAATGACAAGGTATATCTCAATGAAAGCATTCATGTATATGTATAATTTCGTGTTCGTGTTTATTAATTGAATAGAAAATGAAAAAAATAGAGTTATGTATAATTACTTATAGGAACATTGAATAATTAACAAAGTACAGAGCAATAAAGAGTATAACAGAACTTAATAATCACGAATTTTTGTATAAAACAAAATTAAACCACATATGGCTTTGCACTACGTTTTAATACAATATTTAAGATTTAGTATGTTCTTAATATTTTACAACATATTCGCTTTTAAAGCAGTATTAATAGATCTTAAAACTCTTAGTGTTATATTCAGTGTCAATATTAAAATTCTTGTTAAATTTTAACAATAATCTAGAAATATTTTTTCTACAGTTTTATAATCAAGATATTATGCAGGTCGTCCAAAAATAGAAAATTTTGAATTTTAAATTCTGTATGCTTTTAGCTTTTTGTTATTTTAGATTTCATCATTTCGATTTAAATTTCATTAAACAATATCAAAAAATAAAATTGTGAAATATCCTTGTATAAGTAGTGATTCATAATAGAGAAACTATAGTGGAAAACTTAATTAATTTCTTTTTTTGAAATAACACAACTAAATTCTGTATGGAAATTACTTTATCATATATAATACATGTACAATAAGTATTACACTATTAACACAATTATTAAAAAATTAGCACAATGAAATGTTTTAAATTTCAGGTAGAGAGTTTACTGAATCAATTGGCTGAAGTTAATACACGTTACTGTGAAGTGAGGCCTTCTGTTGATGCTGCAGAAGCACGTGCGCGTGAATTAGAAGCGGAATTAGAAACTGTAAAAACGGAGCTTGTTGAGCAAAAAGCTTTGTTAAATGAGCAAGAAGAAAGAAATAAACAAATATACTTGAGAATGTATACCAAAGGTCAGGAAGCAGCGCGTCTCGAACAAGCTGATCAGGTATGATCGCATTATTGTTATCTTGAATGTGTAAACATTAAAAAAAAATTCATAATGTTTATAATATATATTATGAGTTGCATTATTTTGTTAAGAACTAATTTAAGAACACTTTATTAATAAATAACAACACTTCATATCTAGTTTTATAAATTTTTAATATTTTTAGTTTATAAATATTACATTATTCATCTTAATATTTTTTTATGTAACATAAAAATTAAAATCGATACTTATTGCAGATATATGAACATGCACATCAGTCACCACCAAAAGTTACTGTTGCAGAATTACTTCAACAATTAACAATTACACAAGCAGAATTAGAAAATATCAAGGTAAATGTTTTTGTTTTAGTCATGATATTTTATGTAGAGAGATTTTCTCATTAATCAATACAAAGACAAAATTGCCGATCGTACTGCAGATATATCTTAATTTTCATTTTATGTGTTACTATATGTTCAATACACATACAATCATGTCAAACACAGAGATGGTATCTTAAACAAATTATATTTATTGACATAACATTGTTGCCGCGATATGACATTGTTTTTTGAGTTAACTAGCAAAAGGATCACTCTTTATATAGTTAATATGATTGTAATATTATATATACAGTGCACATTAAAAATGAAAGAATAAAATTCTTTATGCCTGATGTTATTTATAATTGAAGTTTTATTTTTATTGCTATATAAAATAGCATGAATTTCATTTTAACACATTTATTACAACTTTGTATAATAATACAAAAATATATTATTAATATAGAAACAATATATTTAAGTATTCATAATAGCAAAGAACATTTAGTAACTGTTTATTGTACTTTTAATTTCACTTCCAAATTTGAAATATATGATGAATTAAACTAAAAAATATTTTACATATTATTTGTTATATTGGTTTTATCAGTCTCTTTTTTTGTCTACTATTATTTAATTGACTTAATCTTATCAGTCTTGTTTGTTTTATACAAGGTGAATCTTAAATGAGTGTCTATATTTTGAGTGGTGAATCCATATATTAAAATACGTAAAAAGCGTTAATCATAAGATGTAAAAATCTATGCTCTACATATCTTAGTTTTTGATTTATAAATAATTGAAAAAAATGTTCAATGTGTTCGCTGTGTCGTATGTCTCAACACAATAGTACAATATACATACCTTAATGCTAATAGTTTTATAACTATTAATACCAAGTATTTTTCGAGTAATCTCAAATAAATTCTGAATTCTTTCTTAATAGATTTTAAATTTCACTAAAATAAACACCAAAAATTTATTGAATTAGTTTGAAAAAGTTTATTGAATTAAGTTTTATTTAACTTACATCGACTTACTAAAGTATAAGATGGATACATTGAACATTTTTCTCAATCATCTGTAACTCAAAACTTAAAGTATTATATGTAGGAGATAGATTCGTATAATATTTTTTACATTTTTATTTGTAATTGTAAATTCATCATCAAAAATATGCATTTAAGAATTACTTTGTACATGATGTAAATGAATGAACTATTTAATATAATACAAATGAACTATTAGACCACTTTCAAAATCCTCAGAATATTCCAATAAAGTATTTTACAGTTTGCAATATAACAATTTAAAATTATATACAGTATCATTTATTATTCTATATTTTTCCTACTTTCTTTATATATTTGGAATCTCTTCATATAAGAATTTAACAAATTATATCTTTTAGCAGTTTAAAATAATACATAAAAATTTAAATAAGAAAATATAATTTAGGAATCACTGTTCGTGCGTCACTTTCTGTACATCACCGCTGTTCACAAATCTCTTGTACTAATAATATGCCACTTTTTTTGGTCGCCGCTCACACTCCAGGACACGAGCTACTCGCCTGAACCTCACATTTCAGCCGATCGTAGCCAAAGTTTATTAAGTGCTCAGGAGGCTGTTTCTCTCTGGGTCCTTGGCACACGTAAGGTCTGTATTTCTTCTAAATCGCCACGTGATGCAATTCTCATTCACTGTTTTTTAAGCATTAATGTGATATTTGTTTATACAAATGCACAAACAAACATTTTTTTGTTTTATATTTTTGCCTCTTTGAAGTTGTTTTTTTTTTTGCAAAAGAATAAGTTTTTATATCAAGTGTTTGTTGATAAAATATCTGTATATTTCTACTTAATAAGAAACAAAATTGTTTATTTTGCAAATTATATTTTTTCAATAAACCTTATTGTTTTCATCTATTTCTATTTTAGTTCTGATATTGATGTATTTCATTATTAATCCTTTAATAATTCCAAATTATTATTTAAAACATTGAATTATTATTCAAAACATCTGTACCTACAAATTTTTTCAAATGTTTGTATTTCAATTTACTTTAATAAAAATTGTATTTCAATTTACTTTTTATTTGTTTTGTTACATATTGAACAAATTTATTTACAAAGCTGTATGTATATTCTATTTCCCAAGCATGAAATTAAATATGAAATACATGTGTTAGCATAGTATTAAATAGTTTGTATGAAATGCATATATATTTTTACTTTTGTTTTGTTTTGAGAATAATAATTTAATCTATAGTCATATTGATTTAGTTAGTGCGCCAGTTTTACAAATTTAAATAATAATATCAATTATAGTCAATATATTAAGTATTTTTCATGATGATTAATAATATATTTTCAGATTAATGTAATTTTTCAATCGTGGTTAATTTTTCTAAAATCCAACTTTTTGATAATTAATATTAACGTATACGTATTTACTTAGAAAAGAAAATTTTATCACAAAAAGATATCATGAAAACTGGAAATTATTCTAAATTATAAATAACACATAATGAAGAGATTGTATCACTTTCGTATTTATTAGAAATGAAAGTTTACTGTAACTTTTAAATTTAATAGTGGCAAGAATTGATTTTACGTGCTTTCATTTGTAAGTTATATTATAAACATACATATATACACTTATGAAAGAATGTATTTATTAAAATACTTCGCTACAGTGATTGCATGCCAATTGTTAAGCACAAATATAAGCGATTCCTGTTATTATACAATATTATTAGGCCAACTATTTTGTGCACTTGAAAGAAACAGCCTCTTATTATACTTTAGTTAATGTAAATTTGCACGTGCTTGAGCATCACATGCTTGCACCAGTTCATACAAATCACAACACTAAAATTATGTTAGATCCTAAAAAAGTGACGGATTCATATATATATATATATATATATATATATATATATGGTGCGTGCGTATGTATTTTATTGTACTAATATAATTTTTTATTTAAAATAAATGTGTATTTATAGCTTTCAATAATTTATATTGATGGTTATAAATATAATTAATTGCTTATTTTTTAATTCATTTGACATCATATCCGAATCTAATATATTTACAGTACACGATCAAGGAATATATACAATTTCAAACATAGTAAATAAATTATGAATTATTATGTAAGAAAATTTATTAACGAGATTATTAGCAAATATAATTTTTTCAACAGGCAATGTATCGACGTATCATAGAAGCACGAAATAACCAAGGTGCCCTTGATCCAGAGATCACGTTGCAGTTCCTAAAATCGGCGATTTACTATTTCTTAACGGATAAAGAAAATCATCATGGGCATTTGAACGCAATTGAAAGCATTTTAGGATTTACAGAAATTGAAAAGCACAATATTGATAAAATATATCGATCAACGAGAAAATAATATTTAAAATTTTTTAGTTGTTAAATACTTCAGTTGAAATAGACCCAAAATCTTGGGACGATTCAATGTGAATTTTTCTTATTGAATGCCAATTGAAAAATATATCAAATACGAATTTTATTTGATCTAGATATTGTCCCAAATCAAACCATATAAATTATGAGTTACATATAATAGCAATATTACTATTTATTTTTTCATAACTGACAATGTGAAATTCTATTCCATTAGTGTAAACATTTGTATCATGTATTTTACTACATTTTTCTTTTATTTTAAATCCTTTTAAAAAATCATTTAAATGAGAAAGTACAATTGTCTTTAGTGATTTTATTCATTTTGCGTAAATTATTTAGTAATTAATTATATTACAAACTTTCTATATTGATATTATGGAGAAGTTATATTATATATAAAAGAAATAATAATTTACAATAACAAAAATATTTTTTACATTACATTTCTGATTTTCTGATTTTAGTACAATATGAATATTTAATGGAATACAATTTCATGAACAATGAGTATCATTTAAAATTGAACAATTTAATAAATAATTTTAAAGTGATAAATTTGTTTTTATTATGTGATTTATATGTAAATAATTTATACATAAATATATCAATATATTTTTATTTGATTAAAGTTCCATTGAAAGTTCCATTCATGAAAAAATAAATGAAACATATTTGAGAATAAACTAATTATTAATAAAAATAAATGTAATCATAGATAAAAAAAATCATTTGTTTAATGTTTTGTTATTTTGAAAAATAACCACGACTAGCTTCAATATGGCATGAATAATAAAAAATAAAACTAAATTTTCACAAATCTGTGAAATAAATATATTTATAACATATTTTTGTCGAATCTGTGACAGTTTTGCATTTAAGCTGGTGCACGTCAATGTTCATCAGTTTTTTTTTTCTTTGTTTGTTACTGAGATCAAAATTGCCACAGATGTTGCAACAGCACCACTATATTTTGTTAACAAATGTCTTGCTTGCCTCACATAAGACAACTCGATTTAGCTTATAGTTGAAACTATACCAGAAAACCTTATACTGTCCGTATACAGAATGAAGAATGAAGAGAATCTTAAATGCAAGTCCATACTGTGGCTGATGAATCTATATAATATATAAAGTATGTAAAATATGTAATATAAACTTATGTTCGAGTTATGGATGATTGAAGAAAATAGTCAGTGTATTTAGTACATGCTCAGTATATGCTACTACACATTGTATTATGTCAAAATCTTATTTAATGTTTACAAAAAAGAATATTTATTGATGTAAATTAAATAAAATTCAATGCATTAAATTTTTATTTTTGATGCAATTTACAATCTATTACGTATTCAATTGAGATGAATAATGTGTACGATCAGAAAATACTCAGAATTGATTATTCGAGAAATACTTGATATTTTTAAGTTCAAACATTTTCATAAACAATATTGATTGATAAATTTGCTTTCTTAAATTTTTTCTTCCTTCTCCAATATAAAGAGTGTTTCAATAAAAGTTATAGAATGTTTTAAATAAAATACAAAAATCTTAATTGTCTTTATTTTAATATATATATATATATAAAATAATATGAAACAATTTGTTGGCAAACATTTTCATACTACTATAAAAAATTACTTAATTTTCTTAATTTATATTGTATTTGATATTTCATCTAATCTTGATTTTTGTTTCATTTAATATACAATCGCTTTATATCACGTAATTACAAGTATATTGAATAATTTTTTTACTTCTGTTAACAATTCTGTAATTTCAATATATTATTATATATTTATTATTTTAGTAATAAATTTTTGCTTGTAGTTACATAATACATTTGAATTAAAAAGTAACTCACAGAGAGTTAACTATTAAACACAAGAAACTCAGGTATTTTATTAATGTACATATATGATTGGTATTGCTCAATTAACATGTTTAATTTATTTTTTGCAAATCGAACTTCCATCTCACAATTTCCATATATTAAATAAATGTAACAAACTATTTATTATATATTATCTTCATTATTTTAATAATTATGCATTACATTAATTAAGTGATACTCTGTATATTTAATAATTACATATTGTGTTACATATATAAAGTATATAAAGATACAATATTTGAAGTTTTTTTTTTTAAACTTAAACAATAAACAAGAAGTTTGAAATAACATTTTCCATGTTTTATATGCTCAATATAAAATTTATGACAGAAATATTGATTATGAATTCAAAATTAGATTTTGTATAATAAATTATAATGTTAATTTTTTACAATTTCCTATTTCTTATAATAAGCTATATACAAATGAATTTCATAAGTGAATTTCATCAAGAATTTATAAATTATATTGCATCATTACTTTTATTATTTTGGTTCAGTAATGGAACTTTTTGTATTGTAGGAATGTCAAGTGAAACATTCTTTATGTTTATAATTTATTAAAATCATAAATCAAATACTTTAGAATTTAATATTATAAGTTTAAAACATACGTATATACATTTATGTCCCATACATTTTTAGAAAGAATGTTATCAAAAAATATTCACATGGTCTTCAAGAAAATATGACATAAATAATTTTTATTTCTTCAATAGTTTTTGTCTTATTAAAGTGAATATTAAGTATGTAAGAAAGAATGTTAAAGTAAGAATGTTAAGAATATGAAAAATAATGACATAGCCTAAAAAAATATACCATTAAAACAATTTTCATACCTCTACATAGTTTTCTAAATGAATTGCATTAGATGAAATTGTTTTTGCAAATGTATAATGTGTTTAGTTAACATGCAACCTAAGAAATGTAAGATAATTAAAAAAAATTTTAACTAATTTATTATATCGTTTATGAATAGAATTTTATTTTAAATTATGCTTACTGTATATATAGGTTTTCAATGTAATTATTTCAATTCTTGAAGTTATGATAGTGAAGTTGATATAAATATATATTTAAAAATTTATGATTTTTCTGAAATGAGTATATGTAGAAATGAGTAATATATATTAAAACTTTGTTTTAAAATATTGTGAAAATATTAGTTTTGATGTCTTACTTTTAAAAATAAATTATGTCAAAAAAAATTAAAAAATTAAAAATATACAAATTGTTCACAATATATTATGAGCTAAAAAGTGAGTTTTTAAATTTTATTAGTTTATTATTTAATTGATTTTAATAATATCGAGTTATATAAAATGTATATACATAAGTGTGCAAATGTATAAAATACAGTAAATGATTTAATCCTTTGCATTGCACCTGAAACTATTGGTTGACAATATGTTAACTAATGTATTACAACTGCATATGTAATTATGATAATCACAATTTTACTATAAAAAATAAAAAGTTTTTATAAATGTACATTATACGTTACATTATGTAATATATTGTACAAACTATACTATCACATTCAGTATTATACGATTCATGTTAAATATATTCTATATTGTATAAAATATATTTCATATAATATATATATTTAATATATTAACTTTATTTATCCCAATGCAAAAGATTAAATATATTTACTTCTTTATAAGAAGAAAAAGAAAATTTATCAATTCCAGGATGAAAAATAGAAATTATTATATATATAATTTACCACATATTGAATTTTAAAATGCAAGACTATTTCAATTCTTAAACATAAATTATGTAAATTTATGTATACATATATCTACTTCTTATTAAGAAAGATATAGTATATATAAATAGTAAATTAAATTATTAAGAATATGACGTCCAGATAAAGGAACAATTTGTAGACTGAGGGAAATATAAAATTTGTTTTTTGTTTGATTACATCAAGTTAAGTAAATATGAGAGTGTCATAGTACAATTATTTATGAATGTCACATGAATATTGAAAGAAATATATTTCTTATATATATATCTGTTACAATTCTTTTTCATATGTTTTAAAATATTCGCTATATAGTATTGGATTAAAACCAAAGATAAATTTAACTATTAAAAAATGATTAAACATAAATCATAGTTCGTGAAAAGGAATCATACATATATGCTTTGCTATATTGTTGTCAAGTATTCTAATATTGATCAGATAATATCTAAAAAATTAACTTTATGCTTTAAATGTTATTACTATTTAATTAGATTGCTGATTTTTTTATGTATTTATGAAAAGATGCAAAAATGTATATAATACGTCTAATACGCAAAAATTGAAAGTAGGATAATACTTAGATAAAGAAAATTAATTTGTTTTTAGATTCCATTTCTTTAAATATATTTCTAAAAATTTTAAAATGTATAAAAATCAACAGTCTATTCATAATGATATTAGACAAGGGTATTGGAATGCAACAAGTTTATATAATCCATATATTTCAAAAATTAGAAGTTATATATAAGTATTTTATATATTTGTTTGCATTTCAGCTAACACTATTATAAATAAATATAGTAATAAATTTATATTATTAATTTAAATTAAATTAATATAATGATGTACCTTTAAATTAATATAATAATGTTCCAGTACCCTTATTTTAAAGAGTCAAAGATAAGTAATAAAAATAAAATATAATGACTAAATCAAATATTAAATTTTGACTTCTATTTTTGAAAGCATATTTAATATATGTTCATAATGTGAGTGAATATACATTTTATTTTAAATGTTTTCATCACTTACAATTAAATCCAATATATTTCATGCATATCACAAAAAATAAAAAATAATAAAATTTGAAATTGGGAAAGGAAGCGTGTAACAAAAGTAGTTTCAAAGAATGTATTTACATTTCTAAATAGCATCTTTATTATGAAAGATATACACAACTACAACTATGATGTTCCTTTTTGAAGGAACTTAAAATTAAGAATGTTTGAGTCAAGATATTTAATAAAGATTCAGTTATTAATTTTTTTACTTATAAGTTTCTGTAAGAAGTAACAGCAAAAAGTAAATCATGTGTAAAAAATAAAACAGAATTATATACTAATGCAAGGCCTTCTATATTTCTACGTACTGTACTGTTACTATTAATATTTTTTCCCAAGTGACTCTAAAATGAATTAATTATCAAAATTGTTGATTGTGTATAAAATATTCTTAAATTATTTTCTTTATGGAAACATGAATATATCAAAATATTTTACTTACACATGTAACATATGATATAATGGTTATTAATAAAATGTAATAAGATTCTAACTTAGTTAATAGTTAACAACAATAAAATTAATAGTTAAATAGAAGAATAATATATCAGGTCATTAAATTCTTTGGATTACTCATAAATGATTCTAGATTCTAGAATATGCCAGTTTATATGATTTATAGATTTAATATCAATTTTTATTTTTAAGAATGTAAAGCGGAATTTATTTACCATCTCACTTTGTTCATTTTCTAGATACTGCTCTTTCATATTATTACCTATTTCGTTCTACATAAAAGGATTTAAAAATTTGATAAAATCAAAAATTCATTGTGAAATGGTAAAAAAAATTATTCTCGTGATCATTATTTTGATCGAAAAAAAATCGTCACAGTATTATCATTGGTATTATTTTAATCTCTTCAGTCTTTAACTACAATGAAATTTTTGGCAAAGCTATACTTCTGTATCTGGTCTGATGTAAACTGATAAAATGCAAAAAAGGGTAATAATGAAATTTATATTCGACGGTGCTTTATATTACATAATCACGCTAAAATAAACTTTCAATAAATTAAAATTGAAATTGAAAGAATGAACAAATTAAAATTTTTTCCATATATATAATTTAAAAAAAACCATAACAGATTGATGTTATAATGCTGTAGTAATGTACCGTTCGAAAAGCGATATACGCGAAAACCATTATAATGGCGTTCAGTTCTCAATTAAGAGATTAGTAAATAAACCAACTATAGTATAAAATTCGCAACTTAGTCGACGATTCAACATAATTTATGAAATTCTGGTTCTAATATTCTTATAAAATATTAATATTATAAGATTGAATTAATATAAAAAAAAATTTCAAAATATATCTTTCATGATATTGAAATATGTAATGAGGATGTTAATAAAATTATTAAACAGATAATTTACTTTTAAAATTTTTATGAAAGAACTATAAAATACAAAATATGTATATTACTTCTTTCCAGCTATAATAATACCATCATATTTCTGTTGGAACCATTTCATTGCATCTTCTTTGGTAAGTCTATGTTGAAAACCGACTTTTCCAGTTTTTCTCCTTCTGTGAGCTACATTGAAACCTTAACAGAGGAAAAAAATATAAATTATATATAAAACAATTTTTATTAATTAAAATAAATAGGTGTAAATGAAGGCAATGATGTCTCTATAGTTGTTAACACATTGAGCGCCGGCGGTATATGAGATATTTAAAGCCTAAGCGCCGGCAACAAACGCCGGCCCAAACGCTGGTCTTATTCGCGGGTTTCTGAACAATGAGTAAAGCTAAAGTAAATATTTAAAACTTTAGACATTTTTATAAAATAGTATATTTTGATTGCATATTCATCATATACAATTTAACAAGCAAAAAAATTGTGCAACATCGCGGGATTGACGGTCAAGCGATCGACTCAGAAACCCGCATTATTGCGGGGCCGACGCTTAATGTGTTAAGGATATCGCATTTGACTTATCTATAAAAAATTACTATCAAATTCGAATTTCATTATTGAACTTGAAGAAGAAAAATTCATTCTGTTAAAAAGATGAATTACAAAATGAAGTTTAAAATATCAAATAGATTTTGAAATTAAAAGTAAAAAAATTATTATTCTACAGTCAAAACTTTCAATTTATCAAAATATTGATTATAACAAGTTGTTAATATAAATTGTTGCTTCACTTAAGTAACACACCCAGTATTATAAGTGGGCATGAGTTGCAAATATGAAGCTTATATTCTAGCACATATTATATAAATATAGGTACAACCTAAACATAATAGCAACTATAATGCCAAATGTGCGTATATTTATCATATTGATTCATTCTAAAATACCACACGATAAACAAACCTGGTCGTCCAAGTACAACATAGAAATCCAAGCCATAAATACCAATGCTGGGATCATACTTAATCCCCAAGTCAATATGTTCCTGAATGCCAAAACCGAAGTTTCCAGTGCCAGAAAAATTTTCTTTCCTCAATTCATATTCTCGTACCTTCAAAAAGAAAAGCAAAATTAAATAGTTAGAAAGAAATAAATGGACATTGTACATATAAATAATAGAATTACCTTTAAACCACGTTCTAAGATTTCTTCAGCTTTAGCACCTCGTACTGTACAATGCACTGCAATTTTTTCATTACGGCGAATACCAAATGAACGCACGGTATATCTTGCTTTGGAAAAGACAGGTTGCTGTCCAGTTAATTGTTCCAAAACCTATAAAAATTGAGAAGATCGTAATAAAAAATTAATTTTTTAGTATAGAAATCATTATTAATATATAATGGAAAAAAATTAATTTTTAAGAAATTAACTTTGTCAACATCATTAAATAAATATATATAGAAATATGTATTTATATAATTATGATATAACAAAAAAGAAAATAAAGAAATTGTAGCAATTTCAATTTGAAATAAACAAAATATAGATAACATCTTTAACAAATACCTTAGCAGCACGAGTGAGCCTATCACCAGATTCACCGACGCAAATGTTTAAACAAAGTTTACGAATGCGTACTTCACGCATCACATTCTTGGCTGCATCCTTTGGTTCTTTTCTCCCCTTTTTTTCAACCTTTTTTTCCACTTTTTTTAACTCCTATAAATAAAAAAATAATAATTTACCAACATGCTTCTTTTAATGAAAATTGCATATTTTAATTATTTTATATAAACAAATAAATTTGTTATATAAACATTAAAAAATATTCAAAATATTGCCTTATTTTATAAGAATAAATTACAATATTAAAATATTTAATCTTTTTATATTAATTTCTTAGATTAATATATATGAAAAACTATTTTCCATATTTTACAAGTTTTGTAAACATGAAATTTAGGTTATATTCGCAATACATGCTGAACATGAACTTCATCATAAATAAAACTTCATTATAAATTAAGATATTAATAAGAAATAAATTTATCAATGTTAAATTAATAATAAATATTTGTTTATAATATATAAAAAATCCTTTTTTTAAATACGATGTCTTTGATATTTAAAGATTATAAAATTTATTTTTAAAATAAAGACTCTACACTCACCGCCATGACGAAGGCAAAAGAATGGAACCGTAATGCCCTCTGGTGAATACTAGGAGAAAATATCTCCAAGGTGACCAAATTAATAAAATTAAATTTGGAATAATATTAAAATATATAGTTTATTCACGTATAATTTGATAATATAAAATATAGAAGTAACATTATTTAAGATGTATTTAAAATTATAATTAAAAGATGTTTAAAGACATTTTAGTTTCCATATAAATTATAATTAACTTTTTTTTTTACATGAAGTTATAATTAATACTAAATTTAAATAATTTAATGTTTTATTTTATATATATATATATATATATATAAAACATGTTAAAATATTTAGTAACTTAAAAAAATAAAAATTACTTGACAAAGAAAGTTAGTTGTCAAAAACGACACAAAAAGAACATTTTTCTTATAATAAAGTAGTTAGCTGAAACGATAGTTTCAAATAGTACTTATAACGAATATTTTGTTAAATATAATAAAAATTAATTTAAAGAGTAAAATCACGGTTATGAAGAAATACTACTTCATTATGTTATATTCGTAAGTTATTTTATAATTTATATTCGTTTTTTATAATTTATATTCGTTTGATTTAGATCAGAGCTTCTTATTTTTTGTTCCGAGTTCAAATTTTGTGCGAAACGCGCATATTGGGCTTAAATTTAATTAAAGATTACAACATCAATGGTGAAATATGCAGTACACTTGCTACAATTCTCAAACGATTGATATTTTTCATGATTAAGCATACCTCATCTGTGAATGAAGTATTAGCCAGAAGATTTCAGGTAAAAACTTAAATTAATAGTTATTTGTATTTTTATTGTGAACTCCACTAAAAAAGAATTTTAAATAACTAAAGAAGTAATAGTATATAAACTTTTGAACAGAACATACTATGCTAAAAATTATTTATAATTTTATATCAAAATTTAGTTTCAATTCTAACCGGTATAAATTTTGTGACCGTGCAATATTGATTAACTTAGTCATTTATTTATTCATAGACAGGATGTGATAGGATGACGAAAGTGGTAAAAGGATCCTAGAATCCTGGAAATGTGGGACAAAAAAATACATTGCATGTTGGATCTATTCATATACCTCTATTTGTGATATTCTTGCACTTTTAATAGATTATGTAAATTATTTTCTTTCACTTCTACCAGTTCTCAATTCATAAAAAAATCACTGAGAACAATCACAGATGAAATATCTTGATAGAAAAATCTGAATTTGAATTTTGACATTTAGTAATAAATTATGCATTGGCATATACGATAGCACGATGTGTAGAATAGGTAGCTTATTTTCTAATGTGTCTGTGTTTAATTATAAGTAGATATGACCGGGCAGATTGACAGTTTGATTTTTTGGCATCGGGTAGATCTTCTTTTCATATGTACAATCTATTTCTGAAAATCAAATTTGAAGAGCCATCGGTGAAGCTAGGGAATGTTTTCCAGCTTTATCTATTGATTTTTCAAATTTCGTGATTGTAATCACGGAATAAAATTCTCGAAATGAACATTTATATATTGCTCACGCACGTGCGAACGGACAATGATCACTATAATCGATAGTCATGTGTATTAGGGTCAATTTTCACAATTTATATTATTAGTTATTTTTTAGTTTGCGATTAGAAAGACTCGAGCTAGATATAAGTTTCACTGGGAATTGCGATCGAAGAACAGGCTAGAAGCTAACGAGACTCCATAAAGTGAAGAGGATTACAACAAATGGCTTCTCATCCTCTGGATCACTTGAATGATTCCAGAGCATGGGAAATCATTCTCGTTACTATTTTGTCATTATGTTCTTTTAATATTTATAGTTGTATTTTTTTTCTTCTTCATCGTTCTTCAGTATCATTTTGGGTAACTGCAATTTTTCTTGTTAAAGATTGATTACGGATTAAATTAGAATTACAAAATAGTTTCGCGTCTATTTATTAGTGTTGTCAGAAATTGATTATGCTCTAAATTAGAGTTGTGAAAAAATGATAATTGTGTTTGCTTTAGAGTTGCGAATTATGATACCGCGATTGTCTTTTGCAATTTTGATTGTGAATTTTTATCTTACAATTAGTGTTATGCATTGCAAAATTTATCTTGCTTTCTATTATTTTAAATTAGATTATAGAGTATTTTAATCAATGTTAGTGTTAAAGTATTTGATGTAACTTTTTGTTCATACATAATAATTTTGAATTTAGTTTTAAAGTTAGAGTTACGATATTGTTTCATCGCAATTTCCCATTACATTTCCTTTTATTGTTGATGTTGCGATAATGATCGCGTTTCTTGAAATACTATTGCATTTATAAAAGGCCCAAATTCTTTCACTGGATTGTGGAAGGCTGTTCCTGCTCTTGGATCACTTGTTGCAAGTATAAAAGCTGCATCAAAGTGGTCATTCATCAGCGACCTTCAGCATAGTTGCACTGGACGCGTCGCAATTGCGTATTTCTGAACATGATGTTATAGATTAATAGCATTGTGTATTTGCTTTACGAGTTTTAAATATTACGAAGCACTCTTCGCTTTTGATTTTGAAAATTTTTTATCTCATAATTAGTATGTGTTGCGAAACAAGATATGGTTTGTTGTTCGGGTTCATATTGAATTGTACAGTAGCTCTTCTGATTATTGTATTGAATAGGAAATATTTGTTTTTTAGTAGCCCTTCTGATTACCGTATCGCGATTTTTTTTTCAATAACCCTTCTAGCTATTGGTTTAGATTTTCTTCATCAATTGTTCTTCTTTGTTATTGTGTTAGATTTTTCTTTTTACTGTTAAAAAAAATATATTTTTTTTATTAACTATAACTTTGTGTCAGGTTTTAGAATGCAGAATTCTGTTATAAATTTAATATATTTATATTTACATTTCATATTATATGAAAGTGTCAGTGACTTTATGTGCCATATATAAAAGTGAGAAAAGTATTTAAAAATATTGCAAAATATTTAAATATTATAAGGAAAATTTGAAACTTTTTAAATAATTAAATTAATAGAGCTTATTTTGAAATATAAATTAGTATCCAATTTATTGTTATTTGAGTCGATAATAATGGTCGTTCGTTATCAGGGTTATTTTCGTATTATTTTTTTTTTCTGTTCTAAATATTTTAACAATAAAGTAAAATTTTATAAATATTCGAATTTAGCATAAATCAAAGTTTATTTGCAATCGTCATTTATTTATAATAAAAATCTTGCAATAAACGTGTTTTGCACAATTTTTTCTATTCTTTGTACTATATATAAGTAAATATATACTATATATATATATATACAGGGTGTTCCCGGACTAAATCGCTAAACTTTAGATATGAATTTAGGACCCTAAAACAAACAAATTTTTTTCTCTGGAAGTGTGCTCGCAAATGCTTCAAGAGATATTTAAATATTAAAGTTGTAGAACTTAGTAATGTATACCATCGAAAATTCAGGTTTATTACGTATATTATTAACCCTTTCGCTACGAGTGTCGCCTATAGGCGACATCGCGCGACGACCGGTGTGTACGAGCGTCGCCTATAGGCGACATCAGCGTGATACCACTTAACCATAAGACCCGCGATGTTTTTATGTTTACACATCGATCATATTTGTCTCATTCTCTGGTTTGTTCGCATTTGTTTTAAACAAGTGAAATATAAACATGCATTGCTTATATTTAAATATATTTTTAAATATATTTTTATTGATAATAATTGCAAAATCTCAAAATATGTTGTTGTATAACACTTAAAGAATCGTACGATCCGGAGAATGACGAGGCTGCACCGAAAGATGTAAGTCTGAACACCAGTTTACCTAAGCGCAACATGCACACTTTTCGGCGCAGTGCTGCGTTCAGTGCCGCTACTTCGGCGGCACGGTGGCCCGTACAACGGTGTCACTCCGGCGGAGCACACTCCCGTAGCGAAAGGGTTAAAGAAAATTGTTGTATTTATTACTAAAAATAATTGTAATTATTATGTTTGTAATTATTGTAACTAATATGTTGCTCAAAATGATTACCATCAGCTTGGAGACAAGCATTACACTTATCAATAACAGAAGAAGTAGCCGATTAACACTGTACGCCTATTATTTCGTTACACGCATTATTCTCAATTTTAATGTTTCAATGTTATTAACAGGTTGCTCGTACACTTTTTAGTTCACTGCAGAAATTTAATATTCATTTTCCCGGAAAATGGATCAGTCGTGCTGGAGCTGTCAATTGGCCTCCACGTTCATCGGACCTCACTCCAATGAATTTTTTCATGCGAGGAGCAGTGAAGCAAAAAATATACGAGCAACCTGTTAATAATTTGTAGTGGCCTAGAATTCCTCAACTACGAATTTCGAACACTGACTAGCATAAGCCGTAAGTGGCTGCAACCTTAAGCAAGCAATGTGCAGAACACCGCTAGGAGGGTGTGACACCATCCAGCCTAGCGGGTAGTTATAATAACAAGCGTCTGGAATAAGGAGTCGCTGCCATCAGCCCCACTGATGAGTCTAGGCAGTGACTCCGAAACGAGAAACGCATCAATCACTTTCTTCTCACACTCAATACCCCAAGTCCA
Organism: Melipona beecheii; assembly: GCA_032399605.1. Taxonomy (NCBI): domain Eukaryota; kingdom Metazoa; phylum Arthropoda; class Insecta; order Hymenoptera; family Apidae; genus Melipona; species Melipona beecheii. The sequence goes on along the minus strand of JAUCMO010000082.1, from coordinate 2,563,761 downwards.
TTCGTCCTTCCATCAAGCATTCCGAATCTAAATCCTTCAAACTTGAAACCTGTCACAATACAATAATGAATGAAATACAGAATGAAATAATACAGTAATGAAATAATAGGCTTTACAGTGTCAATCGACTTCTTCTGTTATTAATAGGTGTAATGTCTCCAAGCTGATGGTAATCATTTTGAGCAACATGTTAATTACAATAATTATAAACATAATAATTACAATTATTTTTAGTAATATCTTTAATGATATACGTAATAAACCTGAATTATTTCGATGGTATACATTACTAAGTTCTACAACTTTAGTAGTAAATGTCTCTTGGAAGAAGCATTTGCGAGCATACTTCCAGAGAAAAAAAATTTGTTTATTCTAGGGTTCTAAATTCATTCACATAATGGTGGAAGATATTTCAAGGTTAATTTGATTTTTTTAAATCAAGCCATACATTTTTTTATTCATATTATAGCAGCTGGTTCCCGTTCCAAATTATTGTTCTGAGGCTCAATTTCAGTTTCGGTGAATGGATTGATAACACATTGTTATTGCTAAATCAAATATTAAAAATTTGAGACTTTTCTTTATGCCATTATTAATCGATTTTTATTTTCATTACCCATTATTAAGCTCCCATTAACCTGAATTTAAAATTCTCTTACCTTATCCTTCAATATGACCGCCATCATTCATAATACATCTCTGAAGTCGCTTTAAAAAATTATTTTCTGTTGCTAAGGTCTCAGATGATATTATTTCACATGCGGCTGTGATTCTTCGGCGTAGTTCATCGGTATTGTAAATTGGAGTTTAAAAGATTTGCTCTTTCAAATATCTCCATAGAAAAAAGTCGCATGATATAAGATCAGGCGATCTTGGGGGTCATTGAATTGGTCCACCGCAATTCATTTATTATTTAACGTATTGTTTAATCAATTTCGAACTCCTGTAGCGTAATGTGGAGGTGTACCGTCATGTTGAAAAACTAACTTCTGCCTCAGTATTTTTTGCATATTGTTCAAAATAATGGATAAATGTATTTTCAGAAACCTCAAATAAGTTGCTGCATTAACAGTCTCCTCAAAAAAATAAGGTTCAATCACTTTTCTGTTATGAATTCCGCACCAGATCATCACAGCATTTCGGTATTGGTTATTTTCTTGAATTCAGTGCGGATTATCTTTCGCCCACATTCGATAATTCTGATGACAAATCATGCTATTATATGTGATATTCAATGTCGTCCTACATCGGCCGCAGACACGACCTGATACGCAATACGCTCATTTCATCATCCTTAATCTAGGACTAACTAGAAGAAATGGTACAACATTGTAGGTCATTTCATCGTACTGAAATCCATTCGTAATACAAACAACAAAATGTATGGCTTGATTTTAAAAAATCAAGTTGACCTTGAAATATCCTCCACCATTATATGAATGAAAAAATTGTTAATAACTACATAAGACATTTTATACTGAACAGCTTTTGTATATTTGTTTTCATAGCTTCAACCCTTTCCGGGATATTTCACTGTACTCAGACGAAACACCCGTATACATATACACACACATACTATTACATATCATTTTCAGTTATTATTATTATCACGTTCAGTTAAGAAATCAAAATTATTATTTATGTATTAAAATGAAGAAATTAAATATTCTGTTTAGTTTTTCCGATTATATCCTATATATTATTATATTACATAATTTCTAATTACTTACAATATTGTAGGAATGTTTGGTAGGCAACAGAAAAGATATTATTTAATTATAAAAAGTATTATTTAATTTTATAACTACGCTATGACACCACGCTCTACGCTCTTTACTCAACGCTGTCCTCTTTTTCTCTGAACGACGTTCCTGCTCGACGCTACGCTCTTTTTATTTTTCTGATGCTACGCTGTTCTATTCTCCACTCGCACGCACTCCTCACGCGACAGTCTTCAAGCACACGCACACCATACTATCAGTTGTATATATCTGTACCCGCCCAGAGGATACTGTCATCTAGACAGTGACCTCTCCTCCTACAATATACCTATAGTACAAAACTGATAATATATTTCTAATAATTTAATCAGTTTATTTATACAAAATAATTCACAGTTTATTTATTAAATAATTTACAAACTAATAAAGACAGAAGAATTTATTTGTATTTCATTTTTATTTATGTAAATACTTAAAATATGTGTAAAATATTTAATATATAACAGTTCTATGAAAATAAATTAATTTATAAACAATATAAACATATAAACAAACAATAATAATAACAATAATAATAATAATAATAAATTAATGATTTTACAATTATAGTATTACAGTAGTAAATATATAAAAATTAAAATTCGATTTATAACTATAATAAAATTAAAATATATCATATTATTTGAAATGAAATGAAATAATTATATTTATTATAATGAAACATTGCGATACATATTGAAATGAAATGAAATAATTATATTTATTATAAAAAAACATTGTAATAAACACATACATATATATTTAAATATTTGAATATAATATGCATGTAATAAATATATATTTTGTAGGAGTTTATATTTACATGAAATTGGATTCTGATTTTAGAAACGGACGATATTTAATTAATTTTAGTTAGCATAAGACAATTTTTTATGTATTGTAATGTAATTTCTTCATTTTTATAAACTAATGCATAAAATAAGTCTTGTCATTAGACTGCAGATCTTTATACAATACAATTGTATCAGCGCGACGGTGAATCTTGAAGACTGCTGCCCACTTCGCTGATGTTCTCTCGTTTGGCCTTTTACAGCCGTCGGAGATATTACGAATGCCGGTTTTAGGTTTTTTAAGACTTATATTTGGTATAAAGTTATACAATTGTTACTGTGATGTGTAAGACGTGTCTCGTACGAACTGATTGACTCGATTGACTCTAGCAGACTGACCCTCGCATGTTAGGAGACGGAACTTTTATTGTCTAACGAAATGTGTCTACGTGACTTTTTGGCGCTAGCCACGACGCCCGTTGTTTATCCTTTAAGAGACGTTCTTAGAATACTCTAACTCTGCCTGAGGGTAAGATAAAAGTCCCATAGATAGGCACGTGCTAGGGCATCTGGCACTTCTCTGCAGATTAGAGTATTCCAAGAACCTAGCCTGAGTATCATGTTCTGATCCAGAACAACAATTTTAAGTATTTGTGAACACAATTAAAGAAACTTGAAGCAAAAATTTTTTTTCCGTCACTAAATATTGTAATAAATATATTACTTTTAATATTATATGTATTTTCGCATCTTCAAATTTCTCATAAATGCATAAAAATCCACAGTCTATCATATATTTATAATTTAATACCGTGACAATCATTTTTGTTTGGTTTATGAGTAATTTCTTAATACATTAATCTAAAATATTTTAGAGAAAAGAAATATTTAAATGTGAGAAACATCTTTATGGTATATTTATACATAAAATAAAATTTATACATTCGTATACTCGGTATATTATTTTTATCTGCGTATAAAACAATGAATGTACTATAAAGTGTAACGGACTATTTTTTAAAACATATATTACAGATTGTCGTATTCTCTCAACAGTTAACAAAACGATAAAATTGGCAATAAAATTTGTCTTTTCATTTCCTTATGTATAAAGAAATATAAATATAAATATATATATATATAGGGTATGTAAAAAAATAGAATGTTAGAAAATGAATTTTATGAAATATTTTTTGAATTTTCAAGAAACAATATTATGTTATATATATTATATAAACATTATATATATTTTTAACTTTTCCTAATATATATATATTTTTTTTTTACTCTAGAAGAACAAGATATAAAATATTCAGCTTTCTCTATTATATGTATATTATACAGATATAAATATTGTACAACATAATTCTCAAAAATAATTCTCTGTAATAAACAACTTAATTTGTATGCACATAAAAATATTATATACATCGCGAAATTATAACAAGAACAGAATATGCATGTTATTGATATTTTCGAAGTTTTCTGTGATCTTGTGTTTTTCAAAAATATTCAAAGAATAAACACTTTACAATAATTAAACTTTTATCCATAAAATATATATTCTTACTTCAGTTTGTAGATATGTGTGTTTACTTTAATAATTTGTAAACACATATTATTTATGAAAGAACAGTCACTGTAAGTACATAATATCACGGACCTAATTAAATTTTCCTCGCTTTTTATAGTGTTTTATAATCTCAATATCTATCTCTTTTTGATTTTATATTCAGTATAAATCATTACAAATTTTTGTTAAAAACTTTTCAAACAAATATTTTTATTATCTATTTGTATCATCAAAATTTTTAATTTTTTTACTAATATCTTTCTTATTATTATTGAAGTCTATAAATTGTAAATAATTTGTAAATAATTTTGTTATAAACCAATAATAAAATATTGTTAACAGACTATAATATATATTTACTATTAAAAAATAACTTCAATAAATATATAAATAAATATATAAACATATGATATATAATTCATAACTAATTCAAACAATTTTATATCGTATCTTTCAGAAAATTACTTATCTAACGAAAGAAATTACTTAATTCAATCAATCATTTGGTTTAAATTACAAAGAAAATTCATTTTTGATCCGTAATATTTCTTATCACAAAGTAAAATCACTTTTTTAAATTTATTAATTAATTGTAAGATCTTATTCATCCGTTTGTAATTGGGCTGCTGCCCCATAGCAACATGGAATTTTGTTCACCACCAAGTATTATCTACTTCCATGATTTTTAGTTTCAAAACCTTTTTCTATCGCGTTTAATTTCAACATCTAAATTCTTTATAATCATAAATGCACCTTACGTAAATTAGAAATATATTACAATGACTTTTTGACATTGTCATTGTATAATGATAGCATATTTATAATTATATTAAATAAAATAAAAGGTATTATATAATAATATAAAATTAGAGGAGGCCATCTATAATTAGTTGAATATATATTATTAAAGTTCTCAAATTTCGAACCTTATTGATTAATCAATAATTTAATATAAATAAAATTTTGAAATAATTAATTTTTTTATGTAATTACTATATTAAGATATAACAAATAACATAGATCTTCACAATTAAGTAACTAGATATTAATTAATTAAATAGATAATCAAATAATGAAGTTATGTGTATTGAAAAAATAATCTTGTTCCAAGATTTTTGTCTGTATGTAAGATGGCAAAGTCAATGTATATTATTAAAAAAAGTACATTATTTATTTAAGTTTCCGATCTAACATCAAAATAGAATGCTGTAAAATAGGATTGAATTTATATATGTATTTATTTGAAAAGAGATACCACATGAGATAGATTGTAATTCATGGAATTACTATCAAGTTACAGCCATATAATATAACAATATTATGAGGTAAATGCATGCTATAAACATATGCATATATATCAATCTTTCTCGCATCACTTTTTTTTATATTTAAGAAATTTAAACGTTAAGTGACTTAAACTAAACTTCAATCATTAAATGATGTAAAATTACAAAGAGAAAGCATTCACAATTTTCAAGTGGTTAATACAGACAATTAACAAGTAAGCTAATAACTATCGCAAGTAGAAGAAAATAATTGTATTAAAAATATTTTAGTGATTGTATTACTAAAATTAAACTATATATAATAATATATTTTATTTTCCTAAACATATGAACAGTGATATATGTATAAAATTTATAAAAATTAATATAAACATGACTTTCGTTTAACAAAATAGAATTTGAAGTTCTATCATTAAATCTTTTATATATCACTGCAACTGACGAAACTTCTTTTCTTACTGGTTATACCAATACTCGAGTCAATCATTATGATAAACTGGAGTTTTGTAATTACATCTATGAAACAGATCTTATTATATATTTTATCTTTTATGTAATATAAATACAAAGCGAAATATTACAATAAATATTTTGTAATAACTTTTAATTTTTAATTTTTCCAAACTATAAATATGTTTGTATCTTTTTTATATAACGACTATATTCTTTGATGGCATTTATTATATTGTATATTTATAATATATGAATTTACTACCAATTTTTTAAGGATAAAGAAATATGGAAAACAAAATACTGCAATAGTGATAACAAAAAGCTGTATGTAAATAATGTTTGAATATAGTTATAAATATATGCATGGTTTCATCCTTCTGTATAATTTTTTAACATTCTTGAAATATGTTTAAATTATGCATTTCTTGAATTGAATAGCTAAAAAATTATTCTTTATAGTTTTTTAATGCTATTTAAGATTTCACTAGGACTGTCTATTATGTCTCATTAAATAAAAGAAATTTTAACAAAAATTTATAAGATCTATTCCATTTATTATATTTCAATTTATTTCATACAAATATCTTTCTTTGTGCGTTTTTGCTGTTGTTAAATTGAACGAACAATTTTATTTTCTATTTAACATCATTTCAATATGATACTATATCATGCAATTAACTCCATAACGAACACTAGATCCATGAATTGCATGCGTCGTTAATATTCATCGAGTCAGTTAAAAAAATAATAAAATTAAATGCTAATTAATCGCAACTCGTATCTTTTTTTTAAATAACCTCAACACGAATTAATTTTTCGTGTAATTTTTCTTTTTATGTAATTGTATATTTCCGATTTCTGTTTTCGATTAAAATTTTCTTTTTTCCTTTTTGTGTAAATATTATACTAGAAATTACTATATAAAAATTTTATCTACAAATTTTATATTTGCGGAAAATTATCGTTTTTGACATCTTATCTTTGATATCTGATCCTTCTAACGTAACAACACGTAACAATTTAAAAGATCTTTATAATAAATACGAATAATAATAATACACGTTTGTAATATATAAAAAAAGTTATTAATTCTCTTTCTTTTTTTCTAAATTAAAAGTTCTGAAAAAAATACAGAATAACACGTTCTGTGTTGTATGCACGTTGAACTTTTCATTCAAACCAGTGTATCTATATTTATAAAAGAAATAATGGCACAATATATACATTTTGAATGAAAAGATCATGGCATATGTGATGAGATATTTGTCCATTCTACAAATTGAATCATTTTGTAATAACATTTTGTTGTTTGCATCGTTATTTTAACCATAATAAGAAATATAATGATTCCGATACAGCATCCATATATAACAGTCTCATTCTTTATAAGATTTTGATATGTAATCGTACAACTTTATTTGCTAGTATAGAATGGAGGTTGTTGTTGAAAACGTTCTTCTCCTGAACAGTGCAGATTTTTCTTACTGGCACAGAGTTTTCTGCGAACGACGCAAATTTTAAGCAACCTGCTCATATTTGACTTTGTTGATGTTGCTAGCCAAACAACAAGCTAGGAAGACACCTATGAACGGAAAGAATGCTACGCCGACTGCTATTCCAGCAACCAAGCCAATATTACCATTTATGAAGCGTAACACGCGAGTGTAACAACCCTGAAAATTTTAATTTGAATCGTATAATTTTTTGCTTTGGATAATCATCTTGGAGTCATAAGAAACTGAATGTCTTAATCCTCCCACTCAAAAGTTCAAAGCGTTATTTTTTTTTAAATATTATGTATTAATTTTCTCGTGTACAATTTTCTGAGAAATATGAATAAATTTCATTTGTAAATATAATTAATGATAAGTCCAATATTTGTAAATATTAATATTATAAATAAAATATTTATATTCAGTTATTTCCTTTGAAATTTTGTATTGAAACTTTGAGCGGAAGTGTATGTTTTATTGAATATCATTATAAATTTTATTGATAATATATAGGATGAGTTGTAAAATATAAAATATTTTATCTAAATATTTTCGTTATTTATTGTTGTATCAAAAAGTTTTCCCAGATAAGAAAATTCCTGAATATTCTTTTAAAAAGTATACGTAATGCTAAATAAAATTTTTGTTTTGACTTTGAAGTTTACCGCCGCATCGGATTGTTAGAACTATTGTAGCAAGGACAAATTTGTTATGAAATAGGGAAAAAGAACGCAGATGAACTTGATATAAAATTAAGAAACTACTAAGAGTGTTGAAAATAATTCAAAGGAACCCAATGTAAAACGAATTGTCAGAGAAAACATGATGAACCTGATGCGAAATTGAAAAGCTGTAGGATTTGAATCTCATTAAATCTCAAATTAAGGAGTCGCAGGAGTAATTTAATTTTCGTGAACGAAATGCGAAATTGGAGAGCTATTGAGTAAGAATGATTTCTTTTTAAAACTCAAAACGAACCAGATATGAAATCAAGGAGTCGTAAGAAATATTGATACAGGCTTTGTAATTTTGGTTGATTCGTAAAATCGTGTGTTTAGCTGTTATACCTTAAAAAGCAACGATTATAATAAAACTTTATTACATTTGAACGAAATATTTAGAAGGAAAAAACAAGAATTCGCACACGTTAGTGATTACGCTTGATCTCTTAACGAAGAAACAACGGTTTCACTATATAAAATAAAAACTAAAATAAAATAAAAAAATATACTTCATTATATAAAATAAAAACTATATAAAATAAAAAAATAACTAGTAGTGGTGCTAGTTTAATTATATTCGATAAAATGTTTAGATTTTGAGGTAATCAAATTCAAATTTATACGAAACATTCAAATTTTTACAAGTTATAGATATTATACGTAGTTAAGATTATTACAAATGTGTCGCGGATGATGCTACTTAAAATAGACATTTAGTTTTTGATGTATATGGAGATTAAAAACAAAACACATTTTTGTAGATTTTATTTGAAAATAATTTTAAAAAATATAATTTATAATATATTTATTGAATTTTTAAATTTTTACATTTCATTATTTTTTATCAGTTTTATTCATTTAAAAAGAAAGAAACAAATTTATTAAAAGAAATAAAGTTGACAGACACACCACACAAATAATTTTAGCTGTACTAAAATTATTTAGTCCAAACAACACAGATAATATAGAACATAGAAGTTAAAACTAGTTGAATAAAAACTTGAATAAAATGTTTTAAAACAAAATAGTTGCTAAATAATCGCTATTTTCCACTAACCAATTTTATCTCTTTTTCTTATACTAGATAAACAGAAACTGATATTGTTTATAAAGAATGGTATTATAATGTTTTTTCATAAGTTTTGTAATTGTAATTAGTATATTGAAAATTGAACCAATATAAAATTTGTCCTTGTAATAAGTGAAGTTTATTTCTTTTCTTATTCAATCTATCTTGTAATTATTTAATTTATTTTAATTTTAATTATAATTTATATTAATCTTATATTGCTCTGTTTAACTTACCTGAGTATAAATGTCGTTTATATCGTTAACGTTACAATTTTTCTCTGGCACGCTTGCTTTGCAACAAGATAGTGGAATTTCCATTGCTGGAGACATGTTCAACCAATCGGCATAAGCTCTGTTACCGCAGCATTGCAACTATAAAACAAAGCTCGTTGTTTATATAGGGAACTTAAAGTTAGAACTTCGAGAACGTGTAGAGGATTGATAAACCAAGAAAAAAAGTGCTTTAGAAAGTTATTGGCTTCTGTTTCAGGAAAAATCGCGAAAAAAGAAACAAAAAGTCATTTTCATTTTCTCATTTATTTAGTAAACTTATTTACTAATTAACTCAAGAGAGTAACTGAGAGACCAAATCACAGCTGCGGTGCATTAAACATCGTCAGAACAATATCTCTGTTATGATAATAATTAGAGAGGTTCGATAAGTTTGGTAACAAAAGGCCAGCATTTTGAACAGTACCTTCATTAAATAAATGATATAGATGATATTATAAGATAATAATATAGATGAGAGATAAAAAATATAAATAATAATGTGAATAAATGTAAATAAATAAGTGAAAAAAACGAAAATTCTTTTTGTTTCTCTTTATCTTCAAAATTGGGGAAAAATGAACTTGTAAAAGACTATTTTTAGTTTATCAGTCCCACGCTCCCGAAATTTTGACACTTAATTTCGAAACACTTAATTATCATGATGATCAGTATTGCATATCAATTTTATATTTATAATTAAATATAAAACAGTAATGCTATACTGAACTTTGAACAAATTCTACATAGTTCGTATTAATATCTTCGTTGCTTTTAATATTTAAATACTATGCTAGTATTCAAATAACAGTTATTTTGTAGAATTTATTTCATTGAAGAAATGATAAAATACGTTAGTATTTTGTCTTAATATTAGAGATGTCCACTATTGATATTACATCATGATTTCTACATATTTTTCACGTGCAAAAATACATGCAGTAAAATACGTAAATTCATTATGACAACACATACTTTGAAAAATATTTAAAATAACCATTTAATTTGAAAATTTTCATAAAATATGTCAGAAGCTCAAAACCATATATGGCAAAGCCCGCTAGAACGATATGAAGCTAAAAATATGTAATTTTATTTACAAAATTTAATGTTACCTTGAAATTTTTTTGAAAAACCAATTTTTTGAGAATTTTTTATATTGTAATTTATAACCAACAAATTTTTATTTTAAACATGTTTTTCTACAATGGTCATTTGGAAAATAGCTAAATTCGTGATTGTAAGTATATTATTCACTTACTGTAGATTGTATAGTGTCGATATCAGCGCTCTTCTTCTCATTTTGGCCATAGATAAACATCGTTTGATTGAGATCATGATCAAATTTTTCATTTAGATTGTTACGGTAAGCATAAATCGATGCACCAGCTGCAAGTTCTAGTAATGCAACAATAGCCAAGAAAGCACCGTACTGCGAACAGAATTTTTTATTAATTACTTTGTAGAATGAGATTAAATTATTAATTTAAAATTAATCATAATAACATTAATTTTACAAAACAACCTTTTTGTAATCAAATTGGTGATTCCCCATATGTATTTTGAAAAAGTCAAGAAACTAATAACAATAATTAACAAAATGTTGAATACAGCGGAAATAGTTTTGAAACAACGTCATTTAAAAATTAAATAAAAAGGAAGATATGTTTTGTGATTTAACATTAAAGTATCATAACTGGAAAAACATAACTTTCAAATTATCACTATGAGAATATTGCAGAATTCCTCAATCAATTATGAATATCTTATACATTTGATTGGCAGAAAGCAATTATGCCGTTTTTCCTAAGTTACGTGATACTATGTTCTATAAATGCGTCTTATCATAAATTTTGTCTTGACTATCACTGTGGATAAGTAAAATGTACTACTTTGTTTATCTAATTTTATACAAAATAAAAATAGAACTATTTTTCGCTTCTTTTAGAAATCATATGTTCCAAATTATCATATTGTCATTTTCATTCGGTATGTATAAAGTAGCGTTCAAATTCTTTGTCAAAACATAAAATTATAAAATAATTTTTTCTTAACGTTCTCATCTTGTTTTCCTTTCTCCTATATACGCATATATATACTGCATGACAAAGTAATAAGATAAATTAGGATTTTTAATATTTTTTAAAAAATGAAGATTCACAAGAAGAAAAGAAATCTCTCTATATGTAATATATAAGTTATTATGTTTTTAATAACATGAGAGAATTCATTGTGAATGCAAACTGATAAAAATAATAATAATTTTCTTACCAAAAACAAGAGGGCTGGATGGCCGTGAGTTGTACAACAGCAGGCAAGTGTCGCTGTTAAAGTTAAAATGCCGCCCAAACAAGCCAATGCCAATAAAGCTGCCCTGCTGTTTTCTGCGCTTACGTCCATGTAATCATGAAGTTGAATTCGGGTCCAAATTCCAATGCCCAGTACCAATAAGCCAAATATCTAAGTGAACGATTTGCATCAATTTATGTAGTAACGTAGGAAAATAAAAATTTTAGAACTTCATTGTTAGTTACTTAGGCATATGATTATATAAATTATCAATTATGTATTACGTGGTTTTATAGCGGATTAATTAACGTTGATCGAATTCACTGCTTTCTCCAGAGATTGACAGATAGAATGTAACGAAGTTTGAACATGCAAAATTCAATTTCAATTTGTAATTTATATTTTCATTAAGTTAATTTAATTTTAAATTTAAATTTTTAAAATGATGATTTGATATATTCTCAAACTTGATTCGATATAGAATATACAACATATAGTAGAAATTATGATTTGAGATTTCGTAAATGATTGATAAAAGTAATTATTATAAATAATGAAAAAAATAAAAAATAAATAAAAATATTCGGCCTTTCAACATTTGCTCAAACAAAGTAAAATCAATTTTATTATTTAATAATATATAATATATATTATAATACATAATAAAATTATTTATTTCGTTTGTTTGTGTTTTAGAATGTGCCTAAGGAATCACTATACTTAATATTTTTCTTTATAACAACAATATTAATTTATTTATTATATTTAATAACATAATTATTACTAAGATAATAAAATTTTTTTACTTATTATTAATATATATAACAATCTTTTTGTAATGAAGTGTTAAATTTATTAAATGTTATACTTTTAACAATTTTCAAGGAAAAGAAGTTATGATGATAATGCTCGTCTATTATATATTGTACAGGATGTTGATAACAAGAATATTGATAATAAACTTACTGATAAATCAATGATATAAGGTAATATATTTTTATAATTTAAGTCTTTTTGCAACTCAATAAAAAATATTTTAAGAATGTATTGAATAAATTGGATTTCTTTTATTTTTAGTAAATTATAATATCTTTAATAATTTTGATGTAAATATTTCCCCCAGGATAATAAACACTAAAGCATTCAATGTTCACCATTAATATTTTTTATCTTTATATGTTTTGTAAGATTTTTATGAACTTATCACTAATGATAATACTAAGTTTTTTTAAAAATATTACTTGTATTTTTAATTATACATAAATAAATTTTCTCCACGATAAATGATGGATAGTTGTGACCATAGTTTATTTTTCGCAACTTAAATTTCTTAAATTTAAATTTAATTAAGTTAATGTTTTTAAACCATCTATCTTTCTCAATGTAATTATTTTGACTAGATTATTATCAATAGTTTTATTAAGATTAATGAAAAACAAAAATAAGCAACACAATGAATTTCCAGACTAGTCAAAAATATTAAAATTAAGAAAACTATTATTTAATTATTCATAGAAAAAATCTAAGTCGGATAATTTGTCTTTCTTTGCCTTGTGCCGAATTTACCGGCAAATATCAACAATGAATTTTCATTAGCCTAAATTGCATAATGTTTCAATGATTTTTATCAATATAAGAATTGACAATTATAAAATCTGAATTAGTGTCACGTATCATGGAAGAATGATAAATTAGAGGAACATGACTTATTGTTAGTTAATTATCTAAATTATTTTCACCATTAGTAGGACTTCGATTAATCAGCATAATCGAAGGACAAACAGTTTGGATAAATCGAGATGGTATCAAAGGCTCGGATAAAAATAACAAAAAAATGCTTTTTCCTATACAAAATTTGTTTATATATATGATTGTTGAGTTTTTCCTATATAGTGATAAAAAACACCGGAATACTGAGGGAAAAATCTAAATACATAAATATAAATAAATCGTTTGAATCGAACGTAGAAAGAAAATTCTAGATAATTAGGATCCCAATCAATCTTAATAATCAAAACTCCGCTTACGAGCTAAAGATTACGATTAATTGAGATTCTGCTGTATTTATTTTACTATTAAATGTTATTTTTTTCTTTTAAAATTTTATTGTTCAATGTAGCATTTTATTTTCTAAATTTGTGACACTCCTGTATATTAAGTTACAATTACTGTATATTTATCATATTTTTATCATATTTGGTATATTTATGATTTATGAGATTATATGCTATATTCAGATTCGTAATAGATTTAAGAACTATTTCAAATAAACCTATGCTATAAAATAATATAAACAATACTGGGAAGAAATGTTCTTTTGAACTATTGATTGAGAAAAGACGAATTATCCAATTGTCAATATTGCGAATTTAATTCTTAAATGACATCGTATGGTCACAAATAACTATATTAATTTGTTAATTACTGTTACAGAAATTTAATTTATTTAATCTTTATTTGTATTTTATATTCTTTTTGATGGAGATTAATAATAAAATTAATACTAGAATTATCAAAGTAGTTAAAATGAGTGTATTTTTAGAGATTTAAATGATTTTTCGTAAGGTATGTAAATAAATAAAAGCTTGCGTACTTTATTCAATTATAAACTTTTCTTGTTTTATTTATTTTAATGTCTCCAATGGAAATTTTAATCAATAGTTTTAGTCAATAGTTTTAATGTTAAATCAAATAAAAAATTCCAAAATTAAGCAGTGTAAAACAAATTCTTCGAATATCTAATATCTATCAAGGATTAACTACTATATAGAGTTTCTAAATATCTAATATCTATCAAGGATTAACTATTATATAGAATTTCTAAAGCATTATTGTGGTCATGTTATATACATATAATATTATATTTACATTCACAAAAATTAAAATTTAAAATTCATTCACTCTTATGAATTTTTAATTACATGTTTTAAAAAATTTGTGAAAAATAATTAAAGTATAAAATATTAAATCAAGAATTCTTTCAGTCTGAAGTTTCTGAAAAATCTTAATTATTTCAAAATAAGAAAATTGAATAATACTTTTTACAGCAAAGAATCTGTAAAGTGTTAATATATTAACAATTGCATTATAAAATATACATGAAATTAAAAAATTTTATTTAACTACTATAAATATTGAATATTGAAAATAAATATATCCTAACAATTTTAAGTGAGACTGTAGGTATATATAGATTAGTAATATTATCTTAAATAATAAATAAATTCCAATTACCTGTTACTATCAAGAGCAAAAATATTATTTTTTTTATAACTAAAAAAAATTGATCTTGCTAGATAAGATGCACGATCTTGTTACACATTTCTGATATTTCATCTATCCACCAGTGCATAGTATATGCATAGATAATGTAATACGTTTTGTCTAATTATTACTTGTTAGATATTGTCGCGTTCCGATCCAATCTACGTAATGGCCGCAAATTTGATCAGTGGTTTGCTACTTTCAACGTTAATGAAAGCCAGCTGGTTCAATTTAAAGTTTGGGTTTATTTTAGAATCAGTAGGATTTATGATCAGTAGGAGGTGAAATCAGTAGGATTGGAATCAGTAGGATTTGGATTGCTTGAATTAGAATTATATCGTCGCACCACAAAGATTCGTATCGTTACACCACAAAGACTGTAATAGAACTGAACGTTCTTTCCATGTGCCTCGTCGAACCGATTCGATTTCGAAGAAGGTAAAGAAGAAGACATAAAAAAGCAAAAAAGAATCACGCGATCGAGACGCGGCCAATCATACAACCGCGCGATGATGGAACAATAGTCCAATCGCAATTAGAGCCTTCCGCTTAACCGAATGCATGCCGTTTGACCATGTGTGCGCGGCGCGAAATATAAACAAAGGAACCGCCCGGCTTTCTGGCCCTCGCCTGTTCGGCGAGACCGAACAGATATCCTTGTTGATAAATTTGTGGATAAATTTGTGGATAAATTAAAGTTCTAAGTTAATGTTTTAGTTACAATTTTAAAATTGTATCTGATTTTATTTTTATAAAAATAATACTTCTCATTAAATTATCATTATACTTCTTCTATACTAAGTTATTTTTCTTCTTTGAAATTTTATTTTTAGCATAATTCTCTATTTATAATATTATTTCTTGTAAGAATGAATAATCTTGATAAATATTTAATTTGAAAAAACATTTGCAAATTGAGAAAAGTAAAGGAAATATGTATAAAAGCAAAAGATTACAAATTTCTGAAGATAACATTAAAACAAATGTACGAGCATGTAAATATTGCTGAAATAAATATACTTAATTTTTAAATATCAGTTATATTACCCGTCAAAATTAAATTAAATTTTCTATTTTAAATAATATCTATTAATTGAATAATAATTTTTGTATTATATTTATTAATTTTTATTACAAGATTAATTTTTATTACATTTATATTAAATTTATTTCTTATAATTATTGTAATCATATCAAATATATTATTTTCAAATTTTAAATTTTTCATCAATAAAATAAAATATATTTAAAAAATATGAAAAATTAAGAGAATAAATAAATGAAATTGATTTTAATAAATTTATTTGAAAGATTTGATCCATCAGTTTTAAATATACATTTATATAATTATATTTAAACTATATTATGTAATATACTTTATATATTATATTATATTTAAATTATAATAATTTTTATAATAATATATTTAAATTGAGTATTTATTTTTATTTTTTTATTTCTATTAATTTCTACTAATTAATAAAGTAAAAAAATGAAGTGTAATTGTTAAAATAATAATAAGAGAAATGTCTAGAATAGAAGAAAATAGAAAAGAGAAGTGTATAGAAAAAATGTTTTATTTTTGTATGTAAGAAAGAAAAAAGCAAGGCAATAGTAAAGTAGTATTATAAAATGAAGTATACTTAAAAAAAATTTTTAAAGAAACACGTGATTATAAGACTAAATATGAAATATATAAAAAAATTATACTATCAATGAGATACAGAAAGTATAAATGTTCGCAAACATTTATCAATTATTAAATTGCTCAACTAATATGTAATAAACTAATATGTAGGTTTAATTTATTAAAATTAATAATTTTAATAATGCTATATATTGTATATAACATAACATGTATATTGTATATATTTGTGTAAAATTTTAAAAGTAAAACTTATTAATTGACGATCAAACATGTAAATTAGTAAATAGCACAAGTACCGGGTGTATTGAGATTAAATCTGAATTAAATCTGAATTGTAGACTTACTATTTTTCAATTTTAAAAACTGAAGAATATTAGTATTACAAAAGAAAAAAGAGAAAGTTATTTATTTAATTTTTAAAATCTTACGTATTTAATCAATGAATATTACATATATATTTAAATAACCTATTAAGCTTAAAATTATTTACTATTTAAGTAATAATATTGAAAAATCTATATGAAATGTTAATCTATGAAACTGTAATGAAACTAGTACTATTTATTCTAAAGAAAATATATATATATTTTTCGAACGCTATATGTACATATGAGAAAAAAGTATTTCGCTCGAATTATGAAAAATTATATATTCTTTTTATTTATTCTTTAATTCATTATTATTAATCTTTTCTATTATTATATTTATTATAATAGATATTTAAGATTAATATCTTTATTTAATTAAAATTTTTCATCAATTTATCCCAGAATATCATAAAATATCAATAAACGTCTTGTATGTACGCGTATAATCAATGATTATGATTTTGAAAAAAAGTCGCTTTGATGATCTCAATAATTTTCAAACTTTTGCGTTATCTTCTGAAAATTCTTTCTATATAATAATTGCTAATAATAAAAAGAGATTGAAGATGAGTTCGATCTAGAAAAATATTCAAATAAATGTGATAGAAACAATAACATATTGTGCAATAATTGGGTGAAAGATATTTCAAGATATGAGCTTTTCCGAGTTTATATGTTTAGGATGGATTGTAACAAAGAAACTCTCTTACCCAGAAGACACAGTTGAAAAGCATCAGCAAGGTCTTCATACAAGCCATCGTAGCCACCGTTTCCAAACCTTTCGTCATTTTGCTCGATTATGAAACTGTTTCTTATTCTTGTGGTACTAACGTCAAACGTGCCCTACGATTGAATTTTCAGGAAGTATCTAAGTATTACGCACTACAGTCTTGAAACAAGTGAAAAGTAGATCGATTTGCAGAGGGATAGCACGACGTGTTTGCGTGCGTGGCTTGCCCCACCAACATAAAACGTGCATGCGCTCTGTAGAATCTGTTCGTCCTGTCAACAGCTTTTACCAATGAAACAGAACATCGCTTTCGCATTAATTAAAAAAAAAAAATTTATTTCAGCTAATATAGGAAGCAAACATTATGGAACATCGTCTTCTTGAATAAAACTGTAATGACACATAGTTTCTCGAAGATGTTATACCGTACCGTTTAAAAATTTGCAATCACGTATTAGATGAGAAGAGAATTTATATATATTTTTATACTGGAAAATTTATAAATAGATATTTAAAATTTTATATTTTTTAAACTAGTATATGAAACTATAATACAATAATTAGATTAATTTATATTAATTTATATTTACTAATAATTTATATACTATAGAATTTTATTAGGTTATTGTTTAGACTGAAATTAGCTATAATTGTGTATCATTTACATTGAAACATTCAAAGTACTTAAAAAAAGACCTCAGTGATTTGAAGCACAAAAAGAATATATGAATGAAAATATAACAAGTATTGAAGTAAGCTAACAGTTTTTTTGAATACGTGCAATTTAATATCAATAAAGTATTTAATTTAATAAGTAATTGCAATTTAATTTAATAAAGCATAAGTAGTTATTTTGTTGTCCAAGAATTCCATTAACCGAACACTTATTTGAGTATTATTTCGGATAAAGGAGATTTTATTGTAAATATGTGTATTTATAACATAATATTTTAATATAACATAATATTTTAATATAGTAATTTAATTTAAATAGATAATACATAAATATAAAATTTAGTATTATCACATATATATAAAACATATATAGTTATTTTAATTTATCGATTCTTGGTTGCTATAATTTTAGAGTGTATATACTCTTGTAGAAAAAAATAAATGAATATTTTCAAAGAAAAATATGAAATCTTGTCAGATTTGTACTTGTCTAATATCTTCTGGGAAATTTGTAATGTGTTAATTTTGTTGTTGTATGTAAAATTTGTAATTGTTAATTCTTATTTGTTAAGATATAAAAAAATTAATAAAATAACAAAGAAATTAGTTATGTAAGAAAGAGATTAGCATGAATGTTTTTTTTGTTCACAAATAATTATGACATAACTAAAAGTTATTTCTATTTTTAAATTGTACAACAGATGTAATGAAAATACATTTCATCAGTACTTATTTCATTTCGTTACCCATTAATATAACTTTTAAAATTTATATAATTTAATAAATAATATAACAATATGTTGGCTGAAAGAACTGAAATATTATTATTTTTGTCCTTTGCAATGTAAAATAATATTACATATTCATTTACAAGTTAATTTGAATTTGTCATTCGATAATTTTTATATCATAAAATAATTTCAGCGTAAAAAATATTAATGTTCAAAGAATTATATTGATAATTAGCTGTATCAACATAAACATTTATTTAAACAATGAATACATATTACATACAATACATATAATACATATAACATATTATTATTATTATTACAATGAATATTTATGTTGCATATATGGAGAATGAATCTTGAGTTGATTTATAAAAATATTTTTATAATTTTTATTTATTTTTATTTTGTTGTCTTATATTATTATTTATATATTATTTATATTATTTATATTTTACACATATTTAATATATTTCTCAAAACTTCACAGCATCATAAATAAAAGGAATACAATAATTTTCTTATGACAAATGACATTTATATTACGATTTTAATGTTAAGATATTATATTATGACATAATAAATAAAAGAATCTTTTTCTTTGCTAACACTTCATTTTCTACATTTAAAAATTGAAAACATGTTATCATAAATAAGGGGAAAAATTCTACAAATAATTGTAAATTTAAAAATATTTTTATTACAATGCATCTATTCCATTACTTACGTTTCTAGGTATATTTTTCTTTATCCATTCAAAATCGGAATTTTGTTGTAAGATAGCACCCAGAAAATAGGTTTCTTTCTAGTTACAAAATATTTATATAGCTTATTGTATTATTCATATGATAATAATAAACAGGTTGTATCAGTACATTAAATGGTAATTAGATGGTAATTAAATGGATTAATAAAAACTATATGAATTATATACAAATGTATTTTTCGTAAACGTTTATTTTATGACGAATATGGTTGATAAAGTTATGATTAAAGTGAATTTGATAAAAAAAAATGTGTTTTAACAAAATAAGACGATGTTATAGAGATAATTTTATATATGTGCATATATTGAATGAAACATTTATATATCTATGAAATTAAATTCATATCATCGTGAAGATTTTTCCCTTTCATTTATTTTTATGATGCGGCGAATTGGAAGGGTCGATGTTTCTAGTGTAATTTAGTAATACACTCGGCCAAATCACTTCATTGTCACCAACAACTGGTGATTGTTTAACTGTTCTGTATGATCTTGTTCTTCGAATGTCAAGAAACTTTTTAATTCCCTTCTCAGGAAATTGCGTTTCCTTTGGATTATTTTCATCTCCGACTACACAATCTAATTGCATTTGATTCTTCAAATTCGCATTTACTACAGATTCTTTACTTTGCGTGTAATTATTATTCGTTTCCTCTTCGTTTTCGGAAATTATCGAATTGTTCTCATCTTGTACCTCGGTAACAGTGATATCCTTTTCGTTTAACTCGAGCTTAGACAAATCCACGTTGAACCAAGTGACGGAGTCAAGCCTATTTGCATCTTGACTAGAATTTTCTGTAGAATCGAAAATGTTTTCGTCGTCCATATTAACGAACGTATTTTCTAGTAATTGATTGGCGATGAAGTTCGACATCGTGTTAACGTCCCATTCAACCAGCTCTTCGCTACTGATAGAAATTCTATCTTCTTGTTTGTTCTTGGTATCGTTACCATTTTTCTTACCATTTCTAATGTCGCCGATCGTCTTAAAGTAAATGCTATGATCGTACCTATATGTTTCCAGGCAAGAGCTGTCCAGATTGCTGTTCGATTGGTAGTTGTAAGTTCCGCAGCAATTGATTTTGGTCTCCTCCGGCCGAGACTTTCGTCGTGATTTCTTCAAGGTGTGAAAACGTGGACTCCAAGAGCAATCATCGATAATAAGCTTGTTCGAGGAAATACTCCAACGTGGCTCCTGTCCTTCTTGCATGGTCATGCGACCTCTTGATAATCTTTGGGACCTCAGACGGTTGTAACCCCTTGCGTACGCGGCCCATCGCTCAATTCGCTGGAAGATATACTCGGTTTCTTCACTCCACCATTCGGACAGGCCTTTCTGAATCATAACACTAACATCCTCGGTCATGGTCACTGCTACGGAACGTTTGAAAGAATGATAATCGCGTGTGCTACATGCGATTAGTCGAAGGCGTGCAACGATGAACGATGCACGATGAATTTAGGTCAGAAGATAGGAAACAATTGAATTTCTAAAGAAATGTCGGTCTGATTTATAGGATATCTTGGAAGCACTGCAAATACCGAAGCCATTCAAAAACTGTCATAATCCCTGACCATGACTTCGCATGGAGTTACGACAAATTTGGTTTCACGCTTTGCTGCTGTGTGATACATTACGAATTCTGCCAGTATTGGATGCGATCTCTGTAGTAAGCGAAAAAATATATACTCGATTGCGTGAGCTGACTTAGATAACAAGCGTTGCTGGATTAACACGGAGATGTAAACTGGTTACCATATTGGAAATTTAATATTTACTTTCTTTTAATACTACATTCTTTTAAGAAGAGCGGAATTTTGATTAAAAATTGTGTAATAATTTCAGTTGATAATCGTTTCTTTGATAATTTTCAGGAAAC
The DNA here is from genome assembly GCA_032399605.1 of Melipona beecheii. Taxonomy (NCBI): domain Eukaryota; kingdom Metazoa; phylum Arthropoda; class Insecta; order Hymenoptera; family Apidae; genus Melipona; species Melipona beecheii. The sequence continues at coordinate 2,541,991 of JAUCMO010000082.1, read as the reverse complement.
GATTATCAGAAGAATTTATGTGAACTTTATGAAATGATTATTTGTTATTGTTTTTAGTTGTTATTAAATTTAGTATAAATATAAATTTAGTACATGCAATATTAAATAATTAAATCTTTTATGATACATATTAAAAACAAACTAAAAATATATTAACGATAAATATTATACATATTAAAAATACATGTTAAAAATAAACTAAAAATATATTAACGATAAATAAAAACTTGCAAATTGACAAGTTAATAGAAACGTATTATTGAATTCGTTTATAAAAGAGTTTAAATAATAGAATAAATTAATGACAATGTATAGATATTTTATTAAGTAGATTATTGTATAAGTAGATTTTTAAAATATTTTTTCGAATATATTAATTTATTAATTTATATTCTAATTTAATTAATTCATTAAATTATATATACACATATATTTATATTACATTAGTAAAAAAGTAACAATATTATATAGCAAAAACTGTTAATAATTATGTGATTGAAACAAATTTGATTAAAATACCAATTTAAATATTCATTTTAGAAGAAAATTTTTAATATTTAGTTTGTTTGTATCAAGTCGATGGAGTACTATTTTTAAAATAATATTAGATTTTTAAGGTTTCATTTTAGAAAATATACATTTATTTAAAATGTAATCAAAAATACGTCTTAACATTGTAGAAATATTTTGAGCAATTTAAAACAGAATTCAAATAGGTAATTAAATTCAGTTAATATGATGTATTATATATATATATATTAATATGATGTATTATATATATATAAGGTCTTTATTTTATTGTACAAAGTAAAATGAAATAAAACACACTTTTGTTTTGTTAACATTTTCCACTAAATTTCATCAAATTTAGAAGAATCTTTTTATACACAAAATTCAATAAAAATTAAATTTTCTTACTTTATTGATTGTATATATGTACCTAATTATTTGTGCAGTTATATATTTAATAAATAATCAATTATCCCTATGAAATTATGTCAATGTCGTGAATAATAAATATGTACTTAGTTTTGAAATGCATCAGTCGAATTCAGTAAAGCAATTATACTAAATAAAACTTTCTATTGTTATTGACAGAAAACCGATTACCTCCTCGTAATTGTATTTCGTCTGACAATGCTGTCTTGGCATACTTGATTTTAATTGTACCTTATTGAATTTTAATCCAGGAAGATCGGATTTAACTCTGACGTTTTTAAATATATATAATCACAGAAAAATTTTCAATTTCTAAAAAAAATTTATTTAAGATGAATATTTGGAAAAAAAAGTGCAGGCAAATAGTTAGAACCACGATTATTTATACACTTTATATAATGATAATTGATTTTTGAATGAGTTTTATTTTCATTTTTAATGTTAATGTACAACTAAATTACAAAAATAACAATTTAATATTATAATAAGTTATAGTAAATTAATAGTAAGTGACTGTGTGATATAAAAAATTGTTTCATGTGTAAATTTTACGTGTCTAAATATAAAATTTATAACAAAAATATTTTTTACGCATAATATAGTGTTTTTTAGTTAAATTTTAATTTCGTTATTATAATGATAATTATATAGATTTTATTAGTTTATTTTAGAAGATAAGTCGATCTGCAAATATATAACCGAATTAATTTCCTCGTTTTGTACAACTTTTCACACATTTTTAGAAATTTTACTGCGTGTCATTCAATATGATTGATGACACGTGACAATATGATTGGTGTCAATCATCAAGAAAAGTTCGGAACGGACAGGATGCTGATGCAAAAATAATAATGCATTCTGTTCTGGAGCAGAACAGGACACTCAGGCTAGGTTTCTGGAATGCTCTTACCCTCCAGATGCCATGGCATGCGCCCATTCTGTGGAACCTTTATCTTACCCTGAAAGGCAGAGTTAGCATCTGGAACGTTTCTTAAAGGGTAAGATCGGTAAACAAAGGGCTTCTTGGCTGGCGCCAAGACACATTCGTTCCATATAAAAGATCCTAACATCCATATAAAAGTCTCCTAACACGAGATATACAGTCTGCTATAACCACTCAGTCAGTCAGTTCGGGTCTAGACGCGGAAACACCTCTCCCAGGCTCACGTAACAATTCCATACAGTCTGCCAGAGTCACTCAGTTCAGTCAGTTCGAGTCGAGACACCTTGTATACATTCCAGACTCACGTAACACTTGTATACATTTAGTGAAATATACATCTTAAAAACCTACAATTTGCATTCTTAATATCTCTCCGACGGCTGTAAAAGGTCAAACAAGAGAACTTCAGCGAAGCGGGCAGCACTCCTCAAGATTTACCGTCGCACTGAAACACATTTATTCGAAAATATATTTACTCGTTCATTTAGATATGGAGATGTAGAATGTGAATTGAAGTTTTGTTATGAATGTTTTGTTTATGAAATTTTATTTCGCGCGCCACGTCTTATTATATCTGGTACCACACCGTAAACATAGACATCAGAGTAGTTAAGCTTGCCGTTGCACACGATCACTCTATATACCACAGCTATTAGAATACTCCGCACTTTTATTTTATATAACAATATTTTATAAGCCCAGAAAATGACAAAACGATTGAATTATTGCAAAAACTGAACAATATACCAATGGAATGCTCTGATATCGAGGATGAAGGATTCTATGACTGTGAAAGTGAACCAGAAGAAAATGAAATTGAGTTCTTGTATTGAGTTTAAAACATAAATCCGTTAGAATTGAAAAAGAGTAACAAGCGCTTACCTGAAACAGTTGAATAAGACCAAATTTGGCATAGACATTGCAGACCAAATGGCAAAGAAATATAACGTCAAATCAGGATCAAAAAGATGGCCATTTCAAATATTTTTCAACATTTTAGATTTAGCTGGCATAAATGCTTGGATCTTATATAGGGAAATGACAGCTAAAATGTTATCCAGAAATGATTTTATGTTTCAACTAGCAAATGAACTTACTACTGAAAATGTAAAACCAGGAATGGAATCACGAGAAGCTAATGTTCAAAGAAACTTTAAAGAGTTTACTTTATTCACGCAAATGGTGTTAGATAGGGTATTTTAATAATAATAAGACTACTACCATTTATAATTCCTGTAAAAAATATGTATGCGGAAAATGCATTCAGAAGAAAAACTACGTTTGTAACAAATGTAATAAACCATAATTTTTCATACCTAATAATTTACTTTGTACTATAAGAATAACTTAAAATAGAAATTTCTTTAACATTTTTGTTACCAAGCATATATTCTTTATTATTCTTATTATTAATGTGTAAGTGATAAAATGTGCCAACCCTCATTTAAGGATCATGATCCCAGATAAATTAATAATACAAAATTAATTAATACCAAAAATGTACTACATAACATGGATTTCCTTTGTAAGAAAGTAATAAATCAATAAATGTAATAAATCAAAAATAATCTATTATTACGTATTTTTAAAGACTAGTCATTTTGACTGGTCCTGGTAGAGATAGCTTCGTCAAAACATCGGTAGTTCTAGTGTTAAAGTAGAGAAATTGTTATTTGTTAATATATTATTCTATTATTTGTTGAACATTTATATGATATAATTACATAATAATATTGAATACTGTTCCGGTTACATAACATATTGAATTTTCAAAAATATCTAAGTTCATTTATGTTTAATTTATTATTATATAACGAATTAAATCCGGTTGATCAATAAGGAAAGAAGGGTCAAAATGAAAATACTAAAGAAAAATTGCTCCATATTTTTATATTTATTGATTCCATATTTGTATCATTTGTTTATGTATCTCGTGTATATCTGATTTATACTTTATATTTATTTCTGATTCTGTATCTGTAACATCTGTTTATCTAAACGTGTTAAAATAAACGGAGTAAATTTACAAAAAAATTTTAAAGCATTAAGTATATCTTTTGGTATATTTGATATATTGCTCAAATGTTATATTAATTGTTAAATTATAGTTAATTGAATAATTCATTAATTTGTTTATAAATCATAAAATAAATATCTTAAGAAATTCTTTAAGTAATAATATTCAAGAGAATTGTTACATATTCGTGTGGAATTGGGAAGGGGCCCGAAACTTTCTCTAGTGCCCAGCAGCTGTCACCTGCGTGTCATTTGTTAGCAGATGATAGCAAGAGTTGGGCCTGGAACGTGGGAGTGTTTGTTCTGGCTTTCCAGGTTCTGGCACTTGAAATATTTTAGGCTATGACTGCGTTGGTATGCATGTGTGTGTGAACGATGAATGTTTTCGTGTAAACGAGCAAGAGAAGAATCAGATAGAGAGTAGTGAGCCGCGGTCGCGAGAAAACAGAGAGTAGCGAGCCGCGAGAGCGAAAACATAGAGAGCAGTGAGTCTTGAATGAGTGAAGAGATAGCGAGTTCAGCGTGTTTAGCATAAAGCATATTTTAGATTATAGCTTTAATTTTAATTCTTATTCTCAATAAACTCTTATTTATAATAAACTATATCACATTGTTTTTCAATAAAAATTCCTACAAACTGGGATTTCAATCGAGATTCCTACATTTGTTAATATTTAAAATACGTTAGAGAATAAAATCACAAGAATTAAAAATATAGGCAGTGACACATAGAAATGTAATAAATTTACTGCAGTTGGTAATATATTGTGTGATACAAAGTTCAATTCATTAAGTTTTTAATAACATGGAAGTATTGTAAACGAAATAAACAATTGTTCCATTTTACTCTTTCCTCTTTATTTTGTTTCTCTTTCTTTTATACCACTTGTTGTTAATCAATTATTGATTTAATAAAAAAAATTTGTAATAATTCTATTAAATTTAAACATATAACAATGGAGGGAAAAGAATGTATAATAAAATTTATGTAATTTATACCAGAAGTTTCTTTATTCAATAGTTTAATTTTTAATCTTGCAAATTAATAATTTTGACTTTAATTACTTTTGTACATTTTGATTTATAATGAAATATCTTTGGTCGATTTCAAAAAGATTTCCAAGAGATGTCGTATTGAATTTTGCTTATTATATTTCAATAGAATCAAGCAAAAATTTAGTGAATATTTTCTAATATTGACAGAAATTCATTATCTAATTATTCAATACTTAATATTTTTCTGTCCTAAAAAAATTAATAACGCAATAATATATCAATTAATATCTTTTAATGACACGAAGCGGAAAGAATACATATTAAAATGTAAACTATTAGATAAATTAGATAAATTATTAAATAAATATTTCAAATGCTTTTATTATTTATTAATTATTATTATTTTTTAATAATTATTATTACTAATTGCAGTAAATTTTTTTTAATAATTATTATTATTTATTATTTTTTGCAATTGTGAATTATAATTAAATGATTCAATGTTTGAGTATTTTATCGTCATTACCTTTCCATTGAGAATAATTTAGATTATATAGATATAGTTATATATCTTATCCTTCAATAACATAATACAAATACGCATAATTTGATCTAGAAATTTAATTTTTTTCTAATCCCGTGTGCAATTCATAAAAAGTAATTATATTTTCATAATAGGTACTTTCATTTTATCATGAGTTTGAATAAAATGTAAACTTTTCTACGTTGTACAAAAACTTATTGAAAACGGGCAAAAATGATTCACAACATTATGCAGAGTTTTTTGAATTAAGATACTTCGTGCGTAGATAAAACAGCTACCATTGTCTTACAGAGAGAAAAGCGAAGGTGATAAAACGGTAATACGATTATTCGAACTGCCAATCATCAGATACCATCGTGGAATATTGAATGTTCAACGGTAGGTGTCTACGCAGACAAGAAACTTATTTATCAGACCACAGCTACGTGAATTAAAATTCAAAGAGCTCAACGCTCTCCCGGGGTACTGAGGATGATGAGGCTCTTGTATAAAAAGCCACGTGCAAACGGTGGACCGTGCATTCGTTCGCCGATTTCCGATTCTCTATCATACAGGTGAAATAGTCTTTGTGCAACTTTCTTTACGATAATGTAAAGTCTTAATTCCGTGTCGTTTTTGTTTCCAATGATATTTCTTGAAATTGTTTTATACATAGAATATGTGTGTTTTTCTATTATGTAATAATCCATTGTTACCTTGACAATTTCACTGTCCTGTGCATTATATGTGATGCACGGTATTCCTTCTTGCCACGACTCGAGAGCTGGGTATATTTTAAAAAATAAATAATAAATAATTCTACATATTTTAAAGTATACAGAAGTGAACGAAAATATTCGATGAAAAATTGTCTGTATTTTAAACTGTTATGACTTCATAAATATCATACAACAATCCAGTTAGTCTCATTTTGAAGTGCGAAGTATCTACTTTGATGGATCTATGTATTTTCTTGGAAGATTTCTTCACATCATGTAGCAAGTGAAAAAGTAAGAATACTTTGTTCTCGAAAATTGTAAAAATTCAAATGCCTCTAAAAACACTAAAAAATTTTTTCGCATCTACCGTGGTCTTGAAGATTGAAGTCTCCTTCTTACAACAATTTTCAAAACTTGATGTACAATTTTTTTTGTCATTGTATTGAACTTTGAACATTACAGTCAAATGGCAAAATAGGATTTTTTGAATTTTTGTCGTTTAACTCTAATATTTAAGATTCAATAAAATGGCGAAAAGAAATTGTACAAATTTTAAAGGGTTGATGTAAAAGCAAAACTTCAATGTTCGAGATTATGGTAAATCTAATTATAAAAAAAATTTTTCAATGATTTTGAAGACGTTTAAATTTTCAGAGTCTTCGACAATAAAATCATCCTTCTTTATTCTTCTATCTATTGTATGATAAAAACATCTTTGGAGAAAAAAGATAGTAAAGTAGAAATTTCATACTTTAAAATGAGCATGTATCAATAATAAAGCATGTATCTGCTAAAACAAAAAATATTAGATTTTCTAAATACTGCGGTTTCTCAGAGTTTTAAAACAACGTAAAAGATATTTAACATTATTAGAAATATTCTTTACCACTATTATTTATGACTCGTTCTTACCTTAATTTCTTTCTTTATCACTTCGACGATAGAAATTCTAAAATTTAAAGAATGAATCGAAAAAATCGTATTATTATACTTATAGGATGACCCAATATTTTAAGCGAGATTAAATCTCAGATTATTAAAATGAAAATATGTTTTGTTTATCGAAATCTTAAATCCTATTTAAAATATTATTTTATTTAAGTCGAATACGATCTAAAATATTAAATAATATTTGAAATATTTATTTCGTAAAATATAATCCAGCTTTGCACGACTTGTGTGTCATATGTAATGCACGATATCGATTCATATATTCTTTGAAAATCATATTTACTAGATATTGTGAAAGAAAGCTAATATAACTTCGAAACTTATGTGCGCCTATCGCAAATTGTACGGGACAGTAAACGTGTTAATCGTTACTTTGTAACTAGCGTTTGTAACTAGCATTTTATTGATTATTTTAATTAATTAATCTGTAATGAACATAAAAATACTTCTCTATTTTCTAGATATGAATTTCACTCTTGCCCTAACTTATGCAATGGCGGTTATCTGGTTATTCTTTGCCAAATGTGAAACAGCTCCAGAACTCGTTACCAACGTGCGTAGGAGAATCCGCAGTCGTCCTTTATTACGGGGGTAGATATACAACTTGCTCCATTAAATGTTTTATCAAAAGTATTAACTATAATAAACATATTGTATATAAAAAAAATCAGATGTATAGTATATTATATAAACAATGATCTTTTCTTAAAATGAATTTTTATTTCTTTCTTATATATAATATAATATATTTTTATAATTATTAATATATTTTTTAATATAAATTAATAATAAATTCCTTTTTAAATATATTACAATTCATTAATAATAACATAGCAAAGATTGTAGTGTGTATGCAATTACACACTACAATTCCATACCGTACTTCAGACATTGTCATTTGTTTTACAAGCATTGGAAACGCCAGTTCTTGTATCTCCTCTGTTCTTTGAACGGTTTGTGCTTCATTTTGACATAACATATGATTTTAAAGCTGAATACATAATGATGTATTCAAAGTACGACTCCCAGTTTTTAAGAAATATAACTTAATTTTTTAAAAAATATAACAAATTTAAAAAAAATTATGATAATAATATATAATTTATGAATCAAAATATTTTTTGTCAAAAAAAAAAACAACGATATTTGTAAAGCAGGACTAAAAGTCGTTTCTATTTTCAGTTAATTAATTTCTCTAACCTAAATTAATGTCTAACCTAAAGAATATTCTCATAATAGCAATTTAAAAAACACTTTCGTTCGAATTGTGTCACTTTTGTAGCAGTGATTCCTTACAATTACTTTCAAACAATTACCATTTTCTTTCTTCTTAGGTATAATACAGAAAATCTTCTCGTTGAAGATGATGATATTGTGGATTTAAATAAACGACAACAATTTGACGATTACGGACATATGAGATTCGGGAAACGAGAACAATTTGAAGATTATGGTCATATGCGATTTGGCAGGAATCACGAATAATTAGTAATGGTACTAATAAGATAGGTACAATTGTATAGTGACATTTTACTGTTATTGCTGCGAGAGTCACATTTTGTTGATTCTAGATGAAATATATTTTACATTGCAAATGTGCATTTTATTCTTCTGTTCTTTTTTCTCCCTTCTCCTTATTGAATTAATTCATATAGATACATACAGGACATCTTTGCAACTGAGTTAAAACTAAATGTTAAAATAGTAAAATTTCATTAAGAAAAATTAAATGGTTTCAAGTGCTGCATTTCCTTGTACATGAATATTCTAGAGGGGCGTTTCGAAAATTTAAAAATTAATTTACTCTTTTTTGTTTAATTGGAACTATCATACTTTTTTATATATCAATTGGTTTTTCATCTACAGAAAAAGTCTAAAATTGATTGGTTTCCAAGATATTTCAATTTTAGTTCAACACTGTATTTAGTCGTATGTATTAAATATTTTGTCATTCATGTATGTATTAGTTATTTTCTAGATATGTAGCACTGTAGATAAAGAAGATTTAATATTCATATTTGTTTCTTACAATCAGAATGGCCAAGAAAATTATAAATATGTTGAAAAATGTCCAATTCGAATATCAACATATACATATTTCAAAACATTAGAAATTAATTTATGGAAATACGGTTTTTTGACAAAAAAAAGAGAATTTAAAAGAAAAATGTGTTATGCCTGTATTAGTGTACGTATGTACAGCGTACATACATTAAACAAAATCCACAAATAGCTTGCAACTATCTAATTATCAAAACATCTAAAATTACAAAATTTAAATGAAAAATATTTTACAATGTAAAATTTTAAAATTCAAATAAAAATTCAAAAAAGTTAAAATATCTTGGAAACTAATCAATTTTTGACCCAAGTATTCTAATAATTGATGTATAAAAAGAAATGTATAAAAGGAATTAGATAGAAGAATTAGAATATATAGAAGAAATTCCATTTAAAAAGAAAATTTTAATTCCCTAAATTTATGAAATGCCTTTACTTTCAAAGAATATTCATGCACCAAGTAATGTAGCATTTGAAACCACTTTCTGATAAAAGTTTTTTCTATCTCCTGTTTTAAAGTTATATAGTCCACTTGCGAAGGACACAGAGTGTTTCCAGACGTTTAGTGTTCAAATGCAATTGTTCAAGACTACATCCGACAGTCCGACGATTTAAAAACCATGGTTGCGGTAATAATAATAGTGATAATGGACCTAGTTTCATAAGATGAGATGATCTAGAATGAATTTTTTTTGTCATTCGATAATCCATATTATGATCTTCTTCAGCATTGTATAATAATATCTGTCAATGTTTCTTACTTTTTTCAGACCTGTAATATATTTTTCAAATATCAGAAATATCACGAACATATTTGTTGAAGAAATATAATATTATTTTCCTAAATAATAATAAAAGTAATAAGTGTAATATTATAATATCGGTTATTATAATGTAATTATATTTTTAGTTATGTTTAAGTATAACAGATGCTGATCATAAAAATACGAAAAAATATGAATGTGATGCAAGAAGCACAACGTAAGCATGGAGCGCTTTGTTTTGAAGAGAAGAGTCAAGCGAGTTGCGAAATCGGTGAAAAAGCGTCGAGAGAGAGCTGTTTAAAAGAGTCGATTGTAAAGAGTTTATTTGAGTCGTTAATTTGTGTTATTTGTCTTGTTTAATTATTTGTTGTTTTATTATCATTATTGTTATTAAATAAACATTATATTATATCTCCACAATATAAATGTACTTTTTTGACATCATGGTCGAAATATTTCCAATTTTGAATGACGATAATATAATATTAGATTTAATATGAGTTGTAGTTGTGTTATTATTTAATACTTATACTAACGGCAATGTCGTACAGAGATATTTTATATTCTATTAAAGCTACCATATAGGCTATTATTGAGGCTTCTGTATCTCTGGCAGCATTTAAATCTGACCCAAATCTAGCCTTCAAGCCTATATTGATAGTTTTAATTAATAGAAATATATTTCAAATTTAGATAGCATCAGAAATACGATATAGGATAACAAAAATATTTTTGCGAATATTTCAAAAACTAAAGCCAAGCGGCGATAGCATATATAGGGAAAAGTTGTTCAGTATGTTGACCTTGATAACCTATTTCAGTCATCAAAATCCACGAAATTCTTCACTTTGTAAATAATTATCAAAGATAAATTTTTAAAGACTATCTAAAATTTCTAATTGGTGTTTGACGTGTTTTACCTCTTTTCTATCATCTTCGTAATGGTTCAGAATATGAAAATGATGTTCTCATACCTTGTTATTTTGGCACATAGAATGTTTTTGGATTATGAACTTTTCGAACTATAAACGTATTCGGACTATAAACGTATTGGCAATGTTGAACTTTATACACTGCGTGTCTCATTTATTAATACTAAGAATCGAACTTTGTGTCCTGAGTTAATCAAATGTGTCTCTAGAAAAAAAGAAAATCCTTTACCCACCACATTTGAAACACCAGAATTAATGCTGTCTTATTGAGAACGTTGGGGATGAAACGCTATCTAATAATCGATAGTAACTAGTCTGATATATAGCAGACAAATCACAGCATTAAAGCAAAATTCAGTTTATACAACCTAATAAGCGATTCCATTATACATTCTATTATTATACAGATTTATTAAAAGTACGTTTATTTAGTACTTAATATAATAGCTTTAAATTATTAATAAATAAAAATGTTTGTTGATTTATTGGACTTTCAAAGTTCGAGTAGAAAATCAAATATTAAAGAAAGTTCGTAATCAGTGGTCAATGCTTTGAGCAAGAATTTAGTTTGCATTTCTGAGGAAAATGGATGGAATCAGTCAGTACTAAAAATTAATATGTTAACAGATTGAAGTGAGGGGACAATTATGTACGTATCTACGTCTATCCATCGATTAGGAAAAAAGGAGGGAATCAAGTCACGTATAGAAATATTAGGTTGCTATAAGATGTTGGAGAGATCAATCGATTACTAGTTCACCTCAGGATAAAGAAAATCCTTGTACTGAAAAAGGAAACATACTAATTTTCGAAAATGTGTAATTTTTGTAAATTATAGAAATCAGTATGTGATACGTTTACAGTAAATCGAAAATACTCTTTTGACTCTCAAATTTGTATATTTCTTGTATTATTGTTGTATATAAAATAAATAATGATGAACATACTTTACTATAATACAATATATGAATAAATTAGAGTTAGTTGCATACATTCATAATAATAAATTCGTATGCAAGTAAGGTAAATAAGGTGATCGTATATTTCAATAATTTTAACTATAACTCCATTTTGAAATGTTCTTGTATTATAATTCCTGATACAAGATTGGCAGCGATAAAAAATTGAATTTATTTTTGAAGTTTATTTTAATTATTTTATTTTAATTTTAGTTTAATTTAGCATATAAATAATTAATTTTTAATTTGTCATATGAATTTGATATACTTTATCCTACTGAGTTTTTAATAGATAAAATTCCAATGTGACGAAGACATTGGAATTGCAATTATAGAAATATTATAATAATTTACGATTATCACTAATAAACTGTGGATTTTTATACATTTATAAGAAATAAGATGTAAAATTGCACAGAATGCAAAAAGTATAAAAAATATAAAATATTTGAAGCATCATATATAAAAATATATCCAAATATAATATCCAATATTTTATAATAATTAACAGAGAAAATAATTTATTATCTAGTTCCTTTTTTCTAAACTTTGATTATAAAAATATGAATTTGCATAAAAATATGCAATTTAATCATTAGAATAAGTATATTGTACAATACATTGTGAAGAATAGCAGTGTATTCTTCTTTTGTTGTATTGTTCTTCCAATACTTATTATATATTTATATTATTATAATATCTATATTTACATTATTATTATACATATATTATTCGAAGAAAACTCATCACGGAAACAGGAAACAGAAAGAAAACCGTGATAAAAAGAGCGGCCCCTTCGCAATTGTATTGCCAAACATTTTATAATCAAAAATTTTCAATATGCAAATCCATGCTGAACATTCGAACGTATCACTATGTAATGATGATTCTACGAAAACTCAAATATTAATACTACTGCTTACTTTAATACTACTTTAATACTGCTTACTCACTTTGGATCTTGATTTAGTCCAGTTGATTAGTCTTACAACAGTCCATTTAAGTAAAAAGTGAGCAAAGCGCTTGACTATACTCGAAACATTCGTCTTGACCACATAAACGAGACTAGTCTTTTACCACTAGTTTATAAGAGACGCATATCACTGTAGATTCTATACCTATAAATCATCACGTGTTCTTTCTCTTTAATATTGTCGATTACCCTAAGTGCCGCGTTTCTGTTCAAAGATATAATTTAACGCACACATTTGTGCAAACGTATTTTTCTGTATATGTCCATAAACATTAGCTTCGTCGTAATTACTACCCTTTGTATCTACCTACTTTATGCCACAAGCTGCGCCGATGTATAATGCAATCAATAATCATCATCGAAAACAACCAGTAGCGCAGTAAGTACTACTTCGCAGCAAATCGCTAATCAATAGATCGTCCTTAGACGTTATGGTCAGCATGATTTATTAAATTCTTTGCGCATAAAGAATAATTTTATATGGATTCAAGCTTCAGTTACTTTCGCAGCAATGTAACAATACTCTGCACATATCAATACTGCACCAACTAAACCCTGTTTCGTTCGTTTAACAGCAAACAGTCTTTTGAAATTATGTTGAAGCAACCAACGCTAGAGAAAGCTATCGATATTATTTGGTTTAGCGTAGTTTTTTCTTTCTGTTGGCCGCTTCCCAGCAACAGCAGCAAAACACGAGTACTTATTTATAAAACTTTACAGATCAGTAGCATCATTAACGCTTGCTCGGTGCTACTGGCTTTGATATATGCGATTTATTTGCATTCAGACAATATACTCATTGTTTCTCAATGCATCTGTATATTTATGGGTATAAGTCAACAGGTGATCCAGGGAATTATATGCGTAATAAGTCATGATTCCCTACAAGTAAATTTCCATCCACTGTCACTCTACATTTGTGTAAGCAAGTATGTGATTTAATTATTATAATTAATATTGGGATTGCAGCACGTGGTCGAAGAGATGTTAAACTGCGTTAAAGAGGCGCAACAATATGAAAAGGAAATTTATTGCAAGCTTGTTGCAAAATGCAGCATTTTTTTTGGAAGTTCCATGATATGTATATATTTGACCTCGACTGTTTTTTCGGTAGGACCAGCATTCATGTCGACATCTTTTCCATGCGACGCGGAATATCCATTTCGCGTTAATGATACGCCAGTGCATGTTATTATATATGTGCAACAGTCTATCGTCTGCTACCAATGCGCTGCACATTTGTGTCTAAGCATGTTTGGAGCGCTTTTACTTTGGTTCACGGCAGCAAGGTTCGAGTGTTTAGCCATAGAAATGAAACAAATTACAAATACTAATATGTTGATTGTCTGCATTAAGAAACAGTTATATTTAAGAAGGTAAGGACGACATTTTCATTCATAATGTATGGTAGGATATATTTAAGTTCGTTGTAAGTACTTTTTTTTAGATATGCAGAAGAAGTAGTTAATATTTTTCGTTTTATAGTATTTTATGCTGTAGGAGTAAGCACGTTTGGTCTTACTTTATGTGGTATTATCTTGATTATGGTAAGATATGAAACATATATATTTCGTATAACAAACTAATATATACAGTTTATGTATAGGATACTCCACTAATTGTGAAAATGCAATTTGTAATTGTATCTTTTACTGTACTCGTCGAAGTTTATATATATGCATGGCCAGTCGATTACTTGAAAGATATGGTAAATCACATTTTATTATTTATAAATAGATAATAATGTGACTACGTTTCTTATTTAGGAAATTAAATTGATTAATTTTAAATATTCTTATTACATAAGAAATTATAATTTTAATTGGTTCCTTATTGCATATTAGAGCATATGTAAGGATGTATCATAACACTGAGTTCGACTTCAAATTCCAACTTTTTCATAGAATTACTTGCAAAGAAATTGTTAAATATAACATAAACATTGTTGGATATAATGATTAACTTATTGGAAATTGGAAATTGTATTCCACATCATTGCATACACTATTTTAATGAAATGTTTTAATTTTTGAAAATATTTCTAAAATCCCAAACCTGTTTCCACAATTAGTAACTGAAAATGCAGATATTAATAACATAATATACATGTATAAGATATATGTATATCCTCTTGTTCTTTGTATTTTTATCAATACGATTAATCTTTTATATTTTTTAGAGTATACATGTCTCACGAAGTATATATGACACAGTTTGGTACAAACAGACATTAGAAATGCAAAAAGATCTACTGAACGTGTTGGTATATCAACAACCAATAACTCTCTCTATCAGATGCATAATACCGGAGCTTTCTTTGCGTTATTATTGTTCGGTAAGGCAATTTATTATCGAAATATCGATTGGAAGAAATTGCAGCAATACGAAAATAGCTCTATTTTATGTATTTTATTTATTGTATATAGAGCATCAGGGAAGTAAACTTCGATACTAATTCTAAAGAATGATAAAGATCATATTATATGTATACATATATGTATAGATTCGAAAATCCTTCTTTTTCGAAATTTAAGCATTTTTCTATTTTGATGAACTATTTAGAACTTAGATTATGATGAAATAATTAGAATCTAAAAGAATTTTTGAAATTGGTTTCCTCCTATAACAATACATAGGTATTTCGTATCGATTATTTCAAAGAATTATTGAAGACATTTTAAAGTTGATACATTTTAAATGTTTTTACATAAGATAATAATTAGATTTTTGAGTATTTGGACTCCAAAAAAATAGAAATCTAGAATATAGAGCAGAATGTCTATATCTCGAAAAGAAAGAGTTGTCGAAATTTTGTTTGTGATCTTTTTTCTTTCTGATGAATAAAGTTTGGTCACCTACTTCCTTCACACTCTATATCTTCCACTTATTGTTAGTAGCAACGAATAAAAATTAATTATTATAACTTTAGAGTAAGCGAAAAAAACAACAAATTATGTAGATAGATTGTTTTATTACATACAATATAAAATTAATAAAATTAATGAAATTTTAAAATTAAATTTATTTTTAATTTATATTATTTTACTTTATATGGTTAATAAGATAATTGAAGCGAATCTCAATCTCTTTGACAAATCGATTAACTGCATAAGACAAAATATAAAGTAATTAATAAAATATAATAGAAGAAGGGATGGCAAAATGAGAACATTAAAAAAGTTGCTGAAATAACTATTGTAGACTATATCACAGACGTAATTTTTATTTGTCATACAAAATAATATAAATAATTACTAAAATAATTTTGAAATATATTGTACAAAAAAGTTTTTTATCATTTAGCATTGAACTAAATTAAACTAAATATTCAAAAAAACAGCTGCTCAAAATTTGTTTTTATTTGTATAGTACTATTTTTATTTAATTAGCAAAATTACTTAGAATTAGTAATTTCAAATTTATTACTGCTTTTATTTCACTAAATTCATTGTTAACTATTATTGTTTTCATTACAGTATTATTACATTTTTTGCATTTTCAATTAATCACATTGATTTTTATGTATTGATATATTGTATAGAATAGCGTATTTAAAAAAATTCAATTTTTAAATTGCTTCTTAATCAAATTATAATCAAATTATAATATAATAGAGGTGATTATTTATAGCTGCAATCTCTTTAATTAATAAATGAAATTATCAAAGATAATGTGAGTAACAAGTTGATAATGTTTTAGTATCTATCTAATGTTTTCTCTGTTTTCACTGCTTTACGTGTGGTGGTTGAAAATAATTTAGAATAAAAACCTTCTACGTGAATGTTATTTAGATTCTATGAAATTTGTTTCTCACGAATAAAGTCATAGTTACGAAATAGACTCTGTAATACATAAACTATTAGAAAATAAAATCAATTGTTATAATCCTGGACATTATAACAGCTGAATTATTTATAATTACTTCTTACGTGACTATTATTAACTAACAGCTTTTGTATTATCAATGATATTAGATTTCACATTATTTATATATTCATATTAATATTACTTGAAGTTTTCAAGTTGAAGCCGTTCAGAAGAAAATTCTTCCTTTATTTAGTGACTTGTAATTTATAAATACTTTTTTTTTTATTACATGTTTTGCAATATTATTATTTTTATTCTAACCATGATCAATTAAACCAGATAGCTGATCAACGAGATTCAAGATAGTGGTACAAGATATTGAGATTATTTATTTTTTTCACATCAATTGCCACTAATGTGGAATTATAGTGGCCTAAAAACTGTGGAACGGTAATTGAAAATTAGATTTACAATTTTTAGGTAGACTTCCGAACCACTGAACCGACGCTATATACTACTATAGTATAAAATTACTATACATAAAATTCAGAGGCAACGCAATGCAACAATTTAAAACCGTGCTTTCTGCTTTATCCATTTAACCACTTGCGATCTTTACCGGTACATAAAAGCACGCAGGAGAAAGATATATGTATATATATATATATATATATATATTATAGTATTTTCTGACAAACAAACTAATTATAGTATTATTAAGTATTAATTATTAAGTATCCCGTAACTAGTAATACAACCGAGCAAAGATAATTTTACGCGAAAAAAAATGAGTCGAAAAGAAAGAATAAAATTTTTTTATTAAAGCCTTCGTTTTCAAGAAAATCGAATTTGAAAATTTATCAAATATACTTGAATTGAAAGCTAATTGGACTTGACAGAAAAGAATAATCAAAATAAAGATAAAAATTCTAAAGAAAAAGAAAATAAGATTGGTTATTAGTATTAAAAGTAAAAATTCTTTACGCAAGGCAAATCAAAGTTCTAACATAAAATTTTTGCAAAAATTGAATTTGTAAAATTGATGAATTAAATTTAAATATTTAATGTTAAATGCATGTGCATTTAATTAAAATTCAGTTTCATATCTTTCTGTATTATTGTATTATGTGTATTATTTCTCTTGTAAATAGATGTGAAAATAAATGAAGTGATACGAATATTCTAAAAATCATTTAATCTAAAAACTCTAAACACAAAAATTTCTAGAATTTTAAAGATTATTAAGAAAAGTTGAAAATTTATGTATTGTTTTTGATAGTTTTATAAAAGAAGAAAACTAACGTTCTTTTCTCAGGATGAGAAAAACAAGCTATCATACGAGTGGGGGAAGTAGGATGTCTAATATATTTACTTTCATAACAAAAAATCGGATGGCAAAAAAAATTTCGCACGAAGTTAAATTGAACCTTACACAATAAGAAAATGATCAAACTTTTTTAAAAAAATTGTTTAGCTTACGGAAAAATAAAATTTTCTGGAGGTATGCAAAAAAAATTAAAAAATAGTAAAAACAATTATTTTTAACAATTTTAATAAATATAAAAATATTTTATTTGGTCTGTCTTATAAAAAATTATGTTAATTACTAGTTTAGGAATTTTTACCGTATTCATAAAAAATTTTAGCTATTTTATATAATAACAAATTTATATTATTATATTTTATGTAATAATAAATTTATATACATATATATATCTTAATTAAATTCTTAAAAGTTGCAAATAAAATATTCGTCGTCCTCTTCAACACTTGTACATATCACATGTCTTCATCTATAACATATAAGTGCATTAAATCCATTATTCTTTGGATTTGGAATGTATAAGAAGTTTCTCACAAAATATACAAGCATCGCTTGTAGATAATTCATTTATTTTTAACATTTGTTTCTTATAGAAATTTTTCTTCTTTCAATAGTTTGTACAATGCCTTTCAATTGATTTCTACATTCTTCAGATGTTATTATGGTTACTTTCCTTTTTTTTTCTATTGCTCCTTCTTATTGGAGATAGATTTTAATTGTTTGGGGAGAAAATGTAAATGTTGATTCATATTCTGTGATGTTAATTCAATATTCTGTGATGGGAATGGAACGGGCTTTACATCCTATGACGTGGATAGCACAGCTGCTGCATCTTTTGATGCCGATGAAAAACTCTTCATTTCTGTTGATGTTAATGATAAAGCTTCCATGAGTGTTGCTCTTCTGATATTTTCATTTGTTACTGTATCCTGATAGTTTGTTATTTGATGGGACATATAAATGATCAGGATATAAGTCGGGATTAAGAGGAAATATTCCAATTGTTCTGAACTCTTGAACAGCAATTTCTATCGTTGCTCTAAAAAGTGCATCTTTGTATAACATGGTTACTTCATAAATTGAGGCTTCTTCCGGAATTAGAAATCAACCTTTTGTTAAGTAATAGGTATTTTACAACGCCATAGTTTTCGAAATTACTTTATAGGCTTAAGAGTACTGCCCAAGGATATATACAAAATAATAACAATTTAAATTAAATGATCAGAAACATGAAAACGGACAAAAAAGGACACGTATGTTATACATAGATAGTACGAGGCAAAACCTGGTTCTGCTCCATAGCCAAATTTGTTTTAAATGCATTCATTTATTAAACATTAGACATTTATACTTCATTATGAAATAGAACAGTGAAGAAAGGATAAAAATACTTTATAAGGACTATAGAATATAAATATTACTTATCTGAATGGATTCCTGAAGTGAAAACACTAAAAAACAATCACTTAAATCATAAAACATTGAAACTATTCAAGCCGAAATATTTAACTCTATCTGTACGCCACATTACGATATTGATTGTTTCTGAAACTTGTAAAATAAGATCGTGGGGTCCACACAAATATGCCACAGCTTGATTATATATCGAAGCTCTTATTTTAAAAAAGTAATGGTACCCAGTTTGATCCTATTTTCCTCTATTTCAACTTAACGTTAATAATATACACAACTACTCATGAAGCTAGTGTACCCGAAACATCAGCAGTGTTTTCCAGAAATATAAATTTATTGACAATATGACTTGAAAATAATGCTTGAAATTAAACAACAAAGCAGAACAAAGCATAGCAAAAAATCGAGTTGATTAGAAAAATAAATTTTATTTATTGACGAAAAACGCTTTAATATAAGCTTTTAATACTACTAGTATTATCATTGGTCATATTCACCAATTTTGAATAAAAGGTTTTTTTAGGGATCTGTAAAGGATATTTAAAGACCCAGGATGCTGCTGGAAGGACTGAAGGAGTGAGAGAGAGAAGTGAGAAGAAAGGCGATTGCGTTTCGTCTCGGAGTCACTGCCTAGACTCATCCAGTGGGGCTGATGGCAGCGACTCCTTACCCCAGAACGCTTGTTGTTATAACTTACCCCCGCTAGGGCTGGGCCCCGGCACCCTCCTAGCGGGGTTCCGCATGCTGCTTGCTTAACATCGGAGATCGGTAGGACCTCGACGCTAGGCGCGCAGCCACTTGCGGCTTGTGCAAGTCGAGTGTTTGAAACTCGTAGTCGAGGAATCGTAGGGCCGCTACAGTTTTGTTTAATGAAACTTCTTCATTGTTTTAAATAGATGAATTCATATTTAACATATTTTTCAAAAATATACGGAAACTGAGGTAAGATCTATTTCACAGTATATGGTCAACAATGTGTTAACAAAGTGTACTACTTACTGCGTGTTCTTTATCAAGGAATAGTCCCATCAACTTAAATTCAACATTATTATCCGACCGGAGAATGCTCAGAAAAAGATCTGTATCGTAAGGAGATCTAACGATTTTTTTACAGTGATATGTTCCTTATCGGAGTCAGACTGCTATTATATATACATTTTCTACTATCCCAAGCCAATAAAAAATTAGAGGAAATTCCTTTCTCCGTTTCTCTTTCTCTGTGAAATTATGAGTTTCCACAAGAAGAGAAAATTCTTTACTCGAAACAACGTACGAGGAACGAGTATCTTGTTATAGAAACAACCGGAAAATTGATAGCAACCAGTCTGTTATCCAAAACAAAATTAAACAAGCAGAACAATGACAAAGACACTTCACTGCACCACTGATTCTCTACGTATGTAATCCAAGCATAAATAAAAAATGAATTTAATTACAAATTTATAAGTTAATTACTCTTTAATTACACTCCTCGTCCGTTTATGCTAATTATTCTTGTACGGAATAGATCAATAAATGATAAGTGAAAGATAAAGAATTTGTACATCGAAGAAGTTGTAACTACGATGAATATAGAAAAAATTTAAGTAGGATATTTTGTTAAAACGTAAAGAGTAAATTAACTGTTGGTTGCGAATCTTATGTAATTAAATCCCCTGACAACTATAAAAATGTTGAATTTTATTGCACGCAAATATAATTGTTTTTGACATAAGCAATCTTATTCTGCATTTTTAGTATCATATCTTGTTAAAAAGAATTTCCGAAAAATATGTATTTTTACCATTTATTATGCATTTCATACAAAGACGAATTCTTTTATACAAAAATATAAAATAATTATTCAAATAATTTTTTTTTATGCAGAAATGGTTTGAAAAATTTCGTTCTGAGAATTTATTTTTAAAAATAAGATTGAAAACTTTAAATATTTATGATTAATGATACGTTTGTGACATTATTAGAAATGAAACTATGTGTAATATGAATATGTAATGTAAAAGTATGTATTCTGTGAGACAAACATAAAAGATTTTGACTAGTTGCTGTCAAAACAATTTTAAAACAATTTGTGGCAGATATTTAAACTATATGTGACTAGTGAAAGTGCGAATGAACATGTGTAGATATAATAGTGATTTGAATTCGGTTGGATATCTCCAAAAATTAGTACTGAATTCGTCACAAAAACAGAAAAAAAACTGTGATGAAAAAAACAGTATTTACCCCAGAACTTCGAAACTATATTACCAAACGTTGACAGTGTTCCATAACCTGCTGTCACAAATTTTCAATATGCAAGTCCATAGTCATGAGACTTCTTACGGACATAACTTTCAGATAAGATCCTCCTAGATCCTTCTTTTCTAGGTCTAAGAAGGCTGCAAGTCCCTTTTCTGTGTATTTGATCCTGTGACAAGTATGAAAATGTCGAATTTTTATTGCCTGTAAATATTCGTTTCACTGTTTCTATTATATTATTGTTTTTGACATGAGCAAACTGTGTGTTTCTAGTATCATTTCATATCGAAAACAATTTTTTAAAAAATTAATATTTTCACAGAAATGAGTTTTTTTTTACAAAAATGATACACAAATGCTTTTCTTGTAGAAAAACGGAATATTTGCGTAGAACATTCAGGTACACTAATGGTTCTAAAAATTTCTAGAGCTTCATTTTTAAGAAATGGCTAATAATAGTCTTAGGATATTACCAAATATTAAATTATGTGTAATATGAATATGTAATATAAAATTATGTAATTCTATGAGAGAACTAATTGTAAAACATGAAAGATTCTGATCCGTTGATCGATTTTGATAAGTATTTGGTGAAAGTATCTAATACTATTGTATATGTATCTAGTGAAAGTGCGAGTGAGTATGTGCATACTCCACAATAGTTAGTGATCCAATTTCGGTTATATATCTCTAAAAAGAGGAAGATTATTGCTGAAAGAATTCGACTTTGATGAAAAGTGTGATGAAAACTGTGATGAAAGGAGCAAAACTTATTCTTAGATTCAAATTTATAACTAGACAAATGTTGACAGTGTTTCAAAAATTTTCAATATACATGTCCATACTAAATTAAAAACTATAAGTAAATTTCTTATAAAGAGTCGAATAATAATTTCATTATTGACACTTGTAATTGTACACTTTGATATCTTGATTTAAAAAATATATATTTGATTTAAAAAATATATATTCTCTACTTTTATTTTCACGATATGATTTGTAATCAGTCTTATAATAGTCCATCCATAGTAGAAATGCAAGTTCAGTACTACATCCACACGCTTCAACGATATAAACGAGACTAGCAGTCATGCCTGAGTCGTACAAATGCAAATCCTGTACATACAAATTATCATGTATTCTTTCTCCCTAATATTACTTCTCGTACAGAAGTGTCTAACGTATAACTTAATGCACACATATGTACAACGTATATTTCTACAAACCGTTCTATCATATGTATGTCCATAAACATTAGTTTCGTTGCGTGAATGCTTCCCTTTTTATTTACCTTCTTTGTAACACAAGCTGCATACATACAAGATGTATGTATAATTCAATCAATAATTAATAACGTTGAATCAACTAGCAGCGCAAGAAGTACTTTGAAGCAAATTACTAATCAATAGGTTGTTCTTAGACCCCAGTATGATTTTATCTCCAGTATGATTTATTAAATTCTTCGTGTAGGGGGATTATTTTATACAGATTCTACGTCTATGAAGCTTCAGTTGTTTCCGCAACAATGCTCTCACGCTCAATAATCTTCATTTCGTTCATAACTTCATTTCGTTCATAAACAACGAACAGTTTCTTAAAATTATGACGAAGCAACTAACGCCGGAAAAAGTTATCGATATTATTTGGTTTAGCGTAGTTCTATCTTTTTGTTGGCCGCTTCCTAGTAACAGCAGTATAGCACGAATTGTTTGGTACAAAATTTTGCAAACCTGTAGTGTTATCAGTGCTTGCACGGTGCTCCTGGCTTTGATGTATTCGGTTTATTTGCATTCAGACGATATACTCATTGTCTCTGAATGTATCTGCCTATTTATAGGTATAAGCCAACTTGTGATTCAGACTACTATATGTGTGATCAATCACGATTCCCTACAAGTAAGTTTCTATTCTCATTTTCTATACGTTTGATATAAAATGTATGCTTCAACTACGGATTACAGTACGTGGTCAAGGAGATGTTAAACTGTATTAAAGAGGCGCAACAATATGAAAAGGAAATTTATAACAAGCTTATCGCAAAATCCAGCATCTTTTTTGGAAGTTCCATGGTATGTGTATACTTGACCTCGACTGCTTTTTTAATAGGACCTATATTTATGCCAGTTCCTCTCCCATGTAACACGGAATATCCGTTTCGCGTTAATAATACGCCAATGCATGTAATTATATACATGCAACAGTCTATTGTCAGCTACCAATGCGCTGCACATTTGTGTCTAAGCATGTTTGGAGCGCTTTTACTTTGGTTCACGGCGGCAAGATTCGAATGTTTGGCCATAGAAATGAGACAAATTACAAATACTAGTATGTTGATTGTTTGCGTTAAAAAACAATTACATTTAAGGAGGTAAGAATGATATTTTATTTTATAACTTGTGGTAAAACAGTTTATTTAAATTCCTTGCAAGTACTTCTTTCTAGGTATGCAGAAAAAGTAGTTGGTATTTTTCGTTTTATAGTGCTTTATGCTGTAGGAGTAAGCACGTTTATTCTTACTTTATGTGGCATTATCTTACTTATGGTAAGTGAAACATATATATTTCGTATATAGGATAACAAACTAATATATATAGTTTACGTATAGGATACTCCACTAATTGTGAAAATACAATTTATAGTTGTATCTTTCACTGTACTCACCGAAATTTATATATATACGTGGCCAGCCGATTATATGAAAGATATGGTAAATTTTTTATTATTTTTAAAGAGATTACCTTTCTTGTTTAAAACCAATTAATTTTAGATATTTTTGTTACATAAGAAATTATAGTCTTAATTATAATTGTTCGGGAGAGTTTCCATGCTACAATAGCCACAGTCTGGGTGCAGGCACGTACAGAGAAAATTTATTGGTTTTTTAGTACCCTCAGCAGACCTGTGTCGCCAGAAACCTTGGCCACATGGCTGGACTTTGTTCCAAGCAGACAAGGCCCTCGACCGTGGATTGAAGCATGGCACCAACTTTCCCGAACACGTGAGAAACACGGGTCAGCGAGATCACCCACGACGGCAACGGGTATCTGGCCCTTCGTGCCCCACTCTGGACCCGTGATTTTCCGAAGCCGAAGGAAGGGGAACCGAGAAGACGTTCGGGCTTTCCTTCGGCTTGCAATTCAGAATCATTTCGACTTTCGGGTAGCAAAGTTTACTCTCTCGCGACACAAGGTGTCGTACCACGAGGGGACAACCCCCCCCCCCTACTCAACGCGCAAATATACAGTCCACATTCTTTACTAAACACGATCTCGTCTTGCTACACACGCGTGCGAACAATAGTTCTTTACTATAAGTTAGAGTATATATAATAAAATGAGAAATAGATACAGGGTGTATCACGACATATGGGTCTCACTTGAAATTCTAGATATTTTTTATAGAATTATCTATAAAAAAAAAATATTAATTATTAGATATAATGATTAGCTTATTGGAATTTGAAAATCGTGTTCCATATTATCACATACTAAAATGTTTATAAAGCTTTAAAAAGATTTCTGAAGTGCCAAACCTGTTTTTACAATTGTTAACAATTGAAGATGCAGATGTTAATAATGTAAATACATACGAGACATGGTGTCTTAATGAAATAATATAATGTTACTGCCTCGATCGTTATGCTTCTACGAACGTGATCAATTTTTTATATTTTTTAGAGTATACATATTTCTTGGAGTGCATACGACATAATGTGGTATAAACAGACATTGAAGATGCAAAAAGACTTACTAAATGTGCTGATATATCAAGAACCAATAACTCTCTCTGTCAGATGCATAATACCGGAGCTTTCTTTACGTTATTATTGTTCGGTAAGTCGAATCCAGTCAAATGGAAGAAATTGTAGCAATAAGGAAATAATTCTACTTTGTACACGTATGTTATCTTTATTATATAAACAGCGTCAGGAAAATAAAGATCGGTATTGTCTCTTTTATTCTCTAAATTCTACTCTTTCTAAAAAATAAAACAGGCTCGATAATCTACAAACATAAACTCGAAAACTCTTTCTTTTCAAAGTAATTGTACTATACATGTAACTGATGCTTGATTTTAATTTTTGAGATATTTGCAACAATTTATTTTGTATCAGTTTGGAATAGATTTAGGTAGGATTCAGGATAGGTAAGGATTGCAAGGATGAGAATGGACAATCCCTCCCTCCTTCAATCCATGCTTTCACTTCATAATATATGTTGTAATATATTATAATTGCAATCCATCCGATGACTCTAGATAATAACTTTATTTAATATAGTTAAAATAATAACTTTATTTCACAACCAAAAATCTTATGTTATAAAAACGTAGGTTCCTGCCATTATTTCTGCTTTCACGGTCCAAATCCTTAACTTAGATATTTTTTTTCTTTTTTTATGTCGAAAAAATCGTCATAGAAGATACCCTGCTCCTCTAAGAGACGGAATAGTGCCATATTTTTACCGGTTAAAATCATTAACCGTCAACGCACGCTCTCGGAAGGAAGGGCAGAAAGAAACCTAACTAATACAGTATATTTTAATAGATTTTGAAAATAAAACCAACCAACGGTTAAATACATGTGCAAAAAAAAGTTACTCAAAATCGTGCAATAATGTATTTCAATGATCTGACAACACGTTTCAAGGTCATTAAAATAAGTATATCTTTTCATAAATAATTTAAAAAATTAAGCGTAACCAATAATACTCAAAGAAGAATTGATCGAAACTTATATTTATTTGTGTAGTATTTGTTTGACTAATTTTATCTTTAGAATTATTAATTTTTAATTTATTATTATCTTTGTTTCGCTACACTTATTACAGTATTATTTTGTTTGAAACAAAATATTTTTCATATTTTAATTTTTTTTTTTTATAACATTGATTTATAGTATACCGTGTAATATTGACAATATATATAGAACATATTTAAAAAAATTCGATTTTTAAATTATTTCTTTTATTTAATCAAATTACAATATAATGGAGCTGGTTATTTATAGCTGCAATCTCTTTAATTAATAAATGATTATCAAAGATAATATGTGAATAACAAACTGACAATATTTTATTTCAGTATTTATCTAATGTTTTCTCCATCTTCACCGCTTTGCGCGTTGTGATTGAAAATGATTCAAAATAAACACCTTCTATATGAATATTATTCTCTGATACTGTACGTAATGAAGTTTGTGTTTCTTGCGAGTAAAATCTCATGTAATAGATGATGTATTAGAAAATAAAATCAATTGTTATATTATAATTGGATATCTGGATACTGTAACAGCTGAATTATTTGTAATTATTCGGCGTGTAATAATTATCGTCAATTAACAGTATTAACAATGATACTAAATAAATTCATATTATATATTCCTGTTGGTATTACTTGAGGTTTTCGGAATGGAACTGCTCAGAAAGAAACTTCTCATTCAATAACTTGTAATTTGTAAATGCTTCTTTTTCTCTTCAGTTATTCTATTTATATAACGACGACTCCTTCGTTTTTCATGCATGCAAAAAGTCCTAGCGCTCTATCACAGATGACACTATCTATAATATATTACTTAATGTTTTATTTCCCGCGTGTTTATGTTTAAGGCAAATCTAACAAATTTATCGAATCATACAGTCCATTCAATGCGATTTCCAGTCATATATCGGAATTGTATCATTCTACTATAATACTTCATCACACGTCCGCTATCCGCCTCAAATACAAGCGCGAGAATTGGATCATATCGTAGAAATGTCGTGTCGCACCACTGGCACTTGTAATTGCACACATTGATGTCTTGATTAAGAAAATATGTATTTTCGTCTTCATTTTTACTTTCACGATACAATTGTAATCAGTTTTACAATAGCCCATCCGTAGTAAAAATCTCCTCACCTCAACGATCTAAACGAGACTAACAGTTTTGCCTGAGTAGCACAAATTCAGATCCTATACATACAAATTATCGTGTATTCTTTCTCTCTAGTATTATTTCTTGCAAGCACTCAAGTATCTAAATATACAATTTAATGCGCACATATTGCAGACAACGTACTTTTCTGTAGACCGTTTTATTATATGTTATGTCTATAAATATTAGTTACGCGAATGTCTCTCTCTGTATTTATCTGCATTATAACACAAGTTGCACGTACAAGATGAAAGTATAATTCAATCAATAACTATCATCGTCAAATCAAGTAGCAGCGCAAGAAGTACTTCGCAGCAAATCACTAATCAATAGATTGTTCTTACTCATTATGATTTATTAAATTCTTTGCCTATACAGGAACTTTATACGAATTCTACATCTACAAAGCTTTAGTTGCTTTTAGAACAATATAACAATCCTCTTACGCACGACAATCTGTATATATCATTCTATTAAAAACTATTTCGTTCATATACAACAAACAATTTCTGAAAAAATTTCTTAAAATTATGAAGCAATTAACATTGGAGAAAGCAATCGATATTACTTGGTTTAGCGTAGCTTTGTCTTTCTGTTGGCCACTTCCTAGTAATAGCAGTAGAACACAAATTGCTTTTTATAAAATTTTGCAAATCAGTAGCAGTATTAGCGCTTGCCTGGTGCTCCTGGCTGTGATATATTCTATTTATCTGCATTCAGAAAATATATTGGTCGTTTGTAAATGCATCTTGATATCTTTAGGTGTAAGTCAACAAGTGATTCAGACTATTGTTTGTATGATCAACCACGATTCTTTACAAGTGAGTTTTTATTCACCTTCACTTTGTATTAGATCTAAGGAAATATATGCTTTAACTACGGGTTACAGTACGTCGTTGAGGAGATGTTAGATTGTGTTAAGAAGGTGCAACAATATGAAAGAGAAATTTATTACAAGCTTATCGCAAAATGCAGCACACTCTTTGGCAGTTCTATGGTATGTATGTACCTGTGCGCTTCTACTTTTGTGCTAGGACCTGCATTTTTGCCGGTTTCTTTCCCATTTGAAACGGAATATCCGTTTCGAGTTAATTATACACCAATGTATGTTATCATATATATGCACGAGGCTTTTGTCGGCTATCGATGCTCTGCTCATAGATGTCTAAACATATTTGGTGCGCTTCTACTTTGGTTCACGGCTGCCAGATTGGAATGTTTAGTCACAGAAATGAAACAAACTACGAATGCTAGTATGTTAATAGTTTGCATCAAAAAACAATTATATTTAATAAGGTAAAGATGACATTTTACTTTATGACGTATGATGAAACGATATATTTAATTTCGTTATAAGTATTTTTTTCAGGTATGCAAAAGAAGTGATGAGGAATTTTCGTTTCATTGTACTTTATGTTGTAGGAACGAGCACGTTTGTTCTTACTTTATGTGGCATTATTTTTCTTACGGTAAGTGAAACTTATATTTTACACACGAA
This sequence comes from Melipona beecheii, assembly GCA_032399605.1. NCBI lineage: Eukaryota > Metazoa > Arthropoda > Insecta > Hymenoptera > Apidae > Melipona > Melipona beecheii. The sequence continues at coordinate 2,513,018 of JAUCMO010000082.1, read as the reverse complement.
GCATAACGAACTAACCACAAAATATAAGTATAGGATACACCATTAATATTGAGAATTCAGCTCTTATTTGCATCCATCTCTGTACTCATAGAAATTTATATATATACGTGGCCAGCCGATTACGTGAAAGATATGATAAATTAAATTTTATTATTTATAAAGAGATAGTAATGTGGACATTTTTCTTTTTGAAAAAGATGAGTAATTCTAAATTCTTGTTAGATAAAAAATCATAATATTAATCATTGTTAATTATATTCTTGTTACATCTTATTACTACAATATTTAGATTGTACAGAGTACACTTTACTGATGAATTCAACACACTAGAATAAGAAGAAAGTAATTCGTATAATTATATGCTCGATATGACTTTGTTTCGCGCAACCGATTCTTGTATTTTAAATAGCAATTATTTACTTGAAATTGCTCGAAATGATCATTTTCGATTCGAGTTCCAAGATGTACTCAATTTGTCATTGAGACATTGATTCGATTAAAATTACCTGATATTGTTTGAACTTATTGACAATCGTCAATAATGTATTTATGACTAATATCATTGACTCTTTAATCAATTAATCAATGCTAATATTTATAAACAGCTAATTGAGAAACTCAGTTTATAGAAAGAATTATTGGAAGATAAAAATTCGATCCGATTCGAACAAAGTCAAGAGCATTCGATTATATAAAACTTTCTTCTTACTTTAGTGCTGAATCCATCAGTTATGTTCACATATTCTGATACATTCTATATATAATAAAATAATCAAAAAGGTACAATAATTTTTTTAAGAACTTTTACTTCTGCGAAAAGAAATATATTATATTTTCTTTCATACTCGGACAACAAAAATTTTTAACCATACGCAAAAATATAATTTTCATACCACTCTGATTTCTGTAATCAATACGTTGTTATTCTCAAATGAAACTGTGGAAATAAAAATGAAAAGCATCAAACAAGAAAAAAATTTTAATGTGAACGGTATTCATGATATTCAGAAGAAAAATTTTATATTTATACCTTTTCCCATCAAATTTCAATTCCTTTATAGAATTACTTGTATAACAGAAATTAATTATTAGACATAATGATTAATTTATTAGAATTTGAAAATCACATTCTATATTGCAAACGAGATTTTGCAAAAAAGTTTTGATTTTTGAAAAAATTTCAGTGTTGAAACTATTTTCGCAATTGTCAGTTCGCAGTTGCAAATAAAGATATTAACAATGTAAATATAGATACAATTTCAGAAATAATATCCCATTTCATATTACTAGATTCCTTTCTTGTAACTATTGTTTCTATGAACATGACTAATTTTTTATATTTTTTAGAGCATATATGTTTCACGAAGTGTGTACGATATGACCTGGTATAAACAGCCGTTACAAATGCAAAAAGATATACTAAATGTGCTGGTATATCAAGAACCAATAACTCTCTCTATCAGTTGCATAATACCGGAGCTTTCATTACACTATTTTTGTTTGGTAAGACAAATTACCACCTATATATTAATTTGAAGGTATTGCAGCAATAAACAGATAGCTCTATTTAGTACATGTATATTCTATTTATTATATCTAAATAGAATGTGGCAGAAATAATTTAGAGTATCATATTTTATTGTTTCTAAAACACGAAACAGTTCATATAAACAAAGATTATTATTATTATTATAAATCTCTTTCTTTTCTGAATATAATAGGATATTGTAATAAAATTTATTCATGGCGATACTTAAAAGTACCGTCTTATATAAACGCTTACATTATTTGATGATTTGATTTAATGACGCATCCTCATAGAAAATGACAAAATGACAAATGGAACATTTGTGAATCGCTGGAAGAAAGCACGTGAATATTCAAACGTTTTTTGTTTGTCGAGTTCTATATCTCATTTTGTCCGGTTTATTAAGATAAATGTAATACCTCCCTTATGTGCATCTACATTTCTCGAGTGTTTGAATATTCGAATATTATATTATCGAAACAAAATATTAGTTATTAATTTGAAGCATATTTGCTACTAAAGGACATTCCTATTAACATTCTAATATAATAATATATAATAACTTTAGAATAATAGTAATACAATGTCCAAATATTAAAATGTTCGAAAAATTAGAATTCAACTAACAATAACGAAGGTATTGCTGTACGTGTAATTATTAGAAAATTTTCCTTTTCCACATGTTTACAATATGTCAAATGTCATCTAATGACATAAAAATATAATAAATATTTCGATAGACTTGATACTGAACATAAAGAGTTAAAACTTGAAGAAATTGCAGAAAATTTGAAGTAATTGCGATTTCTTTGTACAGTAATACTTTATTGGTATTGATACTTCAACGAATGTCAAAGATATTTAAAAATTTTTTATGTATTTTCAATACTTTTATATGAGATAATAATTCGATTTTTGGGAATTTTCAATTCATTAATGATTAATTAATCTTTTCAAATATATCCACAAATAGAAATCTAAGAAATTGAAGTCAGAACATGGTGTAAGATAGTATCTATGAAAGAGCTTCTGAACTTCTGTGTATGACCTTTTTTTTCCCTAGGTGCCTTGGAAGGTATTGGTTATTTATTTTCTTCATATCTTGTCGTGAAGGGACCTTTTACGCGTCTCACTAAGAGAACACTTCGTACACAAGATGTGACGTGACTTTTACGCATTTTATTAGGCTAACACTCCGTACGCGTTACGTTTAACGTAGAATGGTACGATATTTTAATCACCCGTAGGAGAATTACTATACTTCGTGTACGTTACGTTAGCGTACGATAAGTTATAGTTCTCTTAATTACCCGTAGAAGAATTAAGGCTGCCGTAAATAAAGTACAAATGGTTGTAAAAATCAGACTGGACTGGATTGTCCTTCAATGAATTTGCCTCTATTTACACATGTTTCGCAAAGAATAATTTCGTAAAAGTGGGGAGTCTGACTCGGCAGCGAGCCGGTCAGCAAATTCTTCTCTCTAGCCATCTTCACACGGTGATAAGCGGGTTATGGGCTAGCAAATTCCTTCCCTTAGCTGTCTTCGCACGGTGATAAGCGAATGGTTGACCAACGAGTTCTTCTCTTTAGCCGTCTTCACACTGTGTATGTTCCGTTTGGTAAATAAAAATCAATGAATAAAAGTCAGTTAATCTGATTTCGGAGTAGATGGAAAGAGAACAAATGATAGAAAATAAACTCGAATAAGTGAAAAATATATATCCACGTAATAATAGCTATCATATAAAACGATATATTATATTAATAGAATTAAATTTCTGAATAAAAGTAATAAAATAAACGAAATTTCTGTACATATGTACTTTAGAGAAGACAATATAAAGGAAGGAGTGCAAGATGGAAAATTTGTCCTATAATTTTATGTTTATTAGTTTGATATGTAGAAAACAATATTACGTTAACATCATTACAAAATGAATTTGCAAAAAACGGAAAAGTGAGAAAAAAGAATAATTCCCCCTATAATGAACAACGTAGGACTTCGCGTTATTTCTCATATTTATTTCCATATCGAAATTAATTGAATAATAATATTTTTACTTATTCATAAACGATATTCATAAGCAGATAAATAAATATCTTAAGAACTTATCTGACTAATGACATTCAAAAAATTATGTGACCGAAAATTGTTATTTATTTACTCGTACTGAAAACAGATAAAAAGATAAGATCGTGATCATGAGAATCAGAAATATGACCAATAATCATACAAAAAGATAAAAAATTCACTGAAAATATTAGTAATGTTTTGTGTAATACACAATTTAAATACTTTATTGTTATTTTTTATTAACGTTTATTTTTTTTTTAAGTTTGCTAATAAATAACTGTCCCGCCTTATCCGCGTTCACATTTTCCATTTCACTATACTCTTTCTTTTAACATTCTTCTTAAAATTTATTAAAATTTATAATAAGTAATATAGAATATGTTATTACAGACTACCGTTTAATTGACGATATGGACATGTAATGTAAACACATGTAACAATACTAGTATCTATATCCTTGGGATATTCAAATTGACTTCTGAAATAAATTATTTATCATTTTATTAATATACAAAATTATTATTAAACGAAAGAGCTTCCTTACTAGTTAAGCTGATACTGGTAAATCTTACTTAAAGATAATTATTAAGGAAATTAATTTTATATGTCAAGAATTAAGCTGAATCTACAAATATCCAAAAAAAAAATTGATCGAAACTTATATTTGTTCACGCAATATTATATTTGTTTAATTACTTATTTTAAGAATTAGTAATTTCTAACAAATAACGTTTATTTCGCTAACATTCATTACAGTATTATTATCTAGAATAAAGCATTTTCATGTTTTCGTTTCAATCACATTGATGTATAATGTAGATAATATAAAATAAATGATAGCATAGTGCGTTTGAAAGAATTTAGTTCTTGTATTACTTCGTTTATTTATAAAATAAAGCTAATTGTTTATGGCTGCAATCTCCTCAACTGTAATAAATAAGTTGACCAAAAATAATATATGTTATGATGAACAAATTGATAATGTTTCAGTATTTATCTAATGTTTTCTCCATCTTTACCGCTTTGCGTATTGTGGTTGAAAATGAGTAAAAATAAATGTGTTAATATTCATCTTTTGTTAATATTGCCCAGATTCTATACATAATGAAATTTCTGTTTTTCGTGAATAAAATCACAGTTACGAAATAAACTCTGTAACCCACAAAGTATTACATGTAGAATAAAATGAATTATTACCGTGTACTGTTTCTTCGTATAATTGTTCGTTGTTCGGTAATTAATTGTAATTACTGAACAATTTGTAATAATTATTGTCAATTAACAGCTTTCGCATTATTATTATGTAGTGTCAGATTCATTTGTATTTCATATTAATGTTAATTATATTAGAGTCTGCCTAAGGAAATGCGCGTTCAGAAGCAAATTCCTTCCGTATAACTTCGAATTTATAATTAAACATCTTTTGTTGTTATATTCATCATTATTATTTGTATTCTAAATCTTGCTAAACAATTGAACTACATAACTAATGACTCAATACTGGGACATAGAGTTGTTAGAAAGAAAGATTTGCTATAGAGTGTTTTCTATCTCACAAGTTAGTTTCATATTTAAGCTAGATACAATATTAGCGAAAGTTGAGTTTCGTTTCGAAAAACTACTGGTACTAACAAAACCAGCTTTGGAAGCTTCAAGATTCTTACACAGGTGTCTATGTAATTGTTATATAAAGTATTATTCAGCAATAAAATACTGTTTAATTATTTATATCTAAAATAAGAAAAAGAAAGTATATGAAGTTAAGATTTAGTTCAACCTACCATGTATTTGTCATTTATTATCTAGATTTGTTTATTACGTGTGAATGTTATATATAATTGCAATAATGCTACAAAATATACTCGCAACGTTAATCGAGGTATGTTTAAACAAGAGCTTGGACAAGGTATTGTGTAGGAAAATACTATTTTTAAGAAATGATGCGCGCAGAAGGGATAAATCGGTTGTGACTAATAATATTTATGACATTGTTAGAAATGAAACCATGTGCAACATCGGAGAATCTTACTTGAGAAAATTGTGTACTTTTATGAGAAAAAAGGAATAGGAGAGATTTCGATTATTCAAACCTGAAATAATTTTTAGCGAGTATTTAGACTGTAAATAAAAGTGCAAGTGAGTGTGTGAGATGTTCCGCGATTGTCAGTGATTCGAATTCGTTCGATGTAAAGAAATTCGTGGTTACTTTAATCAAAAAATAGAAGATTATTTCTAGAACTCGTCACGGAAACAAGAAGAAAGCTATGATGAAACGAGTGGCATTTACTTCAGATATTTTCAATTATATGGGCAAATACTGTATGATTTGACCGAGCAGGATTTCGTAACTTGCTATCAAAAATCTTTTCGTGGAATTATCTGTGCTATCGTAGTATGTAATAGCAGTAGTAAGGTCTTTTACAAAAAAACGAATAACGACTTCTAGTTGTAATTATTTATTCATATTGCATTTAGAAAATATGGATTTTGTTCCTGGTCTTTATTCTCATGTATTAATGACTTTGTATTGTTTGTACAATAGTCTTACGATAATCTATTCGAATAAAAATATTAGAATGATGTTATTCGAACGTTATTCAAATTCTATACATAATGATGTGTTTTTCGTGAATACGAAGATATACATAAAGATATAAATAAAGTATTATAAAATAGAATCAATTGTCACTGCATAATTTTCATGCTTTATTTTTTTTCATGAATTATTTGTAATTGCTCAGTCTGTAATAATTATTGACAACTAACAGCTTTTGCATTATCAGAGTAATGTATGAAACTATAGAATTTGGAACTGTGAGACTATGAGTGGAGATTTAGTTTTTAAGTTCTGAAACTAGAAACGGATCTATACTATTATATATATTTTACTACACATATAGTAAAAAAGGCGCCAGGCGGAATTCGAATGTGTATAATTGCTAACCTTCGTGTTCTATGATTTAGCCATTGAGGACCTCATCGAATCATGAAAGTAGACAAAAAAAAATGTATGTTATAGAATGTTTTCTAGTGCACGAGACATTTTCGTAGCCAGTTACGATGCTGACAAAATTTGGAACACGGCTCTATCTCGTATCAAATATTCAAGTAAAATTAAGTTTATGTATTTGTAACTAAAATAAAAAAAGAAAAACAGTAATAAATATCTTCATAATAAATCATCCTTAAATGTTAAATACATCCTTATTTGCAAGGTTTGAAACGCTGCAAAAGAAATTACAAAGAACGAGGAATTCATAAAGTAAATATTTTTTGACATAATATCCGTTACGTTTATATTTTTAATATATTATTGGATTTTTATAAAATTTTTTATAAAATAATTTACACCATCGAATTTGTCGTTAAGATGTACTAATTTCATCAATTTGTGTAATTAGTCTTTCTCTAAAGAAATATTTTCAAAGATATTCATCGAAATAGATTTTGCAGCCCTAACTTTAAAAATGGTTTAACATGGCCGATAAAGAGGAATACATGTAAAGTATTTTTACGAGAACTACAACTTATACTTTAATTTTCGTCAAAATCAGTGATTGATACATCCCTATGTTTCCTTTCAGGTTGTTTATTCTAAATAACGCCTTCCTAGAAAAGTAATTATATGCGAACATTCTATGTTGTCAGTACAAATTTTAATAATAAATATAAAATTATTTATTCTAATAAATTTGGTACAGTAAAATATATTTTCATAATTATTTTTCTACGTTACAATTTTCAATTTCACATTCTTTTATATTGGGCAAATTAATAACTTCAGAAAGCTTACTTTCTTGAAACGTATGCAATTTATATCTTTTTGACTTTAAATCAGCTATCTGTTTATGAAGTTCCATATTGTCATCTACAAACGTGTGCATTCCATCTCGTTTCTCCAATTGTTCAAAACTATATCCGATAGTCCGACGATTTAAGAGCCATGGTTCCGGTGATGGTGGTGGTGGTAATGGTTTTAGTTTTATGGGATGAGATAATCTATAATGAATTTTTGTTGTTGTTCGATAATCCATATTACGTGCTTCTTCAGCATCGTAAATAATATCTGTCAGTGTCTCTTGTTCTTCTTCAGGCCTGTAATTTATTTTTCAAATATCAAAAATGTATTTTTTGGAATAAATATGATATTATTTTTCTAAATAGTAAAAAATATGGCAAAATAGAAAATAATAGTAGCATAATGGAATAGAAGAGAGTAAGATAGAATATTAGTATAATAAAAAATAGTATAATTAAAAAGTTTTTACGAAAAGCTAATAGAAGATCAAATGTAAAATTTTTACAAAAATTAGTTTTGTAAAATTCACTAATTAAAATTGATTAATTAAAAATGACTAAATTCAATGAATGTAAGTGCACTTTATCAAAATTTAGTTTCGTATTTTTCCATGTGCTATTTTTCTTCGATTTCGTGTTCATAAACAACGTTAAAATTAATTTATTTAGATTAACTCAATGTTAACCTATTCAATGGAGATGGATAAAATGAACAGCATTATAGTTAACTTTAATTATAACTTTAACATTAATTTTTTTAACTTTCTACTTATGAATTTAAAAAAGAATACAACACACATGCAGCAAAATTTATTTCTGCCTCATAAACGTACAGCATAACAATTTTTGTCTCTTTTGTTTTATTCTAAATTTTAAATTACTCTTTTTACGAAGAATTTATTAATTTTCTTTTTAATTGTGTTAGCAATAAATATGAATAAAATATATATTATATTTATATTTCTTAGCGCTCGAGTGTGGCTCGACATCAGCTTTTATCACAGAAACTCTTATGTTGAGTCACATTCGATATTTTTAAATTGCCAGTTAAATTTCCAAAAAAAAAAAAAAAAAAATTGAAAAATAGCTTGGAGTGCAAAGGGTTAATGAGCCACTCCCTGTAACTATTTTCTAACTTTTCAATACCAATTATTGTTGTATCACATTAGCATCCTCAACTTTGATTATGTATCATTATTTACAAATATCGAATGAAAAGTTAGTTTATAAATACATACTCTATTGGTGCAAAGGACTTCATATGAAGCAAAGTGCGTTGCGGATAAACTGGTTTATACAGATCTTTTAATTCTATCTGAGATAACATCTCTTGTGTTTCTGTAATTCCTGTACAAGCAGATTCTGGTCCAAATCTTTGATACGATGATTTATGAAGATTTCCCTTTGGTGGGAACATATCTTTGTTATCTCTTGGTTCAGCCAATGTATGTATTTGCCTATAAATATCAAATTTTAATCTTATTTAAAATCTATAAGTAACAAAATTTTAACTTATCACATACAATGTAATCATACAATGTAACGAAGTAACGAAATTTTAACTTATTATATACAATGTAACATCGAGAAAATCTCTTGGCAGTTAATTTTGTACATTTGGTTGGTTTCGAGTTATAGCAAGTTTTGTATTACTATAACTTTATCGAAAGATAAAAATTTGAAAGAATTCAATATCTGTTGTAAAAGACTTTCAAGAAATTCGAATAATACCTGGAGAAATGAAGAGAGTAAGACAATCAATAGTAAAATATTTCAAGCTTGTGTTCAGATGCAAGATCATTTTGAACATTTCTTGTTGTAGCAGAAACTCACTACATAACTCACCTAATTTGCACACTTTAAATGACTTTAAAATTACGCGTCCGACGAAAAATTATTATATGATTTAGAGAAGCATGTTATGTGGTACATATATTTTTTTTATAAATGGAAGCATTTCGGAGAAAATTATCTCTTCTTTTTAAATGGAATGGATATATATTTTTTGATCCGTTAACCGATGCAGCTTGACATTTTAAAGTAAATTAAAAAGTAATTAAAGTAAAATTATTTAGTATTTAAAGTAAAATTAAAAAGTATTTATTTATGTATGTCGAAAAATTTTTAGTTTAAGAGATATTTTATCTTTAATTTTACAAAATCTGTCGTATGAAAGAGAAAGAAAGGATAATCTTATATCCATGCTATCCTTATCTTTTATATGATAGATTTTACAGAATTAAGATTAAAATATCTCTTAAACTAACACTTTTTCGATATACATAGGTTAATACACTTTTTATTTTATTTGACGTCTATTGTGGGTAAAAAAAATATATCATTTTATTTAAAAAAATGCAGATGACCTCGAAATCTCCGAAACGCTTTCATCTATAAAAAAAAATACATGCATTACATAATTTGCTCCTCTAAACCATACAACTTTTATATGTAACAATTGTTTATTAAACGTATAATTTTGAAGTTTTTTAAAGTACGTTCTGTATTCAAAATAATTAACAAGATATAATTAACAAAGTCATATGACTTTTTTTGTTGTTTTCATACTCAGTATCCAATACCAAGAGATGCTACTGGATAAATTATGTATATACGTAAATTATTGAATGTAATAAATGAAATAAATATTTCTTAAAATTTAGTGTCCTTAACATATATAAGAAGGTTTGAAAAATGTAATTGCTTATGTATTCGTATACTTTATGCTATATTAATATTTACCAATTATTTCGAATACAGATGATAATACTTACGTTGATATTTATTACGGTTAAAATAAAAATTCTTGCCTAATTTGTACCTATTTTCTTATTGATTAATTAACTCTTATCGTAATTAAAAATTTTATTTATTTACGTTAAAAATTATTAATATTTACCATAAATTATTATTTACCACTCTTGAACAAAAATTAAATTTAACTGTTATAAGTTAAATGGTTTTAGAGTCTACATTGATTGCGGTAACAAAACTGCGTTGCTACGCATAACACAGGAAATAAACCCGAAAAGGGTTTTACCCTTCTTCGTTTTACCCTTCTAGCAAGGAAGTACTATTGAACAAATAAGAGAACATAAACGAAATATAAAAAATATATCTCATATAAAAAATTATATTTTATGTTATAATTTGAAACTGTATAAATTGATATGATATTAATAAAAATAAATTATTGCAAATATTAATAGAAATAGAAATATTAATAGAAATATATCATTATTGCAAATATAGAACAATAATAAAATTTAATGATAAATAAATAAAAAACATATATATAAAAGTAAAGTATTTATATCTTATTATGTTCAAAGGAATTATTTTTTTTTAAGAACAAATTTAAAGTCGATTAATTAGTTAAATACATGACAAAAGTATTTTCAAAATTTATATATTAGTATAAATATTAATGATACATTAAATGATAATAATAAGTCATATTTACTATCCATATTTTAATATCTATAGATATATATATTATATGCTTACCAATCATGAACTTTTACTTTGGTACTATAAATAGCAGGATTATGAAATATAATTGGTTCAAAATCTTTAACTTCATCTTCGCAGATTGGAAGAACAGCCTGTAATGTAATAATAACCAGTACTTAAATTTATATTTAAACTACTCCATACTCTATGAAAATAAATACTGATTTTGGTATAATGAAAGAAGTTTCCACAAACGTTATGAAAACAAATTTGCCTAATAATCTATTTTCGCCCATAATCTTTAACGCAAATAACATTTTAATAAATAAAAATTTTAAATATGGATATTTTATATCCATATAACTGTCCATATAATAACCAAAAATTTTTACTTTATAATCAAATTTAACAATCTATATAATAATCAAGAATTTTCGTAATATTTTTAATATGAATCTTACGTTCAGTCTTCCTTTTGTTAACATTTTTTTTCATTTAAATAGCGGAACTTGAATATCTTTGTTATTATTTTTGTTTCATCATTCGAAATAATGTAATTAACTAAAAATTATTTTGAATCTAAAGTCAAATATTGCAAGAAGTTTGCATAAAATGTTAACATTTTTTATATATTGAATATCTGATATCTTCACATTTCTTAGATTTCATGTTATGCATAGACATAACTCACTGAAACTCTATTGCAAAATTAAAAGTTATTTTTAAATAAATTTAGTGAAAGCATTTCTTATCTTGTGCTTATTAGGAAGAGTATATATATTAAAAAAAGAATGAATATTATGTTAAAAGAATTTATATCGCGAAAATGTCGAAAAAAGTTTATTTTTTTGGAATCATATGGTGAGGAAGAAGAAGTAGAAGATATCGAAGAAAAAAAATGTGAAATAATAGAGGAATTAGCCTTTGAAGATATTCTTGCTGATAAACGTCGTAAATACAGCGCTAAAGAAGAATTCATTTACCTCCTTTACAATGACATTTTGAAATATTTTGTAATAGAGTAATCGGTTTTCTTTTTACTATGTTTCTAAAGAGATTTCGATGTTTTCAAATTCATTTCTCATAAATATTTAGAATAAATAAAACTATTAATATTAAAAATTTTATTTATCTACAATTTCCCTGTTCATTAGATTGAACATTATGCATTAATAAATAATTGGAAACTAATAACATTAGTGACAATTGTACGCAATAACTTACATATACACTTATCCCTTAATTTATGCGAATTATTTATTCTATGTGGTTTTCTCACGCAGAAGAGTTCACTAGTACGAAAAAAATAGCCGATGTAAATTATAAAAATATTTATTTCACATATTTTTAAAAAATCAATAAGAATCATATATTAGTAAATATATTCTTGATATTTTGCTGAATTAAGCTGTTGTTTCGTACAAAGAATAATTATCAAGAATGAGATTACATAAATTGAAAAGTATCCGCGAAAACAGAGGGATTGTTTGCCGGATAAATCGAGGCATCTTATATTTTATAACGTATTATAATTTTTTTTGTAACAAATTACATCCTAGATTTTTCCTATTAAATGATGATGACCTGACCAATGAATAACCCCTCAGTGAATGAACGTTGCCCATACCATATGAAAAAATTAATACTTACATATTACTCTTTTTTCAGGTTGAAATTTGCATAGTAGCTCCAGAAAACCAATAGATTTTTTAACTGTAACCTATTAAAAGATTTTTTTAACTCTAATAATATTAAATTCTTTTTATTCAATAACTGTCCTCGTGATGTTCCATGTTCGAAGTTGAAAGTAAATCTTGTTATTTGACACTTTTTACATTATTTAGATATTCCTTCAAAAATATCGTACAAATATCAAATTTTCAAAAATTTATTGATTTTTTTAGATATTTATGCATTTGGTAGGAGATAATGAATATCACTGAATAATATTCTAATTTTGATTCTAATTAAAAATCAGAGTTATCAAATTCTTAATGGTGATACCATTGAAAAAAAAATTATATTATTAAAAAATGCAATTTAATTTAATCAATTAAATTTAAATTACTAATCTATATAATTTATATTCATATTATTACATTAATAATTAATATATAATTTATATTATTGTAATGTAAATTAATTGAACAATCCCCCTAGATTCTCCAAAGGGAGATTAAATTAGGTATTCATCGTGCATATTATGATGCACGTTAATAATTGTATATGTTATAATAGGAAAGAAAAGTTTGATAATTGAATTAATTTGTTACGTAATTAAGGCTTGAATTAAATTGATATATATTCTTTCTTTTTGTCCTTTTTTAATTTAATTATTCTTCCATTAATCTTTTTCCGTTTAATACTTTAAATAAATAAAAACTTACACTTTTTAAATAAAAACTTACAATTATATTCAAAATTTTGAAATGTATGCAATACTGCTTTCTTTTTCATTGCAACAGTTATTCTAACTAATCGAAGAAAGTAAATAAATACTACGAGTTTTAGAAACATTATCCTGTTCATTCACTGGGATACCTTTGTTCATTTATTAGGAATTTATGTTTATTTATTGATCATTTGGTTCATTTTTTTTGTTGAATTCTATGATAGAATTTTAACTCTGCTGTTCTCTTCAATTCTATATGGGCCAAATAAATATATATTATCAAAATATAATACAATATATACATAACTTATATAATATATGATTATAATAATAATAAAATATGATTTTAATGATATATATATATGTAACTTATATAATATATGATTATAATTATAAATAAAATATGATTTTAATAATATCTATTGAAAACAGATAGGGGTAGATCGAGTATTTTATTTGTTCCATTCTTTTTATAAATAAAGTATAGCAAAACAAAATTTGTGAAGAGTCTAATGAACCTAATGAGAAAGTAAGGAGGATAAAAGAATTAATCAAAACTATAACTATTAAATCTTATTAGAATTATTTAGAACTTCAGTAATGAAGTAGCTTGTTTACAGTTATAGTATTCAGAATGTTAAATAAAAATTTGAATACTAATTTTGACTCACATGTAATTTAAATATTCATTCACTAGACAAGTCATCCTAGTTGGAATAAAAATTATTTTAGTATTGTAGCTTTTGTAAACTTCATAGTTATACAAAATTTTTCTTATTTTTACTCATAGAATATAATATCATTTTTCTCTCAATAAATATAATATAATATAATATAATAACATCATTTTGCTCTCATATAAATCATTTAATACATAAATATCACTCAATATATAAATTATCGTCATGCAAGACTTGTAAGACTTGAGTAATATATACCATTCATTATTTAATATAGGTGGGATGGTAACTATTTAAGAAAAAAACCTAAGAAGATATTGGAAGTTGATGAATCTAGAAGTTCATATTATAAGGAAGATATTGGTAAAGGAGAAGATTACAAAGATGCAAATGAATTAGAAGAAAACAATAATAATTCCAAAGAATATAATAACGATACATCAAACTCTATTTCGTCCTGGAAATTGACATTGCCTGATGAATTTGCGAATATAAGATTCATTAATAATAATACATATAGTGGTCGTATTAGTAAAAAAATGATGGAAGGTGAAGGCGTATATAGATGGTCTAATGGTGCTCAATACAAAGTAAGAATTTTTCATTGCTATCATTACATAAATATATATAAATATATATAAACTTCACAAATTAATATACATAATTAATGGAATAAAATAAAAATCTTAAGAGAAAATCAGGAATTTGTTCTAAAATTTCAAAATTCTTTGTATATTTAATTCATTCAATGCTTAAAAATTTATATCACTCTAGATAACATTCTAATAAATAATAATATAGTTATTAATTAAATTATTATTAAATATTTAATCATATTTGAGTAATAAAAGTGATCGAAATTCTACGTAAGTCAAATATATTTTTGAGAAACTTTTAAGACATTTTTAAGACATATTTTTTCAAGACAGTTTCAAAATATTTAGTTATTTCAAAATTGAAAGACTACATTAAAAATAAAAAGAATTGTACATACATACTTATTTACATATCTTTTACATACAAGATATATATACTACTTTATATATTTTTTATTAAAAGTATTGAATGTACACAGTTTATCTAAATACGCACTATTTTAATTATTAATTATAATATGTGATATTATTTTAATTTATTTAAATTATAAAATTTTTCGTTTGTGAATTTTTTAGTTTTTACTGTTCTTGAAAATTATATGCATAATTTTATAGGGAGAATTTGAACAAAACTTTATGCATGGAAAAGGTTTACTAGAATGGAACAATGTTTGTTGGTATGAAGGTGATTTTATGAATGGCTACCGACATGGTAGAGGAATTATGGTGGATGGAGAAAATCGTTACATGTATACTGGTCAGTGGTATATAGGTCAGAGACATGGGAAAGGGTAAGTAATAAATATTAATAAAGTCAAATACAAGTCAAATATTTTTATAAATCAGAAAACCTGCAATCTAAAAAATCACCTTTACAAATTTTTTTTATAAATCTGTAGCAACAATCTAAAAAAAGAGTTATTAAAAATATTAAAGAAATTGTTAACATACGTAAAATTTACCTTTTTAAATTTGTTATTAAAATATAAAGTCAATATAAGGACATTTGTTAAAAATATTTAATGATCTTGTTTCTGAATTGATTTGCCTGTAATTTTACTTCTAAACTTGGACAGCATGTATTTATATTAATTTTTATTTTATGATATGTCTGGTTTATTCGTATAGACACTATTATACATCTATTACAGTTCATTTGAATATATTTATATTATAATAATATGAAAAAATACTTTATATAAAAGTTATTTATCTTCATCAGGGAAAACTTAATTCATTTCAATTCTTATTTACAGAAATTTCAATATCAGTACAATTTTTTTAAATCAAATTATACTCATCCTTTTTTTAAAAAATGACGAATCTTAAATACTATTCCTTTTTATTAATACTTTAAACGCAAGAATAGAAACGAGAGGAGGATTGTGTGTAGAATGGCGGAAATGAATTAGGATTAGAAAAAATTGTTGTAAAAAAATAGGAAAGTAATTGTCGAGGGAGAAAGACTCATACGGATGGTAGAAAGCAAGGAGTGGCAGAGTTCATGTATGTCAGAGCTTAGAGGATGTGAGTCGTAGACTTGTGGGATCGTAAACAACAAGAATTAAAGGAATTACAAATTTTCACGTAGAGAAGAAATCAGGTCACTTGCCAATAAATGTGGTAGTAGAGAAAGAAAAGGAAAAGATTTTAGAAGGATGCTAGAATGGAAAGTGAGAAAGATTTATTTATGAGATAGAAGCAGTATAACGTAGCATATACATATATGTAAGTTATGAGAGTTGATATAAAAAAAATTTGAAAGGAGTTGAAAACCACAATTCAAAATAGCCCTATAGAGAAGAAATGGAGGAACAGAAGAATTGGAAAAACAATCCGGTAGAGTACAAAAAATACAGGTTAAAAAAAACAAGAATAAAAAGAGCATATTGAAAGAAAGTGCTGAGCATGAGAGCGATAATTGAAAGAAAAAAAGAAAAGATGATTTAATTCATTCTTTAATCTAATTTAACTCATTCTTGAATTAAATTCAAAATAGAATAGTTTGATTTATTCTAGAGTATTTAATAAATATATTCACAAAATATGTTCGAGTATTTCAAGATAAAAACATAGTATCCATGTGTTGAAGTTTTAAACAAATTTTTCGTTCGATTATATTATATTACAATCGTTTTAATGCCTTTTAGTAATAAATTTTTAATTTCTTACATCGTAATCCCTTTTAATAGTAAATTTTTCATTCAATAACAATGAAATATTCTTATATCATAATTTTTTTAATTTCTTATAATCCTCTGTCCATTAATGATTGACTGCATTAAATGTAGTTCGGCGCAATGTATAAAACAATATGATCGCGTGCTTGTATTTGAGACAGATAATGACCGTGTGGCCAAGTACAATAAGAGATTAGTATAATTTCGACATAAAACCGGAGATTGCGATAAATAGACTGTATATAAGGGATAGATTCACGGATCGGACGTCGCACGGAATTGTAGTTGACTAACTGACTATTTATTATAATTCTTAGTGACTATTTCACGTAATAATAGCAGAAATAGCAGTGATAGTTGAAATATGGCGGTATAGCAGAAAGACTGATTGTATTGATGACGCACTGACAAACCCAGTGTTTGAATTAAATAACTGTGATACGCACTCAGTGATTGTATTTACGCGCTCAGTGACACGCACTGATACACATTTGAAACCCATTCTTGAATAACGCAATGTTGAATTTTATATATCGTTTTTACCAACGTATTGACTTTATCGCACTCACTTCCCCGTTGACGACAAGCCTGCCTTATAGGAAAGTGATGGTGAGTGTAGGTCAATCATTTTGAATCGCGAGCCGTTTGTTTGCCCTAACGTAAATACCTCTAAAAACAGTGAAATTGTTAAACATCGATAGGATGATCGATGCCAGCCATTTTTAGAGGACATTAAACATGACAGGCACGCGGGTCAGCGGCCAGGAAAGTAAACAATAAACTATCGCGTCAAGAGCCGCGATAAAGCGTAGTAGATGTTAGGACTTCTTGCCAATGTAAAAAATGGGCGAGTCGTTCTCCTTATATTAATTATTTTGTGTAGACAAGAAACCTAATGTCTTTCGTACACATAATTCTAATAACTAGAATGGGAAATGACCCGAAAATGACTTTGCTCTGTTCATACATGAATTATTTCACATAGATATTAGTTTATACCTTTCAATATTTAAAACAATTGTTACATTTTGCAAATATTTCCTGTTAATAACTTTTTAATAAAAAAGATAAGCGACTACTCGTAATCTTTTAGAGATTATTCAGGAAAGTTTCCTAAAACGTCACTTTTACATATGTATTTCTAATTTTTAAGCGCATCGTGATCACAAACTCTTCAAGATTAAAATTGTTCAAAACAATAATATTGACAACGTACATATATCAAGGTCAAGCATGAGAATGACTTATTTCTGTATAATTACTGTGTAAATTAATTTATTCTTAAAAAATTAAAATTAGAGTTGTCAGCTGTAGTATAAATTTTTTTGTAAATAATTATCTATTTATTGCAAAAGTTACTCTCGTTACCGTGACAATGGTTCATACGATGGCGATTGGGTAATGAACGAAATGAACGGGATTGGATTACGAATTTATCCAAGTGGTTCTCGTTACGTGGGTCAGTGGAAAAATGGAGTACGCGACGGTATCGGTACTATGGTCTGGTCTAATGGAAATCTTTATCGTGGGGAATGGAAATGCGGTGCAATGAATGGGTTTGTTAATCTTTATTTTTATGATGAATGAATTAAATACATAGCAATATTATAATCTACAATAAATGATATAAAATTTTATGATATAATAAAATCTATGGAAACATAAAATATAATATAAATCTATTATAATATATATAAATTTACAGATATGGAGAATACGTATGGAATGGATTTTTTAACAAAACGTTTACTTGGCCACAAGAAGCATCATATATAGGTTACTGGCGTCATGGAATGCGTCATGGCAAAGGTGAATTTATATTTTTATTCTGCAACAAAGTTTGATGAAAGTGATAATAAAATTGCTATTATAGGAGAAATAAAATTGAATTCTATTGGTGGAGCTAAGTATTCTGGTTATTGGAAGGATAATAAAAAACACGGTTACGGAATTATAATCGGTAATATGAATATTTTCTAAAATTAAATTTTGTAAGAAAGATACAATATATACCTATGTATTAATCAGGAGTATAGTAGATGAGATATATGATGGCTATCTTTTTTTTATAACGTATAGATATCCATATTACTTATATTTTTTCAAATGATAATGAAATTTCAACTAAAAATAAACTTCGGCTTTTTTAAATTCGAGTTGTAGAGATAAAATAATGTATTTATGTATGTAGTAAATAATTCAAGATAAAACTTAATTTTTCATAACAAAGCAAAAGAGACTGAACAAAATTGTAATCCTATAAATATTTTCGAATTACAGAAGTTTGACTTATTGAATGTTATTAATATTGCTAATACTAATTAAATTACAAGCGTTAATTGTTATGTAATTTAAAAACATTTTAAATTTTGAATAAGATTATTAAGAAGATTAATATTTTTTTTATATTCTATGTTATATTATATTTCTTATGTAATTTTAATGCATCAAACATTGTATCGAATTAAAAACATTTTCATTTTATCCAGGAAGTAACGGGGAAAAGTTCGAGTCTGATCCATTATTTTTAAATGATAGTTTGTGCGCTCCTAATGTTGTAGCCAATAATTTAGAAAATGAAATAGAAACAAAGAATGAAAAAGAATGCGTGCGTACAGTCAAAGAAATAAAACCATTGTAAGTATATAATTAGATAAATAAAATTTAAGAGTATTTGTAGAAAACATTGTAAGTGACAAACATTAAATTTTTCAAGAAGGAAAAAAAATTATTCAGCTTCAAATTATTTACCAAAAATTTATTTATATTACTTATTAAAAATTTATTAAAAAATTTGATTTTTCTTTATTGCAAAATTTATTACTTACTAATATGATTAATTTGTAATTTTGTAATTTGTTTGATGCATCACAAAATTTTCTATTTTTCGAAGTCGATGTTCGTAAAAAAAAAAAATTCTACAAAACTCTGTATGTATTATTTCTTTGTTATAAATAAGACTTAATTTATCATTCATTTAAATGTACAAACACTAATTTTGTTTGTTCCTACATAGAAAAGCATTCATATAAAAAAGCAGAAATATTTTTTAATACGTTCTTTTTATTTTCAAATAGTATTACAAATGTATTTAAATATGTCAATTTGAATTAAAAAATTTATACATATTAAATTTATACACTTACAGATTTCTTTGCAAAGACGACATTTTTAATTTTGATATTTGGATTAATATTGCAATGTTAATAATAATTAGAGATACTATTATTATTATATTATTTTTTTTTTATGTACTTCAAAATATCATTATCAAAACTTTAAAAATTCATATTTGTAAAAAATATTAGTTATTAATTTCAGATTATTAAAAAAGCAAGATCATGAAAATATCGATCTGTCCTATAAAAACATGATCTGTACTTTTTAAATTAAGGCAATATTGACAAATTTAAGCAATAACTTAGAATGTCCATTGCAATACTTAACTGGTTTTTAAAGTTATTAAAAAATTAGGTTTCAATTGCGGAGACCGATCGAATATTCTTCACCACATTAGTCTCCACTAATATTTTTATTTATAATTGCATCATACTATATACGCTATAGAAATGTGGAAGAACTAATTATTTTTAAAATGGTCAGTATCTAATATTACTTTCAATTTACTCGTTTTGTGTGTTTCACTTTTTAATGAATAAAGAAAATAAAAAAATAATAGTGTTAAATGGTTTCATAAATTTATTGTGATAAAACTTCTGTGTACAGATTTTACTTGTAATAACCTTGACCTTCATACGATATGTACCTAAATATGATAACAAAATGCAGGAAATACATTTAATAAATAAAATATAATTAATTTCTATTTAATTGTTTATAGATTTATTGAGAAACCTGACCAATTAACAGAAATCTTGGCAACTCCTATTCTGAAACCAGAACAGTTTCTACATTTATTTTATTATATAGCTCGTCTACTAGATCCAAAGAGTTTGGAACCGTCTCTTGTACTTTCGACTTCATCTGGAAAATGTTACAGTTGTGAAAACGAATCCTGCTCTTGTTTGACATATTCAGTTTCAATCGGTTATTCCTATTTATATTTTTTGTTAATAAGTAATATACAATAAATGCAAATTTTACGCGGTTTTTCTTACACGAGTACGAAAAAAATACTAAAGAAAAAGCCAATATAAGTTATAATAAAATTTATTTTACATTCCATTGGTAATTATTTTTAGAATAGCCTAACTTTTACTTTGACTTAATGAAGTCAAGTAGGTAAAAGAAATTCATACAAAAATTCACGTAAACAAATTAGAGATTATTATATTATTAAAAAGAAACTTGCATAAATCAGGGAACGGGTGTAGTATTATGTTTCAAACATAAATTAGTAAATTATTTCTTAAATGCGTCAATTCTCAAAAATATTAAAATTTTATTCATTGATTTAATTAATATTTCATTTCTTTTAAAGCTTAATTAGTTGAATGCATTTATTTCTAATATCAGAAATGCAGTTTTCCTTAGAAGATTAATACATGGGAAATAAAAATAAAGATTTAATTCAATGTTTTTTTAACATTACTATTTTTGTCATTTTTATATTGAGAATATATTGTTACCATTCATGTTATTTTTTAAATTTAATTACATAATACTGTTTTCGATATTCGAATTACTTCTATATAAAAAAAACTTCCGTATATGTTTATATATTTCAAAAATAATATCTCTTTGATACAGGATGGTCCGATATTCGTAGTACAACCAAGTAGGGGGTGATTCTTGAAAATAAGAAAAAAATTTGATATAACATTTTTTTATCTGGGGCTCGGTTTTTGAGATAATCGACTTTAAAGTTTGTTCATCTTTGTGAACGATTGTTTATCGTTCGATAAACAACGATAGTTGTTTATTCTTCTACCGCGGTTGTCTCCGTCCGAGATAGTGTTTACAAACATTATTTATTGTGTGGTTAAAGTAATACAAGTTGTTCTTATTGATATTTTTATTCCTTATTAATATTTTCTATTGCAATAATACAACAATACAGTATACTGTTACAAGTATTATTGAAAATATCCTCCTCGTTGCTGCATACATAACTTTGCTCGACGAATTAATGATACCTGAACAGAATGTAAAATGATATCGTTTTTTAATTTTTCGAATTTCTTCATAATCTTTTGCTTTAAATATTTGAAATGGTTTTGAGACAACCGCAGTAAAGGAATAGACAACTAATTCGTTTACAAAGATGAACAAACTTTAAAGTCGATTTTTTCGAAAACTGTGCCCCAAGTAAAAAAATTATACCAAATTTTTTTCTTATTTTTTGACGTAAAATCATTCCCTGCTCAATTGTACTACAAATTCCGGCCTATCCTGTACATATGCTAAATATTTAAATATACTTTGCATGTTTAAATAATCAATTCTTGATGAATTGATCAATTCAATAATGCAATATTGTTTTTTATTGCAAAATCGCGATATTTTTCAATTCTCGTAAATAAACAAAAAGCATTCGTGCATATTCATATTTATGAAATAGGATAGCGACTAATGCAAAAAATATTTTAATGCAGATGCAATTACAGGTGAACAGAATGATATTTCACAAACAAATGCATTTAAAGAGATGATAGACTCTAATTGGAGATATGAAGAACGCTGGACATACAATTGTTTAATGTTTCATATGTTTCGTTTACGTCAAATTTACAATAGTTATGCGAAATTATTTACCAAGTCAGCGCCAAAATGCAATCTTGCAATGAGTAAATTGTGTTTATGGCAATTATGGAGGGATTGTGGTATCCATGAAAAAAGATTTAGCCTCGTTGAAATTGACAGTTATATTGGTACATATCCATTAATATTAATTATATTATTGTTATATCATTCATAATATACAGTATTGTGCAAAAACCTTGAATTATGCATGATAGTGATCTCATAATGATAATAAATATATCTTTAAAGAATATACAAATATTTTAATACTTTAATATTTTAAATTGGATATTTTAAATATTAAATATTTTAATATTTTAAATTAGATATTTTAAATATTAAATATTTTAATATTTTAGTGTTTAAATTTTGCTGGTATATTGTATGTCTAAAGTAGAACTAAAATATTATGTAGCAGTAAGTTTATAATTCATTAAAAAGTTATAAGGAAAATATAAAATATGATAAATATAATCCATAGATTCGATTTCAACGATAGATTAGTTGAGAGGAACTAATCTACTGGTTTCTCTCACCAGATTTTCATTAGACCTTACATCATTAGATTTCTACTGGATCAGTAGAAATATTCATTATCTTTAAAAGCAAAGAATTTACAATACAGAAGTATCTATCAATATAAAATTAATTAATTACAAGAATCAAAACTGCGAAGAAATTCAGTCCACAGTAAATTTTATAGATTCCGAAATAATACTAATAATGTATAAATGTGTATGGCTTTACATTTCATGTTTTCGTTATATTATAACTGAATATGAAGCATTTATGGAATTTTACATGAATTTTACATGATACTTTATCTATAAAACACTGACAATGTTTGAACACTAAAATACAGAATACCCTATTACATATTTTCCAAATATAATTTTTTAAAAATATTTCATCAAATAGAATTCTAAATTAATTCTTAATTAAACAGATATATAACGATTTAAAATAAGTTACTGGAAGATACAAAGTCAAAAATATAAATAAAATATTTCATATATTGAAAAAGAAATAACATAGAATGAAAAATGAATTTAATAGAAAATTACATATTTAGCAGGAGATTCAATAGAATTCTTACTGCCATGGGCGGAAAAAAAGAACATTATCCAAGTTAAACATTTTTTTAAGAAGTAAGAATAAATTTAAACTAATATCAAGTATGTACTTTTACATTCATTTATAAAAATAAAATATTAGGCATTAAAGATATATTTATTATATTTATTTATGAAGGCAAAATATTCATTTGCACAGTGTTGTACAATAAATCAATTTTTATTTTAAGTAGAAGGAGATTTGGATTTCGTATCATAAATATATTAGTATAAATTTTCTATCACTAATATACAATATATTACTGAAATAGCGAAAAATGAAACTACTGAGATAAAAGATCCTCATCATCCATTCGAAAAGATTGAAATCTGGCAATTTTTACATGCGTTGTTAGAAACTTCATGGCATTTGTACACTAAGTATAACGACATAGAAATCGAAGAAATGAATGGAAAACTCGCCGGAGGTTTGCACAGATTTTTAAAAAATGACGTATATCCTCATGCTGGCAATCATATTGGTATGTGAGTAATATAATAATATAATTATAAATAGAATAATAAAATATAATTAATATAATATAAAATAATGTAATTATAAATAAAATGTTATTACAAAAAATAATTCTTTTGCAAAGTTAAGAAAAGCAATTTGTGCCATACGGAAGAAAGTTAATTTACATTTGTATAATATTTTAATGATTTTTATTACTTCTTAAAAATAAAATGATCAAATGAATAAAACAAATATTTATGATTCTGTAAAAGAAGTCTTCTGTGTTATCAATTTTTTAGGGAGAAAAAAAGAGAAAAAGCAAATACAACTAAATTTTTAATTGATATCTTCTAAATAAAATAATAATAATATGATAATAAATATAATATAACAATATAATAATAAAAAATAATAATGAATAATATTTTCCAGGTAGTTTATGTTACGAAAATCAGAATTTACTGCCTATGTACTGTGTCTTTGAATTGTATCAACAAATTGGATATCCACCTTCTGTGAAAGATCTTCTTCGAGCAACGTGCAATTTAAAAGGTAAACTAATTATCTATTATTTTTTAAATCTTAAAAACTTCTTTCTATTACCATTTTCCAAATATTTTCCATTTTCGAAATTGTCTATATTCATATTTTTATTTTATATGACTAGCTAGCATTTTAGATTCACAATGAAAATAATTTTGAATTTTGAGCAATAAGCTTTTTTAATAAATTATTTTTCCTCCTTTATCGGTCGACCAATTGTATGTACATAGTACCTTCCAATACGCTTTTAGAGAGATATTAGGTAATAAGAAGAAAGGATAGGGTGGCAAAGCGGAGGAAAGCACGCAGAAAGAAAGAAAAAGGGTATGCATTTCATCCCAGGGTCTGTTAGTAAATTTATTGCTATTTATGGTAGAGCTGCAATAAAAGATAAGAGAGTGTCGATCAGAGCGACGTTCTCTTACACTTCTAGCTATATACGGGATACTTATTGGGTGTATTGTGCACGTGAATCTATGTATCACTCATATGATCTGAACCGTTTCATGGTTCATGAGAAGGATAGTGAAACATTCCGAATTTTTAACAGAACGAAGAAATAGGAGTTACAATGTTTGTATCGTTACTCGTAACTATACAAGTTAGGAACATTTTTTATCTACGTTAAATACTTTAGATACTTTAGATCTATGTTACAACGGTATGACCATATGCGCTATTAAAATTAATAAGTTGCAGGTTACTTTTACTTTAAGAATTTATTTTATTATTTTATTTTATTATTACTATTAAAAGCAATAATAGAAGTATATATAAACTAATACAAGAGCTATAAAAAGTTATTAAAATTAGTAGACTATAGATTTTTATGCAAAATTATATTTTCTGAAAATATATAGTGAAGAGTATGATTGTACTAATGACAATGAAAAATTGTCGATAATTTAAACTAATAAAAATCGTTTCTTTTTTTTCTTTTTTTTTAAGATAATTTTACATAATGTAACTGGTGAGAAAGTGAAGATATCTTTTCCTGAAAATTGTAAAAATTTAAACACGTGTGAAAAAATTAAAAAAATTATGTTTATGAGTAGATCCAATATGGTTTTGAAAATTGAAATTTTCTTTTTAGGACAACTTTTCTTATAACTCGCCGTATGATTTTTTTTCATCATTTTATTGAACTTTGAATACTAGATGACGAAATTTTAGAATTTTTGTCTTATTATAAACTTATAAATAATACTGATTGTCATTGCACGATGTTTGTGAATATCATTACTGCTCGATGATGTTTGCGAGTTATTTGGAGTTTAATATTACAGGAATACAATACTTGTGAATATTATATATTTATAACTGCTGGATAGTGATTGCGATTGCTATCTAAAAGATATTTCCGAATATAAGTTAGAATCCAATGTTTATGAGCATTGGCAGATGTGGTTATTGAGAATGATGTTGACTGTAAATGTAAAATACTTTCGGATGCTATTATCACTTATCAACTGCATGTGAAAATGAAGGCGGAACACATAACACGAATCACATTTGTCACAGATAAACTTTTCTTCCCTGTGCTCTTACCATTATATAGATTATAACAGCACTAAAAATAGTTTCATCTTCGCTTTTGAATGTAAAATTTTTAGATTTCAGTTTAACGAAGTGCAACGTTTTGGTGAGTTGCAAATAAGTACATAATTGAAGAATATACGATCCATGGTTCGCGGATTGCTTACCTATGCTCACCATTGCTAATCTATAAAATATCTATTTATCTACGAAAATCGTATCAAAATTCATCCAATATTCATACACAAAGACAGATGACCATCAGGGACTTTATTTTAAATTACGTAAAGGTGTTGCGCAAAATCTGTGAATTTAATAAGGATTTACAAATATTGATATTTTAAAAATTAAGTATTTTTTTCTTTGAGAAATATCGTTGCACATAAAGAGCTAATAAAGTTTTTCAACATAAAAAGCATAGATATTTATATAGATATATATAAATCTTACAAAAAACATAATTTTCTCAACCATTTTGTTATTTGAAGAAAGCAAATTTGAACAAAATATATGACATTAAAATATTTTGTTCAATAAACAATTTACATTTTATATTATGCATGTAAATTCTGCTTAAGTCCTAGTTCCTAAAATAATGATATTTTTATATTAAAATGTAAATATATTGTAATAATATACATAGGTACGGCAGATTCTTCGACCACCGTTGAAGCTATAAAAAATTTTCCGGATGGATTTAATTTTGTCACAGTAGGTGAAAAAGTCAGTTACTTACTGAAATTTGATGAAATTTTCGTATTACCTGATTGTATGATTAATATATCAAGAAAAAATGAAAATCTATATAGTAGGTGTAACACACTCTAGGTGTAATTTTTTCATTTATAATTATTCTTCAACATTTATATTGCAGCTAATGAATTATTAGTCTTTGGACAATTAGGGATTTCAAAGATGACAGAAATTATGACGCTAATATGCCCTGGAATAAAAGACGAAAGCAGTGGTATAATTATAAATATGGATTATAAGGTACATTATTACAAACCAAATTAAATTTTAATAAATGAACTATTGTTAGTGTAATTATCATTATTATTTGATTGCTTTTGCTTTGATATTTTTAATTTTGAATATCATAATGTTTAAATGATATTATTATACATTATCAAATTTTAGCGTTATGTCCAATTTAAAACGAAAAAAATAGTAATTTATACTAAAATGACAGTTAGTAGATAGCTCATTATTTTTTATAATCACTTGTGATTAATTTTGTATAGTAATTCCGACTAAAATTGTACAATACCAATAATATTAATAATTATAATCTTTACACGTCATTATCATGCAATTTTTATCTTGTATAATATGCATTAAAATAATTATTAATTAAAAGTGAAATTGAAAGCAAATAAATTAGTAAACAATATGAATAACGATATGAAATGCAAATTATGTAAAATCGAGTTTCATCAATTATTTAAACATTATAGTCAACTTTATGGTTACAAAATTATTATTGATTACATCAAAAGCATAAAATATTATAAGTAACATAGATTGAAATATTTGTTACATTAATATTTATTCATATATCAATACTGAATATCATACTTAATTTAATATGTGACTAATATCAATATGATATAATGGTCATCAATGGTTATTTACAGATATTACAAAAATTGCGTTTCTTCTAAATTATCTCTCGCTTAAATGCATATTAATTTTATAGACACATCGTATACAATATTATGCATAATTTACAGTATAGAAATTGAATGTTACAGCTAACTTTTCTTGAATTCTATGAAATAATACTAGAGGCAACAAAACAGTTACTCTCTTTAAAAAAGATCGTGAAATTATTGCATACGAAAAAGATTGAGGAGGAAGTAGCTTCATTCAAAACCAATAATTTACAAAGAAGAGATGATTCTCAAGTTAGAACAGTCTTCGATTAAGAAGAATTCTAAAATCAAAAAAGGAATTTTAATATAATTTGTTAAGATAATAATAATAAAATCTAGTTTCTGTCGTGCGAATCATATTGTATTTCTAATTTGCTTCACATTAAACATTCGAAACGATAAGGATTATGTTAAAGAAAACTGAGCAATTTTTACTGCATTTTAGTTTAAACATATTTATAGTATGCAAAATTGCAATTAAACTAAAAGATAACAGGAAATTAACAATTATAAATTAGAATTTCATTGATATGCTTTTAGATAAAAAAAAAGGAAAGAAAATAAAAATATCAATGTAATACTTCACGAAAGCAATTAATAGTTTAGAAAAAATAATTTAAATATATTGATAAAAACGATCTATTATTACCAATATTCTTCGAACTCGAAAAATATATTTAAAACTAAAATTTATTTATTAATGATAGCTTATGAAAAGAAATATTACTTTTTGAACATTTGCATCACATACATTTGTATATATATAATTAACAATTATAAAATCATGAATATAAATAAATTTTCTTCATAAGACCATTTTGTTAATATATCATAATCATAAAATTTTTTTGTAATACAATATTGCTGTTAATTTAACTGAATATAAAAACAGAAAAAGATTAAATTAAATCAAATGTATGATTTTACGTATTAGGAAATACGGTATATGCTTAGTTGCATTTAACATTTTAAAAAAATAAAACAAACTTAAGTAATAAGAATATTGAAATAGATGCAATGCATCCAATTGTAAAACTAATCGAACAGTATGAAATATATATACAAATACGTTGGACTTTGGAACAGGTACAGATAGAAAATTAATTCATGAAACATCATAAAATCGAAAAAAAACGTGGCAGTTGGCTTTTCTTAAAGCCACGGATGGAACGATTCAGTCTTGAGCGAGCAATAACAAAATTGTCAGTGTCATCGGAACAAGCGAATCCATTACGCATTATCACATAACGATGTAGTGGAACTTAATCGATATTCTCTTCCAAATATACTTTCATAAAAATCCCAGGGCTCAGAAAATCAGAGGATCAACAGTATCCAACTAAGTCGCTTATAGTAATGTTTCACTTTAAAATGCAATGTATACGCGTACTTCTAATCCATCGTATTGTTTCGGTGTCTTCGTTTTTTTTTTATGTTCATTTTAAAAATATTTAATATATATTATTAAGATTATATTAAGATAACATATATATTAAAATAATATATATTAAAATTTGATTAAGATTCTTTTGAATATCTATTAAAATCTTTATTACAAAAATAGTGTTTAATTGCAAAGCAATTTAATTAACGAATTTTACTTTTCTATAAAATAATACATATATATACATATATTTTTTTAATATATACAAAATGTAGATGAATGAGAAATAATTTAATTTGCTTGATTTGATATTATAAAAACAAATGTTTATGAACATTGAAAAACTTACATATAAAAATACAAAATCTGTTTATACACTAAATTGTAACGTATCATAGAATATGTACGTTTACAAATTGTGAATAATGTAATTAATGTAATCAGATAAATTGAAAAATGTTAAAAATAGAATAAACAGAATATATTAGGAAACGAAGACTTTAATAGATTTAGAAGTATCGCATCATGTTATGGTATGGCTTACACCGGCTCAACAATCGCTATAAATAATTCTAAAATATAAACTATATATACTTTTTATATAACTACAGTACAGGACAGCAAAATACGTTTTTATGACAATAAAGCTCGATAGTAAGTAAACGTTTTATTCGGTTTGCCGGTATTTAAAAAATTTTTAAAAAGTAAAACAATCACATAATTTCGTCTAAAAACAATTTTTTCCTTCCAATATAAATAAAATAATTTATTTTTAATTAATGGTATTAATAAAACATAATAAAACATATAATATAATATAAATGAAAAAGGTAAACAGTGAATTTACAAGACGATCGAAATGTAATTCACATTTTAAATTATTTTCACTGTTTTTGCATTCAAATTCGATATATTTTGTATTACTTTCTATCGATTCATTTACAAATGTGTATCTTTGAGACAAATATAATTTACTAATAATTAAAATATAAAAAAACAGGTTAATAAATGGACAGTAGAAAACATTTTTCGTAGAAATATCTACAACGTGTATGCGAATCACTCGGTAAACAGGACACCTTAGTTTAAGTAATTCAAATACAATCGAGCGACTGTTACATTTTACTTTGTTTAATTGATTATCGAAATACAATATTGCATGAACTAACGATTTTATAATATAACTAATACACGAATAATAAGTCTCTTTATAAAAATCGTCTGAATAATTATTGATGGTATGACTATTAAAAGGGGTGTAGAGCATAATGAGCCCCAGGACGTACAATATCTCTCACGTGAGTAATGTATCGTCTAATTCTTCTATTTTGCCTTCAGGCTGAGATAGAACTTTACGCAATACTTTGCTGACTACATCCGATAATGATTCTCTTGCACCGACATCCAAGAAAGCCATACAACGCTGAAAAATTCAATTCATGAAATTATAAATAACCAATACTAAAAATTTATTTTATAATTTTATCTTGTATTATAATTTTACACAATAAAATGAAATTGATAAAAATGTACCTGATATTCTTCTTCTCCTTGTTTCAGTCTAAGTACTGCTATGAGAGCAAGTTCACTGTTGGCTTTCACATAACCATTTTTTTCTTTTGTTCCATTTACCAACATAGGTAAAAGCGATTTAAGTAATTCTGGTGACATCTTTTCAGGTGGTATGTTACGAGCCAAATGAATGCAAACTTTAGCTAATAACTGTTTCACGTCATTATTATTGTTATTCATTGACTAAAAAATAAATTATATAAATTATTTACATATAAAGTTATAAATAAAATTAAAATAAAAAGTTATATACAATTATATATAAATTTATATATTTTTTTAAATATTCTTACTCGAACAAAAGGAGGTAAAATTTGTTGAGGTATAGGTTGTCCTTCATTCATAAGATATTGAAACAGGTAACCACAAGCTCGTATGCCATTCATGATTATTTGAATTCGGTCTGCACTCAAGTATGAAAGAATTACTACACAAACACGATCTTTCTCTTTGCTATTATAAATAGTTGTTGGCGATTCCTTTAATGCAACAAATAGTGCCGCAGAACGTCCATGTCTAAGCATCCAGTCAACACTAGTATCATTACCTAAAATTATTAATTAAAATATTAAACTTATTTTATTTAAAAAAATTAATAAAAAGAAGAAACAAAAGAATATTTTATGTTACATACATAACAAATCTTCATTAAGCGCAATGTTAAGTTGATCTGGACTGAGCCACCGTATCAACGCTCCAAAACAACCGGCTACAGCGTTCCTTGTAACATCTTCTGGATGTCCAAGCATGCTACTTAAAGTAGCAAAGACTTGTTTTTTCATTGGTTCTGTTATTCTATCACCAGCAGGCGTAAGCACACCTCTTAAAGCTTGCAACATTGTTTCTCTAAATAAAATGAATGTGTAAATTTTGATTGTACAAATATATAAATAATGTACAGACTGTTTCATTCAATTATTTAGTTTACCTAATAGCTGGATCATCACCAGTTTTTATGCCAGTATGAAGATCTGTGAATAGTGGATCGACACGAGTATGAATTACAATGAGATTACTTATAGCATAAGCGGCTTTTAATCTTACTTGTCTGTTACTATCATTCAATGCTTTTAAGAAAGTAGTTTGTAATTGTGGTAAAAATTGTTTTAACATTACTCCAACCTAATCAACGCATTTAAACATTAATTACTTATGTTAATTTTGTGTTATTATTTTTCTTAATATTGATCATAAATTATCTTACCTTGCCAAGCAAAATTGCAAGCGTTTCTAAAACTGCTGCTTTAACACTCCAATTAAAGCGATCACCGAGAATTCGAATTAATGGTCCAGTAATATGTACAACACTTGGTTGTAAGGCTGAGGCATTAGTTAATTTTATAACTTCTCCTAGCCCTTGAGCTGCTTGTTCTTTTGCTTCTGGTAGACCATTTAATATAGCTTCTCTGAATATTGGAAGAATAGGAGTAATTCCTTTTGGCAAACAGAATCCTGGCAATAATTCTTGTCCCTTTAAATCAGAAACTGCAAACCGAACAGCTTGTCTAATATCTTGTACATGTGCAATTTGTTGATCAGATGCTAGAGTCTAAAAATGAAATTTAATATATTCATTTTAATGACATTAATTATATTTAAATAAAAAATTTTAATTACAATAACATAAGTAATATATTAAATAAAAACAATAACATAAAGTAATATACAATAAAATAAAGTAATATATTAAATAAAAAAATTATTTTACTTTAGTAACTGCTGTAAGTGCTTCCCAGCTCATCTGTAGTACATCTTTATCGTTATCCGTAAATAAATGAATGAGACCTCGTAATAACTGTGGAACGTATTGACTATAATCTGCGCGTGTATCCCGACAAAAAGCACATAACAAAGTTGCAGCACTTCGACGTCTAGATAAATCGTCTGCTCTTGTAGCTTCCATAAGCTGATCCATAATTGTTCTAATACCAACTTCATCAGTAACAGATAGAATTACTGTTTGACAATATTCTAACTCTTGAACTTCATTTGGTGTTCCTTGAGCACTGGAGAGAGCAGTCAATAGCCCTGGTAGAATTTTGTGGAGAAATCTTGTTAATGCTTCACCTGCTACACTTGCCAAAATTGATAACGCTTTTGTATTAACAGGAGGAGTTGTTAATTGAGGTACTAAATATGGTAGAACAACACGAGATTTGATTGCCATTACTTGGCGTAAACCATCTAAAGTATTCTCTGCTTCTGCTGAATCCGGTGAATTTAATTGTGTTAACATTGCTGGTAATATGTCATCTAATGCTCTAACTCCTACAGTTGAATGCAAACCATCGAAAGTTTTAGCTGCTGCTTGTCGAACTTCTGGTAATGGATCACACAACGCTTTTCTAAAATACAAATAATGGTTTTTATAATTATCGAATCACTATCTTAAAATTTTTCATTAACATTTATTGTATAAATATAAATTTACCTTACTGTTGGAACTAAACTAATTACAAAGGTTATCACCATGTCCTTATTTGTACTTGTCATAATTTCTGATAATCCAATACATACACCTTGACGCTGATCAGCTTGATCACTTTGTAAACCTTTCTCCAAAATGGGTATAATTTCTGGTAACACTCTTTCACCTAATTTTCTAACTAGATCTCCTAAAGTTCTCGCTGCCACCTGTCGTTTATCATTACTTGTACTAGCTAGGCAGCCAAGTAACAAAGTAAATAATGTTGGTAATATTTCTCTTAAAGTTCTTGGCGTATTCGTTACAACAACTTTCCATACATGAAGAGCAGCTTGGCGTACCATTAGTGCAACATCTGATCTACCCATATAGAGTCCGGCTAAAACACGATTTCGTCTTTCAGCACCAAGGGCATTAATAATGGCATAATGTGACTGTTCAGTTCCAAAATTATCATCTTCACTTGCTGTTTCTGTTGACATTTTTCCCGAGACTCCAGAAATTCGATATAACAAATCCCCAAGTAATTGAACTGATGAATATCTAATACGCCAATTATCATCAAAGAGACTCTTTTCTAATTCTGGTAATAACAACATAATAGCAGAATCAGCATAAAGATTAACAATACGTTGTCCCGCTCTAAGTGCTGTTTCACGAACATATTCATTTTCATCAGCTAAAGCTTTCAAAATAGGATTAATGATTTGTCCAATATAAGGTGTAAATTCTGTGGTAAATGCACTTGGCATGTAAATAAACATCATAATGTAACCATCCTTGACATGAGGAGCTATATCAGTTCTTTCTGCGGTACTAATAATTTCAGGCATAAGTTTATGAAGTTTTTCAACACCTAATCCCCTCACAACTTCCGAAAGACCTTGTGCAGCACCTGACCGATCAACGCTGCTTGTTTCAGATGTAAGCGTTTGCATTAACCATGGAAGTAAATCTTCAAAACTAGATTCACCCATTCCTCGTACCATAGCACCTAACGCTCTTGCAGATACACTTCGTACTTCTGGTACCGGATCTAATAAACTCGTTTTTAAACCAGGAATAATGGTTGGTAAATATGGAGTTAAATCTTTTTGATCAGTTAAAGAATACATATTTCCAATAATTTGAGCTGCCATTTTTCTTGTTTCTGTTGAACGATCCAAAAACGCTCGTTGTACTACAGGCATAATAAGAGCTAATGATGGAGCATCAATAAAATGTACAAACTGAGTATCTAAAAGAGTTTGGAGACAAGTAGCTGTTTTATGAGAAGGATCTTGTAAAGCTTTTAATAAAACTGGCACAATGGCTTGAATCTCCGGATTACGAATTACACTCCCAATAACTTTAAGAGCTTCTGCACCTGCCTCTTGAACTTTTGTATGTGAATCACTAAGTACTTCAATTAGTTTTGGAACTATACTTGGTAAACAACTACTAAGTTGTTTTGGGGCACAATATGCCATTGCACCCAATAATTCAACAGATCCTTAAAAAGTTGAAATAAAATTATATAAAATTTAACACGTAATTATTAATTTAAAGAATATTAATATTTCAATTATTTACCAGTTTTAGTCCTCCACGAATCTTCTTCTAATGCTGCTAATAAACTAGGTAAAACAAGTTTTACACCATGTGCAGATAGTTTACTCATAACTACACGAGCTGTATCATCAGTAGCCGTTCTGACATATTGACTTGAATCTCCAAAACACAGCAACAAGTGTGGTAATACATGAACAATGTATGGTTCAAATAACCTACCAAGCATTGTACATAACATTTCAAAAGCAAATAATGCTCCTTCTCGATGTCTATAGTTTTTCTTATCCTGAATGGCATTAGTTAATGTAGTCATGATATCAAGTTGCTTTAGTGCCAATATTCCCATACCCTTGATTATGCCTGCTAAACCATAAGCTGCACCTTTCCGTTCTCCATATTTGTCTGATTTTAACAACTGATCCATTAATTTATCTACAATTTTTGGTGCATCTTCTTTAATAGAAGGTACCAAATGTGGTAAACAATTAGCTACTGCTTCTTGCACTTGCTGTGATGGTGTGGAAAGAGCAGCAATTAAACGCATAACTATCGGTTTAATACGTGGGTCATCTTTGTCCAAGTGTCTTGCTAACGATCCCATAAGAATAACTACAGATTGTTTGATTGAATCGAAACTACCAATTTTTGGTGCTTTATCCATAAAGTCTTCAAAAACAGGTAACAAAGAAGTTATATTTGCTTTTCCATGAAGATCAACAACAGCTACAGCAGCAGTTAACATTTCTGTTCGGACAGCTTGATTTCTATCTCCTAAGCCAGTAGAGACAAAAAATTGCACAAGTTTAAGTATTGTATCGGCACTAAGAAGAGGTGCCATTTGAGCCAATGCAAGTGCCACACCTCGTCGTGGACCCCAAGTATCAATAGGTTGTTCAACCACTCGTCCAAAATCGTTTAATTTTGGTGGAATCATAGTTAATTTTTCTTGATACAATTGTAATAATTTATCCAAAATGATTGGTACTAGAGGGAGAACTTCAGTTAAACATTGTGCCAAAGCACAAGCAGCTGCTTGCTGTACAGGTTCTACAGGATGCGCAATGTCTTGGATTAGTTCATCAGCAAGTTTATCTGCATGCATTACTAAATCTGCGGCAGTCCATAACTCATTAGCAAGAATTTTATTTTCATCACAAATATCAAACTTAGCAATCCAAATTCTTCTAACAAGATGAGAAAGTTGTACAGAATCTTCTTTTTGAGATGGAAAAGCTTGTCTCACAACTATTAATGCTCTTAATGCTGCATCTCTTATTGTAGATAAAGAATTTTGTAATGCTCCAATTAAAGAATCTATATCTTCATTAGTTGCTATTGCAGTACCTGACTGACCACTACCGGATTGAGCAACATCTAATAATGTTGCAACTGCATGTGACTGTACTCTGCCACTTGTGATTTCCATTAATTCTATTAATAGATCAAACATATGTTTACGTGGAAGTAACTGAGGATGTTTCATATCTCTGAAATCAGAAGAACTTCCTCTTTGTTTAGCATGTTCTTGTATTATTTGTAATCCTTGAACTATCATATTATCATCCCTATAAGATAATAAAGTTTTCTTTATAAATGGAAAGATGTAGCAAAAAGTTGGTGCTGTAAATAATTTCTTGTGTTTTATTGTTGTTGTGTGTAAAAGATTTAATGTTCTTTTTACTGCAGTATCAAGATTTTCTTCTTCCCAAGCTTGATTGAGATCACACTGTGGTTGTAATTGTCGTAACGTAACATGTGCTACTAAATCACTAAGAACTGGATTATTTATTTTCACAATTTCTTTTAAATGAATATAAAGATCAGACATTGCAGGAGCAGCTAATGGTGATCCCAAGTTTTTCAAGATTAGAGGTAGAAAATCTTTTAAGTATATTGACAATTCTTGACTATTTCCTCGTATAGAACACATAGTTAGAGATACAACAATATCTATTCTAAATTTCAATTCCGTCAATCTTTTACGAATTGCAGTTTCTTTTATCATTTGCGCTTTAAGAATTTCTTCTTGCTTTGGTGTTAATTTAGGTTCTTGTATTTTTCCTTCCTTTTTTCGTTTCTCATATAATTCTCGCCTAAGCTGCAATTCTTCTTGCTGTTCTTTAAATGAATACACTTTACTTTCTCTTCTCATGTTCATTGAATTAAGAATATCATTTTCATCATTTGTTGGTAATACACTTTTATCATATAGTTCCCCTTCTGGAGTAAGATAAGTAAAGTATTCATCTTTAGTAACTTTTAAAATCTCTGGATCATCAAGTTTACTTGTAATGTTAAATACTATTCCAGGTAGTATGATATCTGGTATAATTGATATCACTTTTGTTAATGCATTTTCATAACTAGCAACAGGTTTATAATTTTGTACAAGTATTTTTTTAATTTCATGATTAAATGTACATAAAAATTTTTTTGGTACAAGATTAAAATTTTTTGCAATTTTAAACCATAAATTTGGCATTGCTTTATAAATCGCAGGATGATGAGATGGTATTAGTGCATCTCTTGTCATTTGCATCGCAGGTAATTCAAATAAAAAAGAACCTGAACAAATAGCAAATAACCCGTCTGCAATACATCTGCCAGTTATCTCACAATTAGAAGAATCTTCTTTATTTTCACTATCATTCTCAGATTTAATTTTTACATTTTCTAAGAATTTATTATATTCCATTAGTAGTTCTTGTGCAGAATCATATGTACTCAAACCAGTTAAAACTTTTTTAATTAATGGAAAACAACGTTTTCTTATTTTATATTTGGGAGCTGTCGCACATGTTACAATTGCTCTGTGAACACCATTTAAAGTTTTTTCATTTAATTTATCTCCAAATTCAATAATTAGTCTTTTGCAAAGTAACATGAGGTGATATAATATATCATCTCCACAAGTTGATAAAAATTTTTCTGAGAAGAATATTTGTTCATCAATTGCATGCCACAATACAGTTTGTTTGTCATTTTCCACTTGATTAGCAAGAACAAATTTCAGTAATAAGTAAGAAGCTACTAAACCTTCTGTGACTGCAACTGGTTGTGCAGACTGTTGCATAGCTCTGCTTATTGCTTGTATAAGCAATGGGGTTATTACTTCAGAATAAGAAACTACTGGTGTAGAAAAGAATAGTTTAATATAAGCAGTACGCACTGCTGCAGTTGAAGTTTTAGCAGTCATACCTTTTTTAAATGCATCTATTACAGATTTTGGAACATTATTTGCAAATTTATTAGACCACAATGCCATCATTTCAAGAGCATGAATCAATGTTTTCTCATGAACCTCGGTTTCAAGAACTTTAATAAAATGTTCACAGGCTGTTTCGGCTAATCTTTCAACACTACTTCCTGAAGCTGCATTGTAACTAAGATTGCCAGCACCTTGTAATACAGAAATTTTGTGAGTTGCAACTGTAAGTTTTCCTTCTGATCCATGAAATACAGCAAATACAGATGATAATAAATTTTCCAAAGCAACAGTATCTGAACATTGGAGAGCAAGTCTACGACAAGCTCCCACAGCTTCGTCTCTAACTAAATCTTCCTTTGAATACAAATTAGCAAATAATCCTTTACTTATATCTTGACTATACTGACTTAAATCAAGACTTAAACCACTTAGAATATGTCCAACCGATTCAATAATAATTTCTGGATTTCTTAACATAGCTTTTTGCAAAGCTGGTAACAGTTGACTTTTAAATTCATCATGAGATATTCTACGAAGAAGAGGTACAGCATTATGAACAACATAGAGATCTGGTTTTTTCTTACAACTAATAGTTAGTTTTATAAAAGCATCTATGGTGTTTGTCTGTAAAAGAAAAACAAATATTTATTTGCTAATATTTATTACAAAAAATAAAAAATATTAATATGAGAACAATTTTTTTTAACACAAATATTATCAAATATAAATTTACCTTCAATTTTATCACTAAATCACTTTTCTTTGCATTAACTAAATACATAGTTAATAAACTCGCAAGAACAATTACACCGTTTCCAGCTTCCAGTTTTGTTAGTGTTTCTAAATACACAATATCAATATTTTTAACACTTGACCATTGATGCGCAAGTAAAACATATACTTTATTTGTCAATTTTTTGTCCATAGATGCCAAAGCTGCTGCACTCAAATTTGCTTGTGCTTCAATAAGTTTTGGTAATTCTGAATTCATATCTGAATTGCTTTTGTATCCATGAAGAATAATTAATGTTGACCATTTTAATGCAAGATACGCTGTTAAAGACGTATTTATACTACAAAAAAACTTATTATTAGTAACTAAATATTAACACATGATATAAAATTTAAACTTTTTAAAATGAATATATTCTAGAAACTAATATAATTACATACGTAGGAACTACATTTTTATGCCATGTAGCCTGTTCTACAATAACATTTGTCATATGTTTTATTGTAGGTACTGGTTGCTTTTTTAACAGTTGCTCAATTAAATTTTTCACGTAAGATTGGGAAGCAGTATCCTTATATCGATGTAAAGTAGAAGATATGGTTTTGCAAATTCCATTGACAATTTTCTCATTGATGCCTAAAAATACAAAAATGATATTAATTTGAGTTAATTTTTAATAAAAAAAATTAACTTTAATTTTAACCAAAAGAATCAGATAAAAGTATCTCTTTTAATAAATATATACTACCATATTAATGTATAAAAAAAATATTAAGTTTGTATCAATATGTCCTTATAACATTATATATGTGCATATTTGTGATAATAATTCTATTTTTATAACTGATATTAAAATTAACAGAAAGATTAAAAAATTAAAAATTATAGGTGCAATGTATATAAAAATTGTAAATATTGTAATAAAAAATAAGATTATTATAAACATGGAATAAGTGGTCAAATTATGGTATTATATTTTACTAAAGAAAGAAAAACAATTATATAAACATAGCTCTTCTTTTCTGAAATATACACATTTGATTTTTTGAAAATTCATCAAAATAATTGTTAGATATAGAATTTCAAGCAAAATTTCTTTTAGTATATCAATTGTATTACTCGATATTATTTTTCTTGATGCATTAATTTCAAAATATATTTATAAGATGCAGAAAAATTTCCTCTTTTCATTAACAGGTTTTTAATCTACAAAATTATAAATTGTTATCAAGAGATTATTCGTATTTTCATTTCTTACCAGGATTTGACAACACACTGACGACATTTTGTAGAAGCACTCGCCGCTCGTTTTTACTGGCGGTTTGAATTCGATTCGGTAAATCTTTTAATGCTTTCGTTAACTGTAACAAAATCAATCATAAGGAATTAGTAATTACACGACAATAATATAGTTTCCAAACTTCCACGTGACAGACTCACCTCAACATCCGCCATATTTCTTCAAAAACCGGACTATCTTAAAGCGCCATCCATCATTGGCTTAAATAATATCCAAAATATATGTTACTGAAAATTATTATTCTTTTGAATTATGTATCTTATTTAATTAAATGTGTATTTTAATAATATACTTCGGACATATATTTTAGGAATATATTTTAGGAATATATTTTAAGCATATATTTTTTATTTAAAAAAAGAATTATCAAATATTTGTTTTTACAATAATATAAATATCATTTTACTTCTATATTTTATGAAATTGGTTCATGTTACATACATTATATAAATATTATATTTTTATAAATTCAACTATTTAAGTTCATATGTAATAGAACTTTTATGTTAGATTTATAGAATATTTGCACATTTTAAAAATAAAGGAATTGTGAATTATAATACTTATACTTTTAAGTATTAATTATGAAATATTAATTATTTGCTATTTTATTATACGTATCTTGTATAATCAAGTAGAACTATATATGATTGTTTGTTATTTATTAAACAAATGTTATTAAAAAAGATATAATATTTATTAGCATTGTATTTTTTTTATTGGTAATATGTATTATTCGTAATACATATTAAGCGCTAAATGATTTTTTAGAGATACATGTTTATTAAACAATTAATTTATTAGTAAAATTTATAGAACATTAACATTTAAGATTTAATTTAATTTAATCATATTAGGCTACTGTCCCAATTTTTTCAATTTTTATTTCAATTTCAAACTTTTTTATGTTGGTAACATTGTTAGTTTGTTTTAATATGCATTATTATATTGACAGTGTATTTGTACATACATGTATATTTATTCTTTAAAAAATTTATTGCATTATAAACATAATCGTTTTATAGTTTTAGAAGTTAATAAGACCAATTTGGTATTATTATAAAACTGATATTTGTGTATATTTAAAAAGAATTAATTTATTCTTAAATTCAATATTTTATAATTTATAATATTCAATAATTTAAATGATTTTTTAGACAAAACATTTAGTATGACTGCTATACCAGTTCACATTGAAGGA
The DNA here is from genome assembly GCA_032399605.1 of Melipona beecheii. NCBI lineage: Eukaryota > Metazoa > Arthropoda > Insecta > Hymenoptera > Apidae > Melipona > Melipona beecheii. The sequence continues at coordinate 2,471,936 of JAUCMO010000082.1, read as the reverse complement.
TGGAATTTAGATAAAATTTTAGGTTCTGGAGGATTTGGTATTGTTGAACTTTGGACACATGAAAATGGTACAAAAATTGGTATGTAGTTTTCCTGTAAAGAAAATAAAACAACAATTAAATTTTAGTACTTAATATTTTATTTACCAATACTGATTAAAATAGTTATTATTTGAGTGATATAAAATGAATTCTGAAAATAATAAATATTTATTTTATGAAAACTATAGCAATTAAGATATGTAAACGAGATGTCAGACAATTAAAAGAAACACAACAAAAAAGATGGATTCATGAAGTACAGATAATGAAACGTTTGAAGCATCCAAATATTGTCAAAGGATTAGATTTACCATTTAAACATCCAGATGATAAAATAGATTTACCTTTATTATGCATGGAATTTTGTAGAAAAGGTGATCTAAGAAAGGTAAATCTTAAAATATATCTCATCTTCCTTTGATTAATGAAATGATATTTCTTATATTTCTTTATATTATCAATATCTTTTAGATTTTAAAAAAGGCAGAAAATTGTTGTGGTGTTAGTGAAAAAGAAGCAATTAATGTAATGAAAAATATTTCTTCTGCAGTAGAATATTTACATTCTAATAACATTACTCATCGTGATCTAAAACCTGAGAATATAGTTCTACAAGATGAATATAACGTTGTAAATAATATTGCTTTAAATATAGATTTTATTAAATATATCATAACAAATAATAGCAATTACACATAAAATATATTTTAGATTTCATATAAATTAATAGATTTGGGATATGCAAAAGAACTTGGAGAAGATAGTACCTCTGGATCTTTAGTGGGTACATTAAATTATATAGCTCCAGAACTACTATGGAAATTAACATATAGTTGTTCTGTTGATTATTGGAGTTTAGGTATTCTCTTTTATGAACTTGTCACCGGAACAAGACCATTTCTACCTAAAATGCAACATACTATGTCATGGTATATATTATATAATGATGAAAAATTACATACAATAAAAATTTCAATGTTAATTAACTTATATATTTTTTAGGATGCAACATATTAAAAATAAAAAATATGATGATATTTGTGCTTTTAAATCAGAGGGAAAGATAGTTTTCGCTCAAGATATTGTTGGTCCTACAAACTTATCAAAGTAATAATCAAGTCAATAGTAATGATAACAAAGTAATATTAATTTTATTTATTATATTTCTTATTAGTAATCTTCGAAGTAAGTTGGTACAATGGTTTAAAGTTGTTTTACAATGGGATCCAAAAAAAAGAGGGAAACAACATGAAAGTGGAGTAACGAAGTTAGTGGTATTTGAATTGTTGCATTCTATTCTATCAAAACAGGTATTTTGATATAAAAATTTTCATATGTTAATACACAATGATTTCATTATTAATACACAATTTATTTAAAAATACACATTATTATTTAAAATATAAATACTTCTTTAGATAGTTTATGTATTTGCTGCATCAATATATAAAACTAATGCATATGAAATAGACAGTACTACTAAGATAACAGATTTACAATCTATGATTGAAAAGGATACTAATATACCATTAAATCAACAAACTTTAACAGATTACTTTGGTAAAGTTCTTATTGAAAATCGAACACCGCTTTTATCACAAATTCAGGTATAACATAATGCTGCTTTTTTGTGTTTATTATATTCTGATTAACTCTTTAACGATTAGTTTTATACATATAAAATAGTTTGATTTTTTATGTCCGTGAGACATGCTAAGACAATTTCCTAAATAATTTCTTGTCTATTTTTTTTTTAAGACGTTATAGCATTTTTTCTTAAGACGTTATTTTCATATAATAGTATAATGTAATAAAATATTTTAGCAATAAAATATTATATTTGGATAAACGAAAGTTATAAATAACACTCTGTCGTTAAAGAGTTAAATGATAAAATTAAAAAAAAAAACGATATATAAATTTATTTTACATAGCCTTGTTTTAATTTAAATTACTAATTTTTTTGTAGGATTCAATTTTATTCGTTTTTAGAAATGAAAGTCCTTTAAAAGAGAACATTCCTATGCCAGTTATTCCTGCAGAAATTCAAAAAATGGTAGAATTGCCAAAAAATCAATTAGATTTTGAAACATTCCAAGATTATTGTAAAGTAACAATATTTTTTATCAATCAGGAAATAAATTTGTTTCGACTGTTTTTTTTTGCCTTAACTATAAAAGTGTAAGTGTTTTACATTATTAATTTTTTAATCACTTTGTAATCTGCCAATTTATATATAAAATTAATATTAGTTTATTTTAAAATTTCATTTATGTACGAAATCAATATTTCAGCGATTTGGTAATCACAAGACTCGATACATTCAATAAAGATATGACAAATACATTAATAAATATAAATAAGCTTTTAAATGAGCTATCTACAGTTCGTAATAAATGGAAAAAAGGATCTATAGATAAGAAGAAGCTAACAGCTTTGGAAATTAATCATAAAAAATTTATTAAACTTGTTAAGGCTGCTGATCAAATAAAATTAAAATTTAATCTACTAATACAAGAAAGCAGTAACTTAAATGATGCAGTGAAATCTATTGATTACATTAAAGATATGTGTGAAATGTGAGTAAAGAATATTAAAAATGGGCGAATTTTGCTACTACACAAGAATGAAAAATTTTTTTTACAATACGCGATTATACGCATTCTAAGGAATAAAAAATGTAATAATCTGCAAATGATGATTTATTGGTTAAATAGTTATTCAGAAAATTACACAAAAGATTACACAATTATTCAAAAACATAACAATAAATAGACAAAAATAATTAATAATACAAATTAATGCGTCGTAAAAATAATTAAAAACAAGCAATTGAAATAATTATTCTACAAGTTTATTTTTAAATTTATAAAAAAAACTTTTTCTTCCCAATTTATACAAAATTTGCCGTATTTTTAATATTATTTTTTTTTTACTTTTATGTTTTGAAAAAATTTATACAATGTTATGTTTAAATTTTGGACAGATATAATAAAGTCACAGAAATTTATGAATTACATAAAGATGAATATTCTCATAAAGGTACAAAACCAACAGAGATAGTAAAATTAATTTTTGAATTCTTCAGAATACAAGGCGAACAATTTTGCAATATTTTTGGAATTATAAAGTATGCATATTGTCAATATATTATGTATTAAATTATAATTAATGTACTTTATATTGATATAATTAATATTTTCAGACAAGTAGCGAAATTAGAAATAGAACTCCGAACATTGGAAATGATTTTTAATTCAGTTATTGCTATGAAGACAGTGTATTATGAAGAACTTCAAAGTATAACACAACAGTCTCTTAATAACATCTCTAATGAAAAATGTTTAAAAAATGAAACTACAAACAGTCTATCAAATATAGTAATGTCAAATGAATTTAATAGTAATAAACCTTTAAATATATCTAATATTAAACATCAAGAAATAATGAATGTACAGAATGATGTGATATATGATAACTTAGTAATACGTTATACGTATGTTTCATTACGATTTTCATTTTAAATAACTATATGATATTTGAAATGAAAGCATAAATATATTTTAATTTTTTATTTTGGCAGATTGGATAATCTTTTAATGGAAATGCAAAATAGATGTATGGAACTACTTAGTTTAGAACTATAAATACATAGTGGAAAATGTAAGTATGTATTACAGTGTTTGATTTTTAAAATTTTATTTTATCATTCAATAATATTTTATTATTTTTAGATTAAAATATTTCTGTGAAATATACTTTTACAAACTTATTTAATTATGACTGCAGTTATAATGTTATTGTTGTGTGATTCTTGATGCTCTTGGAATATAATGTCGTACACCCCATTTAATATTAGCATCTTTGTCTGTTTTGAGATATGTATAAACAGGACCATTTATTATATTTTTTTGTTTTATCTTCCATCCAATATTATTTGATGATATTGAATGATCTGCAAATGATTATTTATCAATATAAAAGATGTTAAAAATATTTTATTAAAATAACACCAAAATTTTATTTTATGTACTGGTCTAAAATTGGCTGTGAACAAAAGATATGATAATATATAAATATGTAATATATACATTAAATAGTTCATCTTTAAGGCAAATAATAAAGTTTTTTTGTAAAGTATCATATGTTATGCAAAAATAATAAGTAATTTTTTCAAGATATTTTATATTTATTTTTTCACACATATGACATTTTATGTGAAATCTTTAATATATGTTTATGATTAGTACAAAGTAATTCAATATATATATTTACATATACATATCGCATACCTACGATGAAAGTGACACAGCTCGAAATAGTATTTTCTAGAAGAAACAAAACAATGTAATTCAAAATATAATGTAATTAAATATACACTTATTCACAATAATAACCAGGATAAAACACAATAAAATATATTTACAGAATATAGTACACTGTCATATGAATTAGGAAGAATATCATAATTCTAAAATTGTTTTTTTGAGTTGTGTCACTTTTATCGCTAAGTTTACGACATGATTAATACATTTTTTATTCTTTTATACATTCTAAGTAAAGTTGTAAGATTATTTTAATAAATAATAAAATTTAATAAATTTGAAAATAATGTACATTTAAATAAAATTATCAAGAATTTAAGAATTAATTATCAAGAATTTGTTTTAAATGTTATTTAACGTACCTACTTTAAACATTACACACAGGAATAAGTATATAAAAATACTTTTTAACATCTGTAACAGAATTAATTCTTATATATTTTACATACACACATATAAAAATATGGATACATATGTTATGATTAATTTGTAATTAAACTATACTTACAAAGATATTTAAAACTTTACGATTCATTGTTATCAATACAGAAGTAGGACTCTGACTATTTTATAAGAAAACTATATCAATAGCTTTTATACTTTTACATTTAATAAAAAATTACATGGTTGAATGAATATGTAAGAGACAATTGTTTTGTTACACTTTCCCTTATTTTCAATTCTTTCACATTTGCAATTCTCATTATTTTTTTAAAATCTGTACATTAGAATGCAATAATTAATATACACGAAAAAACCATTTTATATTTTAAAATTTATTTTATTAAAAAAACTGTATATACATCCTAAACTGAGGATTAAACAACAATGTTAAAATAAATATGATTTTCATTTACTATTACTTTCTCTTCACTGAAAAACCTTACACACTACTATTTTTCTAGATTGTCCACGTACATTAACAATTATGCAATTTCACGTATAAAAGTTCATTGTACATTAATTTGACAAGTAAAAAAAGAGGAAAATGCGAACTTCTTTAATATCTATTTATCAAATTCCACGAGAAATAGATATTATTCATTGTCACTGATATCTTCATCAGTTGTATACTCGGAATGTTCATCAGCTGCATCTACATCTTCTGCAGTTTCTTCATCTGAAATATCCCATTGAGGGTGTTCTGTGGGTACTTCTGGTGCTTCTTTCACATCCAACTATAACCAAATATTTTTATAATGATCATAAGATAATAATACTGTAATTTTCGTTTGCATTATGTAAATAAAATTTCATCACACACCTTAATATCTTGAGCTTGATCAAAGCCAAGATAGGAATCACTACGTAAACAGACAGTAAATGTATAAACACCTGGCCATCGAGGCGCTGTAAACTTTAACTGAACTTCTTCAAAGTGTGCTAACGATGTAACATAAATAGGAGTTGTTAGTAAAGTTTGACTCTTGCGATCACAGATGTAAACCCACCAGTATTCCTGTTTCACATCCGGAAAGAGTGGACAATGTACTTCATGTGATATATTACTCCTTCCTTCCAAAACTTTTTCTCTCTTTGAAATTCTTTGTTGAAATCTACTTGTAAAAATATTAATTGAAATTATTATTATTATACGGAATTTTTCAGATATTATATAACTTCACTGATGGATTCAGCTAAATGAAGAAACTAGTAAAATGAAGAAAAAAGTTTATATAATCATATATCCTTAAATGTTACCTTATTTCTGAGATACAATTTCTGTTTTTTAATAATTCCTTTAATAAACTCAGTTTTTTAATTAATTTTATAGAATGTTGGTACATCAGATACAATCTTTTAAAAAAAACATTCTACAATACTTTGTATAAAAATTATAGTTCCTTTGCAATGTTTCTAAATCGTAATAGCAGTACATATATCAAATATTTGATAGAATCTTGTGAAATTTTACATTTTATAATATTAATAATACTAACAAATTATAAAAATGTAAAAACAGCAAACATGCATTTAATGTATGGTCTTGTTGAATGCAATGCCGTATTAATAAGAGGTTTTTATAGAGAACGAGTTAAAATGTTAATAGTAAGAAATCTATATAGAAGCTTGTATTCAAATCAAAATTGCTCATTTTGAGCAATTTTTGTAAAGATAAATGACTGATACAATATAAAAATGACTGTATCTCGAAAACAAAATGATATCGCGCATATGTTTATCTGTTTTTCTTATTTTAATACGCTAAATTCAGCAGTGAAGTTACCACATATTGTGGAACAAATTATTATCAAGAAAATATTTTACCTCTCCCATTCTGTATCATCATCATCTATGGATACATCTTTTTTTTCATGACTATCTTCGTCATTACTTCTGTCACTATCAACGTCACTATCACTGACATCGGATAATTTATCTTTGGAAGACTCTTTTTCTATCTTATCTTCTTTCTTTTTTGCATTAGAAGTATTCATTTGTTGAGCATTATTGCTAGACTGAAATTGTGTCTGAGCATTTTTTGTAGAAGCAAATTTTTTACTAGTACCTTTCTTGTGAGATTTTTTTTGACCTTTTTTTTGCCTAAGCCATGCTGGCTTCTTTACAGATTGGTTCTGTTCTTCTAATACTTCATCAGTAGTTTCATTTATTTTGCTATCATCAATCATGGTTTGTTCTTTAATAGAATCATCTCCAAATAAATGTTTCATATCTTTACGAGTTAATGATACTGTTACAGTTACAATAGCACCAGCAGTATAAACAGTTGGATTTTCATCATCAATTACTGTAAAATATATTTCATTTCATTATTAAATACATATATTATATACATACATAATATAAATAAATACATAATATACAAAATATAATATAATAAATATATAAATTTCCTACATAAGTATAGGAAATATTAAATAACAAACCTTCAGATCGTACTTTAAATTCTATATATGGCATATTTCCAAGAACTTTCATTACATCTTCATATTGACTATCTGATAAATGTCTAAGAATCAGTCTTCTCTCGTCTCCTTTTAATTGTGCAAATTGTTGAAGACTTTTGATTTGATGCTGACAATACAAGTTTAAATAATTTTTAATTATAATATATAATAAAATATAATTATTCTACATTAAATTAATATATTTTAAGATAAATGAGATACCTTTTTTGGTAAGAAACATTTTAAATTATCTTCAGTTATATGCGGTAATTGTAAAAGAGGATTTTTAAATTCCCAAAAACCTTGCACTATCATTGCACACAATTTCATACAATTTTCTACAGTTTTTATAGTTGGTAAACGTGGAACTATAATGAAATATTGATCAAATTATAATTTTTAAACATGCATTGTTATTATAAAATGTTCCTAAGTACAAACATTAAAATATAGAGCAAGTTATAGGTAAACCTAACCTAACTTATAATTTATAACATACATATATACCTCTTCTAGCATAAGCTAATAAAATCACTCGATTAACACAAGTTACCATTTCTTGAATTAAATATGGACATTTTTTTACTATATATTGTCTATCTTTTTCTAATGTTTCTGGATTTAATGATATACGAGATAAATGTGCATGAATTAAAGCTCTAGCTTTAATTGAATACGAGTCACATAATGGTGTTGCCTTGTTTTTTGCACCTATATCTGGTAGCTGCTTAATAAGCTGAAAATAAAAAAAAAAATACAAAATCTAGAATTACCTTAAGCTATTAATTTCTTTTGACAAAAAATTTTTAATATCAAAGTAAACAGTAAAAGCCATATGCCACTTGTTTTAGTTCTAGTATAAAATTATATTAAATCTAACAAAAAAATCGTACATTACAATAAAACGAATTCAATTATAATTATGTAACAACAATTGAAACGTAGTATATATCTTACCGAATAAACTTCTTCACTATCTGTATATCTCTCAACTATTTCTGCATTTCGTTTCTTATGAAATTCAAACGAAGCAGCAAGAATCATAATAACTCTTTTTAATGACATTGAAGGATATTTAATGAAAAAAATATAATATAATTGAGTAGTTGCTAACAATACCTAAAAACCAATGAAAAATTAGAATTTATTAATATTCGCTTGATTAATATTTAATTGTACATGTATTGTAAATTAGATGTATTTACTTGATCACCAGTATAACGAATACTTTTATACCACCACATACCAACAGCTGTTGGTAAAACAAACATGAAAATTAGTGAATAGAACCCTAAAACCCAAACTGAATTTTCTTTTTCAACTATCCAAGAAGGTAAAGCAATTCCAAAACTCATTGCTCCTGGGCCATCTGGATTTCCATATTTTTCCCAATTTTTCCGTGCTTCTTCATCCGTTAAGGCTTGATAAGCTATTTGTTTATGTCAAAATAAATATTTTTTTTTAATACCTTTTCTATTATGTATAGTTTTTATTATTTTTATGTTATATTATTACATTATTATTAATTTCTTAAGTGATTAGTTTGTAACAATTACAATAATTATCTGGCTTATATATGGATGGTGAATAAATTTGTTTCTTTCTCGTTATATTAATATTGTACATCATTTTTCAGAAATGATTTTAAAAAATAAAATTTTATAAAAGAAGAAATGATCTTATATCAAATGAAAAAAAAAAGAAATTATATTGGCGCTATATTATATACAATTGATACTAAAAAAGATGACAACAAATCAGTAAAAATGAATCAATGGAAAAAAATATGATATTATTGAAAGGACTGCACAATAAAATTATGTATTCTATATTCTCAAACATACAGAAAAACCTTTCATTATAATAAAATGGATATATGTTAAAATCAAATATTCAAAATGTCATTTCGGATTCTTTTTTAAATAAAAAATTATTATTTATTTTTCACCTTTACTCTACTTACCTTAATTAATTAATGATAATATTAACAATAATAGTAGTACAATAACAACAAGAATAATAATAATAAAGAAAAAATAAGTATTTTTTAAATTATTCCTTTTACTTTTGCTATTCATTTAAGAAATTATCACATAATTTTTTATCATTTTATGTTTATCCTAACCTTTAGTTAACCTCATAAAAGCTTTTTCATTTCCAGTTTCTTTATCAGGATGAAGAATTAAAGATAATTTGCGATATGCTTTCTTAATATCGCTTTGAGATGAACTCTATAAATAACAATAATATTACAGATGTTGAATAGCTAAAGCATATATTTCCAATTGAATTAATTGTACTTACAGAAGAAACGCCAAGTATTTCAAATGGATCAAAATTAGCCATTTCATAATCAAACTGCGATACCTTATATGTCAAGAAAATAAGAACTACCCATCCAAGAATGATAACAAATTTGCTACAATGATATAAACATATAACATTTTTTAAAAATTTAAAATTTATACAAGTAAAATATATCTTTAATATCTTATATCTTAAATATAATTACTCAAATAATGCTTTGGTTTCTTTCCACGGTTTATTAAGTCGTAGAATAATTTTCTTTCTTTTACATCCATCACATTGACACTCTTTTGCCTCTTGATCAGGATCTATTTATAAATAATAATGTAAAATATTAATCATACTACAATCAATAATATATAATCAGTTACATGAAAAAAAATTTAATTTTCTGTAATATTGAGTTTTTATATTACTGAGAAAATAATATTTATAAAATATTTATAAAATTTTATATAATGAAAATTTACTTAAAATAACATAACAATTTATCTGAAATTGTTAAGAATAAAAACAATGTAATTGTAACAAATATGTTATAGATTATAATAATTTATCATAAATACATAATTAATTTACATTATAATTATTTTACATAAGTTTTTACTTAATAAATATTATCTGCTTTTGAAATCAAGAAAGTATTTAAATAATTATTGAATACTTAAATAACTTTTTTCTATAAAAATTACTAAACACTAAGCAGAAAATCAACAAAAATATTGCTGTTATTATTATTATTAAAAAATGAATAAAAATTAATGAAAATTAATGAAATTAATGCAGTACATATGCGATTAATCTACTGCCATAATATTATGAATTAAATCAAACAATAAAAAGACTGAGTGTGAAACATAGTATAGACTTATATAAATCAATTGTGAATTAAAAAAGATATATGCACTAACATGGAACGTTGTTGCAGTATCATTTATTTTTTATATTAATCCAAATAGATTCGTCTAAAACTAACCTTGTTTGGAGTAACGTGGCCAAAAGTAATATGTCACAGGTATTTGAAGAAGAGCCGAAAATGATAGCAAAAAGTAAAAAAATGTCCCACCACTTTCGTCGTATTGAAATTTTTGGCCGCTCATAGCTCATTAAGTAATAATCTTTAAGTATATTGTTTAAGTACATTCATTACTAAACTCCACTTTAAATTCACGGTACCATTCACTATACAATACAGTTACAGAGTTGCCGTCAAGACTGCCAACTCAGCACCGAATGTTATTAGTTTAGGTCTGACGTGCAATTGGCGGTGTTAATTACGTTTATACGAATCTAATAAAAAGATTAAGAAATACTTTAAAAAATAAAAACGATGAAATTTGTTAACAAACGATATGTCGTCCGCACTATAAAGCTACAGATTACTTTGCTATCTCTAAATGAACTTAGAATACGCCATCGCGTAGTTCTACAATTCTATTGTACTCTGACCGTGAACAACGTCACTAATGCCAACGTCATACAAATATTAACTGTAAACAAATCTTGAATCGATATCAAAATCGATAAATACATCGATTTTATAAATATAAATTTGCGAATCGAGAGCTGCTATCTTTGTTTCCTTATATATAAATAAAAAAAAAGAATATATATATATATTATTTTCTTGTAAAGATGAACTCAAAAATAAAATAAAAATATATATAATTAACTACAATATCACGGAAAAATTACGTGGAAATGTATACTATGTTTTAATAGTGTTAATTTATAAATTATTTATACATAGCACGAAAATACAAAGTCATTGTTATATAATTGAAAATCAACGTATTAAATGGATTTTACGAATGAAATTTCTCTAATATTATTTAACATTTCGTTTTAAAATTATTTTGATTTATTTCTGTTATATGATTTATTAGATTTGTTTTATAAAAAAATTTCCCTCATTACTCGAGTTAATTTATTAATATCAATTATCAATTGATATAATTTAAAATTAAAATTAGATGAAATTACCAAGTTTGCCGAGATATGTATGTATACTATGCTTTAATGCCGAAGTTGAGGAACTAAGTGATGAATGTATCCAACTGTGCTCGTAACATACTGATTAATGGTTCTGTTTGGATTGGTTTATTTACAAATACTGCCAATGAATGGTTTCGATTTTTTGACAATAAGACTATAATATTTATGATATATATTAATTATGTCTAATAAACGCACGAAAAAATTGTGATACTTAGCTTTGATAACTCATATATTAAATTTCTAAGGTACGTTATATTTAATGGTTAGGTTACATTTTATAATGCAATACATTTTAAAATGCAAGTGATTTAATCAATTACGCATAGTAAAATACTAAGTTTTGTAATAAAAAATTTATATAGAAATATATTTTTTATTATGATATATTGTTTTTTCAATAATTTTGTTATTGTTAATATGCTTATCATCATATCGAAGCTATTTTTATCATTTACATTGCATCTTTTCATATTTTTAATGTTTTTGAAATGTTTTATACTTTATTTTGGTGAAATGTATATATTATTTTGACATGTTTATTAGTGATTTTAGATTTAATAGATGATTGTAATATAAATTGTTAATAGATTATTTGTTATATTTTTTTTATAGGATTAATACATCTTTATATTAAAATTAACAATGTCTGAGAAAAGTATAATTGAATGGACGCAAAAAGATGTGACAAGATGGCTTAGCGAAACTGGACATAAAAAATTTGTCGATTCATTTCTTGATCAGGAAATTGATGGAAAGGTGCTCTTAACTTTGAAAGAAGATGATTTAAAGTTAATATCCAAAAATTTACAGACAATTGGTGATATGAAAAGATTATATATCAATATAAAACAATTACAAAGGGATAATATGGCAGTATTATTTGAATTAGGATATATTGATATATTTCCTCCATCAAATTTTTATAGTCACCATAAACATGAAGTAAGAAAGAAAGTTTTAAATACTTAATATTTAAAATTTTTATATATATATTTTTTAAATATATGAAATGTGATAATGAAATAATATTAGTTTTGTTGACACTAACTAAAACTAAAAATTTTTTTTCTAATAAACAGATGCCTAGTAGTGGTACAAACAATGAAGGTTCTATTGAACATGACTTTTATTCAGCATCTGTATCAGAAGATGGTCATGCATCACATTTGCCACCTGAAATTTGGAAAGCTTTCATTAGTTTGGCATATTTATTTATTGTTACATGGATTACTGCCTTTGTGATGGTCATTGTTCATGATAGAGTGCCTGATATGAAAAAATATCCTCCATTACCTGATATATTTTTAGATAATGTTCCACATATTCCTTGGGCATTTGATATGTGTGAGGTTACTGGAACTATACTTTTCGCAATATGGCTTATTGTACTAATTTTTCACAAATACAGGTAAAACGTATAATAAATTTTATTAATATTTGAAATTAATTAATTCGTAAAATTGATTTTTTCAAAAATATTTAATGAATTTTTGTTAATGCAGATTTATTTTATTACGAAGATTTTTTGCTTTATCTGGTACAGTCTTCCTGTTAAGATGCGTTACAATGCTTATTACTTCCTTGTCAGTACCAGGCGCACATTTGCAATGTCAACCACGGAAGGTTCCCGAAGATTGGACAAAGTACAAATATTTTGTTATTTAAAATAGATAATATGAAAATCAATTCTATTAATATTTTTATTTTATAGTTCTGCATATGTAGAATTATACAATAAGATTGCTATGGCTTATGTCATATGGCGTGGTGCTGGTATGTCGATTCAAGGTGTTAGGACCTGTGGTGATTATATGTTTAGTGGACATACTGTCGCGTTAACTATGTTAAATTTTTTCATTACAGAGTGTAAGTATTACTATTTATTTAAATGAATAGATTATGGATAATATATAATATATTAATAATATAGATAATATATTACGACATTTTATTTTCAGATACCCCACGACAATTGTATTTCTTACATACCTTTACATGGATGCTCAATATGTTTGGTATATTTTTTATCTTAGCAGCACACGAACATTATTCCATTGATGTTTTTGTAGCTTTCTATATTACATCACGATTGTTTCTTTATTATCATACTTTAGCAAATAATCAAGCATTGATGCAACGTGATTCAAATAGAACCAGAATTTGGTTTCCATTATTTAGTTTTTTTGAATCTTCTGTCGATGGTATCGTTCCAAATGAGTATGAATCTCCGTCTTTAATCATTTTTAATCTAGCGTGTACAGGAAAAGATATATGGAATTTGGTTCGATCCTCAATTTGTTTCCGTAAATCATGGCGTAATTTAAATGGAAGAGTAAAGAATAGCACAAAGAAGGAGCACTAACCAATTCATAAGTTGCTTCAGTTTTATATTTCTTGATAATAGACTTTTGAGAATATTAATTTTATGTGACAATTCTCTTTATACTATTTAAATAACAAATTATATAACAAAACAAATTAATAAGTATTTATTTTTGGAAGTCAAATATTATAGTTAGTAAAATGTCCATTATCAAAAGAAGTTTGTACGATTTGTTTAAATACCTGTAATTTTTATAAAATGATTATCTATAGTAGTTCATTTGAACTCTTGCCTTCCAAAAGAAATTCTAACTACTAAAGTATTATATTATTATCATATTTAACTTTTCCAATTTTTATTCAATTTTCATTGTTTCTTAAATTTAGTATTAAACATGTTGTATTTTTCTTATTGTTATTATAAAAAGTTTGTTTTCTTTTTAACTATATGAAGTAAATTTAGTAAGTAACAAAGATTTCAAATTATTTATACTTCAATACTATATTTTTTTTAAATATTGAAATTTATGATTATGTTCAATATGTCTTGTAAACTGAAATTGCAAATTTATGAAAGTCATATTTATGGAATCTTAAATAAATTGCAAGTAAAAATGCTAACAATTGATTCGATGTAAAAGTGTATTCGTTTATTTCATAATTTGATATAGGTTTTGATGAAATAAAATAAAGATTTAATAATACAGTACTATCTAGAAGTATAAGTACTGTATAAAAATAGAATAGATTTTTCCACTTTTACTTCATATATATTTTTTACTAAAATTAAATATAAGCGAAGAAATTTTGGTGATTCTATTTTAACAGCTATTACGTATTCTTCTCTGATCGTGACCATTCGTTTCTAATTTTACGTATCTTCATAAATTGAAGTTATGAAAAATAATTACGCATGACCAAAATATAATTAATCACACGACGGTCATGGTCAGATATATGTGTATATATTATATATGTAATTGAAGTACATTATAATAATAACGCTATTCTTTATGCAATTTAAGTGAAGTACAATTAAATGAAAATTGGATTTTTCGCAAGAATTAATCAATAAGAGGCTACGTATACAGTGATCCATAATATGTATTTATATTTATTATAAATAGAATGTATGATTATTTAGATGATTCTTAAAAGAGGCTTTTAATGTTACGTTATCGAAGAATGATTAACATAATAATAGGAAAAAAGTTATATATATTAATATTTGTATATATAATTGTTGTATTCTATAACCATTTTATATTAAGTTAATGAAATTATTTTTTTATATTGCTTTATTATAAATACTTTTTATATATTTTTTTTAACAATAGGAGCACATTCTATAAGTGTAATATTGTATATTATAATTATAATACAATTATATTACAAACAATTTTTGTAAATACAATATAAATATTTAAAATATTTAAAAATTATTTTTAAAATTAATATCAGAAGATGCTAATTTTATCGTGAATAAAAAAATATAACAAATAACATTTTCTACAATGTTATTCTTCAATGTTTTCTTCAAATGTTTTCTTTCAAAAATATTTAATGCTCACAGAAAA
The DNA here is from genome assembly GCA_032399605.1 of Melipona beecheii. Lineage (NCBI taxonomy): Eukaryota > Metazoa > Arthropoda > Insecta > Hymenoptera > Apidae > Melipona > Melipona beecheii. Next base: position 2,456,458 of record JAUCMO010000082.1, on the reverse strand, counting down.
AAAAAGAAGTAACATGCACTATCTCGATTTTAATCTTTCTTGTATAAGCTAGTAGATAATAAATTATATGTATGGTAATAATAATCTCTTATAGAGTTTTGTCAGAAATAGTAATTTACGTAACTGTTCCTATAATTAAACCATCGTGTCAGTGTACAGATCGTCGTAGTTTCAGAATCTTAATGTCGAAGTTTTGAAGCAATCCTATCACGTATTCAGTGTTTTACGTATTAATTTTTTATTCTCCTTTAAAAAAATTACAAAATTAATAAAATATGTGAAGTGAATTGAAATATGCTCTTTTAATTTTATTCCCAAAATTATGTCCATTCTCGTATGTCACAGGTATGTATTATAATAAATTTCTCTGTAATATTTGAAAAGAATTTTAATTCTGGAACAAGTAAGTTTCAATTGAAATAAAATGTCTACTATTTTACTTTAATGTTTATCTTAAAATAATTTAATCTCACATTTTATTTTTAATATAATTAAATATTATTGTTTTCAATTAACATAACTAAGTATGATTTGCAAACAATTTTATTATAAAATTTATTCCTTCCAAATAGTAATATATTTTTTATGTGTAAAAAGTATATAGAGAACACACAGAGATTTAATTTTAAAACAACATTAAATATTCAATAATTAAGAAATCATGGAATATCAAATGGAAGGCATTTGCCCGATCTGTAATCAACATGCAACGCTGAAATGTAACGGTTGCAAGCAACAATTTTATTGTAAAAAAGAGCATCAGCGACAAGATTGGCCTAGACATAGATCAACTTGTCAACCATGGGAGATTCGTGAAAGCTTTGAACTTGGACGATACCTAGTAGCATCAAGAGATTTAAATCCGGATGACGTAATCTTATCAGAATCACCTTTGATTTGGGGCCCGGCATTACATTCAGATCAAAGAGTTTGTGTTGGTTGCGGAAAACAATGTAAGAGTAGTAGTACAAGATGCATGAAATGTCTTTGGCCGGCGTGTGATACGGATTGTCCTGGTCTTACTGATAAACATAGACACGGTCTAGAATGTTCTTTCCTTATAAAAGCAAGAATCATTCCTAGGTTTGTAACATTGTGTATAAGACAAAAATACGACTACTTAGAGAATAATAAAGTAATAAAGAAGCGATATAAATAAAACATTACAATCAATTACGCGTACCATGCAATAAAGAATAATATGATTAGTATATGTATGATATTGAAATAAAAAATAGAAGCGACAAGTTCAATATTTATAACTTGGGATACATATATCCCACAAGATATTTATAATATTCCATATTTTATTGTTCAAACTTTGCTACTGTATTCTATAGATAAAAATATGATTAAAATAGTATATATAGCAAAAAATTTATAAATACTTCATGTTCATTTTCTTAATTTAATATGAGATAAGACAAGATATATAGTATTTATGAGATCACTAGTTCTTACGCCTCTAAATTTTTATTTATGACACTTTACAATACAAAGATGAGAATCAAAACTGCGCGTGAAAAAATTTGATAAAACATGAAATTCAGTTTATAATAAATTCGATAGTATTTAATTTGCATTGATAAAAAGGTATGATGTTTCGAAATATATACAAGTATACATTTACACAAGTATACAAGTATAAATATATACATATATATATATATATACAGTTTTGTATTATGTATTCTTTTTATAATATTTTAATGAAGCATTTATGGTCTTTTTGCATTTTTAGTTACATATCATACTGGTAAAGTTTTAACACTAAAATGCTGGACAACCCTGTATATTTATGCATGACTTAATATGTTTGTAATTAGTGTTATTTATTTTCCAGGTGCAATCTTCTTTTAGTAATACGTATGTTAATATTATGGCGCACAAACTCAAAATATTGGCGTTCTATAGAAAAGTTACAAAGCCATCAAGAGTCTCGTGGTCAAGAAACAAACGCATATGAAGAAACAATGAATATATATCAGCATATTAAACGTTTTCTACCAGATAACTCTAGCAAAAATATCGTGCACAAAATTTGCGGTTTAATAGATGTGAACGCGCTGGAAACTTTACCACCTGAGGATTGCATTGCGATCTATAAAACAGCATGTCTTTTGGAACATTCTTGTTTAGCTAATACAAGACACAATTTTAAAATCGATGATAAGGGCAGACCTCGAATTATGGTGAAAGCTATTTGTCCAATAAAAAGGTATGTAAATTTTGCATTATAAATTTCTCTTGCAATTTTTTTTTTGGTAGATTTTGTAGCTATCACATTTTGTACTACAGAAATTATTTAATATTTTTGTGCCAAATGAAAATTATTTACATATTCTGTTATATTTACCACAAATTAAAAATACAAAGGTTCAAAGCTTTTGAAGCTTATTTTAAATATACACAAAAGGAAATGAAGCAAAATTTAATTAACATACAGAATGTCCCGTGATTCATGAAGAATTGTTTAGGAGATGATCGTTTCTTGATCATTTCTTACGAAATCAGTTTTATAAATTATCGACAATTCTTCATTATCACTGTTACAATTACATTCTCTACTGTATAACAGAAAAGTAATTGTTTTGAAATTTGCAAAAAGTACTTAATGTATTTTTCTTTTATTTTAATACAATCTCTTTTATATTTTCAAATATCCATTTTTATAGGTCCATTATTGTTAGTGAATAGACGAAAGTGTTTATAAATATGAGTTTACAAAGAAATGAAAAGTTTTTTCAAAAAGATTTATTTTTTACTTAGATTTATTCTTTACTTCAAAAAGATTTATTTTTTACTTAGTATCAAATATTTGTAAATATAAAATATTTTACATCAAAAGAGTTAATTTCAAAATCTATTCTTTAAAATTTTTAATCTTCTTTTTTATATTACACTAAATATAATAGAGCTTAAAAGATTTATTTTTTCCGTTTTGAATATATTTACTAACATATTTACTAATCTACTAAATTTTGATTCACAATAGAGATGTAATTTAAATACTATTAGAAGCTTATTCTACTTTTAATCTCAGAATAGAAGACAATTTTCTTTTTGAATAATAGACTCAGATAGAAGAAAATGATTGAAATAATTACTTTTTATACGTATGTATTTAGTAAAACACATCCAGTATTCATATTATTATATAATTATTATAATAATTAGAAATCTTTTCATTTATTTCAATATTCTTCCAAAATACGTAATATTTTTAATAATTAGATAAATTATAATTGTCGTAATTGTGCCTAATGATATTCATAAAAACTACATTATGTATGATATATTCCTTAAATAAGTATTATAGAATATTCTTTTGAAATATGATTATACATTCTGCGTTTTATTTTTATTTATAAGTGCGTGTACACTTATATACATATCACATTTACATATGTACAGAGGAGATCATTTGAGCACAATGTATACACATGCCCTTTGGACAACAAGGGCACGAAGAGTTCATCTTTTAGAGACGAAGTATTTTTCTTGTCATTGTAAGCGATGTGCTGATCCAACAGAATTGGGTACACATCTCAGTACCTTAAAATGCCCTCACGACAATGGTTTTGTTTTACCTAAAGATCCGCTAAATTTTGATTCACAATGGGGATGTAATTTATGTCCTGGAATTCTGACTGCATCGGAAGTGATGCAGTTTATTGGTAAATTGGAAGAGGATGTTGATGAAATTATGTATCAGGCCAACAAGGATAAATTGGTCAATCTTCTATCTCGGTAAAATAATTTTAATTTGTCATATTGAATAAAAAATAATATCCTATTTATAACAACTCTTTGAAGTATTTTAGAGAAATTCTAGAGAGAGTTATCTCTCTCTTCTACTTTTTCACTATGTAAAATATTTTTATATTTTTATTATCATATTTATTATATATAGATCTATTTTTATTATACGTACATTACACGTATATTTACGTTATTATAGAACATTACATACATAAATAGAACAGTATTATTATACATTGCATATATATAACATATTGTAACCATTCCAAGTAAATTATAATTAAAAAATTACAGTTTGTTATTATCTTTCATTATGCGTCAAAAGTAATGAAATATTTTAATTATGAGGAGAAAATACTCACTGATAATAAAAATATAATTATGGAATTGTTAAAGCGTCATTTATAAAAAATTTCTTGTTGATAAACGAATTAAAACAGAATTAATTTGTTGATTTTTTTATTTTATAAACGACTAAATTTTTTAAAATCTGAGATCTTTAATGCTATAAACAAATTGCAAACAATCAAGACATTTACACCTTTATAGATAAGTTATGACAAGATAAGTCATGTTATATATATTTTATACACAATCTATTTAGTAAAGATGTTACTCAAGATATAATATATATTTTGTTATAAAATAATATATTATTGGAATTTCGATTGAATAATATTAATTATGCACAAATTTTCAAGAATTTGTTTTAAAATTTTGTTTGAAACATATGTATTCCTCTGGAATTGAAAAAGTTAACTATAGCAAATAAAATTATGTAGTTGACACATTTTTTGCAGAAATTTTTTGGTGAATATATTAAGAAAGATAGAAACATGCTACTGAAACTTCAACTGAAGAGAATTTAATATTTATATTTCAATAAAATACTTTATAATTTTTTTGGGATGTGTATTTTGGGACTGAAAAAGTTAAATATTGAAACGAAAGTTGATAATTCAACTATAGTTATGTAACTTTATTTTACTTTTTATTTATATTTACTTTACTTGTTGCAATTAACGTCGATTTTAAATATTGTATTGAACGAATAATTTAAATATAATTATGTAATTTTAGGCTAACTGCACTGTTGCATCCTGGGCATCAACAGTGCATAACTGTCAGCCATTCATTGATTCAATTATTACCTGCTGACAATCCGAAAAAAGCGGAATTATGTAAACGTATTATAGAAACTACTAAAACATTAGATCCTTATGGTTCGAGATTGACGTTATACACTGCAGTTGCATTGAGAGAATTGTCTACTTGTTCAGGAGAAGACAGAAAACGCCTTTTGTCAGAAGCAATATCGTTATTGCAATATGAACCAGAGAATTCGCCTGGTGAAAAGCTTCGAATATTAATAGAATTTGAATTGTAATAGTTCTGTTTAACGTTTGATAAGATGGGCATAATAAAATTTAAATTGTAAAACTTATTCGTATTCTGCATTATATTAAATTTACAAAATACATTTATATTATGAAAATCGTTTTTGTCATACGATCTTACACTATAACTACAATGACTTAGTGTTTGTAGATTACAATGTTCGAAAGATCTATGTATTTCTTTATAATAGTGTTACTGAAATAATTTTTTTTAAATGTAGTAGAGCCTTTCATATCTGAATTTCCATTATTAGAATACTTATTAGAATATTAGAATGTTTTATTATTCAAACATTTTATTACCTGAATAACATATTTACCAGTAACAAATATCTTTTCTTGTACTAAAGTAAAGGTTTTTCATAATTGCATAATTCATAATTACTAAAATATCAAATACAAAATTTTATTTGAGAAATACTGATAAAACATATAAATGAGCTGTAAAATTACTTATGCTATAAATATTATATTTTAAAACTGCAAATACATAGCATTTCTATATGTCGAAATAAAGTGATGATTTTCTTAATCTTTATTTAAATATGTATAATTTAATGTAAAAAAAATGGTTGTTTCATTATACAAAGATTATCCGATATAAAAAGCTCTACTAATATATTTGAATACTTATTATAGTTAGTAGAAATATAAACTTCATTCATTTAATGCACATATCGTAAAAAAGAATTATACATAATGGTGAAGCTTAAAATTGCAAAAAAATTTTGGATGATTATACAGGCAAAGGGAGCCACGTTCAATTTTAGTGACTTGTGACTGAATATGTTGACAAGATTATCATTCTGAATAAATTTTTGCAATACATATAATAGGCGATCTCTTTTTATAGTAGAAATTTCCTTTTTTTTATAATTACCAAATTCGTATATTTTTTATATAATTACAAATATTATAAATATATGAATTTTAAATTCGTATATTTTTCGTATAATTACTAATACCATATTAATATAAACAAATAAATATATAGGATGTCTCGAATTTAGACGCTCGGCAGCGTATAGGGGATTGAGAAGCTAAGAAAAAATGTTCTTTAGAGATTGCTCATTTTTGCTTCATTTTGAAGACAATTGAGACAAAAGGTTTTCATTTTTCCATTTATTTATTTACATTTATTGATGTTTATTTATGATTATTATCTATTTTATCATCCATATTATCATTTATTTAATAAAGATACTGTTCGAAAGATTGGTTACCTGTAGTAATGCAAGGTATAATGCATTGAATATTGATTGCTCCGACTGTAACTAGACATTGTTCTGGTAATGTTTGGTGTATTGTAGCTACGGTCTCTCAGTTATTTTCTTGAGTTTATTGAGATCGAATAAACTTATTGAGAAAATTAAAATTTCTCTGTTTTTCGTGATTTTTTCTAAAATGGACCAAAAACGAACAAATTTTTAAACGACTTTTTTTTCTTATTTTATAGGTTCTTTAATTTTGACATTTAAATTCGAGACATCTTGTATAGCTATCAATATTCTGTCGAACATCGTGGTATCTGAATATTAACATTTTGTTCTGGTGACGTAAAAATATACTTTTCCATATTATCACTTAATCGTCACTCGTCACACAATATTTGCTTAATATAGCTAGTAAATTTTACAAATTTTATCTAAGTTGTAAAATTTTTGCTACCCGGAATAGTTGAATATAACATTTATCGTTGGTGCATTTATAAAGTACATATAGAGTTTGATTGAAAGTTTCAAACATATTCATACTACTCATTTCGCTCTTTACATTGTTTGAAACAATTGCAAATAGAGTGTCCTGTATTTTAATATTCAAACATTGCTATGTGCTTTATAGATAAAAATAAAACTGAACTCTCACGTAAAAAAAATTCATAAATAATTTATTATAAAGTTATAATAAAGATATGAAACGTATATTTACATTTCGTAGTCATCCCCTTTTACCAATGTAAAATAGATATCGTAATATTGAATTTACTGTGGAGATTGAATTTTATTTATTTTTTTGAATTTCTTCAATCAATTAATTTCACGCAAATATTTGCTTTCAAAAATAATGACTTTGCTTTTTCATAAGTGAAAACCTAATAATGTAAGGTCTAAAAGATCAGTAGATTGATTCTTCTCGATTAATCCATCGTTGAAACTGATCGTATAGATCGTATTCACACTTCATATTTTTGTTATGAAGCATTTATTAACTTTTCGCTACATGATATTTTAGTTTTATTTTTACATATTAAACACACTGGCAAAGTTTGAATATTAAAATATCAAATTAAAAGAAATTGTGCAAATTATTCTCGTTTTGAAAGCTTTTTCGCTAAGCATGTTCTATAACAATTCTGTATCTATCTGTGATTATTCATATTGTCTAAAATATTTTAAACATTATTACATTTGATGAAGGTTTGTCCCACGATGAAGAATTGGTCCCACGAATGTCCGTTTTTTGTTTCTAAAGCATTATTATTATTATTATTAAACAGAAAAAATAATTTTAATCAAGATAAAAGATAATTTTAGATCGATTAAATACCTTACTGCGTCGTGAAACTGGTCATATCGTGTTTTCGTTAGTAATTAAACAAGTTTTGTAGATGGTAAATATGGCACAAAATGTGTTAACAAGAGTCACTGTACGTAACATGATACAAAATTTAAGTGACATATTGTCTAGAATGATGAAAGGATTATTTGTAGCTATACAGTGGACACAGTTGTAGCTATTAGCACCGTGCTGTATAGTTCTACGGTGTTATGTTTTATTACAAGATAACGTTATATTTACAGATGTAATTTGTATTTAAATCAACAATGTTATTGATGTGTACTGGTCATTTCAATAAAATTCAGTAATAAAAACATATTTTAAACTAGCAAAAAAAAAAAAGAAGTACAAATTCCAAGTAAACGTTATTGGATTATAATAACTTGTAAATCTAGACTAGATTTAGCCTCGAGATGAAGTAACATTTTTTCATAATAAGAAAATACTTTCTTATAATAAAGTGGACAAAACGATACATCGATAAATAATATTCTATTAGAGTAATTTTCAAATGATATAGTAATACGTAAATTTTGTTTCTGACAATGAAAGACTATGAGCAAACGTATTTTAAAAGGTATAGTGTTTATATTACACCAGCAGTTATTTAAAGAGAATTAACAAGTAATTTGCACCATGATCTTCGAAAAATAAAACTACGTTATCATAAAAAAATATTCAGACAGTTCTGTTCATTTCAATTGTTTTGTTTCTTTACAACTGATATTTTCAATCATGCAATTTTCGTGAAGTAAACAATTGTTTTATTTTGTACAACTTATATTTTAAATCGTGCAGTTTTCATAAAGTAAACGTTCATTTCAATTGTTTTGTTTCTTTACAAGTAATATTTTAAATCATACAATTTTCGTGAAGTAAAAATATTTAAATAAAATTACATGTAGACCAAAATTTTAGGCGGGTAATATCTGTATTTAACTTACATCAGAAATTTAATGTTTAACGTTTTCATAGTGTATCAAAGAATTGCTTATTTATCAATAGATAAACATTAATAGACAGTAATTCCTTGATCATCTGTATGTTCATTTCAATATAAAAAACGAAGAGAAGAATTAATAAGAATGCAAAATAAAAGGTTCTAAACAAAGTAACAATTTATGTGATCAAAGTTTATCTTAAAGATCATCAATGAATATATTCCTATTTTCTTTGATGATTATCAAGGTAGACAAGAACGTCGAGTGCGTACAGTTAACAACGGATATGATAAAGACTGTCCTTTTAATTGAGCTGTAATTTGTAAGAGATAAGCTTTTCCTGGCTGTAATCTCTTAAGGGTGAACGGAAGCGCTCGATCTTTCGGTGGACTTCGTTTCTCTTCGCAGATTTCGAAAGTGTACTCAGAACGTCGTCGACGATGAAGACCGCATTGGTCTGGAATTGTCGTCATGCTAGCCAGTGATGAGCTGCTTTTTAGTTCACGTACGAGGATGCAATACTTTGCGGAGCCTGCTGATTCAATCCCTACTGTCACCTCGTGGCAAGTTCTTAAGGATTTATATTCACGTGGCGCACTTTTGGATGGTATCTGAACAAAATGTTCGGTAATTTATACAGTGTAGGGCATAACTAAACCAATAACAATGAAAAATTGCCGTTAACTGCTATAACTTTGTAAAAGAAAATTATATGACAATTTATTCTTATTTTAAAGCACAGAATCTCTATTTTGATAGAGTTCTAGAGTGCTGAGTTTATATTTTTCTAAGATGATTTTGCATTGTATAATAAACAAAATAGCGAGGATACTTTTTTTCGGAAGTTGTAAAAATTTATTATATTATTATATTATATTTGTGAGAACATCGAAAAATTTGTTTAGATCAATTATTATTTTGAAAAATGAAATTTTTTCTTTACAACGAGCACTTAGAATTTGCTATGAAATTTTTTTTAGTTTTATCGAATTTTGAATATTAGGATTCAAAAACTAACATTTCGTTATTTAATCCTAGTTTAAAGTTCAATAAAATGATGAAAAAAAAAATCATATATATTTTAAGAGGTTTTAAAAAAAAGATTTCAATCTTCAAGATAATGAATTTAATAAAGAAAAAAATTGTTTTTCGAGATGTTCGAATTTTTATAATTTTCGAGAAATATTTTTATTTTTCTATTTTCTTTTGCTATATGAAATCATTTTTAGGAAAAACAAATTCAAAATTGTGAAAAACTTTATCTGGTCTTAAAACTTTAACTAGTCTTAAAATGAGACCATTTCGTTTACAAATTTATAAATGTGTTTACAAATTTAAATTATCGATAATTTTTCATTGTTATTGTATCAATTATATTCTTCATTGTATGTATATTTATTATTTATTTTTATAATAAATATCTTATGGATTTAAATATTATTTTTGATTGGAGTTAAAATGGAGTATCAATTAGATTACTTTTTTAAATAGTTTTTTATACATAAGGCTTCTATGCAAACTAATTTATAAATCAATATTAGTGAATTACAAATTGTAGATTGTAAATTTCTATTTTAGAAATACATTATAACTTTATAAGTTAAATTACTAATATCTTTAATATGTTTCACAAAATATTTATTATAGTAAGTTGTTTATTATAAGTTATAGAAATTTACGAATTTCATTTAAAAATTTTTTAAAAACATTTTTATAAATATTTTTATTAGGCTCAGTTTTAAATTACACTGTTTTATTATATGATACTGTCGGTAATATAAAACGAAATTTCTATGTTATAAACATTGTTTTCATAAAATTTTTGCTTCATTTTTCTTTATATATTTTAAAAAGAGATGATTATAGTATTTTGTTTTCATTTAGGAAGAAAGAAATCAAAATAGAAAAATTTTGAACTATGTGCAAAAAAAGTCTTCATTTGGTGTGATTTCTCAATAATACATTTCTAGCTATTCTAATCATTACATATAGTTTTTATTTTATCTTAAAATAACTATACAATTATTCCGTGATTGCAATAATTGTGTTTATTATCGAAATAATTTAAATTGTTTTATTATTTAATGTATTAATGCATATTATGTATTAATACATATTACTTTATAATATGAATATAAATAACAATAAGAATAATTTAATTATTTGTAGTTTTAAGTTTTCATATTTGCTTATTTTTCATTTCATATATATATTTATGTAATCAATATGTTTATATTATCCCTATTATTAAAATTTTCCTTCTATTAAAAAATTCCATAAAAGGAAGCTTTAATCTTTTCTTGTAGATTTCTATCAAATTAAAAAATTATCGGGGAAAATTACTAAAATTATTAAATTATCTCTTATTTTTACAGAGACATAAATGTTGTACTAGATTTTTCTTTCATATAAGTTTCTAATCGATCTGACAATTTAAATTAATTGTGTGTGTTGTACTATGGAAGATCAGTAGAACAAGGATGTAGCATATAACATTATCAAACATGCTTTGTTAGGTTTAAGGATTGCTATCTACCACTTAGATTGTTTTACATTCGTTCATGTATAAAAGTATCACAGAAACTAAGGATACTTTGATTGATGTCAAAATATCAATAAATAACTCAAATGAAATTTTTATTCTTCATTCTTATTTTGATTTGTAGAAGATCCCTTAAATTTTCTATCACCTGTTATTTTTGATTTTGTTTCAGTTATTCACAAAAATGTCGATTACTCAAAGATAAATTGTTTTAAGAGAATTTCTTCTTATAGATATAAATTTTTTGATGACTCTTGAGTAAAAGAGTACAATAAAAAATTAATATAACTTAGAAGGTAATTACAGCTTAATTGTGACTACTCCAATAATTATTTTATTTCTTTATGTTCGCATAATTGGCAATGCGTGCTACTATTTTTAAGTAGAGAATTTAAAAATATTACGCATTGCTGTATTTTTACCTCACGCATTATTAAATTTTTAGCGTGATTAGAGAGCTAATTTTATTCAACATATATTAATTTATGTAAAATACCTGTGGATATATCGCAGAGGATTCCTGAGTAGCTAATACTTTAATGGCAGATACTCGTACTAATTCTTGTGGTGTAGCGGATATTCGTAATGTGTATGTTTTCCCTGAAGTTAAAGGTGGTACCCTTAATGATGCATATCCTACTACCTCTTTCTCCTACAAATATAAATTACAAAATGTAAATAAAGTAAAAATCTACTTAATAAAAAATTTGGATAATATTTCTACTTCTTAAAGAACTACATAATCTGTTTATATCCATAGATTTATAAATAATTAATTGTTTTATAATTATATAGTTTGATATAACAATCATGTGATTGCTTTCATTACATTGTGTAATATAGTTATAATGGTATGTACATTATACAAATCATTTAAATTATTATTATTGTATGAAAAATTATTTAATTTAAAGAGTTTGTTAAGAATTATTCAAACAGATGTCGTTTTTATTTTTACAAAATTAGAAATGAATAATAAATAAAATTATATAATTCTTATGAAATTTTTTGTCCTCATTTTATGAGAAGAATTAATATACTTATATTAATCTAATTTAACTCATTGTCAAGTAAGTTTAATTACATAAATAAAATATGACAAATGAATTTAATAAATTAATTGTTTAATATAATTAATTATTCAAAACTGTGATTGTATTAATAGATATTTAATATTAAATAACAATAAAATACAACTTTTTCGATTTACATGTAATAAAAGTCTTTGTGCATTAGCCATAACTGGAAAATAGAAAAGGTTTATTACCCTTAAAATTCCCGAACCACTTAATTTTGCTCGGACGATGCCACCACCGCAAGGAAGAATATGAAAGGTACTCGAAGTATTTCCCGGAGGACGATAATGGAAGTTGATGAATCCATCAGTTTTACGCAAATTAGCTGTGGTATAATGTCCAGTGCGTAATCTTAACTCCGGTGTTTTTCGAAATTTTATAGTATCAGTCGCTATCCGATTCGAGACATTGTTTCGCATATTTACCTAATTCAAAATAAATGTAACTGATCATTGAAACTAACTAGTATGCTTAAATTAATAAAAAAAGAAACAGCAATTTAAAATATTTAATAAAAATGGATATAATCTTTTAGTTTTTAATATTAAATCAATGCTTAAAAATATTAAGTATATAATAACACTAGTAATCTAATAAAACAATTAAAATTATGCTTAAAGTAATTAAAATAAAGAAACATCTTTTAAAAATGAACATTTCTGTGAAAAAATTTCATTTTTCAATCCTCTGATATTTTTGTCTCAGTGAGAAGAGAAATAATCTGTTCACATTTACTTAAAAAAAAAACGTGATATATAGGTATTATTGTAGAATTATGTCCTCTCCAGTTGCAATTACTAACCACATATAAGGTAAAATTGTACGTGGTATCGTATTTCATCCTGTGGAGCGTCAACTTTGTTTGACGCACGCAATGAAGTCCTTCCGGAATGCCGCGGTGTTGCTGATCTTTAGAGGAGGAACTCCCTTTCGTCGGATGCGGGTGAATGCGTAGAACATTTTGCGCAGCGCATAGTGTTAAAGGATGAGGCTGAGAGCCCGATGTCACGGCTAAACAGTAGTGCGACAAGTGGGGATCTATATTGCTGTAAAGATCAATGGATTTCTGTCGAATTCATAGCATAAATTAATTATGTAAGCCAATTTGAATTCGTTGGAACATTCTTTGTAATCTTTATATTTTTTCAATGCATAGGTACTAAAGAGAATTTTTGATTTTGTTCGAACTTTTCCTTTGAACGTGAATTTGATATTACTTTTTTTTTGAATATGAATTGATATTGTAATAATATCAATTATTACATGCACGATGTTAAGATAAATTTTAAAAATAATATTTCGGAAAATGGTAATTTGTTTAATTTGTTGATAGTATTTCTAGGTTGGATTATCAAATGAATTTTAGAACTTCTATTTTCATTTAAAAATTAATTAATTTCATTCCATTTCTTCATTTTAATTTGCCTTTACTAGATTTTCGAAGTATTGATATCATCAAGTTGTCCTTTTAAAAGAATGTTTGGAATAACTAAAAGAAAATATGTATTGTACAATTTTGTAATAAACTTCATTACTAAAATATTAACAGATTTTTGTAATCTATATTTATTTTTCTTGCATTAAATTTGCAAGATTAAACTATTCAAGAAATTGTTAAATACGTGAAAATTATAATTCACAAGTACAAAACAATTAACTAAAGTATTTATATACAGGGTGGTTATAATATATAATATATAATAAGAATTAACACTTGAATGTCTCTGTTGTTTTTAGCAGTAACAATCTTTCAAAAGAATTTCGGAAATTCCAAAATCGTCTTTTTTTAATAAAATTATGTATTTTTTTGTACGAGTAAAACTTTAATTTTGTAAAATCTACCATATAAAAGACGAGGAACGGTATTCCTGTGTTCTCCTTTTTTATGCAATATATTTTATAAAATCAAACCAAAAATATTGAATAATTTTTCAATATACACAAAGTTAATACGTTTTTATAGAGAATGCAAAGTTGCATTAATTAATGGATTAAAAAATAAATTTTATTTTAAAAAACTATAGGTGACTTTGAAATCTTCGAAATTCTTCCAAACTACAAAAACATTTATTATATTATAACTTTTATATTATATTATAACTATTGAACAACTTTCGTTAACAAAATTTATAACTATATAAATTTATTATATTATAACTATTGAACAACTTTCGTTAACAAAATTTTTTCATATCTCTAAAATCAACGGAAATATTCAAATACTAATTTTCATTGGACCACCTTGTATTATTTTTATTTTTTTCAAAAATGTGATTAAATAGTGATTATATAGTGAATATAATATCGCATATAATTATTAATCGCTGTCAACCACGAGTATACTCATTGTATTTTAAATGTGTTCCAACGCAAAACAGAAATGGCAATACTAATAAAATCACATGATTTGAGCTAGTAGTGAATATGACGTCTAAAGGTAAAGTTCAAATGCACAAACAGTGAGTGTAAAAAGTATTCGTACAATAACTAATCACGACTAAAATGCTGAATAATAATATTTATTAAACAATATTTTTCAAATAAACATGGTACATCTATTCTCCAAAGTCTGTAGAACAACAATATCAAATAAACCAAAAAAAAATGTTCATATTGTTTATATAAATATCAAGAAAAATGAACAAAATGACAGAAATGAACGCTTAATAAGTATTCGTACAGTTAAAGTTTATTATATTTACGATTCAAATTTTGTTGCGTAAACACAACGTGATTAGTTTCCAATATCGCTTATTTATAGTAATCGGCTTGTAAATGTTGTCTAGAATTGCAACAATGACATACAGAGCAGTATTTATCATTACTGTAGCAACATGAGTCGAAAATGTAAGGAAACTACTGTAGAAGAACGAAAGATAATTATTAATCCGAAATATCGCACATTGTAAACAGACCAAGATCTACGATACAAGGAATCATTGACAGATACAGATATAGATTATGAAAAACATTACAAAATCGTGTGAGAAGTGGACGGCCGCGAAAAATTTCTGAACATAGTGGTCGTACTATTATTCGATTCATTAAAAACAATCTGAAAATAAATGCAACAAAGATCGTTAAAGCGCTTAATAACAATTTAAATATCACTGTATCTTCTAGTACTGTACGTCATTTCTTGCGAATTCAAGATTATCGTGGCAGAACAGTTTGAAGGAAATATTATGTGAATAAAAGGAATAGAAAGAAGAGATTGGAGTTCGTACAAAGTTACGTAAAAACACTGATGGAGTTTTTGAACAGGATCATCGTCACGGATGAGAGCAAATTTAACATTTTTTGCTCCGATGGACACTTCACAGTGTAGAGAAAAAAAAATGAAGAGTATAAACCTCAGAACTTACAGCCGACAATAAAACATGGTGGTGGTTCAATATGTGTTTAGGGCTGCATGAGTGCCGCAGGTGTAGGTGAATTGTATTTATATAATAATATTTGATTGATGGAACAATGGATCATAAGATGTATATTAATATTTTAAAAATTCATCTGTATTCAAGTGTTGAAAAAATGGGTATTAAAAATAATTTGTGTTCATGCAAGATAATGATCCTAAGCATACCGCTTATAATACAAGAATGTGGATTGCATATAATTTAAAAACACTCCCGCAATCACCAGATATTAACTCTATTGAACATTTGTGGGATTATCTGGAACGAGCAATTCGAGAACATACATCTAAAACAGACTTAAAAAATGCTTTAATCAACGAATGGAATAATATCACTAATAAAATTACATCTAATTTGGTTAAGTCAATACCTAGAAGGATAGCTGCAATAATAAAATCAAAGGAAAACCCTACCAAATATTAATTATAAATATTAATTGTACAATTATTTGTTGTTTTTATTATAAATGTTTAAATTACTTGTACATTTGATAATGACAATAGAACGTCCATTTCTGTCATTTTGTTTATTTTTCTTAATATTTATATAAACAATGTGAATATTTTTTTTGTTAATTTGATATTGATGTTCTACAGACTTTGGAGAAATATTGTTTAATAAATATTATTATTCAGCATTTTAGTCGTTATTAGTCACTGTACGAATACTTTTTACACCTACTGTATATCAAAAATTCTTTAATTGGATGTGACATTCACCTGATAGTACGTTTAAACTAAACAGACACTTGTATCTCTTTTATTTCATCTAAATTTGTATTCGTATTCGTGTCGTTATATTAAGTGAATGTTAGTATCATAAGAATTTGGTGAAACGGTAGCTGAACGAGCGTTTGTTTTATTGGTCTAACGCGAATGCGTTAATTGAAGATCACGTACATCAAAACTCCATTTATATAAACTGATTATGAGACAAATACTTTGTCTAATTGTATAGAGTCCACTAATTATAATAATAATAGAATAATAATAGAAATCCACTGATTCTTTTCTTTATTAATGATTTTTTGTTCATATAGTAGAAATTCAGGTTCAAATGTGAAATAAGCTAGTTAAGTTAATTAACTGAAATTTGATTCAAACAAATGGAGTCCATATAAACGGAGTTATACTGGAAACAGAAATATGTTCTTCTCCGTTGTATTGGTATAAACGAAATCTAATGCACGTATGTCTAACATTAATAGAAAATTCCACTTTAAGTTTTCCTTAAGCTTATACGTTAAAAAAAAATTATTAATAGTACCTTTTATTCCAGGATATTGTAAGTCGACGTTTGCTTCTTCGTTGCTGAAATCTTAACCAGCGGTGACGATTTTCCTTTTCGTTCACGTACAATTCTGGCATATAGCTCAGACTGCTTGACGTGGCGTATAGAAGCACTGTGCCCGGTGTCAAGTTTTGTAATTTGGCATCAGGAGGGTTCACGGATTTAATTTCGAACCAATAAAGACCAGCACGTGTCTTTGATATTGTAAAATTCTGATCCTCTGCACCCTCGTAAGTGAAAAGGGGAGAGCCTGGTTTCAAACTCTTCACTGGCCATCGTGTTTGCACTGTTGCATCGATTATGATACACTTTATCACAAACTCTTATTTGCATTCATTCATGTTTTAAATTTTTCTGTCTTAATTAATCTAATTTCTTTCAATTTCTATTAGTCTTTTTAGATAAATATAGAACTAACAAAAATTTTGTAAAATATAATAGTTTTGATGAAAAGAAATTTGGAAAAGAATTCGATGGTTGAATATTCTAGTAAATATTCTAGAAATTAACTATTTAAATATGAATTTATGAGTTTAAGTTTTATTTATATGTGTATGATCCGTACTAGAGTATTGTACAGATGTATAAAATAATTAGTTCATTTATCAGAGATACAAAAAGATTAACGTATTACAATATGTTGAATAAATGTATTAAAAAGTATATGTTTAAAAAATGCTTAATCTGTTATATGCTTTGAAAGATTAAAATTTATTGAAAAATAATTGTGAGAAAGTATATGAAATAATAATTATATTTGAAAGTATTCACTTTATAATTAAAGCAATTATATTTTTATAACTAAAAATAAGAAATGGTGGAGAGAAGTATTACGTTCAAGGATAATTATAGTTAAGTTTTTATTTAAGAAAATGTATTTTCCATCATTTGATAAAAATCAATAAGTTTTGAATTAGTGCAAAATTTAAAGATTAAAGATTAGTCTCGAATAAAAATTTTTATTGATTAATTAAAGCAAATAATTACTGAATAGAATAAATATTATAAATAAATATTATTAGAACAGAATAAATTATAAATTATAAATAAAAAATATAGTAAATAATATCACAATAATAATATAGCTTATTAAATATTAGAAAAAGATTTTAGGATATTTAAATATTGTTAACCAATGTTACGTATAAGAATTAATAATGAATATATAATCAATAAATATTGATTTCGATATATTCAGAAAAATAAAAAAATATAATTAAGATTGTTAATATTTATATCTTTACATGTGTGTTAAATGTTTTATTTATTATAACTGAAAATTTAACTTTCAGCAGAACTTTGAGTATCATTCTTTTAAGTAGTCATCAGTTTCTGACAAATTTGTAGTTTAAGTAAAAAAAATTATTTAATAAAGACAATATGTGTGAATTGTATTTACTCAGGAAAATCTTAAATGGTATCGTTATATTGTATTCGAGATACATCTAAAATAATTCTATATTTCTAAAATATTTTATTTAAGAAAAATATTAGTAGAATTTCTTAAACAACAAAATTTTGTATCTTTGTTTTCTGATAATGCAGAAGTAATTGTCTTAAATTAATTAAGCATTGAATGTTTAAAAAAGAATCTGTTGTAAATATGTTCATAATACTTCTTATTGATTTATTTAAATATTCCAGAGTTATAATAAAGATACTAATAGGTATTAATATTGAATATTATTATAATTAACTTCGTTCTTTAAAGTTTTACTGGATATATCAAAATGTAAAGAAAAACAATTGTATTTAAGAAGGAAATTATTACATTTGACACATTCTATAAATGAGAAAAATACAAATCTATAAAATATAAAATTATTAAAAACGGCATTATTTTTCACCATTTCTTTCTGTCAATTAATTGTGATAAATAAATTTAACCTTTAAGTGGTATTATTAAATACTTATAATATAAAAAATTTATTGTGCCACAAAAATTTGTGCTTTAGATTGCTCAATTTTTAGATTTTTGATTTGTTTTAATTTTATTACTAATCTCTATCAGAAAAAATGGAAACTACGAAATAAAATTAAATAATTCGAATTTTTGTAATACAAATTATTACAATTATACCTGTGATCCTCTAATACTAGTTAAGGATTAAATTAATTTATCATAAGCATTGTTTCTTTAAAAGAATATGGTTGATTTGGTTCACAAATTAATTTTAATATATTCTAGTTATACAGGGTATCCCAAAAGATGGAGACTAAACTTATACTCAAGTAGATAAAAGAAAGTCATATAAACCTATATCCCTTTGTTTCAAAAGTTTCAAAAGTTTTTATTCATTATTTTATTCATTATTTCAAAACTTCTTCAAGAGTGCAGGCTTCCATCCGTCGAATTAATGATTATCGAATTCTTTCGAATATTCCTGTTGGAATAATAGAAAATCTTGAATACGTGTCCAAAGTTGATTTTCTATTTTCATTTCATTTTCATTTTCATAAACTATTTCGCGTGACTCCACAAATAAAAGACCATAGGACTTGGATCTATTAATCTGGGTGACCAACTGATTGGTCCGTCGCGATCGATTCAACATTGAGGGAATTTTTGATTAAGAAATTCACGTACATTCCATCTAAAATGGTGCACTAACACGTGCAATCTACATTTGGAAACGCATTGTCAATATTCGTATCTGTCTATGATTCTGTATGTAACAAGTTTTAAGAACAACTACCCCGAAAATCTTTGAACGCTTGTAATTTTATAATGAAGTATTTTCGGGCAAATTTATATGAATTCCTTTTATCTTACTTACTTGAATTTATTAACACATAGTATGAGTTTTGCCTCTCGGAACATCCTGTACAGAAAATAATTCTCCGTACATTTTACTCCTTCCGTTTCTTCAGCATTTTCCGGTGGTTCCACGTAACTGACCGTCCATGATATTGGCCCACTACAGGGACTAACGAGTAATGTGAGAGGTGGTCCTTCGCGTGGACTCAAGTAGTAGAACCTGCAATAATTTCATCTGCATCCAGTATGATATTAATGTTCGATACATATTAAATATAACCAAACACAAAGCAGTATTTTAATTAAACGATGTAAAAGATTCACTTTTCAAAAAAGGATACGATTCTTTTTGGTATTATAATCCTTTTAGGAAGAAACTGCGTAAAAAATGACAGATAAGTTTAATTTTTAATATTAACAGTAATAAAGATATTTAAAGAAATTATATATTACTTTAAACATTGTATTTTATAATATAATAAAAAAATTTCTTAGGAGAGGGAATCAAAAATTTGACCCATAATTAAGTATAAAGATATATTCTTTTTTTTAGTAGAATCTTAATGTTAACACAAAGATAATATTAGCTATAATGTTAATTTATTCTTAAAATTTTATTCCATTTGTATGTGAATGTATAATTTTATTGTGCAAGAAATTATTTAAATTACTCAAGATTCGCCGAAAAATTGCTCATATTATTTTAATATTGTTATTATTATTATTATTATTATAATATTATTTATTTACATATTTAATGTTTTCCTTCTCCAGAAATGATGTATCAATTCGGCTGTAAATTGATTACATTATCAATTATAAATAATAATAAACAATATGAATAATACGAATCACAAAGACGGAGGATCGTTAAACAAATTGATATTCTTATAATGTTACAAATTTTATAATATAAAATGCCTATCCAAGAAAATGAAAAGAGGAATATAAAAGAGAATAAACCTCATAATAGAGAATTATTTTAGAAAATAATAAATTCTCTGAACCTACGCAAACTGTGATAACTAATTATTGATCTAACTAATCATTAAACTTTACGAACGAATCAGGTTTATAAGAATTTTTAAATTCAAATTCGTCAGAGAAATTAAGCATATGTTTCATTCTTATGAAAGTAACATATTTCTGCATTTATATTTTTTGAAATTTTATTTATCCATTATTTTATATTATATATTCTATTACTATACTTCTACACCATACTTCTACGAAATGTTCTATTTGTACAAATTATTAATTTTAAACCCTCTGTAATATGTTATGTAACTTGAAAATTATATAGTCATGTTTTATCTGCTTGATAGTCATATTTTACTTGCTTATTCTTTCATTATTATGTTTTATCAGTACAATATCACTAAAGTATCAAATAATTCATTTCTAACAAATATTAATATCCAGGTTTGATTAATTGAAACAACTAGCTATGATTAACTAGTGATCTTTCTTCCTCTAATTGTAATTGTAATTAAAATTCTGTTTATAAAAAATTAACTTTCAGATCAAAACATTTGTTCGCATAAACAAATAAAATTTCAAGAAGAGGAAATAAATGAGTATTTCTTTGACGAGAGGCGCCAAACTGTATATGTCAACGATGTATCAGCCAAAAGTTGCGACGAGGTATTTTCAAAATAATCGAGGTACTTCCAAAATCCAGCAAGAAATAATTTGAATAACTTATTGAGTAACAATAGAGTGCAAACTTCAATGAATACATACATACGTGCGTGCACGCGCGTATAAATGGGTATACAAATGTGGCGTGTCGTTTATATTTAGTCAAAATGTTTGATCGTACAAAAGTTCTCCTTCAAAGATCGTACCGGTTAACTTTATGCCCCGACACAACCGTCGTTGTCTTTGTTACTCTCTTTCTTTCTCCGTTTCGTTCCAACAAGATCTGTCCCTCCCCTTGACTGGTATCCCCATCATCGTTTCGAACGTCGCGTCATTACAAGCTCGTCCCGTTAGTGTAGTCCGCGAGAGCGTCGGGACGCCGCACCACACGTGCTCTTCGTTCACGGCCTGGCACTGAAACGGCTATTGTAAAATTAGCGTCTACACACAATGCTGGCGTCGCGGCGTCTGGGGTCGCGCATCCACGACCCCCGTCGTCTAATTTTGGCGTATGGTTTGTCCCGCGACAGACTCGAATTGATTCTGTCATTCGGCAGTGCGAGGCCGTCTACCGACTTTCGTGGAAATCCACGCCAATAGTAGAGCCTACGACGCGTGGCATCGCGACGCCTTCTCGCACGCGCCTTTAGCCTAGACCTCACTTTCCAGGAAACGTCACGACCTTTCTCTTTAACATACGCTAACCAAGACACCGGACGACGAACCCCGACTGAATGAAGTTCTTGAAAAAAGTAGCGGCGTGCTTATCCTGACCATTCAATCCCGGTGCTTCTTCGTTGCTTGTATATCAATCTAAGTATCTATTTACTTGCATACTCGTTACTTTGAATCGATCGTCGTCTCTCGTCTCTGTCTCTGATTAAAGAGTTTCTGAAACTTTCTTACGACTTACGACCTACGATCGTTGTGATTATTAATCGTAGTAGTACAGCCAGCCGATGATTACGCGTATGTATTAAGCGGAGATTATATTATCGAGTGCAGTACTTTCAGTATTTCCGAATCTTCCGATAGGATCTAGTTTTTGTACGTATAAGTATGATAAACAAAATGAGTGGTTAATAAATGGTTAATTAAATTTGAATACTACTGAGTTATCGGATGAAGCTAAGTATTTGATTTGAAAGAAGAGATAAGATATAAAGTAGGGATGGATTCGAAACTGATTTTTAAATTCATGGAATTCGAATCCGAAACTTTTAACCTCTTGCGCTGGGATGACATGCCACGTATGTCGAGAATATTTGGCCCAAAATTGCAATATTTTCTCAGTTTCAAGTATATCGAAATATAACACAAAACAAATAATAAATTTATTACTTCTTAGTAATTTCTACCCAGTAGAAACATACCGATGAATTAAAAAAAGAAAACGAATTATTGTATGCGGTTTGGTCACTCGTTATGGTCCGTAAACCAGTTACTAGCGCAAGAGGTTAAGATTTCGAAACTTTTGAAATTCGGAACTTTTAAAACTTTTACTGATTTTATTTTATAAGAGGAATTTCTTGTTTTAAGAACCTGGAGTTAATATCTTTGTATAAATTTTTATTGACCATAGTTAAACAAAAACATGACGCAACGTACAAAAATATGTAATGCAGATTCTTGTTAAGAATATTCGAATCTTTTCATGATCTGATCTATTTCTTCTTTTTTTATCAACAATATATATACTGAAAAGTCTTTCAGAGTATACCGCCGATACTTTTTTGATAATTTTTTGTAGATTTGAATATTTTGCATCATCATATCAGAATTACGATCGACTGTATATCTGCTTGTAACTTTAAAAATAAAAACCGCGTTCGCGAAGCATCTCACATCGAACATTCGAGATACACATGAGTCAAACATTCTTTATTCACGCTGCGAATCATTCTTTATTCATTGTCATACTCCTTATTTGAGTTACGGAAGTTTTGAATTCTCGAAACTCGAAACTTTCTAGATTTTCTGATGTTTCGAATGACCAATTACTGATATAAAGATAATACAATCATAATTTAATTAACATAACTCTGTTCTCGATATTTTTGATAACTTGTGGTAGTAATTAGTGAATGAACTAAGGTAGTATTTTAGTACTAATTGTAATCTTCTATTTGGTCATTTAATGTGTAATGTTAACCTATAACAATATTTTTTAGTATATAATCGTATAATTTATTGTTATTAATTAATGCTGTTCCTATTTTACATGTAATAAATTTTAATTTGTCATGCACTTGAAACTGTAAAAGCACTTGATCCTGTTAATTCATCTGCTAAAATATTAAATATACATACATATGTATGTTAAGTTCAAGTTTAACGTGTAACCTAGCGTTTCAGTATTCAGAGCAATGTGGAATTAGATTTGCGTGTGAGTTTTGTGAAAACCATCTGATAATGTACGATGCATAGTGTCGCGGCGCATTGGATCGTTAATGCAACAAAATAGAATTATAAACGGTAATATTGACACAAGAAAGCATATTAAAAAACATTTTACTTCATTATAAACGTCAAAAAAATTTTGTACAACGAACAAAAGAATAATGAAAAATACCGATTACATAGACAATTTTTAATGAAAATAATTAATTCACTGGAATTTGTTTAGAAAAAAAAAATAGAAGAACGTTGTCTTAGTATATCGTAATTAACTTTAATAATTTTAATTCTTTAATACTTAGAAATATTCCAATAAAATTAATTGAAATGTTTTCACAAATATCTATTTATTATTATTATTATTATTATTATTATAATTTATTTTATTTAAGATTGCATTAGCCATATGATTATTAGTGACCGCAGTTAACAAAATACATTAACACAGAAAGTATAAAAGGTATAAAAATAATAGATAAATTACAAACTTAATGTTAGTATTTACACATTTTGGAACTATAGAGCTAATTTAATCTAATTCTAAAATTTAATTTAATAATACAATATGATACGTGTTAATTGATATATAATTTGTAAAAAATTTTTATCTTATGAAGAAATACATTATTAGATACCTAATGTTCCATTTCCATAACTGTAGAGAATTTTAAAAAAATTCGAATAATTATAATTTTTGGTATAATTTTATAATAATTTAATATAGGTGATTAGAATGCTTTAATAAATATTATGCAGTATATTAAACAGATTAATGAATCGTAATTATTGACTTATGACATTGATGTTCAGAAACTAATTTTCCGATAATTTCATACGTGTTTAAAACTTCTTGTAGTCCTTATAGTCATTATAATAATAAAAAAATTGAGAAATAATATATTGAAGGAAGGGTCGTTAAGTTTTAATTAAATTATTCAATTAAGATAATATTTTCATTATAGGACAGAACTAATTCATGAAGTTCATTAAATATAATATAATATAATATATTAATATAAATATAAATGTAATACATGTGTTAAGTATAATATATTAACATGAAAATATAAGAACTGCAGTATAAAAATATAAGAACTGAGTATTATTTACAGGAAAGACATAGAGTAAATTTCATATGAAAATATTCAATGGTAAGTTTAATTTACGAAATGAAAATATACGGCAAATATTTACCGTGATAAATAAAACATTTCTTATTAAAAAAATGACATTATAAGAATATAACACAATGAATACAATTTTTATTAAAATTCATTGATTAAAAGTCATCAAAATTAATAAAAACACATATATTTAATTAAATATTATATTGTTTTTTAAGTATTTTTTGATATATTATTGCTAAAATAAAAAATATATTCGTTTTGTGAATGAAATGATGGATTCTTCACGAATAAAAATGTTTAATACGCAAACGGAAAAAATTAGATATGCATATAATGAAATATAGGAAATTAAATATATCATTTAATATTATTTTTAATACACTTTGAATGAAAATAAAGTTTAAAATTGATTTTTAATTTTGAAAATTATTAAAATGAAATTAATTAAAGAATAGATTTATATTGTGAGAGACTAAATTGAGACTAAGAGAGTTTAAGAATAACTTTGAATTGGTTTTCTTCCAGTGATATTGTTTTGTTACGCTAATATTTTCATAATTTATTATTATTAAATTATAACATAGTTCAACTCCAATAAAGTAAATCCATTTAGTCGATTTTAAACTATATTTTATGTTTATTTTAACTTTTTCTGGTTTCTTTTTCAACTGCTTTAAATTATATTTTAAGAATTAGTACGGTCAAAAAATGCTGTAACGAAATTTTAAAACATAATTTCAATAAACACACTGCCGCGAAAGTTCAAATCATTTGAACTACTGTTCATGCGATGCAACGAGAATTATATCATCTGTCCGTAATTCGAGTCAAATTGCATTCGTAAAATCTGTGCTACGGTTGATGAAACATGGTACGAGATTCGTGACGTTTTCGTATAAACGTTCAAAGTTCCATAGGCTTGGATACACGTGCATCGAATAAACAAGCTATGTAACCCAAACGAAATTCGCACGAATTGTTTCTATAGTTCAGCGAAAAGTGAATGCACCTTTCTTACGGGTCTGTTTATCTTTAGATCAAAGTATTACTTTGCCAAAAAAAAAAAAGAAGAAAAAAAAAGAAAGATAAAATATTTTAGTTTCTTACGGTACAAAAATGCACATTTTGCCTTATATCAAGTAACAATGAAAAAATTTTAGGAGTAACTCGATTATAAAATTGAGTGATTTGTATATGTAAAATATTATCTGATTCGTAGTCCTATGAATAAGATCTGGAACATGTTTCAGATAAAAGATTTCACTTTTAATATGTCTGGCTCTAATAAAACGTGATTTAAGTTACCAATTGTTCTTTCGTACACGAATGATAGTTGTATAGATGAACTAGTGGTTTCTAAGATACATTAGTCATTCTAGTGTATCTCGATACTCGATAGTCAGAAGTGCAATACGTTCTCGGTAATCTAATCTACGGGTATCTACGTTTCTATTATATTGCCCGGCCAAAGGATTTGGCATTCCAAGTGAATTGGATTGTAACGTAATTCGTGTTACTTCAGTGTAAAATAATTCGTTTCATAACGAAAACAAATAGAATATCATTCGTAAAATGAAAAAATAAAGGTATAATTAAACATTTTAATTGTTTCATTATTCATAAAGACGTTTAACTATCACGTTTAACTACTTTTCTAAAAAAACAAGTTCACACATAGATCAAAATCTGCATCAATGTCAAAATGATTATTTTACATTACGAAATAAATCAAATGATTTATTCAAAGTTACAAGATACTTATTTTAACGTATATATATATATTACATTTCGCTTATATATGGGAGAAACTCAAAGATAGGAATTCATACATCTTTTATATATTGAATAAAATAAAAGAAATTAAAATTTAACATATAGAATAACAAAAAAATGATTAGATGAAGGAACAAAACAGGAAGATTTGGTACATTCTATACGTACATACATACATACATCATATATATATGATTTTTAATTTCGGAGATGAAAAATCAAAAGTCGCTAATTATAAAGTCACAAACGACTTATTTTAAATAATACACTGTATATTCCTCTGAAATTGAAAGTAAGTAAACAAACTTTAAAAAAAAAGTTTAAAAGATATTTTTCTTAATTAATAACAACACGAGAAAGAGAGATGAGTCGTTAAAACGCTTCATTGTGGACAAGTTGAAGATTTATTACAAGTGAATGAAACTTGATGAAATTGAGAAAACACGGTGACAGATACTTACTGAGATACGTTACCGGGGCGAAGAGTGGCCGGTATCAGGTACTCGGGGTGCAGCACGCCAGTCCTGTTGAACTCCTGCACCCTGGTCGGTTTCTCGGCACCGAAAGGTCTCGGGCTGCCGACCGTTTTGTACCCCTGTTGTTGCTGGCGAGGTTGCTGTTGCGACAACTGCTGTAGCTGGCGCAGTTGCAACTGTTGCTGAGACAGCTTTTCGCAGAAAGCGCAACCGGTGGCACGGCGCGCGTACACTAACACAAATACGAGGAAGAAGCCGAGCGGTAGCGCGTGACGCATCGTGGGCACCGATTTTCCTGAGCTACGAGAATGAGAAAATATCTGAGATAAAAAGGGCGACGACGACGCCGCGACGTCCGTCGTCCAGTGGCGAACGAGTTCGACTGTGTGCCGAACGGTAGACGATGCCAGTCGGCAAGCGAGGCTGCCGCTTGGGAAACCACGCTGAGACGAAACGAAATAACCCCTCTTCGCTTCCTACCGAGGCGACTTCGTGTTTGCCCCATCTTCTGGAAGGAACCCTCCTTCCCCTCCTCGTCCTTGCCACCTTTCCCATACTCTCAACCCTGCCTCGTCCCCCACGAGCGACCAAACCATACACTCGTTACATTTTGCCGTATATGTGCTAGCGTCGAAGCACGTGTATATATGTACGTGGGTGACCCTGATTCCAAAGAATTTTAGAGGAACGAACGCTTAGGGATCCCCGCCAATTTGTTTACAGAGATTAACAGGAAGTTCGAGCCTTACCGTCCTCGAAGGTTGTCAGTAGCTTTACCCCATTTGACGCTTTCTTGCGTGTTCTTCCTCTCTGCGATCGTTTACCGTGATTTTTAGCCTCGACGCATTTTTAGTATCGACGCGATGGATTTATATCTCTGATTATGATTTTCTATTAAAAATGCAAAGCTGTCGAATTCTGTCGTATGGCTCATCGACGAACATGCACCAAATGTTTCTTTAATTCCTAAAATAGATGAATAGATCGCGCGATTCTCTACGTTTGAATTGTACGTAAAACCGTTTATTTTTTTAGCGTGACGTACGTGCAGCAGCTACGTACAGAAAATGATGAACTAATAATGAAAATGATGAAGTAATAATGAAAATGAAGAGTAATAATGAGTATGGTACGAAATCATTAAAATTATTAAAATTGAATACTACGGGTAAAACTAATAAAACTTGACGTTGTGAGCATTCCTGCTGCGAGTACATCAAACGTACCATGTGTATCGGCATTCACAACGTCGTTGCAATTAGTAGCCTGAAAAAAAAAGAAGGAATTCAAGGCGATTTCTACGAAACGCAGCTAACCGCGTTATACCGCTAGCGAATCAGCTTTGAAATAAAGGTACCGTTCGATAAAGCGGTGTCCTTGGTTGACAAAAAAAAGAAAAAGAGTAGCCGTGCGTGTTACCTACGCAGAGATAATGCTCGTGACGTAGATAAGGAAGAAGTAATTATTAAATGGCGACGAGAGCGGCAGTTATCAGGCTACATAAGGTAAAACAAGGTGGATGGACGGTTGTAGAGCGGCATCAAACGAGGCCTTCCTGTTTCGCCGGGGTGCGAGGAAAGAAGGAGTCGATATGGCGCGAAGATCGTGCAGAAAGGGAAGTTATATACGGTACGCTTCGCTGTATCTTGGACCAACCATGGGACGATGATGACAGCAGGTCTGGCGGGTGGCAGGCCAATAAATCATGGCTTACAGTGTGGGAACCTCTGCCTATATGTTGCTCTCTGCGTGTATGGGGTATGCCATCAGTAAAACCTTTACTCCTGTGAGTTGATCGCAGGGTGACCGTACGTCGTACGTGTATATATAACTCTTTCTCTTTCTCTCCCAATGTTTGAGCCCGTTCTCTTCGATTCCACACTCTTCAACGGTGCATGCTCGGGCCACCGCCTGCGTGTAGCAAC
This sequence comes from Melipona beecheii, assembly GCA_032399605.1. Classification (NCBI taxonomy): domain Eukaryota; kingdom Metazoa; phylum Arthropoda; class Insecta; order Hymenoptera; family Apidae; genus Melipona; species Melipona beecheii. The sequence continues at coordinate 2,427,378 of JAUCMO010000082.1, read as the reverse complement.
ACCAAGAGATGAATATGCTGGTGCATCCTGTGTAGGTGTACATCCTTATGAATACATCATACATTGTTACCAAGAGGAGGCACGATGTATCTCGGGTAATCAGTAACGGTGCAGCGGTTCATCGAGATCAGCCTTTTTCGGTAATCACTTCTTTCCCGATGCTCTCTCGCGATCTTACCATTCAACTGTGTCAGCGATATTGTATTTATATCCGAAGGTCTGCCATCCATAAACAGCGGATACGCTTACTAAAAATGACTGTTCGAAACGCTATACATAAATCGACATTGTTATATTACATTAGTCATCTTTCTTTTTTGGTAAATCTTCGGTCGAGTAGAGTTGAAGCATTTTACATGCGGTCTACCGGGTGGAAAATCATAAAACTTTATCTGCAATCGACCAGCGATGCTTTTATATCATTAATTACAAATACTACGAAGCATGAGTAATCGTAAAAAAAAGAGAACAACGACGTAGAATCATCGTGTAAAATAAGCAACGAAACGAACAATGTGATATTTTTTATACAAATTCTTGTGCTCCAATTTTGCGCGAAAGAAACGCGTGAAAAAATTCACAAACTTACAATTAATGCAAAAGTACACGTCGAGTTGTTCGTATAATGCGGAACCTCGTTCGTTATATAACAGTGTAACGTAATTCATAAAAAGGGAACGTTCATTTCGTGATTCAACAGGATCAGGTTCCGAATAAAACGTGATATCGAAAAAGAAAGGATAGGAAGAAAGGAATTGTTCGAAGAAGCAAAATGATAACAAGGAATAAAAACAGTTGTAACATGGTTTCCTCGGGATATTGTTTTTTGATGAGTTTTGATCAGAGTGCTTTTAATGTTATATTCTCTTCTCGCTTCTTTATCATAGAAAAATTCTTTGTAGCTGTTATCCCCGTAATTATTTGCTATATTGTATAACTTTGTTGCGATAACTCGTGCATATGTTATACAGAATGTATATACAAGCATTTTGGTTGTTTCGATGTATTTTACTTTTGTACAAAATATAGTAAAACGGGTTAAATGTGTATATTGCTTTTCTGTTCTCATTTTGTTTACTAGAATAAGAAGAGTTGACTTTGTAAGTAATTTTTTTGTAAATAATATTTTCTAGAAATTTTATCTTTATTAGTGTATAATTACGTTAATGTTAGCAAATAATACCTGTGACATTATATATTGTTTGAGTTTAATAACAATTTTCATTTTTTAATAACTTTCTGATTTGTGTGAATATATAGTATTGTCTTTTAACGTGAATATTTTGAAAAAATATTACAAGGTAATTTAATTTTTATCTTTTCTAATCTATTTTTATAACTTAGTTTTTTATTTTTTAAATAAATAATTTACAAGTTAATATAAAATTACATTGTATTTAAATATATAAATATTTTTTGACAAAAGTTTTTTAAGAAATGATTTGAAAAATATAGTAATAATTTTTGTGTTTGTTTTATGCCTGACAATTATTTTTCTTTTATACCGTGAATGTTTAAAAATTTATTTATCAATAAATCAATTATTTTATAGATTTATATGAATGGTATGTCAATAATATGTTTCTAACTAGTCAATTTTCGTACTTCTTATAAATAATATATGTATGTATATAGTATATAAGGTAAATTCACGGTTTTTTTGTTAATTAGTTTTCAACACACTGTTCGAATATTTATTGATAGATTCTTTTTTTAACATTAATTAAAAAAGAAACAGAATAAATATATAGTTGTTCAAACGTTCAATTTATCTCATCGAGTACAGATAAATAACAACGGGTTAAAGCTACACATACCTACAAGACAGAATGAAAAACACCGTTCGTTATTCATACGATTATAGAAGATAAATTTAATATTATTCAGATCTCGGACAATTAATTTCGGTGAAAATTTACACAGGGACAACAAAGTTGCAGAGTTGTCGCCGAGTGCCGCGTAATTTCAATCTCGAGAACATAGTCTCCATTAACTTTTTTCGAGCACTTGTGTGTTTCCGGCTTAATTGCCTTTCTACTTTTTTTTTTGTATTTTTTCATCAGACTGGTTCAGGGCAACAAAATGGTAGATACTCTGTGATCGTTCATATATTGGATTCAAAGTTTCGATATCGAAACCGCCGGTCGCAATGAATAACGACCTCACTTTAAAGAAGTTAAAAGTCTTCTGCTGGTTATTTTAATAGCCCGAGGATATATGTGGACGTCGATGATCTATACCTGCAACATATGTGGCCCCTTGCATATAGAGCCAATGTGATTTTGCAAGCTGATCAAAATCAAATCAGATCGCGAACTAAGATTGATTGCTTCCGAATTCCTAGTAATTTATATATTGGATTTGATCGTTTTATGACGTTATTGTTCTTTACGTACTTCCTTCGTTGTACTTTAAGCAAGTAAATGAAGTTTATCACATGATTATACTTTTTATCGAGAAACAAGTTTTCTGTAATTGTTGTGAATTTGTAAATCAGCAATTGCGTGTTTAAATGACACTTTTCATAAAAGAGTTAATTAGCTAATTTTGTTATTACTTTGTTTTGCTTGTTCTCTTTTTTTTGTAGCAGAAAACTTTATTATCGAGGGGGATTATCTTTTATGATAAAGATATCGTTACTGATATATGAACACGCTCAGTGAGTATAATAAAGAATAATACTATCATTTTACATGTTATTATTCTTGAATGTTACAAAATTATTTTTCAATATGAACATGCCGATTTTTTTATATGAAAACCACTCTGACCAGTTATTTCTATAGAAATAATGTCTATACGCAAAACTTGTCGTATATATCTTGGAATTTCAACCGCACATAAGAATGATACTCTTTTTCTTTATTAACAATATACAATTACAAAACATATTTACGATTTATTACTAAATGTTATTTCTTAATTTAATTGTATTTTGCTATCGTATTTTATTTGTTAATTTTTTCTGACTTATTTCACAAAGATAGCTATGTACAATCTGTATTTTATGCAATAAAAGAATCATAAATTACTGTCTATCGATATTTATGTTCATTATTTTATATATCAAACAATTTTTAATTATCACTGAAGTGATATATTAATCATAATTATTAGTCATCAAAAAGTTAAAAATTTTTTTTAAATTTTCGGTGATTCTTATTTCTTATCATCCATACTGTTTCCATCCATATTAAATTTAGGTACTTTGAAATGATTTGTTTCAATGGATTTTTAAATAACTAACTAGAAATTTAATTTGATATTAGATTAAAATATATATATGCAAATACACATATATATATATATACATCATTATTATATATGTATATGTATGTATATTATTTATCATTCTTTTATATATAATATTATATTAATTAATAATATATAATATTAATCATAATTGAATGAACTATAACTAATAGAAAGTAAATGAAAATTTTAGTACATATAAAACTACTGGTTGCGATTGATACACCAAAGATGAAAGTATTTGACACAGAAATTATAAATTCCAAAGATTTCAAGATTACGTCAAGATTAAGTATTATATATTTTTTTATTATTTATGTTTTATGCACTAGTTTTGTGCAATTTGTATTATTAGTTTAAAATATATGTTAAATTTAATTTTATAAAATTGCGTGTGAAAAACAAGGAAAGCGATAGAAGTTTGCATCTTCTATTTGCTTTTTGCTACATTAATTAATATTAATATTTATAAATTGAAATTACATTATAATTCGAATTACATTAATTGATATATGGAGGGCTCAAAAACTAGTGAAAAATGATTTGTATCGTACAAACTTTCTTTCGTTGACAAAATCTTTAGTCAGTGAAACATAGTTTAGTTATAATATTGTAATGATTATATTTTAATAATTATAATATAACGACTTTGCATAGCATAAATTATTTTTAACACTAAGACTATCGTCAATTAAAGCATAAATTTGCTACTAGATAAATTTATTTCCTTACTTAACTTTATTTTATTTTCTTAAAATAAAAAAAAATTAAAAAATTCTTTATAATACGATGGAGTACACAAATGTTTCATACATTTTACGAAATATCATTTAAATATCTAAAAAATACACTTACATCTATAAAAATTACTTTCAATGATAAAAATAAATAATAAAATTTACATCTATAAAATATGTACAAATAAAATTATAAATTAAGGTAATTGACTTACACTGATTGACTTCTGAATCTTATAGATGCAATTAACAAATAATAATTGTATGTATATTGTTCATATTAATTTCTTTCATTTATTTTCATACATGAAGAGATCAATATTTCTGAAAAAAGTGAAGCGCACAAAAAGAAAAACATTTTCGAATGAAAAAGATTCGAATTGTCTTTAAATAATAAAATAGCTTGAAATGAAATATCCTAAATTTGTTGCATGTCGTAAGAGAAGGTGATTGGATGGTCGTAAAAGGTCCAGATAAGACCTGCGGACGATATGTATACATGTGCTGTCCACGTTGCCTCGACTCTCTGCCGGACTTTCGCATAAATTTCAATCGAACGCATCCCTCCATTTCTTTTTTCACCAATTCGATGCAAAATGTGAAAAATATGTTCCCACGAGCAGTTAGGCCAGACGTTACCCGTATACCATGACTGTTACATATCACTGTTACATATCATGCCCATGAACGAATTACACGTTTTGTATTATCGGAATAAACTAATATAAACTAACGAGTTAGACATCTCGTTCAGATTGTTTCGTGCGTAGCTCTTTGTCACCGAGGACGAGCAAGTCCTTTGACTCTTGTTTTAAAAAGGTTACCGCAGGTCGACAAAATGGTGAAACTCGAGCCTGCCGCTCGCATGGCAAACTATAGGAACTGTTTTTGTCAAATGTTTTGCTATGAAATTTCTGTATTCAACGAACGCGAATCCATTTCCGTAATCGCGCGTCGCATCGACCTCTCAAAGGGACAATGACATGTTTTAATTGCACGATCTTTCTCGTTGATAAAAAATTTTTGTACTTTAAAACCGTGAATACCGTGAATACCATGAGGCACCGTGAATATTACTGACGTATATTTTAAGGCACGTTTCGTGGAATACAGACCGTCAGATCAGTATCTTCGAAACATTCGAGAAACGTTACTTTTCACTTGAGACGGTCACTATGACGGCGTTGAATTAATAATTAATTATTTTAGTAACAACGCTTTTTTACGTATTAAACTTATATGAAATAAAATTTACATTAAACATTAGATATAAGTATGAATATAAATATAAAAATATAATATAAATATAAAAATTTACATTAAACATTATATAAGTATGAATATAAATATAAATACCAAATCAATATAAATACCAAATATACCAAATATTAATTATATACATATAAGTATTAGTATTATCAATATTGAAATTAGTATTAAAGAAGTATTAACCAAATTTTTATTTATCATATTAAAATTCTTTTGTCAGTGAAACATTGAATTAAAAAGAAATGTATTTCTCATCTTAAAAGGTTCTGTTGTGTGAACACTCTAGCGTATGCAATGGATCAGACAGGGAGATGGGGAAGAAAATGAATTCAATAAACACGAAGAAACGTATATACATATAATCATAAATGAATATAGTTATCAATTAATGAATGTGTGTAAGTACTTATCTCGTCTTCGGATAAAAATGTGCTTATACCACTTTGCATGTAAGTACTGAGTCCCTCGTTTGTTCCAATAAGTTGTGGCTAGCCAATGGCTCTCTGTTACAACCAGTTTATTATATACGTGCGTACAGGAAACGATATCTAAGATCGACATTTATGTAAAGGATTTTGGTATAAATTTCCAAGTTTTATTCTGTAATAAAATGAGGATATACGTGCGTTTAAAGTATGTTAAACTATATATATGCAAATAAAACATAAAGCATTATTCATTTATATATACTATGTATATACACGGCAATATATTTCTCACTGCAAATAATAAATCAAGATGTGAGACACTTTGTATACATATGCGAATAAAAATATACCAAATACGCAATCACTATGTAGATGGAAAACATTAAGTTTGCAACAAACTATAATTGCTTTTTATATTAATTATGATTGATAACAAATTATTGATTATTGATTAAAGTTGTAATATTATATGTTGGAAAATCACCTAAAGAAATAATTTATATGTAATTGTTATTATGAATAGCGTTCGATTTCCTCGAAATTTTACCGATTTGTGGTAAAATTAAAACTAAATTAATTTTAAAACTAAAATTTCTTTAAAAGCTACGTTTCTGGATTGAATATCGGATTGTAGAAAATAAGTATGATAAATATATGTAAAATTGTTTTGTACTTGTTTTTCCAGAAAATATATAAAATATGTAATATGTGTAAAATATACAAAATACATAAAATTTAAGTTTAGTTTGTTCTAATATTTGCACAATCATTGACAGATTTAGTGATTGGAAACATATAAGTTTTATTAAAATTATATAATTCACTTGTAAAGTAATTTATTTAATAATTAATGCTGGACACAAATAATTATAAGTGTTCAGTTACTATATCATTATGATTGATCTGCTAAAAAATTTCTATTTTCATATTATTAATAAGCTTTTTTATTAATTTTTAATAAATTTATACATAATAATTTTGCAATCTTCGCAGAAGTTAATTAAGATATGAACTATTTGCCTTTTCTAGTTAAACTATATCATACTACTATAATATAGTAGTGTAAATATAAAAATATAAATAGTACAATATCTAAATCTTAAATTTTATGAATACAGTTATTGTTCATTTCTATCAGATAATAAAGAACATTTAGTAGTATGTGGAAGAAGATTAACAAAAGAATTTATTACCAAAGAAATATAATTTGATTAATCAAAATATCACATTCAATTAAGCTGTATTAAGGCATTATTAAAATTAATTTTTATTATTGTTTAACAAGTTATTAAATAAATTGTTCTTTTATCACTGAATTCATATTCAATTATTCATACTCAATTAGCATTTTATTCAATTAGTAAATCGCGATTAGTTGAAGGTACTTACTTGATTACATAAAAGTAATACAAGTATTTTTTTATAAATCATTTTTTGATATTATACAATTTTCTCCGACTTGATTCTTTAGAGAAAAAAAATGAATAGTTTTAATCATAAACAATAAAAATGGCAATAGTCAGATAAACGTATAATTTTATATATTAGTATTTTATTTAATTTATTTAACATTTTATTTAATTTATTTAATTTATTTTAATCTTTTTATAAATATACAAAGTTTTTTGCTAGAGTTTAATCTTACTCATAATCTTCTTTTCCTTTGAGCATAATAAATTATATTAATTGTCAATAAGATGAAAAAATTCAATAAAAGCTATTTGATAGTAAAAAGAATTTTTAAATGTAAATTATATTATATTATAATCAAGTTATTTCAATTCATTTTATTTATTATTATCATTTTATTTGATTTGAAGTATATTTTTACGATTCAGATAAAAATAAGTTTCTTTTAACTATTTTTCGAATTAAAAAGATCAATGTATTGCTATTTTTAATTTGTTCCTGTAATATATCTTAAATTAAATCAATTTTTTTCTGAACTCTATATAATTATACTCGTCAAATCTTTTTATACACCATTTCTGTATCTTCTTTTATCTTCCATAGTTTATAGTTCTAATAAACAAACTAATGGCCTTTTTTCCAAAATTTTGATAATTTATTCACAATTTCCAATAAACATCATCTCCTTCATCTATAAATGAATAACTTGCATCAAAACAATTTTGCGTTGAATAGTTTATACTTAAATTTGAAACAACTTGAATTGAAGTATTTAGTTTGACTAATCTGATCGATTCTTTGCCGAATCAACCATTATGGAGTCTCGTCGGGTTCCGATGATCCAAGTATCGAATTTACACGTAACTTGCACGAATGCTGTCTCTCTACGGCTGTTGTTCGCGCGGCGAAGACCTACTCTGCGTTCACTGTCCACCACTTCGTGATAGTGACCCTGGCCGAAGGACCTGCTGACACCTTCCAAGTGTTACGCGGTCCAAGTGTTACCGTATAACCGTGCAAGAAAATCTCACCTGGCCATGTGAGGTCCCTTTCGGATACTCAGATGTCACACTGGCAACCTGAGATCTTATTTGGAGCGTGTACAAGTATACGCGTATGTATTATACCTGTATTCTTCTATGTTGCTCTGTAACGTAATCTATCAAATTTGCTGTTAGATTTGTTTCGCTCGATTAGCACGTTTCCGTAAGATTCCAATCCTATTTCATCCTCTTCTTCATGTAATTTCTATTTTGTGGTGTTATTATGTAATAGAAATAACGGTAGTTTTTATTGTAATGTTTTTAAATAATACAGGTAAAGAAGAAATTGAATAATATACTCTGATTAATACAATTCGTAAAACAAATAATTTTGATTAATTAATTAATCTTTTTTTCAACTGTTACAATTGACCATCGTTTTTCTACTATTAATTTTCTAGATTTTAAAGTTTTATATTTATTTTTAATAAATAGCTAATAATATGTATAAATTTTTTCAATGTGAATAGTTTTAAAATTTCAACAATAAATAGACATATTTAAAATTACTCTGAGGAATCTTCAGCCGCTTAATTATTATATTTATTTATTCTTTTTATCAATATTTATTAATCTTTTTATCAATAGCTATTATATATATTAAGATTACATTGAAGAAATTCATTTGAATCATATTTTATATTGCAATAATTTAAAAATGTCCAAATATTTATGCATGATAGTGTTCAAAATCATACATTAAATTCTTGCTTAGAAATAACTTAGAAGTAAAAATGAAAACTTTTATATAAAAAATTTTCTTTGTTATATAATTGTTATATAAGTTAATTATAAGCATCATAAAATGTTATGGAAAAAAATTCTTTTTCAATATTGAATAACTACCGTAATAGATTTATTTTTTATTTAATAACTTTTAACTTTTCAAACATATCATATCAAATGTATGATCATTTGATTTATTCGCTGTTTTCTACCAACGGATTTCTCTCTTGTAATTTTAAATATAATATACAGCGGGGCGAAAGTAAAAGAATGCCATACATTACCGAAACAATTCACAGAAATTAGCTCGCATTCGAACAAATTATTTTGTAATTTTAAACTTTCCTTGAAAGTTTGCTTCACCAGATCTCCGAGTAGAATCTATATTTTTAAAAATATTAGGCGGTATTTCATTAAAAGTTTTAATTTTCATATGCAATTCACCACTAAAAAGACCGACACGACGATACAAGTATAAAATTTCTATCAGAGAAATTAAAGTGCGAGAAATACGGAAAAGTTGATAATATAGTAAAGTATTATTACACATACTTCTATTTATATATTTTACGAAAATCATACAAATTGTTAATCTATAGAATTTCTCTGAAAAATTACGAATTGATCATTCTGATTGCTTTTATAATTATAATGTTAAATAAATAATACGTATCTATTTATTTAATGATTTTACTTTGGGATATTCTATGTTATTTTATCTTGTATTCTCAGATTTATCAATTACGATATCCGATTAGTGAAATATAGAGAAAGAAATAATATACTATAAGAGGTAATAATGTTCAATTTAATAACAAAAAATATTTTATAGTTCAATTTTTTCTTCGCTACTTTATGAAAAAAATTAATTATTATTCATATTTTTTTCTTATCTTAAAAACATTAATAATTTTAAAATGCTACTATCTACAGTATCGTTAAAATATATCATATTATTAAATTATTGGTATGAAATTAAATATCAATATTATAAATTTATAAATATATAAATATACAGTGTTCTCTTGTTATAAATCCAACATTTTAGAATCATTTATTCTTTTATCGAATATTCCATTTCTCTTTCTCGCGTTACTAAATATGTATTCATTTTTAAGTATTTGTATTTGCAGCGTAATATAATTTAAATTTTTATGAGTAAAAGAAGATCGAATACGTTATCGTCGGAATGCTTCGTCGGAAGTCAGCTCATAACTCATAACAAAGATGATTGAACCAAGCCGATGTGGTGAGAAATTTTACTAATTAAAATACTTAACGGCCGTTCGACCAAATACGAAACACAAACACCCAGTCTCAGTACACTTGTCACACATTGCGCCCCAGTATGTTCGTATTTATAGGTCTCTTCAAAATAGTTTGAGAGCAGTGTTGCAAAGACCGTAGAAATTCACGAGAATTCACGCGTGTAGGATGTCACATTGCTCACTCGGCTGTATTTTATCTTCCAAGTTTCTCCTTCTCATCTTCCGAACAATTTTAATTATATGTACCTACATTATCTGACTTAATGCATCAGTTCATCAGAAGATTAGGAAGCATAGATAGGAAGTACGTTCAATTATACGATTATACGTCGAATGTTTATTATTATTTCTTGTAATGTAATTGAAAAATGCTGATCTCTTTTTGAACGTAGAGCAAGAAATATGATTATGATAAGCAGACTGAATTTTTTTGCATTTGTAGTTTAAAGATACAAAAACGTGTACATAGTACACAAGAACATATAAAATATCGAAAATATAATACTATATGGAACAAATCTCTGCATAGATTCTATGTAAAAATATATACAAAAAATTTTTGCAAAAATATGAATTTGCGTGAAAAATTTACAAAAAATTTATTATAATAGTATATTGAATCATAATAATGTAAATTATTAGTATATAATATATATAATAGTATATTGAATCATAAATATAAATTTATTTTAATAAAATTGATTTCAACAAAAAAATAAATATATATTATTTAATTTGTCTATAATATAATGCCGCATTGAAAATTAATTGTGAGCTAGAGGATATCTACTTCGTATTATTACGTCACTTTTATAATTATCGGCAAATTTAACTTGTTTTCACTTATAATGTCGTTAATATTTCAATATTTTAATAACAATTATGTTTAATTTATTTGAAATCCCAATATGAAAAAATTAATTAAATTATGTTCAACATAATTAAAATAATATCTTGATTATTTTCTTCTTCATTTGTACGTTTAATCTTCACTTTATTAAATCTTTTATATTATTTTAGTTTAATTTAAAAAGATCAAGTCTTTGTCAAAATGTTCAACGCTCAACAAGGACATCAATATGATTCGCCATTTTCAATAGCAAATAAATCGCGAGTAAATAAATCATCTTTCCCCAGGCACGATTACATGTCCACGTTCAAAATAACCGATCCCGACGTAACAAGAAGTCCAGGTGATTAATTACGTGTGCCAATCCTGAAATCGTTAGAGCGAGGTGTTGAAACGATAATTACTGTCACAGCGATGTTGTAACGCATAACATACACGATAGAGAAGAAGAACATAGAATGAAAAGAAAGAAAACAAGCAAGTCACAGGAGGGACACTCCTCAGACTTAAAAGTGTACGCGTATCGCTCTCGGCATACAATGCATCTCCTTGGTCCGCGCCCCTCCCGGAATCCTGATCTTTCGGTTCAACCGATGTATTACTTATTTATTAGGACCGTGCCCGGGTGGTCCGCGACATGACGGAATCGATTACGCGAATTCGCGGAACTGGCCTTCCTGGCTCGAGTCCCTTCGGAATTATGCTTACACTCCTTCAGATTCGGTTCTCTTCTCTTCTCTACCTCCTCCTTTGAACTCGTTCGTTCTTCCATCTCTTTTCATTTATCCCATCTTCGCCGTATCCCTCCTCTTCTTACAGACCTCCCTTCAAACTTTTTCGAACTCTCACACACGCGCGCGCGCATTCTCACACATACCGACACACTCACTCTTGTTCTTCTTTTCTATCCCTTACTCGATTTCTATCGTGCATTCAGTCGGCTATCTCTTTCCTTTCCCTTTGGGAGAACATCCTCCCGGGACCTAATCGATATTAACGTGCGGCTTATTATATAATCAGAATAACAATAATTGTTTCGGAACTTTCGACTACTCATCAATCCGGGTGACAGCCGATTGCCTGCAGCTATGTGTAGGCATCGCTCGTTTAGCGATCCGTGGATAAGGATCAGAGGGTGGTAGGTTTCGAAGAGGCTCCGAATTATCTTCGGTTTTATGAACTTTATCGGCAGGACCGGCACGGCGAATGTTTTTCTCGCGAGTTACGGCCTCCTCTCGTTTTGCCAGAGTACTAGAGGATAGAATGGATCTTAAGTGGCCGCAAAGGAAATTATTACATCGTTACTCTTCGGCTTTGGATGGACAAATTTCCGCCGTGATTTTAAGATAGTGCGAGTGACTACGCAGTCTGTCAATGATTATTTTCGATTGTATCAATTAACCTTAGACTACTGATATAGGTATTTTCAATGTGTTATCTCCTATTAACGGTGCCAGTTTTTTTTTCATGTTAATAATTCTTTTAATTTGTTTGATGTAATTTTATTTGATGTAATTAAATTAAAATGCATACGTATATTTAAGGAATATTTATTTTTTGTGCAAGTATTCATAACGTTAACTCGCGGCACGTTATTATCGATACACTTATTTCTTGACAATTTCATTTTTTATTAACGATATTTTTATTAGAAATATATTGTGAATTAATAATTTTCAGTTAAATTTTACGTTTGTACAATGATATAAATTAGATTAAAATATACATACATTAGAAACATGAATAATAAATATATATATATACTTATCATCAATAAAAATAAAGTAGGATTGTTGTAGTGTAATAAACAATTTTTAACTTAGTTACAAAAAATTTATTTATTCGGTGATTTTTGACAATCGTTTAATTTCATTGTTTGAATGTTAATTAGATTTGAAATATTTTATGATTTTAAATATGTTGTTGGTTGAACAATAGGAATATATCTAACGTAATAAAATCACAACTTTACTAAGAATTTTAAGCTTCCTTCTGAAGCATTTCCACCATTTTTTATCAATAATTTTTATCAATAATTATCATAAGCGCCGAAATACAAGTTAACGATATACGATAAATAAAATCTAAAAATTAAGAAAAATTTCCAAATATTTTAACCATACTATTTATTATCGTACATAATAAAGAATCAACATGTATGTATTACACAAGATGAGTAAGATGAGATTAGGCATGGGTGAGGGATGAAAGAGGATCAAGAAACAACACCATGAACGTTGCAATTGTATGTACAGTTTTTATTTGGGGTTAATATAGTAATTCTCGTAATCAGGGCGGGTGAATACGATTGGGTCGTGTGTGTACGTATGTGTATATGCGTGTGTGTATGTGTATGTACGCGTGTATCGTGTTTCTTTTTTTAGTCCGAAGAGTGAACATGGGATTTAGGTAGCTAGCCTCGTCCTAGCCTCGTGTGCGCATTCACACCATTAGTCTGTAACATTTTACGTGTTTCATAATTATCATTATTTTTTTGTTTGTTTGTTTGTTGTTTGTTTCTTCTTTAGTTTCTCTTGTAAATACTTCATCTAATTATGTACGTAATAATTCGATTAATCAATAAATCCGTAATAAATCCGTATAAACGTTGAATCGTGTGCGTGAGTGAACTAGTGGCGCCGATCCTGTCGTAGGGCCGGCTAGGAAGTCTCTGTAGTAACCAGCGGTAAACGTATCACAAGTCATGTAGCAATCATTTATGCATTATCGGCACGAGTGTTCGAGAATCGAAGCTACTTCGCGCTTTCTGTCACACTCTCTCGTTCTCTCTCACTCCTTTACACACACGTTCTTCCTCTCTTTCTCTCTTTCTCTGTGTTTTGTGTTTCTCAAGCGATGTAGATTTTTGTTTCAAAACTATCCTTAATATCTCGCCGAATGACGAGTAGTGTTTCGTCATTTTATTGTTTTAATATAGTAAAACAAAAAATCTGTATCTAATGGCTGCACAAGGCAACGACTGTAAGTCTATAAATCTCCTTTTCTTTTTTTCTTTCTCTCTGTTTTTTTCTTAGTTCTATCTTTATCTTTGCGAACGACTTTTGCATGAATGTTGATCGATACTAATTAAATTGTACTCCACCGATCCCAGCCGTTTTCCTGGGTTTATCTATTCTCAGAAGTTCGCGCAGCGTGTAAAACAAGACGCAGTCGTATGTATATATATATATATTTATATTTATACACACACACACACACACACACATATATATATATATATATATATATATATATATATATATATTGTGTATATATATATAATATCTACACGTGGCTAATTTTCGGCATGAAAAAAGTCTTACATATTCTCGCGAGGACCACGGCGACCTCTGATCGCGCCTGCCGAATCCTGGCCTGGTCGATATAAATCCTATATATATTATAGCAGCTACGAGTTTTCATGTTCGATTTGTCTCTCTTCAACGAAAACGTCGATTCTCAAACACTCGGAAATATTGTAGTTATAGCGTGACGCAGTGCCGTAGTGTTTGTCGTTCCGCAGTACCACCTATATAAATAGATGTATTCGCAGGACACGCGTTTACCACCACGGCCTCCTGCGCTTAGATAATTGTTATTGTATATCAAACTTTATAAACTGTAATACAATGTAAACCTGTAAAAAATATACTGGGTGACGGCGGCTCTGTATAATATAATAAGTAGTATTATAATCGTTATGGTACAATTGTAATTCGTATAAATATATCGTTATATTATATTTCTGTAATGTGCGCTTCCTATGTTTTTTTTTTCTGTTTCCTTTCCTTGCCATTCCATATTTTCGTCGTGTATCGGCGGCGATACTAGCCGCCGATTGTATTCTATTATGTTCTTTTGTTACGTTTCGTACGAGCTTAATTCGTTGTACGGTAAATACGGCTCAGCACCATTGCATGTATATATATAAATGTATCGGGGAATCTGTATCACTTATTAACGTATACATCGCCGTTTAACTACAATCTGTACACATTCGTCGTAAAGAAAACTGTACATACAAATGTCCCCTTCTAGATTTTTTATGGTAAAAAAAAAAAAAAGAAATTATTCTTTCTTAAACACTGCGCGAAATTAAAACATATAAATTATTTCATTATCTTCTTAGTATATTATTTATAATCTCGTAAAATATTTTACATGTAAAAAATTAAACCATCGCTAATCGAGACAACCAATAACGATGAATATACATACATTTTGTTAGGATGAAATTCAGCGCAGCGTTTAAAAAGTTAATATTATACATGTATTTACGAAAACTTACTATCGTTGCAGGAATAATATTTCGAGTAATAGTAATAAAGATAAAATAATTATTCCTTCAATCAAGAGCATCGAAAGCGCAGCGTTTACCGTACCACGAATGAACAACTGTTAATCTGTTATTTTCTCATGCGCTCGGGGCGAGGCTAGGGCGATTTAGGAACTACGTGACAGCACAACCGATGCAAGTAACTATTTCATCTGTTTTCTGGATTTTTTTCTGTTTGCTTTACACAATGAATTCTTGGTGAAATTCGATATTGACGGTTTCTATGTCACGACCATTGGAATTGAGTCAAAAATGACCGATCGAATGTTTCTTGCTCGTGTCGAGTGAAAAGCAGTAAAAGCATCAAAGAAATCGAGGGGGAAAAAAATCTTGACTTTCCGTTAGATTAATAATGAGCGAATTATGGCCACGACGAAACTCCTGTTTTACCAGGAAGCGCGATACCGACAGTCAATAATATCACGACGGGATAAACAATTAAAACGTTCGAAACGCCATCTGTTAACAACGACGCGCACCCCCGATACACTGATACACTTTGCACTCGATGCACGGAACTTCGAAAACTTTCGCATACTTCCCACATAATAATATTGCACGACGACACAGAAACCGCACGTCTTATGTATTCATTCTTTCTCATTTACTTACTCATTCTTTCTCTCTTTCCCACTCCCTTTTTCGTTCCAAATTAATTTTTTTTCTCATTTGTTCTCGTTCTCTCTTTTTCTCCCCTTCGCAACAATTCACCTAGTTTCTTGTTCTCACTAATCTTTCGCATTCTTGTAATTTCTTATCGTTTCCCTATCACTCAATTAAAGGTTGTATCCGAAGAACAATATTCGCGTTGCACAATTATCGATAAATATATACATACATACATATATATATATACATATACATATATATATATATATATGTACGTATATATTGCGCATAAATAATCGATTGCGCGCTCTTTGATCCTATGTACAAGTGTAGTTTTATGTAAATTAAAAATAATTATTTTTCGGAGGCGATCTTCCTTTTGCGCTTTTTCATCCGCTCTTCCTTACTCTCATACTCTCTCTCTCTCTCTCTCTCTCTCAACATGTAATAATACTTTTCATTCATCTTCTTGCCCGTATTCTTTATTGTTCACTCGTTCTCTCTCTCTCTCTCTCTCTCTCTCGTTTGTTAGATAAAACTGTACTATCTCATTCTCGTATTGTAGGAACTTAAGATCGTGACTTCGTTCTCGGAGTCTCAGAAAAATCAAAGATATTTCATTTGTCGTATTTGTGCCTTTCGGTATAATATAATTGTATTCCATAATGGTAGTGTAATCAGTGTAACAGTGTATACAACATAGTGGCGATCGCAGTGGCGATGATTTTTTAAAAATATTTACAACGACGACAATCATAATCGCGGATAATATCGATAATGACAACGATGATCATAACACGACGTTAAATGAGAATGATTACGATAATTACAGATATAATGACAGTGATGCATTGATAACAATATAGTATAATGACGATGTTTTCTACTTAAAACTAACAAATGAAGAGGATAGTAATGGAGTACGAAAAAATCGCGGTAAAAATTCACAAGTGCGATGAAATGACATCTCGAACAAAAGGAGTCCTATTAAAAAAATGAAATACTCGACATATTACGCGCGCAACTTACACAGGAAACATGTGAACGAGTTACTAAAACTAATAATACCGCAATAGAGCTAATGATATGTCGCGATCGCATTTTTTATGTTCGGAACGATCGTTAAGCGGCGCGATTCTTTCCAATTAATCCGAGTTAATGTGTAAGATTAACAGCTAATAGTAGCTTTAACCGTAAATAATAATGATGAAATTATATTAATAATAATAAATATAAAAATAGCAATAATGGTAATAATAATAACGGCCCATCGAGAGACAATCAATAATTGCGTCGGTATATTTATAACAACGACAATCAACGCCCGATGATATTTTATGCTCCCCACCATTCGAATACAACCTTTCGTGATCTACACTCTCTCTCATCATTTCGTATCTTGTGCGCGTATTCAAGATCATTAACAACAAATTAATAATTATTCTTTCTTCGGTCGATTCTTATTAACTGTTCCATTCCCTTTCGCGACAGTTTAACTAACTTGTACTACGCACGGTAATATCGTATAGTTTCGCGGTAATAAAGTAACCAATCGATACGCGCTTTCTTTCTATCTACCCATCCGTTCTTTCTGTTCCCATTTTATTTCTTTATTTACACCCTATGTGACAATGTGACAATTTTTCTCGATACTGTTCACGCGAGTATGCGTACGTGTGTGTGTGTGTGTGTGTGTGTGTGCGTGCTGTGTTGTGTTGTGTTGTGTTGTGTTGTGTTGTGTTGTGTTGTATTGTGTTGTGTTGTGTATGTATGAGTGTGAATACGCGAATACGTGTATCCGTATATGCGCCTGTATGAATGTGTATGGATGTGTACGTCTTTCATATGCAGCTTCGTGTCTTTCTCTCTCGTTTGCGCGCGCAATCATACTGTCATCAGAGATCATCTTTCGCGTGTACCTTGCACGTCCTTCACTTGTCCGATCGCTAACGTTCTCTTTTCTCCGAAATAAATATTCGCGAATCGTCGATGGTCGATTTCGATATTCTCGAGAGGGCTCAAGACATTGCTCGAATATACTTCGCGATCCGAGCCGGGTCGGGAGTCGTTCTCATTTTTCCTAAAAGGCTTACGAACAACGAAACAGGCGTAAGTTTTGTTTAAAGAGTATCTAACTAATGTACAGATTCGTGACATTTTCCTCCGTTTAACTGCAAAATAATACTGAAGTCTGCACATGGTGCCTATCACATACGTCTATTACGTAGTCTTTTTTTTTCCCTTTCACAGTCGCTTTAATATTCACGCGTACGATTAGCCGCACACATTTTTTTCTGTTTTTTTCGCTTCTTTTTTAAAATTATTACATACAATTACAACTCGCGATTCAGAGAGAAATTCGTCTTTCTTCTCTGTTTCGCTATTTCGATTTATTTTTGCACGCATTCCCTAGATTTCTCACTAGCACTTCATTAGCTTACTCGCTCTTGTTTTCGACAACAGAGTGGATAAAAAATTGTTAAAACCAATCTCGACGCGATCATACCGTTTCGAATGCCTCCATGTTTCTTTATCATAAAAAATGTATAATTAACATGACTGTTACATACATATAAACTGCAATGAAAAAACTTACATTTACAATATTTAATAAAAATGTATGTCAAATGAATTATTTAAAACAATGTGATGTCTATATTAGGAAGTTTGAAGATTATGTTAACAAATAATTTAAAATAATTGAATAATATTTATAACTAACACACATCATTAAAAATTTCTTTCAGTTTTCAGCGCACTACATTACGTTACATGGCATTATAGTCATGTATACTACATCATAAAGAAATTAAAAATTGAAAGAATTATTGCAAACAAAATTTGTTCAGGTCTACTAAGAAAATGAAGAAAAAGTTTACGAATCTTACGAAATAATGATTTTCATGGCAGAGTATTAAAAAAAAGTCCTTACATTAATCCTTACACTAAAAAGAAGAGACTAACTTTTGGAAGAACATATATCAATGAATTTAATGCTTTCTTGAATTTAATATTTTCAGGTTAATATCTTAATTGATCGACATTATCCATGAAAACAACAAAATATATAATGGAAATACATAATGGAAATCTAAAATTTAACAAAACACAGGGATTGTTAAAAATTTAGTATAAGTTGGGATTATTGGAAGCTTTCCACTTCTAGTAAGATCTCGAACATATAATTTAAATAGATTATATAAACTACATACTACATGAATCCAACTAAAAATTTATTATATAAATGAAAGATAAATAATTTGAAATGGAATTTGACTGACTGTACTTTTATCAAATCATTGATTCATCATATGGGATAGTAAGCCTATAGCTAAAACCTATAACTAGGAATAATCCAATAAAATATTAATATGTTATAAATATAATAATATAATAATGTATATATAATGTATAATAATAATGTTATAAATATAATAGTTTTAAGATATTTCCCACCACCACCGACACCACATTATTTTAAACATGACATACAAATTAATTATTACAAATGTAAATATTTTCAAACAGGATAGTGTACTATTATTAAAATATAATTTAAAAGGAAAACTTAAAAAACGGAAAATCATCTCAATGCATAAAATTAAAAATCCAAAAAGTTTTCCAGAAAGTCATCGTCAATTGTCAATTGTTAATTAGTTATCAATTATTTTATTAATTAAAAAGAATGAAAATAAAAAAAATAAAATAGCTAAAAAAGTCATTTGTATAAAATATATAGGAGACTGAACGTACGGTATAATCTGTTGAAGCAGTTATAAACTCTTTTGAAACACCCTGTATATTATATATATATATATATATATTATATATATAATATACAATATATATGTATTATAATATATATAATATATATATATTATATATATAATATACAATATATATGTATTATAATATATATATAATATATATATATATATTATATATATATAATATTAATAATCAATAATAATATCAGTTTGTATTGTACAGGCTATTTTGGGGCTGAAAGCCTGTGGTCTCTCTAATATTTTCACTTAACCCCCTTGTTGAACCCTATACGTTTTCTCCCATCATTACACTCTACTTAAGTTATTTTTTAATAATATATTTAATCTCGCTTTCGCTAGGTGTAGCAAGGTGTGACGTAACGGAATTAACCATCTTTTTTTCCTGCCATTTCCTCACCACTCTTTGTTTTTTTTTTCATTTTCTTAAGATTCATTAACGAAATAATCATCGTAAATGTATTATAACTTTACGTTAACTTTTTTTTTTCTTCATTACCATTACTTTTACAGTTTAATATGTTAGCTTCTTTTTCTTTTTATCTATCGTAGATTTGTCTGTGGCTATCCCTGATGTGTTAGTTACCCTGCGCTTCCGTCTGGTTGTCGAAATATTGTTGCGAAATTGTGGTCTACGATTAAAATTTCATCATTTGTCCCGTGTTTTAGATACGAATTTTGTTCCTCTTTATATTTCTTGATATATTTTGCTTCCTTTCTTTTTTCTTCGTTTGTTCATATGTATGTTCTTATTTCTTTCTTTTCTTCGCTTTGTTCGTTCTTTCTCTTGTTTCGTCGAACAAGATTCACGTTTCGGGGAGCTCACCAAGATTTACGATCGGAAGAACGGGAAAGACACGAAAAGTTTCGTCCTTTCCCTCGGTTAATTCGCCGAGCTTCTCATTCTTCTCGCCACGATTCAACTCAATTGATCGTTCACATATATAATACAATATGCTTCGTTTTACTGATCATTGACGTAGAAAAGCTTAGCATTAACGTAGAATAAAAGAAATGAAACGAATGTCAATGAACGCAAAGCATTATCGAGGAAATTGTTACATATTTACGGATCAACATATATATCTCCCGGAAGTAACTAGTGCGTACTAGATATAGCTGCGATACTTCGGTAGAAGAAGAAAAAGAGAGAATCTTGGTAAGCTCACGCCATCCTGCGTGTGGTTATTATGTAAAACCCATCCCATCCCAATCCCTCCCGATTGTAATATGATTTTATGAATGAGTGCGATTTGTTTGGTTGTTGCGAGCGTTTTTTTTTTTTCTTGTGGCTTTTGCACCTTATGAGGTGCCAACGCAAATGGCTCGCGCGAAAGTGACGTATAATGTATATATCGATGTATTAAACTGAATAATATTTTCGGTTAACATTGGGCGAGTAGCGTAAAATAATGCTCAACTGGAAGCTCATTTCGACGCGCTTCAACGGGGGCAGCAAGGACAAAGAGGTACGAAGTATTATATGCTTGGTCAACGTTTCGTTCAGTCGTGGAAACATCGTCGATAATAAACACGATGGAGTAACCAGTCAGCTAGGTAGTCGATTAAGGTAAATAGAGATATACATATATAGCTATATCGCAAAAATAGAGATCGGCGTAAAAATGAAAAATAACGTGTCGGATTATTGCGTATTGTCAAACGAGTAACGATCGTTCAACACGTCAACCTGCTGCCTCCGAGCGCGTGTTAGAACAGGTATCTTAACAATCTGTGTATTAAACTATTGTTTAAGTCTTGTAACCTTACCTCATGTACATCACAGGCCACGAGGATGTTTTCGAAGTAGAAAGCACGTTTCTCTCTCTCTTTTTCTCTCTCTCTCTCTCTCTCTCTCGCTCTTTCTCTTCGTTCTCTCTCTCCCTTTCTTTATCTGTTCGTCTCTCACTTATCGCACGTCACTTTCCCAGCGAGAAGTCTGCGATTCAAAGCGGCGGATTATACGAGTATTTTTCAATATTTTTTTACTATTTCACACAACGGTAGCCATTGCATTTCCTTTAGCCGTTTTACAGTACTATTTGGTATGATCGCTCTTGTAGCAGGAACTATTTATAGTGATGATACGAGAGCTGTGCGTCTCGCCCACCAGCGAAAGTCTCCGCGTCGAAACACCTTGTTGCATTTGTTATTAGCCGGAGTGTGGATTGCTTTTCGGTCAAGTAGTCCTCAAGCACGTGATAGAGAAACGAGCGATAGAAAAGACACCTCATCTGATGACTCTTCTTCTCTCGAGCTGTCTCTCCGGACGAGTCACTAATTTAATCAAGAAAGAAGATACAAGTCGAGGAGAAAACGAGACGGTTCTCGCGAGAGAGAATTTCGCCGGCACGCTTGACTGAGTCTGGCGTTTCGCGATTGACGGACAAAGGAAAGCGACGTCGATATTTTTGCTGACGGAGAAAGACGGACAAAAGGAGATTGGAAGAGAAACATAGAAAAGAGGAAGAATGGGTAGCGGTGACAGCGGTGGGTTATAAGCGTGAACCGGGCAGGGTGGAACATCCGTCGAGCTTATCCCGGGAACTGTAAATGGTGTAATAGTCAGTCTTGTGAGAAGAGAACAATTTCGCGGGAAAATCGGGGGCACGCGGCGTGTTCTTCTGTTCGTTTATATGTAAGTATTGACGTGTCTCGTGTGCGTGTGTTGTCGAGAAATCGTTCCAAGGGGTGGTTGCTTTAGATCGGACATCTACACGTCCGTGGTCCTTCAACGAAGACAATGATCGATGTGTGACCGCGCTGTGATATCACGCGTAAAACATTCTCTTCTAATCCGAACCGTTTTGCTGTAGTAATGCGGGCGCCGACTGTGGCGGTTGCGGTTGCAGCGACTCGTGATGATGATGATGATGATGATGATGATGATGATGATCGATTGGTGACGGCGATCGACTGCTCCGTGCGGTGGAGAGATCACCGCCACCGCCACTGCCACCGCCACCGCCGCCGCTGCTGTTGCCGCTGCTGCCGCCGGGATTCGCCGGAGGTTCGAAACCCTTTTGTTCGCTCGGTGGAAGTAAATGCACCATACTAACTGGCACTGGGAACGGAGTTGCGGCAAAATCAGGAAAGAAACCCTGTGGTAGATTACCGCCGAGCAATGAATGATGAGGAAATCCACCGTCTTCGCCCGGATGCGGTGGTAGACTGGCGAGTGGATGGGTCATTTGCGTCGGCGGCTGGACGGCCTTAACGTTGTTATTCAGCGAATTCATTACTACTTCGCCCGTCGTCGCGCCCGTGCAATCCCTTCTCAATTGCTCGAGTTTCAAACTTTTCCCGTATTTCCCTCGCACGTACATCAATAAACTGTTGTATGGTATACCGAAGATCCTGCTCGCTTGGGACGTGGTCATTTTTTTGTTCCAAACGTGTTGCAGCGCTTCGGTCAGTTCCGCATTCGTCCAAGATCTAGGAGGTCCACCTCTGGGTGCGCTGTGCTGACCCTTCGGCCTTCCTACAGGCAAACCCCGACTACTGTGGTCTCCCCATCTGCGCGTTGCGTCACTGTCACCTCTGTGTTTCTTTGGCTTTTTCCCCGAATGATGACCACTCAGACCCGCCGTACCGAAAAGCCCCTGCAGCGTTTCCTGTTTAAAATCGTGAAGATCCGTTAAAAGAGATCCTCTCTCGAGAGCACCTGCATGAGGAAACAGTCCACCACTTAACGACGCGACACCATCCAACGGGAACATCGTCGTAACGGAACTTCGTCGTACTGTCAGCGGAGGTTCTTGTTGCTGTTGTTGTTGCTGTTGTTGCTGCTGCTGTTGATACGGATGCGTTCTATTAGGTCCATGCGGACTGCCATCCCGCGGATGATGACCCTGAGATGAATGTGGCAGTTGGCTCTGTGGATGACTCGGTAACCACTGGGCCGCTAATTGGCCCAAGCTCGTCAGGTACTCGCTGTGATGATGCGGCGGCGTTAGCGATAAAGCCGACATGTTTGGCAAACCTACCGCGGCTGCCGCCGCCGCTGCTGCCGCAGCAGAGGGAATATCTTGAAGGGAACCGTCCGGGTGCAGCAGACTAGTGCCGGTTAACGGCGATCCCCTTGGACTACTCGCGGCTTCACTGCTCTCCGCTTTTACGTTGTGTTGTTCGGCTCCGTTCGGCGACAAACATCTTTTCATCGAAAGGTTTTCCGCCATATCTTCCTGCTGTTGTTGGTTCTGTGAGCTCGAACTGGACAACTGTTGGTGATGCTGTTGCTGCTGTTGCAACTGTTGGTGACTACTGGTCAGGTTCAAACCACTGGCTAGCGGGCTAAGGCTCAACGGTGGATGAGGCCGGCTAAGATCTTGCGGCACTAACTCACCGGATCTCCTTCGAGGGCGTGCCTGTTTTCGCCGAGGTAGAAGAGGCGATCCGCAACTCTCACGCAACTCGCGCATTCCAAAGTTTAAATGGCCCATATGCGGTAACCTATCACGGTGGTCCCTCGCTGGGTGAAAAACAGTGGGCGTCGTTATTGGCGCTGGTTCTCGCGTGGACGGCGTCACCGTGCTTTCCGACGCGTTGTCATCCTCCTCCGGAGTTTCTTGCCTGGCGCCTTCGGGTGTCGACGGCTCACCTAGGAGAAGATCGGCGGTCGGTGTTTCCGGCGGTGACGTTGGCCTCGGTTCCGATGAGGTTAATCCACGCACTTGCAGACTTTCCGCGGCTCTCATCAGTCCTGGAAGTTCCTCGCGACCGATTCTCACCTCGCCGCGGTACATAAAGTCGATCAGCGCCGCTATTTCGTGACCGGGATAGTCCTTTAGCACAATCACCGGATGTTTACAGGGGTGCTCCGCAAATATCCTTTCGAAGAATGGGCTGCAATTCAAACGTTTCATTTTACTTCGTGATTTAATTAACGTCCAAGTTCAGTTGATCGCTAAAATTTTCTTAAATCGAAGGATATTTAATGTTTCTATAAACTGTTGTGAAACTGTTGTGAACTGTTATGAAAGGCAATTATCACACTGCGAAAGTTATAGTAGTATTTGTTAGCAGTTGCACTAGCAGTGCTGCTAGTACTTGGATTTTATAGAAATAAATTATTGAAAATTCAATTTTGTGGTAATAATTTTTGCACAAATATACGCGATCAACATGTTAAATGAAATGTTGAATAAAAATGAAAATTAATAAAAGTTGAGATGGGATATAGAATATCAGAAATTTAGAAAATCAAAAAATAGAATATCAAATTCTATTTATCAGTATTATAGAAAATTATATTTGTAGAAAATTATATGTAGTAAAGTTAATTATCGCAAAACTGTTTCTGTTGACATAATATTTTCAAATATTTCTCCTGCATCTTTTTACAATGTTAAAGCAATTTCATTTGACAATTTTTAATTTTTAATTCTTGATTGTTATTTTGACTTTCTATTTTTTTCAAAATCTGTATCACAATTGACAATAGTAACAAATTGAAATTGTGTTTAGGTGTTAAGAGGAGTTTGTAAATTAAATACGTTTGATTCACATGTTGGTAAATATATTACAAAAGAATTTTCTATTTATAGAGGATCAACAATTTTTCATATAAATGGTAATTTCTTTCTTCAAACTATTTCTATTGTAATATATATTATCCATAAGACTTGTATGATTAATTAATGATCTGAAATGGTAATAAAATTTTGAATATTTCTTAACTATTGAACACAAATAAAATACTTCTAATGTTTTACACAATTGATTACAAATTTGTAATCGGATTATAAAAATGTGTATGTGTGTGCGCGCGTGTACGTGTGTTTGCCTTATATATATATATATATATATATATATATATATATAGCAGTTTTACTAGCATAAACTAATAAATAGAGACTTAAGTAGAAACATTCAAATATCTAAAAAATTATAAAATTTTACCATATCTAGAGAGATATATTCTGTTTTTATTTATTCAACTTTACTACCTTACTAATTATTATTGTAATAGCATGCTTACTTAAAGCCTAGTGACTTCACCGATCTTCCATAGGTTAACATTCTCAACTAATTTTATTAGGAACACAGATAATCACGATAGATTATGCATATTCGATTCTTGTTTTAGTCAGATAATTTTAGAATATTTAGTATTAATTTTTGGGATAAATGTTTTTAATGGTTTTTATCCCGCAAAATATAAAATTTAATAGCTTAATCTATGCTGTAGATTGTGCATAATATATTTCAACTGACATGAGAATTGTTTATAAAAATTTATAGTTGAGTATCGTTCTTTGTTCTTATAACAGGTACTTTCGTTAAGATTATTATATGCTTTATATCTTATATACTTTGAAAAATAAAACAACAAGGATAGATTATTGTACACGTTTGAAATTATCGTTTTCTGTGATGTCTTCCAGTTTTTTTTATTTCTTAAGACAGTTATGTTTGAGTTACATAGTCATTATCAAACACGCGACGCCTGCTTAAAACAAGAACCGAGTATGCATAATCTTTACGATACTTAAAATGAAGTTTGCAAATAGTATGAGCTATTCGTGTGTTTACAAAGTAACTTAGAAGTGCTTTGAAAGTGTGATAAATTTTTAATGAAATTTGGTAAATTTATAACCATTGAGGGTTTATATTTTATCACTAAACTATTTATTTAAAACGTACGTGAACTTGACGAAAGATCACTTCACCTTGGACTTTTTAATCATTTTGTTATACAATATACAAACAATAGAAAAAATAAAAGACGGCCGATCGAACTACTTGAAAAAAAATAAATAGAGTGTAATTTATCGACTTTATTTTGTAGATTGCAATAGAATTTTTTCTTACAACTTTACTGTAACATACAGAATAATATTAGGATATTATTATTACAAATTAATGTAAAATGCCTACGAGAAATTTATAAGAGAAAAAAATGATGGAGAAGTAACGCCTAAATAGAGTATTAATTCTTTGAAAGATACAGAAAATTATTTCAAAATCTCAAGAAACTAGATTAATCTCATTTATGAGAGATGCTTTAAATACGAAAACTATTTTAGCTCAATGAACGAAGCAATATGAATTCGAAACGTTTGAATTTTGAGATAGCCACTGATAGCCGGATAGCCACTGTGTGGGTAAAGTATAGCGAAAATAGAAACGAAACGAAACAATTCGATAGAAGATCGGAAATCGTGATGAATGGACTGTTTAATTTATAATTGGTTGAGTTTTGTCACACGAATCGTTACATTTACAATTGTAATTATAATTGGTAGTCGTACTGATCGGTATGTCGCACTAATCTTTTGTCGTATTAAAAATTGCACTAATTGATTTGATTCGCACTATTACTGTATTTAATGTTGCACTGACTGATTTGTAATGGATTGTTGTACGGATGGGTACATCGCAATTAATTGAATATTGCACTGACTGTCCCGCTAACGGTGGGTTTTATACGAATGTGCTGGCCAATCACCTTAAAGCGTGAATCGTTTGATTGCTCTAACGCAATTCTTCTAAAAACGGTGAAATTAAACATCGATACCAATCTTTAAAGAAAACAATAAGTAATCATGTTACAACTACGATAGAGGGTGATAGACGTTAAGACATTGCCAGCATGAAAGAGCGGACGAACAATTGCCCTTATTCAAACATCTAAATAAATTATTTATGTGGACAAGAAGCCTAACGTCTTTTGCACAAAATAATTCTAACAAAATTATAGAAAATGACCAGAACAAAAATATTTGCAGAAAATTGAAAAAGGAAGACATACTAGTTAATTTTCTCATTCATTATACTTTCTGTGAACTACATATTTTATTATTTTTCAAGGTTTCACTCCTGGTGAGTGAGATCGGTCAATTGTATTGTCAATGTTTTTTACTGAAAATGAAAATAAATAATTTTAATTTCATTTTAATAATACGAACATTACCTAAAATTGTCCAAAATAACAAAAAAAAGAAACAATAATTGTGCGATGTTTTTTGTTTAAAACTATCTCAGACTTATACAAACAAAAAAAGTAACTATAAACTAGAAAAACTAGAAAAAAGATAAAAATTTTGTGGTTTTTCTTTCTTTAATAGCGATACATAATATAAGCAATAATGTTATAGCAATTTATGAATCAATACTTTCCAATATTTTCTAATACTAACTTTACAGTTGCTAAATTATAAAAAACAAATTTTTTCATTATTAAACAGCTTAGTAACTCTTTGAGTGTTTACTGGAAGATTGTCTTATAATCAATAATGGAATAATTGATTTTATTTATTATCTATTATTCAACGAGGATAACATACCGAATGAATATATCAAAAAAATATATGTTTAAAGATAAATCTTAATTTATTACATACTCCTTGTACAGTATTAAACTTTTAGGCTTTTGGTAATTTAATTTTGATAACTTTTTATTTTAAATTTCCTATTTTAAATCAACTTCTTCAAAAATTTACTTTTCTTATAATTAGCTCTGTCAAACCAGAGATACGTATTTTCCATGGAAATTTAATATTGATTTAATACTGACGTTAAAAAGTTAGTCTATAAATACAGTCGAAAAGGATATTGATCTTTCTTTGTAAAAAATTTGCACATCTTTTTCGATAATTAAATAAAATATTTAAATGAAAATGATAGTTTCTTCAACAATGACAAACAAATACTCTTTTCATAATTTTATACGATATAATTTTTTAATTTTTTCGGATTTATCACATTTTGGAAAACATAGTAGCTTGCGAAAGTCAGTAAGTGAGTCACCTAAGACCAGAAGCTGAAATATTTTTCAAATGATTAATTATATCCAAAAATGTTTTAGACAAGAGTTAAACGGTTTTAAGAGGGCACTGATATAAATTAATTATCATTTGTTAATGTGGATGATGTGGATAAAAGACATTTGAAAGTAAAGTGTGTGTTTTTCTTAAGTGAAGTCGTATATTTTTTAATACATTAATCAATTGAGCTCATCATTCTCTATAAAAAAGTATTAAAACATTTGTACCGAAAAATCATTACTTGAGGAGAAATTTTAATTAAAATATTGCAGTGTAAATATTTGTTCAGAGTCGAATTTATTTGTTTAATTGTAAATTTTTCAAATGTCAGATAATATTTCGTTTTAGGTGACTCATCCGGTATATTCAAATACTTATAAGACCTGAATATATTAGGGTGTCCCATAAGTTTCTTCCTTTTTTTTGATGCGAAATGAATACACGATATTTTTTGTTTAAGATGGATTTATTATGTTATATATGAACCGTTCTGTTCTATAACCTTCTTCCATCTCTCAGGAAGCCTCATTATGCCCTCTTTACAAAATTGTTTAAGTTTACTTGTAAAATATTCATCTAGGTGCGTTTTTATTTCGCTTATGGATTTGAAAGATTTACCACGGAGAGAATTTTTTAAGGAGAGGAACAAGTAGTAATCGGATGGAGCAAGGTCTGGGGAGTATGGAGGATGAGGTAGAACGTCCCAATCAAACTGTAATAATTTTTGCCTTACGGCTAACGCAACATGCCGTCTTGCGTTGTCGTGATGGAAAACGACGCCTCGTCGGTTCGCCAATTCTGGCCGTTTTTCTGCTATGGCTGCTTTCAATTGATCCAGTTGATTGCAATATTTGTCAGCATTGATCGTATCATCTTGAGGAAGGAGCTCGTAGTACATTACGCCTTTCCAGTCCCACCAAATGCACAGAAGAATATTCTTCGGATGAAGTCCAGGCTTCGCAACAGTTGAAGGTCTATTTTCCTTGGACCAAGTGCGTTTTCGATGCACATTTTGGTATAAAATCCAAGTCTCGTCTCCAGTGACAAGCCTCTTTAAGAAAGGATCCCTTTCATGTCGCTGGAGAAGCAATTCGCACGTAGAGACGCGGTTCATAAGGTCGGTCTCCGTCAATAGGTGTGGAACCCAAACTTCATATCGTTTCGCATATCCTATCTTGATTAAATGCTTATGCACCGTTGTCTTGGGAATATTAGTGGCATCCACTATCTCACGCACACTATATCGTGGATTTTCAGTGAGCACAGTCTTGATAATGTCCGTATCAGTCGTTGCTGGACGGCCGCTGCGGTCTTCATCTTTCAACTCGAAATTGCCAACTCTAAATTTCTTAAACCAATTGCGGACGGTCCTAATAGTGGTAGTACCACTCCCGTAAACGGTGAAAATCTCGTCTGCAGTGTCCTTTGCACTATTGCCTTTTTTAAAGCAATGAAGCATAACATGCCGCAAATGCATCTTTTGGCTCTCCATATTGAACGGTGCAGAAAAAATTTTAAAAGAGACTTTGTCACCAACGAAACGTACTTTGAAAGAGCTCTGGGACGACTGAAACCGATGGCATAAACGGCTAAGAGATAAGCCTGCATGTTTATATAAACACAGCCACTTAGAGTCAGTCATAGCGTGGCGCGGAAGAAACTTATGGGACAACCTAATATTACGTGTGTTATAATACATAAAACTATCATGATTATACATCAAATTTGTAATAAATCTGAAAAAAATATGCATAAAATTTAGGAATATACAGAGTGATTCACGTAAAAATTTCAAGTTATATTGTTTCTTTTAGTTGAAGTTAAAAAAAAATGTTAAAGAAAGAAGATGACAGATTCAAAATGGATTACATACTAATAATTATATTTTTTCCACAAATAACACATGTGCCTTTTGCAATTGCGGTATTTTTAGAAATGTATCTTTCTTTTCTTATACACATCGAATGCAAAAGAATTAAATATTTGATATAAGAAAAATATTAAGATAATATGGTCTAGCTTGAACGATTTTTTTAATCCTAATTTTGTAAATCTTATATTGTGAAAAACAAAAATGAGAATGTAACGTGAGATTTTAGAGTTTATTTTTCTCATCTTTAATGCGATATGTTCTATAAAATTAAGATTAAATTATTTTTGAAATTAGCAATTTAAATCTTAAATTTTGCAATTTCCCCTATATTTTCAAATTAGTTTAAAAAATCAATCTTTTCTACATTTTCAGATTAGTTTCAAACCAGTTATGTCCCTCATTAATAAAATTTCAAAATATTTCATATAACGCATTTAATAAATACATAGAAGTTCTTTTATGACAAATACTATGAATGACACGTGACATAACTAAATTAATTCTTTATTTTATTTTTTTCATTTTATATTTATTATTGGAATTATATGTAATTGTGTTATATTAAATTATATATTATTATTACAATATAATATTAAATTGTAATTATATTCTACTAAATCATAATTGTATTTTTTTTGTATTGTATTACATTGTAAGTAATTTGTGATTACGATAATTATTATAATAATAATAATAGTAATCTTAAAGTCAAAATAGATGCGTTTTATCTACGAGTTAAAAATTTAATTGCATTCGTATTTAAAAAAATGAAGTGCGTTTGAAAATACAATGTAAAAACTATTTTTATATACTAATATATAATCTATATATTTAGGTATTTATCGTACTGTAACATCAATTTTTAATCAGATAAACATTTTCGTGTCGTGTTGTGAACTTCTTTATTGAAATTGTATCGCTGTTTTATAAAGTCCGTTTTTTATTTCCTTTATAAGATCGAAAATATAAAAATCACAAAATGAAAGATCTGGAATGTTACTATATGTCTTACTTGAATATTTAGATTTTTTTTGGATCATACCGAATGTGGCATTATTATGCAGAAGACTTTTGTCAATTTTTCTAATCGATTTTTATTCGTTTTTCTTCATTTCTTCAAGATTTCGTAATACACATTAATTTTAGTGGAGTTATATTTCTTTATTTACAAAAATTGAATCATTACTTACATTTCTAATTTAAATGCAAATGCAACATCTTTCACGATTAATAGAGAGGCGATTTCTAAGTCGAAGATATTAATTTAAGTTTAGAATAAAGATATTCAAAAACATTACCACTAAGTTTCATCTTTAATGCACAAAAAGTTCTAGAAAAATACAACTTACTGTCACTCTCTCATACATTCTGACATAGAATTTGTCACATTTGTTAGCAATAAATTGACAAAATAACTGATAATATATGGTATAATTTTGTCATTTAGGCAAAAAACAATATTTCAATATGTATTTTTTAGAAAACCTTAGTATTTTACTTAATAATTATTCAAAGGAAAGGAAGGTCATATTTTTTTCCTAAATGCTGAAACATATAAATACTTTTAATCCTTTGAAAGAGACATATATGGTTTGGTACAAAATGTCGAAAAGTACTCGATCGATTTTAATCGAATTTTATTTAAAATGAACTCTTTTGAAATCTTCCAGACCATCAAATATAGATTAAAAAAAATTTTTTTGAAAGAGATTCTGAGGAAAAAAATCGGAAAATAGTTTATCCTAATAATTTTTTATTAATAGTTTATAATATGTACATAGAATATTTTTTCTGTATTTGAACATATTATCCAGAAAAAATAAATTACATTTAAAAAATTTTATATTTCCAAACATTATCATTATTTATCCTAGAATATAATACATAAAAAAAGTCTGAACTGAAGTCAAACAAAATATGAGTGCACTGTAACTTTATGCATCGTTGAATGTTTTAAAATATTTGATTATTATTTTTATATTCTACTGTCGTATTTTCCTCTTTTTCCAAATAAATTTGTGTCATTACATTTAGAACATCATTTGAAATTTTACTTTATTTGAGAATAAATCTCATAATCAGATTTTCAAAATAATTTAGTTGGTCTTTTATCATTTATTTTCGATGAGATTCATTAGTCAATATCTTAAAAGGTAACAATTAGAACATTCATAATTATAAATTCTATTTCCATATTCAGAAAATAATTTTATAAAGCATATCATATGAAACAAGACAAGAATAACATAAACAAAAATATCGCTCATATCCTTTCTTGTTTTTCACATGATAGATTTCATAAAAATTAGCCTAAAATATTTTCTAAAACAATAATTTTTCAATACAAATAGGATAATAATATTTTTTTTTATAAAAAATGGCCAAATAAATCGATAAATATATATAAATTAATATAATTCCATTTAAAAAAATTAATTGGACTTTGAAACTTCCAGGACTATCTACAAAAAAATAATTACACTACACTAAAAAATGCATCCCTTTATGTATACTAAACTTTTGTAAGAACATATTTTTTTAAATAAATCTAATATTTTACGATGTCTCGATTTTGCGAAATGAAAAAAATTTTAATAATACATATAAAACTAAAATAAAATATTAATACATACTATTAAAAACTAATAAAAATTAAAATAAAAAACGTATAAAATTAATTTATTTAAATTGCATTTAATTTTAATGAAGTTAATGAAAAACCTGCGATTATTTTTTTTCTAAGTTTCTTCTTAACTTTCCTCTTGGTTGGAAACAGCGGAATTTAGTACAAAAAAGGATGAAAACTGTACTAGTAAAAAATAATTATGTAAGTAATTATGTAAATAATAAATATGTAAGAATTTTCTTTTACATTTGGTTAATACACTATGTCGAAATTACGAATACACAAAAGATGGAAGCATTTGAAATTATAAATGAATAACAAATAAGTAAATGAAGAAAATTATTTATCTGAAACGTGTGCTCTACGTTGTTGCGTGGTCCAGCAAAAAGGGAATTCGATTTTCTGGCAGAAATCACGGACAAAAATTTAGAGTCAGAATTAGCGTTTCTATGCCAATAGCGAGACAACAATTCTGAACGGAGACTTTCGCTTGTGCCTGGCTTTTACGTATACGTTCCGCATGGTAAGAAGAGTATTACTGTATTGTGTCAAATGCAATTGTTCAGCAAACCATGAACAAACGAATAAAAGTCGCAAAGGACAAAAAATATAAATATTTTCGCGCAAAAAATCTTTTTTCTTTCAAAATTATTGTTAAGTCGCGGTTTCTTATGTTTTTATGGGAAATCTAGAAACGCAGTAATAGCCAGAATATACAGAATATGCAAAAATATACACTGAGTCAGAAATATTAGCACACCAATTTTTTTGGCGATATTTTTATGAAAACAAATGATATTTGTTGCAGAATGTCATTAGAAAAATTACAAAATATCCTTTTATTAGTACTGGAATGATATCGCATTAACAAAGGATGCTTGTCTTTAATCTAGGTTCTATTTGAAACACGGATCATAGAACTTTTTCAAAAAATGTTATTACATTACAAGTCCCGATAAATAAATGTTTCTAAACAGATGAATAAATGTTTCTAAAAATAAAACTTTCAGACAGAGTAGAATTTATAAAATATAAAACTAATTTTTCTGTCATAGGAATAGATAATTTGTTCGTCAATATTACAAAACTTCTCAATATTTGTAGCAAATATTGACACTGAATACTATTCAATGAATAGTACTCGAATATAAAAATGGATTTTTAATTAAATGTTCTAAAATAGTTTGCTTCCATGGAATTTTTATTATACAAATTCTCTAAAATATCTGTTCCATGAGAATACTATTCAAGTGTTCTTAAGTGTAACTTCTCTTTCTGTAGAAATTCCACAAAAACAGATATCTTTTTATACAAAATATATAAGTTTGAACAGAATTTAAAAACGAAAAGAATCTGTTAACTTTAATTCCTATTAAAACCGTTAAAAATATTCTATTTATATTTTATTTAAATACATAATAGAGCTTCAAGAGAACTTCTCATATATTAATATTTTTTTGATTCTCAAACTTCTATATTACTTATATTATTATTAGAAATTACTACTGTGAACATCACTTCCATATGTAGTAAACTATTTACAGAATAAAACAGATTTTGTCAATGTATCATTTATTTTCATAATTCTTGCAAGACAACTAATTGTGTCAAATTTTTTTGATCCACTGTATAAAATATCGAAAACAGAGTACTGTAGTAGAATTATTTGACTGCATCACTTAAATTTATTTTTAATTATTGTATAAAAAAATGTTTCAATTAAAAATTGTTTGGTATCAAGCAGATCATATAATGTAATAATTAATTCTTTGATATTTCGTTCTTTCATCGAGATATGAAAGATATATATAGATAAATGGAGTTAAAAACTAATAAAAACTAAGATACTGTTTGATTTAATTTAAATTGATTTAATTTAAGTAATGCCCAAAATGCTGTTCATTACATGCAATATAAATATAAAGACAATTGGTGAAAGCAAATGATACACGTTCGAGCGTTCCCTGAGCTACAGAGATGAACGAAAATATTTGTATATTCGGTAAAAAATTGTCTATATTTTAAACTGTTAATTTTATTTAAAAAAAGATCATATTAATGTCAGTTAATGTCATTTTAAAATGTGAAGTCTCTATTTTGACTATGTTAGTTCTTTTCAAAGATGTTTTTACATCATGTAGCAAGTGAAAAAGTAAGAATACTTTTGTAAATGCAAGAATACTTTTGAAAATTATAAAAATTCAAATGAAAACAGCAAAAAATTTTCATACAACTAAATTGAACATGATCTTGAAGATTGGAGTCTCTTGTTTATAATGATTTCTTAAAATATGCTGTACGATTTTTTTTCACCGTTTTATTGAATTTTGAACATTAAGGTTAAACAGCAAAATATTATAATTTCTTGAATTTTTGTCATTTAACTCTGATATCTAAAGTTTAATAAAATGGCAACAAAAATCATACAGCAAGGTTATGAGGTAAGGGAAGATGTAAAGGGAAGATTTCAATTCTCGAGATTAGATCTAGTCATAAAAAAAAATTTCCAATGATTTTGATAGCATTTCAGTTTTTACAGTTTTCGGCCTTCTGTATGATGTAAAATCATCTTTGGAAAAAACTCAAAGTTAGTAAAATATATTACATACGTTGGTAAATAAATACATTTTAAAATGAAACCAACCGAATTGTCTTACGATTTTGTCTTACGATTTTGTTTTACGAAGTTTAAATGTTTTAAAATATTAATAACTTTTCATCAAATGCTTTTTAATGTGAATAGTTTTGTCCACATCTGTATATTATTACGTCTGTCACTATTTAAATTTTGATAATTTTAATGATTATTTTGATAATTATTATTTGACAACTCTAAATAATTTGTATAAATATAAGTAAATATAAATAAATGTACATAGTCATGGAAATCACATATCTGCTTGGATTATATTTCTTTAATCGTGTTTTTTTAAAAGTGTTCGTTAAAATAAAATAAACTGAAATTGCATAAAGATTTGCAATTTAATTATGATGCATGATTAATTTCTTGATAAGGATTAAAACAGAAAAAGATGATGGCAATTAGTAGAAAAAAAATATATTGTACATCCATGAAAAAATTTAGGCAATTAAGATTTATTAATTATGAATGAAAAATTAGTTATGCTATACATGTAAATTTTAGTAACAAAATTTATCTCTTAATGCTGAATATGAACGTTTCCTACACTACGTCGTATTGTTTGTTATAATTATCACTGTCAATACAACATTTACATACAAAATATTTACCTATACTTTGTTATAGCATGTATTTAAGTTATTTGATCTTTTATATTACTGTAGATTATTAGTAGATTATATTATTTTGATCTATTATGTTTTGTAACGTATTTTAGTATATCACTAATTTTATACCAATTGATAAGTTTATTCTATATTAATGACATTCATCAAACGTATGTACAAATCAGTAGCATTTAAAGAATTAAATGTTTCTTTTTCTGAAATAAATAATGTATAACTCTTGAATCTTTTAGCAACAAATATTATGGACCGTCGGAAATATGAAGTTAAGCTTAAATCTCTTTCAATTCTGCAAGGTATCCTCTAAGTATTCATCGCAAGTCAAAGAAAATCTTCAAACTTTCAACATTATCCCGGAGACTAACAATTTCTGAAATAAACAATGTATAACTCTTGAATTGAAATGAATTAAGGTGATGTGGAAATCGATGAACAATATCAGTTATTTTTAAAATTTATGCATTATTATGAATTATTTTCATAATAACGGGAAATAACCAACCATTTCTACCCTACATTCACACATATTTTTATTTAACATTATATTACACCTACAATAGTAGCTTGATAATTACTAGCCAGAAGTTATTTTCGTCGATAGCTATGACCAATTCTATTTGTTCAACATATGTCACAGTGTATACATAAATAAGCAAAAGTATGAATCATGTTAGTACGGGTATACAGACAGGTATTCCATTTCTAATATGACTAATACGAAGTCACGATTTATTTTGAACTGTGGGGAATAACAACTAAACTTCATCGGTACGGTTGTACTTTCTATCAATGATAAGTTTTAGTATTTTACAAAAGCATTCAACGCATATTTTCATATTTTATCGTTTCAAAAGCTGACTGAAGCAAAAAGTCTCTGAATATGTAAAAATTAATACTAATTATTTCAATAAACAAGAACATAATATATTATCCTCACTGCGCAATTGATTAACTTGATTGATTAACTTTGATTCTAAATCAAAAATTTAATTAAATTGTAAAATAATAGAATAAAAATTATAGAATTAAAGAACTTGAGAATTGTAAAATAATAGAATAAAAATTATAGAATTCTCAAGAACTTGAGAATTGGGAATGTTTATACGGACGGAAAATAAATATATTTATTAATTAAAGTTCATTAGCTTCTATATTAATTAATGGAAAATTAACTCGAAAAATTAAAAAAAGAAATTTTAAGTAATAATCGAAATAAAATAAAATAACAAAGAGTTTAAGTTTTCAACTACTATAATTGGTTGGTCATTTTGTCACTACTCAAAATATGCATTTGAAATTTATAACATAGAATTTAATATGTTGTTAATTCATCTTCCTTTTCTTGAAAAGAATTTATCTCTAATATAATTGAATTCAATATCCTTTTTAACAGTTTTAAACATATTTGGTGTTTTATTTATCTTGTATCAATGAAATTTTTCATTTTTCAAATGTAAAATGTTGTTTTAATGATTTTTACAATCTGCTTTTTAAGATTAAATTTATTTTTTTGAGAAAAATATTTTATAGAGATTAAAACGTCAATCTATTCAAAAAGATTATGAAAAAAGTTCTCGTCATAGATTTTTCTAAAAATGCAATATTTAATCGTATACAAAATATATTTACTAATTTAATTCTTAATAGAGATTAATTTTTTTTTTTAATATCATATCTTTTCATAATTTATTTTATTTCAACGATTAAAATTTACTTTTATTTTCATGACTTAGAATTTGTGAAAATTCTTGTACGAAGTTACGAATAGAAGAAATAAAATATAATAAAAAAAAAAACTTCCTAATCTATCTAATGCAGGATTAAGAAAGATTATAAGATTTACTATGAAATATTGAAATAATTGTTACTGAAAATGTATTAAAAAAAATTGTCAGTTTATAATATAATTCAGCTTATTGTCAAAAAAGAAATAATTTATATAATTTGAATTTTCATAACACAAGTACACTGATTTTCTCCTCTATTAGTGATTTTTTGTTCGCAGTCCAGATTCGAATAAGTAGATTCAACCAATAAAAATTTATTTAATCGGATATTCACTAAAATTTGGTTCAAATGAAGTTCTATTGTCTATTTAAGAATTTGTGTTATATTCTACTGTTAAATCGAATTCTACTGTTACATTTAAAAATTTTTTTGCATAAGTAATTCTGTAGACTTAGAACATTTTTGGGTTTTAAATCCTCGAAGTCTCTTTTTTGAATACATTCTCATCATTTTCGGTTACTATTTTACTTTGTGGGAATTTTTAAATGACAAAGATATCACTTATAAATCCTATAACGGATATCTTATAACAAAAATGTATTCCATCAATATCGCTTTCCTGTAAAATTTTTTGTTTCATATTTTAGTAAGTTCTTCTTGCAATTATGAAATATACGGTAAAACACACACACACACACACACACACACACACACACACACACACACACACACACACACACATATATATATATATATTATTTTATATATATATTATATATTATTTTATATATATATTATATATTATTTTATATATATATATATATATATAAAAAAGAGATCTATTACTAGTAAATATCTTTTTCAGATAACAAAATGTTTAATATTATTCTGATAAAATCTATTATGTATATAGTATTTCATCAGAAAAATTGTTTGAAAATTGTTATTTCTCATGAGTATAGAACGTAACGTAGAATATTTTTTGTAACAATTTGTTTTATATACTGTTGCGATTTACGCGATAATTAAACGAAATCTGTTCGACAAAAAATGTAAATACACGAACTATATTTATAACAATATGATTTATGTACGTCTTTGAATTTTTACATATAAACATACATATAAGAATGACGAATCACTATCGTTCGTATGAACAATACAAGAGATAGTGATTTTTCGTTTATTAATTGTCAATATGTGTGCAATGTTAATGAGTAATATATAGACGTTATAATTTATAACTGACTGTAAACTCATTATAATATAAGAATAATTCGTTTCTTCCTAAATAATGATAGCTTTTTCTTCTTGTAAAAACATAAACATTGAAAATGAATATAGAAAACATAAAGAAATGAATATAGAAATGAGTATAGAAAATATAACACATGAACATAATATAAAAAAATAATATAAGAAAATAATAAATAAAATAATATATGAATGTAATATAGAAAACATAATTTATTCATTTGCAAAAATAAACTGTAACAGAGTTTAAAATATGTACTTTTATAAGATATGTATTTACTGTGAAAAATTTTATTTTTCAGATTCAAATTATTACATAACTTTTACTTTTAATAGCTATGTGCAAATTTGTAGAAGTTTATGGAAACTAGCAAGGAATATTTTATATATACATATAGTTACTCAGATTAAAAAATCAAAAAGTTTAAATACATCTAGAAAGGAAATTTAATTCTTGATATTTAAATTATTTCTATATTATCCTAAGATATCGTGATAGAAATTAAAATTATTTATTTATACCTATAATTGTCTTTTCGAACGAAACTGATAGATAATCCAATGATAAATATTCTCGATCGAGATAGATTGATATATTACATGATATAAGGGTAAAATGCGTCAACGATATTTCAACAGATTATTCGATAAGAAAGAAAATATGAATGAAAAGAATATAACCGAACAGAACACAAATATATACTACATATCCATAAATAATTGGACACTTAATGCAATTCCATTAAAAGCTTGATCACTTTTTTATATTTCGACAGTTACGATTGACGAACGTTTTTCTACTTAATTTTCCATTTAATTTTCGACAGTTTCAAGCTTCATATTCATTTTTAATAAATAGCTGATGGTTCATAAAATTTGTATGAATCTTTCCAATCTGGTCTAAAATTTCAACAACGAACAGACATATTTAAAGTCACTTTGCAGAGTTTTAACTACCTAATTATTATACTTATTTATTCTTTCTCTCAATATATATTAAATCTAAATTAAAAAGATTAATTTAAGTTGTACTTTATAATATAATAATTTAGAAATATCCAAATACTTATGCACGGTAGTGTATGTACAGTTTCTCACGCTTACATGCGTGCAATTTTTTTTATGAATATATTATACGTTACATAAACTATTCGATATTTTAAAATCTGACTATTGTGTCAGTTGTATAGTGGTAAAATTTTAAAAGTATATATAAAAATAACAAGCCTATACTTTATCATTATCATAAAAATAATTTAAATAACCCATATAATATCTTTACAATAAATGTTTTGTAAACACATGCATTTTTAGATTGATTTCAAATTGAAATATTAGTAAAATTTCATATACAAATTTGATAATATGCAAGATGTTATTTTATGTAGATGAATGAGACGAAAATATTAGAATATCGTGTCAATTATATACTAATTAGAATATCATATCATTCGTTTTCATATTGAATTTGAAAATTTGTCAAGTATACTTTTAAAATAATTTTTAACTAAACAATCGACAGAAGACTGTTTTATACGAAAATAAGTGAAAAATATAGAACAAAATTTTTCCATAAGACGTTTCTGAAAAAGTTAAATTTTAAAATTTATCAAGTATATGTATATTAAGGCAACTTTTAACAAAACACATTTTCTTGAAAATCTTATACTAAACAATTTCACTCTACAATTTTTACTTGCTTTAGTAGATACATATTTTCGTAGTACATATTCTTCAGTACGAAATTAACCGAGTTTAAGTATATTCGAAACAATGTTCAAATTCGATGTTTCCGAAAACGAAGTCTTAAATGAAAGAATGTTAACTTTTTGTTTTAGCTTGTATCATCGCATGTATAATAGAATTATTCCTTTCTTGATTTTAGCATAAAAACAGAGATTGCAAAAATGTTTTTTTACTCTGAAAATATTCGAATACTTCCGTAGGCCAATGGAAATGTATCGTTAAAAACGAAAGTACGAACGGAAGGACGACATTGAGGTGAACAATAGGTATTTCTTACCTGCAGGCACTAAGGACAACCTTGTGAGCCCTGAGGCTGGTTTCCGCACAAACCAAGGTCACGTCGACGAGTATTTCCGCGTGTAGCAACGCCTCGAAGGCTTGAAGTATGTGTGTCTGATGATTGTTCCATCGTAAGGAATAATGCGACTGCAAAGCCATCCCATCAGGACTGTCCGCGGCGCTCGACATTTTTTCACCGCCACTCGTGCCGTTAGCGGAGCCACCTTGCTCCGCCTCGTTCTCCTTCGTACCACAAGATCTTGCGCTCGTTTTTCTCTTCCATGCACGCACGCACTCGGCCACGCACGTATCGTGAACAATGCCTCCCCTTCGACACTATTTTGAACGGCGCTGTTCTCCTAAAATTCAAAACAGCAAATATCAACCAACTATCAACCGAGATGTATATGTTATGTGGCATATGTTAATCCTTTCGCTGTCCAATAAAATTACGAAAAACGCTCGAGAAATGAACTATTTGCCTATACGATGCAAAAATTAAACAATACCGTACGTTATATAAATTAAACAGCGAAAGGGTAAATATTGATGAAGACCAAATAAAACAGATTAAAAATTATTAGATTCGTAAGATGAATATGGATTTGGAAATTTGTTCGAAATAAAAAATGACAGGCAAAAGTGAAGTAAAAAATATTAACACGTTGATCGCCACGCGAAATTTACTTTTTTTTCTATAAAATACTGATAAAAGTACAATGAAAATACATTTTTTTATTTTATAGTATTAGAATTATTTTGTCGATGATAATCACTCTAAAATATTTGTAGAAAGAGAAATGTCGATGATCAACGTGCCAGTTTATATGATAATGAGGAATAAAGAGTAAAGAAATGTCTTCGAAGAGTATATTGGAGAGAAAATATGTGATTGATTGAAAATTATAGAAAATAAATAATTCGGATTCAAATCGAAATTGAAACGATGATAAAGATTAATATCGATATTAATATTGGTGATGAATTAATATCTCATTTCTTTCATTCTTCGTTTCATGCAGTGTGTAAAACCTGTTTTTGTATTCTGAATAGTAGAGCAATCTTTACAAACATGAATGTAACAAAGTAATTTTTTATGTCTATTTTGTTTATAGGAGAGTTACTACATCCAAATCAATAAAGTTAAATAAAATGGAAATGAGAAATATACATGAATGAATAATTAGTAATCAGTGCTTGCGTATATGGCTATTCGTCACTACGAAATTCGCGGAAAAACACGATGAATATTTTATACAGAGTTTTTGGGGTTTCACGAAAGTATAATATTAATGAACGTTAACAATACTATTTTAAACCATTGCGGTCCAAATTTAAATTGACTTCGATATAAAAACGTCTTTAAATAGCAATTTAATGTTTTACGGCTACGTGGAATAAAAATCAAGAGTGTCTATCTATGTATACAGAATCTATCTCGATTTTCTCGCCGGTATTTTATAATTCGTCGGTAAATTTATAATTGAGAAATATTTTAATTTCATCTTGCGAAAAGGTAAGAATATTACGGACGAATTATAACTATTAATTATTATTATAAAAATTAAAGTTCAGTCACGATTCAACTTAATTATTACATTTATAATATTAATGAGTAGCGTGTGCCTTTTAAAAATCGTATAATTTGTTTTAAACAAATAATTCTGATATTATAGTATAAACTATATGGATTGTTGAAAGCTTAAAATTTTTTCAGTATATACCAATTTCTCTTTTTACTTTATACTACATATACGAAACTATTTATAGCGTGTTATTAGAATGTTATGTAAATTAATGTTATGTCAAAAAATTTAAGAATTTGGAATATGAGAAATCGGAATGGAATATTTTGAAATAAATGTTCGACATACGTAAAACACTTTTTTTTATTACAGTATAAGTAATAGTCCTTCGAATCTAGTAACACTTAATATACTCTAGCTACGTTCGATATACGAAATTTTAGAATTCCTTG
The DNA here is from genome assembly GCA_032399605.1 of Melipona beecheii. Taxonomy (NCBI): domain Eukaryota; kingdom Metazoa; phylum Arthropoda; class Insecta; order Hymenoptera; family Apidae; genus Melipona; species Melipona beecheii. The sequence continues at coordinate 2,384,146 of JAUCMO010000082.1, read as the reverse complement.
TGTGAGCACAAACGATTACAGTATTTTGTACAATTTTATTAGCTTTTATTTTCTGTTTTTATGTTTTATTTCTTCATTCAAATAAATTTCTCGATTGTTCGAACATTGTTGCAGAACATTTAGGTGCACAATTTATAGGCACACAACGACGTTTCACGAATACAAAGCTTATTACGTTTGATAAAGGTTTTTAGCAGAACGTAAAAGGAGAACATTAACTATCGACGAATTAAATTCAATCAAGCGGCGATTTAGCTGTAATGCATGTAATTTTCTAGAGAAACTCGTGTAGATATATTATGATGTTCTGCACATTATTATCTAGAGAAAAAGAGATTTATTGATTTCAGTTACGTTGATTTATTAGTCGGCCAACGAAAATTACTCGAATTTGCAATTTTAGATGGAATCATTTACATATGGTGAACACTGATTGAGCTTGGAAGCACTAATTAAAATTTTAACGAGTGATTAATGTCAAAAGTTTTTCTCATGGTTTCTGTAATCGATCTATCAATTCTATTTAACTGTATTGCTCTTTGAAAGAAAGAATAAATTATAAATTATGAAGAATTACAATTACTATTATTGATGAATCATTTCTCAAAAACTAAAATATATTACATGTAGAATTATTAAATTTCTATTAGAAATAATGGTGTGACAAGTTAAGATCAAAATATTGAACGTCGAATAATTCATTCCATCACGTGAGACAGAATAAGAATCAATCTATTATTCGATATATCTTTGAAATTATTGTAACATGCCTAGCAAAAATAAAGTTACAATTAAACGAATAATTCTCGTAAGAGTTGAAATATACGAATGAACTTGAGATCTTTATGATTCTCAATCTATTACATAGATATTAATACCACCGTTTCACTCAAGTTAAGACATTATATCTAATTTTAACACGAAGAATTAAGATTATATTAATAGACTTTGAACTAAGTTACAAAATCCACACAAACTTCATCCCTTAGTACATAGCTTACTATCGACGTTTACAATACAAATCAATTTTTGAAACAATGTATATGTCATGTAATAATTCGTCCATACATTTGAAATTTCTTTTGAATCAAAGTAAGTTATGTTGTATGATAAACATCATAGTATTATAATATAGTATTGTATTAAAGAAAAATGAAGTGAATTTTTCGTGGTTTTCCAAAGACAAACCATTTACGTTATGAATAGGAAGGAAAATTTCGAATTGATACATGTCGTGACTTCGATTATTTTTCGATCGTAGTAAAACATTGGGAAGAACATTTAAACAATTCGTTCGAATTTCGAACCGTGAATTATTCATACACGTGGCTGGCTGTTAGTCCAAGAGAAAAAGACCATAAAAAGGGAAACTAATCGAGTTTCAATTTGGCCAGAGTCATACGGATCTACAGACTTTGCGAAATAGTGATACGTCACTGTGCGTCTGTCGAAAACTCGCCGCAAGTTTGTTGTCAACTCGCACGTGTTCAGAAAAAGTAGAAATTTACGGTATTTGCAGATACGTCCCGTGTTATCCTCGTTTTTTCTTGTCTTTTGTTGTACGTTACTACGTTAGTTACGAGCAGTTTTGCTCAAGTCAGGGATAGATTTCGACGAAAGAATACATGGTATCCGAACAGTTTTATCTTTCATATACCACAAATGAATTTTAAGGGAAGTAACAATACTAGATATTTTATTTTATAATGAAGTTCTAAACACGGTAATTTATTTTTTTCTAAATTATAGAGGAAATTTTTTAACTGCTATAATAATGTTGAATGGAAAGGATAAATTTCTTAGAAAAAAAGTTGCACAATGAGTAAACAATTATTTATAAATGATAATATTTTTTCATTTAACGAAAATATGTTTAGAAACTTAGTAAAAGAAACCGTTGCATTGAATGTCCCATTGAATTTGCTATTTTAGATTTTGAGCAGATAAGTTAAAATTAATAAAAACAGAATTGGAAATTTTTTAGAAAGTTTTGTGTTCAAAACTGAGTGATTTTCTTAAATCAATGTCGATGGTAACTTCCTTTAACCTTTTGATACAAATTTTTCTACAGATGTTATATGATTTGTCATGATTGCTATTATATATTTTACAAAATATGAATTAAATGTTACGTATATATTACTCTCCAGTCTATAAATGAATTATCAAACGTATATATTTATTAATTATTAACACATTAACAGCATAATATTATTCTTTTTTTGGTGACTAAACTATAGACCAATTATTAATTACTTAAAAAAAACTTTATTCGTATTTTATTTATTCATATTAATAATAAATCAATAAATTTATTATTCATATTAATAATAAATCTGAAACATTGGCATTTGAAAGAAACCTTTGAATTTTTTGTTACTATTGTTAATTCACTTTTATTCTATTATGAACTTATGAACAGAAGTGTATATTCGACTTTTTACTATTGACAAATCAATGACTGAAATAAATAGAACATGTTTTCTGTTTTTCTTTCTTTTTTTTACTTTAAATATATCAATATGCAATAATAGTAAGATTTAGTATATTTTAAAATCCTTGATATTCATCGTATACATATATTCGTTCATAATACTTAAACGACTAATTTCACCACGTGAAAAATCTTATTCGGGCAGCAGACGGTGAAAAAAGAGGACAGAATAAGAAATTACAGTTAAAGATATCGTATAAGAGAATAATCATAGACGTTATCAACGTACGCGACACGCGAGGTTGTTCCCAACGATTTCTTCTCGTTCTTTGTTCTTTTAGAACATAGAACACGAGCAAATGAAGCAGATCAAACTGGCCAATTGACCTATTTAATTTGTTACCTCGAATTTTAAATTTGTTTACAGTTGGAGCAAACACTCGATCATTTCGATACGCCGGTATCCGGCAACGTGGTAGTTACGATAAGATCGATCCACCGATCGATCTCTTTCATATTTTTTGAGAACATTTCACCTAAAAATAAGATACACAATCCGTTTTTCACATGAAATTAACGCAACAAAAAAACATAACACACATAACACTGACTCTTCTGATAACCAACCGATCATATTACGAGTTGAGCCTCTCCGATGCAATTCCTCCATCTGTTACACGATTCGAACGAATCTTTCTCGCACTGTTTCATCTCGACATGAGAAACTCCATACGAAAAGTATAACTTACACTGATAACTGATCGAGGCAACCGATCGAGAAAACGCGTATACTTGAAGCGTGGTTTTGTTGGCGGGAAAATCATAGTCAATAGACCGTACGGTGCTACTGTGTATGTGTCAGGGGAAGAGGAATCTCCTACGAGTTAAGAGGAAAGGAAAGAGACATAGAGAGGGAGAAGGGAAGGGGAGAGGTTGGGGAGAGGGAGAGAGAGAGAGAGAAGCAGATAGAAAGCGCGCGCGAGAAAGGCTAAGAGCGTGGCGCCCCTAAACGATCAGCTGATTCCTCACTGTCACCCATTGTCTTCTTGATAAGATCACAAACATGTTCGTTGGTATGTAGATTTGCTTCCTGTGCGCGGGACACCCGCGTGTATATATCGTATCACTCGGTTGGTCACTCTCGATTGGTTTCGTTTCTTCAGTCAAGTAATTATGTAGTTGATTTCACCATGTGGTCACTTGAAAGAAACTTCTCAGGTATAGAACGTGCAGTAACTCGATGAAGAGGTTCAAAAGAAAAACTCGCAAGGGAAAATATTAAACGGAAAAAAATCGGGCGTCACTAAAGGAATGCTAAGAGAAAACTGACCGTATTGTGTGGATTGCGTGTGCGGCACAGCGGCGTCGGCGACGGCCGGTGAGTGAATGCGCCGTGACGTTAGGCGCCCCTCCTAAGATCCCCGCCCCTCTCGCTCCTTAAACCTCTCCCTCCAATACGACACGTCGTCTCTCTTTTCCTATACGATACACGCCACCACTCACTTGCTCGCACACTAACTAACCAACCTCCCTCTCTCTTGCCGGTTTCCTTCCCCTTTCTCCCGCCAACCCCTTCGCCGATATGCTTTCTCCTCTTCGTCACTTTACCGCCCCGCGCGCAAACCTACTGCCACCTCTCACCACCTCTAGCGTGTGTCCTGCCGCTCCAACCAACATTCGCGGACCACCAACTACCCCTTTCCTTCCTTTCTACTTCGGGGAAATCTACTGTTCCATGCGAGACGCGCTTCTTCTTGTTGCCCTAACTCGCACGTCTCCCGTCCCCCGCGGTTATTCTCTCTTTCTCTCTATCTAGCTTTGCTTTGCCTCTATTCTCCGTTAGCCAGCACGAATCTACACGCTCATCCGCGAGCCGATGGAACCGATAAGAAAAGTTCGACATGCACACGAGAGATTCCACGCGACATCCTCCAATCTTTCTTCTCTTTTTGTACTGGAAATGCGAGCACTCTGACAGAAAGTATGCTTTCTTGGTAGTTTCGGACGATCTTGTGGTTCTTCCATCGAAACATCAACTTGTTCAGAATATCCGTATTTTTCTTTTACGTATTGTCACTATTTTCGCCGGCATCGTTTAAAGTTACCTAATTACACGAAATTTATAATCGTCGAAAAACGAGGCGGAAGAATCGTGACTGCGCGATTACGAGGAACGATCGAAGAAAATGATATCCATGGCTCGTGAAACTCGCTCGAAAACTCGAAATATGAAGTTTGTGGATCGATCGCGGACCGGAGACGATAAATACAAAGCAGGTGTCGTAAAGATTTCGAGGACGATGAAAAGCGAACGACAAGGAGTCAAGGCTGCCGACGGAGGTGGCACTAAGAGGGTGAATTCCAAGTTCAGGACCTTCCGAAGGATCTTGGATTGCAACGGGACACCATAGGAAGGTAAGAACTGTATATAGTTTCTCCCTTCTACTTACACCACTGAGTCTCTTATGCTTTCGTATTTGTGTTCGTGTACTTTATATCCTGCTCTTACAGCTTGTCGATTTTGTTGGAGCGATAAAGTGCGAGTTTCCGTTTCTTAGACTAGTCAGTCTTTTTCCGCTAAACTAGATTTAAATTCGTAAACGCGTGCGTTATACATATACATGCTATTACAATGTTGTATTTAACAATTTCGCTAAACGTTATTTTTATTTCTTTTTATAAATATTATTTTTTATATTGTTAACAAATAATGTGCATATACGATTAACAATATCGATATTTTTTGATCGAAAGAAATATACGCAGAAACATTTTTGCTTAATCACTGTTGATTTAACAATATTACAATATTATAAATATTTCAATTCAGTTTAATTTTGTAAAGTTATAAAATCTAGGAAGACATAGTGAAGAAAAAATATTTAACGAATACTTAGAAGAAAAATAGAATCTGATATATAAATTAATCAAAAAGAATTGTAAATGAAATATTGCGTGAACGTAGCGTTGATTCCCAATGGATTATTAAACGTAGCACATTAAGCGAAATTTTTAAACGTAGGTATATCATGCATCTTTGTTTGGTACAACTGTTTAAAAATTTATGCAGCAAAATATATTTATTATCAATATACAAACACTTTCGGATGTATTTTGCTGCACAAAGTTTCGGAAATGAAAACCATATACATAATATTATTAGTAATTAAATTAACGAAACAGAAACTTGTATGCTTGTAGATATTACTCTATAATCTCAAATTTTGTGTAATTATATATTACGAACAAATATGTTACTTGTATATAGTGTGAATTTTAATTAATCATTGAAAGCAAGATTCTTTTACGCCTTCGCATGATGCGTAATGTACAAGAAACAATGCATTTTTATATAATCCCAAGCAAATTGCAAAATTTATCATCTCGTAAATAAGATTCTCTTTTATAAATAAAATACAATTGTGTGACAAGAAATATAAACGTAACTTTAAGAATTTCAAACTTACCACTAAAAACGAATAACCTTGTAAATACGATCCTCTATCTTGAGATATTTTTGATAACACGACAATGCAATTTTCAGAATTACGATTTCAGTATAGTGTACCACTATCGTTCGTCTTTCCGTACATGTGACTCCACGAGAAACGATCGACGTAGATCTGGTTTCGTTGTAACATGTCCACTATCACTATTCATTATACACCTTGAGTGTAAAAAGTATCACGAATCGTTCCTTTCCGGCTTTTTGGCCCGCGTAAATCACATCATTCTAATTGTTACACGTGGAACTTGACAGCTGTTACCCGAGAAGCACGTATCACAAGGGACGATGAATGCTGCCGTCCCGTAACGGGATCCACATTGGTTTCGGCACATGCGACAAATGTCGATGTTCGATCGTAATTTATCATTGACTAGCGTTCCCGCGGCGATGTTTTATCACAGTTGTGTCGGACGCGTGGTCGGTCGCGTCGCACGCGTGGAATTCCGCAGGTGGTGGACGCGGCGCGTCGACTGTCGACCTCGGGTTTCCGTATGAATGTGCAAGATGGACACATACACACACACAGGTGTGTGTGCGCGTAGATGCACTGTTTCCACACAGGTGTGTGGTCGAGTGGCGGCGGGCGGCCTGGCTCTTAGAGCAGTCGCGTTGTGACTGCCTCTTCGGACTTGCCACTGAAAGTGGAGAACGAGGCGAAGAGTCCCACCTCCTTGTGCCACCTCCAACTGGGTGGGTACCAGCCCATCGGACCCTCCTTCTCCTCTCTTGTCCTGTATTCAACCTTTTACTTCTCCACCATACACCGTCCTTCCGGCTAGCCGTCGAACACATCGCGTTTTGCCGGTTCTATACGTTACGTACGTGTCTCTTCTTGAACGAGACCCACGTTTCGCCGAGTGTTTGCCTTCCACGTAGCCGATTAGTACGGCGCTTACCTACGCTTTCGAGATTCCCTTCTACCTGGGGGGCTAAAATTCGTGGCCCGTGCCCTAAATATTGCTGCCTTCAAGGGTGCTGTACCTGTGGCCCTTCGTTCCTTCATTTTGACTAGCTACTTTATTACGCAAGGTAGTTTTTTATTGTGTCTAATGTTCGCCGAAGGGTTTGTAATCGAGGCTCTTTCACATGTCCCAAGGATTTCCCTCCATGAATCTCTTCTTCGTCAAGGTGCACAAATTGTTTCAGTAATTTTTCGGAAAGATGAATTTTTCCTTCTACTATAAGAACTATAAGCTGTTCTTCTTGGAAACGTGCTTATAGTGGTACAGTATTGGTCGAAGCGACGTTATATTTCTATTTTGTTCAGGGTCATTCGTTTTCTCCCAGCGAGAAAATTTTACTGTTTTTCTGGTAATTTGATTATATTTTACACTCGTTATTTTGTAATTTGGAACGAATCGACGTTTTGTTGGTAATTTAACACTAAAATTTGATTATATTTTACACTCGTTATTTTGTAATTTGTAAAGATTAATTGGCATTTGGCAAACATTAACTCTTGATATTTTTATCTTGAATAAAATTGTACGAAGAACCACAATTTTATATTTATATATATATTCGGTGGGACATTCATAATAATAATAAAGATTCCAATACAGCTTGTTGTATTATGTTGAGATATTTCTATATTAAATAGAGCATATTTTAAATATAAAATATGTTACAAGCAGTTAATTAATATTTATAAATTAATATTTATAAATTAATGGCTATATGTTTAAATCACTTAGCTAAGAATTAGTTTAAATAAATTAAAAATATATTACGAAAATATCGTAGTTTCTTAATTACTAGAAGGTATGTTATTTGCAGCGATAAAATATGACGATTAATTCATTTTTACTATTTAGCATGAATTGTAGTAATACAAATAAGATTTGGCCAGAAAGCAATATGGCATCACTTAATTACACTATATTATACCTATCTATTATTTAAGATGAAAGAAATATATAAATTTCGATCTCTATTGATATGATAAATGTCATTCACTTTGCAATTTACTACTAATATACCTATGTCGAAATAATAAATATTGTTAAAATATCAGATTTAAATACATATATGATACATATATGACAATAATAATAGAACAATATATAAGTGATATTTTTTTTTAAATTAAAGAATTTGAACACGCACGTTTCAATTACGTTTCAATGTAAATTTTACATTGTTAAATAAATTTTCGTTGCTAAAATTTTATTGAAACTATTTATATATAAAGAATATATAAAGTAGGTAAGTTATTATTTTTGTAAGTTGTATAATTTATTTTGCTGAGAGAAGTATATTAAATGATCCATACATTGAGTCATTTGTTTCGATATAGATTCCAAATTTATTTTAATCTCGTCGAAAAATTTGTTGAAAAAAGTTTGTGCTATTATTAGAGTCATAAATCAATTTATCCATTCTCGAAGTGATTTTTATTATTGTTTTAATCACAATTGACTTGAATGTTTCAAAATGCTACGAAGCTAAAACATAAGTATAAGAAATCAGTAGTAATAACTTTTTTATAATTACATGATATTTTTTTTATTAGCATTTTGTATGTTTATTGTTGCCTTATATACTTGTTATGACAGTATCACAATATATAAAAAAATACCTATTAAGCAATCTTAATTCGACGGTTTTAATAAATTTAATAATAAAACTAAATTTAATTTGAAATATTAATGGCAAAAGATAAATTACGAAGTTATGTCATTAATGATTTTGTGGTATATCTGAAGATACGCATATTTCACAGCTATTCTTGTTTCACACGAGGCATTCAAATCACAAAATTCATCGAAACAATTTTGCCCAGATTATTTAATTTCATAAATTTATGATTTCTTTTATAGTTTCTTTACTCTATATGCTATATATCTTATAAAATATAATTTTTGCAATTACAATTTTCACTAAATACATGTCGTCCGTTTTGAATCGCAAGATGAAGATTTTTGAAAATCATATTTCAAGAAAATCATGTATTTGTCTGAGACTTTATAATTGCAAATTTTACATAAGAATGTGTTTGTATGAAAATGAATGCCATAGTTTACGTTTATTTTTTTATGTCTACGTTTATCACTCAGAAATCTTTTTAAAAAACTATAAATTGATCGTATAGTTAAACATGAATGTAGACATTACATACGATTAGTCAATGACATAACTTGTCTTTAAACGTAACATTTAATCATCTTTTGAAGTACCTACTATAAATTATATGACTTATAGGTATAATTTATAGTAGAATATGTAGAAATGAATATGAAATTATTGCGAAATTGTTGGAAATAATTTACATGTGCTTAGCGTGTAATTTATTACGTGTAATTATGCGTTTGAAATTGAAAGGTACTGGATTCAGTTTAATATAGAAACCTTCTAACATGAAAGTCGAAGGTCCTTGATTTTGATCCAAGCAATCTAGACCTTAAATTACATAACTGATTATAATTTCCTTAATAACTTTTCATACAAAATTTTAACAAATACGGATATTACGAAATATTTTTGTACAAAAATAGATTAAAAAACGTTATCCTTTATAGACATACTATGAGATAATTTTCCATAAGACACTTATCTTTATATATTTTGTGAGATTTTACTTTTATTAGTTTAAACTTAGATAAACAAACATTTAAATTTAAATATTAAAATTAATATTTAATAATAAAATTACTTTTATCTTTTTAGATATGTAACATGTTAATAATTATGTATGCTTCTAAAACTACAGTTAAATTCATTGCATACAAGATATATAAAATTGCAAACTTTTTGAAAATTTTTAACATTTGAACAAAGAAAAAAACAAGATATGATGATTAAAGAAAAGTGTTATTATGTTTATTCCGTATAATAATATTAAATATTAACTTCTAATTATTATACATCTTTATCAAATCAAACAAACTTAAATACAACTTTTTATAACTACATTTTTATTTAAGAGCTTAAGAATAACCTTTTAATAAATCATTTGAATTCAATACTCATTTAGCACTTTAATTGTCTTAAAACTCCGATACGGAGTCGACATATGGTCGACGGTTGCTCATTCGTTGTCGCCGAACCATCCCGAAATTAATTAGTATTTCATATCACATTGATAACCATTCTAATGAAAAGACTTCAAAAATCTAGTTGGTCCGTAAGTTTGGAGTGTCGTATGAGGAAATAGGTACAGGTGATTATTCTACAGAGGGGCACTGAGTAAAGGTGGGGCAACATGGATCATTGTGGAGGACAGGGGGGGCGAGGTGGTCGGAGGAAGTACCTACTTCCCGTACCCATCCACTCGTCCTTGTGTCCCTGTTTAAGGGTCTCGCCAGTGCAGCCTGGTACCACTATACCCCCCTCCCCCCAGCGAGCCAAGCTCAGTCACCCCCTGCCAGCAGCGTTGCTGCCACTACTGCTGCCGCGTCCCTCCAAACCCCGAGTCAACCCCTGTGTCGCCCCACTACCCATGAAGAAGCGGTGCCAGTGGTTCTCAGTCGGCTGGTTGCTGCGCATATACCTATATACATGTACAGATATATACTCGGAGAGAGTTGGTGGGGCGGGTAGTGCCGAGCACGCGTCACGAGGCGCTAGAAAAGCGAAGGTGCCCACGGATGTATTTTTTAATTATTGATTTTAATGACGAGGGGAGCCGCTGCCAACGCCATCTTGGATGCTGGGCGGAGTAAGAAGCGTCTCTCCTCCTCCCCCCGCTTCCCTCCCGCCCTCATCGTCCTCATCCTTCTCCGGTCTGGTACACTCTTTCCGTCTTTCTTCACCGTTCGTCCAGCGCTTTCTACGCGGACTCTTTCCTCTTTCGTTCTTTCGCTTTGCACGCGTTCGCTCGCGCCCACCCCTTCCTTCTGTCTTTTCATCCTTTCTCTTTCCTCACATCACCCTCTCTCGCTCCTTTCCTTTTCTCTTTCTCTGCCTCCTTCTTTTGCCTCTTTCTACCGTTTCCTTGCTCTTTGTACCCCCGAACGCGCTCAGCCTTTCCTCCTACCCGATGCTTCTCTCTCTCTCTCTCTTTCTTTTTCTCTCTCTTTCTTTTTCTCTCTCTCTTCGTAGGTTTTCTTTCTCTCTTCCTCTTTGGTGGATCCTTCGTAGGTTACTCCGCATCGCTGCCCTTCTCCTTTTCTTCTCGACTAATGCCGAGAGATAGACAGATGATGATTAAGAAAGCGCCGCTACGTGTGAGGACAACGCCGCGACGCTTTACCCCTCTTCGCTTCGTCCCGCGCCGGCTCGCACCGCGACACTCAGGGCTTCCAACCCCCTCTCTGTCGAGTTTTCTTCTCGATTTTCCTACGCTTCTTCTATCCGCATCCTGCTCTCGTCGTCTCCGTTTTTTCCTCGTTGCTTGATTTCCCTTCTAATTCCTTCTTTCTTTTTTTTTCTCATTTCCCCGGCGTCTTACATTTTGGGGGACGAACATTTTCTTGCGGTCATGTTTTTCTCGCGTAGCGGTGTGGCGATTTCTGATGACGTTTTTTGCATTAACGTTGGTTTGCAGTGGTGATAGGTACAATCCATCCTGATATGTATTAATACATTATTGACAATTATAATTTATTCAACACTGACAAAGTCTAAATACAGAAATTTTCGTAGATACTATATAACTTTTCAATTTGTAACATTATACGTCATAGATACATTTATAATATAGTTTGAATGAAATTATTTAATTTTAAAATTGTAATATATCCACCACACCATTTAATATATTTATATTTAATATAAATGTAAGCATGTTTTTTATTATAACTCGCGTATATATTCATTCAATTATTCTATCGGTATTAATATACAGTACATACAGTAGTATTAAATATAATGTATATACAACATATGCGTATTTACAATGATCGTTAATAGTTTTCCGATACAATTAAAAATGAAACATAAAAATGAATAGACTATTAAAAGATACAAATAAAACACGTTGTAGCCATAGATAGGTAGAATACCATGTAATTCATCATCGTCATAAATGAAGTACACAAACATACGAATTATACATATGTGTATATTGGCAGATATTCACTAAATTTGTGATTAGTTATGCTAATCTTTAGTAACGTAATTGATGAATGTTTCGTGAAAATCCAAACCGAATTATTTACTAATTTTACAGATTATTCTTAATATGTTTGTATATGATTACGATTGTATTTTATTGGGATACCAGTTGTATTATACTGTATTATACTGTATAGATTGTGTATGATTGAAAAACTTCAACAAAAGTAACGCTGGAACATTGGAATATTTTTTTACAGATGCAAGTAATTTTTGTATCTTTCTCAAGCAGTAATTCTTTGCTATCCGGCTCAGGTATGTCTACCTACGCATGCACCTGACCACACAACCACACAACCACACAACGTAGCAGGATTTGCACACAGTATTGTTAGTCACATGTTCTTCTTGGAACGTGCTCATTGAAAAGGTGTCGATCAGGTTGGACATTTTTACGGGTCGTAAATTATCCTTTTTTGGAAATTCTTGTCAGATTTCCATAATTACAAGATGTAGAATGAAGCAATTCGAGGATAAGAATAAAGTAACAAATAATGATCAATATCAGTTTCTAATCTTATTGATTGTTGAATCCGTTGAAATTCATATGGAGAAATTTCATTTCACATCTTTCGGTGTTTTTTTGCGAGTCCATGTACATTTTCCCGTGTTTCCGCGCTGTCTCAGAGATTACTAAGAAAACGATAAGATGTACATAGGTATAAAAAAAGTCATTCACAAAATTAGAGTTTATATACTCGCTGAAAAATTTTAAATGATATTTTAAACTGTTATAACTATGTGGAAGAAGAAAATTCATACAAAAATCCATTTAATTTTACAGTGTAAAGCCTCTACCTTGATAATCCTAAGTTTTTTCAAAGATAACTTTATATCATGCAGTAGATGGAAAAGTAAAGATAGTTTTGTTCACAAAAATTGTAAAAACATCTCTATAATTACTGAAAAATTTTTTCAACGACCAGATTTATCAAACTGGATCTTTCGGAGACTGAAACTTTCTCTTTACAAGTCTTCAAAATTTGCTGTGCGACTTTTTTCTACCATTTTATTGAATTTTAAACAACGAAAGTTAGGATTAGGATTTTTTGAATTTTTTTCGTTTAATCTTAATTTTATTATTTTATAGATGTTCGAATTTTCTAGAACAAAAGTATCTTCATTTTCCTACCCGCTGCATATGAGAATACCATTAAAAAAAGAACTCAGAGTTATTAAAATATCACATTTTAAGCTCAGAGATTTCATATTTTGAAATAATGTTAAATGAATTGTACGATCTCTCTTTATACGAACAGTTTAAACCACGACAACTTTTCGGTTTATGATTTCAAGTGATATTCATTACACGTGCTATTATATGATTCTTGTTTTGTTGCAAAAATTTCAACGAGCATAAACATCAACCGCACAATTCAGACCTAACACTGTGATTTTCATTCGTTTATTCGAATGAAGACACTTATGGTTCGAAATTATTTCAATAGGAATAATGAGATGAATGATGCAATATTAATGTCGGATATAAACTCAGATATAATTCATAAATTAGTATCTTGCTGAACCTTTTTTCTAGTTTCTTCTTGTCATAAGAGTATGTAAGCTTTAGTAGCTTTTGACAAAACTAAACTATTAAATTTTATTGAGATGAAGACATAGTTATATAGTGACTCCCATTAATATTCGAACTTAAATATATAAACTGTTATAATTTTGTGAAAGAAATCATACAAAGTCGTACAAGTAAATTTGAGTTTTTAAGGCTTGAACCTTCTATTTTTAAAACACATTACTTTTGTTCTAAGATTTTACTCACGCAGTGGGTAGGAAAATAAAGGTACTTCTCGAAAATTCTATATTGTAAAATTCTATATACAAAAATATTGAAAAATTTTTTTTATGAATAAAACTTCAAAGATTGAAGACTCTTTCTTATAACGAGTTCCAAAACCTGATGTATGATTTTATTTTTCATCATTTTATTACTAATAAATATTAATATTACATAAATTTTGAATATTAGGCTCAGATGACGAATTCTAGAAATCGTAACATTTTCGTCTGATATTCAAAATTTAATAAATTAGCGAACAAATTGTACAGCAATCAAATCATTTGCAAATCCATATAAATTCAGTCATAAAAAAACATTGTTCAATGGTTTTGTATACTATGATAGTTTATAGCATTTTCGAAAAGAGCCTGCTACAAAATGTTATTTTAGAATAAAATGAGCGATACATTTTGAAAATCGAAGCTTCAAACTTTAAAATGAGCTTATTATTAAAATGAACTTATTATAGTATAATTTTATTGTATAATTTTACTATTATACAAGTTTATTGTTGTTAATTTTTTTTCATAAAATTATAATAGTTTCAATATTTATTGTTTAATATTAATGAGAGTTACTGTTACATTATTTCAGTAGGTACATTTTCATTATATTATTGTTCATATAATTCTCGAGTATATAAACAATTTTAGGTAAGTGGCTGTATGTTCTATGTATGTTCTATGACAAAAATAGTGTTATATCATAGTGTGATGTTGCGGTATTGTACATACAGTAGCTCATGAAAGTATTCAAGCGCTTCCAATCTATGTCGTTAATAAATAAAACGCACACGTTAAGTTTAAGTTTTCAAAATAAGATTGTACGTAAAGTCACATAGGAGTATCGAGAAAGTAAAATTGTGTAAGTAAAATTACAAAAAATCTGACAACACATACAGGATTGAGTGTAAACATACCGATTTCGAACGTCTCAAAAGTACTCGAATGCGTTACACTCAATCCTGTATATGTTGTCAGATTTTTTTGTAAGTTTACTTTCTCGAGACTCCTATGTGACTTTACGTACAATCTTACTTTGAAAACTTAAACTTAACGTGTGCGTTTTATTTATTAACGACGTAGATTGGGAGCGCTTGAATACTTTCGTGAGCTACTGTATGTGTGCTCCGTCAACAAGTAAAAATGGAAGACCACAAGTTGTGTCTGATCGAGATGCTCGTGAAATTGCAAGAATTATTCGCTTAGATTCTCAGAAATGTCCAAAAATCGCAGTTCGAGAACTCGGTATAAATGGCAGCGAGTGGACATTTCGTCGTGCTTTAAGAAGAATTTGATTAAAAAGAAAGGAAAAGAAGAAGTCAGCACTTTCGAATAAAAATATAAACTTAAGAAAACAATTTGTTAATTTATACAACCAATGGACGGCCGATGACAGAAAGCGAGTCATATGGTCTGACGAAACTAAAATAAATCAGATGGAAGATCCTGGTATTGGAGTCGACTCGGAGAATCAATCAATTTATCGCGAGTTAAGCAGACAATGAAATTTGGAGGTGGTTCGATCATGTATTGGGGATGTTTTACGTATAAAGGAGTGGGCCCTTTAAAGTTAAAATAGAGGGTATCATGCGTAAAGAACAATACTTAAACATTTTAGAAAGGAATCTACCTATAGTTATACAATCTAGTGATTATCAGGAGGAAATTGTATTCCAACATGATGGAAATCCCAAACACGCGAAATTGGTAAAAAACTGGATCGCAAACCAAAAATTTTCTATATCAAAATGACCTGTTCAAAGTCCTGATATCAATCCGGTTGAGAATTTATGGTCAATTGTAAAAAGGAGACTGGTGTACACGAACTTTGGACAAGGACACAACAGGTGTGGTACAGCATTGAGCCAGAAATTATACATAATTTGATAGAAAGTATGCCGAGGAGACTAAAATCAGTAGCTAACAACAAAAGAAAATGGACAAAATATTAGTTTTGTACCTTTATCTTCGAAAAATTGTCAACGTGCAAAACTGTAAACATCGCATCGCATATCTGTTTTTGTTAAATTCATTGTATATTGTTGTTATTAATAAAAGAGACTGATAATTTTTAATTTAAATTGATCAACTAATAATTTTTATCCCCTTTATCCAATTATTTCCTGTAAAATATATTAGTATTGCATGATTAATCAGTAATGTAACGTCGTGTGCTTACACTTTTGCTCGTCACTGTAAATGTAGAAAATATTTCACCATACTATGGTATGGTTATCGTTTATACTGTTATCGTTTCGTTAAGTAGATAATTTTTGTTTTTTGCATTTTAATATCCTGAAATATATCGCGAGTTAAGTAAGATAGGATAATGTTGATTTACATGTGAAATATTAATTTGCAAAACATTAAGCTTACTAATCCAACGTCTTAACGAACAAAGTAGAGACTACAGAATTGATGTGGTATCCTAACGGAAGTGTGACATTAACTAGATACAACGATGTATGCAACGATACTCGCGATCAATAATGTTAATTAGAATAGAAAGCAGAAGTTTGCGGAGATTTTAGAAAATCATGAGAATACATACTTCTAAACATGGTTGAAATAGACCTTATTATGATCTAGTCATCTAAAATATAATACAATGACATTTTATTTTTAATTTATTAAAAATTATAAATAAAAAATAAGAAAGATATTTATATAATATTTATTTATATAATAATTATTTATATAATTTACATAATAATAAAAATTTATTGGTAATTTTAATTTTTTAAAAAATCTGAATGATGTATTTATGATTATAAAAAATATAATAGTTGCTAATTAATTCATATAAAATGTATATATCATAAGAAGCAAAAATAAAAATGAGTTTATAGTTTAAATTCTGTTTTAAATAAAAATATAATTTTATGAAATATTTATTATTATATTATATTATTATAAACTTATATTATATTATATTAATTTATATTAAATTATATTATATTATTATAATTCATATTTATTTTCATTATTGTATTATATACATTGTTATATTTTATGAAATATGCATTATTATGTTATATTAAGTATATAAAAAATATTATTTAAAAACGCATTAAAAAAAATTAAACTGAGAATGTTTATGCTTCGTATTTAATTATGTAGTTCATACAAAATGGATGAATAATTTTACAGTTCACTTTTGCTTTAAGTTTCGTACATATAAAATATAATTTTATAAAATGTACGAAAAAAATTAATTTGGAAATGTTTGGAATTGTTAGTAATTTGTCGATAAATTAAAAGAAATTAATAATTAATACACACATAACATGTCATTAAACTGAGTACTTTCATCACGTTTATAGGAAATTTGAAAGTGCAAAAATTGCAGAAAATATTCGAAGTGCAATGTTCTCTATAATATCTCTATAATATCTAGTACTTAAAAAGATTTTCTATCAAGGCTCTATTTTTTAAATTATATTCTTGAAAATATGATTTTATATAAAAAAAATTTGTATACAAAAAATATGATCTGAATGCAAGCTGATTAAAATTAATTGAAATTGATTAAAATTAATTAAAATTAATTGAAATTGATTAAAATTAATGAAAATTAATTGAAATTGATTAAAATCAATTAAAATTAATTGAAATTAAAAATTAAAGAATTATTATAAAAACCTTGAGAGAAAATTGTTTTATGTAAGTATCAAATATTACTGAAAGCACTATACTTTACATATTGGATACTTTACATATTTCTCTTATATTATATTTTATGTCTATTCTACGTATTCTTTAAAATTTTCAATAAATATCTACACTTGTAAAAATATGCAAACTATATATGACCGTAATAATATATGAATATATAGTCTGAACATCCATTTAACATCCAAGAATAAATTCATCTTTTATGTTTGTTTATAATAAAGAAAATTTTATTTTTAATTTATGCAAAAAATATATTAACAAAATAGTATTCATGAAAAGCATAAAAATGATATATATTGATATATGAAAAATAACTATATTAATTATAACAATAATTCATCGACAGCCGTGATGTTCATAAAACTTCGCAAACAGTCGAATATCAAAAATGACAATGTCATCCAGTCGTAGGAACTTCAATGTTTGTGATTTCAACGACTAAATTTAAAAAACACTATTCCATTACTTCAATCTACTAAAACTCATTATGTATATGAATCAGCGGAGGAAGATACTTGAACATATATGTACATACATGGTCGTTAGTGGGTGAAGACAAAGATTCATACGTATACAGAGTAACTATGAGAATACGATCTAGCTATGAAGTAGTCGAACCACACCACAGCACCCCATTGTGAATTAATTAACAGAATCGTTATAGAAGGGCGGCAAGTAATTCTTTTGTTTTGTGGCAACATCGAAGCACAATTTTATTAATTCGATTTATTCCTATCGATTTATTCGATTTATTCCTATATATATAAACGATTCACATCTGGTAATTTCAATGCTGCATATACCGGCAACATATTTTTCTTTTATATATATAATCTCTGTGGAATATACAAAGTGGTAATATAACTAGAATAGAAGTGATTCTACATGAGAAAGTAAATAAAAAATATGGTACAAAATTTCGTTTTCGAGAAAATTAAGTTTGGAAAGTAACGAGATACCTGTACTCTTGAGTGCAATTTAGTTATCATGCTACTCTGTTTTTGATTGCTTTTATCCGCTACGAAATGATATAATTAAAACAGATTTTTGCAAAATATTCATATTGTGTTATAAGTACTGTTGAAAATTTCATCCTTCTTGCTGCATACATAACTTGACTCGACAAATTTATAATAGCATAAATTATGTAAGCATAAATTAGAGAATTCTGTTACTTTCGTTGCTTAATTTATTTATCAAATCACTGTATAATATTTTTGTTTCAATATAATATTTTCAATATTTGGATTGTACAACTATTCCTTGGTATGTTCTCATAGATATCTCATGACTTTTCAAATTCAATTTCTGAAAAAAATGCATGCAAAGCATATAATATGCAAAAATATATAAAATGATTAACGTAAAATATTGGTTACAATATATAGTAGAAGAAAGAAATTTCTATTTGCGCTTTATTTCTCTAATTATATCTTTGAGTGTTTAAACATGCATAAAATTCCGGTCTAGTTAATAAATATTTAAGACTTTTTTACATTTCTTTATTTATTTTTAAATATTTTATTATATTTTAATAAACAATTAAATTTCTAGATAGAAGATGAAAAAACTGTCGAGATTATTCTCAATATTATTGCAATACATATTTCTGACTTTTCTGTTACGTATCATTACGTGCATATAACAATTATATATACAAACACAATTTAAATATATTTTAAGTAGCTACAGAAATTTAATAAATAATAGCTTCGTAAAAATACATTTGGATATTAACTAAGAAACAACAAAGAATCATTCACAGAGAAATTATTTATTTACTATTATTTACTAACAGATTGAATAATATATTTCAAAATATCTTCGATATATTTCAAAATATTTTTGTCACGATTTTTAATTTCTTTAATTAATTTCTTTAATTAATTTCTTTAATTTTAAAATCTTTATATAATATAACGTCAATGGGAAAACACGTTACTATAACGTGTTGAAAGTCGTTGAAATCTCCTTAACTCATATTATAGAGAAAAAATTAGATTTATTTTTGAAATTATTGATCTTATGAATGAATGATTGAAAACAAATTTTGATTATTATTATATTTATCTGTCATATTATATAAGAGAATAGATGATTATAATAGCCTATTGTATCTTTCAACAATTTTCAAAATTTCTTAAATTAATTGATTTAATATTGCCTTAAATTAATCCTTGTTTATTCATTTTATTTTTTTATATCTAAGGATTTGATACAAAAAAAGAATAGATCATCTTCAAATTCATCTTTATTTTTACAAATATATAACTTTACTACGATACTAGCTCGTTCACAATAAATCAAATACTTGATATAAATTTAATTTTTATTACAGGCAGGATAATATTATTTGCAAAAATTATAAATAAATTGTTTATTCTCATATATGAGTCTTTTATTATATCTATATAACAGACATATTAAATCTATTATATTTTATCAAAATGAACCGAATACACAAACAATATATTCTTTTGTTAATATAACACATGTCGTTTTATTTTTTTCTTTAAAAGTTCTTCTACTTAACAAGAAGATACATTTAAACAAGGTGAGAATTACACTAATCATAAATCAAATAATTTATTCTTGTATCCAGGGTATTTCGCAAAATGCAAATATTTCGTAATGAATTGAAAATGTTCCTATAAAAGTTTGGTATGAAAGGGTACGTGTGATATATTAATGGCACATTAATGGTATTTTTGTTAAGAGATTTCAAGGTCAGGTTGATTTTTTTTTTAGATAGAATTATATAATTTTAAATACAGTAATTGATTCATTTAAGAGCGTTATCCATAAAAAAGTATTAACCTATTTGTGTCAAAAAACTATTGATTTAAAAAATATTTCCATTTTAATTTTGTAAAGCTTATCGCATGAAAAACAAGAACAGCATAAACACGGATATGTCGCTTATATCCTTCTTTGTTTTTCATATAAGTTTAAATAAGAAAAAAAAAAAAAATTAAAGTACAAATATTTTCCAAACCAATGATTTTTCGATAGAAATAAGTAATATTTTTTGTAGAAATCTTTTTCACCACTTTACTTAGGAAAATATTATATTGGTATCAATATCAAACAATTTTTATATTTCTTTTATCATTTTTACAATATTTAATTATAATCGATCTCTTACGAGATATTTTCATTTTGCGAAATAAATAAAACATATGAAAAGCTTTTCAACTTTTATTGATATTTGTGAGTAATTACAAAAATTTTCGTGAAAATTATTGTTATAAAAAGAATAAGTGGAATAATAACTACAGATGGAAAATTTTTGGATTTTCAGGTATTGAAATTTGATTTTTAAATAATTTTTTTAAAAAGTTTTATATTTAATACACATATTTTTGTATTGATATCATTTAGTGATATCGTATTAATAATTTGAAACTTAAATTTAAAATTCGAGTGTTGGAAAAGAAAGGAGAAGAAGCAAAGAAAGAAAGAAAGAGAGAGAGAGAGAGAGAGAGAGAAAAGGGAGATTATCTCTGCTCAGAAAGTTTGAGAGTTTGATAGCAACTTAACAGGTGTCCAGCTCATAACGCATTAATAATTGCAGAGTGTTAAACAGAAGGTTTCTCTGACACTAGATCGTTCTAACAATAAATGGAGATTATCAGTTTAGCGTTTATCTAATTCAACATTATATTATTCTTCGTTGACACTATAAAAATATAAAATATAATTTCTATAGTGATATAAAATATGTAAACTATAACATTGGGATATTTTGCAATTTATTTGTTAATTTGTTCATTATTTGTTCATTATTTTTATAGATACTAGTACATATTTTTAAAATTTTTTCTTTACTTTTCTTTTTTCATGCCAATATCATAAACCAGTGAGCATAAATAATTATTAATAACGATAATAATTTGTAATTTGTATTTATATTACAATATAAATGAAGTAAATTTCTATTTAGAATTTATTTTTTTAATTATGTCCATAGAAATGTGGAATTGCACATTCGTAATTTAATTATGACACGTGTCGTTAAAGTCAAAATCTTTTGCTTAATACGTTGTTCATATTATGTATGGAAAACTGATCATACTTTTTACGGTAACATTATATAATATGTTTTACAATTACACTTGCAAAATGCATCTATTACGTGTATATATACAAAATGTCTTATTTTAATTAATCCACGTAATTATCTCTATTCACGCAAATCACGCAAATATTCATTTTTCGTAAAAATGCTTGAAATAAAACTTGTTTTCTTTCGAGGGAGATATTTTATAATGATCATCAAAAATGGAATTGTATATTTTTTATGCATTAATCAATGTAGCTCGATATTCTCTATAAAAAAGTACTAATCTATATGTTAGAAACTTATTAATTTAGGAGATTATTAACTTTAATTTATGTATATACACAAGAATATTGTTCCTGCCTTTCCTTGTCTTTCATATGATAGATTTTACAAAATTAAAATTTAAAATCGGAAAAAAATTCGGATAATGAGCAAGTTACATTAATTTTATATATGTTGTATGTATTAATTTTGTAATATACATACACAAATACAAACGCATGTAGTCTGTATGTCTGTAATATACAAAATTAATATAAATTTACAAAAATATATATCAATATAAATAAATATAAATATATATTAATAGAAATATGAATTATTCATTATCCAAATTTCATCATTATTTGCTTTATGTTTTTTATGTACCTGATGTATTGCTTTTGTATGTAGTTGTACTAAACAACTAAAATTTCTGTTTTTATTTACTGGAATAACTATTTTAATATATTAAAAAAAACAATCAATTCTTTAAGACTATTATAAAATATACAAATATGGAGTAATAACTTTTCAATACATGACATTCAAATATTAATAAAAACTATTGGTAGATATACGTATATTTTTAAGTTGTACAAAAAAAGATATTCGCTAGTATAACTATAATATTTAATATGACCAAATATCTAGTATAATTATAGTATAAATATTTGCTAATACAACTAAAATTTTTATTCAATTCTCAATAATATTTTCAGATGTTTAGATAAGTAATTTAGTTCATACATATTTAATAATTTGACATTTATAAAACATGAACATGTTTTTATATTTTTTCGATAATATTTAAATCTACGAAGTACTATTACAAGCAAATAAATGAAGAAATAAGTAATTGACATTTAAAATAATTTGCAATTGAATCTGAGAGAAATGGAACAACGTAGATGTAGAAGATAAATAGTTGTTCCATAGCTATTGAAGAATTAGTACGCGGCGTTCAAATAAATCTAAATCGATAGAGGTCGAGTGTTCAAAAGAATAAAATTAATCAAAAGAGAAGATTGATACTTATTTATGTATCTTCTGTGCCTAATTTACAAAATAATTATTATATTATACAAGTCTTACTCTCAAATAATTAGGAAAATAATTTATTTACTGCAATTATATATTTAGTACAGTATAAAAATATAATGAATATTGTTTTCAGAAATTATTAATTTCAATGTATTAATGTAAATATTGTTGATTTTACAAATTTAATTACTCATACAATTTACATAATGATAGAAAATGTAAAAAAATGAAATGAAATCTGCAAATGAAATAAGTGTTATTAAAAGTAAACTTAAAACGAAATAAAATTATAAATATCATTTGTGTGATTTTTATAAAATCTAAGAGCATCTGTATTCTAATCCAACACGAAAGTAAATGAAACTACCAGAAGTTAAATTTAACCAAAGTTTAAGAAGTGTCAATTGATAGTTTCTACTTTAGGCAATTTACTTAATAATGTGTACGGTAGATTATTTTAGCATACAGCTTCATCACGCTATAAACAGCAGTCTGATGATCTAAGTTTGTTACGAATTACAATTAAAAGAAATGATAGGATTTCTATAAATTTATCCATTAGAAAATATTTTTACGCAATGAAATGCTAAATTCTGCTTTATCTGTCTTTATCTGCTTTATCTGCTTTATCTGCTTTATCTGCTTTATATGCCAACATAAAATAGAACTAATTAATTTTCTGATTTTCTGAAATTAATTTATTAGATTCATCACAAAATATCCATCCGGATATAAAATTTTAATTTAGACACCAATAAATTCAATGAGGAGAAGTTGATATTAAATGCTCAAGACTTTATCATCTATTGTCTTGTAGGATTTAATACGAGAAGCTGTTGAGTAAATTAGGTATAAACATGGATATAAACAGAATTGAAAATTTGATGAAACATTTTGTATAAATATAATTTTGTTTTTTATTGGATATATACTTTTCTTCTTTCATTCCTTTCTTTTTTTTTTTTTTTATTTAACCGATATAGATTTCAAATCATACATCTTAAGAAAGTCTAACCCGTTTCTAATTAACGACAGATTATTTAATTTTATATTGTTCGAAATATAACAGTTTTTATGAAAAATATACACAAATATTTTTAAAGATAATTCAGAAAATGAAAACCTTCAATTTGTTAATATTTATCAAGAAACTTAATTTATTGGACTTATTAATGTTATAATGTTTAAAGTATTGTTAATAACTATTTGAGTTCAATATCTTTTTTTTAACATCGGGAAATCAAAATTATTTAATTAAATTATTAAATAAAAAAAAGTATTGAAATATAAAAAATAAAAAATTAGAAAACAAAAGATTCGAATCCAAAAAACGTAAAGTAAAATAATATATGAAGTGAAACATCTAGATTTAAATGCAGAAAGGTGGTCAGATTTTAAATCATTAATTGCGTTGAGGTTTATCACATGAAAACAAATTTTCAATACATCAAAATTACTTTGAATAGGAACTTTTTTCTGAAAAGTTCTGCCCTAACCGAGTTAAGGATTAAGATTGTGTTCATCCGTATTCTCGGGTTCAGAATCGGTGCGGTGGTAGAAATCAAAGAGTCTTCCCTTAATTCGACCAGCTATACTTACGAGCGAAACGTTTTATTTTCTCGCTCACTTTCGACCGATACAAAATAGAGAACTCATCGGGCGGAAAAAAAGAAGCAGTTGCGTGATGTGGTAAAGTAACAGGAAGTATGTCTGTGGGTGGTGAAAGGATCGAACGGGAGGTAGAGATTGCGCAGGGTGAGATACAAGGGGATAAGAAAGGGGCAGAGAAGAAGTGCACGAAGAAATAAGACAAAATCAAATCGCAGTATCCGCCATGGCTTATACGAAGCCCGTCGTGGGACTTCTCTGTATCCGAGCGAATTTCTAAGCAGCGTCAAGAAACCGCATGGACCGTCCAGCTACCTGTATTTCAGTCGCGTTCCAAACTTTCTGAAAATAACATCTCTCTGTTCATGCGGGATTTACTGCCTCGGACGCAGGCATACAAAGCGACGGATAGGGATGACAAGCGTTTAACACGTTTACTACCGAAAGAATTTTCTAACATATCTTATCCTCAACATCGTAGCATTGTTATTTATTTCAATACTATGTATAAGCACATTTTATATGAGATATTTAAGGAAAAAGAAAATGAACAGAATGCACGTAACGTGTAAAAATATAGGAAATATTCAAAGTAAAATGATCGATTATAATTTTTAATTTCTTCCTAATTAATATCACTGAGTATCGGGAGTTTTTAAAAATTTAGGCTTAATTCTGGGATTTTTAATTTTATTATATACTAATCTCTATTGAAGAAATTATAAAATGATTAAATAGTTTTTGTGATATAATAGAAATTATTTTAGTCATTCATGACTAAACCATGTTATCCAAGGGTTACATTTAATTTTTTTCATTATATTTGTAAAAGTATTTTACAAAAATCCAAAATAGAGGAATATCACTTTATTATCAATAAATAAATTATTAATTTGTTATACATAACATTTTGAACAAGGATAATCGGGAAAATGTATAACACAAATCCAACTCCAATTTCTACTTCTTTTTCGCAAGTAATGCGAAAAAATTAAAAAAGCAATTGATATCCAGAAACGAAATTTAATCATATTAATTGCAAATGGGACACCCTATAGACACGGAGGCTGATGTCGCCATATTATGTTATCAGTTACTTAATCTACGATGACCACGGTCTTAGCGAGAACTATTATTTAGCAAACATTATTTATATACGTAAAATTCAATATATTATATTAAAAGTTTTCATTAATATCTCAAAATCTAATAAATACCTAATAACCTGAAGCTAAGATTTTATACTTGGAATCTTTTCCCTTTTTCCTTCAACTTCTCAAAATTTCATGTTAATCCATCACAGGGGCCTTTCGGAATTACAATCATAAAATTTTATAAAAGTGAATTTTTGTAAATCAATATGATTTATGGAATTAATATAAGTTGACATTCATACAAATTAATTTCTTTTTATATCGGAATGAATGCATGTATTGAAAGTTGAGGAGTCTCTCGGAAGGATTGCAAGTATGTTTTCTATAGATCGAACATTCTAAATATAAGAATACCTGGCCGAAAATATTATATACACAATAGGGCTAGGTAACACAGTGTATCGGTGAGTAAGAAAGGAATTTTACTTCTTTCGTCTCTTTGCCGTTCCTGGGGACGCCTTGTCTCTGTATTATGTATGTATGTGTCTATGTGCAATTTGCTATACTAACTGATAAGGATTATATTAAATTGTGTCTTTCCTGTATTGAAGAGAAAAAATTGAAGAGCTAGTGTTAGATTTATATAGAATTATAGAAACAATATTATATAAGTGTATATATAATATTTTAAATGAATAAATCTCTCATATGAAGAATCTTTCATTAAACATTATTAAGGAAAGCATGTAATTAATAGGTAGAGAAATTTGTTAAATAAGTTATACTATTGGAAATAGTATTCTCTTGATCTACCTGAACCTTCTCATTTCTATTAGTACTGTAGATAGTTTGGCGAGTGTCCAGCAGAGACCTTTACTTTCAACAAAAGTTAGTAGAAGCTCCGAAGAGGTTGGCATGTAAAAAGATTAAGAGATACTTTTACAAATATAATTTTTATTTATTATTCAATTTTTAAAATTTATAATACTGAAACAATTTTATTATTTACTTTTCCATCAATGATTAAAGATATACGTATATTTAATTTACCGATAATTACAGAAAAATCATTTGAAACATGACAATACATTATTGTATCAAAAATAAAATTGTAACCGAAAATATTCATGTATTAAAATTGACATGGCATTTTTCAAAACATTTATCATTATTGAATCAAACAGTTCTGAAATTAAATTATTTCTTATTCTGAATAATTAGTCCTATTTAGAAGAAATTATAAATATGTGAAATTATAATTATATAAATGGTATAAATGTATATATTTTAATATACATATATACAATTAATTTAACTACACAAGGTAAACCACGTAACTTGATTATCTTGTTGTTTTTGGAAATATGAAAAAACTTTGTTTAATAAAGGTACTATTCTTGTTCTTTGTTTTTCATACATAAATTTTATAAAATTGAAATATCTACTGAATTAATAATTTTGCGACATATATAAGTTAATCTTTTTGAGCTGCATCAATTTGTGACACAAAAAAATAGATCACTGAAATGATTTTATAGAAAAGTCTCTATTTATAAAAAAACTTCGAAACTGTCTACTATGATCCTCTCTGTACTAAACAATTTTTGATAACGAAGTTTTTTTATATCTCCAAAAATAATGAAGAGCAACTTACATGGTTCATTCCGTATATAAATATCACAAAATTAAAACTCTGATTAAAACTAAAACAGATAATTAACGAATTATTTTAATCATAGATGTTTTAATTAGCAAACGCTAAAAATAAAATTAATTTCATGTATTTTATTGCTATGTGTTTTAATTTAATACTTAATACTCAGTAACAATTAACAATAATACTCAATACATACAATAAAACATAACACTTAACATTTAATATACACTTAATATGTTTTAGCTGATTTTGACATTTTGATTACTTGTAGAGAAAAATGTTCAGGTGTAAATTGAATGGTATCAATGTTTAATATTCTCAGCATAATGCTCAATGTTTAGTGTTTAAAATTTAATGCGCAATATTTAGGGAATTAGTTTTTAAAGTACTTTAATACTTAATACTTTTAAATTACAGATACTTGTCATAAAATGCAAGTAATTATACTTGATTCCCAATCGAAAAAATATGAAACGATTACAGAACATCGCGTTGTTTCAGCTTGTAGTTTTTCTTTGTGTTTCTCGATCGAAACTTACAGCAGCTTAAACACTTGAAATACTTCGGATTACTTCACATTCTTTGCGAGTCCGTGAATTTACACTTATATCTCTATATCGGAAATGAACTATAAACAACATGTTGCTGCAGAGTAGGGTCGAAGCTAAGAGAGAAAATGAATCGGAATGGAATCGGAAGAAGTGCGCGTGCAAACCGACTGACTCTAGACGAAGAAAGTTGTCAGAAAACAGTGTGAATCGGTTGGAGATAATTGTAAATCGCTCTTGTGTCTGGCTGTTGATACTATGTGCTTTCACGAGGGCCGAGGTTAGATAAAGAGAATCCACGTTGACACGGATTACTGACTGGGAGACGCAAACACATGAAAAGTGTAGGGGATTCGAAGAAAAGGGATGTATCAACGTGGTAAGGCGGTATAAAATAACAGAATAAAAGAGGAAGTAGGAAATATTAAAAGATCGTACGAAAAATTAGTTTGAGGAGTTATTAAAAAAAAATATTTACAGAGTACTGCTATTTGTTCTTTATAAAAATAAAATATATAATTCGTTTTTAAAAAAAGTTATTTTTTTTCAAATGTTAATTATATTATTTGAATAAAGTTATTTTGATTTTAATTTATATTCTATTAAAATATTGATTTAATTTATATTTATTAAAATATTGAAATTTCTAATGCAAAAAGTAAGTTTCAAAAATTATTTTAACTTAAGAAAAAAAGGATAAGCGTCTTTCTTTAGTTTATTAGATGTATATTTTTATTTGCCGCGGAATGCGTTATATAAATTTGACATTATGATAAATTTTTAATTTTCAGTTAAATTGAGTTTTAAATTAAAAATTTGTAACTTCTGAAGATGTTAATTTTAAAAATTTCATCGAGTGATGATTAAAGTGACATGTTAAGCTGTATTTTTAAATTATTTTGTAACTTCATCTTTATCTGTTACTGGATGCTTTTCATTAAAAATTTTTAGAATTTAAACAACTGGAAGCTGAACAAAATGTTCTACCATAATGAAATTGACATAAAATGCTCCGTACATTGTACATTATCCACAGAGAAAATGATGAACAACAAATAATATAAAAATCAGTGGAAGTAAGAAAGGATTAGTCTCGAGAAGTCATGTTGCCTAAATTAAAAATACCAGGACTTCGCAATCGTTTTGATCGGGGAGTAAGTGTCAGAAAGAATGAGACACCACGCTGCTACATCGCAAGAGGGAAATTTGTCGTGGAGAGACGCGGCAGTAACACGGAGGATCGAGAATCAAAGCTTATGTAAGAGGACCACAGACGGCCTTCAAGACGATGCGGAGGAAGAACAAGAAAGGATGGCTTGGTGGAAGGAGCATCAGGTTTTCTTAAAACGTATCTTGCACTAGCTCCGCTGAAGACATCCTCGCGGCGAGAGGGTAGCAGATCGCCGAATTCTCTTCGTCGTACCCTTCGTATCCGGCTGCGTGCTCTCATAGGCGCCGAGCGTTGATGAGTCGAGGCAGGAAGACGCGGAGAGGAAACGAGGGCGTGTAGGATAAGGGGGGAGGGGGGTGATGAAGGGGGGGGAAGAACGTGGAGGAGTTGAAACGAGGCTGAAGAGAATGAGCGGGACCGGGAACGAGTACTAAGGATACTGGCCAGAAAAGGAGCGAGCCAAAAGGGTGGAATGGGTGAGAGACGGAGGTGGCGGAGGTGGAATTAATGCACGCACCGGGCCACGCACCCAAACCCTTACAGTCAGCCAGCCTACTTCGTTATACGACAAGTATAAGAGGAGAGCATAGAGACTTTTATTGATCGCCTGGCAAAAACTCAGGAACCCTCATTTCGTGCTCCGTACCCCCAACTCTTACCCAGCGAGTTTCCACCAACCATCCACCTCCCCCCTCATCATTCTCCTTTCCCACACTCCTCCCCCCCGTTCCCCTTTTGAGGAAAAAGTGGGCTGCCGACGTCGTCGTCCTCTTCATCGTTGTGTCGTCGTTGCTGGTGCTGCCGCTACTGCTGATACCGGTGCTCCTCCCGATAATCTTTTACACTTAAGGCCTCTGTAACCCTTTCCCTTTCTAAGAATCACCCGCACTTACGTGCCATTCCTCCTCTGTCCAACCCTGTTTTGTCGTTTACCGCCTTCCTCCCTTTCTTTTCCTTCGTCCTTCCTTCCTTTCTTCCACGCTCGCCACCCGCTGGCCTCGACCTCGTGCTCTTTTCGTCTTTCATTTCTGATCTCGTCTCCCTTGATGCTTCTTACTTGCACCATTATCCACCACCTGCGAGGGCCAAAGAATCTTCGCCCGACGAAGCTACGTATATTGTACGTAGTAGAATTATGTTGAGCACCTTCAGATAGGCTAAGTACGAAATTCTAGATTTCTTTCTTTGAACGTACGCAAAGACTATTCGGTTGCCGTCATTTTTCCCCCCCTGCCTTTTCTCTCACCCCGCCTCTTTCTTTTTTCTAACCTGATCCTTCCAGTAATTCTGTTTTGTTTCTGCCTCGACATCGGGGAACTTATGGAACAGTGAGGACGATAATGTGAGGGGAGTCGAAAGTTTTCGGATGGTCGGGCGGAGTTTAAAGTTTTATCGTGACCGATTTACAGCGAAGCCCCGTAAAAGCGTCGATTATGCGTCAAAGTTATGAACAGATCGTAGCTTGACGAATTTTCGGTTCGTCAACTAGTGAGAACGACTAGCGATTACAATCAAATTCTTAAGTATCCTTCATTCGAGAAGAAATTCATATAGAATAATTAATTGATCAATTGATAATAAATAATAAACATTTCCATTGTGTAATGGAACACTTTGATATTCATTCGAGAAACGTTATCCCGTAGGTACAGGCGAGATCACGACAATTATAAAGTCTACCTCGAGTTTCTATTCGTAATATCGATGGGGTATTCTGATTG
Organism: Melipona beecheii; assembly: GCA_032399605.1. Classification (NCBI taxonomy): domain Eukaryota; kingdom Metazoa; phylum Arthropoda; class Insecta; order Hymenoptera; family Apidae; genus Melipona; species Melipona beecheii. The sequence goes on along the minus strand of JAUCMO010000082.1, from coordinate 2,353,514 downwards.
TGTCGATTCACTCGGAGAGAAAGAAAATGAGAATCGTTTCGCTGGTCTCGGCGATTTGAAGTAACCTCGTTGCAAGCATCCTGCTGGATATAATGTCGGATGTGTTTTCGATTTCTGCTCCGTCCGACGATAGATGTCAAACGACATCGTTTATATCTGTAGCATGCTATTGTAGCATGCTATACTATTTAAATTTCCAATGCGCGTATAATTCATTTATCTAAATTTCTGTTCTAATTTTTTATAGGTTTATAATAGTAAATAATACGAAGTATATTAATTAGCTACATTAGCAATATTAGCTATATTGAAAGTTAACTTTCAGAAGAAATTATGAATATGTATTACTTTTAATACAAATATTATAGTACATATGTCCATTACGCATATTTTAAAAGATTCTACAAGATGAAACAATTTTTTAAATTTCTTGATACATGTAGTATATGTGCAAGAATGCAATCTATATATTATATATTTTATTCTAATACACATTAAATATCTGTCAATAACAAACACCTTAGAATAAAATCAGAATTTTTAATTTAATATAATTAATATATATTTATCTTAAAAATTATCTGCATTACTATATTATGATAATTTATTATTCATCGTAATAGAATGTTATTGAAGAACATAGTACATGAAACATAATATTTTTCAAAATGTATCTCGTAAAATTTGAAGTGTAAGTATTTTTTGAAAATAATTTATAAAACTAATCTATAAAAGGAAATTAATTTTATTTTGTTTGAACTTTAAGATAAACAAATTCAAAATTTGCACTTTTATAGACAATTATAATCTCACAAAATTTGATATTTATTTGATACTTATTGATATTTATTTTAATTTATTTGAAAAAACTGTCTCCATCACTCATGTAGAAGTCAACATCTAACATACAACAATGATGAAATTATTAATTTATTGATAAAATTTATTGATAATATTCTTCTTCTTATGTCGAACTATGGAAAGATTAAGAATAAATATATTGATCTTCATGGTCGTGATGCTATCGAACTTTTATAGTATTAGAATTTTAAACCGATCCGGGGTAAGAAATTATTTCACTTTTATTATTTTCAATCAATAATTTTGATGTTTCAACTTTAATTTAAAATTGATATGATTTGAGAGGTGTGTAAATTTGCGATATAAACAATTTTCTTACAATTCTAACATCTTTTGCATAATTGCATTTCAAAGTTGTATTGTGATCTTTGATTCTAATTTACTCTACATTTCGTTATAATAAATTTATTAAACAATTGGAACGTAGATGGTTGTAAATTTATGTCATTAAAATTTAGAAAATTTAATTTTATTTTGCATTTTAGATATACATTGTTCATAATAGAGACTAATTGTAAGAGCAAAATTAAATTAAAAATTGAAAATTTTTTAACTAAATAACTTCACTTTAAATTGTTATAATTCATAGTAGGATTTAACGCTAGTTACGGGTTAACTTCAATTTACATACACGAAATATATCAAAGAGAACTTGAAGCGGACGATTATCGTTGAAGAATCACGCAACGACAAGTTGCAATGATTCACGCATCTCTGGTTTAGATAGAAAAATTATGGTGGATCATTATCGTGAGTACGGTTCCTGTCCACCCTATTGTCTCGTGTTGTGTATATAGGACGCGGAGAAGCAATAGAGCTTTTAAAGCTTAAAAACGTAAGTATGTGAAATCCAGGGAATGTAGCCCGAAACGGGGGTTTGGCTTGTGTGCGAAGGGACATCGGTGTAGCGGTGGCGAGGAAGGGGAAGAATAAGAAACAGTGAGATGTGTTTGTTCCACACGAGCTATTGTCTGCCAAGACTACCTTTCCATTGTTACTGTCTCGGCCCTCTCTCTTTCAACAACACGTTCTCCCCTAACATTCGGTATCTTACATCACGCCAAGCTTTATACACTGCCTTTCCTGGAAAATATTTCGAGAATTTTCTACTTCCTAAAAGTTCACGTTCGTTTACCAGATCGAATACGTATTTTATCGGATGTTTTCTTTTAAACGTACAGCGTAACACGAATCAATAGCAATAAAAAATTATTGATAATTTAAACTTATAACTTCGAAAAAAAAAAGAAAAAAAGAAAAAACTCGTGTAATAATTCACTTAGTCTTATTTTAAAGTATAAAGATCTTTGATTGAGTTTGTTTTTTTCAAAGATGATTTTACGTCATGTAGAGGGTGAAAAGGTAAAAATACAATTCAAAAGTTCAAACGTCTCTAAAAACAATAAAAATTTTTTTTCATGACTAGAAAAAATTACCACCATTATCTTGAAAACTGAAATCTCTTCTTTACAATCTCTTAAAACCTCTACGATTTTTTTTCAGCATTTTACTAAGCTTTGATTAAACGATGAACTGTTAGGATTTTTTGAATTTTTGTCATTTAATTTTAATATTTAACATTCAACAAAATAATCTTCAAAATAATGGTGGATGTAGTCACAAAAAAAATTGTTCAATATCTTCTTACAGATGCTAGAATTTTTACAATTTTAGAAAAAGAAGTATCTTCACTTTCTCACTCAACACATAATTATCACATAAATAAAATCATCTTTGAAAAAAACGAACTCAGCGTTGTCAAAATAAAGATTTTATGCTTTAAAATAAGATCAAATTATATGTTAGATGATTTTATTTTACGAAAGTGTAACACTTTCTATTGTTACTGTATTTATATAATTATACTTTGGAAAATGATTAGTTTTATGCAAATATGACATCACTAGCTTTCTCCATGTCTTACTCTTATTTATTTTAATAATAAGAAATAATAGTTGAGATTTAATTTAATTTAACAGAAGTTAATCAATCATGAGTTCGTATATTTAAAGTTTAACATTGACTAATTCATATAAACGAGATGTGAATAAACGCAATTCTATTTTAATATAACAAAAATTACTTATATTAATTTGTGTTTAGATTCTACAATTTTATTAAATATGTATAAAATGTTGAAAATTGTGAGCGATCCTAATTTAATGCCTGGAGGTATATTGATGTTTAGATATATTTACATTATTATTAATCAATTTTTTACTTCTTGTTTTTTATTATCATATCAGCCCATTAAAAATTAATATTGTGATAATATTTCATTTGCAAAATTTTTTCAATTAATTTTCATTATGAAACTCCATTTTTGATTATAGTAGCTATGAAAGATGATTTGAGTAGGATTCCCATAATATTTTTTTGGTCACTATTTCTTTCATAATTTTTACAATTTTATGAAATTTAAAGAAATTGATTAATTTGCCTATTTATAATATTATATTTATTTTTAATATCTATAATTAATATCTACAATCACCTATTTATAATATTACTATAAATCATTCCTTAGTCCTTAATTAGGATTAATTAATGCGGATCAGTGAATTCATATTAGAATAGGATATAGAATAGGATAGGTAGCAAAATGAGAATATAATTCGATTAACCCTCATCCGTTCTTTATTTTTGTAGCTGAATTTGTTTCTTGGTGTCAAGTTAATGCAATAATAAAAAATTTACGTAATGAAAAATAAATACTTCAATTTGCAGATTCTTTTATTAACGATAAATAAACTAAATTTCTATTCAATTGCACATAAGATTTATACAAATCTTACTCATATGATAATTGTTCTATTTATCTACCAGCTTCTATAAGCTTCTCTTATAACTACTAGTGTAGTTATAATTTTATATTATTTTGAATTTTCAATCACTTATTTTTATTTTATAATTACATACATTAAGATTATATTAAAATCATGATATCATATCAAAATGTTATATATATTAAAATTATATAATTATAGGTATCAAAACCAAAAATGTCTACATGCATTTTCAAAATAATAGTATGTAGAATGCAACTGTGATATAATAATTATAAGGCAATGTACTATCTTTCAAATGTATTCTCAAAAATGGTACAGCATATTGTTATCAAAAATATCAAAAATGTATAATGTATGTTAGAAAAGTAGTAAATGTCACAGAGCCTCATTTCTGTATCTATATTTACATGCTGCAAAATAACATTTTTTTATGTTTAAAATATGTCAAAAGTTATCTAACGATACAAAAATTTAAGGTAAAAGTTATAACTAAATTCTAAAAGGTTTAATTATGACTTTTATTAACAGACGATGAAAAACGAAAATTTTGTGAAATACAATTATCGTCAATGAACCATATTATGATTTTAATCGGAGATACACAAATCGCTTTTTGCTGTTTCTATTCCATATTTTGTTAAATTTTTGCGTTTGAAAAGAATATCTAATTTACAGAGATTAACTGTGCCTGAGATATTAAAACATCAAGATTATCTTTTTGCAATTATTGCAAGCGTTTAATTAAACAAAAATTTGAATCATTTTTTTTGTAACTTCGTTGATATGTGCTTATTGTTATTTATTAAATACATTTAATAAAAATTTGTTGTGTTTGCAAAAAATTGAAATAAATTACAAACATTTGTATTAGAAATACAAATGATTTTAATGAAAGATTATATCTCTGTGGTTAGATTTAGAATAGATACCACACCTTGATCAGGGCATCAACAAGTTGCTGTGTCGAAGCTGATCCTATATTAATATAAATGCTGGTATGTCATCTGATCATACAATATGTAAATATTTATCTCGTATCATGATTTTAATTTGGTTCTTTTTACATATATATAATTATATTTTATCTTGATCTTAAATTTTAATTTTAAATTTTATATTTAAATTTGTTAATTGAAACTTCTTAATATTTACTTAAGTTATTTCGATATTGGATTTAATCATATATTTTATTGATACTTTAATTATGTAATTATGTAATTATCATAACTTGTAATATTTAATTAATATAAGATGTTATAATTCAAATATTTAGTTCAAATATTTGAAAAAGTAATAATCATCTTAATTATATTACATAAAAATCTCAATTTCCATTTCTTATAGTATATTAGTAATATCCACACATAAAATGTTCTCTTTAAACGGATCCATTACGTAATAAAATGTTAGTTTCAATTATTATATTAGCTCATTGTTAATACTCATGAAAATTGAAAATCGTTATTGGCATAGTATATCCATATTATGCAAAAACTGAGTAATTTTTTTTTTATACTTATGTTAATTTTGCAGTATTAAAACTATTTATGAGCGTACACGCGAGTAAAATGTCAGATACTGAAAGTCGGAAAGTGAGCAAGAATTTCTCGCGAGAAAGTGTCAAGAAGAAAAATTCAATTTAATCTGACAAAAACTTTGCCCCAACTCCTGCGTTTCGTCTTTCCTTTCGCTACGAAGGTCTAAGCTTGAACGGAACGCGTGGATTTGTTCTATGACGTCATGATAGACCGAAGACGCGACCGCATGATCGCGGCGCGAGCCCGCGAAACTTTGAAAATCATAGAATACCGCTTGTTCTGGACTACGAGAAATTCACACATGCGACACGCCATTTGTAATATATTATTCCGCATCAAATTGCGTTAATTCCAGGCCAACTAGTTACTTAATTCAGTACGAGTCGAAAAACTTGGCGTGACTCGAGAATGCGAACCCGAAAGGGAATGTACTTGTCCGTGTAGCAATTCTGCGAGACGAACGGCGGCGAAAACAGACATAATAAGAGAGGTAAGTAGCAAAGTGATGAAAGGTGGAAAACGTAGAAAACCACAGAAGATTCCAATCTGTCAGCCTTTGTGGGAGCAAAGTGTTTGCGTGCGCGCATAAAGGCTTGTTGGTTATTCACGTATGCGAGCACGCAGCGTATGCGTCCACTGGGCGCAACTTGTACACCTGCCCGAGCAAAGCATTCTGAGAGGATGCTCCTTATTGTCATATACTTGGCTCTCCGGGCCGCTATAATAATAATTAAAGTTCCGTGCACACAATCATAGTAATGGCCGCCAGTGGCAGCGGCGTCGTCCGCTGTGGCGCGGCGTGGCACGGCGTCGACGAACGGCTGGCTAGACGCTCGAAACGAGAGGAGCGAGCGCGAATAACCCGACCGACGGCGCAACCCAGTGCCGTCACACTTGAGTGCACGGACTTACCCCTGCCCTGCGTCGCGTCGCGGACCAGACCAAGGAGAACGATGACGACGAAAGGCGCAAGCAAGTTGAACGCGCATTGTCGACGATAAAGAAAGAAGGACGGACGGACATCGACGGGAGGAAAGGAGGACCGGTAGAATGTGGAAAAGGGAGGGAGGGTGTAGTCGAAGCAAGAAGGGGAAAACACCTCCTGGAAATATTCTAATAAGCAAAATTTTCGCTTTTGTGTTTAAGAAAAGAGAAAGAAGTGGCAGTCAGAGCACCCGTTGAAGAACGGGAAAAGGAAGATATGAAGTATAAGATGGAAAGGTGAGAGCGAGACGGAACGTAGGAAGGCTCCGAAGGAATCCTGGCTCGGCGTACTCTTCTGGTAGTCGCGATGCTGATGGTAGTGGGTGGCGATACCGGTCTTCAAGGGGTTAGAACGAGAGAAAGAGTGGGAGGGAGGAAGGGAGGGGGACAGGACAAGGAAATGAGTGGTAGAGAAAGGAAGAGGGACGGATGTACGTGTAAGAGTTCGACGGATGAAGAAGAGGAAGAAGAAGGCGAAGAAGACGGACCGAGGCAGGGGTTGAGTTGGTCGTATTGTCTCAGCAGGGTGGTTGCTCGCGGGCCGCGCGGATCGAGGGGACATCACGGAGAGAAGGCGAGCTTGAGGGGGGTTGGTCGGGTTACCGTCGGTAGGATGAGAAAGATGAGGAGGGGGCAGAAGGTTAGGCAGTCGAAGGAACGAAGTGGGCGGAAGAAGAAGCGGAGGCAGAAGAAAGAGAAAAGAAGAGGGCGACCGGGAGGGACGGTGCGGGGCCCCGGCGACGAAGGGGGTAAGACGCTGCATGAAGGGTTGGAAATGTAGATAGAATTTCTTCATTTCGCGTCCTTCGCCCCACACCCTCCCCGCTCACCCTCGTCGACCGCCACCGCGATCTCCACCATCCTCCCTCCCCCCTTCCACCTTCCCGCCTCCTCCTACCAGATCCCTCGCCCTCTTCGTCGCCCTCCTTCTTCGTCTTTTCCTATGCTTCCTTTTCTCTTCTTTCCGCGCCATCCCTACCCACCCCTCGCCACCCTCAACACCCTCGCCAACCCCCGACGCTCTCCTCTCATTTCACCCATCCCCGCCATTCTTTCTCTTAAGACTCCGCGGCAGAGGAATCGTTAAAATCTGGCCGTACCGTCGGTATCCACCCTACCCAGCTACCCTCCACTGGCCTTCTCTCTCTCACACTCTCCACTCCGTTCTGATCTTTCTTCTTTTCTCTTACTGCGTACTGCCGCTGGAGCTACTGCCACCCCCTACCTCCCCCACAGTCACCAACCCTTGAATGCCGCTCACTCACTACTTACTTTCGCGGGTGGCTCAGAGGGGTTCATGGGGGTGGAAGGAAGACCGGTGGGTCTTCTGGAGGATAGTGTTCCGGTATTAATCGGATGGTGAAGCTTGTATGGGAAATTTCAATGGGTTCAACTATGGTCGTCTGGGAACCGAAACAATACGATTAAAATTTTATTTTTATTAATAATTTAAAAATCGATTTTTCTTTAGTGTTTTTATTTCTTACATAATTTATTTTATTTATTGATGTGTATGCATATACGCAGATATGTAAAACAGAAATGTAAAATTAAATAATTAAAATATTGACGCGAATTCTCGATCGTCAATTTAATGTATTTTGTTGCACGCAAGTGTAAGTACAAAACTCTTAAGTTAGATGTAAATAACGTTTATTTCGTAAAAATAATAATTCGATCGAATAATAAAACGAAACTAAGATAAAACAGTACCGAGAGACACTTTCACGATTAGTAAATACTTTTATACTTCAACGTTGTTAACGGTGTGATCTATAATACGAAAAGCTAGCTTATCAAAGTAGGTGAAACTCGACGCACAACTATTTCGTCGAGGTGACTTAAAAACATATTAACAAACAATCATGTGGCACAAAGTTTATTCAAATTATCTAACGAATGTTTTGAAAACTGACAGCAGAAGCAAGCTTCGACGAACGATGCAATACCATAATTTTAATTAAGCTGTTTGCTGGTGAAGGCTGATTCGAGTTCAACGCGCTGGCTCCCGAAGTAGTAAATCAGTCTCTGAAGTTCACGAGGTAGCGCACGGATTTAGGGTCAAAGACGATCACGTCGGCTCTTCTTCCTCTTTTGCTCCCTCGAAGCAAGCAGCGAGCGAGGGGTAACCAGAGTGTTTTCGAGCGACGCTCAAGGGTTATTGTTTCGGGTACTGCGAATTTACATTATTTCCTGCGACCGGTCGCATTGTTCGTTCATTTTTGAACATTGCATTCTCAGTCACGAATTCGTCGTTGTTCTTGCATCTCACGATACATTTGTACAAGCATAATTACCGGTGCGATGGTGCACCGCGTTTTTCATTATTAAAATCCCTTTTCACTTCGCTTCTTGCGCTTTTCTGTTCGGGCATATTGTCAGGAATGGAGATACCTACGAGCATACTTTTATTATCATATTTGTTAAATTCTTTACCTCTTATTACCTTCAATCGAACCCTACGGATGTTGACCTTCCTTAGACTTTTTCACTTGGCGTCATTCTTCGCGGGTCTCTTTTTTTTAAAAAATGTCGTTTTGTTTGCCGGTGTATATGGTGCATTTTATTATTTTATGTTATGTATTCTTTTAATGTTGTTTATAACAGTTTTCTGTAATATCGTGTAATATAATTTTTATATTTTTGTAATATAATTCCGTGAGAAAAGTTAGTCATTTTATTAATGTTTGATTTTTTGAAATAGCTGAATTAATACATTTTCTACTCTAATGTAAATTTAACCTTTTCGCTAATTTTTAGTAGTTCGCGCAGCATACAATAATATTACAAATATCGTCATTGAAAGATAGGCAACGTTCTATTAGAAAGAAAAAAAAAGAACAAAGCTAATCTTCTGATTTTTGAAGTGTTTAGTTTAATTAGAAAAAATCTATTATCACGTTTCTATACAATTTAAATTTAATAAACTTACAATTATTATTATTATTATTTAATGGCTAATAATAAACACATATAATAATAAATAATATACAATTTAAATGTTCACTATTCAAATTTCCATACTGTTTCATTATTTCGAAGATATTAGAGTGATAATAATGTGTTTGCTTATACCTATTCTACCTTATAGCTAGATGGATTCAATATAAATTAGCAAGTTTAAATTAAGTATCAAAAATAGCACATCTTCGTTTAATTTAAAATCAAGTTTCACATGTATACCAACAAACATTAAATAGAAAATAGGAAATATCAATATGGATTGAAGAATATTCTACAATGTAAATTTTAACGAACGTATCACCTTTGACAGGAAGTATCAACACTCCCTGCCACAATTAACGAAAGAACCGCGACATCAATATAAATATGTGCAAGGTAAATAACATTAATTAAAACGGTGCGTATTCAATGGTTGCCGGCTCTTATACACGGGCACCTTACAAAAGTGAAGTTCATGTGACGTGAACCGCGGATGACAAGATGTTTCACGAGAGTGTTTCGTACGCGTTCAATTCGCACGCGTCTTAGTCGGTAACGGCGGCCTTTGTTTAAACTTTAACAAAGTCAATTCGCGAGTAAAAAGCCTCGGCGCCTGTAATTATTTGCATGCGCGTGTTACGCGACGTCTGTCGCCGTCGTATGAAAAGGAAGGAAGGAAGGAAGGAGACTGTACGGAAACTTGTACGGAATCCAGGGAAAGCAACCCTCCAACTTGCGTGAAAAATATGTAAAGTATTGATTGCATTTTATAATTACTTGGGAGCCGGTCGTCTTAGCTACCCTATCCACTCTCGTTCCGCTCGCTCTCACCCTCTTCACGTTCTCGCACCCTCCACTAACATCCCATTCTCCTCCACTGAACTTCTCTTTCTCTCTCGGTTCCTTCTTCTAGCCGTCTCATTTCCTTCGTCGTTCTCCCTTTCAGACGTTTCCTTCTCCTTCGGCCGGCAAGAAAACGCGTCCGCACGCCTGCCGCGTGTATGTTGTATTCTTATGCGTTTACACTCGAATAAGCGAAGAGATAGTCCCCACCAAGCCTCTTCGTTTTCTTACATCCGTGTCGTTTCACCGTGCGTACGTGTTCTGCAGAGATGGAATTAAAATGTTCCCCTGTAGAGTTGTAATTTAAAAATTGCAGATGCTTGTCGATTAATGATTCAATGGCAGATTACTGTCCATAAATGTTTAATTAAATTGTTGAATAATTGAATCTTCCGACGGAATAAAATTTTTTTTTTTTTTGATTGTAAATTATTAGAACCATCTGGTCATGAAATTAATTTATCATGATAATATTAAGAAGAAATTTAATTGTACACCATCCTAGATGTATTTTGTTTGAAACGAGGAACTTTCGTTTGTATCGTTTGAATAAGAGAACGGAGCGAGATGGGGAGGACAGAGATTTCAGCACGAAGCAATTCGAAAGATACAATTAAGATTTATTTAACAGTGCGAAGTGGATTGATTCAAAGTTGAAATAGGGGTTTACAAACAGTCTGTTAACAAAACCGGTTTTAGGAAGATTGACCGAGTAATTTGTGATAATTTTTTAGATACAGTCGATTATTGTTCATAATTGTAATTACTACTGGTGAATTATAACTCTTCTAATAAAATTCTATTCAATTCGATGATTAAATATTTTCTTAATGTTAATGAATCATTAGTGATGATATTACAAATCATTTGTTGTCAATCACCTCAAATATTTAGGTTTCTTAACAGTGAATTTCTATCAGCTGAATATAAGATGTAAGATTAAGATTTTATTATTTTACAATCAAAAAGTATATTCTATTTTGATCCATGGATCTATGAATCTTTTATTTTTTAATTATAAATTGAGAACATTAATTTTAAAAAAAATGAACAGTTAATTAAAGATATGTATTATAAAAATATATTCCTCGAGAAAGTTATTAATTAAGATATAAAAAATCAAAAGAAATCAAACAACAAATGTAAGTTCGAAACATATAAGTATTTGTTCATCGTAATTTTCTTCTAATTTAACGATCACAATATTTGTTTCTAAAAAGTTTTTTAAAATTGATTGCTGTCAGGTAAAGTTTTAATATATATAGAATAAAACTATAAATGTATAGTCTAATAAAACTATATAACGATAGATATATAGATAAACCATATTTTAACATTATTAAAAAACATTTTGACATTATTAAACCATATTTTGACATTATTAAAAAACAGTGATTACTGTGCATAACTTTAGTCAATGACATAAAAAATGTCATGACAACATTGTTAATTATTATGTTTCATATAAGTATCATTCTATACATTTGATTTTTTCAGAAAAAAATTAATAGAATAATGTAATTACAAGATTAATAGCAATAAATTTTTTTCTTTAGTTAATTTTAAATATATCATATTGAACTTATTATATCGAAAGGAAACGCATTGATTTTACCTAATATTACCTGTGAGATCGTTATTGTTTTCAAAACATACTTTAACGCTCATTTGCTATCACCGATCAAACTTTCTACTTGTTCAATTACCATTCAATTAAATTTATCTGAAGACCCGGAAGACTCAGTAAAACCATGGAGAACGTCAGAGAATCAAAGATCAAAGATTTCATGTCCAGTTCATACATTCATTGTCTCCAATTAGAGTTGATACTTACAATACGCATATGATTCAGATATAGGACAAATTAAAAAGAAAAAAGTTTGGCAAAATATTTTTATAATAATTCAAGTCAGATACACATATCGACATGGGAAACAATCCGTTAGAATATAATACATTACATTTTTATAATATACAGTGAAAAATTCGATCTATAATATATGTATCAATTGTGAGATTCTTTTGTACAATTAAATTAATATTATTACTGAAATTTGACAGATTCCAAATTATAAATTCTACAAGTAAATTTTTCAAACAATAAATTTTGCTTATTTTGCAGAAATTGTAGAATTATAAAAATTATTCACGCAACGAACAATTTTGACTTAAAACTTTTTACTCAACAATTCACTTATATGAATTAGTAAATTATTATGCAATTATTAATGCATTATAATAAATTAAACTAATTGTTACAATAACAACTAAAGCAATCGTATCATAGACATGAACTGGGAATAATTTTTCAAAACTGAACGAATGCTCATATTTCGCATGAGAGCTAGAACTGACCTGACTAGGATTAACATACTAATTAGAGATTGATTAATATAGGCAAAGTATTTTTTGTTTCACTAATAAAAATATATTAAACGTGTCTATTATAACATATTTTGCGTTGAAACAAGTAACAACGTTCTATCTGTTAGTCATGATAATGAGCGCGATAAATGAATGATCGGGGTATCTTTTTACACAGATAATCCCCCGTCTTAACCCCCCCCCTCCCTCCGATTACCACGAAAGGTCAAACTCTACGTGTGGTTGCCCAACACGTTCGACGGACAATTGTCAAGTGGTCCATTCTCTCGGTTCAAGATCGTGCGAGGCAAGCAGAAAACCTTACAGCGTACAATAATTCGCCTCTTCTCTTGGATTTAAGACGAATGAATCTTACGTCTACGCGCGAGACTGCCAGGAATGGAATATCGGAAAGGTAAGGAAACCCGTAAGGATAGGAAAGCCAGAGAATGAGAAAGATAGAAATAGAAAAAGAGAGTGAGAGAGACAGAAAGGCTGTATGGTGCGGGTGAGCCAAGGGGGTTGTTTGAGAGAAACGGAGTGGTACGGTGGAAGGACGAAGGGAGGTGGGGAGGGGTACGGTAAGGGGGGAAGGGAAGAAGGCAGGTGAATTCGAGGCGAGAGAGTAGCGGGCCCGGAGAGTGGCCGGGGGTTGCAACGGAGGAAAGGGTAGGTAAAGAGGGCCACTGTTTTTACCAACCAGCCTGCGACTGCCGCGCACTCATTTACTCTCGGTAAACTAACACCGTCTCACTTGGCCGACGCACACCCCCGTCTATTCACTCACACGGTTTCCTTGGCGGCGTACGGGGGGCAGATTTCTTCTGTATGTACATAAGCAATGCCTGAGCGCGGCTCTCGGACGGAGACAAACGCTCACGCGTACACAGCTGTGCGGGCCAACGCGCGTACGTGTATATACACGCGCGCAAGGTATAAAATTGAAACGGTACGATACAAACCGACAAGCGGAGGCGAAAGAGCACGAAAGACCGCGAGAGTAACCCCAGTGGTCGCGCATGCAGGGAAGTACGAACCAAAAAACCAGCGTGCATATGATAGCCAAAGAAAAGTTGCATCGCGTGTATTCTCGTTAATGCGCGCCGAAGCTCACGAGGTGGTAATTAGGATGAGCGTGGAAGAGGATAGACGAGGCTTTACGGACGGGGCGCAATGTACACTTGTAGCGGCGAGTGGCATCACGGAGGGTGGTTGGTCGAAGGGGAGGGGTAGCGTTGGCAGAAGGAAGAAGGTAACGGGAACGCACGTAAGGGTTTTCTCGGTTTCTTACAGCGAAGGAGTGGGAGTTTGGCGGAGGTTGGAGCGCGTGGGGCCAACAGACGGAGGGTGAGTGGGTGTCCGTGGGTGGGTGGGTGGTTGGGTGGTTGGGTAGGTAGGTAGGGGGACGAAAAGGGGGGGGGGGGGTGGCAGAGCAGCTCTGCCTAGAAAGTTGCGCCCAGCATTTTAATCGATTTCATTTGCGCGCATGTGAGTGAGAGTGAGGCGGCACGCGGGCTATGAGACAGAGAGAGAAAGAGAGAAAGAGAGAGAAAGAGAAAGAGTCGGGGGTGCTTTCAAGGGAGCGCGAGACGAATAAGCGGGGGGGTGGCAAGTAAGAGAGAAAGAATGAAAGAGAGACGGGACGAAAGAAAGAGAAAGGAGAAATAACGGAAAGAGAGAGGAAGAGGAAACGAGCGAATCGAAAGAGCGAGTCGGTTGCCGTACCGAGAGGGAGACATCGACGACGACGGAGAAGGAAAGACGGAGAGGAAAAGAGCGCGCGCGCTTCTCCGGTGTATAAACCTTTCTTTGTTTTGCTTTGCTTGCGTCATTAGGGGTTGGGGATGGATGAGGCGAAGGCGGCGGTCGGGTGGCGGATGTATGTGCAGGGGGGGGAGGGGGAAGGCCTCCACGGGAGAGGGCGTGGTTCTTCTGCAATCTACATATAGGCATCCGTGCAGACGACTTTACGTACGTGTGTACGTATGTGTATGTTTGTGGGGATGCACGTGTGTTTTCTGTAGGTACACACGGTATGCTTCGGAATTCCCTGTCCGTGAGAGTTGTCGCCGTCGCCGTCATCCTCTTCCTCGTCGTCGTCGTCGTCGTCGTCGTCGTCGTCGTCGTCGTCGTCGTGTCTCTACTTATAATTCGCATGATGGGTCGACACACGCTCGAGTTAAAACTTTGCCATGTATCTCGTGGCAGGGGTGCGCCAAGTCCCCTTTCCTATTTCTCCTAAAGGGCGGCAGCCATACGAGGGATCGCTTTATATTCGCATTTCGCGTCGAAAAAGACTGCGAAAATACGGCTGCGAATAATATCCCTGATGCAGGGACGTTCGGAATTTTTCGTCAACTTTTAATATCCTCTAACCGCGGTCTTCAAAATCGAGTTCGTAATTCTTCGCGGTGTGATTCGCGGGAGTTCAACGTGGATTTCGGTTGAAATCACGTTATAATAAATTCGAGAACTGATTCACGATATATCAGCGAAACTAAAACTGAACGTCGATTCGTTGTTGGATTTATAATAGATTCGACAGTCAACGATATTTCGTTTGCAATGAAAGACGTTATCGACGAATAGATTGAAAGTTTCGCTTGATTTTCAGCGTTACCGGTGAAACGTTATCTTGTTGGCCTCGCATAAATAGATCGACACTTGGGGGAGTAATATTGCCGAGATCCAATTGCGCGGGAAGGTTATACGTAAGTTGGAGCAACTTGTCTATATTGGATGTCGAAGTCGATGGCCCTGGTAAATAGACTCTAAACATTAACCTTAATACCAGAGGATGATAGTCACGTCTCGTAATTTACGTACATGCGTGCTGCCGAGCAATTTAAAACTACGATAACTTCGAAATTACCCGTCTTCCGCAGTAAGACGCGATCCATCATCGACTACGTATAGTACAAGTCGATTTTTTTGATATCAAGCTCAATGAAAAATTCTTTATCATAGTTCATCTTTATTTTATTATTATTTTTACTAAATTGTATATGAATATCTTAATTAGGTATCTGTTGACCATATATCGCACGTTTGGCAAAGTTTATATTTTACATTAAATATTTTCAAAAATTTGAAATGTGAAATAATTTTTGTTTTCTTTACAAATTATAATTTTATCGAAAGTAAAAACTGTCCAAAATTCATAAGACGGAATGCCTTAAGTTGTGATAAAACTTTGCCACGGTTTTTCACTTAAACGACAGAGACTTCAACTTTTTCCGTCATTTTGCCCATGCAGATTGACACGTCAAACGTGTATTTCCTTTGCAACGCATATCGAGCTACCTTCACCGAACAGTGGCAACGAGAGTGTGTAAAGACTTACGTTACTTCTGTGTAAATTCGATATCGAAGGTCAACGATACGAGACTTAAGACGGAAGCAAAATATACTTGTAGGTGACTTGTACTCTTATCAGATCGATAACGATTTCTGCACTTGAGAATGTAGAGCAAAATCAACTAGTTTCACTTGGTCGAATCTTGCAAAAAAATATAGCAAGATTTACGCATGAGTGACTTATATTCGTAACGAATAAAATTATTTACTATTCATATCTGCTATTAACGTTTCACTAATGTTAATGCTAATTAAAATTCATTAAAAATAATATATTTGTGTTTTTTCACAAATATGTTTTTTAAATATGTGTAACAAACATATTTTCGAGTTGATAAATCACGTTTAAACTGCGTTTATCAAGATTAATTTTTTAATATCATACCTCAGATCGTATACAAAAGTAGTAGACAATTGTATGAATAAATCGTTGAATATCATTTGCAATAAGTAGTAAAGCATTTTCTTGTAATTATTCTTTATAACTTGATCTCTCTCTCTCTCTTTTTGTAAATTTTATTTTATTCTCTTAAATTATTTCCCTCGATATATTGCACGCTATTCGATCATTTGTCATCACAAAAACCTGTACATTTCCGTAAAAAGAGTTATCACGTTTCACTTATGTAACATTAAATTCTACACGCAATGATCATTCCTTTTCGATTTACGATAATGATCGGCAAAGGGAAGAAAAAAAAAAAGAAAAAAAAAGAAATGAAGGAAAAAGTCGGGCAAACAGGTAGATAGCGGTCAGCTGATGGGGTAGCACGAGCAGTAGTCACGTGTCGTGTGGCCAGCCGGGTCGGTTCGGGTTGAGTCGGGTGGCTGATGTCGGCCAACTGGCCTGCCCACGTGGTGAGCAGCAAAAACAACGAAAAGGAAGAAAGGCTTTCCAACGGGCGTGCGGTACTGTGGCGTGGTAGTGTGTTCGGAGCGAGGGTGGGAGCGAGGCGGGAGAGTAACGCAGAGATTTTATTGGCGTCGGTACGAGATGGTCCACTGCGTGGTCAGCTGGCGTCGGCGCGGCTTTACGCGCGCGAGTCCCTTCTGACAGGATGGAGTGGTAGGTAGCCGTGAGAGGGGCTTCTAGGGGTGGGATGAGAGGGTGCGAGCAGTCGTTGGCACGAAGGGTGGGGCTCGGTCACCACGTGGCTGAGCACGTGGTCTTTACCCTCCGACAAGTCCTATTCTTTCTCTTTCGCTCCTCGCGTCATTTCCTTCTCTTCTTCCTGCCTCCACGTTCCAGTACCATCGACAATGTCACTCTTTGATATTCGTTCTCCCACCAGATCGCGAGCACCGTGTACACCTGTCGTGCGCTTAACTCGCACGACGTCACGCACATCCCCGCTCGGTTGCTCCTTTATACGAGCACCCTTTTCTTTTCGCCGCTCGTGACTGCTCGTGATTGAGAGGCGTGGATTTACTGAAAGGTTGCTTGTGTGATCTGTCATGGTTTTTTCCCGTTTCTTTGAGACTCTGTTGAATGATGTTGGTTTTGCATATGATTCTAAAAGCGAAAAGAGCAACACAACGCGCCCTATTTACGAATTCACGACGTATCTCTGAAAAAGAAAAATTGTCGTTACGATTTATGAAACGTCTAGCTAATAAACAATAGAATTTCAAGCTTTTTGTACGATTTCCTGTCGCAGCAACGATAACGTTTTAATATGCGAAATCAATTGCATCGAATATTCAACAGCAAATGCATGAACATCGATGTTCGAAAGTATGCTTTGTAAGGGTGACTCGTGATCGCGCATTAAGAAGCAAGTAGATGTACAACCGATAGAAGATATATAGAGGGTGAGTTGTAGGATGAAAGTGTAGTAACATCGAGCGTTTCCAGCCTGAGTGGATGTCAGATTCGTAAATAAAACTTCTCCATTATGCAAAACTGTTGAACCGAAGAATGAGCGGTGCCAGTTGAAAAATGGAGTTGCGTTTAGTAGCGATTGCCATTTAGCAGTGATCGCCTTTTCATGGATAATACGGGAACGATCGCAGATGCCATGGCACCGCAGCAACCAAGCGCGTTCGTTCATTAACCATGAGGAAACCTGCGCGTCTGCCAAAATTTTCCCTAAAACCTGGCGAATCCCCAGTGTCGACTTCGCAGATACGCACACACGAATGCTTCATAAGAGTCTGGCGAATAAGCGTAGCACGTCAGCTTATTAGGAGGGCGGCGAGAGGGAGATGGGAGGGTGGATGCGCGAGTATTTTAGGTGTGTACGTATACATCTATCCACATGTCGTGGTACGTGCTTGAACGTGAGTAAGAGTAAGAGTAAGGGCAACAGCAACAGCAATAACAAGAGCAAGAGCAAGAGCAAGTGAAAGAACAAGAGCAACAGAAAGAGTATAGGAGGTGAAAGAGGGTGAGCGAGCGAACGAAGAGGTGGGTACATGACATGTCATGCTGTGCCTGGCTCGCCTCCACCTTCTTCCAACCACCTCAGCCCAGCGTTCGCCAGCGTTCACCCATCCCACCGGAGCAGTCTCATCCCCTTGGCGCCGCATCCACTGCCACATCGATCCGCCTTAATGAGTGGAAAGAATAAGACAGCCTCCCCTACTGCGAAAGCGGAGTTCACCCTCCCCTACGACGGCGAACGACGCCGTGTATAGGAAAGAAGGGGTCGCGGGAATCGGAGACGGGTGAAGGAAACGGGACTCGAGCCGAGCCGAGGAAGTAAGGTCGACGAGGAGGGAAAAACCAGCGAAAGAGGAGTCGGAAAGAGAGAGGGAAAAAGGGAAGGAAAAGAGGCTCGAGGGAGAGCGAAGGAGACGGCCAGATAGGGCTGAGTTTCAAGAGGTGAGGAGGTGATGGAGTTGGAGGTAGAGGGATGGTAATGCTCCCGTTGTTTCGCGAGTAAGGGAGGCACGCACGCACCCCCCTAACTCTCATCCCCCTTTTTGTCCAACCGGCCCCTTCCCCCATCGCCCCCCTCACGGCTCCGAGGAATGTTAATTCCCGGCGCTTTAATTCTTACGAATATTTCCCCCGTGCCTGGGGACGATCGTGGGAGATTCAGAAAAGACGGGGGTGAAGAAGAAGAACGAACCAACGAACGTACCTCGGAGCGAGAGAGAGAGAGAGAGAGAGAGAAAGAGAGAAAGAGGCGAGCGCAGAAGAAGAAGAAGACGAAGGAACAGAACCCCCCGAAGGCTCGTCGTTCTTTACCACCTTGGTACGTCAGCTTCGTCTTTCCTTCTTATTGTCCTTCTTTCTCTCTTTGTTCGCATCTCCGTTTTCCTGTTGCTCCTTTTCTCTTTCCACGCTCCGCAGTTCGTATACAAGGTCTCGCGGATTTTAAGTCTCGCGATAGTTTTCGGGCGCCTCGTAGGATTGCGAGCTTGAACGTTTTTCAGGAAAGTCGAACGTGTGACTCGAGGAATGCGAGTTTAATACGTTCTGCGGGATAAGATTGTTAAACGCATCCTTGTTCTCAAGCGGAGAATGAAGTTTTATCTACCTAGTTTTCTATACGATTTCTGCGATATTTGCATTTGATTAAATAATTATAATTCAAAGTTTGCCCGTTGTTGGAGGGTCTCTAGCATTTCTTTATTTTCCGCAATATTTGAGAAATGATGAACTGCAACCGCGAAGGTCTTCTACAATTAAACATTGATAAGGGGTTGTGGCAATATGGTTTCTGCCGAAATTAACTTTGATTATTTCTTTCATTGTTCTTGTTTATCGTACTAAATGAATTTTACGACGGTAATTCGTGTCATTTAATTTCGTCAGAGTTTTATATTTGACACGTTTCAATCTCATTGTAATCTCAATGAAACGTGGCTCCAGTCTCGATCATAACTCTCGCCATCTATAATTAGCAGAAATCGTATAATGGCAGAATCGGTTTTGTTTCTCATTCCTTATATGAAATCTAATTATTTCACATCGCGCGTTAATATTATTAAAATAAAATAAAGCTGGTGACTTCTATAGAATAATACGTATCAAATGTCATCTTTCCATTGTACCGATATCTATAAATTTTTAATTACATCATATTTTTAAAAGTAAATTTAAATCGTGAATGACATATTTATATTCATATATTTTACTTGTTTTCAACGTTGCAATACAGTTTTAATTTAAACTTGGAAAAACACACCATCTGGATATCATTGACTAACATTGTTATTCAATCCGTAGTTATGTTTCATTCCATGCCCTCTTTTCTCTCCGATATGTCGTGATTACATTCATATACTTATAAATTAATAAAATATCGCTTTATTTGTATTTTACCCACAATCTTAATACAATTACTAATTAATGTATTTATTTATTGGTACTATTAGATCGTTTAGATTTCAATATTTGAATATAGATAATTTAATCAAGCTGTGCAGAAACCTGTCAACTCTCAAAATGATAAAAAGTTAATTAAACAATTAATTCAATTAATTAAAATTAATTAAGTACGATAATAAAAATCGCAAAATTAATTAATTTTCATAATTTTGTTAACTTTTACAACAACTTTTACATTATATATTAGTTGTTGAAACTACTAAGCCGTATTCTGGACTTATTTATTCACTATAATTTACATTCTTTATCTATTTTACTTACTATTAAACAAGAAATAAAATATCTTCAATATAAATAAAACTTCTTCCTTCGTCAAATAAAATTTATCTAATTTCATGTTATTGAGATTTGGAATTCTTTCTACGTAACTTGGGTCAATCATTAATCTGTAAAAATTAATATATTATATTCAAAATAATATTCATGGTAATCGATATTATTCATAATAATATTATTCAATTAGCTAACGTTTCATCAATTTATTTATGTCATAAAAGATTTATGCGATCTGGAATTAATGAAGTCCATGGAGGCCACATTACCTTCATTTCAAAATATTTTTATCCTTGATAAAATTATCCAACTATAAATAAGTAGACGAATAAGACATGGATGTTGCAGGATGTTTGCACTATAATTATTAACGCATATAATAAAATGTTATCGTGCAAAAGAATGGATCGAAAAAAATTGACTAATAATATTGTACATATTATAATAACAGACAGCTTTTGTTGCATTTTGTTTTGTGTATTGCACCATTTAACTGCAGTAATCATCTTATTTAATTTTAAAAAATATTAATAATAAATCACTATAAGCACAGCATTAATCGATAGAAAAGAATCGATTCTTTTACATGATAATACAAATTAAATTCAAACGTTGAAATCCGATAAAGTTTTTTGAATGAATTAATAAAATTGAGGAATAAAATTTCATGGAGTTCAATTATGGAACTATCTGTGTCAGATGCCAAGTCATTCGTAAGGTTGTACAAGTAAAGAAAGTTGTAATAAACAAATATCAATTACATAGATAATATAAATACAATTTATGGTCGGAAGTATATGCGTAATAAAAATAGAAATGAATGTGGAAAATACAAAATACAAATATGTACATAAACACGCGGACAATGTCTATTTGACGAAATATCAATTTGGAATGATTGTTAACAAGAGTTTATTATATTTTATTATATTATTTGATTTTCATTGATTAATGAAATCCTACGATGATCTATATATGACGATATTCGTCATAATTTTTCTAAATCAAGCGAAACGATCAATGTAATTATTAAAATATTATAATCGTAACTATATAAATATTATAGTTGCAAATATAACTAATCGATCTTGTTTCTAATAAATAGAACTTTTGGTAGATTTATAACTATTTAAATTCAGACGAAATCTGACAGGACTTTTTAAATGATTTAATATTTCCTTTTACGCACATTTTTGCCTACTATAATATAACAAATGAAACTCGGTTTCGGGAATGTGGATCACTGGAGTATGGGAATCGTTCCTAGAATGTGATGGATAACAACGCGTAGGCGGCTACGTAACTTAAGATGAATGCAGCCAGTGCTTCTTCTTCAGTGATACAAAGAAACGATGATCGAACTGGATTAATGGAAGAGAGAAAGGATGTTGGGGAATCAAGGTAAAAACGGACGGAAAAGAGAGGAAACATTCACAAATTATCGAGTGCAATGAAGAAGACTGCAACCGATGAACAAAGATGAATTTGCCCAGGAAGACGCAAATGGTGTCAAAGAGAAAAGCGTAACTACTGTGGTTTTTGCGAGACCATCATATCCGGTCATCTGTTTATTGTAGCACTTATATCTCTTCAGGTCATGGCTGAGAGCGTGTTTATTCGAATAAATCATCGATATACTTCGATGCTTCTATATTATTTTTAATGGTTTCTCAGGATTTTGTTACAATCGCAAATGATTTTGCATTAAAATAAAAGACAAGATAATTTTATTTTGTTAAACATTAATACGGTTGCTATTATTATTCTTAATAGAAATTTCAATGTTTTCAACAGTTTTCTTAATCATGATATCAGTCAAATTTTAGCTTATCATATACGATGCATTTTAACCATTGTAAAACAATGTTGTAACATTATATAGTATAATAATAGAATTAAAATCTCTTCTTAATTATTGTTTATGATTTTTTTTATCTATTTGTAACGTGTATTTTCATATGCATATTTTGTATGAATTACTTTCATGTAGTATATGATAACAACCTGATAGATTGCTTTTCTCTTAATGTGGCTTCTCGGAAACCTGCGTTAAAGATTTATCGAGAAATTTGTCAAAAAGCTTTGTAAAAATTAATAACTTCTATAAAAAATTACGTTCATTCATGGTTCGTTTTATACAATCCATTTTTTTCTAATAAAATAATTGACAAAACGTCAATCATATTTTACAAATTTGAAACTTTATATCAATGTTTATAGTAAATATTTCAATAACATTTTTAACCATGAAATTAGTGAACGGTTCACATAATTGTGAGATTGATTATTTCATATTCAATAATCTTTTGTATTATTATTCTAACACCTGTAATTGGATGTTCATTATACGCTATGAATAATTTCTACATAAAATCTATTTTTGTATTGCACATTTTACATATTTACTTGACATACAATATTATTATAAAGATCTTTTTTAAAATTTCGTAATTTTCAAGTTTGCTGTATTCGAGTGACATATATTTACGTACGTCATAAAATTATATTATACATCTGAAATGTATATATATAGTAATATACATGTAGTTAACATATTGTAGAAAAAAAAACATTTATCCTAGTAGAGAAAAAATTAGAAACAAATTTTTTAGGAATGTTAAGTGACATAAATTTTTTGTGACACAAATACTTTTTAAATCCAATTTATTATTATGTGAATGACATTAATTTGCAAAATTTAACATTCTCCATTTATTTCCATTTTTCTTTCGTTCTTACCAAAAATTGCAAGATATATAAATTTTAAAAATTGTAAGATTTGTATCATTTTAATCGTAAAAATAAACATTATTTGCTTTCGTAATATGTATAAAAGTAAATAGATATAAAAATGTATAAAAAATATTGCGTAAGAAAGATTCAGATCTATTGGAATAATATCACAATAAATACAAGAGAGATTATTAGCTTCATTTGGAGAATGCAAATCCATTAAATTAGGTTGGAGCATTTCACCAAGAATTTCTTCATATTAACATGATTTCTAATGTGCCTTGTTTCTACTCGGTTTCCCTTACGGCCGACATTCTCTTCCCCTTTATCTTACTCAATTCCACGTCTCGATACATACTCTTACCAGACGAACCAAGCCCGCAGTTTTGTGCGATATTAAATTATCAGGGGAAAGCATCCCCGCCTGTTTCACCCTCCAGGCTTGAATCACATATTACGTAATCCTTACTTCGTAATTTCCGTAGAAAAGAATTTGAAATCAAAATTTATTGTCGGCCATTCTATGATATATATCATTGATTTGAACATTTCACATTTCAATCTATAGAATTTCATCGTAATAATCATTATTTAATCACCGAATTAAAATCGGTCGTCAAACATTTATTTCATTTTATTTACTTTATCCTACATGAAACTGTATATGTATTTTGACAATTTTATAAGTGATGACGAAATTGCTTCAAATGAATATTAGATAATCCAAAGGAACAATATCTGATATTGTCTGATATATTATATTTTTCCAAATTTTAATTACTCTTTCAAATAGAAATCAACAAATTTTTCTTTCGTCGTCTTTTTCGGTGAATTAAATAGTTTAGAAGTTAAATAGACTGATGGTAAAACGTTTCATGTAATTTTACAATTACAAACGTCAATTTTATCATCTTATAATATTCTGTTGTACACAACTGTAGTAATAGAGGATAATAATAGAGAGTTTTTAATTTTTTACATCTTATCAAAAATAGAAGCGTTTGAAGTAACATGGTACATGGAAGAAGAACACGGGTGATATCGTGATTTTGAAAAAGACTAAGCATTAAGCTATTATATAAAAAATTAAGGGAGGGAGGAATCTCTAAGTTTATTATATTTTCAAAAATTTTTATTATATTATTTTTTTAATATAAATTGTTTGTTATTATTATAATTTATTTTATAATTTATTTTATTATTATTATTTATTTATAAATTTTTATATATAATTTTAAAAATTTTTATTATTATTTTTTTAATATAGATATCTTAAAAATAATTTTATATAATATTATTAGGTATTAAGTATTAAATATTAAATATTAAAATCCGTATATAATAATTTCATGGAATTTTTCAAAATGAGGGAAATAACATTTTCTATTTAATGAGAACCGTTCTCAGCGTCTTTTTTTAATCAGTCTACTTTATGTATTTGAATACAAATGATTATAAGCTTGAATAATGAAATTACATAGATATGTATGTGGCAACATCAATCGGTGAAACGTCATTCTAGCATGCCACCGAAGCGTGAGCGTGCATGCTCGCTGACAAATTGGCGTAAAATACCGGGCAGCGATTCGCGTCAGCGATGAATGGCATCTTAATCTCTACGGTGCGATCTGTACCATAAACAACGTGACTTGCGATGGTTACACGTATACACGATGAACAGACACGTTCCACGTATCAGGACACCTGAGATAACTTGATCTAAAGTCACTACGAACGATAAATTCAGTCGACGAATAAAACCGATCTCGACTAATTGTGAGAGATGCACGACTCACTTACTTACACGCTCGATCGTTCGTCCCATTTTTATTTGTCGCGTCGTCTCCGCGTATCACTGTCCTCTTCAGGACATTTATTCCCATCTTCCTTCTGTCTTCTCCTTCTCCTTTCTCTTTCTTTCGCTTGCACATCGGTTTCATTTCTTCCTGCTCCAGAACATGCTATGCACTCCTTATTCTCTACATTGTCCTATGTGGTGATGATACTCGAGGAGTGAGGGGGGAAATAGGTGGAGGTAGGCTTCGATGCTTGGTTAAACCTCTAGAAGATCGGGTTATGCACACCGCAAGTTCGTCCGCAGATTTACCGAGTGATGGCTATGAGTGATGGATTAGCTGTTTTCCATACTTCCACGTAACGATTTCATTGCTATGTATCCAGATGTGGTATATTAGAGATGAGGCAAGAAATATGAGCAGGTTGATTGAAATTGTTACTGCTTTTATCGCAACAGGACAATTGCGAGTAATTAGAGTTGGTAGGCAATTACGAATATTTTGATTCTAATGGAATAAAAGCAACGAAGTGTAATTTTAAAAATATAATGGAAATAATTTAGAGATATTTTAAAATGAAAATGAAAAATGATATTCCTGATTCTGATTTCATAATAATGCTTCTACTTTTATATATCTTTATTTATTTTCTTCTTCTGGTTATTATATATATATATCTTCTGATTATTTTTTAATTATTATACATAAAATTAAGGTACCTTGGCTCTTTATGATTTATATCAACTCATTCATATTCAACGTTTTAATTTCAGAAGTTATAATTTAAGTATGTATTTATATAATCAATAACCGAATTACGTTGATATATTTTTTTTTTTTAGATTCAATGGAAAAGTATCTTGAAATATAAAAAAAACTAGACGAAATGGATCGTTGAAATGAACTCAACATAAAAAGATAAAAATAATGTTTGAGTTCACTGGCATAAAATTTTATTTGTCGTATTTGTTTTTTTATTATACAATTGTCTTTTTTCATTACAGTAAGTTTTAAAAAGCCGTCACAGAAAAATGAACTATTCTGTAGACAATACTTTTAATTTCGAGGATGTTCTTTTAATTTTAAAACAAATGGAATAGAGTGACTTTTATTAATATTTGTTGCCGTATATATTTTATATATTTATTTATAACAGTTTTAATGAATTATTTTATAATATATTGCAACACTTATTCTAGAAAGTAGGAATATAAATTTTAATTATTTAATGCATACGATTTTGGGCATGAGAAACGATGAATCAAGTAATAATAAATTTTCAAATCGCAAAATAATCAATTATAAGTTACATTAATTTTACATAAAATAATAAACAGTAAATTTATAAAATTTATAAAATTATACTATATTGATATTTATATGAATAAAATATATATTAATAAATTTAATAAATAAATTTAAGTTAAATTTATAATATATTAATATAAATTTGATGTATCTTGTTTATTGTCTGAATTTTTTGTTGTTTTAAATTTCTGTTTTATTTATATTACTGCCTCTTATGTAAAAAGCTATGTGAATTAAACAAATAAAATTTTTATTAATTAGAACCAGTGTTATCTTAGAAATCAGTCCTTAAAATCAATTATTTAGATATTAAAAAGTAATTGATTCAATAACAGACAAAAGTATATAGAGCAATGAATATCGTAATGTTTAAATATTAAATAAAAACCATATGGAAAAATAATAATCTTCAAATATGTAAAATGAATAAAAATATATGGATAAGAAATAATGTTCAAAGTCCAACTTCATCAGCTTGACCATTGCACGCTACTCTAACTGTATCAATGAATGGTTACAATGTGTCACTAATTATAGTTATCCAGTTATTATTATGTAATGTATTAAACATATCAAGGAACAAATGAGTAATTCACATTGTATATTATCAATATTTACTACTTAATCACTATTTACTACTTAATTCTTCTAAATAATATTATAACTATAAGAACAAATAATATTGATTTTATTGACAATAATGTAGATCTTATTGATATTCGATATTAATATATTTTTAAGATGTTTGTAAATATAAGTGGATTTGGGACAGAGTTTTGGTAGATCGAAGAGAAGGTAGATGTTCCAGGAACTGACCATTCTCACTTCTCTTCGACGTGTTCTTCTCCTTAAAGCGCGACAGAAACTAAAGGAAGAAACTATTAAAGCGAGCGGGATACCTTCGAGTGCTCAATTCCATAAAATCAATGTTAAGAAATGATAAGAATAAAAAACAGAAATTGTAACAACATAAAAATCGATATCGTAATATATTAATATTGATAAATTTGCGATAAACATTGTAAAACCAACATTTACTTGATATTGCTTTTAATTCAGTTTGTTTTATTCAAGTGATAAACACGATTATCCAGTTTTAAATTTCATGCTAAACTGTTGTTCTAAGTTCAATTGTTGGCTTTATTCATAAGTCTTTTAAATTAGTATTTTATTGAAAAGTGTTGCAAATTGTTTTAATTTTAATTTTAAGCGTTTTAAGAATATTGCACTGGAAACAATTATTGTGAGAAATAAGTTATTTGTTTTATCAAAAAGAAAGAAAAATCTGTGAGCTTTAATTTGAAGAATGACCAATAAATACATACATGATGACTGTGAATAATTAAGGATTAATTAGAGTTATTTGAGAAGCTGAATAAATGTGTATATTTTGAAGAATATCGTTTGTAAATATTTTAATTGTAACAATTATCTTTTTTTCGATACATTTACTGATAAATCAAAAATATTTAACGTTGTATAATATTTAGTTTAAAAAATTGTATGAAATTCCTTTGGAATTAACTGCTAAATATATACCTGAATTCGAATTCTGTGATCTTTAAATTTAATTATTCCCCAGTTTGTTTCAAAATTCCTTTGATAACATAAAATCCGAATTCTGTGATCTTCGAGATTTCAAAAGTAGCGTTCCTATTAACATAAAATTAAATAATAACCAAACTTGGAAAGCAGTGAGATTGCTCCAGCTTAAATGAAAAATGCCGATAATGCAAGTATGCCGTGTATATATGTATGTACGTTCCGTTCGTGGGTTAAAGTAGTCGGGGACCCGACATGAAGAAACAGAACAGCCGGTCTCGTGGACTGTTACGGCCCGGCCAAGGCAAATAACCACGAACAAGACGTAATCGCGACGATGTTCGTAGCTCTCGGTAAGTCTCGTGAGGAACGAGAGATCGCACGAGCGCAAAGATCAAGCAGGATCGTGCGACCCGGGCCCCTCGACCTGTATGCCTCGAACCAAGAGGAACGAAAGAACGAACCGAACCGGCCCCCTTTCGCCCTCTTCTGTCCCGCTCGTGTTCGCGAGACTCGCGGCGTCTGCTCCCCTCTCGCTCTCTGCTCCACCATGTTCGTCCACCCTTCCTTCCGCCCCCTTGCTCCCCGACCACCCCACACGACCACAGGATCCGCGCTAGCTCTTTGGCCACCTTCTCCCCCCCGCCTCACGTGGCAGAGATGTGATCCACGCCTGTGATGCAACAACTTGGATTGTGTTACTTCACCGGTGCCGGAGTCGAATTATGTCGGATACGGTCGCGGCCTCGTATACATTTGTTGCGATCACGTGTCCGCCAGTGCCCGAAGAAGTCTTCGGTCCGGGATTGGCGGATAGATCGTGGGGACTGGAATCGTCGATAGTGAATCTCGTAAACGGTCTAACCGTGCGCGGTTCTACTTTATTGCGCCGGCCCGTTTATTAATCATGCCTTGACATTTTTCACCTGATGTCGGAGATGCGGGATATCGACGACCAGGCTACACCGGCTTAGGTCAGGAGAGCAATACAGGTCGATTTGATGTTTTCGGTTTGATATCTTTTCGTACTTTCCCGACGCGGTCTGCGAATTCACTGTTTGTGCTGTTCACGGGCCATGGATCTCTGAGATAAATCGGTCACACGTAAATTTTTTATAAGAACGTGAGATCTTCTTTCAATTTTATTCTGAGAAGTTCTTATTTTTATGTTTCATAAAAACCGACGCGGGACTTTTGTATATACGTGTGTAGTATTAGATCACAGGTCTAATTCTAATTTTAATTTTTGACATGTGTAGTAGGATGTTATCATTTAAAAGAATCGGTGAAACTTTCTTTTGACTAATGTTAGACGTAATGCTAGATAACAGACAACTTTCCACTTGATTTTGTCCAGTTGCAATAAGTATTGCAATACCTAATCGTCTTATACAATTTCAAGAATTTGTGACAAATAATACTGTCGATAGATCACAATACAGATAACATTAGTCAAAAGAGGAAGATCGATTGTTCTGCACGATAATGTAAATTAAATTCAGATAGAATTTTTTGAACAACTAATAATATTATTGTCATGGAATTTAATAATATTATTGTCATAGAATTTAATTATAAAAAGAACTTCATCAATATCTCGCAGTTTCGCGTATTAATGTCAAATCATTCGTAAGATTGTAAATTGTAGACTAGATAAAGGAATTATTGTAATAAATAACTAATAATAACAATAATATATGATACAAATGTAGTACAAGTGGACAATGTCTATTTGGGTGAATGCTAATTTGGAATGAACGATAACAAAAGTTTAGAATTCCAACGAATAAAAGTTATGTACCTATAGGTATTCCGTATTTATTCATTTTGTATTATTTCCATCTGCATTCCTATTACTATAACGAGTTTGTCTTTAAACTGTTGCAGTATCTTCGTTTATGTAACTTGCAATTCCTAATATAGTTTTGAAATAATTTTAATAATGTGGAAATATTATCAATACAATTTCTTTTTCGTGTCTATATTTTTTTATGTCATATATATTTTATAGAGGATTACAATTACAATTGAAATAAGTATTAATCTAGAAATCTAGAAATAGTTTTAATATAATAAATATTCAAAATTTTTGGTACAAAATATATCTTTTATATTTTTATTTGAAAATATTAAATATTATAGCAGTTCGTTTAATGAAAATTTTGATTTCAAGTTAATATCAAATGCTACAAATATTTCATTATAAAATATTTATTGTATAAATTCGTAATTCATGTTATGAGTAATCCAGAAATTCTGAAATATATTCTTCCTTTTAATTAATAATTACTTTGATAAATTTTGCAAAAAGTACATGATCTTAGGACATTTCTGAAGAAACTTTTAAATTATAACAAGAGTTAAATATTTATTATGTTTCAACTATTTAAATATATATTTATAGGTAAGTAATCAACCATATAGAGGATTCTTATTTCTTTCAGGTAAGTATAAGAAAAAATTTCCATATTATAGTGAATAACCTTCGAACAAATAATCTAAATTTCTTTTAATAATTTTTGACATTTTCATACTGCCTAACATAACAAATATATACATATAGATACACTTATTAAATTATGTATTCATACTGCAAAGATGTAATGTTAGAAATAAATTATTTATATATTCTTTTATCCTTTTTATTTTTGCAATGTTTCGAATTAGTTCGAATTTATTTATTTTATACATATGCCGTTTATCTGTATCTATATTGTTTAAATACAGGGCAGAAATACATGAGCAGAAAATAATAAAGTGGATTTCTAACATTATTTTTTAAATAATTTTTTAACATAAAAATTCTAAATCTGTTATTTAGAAAAAACATTTGAGAATTAAGCATATCTCTTAATTTTTCATTTTCTTGTCGAGATGTTTCACGCAATTTCTGAGATGACATTAGTAATTGTGTATAATAAATATTATTACTGTTAGAACCATCATTGTAATAAATTATTATTAAGAAACAAATATTTTTATTTACTTCTGATATTTTCGAAATTGTGAAGTTTAACGCTTTAAGTTCGTATAAATTATACGTACAGATAATCTATGATACTTAAAATATAATTAATTAACTTCATACTTATCTCTTAATATTAAAATTTTAAGTGTTTGGCAATTTTAAGCTCTTAATTTAGGACTTTTAGAAAATATTCTTTCACACACATGTTTGTGTCTGTACAGAATTAACTTTACCGAAAACAACTAAATCGATCAAATCTGTAAACCAATTTTTTTTCTTATCAGTTAGATTGTTTTGGAATATATCTCTTTTTTTCAAAAATTAATCGAAAATTCGAACATAACTCTACATTAATTCTACAATATATTTCTTTAATATTTGTACTTTAAATGCTGTATGTATATACAAATCTTTCTTCATTTTTATATTACATTACCATAAAAAGTGTTTAAAATAAATAAATATTAAATATTAATACTAGAACAACCGAACCTGTCGAAATGATTTCAGATTTGTCATTTTAAATTACAAAAATCATTACGGTGTTTTTTTCAGACTTTTATCAAAATAAAAAAATCAGTATACATGTCCATTTAGTGAGGCCACCTAAATATCTTTTCGAATTGTGATGACGTAAAAAATATTTTTGGTATCAATTATAAAGCTCTCGATTGTCGCGTCTTGGCCAAGGTTTGTGAGCCTGATAGAGGTAAATTTATATGTTGAACTTAAATTTTCAAAGTCATGTTCATTATATATCTGAACGTATTTTTTTATCAACTACACGATACAATAAAAAACAAAAAAAATATATATATAGTTATATGAAAAAAAATATCAGTAATCTTAAAAAGTCCTTGGAAAAAGTGACCTTGAAAAAAATATTTTTACCAATTAGCCTTTTAGATACCATTCACATTAAGCAAAATATATTTTTTACATCAGCACAATTCGAAAAGAAATTTAGGTTGCCTCACTTAAATGGACCACCTTGTACATATCACTCCCTTTTCCATCAACTATTTTTATTTCGAAATTCTGTATATAGGATACCTAAATACATCAAAATCCGTCAATATGGCGGTTTTAATTACTTCATAGTGTATTTCATTTATAAAAAATATACAACATAAAATCTTCTACTAAATTTGCATTATATTATTTTTATAAAATATTATATGAAATAGTTTTTATCTTACACTTTTTATATTTGAGCTTCGCCTCATCATTCTATCAGTTTTCGAGATAAAGTCACTTTTATTAATTAATTTAAATATTAAATATTAAAGAAATATTGAAAATACTAACAAACAAAGCGATTTTTTTTAAATACGATTGTTCTAGTGTTATATAATACACTAAACATGTTAATAATATTTGAGCAATCAAAGTATACCTGATGCGTACCACGAAGGCATTAACCTAAGTATTTGCTGCTTAGTATGTACCATAGTATCAATAATAATCAATAACAAAATTAATTATTATATATTACTATAACAAATTGCTTATTAGAGGTTCAAAGAGGATAATATATATCTACTATTGACTAAACATATCAAAAACCATATGTTTAAAGATGAACGCATTCTCAATTCTATGCGTCTCATTCGATATTTCAGATTTCTGATAATTTGGTTTTAATAAAAAAAGGCACTCGGATGGTTAAACTATAAAACGCGAGAGCAGAGAAGAGAAAATGAGAATCAGTATTGTCCACATGTCTCTTACTTTTTTATCGTGCCAGCCGATCTGACGGACGGGAAATTGGAAGCCAATAAAGATATAATGCAATTCATTTTCGTTCCGCGCCGTGCGCCGATGGAAAGTTAAAAACAGTCGCAGTCGGCGAGAGAGCCGAGAAGAAAAACAAAACGCGGTCATGCAATCTTTGGCCGCGTCAGTGGTGTTTCAATTCTACGGCTAAAACCGGAGTCGTACAAGTCGCAGCCGGAGGCGTTGACGTCTACGTAGCATCTCGCGAATGGCATTAATGCCCTGCAAATATAATCGCTTTTGCAATCTCAGGACAGGGAAGAGGGGAGGGGGAAGGAGGAGTGGAAGAAGTGGTTGGAGAGTGAAAAAAAAAGTGTGATTCGCGCCTTGCAAGTCCTCCTTATTCGGAGCTGGTCGCGCGCAGGTATATCTTACTAACGGCGACAGTCGACACGAACGGAACGACAACGACGACGAGGATGACGACTCGTCGAGGACGAGAACGAGGACGAAGAAGAAGAAGAGGAGATGGAGAGGGGGGAGGGGGGGGGAGGTGGAATGCCGGTAGTAGCAAAAGCTAAGATGGCGTCGTGTTTACTTCGTTAAGGAGTTAATTACTCCTGGAGTCCCGGGTCCTGCCGCTACGGAGGACGATGGACGTGGGAGTGGCGGATGGTGGAATTTGATGTAGATGCAGAGAACGTAGGTAGAAGGAGGAAATCTTTCTCTCTTTCTCGGTCTATCTTGTTCTAGCGGCGTCGCGGAGAAGAGGGTCGCGACTTAAGTGCCCCGCCGCTCGGCAAATCCGATCGAGGCTTTTCCACGGAATCTATTTATCTATTTATCCCGGCCTAGAGGTAATAAGCTGATATTAAAATGAGTAGGCAGGCAGCGGCGTTCAGGTTAACTTAGCTAGCCGACATTGCCGCAGAACGATTTGCGGACGTACGGTGCCAATGAGATTTACCATCAACCACCAG
Source organism: Melipona beecheii (assembly GCA_032399605.1). Taxonomy (NCBI): domain Eukaryota; kingdom Metazoa; phylum Arthropoda; class Insecta; order Hymenoptera; family Apidae; genus Melipona; species Melipona beecheii. The sequence continues at coordinate 2,320,180 of JAUCMO010000082.1, read as the reverse complement.
TCGGATTCGAGATCGATGCTCCGGCACTCGGCAAATGAAACGGCTCTCTTTTTCACTGCAAATCACTAGATTATAGTTGTTCTAACAAATCTTCGATGGAAAAATATTTTTAAGAAAAATGATCCACCACCTTGATATTGCTTTCTTACTCGAGGTTTGCAGGAGAAACCTGTGATAGAAAGCAATGATAATAAAGTTCATAATTAATAAACGTCTACGAAACTTGAACGAAATAAGTATCTACGCGCGTATGTATTTCTACAGGTACTATTACAGAGATTTCGTACTAACAAAATACTTATGTATTACCGAAAGTAGTCGAATTTTTTTTACTTTTGATATTGAACACGCTAACAAGTATATGGCCGCAGTACTTGAAGATATTTGAAATAAGGAAGCGAAATGCAGCACCTCGTTCACGGACGGGGTGAATGCGGAGGCAAGCAAGAGGCAGTCTGGGTATACGGTGGGGATGTAGAGCAGCGCACTAGGCACTTCTAGCTTCCATCAGCAAAGTAATTAATTTTTAATGTACTTTGCCTGCTTATTTCTTTCGTATCATGGGTTTTTTCCCTGTGCCTCGAGGGTGGGAGGAAGGAGGGAAGGAGCGACAGTGGTACGGAACGGGAGAGGCGACGGTTATGAATTTCTAATGAGATTCCGTGGGAGATCTGCGAGAGATTAGCGTAGCTGGAAGGTGGTACGCTCAAGGTAAAAGTGTGTACCTTGCATGTCTAAGACTGCGACGATACTAAAGGACTGTTTCACGAACGAAAACAAGATACCGATTATAACTCTGAAGACGGATATCACGGTTACTGATCAAATTGTAACAAGTTGCTATAAAGTCGATCGCACATACAGAGATGGACGAAAGTATTCCTACACTTGATGATAAAAAAAATTATTGATATTTTGAATTTCGTAAAATAAAAATTGTACAACAATCTGATCTCATTTTAAAGCGTAAAATCTCTACTTTGAGTTCTTTTTCTTTCTAAAGATGTTTTTAGATCATGTCAAATTTTAAAATCATAACAATTTTTTTTTGATGAGATCTTGAAGATTTAAGTCTTAAAACTTGCTGTATGATTTTTTTTAACCATTTTATTGAATATCAGAGTTAAGCGATAAAAATTCGAGAACTTAATATTTTGCCTGTAGTGACCTAGGATTCTTCAACTACGAGTTCCGAACACTAACTAGCACAAGCCGCAGGTGGCTGCGTACCTAGCGTCAAAGTCCTACCGATTTTCGATGTTAAGCAAAGCAAAGTGCGGAACCCCGCTAGGATATGGGTGCCGGCCAGCCTAGCAGGGGGTAGTTACAACACAAGCGTGTCTGGGGTAAGGAAGTCGCTGCCATCACCCCCCACTGATGATGAGTCTAGGCAGTGTGACTGCGAGACGAAACGCAACTTTCATTTCTCATCTGCCTCAAATCTATTCATCCTTCCATCATGCATCCTTGAACCTAGAAAAACCCTAAATGCCATTTTATTCCAATCTTAAAATTTCAATAAAATGGCGAAAAAAGAAATCGTATAGCAAGTTTTTAAGAAGTCAATTATAAAGAGATGATGATTTCGATCTTCAAGACCATGGTATATTTAATTGTGAGAAAAATTTTTTAATGTTTTCAGAGACATTTGACATTTTTACCATTTTCGAGAACGAAAGTATTCTTACTTTTCCATTTGCTACGTAATGTAAACAGTAGAGTTGTTAAAGTAAAGAAAACTTTGGCACTTTAAAATGAGGCTAACTGGATTGTTATACGATATTTTTTATGGGGTTATAATAGTTTAGAGTAAAGATAATTTTTCGAGTACGCGAATATTTTCATCCACTTCTGTATCTATTACAAATCATAGAAAACGAACATGGTTTTTATTGTCGGCTGCGATTATTTTGATTTCTTTTATTATGTTTGCTATTAAAAATTTCAAAAAATTTGATTTTCAATTTTTGCAAAAAGACGTGATATATAATTATTGCATAAAGTTTTAAGAATTAAATAATTTATTTAATAAGTTTATTTATCAGATACTAAATATAATTCTAAAGTCTAAAAAATAATGTTTCTAATTCAGTAAAACTTGGCTTATATAAATTTATCAGGTGACAAATACTTTGCAGTGAAATTCCATTTATTTGAATGAAATTTTAGTCAATATCCGATTAAAAGAATCCTTATAGGTTAAATTCACAAATTTGAATCTAAACTTCTATTACATGGACGAAAGATCATTAGTAGACGAAAGAATCTAATTATCTAAATTCATATAAACAGAAGCTGTACATAATTAAAATTCATATTCTTTCTTCTGCTAGTAATTTTTCGTTCATACAATATGAGTTCAAGTCAAACAAGTGAATATGATGTAATTGTATGTATTGTATAATCGTATGTATTTGTATAATATGCATAAAATCAAAAATACGAGCTTAAAACGATGATCAACGAAATTCTAGGTTGGATGAAATATTCAGGATTCAAGTAACAACAGATAATCATTTATCGATATAGTTTAAATACAATTTTTTACTCGTTTCGTAAGAGCGTCTTCTTATAGGACAATTCTGATGGCTGAAGTGGAACACAACACTTCCTTAAGCAGCGATAAAAGAAAGTTGCAGTGTTCTTTAACGGAATTTTCATGAAAGTTCGCTAGTTTATAGAGTAGATGAAGATATGGGACACGTATTTTTTGTAACGTCAGGAACTAAAGTTTAGAGGATGAAATCACATCTTGAAAATTAACATCTTTGAATAACAAAACTTACTGTAAGTAGATAAAAATAGATCAAATAAATTTCTTTCCTATGTATTGTATTGTAATAATGTAAAAGTGAAAATTAAATTATATTTTCCTATAATATTGTTTGCAATAATGTAAATGTTTTGCTACACGTTTGCTAATGTTGTTTCAAGATGTAAATAATTTCTTACTTAGTGATAAAATAGTATTTGAAGAATCTACATGATTATTTACACGAATTTACATTTAATATGGATTGAAATTAATAGATAGATATAACATATGTTTATACATATACATAGATGCACATAATGCATAAAAATACATAAAATATCCAAAATATACTATCTGTCATAAATATTTAATAAGCAGAACAACTCTTTGCCTAGATTCCTAATTTTTTTAATTATTATTACTTAAACTTTAAATTTGCCCAAAAATCTGCAATCTGGTAGGTAATAATTTCAAATATTAAATATATTAAATGCTTTATTAAAAAATTAAAATCACATAAATTTTCTAAAATTTATATTAAATATTTATTGGATATTAAATAATAGATGATATGATATATAACAATGTAATGTGATACGTATTTATTGTAAATTTTACACATATTATAATTTTATTTACAATGGTTTATTCAACTCCTATTAAAAATACTTTTTAATAGTATCTTAAAATTGTTGAAATAATAAGAAAAATTGATAATATTGAAGAAGTTCTGGAACTATTACAGGTATTAATTTGAAATGTTGGGGATGAATTTCTTAGGGTGGGAAAGAGTGAATTTCTTGAGTGTCATACCGGTTTCGATATTTGAAAAGATGTTATAAAACCCAATAACTTTTATTTGTGGCATTTTTAGTTATTCAACGTAGTTAAAAAAATTATAACGATGAATAATTTTCTCAAAAGTAACTTTGAAAAAATATTTTCCATTTATTTTTAAATATTTATTTACTTATTTTTTCATTTTACTATATTTTTATATACTACTAACATCATTTTCAATAGCAGCATTACTGATGTGTAAAAGTTTTTTTTTTATCGTATTTATTATGTATGTATATGCGTAGTTCAAAAGAAAATGTGATGAAAAGAAAAAAAATTTTGTATATAAAAAATCTTAGGAATGTTGTTAGCAGTATAGAAAAGTATAGTAAAAAGAGGAAATAAATAAATAATTAGAAATGAATGGAATATATTTTTGTAAAATTATTTTCGAGAAAACTATTTATTATTAACTTTTGAACTATGTAAAATAAAATAATGTTTCAAATAAAATTGTTAGGTTTGATAACTATCGAAATAACCAAAAATTAATTATTGTTACTTATAAGATCACTTACATAATTTAGCCTTGGCATTATTTGTACTTAAAATGTTAATACCTCTGTACAATCTAATATTTGGAAACTTCAGTTTGACATCTGTAATGGTTTCGGAGAAAATAACTTGTAACATTTTATCTTTTCCACCCTATATAAATTGAAGATAAAATTATCAATTGGCATAAAAATATGGTTATTATTTTCTTTCATCAAAAAATAACATTTATTTTTATCACTGAAAGTGATTTTATCAGGGATATTCCAAAAAATCAGGCCTCTTCAGGTGCAACGCTAATGCAACGAAAATTAGCGATTGGTTGATTTGGGTCACGTGATTCGTGAGGGGGCATGGAGTAGACCTCGAGTAGGAGTGGCGTTGTCTGGTACTGAGCGATCGCGCCTGTAATTTGTTTTGTATCGATTCAAATGTTTGCATATCAATAAAATTTTATGGCAAAAAAGTCGTCTTTATTTCCTAGTCTTCCTAGTCAGAACGGTTGCTTCTGGCCTTTCAGTGAGACGAATCGTACTGGGGTGCAAGTGGTCTTTGTTTCCTAGTCTTCCTAGTCAGAACAGTTGTTTCTGGGCCTTTCAGTGAGACGAATCGTACTGGGATACAAGTCGTGCAGTTTTTTCTGTAGTCTTCTATTTCCATGTCATCGTATTTTACGTATATATGAATAAAGACTATGGTCTAACTTAGTATTCTAAATTAGAGAATTAGTAATCTAAATTAGAGAATTCTTTTTCATAAAATTTAATCTAAATATTGCAACATTTCTCATATTTTTTCGTGATTTATAGCTTACAAACTCGAACACATTATACTAGCAATAAATCGAAAGACAGTTTCAAATGATGAGTTAAGAATCACAGTAAGTCATTGTTCTGATATTTTTCGTAAAATTATGTTTAATGTTTACTATTATTATTTTCTTAGCTAAGTGCTAAAATAAAGTACTACCATTTCTCGATAGATAATAAATGAAGTTACAAGAAGAATAGTTAATTATGAGACTAAAGCCTTCAATATTTGAAAAACGTTACAAATTACAAAACTTTGATTTTACAGATCCTTAAATTATAAATAATAGCAATCTGGATACTATCGTGGTGTCAGTATTTGTGATGTGATTTTTTTTTTCAATCGGTATGTAGGTGTAAATAACTGTGTCGACGTTTAAAGCACGAAGTTGCACATAATGGAAGTACGTACTTTGCAAGGTACTTCCATAAATTTTCTTATTCATTCAGATGAAACAGGTTTCAGTGGTCACTTGCTCTACGGAAAACAGACAGATAGACGTGTATTTATGGTATTTTGTTCTTCGAATAACGCACGTATTCAGACGTTCGTCTATCTATACTTATATACTGTACAGTAAAAGGAAGGAAAGTCCTTGGTACTGTTTCTACGAATAACCATGCTTTAAGAATGACCACGCAGTGGTCAGGTGTTCGTGTGTGATCCCAGGCTCCCTGATGGGCGCTCTCAACCTCCTGACAGGATCCTTGTCAACTTTTCTTTCCCTATCTGCCACGATGTTACTTCGGCATCGTTAGTATTATTCGTGTATTAGGAGCTAATTTATGAGGTAAAGAAAATAAGTATTTGTTAGTTTCGTAGAACATTTTTTAGTAACGATAACAATAACATAGTAACATGAACTGATTGCGGATTATTTGTGGAAAGTTTTAAGATGCAAAAGTTTGCGGAATATGTAAACTAGTGAAAAATATGTACAGTGAGTATAAAAAGTATTTGTACAATGACTAATCACGACTAAAAGTCACTTTCATACGAATACTTTTTATACCCACTGTATATAAAATGTCCGAAGTAAATTACACATTATAATATTTTGGGTGAAAGCAATATCTATTTAGCTTATATTTTTTTCATTTATATTTGCATTTATATTTATATTTATATTTTTTCATCTATTTAGCTTATATTTTCATTTATATGTACAAAAATATGCATAAACATTTGCAGTTTGTTTGTATTTATTTACATACAAATTACGAGATATCTCTTGGCATAAAGTTAGAATCCACGTTGCAGCAACAATTTGGTAATAGCAAAAATGAAAAGATGGCAAGTGAAAAAAAAAAATCTATAGTCTGATGAATATTTTATTTTGGTGTTGGTTGGTGTAATTTTGTCTTCAATTTATATAAACTGCAATTTTTGATTGATAGGTAAGTTTAAATTCTCGCAACACAAATTGTTTGTAACGAACAATCGAGAACCCTTGGGAGTATGAAATATAATATATACAGAGCTCATAAACAATCGAAAAATTGTTGCATAATTTATGTTACTGTATGTTTTAAACAATGTATCGTCGTGAAAAGACGATATTTTACACATCTAATAATAAGATAAAAGTGAAAAATGGCTCTTAAATTTCATGACCAAATTTGAGTGTCCTTCCATACCATAAGAAACATTTTCTCTAAGCTTACAGTAAAACGTTTTCCTTAAGTATGAATTTCAAGTTTAACCTTAATTTTCAGGGTTCAAACTTTCACTTAAAATATACATATTACAGGATACATCCCAATGTATCTTTTTGTGAGCTACACAGAATAGATACAACAGAAGTAGATACAATAGAAATAGTTAAAGAATTGACCTTGAAAACTTCAGAAAAAGGAACAGCATCTGAAAAGTAAAGCAAAATTATAATATAAAAAATATTTTTTTTGTATTTTCACAATTAAAACAGACGTTTAGAGAAAACCACACTTAAATGGTCTACCGTGTATGTGATGAAATAAATAATTAATTTTATATAAAGATAGTAGAAATCTATCCCTGAGTAAATTACATAAAAATAACAGTTTAATATTAAATTATTTGATTTTTTATCAACGGATATACATTGATGAAAAGAAGTATTAAATTTGAACGAATATTCAGTGTATGAATATTCAATCTATTTCTACAGTAATGATCAAAAGTTTACAACGATTATTTTTTTGATAGATGATATTTAAAATCAATTCAGTACAAAGTATTGACTTTATATATTAAAATAAGCCCAGTTAGATTGTTGTACATTTTTCTTGTCATGAAATTATAACAATTTAAAACGTCTATTAAGAAATGTAATCATCTTAAATTTTTAGCTCCTACTATATTTGCGTATAATAAATTCATCTAAATGTAATATATTTTTGTATATGTTATACATCTTAATAATATTTTTTAATAATTATATATTTAATTCAACAACTATTTTATAACAATTAATTATATATATTTTAATTCTTGTGATTTTTCCAAATATTATATATATCAACTTCCGAAATCTAATCAAAACTATTCGAATGTTCATATGTTGATATCTTATTTCAACGAAAAACGTATTTTCGCTTGTAATATTATACAGAACACATTTCGCAGCCAGCAACGAAAAATTTGAGCTTAAGAGGGACGGAACAACAGTCTTTCGGCTCAGCTTGTAGCGTAGGTATAACATAGGTTATCAGGTAGGTGTTCGTGTATAAGTACAAACATCCCAATAGGTGCATTCGACCTTTCGTGAGCACTATTGAGACTGTTCGTCTCTTTACCTGTCCCATTGTTAACCGTGCAATACCGTTATACGACTCATGCATTGGGCACTAATTTTATAATCCTTCAACCACGGAAACGTCCATGTACCTCTTCTCTCTCATTGTGCAGATACATATCTCTGTCCCAAACCATCCGAAGGTTTCAAGCATCCTTTACACTTCGAAATATTATTTGAAGTTGTCCAGTATCTTCCCGCTGCACGCCGGGCTTCTTCCAACTTGATGAACTTGTGCGCACAGATCGTTTGTCATTCATGTAAATTACAAGATTCGTTAGCGCTGTACATGATGCGTGTCGTGTTGAGTTCGAATAATATTTGCCAAGGACAGATGAACTCTCGATAACTAAGTACAAGTCGTAATTATAATTGTTCGTGAAACGTGAATTTACAAAATAATGAGTAACGCTTGACGACGTGGGTGGTCGACATGTGATATGGGGGAAATTGTTTTGCACGATCCAACCCGCGTGCTGGACGTATCGAAAGTTCTAACGGGGAGTCAATTTGTCAACTATACGACGACTGTAATAAACAACTTCAGCATTCAAAATGGCTGTTTCAGTCGCAATGCCTGTTGTTATTATTATTACGCAAAGTTTAAAGGTACTTATTTCGCATAAGCGACCTAATTGAAGTCGTGATGCAAGATTTCAGTGCACGCTCGGTATAAATGGAGTATGTGGAGCAAACGTGACGAGCGGCGAAGAGGAGAGGAGGAGACGAACGCGAACAGAGATGTAATTAATAAACAGACGAGAAACACGAAATTAAGATTAAACGAAAACGAGTGAAGTATTTCTCGAGCAGTTTAGCAATAGTTAATTAGTTTGCTTATATGATTAGAGTAAGTTGTTTTTTCAAATTCTCTTAGCTATTTGGATAAAGTAGATACTCGTGAATGGGTGTCTATTGATTGTCTGTTGATATTGATAGAAAATGTTACTTTTGTGTCATTTATTTATTTGTTTTTATTAGTTTATACTTATTTGTATTTATTTGTTTTTATTTATTAGTGAATATTATTATTATAACGTATTAATTAATATTTGACTAATGAATATACATGAATATTTGATAATGATACATATGTATATATGTATGTATATGTATTTATTCATGCACAATAATTTTTGGTAGAAAAGAGGTACTTTTGATTCCATATGAAAGAAAATTCAAAATATTTATTTAGATAATATTACTTATTATTTAATTTTTTATTTAATATTATAGAATTAATATTATTAAGATAGATATAGAATTAATAATATTAAGAAATATTAATTACTTAATAATAAAACATATTGATATCGATAAATAGATATGTATATTTAGAAAAAGCAGTTCAAATATTTTATTAAATTAAATCCACCTATATAAATCAAATATAATGATTTGTACATCTGTATAAAAGGTGTAGAAACGAACCTGCAGAATTTAATTATTTCAATTGTAGATACATCTATACTAATTGTAAACTTCGATTTAAACATAAATTAATTGAAAATTAAAAATCTATTAATCTTTGTAATGTTAAGAGTACTAAACGAATATTTCGATATATTTTCGCAAATCAGATATCACTGATCTGACTTTTATCACTCTTTATTATCCATAATGAGATTGTAATATAATATTTTGAAATGATATGAAATAATATAGAAATAATATAATATGAAATAAAATAAATTAAATAATAGTATCTGAAATAACAGAAATAATAGTGGTTTAACGTATATTTTATTTATTATACGCAATATATCATATTGCATAATACGCAATATCTACATTTCAACATTATTTTAAATGTTCTTTTTATAATTATTAAACACCTATTTCCGACAAATTCAAGCGTATTATTCCATGGCTACAACTTTCAAGATCAAAATAATATAAAAGACTTTTCTAATAAAATCTGTTGCCTTCTTCGACTACGCAAATTCTAATACCTCCCATCGAAGGAGGCTACGATTCGTGAGAATCATTTATTTCTTTCATCAGAGTACAATCTGGCATTTCCAGTATGCCACAATACGTCATTTAAATATTTACCAAATACTTGTCTGTATTACGGATGCAATTATCGGCGATTTGGAAGAGAAGCGAGTATCGTTCAGCTTCCCTCAGCTCTGAATCCGCCCTTCTCACTCATCGCGGGTCGTTTTTCACGATTCAGCAGTTCCAATCTTGCTACTCTTCCCGATCGGTCAGTCTTCGGGGAACACGTAAAACCCTTTCTTTCGTGAGCATTATGTGTTTATCCTTTATCCACTTTCGTTTTGTTCTTCGTGTCTTATCCCTCTTGCAGCAGCCTTGAACGCGTTTCTTTCTTAGACGTTTCATCACAGAGAAGCAGGTAGCAAGTGCATTCGTAGGTACAGGTGCAGCTGCATTTATACAAACGTAACACCCCAGGGACAGTAGCGCAACTAGAATTTTGTTGGATTTTTTTCACGAAGGATATGAATCGCCGAAACGATTTACGAGCGAACAATGTTCTGGCTTATGAACCGTACTTTACGAGGACTTGTCGTCAGTTGATAAATGACAATGAAGTTTATGGGATTGCCGTTACGTTACGTTACACAGGATTTACCAGAGTCGGCCAAGACGACTGAATTGTAATTTTCCATAGTAATTTAGAACTCGAATCTCTTGAAGTTTGAATGGTTTTTTTCAAAAAATAAATACGAGCAAACACTTGTATTCCTTCACTTTCATTTCTCTATTTTTAAATGTTTATAATTCTAGTGTTGTTTACAATTTGTAGTTTTGAAGATATAGGAAACCTCATATATTCTGCTAATTTAAATATAATTTTACTATGTAATAGAATATTACATAGAATGTTACAATTGATATTACAATTGATATTTTTTTACCAGCTACACGATGCAATAAAAAGAAATATAGCTGTATAGGGAAAAAACGTTAACTACCTTAAAAAATCCTTGAAAAAAATGATCTTAAAAGAAAAAATTCATACCAATTAGTATAGATACTATTCACGATAGGCAAAAAATATCTTTGTATCATCACAATTCGAAAAGATATTTAGGTAGACCATCCTGTATTTTGTAACGTGTTGATGAAAAATTGACATGAAGATGGACATGAAGAAATCAATAAAATATAATACCATGGAAATATAAAAGCTATACTGTATAGAAGTATGCATATAAAAGAAAAAAGGAAATACTTGTTGTTCAAGTTGTGTACAATGGTGAAATCTAATTTATAGGTTCCAAATAGATTAAAATCGATGACCCGTTCATACTACACGTCTTATCTACAAATACTTTTATAATAGAGGTTTTTATTATTTATGGCATATTTCATTCCAGTTGTTCTTTCTCAAAAATAAATAAATCGCTATATTGAAACCAGACATTGAATAAAGAATGAGAATATGGAAGTCAAGCCATAAATATTTAAGTAAATATTCATACAAAAGTAAGAAAAGTAATAAAGAAAATAAATCAGATATGTAGGTAGGTATATTTCGAGAAATGTATGTATGAGATATTTCTATATAATATAAAGTATCTACTGGTCAAAAGTTTAAATATACTTTTATTATATATTTATTTTATATTTAGTTTAATATTTCGCTAATTCTTGTATAGTTTTTAGCTATAATGCGTAATTACTAACACGTTCATTGTTTATACCTAAATGATGTACTAAAATATTATCTATACACAATATATTAAAATAGAACACAATATATATAAAATATATATAATTCTAGATAAGGAAATTACTATTGACATTAGAAATGTATACTAATATTAGAAAATTTATGTATTTTAGAATAGAAAACTAAACTTTTGGCTGATAGTGTATAAACAATATAATACTTCATTGAATAGTGATATAAAATTATTGTATTAGATGTATATAAATCGATCTATGCCCGATACTTGTATTAAGTCACTATCTATAAAAAGATTGACAGTTTTTACCGTAATAATATAATATATTATTTATACTTCCTTTTATTATGAATCAAATTTGCAAGTAAACAAATGCAACAAATAATTCACAATAATTCGCTATATTGCATCTTAAATTTTCTCTCTGCAAACAGACCATCAAATCGACCATGCATCTTAGTTCTCCAACTTTTGACATTTAAATCTCGCTTCCATTTCATTGGCCGAAAAACGATTCAATTTACAGCTCCGTCGCGTCGTAGAAGTTCGTTTACACGAGTATCGTTAATTACGCCGAAGAAAAAAAGAAAGGAGGGACAGCGATACATAGGTAGCGTGAAATAGACAGAGACGGGCAATAATTACGAGACATAAAGTGACAGGCGCAAGCAGATTCGTTTAGGGAATAAGCGCTGCCCGTGAGAACGGTGAAAAGATGGACGTACATGCAGAATTCCGGGAAAAGAGGGGACCGGCTAAGACAATGTTGCGCTTCTCTGAAGGTCCAAGAGCCCGAACCATTAGCGCGAGTTCCATACCGGTGGCCGAATGCCAAGTGCCCTTCGTTTCGGTAAGCTTCACGAGAGACACGTACCGAGTGAGTAAAAGGTTGAAAGATGAAGAGAGGCGAAACGGAAGAAGCTAGCAGAAGACATGGGAATCATGCGAGGGACTGAGAGAACGCGTGAATGGGAAAAAGGGAAACTGAAAGAGAGACAGAGAGAGACCAACTGCTTAAGGATGGCCCCAAGGCCTCTTGCCTTAACCTTACTCGTTGAAGCAATACCTCGGTTCTTCTTTCTGCCATCCTCCCCCCCTTCTCCCCCCCTTCCCCTTTCGAACTGAGACTTAAGTTCTGCGCGCAAGGCTTTGAACCCTTTCACGCACTGTTCCGCCACGGAAGTCGAGTGGACCGCTCCGATTCCCCAGAGTTTTTCGAATTCAGATCGTGGGTACTAAGTGGAGGAGAAGTTAATTGTGTATTTAAGTATGCATAATTGCCGAGCTTACGGGTGAATGGGGATGGCTAATTACCACCGGAGGTGCATTTTTACTTTTAAGAATTATATGCATATTATATAATGCCTTTAAGCCCGTGTATCCGTGTGGAAGCTTGGTTAATCATTTTTATTTAGATTTCGGTAAACGTGGCCACTTGTTCTCCATTGAATCGCGATCATTCAAACGCGATTTCTGTGGAAATATAATTAATGAACAGCAAGGAAAACGGCATGCGTCTTATACTGTATTATTATAGACCGTTATGATTTTTACTTTTATGTAAAATTAATCTGTCATTTGACGAAAATCATTTAACGTATAATTGGCAATAATTATAGAATTTCACTTGTTAAAATAGTTTTATATTTTATTTATATTAATAAATAATATTGATAAATGAAAAAAATAAAAAATCAATCAAAAGAACAAGTCTGTTTATTTATTATTATTATTGCACTTTTAGCGCAGTCTGTATAAAATTACAAAAACTGTTATTTATGTTATGTAATGAAAAATATGTAATTATAAAATTACAAAAAATGTTATAGTAGTAGTTATAAATTATAATAGAAATCTTGATAATATACAATTAACAAAATTGGATAATGAATAATACGAAATAAAATGTCACTATTATATATTTCCTTACTTTAAAGAGCTAATAATGAAATATATATGTATAAAAGAAAGAAAAATGCAGAATATTTCCGATCTATTGGTAACTAGAAAAGACATGATTTCACATGCAAAAATGAATCGAAAGGAAAAAATGAACGTTTTTGATTTAAAGCTTCGTTTTCAAGAAAATCGTTTGAAAAATCGTTTGAAAATTTACCAAATATACTTGAATTTAGCCAATTGTAGATTGGATAAGAGGTTATTCTAGTTGCAAAAGTAAATAAAAAATGTAAGATAAAATTTTTCTGTTTAAAATATTGTTTTCAAGAAAATAGATTTAAATTAAAATTTTGGAAAACGAAGCGTCTGTATTCTGTAAACTTCTACATTTATTCTACATTTATTTTACACTTTTAACTTATTTTTACAAGTAGAATAAATTTCATAATTTATTCGTGACCAATCCAGAATTAACCAAATTCAAGTATTCAAACTTGATTTTCTTGAAAACGAAATTTTAAATGAAAAAATTTTAATCTTCTTTAATTTATGTTTTTATGTAGAATTACTCTCTTCCCGTTTGTATCCTGTAATACACAATAATATATAATATATAATTAATATATAATTTAATATATATTAATATATTAATAGAAGTAACATATAATATAATATATAACGTTATAAATTTATAGTAGTTTTGTATAAAATAGTATATAATATGGAAAACGATTAAAAATGTTTATCTGAATCTCTAAAAAAAATGACAGATTTTTATTATTAATCGTTTTCTTCTCAAGATTAATTTCGTAATTACTATCTTATTAGATATCTTACTATCTTATTGCTAGAATAATTAATTTGTGCCTGTATATAAAAGCGTTAAAAATGTTATTTTATTGTTTCTACGAATTACTTGATTTGTAAAATGATTTTAACAATGTGTTTTTAAGGAATAATATATTTCTTTTTTGCAAAAATTCATGCAGAATTTTGCACATGAATGGTTACTATAGTTTGAAATTTATTAAATTATTTCAATGTAGAATATTTGCACTATGAAAAATATTCGAGTAATCTATTATCCTCGAATCATTTTTCTTTTTTTCACATTATTTAACATAGTTAACATGGTTAAGTATGTCTTCGTTTCTAATTTTTTATATTTATAACAAAATAGGATTGTTAAATATTTTAAAAATTAATACAAAGTTTTGTTTTTAAGTATCGATATCATAATTATAAAATATTAACTGAATCAATAATAAAAAGTTTTAATGTACGAGATCTATTAAGGTAAAGAGAAAATTAGGAACTATATCGATCAATGGAGGAGCATTGCTTTATTTAAAAAAAAAAGTTCAGTTTTCAATCAATGTCTTCAGTTAATTGATGTTGTCAAATTTCATTTTTTAAATCTCTTAATGGTTTTTTTTCAACTAAATATTTTTCTTGATCAAATATTCTGAGAATATTGTAACATATCATACCTAGTAGTATTGGAAATACTTTTGTGACGTTCTTTTTTTTATGAAATTTAGTATATTAATCGCTATGTAACATATTGGCACGTTACACGCTTATTTTATACTATCATCAACAAAATATAAATTATTTCAATAGCATATAATATGACATATATTTCCGTTTTTTATTAGAGTGATTTTAGACTTTTTTTTTATTGGAAAAGTTAAATTTTTATAGATTTTTACGGATTACGAATCACATGAATAGTATAATAAAACTTTATTTATATGAATTTGCTAGAGAATTAATTTATATAATTGGAGTTCATAGAATAAAAGTACATCAATTCTCCTCTCGACTAGTAATTTTTCGTTTGCATAATAGAAGTTCAAGTTCTGGATAGTTCATTTAATCTATTGATTAAAATTTAGTTCAAATAGATAGAATCCATATACATAGAATTTTATTGTATATTATTTATCTCCTGATGAATTCGTATAAGCGCAATTCTACTATAGTAGAAACATTATTTTTATCACAATTTATCTTAGAATTGTATTAAATAATATTAGATAAATTTGTAGAAATATTTATAATATTATGAAATTACGAATATAATATATGAATATTTTATATAATAATATAACATAATATAATATATAATATATTGTTACATTATTTTATAACATTATATTACTATATAATATTATAAAGAAATATTTATAATATTTCTCCTTAATGTGTTAATTCTATTGTATATTACACATATTCTATGTCATTTTATTTTACTTTATTCTTTTCTAAATATTTTGAAGCTCCCAATTACTTTTTGACGTACGAAACGAAATAAGTGTATACAATAAAGAACATACTATAAATTATCATTCTTATATACAATATTATTCTCATCATTGTTTATCGTCGCTGAAATATGTATACTAGGTGCCTAAGCAGAAGATATTTGAGGGAAAACGTAGGTAGATCTTGAATGAACCTTGACACGACTTCGTGAACTCAACGCCAATCCTTGAATGAATCTAACTATTCCTACGCAGCGTTTCATGGAGGTGTAGAATTTCTGTAGCTAGCTCTATGTATGAATGAACACAGGAATAACTGTGCCAGGAAATGGTGCCATAATAAATACTTCTACTGACAACCCGTGCCAGATTTTCTCCTCCTCCATTCTGTTCCACTCTTGTCTCCTTCTGAAATGAAAGGTTCTTAATAATGATAATGAGGACAACCGTTTCGTCTTTCTCAAATCGACTAACCTAATCGTCCGATTCCAGACAGATCCTTCACCATTGCAATATTTCTGTATGCACATTTACGATATCGTCCATTCCATGTCAACTTGGAATAGCGTTCCGAGTTCCAAATATACCGCCTGACGGATGCTCGTATTTAAAATAGATTTCGCGACGAGATCCTTCCCAGGAAATGTGCTCTTTAAATATTCATACATCGCCGTCATATCACGTACATGAATGTGTTTAACGCGTATTTATTATTGGTCGTCGCGAACGATGAACTCTGATTTTGTTTGACATCGGTAATCCTCGTATTTTACATAGGCCTACATATTTATTGGGTTGATCAAAAAGTAATTACGTTTTTTTCTAACAGATGGACATACGTATATTTTAAAATATAACTAATTTAAACTGCAGATTCATTATGTAATCTGATACCTGTTTGTTCAAACTTGTTTTAGAAAAATAAAATGCACGATTTCGTCAGTAATTGTTTATTTGATGTTCAAAAAGGAATTCTTGTCATATTTCGCTGTAGTATTTCCGAAAAAGAAAAAGAATGTTATGCAAACTCGTAAAATATTATTTGACGTGTATGGTGCAGAAGCTTTCATCAAACTACAGCAGTGTCAGAATTGATTTGTTAAATTTAAGTACTGATGAGGAGTGGAGGAATTATCAAATCGTTCTTGGAACGTTTCTTTGTCGAAAAAGGTAAAAGCTTTCTTGAACAAGAAATTATGAAGTTGCATGAAAAATGGCAAAAGGTAATTGAACAAAATAGTCAATAAATTGTCTAATAAAGTGTTTATTTCTCATGAAAAATTCATCTTTCATTTGCACACAAAAAACAGTTACTTTTTGGCTAACCTAATACATTGTGTATAAGGTGAAGTAATAATACCACTTTAAATATAATACCTTCGTTATTTTTGGAGATATGAAGGACTTTGGTTAACAAAAATTATTCAATAAAAAAGGGGGCATGATACGGAAATAATGATTTTTGTGAATGGAGAGATTTTGAAGATTTCAAAGTCACCACCATTTTTTTAAATAGAATGATATATTTTTTAATTCATAAGAAAGTATTAATTAAAAGTTATTCGTTAGATATTTCAATTTCAATTTTATAAAATATATGTATAAAAGATAAAGACAGTGTGAACACAAGAATACTGTTTCTGTGTTCCTTTTTCTTATATACGATAGATTTCGCAAAATTATAGTTAAAATATCTCCTAAATTATCGATTAATGCATAAAAAAATATATGATTCCATTTAAAACAGTAGAGATAATTTTGAAATCATCGAAAATCCTTCAGCTACCAAAAAATTATTACTGCCATTATCATATTCTCTCCAACTTCCCTTAACAAAGTTTTTTCTTATCTCCAAAATCAATGAATATGTTTATAATAGTAATAATGATGATGATGATGACGATGATGATATATAATGATAAATGGTATAATTATAATAATAAATAATAATTATTATTACTTCACTTTGCATATGTATGTTCATGAATATATTGTGTAAGTATATAGGGAATTCTATTACTTGTATCTATGAACTATACGATGTGTGATGATTTTTCAAGATGAAAAAGAGAATTTAACTTTTCTTTGCAAATGAAAAATCGAATGTATATGTGTAGGAAAATTCAAATTGAAACTAATTAAAACTGATACTTGTTCTTACTAAAGTAATAGTTAGTGAAATGGTCAAGTGAGTCTAAGCTTGTTTGAAAGGTTTATAAAAAGCAAAGATGCACTTAGGCTATAAATATCTTTATCCCTTTAATTCTTTATATTCTAACGGTACTTAAAAATATTGAGTTTAATGTGACAATAATTCTTTACGGTACTCAAAAAGATATGTACGAGAATGTTCAAATGTTCTTACTTTGTGTCGTATCACGATTTATTTGTTTCAATACAGTACAGTGAACGTCTACTTTCCGAATATATTAATATTCGAACATTACATTATCAGAACAAATGTTTATTAATAACTACTACTACTGAAGCTCATCTGCTATCAGCAGGCATATTATTATGCTAATATAATGAATTGAATAAAATATTCAAAAAAATTATGAAATTATTAGAAAATTTTTTTTCTTTTCCTTATGTTTACAATTTGTCAAAAGTAACCTAGGGACACAAAAATTTAATAAAAATGTCATAGCTAACTCAATAATTCTGGCAGACATAAAGGGTTAAACTTCACCTATACCAATGTAACATGAAAAACAACTCATGTTCCGGAAGAATTGATGCTTAGGTTTTCTTTCATAGATAAAGAAGTCTTGCGTAGATACTCAAACAAAGCATTACAGTTGTCTTGCAATTAATAGATCCGGCAACCGTTTTAATCTATATTGATTATTGAAATATATCACATCAAAGCTTCAAACAGCATTGACGTTTGCACAAAGTTTAAGAATTTCAACTTTCTTACTTCCGTCAAATAGCTGTTCGCAATAGGTACTACTGAATTCGAGCGAGTCTTCTAGCGGCTCGTCACCGGACAATTTCGCAACACGGTACGCTTGGAAGGTGTTCGATGACTCGAGTCAGCAGCCCGCCAGTTGCCAAGCGAATTTATCGTTCGCAGGACACAGCGTTAGAAGGTCGACGGCGGGTGGGTTTCTGGGGTATAGTTCCATCGTTAAGGAGTCGGAGTGGCTGTGGGCTAGATAGGGAGATGGTTTAGGGTCCATACATAGAAGGAGCCAGCACCAGCACCAGCACGTATAAGGACGGAACGTGTGGGGTATTGACTAGCCGGCTGGTCCCGGCAAGGGTTGCGGCTAAGACGGAGCAGAAGAGGGACGAAGAG
The DNA here is from genome assembly GCA_032399605.1 of Melipona beecheii. Taxonomy (NCBI): domain Eukaryota; kingdom Metazoa; phylum Arthropoda; class Insecta; order Hymenoptera; family Apidae; genus Melipona; species Melipona beecheii. The sequence goes on along the minus strand of JAUCMO010000082.1, from coordinate 2,301,375 downwards.
AAGGAACACCTGAAGAGACGGAAGGAGGTGGATAGAAAGCAAGATAGAAATGGACGCGAAAGTGAGAAAGGAGCAGGAGGAGAAGAGAACCGGAGCAACAGAGTGAGAGGAGAACGCGAAGAGAAATAGAAAGCGGGATGAAGAGAGAGAGAGAGAAAGAGAGAGGCGATATAGAGGGAAGTGGTGGAAGAGTAAGCGAGAACACAGGCTCTCTCATTGCTAAAGGTGGTTGTAGGTTGGAGGGATGAGACGTGTAGGGTGGTTGGGTGGACTACCTAAGACTGATATGGATTGTAGATTATTCTGGACCTCGGGGTGCGGCTTGGCCAAGGGTTAGTATCTCAGAACCCTTGGCGTTCACCTCCACCTCCTCTCTTCTTCTGCCTCTACCTCGTTCTCAACCCGCGTTACCAAACCTCTCGGCGTCCACCCATACTCTCCCTTCACCATCCACCGATCTCTTCGTGCTTCCTGCCAACCCTCTGCGCGTTGCCCACCACCCATCTCGCGGCTCCTTCTCGCAGAAGTTCGTCTGTTCCGACGTGGCTAGGCCTGCGGCCGATTACATGCCTTTCTGTAATCCGATGTTGCGCGAATCCCGCGTTTCAGGTCAATTCCCTGTGTTCTTGACGATTCAAAACCTGCGAAATTTCCTTGGCGATCCCTTGCCAATGATATCGCTGTTTAACAGGTTTCACGCTTTCTTTGGTATCTTTGAACGATTGTTGCAATTGATTTTCAGAGTCTGTCATTTTAATATTTGAAATTTACTTTAGAATTATCCGTTTCAGGAATCTTTTAAAGACAGGAATCTTTTAAAAAATATCAGTAGTTAAAAATTAATGATATAGTAAAGCAAGCGACATGTTTCGCTTGCATTCGATTCGATCCATTTACCACGACGAGTTTTTCAGTTTAACCTTAATTTTTTGTTCTTAATATATCTTAATATAGCCTTGGCTATAGAAGTTTATTTATTTCAAAGTATATAAACTACAACCGTTTATGTGTTCTTCCCTTTAATCCAGTGTTGTGAGCACTCTCCGTTTTGGGCTGTTTCTCTCATGCTAAATGCTTTCATCGCAATTTGCAGTTTCTATTCCTGATCGAACTTTGTTATTTCAATTTTTATCTCCGTCAAAAGATTCAGGATTTCGATCATTTCAGTCAAAATAGAAGTAAATTATTAATCTTGGAAAAATTATTGGCACTACTCCACGTAAATTATTTTCGAATTTTTCAATACTAATAGAAGTAATAGAAAGATGATAGTTGAGACGATATTTTCAGTTCTCTTTGATTGTCTATGTTATCTATACAATTTTGAATAGTAGGTGTGATTGTTTGATCAGTGTGTGTGTTCTGTTTTTATATGTCTGTTAATTTAATAAGTTAGAACCAACTGCATCTTCTTAGTTTCCAAGTAATATTAACTACTGAGCATATATTTATGCTCGGTTTAAAATATACGAATATTCGTTCGTATTTGGCAAATATGGCTCGATTATCGTTTGTACTAAATAAATATGAATTTTATCAAAATCGGATGAATAAACATTCGTATGTTCAGCTATGTGTAGCTATCATTATTTTCGAACAGACTCGAAGAATAAGGGGAAAAAATTCATTCCTTGTAGAAGTTCATTCATAGAAGATACTCTGATATATTTTAATTAAGAGTATGGTCAATTAAGACCGCATTGATTAATGCGTTAAAGAATATATCAATTCATTTAAAAAAATAGAGTTTACTTCTATATGTTCGTTTATAAAAAAAAATTATTTACATCAGGTTGTGGTGTCTCCGAAATCATTAATTTATCTGAAGTATTTTCTTATGTAACAAATAATTTACGAGTAGTTTGCATTTATAGATTAAAATTAGGTACTCTGTGTATTATAAAAAAAATTAAAAATAACACGGTTAACTCCAAACTAGTATGTACGCAGTTTTGGAGTTACAAATAGCATTCTAAGTAATATTATAATTTTATTCTGAAATAACATATCGCTCATTTGCTACAATAATGACATAACTAAAAACCTACGATTTTAAAAAAACTAGTTTGAATATTCATTTTGCTATAATTTTGTTACGATGTGGCATTAAAATGCCGAGTTCCCATAATGATATTTTGATATTGATATTGATACATGATATTTTGAACATGTACACTCATAAGTAAAAAGTATAAGTAACAACTGTTCTTTCTGTATTAAAAACTCAGAAACTGCAAGTTTTGAGTCATGTTTTTGTTGTCCATGTAAAAGGAGGATCAAATCTATAAGATTAAATCTTGTGTAATCTGGATTGCAAATTTTTATATATTTATATATTTATATATTTATAGAGAATTTGAACGCGCAAAAATACACTGGATGTAATATACAATATACAATAATATAATAAAATAGTATAACAAAATAGAGTATTTATTATAGATAATATTTTGTATGAAACAAATTTTTATTTAGGATTAATTTTTGTATTCTTATAGTTATATTCGCAATAAAAAAATATATAGAAATCTGCAGCCTATTACCTACGACTTACTTAAGTTCAGATCTAAAATTTCCCTTGACGTATCTTCAGAATATTTTCAGGAAATTACTTAATATTATTTTCATTTTACCACAACAGTTACCCTTATTTCTATACTGGTAGATCAAAATATTGAAATCTGATTTATCTGATAAAATCTATTTTGTGATTTTTGTCTTTTTTTTCTCTTGCTTTATTTCTTATCCTATACCTTTTAGCTATGTATATTGTAGCTCGTCATGAAGAAATGATTTTTTTTTTATTATAATGAATGTTTATTGTTTAAATTAAATTTTTAATAAAAACTGAAGTATATTTATAAATTTAAGAGAATAATAATTTTAGAATATTTCAAGACTATTGTGAGACAAAAAAAGAAACAGAAAGAAGTAACGAAATTCACAGAAAAAGAAAAGGTACATAGTAAATGCTGTTAATACTGTAAAATTCTCCGAAATTTATTTTGAAATAACATCGAATATTTATTTAGTTGTTTTTGTAACAATTTTTTCATTAAAATTATTAAAATTTTTATTAAAATAAAACTAGAAGCAGCTAAAATTTCTAATTCATTTTTTTTTAAATAAAGAAATTATGAATGTTTACTTTGATTAATAAAATTCTTGATTTTTTTGACATCTCGTTATAATTCTGTTCAACTTTACAGTTGCATAAATTCCGCGTTTGACGACTATACTCGTCACCTCTTAATGTCAACATACATTTTTAAAATAGAGTTACACAACTAACAGCTATGGTTAAAATATGCGAGAAACTAAACCAAGATGGTAATAATAATGCGAATTCTCTACACATAGAAATTCTACCGCCCTCTTGCCCGCGTTTTTCTTTTTTTTTTTATGACGGGTTCGCAAAGCAACGGTGCATTGTTAATGATAGTTAATGACAGTTGTTACAGCTTAGTTGGCGACTATTAGTTTCTCGTGTACCTGGCACGCCGCGGCACACACTCGGTAATTACCCGTACGTTCGGTCGAGCACTGTTCTGGAACGTAAGGTTACCACGCTGGAGGTACCGTCTTTGGGATAAAGTAAGCGGTGTTATGTTATGTGTGTCAAAAAAGATCTAAAAATCTTTTACGTAAGATTGGTGTTTTTCTGTTAATCCATGTGCGTCCGATCACGCTTATGCAACATTGTTCGATTTTATTTTCTTGAGAGTCGCTACATGTACATACCTGTTTTACCTGTTTCTATTCACCTCTCGCAACTGAATTATAAATTAAATAGTTAGACGTAATATAAATGTTCGTGTCGTTATTAAATCAATAAACAAGACACCGGTTTTCTAGCAGCGTATCAGAATTATTAATCGCTTTTGAACTAATCCACATTTACAGTGGCTGACGAAAGTTTAAATACCTGTAGATAGTTTCCATAAATATTTTTTGTGTGAATTTTGTGCGAATTATATTATGTGAATTGCACAGTGTTTTGTAATGACGTATCATGATCACATTGTCAAAACAAATCCAAAATGTCAAATAAATTTCTCAGAGGTCACAAAATTATTTAATTAGTATCAATATGTAGGAAATATTTTGAGTATTAAGCTATTCTGTCTGAAGCTATTATTCAGATTGTATTTATTAATTTTTTATCTTTTAACTATTTATGTATATTTCCAGATTGATTCCAAATTCTACCACTAATCGTGATATTCCAGTTTTATTGCTAACGATATTTCAAAATGTTTTGTGTATCACATAAAAACTATTTATAAAAATCTTCTATCATTATTTAACGATTATATTAATATAATACATACCATTTTTGTTTTAATATTTTGTATTAATTACATCCTATCTTGCTTCGTTTAGAAGGCAAGATGGAACAGCATCTATTTGCACATGTCATACGCATACACGACATTCAATCCATTACAATTAATCTATTCTCTGTTGAGGATCTTCCTCTATAGAGAATCACTTTTCTCTTTAATGTTTGAAGTTTTAAGTAGATTAAAAGCTGCAATTGTTCATTTTTTTTTTAAATAAATGCTTTAACATTTCAGAAATTGTATGTACGTGCTGATCTCTCAAAGATCTTTATTATTTTTACTTGAGTAATTCAATTACTGACTTAATTCACTTGCATCTAAATAATGTATTTTTAAAAAATGACCTTCAATTATACTTATGCTGCAAAAATTCAAAAAAATAACAAGCAATACGAGTAAAAAAAATTCGTGTCCAAAAAGTTAATTTTTCATAATTTAATTCTTTGTACTAACTTTGTAATTCTGTTTTCCTTCTATATGTCCGAACCATTTCATCTAAAAACTAATTATTTACAAAAATGTCCCCTTGTTTCAAATGTTAGAATAAAATTAATTGAACGATAATATTTTTATTTATAAACAGATAAATACTTTAAGAATTTGTTGAACTGATAATATTCAAAAGATATGATTGAGAGTTGTTTAATGCTTGCTAATGTCTGAAAAAAATAAGAGAATAAAATCACAATCACAAAACGCTTTAGCCATTATTATTAAAAAGTTTTAGCCGGTAAATGCAGTAAAGAACACAATAAACTACTAATTATCAGCGACATATCCTGTAAAATAGAATTTTTTTTTCCGTAACACAAAACATGAAGCTAATCTCCTCTCTCATAACAACTTGTTCAAGTAATGTTAATGAGGCATGTGTTTGTGACGTGTTGCTCTATATAAGAACCTAATAAATCAAATTTTATTTCACTAAGTTATAGATATTATATGTATGATATTCACTTGTTATTGTCATTTTTTATAGCTATCGTAATGCAAGATCAGTAGCTGATTCATGACACAAGTATGTGATATCTACTAATTTAAATACTCCGTCAATGTTGATATGTAGTATAAAAAGCTATTCGCACTGAAAGAATTAACATTTTTAAATCCTTCGTTCGCGTTATCTGTGACCGATCTATCTTCTCGAGACCGCAGAATGAATTAGCGTAATTGCTACATCGTACGATCATTATTAGCTTCCAGTGTATGCATCGCTGTACACCCTGAATAACTGAGCATTACATGGTAATCGTAAGCCCCGATCGGTGCGCAAGCCTATCAATTGAAAGTAAATTCATGAAAGTCTTTATTACTTATTGTGAAATCGTTTATCTTAAATGATTCGTTCCGTCAATAATTTTCCCACCTATAATCTCCGAATAACAATTACACGTGGTTATTATGTAGAAGCTAAATAGCTAGTGAAGTCTGCAAAGTCTGTGAATGGATATTTTTTATGTACGCATTAGTTGAAAGAGAAAAGAAGTATCCCGTTGTTCTGTTGTATTCAAATATCAATATTTTCCATTGCATTGTTAATATTAGGTTAATATATATTAAATGATGTTGTTTCAACTAAAATTTTTAACGCGTGAAGTTAATTTAAAATATTATACACAGTATAATATTTATCGAATATATAACCGAGAAGGGGTTGATTCCATATGAAAGAGTAAGAAAGAGAAAGGATAGAATAAAGCTTTTTCATTTAAGGCTTTGTTTGAGAGAAAATCAAGTTTGAAAATTTACCAACTTATAGTTAAATTTAACTAATTCTGGACTAATTGTTCCATACTTCTATAAAATTTTTTCTATCTTTTTTAAAATTTTTTTGTACCATTTTATAATTCGATTTTATTTTTGACAGCTTCCGGAAAACTTGGTCACTTATGGGCCGATCTGATACCTACACTATCAAAAAGTTAGCTATACATTTTGTTTGTGATATAAATCTGTTTCTAATATTAATAGTGATTACTTTACTTTGAATATTTTAATACATTATATATAAAAAATGAACATATCTATCATTCTATAATATAGCTTAAAAGTATGTAGAAATTAACATGTAGCGAAATATTAATCTAAGGATGCGGTAAAAATATATTTAAACTTTCATATGATGTTTATTGTATATCACGAATCATCGATGACTTCAGAAAATATCCAAGAACGTATCACTAAAAATTTCTAAAAATTAGAAAGTTTTTCATTAAAAAACACAATGAATCATAGATTGTTTAGATATAAGTTTTAGTTTACTATATTTATAGTCAGTTTATTATATTATATTGTATATTAGACATCATATTATCATCTAAATTGTATATTAAAATGTCAGTTTATTTAGTATATTATACATTAAAACTAGTTCATTGTATAAATATTATATGTCAAGATGTCAAATTAGATGAGTCACTTCGTATGAAGGATAAAACGATTTTACCATCTCTGTCCTTTCAAAACCAAGATTCTTTCCAATCAACAAACCGCAATGTAAGAAACAAATTTAACAAAACGGTGACACTTGTACGAACAATTCTGAACGAAAGAAGAAAGGGATCACGCAAGATTATCGCTTTAAAACACTTGCGTTGAGCGGGGTTCTCACACTCACGGGGCAATCTTTCACATTCTACGCATACTTGCGCCTACCCAGACCCATTCTAGCAGATAGGTGGTATAACCAAGGCGAACTGCACAGCTCAAGCTTGAGTTCGAGCTACGCTGTAGGAGCCTTGGCAGTTTCGCGGAAGCAACAAGCTGTTTATGGCTGCTCCTTGCGCTCTTCTCGTATAGCCTTTCCCCCTTTCTCCCTTGGCTCACGGTTGAGGACGAAGTTGTTGCTGCTGTTGCTTCTCGCGCGTTACGTCTCCTTGATATCGGTCCTCGCACACCGGGAACCGGCACTCTCTCCTTTCTACAAAAGGGTAGATTATGGAGAAAGAGAGCGAGTAAGAAAGTAATGAAGAAGATAGTGAGAAAGAGGGAGAGAGAGTTAGAGAGAGAGAGAGAGAGAGAGAGAGAGAGAGAGAGAGAGCGAAATCATGGGGGAGCCCTCCAGGGAGTAACCTTCGGCGCGAACAGCGTGCCAAGTGGCTGTTTACATCAATTTTATCGCCGATTTCTGAACCCTGCTGTCGGGACAGATTTCACATGATCGCGTCTCGTCGCATCAAATAAATCGTAGACACATATGTATGTATGCACGTTGGTGAAGCACGAGCAATGCCACAGTAGGGTAAATCCTGCGTCGTGATTTCGTACGCGTAGACGGCAACAGACAAAACACACTCGCGAGTCGAGTCAAACAAAATACGTAGGTACATTCGTATGTATCTGGAACGATCGTACGTAGCAAGTGAGAGAGAGATCGCGATACTCCGAGTAACGTGTTTGACAAGGCTGGAATGCAGAGTTTGAAACGCTCTTTTTTTTCGAACGTGTCTTAATTAAAACTTTTGTTCTAAATGTAGTCCGGATAAAGGGGAAACGTCTGTTTCGCCCATGCTAACTGGAGCAGGGTGTAATAAATACTTCTCAGACATGCTAGCCCAACTCGACTGTATAAAGAACACTCGAGGCTCGAGCGTGTGATGTACATTAATTAAAATCTTAGTCATAAAATTTTTCCTTGGCCTTCGACGCGGGGAACGTTCTTGAATGTGCGCTTCTCAACACACCACGACAGACCGATAGAAGAGTCTATTTGTCATAGGAGGGAAGACAATCGGCGTGGAAGACGGAAAAACGAAACCGGACGGAGTTTATCGGTTCGTATTTCATGGAGGAATTTATCTCCGTAAAGCTACGAGAGACACGACAATCAAAATCCTTGCCTGAAACTTTATCGATCGCGCGCCTCGCGTGATTCATGTATTCGACATGCAATTCCTGATCACCCTACGGAGTGTCCAGATAACAGAGGGAGGACGTGTCCACGGGTGTACGCCGAGAAGCATGCACCGATGACCAGGAAAGGCGATAAAGGGAGACGAAAGGACACAGCGGAGCGGAGCGAACGAGTGAGAGAGCGGCAAGTTCGGTATACGTTCGCATCTCCGCAACCCGTTGCATCCTTCTATCTAAAGCACGAGCCACCTCTTCCCCCTACCCAGTGCTTCGTCCTGCTGTACACACCAGTGTCGGGATAGAGGGTTGCTCGGGAGCCGATCTGGGACGTGTGCTGGGCAGAGGCGAATACGAGGTGGCCATAGAGCGGGGTAAGTCGTAAGACGGCGAGCGAGAGCCAGCCACTGGGAGAAAGACGGAATGATATACATGCACACGTATACATATAATAGAGAGACAGAGAAACGGTGAGAGAGGGATGATCGTAGGTGAGAGAACGAAGCGAAACAGAGATAGAATTCGAAAGACGGCTTGAGGTCCGTGGTAAGAGAAGGGCAAGGAGGAATACAAGGCGGAAGGAAGAACGAGAGAAAGAGAGAGAGAGAGAGAGAGAAGTAGTAGGTGGAGAAGCGGTGGAAGGAGGAGGTGGCGGTTCGGGTAAGAGAGCGGAGGGAGTACCGTTAATTCCCCGATACAATGCTCATATCACCTTCCCCTCTCCCTGACCACCCACCGCCGCCACCTTCGAATCGTCCCTCCCACCTTGCAGGTTCGCCTCGCGGACGTTCCTTGTCTTACTGGCAAACTTAATCGATATTTCACAGTTTCTTACCCCCTCCGGTCCCTGCCTTACCATCCCTTTCTTTCTCTCGACCTTAGACATCCTCTCTTTCCAGCTTGGGCCGCTCTTCGTGTCCGGCCACAGAAAGCGCGAGGAGGAGGGTGGTATCGTTGATCGAACAGAGAGAAGGAGAAGCATCTTCCTTCCCTCCAATCGCACTTCCGAGAGCAGCATGGGGCAGCGCCGGAGCGCGCCGCTGCTGCCTGCGGGAACACTGTGTGCGAGTTGCAAATATCTATCTGCATATTGTATTACACGTCACGATAATGTACGCCCCTGGCTAAGACTTTCTCCCTGCCTCCTACCTTCTCTCCTTCTCCGTTTCTCTTATTTCAACGGCCCAGTGTCTCTTTCTCTCTCTTTCTGTATCTCTGCTGCCTTCTCGTGTAAACAATTACTTTTAACTCCCAAAATACCGTCTTTGTCCATGGTCTACCATAAAGAAATACGTACGTAGCACCGCTCTCCACCTGTTCTCAATCATCGCATCAATTCGTTATTTTTGTTTTTTTTTTGACACTTGTTAGTGCCAGAGTAAAAACAGTGCAACGAAAAAGTCACGCGTCATCAGTAGATGTGTAGAAACCACGAAAATCGAAACACGCGTTATAAAACAAGCATGAGAATATCGAGCACGTCCCTTTGATCGCTTCGTTCCGATTAATTGACATTTTAATCTCTCGCGCTGGAATGACGTGCTACGCACATCGAGAATTTTTTGTCCCAAAATTGCAATACTTTCTCAGTTTTAAGTACATTTAAGTATAATCCAAGCAAAACAAATAATAAATTTATTATTTTTCAATAATTTCTATCCAGTGATTTCATATCGACGAGTTCGAAGAGAAAGCGACGAATTATTGTATACGGTTTGGTCACTCTACGGTATGGTTCGCAATCAGTTGCTAGCGTAAGTGGTTAATAACAAATAAACTCACCACTTTTCAAGATCTTTTGCTTCATTTCAGTTTCTCTATATTTGGGTATCGCAGCAAAAGCACCGCACCGTTTGCGTTGTTCATCCAGCCGTCAGGACGATCCGCTTCATTCTTTACCGTCGAGCGCCACGACGACGATGTCTCATTATCGTAATTGGATGCAACGCGCTCCCATCGGTTGAGTCACGACGAGGATCGCTATACTAGCTGTTGATTGGCTGCTCCTTCGCGAAACTGTACGTGCTACCTGTTAACAAAAAGGAGAAATTACGCATCCGCGATAGTGCGAAGGAGGACGTAAAATCGCGAGTGAAAATGGTCGCGAAACGACGACTGTTTTGGAAGGTGCCGTTCCTCTCTCGTATACGGGATACATATTTTCCAGAACAATGGCGAAACGATTACGAAAGAGGAGCTTTCGTGTATATATTATCACGTGCTTCGATGATGATTTAAGAAAGCACGGCGCGGTTTCATTCTGACTTTATTATCTTTGATATATCATGCCCAATAATGGAACTAGCGAAACTGCAATTTTCTTATTTTACAGACACATAACGCTCGTAGTTCCTACGTAGCGAATGCATTAAAGGAGCAACTTCCGGGAAGATTATTCTCGAGAAAATCGAATTACATCGTGTCACACTTTTCCTTCGCCACGAACATCGAACCGTATTATTTCCGGTAGGTATACATCTATATTCTTGTACCCGTTCCATCTTCGAATAACTAATTTGCTACAGGAATATTTTACAGTCAATGAATTATTCCATCTATTATTGAAATATTTCATGTCTGAGACGTGTATCGTGACACATTAGAATGAATCATTAATTGCTATTCTAAAAATAGACGCGTCACCTGGGAACAAACTTACTTGACACCGTTGAAAATCGATAAAAATGTAATTTCGAAGTAACTGTCCAAGAGTGAACGGGAAGTAGATATTGCTCGTGAGAAGAGAGATCTTCGATTCAAGAGTACCAAAAGGGGGTGATGACTGCGAAGGGTTGAACGGCCGATATTCGCACCACACATTTAATGCACCATTTATAGCATTAGCGTATCTGGCTCTCCTACGCAAGTGGATGGTGCTTTTAGCCCTATGGATTTTCAGATTAAACTTAAACGAAAATTTGTATCATGTACTTGTACTCTGATTTTATTAATTAGGTCGAAATCTGTCGGCTCGAATAGACTCGTAATCTTACATTTCTTTCTTTTTATTACTTTAATTCGAAAATACATGTACAATACAGTTTCTCACATAGTGTGTATTCAAGAGAAAGCAATTCATTGGTTAGAATACTAGAGACGTTATCACGATTTATGTTCAAATATCTTGCGTATATAGCTCAATAGTATAAACTATTCACATTCATAATGGCAGGTCACTATATGGAAGTATTATACATATTTGTACAATTTTATATCACGTAATGAATATTCGATCGATTTGTCGGATGTTAATTACCTTTGAAATATCAAATTATCACGGTTTTTGATTTTGATATAATATTTTTAAAAATTTTAATTAATAATTTAAACATTGCTAATAATTTAAAATTATTATAAAAAATTATTTGTAACCATTAAATTGTTATAAAATGATTAGTTTAATCATTATTATTATTGCAATTAATACGTAGATATTTAAATATATTAACTATTTAATACTAACATAAATATACTAATTAATTTAAATACTAATGTAAATAATGCCAATACTGATAATGTTATAAATACCATTAGGTATAACATTTAGTAATTATGAAATATTAGGTATTAAAATAAAAGATATTAAAGTACTCCAATATCATAAAATTTACAAAATTATCATATCTACATCACGTATTAATTAAATATAAATAGGATTCAGATTTGGTGTGCTAATCGATACATTATCGATCAGAGGGAAAGAGGTAAAAGGCGAAAGTTTTTGGAGCGAAGTTTTTGGTGTAAAAGTCAAAGTGTCGGCCGGCCCCAATTCCAAAGCATTCCATCGAACACTTAAACATGGTACCCTATCTGGACTTTTCGAACTTCGTGAGAGACACAAACGGAAAGTACAGGAGGCTCGATAGTCGCATTCGTCTAGGTATCTCGTAACGTAAGAGAGGAAAGATAGCCGACGACAGAGAAGCGAACAGATAGAGAGTGAATGTGAGAGAAGGAGAAACAGAAGGAGGAGAGGGAGAGACAAGAGGAGATCCGTTACTGTCAAACAGTGGCGGCCGTCGGTGCCGCTTCTACCCAAGCACCTTGTGCACGTGAATCAATAGCATTAACCCATTCCATCCTATCAAAAGGGGTGAGGTGGGTGGCCCGTTGGGCGAAGGAGGAGAGGGTGCAAAGGGGTGGCAATAGTAACAATCCTGAGGTATTTAGCCGCTCGCCCCCAGGACAGCGAGGGAGCCAAGATACCGCTAAGACCGTTCGCGTACTGTGTAGCATCCATCCCATCGCGCAGACCCCCTTTCTCCTTCTCTGTTTCTCCGGCTCCCTCTTTATCCCTCTATCGGTATCTGCTTCTATCTGTTCATTCCTCGTTTCACCCTCTTCCATCCCCGAATGTATCGTGGTGTATTCTCATACGGACTCGCTCTGCCCGTGGCTCTTGAATCGTGTGTTAGATGCACGTAAGTGTGTCCATACCGGGTGATCAGCTGGAAAGCTTCGTCCCGTAGTGGAGCGCCGCGCCGGGTCAACGCTTCTGAATTCACCAGCACGCCGTTTCTATCATTAAAATCTTCGACAGGACTTACAGGATTGTTTCGCGTAATTTTCTGGACCACGCTTGATGCTATTGGACGAGACGTTCCAGCGATGAAAATCTACCGGTTCCTGACTAGGTTATGCTAACAATGAAGTAGACTCTTGTTTGGAGCGACCTGATAATTTAGGAAAATGCATAGTGTTGTTCTATGGCAATTTCTGTTAAATGGAATAATAAATATATTTTATAAATTAAATTAATCATAACGTAAATTATATAGATGTTAAATATATAATTATATATATATATTAAATAATGAAATAGATAGTTTATTACTCTCAGTTGTTTATAAAAATATAAATTAAGACATTACATACAGTATCAAATCCTAAGTCTTAACATTATATTCTTTACAAAAATTCATAATGAATCTATAGCGAAATGTGTAATCTCAATCATCAGTATCATATCCACGCGCATTTGAATGATTTTCGAAAGTTTTTTTTCCTCCAAGGAAGTTCTTAATTCAATTTTATTATTCTTTTGTTTTATCTTAAATCATAGAATATTTATTATATTTTATATCATTATATAATGACGCATGCTTCCTTCGCTAATTAATTAGACAAAAAAAATATTATCTCTTTATACTGTATATGACAGCTTTAATATTTGTCATAAAAATTAATAAGTTCATTGTGAACGTATAAGAAAAAAATAAGAGAATGGTTGAAATGAAAACTAATTTATTACTTCAATTTGGTATAAACATTCTCAATTATAAGAGTTATGTCAGTTTTTCAATATTACATATAATAAATACAATATAATTTCAGTCTTATGCAATATTACATATAATAAATACAATACAGGAAAAGAACTATTTTTCTTTCTAATAATTATTCTCTAAATTTCACATAATAGAATATACTGAATAACAGAATAAGTTGAAAAAGTTTGAAAAAGAATAGTTCGATAAAAAAAGGAATATTTTATTAATATAAGTATCGTTAAAATAAGCATAAGTATCGTAAAGTATAATTATTCATTAATATTTTCCTGATTGTTTGTTTCCATAAATGTTTATTATAATTGATATAAATGATTCTTTGTTATGTTCTTTTTTTCTTATTATATATTATATATTACTTTTTTATTTTAATCATATCCCAAAATTATTAATAATTATTTTAATAATAATATCATACTCATTACAGTATTAAGCTTATTAAAAACGAGAATGAAAAATTCTATAAATATCCTCTTCATTCATTTCTTAAAATAAAGTCAGGAAGTTTAAGACGGACTTAAAACGGAAAAGGACTGTGCAATCTTCCTATGTTTATTTTTCGCAATTTTATCTGACTATGAAAAAGTAAGAAACGAATATGAATACAATGTATAAAGGAGAAATGATATTAACATTGTTGAAAAATATGGTGTATTTTCTCTTAAAAGATTATTTATTTGTTATTTATGCAGCAGTTTTATTTTTTGACATTTGAAAGTTAAATAAAAAGACTTGTACTTACAATCGCGTCTATATAGAAATATTAATAAGACTGTTAATTTAATGCAAGGTATTTCGTCTGATGAAATTACTTTTGTTGTAAATATGCTTCGTCTGTTTGTTTCTCTATAATATTTTGCATATTTCATGTTTATGAGATATTTCTTATCTCGTTTTCTGAGTCATATTTTAAATATTTATTTCAATTGTTAATTCGTAAAATGCATGAATGTAAATTATAACATGTAAGTATACAATTATCATATTACAAATAAATGGCATGAATACTTATTAGATTTAGACAAATTATATTGAAATATTATAAAATATTAGATACTATATTATATGCATAATATGTTCTTATTGTAATATTACATCAAAATTATTATCATTAATATATCTAACAAACTTAAATAATGCTATATTAATTACATAAATCTCAGTTATTTGATAATAATGATTTCATTAATACATGTATACTAATAAAATCACATATATAGTTATTCTGTTAGTTTTCTTATTATTACCCTGATATGCATTACCGTGTATAAATATTTCTAAATTATTGCAATATAAAATACAATTCAAACGAATCTCTTTGATTTAATTTTACGTATAGTTAATATATACATTTAATATATACAATTAATATTAATTAATATTAATAAAAAAACTAATATTATAATAATTAAATGGTAAAACAACTTTAAATATGTCTGTTCATTACGGAATCATTTTAAAAAGACTAAAATATGTATCTTTAACTACATTGAGAAAGTTTATACAAGTTGCTTTTATGAAGCATCAGTTAATTATTAGAAATGAAGGTGGAACTTGAAAATGTAGAAAAGTAACGTTCGTCAATCATAGTTACTGAAATGTAACAAAAATATCCATCTTTTAATGATCTAAGTATTTGCATTAATTATAAGTATTCAATTATTTATGTATGGTAGTGTATATTATTACTAGACTGCGGATTTTTATACATTTCAAAATTTTCATGAATATAATTAAACAAATGTAACTTGAATAAAAAGTTATTTATATTATTATAATTAATACTTTTCTTTGGATATCATATGTGTTGTATTCCTTCATTTTCGATTTTTCCATTTTGCATAAAAATTCGCAGTCTAATTATTACGTATGTAGGTACTGTTTAAATTTTATTTTGTTTTGAATGAAATGAAGCGAAGAACACAAATACTACATATCATCTGTTGTACATATAATGCATCATTAACTCATTAAAATCACATCGTTTGCTATCACCTTGACAATAAAATTCTTCTTATGAATTATTTCTAGACACGAAATATTATTTGTATCTTCTGGTAAAACGAATTATTGCCCAATGAAACGAGAACAGAAACGAGAACAGAAACGATCATTTAGTCAATGAATAGCACACCATCCGTAATCCTGAAAATCAAGGCGATCGTGCAGAATATCGATAGCGGCGAATGCTTCTGATCTTTTCATTAGTCGAGCACAGGATCGTATCACGCTTTCGTTGTTGTCCCGGTAGGCGACGTTTACGTGTAATTTTTCGTATTACAGTTAGTTCGATTCGCAGAAGAAGAGAGAGAAAGAAAAAAGGAAACAAGAAGGGAGGAAAAAAATGGAAACGGGGATGAGGCGAAAACGAAGGGAGACGAGAAACAAAATGAAAACGGGAGAAAGAAAGGAAGCAAGGAAAAATATGAACGAAGCTCGGAAGAATGGCATTAATGCAGCGATCTGTGCAGTCTGGTAGAGCGGCGTTTCTGACTGTTGGTGCCGCAATACGCTCGCTTTGGTGCGGCCAGTAGAAGCGTGCTAGTCGCTTTTGGATTTAACCAAGACCTTCCTTGTTCTAGCGAAGTGGAGCCCAGCAGAGCCCAGTAGAGCGCAGTGAAATGCGTCGAGCATTCGGCTCGAGCAAACCACTCGAGTATGACATGAATTTTTTTGGCTCTCCTACTTCTCCACCTCGTGCCTCCACCTCTTCATCCTCCTGATCCTTCTCCACCTCCGCTGCTGTGCTGCACTTCCACTGAAAGTATCGCACGAAAGAGCTACCTGCTTTTTTTCCCCCCTCGTTGAAATTCTCACTCTTTCGTCCGCGCAACTAAATGGTAAAAATTAATTCAGGCTCTATTAGTTTCTATTCTTCTCCGTATAATGTCCCGTAGACAAGTTGTGTCACTAATACACCGACGCTGAGATTATGTCATTTCATGTCAGTTACCAACATTCGTCAGTTCCAAGTATAACTTTTATTAACTTGTTAACTGAGTAGATAAAATTAAGAGACGATGTGTATACCCGTCAAATACAGAGTAAATGCAATAACATCGAATTGAAATATACGATTGTTGCTTTTTTATAAAAGAAATCAATAATTTTATTGCTCGAATTCAGTGACATTATTGGTAAAACTTGAACATTTATAATTTTCTTGCTTAAGAAAGAAATCAGGAAAATCGAATACGTCCATATGAAAAAACATGCTGGATATTGAAAATTTAATGTTTTTTTTTCTAACTGCGAAAAGAATTAACAAAAGATATTTTGAAATTATTACGAAGTTACCACAGAGCTAAATAAATATTTTATTTCAAAATAAATTTCGAGAAATTACAATTTTATTTTACTAGCAATTCACTGCGTACAGATTTTTTCAAGTGAATTTCTTTTTTCTTTTTATTTCTTGTGATCTTAAAATATTTTAAAATATCTTTTTGCGAATATTTCTTGCTTTTCACTGAAGCAAAATTTTGTAAAATATACAAATTAATGGCAAATTAATTAAAACATTTCTAACTACTATGGGTAATATTTACAAATTTGAATTAATAGATATCTATATATGAAAAAAATTTAGGTATTGAATATCTTCTTCAGAATTAAGTATATTTATTTATTTACAATTACATGTACGACTTGTTAATCCACTTGCTGACTTTAAATATCGCTGCTAGAAATAACAATAATTTATCTATAGATTTGGAAGAATATTTTTTATGACTTGTAACTCAAAACTTTGAATTATTACAAATGCTAATTAATGTTATATTAGCTTTTCGAAAAATTTTTTCAAAGATTTATTCTACATCAAATGAATCAAATGAAGCAAATATTATTATATTTTTAATACTTTTAATATTTTTTAGGTAGATGACTATATGTATTTCCAGTAATCAATATTTTGTATCCAGTAATTAATGTTTTGCTTAATGAAGTTTACTTGAATTCAAGCAATTAGAAATCGTTTTCCCAAAATGAATCTATTTATTTGAATTATATGTATACTTGGGAAATATTCTTTCTAAGTTTCAGGTGAAATTGAACTTCCTTCAATTGTTCTTTGATTTTTTGAAAGAAACAATAATTGTTGTGTAATATAATATTATTTCCACTTTTGTGTTTGCTAATAAACTTGCTTAAATAGAATTAAATTTTGGTATGCGCTTTTGACTAACAATGAGTTAAAGTCTTGAAATTATAACGTAACGTAAGAGTCATTTTTCCTTTAAAATAATATTATTGTAAACTAGAAAATCAAACAAATTATAAATTAATAATAATAATACAAATCAAATAACATCGACACACATATTCTTAATGAGATTCTGAATGTACTTACTCAAACGTTGATAAATACATAATATGAGGCAGAAAATTAATTTTGAAAAGTAAGCTGTTGCATCAAATATAATATATACAATAAAAAATATATATACAATTATATAATATATTATAATATATAATTATGTATAATTATATAAAGAATAGGTCATTTGAAGAAGATTGTACTTGTCAGTACATAGTTTCGAGTCATAATCTTAATAATTAATGAATGCGTTACATAATAATAAATGATCTTTATTTATTAACTGATTAGCAATATCTTACACGGTACAGATTATGTTGGCATTTAGATTTTACAAATCCAATTACGCGTAAGTTAAATTATACAAACAGTTATAATATTGTAAAATGTTCTTTACAAATATGTTCCAATATAAATCTACATGATTAAAGAAAGTTTTAACAAAATACAGAACTGAAACAATCGTGCAATTAGTAACTGGGGGAGATCGTGACGTCCACGATTGAAATATCGCTTGAAAACTGTATGGATGATAATCCAAGAGAGATGGGAAGGCAGACGATTTGAATTTGCAGAAGTCGATGATGCCGGATGTGGACTGCGGTCTGTGTCATGCATCAGCAATTCACATCTCTTTCACAGTTTCATTGTTTGTGTCAAGGCAATCCTGGAATCCCACGTCTACGAGGTCCATTCCTATTACAAAGAATGCTTCGATATTCGTCCCATTCCGGAAATACGTTTTTACTATTTTGCACGTGAATGATTGGTTTTTCATTATTTGTATCCATACCCTTCATCATCTCTTCCGCTGTGCCGCGAGTTTTATCGCCCAGCGTTTTTTGTTCTCCGTCTGTAATGAGGCGATCGAACATTCGTAGAACGATCGAAATTTACGCAAAACCAACGTAAATGGTAGACACTTGCTTTGTCTTTGGTATTTGATGAAGAATTTTACGATGCGAAAATAATGTGATTTTTATACAAATTCATGTTTTCTAAAAAATAGAATTAAGAGATTTGTATCAACTACCAAATATAACAAGTATCACTTTTTGGATATTTTGAATTTTATACATTTTTATAGATTCAAGTTTTCCATAAATGCAGAAAAATTTTAAATATTATTTTTATATTATTATAATATTATTATAATATTTCTACAATTATATTTTCAAGTTATAACTTTTAATATTCTAAATTCATATTTCTGAAGATATAATTAAAAAAATAGAATTTTTATAAAAGAAATTTTGGATATTTTATATATTTAGGTATTTCATAATATGTTTTCATTTAATAATTATGTTTGTATTATATGCATTTATTTTATATAATACATACGTAATCTAATTGAAGATTTTTATTCTATTGTTTATCAGTTTTTATTTATTATTCTGACTACAATATAGATCTATTTTTTTATTTTACAACATTCAGAACGAATCAATAAGACCTATAACAGTTTTTTTTTTATTGATAGATAATTTTCTTTATTTTATTTCGTATTTAACACTAGAACTACTAAAATCAACACTAGAACTACTAAAATGGCCGAATGACTAATTTTTAATTTAATAGAAATTTTATAAATGTGAAACGGTATTTTTAGATATGTAAACAATTTTTTGTAAAAGGTATAAATAAAAGTTTGCAATCTATTATTAATTTTTTTTATATTCAATCTATTATTAATTTTTTCTATATTTTTTACTTTAATGACCCTGATGGAAATTTTATGCTTTAATTGTCGATAATTCTAGTATAAAAAAACTTATATTGAACTGGATGTAATGTAATTTTTTTATATTTTATGATATTTCTGATACTCGTTAAGTTCGGGAGAAACTTTCAGAGAACTATTTCTGTAATGGATATTTTTTGGCCCGTTGCTCGACTTCTACATATTTGCTAGACAAAAATTTTCTCAGGTAAATTAAAAATATATATAATCGATTTATGACAACGTACTGAATGAATATCTAAAGAAATTAAATACATCTGATACATTTAGCAGTTTTTCATTCACTCAAAGTCATCTTGATATGTCAGAAATTGCATTCATTTGATGAATCTCTTCATTTAAAACGTTTTTTGATATAATCAGTAAATAGCGTTATTTTAGGGTAAGGTAATAATTTTTATTGATTTATTTTATATAAATATTACTTGACGAAATTTTTTCCGAGAATTATAATTATAGAAATTATCAACTATTCTAAATGAAATATTAAAATACTTATATATATAGTCGATACATAAACTTCTTAATATAAATAATTGCGTGGAATTGTACTTCTCTTATGCTTTATAGCATTAAATGAAAACTGCGAATGTTTTAGAATGAGAAAACGCATCTTTGTCGTCAGTATATTCGTTCTTCCTGAATATTATTTATGTCGTTTCAAAAAGTTTCAACATATGTTTGTATTCCGCTATTATGTATCAAATTAAAACTAATCTTCACGAAGTACGAAATAAGAGGCTTTTAATTACAAAAAAAAAGTAGGGAAATATATCTCTATGAAATAATAATAAAAATAAATCTTTATTCTTTGTTTTTAAACTAAAATATTCATTTTCCTATACAGTTATCATTTATTGCAATACATTTCCGTCAACGTTGCACGAGTTTTTGTAATCTGTTCATGAAAAAATCAATATTTTTTCCTTCCATTGTATCCAGTGCCTTTCATCTATTTGCGAAATTAAAGAAACACTTGAAGAATCAATATTTCAGCTATGACGAAGAGGTGAAACCTTCCTCGAAAAAATGATTTTGAGAAAAAGACATTGACTTTCTCGACGAATGATTTATTGTACAAAAACTGGTGCAGCGTTGGCGGAAATGTATCGCAGTAATTGATGATTAGGCAGAAAAATAAGTAAATAATTTCAGAAATATAAAATAAAAATTTATTCTCATTATCGTTTCATAAAGGTATGTCCTTCCATTCATTTTTTATTTAAGTGAAGACAAAACTTTTCAGTTCAGTTGAGTAAAATATTCAAATAACAGAGCCTTCTGATAATTGAGGTCCCGTCATTAATCTAAAAATTAACATTCTACGTCAGTCATAATTACCAAAAGCTGTTAGGAGTTTATCGATCAGTTATATCCAAATTTGAGTTACTCAAACAGGAAAGGAGAAAAACGGAGGAGAAGAGGAAACAAATAATATGAACGTCTTTATCGAATTATTCTTGGTATGAAAATTATATTCAGGATCGGTGACGCGAGCTTGCACGTTTATAAGTGTAACGAAATCTGGTCAGCTAAACGAGTCGAGCAGTGAAATCGAAGTCGACGAGGAGGTCGAGAAGGTTAATGGTGTA
Organism: Melipona beecheii; assembly: GCA_032399605.1. Taxonomy (NCBI): domain Eukaryota; kingdom Metazoa; phylum Arthropoda; class Insecta; order Hymenoptera; family Apidae; genus Melipona; species Melipona beecheii. The sequence goes on along the minus strand of JAUCMO010000082.1, from coordinate 2,280,241 downwards.
CGCATACGTTAAATGTGTAATGGTTAGCACGTAAGCCGTAGGGCTGCCAGCACCGGAGTCCGCACCGGGGGTGAAATTACACGCGAGGCGTCGGGTCAGGCACGTGAAGAAACGTTCGCGTGCGTTCATTCTTCGCACATGTACGATTTAAAAAATCCAGGCCGCGCTTTCATTTCTTCCCACACCCTTAATCCCTTTGGCCAGACTCGATAATTCGACGGATATCCATCGACTACGGTCGCGTATCGGATTGTTACACGTGGGCTCTGTCGAGTGTATTCCGAGATTTACTTCGCAGAAACGTGTTACGTGGACAATCCGAATGCGTGTAGAGGACAGGTAAGACTTGTTATAAGCTCCGACAAGGAGGTTACCTAAGAGGTATTTCATCAAGAGGATGGAACAAAATCTCGATTACTTCGCGTACAGAGTTTTATATTTTTTAATACCTCCAAGATATCAAGAATACATTGGCGTGTCTGTAAACTGTTTCATTTCCAAGTTATTTGGTAAATAAAGATGTTTATTTGTTTTCACGATTCATATAAATATTTCGATAACTACATAATACGATACATAAAATGTATGAGTATTGTTTAAAAATGACAAATGACATTTATATTTGATTAGCTTCTAAAGAAGACACTGTTCAATTTCATATTATTGTATTATTATAAGAACAAAGAGGTATTATCGAATAGGTAATGAAAAACAGTAAAATAAGATATGTTGATTAATTAAAATACTCAAATATTCTTGTTTCTTTATATGAAACGTCTTTACGTTTTTTAATCTTCCGAAGATTGCTGTTGATCTATATACTTATGTATGTAAGAATTTCGATTAGATTATTTTTAACTTGTAATGATTTATTATTATTATTTATATTTTTAATATTCGTTAACAGAAGATAACTCTTGTATGATGTATTAAATATCCATTCAAAAATAATATGAAATGATGATAATTCAGAATCATTTGTTCTTCGAGAAATGTCAAACTTCTAAACTTCAAAACTAATTCGAAAACTAATTTTTGAATAGTAGTAATTGTTAATCATTTATTGTTAAAGAATGATGTTTATAAAGTAGAATCAATATTCTTGTTATTTTTAATTTATAATTCTAAATAAAATCTAAGAACTTCCTCATAGGGACAATTAAGAAAACGTTTCCAGAATGTATAATCACGTTATATTTTTATATGTTTCTATGTGTGCTAAATATACTATATTATTTATGATGAATATTATAAATATTTTATGATCTTTCCTCTATACTCTTTTTTTAGATGTTTTAGTTTTCTATTCATCCGCAAATAAAATATATTGATTATTTTATGTAATTCTTTTCTTATAATTAGTATATTTAATTAATTCATTTTTTAAATTTCATCCTATATTTTTATAATACCTATATAGAGTGCGAATTTTCATGTAATTATATTTACATGAAATTTTAAGTGTAATATTGTACATAATGCATATAATATAAAAAAATACATAATCATATAAAAATACATAAGATTATCCGAATTATAATACTTTTTATAATTCTTTAATTGTATTTTTAAAAATATGAATTTGCATAGAAATTAACCTTCTAATAAATATATATCTCATATTGCATATCTCATAAATATATGACGCCGTATTCATATTTTACTCAATAATTATAAATTGTATTTATTTAATTTTTGCACATATTCATATAATTTCCACGTAAAAATAATTTATCATTATATCTCTCAGATACACATGCTATTCTATTCGATTTGTATGAACTCTTACAGTTGGACACTTGTATCTAACATACATAGTGATAAGTATCCTGAAATAAATATTCAGCATCGCTTTACGTTAGCTTGTGAAAGAATCACGAACAATACTGTTTATTGAACGCGCGTCAAAGTTATTCGTACAACTCCACGTGTCTGTTGGTTGGATGAAGAATGGCAATGTTACATACGAACGCGATTCAGTGCTCGGGAGCTGAACTTTTCACCTAAATTCATGAATGCGCGAGTCGCGTATGTGCCGCTAAAAGTGCCACGTTACAACAGACCAGTTGCGCTTCCATTTGCGAAATACATATATCAACCACGAAATTAAGACGACGACACAAAAGCCTGACGCATTTTCTATCCACGCATTTACGCAATACTCATGTGTAAGCGTCGTAAGTGTTCGTAACGACCATTGTGCCCGGTCCATATTGCGACGCGGGGAGAAAAGTAATGGCAGAGAGAACAAACCTGCACGTGATGCGTCGCACACTTATGAAATAACCCGCTACTTTTGTCACCCCTCACCTCGCTTCGGCCCGCTTTCACCCCCGCGTCCTGCGTCGGAAGAAACGCGAAGGGTGAACGAGCTCACGTGCATGCGTGTACGTGTGCCAGTGTAGCTATGTATGCGTGCGTGAGTTTCACCGGGGTTGAAGAGCCGCCGCGGAGAGGGCAAAGGGTGGAATCGACGGAGGCGGAGAGGAGCCGATGGGAGGACTAGAGAGGAGGCAGGCTGCTTGGCATGAGAAGCGTTCATCAGCCCCGAGGTTTTAAATACGAAGCGAGGAAGGGAACTAAGGAAGAAACCACCCCGTCTCTCTACTCTACCAGTGACGGATTGATTAAAAATCTAAGGGGCGAAAATAACATCGGGCGCCTCCCCGTTACGCCACGCTCTGTTTCCTTCTTACTGATCTTCGAACGCGAACGGTCGTGTCTCCGTGCCTACTGTTTTTCTTCTTCCTTTTCTTTTTTTTTCTCTTTCTTTAGCATGTTCCGATTCACATCGCGGGCATTTCAATCGAATAAGCTTTCTTTCGTTAATCTTTGAGCATATCATTCACTGTTCTGTTCGTGTAAGGGGAGAAAAGCGATAGCGGTTGTAGTATTATCAATACCTTCGCATAACAAAATCAAGAAATAGAAGTATGTCATTTATAATTATACCACAATGTTTCAAATTTAAAGAATGTTATTAAAATGTCGCGAAATAAAAATGGACCGTCGATCTCGATAATCGGATATCGAATTTCCACGAATCGAATACTATATTTCCGGAGAACATCATCTAACTAACCAATATCGTGCCCAATATAGATTATCCTTCCTCCAAGACGCAGGTGTTTTCAATCATTCATCTGAGTCGAATTTTTCGAAGAATGATTTAGAACATGCTACGCTTAATACAGTTAATATGACAAATTATAGAGAAATAATTATTACACGATATTTCGCGAAGGAAGGTGAACCAGTTAAACAATATCCGAAAATAGTGGCTAACATCGGGAACGAAACGGTTCCCGTGCAAAGCTGAAAAGTAAAAATCGGCTCCGGGACGTTGGGTAGCTCATTGGCTTACGTAGCGGCTATGTGCAGTTTTAAATAGTCCGCCAAGGGTGGGTGGACCGACTACGGTAAGACGAGTACACCCCACGCTTTCTGGGAATAGGGGTTGATGTGGGTAAGTTGGATGAGGTGGGCGAAGACTAGCAAAGGAACGGGTCTGGCGCACGAGGGAAATAGGGAGAAAAAGGGCGAAAGAGATAGAGGCCGAGGAGAGTAGACGACGAGGGCTGTCGGAGATAAGACGCAAACGAACCCCCTTTCGCGTGTCTCGATCGATAGCTCCACGCGGAAAATTCGAAAGTAAGATGCAATTAAACAGCGAGCGAGGGTAAGCAAGAAAAGGGGTGAGTTTTCCAGCCCCGTAGGCCCTGTCCTCCCCACCCTACCAGCCCACCTACCCACCCATCCACCTTTCTGCTTTCCTCTGGTTCTACCTCTCTCTGGCAGCCCTCCGACTCCGCTGCCACCCCCCAGTACACCCTTTACACCCCCCCGCCAATCCACCACCTATCCCGCGAAGCTTTCCATCCTTCTTACTTTTCTTCTTCCACGGTGAATACTGTCCTTCTCTATTGGATGGTCCTTGCGCTGCTGTCTTTCTTTCATGCTCTCCTTGAGCGTACACGCTTCGGCCGGCGTCGTCGGCCCGAAGGGAAGCAACCCTTTTTCTCAACCCCCTCTAGTATTTATATTGAGCGTCTTAAAGCATCTCCCTGTCCTCCCCCTTTCTCTTTCGCCAGTTCTCTCTTTCCCTCTTTGCTGTTGCCCGAACAACTCCTTCCCCCTCGGCTCTCCTCCTCCTCCTCCTCGTCCTCTTCTTCTTCTTCCTCTTCTTCCTCTTCTTCCTCACCCCCCTCCCCTCGTGACGTCACTTTAAATACTCTTTTCGAGGGTGGTGGGTTGGCGGCTGATGGGTATAAGGGAATTGGTAGTCGTTGCCTCTCTAGAGTAGAGGGAAAATCATTCTGTCCCGTTTCTTACTCCAGTGTTTCTCTCTGTTCGCTCTTTCTTTCTACAGATGTCTTACCACGATTCTTTCTCCTTTTGCGTACACCACCTAACTTTCTCCCTCTCTCTGTCTCTCTTATTCCTTCTTTTCCCGCGTACTATCCCTATCCCGTCTCTTTCTCTTTTTCCTCCAGTTCCTTGCCTTTTTCTTTCTTCCTCTATCGTTTTCTGGACCTATCCTTGGCCATCTCTTTCTCAATCCGCCTGACGTCTTACAACGACCGATTCTTCTTTCTCGCTCCTTCTTCAACGTTATCTCACTACGCAACGAGAATTTGTAAATATTCTTGAGATCGGTCGCAGTGTACTGCGGGCAGTACATGGCGCATCCCTCTTATTCACAGAAGTCAGTCTCTTGCCTTGCTTGTCGGAGTGCATGTCGTTAGAAGCACACGACTTCATTTAGGTTCCTCTGACGCTGAATTGTGGAGAATTATGGACAGTAGAGCGTTCGTCTTGATATGACCAGTTTCGGACGTGGACTGCACGCTTGTATCTTATTGATTGCTCTCTGTTGTAATTAGTGATTCTGTTGAAATCAAAACTAGGTTACTTTCCTTTATCTTTGTCTCTATTTTATATTGATGCTTGATAATCTCTATGGAAGTACTTTTATAGAAATCAATAAAAATTTGAAGTGTCAAATTTTCCACAGGAAAATTTAGAATGATAAAATTTTCCGGAAATTGAATATATAATAAAATTTTAATGTAATCGAAATTATAAATATATGTTATAATTGCGGATAATTATGTATTTTTTTAATTTTTTCGAATATAACTAAGAAATAGAATTTAAAGAAAAATTTCTTTCATTATATTCTATGTTATAATAGAATTCGAGTTTCATATTATACGTATGAATTCATTTCATATTCAATCCAAATTTCACATTGTAATAAATATTCTTCAATATTTTATATATTTTTGCATGTTATATATATGGCATGCATTTTTGCATCCTCAAATTTTCTAAATTTCTTGCATTCTCAAATACATTAATCTATTCAAAAATCTTAACTTATAATTTCAACAGAATCGAATATAATTTCAATAATAATTTAATTAATTGAATAAAAATTTTATTAATATAAAATTATTACTAATGTTAATAATATTTATATAATATATATTAATATATAATTTTATAATAATTTTTATATTAATATAAAAACAATATTAATTAATTAATATAAACGATCAGTCAAAAAAAATATTTATTTTGATGTTACTGATGTGAATTACTAATTTTATATTTAAAATATTAAGAAAAGAATAGCAATAATAAACAATTAAATTCTTGAATAAATAAATAATTGAATTTTTTTGCAATACACGTAATTCCATGTCTAATATGTAACAATCTATAAATATATTAATAGTAAGCAGTAGTATTATCTGCAGTAAGAAATTCTGACAATATGCTTCCATTTTCCTGTTCCGGAATTTGCTACAGCAGTATTTATTTCTTCCGACTTGCAAAATGTTCTAGCTTCTTGCTATTTCCCGTTCAAAATTAGTACTTTTGAGGTTGGGTGACTGTAACGCCCACAGAAGGCACTACGTTCTTTTTACAACCGGATGCCTGCAGGTCTCCTCCGCAAAGCGTATATTGTTAAATACATAGCTTTATTTTGGTCTTTGGTAATCACCGAACATTTTCGTTTCGCTTCGTTCCTTCAAAGTTAAGCTTCCAATAATACTTTGCTTCGAAAATGGTAAAATCTAGACCAACCGTTATTCCATTAATTAATTCTCAATCATTCGTTGTAAAAATAAAAACATTTTTTTCTAATTTATGATCATTCTTCGATGAATGAAATTTCATTGGACATTATTTAAAAACGAACAAGTTCTCAATAAATGTATACTATTGTAAATGTTAATGTGAATTGGCCACCTAGTGCAATTCCATCAAAAGTTTGACATTTTTGTTTGTTTGTTACTTCCATAGTTATGGTCGACAAATATTTCTGTAAAATCAAATACTCTGTTAAATTTAATCTGAAATAAGTGCTTACTTCACACAGCTTCCACATTCATTTTTAATAAATAATTGACGTTTTATAAAATTTGTATAAATTTTCTAAGACATTAAGGTGTCTCTGGAAAATTAGTCTTCAGTGCTGCTTCCTTTTTTGTTCTTGTCCTTAATTAGTTATTCTATTAATTGTATGCTACAACTAAATTAAAAAAGTTCATTTGAATTCTATTTTGTATATTTACAATAATTTAGAATTGTCCAAATGTTTATGTACGATATATCTGTACGTAAAAGTTCAGTGATATAATGCTACAACGTTAATCATTATAATGTTCATATTTTAGTATTCCAGCTATAAATTTACGGTCACGATAAAATGATTATGAAAGAAATATTATAAAGAAACTATTCGTATCGTTAGGAACTGTGACACAGACTGCACGTAGTATGCTCACTTCTATTACATGGAAGTCTAGAAGTGCTCAGTGAAGTACACGTCATTAAAGACACACGGTTTCATTTAAATACCTAACTCTATTCAGTCTTGATTTCTTCTACTTAAATTGCTATGTAACAGCATGTTCCTTTCTTTGTGAAGAGAAACTTATACACACACAGATATGTCATTATTTATTTGACATTAGAATTATCGACGGCTAAAGTATAAAATTTATAGTAAAAAAATTAAACTTCAAGGAAAAACAGGAAAAAAATTATATTACAATAAAGCACATAAGCTTTTATTTATATATTTTTATTAAAAACATTTCAAGTCTCTAAAAATACACGTTATAAACGTATAAAATTTTGTAAATTATAAATCAATCATTTTAACTATTTTGATAACTATTTTAGTTTTAGTTAAAAGATATTTATTTTTTAATACTTACTTTTTCATTATTCATTTCTTTAGACTCGATGTTATCAAACTTCATACAAGTTAATTGTAAGACATATCTATAATCTATAATATAAATTAATTGACAGGATATATCTACAATAAAGGAAATAAACAAATTATTTAATTTATTTTGTGTATTAAATTATTAATTTATGATGTACAGATTTCACCAGGTCTTTCTTTTTTTATTTATAAACTCTTATGATATTTTATGTTTCTTTTAGAAAACGATAATATAAAACTCTTAAAATTCAAAATTATAAAATATCATGTAATTACTAAGATTATTTTATATTTATATTTAAATTATGAGACATTTAATATACGATATTACATAATATTAATAATATTGAAAATTTTTAATAATATTACATGTATCACATATAAAGTAATATTACATTATATGTCATCTATTGTATAATATACAAAGCGTCATCTTTCTCAGTTTATTCTATATCAATGTTGCTGTAATAAACATTTCAGTTTTGTAAATTAATAAAAATTAATATTAATAATCATTTCTGTAGTTTACATGTATATTGAAATATTAACATCTCATTTCTGTCATACAGTTGTAAATTTAAATTATAGTATATTAATATTAAATTGATGAATTTTCAATAAAATAAATTTCCAGCTAGTTTATGTCTTTTTTCAAAATAGTATTAAAGTTAAAAAAATATGATAATACAAAATTGTTATAATATGAAAACAAAATTAATCAAGTATATAAGATAATATTAATCAAATTTAATACATTTTGACTTTTGAAAGATTATTGACTTATTGACTTATTGACTGCAATTAAAACCTTTGATTAATCATTGTTGATAGATTTTTTCCCAGTAGTAATTTATCCTGAAGACCAATCTGTTATGATCACCTGTTATTACGATAAATCAAGCTTTCTAAATTAGATACTTGAAATTAATATTGATTTAATATTGGTTTGCTCGATTCAAGAGAACACAAATTATCACGTTTGATTGGCTTTGAGCTTTGCATTGATGACTAGTAAATATTATAGAACAGCAAAATTTTCAATAATATTAAAAATTTTTAATAATATTACATGTTTATGAGATCGATAATAATCTAATGTTATAAAATGTACGGTTATTCACATTCACATTTAAATACTAAATATTTAAACTGTCACAATTTTGTAAAGTGACAATAATAACGTCGTACAACAATAAACTTGGGTTTTAAAGTCTAAAGATTCTACTTTTAAAATGCATAATTTATTTTATTTTAAGATATTTTTACATTACGTAACGGGTAAGAAAATGAAAACACTTATCTTCTCGAAAATGTTATAAATTATCAGAATATGTAAAAATATTGAAAAAAATTTTTCATGATTGAATTTACGGATTTGAAGATTGAAGTGCCCTCTTTACAATGATTCCTTAAAACTTAATATACGACTTCTTTCGCCACTTTTTTAATTAAATTTTGAATAACAAGCGAATTTTCAGTGTTTTAACATACTATACAAGTTATAACATTTTCAAGAAGATGTTTTCATTTTCTCACTCGCTACGTGATGTAAAAACATTTTAGAATAAAATGAATGATACATCTTGAAGATAGAAACTTCAAGCTTTGAGATGAATCCATTTAGTATTGTACAATTTTGTTTTACGAAATTGTAACAGTTTATATATTTAATGTCCGGATATTAATGTGAGTACCTGTACACTTTGCAAAGAAAGTTTTAATATTACCTCATTTTAAATATTTATTAAAAACATATGAATGTTATAAACATATTATAAATTTTTTAGTATAGTACTTATCATAATATAGAAACATTAACAATAGTAAATGTTTAATTTTAAGCATTTAGTATAACAAAATGTTGTACTATTATTAATTGTCAAAATTATAATTTTAGTTGAATATAATATTAAATATTAAACTAAACGTGTTAGAATCAAATTTGGCACAGCGATAAAGAGAATGTAAGTTAATGTAAGTTAATGTATTTTTAAAAATAGAATGATCGAAAATCGAAAAAACAATAATTAGGAAATAAAAAGAGTGAGTGCAACTAAGCAAATGTCATTGTATTTAACATTATTTTAATCCCGTTGTAGTAAAATGTTTTAAATACTTATGAAATAAATTATTATAAAACTCCAAAAATAGAATTCATAAAGAAATGTTTGTATAAATGGTTGAGAAAAACTTGATTGGCAAAAGAATAGAAATATACTTAATAAATATTCTTACTTATTAAATAAATATCTTTCTCAAAGGCAGTATTTACAATTAAAAAGATGAAATTAAAGTGTTCAATGATCTGTTCATTTTTTATACTTTTATAAAATCATGTAACGAAATATAAATGGACGTAGACATATGTATAAATCAAAAAAGTAAAGTAAAGACTAACTACTGTAAAGAATTAATATATATTACTGCAATATAATTTTTTGGATGAATTATTCCAATAAATATTTGGAATTAAAGTGTACAGGTACTCACATTATTGTTGTTGTTGTTGCTATTATTATTAATATCTACTAAATTATCATGTATTTGTGTGTGTGTATGTGTGTATCAATTTTAATACACATTAAATATAAGTATATTATTATATTAACTACATTGTTATTGTATTATTTCAACGAATATTTCAATAAAGCTAAATAATTGTAGTAAAATTATATAATTAATCAAAAGCTTTGCGTACATTAAAAGACGCACATGAAAGTTTCACGAATTATTATTATCTCACTTCATAATAAAACACGAATATAAAAATATTTCAACGTCTATTTAAAAAGATGTCACTTTAATAGAAAAATAGTCAGATAATTGCAAAATATTTGTTCGATTTTAGATTATTTCAGGAAATAAAATAATAATTACAATGATTTATATTTCATTAGTTCATATCCAAGAATGATACTCCGCTGAATTCAATTTTTCAATACTTAGAAATTTTGTAAAATATGGATACCTTATGACTTATGATTTATTCATTATTTGCAAACAATGCGACAAACAAAACGTGATAAGATTGCCATGGCTGCGTTCATTTCATAAAGTTTGATATATAAAAGCATAGATCGGCAGTCCTTCATTTTCCGTTGCCATTCGTAAAACTTCTCACGTAAGGACGTAGATGTTCGGAGATGTTGCGAAAGTTTCTCGATGCCGTGGATCGAAAGATACCGACGAGCTTTTGGACCGACAATCCACAATGTTTGTTCTACTTTCGATTCGATAACATTTGGTATGCGCTCGTGAGATCAAGACTAAGCATCAATACGTAAGGAGCAAACTATAGAAATGAATCATAACAGAAACAAAGCATTGATTGTTCGAATATTCGTTGTTGTTTTTCGTTTATCATTTAAAGTGATTTGCAATTTTTTTTAGTAGAAAATCATATGTGTTGCTATAATATGCTTCTTTATATTATTGTATAAATGTATATTATTAATAGACTGGAAATGTCAAGTATGCAGGAAATTTCATTCTTTAATAAGGGATTATGACAATTTAAACTTAAATTACTTAATTTTGGAATCTTTAGTTTAATTGAATTTTATTATTAATCAAACGCAAAATATAAAATGTAAAATAAATAAATATAAAATAAAATATAATAATCTAATATAACTAGTTACTCAGTTACAATTGGTCATTCAGTAGGTTTAAAGATAGAGAAATGAACATAATACGTATATAATATGTATATATGACATAAATATATAAAATAATACATAAATACATAAAATGATATGTATATATAACATTAATATTAAAATAAAATATTATAATATTTCTTTAATTACGTTTCTGAAAATATGAAATTGGATAAATGTAATTCCTAATCATTAATCTTTTTATTACGAAAAACATGCGATATATATTGTTCTATTGATTTGCATTGACATTCTTTTCATATTTTTTATATCTAACATATAAGTATATTTTAATATATCTTTAATATATTTAGTGTAATTACGATCGTAATTGATAAATAATAAATGTAAATAACGTATTAATTGTGCCCATCAACAGTCGAATTAATAAATTCTATAGTAGATGATTTAGATTAAATAAATTTACTTATTATGTTATCCGATAAAAAATTAATCGAGATTGACTTTGAGAGTTTATACAATAATGATTTATTTTTATTACTTATTTTATTATTTCATTACTTCAGTCTCTTTATGAAACTTTTAAAAGTATTTACACTGGTTTTTTACATGAAATTGTGAATTGGAAATTTTATTACCAACAATGCTTGGTAACTAGTTGCTTTTTGTCTAAAATGTGTTTTAATTACTTGTATTTTGTTAGTTGTGTCAGAAGACATTGCCATATTAAACATTTATCAGTGAGAAATATTTTAAATTACATATATTTTCAACTATTTTATATTTCATTATTAAAATTTTTTCAGGGAAGTTTGATTAAATTGTCAACTCTCATCATTAATTAATACTTAAAAAATCATCTATTTTGGTTTGGAGAACCTTCTTTACAATCTAGATTATTATTCTGTGAATTTTAACTCTTTGATTGTTTAATATTAGTATTTACTAGAGTTTATTAAAATTTACTTTAGTATTAACTAAACTATTGTATGATAAACCAAAATGTTTAAAATAATTAATTTACTTAGAAAGAAAATAGCAAAAGGTATTAATAGTATTAAGTATTATATTCAAGGTATATTTATGTCAAAATTCTTAATTTATTATACGCTCCTCATTCAATATTTTAAATTTTTAGCAAATAATTTTAGTGAACACTCAGAGAATTAATAAATATTTTCATTATTATTTCATATATCCGATTAATTTTCAAGAAATATTTCTATAACGTCATTAATTTTTTATAATTCTCTATTTAAACATAATAAAACAATTTTAAACATAATAAAATAGAAAACTTCATTTGTTATTATTATTAAATAATCACTACCTTTAATTGATAAATTAATAATGTTATCTTATCAACAAAGTACTTTGATCGATAGAGTTCCGAAAAAGAAAACACCACTTATAAATAAATGAATATATTATAATAAATAAATGAATGCCTCATTATTTACAGTCAATTCACATAATAGATAATTTCATTTATTATTATTAAAGATTATTATTATTATTGAAAAATTACTACTTTTAATTAATGGATTAACAATGTTACCTCATGAACAGAATGCCTCGATCGATAGAGTACCAATTAAGGAAACATCATTTGTAATAAGTGACATGTTATTATTACAACACTGCAAAGTAAAACTTATTCCTATTTATCAATTCGGTATAAACTAAATATAAATTCCAACTATCAAAACTGGAAATACCAAATACAAAATGTATTAAAATATATTAATTAAATTCTTTCTTCGTTTATTCTATCCCATACAAAATCCTACACGAAATCTGTGTAGTTCGATAGAAAATAAAAACGAATAAAGAAGAAAGCAACAAGACGAATTGATAATTGGAAATTTTCAAAGTTAATTGTGGTTAAAAACGGAATGTCAACCAACTCTATCAGCGTAAGATTTACAAAGTCATCTCCGAAACGCTTTCTAGAGATTGGAGATCGTCCAACTTCATGGAACGCGAAAATATCAACTTAATTGAGACAATACGATGAATCGATTCGGCGAAGAATCGACAGGTTCTCCTTGATCCGTGAAAGTGAACCGTATGCCCGAACACAAAAGGCAGGCTGTAAAGGTTCGAGTACACGTATGATTGATGTAGGAAGTAAAGGAACGGGGAGAATTTTACGATCTACCATCGGGATTTTTGATTGACCGTACGGCACGAACGAGGCCAGGGCGAATTCTTCGTTACACGTGCCACAAGCGAGAAATTCCTTTTCCATAGTGAACCATTGGGCATGTTTCTATACGCATACCCTGGTAAAATGGTTAGGAATGCTCTCCTCTTTCCAGAAAGCACAAGGTATGCGCAAACGTGGTAGCGCTTTACCTGGTACTCGTGATTTATTCATTCCACATACATAATCGTTCACCCATAAACCAAACGGCAGATAGCTCTTGCTTGGTTGCGTACATCCCAACGAATAACTATGTTCGGTAAATCTCTATTTCATTAAAATTCACTGTGTGTGTATATATATATATATAATATAAGTATATATATATATATAAGAAACGGTTTTCTAATTTTTAATACAGGACGGATATTTTGTAAGGAAGATATTGCTATTGTTCGCGCGGCGTAGCATTCCTTTGATCATTGATAGCTATATGTATATCCTACTTAACTTTTTAGTTTATAATAATATTACTAGAGAAGCTGTATATATAATATTACTAGAGAAGTTGTATCGGACACTCTAATAAACGTATAATGTCTTATATTTGTGGTAATGTTGAAGAAAAAAGAAAACGGCACCGGAATACGTCGCTAAGGACAATAGTATTCATTTGTTTCTCCATCGCAAATAATTAACGATGAAAACAAAAAACTATCTTTATTCGGTACTGTACGTCTTTTTCTTATATAAAAATATTTAGTACTAATAATTAGATCTAATATTGTTTATCAAATATTGAATCAGTATTAGGCTGTGACTGGAGTATTGGATAATCCTCATCCGTTATCCTTTTGTGTCAAATTATTACAATGATAAGAGATTGATATCTACAATGAAAAAATAAATAGTTAATCGGGTAAATTATATCGAAAATTATATCTTATTTAATAACCGTAATATATTACTAGTTATAATTAAAATATTTCAATAAATAATTTAAATTAAGCGCTACAACATACTGGTCTCATAAAAAATTAAAAATAAATAAAGAATCATATGTAATGTACGATAGTGTTTACTACTATGATATATATATATATATATTAAAGAATAAAAGAATGGAAAACCTTAAATTCACGAATACAAATGAATATAAACTTCAGTGTCGAGTATTCATTTCACTAGCAACGATTCAAAACAGTTCTAAACATATCGACAAAAGAAAGACGTCGAACGTGGTCTACACAACTATTTCATCCATCAAACGAAGCTCGACAGAGGAACCTAAGACAGTTTCGGAGTGTGATCGGTTCGGGTCTGTAGCCGGACGAGACACGCTCCTTGACGAATCGGCATAAGAAACGAAACGAAACGAAACGAAATAGATCGCCGTAGACCGCTCCCACATCAATCATCTTTCGTAGTTTCGTGGTAGAAAGGATCAGTTGCGGAGCAAATCGTTCCACTGGGGGTCAGTCTGGTTGCGCAACGAGTCAACTTCGGGCCGTACTGTGAGACGGATTCAGTGGTACCGAGAGACAGGGAATACACTTCGAACGTATAACTGGTCTTGTTGACTTAACGGATCAATTTGATGCAAATCACTCGTTTGCGATATACACGCCGGGTTGCAGTGCCCTCGGATTTCTCTATTCGACGTAATGCCACGTAGGGTGAGCGGGGCTGTCTTCGTCGTTTTCCTATCGTTGATCGCTGTCTCGACGTTCTGCAGTCCTTCCCAGTTGTCGTATCCGCGAAGGAGCATTTGGAAATTAGCGAACGGGTCAATTATCAGGCCGAGCAGCCACGCTAGTGGGGAGGGCCCGATTGCGCGACTCAAGTGATCGACTCGAGGAACGCGAGAGGACTGTAGGTCACGGAATGATTGTGGGAATCCTCGCGACGCATCACGATCATTTAGCGGACCTAACGTACTCCATTGACGTCTTACTTTTTCGTGAAATCAATAGCGCCAACTGACTTACTTTTACAAACCTTTGAGCTGTAAATTGTATTTCATTTGTTTTAGTGGATTTTGATCGTATTTTTTTTCTAGTATTGATATCTCATCATAGCAAAGAAAAAATTGCTTGCAGTTATTTAATATTAGAATAACCAAACGTCAATATGATCAATTTCAGATTTTATTTTTTTGCAATTGCTTAAAGAAAAAAAAAAGATATTTTTGTTAACATAACGAGATTTCTATTTAAATAGAAATATAATTGTATAAATTTATTTACTTTAATTATAATTATTTAAATTATAATGATTACGTGGAATATTTTGATACGCACTAAAGATTAGTTGTTCCAATGTTAAAGTTTAATTTTTCTTTTGCAAAATGTTCGCTTACAGAGAATGCACAATCTTAAAATAGAAATTTGCAGTTAATTGTTATTTAAATATTTTAAAAAACATAAAAAAAGTAAAGAAATGAAAACTAGTATTAATTTTTCATTGTTATACTATCTAATGCATCGAACTTTAAAAAAGTTGGTAAATAAACAGAAAACAATTGTCAATTTCCCAGGATTTAACCCTTAAGTGACATCGTTGAAATCCAGATTATTATAGATATTACGTTAAATTACTAAAATTTAGAATATTTAATTCTATTTTATATTTTGCATTTTTTCTGATATATTTTTAATTATAAAAATAATAATAATATAATAATTATTATAAAAATAATTATAAAAAGTCTTGAGATTAAATAATTTAGTATTAAATTTTCATGATTGAATATTGAAAAATTTTGCAACATTCAATCTTATTCTGCTAACAGCTAAACATTTTTAACGAATAAATGATTTATTAATAAAATAGTTATAAAGAACTATTTAATTCCGAATTTCATTATTTTGATGTAATTTCAAATAATAAAATTAATTAATCATTAGAAAAGCTGTAAATAATTACAGTATAGAAATTGTTATATTTTGAAAAACTATGTGTGATTATATGTTTTATCTAAGTGAAAAATATTTTATAATATTATTATATATCATGTTAGTACTATGAAACCAAGTTCGTGCATCATAAAGAATCGAGCACATTATCGTAAATGCATTACACGAGCGTTAGTCTACAAGATATTTCATTTAAAATGTTGTAAATCACTTTCTGTTAAAGATACAAGCACAGTTTTTTGCGTATATTAGAGCTTGCTCGAATGTCGGTAAGTACTTGGCGTTAGTAACAAAATAGTGATTATTTATTTAAAAAATTATTATTTTCAAAAACTATTAACCAGAAATAATTGATATTGAATATTGATAATATGATACTGAATATTTTTTATTTTTAACATAATAATATTAATATCATAACAATTTAATATAATAATAGTAATCGTCATATACTTAATATGTATTTAATATATTTAATATTTTTAATTTTTATTAAACTTAATATTTAAAAATTTTTTAGATCTAATTTATTTCATAATGATTTGTCTCTTAATAATAATGTCTGTATATATATCAACAAATATCATATATTTTATAATTATATTATATTATATTATATTATATTATTATATCTATTATTAATATTATATTATAATTAATATAAGATTTAATAAATGCAATATAAAATAAATTTAATAAATAAAGACACTGAACAAATTTTTCTTTCATGTAAAAGTTATGTGTACATGTAAAAATTAAAAAAAAAACTAAATATACTTATTATATAAAAGTTAATTATATAGAGCAATTAATTAAGATTATATAAAGATTAAGATCATATATTATATTGAGATTATATATTATAAACTACATTTTTATAAAGTCATTTTTCTAAATAAATTGTGTTATACAAAAATCATATTTTCAGTTTCAAATATCTCTATTCGATCACAAGATCGTCGAAATTATGCCACGCTGGATTATAGAAGTGAAATAAACCAGCACGTAATGAAACGCGTTAAACAGGTCGCATTGATCTTTGATCCCTTTCATGTTTATTAATTAATCGTTTCCCCCAGTAGGTTACTTAACCAGCGAGCAATACGCCTAAACTGCTTTCTCAATCATAATCCTTTTCCCTACTTAAAACTCTCTCGACCGGTTGGAGGGACATGCATCGACAAGTTACATGCACGAAAAACGTATAATCATCGGCTACATCCGCGCAGCTGTACCAACGAAAAAACTAATGTTGCGGAAAACGAACGTGTCGAAGCGGGCAACATGGTGAGGAACGAAGAAAAGCAACGAGTATAAAGATCATCGAAAAATCGATCGCGTGTGATACGAATTCAAAAGTAGTGTACGAGCGAGTACCAGAGACGATCTTGAGTGGCCGTGGCGCGGAACAGCACTCGATGGAGCGGAACTACCAGTCACCTGCTCGCTTCCGGCACGTTGCTGTGGTCGTCCTCCCTCTCTTCTATCTCGTCCGCTATCGCGCGAAACCTCAGATAGTCTTCTGAATGTCTCCGTTATTTCTAAGGCTCTTCCAGCTTCACCTTCTTCCATCTATCCTCTTAATCTCCTTTCATCTTTCGCATGTTCGTGAGGCAACACACAACTGATCTATCAAAAGTATACGCTTGAAAATACATTTACATACATTTAACTTTTCAATGAATATATTGTTATTAAATAACTGAACAACGTTTCTTTTAAAGTGAATTAGCAGTTCTGAATAGAGAATCATAATAAATTGTTTAAGAACTAATTAGAATATGTATGTATCAATAACATTTTATCATTTCATTTAAAAATAATATTAAAATTTATTAAAATTAAAACCAAAGTTACAAACTAATCCAAAAAAAACTAATCCAAAGATCAAACCAATTAATTTATATTTTCAAATTTTATTTTCTAATATTGATGTTATGAAAGAAAATTCCCTATCGTTCCACGTATAAAATTTAAAGAAATTATAAATTATCATTTATATTATTCTTAATAAGTTGAGCAGTATAAAATTATTTTCAATTTTATACATGTCTCCAAAATTTTTGTCTAAGTTGTTAACGACTCAAAAGTTTTTAGACACGATAATTTTCTACACAACTAATAATTGTATTTAGTAGATTAAGTTCGTTTAGAAACAACTTCTTTTTTCTTTGATTTTTATCTTTTTTTCATTTACAATTCCATTCTTCAGAAATATGATAACTTATT
Organism: Melipona beecheii; assembly: GCA_032399605.1. Lineage (NCBI taxonomy): Eukaryota > Metazoa > Arthropoda > Insecta > Hymenoptera > Apidae > Melipona > Melipona beecheii. The sequence continues at coordinate 2,262,085 of JAUCMO010000082.1, read as the reverse complement.
ACAATTATTTTTATTTTATTTGTTGCTTTTCTATCATAAACTTTTAAAGAATCGTAATTCTTTGTAATAAATTCTTTGTAATAAATTAAAGCTTTTGAAAGTTAATACGAATTATCTTAATAGAATTCAATATAAATTTAATATAATAATTTTTTTTATAAAATTATATAATGTTTATAAAATAATAGATATAAATGGTACATATAGATGATATAAACACGGTAAGGAGAAAGAATCCTTAAAAATTCATAAAAAATTCTGAAAGATTATGAGAATAACCTATTTTATTTTTTAAATATTTATGTGTACATCTAGATCAAAAACTTTAGAAAAAAAGTTTCTATTTTATATTTATAATATAATAAAATATTAAATATTAAATAATGTTTAAAATTCAATTTATGTATAACATTACAGAGGAAAAATAAGTCAGTGCACAATAAAATATATTGCAAAAGTAAATTATATAAAGATAAAAATTTAAGAATTTCATAAAACATATTGAATCTAGTTTAAATATTAAATAGAACTTAAAATTTAATGAACATTACAATCTCTTTGATTTTATCATCTTCTATTCTTCATGAAAAATTTTTACAAATTTGAAACTTTCAACATTAATTCAACAGTACTATTAAATAAAAATATAATATAATATAAAATGTATTACTTCGTACATATTGCTGGTTACTCAAACTAAATATATCAAATCTTTTTTTCTATGAAGTAATAGACTTCATGATTAATAAACTTTAGAAACTTCAAGAAAAAAATTTCTTAATATCAAAAACTATTACCAAACTTATCTCGTGTTGATGAATATTGAATCTATTTCCAATATCTAAATATTTCTAATATCCAAATGTGATATTTTTCTGTCTTAATAATATTACATGAAAAGAATGTGTTTGTTCATCATTAATAAAATTACAATGAAAATAGTCAATTACAGATTTCATGTATACATTCCTTCGTAGTTCTTTATGATCATGTATACATAAGTTCTTACGTGACTACAAAGCTTTACAGGTATATATATTTATATATATACGGTGTATCTATGTAGAAGATTCGGCCACACCGCTTGAAGCGTTCCACGCCTGGGAACGTCGAGCATGACTAAGCGTTCCGGTTGCTTCGGATCTAGACTGGACAAGTAGATCGAACGATCGGACCGATGGTCGCTACTTTAATCGGAGCACATTCAAATTCGAAGCATTGAACTTGTAGTAGGCTTCGAATATTACGATTTCGGGGTCCATTTATTGTATTCATTTTTCCCTTTTTTTCACCAGAGTGTTTTATATCCTAGAAGTTAAATTACTTAAGCATTACTAAGCAAATAATATTTTATGGTGTAGAATGTAACATTGTTTGACATGCTTAATGCAAGATGATTTGTACAATCTCATTCTCAGTGATGAAGATTTTTAATTTTTCTTTTTTTCCTGCTTAATTGAATATCATTGTTTAATAATATCTAATAATCATTATTTAATGTTAATTATTAATTTAGTTACAGAAAATAATTTAAAAGATAACAACGTTACCGATCTATCTATACATCTATCGACCTCGCACGAAACATGTTAAGAAATACTCAAATTATAATTAAAATAAATGCGTCGCAGTAAGTACATGCTTAAATTTTATAGCACATTTGTTACACATTTTTTTACATATTCATTATTTAAAATTACAACCATTGTTAATGTATGTGTATCTTTTGTTTTTTTAATGTTATTCTTTTTGTATTTTTTTCCAGAATTGTAGACTTTTTTTGATTAACTGTTTTTGTCAATATCATTAGCAATGTTCTTTAAATGATTTATACAATTCCTATACATTTTAGTTTAATTCTGTAAAAACATGTTTTGATATGGTTTACAATTAACACAGGTTAGATACTGTTTTTATCGAACGTTGAGTTAAAATACAAAACTGAAAATCCAAATTAATTTAATTAGGTAGATATTTCACATGAACAAGAAATATTCATATCTACGACAAATAACACAACAACAGATTCTGTCCTACTGTTTTATCGGTTTGCTACGAAAATATGCAGTTGCATAAATATCCGGAATCTATTTATAATTGCTTAAACAGTAAAAAAATTTTTATCAAGTTATTCAACATTCATATTTTGTTGGATCAAATATAACCAAAGTATCAAAAAATATGTTTTATGTGAAGAACACTTTCAAAAAACATGTTTTATACATTATATTATTAGTTTTAGCGTGCGATGTGGCAGAAAATTGAGAAATGGTATTAGCATAAAAATTGTACAAATTGATTTTAAATTGAATATAAATAAAACTAAAATTTTTATGTATAATTCTGCTATTAGAATTTTATTGAAATATTTGTTGATGAAAGAAATATGAATAATGTATAATATAAATAACTTTAATCAAGTAATACTTTATTTCATTTGACAGTGTTTTACACATAAGAAACATATGTATTATAATGCATACTCTAATTATAATATAATACATTACTCTAATAATATTAAAAACGTATGAAAATATGCACATCACTTTTTGTATTTCAATTTTGAAAATTTCAAGTATATATTTTTAATATCAGACGTTCGAATGTAAATGCAATCGGGGAACATATGCGAATAAATAGAATTTTCTGTCACTAAATGTCCTTTCCTGCGTCGTTCAACTCTGCTCGTATCAAATTATCATGGTAGAGTAAGAATCCGCGCTGTTTCGGCCAGTCTTCAATTAGCGGATTTAAATCGAGGATTTAAGAGGATTTAAGCTAAGAAATGATCTCGTTTAAAGTTTCGGTCTCGCCGACACTAATCTTTAACTAAAGCTTAACGACTAACCTCCAACTATCTTTTACTATCCACCTATGGCTATGTGTATAAACAGTGGCAAATATCGATTGTGTAGACAGTGGAAAGTTATTTCGTTACAAAAGATTCGTGATAATCCACTGAGTCGAGCGATGCTAAACGATGATGGCTGAACTTAACCGCGTCACCGGAAGTTGTAGTCGATGATTGACGCTCGATGATTGACGCCCCAGAATTGATTCACGCGAAACGATCGCACGTGCGCTCTTTCGTCGAAATTGGGTAGTAAGATCGAACTTTCGAACCTACTCTTCTTGTCATTACAGCGGAATGCTTCGAGCTCTTGTTGTTATTACTATTCGAGGAAATATTTCTCTAATCTAGTGAATATGCGTTTTTTCACTAGACTGGTCTACATACAGAGACATTAACCGTACATTAATCTGTAATTAATGTTTATATTCAGAACGTGCAAAGAGTATATGTACACTTGCAATAAAATTTTATAACTAACCATCGTATTGCTGTCGTATTTATACAGAAAAAACCCTTAAAGCGACAAAAAAGTTGGTTTATAAGTAAAACATAATATATAAAATACAAAAAAACTGTGTAATATTTATTAAACGTAATTTAATAATAAATTAATATTTTTATAGAGTGATAAATTATAGTAATATTAAACTATTAAAATAATAGTCTTAAAGTTCATGATAATAATGATGATATATGATAATATAAAATGAACATCAAGTCGTATTCATTTTTCACGTATTTTTGAAATATTGTTATTATTTGTTAATGTAGAATTGAATTCTTATTACTTTTCCCACGTTTCGTGGTATTAAAAAATATGTATTTATAAATATTATAAGAAAGATTTTATTGTTATCATTATACTAATAGTATTTACAATTTTTCTAAACAGATTCTTACTATATATTATATTAAATATTTTTCATATTATATTAATTTTATGTACATTGTATTAAAATGTACTAAATATAATAAAAAGAAATTATATTTTATGAAAAATATTCATACAGAAATAGAAATATTGTACGTAAGTTTTATTTCGAACTTCCATGTAAAATCAATTCTTCTTTCTTAATATAACAGATATTTTCATTCGATAAAATTTTTAATACAGTACAGAATCCTCCTCAATTTATAAAATATAATATGGACTATATTATAATATAGTCCATACTAATATAATACTAAATTTTTAATAATAAAGACGAAGTTAAATTTAAAATAAATTTTAAAACTGGAAATTTTTATCAAAATGACTATTAATGCAATGTATGTCCAAGTATATAGAATTATGTTATGAGTCATACATATCTATATACTAACCTCGTTTATGCATAAATAATACTGTAGTGTGTGGATAAAAGAATGCGGATATTATTAGTTCTTATTATTAGTTCTTATCTATCTTTTATTTTTTTGATGAATTATTTTACGACTCATTGAGTCATAAGATAAATACATATCTTACCTGTACATAATCGATAAAACAATCATAATATTTATAATTATTGTATATTTTATATTAATATTTATATATTGTGTACGTGAATACCATACTATTTATATTTCATTTTTTAAATTAATTTTCTACATTGACTTTTAATCAATTAATCAATACAATCATTTTAGTGATCACATTCTGTACTGCGTCACTCATACCTATGAGAGAATTCATCTGATAGCAATTCCTGATAGGAATTCATCTTTCAATATACATATAAAATAAATAAAACAATATACATAATAAAATTAAAAAAAAAAAATTTGGTATATAGAATGAAGTACGTTTAATGATATTTAATAAACAAAATAGAAAAATATTTGGCCGTATGACAATGAACATATCGATTAAATGTCATAATGAATATTCTCAAATTTTATAGTTCAGACATTTATTTCGTAACATTTTGTATTTTAAAAAACATTAAAAATTTAATCGCGGACAGTTTCCAATAAACCTAATACTAATTAAAAACAAAACAATATACATATATTTACATCTACACATGTATTCATACACATGATATAAGTATGATTCATATATAGATCTAAGTTCAATGATCACATAAAATGGAAGTTAGATATAATTGAAATACCAGTGCACGGAAAACAAATCATGTGCTCGATTACACCGATCCGAGATAGCCGTAGTTTTTGCAAGCGCAATAAGGCGTGTGTGTAGAAACCAGAGAATGGAAGAGAAGTGAGCAGGAATATTGGGTCTTCGGTCCGTATTTCTGTGTGAAGCACCGGAGAAGCTAAGGGGACCATTAGGCGGCCATAAAACCGTGGACTAGGCCTCATGCACTGTTATACGCATCCCGTGCAGCTTCCGCAAAAAAAAAATACCACATTGTTCTACTCATGATATAACTGGAACACGAGGCGGCCAAGCTATTCGGAAGAGGATATCAACTAAAAAAAGGCTATTACAGGCAGCCATTCGCGAGAGAGCCGCCTCAAGCGTGCTTGATAACTTAGAGGATTCTGGAAATCGTGAATCGCGTAGGTATGCTTTGTATCCGTTCGCGTGCTCCGAAAGAATTATTTTGAAAAAGTACGAAGTAAAGAAAGAAAGAAAGAAAAGAAAAGTAAAAAGTACGAAGCATTCGCAGCGAACGATCTTGCTTCTGAAGTATTTACTGTTTCGTAAACTCAGAGATACCAAACGAAACGAAGCGAAATAAGGAACGTTTGGCGAATTTTTTGGTAAGTTGTTACGCAGACGTAGTATCGGTGTTTTATTGTGGCTATTGTAAGCGTTGTCGTTGTCTCGTCTGCGACTTGCACCGACGGTGGTGCAACGACGACAACGACGACGACGAGCGGCCGAGCGAAAGTAATCCTCGAAATCGGATTCCGCACTTGTCATCGCGAGCTATCAAACGCTTCGAGGGAGAGAAATCAAAACGTGAACACCAGCGTGTGGCGAGCGTGATGAAGTATATGCTAGCCAGAATACTGCATTTTGTTGGCAACGTTTTGTACAACTTTCGATACACGGCTGTAGAAAGTTTCTTCTATATTATGCTCATAAAATCGCCAATACGTTAAAATTGATAACTTGATGGTTATAGAGAATAAATAAGTAAAATCGGTTTTTGTGCATGATAATAAAATGATCGATATTAGGAATGATCGAAAGCAATTAGAATGTACTTTAAAGATACAAATGCTAAATTTAATTTAAGTATTTTTTTTTTTTTTTATTTCCTTTGATAATTTCTGAGATTTTAGAATACCTAGAATTTTATTTTTAAATTTGGCGAATAACAAAGTTACGGTTTTAGAAAAATAATGTCATAAACGCAAAACATAATCACATCTCATGTTGTAATTCATTAAACGATCAATCTTTTTCAATCAGAATAAAATTTTTAAATTTCAAAATTTTTAATATTTTAAATTTTTAAATTTTGTAGTTTCTACTTTGACAAAAGATATTTATATATATATATATATATATATATATATGTGTGTTATTTCAATTATGTATTATTTTTAAATATATATATAATATATATATAAATTTAAATATATATAACATATTTTTAAATATATTATTTTTTATACATATTATTTTAACTATGTCCATATAGATTAAGATTATTTTTTATTTTTATATTTTAAATTAAACCATGTGAATCATAGCAATAAACATATGCAAAAATATTTCGACTTCATAAATCTATTAAGTCTTAATTTATTAATTTAAGAATTGTCGCAAAATAATCTCTCTAAATAGAAATACTTCTTTTACATATATGTCCATCTAGAAAACCTTGTAGTGCTATTGCATTATCTTCAACGATTCTCATAAAATTCAATGTATATGTTGAGTCGCCTACGTTATTCAGTTATTGACTTCAACGGATTGTCTGATGTCAACTCAAACTTAATTTCGTACAGATGCTTTGAAATGAAATGTTTCCCGTAGTTGGTGATTGATTCCAATTTGTAACTTTTTAGAAAGTGAATATGTATCTGCGTATCTATCATCTATCGTCTGTTTGTTCGCGTAACCGTCTATCTACGTTACTAACATCCATTTGTAGCGTCTAATGTCTATCTGCTTTCTTGGCTGACAGCAGGCCTGTTTTATAGACTTTGATTGGAGAATTACCGTCAATCAATTTGAAGTGGAACGGGCCATTTGCCCTGGCCTAGGTGAATTTATTGTAACATTATTATTTGAATGTTGTTACAGATGATCCGATGTCAACTGCTTTCGGAGACACTAATTCAAAGAAGCCCGTCGATTGGGGATGACAACAAAATAACTATGATCGATCATAATAATCGTGATCGGACGTGACAGCCGTTAGGACCAGTATGTAAAAGTGGACAAATCGTTACTTTTAGACAAGAAGTCTAACGTTTCTGATTTATAAATTTCTGTATGTTTTGATTATGATTATTATATCCTTGCGATTCGACGGAAAATGCTTCGTCCACGGTTTTTCGTTTATTGAAGCCATCTAGGCTTCAGCATTATATTTTTAGATTCTTTATTTTTATCATGCGTTTTAATTTTTAGAAGCTTCGTAATTAAATAATTATATGATGACCATCATCATTTAACAATATGTAAATCCCATAGAATTTTCTATAAAATTATTTTATTTCATTAATTTTGCAAACTCATTGACTCTTTGAACTTTTTTATCGAATGTGACTTGACATCGGTTTGTAAAAAGAATCTCGATAATAGTAATAAAATCATATTCATTTTGAAAGGATTGAAAAAATATCATTGAATTTGAGATAAAAGCATTTCTATATTATTAGAAAAAAATTATTTTTTGTATGCACTTGATTTCTCATTAATTATCTAAAGTTTCTCATTTTCCAGTAAAATATTTAGATATTCCGCAAATATCAGCGAAGTTCTAATTTTCTAATATAATTAGTAAACAAAATTATTTAATTAGTACCTATCAAACTGAAAGCTTTTAAGTGCATTTCAAATAAAACAAAATATTTATAGCAACAGAAAAATAATAGAGTTAAAAAGAAAATTGAAAACAATTAGAAGAGCAAAAGATTAAATAATATTTATTATTTACTTTGTATCAATTAATAATATTAATTAAATATGGTTACTTGTAATTAGCTTTACAAGGAATATGCGCAACTAACCAACTCCCAGTGGATATCTTCTAATCTTGTTGCGCGTAGTTCCTTCACGTCCGTCTTGCTTCGTTTCAAGAGAACATTCACTCTAATTTAAATATTTTTCCGTAACTGACTCGAATAACTCGAAGATCATTTCTTATGCGAATACTTATTTATATAAGAAGTAGTAAAATAAACAATGAAATAACTTCTAGAAGTAAAGGCACATTACGTTGCGTTAGGATAAATGCAATTGAATATAAATTTGATAAATTTGAAAAATTCTAAATTATTGCAAGTATATATTATACAATTAAAATGAATTTTTTTTAAATTTAAATTTAATTATAAATTTAATCTTTTCAATTATAAATTTAATATTGTACCGCAAAAGATTGTTAGCGACAACTATTGATTACAGAATATATATAAAAATAAATTAAAAACTGTTAATCCCAAATTCCAAAGTTCGACAAATTATTAAAGTTGTTATTCAACATGAAATGTAGACGAAGTTTATTGTTATTTATTGTGGTCGCAAGGAAAAAGAGAAAGAAAATGTAGCTGTTGAACAACAATTACAGCTACAATAATACAGTAATACATATGTATATTATTAGTTGTATTAAAAATAAATGTACTATGCCGATTCTGAAAGTATACTGTAAATGTGCAACTGTAAGAGGCAGTTGAATCAAAGACGTGTGCTCTACAATTTGTTACTATAATCGAAACTAATTGTAATATCAAAGTTATACATGAAGTGCTAAAAGAACCAGTATGTCATTTGTGGTAATATATAATAAGAATCGTACATCACAAAGTATAATCGTCCGCGTATATATGAAAATAAAGCACGATATATTATAATGAGACAGAGTACTCCAATGGTTAGAGTACCACTTAATTTTTAATACGGAGCTTGATTCACGTTTGCATGGAAATACGAGAATGCGATATTGGAAACGAGTGTGTAGCGAATCTTCGCAACGAGCGTCGAGGAACACCGTCAAGTGTTCGCCGAGTTCTTTTCTATTATAATCATTCGGTGTGAACAATGCGTTGGGCTGACAATCGCGGCGGATCGGCTTGAAAAATATTTTTATTCTCCGCGGATGTGACGTTGGCCGAGTTGCTTGAAAAATTATGCACCACTCTTCAGAAACAAAAGGAAATACCTTAACATCCAAAAACCTACGACGTTATGCCACGTTAACTCAGGCTATCTCGAATAAAATGATTCCGTCCTCGACGAGAGAGGAGGATAGAGGGAAGAGTTTGAGGAGGGGGGGGGGGTTGCGGATGGGATATATAGGAGTGAGGATGAGGGAAGTGGCGGAAAACAGACCGTCGTCGGTAGGGTGCAGGCGCGAGAAAATCGCGGTGCCAGGTATCGCGTTACTAATTCAGCAACCCCTGAAATACATCCATTCATCGACACACACACACCAGGTACGCGGATGTATACAGGAGAAACCGAGGCCTCCTACTCTATCTCTATTCTATCTCATCATCGTCAGCCATGGGGTTCTGGAAACAGAACGACCCAGTGTGCAACCGAGGTCCACGAAAAAAAGAGGATTCACTGTAACGCCGACTGGTGAAATGGAGACGGACATACTGCGAACCACGAGAAAGAGAGCGACGCGAAACGTCGCGAGAAAAAAGAACGGGAAAGGACTAGGAGGAAAAGCAATGGGAAAACGTGGAAAGTGGAATGAGAAGGAAAACCGATTTTATGCTTTTCTATATATGTATATATATATATATGCGTGTAATATAGAGGAGAACGGATCGTGCTACTGTACAGATAGAGACGGAGGAGTGAATAGAAGAGCAGAGCGAAAAGCACGCGAGCCAAGGAGAAAGACAGAGGCATCAGCAAACTAGAAAGAAGAGAGCGGAACGAGGAAAGAGGAATCGTCAGAGATAACAATACGAGCAATGGAGAACCGAACCGGAAGCAGAGTCAATGACTCTACCAGTAAGTCCATTCGAAGTGATAAGAATGTAAGTATATGCGTGGGTTAGACGCTTCTGGACCGCTGATGCCGTGCAAATTTTACCTAATCAGTCACGAGAATGGAACGAAGATTGATTTAAATTTAGAAATTTCGAGTGAAACGGCAACTATTTTAAGGTTGAAGATTACTTATACAATTCTAGGGAAAATCTTGTAATTAAGATTCTAGATTTATAACTTTCAATGTGTGAATTTTTTTAATCTATGAAATAAATTGTGTAACCAATATACATACATATAATTAAAAAATGCAATTACTCGGTAAAACAAATGATATTTTACTCCATAAAACGGACAAATTAACAATGGTTAAAAAACTTATACGTGCCATAGGCAACTATTATCTTCATTTTCTTCTTTTTCAATTTTTTAGCTGTTATCAATATAAAGAAATTTATGGACAATAATTTAAAATATAATCATATAAGTATTATATGTCTATGTTAATTTTAATCTTCAGAAATACGATCCAACTATATTTAACGTATGAATTTTTATTTATAATGATATATGATATAATAAAAATTAGCAGTAATACTTTTTTAAATATAGCATAAAGAACTACTGTTAATGCTTTTTTATATTTTTCAAAATAATCAAATTAAAATGAACACACTCTGCCAATACTCTTCGATATGGTGAATAATAATTATCCTAATAATTATTTTATATCAACACGACTTTTTGAATGAATTTTATTAATACGATTAATATTTTATATTTACATATTCTATTATTATTTCAGAACTTTTTTATGATGAAATATCTGCTGATATGAAACTGTATAAAAAGCATTTGTGTAAATAAAAAATAAAATAACAAATAAGTAAATAAATACTTAGTAAATAAACGAAGTTCTGGGAAAAACAAGATTAAATTAATTTTGAAACGAATCTGGCATGTAGTTTAACGCGTTGAAGAAATTTTCTGTCATGAATGAAATCGTGGATAGAAGAAGACGTGAATCAATTTTCTTCTTGGACAAAAAAATTTCATGATCGGACATACAATCGTTCTTATTGAGAGGGAAAATTCCGCGTAAAGTACGAAGCAAGCGAATGCAAGTGCAGAAAGAATATATACTGTGCTGTGGAAACAAAAAAACCATCAAGTCATATATGTACGTAATTTTAATAATACCATAACTTCTTAGTAATTCATAATCAAAGTATAAGCGGAGGAAAAAGCAGATTTTATATTTCATAAAACAATTTATTCTCATTTGAAACAAATGAACGAATATATGATATCATTATGTTCACCCTTCCGATAGTATTAAAACTTGTATTTTTTTTGGACGATCTGTTTCACGTGCAACAAAACACTCGTATACATGTTCGTTGCGATGACAATTGTTTTATTCCGCGTTCGTTTTGCAATAAATATATGTTTTTCTTTTTGAGGATCGATCGCCATCGATCGAACAGGAGCTTGCGCGGCTGTATCCAGAGCACTCTGTTTCCCACACTTGACTCGCACGATCCTACATTAACTTCATTCGTAGTTTGCTCCGAGCCGAGATGCGAGACTGATGCATGTCCGACAAATACAGAAGAAGAGAAGGACGCTGGAGCTAACCATGCCGGAGTGTATTACGAGAATCGATCGGCTTCCTTCTTGTTCTTGTTTTTTTCCTTCGTCCCCATCCTGTTCTTCGGCCAAACGCGGTGGTAGTTACTTCTTCTAACCGACGTCCCTTGAATGAATGCTGCTTCTTCTCATCAGAACTTTTTGTCCCGTTTGTTTTCTCTTGGCCGTCGATGCTTTGTGCAAATTTTTCCTTCGATCGCAAAGTATACCGTCCAATTCTTCGCGGGGTATGAAAGTATTGGAAAAAAAAGTATGATTAATTAATTCCGTCGTATTCACGAGTCATATTCGTTACTTCAATTTTCTTCCTGCTAACCGAACAGACCCGCACAAATTCCTATCCGCTTTTCCAATTCGAGAAATCCTACTGGAAATTTCATAATTGTTGCTTCCTAGCGAAATATTTGTGGATAAAAGTCTATTGTAAAATACGCACATTTCAGGAGATCAGTAAATTTATTTAACTTTTAAATATTTGGCTTGAAAAATATTAAAATAGTTTTGTTACATGAAGAAACATATTAATATTACATATTTATTTTAAATCTACTTAGGCATTTTAAATCTCAAAGATCGTTTCCGGGCATTTTCATCTTTATCGATATTTAATCAGAATTTCATTCATTCATGACAGAAAATTTTACTAACATGTGATTGATATTTTTTATTTTTATTATTTTATTAAGTATTCGTTATTCTGTTAAAACATATAGTTTTATATGTATTTACGTGCATACATTATATGATATATGACTTTATATATTATTTTATTTTTTTTTATACATACTGAAATTAATGAGAAAAAATTTATTACAAAATAAGCATGTTTCGGTACTTACTTATATTTTTTTATCTTTAACTTTTCATATTTAGTTAAGTTAGCAAGAATTTGCATATTTTTAGACACAAGCATATAATATAGTATAATAATAATTATTTCCCAAGTAACTGTTCGTAAACTACTATCTAATTTTTGTTATACAATAAAATAACATTTGCTAAATTAGAATATCAAATAAAATAAATTTAGAATGAAATAATGGTGAAGAATAATAATGAATCATAATAATGATATTCTACATTGCCCTAAAACATAATGATTTTAACGAAGATGTATGTAATAATCGTTTTCAATTAAGAAATAATTGCATAATGTATCATTTTACATACTTTATTAGAAATTTACAAATACAAAAATTTCCAGAATGCATGTAAATTATGAAAGTGTATAAAATATCTGAAGTTATTGCACAATACTTACAAATATAATGCTTAATAGTAAACTTCTGTTTAAGCTACATTTCTATAATTGCGTTTATAAAAATTTGAAATTCAGGTAATGAAGAAATTTTATCTTATTTTTGAAGTGAAAGTATATTTGAATTATTAATTATATTTTTGTTTATATTAATTATAATATTATAATATTGTATAATATATATTTATATATATTTATGTATTATATTATAATCAAACAAATTTATTAAATAACTTTATAACCAATATAAAGTAACATGACATATAACATAATAAATAGTATATAAAATATATATAAATATATATATAATTATATACATATAGAGTGTAAAATATATATTATAATATATTATAATATATTATAGTCAACATATTGCAAAGACATTTAATAAATTTCCTTGTTTAAAATTGCTCGTGCAATTTGTTTTATAAATTAAAAAATGAGAGACTTTTACCATATCATTTGTTGATTCACTTATTGGTGGTAGGTTTCTGATACGACGAGAATGAATCTTCCGCCGTTTTTTGTGACTTGGGTCGTTTCATTCCTGCTACGATCTGTTAGCGCGAACGCTTTTCTTACTTTAGTGGAACTTCGGAAGCATGAGTTCTTTCCACGACTTGTGAACAGCACGAGACTTGAGTTTTCTGAGCCTTTAACCCCGTAATGTGAAAAAAGCTCTGGTTTCCTTATTCCTTTGATCTTCAGCCAGTCACTTACCTAACCCGTGGATCCAGCTCGAACATTTTACATCAATAACCTCTGGCGACCGATAGTCTCGAGCCTAGATTCAATCTATAAAAGAGATCTCATCGAAAAATCCTAAATATCATGACAACTGATAGAAAAAACAGAGTTAAGGAAATCCGGGGAAAACCTATTCATTTGTACTGTTTCTATTTAAATTTGGTTGGGTTTTTTCGACGAGGATGGATTGAAAAATTTTGCCTTCGCTTAAATAAAAAATGAACAGGAAGATGTATCTTTGAAACAATAATAAAAATAAAAGTTTATTCTTTAGTTTTAAAGTTACTTATTTTTTCACATAATTATCATCTAGTGCAATACATTTCCGTCAATGCTGCACTGGTTTTTGTAATTAATTGTAAGATAATAATTTTATAATGAATTTGAGAGAAAGTCAACGTCTTTCTTTCAAAATTTCTTCTATGCTAACTTTATTTCTTTATTATAGTTAAAATAAAGGAATGATTTCAAGGAAAAGACATTGATTTTTTTCATAAGCGAATTACAAAATTTGTTAAGCAAATTTATAAGTAGTGATTATACAGACTATGTACTTTTAAGAATAAAAGTTCTTTATTGTTATTCCATAGATATGTCTTCCTGTTCATTTTTATTTAAACAAAGACATTCTTGCATTATTTTAATATAAACGATAGAAAATTGTAAAACACTTTGTAAAAATTTAGATGTGCATAACTTTATGCAATGGTTATTATTGTTTGTAGAATAGATTTGGTTATTACACGCATTAATGAATTATTTTCACTAATGTGGCAACTTCATTTTAACTTCGAAACAAATGAATCGTTCGCAAATAATTTCTCATTTGAATGATTTCATCGAAATAAAACAACAAATAATCTCAACAGAAGATAAAGTTTACATAATATAAACTCGGAATTTGAGAAATTATTTGTGAAAAAAATAGGAAATACAAAGTGAAATAAAAAAGATATTTTATTCAATGGTCAAAAAAAAAGAAAAAATGAAATAATTTCAAGAGAAATCATTTGCTTAAGCAGAAAAATCAACGTAGGATCATTTCAAGATAATATTAAGTCAAATAAGATGATATGTTATTTGAATAAACACTTTTCAAATATTTTATTCAAATGATGTCCATGCTTGGTCCACTCTTGGTCCATACTCGGAATAATTAACTCTATCAATAAAATTCGGTAGGAATCCGATGGACATGATTAAACTATTTCACGTTCGTGTTCGTAGTCCGTATCCGTCGAGAATTCACATATCCACAGGTGTGAAATTACTTGCTTTCGACGCGCTCCTCCTTTTTTCTCCGGCTGCGATTTCACAGTTCGGTTGCGAGTATAGGCGTTTGTGCGTGTTCTGCACGGTTGTACGTAATCGTGACGGATAAAATCCACGGATTCGGCTCGCCGTTGCTGCCTATTAGCTCGTGAGAATGTACTTAAGAATAAAAACTGGCATGATACAGACGTGGACGAGAGTTGTGGTGGAGGGGAGGGAGGGAGTGAATCGAGGTATTTCTTGTCTTTCGTTCGTCGAATTCGCCTACGTTTCAGTGATCACGCAGCTGTTCGCACGTTCATGTTTAAAAGTCCTGCCCGCATACCGGAACAGACCGCATCGTTTCGTGTTACACAAAATATGTCAACTAATTAAGTACATATACGTCTTGGATATTTAATCCAATAAATTCTCAAGCGATACATCGATAATTGTAATCTCTTCTCGATAACATTCTCGGAATTAATGAAAAGATTAATGTTATCAACATTAATCCTTTCGTTATTATGTTTAGACGGAAGATTTTTATGTATTTGTGCGAAATACACAAAATGCAAAATATACAAAATTCGTGTAACATGTAAAAATATAGAAAATATGAAAAAATGAGGTATTCGTTGTAATTTTGAAACCTTACTTGTTAACAAAGTAACAAGTAAATATAGTAAAAATGTAAATTTAATTTTCGTATAAATAAAAATTATGTAAAAAAAGTGCCGTAGTAATGTTATTATATACGCATTAGTCCGTGATAATAAAATATATATATATATATATATATATATTTTTTGTTTATAATAATAAAAATATGAAACTATACAAAACGTGTATTAAACATATTTCATACATGTTCATGAATATGAAATAGATTTTGATATCTGTTCATAAATATATACATATATTTACTCATTTTAATTAAATGCTATGCCGAAGTAAACGATGTCTAATTTTATTGCTAAATTTCTAATGATTTTTATTTCATTGTAATATGTTTATATTGTTTGAAAAAATGTTCCTCGCACAATAGCGTTGCTAATATATTTGCAATAGTCTATTCAAATTTTAATAAATATTTTAATATGATTTTTCTCTTACACAATAAGAGGCAGATGGGGAAAGTTGCAATAATAATTTTCAAAATTCTCAAACGTTCTGTTCGATTGAGTCTAAATTGCGTCTTGCGACGTACGTTCTAAAATTTTTTGATCAGCCGGGTGACTACTGGATTTTTCACGGTTGACCAATCGGTTTCTCTCTGTCGATTATTCTGTATAAATAGTACATGGTACTTGTAGACACGATAAGTCACCGGTTAAAAATTGTCTTATAAAGAGATTAGCTTATTACAAACACGAAGAAACGGATACTTATAATGAGGTACCTTACGTTCTCCAAACTAATTTTTATCTACACAGAATATTATAAAAGAATTTTGAAGCTTGTTTACTAAAAGAATAAGAAATGTTTAATCAGTATACGTGCCAAAATTAATATTTTTAATGTATAATTAATGTATAATTCTTTTAGAGATATATTTAATTAAATGACATATTTATCCAATAGTAAATCTGTTGAATTAAAATACACAGTAAATGAAAGCGTATTAAACTGTATCATACAAATTTATAATTTTACTTATAAAATATTATATAGTACAATTACAATATTATAAATACAAATACAAGTTCTATATTAAATATAATATTACCTCCGTTTTCGTAAATTTTCAATGAATTTATTAATTGACTGAAGTATGTATCCACTATTGAGATTTATGCATTCTTCTTAACGAAATATTTTTTATTTCTTTTCAAGAAATATATATTTCCTATACATTACGTACGGTAATTTTATATTTTTCATAATATTTTCTTTATATTTTTCAGTAATAAGATAATATAAATAATAAGATGTCATATATTAGAATCACAATTAAATTTAAAATTACAATTAAATTTTATTCACTTTTATTAAAAACACGTAACATGTAGTAAATTATAAGCAGTCCTAATTCAATAGCTACGGATTGTATGTCTGAGGGAAAGAGAAACATATTTGCGAATCAGATTTAAACATTATTTGAATAAAATATATAAAATTGATTATTTAAATAACTCGATGTTATCTTGTTTGCTTGATGTTATCTTGAAATAATCTAACATCAGTTTATTTGACCAAGCAAATGATTTTCCTTTAAATTATTCGATTATTTACAATTTTGTATTTATGTATTTTGTATTTTGTATTTATTTCTACAAATAATTTCTCAAATATTTTCTAATTCTATTGTATAAACTTCACCTTCTACATGGAATTGCTATTTTAATTTTTTTGTGAACTCGAAAAGATTATTTGATTTGAATGCAAAATAAAATTATTTTTACCAAGTTATTTTTACCATATATTTTCAAATTGTTATTTTATATCTTTATTTCAAATAAAATCTGTGTGATGAGCCGTGACTTACACATGTAAATTCTGGGAAATTAATGTCAATTAAAATGGAGATATTACAACGTTAAAATTTACGAACGATCAAACGAATAATATCACGATTATTGAACAATTCGTTCAAAGTTCTTCATTATTTTCCGTCGTTCATTATCTTTGAATGCGAGAAACATTAATCATTAACCTTCATTTGACGGTAGTTTCCAATGCTTTCAACGTTTCTCCAACAAATTCGCTTCTCTGCCATGTAGAATCGCGTCGTTTGCAGAGACGCGCAATTACTAAAAGACATCGTGTACGAAGCTGCGTTCCGTCATTGAAAGAAACCGCAAAAATGAGAAGTTCTTAGCCAGAAGAGTTGTCAAACCTAACAGAGGATTCTCTGACATTGTAGTAAGGCATAAGGAGAGAACAGAAGACAACGGATGAAAGAAGTAGGGTGAGACGCACAGTTAAATGTTATGACATAATTAAAGACGATCTGAGTAGCGTCGGTGATGTAGTAGTAGCTTGTGGAGTCGAAGACGACGAAGGAAGTGAAATAAGGATCGCTAAAAGTCGAACTCGGAAATCGAGTGAACCTGCCGGCGCGTAACTATTCATTCTTCGCTCGGCCGTGGTACCATTTGACCAGTTCATTCAGGGATTTAAGACTTTTCTCAGAGCTCGGCCCCCTGGCTTTGTTTCGTTGCCCTGTTTCGTTTCTTTTTCATTCGTGGATCGCCACCGCTCTCGTTTCTCGTCTCGCTCGCTCTTTCGCCACGCTCTGCTCGCGATGCAGTTTACCCGGCACGTCACGTGAGCGCAATTTTCTACGCCGATGACGGGTCCGTGCTGCGATCGAGCTGCAAACGCCTCGAACTTACCCGCATCGCGCTTTACAATCTAACTGCGACTTCTTGGAACGCGCAACCGTCTCTTATCCTCTGTAAATCCCAACTGGAGGCCGGCAGGCATTGATATTTTATTTCGAGTTGTCCTCCTTTAGACCTCCGCCCCCGGGATTAAGCGAGGTGAATGTGTCATCGCATCGTGCCACCGCTTAATGGAAATTGAGAGCAAGAGTTAATAACCGTTAATGCGAAACAAAGTGGAGGTTGCATTGACGCTTGTTTTTTTTCGCCGCCGAGCGTAAACTCCGCTCGAAAGCGTTGGATATCTATTCGAACTGATAGAAAGCGTAAGACTTTGCGATTATTTATGGTGTTTTCATACGGGGGAAAGTTCCCCAATTTGGACCGCTGAAGGAAAAACCTTCATAAACTGGAAACGCGTATATAGTTTCGAGCAAAAAAATTTGAAAACCATTTTAACTCTTCGTATAAATATTTTTTAGTGATTAAATTCTTGATAAATAAAATACATAAATAAAATTTGTTGTTGTTTCTTACGCTTTTATGTCTGTACATTAACACTAGAACTATCGAGAGAGATTGAAGGATAAAATTTCCATCAGAAACATTAAAGTAAAGAAAAAGATAAAAAAATTTATAATACAATATTCAAATTTTATAATACAATATACAATAAACTATAGAAGCTTTTATTTTACATTTTACGAAAAATTATTTATATCTCTAAAAATATACCGCTTTACATTTATAAAATTTGTAATGAAAATTATAAACTGGTTATTTTCACCAATTTAGTAAGTGTCAATTTTAAGCTTTTTGTTGGTAATTTTAGTGCTAATACTATCGATCAGCAATTGAAAATTGGAATTATATTTTTAGAAAAAAAAAATTGCATGTTTCTGTGAACTTATTCAGAATTTGGAATTTTGAATTCGAAAGCCCACCTTTGCATATGCTCTTATAGCGGAGGTAATGAAGCTATGAAATATATAATGAATATTCTCGTAACAGGGTCAGCGGAATAGGTTAGTGATTAATATATAAAGGTAGTGAAATAGACTGAAACGTTACGTGGCTGATTTTAAAAAAAATATTTTCAGAATAAAGTCAATAGTCTAATTTAGGAAATTAACTTATTGTTAGTAAATTTTACATTTTCAGATGTAAGAGATAAAAATTACTGCAAATATTAAATAAATTTTATGATACGATTAAACATACAGTCTCTCTAAAATTATACTCATAATTGAAAATTTACTTATCAGTCGAAAGTTATAATTTAAATAATTGGAGGTCAAATCAGCTAGCATCAAAATAAAAAAGTTATTTATTTTGTTTTACAATCTTCAATTTTCATACTGTCACTGAGCAATTTGTGGATTATAAGCTCATGTCAACAGATATTGCATAAGTAAATTTATATGTAAATTAAAAAGGTGGTCCAAATTAGGACATTAGAACATTCTTTTGAATATTTAATATTACATCATCGAGGATAAAAAGCTAATAATTTTACAACATATGTATATGACAATATCACAATCTGTATCATCGCTCAAAAATATTTAGATACTTTTTTAATTACAAAGTAACTGATAACAAAATTGAGAATGATATTATTCTTTACGATCACTTTTATAATTGAAATCTTGTAACATAGTTTATTTTATATACAATCAATACAATTACGATTATATATATATAACAGATTTTTATATAATTGATAAACTGCAGATTTTTATATATTTATAACGAATTTTAAAAAATGTTATCAAAAATAAATTTGTAAAGAATATAAAAAGTGTTGTCAAATCTCACAGAATGCACATAATACAAAAAAAAAAATACAAAGTATCGAAAGTATATGTATTAAACTTAGACCATATTAAGATTTTTTTAATTTTATATCTTAATATTCATACTTCAATGGAATGGTGAAAAAAAGTCATATAGCAAGTGAGAGCTTCACTCAAAGGAAAGATTTCTCTTTTCAAATTGATGGTAGACCTAGTCACAAAAAGTATTTTATGTGTCTAGATCTACCACACAATGTCTTTAAAGATGTTTGAATTTTTACAATTTTCAATCAAAAGTACTTACTTTCTCATGATGTAAAATCATCATTGAAAAAAAAGGAAACGAACTCACTACTATTAAAGTAAAGGTTTCAAGCTGTAAAATGAGACAAATCAAGTTATTATATGACTTTTTTTTTATAATGTTATGACAGTTCAAATTAAATTAAATTAAATTTTTCATTGTTATTGATTTAGTTATACTCTTCACCGTATCTGCTTTACAAAGTTAAAACGTAAATGTTTTCATTCCTTGATATGTAACAGGTAAGTGATTTTAATTTTTTTATGAAGAAAGTAAAAACTTTCTGAACGGAAACTTTCTAGAGATAGAAAGCTAAAATGGATTTCATATAAAACGGAATTATAAGCCGACGTACGCGATCGACAAAAAGTTTGGAAGTAATATAAGTCTTAAAGGATAGACTGGAAGAGAGATATGCGTAATACTTTTCCCTTCAATAGTAAATTGTCACTCATTAATTGATTATTTTCAAATTAAATTCACGAAATACAATTAAATAAGTTCCATTTTGCCATTTTTTGAAATCTTGATAATAATTATATTGCACATTTTGATTTATTTGAAATTGTAAGATGAAAAAATGCACGCAATGCATATCGTATAAGAAAAATGTGTAAAAAATTCAAAATAGAGTATTTATTACTATACATAATATATAAAACAAATTTATTTCATTTGAATTTTAAATTTATTCTTTAGTTAGTTATGTTTATTAAGATTTGAAAATGCACAAAAATCTGCAGTTTAGTACAATTAATTTGAGAATATCATTAGACATATCATTAATTTCTAGAATAAGATGACACAATATATATCTATTGCAAGGAAAGTTTAAAATATTTTAAAATCATAAGTGTTGATTGATCATAATGAAAAATTACAATTGAAATATATATACGTATGAAAGTACATCCATATTTTAGCAGTAAGAATACAATAAATGTCTGTAGTGAACGAAATAATTTTTCGATATTACAAAACTTTTTCTAGTTTTTTTCTTTAATCCTTTATAATTTTATGATAAATATTTTTATGCAAGTCTAATCTTTCTATTTTATTTGTTTTCATGTTTATAGCACAATTAAATACATTAGTATATAATTATAATTATAATTATGAATAATTATATGTGTAAAAAATTACAAATGTACAAAAACTATTAATGATTATTATTATTAAAGAATGCCAGAAACTTGGAATATTAATAGAAACTTTAATAAAATGATTTTTATTATAAAACTGTTTAAATATTATACACTATTATAATTTTTTACAAGGTACCTAAAAATGTATATTTTTGTAATATTATATATTTATTACAATATTACAAAATTACTATATTATTTAATAGCAATTTAATTATTACGATATTTAATTCATATTATAATAAAAAAAATTAATACTTTCTTTGTCAATAGTACATATGTAAAAAATAATGAAACAAGATAATGAAAATATATGAATAATGTGACTGAAAATTGTTTAATATCTCTTATACATATGTCCATTTATTTAAGAATTCTTGATATGAAATTATACGAATGAAAGATCATAGAGATTTCCTTCGTGCATGAATACAGATCCAGTTTACTGAAGTACTATTAAATATCAAGATACAAATATATATTATTCATTCGATGTTGAATTGAGAATTGTATTAATAACATAATCTTAAATATCGATCAATTTTGATGCCAGAACAGTACATTTAAGCAGTTCATTTAGTTCAGAATCCTTGAAAGTTGTACAAATTTTAAACTGACCACTTCTTTAAGGCTTAAACCTCATCAAATATTCGTGAAGTGAATTAGAGTATCGAGTGCGGAGACTTGATGTATTTAAATAAGGGCCAATTATTTCCATCTATTTAAAAAAAAATGAATGTAATCGTATTCCAAATGACTTGATTAATCGATCGATTGAGGCCGTACTTTAATATAATATTACTATTCCTGTCCGTAAGAAGCGTACGGAATTTTTTTCTACATTAACATAGGAAATTTGATTGGAGTATTCCAGAAAAGATGCAAAGATATGCTTGTAAATCAATTGTATACATTAATAAGACTATAAACATATATGTTAGAATGATTCTTCACTATAATAATATAATTCAACAACATAAAAAAGTTCAATAATTATGCACGAGCCGTTTATTTTGGAAGTGGCATAAGTCACTCTATTTTGAAATCGAGATATTTAAGAATTTGCGTTTTAACGTGTCTAGAAAAATGATGCTAACAATTTCGAGAAGATTTACTTATATCTGCTATCTCGATACTTTATACTTTTTTTCAGTATAAATTTACATAGACGTTAACGAATCTCCATTTTTTTTATTTTAAAGTGACTTTTAAAATAAATGGCTCATATATTTGTAGAAAACATTGTAAATAACAAATATTAAATTTTTCAATTGAAAGAAAAAATGTTATTAAAGTTAAATTATTTTCCAGTCAAATTTCAGTATTATTGATAATTACCTACAAAAGAAAAATTCCACTTAAATTGCAGATCACAATATTTCCATTAACGTTTTTTATTAGAAAATTTTTTTATTATAAAATGAAATTTTCCAAATTTGGCACTTACAATATTTTCTATTAATACTTCTATAATCTATAAATTGAATAAATTCAAAAATTAATTTACACATGTATCTTTTAAGACATGTAGATAGTAGATAACAATTCATAAACATTCGTTTAGTGTAATAAAATATAATGAACATTCGTTTAGTGTAATAAAATATAATGAACATTCGTTTGTAAATAATATAAATACAAGCACAAATTTTTCAAAGTGCAAGAGAAACAAATGTTTGACTGATTGAAATTGTTCATCGAACGGATGTTCACTGAATGGTTGGAATGCTGAAAGAATACTTGCTCAATTTCAAAAATAAACATCGAATTTATGAAAAATGTAATAAATACACGAAACGTGAACGTAGCTCAATTATTGTTTAGATTATATGAACACAAGTTTAAATGAACACAAATTTCTAATTGTAAACTACATTGTAATTGTGACAATATATCACACAAACAGAATAATAATGAATTGTCCGACGTATCTTTGAATACTCTCTTTTTCTCAATTCGATTCTACATACAGTGATGTGAAAAAGTGTTCAGAATTTCTTTCATGTTACAATAAATAAAAAAATAAAAAATTTTAAGACGTGTAAAAAGCTTGTTTATGAATAGTTGATTAATTTTATTAATGTATTAAGTATAATTTATGATAACAAATATTCAAGATAAGTCAAATGAGCTATACATACCAAGTTAAATAAAAAATCGATTAGTTCTGTCTATTCATATATGTTTAATTAAAAAACTAAAAATATTTAATGAACAAAAATGATAAAAATACAGAGTGATGTTAAAAGAACAGCCACAGCACGAAATTTTGCATTTTGGCTTTTTTTTATCATAATTCTAAATTGTATACTCTTGCCCTGAAATGAATGTAATCCAATCCAAATTTAATTTTAGTATGATCAGAAATTATTCAAATATAACTCCAAATTAACGCAAATTTAATTAACCCAAATCTAGAAATAATTCTAATTACAATAGAAAGTCGATTAATCGAATACCGACTGTCCAAAATGTCTGAATACAAGATGAATTATCTACTTATATAAATAAACATATTTAAACTACATACGTAACAATGTATTTTGGAATACTTACCCCTTCTGCTTTAAATGTCCCATTTCAGTGACTCCATTTATATCATGAATATAACAAAAAGTATTGATGCTGCAATTAAAAGACAAATTAAATATTATTGAACGTTTAAAAAAGGATGAAAGTACATTTAACTTAGCTACAGATGATCTTATAAAAACGATGGTATACGATTATCAAGTTTTTTGATTCGACGGAAAGCTTGTAATTTTAGCATAAAGTCAACTGGTAGTAAAAGTTTTAAAATATCTCGTGATTATTAAATGCATATTTTTTTACATAATAAACATCCATATTTGAAAACTGTCTAATTTATGATTTATGATTTGATTTTTTCAGTCCGATTATCTAAATAGCCGCTTATGCGAATATTTAGTCGATTACGCGTTTGCCTAATTAGTTCGGATAATCGACGTTCGATTCTACATTAAAGTAATTAAAATTGTAAAGTATTTAAAAATTTTAAAAGAAAATCCACAAAAATCAATTTACATAGCACACAGCTCGGAATGTTATCTGTAATTACTTACATATAATAGAAACACTTTCGGAGAGCCCAATTGGATATGTTTAAAGTTACATGGAGAAACAAATAAAAAAATTATCAGAATTTAAAAGTATTTCAATGCATTGAGAAATAGCAAAAGAGCAGTTAAATTATTATGTTTTTTTTCTTTAGTTTTACTTAATGTTTATGTAATTTTATATTTTTATAAAACTAATATTTATAAACTAATTAACATATCTTTATAAATTAATCTTTAACATCTTTATAAAAGGAAAATGCAATCTAAACAAAAATTCATTTCAAAAATTTATCCATTAATCTTGGGCTTAGAAGCTAATCAATGTAAGACATTTTCCATTAAAATTACATATTAGACAAGTACATATTTTTCCATGCAAACATACTTTTCTTGTCAAAACTTTCAGTTAATGAAACAGTTTATTTACAACATTATAATAAGTATACTACAATGATCATATTTCAATGATTAAACTGCTAACCAGGACGATTTTAACAATAAAATATTTGCATGATACACGTTATTTTTAATGAGAAATAACTTACACTAATTGACTTTTGAGTTCTCCAAATATTATAAGAAATGTAATATGCATATTATGTATATTCTGTATGTTTTTGCAGTTTTCAATATTTTATAAATGTAATTTAATTTTTTATTTTATTTCATTTTACAAAAACAAAAATGTAGAATAGTATCATTACACGAGGAAGAATAACATATTTCGCACAGAATAGTTCTCATGCAGACATATGTAATTATTTTATACAATTATATAGAAATGTGAATCGAACAGATATATGAATATATGCTGAATCTTATTACATCATATTACAGATGCAACCTAACTTGAAAAATGTGCTTTTCAAGCTTTCACTACAGAAATGTTGTTTACAATTTCTTAACGTCATAAACCAAAAATATTATGAAAAGATGACAAATTTTGATTCCGTCTTTTTAACTTTTTGAGTGTTTAATCATATTAAAATATTGTGCCTTATAATTAGTAATAAAATAATTGAATTGACAAAATATTGGATAGATTAATAGATATTAAATAATATGATTAAATATAATTAAATAAAATATTGGATTACTTATACTTTGAAAAATACAACAATATATTGAACAAATATATCAAAAGCTACATGTTTAAAAGAAAAACATATGTGTATATATATATATATATAAATTAAGTACATACTTAATTCAAAGGATTTAGTATTTCTTAATCATAAATTTAATTTAAGAAATAATGTGTTATTCTATCTATATTCTGTATTCTTAATATTAATATAGAAAACATGAAAGTTACCAATAATATGAATTGTTCGAGTTATTACAATATACTCAAAATAAATTCACTCGAATGACAGGTATATTAAGCAATAACAAAATGACATATCACATGTTTTTCGAAGCAATAGTTGATAAAAAAGAAATGATTTGCGTAATGGTTACCTAATCCTTGACGATGACTCGTCATATGATGCTATCATAGGGAACCTACACAAGAGATACATGCTGAACTACTTTCTATTTTCTGCCCATTTTTTCTTGTACATATATGTAATTACAAACTCGGATTAAAATGAACGTCAAAATGAATTTCTATGCATCAATTAGCTTTAATTAAAGTTTAATTGAAATAATAATAGTACCAGACATAATCAGTTTTTTATCATTTTCTCGCTTGTATGGTCGTTGAAATGCCGTTTACTCCTCGTGGAATTAAACACACGTTCTCACACGTGTACGACGAATTAAGATCAATATGTGATAATCGTTCTTTTGCTCCGTCACTGATTTCATCTCAAGAGGAGTAAAATAGTTCGCGTAATATCTGTACAATGTAAGTAATTGCCTACTTACTTGAGAATCACGTTCAAAACGCGTTTTATTCCTATGAGAATAGAAATTATGTTCCATACGAACTTTGGGAATGTTCTAAATAATAAGATTAAAAACCTATGAATAATTTAATATATTGTACAAAAATATTCTAAACAATTTTATATTTATAACTAGACTGATGTTTACAGAAATTGAAATTTTTATAAACACTACTGAAGATGTGGAATCTAGAAATAACGTAACAGATACTTTACACGTCCACTTAAAAACAAACTACACTAAATAGAACAAATTGTATTTGAAACATTTTTCGAATAACGAACAATTGTGAAGATAATTGGATTAAAATAAAGCACCCTGTATAGTATATGTACACTATCGTTATACTCAACCGAACTACTCGCTCCTAGTTAGTCTTTTAATGAAAAAAACAAGTGCTTCCTTTCTTTGTCCATTCCATAAGTATAGTAGACAATTTAGCAATAAATACATATGAGTAAAAATATAAAAATATAAAACCTCAATAGAAAATTATTTTATATTAAATATTGTAGAA
Source organism: Melipona beecheii (assembly GCA_032399605.1). Taxonomy (NCBI): domain Eukaryota; kingdom Metazoa; phylum Arthropoda; class Insecta; order Hymenoptera; family Apidae; genus Melipona; species Melipona beecheii. The sequence continues at coordinate 2,235,186 of JAUCMO010000082.1, read as the reverse complement.
AATATTTAGATATTTTATATACTTTTTCATATTTTCATTCAATTTTGCATTTTAAATAGTAATAAATGCATAATTGTAAAAATCCGTAATCTACTCATAACTGACCAACTTTTTTTATCTTTATCCGCTATCTCTTATTATTTAAACAAATAAAAATAGGATATAGAGAAATAAATTTTTATTATTCGAATTCCTCATTTATTTGAATGGCCTTGTTCCATTGTATTTATCATTAAATCTATGAGTCAAATTCCTAAACTAACCTAAGCTGTAATATATCGACGAATTACAATCGTAAGTTTCTTCGTACATAATGTTTGGTAGGCAACAGAAAAGATATTATTTAATTATAAAAAGTATTATTTAATTTTACAACTACGCTATGACACCATGCTCTACGCTCTTTACTCAACGCTGTCCTCTTTTTCTCTGAACGACGTTCCTGCTCGACGCTACGCTCTTTTTATTTTTCTGATGCTACGCTGTTCTATTCTCCACTCGCACACACTCCTCACGCGACAGTCTTCAAGACACACGCACACCATACTATCAGTTGTATATATCTGTACCCGCCCAGAGGATATTGTCATCTATACAGTGACCTCTCCTCCTACAATAATTTAAATTTATAGATTTCAAAAAAGTGTAGTAAATATTTCTTTTCTAATCATTAATTTATTTTAAAATAATGCATGTATTTGAAAATTCACATACAATAAATATGTATGATGTTCTATAAAATATAAAAGTAAATTTTCTATCAAATGTTTCAGACTACGTGATAATTAAATGTCATTTTCATATAATTCATTATAATCATCGAATGTATAGTAATTATATTTAAACATACCTCGACAGTTTATCAATACTCATTGAGAAGTAAATATTTATTAAAACAGAAAATCTCAGTTCCTAAAAAAAGTTCCGAAAAAATTTTTAAAAATAACAACGTATGAAATTCAAGCAGCACTCGAGCAATTTTATCGAAGTTGAATCATATTCAATGTTTAATTTGAAGGCAATCTCCTGTGAATAGCCAATTATGTATTCCGTTAATTACCGAAAGTTCCGTCTTAACAATCGATTTAGTTTTTCCTCGATTTAGCTCGTATCCAATAGCACTTGAAAGTTCAACGGACTTTTTCATTCCGTTTTCCACGGCATACGTTGCCTCTACTCTTCGCAAATGGGAATCAACAGCGTACGAAAGTCAGTTTCGAAGGTAGAACACCTAACCCGACAAAGTCAGCGTTTTCGGTGTCGACGGAAGAGTCCGCTAACAGCGTGGTACTTTGTAAACTTACACGCTGCCTAAGCTCTGCCATCGCTAAGCCATCTGCAGGGGCCTCTGGCATGTAATCACATCGTGAACAGCATTGTACGACAAATCGAATCAGATCCAAGGAGGGAGGGAAAAAGCGAAAGAGAGAGAATACTTTTTGGTTCGGAGGGGGTTGCACGATGAATGGTTGAGAGAAAAGGGATGAGGCTAGAAGAAAAAGACACACTGACAGAATAAAAAGAGATCACTGGAGGAGGCCAGAGCTGGGCTTTATTTATTATATACTAATGGATAAAATTCTTGAATGCTGTTAAAAATACTGAGAAGAATAAAAATAATGAGAAAAATTACGTTTATGGAATTTTTGAATAACGAGATAATTGTATATATGTTATCCGGATACGTACGAGATATTTCATTTTATTTTTTAAATTTATGTTATTCATAAATGCATATGTAAATTCCGCGTTTTCGTTTGTTTTTGTGATAGGCGTATGATTGAATGTTTAAAATTATGAGATCAAATAATTTGATTTGAATCATAGAAATAAGTTTTACTTTATTTCTAAAAGAGATTAATATAAAATAAATATAAAATAAACTAAATATAAAACTATATTATATGCATAGTTGTAATGTTAAATAATTTTAAAAATATTAATATTAAGCATGCGTGTATTGTTCAAATGTTACATCGAAATTAATTGAATAATAATATGCTTATTTGTTTACGAATAATATCCATAAGTAAATAAATAAATATTTCAAGAAATTATCTAATTGATAATGTTTGAGAGATAATGTGATTGATAATTGTTATTTATTTGCTAATGTTTCAAACACGATTGTGAAGATCAGAAATATGGCCAATAAACGTATAAGAACGTAATAAATTAACTGTAATTTTTGGCAACTTAATATGTGATGCAAAATTCAAGTTTTGATTCGAAGATATTGTAAATTTTGAACATTTGAAATAAAGAGTTACTTCAATATTTGAAGAATAAATATAAAAAGTACAAAGTTATACAAAGCGTGGATACAAAGAGTTTATTTTATTTTTAGAATATAATATTATATTACATTATTGCATACAATATTATATTATAACAACATTCTAATAAAATATGAAGAGTTTTCTGAGTTTAGGATGCATGATGGAAGGATGAATGGATTTGAGAAAGTGAAAGAGAGTGATAGTGAGAAAGAGAAAGAGAAAGTTGCGTTTCGTCTCGGAGTTACTGCCTAGACTCATCATCCAGTGGGACTGATGGCAGCGACTTCTTATCCCAGACGTTTGTTGTTGTAACTACGCTAAGGCTGGCCCGGTGTCACCTATCCCACCCAACGGGATTCCGCACACCCTGCTTGCTTAACATCGAAGATCGGTAGGACCTCGACGCTAGGCGTACAGCCACTTGTTAATCAGTGTTCGGAACTCGTAGTCGAGGAATCATGGACTGCTACAAAATAAAATAAATTTATAACAGTCACTTGTTACATTTATTGTATTTATTTAACTATATTGAGATGGGGAATTCCTGGAAGGAGCCCAAGGCTTTCTCTAGTTCCCAGCAGTCGTCGCTTGTGGATCATCTGTTAGCAGATGATAGCAAGAGTTGGGCCTGGGACCTGGGAGTGTTTGTTCTAGCTTTCCAGGTCCTGGCACTTGAAATATTTTAGGCTATGACTGCGTTGGTATGCATGTGTGTGTGAGCGATGAATGTTTTCGTGTGAACGAGCAAGAGAAGAATCAGATAGAGAGTAGCGAGCCGCGAGAGCGGAAACATAGAGAGCAGTGAGCCTTGAATGAGTGAAGAGATAGCATGTTCAGCATAAAGCATATTTTAGACTTTTTAGTTTTAATTTTAATTCTTATTCTTAATAAACTCTTACTTTCAATAAACTATATCACAACATTATTTTTAAATAAAAATTCCTACAAACTGGGATTTCAACCGAGATTCCTACAAAATTGGGGGATTTGAACCGACACGGAGTCACGAGTTAAAGAGGAAAAAATTGTTTTGTTCCAGAAAAGAGTGCAGTTAAACAAAGAGTGAGTAAATATGAATGTGAGTGATCGAGCATGTGCGTCGGCGACTAGAGCTGGTAGAGTGCGAGCTTGAGCTAGTGCGGCAGCAGAAACAGAACGAGTTGAGAGAGATGAAAAAAAATTATACATCAATCGAGACTCAGAGCGAGGGACAACAGTGCAGAGAGTACCACGCGATGTTCTACGACAACTGGGACAGAAAAAGCAGCAGCTGGATGAGCTGATGCATACCGCAGATGCGCTCTGCGCGGACACGAATAAACAGTAAGTGCAGCATGACGAAGTTACGAAGCTGAGGAAGCATTGGGACGAGATAAACCCAAAAATGATGCAGGAGAAGACGGAGTTGGACGCGATGCTTGCAACAGTCAGCGATACGAGGCAAAAAAGAACGAGATGGAGGTCTGGTTGGCGCGAATGAAAACTCGGTTGGAGAAAATGCGGGGCACACTGACGATGTTCTCGAGGCGCAGCTCCGGGAACAAAAGTCGTTTCATGCGGAAAAGTACACTCCACCAGTACAAGATCGAGCAGTTCAATCAGCTCATGCAAAAGCTGATCACCGTGTATCAAGAGGAGCAAGCGCGCGAATTGACGCGCAGCGTTTGTCAAGAAGTGAACAAACTTTCGAGCAGTGGAACGGCCTAATCGAACGTAGCGATGCGTGGAAGCGGAAACTCGACGACACCGCTAACAAAATATACGTGTTCCAAATACGATGGAGAATCTTTCGTCGCGGATGACGGAGGCCGAGGTGATCCAGAGAGACATGCGACATGAACGAGGTGACGGAATTGAAGGAGCAGTTGGAGAAATTCGACGAACGACTCTTGTCCATTTAGAAGAGCATCGAGTACGCAAACGATTAGACGAGCGTCTTCACCTCGAGCAGTGTCATCGTTTCTCATGCTTTGCTCGCGAAACTCGAAGATCTCAATATCAGGTGGAAGGTGCTCGGCGGTTGACGAGCGTTACCAGTTGATAGCGAATGTGCTATTAAGAGTGAGAAAAATGGAACGCGAAGACCAGGATCTAAAAGGAATAAAGGAATCAAGTCAGTGAACAGTGAAAAAACTAGTAACAATGAATATATAATGCGGAACGGGCATTCGTGTAGAGTACTGAACGATGAACCTCGCATTATGGTGTCACGTGCTATGCAGACACAGATTGTGCGGAAAATGCACAAAAACTGACATTTTTCGGCTAGCAAGATGGAAATCTTGTCAAAAGGGACTACTTGTTTGAAAACCTAAAGGCTATAGCAGACAAGGTCGTGCGTAATTGCATGCATCCTAGCTGAGAAAAAGAGGCAAGCGAGACGGTATATTACATCCCATCAAAAACTGCGAAGTTCTGTCAACTGTATACGATGATGAGCGTCAGAATAAGACGCTTCTAAGACGTTGAAATCCGATCAGCGTATAGGAAAGAAACCGTGGATATCTCAGGGCAGATATCGCTGCAGGATGGCCGAGTGTGAAATTGAGAATTCCGGGAAGGGGCCCAAGGCTTTCTCTAGTGCCAAGCAGTCGTCGCTTGCGTGTCATCTGTTAACAGATGATAGCAAGAGTTGGGCCTGGGACCAGGGAGTGTTTGTTCTGGCTTTCCAAGTCCTAGCATTTGAAATATTTTAGGCTATGACTGCGTTGGTATGCATGTATGTGAACGATGAATGTTTTCGTGTGAACGAGCAAAAGAAGAATCAGATAGAGAGTAGCGAGCCGCGAGAGCGGAAACATAGAGAGCAGTGAGCCTTCAGTGAGTGAAGAGATAGCGAGTTTAGCGTGTTCAGCATAAAGCATATTTTGGACTGTAGCTGTAATTTTAATTCTTATTCTCAATAAACTCTTACTTTTAATAAACTATATCACATTGTTTTTCAATAAAAATTCCTACAAATTGGAATTTCAACCGAGATTCTTACAATATTTATTAATATTTACTGAACAAACCTTAGCCGTCATAATATTAAAATTTGATTAAAAGTTTAAAACAAAATTAAATTTGGATTATAAAATAAAATTTATTACATCAGATGTCCGTCAAACGTCCGTCAAACGTCTGTCAAATAAACTATCTTCAAATTTATCTTTTAAAGAAATAAAACTATGCTAAACAAAATGTTATTCTATCATTTTAACTAATTTTAAGCTAAGTAAGTAAGTAATCTAAAAACTCCAAAAATATCCATTGACAAAAACAAATAAATCTATTTCAACTAATAAATAAATAAAGTACAATTAATAAAATATTCACAATGACTTATGTATCAAAGAGGAAGTAATTTTTACTAATAATAATAAGATCTATAATAAGCAAGAAAGATAATGTGTTTACCCAAACTCATTAATAGAAACTTGTGACTGGTAAATAAATAGAATCGCTATCTATTTTCGTAATAATGGAAAACAAATTCATTCGTTCTTAGAGTTGCTATATACAGGATCATTCAGAAAAAAGCTATTTCATGAACCTTATTTAATACGAACCTAAAATATTTTCAATATCTCTTTCGTTTCGACCAACTACCTTTTCTAACTCTGTACCTTTTTCTTATTTTTAAAAATTTTAAGAAAACATCAGACATTCCGCATTACGAGTACTTTTTACGAGTACGAGAAGTTGAGATTGTTGTAAATAACTTGATAAATATAAATATCATATTATAGCTCATGACAGAATTCAAATATATTCAAATACTCGTAGAATTTTAATGTGTATATATATATTCAAAATGTAATGAAAAATGAAAGATGATTTTTATGATTATATTGATAAAATTTGAAATTAATCAGAAAATATATATAGAAGTTATAACATGTACAAAATATTTATTGAATATATAACGATTTTAGGAATCATAATAAATATTTATCATAAGATATTATTAATGTTTCTACTGAATATTAATTTATAAATAATTAATTGTGACTAATTGACGCTAAGTATGATTAACAATAAAATAGCGTAGTGCAATATAATACAATATTAATGTGTGTACGTTTTGATATATTAGAATAAATATAATAAAACTTCCGATATTTGTGGTTGACTGTTTCAGAATTAAATATTTATATAATTTCTACAAAATGTATATACATAATGTATGTATATACATTTCTCACAATTGGGTTACACCTCAAGAATGATAAGAGATACAAAAAAAGTTGCAAAAGAGAAAGTTGATTGGTACGAGAAGGTTTAATTGTCTAATGGAATATATAAGGAAACGAATTATGAAACTTTTTTAGAACATAAATATGAAAGGAGAAACATTTGAATATCTTTAACAACCTTTTAAATAATTCAAAATAGGTATCTCACAAACTATTGATCTTTTTACTATTATATTTTAATAGTCTTCAATTAGTCTTAAAAAAAGTTATATCTGCATTTTCTAGATGCATCGTTGTATTTATGAAAAAAGTAAACCTGCAGGAAAGTAAATTTTCTTATGCTATTCAACTTTCTCCTGTATAACTTTTTTGTATCTTTTACCATTCTTGAGATATAACCCGTTTCAATTGCAAGAATCAGTCTATGGTTGTGTTAAATATTTTGTAACATTTATGCTTATATATTTTCAGACTCGTTTCAAACTTAAAAAATATAATCATGATAGTTAGGTCTTGCTACAATGTCAATAAAATGTCAACATGTCCTATATAATATATAATATGTATAATAAAAAATTTCTATAAATATTCGAATACTTTCATATAATAATATTCTATACATACGGAGTGATCCATTTAAATCGACTCACTCGGATTTGCCAAATCATTGATGATATAAAAAAATGTTTGAAATAAAAGTCAAATGATTTTAGGAGGCACATAATTTGACATAAGTAATTTCTTTTTTTTGTAAATGAACATACAGAGAATATATGAAGGTCAATTTTGATTTTTTAAATAAAATTATATACTTTTTAATACGTTGATTGACACCGCTCAATCATTTTCTGTAAAAAAATATTAACCTATATATGTCGGAATAATTTCAATTTTTAAATCTATTGCATGAAAGACAAGAACAATGTCAATACAAGAATTCTTCTGACTTTCCTTGTTCTTATTAATATATATTAGTTATTTATAGACTGCGGATGTTTATGCTATTTTATAAACGTAATTAAAGAAATAAGATCAAGATGAAATCAAAATTTATTTGGTCTATTAAATATCGTGTTTTATATAATTTCGAACGTTATATCAGTGCAGCAATTATCATAAAACATTAATATTTTTACAGTGTCCTATTTTTCATATTTTTCCCCCACAAGCCAGGGAAGGTGATTCTACGTAGAAAAATAAACCGAAAAAAATAAAACATAAAACTGTTGAAAGTACAGTGTATTAAGGAATGAAAAGAATTACAGTAAAAGATAGGAATAGATAAAACTCCATAATACTATAAAAAAATTAACTTAATTATATAAATATTAACTTTTATATTTCAAACTTTTAATAATAATGAAAGATAAAGAATATCTGAAATGTCGGTCAAAGTGAAAAATGGCATAAAGTAATAATTTTGTTACGACGAAGGTAATTTGAAATAGCAGTAATCCAATTTTTCTTCATTTTATATAATTAAAAATGTAAGTAGATAATAAAACTCTGAAATACAAAAATCACAGCATAGAAACAATTATTTCATAAATATCAAACTCAAATAAATAAATATCAATTCTGAGTCTTAAATGCTACGAAACAGAAGCATCACTACGTTCTGAATTATTTCAAACTACATTTTTTCGATATTCTGAATTAATATAATATTAATATAAGAATTAACAATATTCTGAATTGACAATTGGAACTAACAATGTATGAATATTAGACATCAATAATAAACACGAAACTATAGAATTAAAGACTAATTTCAAAGTAGATTAAAAATTTTGACATATTTTAATCATGATTACAACGATTACATATTTACCAAAAAAAAAAAAATATTATAAATTGACGTTTTATTCCTTTATAGATTGAGCCGGAAATATTCTAATTACGATTCGTCCACAAATGTCATTAGTTAATAGATCATTTACCTCCATTATTTGCGATGTTACAAATTAGATAACGCTAATAGTTTTTTTAGATAATTCGGTACACCAACAATATTCCAAATATGCTACACTTCTGCTATTTTATGTAACAAGCTTCTTAAAACTTTAAATTTTAGTATTCCAAATAAAAAATCAAAATATATAAATTTACTTTGTTAAATAAAAATTTCAATAGCTATATATAAATAATTTATATATCTATAAATAATATATATAAATAATTTATTTAAAGGTATTTAATTTTAATAAAGGTCACGATTAATAAACTTATGATTATTTTACATGTATGTCTACGATCGATATACTTACAATATATTATTACGTACATATTATACAATAATTGCGATTCCTCTCTTAAAGCTGAAAATTCCTCCCTGATTGGGAAATTCTATTTTAATCAATGTTCGAGTAAAGAACTCATTTATTAATGTTTGTAACATATAAACGAAAAATCACTTTGATCAATAAAGTTTTATTATATGAACTCTATGTAAGCTATTTTTCAGAAAAATTAAGCAATGTAAACCAATGATAGCACGAAACATAATTTTTCAATGTGTGGTTTTTTATTATTTCTTATTCGTGTAAGAAACTATTAAATACGTTTGATCGTTAATTTTCCATTAATTAATGCGGTAAAATTCATTTTTATTACAAGCGCAACGATGCTATCCAAATACTTACGGGTGATAGCATAAGTACATATCTTGATATACATTCAGAGACCATGGAATCTGAATACGTGCATACATAGAAGCACCTCCGTGGGGGTCTTTATCGCTGTAATTCGTTTAAAAGGAACTACACGGGCGGGCCGTGAATGCTCTCCTAAGTCATGCCACACGAACGAATGTGCTTACCTGTGCGCGTCTGTACGATACCCACACGCTGCCGAGTATAATTGTACGTCTCACGAGCGCTTCGTGACGCGGTTAAATACATTTTTCGGGTCGGATGATCGATGAAGCTCGATAAGCGTGTTCAATTAGCGTAGCGCCTTTATACACGAGGGCGACCCACCGAATTTATTTATCACGATGATGCACCGCGCCGATCGGAAAGTTACACGGACAGTTTGATATGTCTGTTTAGCGATTATCCACTGCATTGTCCCTTATTCTTTTCTCGTTGTTCTCCAAACGTGCTCAATTGTTTCGTTGTTTCTTCATGGACGAGCGCAACGAAACAGCATTGACGATCTGCACAGCTACTTGCTATAAATTAAATTTACACGTGACGATGACGCGTCGCCGTATCCGCCGTCGAGAATCGTAAATTCGATTTGACCGGCGCGTGTAACTTACAGTTTGCCAATTTTTATTTGACTCGTCCGCTGCTGGATTTCATTTACTCTCTGCCTGGTCAACGGGGTCGCAACACAGAAGTTGCCGGCGGTCGACGAAGAAAAACTTTCCTTGGATTTCCCCCTCGAAAATAAATATTCGGCTGCCCAACTGATTTATTCCGTTGCAGAATGCGTACGGACTTCCAACGAAAACAGGCCGGCGTTAACCTACTTTCCCGGGTTTCTAGTTACTATCTCTTTTTTATCGAAGTAAAACGAGAATTCTGTGAAATAAAACATTCGTTTTATCTGTTAAAAAAGGAAATTTAATGAATTTCGTATGAAAAAGAACGTAAGGAATACTGCGATCCTACACGTAATTTTAATGATCATAAAAGACTAAAGTTATTGCAAATTCTTCTATTCATCATTTTCTAATGAAATTATATTTTATTAAAATTAAACAAGTCGTCTGATACTTTTAAGTGGTAATGTGAAGAAATATATACCTACCATCCATTTGCTATGAAATTGACGCAATTCGAAAATGCATATTTTCCAAAAGAAATCAGAAAATGTTTTTAAAAATAATTAAACATTGTCAATCAAAGAAACGATACAATTCAAAATAATACAATTTTCATCTTATCAATATGTACTTGTTCGCGATAATAGTCAGGAAAATATAAGAAACTGAGAATCATAGTGGTATGAGTCTAAATTTTTATAATTTGTGTTAATCACGTTTTTAAGTGTTGAAGCCTCTATATATTTAATTTTATGGTCGACTTTAATTTCATTGTTAGAACTCCATTTATTAGTAAGAAATGGTAGTATTTCATTTCAGTAATAATAGTAAACACAAGATATAATTCTACAAACAATATTGTGAGAGTAATTTAAGCAACTATGATTCTCAGCCATCCAAATAAGTCCTACATACATATATATAATTTCTAAATCTGCATTCATATGTAACACTTGCAGCTGGCCATTAAATACATTCTTCTGAATTGCTCTAAATATATATAGAAATCTTCGCTCCAAAATTTTGATCAAATCAATAATCATAATAGCAAAATACAAATTTTTAAAGTTTTCTTCTTGTTTAAAAAAAAACAGCATTGTTCAATAAAATTTACATCACATTATTTACTATCGTCACAAAAAAATTATGTATGAACTTACAATAGAATGAATCAGAAAGAATGACGTAATTGTTCTCTACTGTCAAGTTATGAAAATGAATGAACAAACTTTTCATAAAGATCGTATTTTTTTGAAGTTATAACACTCTCATCGTAAATGTGCAATTTCATCAAATATTGTATGTGTGTATATGTATAAGGGTAATAATTCCACTATTTACATTCTTGTATTTATCACACAGTATTATAATTAGGCGAAAATAATTAAAAAAAACACATCGTCATTATGCTATTACATAAACAATGTTTTTTTTGAAAAGAAAAGAAAATATTTCACGTATTTATGATGAAAGCAACACAACTCAAATGCAATAAAAATGTGATTTTCGATTTTTTATCATTATAAAAATATTGGAAAGATAATCTTCGATCAATTGTAAAAGCCTTATTTATCTTCATTATTTGGATAGAGAACAATTAAGTTGTTCTTCTAGATTCATAACGCTGTACTCTGTAAATACGTTTTATTGTAAATTTTTGCTCTATCACTGTAAACAAATGCGTATTGGTAAAGTGTATTATTCTGAATTGTGTTGTTCTTTTATTAACAAAATAATATCTAATTATGTTCGAAAACAGTTTTCCAGCTTTCATATCATTTTTGTATTGTTTTCGACTCAAAATGTATTAAAAATAAATCATAAGTAAACAATTTCGTGAAAAAATAAATTATGTGTCTTTTGATCGCGCTCCAAATATACAAACATTCCGCGGATAATTGAAAGATGCAAAGGATATATCATAACATGCAACGTTCAAAATATGTACATCTTTGAATAGTGTACAGAGATTTAGACAGTATTTGAATATATTTATAATAAAATCGTATTTGAATACATTTAAATACACGTAAATAGTCAAATTTAATTACATACAATAACGTATATTGAAATATAACTACACTCATTTCTCATTTTACACGAATTTTTTATTTCATGCAGTACTTTAAATACATAAGGTCTACTACTACGAAATAATAAGTTATAAAAACTAAAATCATCGATGTCGATATTATAAGTTAGAATGATGTAATTAGTTAAATAAGAATTTACGTTTGATTGATATGCATATAGTAAATTTAATAAAGATAGAAAAATATATTTCCTGATTGCGTGAATTGATATCACGCACAAAAAATTCAGTAAACAGATCTAAGAAATACAGTAATCCAGAAATGAGTTTATATCGTCGTCACTATGTCTAAACATATTTTTAACATATTTTAAATCGTTTATGAATTAAAGCATTTCTTAATGTGTGGAGATCCAGTGAGACAACCGATCTGATAATGAATATTTTTTCTTGGGTTCTCTAGGGTAAAAAATTAATATCTATTATGTTTACGTGTATTCTATTGCTGTTGTTTTAATAAAGAAATATGAAACATACAAATATTCGTATATTTTGGTCAATAAATGTTACTCTTTATTGGGGGACCATTCCAGAGCATTCTACATATAATACTTCTGTTTCAGAAGTTCACGTTTGTACTGTCAGGTTAATGGGTGTTTAAAATGCTATTAAAACATTGTTTAACAACAACTACGAAACTTTCGAAATCCCGGATTGAATTATCTTCGGCCGTAAATAGGGTTCGATCAGTCGTTAAGCATTGTAGACGGCAGGTGTTATTAGCTATGGCTGACAATCAGTACGTAGTATAGGCACGATCTGTATGCAGTCGCTGGCGAAGTTAGACATGCTTCGGTAATACTTAGGTAAACGCACGTATTGCAAATTTTCTCTCGATTCTCGATTTGTTGTTTTTCAGAAGATAAGTGTATCTATCTGTGATGAGAAGGAGAAATAGGAGCTCGGCTGTTCCTAATGCGTTAAATTAAAGTTTAACTTCGAAGCAACTGATGGCGTGGCTACCGATGGGTTTAAAGATGAAATTCGTGACCTTCCTCCCTCTCTCTCTCTCTCTCTCTCTCTCTCTCTCTTTCTCCCCATCTGCGCGCACGATTTTCAAATGATTCGTTTGACGAAGCGGGGACAACAGTGGCAGATGCTCGGAAGTATTTCGTGTTTAACTTGATTCATTTTTCTTCGCTCTGTTCCAACGAAACTTCTGCCGCGAAACGTTTATTTTAATTATTGTCCCAAACGAAGAAACTTTTCGAATTATTGTTCTGGAATTGTTGCTCCTCCCATTTTACAACCATGTCTGGACATCGGGCAAATTGTTTTTGTTCCAAAATATTCTAAGTTTAACCTAGTAGATTTCATCGCGCTCGAACGGCCACGAGTATTCTTTTCCACCACGTACGACCGTATCGTACCTTTTGATACGGTGTAACGAGAATTAAGAGAATTTCTCGCCGCATGAAGTTTCGTTCATTCCCGGACAGATACCTATTTCAGTTTAATATCGCCTCGTTTACATCTGAATATTCATATCGCGTGAGATTAAATTGCAACGAGAATTGAAAGTTATAACTTTTCCGATTTCCAGATCGTCGATTAATAAACGCGTGTATCTGCGCTTGTGTAGATACGTAATTTCTGCTGAATCTCCGTGTATTTAGAGAAACGACGTGGAGGCGTCTCGCGAAATCAGAAGTATTAAAGCCAGCAGGACCGTACAACCACAGATAGACGTCGTTGCTGGTAACCGCAGAGGAGCATTGCTTCCGTATTAATCCGCTACTTTGATCATAAAATTTACATTCACGTACTTCGAGCTTCTTCCGTATGCGCCACGCCATCGTGAAATTTCCCTTCCCCCTTCGTTTCGGCTGGCTCCGAATCCACCCGATCCGACACATCTTACAACCCTTTTCCTTACTTAAATCCAAATAAAGGTTGAGATTCTTGAGTTTCCTCTTCCCCCACCCTCCCCTCGCAAACCAACGTAGGCGACGTTCCACAAACCCCTCTGGATCAGAACTATATTTCTCTCTCTGTTCGTCGCATTTGCTTTATAGCCCTTTTCTTCTTTCTCGCCCTTTCTCTCTCTCTCTCTCTCTCTCTCTCTCCTGTTTCATCTTTCTCTTCGTCTTACACCACTGCCCACTTTCTTCCACCTTTCTAACTTCTCTCGTCTTCTCTCTCACTTTCTCTCTCTCTCTCTCTCTCTCTCTCTTTCTCTTTCTTCACGCTAACTTGTTCTCGATCCATCCATCTTTCTTCGACTTTCAACCGACTTCTGTCCTCTTTCGTCTTTCTCCATCTTTCATCCCTGTCCCGCCGCCGCATGCTCGCTCTCCGGTAACGAGAGGAGAAACACCCTCGCTACTTTTAATCGACCCGCGCTTTCTTCTGCTTATACATACCTAGCCAGCCCTGCCCCACCCCATACTCATCTCCATCCTTCTCGTTCCACCTTCGAGCACTCCCAACCCCCTCGCTTCTTACGTCTCATCTTTACCACCAACATCGTATATAAGTACCTAAGGGCGTTGTCTTTGGTCTTTTGCGTATTTTGCGCTCCGCTCACTACGAAATACGCGAGGGTAGTTCCAGGATTAAATGCAAAACGAAGGCCGCCAAGAAAGATGTTGAAACGTTTCCGAAGAATGGATGCTCGGAGTTTACCGTCTTCGTTCCCGTCCATACAGTCCACTCTTTTTCCTTCGGCTTCTGCATAATTTTTATTACGAGAGAAATAGGCGTGAAAACGTGGCATTAATAATCGTGAAGCTTTATCGATATTTTAACACGACAAAAATATTTAGTATTAAAAATTCGAAATCAAAGACTGCATTCAGCAAGCGAGAATCGGAAGAGAATCTATTACGCAGTATACACGTTATTGTTTGACTTATTTGCTACAAAAAATCGAATAGCTCTCTTACACAGCTGAACGTTTCCTCGCAAATTATCGAATTCCATCCATTAATCCCTTTAAATTATACGATTTTCCATTCGCAAATAGGTAGTCTTCGAGAAGTCGGAACTCCCACCGGAAAGAAAATAAGCAAAATTATAGTAGTGATCAAAGCAATCAAAATTTCTAACCAACGAGCTGTCCAAACGACTTTCAATCCCGGCAATTCTCGATCTGTATACGCAAGTCTAACACGGAGAACAATGAAACGCTTTGTTCCGTGGCTGTATAGACGAAGAGGTGCGGACTCTTTTCTTACGTTCCATTTCCACCGACCATCCGAAGAAGCACAACGATTCTAATAAACAAAGATTGAGTGCAGATGCAGGACGGGGAGGAAGCATCTCGACGCGTATGTAAGGATAGTTTCATGGTTTAAGGCCGATTATCAGGATGGTCGTAACGTTCCGTACATGTACATATGCTACATAAAATACATATATAATGACACATGTACAATGCACACTTGGATAGAACCGCGGATGCTCGCGTCCAACTTGCGACTTGCGTGTGTGCGCGCGTGTTTCTCATGCGGCTCTCCTGTACGAGTCGGTAGAGATACATCACCTTGCGCACAGGCCGTACGCTTCAAATACACTGCAAGTCAGTCAGTTAACTCCGAGTCAGACCTTTCACTTCGTGGTCCAGAGAGCACGGCATGGTGCACGATGGTTCCCACAAGTGGGAGCCCTCACTGTCCGATGCTACAGTTTGTTCCTTGTTTCCAAGGAGCATGGGGAGATGGGAATCGGGCAAAAGTCCACGGACACCCATGGACCCTGATCGCTGGACTTACGGTTCTTCTTTCTTTTTTTTTTCTTCTTTCCTCTTCTTAATATCGACGTTCGCACGGATGTCTGATTGTGAGTCATCGCGAGACCCGTTAAACACCAATAATTTATTACGATGCTTTATAAACTTCGATTTGTTTAAATTTCATAAAATTCCGTAGAATTATTTTGTAGAAAATATACAATAACGAAAAAATACAGTTTGATAACGAAGGTGAAATGTTTCACGTGATGATGCTGATCTTTGGTGAGTTAACGTAACATGAAAGTAGTAGGAAATTTTACATCGTAATATTTTTGATAAGCTGATACATTGTGTTTTAAAAAAATTTTAATTTCATGTGATAAGACAAGAAAAAAGATAGATTAAACATATATATAATATATATAGTTTTATATATAAACATGTGTTTTAAAACGTATCTTTATCAGAAAATAAACATAACTTTAATTATTGTCAGATTTGCGTATTTTCTTCCTGATGTTTGTTGAAATTATTGTTTTTTACTCATACTCGTCGATGAAATATTGAAAATAATTTCATTAATTCTAGCATCTTTAAATTTAACAATCTATAACAAAACATCTCCATATGAATAATGAATGAAATGGAATATTGAATTCGTTTCTTTGTCGTCAATAATATTCGTTTATAGATATATAGATTTGCATAAATTCTTTTTTTTTTTATTTTGACTTTAACTTCGTTATTTATAACGAAACTTGTCTTCTTTTTAAAACGAAGCTTCCACTTCATATTAAAGCACGATATTCATACACATATCTTATCACAATGGAGAACAAGCAATTAAAAAAATGCAGCCTAAGTGAAAATTCGTTTTCATTACTAAATTTTTACGAATATAACTAGATAAATTGAAACTTCTTTCATCTAGTAAGCATTGTAATAATTTTCTAGTAACTTGTAACAATCATATTTTCGATATTTTATATCATGTACATTCTCTGTATTTCACACAAATGTATAAAAATCCGTAATCCAGTTATTGATAATAGTAAAATACTTGTACACATAATGGAGTACATAGAAAGTAAAGTACAATTAGTATTATTATATTCATAAAGAAATTATATGCAAAACAGAGAATCAATCGATCCAAATATCGCTTTCTTCACTGTGACGTGATAATGATTGTTGCGTGCAATTGAACGACTGGTCAAAGCACGAGGATTCAACGTCAATCGCAAATTCGTGTCTTAATCATGAGTATGTTAAAGTTCAATAGATTTATGTACGATCAACACTTGAGTTTTTCTGCCAGCTTCCGTATTTTCTCCATTGAAGCAGGCTAGATGTTACGTTTCTGCTAACTGAAACATCGATAGTTAAACACGTTATATGGGTCAAGATACATCCCCAGTATCGACATACGTCGATTCCTTATGTACATTGTTATTTATCAATATGTAACGAGTCCGCAGAATGGAATTTCAAAAACGCCTATTTGCACGAATAAGGATCGCATGACGATCGGCTATTTGAAATGAATGAAAGGAGCGCATTCCGATCGATTATTAGTTTCATAATTCAGCCTATGAGTAAGATATGGTCGAGTCTTTTGTTTCCTACTGCACGGGTGAATATTTTAAAGGAATTTAATATTTCGATTGTTTGTCGATATTCTCGATGTGAATATCAAGTAAATGGAATAAAGGCATTTTCTCGAACTTTGTTTCTATATCCAATCAGACAGGAGTGCGCCAATATATGTTTGTATCAAAGACGAAGTACTGCCTTTGTGGTCACTTCGATATCCTTTCAATCATAGTTACACGTAATAAATAATAATTAAAAAAAGAAAAAAGGAGGAAAAAAAGAAAGCGTCGTTTGAAGTTATTACCTTTGATGAAAAATTCCAGCGTCGATTATACGAAGGAACGTAATGGATAAAGTAAAAAAGAATAATTATTGTCCCGTTCTTTGATGAACTTACACTGGCAACGAACATTTTAGCCTATTAAAGTGAAACTAACTCGTCTTATCAACTTTCAAACTAAAAGGCTACTAACAGAATGTCGGGATATTTATTTTCTCAAGGTATAAAAGTTCTTGTTTCTTTGATTAATCTAACGAGACGTTGTTCGTTTTCACTTTAACATATTGTATAACGTATATGAAACTGATTTGATAAATTTCCGGAAAAGAACAATGATCGTACAACTTTCTGAAGTCGTTCTCTAGGAATTTCACTGATATCTCAATGAAAGTATTTTTTTTTTTCATCGGCTATAGCAAAGTGCTTTTTCCCCTAACGAACGAAAGCGTGAAGATTCTGATAAAAATTAGAAAACGTGTCAAGAACGACGACAATTAGATTGCTCTGTTAAAGAACAAACATTCACCAATACTTTATATTTACGTTATTAGTTGGTGCTGACCAGCGCAAATTATTTGTTTCTCAAATCCATGTAGCTCCATTCCGTGTAATTCTGCTCACGGCAATAATCACAGCTTCACTGCCTATCAATTACATTTTTGCGAGCCATTGTGTACGCGTTGTTGCTCGTTTCAAAGAAACCTGTGCTCCGAATGTGAATACAATACTGTTTGTGCTTGCTTCAATTCGTCGAAGCTTACTACCTAACATTCTGACTGTACGTATATCTTAAATGTTTACTCCTCTTCGGATGATTCAATGTTATCTCATCGGTACGTTATTGCAGTAGTACATATTGTTGTAGTTTCATCATCTGCTAAAGGAACATGTACTACGAATAGACAGAACGTCTCTTGCACAATCATCGATGCAGATTTTATTTTAAACGAGGATAAAACATAATTTCATAGATCGATGCATGTTTGATGTATTCTATGCATCAAAATTGAAGAGCATTTTTCTGTTTATAGTTTTGGAAGTTATGTATTAAATATATATTGCACTAAGTATATATTTAATTAAAATTATGTTTTGAAAAAATTCCTCATTACAGAATATAATAACAAATATATAACAATTCTAAATACTTGTTGTATTTTATTATTCGAATTGATATTAATATTGTTAAATAATAAATTTAGTTAATACTAAAAAATACAAAATTGAACGTAAGCATTTTCCGAAAATTAAACATAGTATGTTTAATTGTTCTCTAATGTAATATAATTACAGTATAATTACAGTTGAAAGCTTAATAAATATGTAATAAATGTATAATTTTAGTATAATAGTATAATCAAGTCATATAAAAAACTGCTAACATATCATACTAAGAAACTATAGTATATATAGTACTTCTTCTGACAATTATGACATGAAATCATACATTTTGTACTACAGGATCATTCATGGAACAATAAAAAATCATTCATACTAAAATAAAAAATTGTCTGAGTGCAATGGGAGAATTACTTACAAAATGTCTCCAATTAGCCGGTCCTATAAAAAACCATCGTTTATTTGATGAAAATAATTGAGACATCGTCAAAGTAAATCAGTAATTTGTTCCGCGGAGATCCATTTTCAATGAAATCATTATATTTATTGCAATCAAGTATTTATAATATACAATTACTATAATATACAATTACACTCCTTAAATGTTTATTGCTCTTCTTAAAGCACAATTTTAAATATGTTTATCACAATGGCTTCTATAATTTCTATGTGCCTTGTAATAGAACTTTAAATGAAATAAATTATAATTTCCTTACAATTTTGATAATAATTATTCTCATTAATTTAAAAGTAAATTACTAATGTAATAAAGTAGATAATAATAATATTGAACAACAATTAACAGAATTAACAGAATGTGTAATGTGATATAAATAATATAAC
The DNA here is from genome assembly GCA_032399605.1 of Melipona beecheii. NCBI lineage: Eukaryota > Metazoa > Arthropoda > Insecta > Hymenoptera > Apidae > Melipona > Melipona beecheii. Next base: position 2,215,858 of record JAUCMO010000082.1, on the reverse strand, counting down.
AGGAAATTAGTTTGATTCATTATTTTAACTTTCTCGAAATAAAAATTCATTTTATGAATGTTTCCAAATTTCGAAGACTAAAATATTAGCAAAGTTAATATTTCTAATACTTCGTTCATTTAGTTAATAATCTTGATAATTATCGACTACAGATTTTTATATAAATTTATATTTTTTTTGAATATATTTCACTTGAAAATTTTCTTATAAATGCACAAAAATCCGCAGTCTAAATAATCACGCTTTCAACACATTTTATACATGCATTATTGTAACACCGCAATCGCAATGTATCTACCTATCACGCACGCAGCGTTCATACGTACGAGAGGAAAAGCGGCAGTGGAAAAATACCTGTTGGCCAGGGAAATACGTGGCCGAGGAAAAGGGGAGGCACGAGCTCGGCGAAAGAGTAGGCAGGGGACAGATGGTGGGGAGCGAAGAGATGCCAGAGGGGAGAGAGAGGAGAGTGGAGAAAAGAGGAGCTGTCGCGCATTGAAGTCTCCGAAACAGCAGGGTGCTCTCGCCAAGAGTAACACGAACGAACGAACGAAGTAGAGCCGCTGCGGCGTATGTAGGGAGGAGACGATGCCACTCATGGCGAAGGAGGCACGAGGGGGAAAGAAAAGAGGTGGTACGAAGCAGAGCGGAGGAAAGCAGATCGGAGCAAAGCCGAGGAAGGTATCGAGCCATTGACCCGTGGAACGAGGGGGTAAGCTCTGGCCACATCGAAAACCCATGCAGGATATATAACACTAACACCTACGTGATACGTGCACGTAAATGTACATATAAGATGCATGGCTACGTATGCAATGGACGTGTATCGGTATTGATATTACGGATAGATTGAGAACGATTAAGAAATCCGTGGCGGGCATTGTGTTTGCCCACTCTCGCAACACCCGTGTTGGCCCGCAAGAACCACATATGCTGCTCGATTTACTTACATTCACTGTGCTGCCTTTAACTTGGGCAAACTGAGATTATTCGACATGCTCTAAAGGATACGCACGACCCCACGCACAACAATTACGCCCTATTCGCCAAGCTACGTAAAGAAGAAAGAATTGTTTCGCAATTTTAATGTTTACGTCTATTTCATATTGAACATATAGTACGAACCAATTAATCATACAATTTGTGAGGGATTATTAAGCTTTAGTTCGTTTTTAGACAGGTAACGTATATTGAGAACGATAGAGGAATCTCATTATATTTTTGATTCGTAAACAAATATTGCTAGAAATACCATAAAATTTAAGGAATTATTATCGATCTTGTTGACCTATGATTCAAGTCAATTTTGATTGACCAATTGTATTATTGACTAGTATTATTGTAACAATAGAAATAACTAAAACGCTACATTTATCTGAACCCAAGATAAATATTTAATATAACTGGAGTATAATGTAAATGAATTCAAATAATAATAGCTTAATCATTAAAAGAATAAAGTTCTACAATCATGATAAAATATAATAAAACTGACTGATATACAGTCTTAATTTTCTAAGAAATGATCTCAAAATTGATTAAAAACTTCGGAAGAAGAAGCTTTTATACGATCGTAAAAGCAACAGCTGAAATTGTCAAAATTAAGTTCTTGATGTAGATAAACTTCCTTGTGTCGGAAAACAAAAGTAGATTGAGAGAGCAATTAAGAAAGCCGTGACGGTGCATTGTGTTTTCTTGCTCTCACGAGACCGTGTGTGCTCGATTTGTGCTGTTTGAACCCACATCGTTCTTACGGATCGGTGTACGTGTGCATTGCACGTATGTAGACGTACGAACGTGGATGGTGGCGGTGAGGCTGCTGTGGTACCGATCTTCGTAGCCGCCCAGGGTCATGCCCTACCCCCTCGCGCTACACAATAATCTTCTTCCTCGTCGTGTGTGCTCTGGTATCTCTACTGCGCAGACGACTCCATAGGCGCTTCGTTTTTCTCCCCGCACGAGCCTCTGGCTCTTTCGTAAAGGTCCCGTGATCGGTGTTGCGGCCGTGCGCTTGTCCTTCCATCATTTCTCTTTTTCTACATTCTGTCCTTATCTTCCTCACTTGTTCTTTTCCTGCTGAACTCTGCAAGTATAATTCTTATGTATATATGTATAATTCTTTTTGTCTCGACTCCTTCAAGCAAATAAAATAAATTTACATGAGAAAACATAATGCTCGCTAAGACAAGCTGATAACGTTTCGATAATTTTCTTACATGCAATTGCGCTGCGTTTGAATTGGTTTGTTTCTACACAAAGTGTAAGTTTTGTTTAACATGAAGTGATCGAAATTTATCATATTTGTTGAATATTTTATGGATGTAAAACAGTGTATTGTTAGAGATTTAAATAATTCCTCGTAAAATAATAAAAGCCTGTGTGCTCTATTGTGTTTTAAAGTTTTTCTATTTTTTTACTTTAATATCTCTGTTGCAAATTTTATATTTTAATTGACGGTCATTTAAATGTTAAATATGAGACAGCTTTATAAAACTGACATTTATATACAAATACCAAATGTATTTAATGCACTTAATTCAAATTTAATTTAAACCATGTTTTCATCTTTCTGTCAGTCGGCTTTTTATTTATTCTCATATTTAAATATGTTTTATTTAAAAAAGTAAAATTATCTTTGATAATCGTCACTTTCTGTCAATCGTCAAAATTTGACGTACAAAAGTAGAATCTGACATATCCGAAATAATAAGGAGAAAAAAGTATTCGATTGATGGAATTTTCGGATAATAGAACAATCACTTTTTTCATATTAAATTCTGTGTATATAAGTGAAGATTAAGAAAATTACCAATTTATTTCAGTATTTAAAAAAGCTATATATTTTCTAGCTGTTAAAGAAATGTTGATTTATTGCAGAATTACAGATAATTCCTTGTGCTGTATTCCATTACTATTGTTTTCTTGTTAGTAAAGTCTCCCATATTATAGCAAGTTCTCTTGCAATTATAAAAAATATGTCAAACATATAATAATAATTACATAGTTTAATACAAGACAAAAGATTTGTTGCTAACAAATATTTTTTTTAGGAATATTCTTAATAGGATGTTCGGATTGTAGAAGATTCGAGTATGGGAGATTCTATTGTAAATATTCAATGATTCACCAGAAGAAAATTTTTGTTTCATTCTACAATTTAGCTAATAATTTACAACTTATTTTTGTTTATAAAATTCTTATTAAATCCAACAATTAACATTCTCATATTAGTATAAGTTCTCTTATAAGAATATCAAAATTCACTATCTTTTAGACATTTCACTTTTGTAACGAATCTAACGAAAAATAAAATAAAATTCTGCAAGGAGACATATGTAATCTTTGCCGTTTGAAAAGTACAAGCTGGTAAGATTTCAATTATTTTTTCATATATAAATTAGGTCGTGTTCGAGTAATTTTATCTACGTTTTATTGCAAAAAGCTTTACGTTTCAAGTTTAAGATTATAGTGATAATGCGTGCCAAGGTTTGGAACACGTCTTTATAAATAACTTCACGCATGTTGCGGTCTCCCCTTTTGCAAATCTCGTTCGATCGACATTGCGGCGGTGTACTCGTTCTGTTTTCATTTGCTTCCATTTGCTTCCATTTATTTCTTTCCTTGTCCTTTTCGTTTCACAGCCTGGTCTGCATTTTTTGTCCGTGTAAGCAATTTTGTTCGGCAATTCGACTGTACGTGAGGACGCAATCAGTGGTAAGACGAGTGGCTCGATTCTCTGAATTAACTATATCAATGCATTAATTTACTTTCGCTTTTTTTTCTTGAAAAATTGAAAAAAATATATCTTAATCGTATGGAAGCTGTAAGTTTCACATTTTCCTTTCACATTTTAAATATAGATTGCAACGTGTCTGTTTGTATTTATCATTTATTACCGATTGCATTTTTATCGATGTCATCTTAAACGATGATAATCATTACATGAAATAATAAAGAGAACATTATTAATATCGATTAATATTTAAACGTATATAATAGTTTTGATAAACTGTGATCGAACAATTGTTTTGCTTTTATTTTATTTAATTTTGTATGATTTTAATGTTTTAAAAATAATTATTTTTTTAAAATGAATCGTTTAGTTATGTTTGTAATATATACTTGACAAATTATTGTCTGCTCTCGTTATGAAGACAATATTAAATTGTTGCTGCAAATATAAATATAAATTCGCTCCCTTTACAATGAAGAGTATATGTCTACAAATTTAATTGAATGAAATGAGAAAGATAGATATATTTTTCTATCCTTTATCGAGTCTCATTATAATAGAGGCTTTGTTATAATAAGAACAACTGTTTACAGTACGTCTTTACTTCAATGTTCTTCGTAGTTTTTTGTTTTCTTTCTTATAAGAATAAACAATATTTAACAAACGAAATATTTGAAAAGCACCTACTTATAAATTTCCTCGTCACTTTGATAAGTTTGCCGTTGCTATATCTTTCAACATTTTCATCTCTTACAAATATCTTGCAGCTTTAATTTATGGTATTATGATATTTTTATATTCTTCAATTGTTATATCTGTATTCATTTCTCTCTTCTACATGTATTCTACTTTTTACTCTTTGCTTCTACCCTCATGCTTTATCTTCACTTCATATTTTACTTACAATGAAGCCAGCTTGCAGATAGCAACAGTCAGTATTATGACTTACGCTTTCTTCAGTAAGGCGCTCCCATTGATCAAGTAGTTCATTAATAGAATAGTACCGCTTATAACTTATACATTGTTAGTATATATCTTCGCGTTAAATCTTAACCTTTCGATATACTTCTAGGATAAATTAACAAAAAAGGCACAAGCATTTAGTAAACATCACTACTAAATTTTATAAAAATAATAATCGTTTCTATATCGACAGTTTTAGTAATGTTTAATTGACACGATTAACATGTTATTAATTAAAATTGTTTTTCTCAATACTCTTTCTCTTTCTCCAACTTTCCTATGTTTTATGTAAAAATTAAGTTTTATCACTATAAACGTTTAAAATGATAAAGTCATCAATTTATTTTCTTTTATTATATTTTTAAATTCTTGATTCTTTGAGGCAAAAATTTTCAAATTGCAGAAAAACTCTATTTAAAATAAAATATATAGAATATATGGTTATTTTAGTCGTTAAAAATATATACTCATACAAAAAGATTAAAATCAAAAAATACATTGATAAAATTTGTTCGTAAACTCTCTAATTAAACAAACTGAATACAACATATACAATTATGGATGGAAAAATATCAATGTATTGAAAAAGTGGAATATTTTCAACTATGTCCCAAAGAGTTAAATATAAAATTGCGAAAAAAATAACAATGATCCAAAAGTGCAAAAATAACAGTATAACCGGATATGTATTTCAATTTTTCAAGATGGATTGAAAAATGTTAGTGTTAAAAAGATGAAGTATTTTAAACAAAATAACAAATTATGTCCTAAGGAGTTAACCAAAATTGTGAAAAAATAACGATAACTTAAAAGTACAAGATAGAATAACTATACTGGATAAAATAGTATAAAATGTGTCAAATATGAAGAATAATATATGTACCATCATATCCAGCATCATTATGAATTAATCTTGATTACACGATCCCAAATTGTAAACCATATACATACAATCACGTGAGAGCCTGCCGCGAAGCCAAATTCGAACATAGAAATCATCGTTTCACGAATCGCAATGGAATCACGCGCGCGGCTTTCCAAACGACAAAAGGGAGGACAGAAAGCCGAGAGACCCGTAGGAGTTCACCAGTTAACTTTGAGGCCTCAAACGAAAAGCAGTTAGGTCGTCACGCGTTGCGGTTTTGCAGATTCGCCGGCGTTGTCGCGGAAATTGAGCGGATTCAAGCTTGAACCCATGATGGAATGGAGTTGACAGAGCAAAGGACAGAGGTATCGCCGCAGTGGAAAAAACGAAAGGAGATAGAAGAAGGGAGGAAGAAAGTAAAAAAAAAAAAGAACGAGTAAACGGTAAGATAGATAACCGCGGTGAAACGGGAGAGGAAAGGAAAGAGAGAGAAAGAGGAGAGGCAAGGGTGGTGAATGAAAGAGGACGGAGTGGTTCGATGGAGCAAAGGAAGAAAGAAGAAACAGCAAACGGCAGAAGCTTCAACAACTGTCGGTGAAGCGAAAGGAGACACGATGGGCGCCAGCCCAAGAGACACACAGGTGGGCGTGGCGCCTATCCCTACGCGGCGCACCGGGTCGCCACGATATGAAATTATATACGTTGGCTAAGGGTATATTCCTCTTTGTTCCTTTCCCTTTTCTCTCACCGCCTTTCTCGTTTCCTCGTTCGTCCCGGCAGCTCCCTGCGTCCGCATTTGGTTGCAGTCGTATTCCGGTTGCAGTCGCAAAGCCAAGCAAGAGTGCGCCCGCGAGCACAATACGAATAAATAAGAAAAGCCTTGTGCGCGCTTGTTCCGTCACGAGCTGTGGTCGACAGGACGGACGCCGCCGTCTCATCTCGCGGCGGCCAATCAGCCTCGTAATCACTGAGCTCTCTGAACGTTCGTTGTTGCCGGTGACTTAGACTCTACCTACTGGCTTAACGCGGGCCACGCCGCGGCGACGACGACGACGGTGGCGGTTCGATGCGATGGTCCCCTCTTTCTTCTGTCCTTCTGCTCTTTTCTCCTCTTTCTCTCTCTCTCTCTCTCTCTCTCTCTCTCTCATTTATCTTGCACGACTTTACTCCGATCTACTGGATCTATCTATCTACCTAGTACCTAACTCTGTCTCCTACGTACTCACGTGCCCCTTCGCCATACGCGGCTACTACTCACAATCGAGCTCCACTCTTTTCTCCTGTCCAACAAACAGCGAATGAAAAGAATACCTTATACTTTTCTGCCGCAACTTTTCTAACAGATGTGAATTGACAAAAAAAGTCACAAAGTCAATTGCGAGTTTGTTTTAGAAAGTTTGTGATTTATATTTCAATATATTATATGATGCTTTTAAAAGAAATTTAGTAAATTATATGTGTGTAGTCCAAAAAGAAGAGGAGACAAAAACATACATATTTTTGACATAAAATATGCAGTAGAATAAAAACATGTATATTTGACATAAAATATGCATAGTTTTATCTGAACTTTATTTCTCCAAAAAGAATTTCATTTTATTTCTTATTAACTGAACTCCTACAGATTGAATCCACCTTTCTAAATGTGTATACTTTTATTTTGTATATATCTGTATTAGCAAATAGATAGAAAATCAGTGAGTTTCTGTTATATGGACTGTTCACAAATGGAATTGTAATTAAGTAAAGTAGTAAAGTCAAGTAAATGAAATTGTACAAACACTTTACAAAATTAACAATAATTATTATTTATTTACTAGTTTAAATTGTAGATATGTATTTTATATACTCTGACAGCTTAGATAAGAATAATATAACAATTCACACATACTCCCAATCAATTTCATAGTCACAAAATCATTGTTCTGTTTAGTTTTAGAATTAGATATCTTTTTCTTGAATTTATAAAATTAACTATTAAACGATTTTCATCTTTGGGATCTAGTTGTTTTTCTTTCCCGAATACGTTATATTAGAATATTCCAGTAAATAATATTAAGATCGAAAAATGAATAGAAATTAATTCAGTATTCTAAGCTCTGTAAAGAAATATTCAATACATATAACTGAATAAAAAATTTATTTATTTATAATAACAATATAAAATATAATAAAATTATAATATATTATAAATTATATATAATAAAAAATAAGAATTACTAACCAATATAATTATTATTCAATTTAATTAAATTAATTCATTTAATTTGAATTGAAACAATTTATTAACAATTATTTTATTAAAAATTATTCTATTTATTTTATAAAGTATTATTGTATAGTATCATAAAACAATACTTTATTGTTACTTTCAGTTATTTCTCATTTATTTGATACTTGTCATTCAATTTTACTTTCTCATACTTTAGTTTTCTCATTTACCTAGAACAGAAAAATACTCTTCATATTTAATTCATGTGTAATTATTTATGTTGTTTTTGCACGTGTATATATATATATATATATATATATATATATATATATATATATGTACATTATGTCATTTGATCATTAGATAATTATTTAAGTCGTTGAAACTTTTTTAAGTACTTCAAGTTACTTCCTGAGCTTTTTATGTAAACTTATACAGATTACATTGTCTGTTATAACAGATTACTTTAAAATTATATTATTTTAATTAATTCTAACGATAAATGAAAGTTATTATCATTAACTTTTTACGTTACATCCTTTACTTATATTCCCTTTGATCCTCATCTTTGTTACTGAATAAATTACTAAAAGTTTCTCAATCCTTTTAATGTGACCAAATTCTCGTTCCATCGTTCTTATGTATAAGAAAACAAAATACACAATTTTCTAAATAAATGATTACAATGAAAAATAAAAAGTACGGAAACAAAGTATTTTGTGATTCAAAATTTTATTTGTTATAAGAAAAGAATATCATCTCTCAGTACCAATGATAATTTTAGCCTTTGTATATCGCAAAATGATTATTGGAAAAAATGAAAAGTAAGAGAGTTCCATTCGTACAATTATAAAGTCTATTTGTAACCTATAAGTAACCTATATTTTAGTATCAACTATTATTTAATAAATTAAAGTAAGTAAACTGATATACTATTATTTAATAAATTATTGTACAAAAGTTTATAAATTTATACGCGTCATTTCTGTGCGTTTTTAAAAAAATTCTTCAGCTTCTTTTACCATTGAAAATATTCAAACGCAAACTAACAATTCAATCTCTTTTGAAAAATATATAGTTTGCATTTAGAAAAGCTGAGAAATATCACTTGTATTTTATTGTTATCTTAAGAACTTCTCTCAGACGATAAATAATAATAAATTTTGCAAAAAGGAATTTCTTGCGTAAATTCTTAATTGTTACAAAAACTCACCGTAGAAAGTATTAATTACACAGTTATCATCGTCACGGTAGACGTAACCATTTCACATCCTTAGTGGCAAGTTTTCATACGAGCAAGCATTGCTTCATGCTTGGTATGCCATACAATCTCGAGGAGGAAGGTGACAATTAAGGCACTGCACCTTCTGTCTGCCTGTTTCTCTGTTACGAATGTTCAACTCGTTCCCAATTAACGATGTTACCTTTTGAAAGGTGTACCTATTGTACCGTGCATGCATGTGAATGCAGGAAGAATACGAGTGTGCACGCTGATAGTGGTGGGTGGGTACAAAGGAACAGGAAAAAAAACAATAGATGAAGACGATCGTTCCAGCTGTAATCTGTATGTGGACATGGCCCAACCCTTGCTTTACGAACCGAAGCACACCTGCTAAATAGTCTGAGATACAACCTCAATGGTCGACTGTGTAGTGTGCAAATTTGCAGCTGCATCGACTCAGGATGAATCCACTTTTTGTCTAGGGAATCAATAAAGTTGAATAAAACTTCCAGCGAACACTTCCATTTCTTACCTTCTTCTTTCTTTTTACTACGTTACATGTATATTACATTACGAATGACATTTTCTATCATTAACTTATGATCGAGTTTCTCATAGAGTAGATAATTTATTCTGTTTGCGAAAATACAATAGTGAGATGTAGTTCATGTTCGACGGATCCTGTGTTACGGAGATTGGTGTCTACATAGAACCGCAGGCAGACTGATATTGAAATAGAATCACGCCCTCGACAGATCGGACTACGTTCCATCTCAAGGATCTTACACGCTTCAAGGTAGCGTACGTATTACGTGCCGCAGCCACCACGATTCTTCTATCTATTATCGTATATTTCCATCGATATACACCGCATATTTTCCACGTCAAGTTTTCATCCAGAATATACACACGTTTTATCACAATTTTATGCAATTGGCATGCGATGATAAAATTTAATATAAACATCGATTTTAAAGTTTCACCAAAAATATAGGGATATTTCTTTTTTAACGACACCAACATCAAGAGACAAAGGAAATAGATATTCATATTTATGCAACGGTGACTCGAATTCATTTATTCTAATGTTGTGTTGTATTCGTCTTTAAAATATCAAAGCCATGAATAATAAACTATTCCAAATAAAAGTTTGTTGCTTCGCAATAAAAAGTGAATTGTTAAATCAGTTGATATTTATTTAAAATATGCTGCTCCGTAAAATAATATTTGAAATAAAATAATAAATATCCACAGTGAAATATAATTACATATTTATATACATAATATCCCCTGTCAAAAATATAGATTATTATTAGATTCTAAGAGATAAACAGCACGTTGTAACAATATAATATTCAATTGCAAAGTAAAAAGAATTTCATTGTTGATTTTTTAATGCTTATTAACAAAACGCGTGAAGTAAAGTTGATCAAATAATGATAAATAATATCACAATTAAAATGTCTATCTTCTAATAAATTAAAGAAAAAGATACTTTTTTTTATCATTTAGTAGTGCATAAATTTTTCTTAATTTTTCATTTAATTTTTCATAATTACTTCAATTATGCGTTATAATAATAAATTCACACATATATTACACATGTATTGTATGATAAATTATTTTATACTTTTATTCAACGTTATTATGTTGAAAAATGCTGTTTCTGCATTAAATTAGAATAAATGGCGCTATTCATTCGACCTTGGACGAATACCATATTAGTCTTCACATCATAACCAAAACTCGTTCGGGACGTAGCTTTAATTAGCTTTATCCATTTAACATTGCACTTTTATCATTTTCTCTTTTTACACGTATATATTATAATAATCGAAGCCATTTAAATCATTTAGATCAAATTTTTTTTTATAAGTATTATTTTTTTATTATATAGTTTAAGTAACGTTTCATATATATATTTCATACGTGTAAAAATATTGAATTTGAATATAATAATTGAACGTATAATAAGAAAATATATACTATATATATAGTATATTTCCAATATTTGAGAGAAAACGAAACTTTTTAAATATTTGTAAATCAAATATCTGTAACATAATTTCCACCAACAGTGTTCTATCAATAATACGTAACTAACAATAGGTGAAACTTTGTTAGTACTTACACTTTTCTATCCAATAATATGACAAAAGTTTTTTATTTAACTGTCCGATAATTGTTTAGGAAAATTTATCTCCAAGTTATCATAGTTATTTACATAGGCGTATAGCGCGAAGGGGTGACTTGTAAATTGCAGGAAGCCCGGCAGTTCCGAGTAATTTAAATCAGAGGATACGTGCATTACCATCGATACTACGGAGATGTGCATCGAGATATGCATTTATTTGCGGTGGAAGCTCGTGGTCGCAGCAAATTCTCGTTCAATTTGCGATGTTACAGATGAAGATCTTCTGTTATCCCTCCTTCCGTTGTTACCTTACCTCTCCGCCTATTATCTACAACCTTTTCAATCCTTTGCTTCGCTTCATTCTTCCGACCGCGTGAGAAAACGCATCGAAGGTAATACGTGACACGTGGTTTCGAACCAGCTCTAGCGCAAAGAATGCAATTCGATCAAGAGTTACAAGGGGGAGCATTGTCATGGCCAAAGATACAATTCCGAGACTTTTAACTTATTACGTGTCTTATCTTTTGGATATTGTAAAAGAAGTTGCATTATATATCTTGTTAAATGTTAATCTTAGTTTAACTTTTTTCTTGGTGTCAGTCAGATCGGCATGATAGTAAAAAATTAATATCTATAGTGAAGAAATAAACAATAAATAAATTAAATTTGTAAATTTTCTTATTGGCAATAAACAGAGTAACTTTTTATATTTGATTGCGTGTAAGATTCACATAAATTTTATTCTTATAAATCACGCATAAGTCAATTTCATATCATGAATTTAATTTCTGTAATTTTGTCTAATATTATGATCATCTGCTCCAGATTTGTTGCAATTAAATTAATAAATATATCTAGCTAACTAAACTATAAATCCTTACATGTATCTTTGAAAGAGTGGCACATTCTATGTATAAATATAAGTAATAGTCAGAAAGCAATATATTGTCGAGCGACTTGAAAATGAATATTTGCAATTCTGACAACATATTTTGTTATCAAAAATATCGAGAATATACAAGAAAAAAATTAAATATTCATAACTTTTATAATAGATAGTATATAACTATATAATAGATAGTATTCGTTAAATATTGCAAAAATAAACATGGGTAGAAAAATTAATACAAAGTTATAAATAATATCTAACTGCATTCTATCTTTAAAAAATAATTTAATGCTTAATGGAGCTCTAGTTTGTCTTGAATATTCGCCAGTATTTAAACCAAACCTTTAATGAAAGGATTGGAAGAGATGAATTTCCCCCATCGCTTGATTTAAATCCTTTGGATTTTTTTTATGGGGATATTTTAAAAACATCATATATTCAGTAATTAATGACATAGACAAATAACGTCGAAGGATTGAAAATATGAATAAAATTGTTAAAACATATTCTGGAATCTTGGAAAGAGTATTTTTTCACACGAAAAAGTCAAGTGTGTGCGGAAATGGATAGGGGACACGCGGAAAATTTCCTGTAAACAGGAAGAAAAGAAACAATAGATTAATCTGTTTTTTTCCAAATAGGAGGAAAGTTCCCAAAGCGAAAAAGTTGACCATTGTTTATAACTTTGTAAATATTAATTGTTTATAATTTTTTCGACCATGTAGCATTTGATAAATACTATCTACTGTAGAAGTTATAAATAATATTTTTTATTTTCTTTTAAAAAATATCTGTATAATATAACATGTTCTAAGAAAAATGTGATGACGAATAAAATAAATTGAGCAACAAGTTTGTTTTTCTTTCGATATTTCATTATTATAGCTAAGTAAAACATTTGTATAAAATTATCCCTTGAAATAAAGATGTTATATCCTTTAGAAAATTTTGATAAATTTCAAAGTTTGAATTTAAATAATTAATTATATAAGTCTAACTTTAATTAATTATAAAAGTTAACATATTTATTTAATATAAGGTCCATTTCTGCCAACGTTTCATTAATTTGTAATATTCGTGTCAGCTATAAAAAAAAATGATGCGGTCTGTTCGCATAATCAATAAAATCCATGAAATATACATCACATTCATTTCAAAATGTTTTATTCCCGATAGAGATATGCAAATTTTTAAATAAGTCATAATCAAAATGAACCGTGATGTGAAAACATTTTTTCATAAACTTTATTAATTCTAGGCATAGTTTTTCTTATAAAATAATTGAATGAATCGTTGACAACAGTCTGTTAATTAGAATGGATCCTATTTTAAATAAATACGTTAACTTTTGTCAAATAATTATTTTTATAATTATTTAAATTTAGATATCGAAATCCGATAAAATTTCCTGAACGTACTAATATTTAACCTAATACAATGGTGAGCATAAATGGTGAAGTTCCTGATTTACTTGAATGTGATAATATAGATTTTAATTTGAATTTAATTTTCAAGTATACTACATGAAACTACATTTACTAAATATCATATAACGTATGATTTTTATTACAACACGTTACACAGTTCCTTATTTATAAAATGACTTTTGCTAAATCCAAATATATAGAATGGTTTTTGCGGGGGTGTAGTTTTTTTTAGAATTTTCGTATATCTTATCAACACATATTATATCAACAGTAGTACTTAAAAACATAAACTTTAATATTTGACGTCAAATTTTTTATATTTTGTTACTTCATTTTTCTTTTTCGTAACTAATCTCCTAATTTTATGGCAATATATGTATTGATATTTTCTTCTATGTTTCTTCGACAGTATCGCATAATTTGTTTAAATTAGGTGGTTATTTTCCTTACTTCTTTTTTCACATCATTTTACAATGCATCAATCGAATTCAAATTCGCCGATTGAACTAGCCATTACATAATATTAATACTATATGCTCCTGTTCAAGAAGTATACATATTTCCTTTCCAAGACGCATGTATATATAAGATTATTATCATCTTGAAAAATCGAATCCTAATTATCATACACATCAGTGTCAAGTAAGTTATTATTTAGAATATCAATATAAACGTATTGATTCATGATCCCATCTATGCGATAAATTATCCGCTCATGATTATTTCTTGATTATTTCTTGATTCATGATTATTCCAAATCATTACGAAGCTACCATTTTTTTCAAATGACAAATTTTATGCATTTATCATTAAATTTTTTTTCCAATTTTTCTCCAAACTAAAACTAATAAATAATTATTAAATAAATATTAAATTTTTACTGAGTATTAAATACAACATCATAATTGTACCAATTTTTAAGTGACTTTATATCTCCTCAAATGTTGAAAACACAATTTTCCTGTTTCTATGCTCGCTAATAATTCAAAATGTTCGAACGAGACAATTAAATAACAAGTCACACTGAAATCAAACCTATAGATATGAATCACGAGACATGCAATTTTTCATAGTAATACTTTTTATTTGTGAATAGGTGTGACACTGGTTGTACCGAAGAATTTCGATTATAGTTTTTTTTCGTCACTTGCATACAAGCTGCAAATACCTGTACACTTGTTGAACAAGAGAATGGACGATGATCGGGCCCGATAATAATTTTTATCGTCACCATCCCCGGTAAATTTGTTTGCTCGGCTGGGCGTGGATGATGATCGCTGGTAGTGTGATCATCAGGGTAACCGAATGCCGCGTGGAAAGTCCGTGGCAGTCCTGGGGAGAAATGTATGTATAACGTGAGGGTGTATGTCACGGGCAGTCACGACCGCAGACACGGCCTCATCTTTCTTTCGGTTCTCGCTGCCTCTCGTTTCTTCTTTGGTTCACCGATGCACTAACGTTCGGATGTAGTGTCTGCGAGATAGCCAGCCTCTGCTCGGTCTTCACCGGCACGGTTGCATCCGTACGCTCCAAAAGTGTGTTACGTGAACGCGAATCCCTTATACGCGCATATACGTTTAAGGTGTTAAGTTACACTTGCCGGACCCCTTGATAACCTTTATAGCGAATGAAAGAGTTTTGGAGATGGTGCTGTTCCTTCTTGCAGCCAACGTGGTTAAGCTTTGTTTAACTCTCTAATTCTCGCCTCGAACTGATACGTCACTGATCCTCTTTTTGGCGATCATTAGGAACGTGGTTTCTTTAAATAAAAAAAGGAAACTCTTTCGAAAATAAGTGAAAGATATTAGCGATAATCTACGTTACTTTAAATCGAATTTTAGATTTATACAAGGTGTTCACGTTATTTTTGTCCAGCGTTTAAATAAGAAACTACTAAATAGTGAAAATAGTAAAGAGGGAAAAAATGAGAACAAAATTATACGGTTTACTATAGGAGGGTATAACAATTTTTTATGTTGGAAATTTTATTTTCACAAAATTGAGGTGAACTTTAATTCTATTTTTATATAGAATGCTACGTTTTTTGTTTGTCCTATGAAAGCGACTGTCAAGACGAATTCAGTTATAAATGATGTAAAGCTATAAAAGGCCAAGAATGAGAAAAATAGTTAGAATATTTACATCGAGTCGGGCTGAAGCATGAGCTGAAATATATGTGCATAAATAATAACTGTAAATAATAAATTCTGTCGATAATGATTTCTACTTTTTCTTCGTGTTTATTTTTCCTCTCGTCAAATAATGCGGCATTGTGATTATGTACTAAATACTTGCGGACTTAGAACAGAATTCTTTAGAATATTTACGAAATTGCACAGAAGTTATCATTTATCTGTACGTCTAAAAATACTGAGTAGCAGACACGAATCAGACAGTAAACCGAAATCACTATCGACAGAGTTTATTATTCACAGTTATCATTTATGTACGTATACTTCAGCTTGTACTCAATTCGACGTAAATATTTTAACTATTTCTGACCTTTTATAACTTTAAAAAGTAAAAGACATTATTTACTACATAATGAATTCGTCTTGACAGGCGCTTTTATAAAAAATTAAAAGTTACCTTAATTTCGTGAAAAATATTACAAACATAAAAAATAATATGACATATACATTTCTGTATTGGTCATAGTAAATCTGTTGTTTACCATTTTTGAGAAAAACGATGAACAAAAGTAACGCGAAAACTCTGTATATTCGTCAATATATCGTTAATTCATTGAAGTAATAATTAATAAATGTTACACAATCTCTTGTCATTACTATTGTTATTACAAATAAATTCAATACTTTACGAGTATTATATACTCCGAATTATTCTGATTGAAATATCTCTACTAATGGTCTAATACTTCTTTTGGAGGGAATAACGCTCTAAATCGATTAGTCGTGTATTAAAAAATTAAATATTATTTCATTTAAAAATTGAATTTAGCCTTCAAACTCCTTCTATGTATCAACAACATTAAAAAATAGTAATTATATCAATTAATGCTTCTCTCGACTTTTATCTAAAACATTTTTTGATATAATTAATCATTTCGAAAATATTTCCGTTCTTATTCTAGTCTTATCCGGTATAGAAAATTATATTATATTTAAAAAATTATATAATATATTATTAAAAATTACGTAACATTAGAATGGAACAAATCTATATATATTTCCATTCACATGCTGTGTTATATTATAAAGTTTAATGAAATTTTAATTTTATTATAAAATTTTGCAAACGTCAAAAACTTGATAATTTTAATATAAAAATTGCATAAAAATAGTAATTTTAAACATTATAAACATTGCATTGAAAAATTACACTAATTTGTCTTTTGCATTTGAAATGTTTAATGTTCACGCAAATCCATGAGAGACGGCACATGTAATAATGCTAAACTATAATTGTGTAGTTCATTGTATATATAATGTGTTGGTATAATCCGGACGTATTCGTATGAACATATATGAGTTTAAGGTGTTATGTTACACGTACCGGAGTCCGTTTATCGTAGATAAACCGTTTTGGCGTTGCTGTTGTTTGCTGTGATGAATGCTCACGGAGCTGCTACTCATTATTTACACATGTTATATATACCCACGTAACAACTCTGAATTAATTTCTCCTAAATGACAGGTCGTATACAAATTAAATTTATGCATTTCGTATTAAACATAAAAGTACACTATTTTTTATTTATATTTATACAAATTGTTATAAGAAATGTAACTTTAACTTATGACTTCATTTTGTAAATTATTGTCTCACTTTGTAAACAATTTTGCTGCGATGGACGTAGTAATTATTTTTTTGAATTTATTCTTATTGTGTTTGTGAAGAATAATTTTGTTTGCAACAACCATAATTAATTAAGTTTACAACAATTTTGAAAGTTGAAATTTTATAAACATAAATGTATATATTAAAAATATTAAATTATACTATTATTATGATATAACTCTACTAAAATAAAATAGAGATTCTTTAATATATATGTATTGCATACAAATATTTAATATCTTGTTGGTATTGCAAGTGCTTAAATATTTAAGCACTAAATTAAGTATAATAAGATGAGTTATGTTTGGAATATAAATTATTAGATGCTCACATTCTGGAAATATATTATTTCACGTTTAAATATAACTTTTTAAGCCGTTCAACACTTTATACCAAAATAATTGACCTAATATAGCAATTTTTAAGTCTCAATTAATACAACTAAAATTTAAAAAATTTTCTATGCTTAAATACTCATTATAAATAGTTTCTTTTACTACTCTGTATATTTAGGATGATTTATACAATTCTTTCATAATTTATTAAGAAATATATGAACATTTTATTTATATACATATGTATATTTATGTTTTTAATATGTTTATATGGTCATAGTAAGTATATAAAAATTTATATACAGAATATGTAAAATACAAATATTTATATGTATAAACAATAAAATCATAACACAAATAATAAAAATCAGGAATTTTATGATTAACAATTTTTATTTTCATTTCGTACATCGCAAATTTGAATCGACATCTACATCGATATTAATCAGAAATGCGAAACTTAAAAAATAATAAGTATATTATGTATTTTGTAATATATATATAAAACGCTTTACAATATAGAAATAAATTTTGTATAAATACTTTTTATATATTAATAGTCAGACTATAATAATTACTTATATTTATAGTGTACTTATAAAAAATCAAAAAATAAGTAAAATAACATAGTGTACTAATTTTTTATTTCATAAAACATGGAAACATGTTGACTATATTTGTACTAGTTTTACATTAAAATATTGTTTATTTTTATAAATAGAGAAATGATATGTATGAAAAATTTAATTCGTTAAATCAACAATTTCTCCTTTCAATTTGTCAATTAAATCTATTATTAATTCTTTCTCCAAAATTTTTCATAAGTATAAAATCAGTGATGGAACATTTGATAATTTCTAATTCAAAAATTGATTTTTTTCAATTTATCCATAAATTAAAATTACTGCTTCTTTAACATATGTCAAAAAAAGTCAGTTCATTGTTTGATTTTTTATTCATCAATTGATTTTTTAGCAATTTATTTCATGTCTCTTGAGAATGTACAGTCTTTTATAATGAATCTCATATTAAATTATATATAAGATTAAGATATTTATAAAACTTATAAATTTATAAAAGAAAATAACATTTATAAAACACGAACACGTTATTATCCTTTTACACTTTACAATTGTCTATTTAATTTTCTCTCTCCGTTTATCTTAACCTTTTTCTTGTGGCGTTGAATAACTGCACATTTCCTTTGTCAATTTTGTTACAAAGTTTTGATAAAATATTTATTAAAGAGTCTATGCTTATATACCTTCTTTTACTCACAGAACGAGAACTATTGCGCAGAAAAAACTACCACATTAGTAATAAAATTCAGTCAATAAACATATGAATAAGCAACGAATAAAGAAATTTCGATCCAAATGACTGTATAAAATTCGTTCGCTTGATTATAAAACATACAATGGCCATTTGGACAATGCATTAGTATTGAGTGTCTATTCAAAGGCATAATCGCGAGTATTTAAGAAGCGCTCGCACGAGCACGCACCCATCTTCAGGTGTTAAGTTACTCCTGTTGAGTCCGGCTCGGTTTCTATCGCAGATAAAAGGTCAGTTTTACCGTGACTGCCGCGGCGCGTAAACGTGCGTAACGGCTCGATGAGATACGCCGACCATTAAACGCGCACACGATATCCAAATAAAATCAGAGGAGAGCCTATGCGAAATAAATATTAGGTAGACGATCCTTTAGGATAAGAGTGGCACGAAGAAGAGGCGGACCGAGTGTAAGAGGCCTTCAGGTCGTGGCCGCAGGAGATACAAATGATATCAACTCGAAAACCTGCTCGCAGCCACCTTGCCTCCTGGATAGATGTACGCGATTCGTGCCTCTTTTGGATTTGTCGGCCACGACCACGCGTGCAAATAACCACAGGAGTACTTGCAATTTTTCCGAAAAATTTCTCGACTGGTCGGGAAAGTTCTCGATGATTGATACCGCGAGATTTGACCTTTGTACACTAACGTAGTAGAGAGGAAAGCAAAGTGATTCGGGGAATGATCTTTGAAATCTGCACAGATTACTAAATTCCAGGCCATTATAATAACGCCCTCAATCTCTTCGTTCATCTTGCTATTTGCGAGATAGATAAGTAACATTGCATCTGTTTAAAAAATAAACGTTTGTTTGGAGAAACTCCACATTCCGATTGTTCTATTTAACACTAAATACATTTATGTATGTACATATCGGTCAAATACCGTATTTATCCGGATTGAGGGGAGATAATTAATATGGAAAATAATGCACAAAATAATTTTTAAACAATAATAAAAAAAGTTATTTATTTTTATTTTTATTTTTAACAACGGAAAGTGAGAGTTACATAATTTTTTTACTCAGAAATAGCTATTTATCAATAAATATTGCATTCTTGTTTGTCGCACTTTTTGTAGATTATATATTTTCCGAATTAAATATATTTTCAGAAACAAAAAGAAAAAGCTCATACTTTTTTCGATCTAAAAATTTTTATGAGAATAATGATTTCTTATCTTTTTGTAATTGTAATTTTATATTTATGACGTAATAGTCTGAAAAGTACAATATTCATATAAATATGAAACACATAACAAATAAAAAATGTTATATACACATAATCTTTAATTAAAAAAGTCATATATCATCTGAAAATTAGACTTACATTATAGTCCTTATTTTTAACATTTTCGAATTCTTAAAATATCTATCATCTTTTCTAATATTATATTCATATTTTCAAAAATCAATTATTTGTGCCAATCTTTGTATTTTATACTGTAGATAAAATTCTCTGTTCAAAGTTTTCTATCCAATATTACTGAAAAATTACATAAATTTCAAAAATTACGTAAGTTTTGTTGAGTTTGATAAAATTTTAATCGTAAACTTTAAACAAAAAAAAAAATAAAATAAAGAGAAATATTATTTATTATGAGGGGAAATTTCCCAAATATAAATACGAATATATTATGTATTTATACTTACATGATTATATATATATATAAATATTAATTTATTTATTTTATAATTATTTTATAATTTATTTACTTTATAATTACGGATATGTATTTACTAGGAATATAATTATTTAATTTTATAAATTATAATATCATCTACAATTTCTGTTATAAAAATTCTAACCTTACAATCGGATTATTTCAAAGAAAGATATAAAGAAAAAATTACTTATAAGAAGAAAAATAAATAAGCTAAGTTTTTAATTTATTTAATTTCCATTATGTTTAACTCACACTACTTCGAAAACATTATATTAGGACGGATGTATATTCATGATTAAACTTAATTTTTCGATCGTATCATATACTGCCCGACCACTGTTACGTAACAACGATGTAATTGAAGTAATTTAAACATCGTCAAGTATTATTAAAGTGGTACGTATTGTCGAATCATTGATGACTGTCATTAAGGAACCCATATGTTCAATTAGCACATGAAATATGAATTATGTGGCCGGTGAAACAGCCAAAACGTTCCTACGATGAACCACTTTAACGACTCTAATTAATAAATCCACAATTTCACACCGGTGTGATTGTTTATATGTGCTTTATAAGTACTTGGTTAAATCCAAAGTGTCCGGGTTCCTGAAGCGTGCATAAGTCCGGACCCCACGCTGGCCTGGCATCAACATTTTTTACCCCGTCCCGGAGAATAGGTACGGCCGTACGGAGCTCCAGTAATGATGGATTCGAACGAGCGTTCATTTCGTGCGATCAAACCGTTCATCTTGATCGTAGCCCAGCCTAACAGATTAACCTCTGATATTCATGAAAATCAGGGAAAAGCATAAATCACTTGTCCCACTGCGTTATTACCTTATTGTGTATCTTGCTTCAACTAATTCGTTAATGTAGCGCAAACGATAATAGTTTTTCACCGAATCTGATTTCAGGCTAGAAAGCGTTAAAATCAAAGTTTATCGATCTCGTTACACTAAAAAAGTCGTACGCGTGTGCTGGATGCACGGTAATGCACTATAGCATCGGTGTGATCATGTGGATGGTACGTGCACACAGCGAACTAGACCAGAGATCGATGTAACAGAGGAGTATGTATACCTACGGTAAGTAGATATATACCTGCCTCCAAATACACTTTATGAAATTCCATTTTATGGTATCTTGTCGGAGTCGGGGCCTTCGATTTGGTGCTAAGAACTGAAGCAACAGGTGTGCCGCTCTAGCCTTTGCGCTGTTGCCCCCAGAAGCTCAGGTAATACGTACGTTGTCGGGGCAAATCATTTTAAGAAATCTTTTATTCACCTTGCTCCCTCCATAGTATAGCTTGTGTATCTATTGTATTCCTCTATATACGATGCCCTATACAATAATTGCATTTATAATGACCGTCCTTACGTGCATGGAATTTCAAATGTATCACTGACAAACATCTTAGAGAATCTCTCTTCTACAGTGATTCAAATTGATACGAAGAATTCTAAAATACCAATAGCTCGACGATTGCTGATAAGAGAAAAGAAGAATTTCAATGTTTTATATCATTGGTGATTTTTTGTACTCGAAGATTTAACAGTATCATATATTCCAAATATTTTATACAATGTAATATAAGTATTTTTTGATATAGAATATTTTATATTTATTTTCACATTTACGACTTTTATAATATTCTTCTTATTTATTTTCATTTGATCGTATTGTTTGGATGAGTTTGTGCGATGTCGTGGAGCCATCGCTATGATCACGTCTCGGATCTTTTAAGAGGCAAGCAAACCACTCACGCAGCGCAGCGGACCGCGAAATCGACGCTCACATATGAACTGAGTACGAGAGAGTTTCCTTTTTTTCTCTTTTGCTTTTTTATCTGAACGTGGAAACGAAAGAAAGACGAACGGATCGTGCATAGTCTTTACCGGCAAATTTCCGCAACCATTTCTGTATCTTTATACTACTACTATGCAAATACTCTATACCACTATCTCTTAATATAAACATTTTTTTCTTTTACATATCTCTTGTCTATATTAAAATAAATCTTTATACGATTATTTATTCATATAAGATTTTTCATTTCTTTTTGTATATGCTAATATTTTTGTAAATTCCTTTTCTTAACTTTTATCGTTTGAAATATTATTTCATAATATTATATTTTCCTGCATTATTTTCCTTTATTCCTTAATAAACACAATCTACATAGCTTTGGATTAACATAATTTTAAAATAATTGTTAATCTGTATTCTGCACTTTATATAATATTCAATTTATCTAGAATTATCTAAAAAATAAATATAAAGTAAATAATCATAGATGAATAAAAATAAAATATAAATTAAATTTAAATATTTTGAAATTAAAAATTGTTATAGCCGCAATATTAAGGTTTAAATAATCCCCACAATTATATTATTTCGTGTTACTATTTTTTATAAATTGTACTACGAAACAGATTTAATTACTAATCTGCGAAAAATAGTTTAACATACAAAATGTAATTACGTATGACAACATAGGGAACATCCATGCTTCAAGAGGTGAAAAATTCATTGGGGGAGAAATTTTATCTGATCGCAACACGCCACAGTACTCGTGACACCCTTCTGGGGTTGCTCCGAACAAATTGCTTTCCCTCGGACCAATATGATTAATTAACATGAAAATCTAAGTCGATATATAGAAGTGTACCTATATTGTGAATATAATCTAAATGTACGAATAAATTTTTTCATTCGAAAATTATGTCAATAATCGAATGATGTTAAATTTGCAGTACTTGAATGCCAATATTTAAATATTTGAATAATTACTTCTAATAAATTCGTGAGACATTCTTCCAAAATTTACATCATTTGAAATGCAATTGTATATTTAATTTGTATTACACATCGAAATTTGTTTTTCATTTGGTAAACTGATCGATGAAATGGTATCGAATAGCAAGCTGTTCTACGATAGTAACACGAACTCATGATCGAAGAAGAATAGGTTCGTTTCAAAGCCACGTATGCGAACGTTTCGTTCGAAAAAGGAAGGGAAAGATAGATTTATGCTGGATCGCCAGGCACCGCCGTGTTCGTGTCACCCTTGCAGGGAAGGGTGACTAAGAAGAAGGGGTGGAAAACAAACCGGGGGAAGGACACAAAGAGGGAGTTTTAATGTATGCCTACCGAGAGAGGCTATAAAAATCAATACCTCAAATTACCAGGCAGTACTTAATTTTCTTGGAGCAACCAGCCGCGGCACGCTGCCTCTCTGTGACTCCCCCTTTTACACCACTTCCCTCCTCTTTTCGCGAAACTCTGTTCCGTCGGCAGCGGATCGACCAACGAGACGGATTCACGTGCATTTTACTTCCAGCAGGTCCTGCAATTACGCGACGCGGAAGTATTTTTAAATTTTAAAGGGGAGAATGCGGTATTAAAAATGCAGCAACGACGACAAGAACCACTCTTTTCCGCGCATTCTTTCTCTCTCTTTCTCCTTTTCTCTCTGTCTCTCTGTCTCTGTCTCTGTCTCTGTCTCTCTTTCGTATTCTTCTCTCTCTCTATCGTTTTATTCCTTTCTTTCTCTCTTTACTAGTTTCTTTTTTCTTTGCTTCCCTCTCTCCGTCTTAATCATTAAACCACGGGGATGAGGAGCAGATCCAGAAGCGGATCTGAATTACTTACAAATAAGTGCCGATCTCGGATGTTCTTAAACTCGTATTGAAGGCCAGAGTTATCGGAGATACGAGTGGAGAGTGCTCTCGTAGCTTATTGAATTACAGAAATTAAAGTTCATTTGCGCTCGGTAGAATGATATAACTTTTGATACTCGTTGGAAAACGATTCGTGTATATAAACCGCTGAAATGTTGAACGTTCCCGTTCTCGTGATTCTCCCCGTCTCTTCTGAATACCTATAACCAGCGACCAACGTCGTTCCTTGCAATCGATAGAATCTTCGGAAGGGAATTATCCCGTGAACGGGATACAAATTATTGTATGTATGATAAAAAAAAGAAAACGACAGAAGGAAAAACAAATTAAATTACAAAAAGCCGTGTGTATCGTAATTGATCAGCGTTTACCATGTTTACTTTCACATACAATACGTACGTCGCGTGATTTAACAAAATAATGCTAATTAATTACCCCAGCAGGAAAGAAAATGGGATCTTGTAGGCCTCGACCCTTGAGTGGCGAGCAAGATTACGACTCAACTCTAGCGGAAGGGTTGGAACCCTGACGGTTGATTTTATTGTCCGCCCTCTTTCCCGCTTAACCACTCTAGCCGCCGCCGCCGCCGCCGTCCTGCTTTCCTTCCTCTCCGAGTCGTCGTAGTCTCATTTCTTTTTTTTTCCTTTCTTTTTCGTCGAGTATACCGATGGTTACCGATGGTAGAAAAGTTTCTTCCTCGTATTCGGTTATATTTCGTGTGCGTACGTGCGCCTGTTGGTGTACTTGTGTCTGCGATCGACTGACCCACGCAAGATTGACCAGAAGAAAGTGTTTTTATACCAGAGGTCAAGATATCAGACGAGAGTCTTGGAAGTTAATGCCCGTTGCTTTATTTTGTATCGAATTCTCGCATTCAATGTGTGATTCTTAATTTAAGTTTATGTAAGACATTATTAAAACTGTTGTATATGCGGATAAATGATTTTGTTTGTTTTCGTTTGTTTTTGTAAAAGTAAATCAAGGAAGTGTTCAATCCGCGAACAGCAAATTCATATCTGTTGTTTTTCATCATATTTGTCTTGAAATTAGTTTTTGGCTATTAATTATAATATAATGATAAAAATTTAATATTTTATAAATTATATTGTGTTAGGCCGAAGTGATTCAGCATTGGTTGAACAAAGATTAATTTTTATGCAACAACATGTACATTTGATGAGGATTTATGGAGCGATATCATAACGGTTATTAACCGTATAACTCGTATATAATGTTTGCAAAATTTTCTTAAGAGATATTGAGAATATTCGATAAATTAATATCGATAAATTAATGTAAATAAGAATTCAAGCATAAAGAATTGTTGAACTATGTTAAATATATTACTAATTTAAGCAAGTAAGTAAGTGTGTGTGTGTGTGTGTGTGTGTAGATGGACAATATATAAATAATATCTATGCAGGTATATACATACTATAGATGACTTTTAAGTTCGATGTTCTAAGAAATTGAGTCTTACATAAAAGTTTTCTTCTGTAAAAAGGTTCATTTATTTTTGCACATAGAATCACTTCCTATTGATTTATAGAAAACTTTCTAGATTTCACACTGGATATAAAACTATTTTCTTTTCTGGAATTCATAAATGTGTTAATTAATAAATTATATTTTATAAAAATAATATACATTATCTATATTCCGTTCGTTATGCATACATAAGGAAAAAGAATATTATGTACTATATATTAGAGACACAACAGATGTAGTTAATACATTAGTATATTATATTTATACTCACACAAAACTTTTTTTTTCAAAAACTGTTTATCATTATCATTGATTATTAATAATTATTTACGTTAATATATTTCTGTTAAATTCTATGAAATTCTTTTGTATGAAATTTTTATTAAATTTCTAATAAAAATTTATCTTGACGCAAGACCACAAAAAGTTATGACTTTTGACCTGTGACTTTTGATATGAAATAGAAAAAAATAGTACAGCATAAAGTATATAGGTCAAACGGAGTATTATCGTTTTTCCAAGATAAGAGATTCAATATACGGATGTATGACGTTATTTTACAACGGTCCGTAATTAATCATAGATGAGTGCACGTCACAGTTTTCATCTGAAAAGTTACATTAAGAATAGAGAGATATTACATTTGTGATGTTTACTTTGAAAAGAATATGCAATTAATTATGGCAAGTACACTATTTTATTCTTTAGTTTATCTACAATAATGTGGCTTTTTGGCTGTTTATTCTAACAATAATTGTAGACAAAATAAAATATGTACCTTAATATGGGACAAAACGGAGCTATACTCTATATTTAATGTAATTAAAATATGTTTTACCTTAACTTGCGCGATTATTTGATAGAAATGTTAAATTATGTCCTTGTTTCGTGATGTTTACAATTCACAGTTCGCAGAAATCTAAAATTCTTTACTCAAAAAATTTAGATAAGAACTGATTGAGAATAAATAAGAATTATAGGAAGAAAGTTTACAACAAACATGATTTTGTGCTTTTAAGATATATTTTTGTGTAATTAAACTATTAGTTTTTATTATGCTATGTAATATAATAAAATGTATATCGAATTTTGAGTATTTTTATAATCTAAAAATTATCAAATAAGTTAAAAGTATCTATGATTTTATATGTATATATGTATATAAATTGTTATATGTATATGTGTATATGAATATGAATTATATGTATGTGAATTGTTAGTTTTAAAAAATAAAAATTTTGTATATTAAAATTTATATGATTTTAAATAAGTGTCCCCTTTTTATGGAGTAGAATGGAGTATTTCGACATATTCGAAAAATCTTATTCTCATTGATAGTCAAATATTTTTTGAACAAAAATTTCTCTTAATTCTTCAGTTAAGATTCTTAGTGTTTAAAATTTTATACGTATTCTGACTTTTTATTAGTAAAAAAATATATTGTGTATTCTATTTTGTTCTATTTTCCGCTATATGTATTATATTTTAACATCATAACTTATTTAAATTGATCGTCAATGCTATTATTGCATGTATATATACTTTTTTAAGTCGTGTCACATTTAAGGAATAAATCTATATCTCGTAATCAATGTATATATTTTATCATTAAGGATATGCTCATAATCTTACACTTTTATTCAAATTATTTTAGATTAAACATATATAACATATTTATAAATAAATTCAGTTTAGAATAATTAATATTTAATCAAATAGTATTTAATTTCATAATCTAGGAAATTGTTAAGCAAAAATATATATACAATATATTATAAGTTTCCTAACTTAAACCATTTAAGAAAATACCTTTATAAATTCTCGAAGATGTGTTCATAATTTTAAGCAAAAAAAATTTGAAAGTAACTTTAGCAATAGAACATTCTATTTATTATAACAACAAAATAAAATGAAACATTATACGGTTGGTTAAAAAATAGTAATTTCAAAATAGCGTCAATGACCCAATTTAGGAAATCGATTTCCTAAATTGAATCATATCTATTTTTATTAAAACAATTTTTATTTAAAAACATACTTACAATAAAACTTTTTTGTAAGATATTAAAAAATTTGATTTTGTAAATTTATCAAGTACATGCATATTAAAGCAATTTTCATGTACAAATAAATTGTCATATTTTATTTCGTAGAAAATCAAGCTTTAAATGAAAAAAGTTTGATTTATTTTTGCACGTAGAATAATTTCCTGTTCATTATTCCTTTCTGTCACGTTCATAATTAACCAAATTCAAGTGTTCTCGAAATTTTCTCGAAAACTAAACCTCAAATAAATAAATTTTATTTTATTTTTTTTTATTTTTTTCTATAAGGAATCATCCTTTTGTACATATCATTCAATCGGATTCTGCATAATAAATTTAGCAATATGATTATAATTGTATATCACAAAATTGAATAAAATAATTGTATATTATATGTAAAAGGATATCAATTTGCCTTGTGATATTAAGCTATGATATTAAGACTTACAGTCACAACTTTTGTGACTGTAATTACACATCTTTAGCAAATATTCAATGTTAGGTGTTTATAGTTTTCTTTGAATATTGAAACACATTGGTTCTTATAATTAACGGTAGGATGAAAGTAATTTTTTTATCGATATTCATCTATTTTTATAATTTGACTGATAGAAAGCAATTGTGTCTTTCTTAATGATTCATGACATTAAGTTGTATTCAATAAATATAAGCTGATAAAGTGAAAAGTATATTAATAAATGTATTCAATCCAGTGAAACGTATATATACTTTTTCAAGTCGTGTCACTTTTGCCACTAATGTGCGATACGAATTGTGTTATTTCGTAATAAAATTTCGATTATACAAAAACGTTGTAATTTAATAATAATAAAATCATATCAGCATGAAGTAATTTGAACTTTTATACTTTAAATTAATAAGTACTATCTCATATATGTTGTCTCGGATGATCAGATACGGAAGAGATCTTAGTAATATACAATTTTTCTTTCTTCAAATTAAAAATGAAGTTCTCTTCCAGTCATTCATAACGTACTTCAGTGAATTCCAAAGGTTAAAAATATAAACGTCGTTGAACATCCGTTTTCGCGACCAAAATCACGTAACGTAAATAGTTCTTTTCCCCCAATCAACGTATGTAAATGCACGTGTCCCGGGGACAAACGGTTTCGTTCTCGTTGCTCAACGAGTCGAAAAGCAAACGGACTGGTTGCGACGAAGTAGTACATACAAGCCCTGATCCTACGGCGTGAACTGACCACCGCTAGATTGTGCTGGTCATGGTTGTTTCGACTCTCTTCACTCTCTTCTTCTTCCTCATTTACTATCGTACCCTTTTTCTCTCTTATTTTACGATGACCTTCTCTCTCTCTCTCTCTCTGTTTCACTTTCTCTGTCGGAC
This sequence comes from Melipona beecheii, assembly GCA_032399605.1. Taxonomy (NCBI): domain Eukaryota; kingdom Metazoa; phylum Arthropoda; class Insecta; order Hymenoptera; family Apidae; genus Melipona; species Melipona beecheii. Next base: position 2,186,701 of record JAUCMO010000082.1, on the reverse strand, counting down.
AGTAACCCCTGTGTTCCTTTCCTTTCACGGAACGGTCCCTCCTTTGGATTGAAAAAGGAGGAAAGAAAGACAGGGAGAGAGAGAGGGGGCCAGGGGTCAAGGGAGAGGGTGGACGACCCGAGAAAAGAGGGAAAACGAGAACGAGGTCCGAGAGTGAAAGTTGCGAGGGTGGGTGATAAATTGATAGTGGACGTGCGCCACGCGCTCTTCCCTAGGCCAACAGACCGACAGACCAGCGGACCGAATGACACCCTCACCCCGATCAACTGCCCCCGACTGTTGATACTCTTCCTGAACTGGAATTAAATGATCACCGCGGTCGTTCAGTCACGTAAGCTATCGTTTCGCTTTACAGTCGAGATATTTAATAGAAAGCATCCGATTGAATAGGGTCAATTTGTTTTTGCTTCGTATTATGGTACTACATTTGATCGATGCTTCACTTATGTATATATATGAATTTAGATATATTTGTGATTGATATGAACTTTCATTTCATTAAAATTTCGATATTTAGAAGACTGATACCTTGTCATAAAAGTAGCAAATTTTTTTCCATTAGAATTAAAAAATTTATACAGAGTACAAATTTGAATCGTATTTTATATCTTCCTCTTTTTTTATGCTACAATATTATACAGAATTGTGAGCTGAAATATTAATTTTATTTCGAAATGGTTAAAGTTAAAAGACACAAGTAAAGCAAATATGTCGGTATTCTAATTTTATTTGATGAACATAAAACACATTGTCTTCATTTATTTTTCTTGATTGGAAAAAAACCTTCTATTGTATCCTATTATTCTATCATATTATATTATATTCTGTCCCACTATATCAAGTCATTCGCCGTATGAATTAATTTTGGTCATGATGTACAATGAGTTACTTGAAATCGAATGAGTTACTTATTGTCATAATCGTACATACATACATATGTACTATAATCACATTGAGAGGTTAAAACAAATGAACGGTTTGTGAAAATAATAAAAAATTTAGTAGATATAAAATACTTTGATAGATATAATATATCCATATTTTCCAGTTTATTATACGTGTTAGATTTTGTATAGTTGATCTTTGGCTTGGTCGAACTTAAACTTAGTATACTGAAAAGGATGTTTTCATTCAGTGTGCTACGTAAAGTATAATTTTTCTGTTTGGTAACAGAACTCCGAAACTGTATGGTATTCCATTACCTTTGATGTCCTTTTTATGTTTAAGTATTTACATATGTTCAAGAATATCAGGTTTGAATCCTCATACATTTTCATGACGTTGAATATATCTTTATACCAGTCATTAAAAACATAAATATTTTTATTTTGGGAAGCTTCTTCAGTAACACTGAAATCTTAATCGTTGACAATACAAGTAAACAGATGTTATAATCTTTCAGTCTATTAGCTTTAGAATCGATAAAAACAATAAAACGATAAACTTTAACTTTAATTACTCTCAAATAAAAAACAACAGAAAAATTGCATTTTTACTACAAATTTAACGTGACTTTAATTATTTCTAATATATAGACTGTAATTATATAAGCTATAATTGTTTCAAATAAACAAATATAAGTTGGATTTACATGTATATATGTACATATGCTATTATATTTTTAAAAAGTTTGATTTTTTTTGTTAAAAAACGTATTAAAAAAAGTATTGTCGTTTTTTAATAAAAAATAAACTTATTTACTTAATTTACTTTAATGACTATGAATTTAAATGTTATGAACTATGAATTTTTACACATTCATAGAAAATTTTAAAGTGAAAAATTGCATAGAATAGATATAAAATGAAATATATAAAATATATTAAATGTCTAAAATAAATATTTCTTTAATTATATTTTCAAAAATATAAATTTGTACAAAAATCCACAATCTAGTTCATTTATGAAAGCTTAAATTGTACTTTTAAAATTTGAAAGATATTATTGACTTAAGTTATCAAATTTTGATTTCTTAAGATTTGAAAATATCATTATGATCCTTAAAATCCTATGTGTTTGTTGTAAACGTATATTCAAAAATCTTTTTCTATTTTTAATATTAAATTATAAAATAAGATAATAAAATTCTTAAATTGCAAGTGTATTTCATAATATAATTTTCAATATTTTAGTACTTTATAGATTGTTTGTTGTGTAAAATATTATTTAATTTTTCGAGTTACTTTGTTACATATGTATTTAGAAGAGTTAATGCCTGTAAATGAAGTCTACAATATACGTGTAGCATATAATATATACGGACAATAAAACAGTTTATTTGTAAACAATATATACAACTCTGTACACGTCTTGTTATTTTCTGTAAATTATTTTTTGCAATATGTACTTATATTACGAATATATAAAAATATATAGTACTTCTTTTAATTTGTGAATGATATTAAAAATCAAAAGGTTTTTCGCTTATTTATTTCATGAATGCCATAAAACGATGTAGGATATGTTACGTGTAAAAGCGATGAAAACTGAAGTTTATAGTCGGCGGGAAAGGGTGAGATCGAACGAAAGATGAGTGAGGTCAAAAGGCAGAGAAAGTGGATGGGAAATCTGAAGTCAAGTTTCCGACCTTATTCAACTTATTTATATAAAGTAACATATATCTACAAGGAAATCATTCAGAGAATGTGAAGAAATGCATTGCGATTCTTGTTATATTACTAATAAATATAAAATGCGTTATATTGCTGATAAATAATTGATTAAGTTGCTATTGACGAGACTCGGAACTACAAAAATCGAAATATATTCAAATTAAATTACGCATTTCTTTTGATCAGTATAAGCATAAAATTTTTATACATAAAATTTATACACATAAAATTAAATAATATTGTAAATTAAACATGCTCAACTTTATACTAGTATTATGCTTTTATTTCTTCGCTGAATTGAGATACTTCCTTACCTCTTTGCGTTTTATAATTTCATTTTTCAATTTTTTCACTTATAAAAAATTAAAAGATTAATGTCAGTTTCACTTTCAAGCAATATACTTATAGTTATTTATTCTGAATGATTTGAATTTTTATCAACTTGAATGCTTTTAAATGATTACATAATTGTGTTAAATAGGACTGAAATTATAAGTATATTTTGATATTGTTTAATTTACTCTCGTTATTTAAAACTTTCAAATTTTACAATCGCGGTTGTTTATTCAAAAGTGAAATTATATTTGAAATAGAGTTCTTTGTTAAAGTTCCTTTAATCTTGTAATCTATATTACAAGTAAGTAAATATTAAAAAACATGATTCAGAGCAAAAATCTAAATTAAATTGTCTAATTCTTTACAGTTCATAAATATTCAAAAAAAATAAAAATCATCCGTAAAATCAAACAAAATATGGTATTATTTATATTAGAGCGGTGAAAGAGTAGCAAATAGAAATTTAGATATTTAGAATCATGCTGTTCATTAATAATTAGTATAGATCACGAATTTTTATGCATTAATGAGAAATATTAAATTGCAAAATTTCAGAGAATATACATAAATTGAAAATATATAGATACATATAAAATATCGAAAGTACAGTGCTTTTTAGTACGTAGAACAATAGACAATAAATGGAAAACATGGAAAAACAAATTTTTCATAATTTTATAATAAAATTAAATAATACAATTAAATCTGTACAAAAGGGAAATGATTAATTTCATTAAATAAGTATACAACTAAAAGTAAGTTTCAATTCCAACGTTTTCCATTTCTTCCATCTTATTCCAATCTACCAGCCTATCTTTCTTGCTCATTATCTTGCTCTGTCACACACACGCACACTCTCTTTCTCTTTCTCTCTCCCTCTCTCTCTCATCAAAAGGAATAGGGATTAAGAAGGAATAAATACACAGAGGCAAAATATTGAACTCACCCGCTGCCAAGCAGTAACCACAGGCTGGTTGGAGGAATGTCGGATGCGACCTTCGTTTTAATCAGTACGAATCCGAGTTATTAAAATTCCTGCAGAATTTTCGCGGTTGAATAGAGCGGGTGGCCGAGGAGCGACGCGAAGAAACGTGGCTCGATCACTTCGGAGGCAGTAGTAGTACGCGGCCAGTGTACCAGCGGTAGCGTCTAAAAGAAAAAGAAACTCATTCATTCCAATAGACGAAAGATATAGAAGGTAGAGTCGAGCGATAGCCGCGTCGGGCAGAATATCGGCAAACTAAAAACGTTAATTTATTCAATGGTAAAGGAGCATGAAGACATGAGAGTACTGCACCCTAAGAGATGAGCTTGAGAACGAAGAAGAACAGAGAACGAGTAACTCCAGAAGAAGGCTGATTGAGTAAGAGCTTTCGGTAGAGTCGAATAGGGGCGAAAAGGGTGGTTTCATCGAGGGAGGGGGGGAGAAAGAGAGAGAAGTCGATGAAGGAGGTGAAGGGACTTTGGAGTCAAACGAAAGCCTCCGGCAGTTTTTCTACCGGCTCCGTTGGAACTCTTGAGTTTCGCAAGTTTTTTCTTTCTGATTTTTCTAATTAATTATCGGTATTGATTGGTTCTCGATTTGACTGCGGAACGCCTTTGGCTACAGAGCGAGAAGATGGAAATGACCGCATAGAATAACGTAAAAGAGAGGAGAAGCCAAGCGAATTAACTGTCCATAATTTGCCCCGAGTCGTGATTAAAGAGTGGCTTTACACTGAAAGCCAAGGGAAGAATGTTTCGATATCTATTCTTTGCTTTTTCTTCCATATTTTGGATTATGGAAAGCTACACCTTTGTGTGACACGAAGCTTTCAGACTTGTACGATAGTATTTCTATATTGTAATCGATACATGTAACTTATTGTATATAGACCAATTGTGTGCGATATTGATTCGTAAATATTATATAACATGAGATGTGTAACATATATATGAATTTGTTGTTAATATAATTGATTACTAGCGGAATAAATATATACGTGTATATAACAAGAAAAACTTGTTTTCTGACTATATTGAAATTACCGATTTGTTTGCCTTGAATTAAGAGTTGTGTTAATTTCAAACGTAAAAGTATAAAAGCTCTTTGAAATGTAGTCAGTGCGTTGCAAAAAGAAAGATAGATTGCCTTGGATAGTTACCGTAAAAAGAAACAAGAATAGTGGTTAAAAAGAATGAACTGAAAAATATTACAGTTTAAAAATAATAATTTGAAATATCAGTACAAGTACATTGTAAAAGTTAATAATTAATCGTGAAATCACTTATTTTCGTTCCATCCTTTTTGATTTAAACTTAAACTTACATTACCAAGACGTTGGGAAATCATACCTACAAGAAATGGATGAGAAATGCTCCAATCATCCACGTGGAAGTATTATACACAAAAATCGCGCGAGATAAAGCGCGGAGCGAGGAAATTCTGCCGAAAATAACTTGACCCATTCGGTTGGAAAGTAGAACGATCATTTCGATCCTCGAAGCTCTGTTTCATCACTCGTAGCTGGGACAATGGCAAATAAAGCAAAATCCAGTGCAGCGTTGTCCGCAGAACCGACGATTAACCATTCACGACTTTTTCCTCAAATCCATCTAGCCACGAGTGCCAGTGGAAGTTTCTCGGAAGGTGGTCAGTACGTTGTAAGACGGAGGATTGATTGCCTCCGAGGTTTCACGATGAACCGGCGGGAAGAGAGGACGACGAGAACGGGGAGAAGAACCGCGGGCAAAAGCAAGAGAGACAACAACAGAGAGGGAGTTAAAACGGGAGAGTGTAGCGCAAGGTGAACGAGAACGAGAAGGAGGTAGGTAAAACGACGAAGGGGTGAGTCAAGGGTGAACCGTGGGGCTGAGAATGCGGCCAAAGTACGTGAGCGGGGGGATGACTTGTGGTTGTGTGTCGCAAGATAGGGTTGCTATGTACCACGTGCTCTGTCCTGCGTCCGTCGGTCCGTTCGTTTCTCGTCGTATCGTCCGTTCCTAACCACTTCTCTCCTATCCTCTTCCTTGAAGGTCCTTTCCAAGACTGCCCTAGGAGAGGATGGACGAGGTGGTCGAGGGTGGCTTGCAGGGACCAGCGGGATGTTCTTGCACTTCGGACCGTTAGTTGTGTGCACTGCCGTGCCGGTGAAATTGTGTGTGAACCCGCACGTGGCTTCACCTACGGTGTCACGGATGCGCGATCGTGTGTGTGAAGAACCAAATGCTAGCCAAGGAATTACGTACTATCACACAGCTTTGCCATTTATTTCGAGGAGGAGCGCGAGTAAGGCTTGATCTATCAGGTGGCACGACTATTTGAACCCATATACCGCGTTATACGTACGACGGCGCATTTCAAAGCATGTTTCGATCTAATGAGACTGTTAAAGCTTCGCGTGTCGACTTGTGTAAATGAGGGTTTTAAACCGTGCCCGTCCCATGATCGAATGATTTAAAAGTATTCAAGTTGGCGGTGTTGGATGTGTAATCGTGCATCTTGGTTCGAAACGACTTTAGAAATTTTCCGTTCGAATGAAAACTTGAATCTTCCGAATCACACTTCCCAATTCCTTAAAATGTTTCTTAAAATGCTTCAACGACAATCGTTCTATAAACGTCGTTAACTGAAACAAACATCAGATTCGATTGAATTTACTAGAACTCTTACATAAAGATGTACTCTTATCCTTCGCTTTATAATTCTCGTTTTAACACGATTTAAACACAATAAGTTTGAAAAAAACAGAATATAAACGTATCTAGATTTTGAGAAAATTCGATAATCGTGGTCAACGAAAAAGTAAGAATGTCTGTGGATGGTATCGTATCTCAGAAACGAACTGTACCGGTCACGGCGCGTACAATAAGATCTTCGCACGAGTTTATAACGAATGGAAGTTCTCTTTAGAGGATGACACCCGTTAAATGCCGCTAGCTTGCTATAGGAACCTTCGGACAAGGCATGTAAGGAACTCGGATATACACGTACGAAGCCTTTCGGAATGTGTGTGCGCTCGCCCACACGCATACCATCTTGTGCGAAATCTCACGACAAATACACACATGTGAGAAGCACAATAATTACTATAGGTAGTAAGGAGGGTACCCCGCGGGGGTAGCTTGGCCAGCAATCGATATATACACACACGCATGGGGGACACGCGTACATACACATGGAGAAACCGGTAGGTGCCAGCGTGAACACACGCAGCAAGCGAGTGCGCACACCGTTACACGGTTTACATAAGTGAAGTTCCTTGGCCACCACCCTCAGTCACCACCTCTTATATATCCCCTTCCAGCCAGTGCCACCCTCTCTATCCTCCCACGCTACGCTGGCTCTCTTCCTCCTGCTTTCTGCCCAAGCGTTTCTAATTTGCATTCCCCTCCGTTTGCACTCCTCACCCCTTCTCTCGCTTTCTCCTTCACTCGTGCCAACTTCTCTCGCTTCCTCTGTTACTTTCTCTCCTTCTGTCTTTCTCTTTTCCTCTCTCTCTTTCTCCGTTTCTCTCTCTCCCTCTCTCTCTCTCTCTCTCGCACGCTTGCTCGATCCCCTGTTTCAACCACCTCCGCCTTCTTCTCATCCTACACCTTCAAGCCATCCACCCAACAACCCCGTTGTCCGTCTTGCGAGGCTTCACGCACACGCGTGTCTTTCGTCCGTGTAGCACGCATACGATGGGGAAAGAGGAGGGCGAAGGGGTGAGACAAAGAGACCACCCTTAACTTCGGGCCAGGGAGTAAGACGGCCACGGAGTGTAGGGTAAGGAGGATGAGGATCGGTCCAGGGCTGCTGCAGTTAGGTTAGGGCTGCCTGTACCTTCTTAATACCTTTCGTCGGGTTCCCTTGTATACCTATACGCTTTGGATCTTGATCGTTAAAGGTGCCGGGGCGATCTGTGTCTTATATAACATCCATGGACACCCTTGATCAGTTCTAATCATATTTTCGTCGAAAAGATGCTCTGCCCCGAGAGAGTCGTTCCAATTAGTCCATAGGAAATCAAGATTGTGTCGATAATTCTATATCGGATGTATGGCGCGCGACTGAAATTTGATTTGTTTCGAAAACGGCTGAGCCGTACCTCGTGACTTTCTAATTTTCCGTAGCCCCAACTAGTTACCTGAATGGAAAAGTCACGAAACTCGTTTTGAATTTACAACGGTAATTTGTTACGTCTTTTTTTTTTTTTTCATAGTAAGTTGTCCGTATTATGAATGTATAGCCAGCGAGTTTAGTAGCAAAAGTTTCATCGCGGACTGTCCTATAGCGATTTGACGCCGCGACTCTTAGCACCAAGTTGAGATTTACGTTTGCATAAATTAGAAGCTGGTAATTTGGATTAGCATGAAATAACTTTTGAAAATGTTACAATTTTTAAAATTGTCAAGTGAGCTGTTACTTCTGGCGGATTCGTTCGATTACGTTAAGACCATGTATAATTGTATAATTTACGATTATGGGACTACGTAGTACACAAATATAACTCATATCCGGGAGGAAGTATCCATATCCACGTACTTTTTACCATCATTCGCATCATTCGAAAAAAAATTTTCTTATGACAATAAATCTGTGCAATAAAATCATACAATTGGTGACATCTTATAATAAAGATTCCCATAATAAAGAAGATAAACGTTTGATACATGTTCAAGTCCCGTTAAAAAGATCCAGCGGATCAGGAAGAAGAAAGTATGGAAAATTGACCGCGAGGAAGCTTTATTTAATTAAAGTAACTGATACGCGATCTATGGCAACATTGACCGAATACGAAGAGCCTTCGATGAGAACAATAGTAGCAATGGAGATAAAGAAGGGTCGCGGCGGGCATAATTCCGAAGTGTGTTAAGAGATCCGACTGACTGACGTATCTGTCAGGGATGGATGGCAGTAAGGGTTACGAGCATCACTCATCAGTAGCGGCCATATTGCCTGCCGGTACCCCCAACCCTTCGTGAGGAACGCGAGCCCTGATAATTCCCCGACCCCCTTCGCTTTCTATCTCCCTTTCTTCCCTCTCTTTCTCGCTTTATCTCGCGTTCTCTCGCCCGCTCACCCTTAGTGCCTTAGTCTTACTGGTTTCTTCTCCTTTTCTCCCTTCTTCTTCCAGCAACGCTTCTTCTTCTTATTTAAACCCCCAGCGCGCGGTGCCCGGGCTGCTTAATGAGAACCTCCACCTCTTCGTACCACTACCACCACCACCACCATCACCGCCACCACCACCGTCGCCGCTGCCGCCGCCTCCACCACCGCCGCTCACCACTCTCACCACCCTCCTCTCACCCCCTGGTCGCCTGCCCGTTCTCCACCACCCTCCCGTTTCAACCAGTAACGTGGGGTTCACCCAACTCCCAACATCGAGCTATGACCCCTACACGCGGCCAGCCTGCCACACACGCTAGACATTTTAGACTTTTAATATTGATTACACGTTAGAGATGAACACTTCGTGTTGGCAACAATAACGTTGGTCCGCTCGTAGATCCGTTTCTTCGAGACGGCGAGCGTTGTCGTCCGAGACGTCGTTGACAGACGCTTGGTTCCAGGTGAATACAACACGCGCGATCATGTACCCGTACTTTTAACGAAGTCGCAATTAGTTGATGTCTCTACTTCCATTGGATATACTTTACTATAGGAATATTATATTTATTTTATGATTTGTAGATACAAAAATTTTTTAATATCGCTACGTCGGGTTGTTTATATTAATGATAAATATTCTGATGATCAGAAAGTCAAATAATGGTCGACAGTGATTTGTCATTTGGCTTTTCACTTGAAATGTAAATGCGTGTTAAGTAGGTAAAGACGAGATTCTCGAAGTAGTAGAAGTCAATAAATCATATTCCTTTTTATTTAAATTCAAGATAATTTGATAAATATTAGTAAACAGATAAACTTTTTATGAAAAACTGACAATATATTTGACATTATAATTTATTATTAATGTCACTTTCATAGTAATAAAGTATTTACGTAGTAAAAAAAAAACAAATCGTGATCCAAATTCTTTTACTTAATCATAAATTTACATCTGATTATAAAATCAGACTAGTTATAATTCTCATTAATTTTATATCGAAAGACGAAAACAAATTTGGTACAACGAAACTAAATTTCAACGTCAAATTAAATTGCGGTATTGTCAATAATGATTGCCGAATGATGCATATTAAAAGTACGATCATTGGCTTTTAGGTTTCGTGATCAATACGGTCTCTTAAATTTAGCCTGGAAGGGATTATTACTGTTTCGTGTGTAGTTAACCAAATCAGAGTTCCAATCTGATTTGTATGTCCTGGTCATTGATTACATTCGGACGAATTAGGTCACATGTAAATGAAACTCATAAATCTCTCGGTTTCCCTTCCTTGACTCTTTTCAAGTACATTATCCGAAATTAACAACGAACACGATATAAATCACTTATTTTTAGCTTGTTAAATGGTAAAGTTTCGTAAGTAAACGCTAAGGATCTCGTAAATGTACGTATATATCGTAAATAATCAAAATTTGTCTGATTTATATTCAAATCACAAAATAAATTGATTGATATATCGCGTGATAATACCCAAGTTATTTCGTATCAAGAGGAACAATCGTGTATACTTTAACAATATTTTTTTTAAAGTATGTAAACTGATTTGGATCGTTAAATGAATAAATTTAACTAGACATATTTGTTATATAAAGTTATCTTAGTGTTAAATAATTACATTTTTTCTTTCCATCTAATAAATTGTTTTCTTATTTTCCACAAAAATTTTGTCCACAAAAACTTTCTATAACAACATGAAAATTCATTTTCAGCAAAACATGAAAGAGAAACGAGACGCATATTAATCCCTAAAACTTCGACACAAATCTACAGATGTAAGAGTCACGAGGAATATCTTTCTCTGTCCACCTACTTGCATAGCACAATATGTCTTGGACATATTTACGATTGTTTTCTCCATTGGCAATTGATCAGCAGTCTAACGGTTCATTGTATAGCGTACCAATAAATAACTAATGTTTTTTTTTTAACATAAGCTCTAACCATAGGTATATACCTACATGAAGATTTCTGCTGTAAGATGAACGATAAAACGGAAACAATACGCAATAGTGATTTTTATATAATTTTCTAACATAATTTTGATAAACGATATAAAAAAATTTGAATGGTAAATAGGTTAATGGGTAATATGTATATTCTAGGTAATATATAGGTAATACGTATATTCTATTTATATATATATATATATATATATATATATATATATATATATATAATCGCTTTCAATTTATATATCGTAATTGAAAATTAACTCTCTACATACAGCTAGAATTCTGTTTGCACATAAAAGAAAAAGATTCCGCGTGGATACGGATTATTATTTTAATCGGAAATCTAGAAATAAATAATTATTACGAATAGTTTGATTGATCCCTGCTGTACGAATGAAATATAATTATAGAATGATAAGTAAAGAAAATGTAAAAAAATATGGAATGTATATATGTATGCAATTATTACGATATTAGATACAACGGTAGAAAAGGAAACACTCGACTGGCGGTCACGTAAAGATGATCGAGGAAATGCGTAACGAATAGCCTGAAGGGAATCTACAAATCGATTGAAATACAGTACAAAATGAGACAAACGAAAAGAGGGAATTTCAAGAATCTTGTCCGGAAGAGAGAAAAATCGCTAACGAGCCGTATCGTTTGATTAAACCGGCTTGCCGAAACCGCGAGGGAAGATGGACACGTATAGTAGAACCGAGCCATTTATCGTATTAAAATCTACACAACGACATGATTCCTGTCTGCATTCTCGTCTAATCGCAGCACCGAGGTATCCCTTCGGCGAAAGCCCTCGGTTTGCATGTATACATACATTCGCAGGCTATTACAGGAACGGCATTTGTATTTCTTTGTGCCGGGAAAAGCGAATAATAGCAAGGACGTGGATTAAGACTGTACGGATAAGATCGTTTCAAGGATCCACTCGAGAGGCAGGACCATTGTCCCGATCGAAACGATCTACTAACCGATCGTCTCCTCCACTCGTCAACCCTCTCTCGTTTCCCTCTCTTGTCACCGTTCTTTCTTCGTCTCGTTCTGTCCGTGTTCTCCACTCGCTTACTCTTTTCAGACACCGACTAGCAGCGTATCCCTCTGCCTATGGTCTCATCTCAGCCGTGCAGTCACGTCTTCGGGAGAGTAGAACAAAGAAAGACGGAGAGAATCTCAGCTGAAACGTGAAAAGAGAGGCGGCGAAAGTTTAAAGGACGGAAAGAAAGAGAAAAGAAGACAGAGTGATAGACAGAGGATAGTTGGAGGGAGTGGCAAGGAGGGAAGAAAGAGGGGAAAGAAGCGGAGCGAGGAAGAAGCGTGTAAGGAAAGACCGGAGGTGAAAGAAGGAGAGACGGTACTGCCGGTGGGTCGTTATTTTTGTGCCTGCTTCGTCTTTAATTTCTCCCCTCCTTTTGCGCCACGGCGCGGACGCCGCGACGCCGAGCAGAGGAGCCGTGGCTGGTTGGTGTGCGGTTGTCTTAGTTCGTATGCATATCTCAGTGCCTCACATATTGATTCAGGGCGTCATTACGCGTCTTAGCTCGGCCCACTCCCACCATAGCCTAAACCACCCTTCCCTCCTTCCACCACCTCATCCTCCTCTTCATCCTCATCCACCTACTCCAGCAACCTCCACCTTCGCCTCTACCTCCTTCTTCACCTCCAGTCCTCCTGTGGCTCTCCTTCGCCGACACAACCACCCACCCACCTACCCTTGCCCGAACCTTTACTCTCCACGACTCGAAGAATCTTCTTGCAGACCGCTTCTTCCCCCACCCTCGCTCTTCTCTCTCTCCCCCCTCATTTGTGTGTTCATCTGTGTATTTTTTAATTTCCACCTTTGTTGCGTATATGCATGTAGTAGATATTATCACTTTCTCACATAGCGTGCGTGTGCCTCTGTGAAAGGTGAGCGCGTATATGCACACATGTCCGAGCATAATACGTTATTAGGTTATACAATCGATATCCGATTTGATTTCCAACGAAATTGCAACTGCAATTTCATTTGCGACGAAGTATTTTTAAAAACGAAACAGTTTTAACAGTCGTATGGTATGGCGCTTTAAAGTTTTGCAAGAAAATGAGAGAACGTAGAGAAATTGTTGCGCACTTTTAATATGAGAATGATAACTGAGGAAATGGAACAGGCCCTTGATAAGAATCGGAAGCTTCGAAATTAAAGATCGCGAGAAAAACTTACAGTTTAATGGTACAGATCGGAGCTTCTGTTCTATTTCGAGATCTTTGTAATTGTGGCGACCGTCGCCGCTATGATTGAGGAATGAAAATCTTAAAGCGCGTGTACGGATTTTGCCGAAGTAGTTCGAACTTATAGTTAATCAAACCAGCGACTGAGGTTTAACTTCGAATTTCCTGCTTACAATTAGTTGCGTTATATGTTAACAATATATGTTTTTTTCATAATAGACAATTAAATAGATATTTAAATATAAGATATTTTTAAATATAGTAAATAAATGTTTAATATTTCGAATATATTTATGTAAACTAATAAATATTGAAATGATTGTTCACTATTATTAAGTACTTTATTGTGTAAACTTTATACATTAGTATAACAAGTGCATGTTTTGTTATATCAGATGATAACTTTTTTTAAAACGATTAAATTAATTTTTCAAATAGATCAAAGTGAAAATTTTTCAAGTAATTAGTTAATTATTAGCAATTACTTAATGAAAGATAATTAATTTACAATAATTATTTGTTACTACGTAACTTTTTACTTACAATTAGGAGAAAATATTCTTGTTTCTTTCTCTTAATCTCTTCATTATGTCGTAATAACATTAAAGATAAAAAATTTCAAATTTCATATCTTCTATATTAATTTTTACATTATATTTACATAATAAAAGTTACTTACGGAAAGTTATTTATGAATGGAATGTATTACGATATAAATAAATCATTTTTGTTCTTGATGCCTATGGAGCCATCTACTGGAACTTTAATTAACAAAAAAGTATTGAAGATAACTCGAGAAACATTTAACAAGTTTACACATTTCTTTCCAAATTATTGTTTTTATTGTTAAAAATTATTATTTTTAACAATAAAGAAAAATTTATGTTTAATTTTATATATTCGGTCTCTATTTCATTGTATAATTTGGTTATAATAAAAATAAAATGTCACATACAAAAATAAAGTTGCAATAACAAAGAGATTGGAAATTAAATCATTGATTTAGTCGATAATTAAATATTTTAAATAATATAGTGTGATTTGTAAATTATCGACTGATGGTAACAAAACTTTTCGTAGATTACGTCCCATAGTTTGAAATAAGGTCCCCGGTAAGCGTGTAGACATTAAACTCAAGAATTACTAAACGGATGTTCACACCATTCATCATTCTATAAAACTTTTTTTAAAAAAAGATTTGGATCTATGAAACATGAATCTCTATACAGTATAAAAAGAATCTATGACCACAAACGAGATATATTCATATACCTCGTCTATGCTATAGCAAAAGGGAGCTGAACACAGCAGAAAAACGATTTCGAAATCATTTTTAGCTTGTCGAAGCATTAAATATATAATATATGTATTAGAACAATTTACGGAGAAATTTTCAGACATAAAAAATTCTATAAAAATGTTTGCGATAGCATATATTTAAGATAAAAGATAACTTTCAAGCATATTTATACTACAATTTGCGATAAGAAAGTCAATGTTAAACTTATGAACTTATAAACTGTTTTTTTTAAATTAATCTCTTAATTATTCTCAAAATTGTTTATTAATCTTAGGTATCTAATATAAATTAAATATTTTTTATAATTTGTACGTTTTTAGAAAATATCATTAACTCAATGCGCACGCATTTGCAAAATATTGAGAGAAAGACTCGAACCGTATGTAATCAAAACATTAAAGACATTTCATAAGAATTTTGTTAAAAAAGCCTATTATTGTCAATTTAAAATTTATAAGGATGGATCATCAGAATTAATATATCTATAATACACCAGAATTTAATTAATACTGAATTACATGATTATTTAATACTTACTTTATTGTTAAAATATTAATTTAATTTTTTTAATAGTGTTTATAAATATGTCATACTATATTTATATATTTAAGAAACAGGTAATCAATAGAAATGTATGCATATTATTTTCTATTTTAATACATTCCGCAAAGAATATTAATAAATCAATGCTGTATATTGTTTTCAATATTTATTAAGAAATATTCATATATGTAATTTAATATAAGAAACATTTCATATATATTAAAAATAAAAAGTTTTGACCTTGTACTTTATTAGTACATTAATATATCCACTTATACGCTAGAAAATGAAGTTACTAGTACCTTAAAAATTATTAATACATTATTGGGAAATGAACTTACTAGTGTTTGAAAATTTATATAATTCCATTTAAGAAAACCAAATTGAAATTCATATTTCTTCTATGCATCCATTTATCAAAAAATTATTAGCATTTGTATGCTCCTCGACGCATTTTTTTTGTTATTAATAACAATCAAAATATGTAAGTCGTTTGTTTCAGATGACTATGTTCTAGATGTTTATATTCGCATGTAGTTCAACAAAAGATCAATGCATTTATTTATATTCTACTCTCTTCCCGAAAACAAATTACAAGAAATTGCATTTTCATGTATTTATGCTTTTATATTTTCGAAAAAGAAGATACGGTTTAATCATTCAAAAATGATTCAAGAATTTTCATGGTAAAAATATTTGTCTTATCAATGATAAACATTTTGGAATTACTATAAAGATCATTAATAACTATACAAAAACATTGATATATTGCAAATATAAAAATCTTGTTGAAACTCTTGCTGTGCATCAGCAGGATTGAGAGTTGGAAATTTAATCAGAGATTAACAATTAAAGTTCTATTTTAGTCGTTAATTGCAATTAAATTTCTATTTCAGCCGTTATATCAATTGTTATAGCAAGTAATGATTAAATTCCAACTGTAGTCGTTTATTGCAATTAACAATTAAATATCTTTTAACTGTTAAGTACGATTAAGGACTACATTCTGTCTTTAATTGCTGTTAACAATTATCTTTCAACTGTCATTAATTAGACAATTAATTGATGAACAACTGCTGAATCTTTTTGTAATGAAATTGCATGTAAATAACAATCTGTTAAAAATAAACATGCTTCTGCACAATATACATACTTTTCTGCTACTTCTCTCTCTCTCTCTCCCTCTCTCTCCTTCTCTTTACAATTTCAAAATATAATAAAATGATAATGAAAACATGATGAAAACAATTTCAATTAATGCCCGATTTCCAAACCAGACTTTTGAGTTCCATATAATTCTATGTATTACAAAAATTAATTATTTTTTAAACTGCAGCGAAAAATGAAAAATGGATAACTTACGATAATGTATTTACTGCAAAGAAGATATTATAAAAAGTTAGAATGAAATGCATTGAAATTCATGATAGAAATTAATGAAAATTTTAATGACTTTTTGTTTGCGTACTTTTTGCAGAAAAACTGGTGATAATTATTGAAAATGTGGGCATCTTTGCTAATTTCAATAATTTTAAAATATATTGTCAATAATTTTAAAATATATTGTCAAGGTCATCATACTGCACATCTTCTCCCGTTATATTATTGCTGTTCGATCTTAATTTTCGAGATATTTGCAAAAAACTTTAGCGAAATTTTCAAAAACACATCATTTCCGATTTCATTTTACTTGTTTGCAACGATTTACAATGTTTGAAATTTTTTCCGACTCAGAAGTTAAGATCTAAAATTTCGTGAAAGAGTTTGGAAATACAGTGTATTTTTATTTAATTGATACTAATTCATATACTAAATATTTGAACTGTTATAATTTTATAAAAAAGAATCGTAAAACTTGGATTTATTTTAGAGCTTGAAGTTTCTGCTTTTCAAATACATTGTTCGTTTTATTCTAAGATGTTTCTATATCACGTAACAAGAGGGAGAATCAAAATACTTTTTTTCTCGAAAATACTATAAATTATCATAGCATGTAAAAACATTGACATATTTTTTCATCACTAAATCCGGCATTTAGAGATTAAGACACCTCTTTACAATCATCTCCATTATAAATGTCTTTGACAATAGATTTGAAAGAGATTGAAATTAGTGAAGAGGATAAATTTCTAAATAATTAAGTACATAATCTTGAATATGCTGTTACAAATCCAAAAGTCATTGAAATATATAAACTTTTTTTTTTAAAAGATAAAAAATACATTTTTGTAAATATCTCGATAAGCAAGCTATACTCAATCAAGACACCAAGATTCTCAATTACTGATTACTAAACTATTTCAACAAATTCTGAGTAGATGAAATCGTATACCAATTAAAATGCTGATAAAAGGTTACAGATTAAAAAAATTTATATAAAAGTTTTTATATTTAAAGTAAGAAAACAGCCTCTTCATATATAAAAATTAGACCAATTCTTTATTTTCAACATGTACTTAAGTTTATATAGTTTATCGTATATGATTGTTAACGGGAATAAAATGAAAAAATATAAACAATTTATGGAAAAGTTTCAAGATGACTTTTGTTTTGTTAAATGAAACTATCTCTTATTTAAAATAGTCTTAATTAAATAAATCTCTTATTATATTAATTTTTTTCAAGCTGTTGGTAGCATCAAAGATGTTTTAGACAAAAATATTGCAACTAGTAAATGTGTCTATCAAAGAATATATCTGATTTGAAAATTCATTTTTATTATAAATAATATGTTAAGTTCGTTACATACAAATATGTATCATATGTTAATATAAATCATTTTAAGTATAACTAATGATAATTTAATATTTTTTATGATATTTTGTATATATTTATGTTTTAGAACAATCCCAGTACGAATACGATACAGGAAATTTTATAAATTGAAAATAATCGAAAAATCAATCAAAACAGAATTGTGTTAAAAATACTTTACATAAAAAATGTTTTATACAATTTTATGGTTTGTAAATATGAAATATTATCAATCTTATCTCTATATTAATAATATTGTACATTGAATATACATACAAATTTTCTTACAAAAATGCCAATGTTTCAATACAGCATGTATGTAATGTGTATATATATACATATATATATATGTATATTTATCTTTCATACTTCATTAATATATATATTAATTAAAAATTAAAATATATATAAATATAAATTAAAATATATATATTAATGAAGTATGAAAGAATAACTGTTAATTAAAAAAATTTATCATAAGAATAATTCAAAGTCATTATCGGAAAATAAAACATTCACAAAATTGAGGTTACATTATAATTGTACTGATGAATATGTAAAATATCATTTTATGCCATTTAGATTTCATTCAAATATTTATTCATTATATTCATTTATACTGTACTTGAGATTAATAAATTTCAAGGATTTCTTCAATGTTTACCCCTCCATACAGTCTGCTTGAATAATGAGAGTCTGTTCTTTCTTCAAACTGTCATATAAACATGATCGAGCAATTTTTTATGAAATTTTAGAAATTATTTTTACATGTACACTATCGTATATAAATATTTGGTTAATTGAAAATTATTACAGTATAAAATTTTCAGTTTACAAGTTAAATGAATCTTTTTAATTTAATCTAAACATATACAGTTAATAAATGTTGATAAAGAGAATAGCTAATATGTTATATTAATATTAATAATATAATAAATAGGTAGCTGAAGACTCCACATGTTTCAATGTAAGAAAATACATTTTCATCGTCTTCGCTCTTTTAGATTGTAGGAAAATTGTCTATAACATCTTCGTCACTCATAAATGAAACGTTAATTTATCAAGCAGTTAAACAAGATAGAACTTTTTATACGCTAAATATTGTTTTTTCTTTTTTTTTGTAAAATTTTGTCTCATATTTTAGTAATTATAGATTCTTTTTGCAATTGTAGAGAATACATAAATATATAAGAAAAAGTATCTATTAGCTAAATATTCTGCTCAGATAATAGTTATTCAGATAATAGAATATACGAATAATAGGGGTTTGGATATAGAAAGTTCTACTGTATAATTCAACCATTTACAGGTCAAAGTGATTCATTTTTAAAATTTTTTAAAATTTTAAATTGAATTTTTTTAAATTTTCCGTAAACTTAACACCACTAAACGACGAAAATTTTTTTGACTGTAAAATAATAAATAATTTATTTTAAAAGTCAATGTAATTGACCAGTTAATATAATTCCAAGAATATACGATTTTGTGCATTTTGTATGTTATTAATTAAAAATTACGCCTGTAATAATATATTGTGTAATATTTATTAAAGTTTCAATTTTAAAAGGAATTTTAAAAGAAATATATTATACATATATTATTTTATCAATTTTTCCATCTTCGTTTTTCCACCATGTTTATGAAATTAATTGATTTCATAAATGAGTGATTCAATTACTAATATTTCATAAGCACTATACTTAGAAAAATAGACGAAAAGGATTCTATGAATAAAAGAATTGCACATGTGCAATGCAAATTATAATACTTCGATAAAGAATAAAGTACAGTATGAAGTACTTTATAAAATGCACGTTCACATATTCTTTTCCTATTTGCATACGTTTCATGCATATTCACTTAAATGGTAATATATATTTTACATATTTTGCGTGCACGAATATTCGTACTCTAGCTATGACCAACCGAAATATATTTCTCTTATCAATAATATTATAAGCGGCAAGAGAATAACAATTATCGGCAGTGACAAATATTTTCAGTCATTTATAATTATTATTCATATCAAAAATGTTTAATTTTTTGGAAAAAAATTTTTTATATTTTGAGATTACTGCTCAACTTAACAACTTTCAATTGTTTAATTTTTTTTTCGTAAAATTTGTCGGAATAACTATTATTTTTGGCCAGTTTCGGCTGCCGTAAAGTATCGCCAGCGGCCGAGATTCTCGAGATGCTCGAAATCGATACAGATTCGTAAGAATCGTGTGAATATATCCATTTGATTACTTGTGCGTATATTCAATATTCATCATACGCTATAAGTATTTCCGTTTGAAGGGGCTAAAGTTAATTCGTCTTTTATTTATATTATATATCAACGAAAATTGGGCGAGTTTGGATAAAGTTGCATATATAAATGCATATTTGTAAAAAAATATCTTTTACAACTCGATTAACAATGAATATCATTGATGTATTGGATTTCGGTTAATATTCGGTTAATGTGCGCAGTGCACTGGTTTATTAAGATACACAAAACCGAACAATTTTAATTAACAAACGTGTGACGATTTAATTACAAAGCAGGCTGTACTGTTTACTGCGCGCTAACTATTCCTTCGATTTGAACAAGTCTCACATTCAGAAAATATTTAAAAGCCGATCTGTATTAATTGGAAATAAAATTTCTTTCAGGTAAGCGAACTGTCCCTTACCGGTATCAAACGAGTTTTCTATTATATGTGATTTATACTTTACCGGAGTTAGACGATTTTTCCTCTCCCGAATCGATGGAAAATTGAGAAAGACTTTCTCGTTTTGGAAAAGACTTTTCTTTCCATTGACTTTTCATCGGCTTTTGGTTCAAATCGTTACATTATTTATGCGGAATGCTCTTTGTTTAAATATTTTCGAGGACTTCATCTGAAAAGATACCACATGGACTGTGCCACGCTATCAAAATACACACGATCATAACCCGATCTTCCACTTCCAATGAGCCAGCAAGGCCTTAATCTTCTTGGTTTTCTTTTTAAAAATAGCGAGGACGTGCCATAAATCAGGGCACCACTGGAAGCTCTCGAACTTCTATTCTGTTCTATGATATATGAACTATGATATACGAACGTTGCAAATGTATAATCTCTTTCGGAATATGCAATTGTGAATTTATGAATTTTCATAGAAGTTATTTGCTTAGATTTCAGATTCGTAAAATATGATGCAAAAATGAAGAGAGCGATAGTTGTGTCAGTATCACATGCTTGCGAGTGTGTCAGATGTACGTATATTGGTAGGATTCAATAAGTAATTTTTTTGCGAATATTTAATTTCTCAGAAATTAAGCGACTATAACTATATATATATATACATACATACATACATACATACATACATATACGTACTGTATATTATAACAATGAATACATATGAATATATATGAATGTATTACATAGATAGAAAAAAACTTATTCAACCTTTGTTTCTTGAATAACATTACAAGTATAAAAAATTGAAGTATATCATACTAATTATGAAAAATAATTACAGCTTTTTCTCGTTTCACATTTTTCAAAAATCAGCATTTATAAGAAAAATCCATATCCTGTAAAGTCGTCTTACAAGTTTTACAAAGTCTTACAAAGAACATTTTTCATAAATTATCATTTCATAAATCGTAGTAATCAAGTCGGACAATTAATCCATTAATATTCTATACAAATTATAACTTTTCGTTAAAAAATACATCACTTTGGTCTGCAATCTACAAAGCATATATTTTTAATTGATTATCAGTCAATGAAACGTACTTTCTATTGTCTATATGATAATTATTGAATAAAGTTTATCTTGGTCATTGCAGCTCCTCCTTCCCATTTGGTAACAATTTATTGTTAGAAACATTTACTCTTTTCGCAATTCATAAAAATAATATAATACTTCCAGTTATCCGGATTATCTAAATTAAATTCTTTTTTGTCTAAAAAAATATTTTTCTACTTTTTCTTCCAATGAATATGTTCGCGAACATTAATGCTTCATTTTATGCAAACATTTTATGCTTTTCTATTGAAAGGAGTCGTTTTAATTTCTGTTATCGAATATTTTTACTTTGTTGTAGAATATATCTAACATTTCGAATATTAGTGATAACACCAGCTTCTGTAGCAATTCTGCCAGGCATTCTGGAAAATAATCCATTTCCTACTCTTTTTTTCCTATATTGACTGAAATTCTCTAATATGTTACTCACCATATTACAGCTTTTGTTCATTAATTTTACAATTCATGCAACAGAATACTCCTCATTATTTAATAACAAAATACGGTCTTTTACTTTCACTTAAACGCTTTTCGACCCATTGTTTAAATTTCAATACTAAATGATATTGAAACACTGATAAACATTTATGATTTATTATTAAAATAATAATGTATTTGTTTATTTGAACATGAGAATGATCTTTTTTTATTTTATTATTATAATATAATAATTTAATACAATAATATCATTAATTCAATACTTGGTTATCAAATGAAGTAACTTGTTATTTTATTTTCTATTTTTTGTATTTAAACAAAAATTTATTCAAATAATTTCTCAAATACTTTCTAATTCTTGTCAACTGCGCCACAGATTTCAAATAATTTTATTAGATTATTTGTCACTTTATTCCATAATCAAATAAATTCAAATAAAATGAGTTATTTGGAAATGATTTACTTGGATCTCATACTAAATAAAGTTAGTTTCCCTATTTTATTCCTAAAGAACCATGATAAATTAACTGAAATGATTCATTATTTCAATTTATTTCTTTTTGTATTTCATTCCGAATCAAAAATGGTTGGATTTGATTCATGACAATATATCCGAAAATTATAAAAATCAGTAAACTTATGTATAATTACCTTGCATATATTATTTCAATATTGATTGAATGGGAACAGAAGTATATTTCAGATATTTACGATGTTCGTGTCTCTTATACTATGCTAATATTTCACTTTGGAGAAACTACATACTTACTCAACTGCGACACGATCACGTAAAATAGTTCAATGGACTCGTATCGTTCTCCTTAAAGTATTCTTAAATTAGTCGTATTCCGATTATTATTGTTATTTGAGTTGATCATATTAGATTTTGATTTTACATATAAGTAAAAAAAAAAGCGGGAACAATAAAAGGCTAATAAAAATATTGTTCAAAATTTTAAATAATATTTCGCAACAGAAAACATGTTAATGCGACACCTTTCCTTATAATTACAATTTTGTGTAATATAATAATTTTTTAAAATGAGCTGTGACAAAACTTTATCGCTCTGAACAAAACGAAAAATCCAGACTCTGCATATTACAATGATTAACGATAATTTTAATAATTAATATCTGTTCAGAATATTTAATCAAGGATATTAAAAACAATTCAAGAAACAAATTCTTAAAAATTTATTTATGTACTAGTTAATTACTCTGAACACAGTAAACAACTTTTTCATTATGATTAGAATTCGATTCAATATATTAGCAATTTTATTACTTCCGAACACAAAACATAGCGTGTTTTATATTTAGTTTTTTAGTAAAGTATTCAATAATTTTTTATAAAATATTCAATATCCTAAATTCAAACAAAATATGTACAATTGAAAGGAATAAAATCAATCGAAAATTAAAGGCAGAAATATTTTTAATATATTTAAATAATTTCTAAAATAGAGAGATAATAAAATGATATGAAAGTAAGATATTTATCCAGTAACAAAGAATGAGAGGAAAATTCAATATTGTTTGAATAAAAAATTATTCAAATTTCGATTAGTATTTTATAATTGATTAAGTACTTAATTTTCTTTTAGAATACTAAATCGTATAAACCAGGTTATGTATTTTGAGAAAAATTCTTGAATATTTGAATTTAAAGAATGAGAAATTTATTCCATTAAAATAAGAAAATTATTCCCTTAAAATACGAAATTTGTGTTTTTGCAACTATTATAATTAAATAAGAATTCAAATTATCTTAAAATTTCTAATTATGTTTTATACATTTAGAATTAACGAACAATAATAAAAATATCGGCATTTTTAATAATTTCACTTGACTTTCGCAAAAAAACGTGTAAAATAGAAAGAACATATAAAATAAAAGAAAAAGTACAAAGAATAATATTTAAAAAAGAAAAAAAGTTTAATTTATTGGTTTGATTAGTTCTCAATTATTACTTTTTTATTTAAGACAAAAAGTTAGTATAAGATATGAAAATATTATTTAATAAATTGAAACGTAAGTTAAAAAAGGACCGAACAATTACTTAGATTTGTATAATATTTTTATTTAAGTCGAAAATTAAATGAGATAAATAATAATTAAAAATAAGAAAAGATTTATGTATTATTGATATAAAAATCATAATTTTTATATCTTTTACATCTTTTACATTACATTTATTATGTTATTTCTTATGAATTACTTTGGTAAAGCGAACTATAGAAGTTATAAGAACTATAGACTATAAATGTTTACGTATGTACATACTATATGAATTAATGTATTTTATTCATTGAATTTAAAAAGTTATAAATATGTATTTAAGAATTAAAGCCCATTATACGTGCATTATCTTTCATATTGTATTAACAAATATATTATTTTTCAAAATTGTAATAAATGTAATAAAATGTAATAAAATGTAATAAATTTAAAAAGAAATTTTTCTCAATTTAAGACGCTTTTATGTTCTTCTGGACATGTTGTTTATATGTTCGAATTTATAGCTATTTTTAATATTACATCATTTTTCTCATATTTCTAGAATCTATTATTAATTAGTATTATTATTATTATAATATAATAATATATCATTATTATTATAATATATAATATAATAATATAATATAATAATATATAATCTATTATTTAATATTATATAATCTACTTATTTAATATTAATTTATTTTTTCAATTGAACATATAAATTCGTATTTTCATCAGATTTAAAAATTGTTCTACTATTTCATTCTCCCTACTTTTACTTTTGTACTTTTACTTCTACCGAAAAAGGGTCTAATTAACTCGAATAGATTAAAGTGAGTCACAAGAGTTTACAACAGCACCGACTCCAAGGTTTGCTTTCATACAAATTGTGTTGCTTCCTGTAATTAAAGTAACTGTAACGTAATTTTCTTATAACTCGTCTATCATAGTTAACATTGTAAAAAACGGTCACTTTTCACTTTAGAGCGGAATTTAAAATGTAATCATAGTTTGTGTAAGAAATAACTCGTGAGATTGTGATACAAACTGTATAAATATCAACTTTATTCAATCACGTTTATATAATATTTTAGTAATTGAATGAAGTAACTAAATGTAAAATTCTATAAAAAAACCTAACTCTGTAAAAAAAATACGTTTTAACAAAAAATTGTGCTTTTAAATGAGATCGTTTGATAGGAGTATAAGATCTTAAGAATTTATTTTTATTTTAAAGCAATAAAATGATTTTATTTTTATCTACGAATTGGATACTAGCATTTAAAAAAATTTAAAAATAAATAATTTTCTGTTGATAATGAGAATACGTTATATAGACATAAGAAACTTCAATTAATATATAACAATTTAGAATATTATAATTAATGAAGGTATAAAATTAAATTAGAATTGGATAATTGTCCTCAATATTTCCAAAATTATACATTATAAGATAAATATTATAATAATGTATAATATATAATATTCAATTAATATTAATGTATAATATTAATGTATAATAATATTGTATATCATATATAATAATTAATTTAATTTAATAATTAAATATATATTTAAGATTTATTAGTTTTTCGGTATTTCTTATTCGATTTAATACATTTTTATAGAGAATAACAAACTGAAATATTCAAAAAAAAAAATTTGATCTTCTATGCATCCACATTAAAAAATAATAATTATATCAATTAATGCCTCTCTCGAAATTCTATTTAATGTTTTATTTAAAACATTTTTGGATATAATTAATTCTTTCAAAAATATTTCAGCTTAGTTTTTATTTAGTTTTTGCTCTTTACTGTTTATTTCAGTTTAGATGACTCAGTCGGTATATAGATACACATGCTCTACTGAATAAAGTGATAACACATGCTAGTTCTAATTTCTAAAAATACTTATATACATATATCTTTTACAAAAAGATAAACAAAATTTATATAAAAATTAATAGTGGATATAACCTTTGGTTTTTATCATCTAAACTATTTGATTTTATAATGATTTATACAGACTTCTGATTTTATTCTGAGATAGATTGTCCTATTTTTCCTTAATTAATCAGTCATTCAATTAATTAGTTGTTCAATACCTTCCATTTTTGTAGACAATAAGTTCTTCCTAACAATTTTTAATTATGTTGAAGTCAGACGATTAAGCATGCTATAATCTAATAATATTTATAAATTAATACTAACTAACTATTAATAAACTAATATTTTTTCATTTGTAAAATATATGTCTCTGTGCAGGATTATCATGCTAAATATATTTTCCTTTCAGTAATGTAGTAATGCATTGTGCATGTTTATTAATTTCTTCTGTAATTAAATTTATATTTCCCCTTCAATTTTGCTTTGCTTTGTATTTGATTCCACGTTAAATCATTACAATACTAATTTGCTGCCATTTTCTTACAATTTTTTCTTTTCATGAGGTATAGATAATAGTAAATAAATTCATCAGGATCATCCACATCAAATTTTTTCTCTTCAGTAAATAAAATTCGTTTATATTTATTTTTCCATTTATATTTATTACATTAAATTTTTATTTCTAATTATCGTTTCTTATATCGCGTTCTTAAAGACGGATTTTTCGTTGTTGTCAATCATTCAATAAATTTATATTTCTGGGAAACATGACGGACACTTCTAACATATTCTGCGAATTTTAATTTCATGAGCAATTTCGCATGCTAACGTTCAGTTTGAGGTAACTTGTATAATGATCTATCTTTCCTGTTAACATCTATTTTAGCATTGGTGACCTTCCTTTTTTTTATAACTTGTAGGTTCTTTTAACAGATTGATAATTCCTGAAATTCTAATAACTATTATCTTTTGCTGTTTTTAATCAATAATCGTTAAAATGTTTGTTTTTAATTCATCTCCATTGCCCATATTGATATTAAATCACATAAAATGCTATACTCACCTAATTAACAAATAAATCGCAAATCACTAAATAACGTTCACAGAAATCTCAAGTAATCTATCATTTCATCTTTGATATTTCTTCTGTATTCTATGAATAATAGCAAGGACAACATATTATTAACGATATTCAAGTATTATTGCTTGTACTACATTCAGAAGATTCAAAATTATCTTCGAGAAATTAAAGATAGTACACATACGCTATTATTTTATCGCGAACAGAGTGACACAACTTAAAAAATGCAAGTTTTGAATTATCACTACGAGAATATTGCGGAAACACTGTTCGACTAATTATGAAAATCTTACTCGTCTATCTTTATACTTTGATCAATAAAGAATAATTCTTGATTCACACATACACATCGTGCTATACTTTGACCATTGTCGTAACTGTTAATGCAAAGAAGTATTTGTTAATAATGTAAAAAATGTATTTACTTTGAATCATACTACTATGAATTTATGTTCAAGAATAACTTTGTCCCGCAAAATATACTTTTGTCAAATTTTAATGTCACTTTTTTCAAAGTAAGATTACGATTAATACCATAAGAATATATTCAAATCTTTTTTATCAATTTAAAAATACAATGACATTTTTTTTATGAATTAAAAACATATCGAAAGTAAAACGAATGTTTTTGAATATTTCTTTTATTTTATCATTAATGTAAATACGACTAGCGTGAATTAAATTATTATTTCGGTTATATTATTTAAATGCAATTTGGAAAATATTTTTTTAGAATTTTTTAATTTTATAATTATTCAAAGAATTTATTAGAATTTATAATTCTAGAAAAATAGAAAGATTTTTTTCCAAGAAGATAAGTTAACATACATAGCGAAGATAACCATTTATCTAAATCCTTGACTTCTTGGAAATACTTTCGCATACTAATTCGAATAGAATATATACGATACTGCATAAATCTATTCTACCTGCAAATCTATATTCCACAGCTTTTTCTATGATATATTTAATTTAACTATCTTTACGTTACTTCGATATGCTATATATAAAAGATATAAAACTATTAAAATGTAAAAACTTAAATTATAATTATTAATGTTATAAATAACAAGTAGTATAATTCATAACATAAATGGAATATAGAACTATAAATTTAATCATATTATATATATATAATAATGTTACAATCATTATAACAGTCATTATACACTAAGTTATTATTCCGTTTAATTATAAATGATTAACAAGATATATATATGTGCAAAGAATGATAATTAAATATCAATTTATAAATATCAAAAAGTATTAAAGTTAAAATATCATAGAAAAGTAATATCTTTGATTTATCTTTTTTACACAAAAATGTTACAGAAATATCTCAAAGCCAGTTATCTTCTTAAGTAGAACAGTATAAAACATATAATTTCAGTCAATTTATTCACTTCAAATCGATCAAGGACATGGATTGAGAAAAAGTATAAGTTTTAAATACTTCAGAATTTCATTACACTCGACTTAACCTATATTTAACATGTAAACGCATTTATGAAAAATAATTACTAAATTTGTGCATAGATGTTAATAATCTCAAGGTTTTTGCAACAAATAATAAAATGTAATTTCTCTGTACCTATAATTTGAATTCAGTCTGTTTTATTATGGTTACATGAGTATATTAAATAAACTTAATTATGTACAAATACGAAGTAATTCAATTATATCTATTAGTATTTTTTGTACTAAATATAATAATAATAATAATAAATAATTTAGAAATATTTAATTATAAATATTAATATTATGTATACATTTTACTTCGTACGTTATTTAAATTTAAAAAATTTTTCTTCATATATTTTTTAAAAAGAGAATTTTACATAATTTTATAACAATAATAAATTACTTTAATTTTTATGGTCATAAACAAGTTTCAAAATATTTATATTAAAATACTAATAACTATTATTAAACTAAAGATTGCTTATAAACTGTTACGTGAATATGTATGTTAAAATTAATATCACAAGAAATTGTAGACAAGAAATAATACAAAATTTATTGAATAATATACAATGTGAATAGAGAATAAAAATATGTTTCATGTTTTATTCTTAGACGTCATACGTCATTAGAAAAATTATAACTGCTTACTAAGTTATGTACGATCTATAAAATGGTTTGTTATGTATATTTATATGTAAATTTTCTGAAATTTCAATCGCACAAATCGAACATATTAAAATTTGTTTATATTATTTATAAAGTACATAGAGAAATGCTCAAGACCGTTGCACCGTTGATGCATGACACATAATTAACAGCGCTATAAATATTAGTAGCTGTGTGTTTCCAAAATACAATCTATCAAAACCAATATTTCATCGTTATAAATTAAATTGATAAAATTATCATTAAAAATTTACAAGTCAATTATATTTAACCACAAAATAAATTTATTGTTAAACGCTCAATGCGACACGTGATAAATAATCAATGACGACAACTAAAAATTAATGATCTTTATCTTAAATTAACCTAGTTTCAAATTTTTTTAGTATGAAATATAGCAGTGAGATTGCTGTAATCGCAGAATGTTAACAGCAGTATATCTTCATGAAATGTTATTGGTTTTTTCGTTAGCGAAGGAACGTGTGATCGAGAGGAACGAAGGGAAAGTTCTGGTCGTACTGAACAGCGCCACTAACCAACTCGTGAGATTCGACGGCGGGATGCTACGAAACAAGGTGAGCGGGTTTGCGAGCAGTCTGCAAGCCGGTCACAAGTGCATTGTGTGTGTATTTTGCTAGTCCCGGTGTCGCGAGCCAACGCGATTTTTCACTAGTCGTGTTCCACCGCGCTATCTTCACAGCCAGACGAAAAGTCGCTTAAAGCATCGCATTCTTCGCAGACCGAGCTCAGCGACTTTCAATCTCTTACGTTTCACGTATTGTCGGATCGCCGGACTATCGGACCGTCACCAGATCCGTGTGTATCGTGATTGACGGTTGGATTGTGAAGTAACGAACACGACTATGGATGCAGGCGAGCCTTACCTTTCTCCTTAGATGAAATTGAAAATTCTTCGTGCAAGTAGCTAAAACGGTAAATGATATCGGTCTACATCCTGTAGGGAAAACACTCTCAAATAACAACACTTTGATTGTACATGTGGGAAAGCGGCATCCTGTGAATGATCGAAAGTTACGTAGAAATACCGTGACAGCTCATCCAAGAGGTAAATATGTATATCATGAAATTCTACTTTTTCCATTCGATTAAGCGTTTGTTTCATTTCGTTTCGTAAAATATGTATACAATTAACGTGTAATACTTATAAGTATTAACATATATGTATATAAGTATTAACATATATACGTTACCTTCATAAATATTCATAAATGATACATTTAAATAAAATAAATAAAAGAATTTGCTACTAATGGGATGACCGTAAGTTATCCACAAGAATTATTATTATCATGAAATTATTAATATCTTAGAAAAATCATACGTACGAAGTTTAAATTTTAGCAATTAATTAAAATGCGCGTATTTTAAATAATTATCTGATATGTACGTAATATTATTTAATGAGTTATTAAATTTATCATATCTATATTTAAGACCAGCTATATTTACCAGCATTAAAAAAAAGCTCTAATAACAGTAATTAACATCATGCGAGATTCTACATACATTAATATATTATTGATGATAAATCTGAAGTGTGCAGCTTATGATTTTGCTCGCAATAACAAATAAATTTTGTTCAGAATAAAATAAAAATGAGAATAAAGAGTATACATTTTTATCTGTTATATAAATATTCTTATTAATTCTAATTCAACGGTATGATGTATGAAATGTAAAAGCATCAAGAATTGAAAGCAAAATGTGTCACGCAACCAAGGAGAGTAAATTTCTTTATGAAAAATGTAAAAGTAATCCAAAAATTTGGAATAAAAGTTCGATCTTCAACAGTGTCAGGATCCAATTATAGATGCAGTAAAGTTATGTCAGTATTCTCGGATGTAGGATAGACAAAGACTTTCTCTCAACGCTTTCTCTGATTCGTAATTTACTATCAAAGAAACACGCTTATCGCAGTGTGTACGATTATCCGAATCTTGAGAAACATTTATAATCGTAAAACATTGCAATCACTGTCACTGGATATTATGAAACATTAACGGTTTGATTTTTAAATCCACTAATGTTTATCTGTTTAATTGTATGAATAATAGATGCAGTTTCATCCATAATAAATAAATTCAAATACATCTTATATAACAAATACATCTTCTCAGTCAAAATGCAATTTCTTAAGTCGTGATATGTTTCACAGAAAAATGCCTGCGATAAAACTCTTCGGCAGAAAATGGCTAGCTGCAACTGACGATCTTGTTTACCCAGGTCTCTTTGAAATTTTCGTTCGAGGCATTTGGTAAGTCCTCCACTTTTTGTTTCAAATCTAGAATTCTGGAGATTTCATCCTACTGGGTGAAATCAGTCTCTGCTAGCTAGGTCGTATTAACTAATTAAAAATTGCGTTAACGCGTTTCATTTGCAATTTTTTTCTTCATTTACATTATTCAATTCTATTTTTAACATTGTAGCCACAAAGATGAATTTCAAAGTTTGTATACTATTTTTTTTCATCTGGATTTTACAATTTTATGAAAAAAGAAATTGAAGTATTTAGAACGTTATGGTAAAATGGTAATAATTAATTAACCGTATAGTTAATAATTGATCAATCACCTACAATTTTCTTCCTTTTCCATATGCTTTTAACAAATAATGTTCCTAAATATTGTTTCATGTGAGTTATGTTCATGATCATTGATTTTCTAATTAATTAAATCTTTTTCATTAAGCTTCATCTGTCCCTTATGTCAGTTTGATACATTTTTTAGAAAAAGTTGTATTATTTTTGCTACATGTAGGTTCATTGACGTATATTTTTTGTATATATAGCATACATTTTTAATATTTTTAATAACAAAATGCTCCCGGAATTGTAAATGAGTATTTGTTTGAAAAGAAATCCATTCGATATATTATAATTTGCATCCATGTGCATCCACTATAAAATCATGACAAAAACAGTAATAATTTTACTTTTAAACCATGATATATTCAACAATATTTATTAAAACCATAATAAATTCAACTATATTTATTAATTAAAAATGGTTATAATTACAATATATAACTTATAAGTCGGCTGTGGATTTTTATGAATTTATAAGAAATTTTGAAATGCGAAATTAATAACGCATTAATAATATAAAAAATATATGAAACGAATATCGTTCAAAGTACAGTATTTTCTATAGGATTTACTATGTGAAGTAATTTTTTTATAGATTTTTTAATCAAGTTCTCAGAAATATAGATTTGTATAAAAATTTTCAATCTTTTTAAACTCAAACCTCTTATTGAAATAAATTTTATTAGTTAAGAATTAGTATAGAATATATAAATATTTCTTTCTCTTTTTTACGCGAACTAAAATTTATACAGAATAGTGTTATTATTATTTTAAAATTATTTAGTGTTATTATTATTTCAACATTAATTTAAATATTATTATTTTAATTTTTTATTTTATATTTAATTTTATTTATTATTTTAAAGGTGCACAAATCCTTAGCAACAACGACAATCTAGTATGTACAATAGTTCCTTTTATTTATCTGCTCTATTTCACTGAACCATAGAAGACTAATCTCCATATTTATTTAAGTCTGATATCAGGTCATTTTGCATTTATGCGAATTGTGACGAGCTGAGTCACGCACAATATGTATACACATGTCTATTAAACAGTAAAAGAATTGATTAGTTTAGAAATAGACTGGGGATTTTTATACATTTATGAAAAATTTGGAAGCATAAAATTGCACGTAGTTATAAAAAAATTTATAAAATGTCCAAAGCACCTTTTAATTTTCTATCAAAGATATATCTGTATTTTCAAAAATATAAATTTGCATATAAAAATTCATTTACAAGTGAATCGAACGAAACTTACACACGTAAATAATGATATGTATAACATACGACATATATATACATAAATATGTAGTGTTGTAAATAATTATATGTAAACATGTATGTACTTACATTTTTCACAACATTTTAACAATTTATTTATCTATGTCCCTATTGTAATTGAAGACAAAACTGACATAAAGAAATTAGAACCTTTTGCTCTGGAAATCTAGTAAAATCAAAGTATTTCTTAAAATAAAATTTAATGATATAAAACATATGAATTCGATATTGATTTTTATATTATTATTCGTTATTACACGTAATAGCTAGTTTAGAATACGTTAATTTGCTCATATATAATATTGTTTAAATTATCAGATTGAAGCAGATTTTATTCTATTTTTCTCAATGTTCTGAATTTGTTGCTTTACCTATCAAAAACATTTCTTAGGGAAAATTTAAATTAAATGCCGACTATGGTAATAATTTGATTCCAAACTCATTAAATTACTTTCTTGTGAAAGAAGTTCAATAACTCACTCGTCTACGTTATTTCATTGAAAAGTGAATTTATTGTCTTATGTCATGAAGCAAATAATTATGTAATAGATATTTCTTGATATCTAACAGCATTCAATTTTTTTTTTTTTATGAATACTATTTCACATTTAAAATTTCTTTTAAAAGCAGCTCAAACCATGATTGATTCAAGTTTTTAATTTTTGTACGACGTGATTTTTTTTTGTAATAGTATATTGAATTTTTGTAATAATATTGAATTCATCATATTCATTCGAATTTTTTTGTCTAAAAATAGTATGTTTCTATGTTTTCTAAAAATAGTATATATTTAAAAATAGTATGTTTCTATGTGTTTTCTTCTTAAATTAATCTGTTTGCAAATTTTAGTCCTCGATATATTGCTTTTGTGATGTCGGTTTCCACATTCCGATAATTAAATTTATCAGAGATTACAACTTACAAAAATGAGATTACATTGTAAATAAAATTAAACTCCAGCTTTTTATATTGATATCTTCTTTAAAGCTGCACATTTTGCAATTGAACTGTTTAGTGCAGTAATCCAAATCAATTTGTTGCCTATTTGGTTAATATCATATTTCGAAAGTTTAAACTTCGTTATATTTTATGTTGAAATGTTGTAAAGTAACTTCATAATGATTCATATGAAAGAGATATAATATTCTTTGACACTATTGCATTTTATAGAACTTGTATAATTCATACCTCATTATTCAAAAATTAACTTTTTTAACTTATACCATTTTTGCATTCAACGGTTTAATTGATAAAAATCATGTAACCTTTCCTGGTTTTTTATTTTCGTTATAATTTTCGATTAAATCTATATGTTATATAATATGTTGAAAAGTATGTCCTTATGCTAATATACATATAACATTTTTCAAATAAATTTATGGCGAACCGATAAATTACTCAAAGGAAGGATATGATATTTATTTATGTCAAAAATGGTCAGTATTTTGAAAAAGCAGTTCGAATGAATAGAGAAAAATTTTCTCAAAGTAATTGTCTATCATGTTGTATGTTAGTCGAAAAATTATAGAATATATATTTCTAAATTTCGTATATTTAAAAATTTCGTATGTAAAAAAAAACTGATAAAATGGTATTTCGTTTTTAATATTTAAACTCTAATAAATATTGTATTATTATAGCATAGCTTTTATTTGACGACATACAAAATGCATAAAATAATATATCTTTGGAACAATTACTTCTAAAATAATTTATTTATTAATTTATTGTTGGCATAAATTGATATAAATTGATATAATTTTTATCAATTTTTATTAATTTTTATTAATTTCTATAAACTTTATATGGTATTCTAATTTTAGAAAAATTTATTTTAAATATAAAAAATTAAACATTTAAAATTTTAAAAGATTCAAAAGTTGGATTCAAATGTGAATATGAACAGATACATAAAATTACTAAATAGTATTTTTCATTCTTATAATTTCTATTGACAATTATTTGACTAGGAATAGGAAAAATGAGAATCTGTTATTTATTTATAATATTAATTCATTTATTTGAAAGAAAAAGATCTAAAATAAAAATAAAATTAACTAAAAATTATGTCATATATAATTTACTGAAAAATCCAGAAGTTTATAAAAAAAAAAAAAATAATAAGAAAATTCGCCTTTCATTCGAACGAACAACACTGCGTATTGCTTCGAATTTTAAAAAGAATGCAAGGCAAATTGTCGAAAAAGCAGGAATACAAACAAATATAAATATACGATCTACGTAATAAGGAAGCAAACATATTAAATACATAAAATTCAAACTAAGGTTTCGCATACGAGACGAGCTTCAATCGATCTTCTAATCTCCAAGCCTGAGAAAATAAATTTTTCCTGTTTTATGTCTTTTGTATTAATATGTTCAAAACACATTGCGTTTTTAAGTATGTACTGTGGTTTTCCACACTTGGCCTTGAATATGTTAACCAAGAAACATAATGCAGCGTTTGAAATTTTCTTGTAAACACATTCACTAAGTGAAAATTTGGAGAAATATTATTTGTAGTGATACAGAAACAAATTCAATTTAGGCCACTCTAATAGATAGAGTTGTTATTTCCATGAATTTAAGAAACAAAGAACTACGTTTAAAGAAATAAATAAAAAAAAAATAAACTACGTCATGTTATAGACCATGTTAGTTGACGTAGATTGAAATGAATTTTTTAATATGTTGCACAAATATGCATGAAGTAACATCTATATTTAGATTACTAAATAAGACTTCTTTTCCGTAAGCGTCTGGATTTTTTAGTACATTATATGCGACACAATGACTTGTATTTAATAATTTCGCAATTTTATCAATACTACACTTTTCTCTCCGCAACAGAACAATCCGGTTGATTTTATCTTATTCTTATCTAGTTTTCCCTCGAATTTTACTTCTTTTTCTCAATAAATGAAATAAATATCATAAATAAATAGTAGATTCTTACTTTTGTGTTCACTCACAGTTGAATAACTAATGATAGAAATTGATAACGAGAAATGACACAAATGTTATAATTTCATTCGACCAATGTCAGCTTATACCTATTCATATTTCTTTTTCAAATTTTATTATT
This sequence comes from Melipona beecheii, assembly GCA_032399605.1. Lineage (NCBI taxonomy): Eukaryota > Metazoa > Arthropoda > Insecta > Hymenoptera > Apidae > Melipona > Melipona beecheii. Next base: position 2,150,584 of record JAUCMO010000082.1, on the reverse strand, counting down.
ATATATCTATTGTAACATTGTATTGCAACATTGTATATCATACAATGTTAAATTTTGTATATTCATTTTGAAGATGAAAAAGGCAAAACGATATTTATGAAAAGATATTTTATATATAATATTTATATAAAATATTTTATAATTTTATTCTCTAATATACACATGCAAAAGATATTAATAATCCTCGTACTAATAGGTCATTTCAAAGACATTACATGCATGTGCATTATATTTGTTACATAAATAGATATAGAACATACCTTTCCAAAATTTTTGTTGTGTTTAATATCTCTACACGTACCACTTTGTCTTAACTTTTTCTATCTAAATTCTCCATAACATCAATACTTATACATATTCAGTTACAATTTTTCAAAATTACGAATTCAATATCTATTAGAATAAACAATTTTATATAAATTTGTATCTCTCTAATTTAAGCATTTTAATAATTTGTAAAAGCATTTACTTCAACAAATTCTTTTACAAATTCATATCGTAGTATCGTAGGGTTTTTAAATTTTTTAAATCTTTATTTTAATTGTATATTGTACACAAAAAATATTTTTATTTGTCTAATTAAATTTTTTGTTTACACATATGTAAAGTTTGATACGTATATCAGAATACGTGAGAAAATTCTTAATAAAATTCAATATTGCGATATTCTATGCAATTGCGACTTAAATTGTTGACTTCAAATAAGAAATATAAAATTTCAAGAATAACTGAATTGAAATTTACATGTTTAGAAAATATTACAGGATATTCCTCGACAGGCTAAAAAATGCTTTGTTAGAAAATTATATCAAAAATAAGAAATAGTAGTGGACTGATATAGCATAACAATAGATTGGCGATATTTCGTACATATACGCTAGTTCAAATAGTCGCTTATTTTTATAGATACGGAACTGACGGAAACAAATTAAATTTATTATATTGTAAATATCAGGATATTATTCCTTCTCATCTTCTATAAATTTTTTGCATTCTAAATAAAATATTAAGAAATCTATTTTAGTATATTAATATGCTAAGAAACTTAACGCTCCAAAGATGATTACTCTGCCAAAATTCAGGGATAAATATCTATGCTGTCCGTCACAGTCCTCTTATCAAAAGGCATCACTGCCTTTCTCATTCTGTGACCAGATTCTGTGAAGAACAATATTTCTATTTTTAGGCAATGTAACGTCGAGTTATTTATTTCCCTAACCCTGCGTATTCATATAAAAGTCTCATGACAGCCGATAATTATATCTGTGGACTGTTAGAAACGCAAACTGTTCAATATATTATATTCGATAGATAGTATCATCATAAATGAAAGGATCCTCTTAGAAAGAATCCGTCAACGCTAACAAGTATTTCGTATAAATTTACTTCATTAAATAAAAATTAATATAAATAAATAAAAGTAATTAATATAAATAAAAATTCAATAGTATTTTATATGTAATTAATTGATTTAAATGTATTTAAATTTAATGAAAGTCATAGTCAGTGAGAAACCTGTGATTTTTTTCTTCTATGTATACATACAATCTTAATCGACCATATATAATAATAATGAATATAGTACAAGCTGCGATTTTCCTTTTAAATCCATGAAATTCTCTTCCTAATTAAGGACCAGATAAAAGTTCATATGCATCTCTATGTTCTCTAATATAAAAAACTTTTTGTTGCTTTCACGTAAAGAAATCAATAATGTAATAAATTTAATTTTATGGATGTCTGTTCTGTATTTATAAAAACGGGTGATTTCAAATGAAACTAACCAGGCAGCCAATCTATTTTTATGTTACACGAAAACTGGATCGCTGTTATTTCGTATTTTTATAATTTTTTAACAAGGATTTTATGTGATTTTTTCTTTTATTCTAAATGTGTTGGCAACTTTATGCAGAAAAATATACCTTGTATTTCAACATTGTTAACCTAACTTCCTATATGTTATATTCTTATATAACTTTCCATAACATTTTTCTAAAGTCATTTTCTCATATTAATTTTAACTTTAATACTTGATACGTTAAATATTATTTTAATCTTCAAAAACTGACTGATATACAAAAGCATATTTTATTTAAGAAAATTAAAAGAGAAACTAAATAATTCTATCGTTGTAACTGATTTTGAAATTGAGAATTCTGTTGTAGGAACAACTGATGGGATTATGAAAAAAATAAGTATTTAATTAAAATCGCATTAATACTTAAATACTTAATGAAAAACGTACAAAGTCGAGGTTATTATCATAAATTATAGTCGCCAAAAATATTATTATAATTTCTTACCTCAAATTTTTTTCGTAATGCGGGATTTAAGTTTTACGAGAACAAATTCGTACAGCGATTAAATTAATGGAAAATTTCATATTTAAACGTTGATATATCAACTCATAGTTCGTAGGAAAAAGCATGTGAAAATGAATTATGTATTAAATGTGAAAGATAATATTGCTCAATCATTGAATATTAAGATTCCCGTCATGCATGGCTGCCTGCAAAACGAATAATTTTGCATAATTATTCTTCATATAAACGTACTTCCTTCTTAAATGAATTTAAATACACTTTACTTACTTTTTATGTAATCAATTCTGTTCGCAGGTTATCCCTAATTGTAATTGCTTGTGTCAAATATTACAAGTATACATGGAGCTGTCAATTAGGCGGAGAATTGGTTCGTCTGTACCTCCTAGGAGAAATTGCATTTCTTGCCGTGTCTATACTTTTCATGCTCATCATTATAAAACTCAGCTCAAAAGGATCTATCATGGAAACGCACGCACGTAAATATGTTGAACCGCTCTTGACAGTTAAGTAAGTAAACGTTTGAAAATTATACAGCAATTTACATATCGTTGGCGAATAACGCCATTCATTATAAAATACCGGTGAAACGAAACAACATTTTTCATTCTGGTCATTATCAGATATTTCATGTTATTAACTGCTCTTCCAATCGTGATCATATATTTCAACAATCTTATATATAATTATATATTAGGTTTCAAAATAACCAATCACCATTTTGTCTACATAATATCTGTTTCATATTTTATTACTGCCTATTAATTACTTATTCTTATTCATTATTAATTACTATGTTATTATCAGGGATTGCTCGTGCATAAGCACTGCCAAACTGCAGCATCCCCAATTTTTCTCGATATACAAATATATCTATTAATTTATTTATATTTGCTTGTATTATTTAGTTTTATCATTAATAATCATATACAATTCCCTTATTTTATATAAAAAATTATAAAAATCCACTGTATTTACAGTATGTGTGTATATTTTGAAAGTTGCAGCAGTCCCACGAATGATCATTATATAAGTAAACGAATAATTGATAGCAACAGTTTTTCATATTTTTTTTCATAATATTATGAATTAATATATTTTTATACGATGCGAGCTAATTATCGAAATATAAATATAATATGAAGAAATATATCAAACGAAAGTTAAATGGTTTCAAAAAGCACATTATTTTTTATGTAATGTTTTGAAAATTAAAGTTAAAATATCTTTTGAGTTAATGATTTTTCGACAAATACAAGGGGCTAATATTTTTTTATAGAAAACGTCAAATGGCAATTACTGCATTAAAAAATTCAAAAAAACAAAACAAATTTTCATGTCCTTCACGTATTTACATAGGAAAGACTTACTCAAAATTAAATAATGCACCTCCTGAAATTATTTAAAACTTTTGTTTGACATATTTTTTTGTATCATCGACAATTTGAAGATATTATTTAAATAGATCATCCTATGTAATTGAAATAAAATTGTTTTCAGTAGCCTTGTTATTTGTGTTATAACGACTTATGTCATGAATAAAACGTGACAATAAAATATAAAATTTGCACGCATTATAAAAATGTTAAATTTAATTTCAAATTAATGCGAATAAAACGACTTAATTACATAGTATTATAATTAGTAAATTTTTTTATTATTTCTCATTGAATAAAAAAGAAAATGTTCTTGTTTTATAACGGATAGTGCAGTTGAATAAGAAATATGATTCTACAAATGAAATGTTTTTGTTTATGCTTTCCTTTTCTGAAATCGAAACAATTTTTTGATCAAGAATCTATCGTACAGAAAATCGAATTTGAAAAAGTTTCGTAATTCCTAATTGATTATCTTTTATAACAGTACAATTGCCGACAAATTGTCAATGATTTCTATCATTTCGAATTCAATTTTCTTATAGCGAAATGTTTAATTCCATATTTTGAACTTTGTTTGCTTGTAAAATAATTTTCTGATTAGTACTGTATCATTCATCTTAAAACATTTTGTATACTTATATATAAAATTCTGTAACTGCCGATTAAGTATATAATATACATATAAAAACTGTCATTATGAATAATATAGAATATAAAAATAGTCAAACTACGGTACCACATTTTATTGCTATTAAAAAGAAAAAGAGATCATATTCACATTAATATTCAGACATATAAATTACTAAATATTTAAGCTGTTATATTAATTTCATAAGAAAAAATTATACAATAATAAACCTAAGCTAATTTTAAACTTTGAAGCCTCTACTTTCAAAAAGCATTATTCATTTTATTCTAAAATATTTTTACACCACGTAGAGTAATATAACATTTGAATATCAGGCGAAAACGAATATAATAACGAAATATTAAGATTTCTTGAATTTTCGTCATCTAAGTTTAATATTCAAAATTCAAAATCGCACGATGAAATATCGTAGATTGTCATTGTAAGAAGAAAACTTCATTCTTCAAATTGAATTCATGAAAAAAATTTTTTAATATTCTTATGTATTGGGTTGTCTGGAAAGTTCGTGTCGATTTTTGGTAGATGGCGTAAGGATAGGTCTAGGTAATTTTGTTGGTAATAATTTATTCTACTTATTCTACAACGATTACAATTGCCTACAAATATTTCGCGTGTTCGATGTTAACGGATTTTGTCGAGAGGAACAGGTTATGCTAATGACTGGTCAATGGCCGATTAATACTGATGCTAATGCTAATGCTAATAGTAATGGCACTGGTAATAGTTGATAATCGCAAGATCAGTGCTATATATATAAATGCTTAGCCCTCTATACATTCGTTGTTCTGTGTCTTATCTCAACAAAAGCGCATCTGTCGGCGTGGAGGTTGTACTAAGGTAGGTAGCTGTTTTAGAGATAGCAGTCGCTACATGAATATATGAGAACGATTGAAAACAAATGACATGAGTATATATCGTAAAAGACGGTATTTCAGGCATATTTGGAAAAAACTTCGGTTACGATATGTTAATTTTTGTCAGTTTTATATGCCTTTGAATATGGAAGAAAACAATGCATTTTAGGCATTTAATGCTTTTTTTTACCGGAAAGGCAAAAATGCCACACAAGCAGCAAACAAGATATGTGCTGTTTATGGCGAAGGTGCTGTAGCTGAAAGAACTGTGCGAAAGTGGTTTGCTAGGTTTAAAGCTGGTGATTTGAACTTTAAAGATCAAGAACGCCCGGGTAGGCCCTCCACCAAAGATGAAGATCAGATTAAAACACTAATCGAGAATAACCCACGCTATACGACACGTGAATTAACAGAAATGTTAAATATGTCAAAATCCACCATCCACGAGCATTTTGTGAAGCTTGGCTACATAAACCGTTTTGATGTATGGATTCCCCACGATTTAACGGAGAAAAATCTGATGGATCGCATTTCCATTTGCGACTCGCTCTATAAACGCAACGAGGAGACACCATTTTTGAAGCAAGTAGTGACGGGGAATGAAAAATGGATCATTTATAATAATGTTAAGCGAAAAAGATCTTGGGAAAAGCGGAATGAACTACCTATGCCACCCCAAAAGCCGGTCTTCATCCAAAGAAGGTCATGCTCTGTGTCTGGTGGGATTGGAAAGAGATCCTGTATTATGAGCTTTTACCAAACAACGAGACGATAAATTCAGAGATGTATTGTTCCCAATTAGACGAATTAAAGACAATAATTGAACAAAAACGTCCAGAAATAGTGAATCGGAAGGGCGTCGTGTTTCATTAGGACAATGCGCGGCCTTATGTGTCTTTGATAACTCGACAAATGTTGGAGCTCGGTTGGGATGTACTACTCCATCCACCATATTCACCAGACCTCGCGCCTTCTGATTTCCACCTATTTCGATTATTACAAAATTTTCTTAATGGAAAAAACTTCAACTCTTTGGTCGAGATAAAAAATCACGTAGAAAAATTTTTCGCTGAAAAACCTGAGAGATTCTGGAATGACAGAATTTTCAAGTTGCCTGAAAGATGGAGAAAGGTTATAGAACCGAATGGCACCTATATAATTTAATAAATGTATACTAAATTAATTAATAATATTTAAATCATCTGCGTTTCAATTCAAATCAATTTTCCTTCAAAATCGGCACGAACTTTCCGGACAACCCAACACTATGACAATTTACAGTACTTTCAAAAAGAAAAGTGTCTTTATTTTCTCACCCATTATACGATATAAAAATATCTTAGAATAAAATGAATGATATATTTTAAAAGTAGAGGCTTCAAGTTTAAAAATAAGTCTATATTATTATACAATTTTTTTTAATATGAAATTATAATATTTTAAATATTTAGTGTCCGAATATTATGCAAATCGTTATAGGTTTGGAAACTTCCTTTCCGACTGTCAGAATTTCAAGCAGAATTTGGGTTTTTATTTATGAGAACATTTTAAAAGTTTAGTTTACAGCAACAACAATGTTGATAGCTCGAAAAAAATCAGGTTATTGCCTTATGTAAAAAACAAAGAAATTTGAAATGCATTAATAATTTTTAAACATGTTTCAATTTTGTTTTAAATTTTTAAAACATGTTTGTATTAAATTTTGTTCAAATTTTGAATACGTTTGTTTTAAATTTTGAAGTATGTTTTAAAGAAAAGAATTTCCAAGAATTTAAATAAATTTTTAATATTCCTATAACACTTTATCATGATCAAAAAATATTTACATCTTGAAAAAAAAGAGCCTATGTTCTTTTTAATAGAATATGGTGTCAAAGTTCGATCATCTATTTCCTTGATGTCTTACATATTTCTAATATTATAAATTATTATGATTTTACAGAATATTGTTTCTGTTGCCTGAGATATCATGGAACATTTTAGGAAGTTTATGGTTGTTCGCGCCATATGTAAAATGTGATTATGAACATTACACGATGAAGGTAACTCAGGCATTGGTAGTTTTCGACTGGATTCTCATAGGTCTTGCTATTTTGGGCCTATTAGTGATTTTCGATCCATTAGGTTCATTAAGTAACAAACATTTGGAAAGTACGGACGAACATGACAAGATCTTAAAAATTTGGCAACGAAGATTCAAGTTTCTCTGGTGGATGAGAAAAGATGAGAACTGTAGCGTGACTTTTCAATATGTTGCTGGTGAGACATAGGTACGATTAATCTAGAAAAGGTCCTGCCCTAATTGAAATCGGAACGTCAATTTTTCATCACACATTCTTTATAAAAAAGGTTTGAACGTTGACAAAAAAATATTAAACTAAATGAAGGGAGGTTTAGTTTAAATTTGTTTTTTTATTATAATATATGAAAATAAAAAAATCAAAGACAGAGAGTTATAAGAAGTAGGAGAGTTATATATAAGAAAATTTATATATAACTATATATAAATATAAAGTTATATATGTTATAAGAAAAAGATAAAGATTCGTTGGTTAGTTCGAACATTGAAGACAATTTTTCATACATTTTCAAATTTATATACATGTATATTAGAGTAAACATTCTTAAATTTTATATAACGAACTGCTATGAAACAATTGGTATGTTATATGATATATAAGTATAATGAACAGCATAAATGAACCAATAATTATTTCACATAAGATTTTACATAGATCGTTCCTTACTGTTGACATTAAAGTATTAAAAAATGTACACTACAGAAAAATTGACGCTAAATAGTTTTTCAAAGTTGTGAATATTTTTTATTTGTTTGTAACAAGAAATATTCATTGATTCAGTTTTATCCTATGTGATATAAATAAATTAATACAATCAAAAATATGCCTTTTTTTTTTTTTTTTTTTTTTGAAGAAATTATCAAGCCTACGGAAAATTTTGTCATTTTTTGTATTAGTAAAAAAAATAAAACGCAATTGTTTGATTGAATGATAATTTGTATTCATCAAAAAAGATTTCATTATACTCAATTCTTTCAACGTGCAATTAGCATATAAATTAGTATAAAATTGCGTTGGTTTAAAACATGCACATAGTTCATTTTTAATATTTTGCTGGATTATGTTTGACATATCGCAATATAATTTATACAAAACCTGTGGTTAGTAGTTACATTCTTTGTTGTATAAGTACACTGTGCAAAAATGAAAAGTCCAGGCAGAGGAATATGGGTCTGATTGGTTATTACTGATAGACCTAAAACAATCGTAGAGATAAAAATACGTAATTGATAAAAAAATGACAATTATATATTCACATCATATAAATACTAATATCATATCGCACAGCATGATAATGAGTGAAAAAAAATTTATGTATATATATCTTTGTATATATTATTGTTGCTCCTATTCCTGTTAAATTTCTTCTCATTATATCTATATATTATATATATAAAAATATACATGATGTTTCATAATGGTTGTTATAAGATATATGTCGAAGATGTGTAACAATCATATGATAATTCACCGTACCGTACATGTGTCATATATTTAAAATAGATGACGTTGATTTTCTTTTGTTTACCCAAAAGGCAGGACTTTTTTTCGAGATATTAATATATGCACGGAAATTAAACATTCTTTCTTAATAATTAACATTCGAATTATTTATAAAAAGAAACTTATATAAGCTAACACGATTTAATTATAAGCTAGCAAGCCTTTTTTCTCTTCAGTTCCGTCGCTACTGACAACTGAAGCTAATTGGCAAGCTTATCTTGATCTTGATTTCTTCAACTATTTTTTCGTTGGAAAATAAAATTGGTTAAACGTCAAATAAATGCAAGGATCAACTGATAAATAATTAATAACGCACTTAATTAACGCTCAATAAAAGAAAGAGATATTTAAAAATAAAGATCAAAAATAGAATGAAAGTAGAATTCATCGGATAAAAATTGATGCATTTACTTTTTAATATAATGATCATTTGAAGCTATGTAGTATTTCTTCCAACTCGTGACAAATTCTTTCATACTCTCTTAAAATAAAATATGTGTTATCCGTAATCTATTTTAAATCCAAGAATTTATTTTCGTTCATTGATTTGAACTGAAATGAATGTCTTTTCTCTCTTAAGATTTGGGAAAAATAAAAATTATATTAGATATAAAAATGTCCGAAAATATCTTTGATTACTCACGATGCGTATATTGATAGGATTTGAAATATTTTGAATCGTGTCAAATCTATAGATGCTACTCTCATAAATATTCGTTTCTTGGGAAATTGTTAATATTCAAATCGTTATAATATCGTGAAAAAAAAATCGTACAACAATTGTCTGATATCATTTTAAAATATGATGTTTACTTTCACAATCTCTATTTAAAATGAATCCAAATACATTGTTGTGGAATTTTTTAAAATAAAATGATGTTACAGCAATTTAAATATTATTAATTATTAAAAAATCGTCAAACTTCACTTTTTTTATTTATTTTGACATGTTCATTGCAAATTGTATTGAATATAAAATAAGTAAAGTAAAAAGGATAAACTTTGGCACATTTGGAATGAATGAATGAATTATATAATAGATTACGTGAAATTCAATATATTCTTTTATATAAGTTATAGTATTATTCACTAATAAAAAAAGCACATATTTAGATTTCAAAAAGACCGACTGAAAAAGATATGGAAACAAAGAATTTAATTACAGTTATACCATTCAAATAAAATATTAAATTTAAGAACTAAAGAATCAATTAAAAAAATAAAAATTTTAATAAAAAAAAGATGCAAAACGATTCATAAATGTATATCAATATTTCAACAGATAAATTTTTCATATGTATTTTAGTTTTCGAATTATGGATAAAATAAAATATTTGAAGTGTTTGTCTCGTATCTCACAATACGTTTTAACATTAGTTGAATCATGTTAATTTTATGTAAAGTTTTTATTTAATTGTTTTACAAACAATTTTTATTTTTTCATTCTTCAATGAATTTAACTGTTCGTTATAGCATTCGTTCATTGTAAAATCGACATTTACGCTACTGTATTAACTCTATGCTGTTTTAATCATAAATACAAGTAATAGTTTATATATAAATAATAATATAATTGTGTCTGTTGAAGAAACATGACTTTATTCAAAACTTACAAGGTGGTTTCAAACATTTGAACGATAATGCATGTTCATATTTATTTTTTTATTTATTTTAATATGTATTTTTGTCCAGAAATGACATGCATTTATGAAATATTCTGCATACATAGTAATTTATTCTAATAATACATTTTCATTTCCGTTTTTATTTTCTTAAATTTAACGTTTACGTGCTATTTCGTATTGCACACAGAGTAGAGTTTTTCCTTATTAGTTTCACTATAAAGTATATCATAATATATTATTTTTCTGTTTAAAATGTTTTGTCTAAAATTTTTCTTTATTCTAAAATGAAATTTTTTTATTTAACTATCTATTTTTAATAATATTTGCTATTTGACGTTTTGCCAAATGTCATATTTTATATGTTTTCTATTTGCACATTATGTGTGAAATAAATCAAACAAATTTGCGTATTTTGACTTTATATTTATCTTCTGTTAAGAGAATAATTTTGACACAAACAAATTGTTTTTTAGGTTTGCTAACCACTTTATTCCGTGGAACGGATTTGATTCCTTCAGATATTATGGCAGGTTTTATCCTGCTAAGAGTTCAACAAAAACGGGAAACCCATGAATTACGGCAGCGAAATTCCCTTCCTGTTCCAAAATATAGCTCCAGTATGTATTATAATTTTATTTTAAAATTGTAATTTGCATAAACTAAATTTTTCGAAATTTCATAGATATTTAATATATATGTATATGTTATGTTTAGACTACATATGTTTTAAAATTTTTTAATTTCTTTATAAATTGAACAAATTCCTTTTTTTGACTTTTATATATTTCTGTAAATTCTTTCCAACTAAATATTATAATTCACTTGAATGCTAATTATACATTATAGATATAATTTACATGTATAAATAGTGTTTAATAAACGAGTTTAATACAAACAGTTATATGGTAATTAAAAATAGTTATAATGAACATTAATTTTTTTATATTAATCTTTTATTTATTCAATTTCAGATATTGATAATGAATTAATATTTATTGGATCGCATATGGCCAGTTTTGAAAATTTTTGTGGCTTGCGATCTGTTTAATTTTTTTTCTTTTTTAAGATAAGAAACTTTTTAAGATTCTATTTCAATTATATTATTTGTATAACAAATTTAACTCAATTAAAAATGTGTGAAAACAGTATTTTAATTAACATCTATATTTTTTTGCCATTTTTTTTTACTTGTTTAACAATTGTTTATATAATAGATGAGGAAAGAAGAGAGATTCATTGTTACTAGTATGTAACTAGCCTGCAACTAGTATGTAATGTTGCGCACGGCTTTATACACAGAAGATTGTGCATTATTTATTTAAAGTCTGTTCGAATGATCAATGACTCAAAGTACTCAAATGTTTGCGTTTGCATTGTAAATTATACCTACAATGTGATAGCAAAAAGCATGTCTCAAGGTTATTTCAATTAAATTAGAAAATAATTATAATTTAACAATAGGACATGTAAACAGATATTGTCAATGTCTCATACAAGTATTCAAACGAGTGTTGGATAACAGATAAAAAATGAAAATAAGAAATAAAGTTTCATTCGCAACTATTGAATAAATATCCACTCCAATAAGTGTTTATTTGAATAAAAATTTAATCAAGTAAAGATTTATTCGAATAAATAGTTATTTGTATGATAGACTGCAGTCGATGTTGCGTCATCAATTACTCGACACCCGGCAATGACGATTGAAACAACGATAATTGATGTATAATGTCTGTATAGGCAAAATTCGATGTACTGTATTCGATGTACTGTGTAAAGTTTTTTATTAATATTTCGGAAACTTGAAATTAAAATTTTATATTTGGGTTCCTCTCTTCCTTTTTTGCATCCACTTAAAATTTCATATCGATCGGGAACTGCTTTTCGGAATTAGCCTAATTTTAAAACAACTCCAAATGATTGTTCTAGATGCAGCTGTAATATTTAAAAATGCACCAAGTTGGATGACTTTAAAAAACGCGTCTCATTTTATGAAACTTTCAATTGCCTGTTACGGATGGTTACTTGCTATGTATTTACACATATACACAGGATGGTTTCGTGTTCTCTCGAATATGACTTGTTGTGCTTGTTTTCGGTAAGTAATCAAAGCATGTTCATTGTCTTATATAAATGAAAACATTTTATAATTACATATTTCATAATGATATTTCATGTCATAAAATTTTTAATCATACGTGTATTATCAATATCTTCTTGCTGCTATATATATGTATAATATTATATACAATATAATATTATATAATATATATAAATATTTTATCATAAATTTTGCTTTCTATCAACTATATTTTGCTTTATCTTTTCTACTTTGCTTTTCTATTTTGCTTATTCTACGTATACATATGTGTCGTATAATTAATATATGATAATTTTATTGCTTATGTACAAGTCTTCATGCTTATTTTACAAAATATATATATCTTCTTCTTCTTCTTCTTCTTCTTCTTCATTTCATTTTCTTTTACGTCGCATTGACAGCGAGGTCATTAGCGACGACAGTGGTATTAGATATGTGTGTAGTAGTTTTTTTGAAATATTTTAAAACTCTTTGTACGTCATTTTGAGAAGTCAGGTTTATATTGAAGTTAATTTTGTGTCTCTGTCTTTGGGCTTCTTTGATGTGGCATTCGTGCAGAATGTGAATGACTGTTAATGGATGATTGTTGCAATGGCTGCAGGTGGGAAGTGTAATTCTTTTAATTTTGTGTTCATATCAGCTTGGTATGACCAGTTATTCTTTCTTTCTTGTTGCTAATGTTTGGTGTTTATTGGTGGAAGTCTTGAATACTTTTGTGTAGTTAAGTGCTTTTAATTGCGATCCATGTATTGTTCCATTCATTTTTTATTACATTTTTGCAGTGGATTATTTGGTCTTCGCAAGGGATTGGAAGGTGGATGCGATTGTTAGTAAGTGAGGAAACTGAGTTTCTTTCGCTGCTGCGTCGGCTTTTTCATTTCCTTCTATTTCTTGATGAGCTGGAATCCTGGATGACTGTAGCTTTTGTTTTAATTTGGTTGTAGTTTACTTCTTAAATGGTGATTATCAAATGGTTATCTTGGTCATATAATTTCATTAAGGATTTTGTAACGCTCATAGAGTCGGTGTATATGACAACCTTGGCTTCGTTATTTGAATGTGCATATTGTAAGACTTTAAGGATGGCATAAGTTTCGGCTGTGAAGATGGATGATGAAGAGAGAAGATTTTGTGTTTTTTGGCTTTTTCTGTAATGATAGCGTATCCAGCTTCAGTGTCCGTTTTTGACGCGTCAGTGTAACTCTTGCTGAGGTGGCGTAGCTGTTTAATTCTAGGAATCGGACCCTGTGGTCAATTGAGGATTTTTTTGGAGAGTTTGGCAAGGCTAGTGTTTGTTGGGAATGCTTCTATTGCCCATGGAGAGATTTGTGGTGGTTTACGTTCGACGGTGGAGTAAATTTTAAAAGCGGTGGATTGGAGGATTTTGGTAAGTCTTACATGAAAAGCAGAGGGAATTTTGAGTTTATTGATGTAGGGAGCTTTGTATCTATTGGAGAAGATATTGTTGCAGGAAGAGTTATTTGGAGTGGATGAGATTTTTATTGCGTATTTAAGGGTTAGGAACTTTTTTCTGGTTTCAAGGGCTATTTCTTTGGCTTCAAATAGTAAGTTGTTTATGGGGCATGTACGGTATATACCTGTGGCTAGTCTTAGAGGGAAATTGGTTCTATTATTTTTTTGGTGGAGTTTTGAGTTATAAACGGTAGAGTCGCAATCTAATTTAGTTCTAATTAACGCACTGTATGTTTCTAAAAGAGTTTTTTTATCGGCTCCCCAGTTGTTATTGGAAAGAATTTTTATAATGTTAAGTCTTTTTATGTAGGATTCTTTTAAGGATTTGAGATATGGCGCTCAAGATAATTTTTCGTCGAAAATAAGGCCTAATATTTTGATAGTGTCTGTCTCAGCGGTGATCTTTGAAGAATGCTGCCCGCTTTGCTGAGGTTCTCTCGTTTGGCCTTTTATAACCGTCGAAGAGATATTAAGAATGCATATTGTAGTGTTTTAAGACGTATATTTGACTAGATGTGTATACAATTGTTACGTGAGTCTGGGAGAGGTGTCTCCGCGTCTAGACCCGAACTGACTGACTAAATGGTTATGGCAAACTGTATGTCTCATGCTAGGAGACTGACCTTTTATATGGAGCGAATGTGTCTACGTAACTTCTTGGCGCCAACCAAGAAGTACTTTGTTTACCAACCTTACCCTTAAAGAAACGTTCCAGATGTGGATTCTGCCTCTCAGGATAGGACAGAGGCCCCTTAGATAGAAGAATGACCATGGCATCTGGAATTTCTCGGCAGGGTAACGTATTCTAGGAACCTAGCCTGAGTGTCCGTCTCGAGGTGGGTTGTTCTGCGCCAGAACAGTGTCTGTGAATTTTATTTCTAAATCACTCAGGTATAATTTAGGTGGGAATTTGAATTTTATTTTCCTAGTGAATAGAATGCCTTAGGTTTTTTTTTTGGAAAAAAATTGTAAGCCAATTGTTTTTGACCAGTCCTGCAGAGTATTTATGGCTGTTTGTAAATGTTTATGGAGTGTACATTTTTTCCACTACATGTGATTGTAATGTCATTCGCAAATAACTGGGCTTTTATTGGTGGCTTAAGGTTGATGATGATGTTAATTCCTATAAAAAATAGTGTAGTGCTTATTACTGATCCTTGTGGGACTCCGTTTTTGATTATAACTGGACAGAGCTCCATTTACTCTGACTTGGATGGATCTATTTGATAGGAAATTGGTTATGAAGGATAGCATATTGCCATTCACTTTTAACTTTATGAGGGAATTTGCAATTTTGGATCTCCAGACTGTCGAAGGCTTTTCAAACCATCGGAGCCTACAGTTCACGATTTTTTCTAGTAATTTGCACATGGTATTAGTTAATGTAATTGGGCGATAACTGTTAGAGTTTTGTTTGCTTTTGTTTGGCTTAGGAATTGGAATTACTATTGCTTTTTGCCAATTTTCGGGGAAGATTTATGAATCCATATACAGTTGAAGATTTTTAACAAGTAGTTTATTCCAGTTTTTGGGAGCATTTTTAGTAGTGAGTTTTTTGTTGATGTAAGAGTGGAACTTATTTTGGAACTTATTTTCTTAAGTGTTAAAGATGAGTTTAGTAATGAGTTGCTATTATTATGAATCTGATCATGGTGTATACGGTTGTTGTTTATTACAGGGTGTGGATTTATGTTATGTGGTGAGTTTTTGTTATTTGAATTTTCTTGGAATTTTTTGGTTAGTGATATAGTTCCTCCATGATTGTATTTTATTTTCTTTAATTATTCTACGGAAGTTGGCGCGTTTCTTTTTGAACTCGGTTAGATTTTCGTTTGTAAGATGTTTTTTTGCTCTATTAAATGACTCTCTTGCATGGCAATTTTGCATTCTTCGCTTCACCACAGTACAGATCTTTTCCTGATTCCAAAGGCTTTGTCTGCGGCTGAGATTATGATTTGTTGAAATTTGTTTATTGTTTTGTTAATTTGAGTTGAAGCATTATATTTTCTTGATATACTGGCCAGTTTGTTTTTCTTATTTTCCATTTTGGTTGGTAGTAATTTTGAGCTGTGATATTATTTCCATAGGTGACTTTTATGAGGAAGTGGTCATATAGATCTTTTAAAGTTTCCCATTCTAAGTATAAACCGGTGTTTAGCAAGATTAAATCCTGGTTGTTAAAGTAGATTTTCAATAGTCTTTCTTCTACTGTCAGTTCTAGTCGATCCCCAGAGAACATGATGGCTATTAAAATCTCCGGACAGGATCAGCGGAGCTGAAAGTTGAGCTATTAATTCTTTAAGGTTTTGCAAATCAAGGGGAAAACTATTTGGAATGCAGATGTGTATTCTTTTCGAGAATGAAATAAATATTGCGACGGCTTCTAAGTTTGAATTTAATGGGATTTTAGTAGAATCATATTTGTCCGAGATTACAATGGCCACTCTTCCGCTGGCGTGGATTTCATTTGCCCGGTTTTTGACGAAGGTATATTTCAGTGTAGGCTGGTGATTCTTTTTGAAGTTCGTTTTTTGAAGGCAGATAATATCAGGGCTGAATTTGTTTACGAGAATTTGGAGTTATTCATGGGTAACCGTTTATGTTCCACTGTATTTCATAATGAATTCATAATGAATTTGGAATTTGTTGCGATTTCGGCTTTTATGAAAATTCGATGTCGGATTCAGATAAGCAGCTAAATGACGGTTCAAATGTATCGGTCGGCTAGTAAAGTAAGTTTTTTACAGAGTCGATGTATTCTGTTTTTTATGCTTCTCTTATTTAGGTGGAGGTAGATGTCGTCAAGAATTTGGACAAAGGTCGGAATGTTATCGGTGTAGTTCCTTGCAACTTCCAATGGGTGAGCTGATCCGAAGATGCCATTTTTTTTTTTTTATGTGGATTGGTTGGTAAAGGCATGAAGCTTTCTATGTAGCTAACGTAGTCAAGTTTGTCGTCAGCTGATGATTGTGACAATGGTCTTTTGGAACTAGAAGGTTTGGTGGTTGCTCTGTAGGTAATTTATCAGTTGTTTGTTTGGGATTATCGATGTTTGTCTCGGTAGTGATGAATATCTTCTTTACCGGTAGTTTGGAGGATTGAGTTGATGTAGAAATTGTTGAATTTGTATTTGGGATTGTCGAATCGGTTATTATGTTTGTATTTTGGGTTAGCGGGCAATTTTTCGCTAAGTGACCTTCTTGTTTACATCGAAAGCAGAAAAGGCTGTCGATGGAGATAAGGAAAATACGGTAAGATGTATCCTCAAAAGTTATTAAGAATGTGGATGGGATTTTTCCAATGTCGTCGCGATTTATGTATGTCTATCTTCTCAAACTGAGAATGTGGACGTATTCCAGGTCGGTCATGCTTTCAGGGTTGTTATTTTGTAGCATAGCTCTACAAATAACTTGACGTTGTTTCTTTTGAAAATTTTTTTAAATTCTGAGTTAGGTATAACCGGGGCAACGTATGATAGTATTACTCTTTGAGCCAGAGTTAATATTGGTCTTAAGTTTAACGTATTGTTGTTGACGATTATTATTTTATGCAGATTGGTTAAGTGTAACACAGTTTCTTTTTTATCAAGGTATGCATAAATACGATTGAGATTTTTGAAATGTACCTTATTGCTTTGGGACTAATTAGTTTCCCAAGGGCATAGTCTTGAAGGTTTGTGTCGTCTATTATGTGGATAATGGCTTGATCTTTTGTAGGTGATGTGTTAAGTTATGCTGCGTAGGAGTATGATTTTATAGAGCTGTTTGTTTCCGTTTGGTTACAAAATTGGGAACCCCTGTACTCAGAGATCCCCATAAGTTAATGTTGGTTTATGGGTACATATTCATTTCTGTGGTACTGTCTTTGTGTTGAGATACGAAATTGGCATTTGTTTTGGACGGTACCGTCCGGACGGCTAAACCAAGACACAAAAAATACATATATGTAGGAATCTCGGTTGAGATTCCAGTTTGTAGGAATTTTTATTGAGAAACAATGTGATATAGTTTATTGAAAGTAAGAGTTTATTGAGAATAAGAATTAAAATTAAAGCTATAGTTTAAAATATGCTGAAAACGCTGAAATCGTAATCTCTTCACTCACTCAAGGCTCACTGCTCTCTATGTTTCAGCTCTCGCGGCTCAATACTGTCTGTCTGATTCTTCTTTTGCTCGTTCACACGAAAACATTCATTGTTCACACATACATGCATACCAATGCAGTCATAGCCTAAAATATTTCAAGTGCCAGGACCTGGAAAGCCAGAACAAACACTCCCAGGTCCCAGGCCCAACTCCTGCTAACAGATGACACGCAGGCGACGACTGCTAGGCACTAAAGAAAGCCTGAGGCCCCTTCCCGGAATTCCCAATTCCACATATATCGTATACAAATATATATGAATATTGTCAATATTCTCATTTTTTTCAAAGTGATAGAAGAATGAACTAATATTATTTCCTTGAAAAAAAAAATGAAAATAATATTATGTTTCACTCAAAGAAAAAATGTTAGGAAAAACAATTATATTAAAATAATTAAAAAAAAAATCTTTGAGATAATTATTTATATAGTTATTTATGTAAAATAAATAAAGTAACTGAAAAAAATAAGTAATAATAAATAAATCTCAAATTTTCGAAATATGAAAGTGAATTATCACAGTTAATTGAAAAGACACTAAATCAGGTATTAAACTAATATTTTACAATAAATAAAATATTATAATAGAAACATTAATTTACATTACACTTTAAGAACAAAAATACCAAATTTGTATTTCTATAATTTATGTCATAAAGTTCTTATTAAGTTAATTACTAAGTTAATTAAGTTCTTATTAATTAAGATTTCTCAAATCTTAATTAATTTATTCTAATTACAGGAGAAAACGTATCCCAATTACTGGTGATAATTGTTGCTATTGCTATTTAGCTGGTATAAAATCATTATCAGATATATCAACAGATGACATTCTATATGCATCATTTAAAAACTATTTGTGCGAGGTTGGTATACAACAAATTATTATTTACTTATATATGTTTATTCATTAAAAAAAGCAGTTTAAAAGTCTTATAAAATACTTTTAGATTCCATTCTGTGTAATAATAGATAAAGAAACAAATAATATTGTCATTATTGTACGAGGTTCTCTCTCATTGCGCGATCTCATAACTGACATTACTGCAGATTCTGAAGTTTTTATATGCGAAGGTGTTCCATTAAATGCTCAAGTAAATATTAACGTCAATATCAAGTATGAAACTAACACTAAAATTTTTGTTTTATTGTACGCTGAATTTTTTTTTAAATCAATTGTTCATAAGTATAAAATGTTACATGTGCAGGCACACAGAAGTATGATAACTGCTGCTAGAGTGATTTTGAAGCAATTAGATGACAATAAAGTTTTAGAACGAGCATTCAATACATATCCACATTATAATTTAGTTCTCACAGGTAAGTAGAAATGTTACATGTACATTAGAAAATTTTACGTGTAAGTTTACACGTATCAATCTAAAATTTTTTTATTTATATACGTTTCTACTTTTCTCTTGGATAAAATATTAAAGAAACAAAAATTTTTAATTTTTTAATTACATTCAATTTTGATTTTTAATTTTTAATTAAATGAAATAGAAAAGAAAATAAAAAAAGGATAATGTAATGTATACGAAATTATTAAACCACATACAAAAATAGAATCTCCACAGAATTGAATAATTGAATACTGTGTCGTTTGTTTGTATTTAAATATTTATATTTTTTTGTTTATCATTTTCTAAAGCAATTGTTTCATGATCATTGAATCATAATCATGAAATAATTTTTTATTTAAATTATATTAGAAAAATATATCTTAAAATATATCTTAACGTGACTAAATTGTTGCTAAAGTAATGGACTTTTCAAAAGTATATGGTAAATCCGAGATAATTTAATAGTTTGTTCGCGCGCGTGTGTAGCGAGACGAGATCGTGTTTGATAAGTGGACTGTATGTCTGTTCGCGCGCTGAAATATCAGGGGTTTTCCCCTCGTGGTAGTTTTGTGCTAGAGAGTGAATCTTATTGCTCGGAAATCAAACTGATTCTAACTTGTAAGCCGAAGGAAAGCACGGAAGCTCTCTCGGTTGTCCTTCCTTCGGCTTCGGAAAATCGCAGACCAGGGTGGGGCACGAAGGGCGGATGCCCGTTGCCGTCTAAGGCGATTTCGCGGGCTCGGGTTTCGCATGTGTTCGGGAAAGTTGGTGTCATGCTTCAATCCATGGTCGAGGGCCTTGTCTGCTTAGAACAAAGCTCAGCCAGGTCAGGGTTTTCTGGCGACACAGGCCTGCTAAGGGCACTTAAAAACCCATAAACTTTCCCCGACGCGCCTGCACCCAGACCGTGGGTATTGTATCATGGAAATTCTCCCGAACATACCACCCACTTTGAACGCCTCACGGTTTTACCAATCCGTCAGCTGCTCCGACGGACAGGACCCGGGCGATGCCATCCTTCTCTAGGTGAGGAGCCGTGACCCGGCCGAGTTTCCATCGCAATGTTGGCAACTTTTCGCCCTTCAGCATCACCATGGTGCCTACGCCAAAGTGTTCCAAAGTAGACGACTTCCATTTGTGCCACTGCTGCAGTTGATGCAGATAGTCGCCATCGCTTCCAGAAATGCCGCTGCATAGCTTGAAGCAGTTGAGAGCGACTCAGGTGATTAGTTTTGACGTCGGTGACGTTAGGATGGGGGAGCGCGGTAAGCGGGCGTTCCAGGAAATACCTAGGAGTCAAAGGATTCAAATCGGTAGGATCGGATGACAATGGGTGCAGTGGCCGAGAGTTCATGCATGGTTCAACCTGCGTCAGAACGGTGTAGAGTTCGTCGAATGTTAATCGCGTTTCTCCGACCATCCGTAGCAAGTGTTGCTTCGCGGATCTGATGGAGCGTTCCCATAACCCTCCAAAGTGAGGGGCATGAGGGAGGAATAAAATGCCAACCGACACCTTCTATGATCGCGTGTTTCGATATTACCTGGTGGTTTGCCTTGAGGAACACCGTTATTTTTTTTTATTTCGTTCCGCGCACCGACGAGATTAGTACCGTTATCGAAGTAAATGTAGTCGTCATCGTTGCGCGCACGCAGGTTACTATCCACGATCGATTCGCGCGTTACGTCGGTGTTAACGTTCAGATTAGCGTCCGTCGACTCATTGACGTGGCTGTGGTCGAGTACGTTCGAACCTTTGTCAAGCTGCTGACTCTCGTCGTTGCAAACGTCGATTTCGTCATCGTCCTTGTAGAATACGTATAAGAGATTCTTGACCGGGATCGTGGTAACATCGTCAATAGCGTCTACGTTAATCTCAGGACCTAAGTCGAAATAATCATAATCAACATCGCCGTTCTTGCGCTTGCCGTTGCTGGCAGCGAGGATACCGCCAGCGTCGTTGCGTTCGCGCGCTACCTGAGAGATCGTCGATGTTCAGGAGGAACGGTTCGCCCTTTGAGTTCATATTCTCACGAATTACCACGTGCACGTTTTCCGGTACGTCATCTTGGATCTGGAACCGGTCGGGTAACCCGATCTCGATACGCATTACGTTGTCGTTATTATCATCGCGGTTACGGTCGTGCTCGTTGTCATCGTCAAGCACCTCTTCTCGCGTGAAGTGTTCCAAACATTGGATCACACTGTTCATGAAACATGTATTCCCGATAGTTTGTAAACCGTTTAATCCGCATCGCTCATCGCGATACGCTTGTAGTCAATTACGTGCTGATTTATCTGTCAGACTTCCTTCAAACTGGTCGGCAACCCCGCGGTAGAGACTTTGGTGAGCTGTGGACAGTGTAGTGGGCGACGAGGAAGTCAGATCATCGGCAGTGTTCGCGGTCGTGACCCCGAGAAGTGACCATCCGGTCTCCTGGAGATAGAAGGCACGGATGGGTTGCATCCATAGATACTAGACGGTCTTCTTGCTACGCCGTTTTCCGGGTGGCGTGCTGCCGCCAACGAACCCGGTCTGATCGATACCGTACGACGAACTGAACGTGTTTCGTTGCTCCTTACCGTCGTCGAGGCTCTCCGGATCCTTGGTGCAGCCACTACGGAGGAAGACGGTTGCGTCGATGGACGTAACGGTGTCGTAGATGCCGTGTATTACCTCACCGCCGGCTTTCGCAGTCTCGTCCTCGATCTCGATTTCCTCCTCCTCTTCTTCGACACCTCGGATAATCTTCTGAGCATTGTTGTTAATCAGCAGCTCAGCGTTACTTGAATTAGTGGGTAAGTTAGTGAGCAGATCGAATTTAAAACCAGCACCGCCACCGAGTATAGACGACAAGAGGTTACGCTTAGCTGATGAAACCTCGTCGGTTCTATGGACAGCACCGCGTTGCCGTCGCTGTTACTGATGATGCCGGTTGTTCAGTTTGTTGTCATCGTCATCGTCATCGTCGTCCTCGTAGGACTCGCGTAGTAATTCCCAGGCAGCCTCGAAACTGCTGCCGGAGACTGAATCGCGCCTAACAAGCGACATGTCTTCAAACTCATCCCTGCACCGTTCATGAGCTTCTACGTCAGCGGAACTCGCAACGGCGGCGATTATGCCGTCATGAATCGTCTCGTATCATTGCAGCAGGGCAAGGTTCTGTTTGAGCCTCAGCCGAGGCAATCGGTTCGGTTTCTTTTCACGTGTCATAGAAGGTTTTTAATGGCGCTAGAGCCGCTTTGACGCGGCCGCGCTCTCCTATTAGCTGTTGGAAATCAGAACTACCGGTCCGTTCCATTCTTCCTCTTCCGCGCAAGTCAAACAATGAATGAAACTCGACTCACCGTAGGAAGGTAGCAATGGATGACGGGAACGCTTGGCTTTGTACTCTGTGGTTTGTGACCAGCGGAGAATCTTCGATTCCAAGCCTTGATTGTCGTCCTTTCTGGCGTCGCTGCCTCGGCGATGGTTCTCTGCGACGTTCGATCGTAGCCTGTCCGCGATCGTATCCTCGTGGCTGACCTCGTCCGCTAGTAACGGTTGCTACGGAACCCGTGGTTTACTTCTGTAGCACTAATTACTAGTAGGGTGCACTTCGTAGCATCCGAACCGATTCGCGCATTCGACTCGAAGGACCAATGTTCGCGCGCTGAAATATCAGGGATTTTCCCCTCGTGGTAGTTTTGTGTCGCGAGAGAGTGAATCTTATTGCTCGGAAGTTAAACTGATTCTAACTTGTAAGCTGAAGGAAAGCACGGACGCTCTCTCGGTTCCCCTTCTTTCGGCATCGGAAAATCGCAAGCCCAGGGTGGGGCACGAAGGGCGAATGCCCGTTGCCGTCCAGAGTGATCTCGCGGGCTCGTGTTTCGCATGTATTCAGGAAAGTTGGTGCCATGCTTCAATCCACGGTCGAGGGCCTTGTCTGCGAACAAAGCTCAGCCAGATGGCCAGGGTTTTTTGGCGACACAGGCCTGCTAAGGGCACTTAAAAACGCATAAACTTTCCCCGACGTGCCTGCACCCAGACCGTGGATATTGCATCATGGAAACTCTCCCGAACATAGTTTGACATTGATTGGCCAATATTTAATATTTTAAAATTGAAGTAAAGGGACTCTGAGTCTCATCGAAATAAAGCAAATGAATCATTTCGCATCGACAACTGTCACAAAAGCTAAGTTATAAATTATGTTTGGAACTTTTAACAGATCTGAAATCAGATCTTTTTTGTTCGTGATATTGAAACAATATTAGTGATATTTGAAAGGAAATAAGTCTGTTTATAGTATTTCAATATTGGCGGATATAACTTGCATAAAACTGCAATATAATCTGAATAGTATGCATTTTAACTTTACGTTAATAAGATGATCGATCACTGCCATGATTTTGGTATGATTCGACCATATGGATTCGGGACAGTTCGACCATATTAAATAGAGATATACAATAATTTTATTATAACATTACGATAATATTAAATTAACAAAAATATCTATGATTTATAAAAGAAATAGGAAAACTAAATAAAGTATTAATTTCTTACAGAAAGAACTATTTTAAATGACTGATTTAAATATACAACTAGTTTTATATGATATTTTATACAAAAATATTTGCGATTTATGTGGAAAATTGAAGAAGAAATCAACATATCAGTTAGTTTCCTCGTTCATTATATCATTTTGCATAAAAATCTTGCTAATTACATATTTTATTATTTTATTATTTTATTATTTTCTCATCCGTAGTAAGCGGATGATCTAACCCGAACATAATTAGTACCAATATTTTTTATTAGAAATGAAAATAAATAATTGTCGCAAAATGTGATTTATTTGTATCCTAAATAATACAGACATTATTTAAAGCTGCTCAAAATAATAAAAATCTGAAGAAAACAATTGTACGTGTCTCAGCGCGACGGTGATTTTTACGTTTATGATTTTAAATGCTGCCCGCTTTGCTGAGGTTCTCTCGTTTGGCCTTTTACAGCCGTCGGAGAGATATTAAAATGGGGATTGTAGCTGTTTTAAGACGTATATTTGACTAGAGTGTGTACAGTTGTTACGCGAGTCTGGGAGATGGGTAAGAGGTGTTTCCGCGTCTAGACTCGAACTGACTGACTGATGTTTTATGATAGAATGTTGCCTCGTGCTAGGAGGCTGACCTTTTATAGGAAAATGCCATGGCATCTGAAACTTCTCGGTAGGGTAGAATATTCTAGGAACCTAGCCTGAGTGTCCTGGAGGTCCAGAACAGTACGATATTGTTTCAAAAAGCGATCGAATTATCCCGGACTTACCTTATATTATATAGATGTTACTAAAAAGAAACTGTATTTTAAGTTTTATCTATATTTTTTAAGGAAACTTTCAAACAATTTCATGTAAGAATATATGTACAGGTCACAGTCTAGGTGCTGGCATAAGTATTCTTTTGGCATTTCTATTACGTCCACGATATCCATCTCTGAAAGTTTATGCATTCGCTACACCAGGTACAAATTCTTGAAAAATTATATTTTTTATTTATATTTTGTAATTATTTATTAGTGAAAATTTCTAATTAAAAAAACTTTTTTGTTTAGCGGGTCTCCTCTCAAGGGAACTTGCCAGAATAACGGAAGAATTCGTTTTTACAGTAGGGGTTGGAGATGACTTCGTGATGAGATTGAGTGTTGAAAGCACTGAAAACTTACGAACATCTTTACTTAGGGTACTTCATGCTTGCCGATTACCTAAGGTATAATTATTTTACAGTATTTAAAATTTTCCATTTATCAACAGTTATAATTTAATTATTGTAATTAATTATTTTAATCAAATAAATTTATAATTTGAAATTATATAATGCAAAACTTAAAATAATAGCTACAGAAATTTTTAAAGTCTTTGTTCAATTTTCTTTCATTTACATTAAATTATTACATTCTAATCTTTGGGAAATGCACGATGAGGATAATCATTACGAATACAGTGGAGCGTTTCATGCACATTCGTAGGATGAACCAGCGAGCATATTTCTGCACTATCTTAGCTACATCTTGACTAGTAATGTATTACCATCGCAATTTTTTTTATTACTTGAGTTAGATCTTAAAGTTCCTGAGGTTCGATTACCCTTTTACCTGCATATAAAATGTAAAGGGTTAGTTATTTGATTGCTCGAGAGGTATGTTGTTGGTGATAATTGTTATGCGGTTTGCAAGAAAAATTTCAAAAAATCTGCTACTCCTAATTGCATTCTTGATAAGAGTTTAAGAGTTCTTGTTTACATTGGAGATAGCGCGTGTTTGGGGAGTGTTATTGTTATTTTTAGAGGGATTTCATTAACGTCGTAATTTCCTGTATAGCTAAGCACTCGAATAGATTTAGGTGGTGCAGATCGTAAGCTGAGTTTAATAAGTCTTGGATGATTTGTATTGCTGCTAATTTATAAAGCTCATGGATCAGCGTATCGTATGGTTTGTTTAATATGATACAAAGAAATTTGTGTTGAATTATTTGTACTTTATTGATGTGGAATTTGGCCACGGCTGTCCAGATTTGATATCCATAGGTTATGATAGATCGAACGCACATTTTGTAGAAATTGATTTTGATGGTAGTTTTTATCTAGTTTTTTATCTGATTAGTCTTTAGGCTGTTTTTTGCTATGAGAGGGTAGAGTCTCTTGAAGACAGGATAGAATAGACTTGTTCTCTTAGTTATGGCAGGGGCTCAGTTTATTTTAGCGTTTAGGATAACTCCCAGATACTTGGGGAACCGTGGAATGTTTTGTCCAGCTATGTTTACTTATGGTGTGAGTTGTAATTTCTTTTTGGTAAAAATGGCTTATGTTTTGGAAGAGTTGACAGTTAGCTTCCATTTTTAGTAGTCTAGGTGATCTTAAGATAGGCTGTAGCATGTTTGGGATTCTAAGAGGAGACAAATATGGCAGTGTCGTCAGCGTAGATAGCTGTGTGAGTGTTTGGTATGTCGTTAATGTAGAGGATGAAGAATAGCAAGCATAGTATGGAACCTTGAGGTACTTCTGTAAAGGAACTTCTGGTTATTGATGTGGAGCCGTTAACGGAGATATAAAATTTCCTGTTATAGGTATTCAGATAGCTGCTGATTGTGGAGGTGACAGGGGGTGATGTTGGAGTTTGACTAGGAGAGCACTATACCATACGGAATCAAATGCTTTTTTTTTTAAAAAGGTCAAGAAGGATTAGTTACATTAATCTGTTTTTGTCGTTCTCCAGTATTATGTGTCCGGTTTCACACTGAAATTGTTGCGTGCATGAGCGATTTGACCTAAAACTAAACTGCTGAGGTATTATTGTCTTGAATTTATTTATATGGGTGAGAAGGTGTATGAAGATAATTTTTTCGTGTATTTTGCTTAAGATGTTATGAAGGCTTATTAGTCTATAACTGCAATTACGGGTTTCTCTAGTTATAAATATTAGAATTACCTTGACGACTTTCCAAGTTATAAGAAAGTAGAAGAGTTTGAGACAGGTTTTGAATATAATTTGTATTATTATTTTGGATGGGGATTTTTTTAGTTTGAGTGTTGTGATTTCTGAACTTAGTGTTTTGTTGTTAGGGAGATTTTTTTATTACCTTTCTAATCATTTGCGGAGTACATCTCGGTGCATTTGTTTGAGTTGGCAAGTTTTTTGTTTGTTGTTCTATGTTGTTTTCTATGGAGGAGCGTAGATTTTGTGCTTTATTCAAAGAAATCTTTCAACTTTTTCCTCATCTGTGCAATAGATTGTGTTATGGGTTAAGTCCTGAAGAATTGGCAAACCAATTTTTTGTTTCTTCTATGATTTTGTAGATTTGCCAAAGGGTATGGTTCATTTTCTTGATACAAGAAAGCCTGTCTCGCCGGATTCGATTTCTTGTTTCTACTATTCTTTTTCAAATGATATTAGAAAACATGTTTTTGTAGAGTTTGTAGATGACCAGTTCTTTGATAAATTCTGTACCCGTTCCTTGCTTTTACGAAGTTTTGTAGTAATATGATACAGTGGTTTTGGGATATTGTGTGCGTTGCTTTATGATGGGCTGTTTAAATTTGATGATGAAGGGCTCTGATTTCTGTTGTTTTTTAGATACTGATTTATTTTTAGTTCATTACAGTGTTTGACGTACGCATTCCAGTCGATCTGTTTTATTATGTTCTGTTGAGTTGTTTCTTCTTGTTTGGAGCGAGAGTACCACTGAAGGTAGTTGGAGGATAAGTCTATGGTATGGCATACGTGGTAGTAAGGGATGTTTAATGTCCCTAAAACAGAAAGATGTCGATATTCGAGGGAGTCAATTCGGTTGTCAGGTGTAGGTTGAACTATGAATGATAGTTGTGGAGTTCCGAATGGTTCTTGATAGTGGAGCTGTTTAAGTTTCTTCTGGAATTATTCCAGATACGGTTACCTTTAAATTTAACATTAAAGTTACCGCCTATGATGAATTAACTTGAACTGTAGAATAGAATGATAGAATCTAGATTGCTTTGGGAGATCTTAATTTTTTGGGTGCATAAGCTGCTCCTATTGTGTAATAAAACTGTGTAATAAAATCAATTATTTAAATATTTTTAAATTTTTTGTAAATAAACCATTAAGTATTATATATTAAATACACGTTACATCTTCACAATAAATGGATAATACTAAATATTATTTTTCTAGTATAGAGTAGTGTTAAACGGACTAGGTTATATGTTATTCGGCATTCCTGAGAAAGACCTTGAAAAAACATGGAACATCAGCATAATTGACACTATATCGGGAGAAACACCTTTACTTAATAATCGAGACTTAAATTCAATAGAGGTACATACGTATGTGTTGATACGTTATTTTAAAATTTAATATCATTTCATTTCATTTATTTTTTATTATTTAATTTATTTTATAATATTATACTGAAAAAAGATTTATATTATAGGAGAATAGAATATATGAGAGAGATGTTACGAAGAGAAGATATTCTAAAATAAAATTATATACAGGTGGTAGAATTCTTCACATAGTCAGATGCAAGCCTGAAAGCTCAGAAAACGAAAGGTCTGGTATTTATTTCATATTTTGTTTATTTATTTTCGAATTTATAAAAATTCATATAATATTAATTATTTATTCATTGATCTCGTGCAAAATCGAGAATATATAATAAGAAGTGCGGAATGATAAATCGTATTATATTTTTTCTTACAGCAAGAAACAAAACAAGGAAGAAAAGAAATTTGAAATGCGATGGGCACAACCAGAAGAATTTACAGAATTACTTGTGATGCCGCGAATGTTACTGGATCATTTACCAGAAAATATAGACGAAGCTATAACTACATTGTTAGAACAACAAAAAGAGTTACCACAATATGTGCTTTGATTCTTGACATGATTTAAGTGATTTAAATAACGTATAGAAAATTGTACTCTATTGTATTATATTATATTATATTATATTATATTATATTATATTATATTATATTATATTGTATTGTATTGTATTATATTATATTATATTATATTATATTACATTATATTATATTACATTATATTATATTTTTAACGAAATTGTACAATTCCCAGAATAGTATATAACGTCTCAAAGATGTCTATTTTAAGTATACTTTAAATCTAAATATTTTATGAACTAAATTAAACAGATGTATATATACATCTTAAAATTATAGTATGATGTAAGATATTCGAATATGTAACAACTTCCATTTCAAAAATATCTGGAAGATATTGCGACATTATGAACTTAGGTTACAAATATTTTATTTTTATAATAAAATAATTAGTAGTAATGGTGCTAGTCCGTACACAAGATTTTTAACGTATTCTTTTTTACTTATTTTACGTTTCAACATTTTTTATCGTTAAAGACGTCAAGCACAAGAAGTTTAAAGAGAAGTTTAAAAAGTAAGAACTATTGCTTGAAAATATCTTAGAGATATTTATTTTTGTAATATAATTATAATAATTATAATATTATAATATCGTAAGATAAAATAGATAAGTTAATTATACAGTAGTAGTATGTTTCTTCATTTAGCAATAAAATAAACAGCTGGGAAAGTTTTACACTGACAATTACTTTTCATCCCTCTTAATCAACAATTAATCTGCTCTAATTATTTCAATCATATAACAAAACAGATTAATAAAATAAAGGCAAGATAAAAATTGCGATGGATTATCAGTTATTTTCACTTTGTTATGGTAATTATTATTTAATACAATGTTATTATAAAACTATAATTCTTATGATCATTTTATAATGATGAATTATTTTTCATTGCTGCACATATTGCAAACAATAGTATATATATCATATTTCTTCTGTTAATGATAATAAAAATACATAATACAGAACTAGATATTCACTCCAATCATGTAGTCTATTGTGTTGTATTCGAAAATTAATATGTTTAACTACTTGGATTATATTAATGTAAATATAATCAAGTTCAAACGTCATATGTCAACCTTTTTACGTATTATAAAAATGTTTTTAAAATCTTAATTTTTACAATAATTTTTTGTTATTATATAATGATATTTATTATAAAAATATATATATATTTTTTGTAATACGGATATTTCAGACCGTGCGACACGAATTTCCATAAGATATTATGTCTATTCTGTATCTTGTTCATGACTTCACGCAAAACGCGTTATTATGTTTTAATATTTTTCAATTTTAATGCATTCTGAACATATACTACTATATTAATTCAAGTAGATGCATCTGGTCAAAAGATAGTTTGATAAACAACTTTAGAAAAAAGACTTTTAGTATTTAACAATCAAACATCGATTTTAAATACATTCGAAATATAAACTATTATATCTTCAATTTCAATGCAGTTAAAGTTTTCTTATGATATACATATAGATAAACTATTTTTATGCTATTTAGTATTAATGACTTAATTTAAGCGAAAGATACGTATGTTTGATTTAACAATATGAACCAGTATAAACGTTTGGTTCATATTTGAAACTGTTAGATTTATTTTTAGTCTTATTCATGATAATTTAAATAATCACAATTAAATGATCAATGAAATAAAAATATATGCCACTTACAATTAAATACGAAGAGTAACATATGGAATCATGGCCAAAAATCATTGCAAATATCACTAAATAGAAACCATTAAATCCAATGGTATCACTGTCCATCTGTATCACTGTCATAATTGAACATAAATAATGTTTACTATTTTAAATTGTAGATGTGTTCAATAAAATGTAGATGTAATCGAAAACAAGTCTTATCGATATAATTTTTACTTGACAAGCAGCTTGTTACGTTTGTCTTATTCCCATCTAAAACTGACGGTTTTATATCACGAGTTTACATCCTAATATTAGATCGATTAGATCGATGACAAAAAACATTGATTATGTTTAAAAATCGCAACATGCATATAATTGTGAAATTTCATCACTTCATTGATATTGTAATCTTTATTACAGATTAAATTAAGAAAAAATTAAGAATAAATTAATAAAATAAATTAAGAATTAGAAAAAATAAAAATTTCCTTTCTTTGATTTTTTTTAATCTTCATAAAAATACGTCTTTAAATTCTGTTTGTCTATAAAACGTAAAAAGTTATATCTATAATTATATCTATAATTTTATTTTTAAATCTTGGTTTAATTTTAAGTTGAAATTTAATAAACTTAATTTTTTTCAGAATAAACTAAACATGAATCTAGTCTATTCTATCGATTCTATTCTTATTCAATGCCATCAGCATTGACTGAAGTTAGTCAACGATGTGACTTTCTAACTTTCTAACCAGTCAGTGTTCTTAGTATAAAATCTTAACATAAATAATTTGATTAGTTAGTCAATTAATAAATTATTTGAGAAATATTAGTTTGAATATAAAGTAATATACTAAGTATAAATTTTCTTTTGAATTTAAAATTGTTAAATTTTTTTAAATTTCGCCTAAAACAATAAAACACTGCAAGAATAAAAGTTTTCTTTCTATTTAAAGTTTATATAATAATTTATTGTATTGAAATGTACTCAAATGTATGATATTAATATTGTATTTATTATTATTCTACATTAAGAACTATACATTTTTTAACAAAATTTGAAACACATTAAAACATTTACAAAAATTGTAAAAAATTGAATTTCCTAAAATTTCGTAAAAAATTCTTTTAACTTTATTAATTTTAAAAAATATAAAATTCCTTCTATTTTTCTGTTTAAGATACAAATACACATGTTAAATTCCGTATGAAATTTTCATTTATTAGAAATTAATAAAATATAAAAAATTTAAACAAAATCAAAATTAAAAACAATTAAAATTATCTGATTTGTCTTTGATAATATTATATATTTAGCAAGTTGTAAGCTGTTAAAAAATTTTAAATGTTTTTTAAAAATTTTCCTATTTTTTCCAAAAAAAAAGAACTAAAAATTTTGTTTAATATTAAAATATTTTTATACCTTAGAAATATAGAAAAGAAAATGAAAGAACGTTCAAAAATTTTCATGTATTTCTAAATGTTTAATAAAACTGTAAAATTTTACACAGAAAAAAATTTAAGATTTCTAGTTTCATTCTTTAAAAACTTTTGAAATTGATATTTCAAAGATCTTCGATTCATCGAGACATTCATCGATAGAATGAGTCGATAACGTGGATGTATTCGGAAGCTATTATCCGGTCACAGGAAACACATGTGTAGTAAGAAAATATGTGTGAAAGCATTTAGTGATATTTGTACAGAAATACAAGTTCAAAATATAAAAAAATGTATGATTTAAAATTATTGAAAGTATTGTTTTATTAGAAGATTATAAATTTAGTTATAAAAGTAAGTACTATTTAAAATTTCCATTGCTATATAGTATAACCTCCATACTTTGCACACATGTGCTTGACAGTTATAATAAAAGTTGAATATTAGTTTATTAGCTTATTTTAACAGTTTTAATAGTGTGTTTTATAATTTAAAAATTTTTAATAACAAACGAATTGTTTTTAATGATGAATATAAAGTATCATTTTTAATAGATGTCAGTTGTGTCTTCAAGAGTTAGTAGTGTTTCATCACTTCTAAAAGATCCTGGAATTAGATCACAACTTATTAGGCAGTCTAATAGAGTATATTTGAAACTTCCAAAAAATCTTAGAAGTATTCTCTTTAATTTTGAAGCTGGTAATGGAACAAAAGATTATGAAGACTTAATATGTATTTTACGAAATTCAGATATAAAGGTATTTAATAATTATTGATAATTTTTATTATTTTTATGATCATACCTTATACCTTATTTACCTTAATCCAAGATAACTCAATTTTACTGAATTCCTATTTTACTTTTATTATTTTTCAATTTAGGATGCAGATTTAATAGAGTTTTTATCAAACGTAAGACAATGTATATCATTACTTGGCCCTGTTCATAAAGTACTTGTAGAAACACTTCTACAAATAAAATGGACAAATCGCTCTTTAGACGTAACATCAGCTTATAAAATATTTATTGAAGATTTAATTTGTATGCAAATTCATTATGCTAAAAATGCTATAGACAATTTAATTGAACAGTTTAAACCAGGTATGCTTTGAGAAATTATTGTATATAAATGAGTCTAGTAAATTGAATTATAATTATATATTTTTATTTTTATTTTTGATAGATGACAATGATGGTACTGAGTGGAAAATTGGAGTAAGCAAAGAAGACATTCAGAGGTTAAATCATATACATAATATTCTCCAAAAAGTTTTAAAAGTTGTGCCAATGTAAGAATATCGTATTTTTTATATATTTATATTTACATTTATAAAATATGTTTTTAACGTTTATGTGTGTAATATCAATAAAACTAAAGAATATAATTAATTGTATAAAAATATATTTTAGGTCAAGCAAACTTCTATTACAATCTCTTGGAGCAAGGTTTCCATATTTCATTCAGGGAACTCATACACATGAAGTCTATGTTTATGCATTAATCCAAATATTAGAATATGCACCACATTTGCAATCTGATATTCTATCTCTAATTATTAATAGGTAATATAATGCTATAATTTAATTTTGTTATTTTAGAATAAAAAATAAATTCTTTGTTGTAAGCTATTTTTATTTGTAATAGGTTAATGGTATTAGATGTAAATATACCACGGTTAGAGATAGATAACGAAGAAGAAGACTTAATGGATGATAATAGTGAATGTAACAGTACTCTTGGTAATGAGAATAATGTTGAAGAAAATAATATACCAGAAACAGATAAAATACATCCAATAGTTCATAAATTGGATGTGTGTATGGAACTGATTCTAAAATACATGCACGACTTTTGTTTTATTAAAAAAGTTCTGCAAGTAGAATGTTTAAAAAGTCTTTATTTTGATCTATTGAAAATATTTGAAACAATAATATTACCCACTCATGCAAGTCAATATGTGCAGTATATTATATTCTATATTTGTAGTTTTAAAACTGCTGTTGTGGAGGCTTTTATAGATTGGTTGTGGCGAAAAGCATCCGATCCTAATGTACCTTCTATTATACGACAGTCATCTGTAACATATATTGCTAGTTTACTGGTTACAGCAAAATTTGTTACAACTGGGTATACTTTTGATAATATATTAAATTTATAATATAAAAAGTTTTTATATATTTTTATTTTTATATATTTTTATTTTTAGGTTAGTAAAAGCTGTCCAATTAAAAATATCCAAATGGATACATGATTATATTAATATGCAAGATCATTCAAGTTATATAATGGATGAAAATAAAGAACATAGTGTATTTTATTCTGTCTGTCAAGCATTGTTCCTTATAATTACTAAAAGACATAATGATTATTCTGATACAAAGAAATGTAACTATATTTTTAATTAAATAATATACATTGTTTTTTTTAAATTCTTTTTAGCGCTAAATAATTATTTATTTTCAGATATGTTACATTTACAAGAGTTGGATTTAGCAAAAATTATAACTTGTAAATTAAATCCATTGAAAGCCTGTGATCCTGAAATTATGCATAGTTTTGCAGAAATTACCCGAATGTATCAATTGGCATATTGTTATACTATAATTGAAAATAATACACGGAATCAACTTCCTCTTTTCGATAGTAAAAAAGGAACAACACCTACAATTGAAAACTTTTTTCCATTTAATTTTTATATGTTAGAACGAAGTGGACAAAGGATAACTCCCATATTGCGTGATAATGTTAATAGTAGCGAGCATAGAACAACTATTAAATATAGGAAAGACATTGAACATATAATTGAATATTAGATTTAATTCTTCACATTTAACATGCAATTGTAATCGTTTTAAATAAATTAAATATTTACAAAAGCAATATTGCTATTCTAAATTAGACAAATGTGACTAAAATCTGGTAACTTATATAAAATGTAGAATTTTCATTTAATAAAAATAAATATAATGTATAAATATTAATATGTAAAACTTCATAATTATAAAAATTTTCTTATTATATTTATATATAGTACATATAGTAGTAATGAGTCTGAAACGAATCTAAAACTTTGTATACTTCAAGTGCTGATTTTATTTTGTAAGAAGAATTTCTTATTTTAATAATATTATAATAAATAATATTATATAATATTAATAACTAGAATTAATACTGTTATAAACATATTTATTAGACATAGTTAAACCAAAAAAAAGAACATAACGTACAAAAATACTACGAATCTAAATTCTTATTTGAAAACACTATTGAAGTCTTTCTAGAATTAATTTACTTTTTTTTTACCAACTATATTACCGGATATGCTGAAAAGTCTTTCGGCGTATATTTTTGATAATGTAATTTTTTGATAGACTTTTTAGATTTGGATACTTTACATTATTATATCAGATTGACTGCACATTTTTGATCAGAATAATAATTCAGAAAGACAAAATCCAATCATTGAGTGTTTGCAAAGCATCTCTCACTAAATATTTGATAAAAACATGAATCAATCATTCTCTATTTATGCTGCAAATGATTTTTTATTTATTGATTTTATACTTTCCTTATCAGAGTTTCGAGAGTTTCAAACCATGAAAAAAGTACAAAATTTCGAATTCTCAAAATTTTTCGATTTTGGGAAAGGTTTTAAGATTTCGGGTAACCTATCCCTACATGTATAAACTTTCTGATTTCATCACAAATTTAGAAATAATATATTCATCATATATTTATATAATATATCTTATAACTGACTTCTTGTAGAAATATTAATGTTTAAAAAAATAAATCATTTATTTATCGATAAATGTTAACATTATAACATATAAAATTCGTTAAAAATTCTTCAAAATTACATTATTAGCTACGTAAAATTCTAATAATATAACGACTGTATCATTAAATAATAAACACAAATTAAACACACATTGTTATAAATATACATTTTGTAAAAACTCTGATCGGCTTGACATATCAAATTTCGCGCCATTAATGTCAGAAAACCGGAGCCGGAAATTCTACTTCAGTGACGCAGTGGCGTAATCTTTGCGGTCTATCGGTTGCTTTGCGATTCTTTCACGTAAACGGTAACGTAAAATGGCGAATTGGAATTGTTATTTACTTGCGCGAAGCATAACGAAATAACTAGAATACGATCTAAAGAATATTTGTTATTGCTGAATTCGAGATTGTGTATTTATTTCTTCTTACACAAACGACTGTAAGTATCACGCTTGTCAATTTAATAAAAAATTTATAACGTGTGCACTAGACGTCGGTTCATATTCAAGTCGGTAATTCCGCATCTTTTTCATATGAAATTGACAATAAAACTCGTTTATAGCATAGCAAAATATAAATGTTCTTATTATTATTTCATCACAATTTTTACTTAGAATAGTTGAAGTTTTGAAATAAGGTTATGATAAAATTCTCAAACAGCTTACTATCACTTACCTCGCACGTTTCAATATTGAATTACAAATATATTTTATAATACATGATAATATGTGTATTGCTAATGTACGTATTTATTTTTATTTTATAGTTTTAATTTTTTAACAAAGATGAAATTCAAATTGATTCGTATCTTCGTTTTCTAGGTTATGATTCTCTGAAATCAAATATTTCTCGTATTTGAGATGTTATTTCAAATCTTCATTTTGTATTTACAAATGACAGGAGCATAATAATATTAGGAATAATATTAAAAATAATTAAAATAATTTCATATAATTCGATAATAAAGATAATTTTATATTTACACATTATATTACAATATATTACTTTATTTACCAATTTTGAAAACAATTTTATTTGCCAATTAAAATTGTAAAATCTCAATAATTTATTAGAAATATTCTCATCTAAATTCTAACATATTTAAATTTACTGATAATTTCTTAACAGATATGATTGAATTATATATCTAATTTATATTTTTATTGTGTTAAATAATTAGAATTTTATTGATTATTTACAATGAATAACAATAAAATGTCTTGAAAAACATATTTTTATTACAATATTGCTACAATTTACTAACTTTTCTTATGGTCTTTTGTGTATCATTTTTTTTTTTATGAGTATTATACGATCTTATATATGTATTTTTAAATATAAATTGTTAAATTAGTATGAATTCTATGAATTCTTTGAGAATATTGATTAAAAACAAGTTCAACAATCAGATGAAATAATTTTGCGAAAAAACTTTATTTTTATTATTAATAGAATATTTCGATTATTTATATTATTGAATATATAATGTATTACATTTCTCCTAACAGGAGGTATATATAAATATTTTATAATAACAAAATGCAATTATATAAATAAAATTATAAAATTTTTAATTGTAATTTAAACTATTAAATATTATTAATTTTTTATTATGCTTTACTATATATATATTATTATACATTACTATATTTTAGAGTCTATAATTCATTATATTTTAATAATATCTTCTTTCATTGATAAACTAATCATATTTTTATTAACACATTAATCATATTTTTAATAATGTACTAATTTTTAATAATATATATATTTAATGTATATATTTTATTAAACTATTTTCATTTATATGAGAATACGTATTACATATATCATAATGGGACGTATCTCTCAATATGAAATAAAATGACCCAAGTTTATTATAAAACATTGCATTACCTAATACAGTAAAATATGTAATTTATTATTTATATAAATTTGCCCATATCCTATTTAAATAATTATAAAATTGTATAAATTTTCTTGTTTAAAATTTTGCATGCTACAATAATTTAGCAGAATGCTTTTCTCTATAAGATTTATCAGAATATATACTTTACAAGAAACTATAGTTTTTTAAAAAGTTTTCATCAAATTTTATAAATCTTTGAAGCACATGTTGTACAACAATTTTTAAATATTTTAATTGTGTATAAAATTCAAATTATGGAAATTTATGTTTAGATTTAATTTTCAATTATGTGATTTAAAATGGTTTTAAGATTACTTGGTTTTACTTGTTATTGCAATATTTAGAAACATTATACATAGGAGACTACTTAAGAAGTTCAATTCTTTACTTTATGTCTGGTATAAATAATAATAATATTACAAATAAAGTAAAATATTTTTAATATGCTTCATATATTTCTTAATATTTTGCAATTTAGTAAGATCTTGTTTCAGTTTGTAATGTAGCTAGTTCAAGCATTTATTATAATATATACGAAATGAAATTAAAAAATAAATATTTTATGGAATAAATATAAAGTACTAATTAATTTTAGAAAATATTTCATTCAATTTGAGAATAGATAGAAATAAATTACGTTTTTTAAATTGTACTCATATTTTGTTATTTATAACCAATATATATAATTTTTTAACTGTAGGCAAAAAATGTAGTATTTTTATGTAATGTAATTATTTTTTAGTTTTAATGGTAAATGAAAATTTAAATAAAGCAGTTAATATAAATTTAATTATTTAAAACAAAATATATAGAAATATGCATCCAATATACATATATATATATTGGATATATATTAATTTAATCTATTTTAGTAGTAATTTCATTTAAATTTTAAAGATTTTTTTATATATTTTTATCATCTTTTTTAAATAAAACACAAGTAATCTTAAATTACTTTTAATAGGTTTATTGTGCAGATACTAATTCATCGTTCTACAGATATGATACTAATGGATGGGTGTAATTTGGTATAGTAGACATTGATTTACATTGATTTTGACCTACATTGATTGACAAAAGATCATATTCGCAAGTATTTAAGTCTGAAATACTATGGCACAATATTATAATTTTGTGACCAATGCCAGTGGTACTTTAACACTTGAAGACGTACAGAGAATTTGCTCTGTAGAAGGACAAAGTGTACAATTAGTTGTTGAAAACATAAATAATGGTGGTAATGGTTCTCAGCAATTTTTGACTTATACCACTGCATCACAAAACAGCGGGCAAGCGATATTTTCACAGCAAATTAATTTAGGGAGTCAAATTTCTGCAGCACAATTGGATCGAGGGTAATTTGTGCGCATGCATTTTAATTATCCAAATATTAAAGTAGCAACATGACATTTTTCTGTTTTTAGTTTTGTGTGTGTATGTATGTGCATATATATATATATATATATATGCACATAAGAATTATTAGATACTCGAGGAAAATAAAGGGGGTATTGGTATATAGTGCTGATTATGAAAATTAAGTAGCAGCATGTTATTAAATTATAAAAAATATTTATCTATTTTTGCATTGTGAAAATATATTTTATAGTATATAATATGATTCCAATTTAATATTTTTAATAAATTATTTTAATCACATACAGTTTTGTAAATAGATTTATATAATTTCATGCATATAATGTATTTAGAATAAACTTAAATTTTATCAGCATTTAAATTTGTAATTATAATAGACAATCATGTCTTCCTTGATATATTAGATAGAAATACAGTCCATTAACAAAAACTTCTTAAGGTTGTCTTCTAATTATATACATAGAAATATAGAATCTTAATACTGTTACAAATGTGCTTCTGTTAGTAAAATTATTAAGGATAATAATGCATTATTTACTTGTTACGCTGAAAAATAAATTTAGAATATATTACTTCATTACTACATATTGTACACGTGTGCCTCAAAGAAGTTTTATAATTAATAAACTTTTAAACTGATCTAATGATGAAATATTGTATTTGGGCGATCAAATTTATGTGAGCATGTGAAATTTGGGCATATCGTGTCAGTTCCATTATTCATTTTATAAAGTAAATCACAAGGAAGTGTAAGTGTAATTATTTCGTTCATTCATTGAATATCAAATACATTAATAATTTATTAAAATTAGGCAACGTCACATATAATCGTTTAATATAATGGGAATGTATAACTATGAAAGAATGAATTATTTTTAAATATAAGGTATAATATACACTAATAAATCAAATATTTGAAAATAATAACAGTGATACAATATGTTTTTAAACTTTATTTTTTAACTATTTTTCTATATATTTATATACATAAATAATTGTATTATGTATAAATTTTTTGCATTTTTTAATTTATTTTCCTTTTTCTATTGACTTATAAGCATTTATTAATTTTATAGGTTCTACAATTAATTGTTTACTATTTATACTATATTATAACTATAATATTACCAAACTCGTTTTAAAAAATTTGTATGCAACTACTTATAATATAAACATATTAAAAAGTATCTTTGATTTACATAATCCCTTTAAAAATATTATTACAATTTCATCGTGCAGATTTTATCAAAATAAAAATTTTATATTCTTTACTTATAATATTTGTAATTTCAATACGTTTGAAATGAAAAAATCGATTAATTTTATAGAATGCATAAAAATATACCAATGCACTCTTTTTTCCTCGTGCTTTTATTTGTAAATATACATTTCATCAATTGATTTCATTGTTAAATATGTAATTAACATGTTATAATTTTCATGATTAAGAAAAAAATTTTATAAAAATTTTGTTGTGTTAGTTAAAGATAAAAACATATTTTTAATTACGATTCATTTATGTGGTACAAATATTCATCAGAAATATATTTAGTTGATTTATAAATGTATATTAATAAATCAGTCAGAAAGTAGTTTGCACTATTTTCGTATATTTCAACTTATTGAAATGATATATTTATACTTTCAGACAAAACGTTTTTATAATCAAAACAAATGCGAATGAATTAACTTCATCTCAAGGTATATTAAAGACTACAGTGAATGATAATACTATAGGTGGGAACATTGTAAACATTGTGGGTAATAAAGGTAAATTATATAATATTTTTGTTTTGAATTCGAAAATTTATTGTATCAAATAAAAATATTGTTTTCTTATTTAGGTTCTGAAACATTTTTGAGCTGTAATAATGATGGGCAACAAATACAATGGATAAAAATGCAAGAAAATAGTATCAGTGTAAATGCAGTTTCAAAACAGAATACACTGATATCAGACAAAATTCAAACTGCCAATTTAAATGAAAATCAAAATAATACTTCCTCACAAGTAAGTGTAAATAGCCAGAATAGTTTTGTTATTAATTTATAAAATAGAATAACAGTTATATATTTTTAGGATCTTTTACATGAACCTTGTGAATTATCATCAACAAATACTGAACTTATAAAAAAAAAACCACTTAGATCATACCCAAACAAAAATCGATTATCAACAAATAGTGCACAAATAGGAACATCATCTATCGATAAGGTGAATGTAACAAATAATATTGGAACTCAAATATCAAATGCGTCTATTAGACCATCTACGGCGTTTTGTAATAAAACAATTAGTCCTATTGGGCAGAATGTGACACAAATTTCTACACAAATACATTCTCCATTGAACACAGTTTATACTAGACCTCAAGCTCCTACCTTGTCAAAAAATCCATTGAAAGTGCAACAACCTAAAATGGAACAAATAAAATTAAAACAAATGCAAAATCAAAGACAAGTGCAAAATGATCAAAGATTGCAAGGAAATAATATGCAAAGATTATCAAATGTTGCTTCGCAATCAGTGCAAAATTCATTAAATAATCCACGGCAACAAACAACTGTAAATTCAACACAGCAGAAACAAATGTCATCATCATCACAGTTACAATTTCAAAAACAGACTAATTCACAAAAATATGAATCGCCAGTATCACCTCCATCTCAAAGTGTACGTAATACTATAAATGTCGAATCTCTGGAACCTTCATCACTCAATGAAAAAGGTCCAACAAATCAACAAAGTTTTCCTTTACAAGCTGATTCAGAAAATGGTTCAACTGAAAGTATTGCTTATCTTGAAAAAGTTATTCATAATCCAACAAATACTAAAGTTCAACATCAAATACAAGGAAATACTGCAAAAATGTTAGTTATGCTTTCTAATGGCGAACAAAGATTAATTACATTCGATATACCTAATGAAGATTGTACGGTTCAAGATTTACTGGAACAGGTATGTGAATAGTTTAAATTATAAGATGTTTTAAAAAAATTATTAATAAAATAATTAAAAACCATTTATATGTTTAGGCAAATATTGTATTTTGCGGGAAAACAAGTGTCTCTTTAGTTTCTGATCCTACTTTGGGTATAAATTATATTGTAGAAGCTGGACCTGGTGCAGCATCATATGATATGAGTGAAAATGATAGTTCTCAAGATAGTGCAAATACCAATTTAGACAATTCTCATAGGTAAGATTTTTATAATTCTAATTGAAATATACATATAAGCTTAAAATATTTTCAAATATTATACTGAATATTTCAGTTCACCAGATGAGAATAGTAATCCTGTACAACAAAATGAGGTAAGTTGTAATTTTTTTACTTTTATACTAGTTTTAGTTTTGTATTAATCTCTGATAATAAATAAAATATTGTTCGTTTAATTTTTCATATTTGTATTTTGTATTACAAATGTATTTTCATATTTTGATTTATAATTTTTTTTTTTAAATTAAATAATAAAGCCAATTGAGTATTTTTGAAATATAAAACTTTAAAGGTTTATAATACATATAAAATTAAATAAAAATATAAACAGGAAAAAAATAGCATTAAAAAATTTGTTATTCAATGAAATCAATATGTTTTAAACATGTATTTATAAAACATAATAATTTATTCAAATATTATTTTTTGCATGATATTTAAATTTTCATTGTTTTAAATATTATGAAATATACATTATGAAATATACATATTTATAAAAATTAAATAGAATTATTGATGGAAAAAATTTTTAATTTTCTACTATAGATTTTACTAGTTATTAAATTTCATTTACATTAATTAAAACAATTAAGTGAAGAAAAGTAAAATATTATTAAATCATAAATACAATGCACACGTTTAATTTTTTTTGTAAATTTTAATAATTTTATGTTTACAATATTGCAATATATTTATTTACAATATAGCAACATTGATATACAAATAAATTATATATATTTTATATATAATAAAAATATTTAATAAACATATATTTTATGTCCTGTATTTATTTGTTATATATTTTTATAGGAACCTATATACATTGAGGGAATGTTAGCTGTTTGTTCCCATTGTGGTATTAGTTCTATTGACTTTAATCGGTGTCTACGATGTAAAAGAAAATTACCCAAAGATGTAAAATCTATACCAATGACCATGGGTATGCAAGAAAAGAAAGAAACAATGCTTTCTGTTGATGTAAGGATTATAAGTTTATAAAAAAATCAATATTCTATTATAAATATAAAACGGCGAATATATTTTGAAGTTTTTATAATAAAATGTGTTCAAAATTAATATAAATATTTTGACACAAATATAATTCATAATATAAATTATTTTATATTATTATTTATTTTTAATTATTTTTATATTATTTTATATTATATTTTATATTAATATAAATTAAAAAATTTA
Organism: Melipona beecheii; assembly: GCA_032399605.1. Lineage (NCBI taxonomy): Eukaryota > Metazoa > Arthropoda > Insecta > Hymenoptera > Apidae > Melipona > Melipona beecheii. Next base: position 2,107,109 of record JAUCMO010000082.1, on the reverse strand, counting down.
TATTATTATTTTAATCTTTTCAGACTTTTTATAAGAAAAATAATGAACGTAATTCATCTTCAAAATTAGAAAAATTAGAGCGAGATGGATCTGTGTATAAACGTGGAAGAGGAAGAGGAAGAGGTGTTTCAAGACCGAGGCCTATTCACAAAGAGCCAGGTATAAATATAAGTTTATTTAAAACTATAAATATAAATTTATTTAAAACTATAATATTATCCAGCAGAAGTTTATATAATAGATATATAAAATAGAAAATTTAAAACATGCTTGAACGTCTTCGTTATATTTAAATATAACAGAAAATAATGCAATTTTTCAAATATGATAATAGAAAAATTATTTTGTCCAAGATTATTAGTATTTTCTTAAATGAAACCGTTCTGATTAATGTTCGATAAACAATTTAATCCTTAACAAATTTTACTTCTTCCAATAATCTTTGATAAGTTTTCATCGTCAAACTAATTGTTGATTTAGCAACATCCACTTCTTTTGTCAAGTTCAGTGTTTCTATGTTTCCATGTTTCCATGTTTCCATGTTTCCATGTTTCCATGTTTCCATGTTTCCATGTTTCCATGTTTCCATGTTTCCATGTTTCCATGTTTCCATGTTTCCATGTTTCCATGTTTCCATGTTTCCATGTTTCCATGTTTCCATGTTTCCATGTTTCCATGTTTCCATGTTTCCATGTTTCCATGTTTCCATGTTTCCATGTTTCCATGTTTCCATGTTTCCATGTTTCCATGTTTCCATGTTTCCATGTTTCCATGTTTCCATGTTTCCATGTTTCCATGTTTCCATGTTTCCATGTTTTCATGTTTTCATGTTTTCATGTTTTCATGTTTTCATGTTTTCATGTTTTCATGTTTCCATATGTTTAGTGTTCTCATGAATTCCATCTTTATTTCTTAATCAGAATGCTTCCTAAGTTGACGTGTGAATTTCTTATCTAACGCGTAAACTTGTGCTTTTTTGTAACCAAACCATGCAATAATTTCTGAAAGCGATTCAACTATTGTTGCTTTCCGATCGAATTCTTAAACTGAACAAATCTCAGTTGCCAACTAATCGATACCTCATTATTGGATAACCTTACCGCGAATTGCTTTGTTTATGTTTATATTACCTAAGTCTTAGGAATGCTTGAAAAAATTTCAGATTACTTCAGCTTTGTCATATATACATATATGTATACTAATGTATACTGTGTATACAGTATGCTCATCTAAACGTATCTCTTTTATTTTTAATGATATTTCACATAATGTATGAATAATTTTAGAAGGCGAATATTATACATAGAATAATTTTTTTTGTAAGATTATTTTTTACAAATTTTTTTATATCAATATTTTCTGCCAGATAATATGTACTTTTTTCATTACATCATGTACTATATGTGTAAAATGCATTGAAATGTAAATTATATGTCTTTAAGATAATTTTAATCTTAATCTCTATTCTAGTATCGAATCATTACAATTCGTATACTATTCTAACATCAGGATTTCAGGATTTTGTCATATTTTCCATGTTCAAGGTCATAATCGAAAACCTAAATATCGTGTCAAACATTTCGCATATCGTTAAAAATAAAGACATATTTAGATATTTTGATATGTTTAGACATTCAATTTTAGCTGAAATAGCTTATATATTATAATTGAAGTTGTAAAAATATTAAAATACAGATTTTCATGTATGAAATGAAAAATTATCGATATTTTAAAGTGTTATTACTGAAATTATATAACAATTCTTTTAATCTCATTTTAAAACGCGACTCTTCTACTTTGATTATTCAGTTTCTTTGAAGATGTTTTTATATCATCAGCGAGTAGGAAAGTAAAGATACTTTTGTTTCAAAAAATGGTAAAAGTTTAAACGTTTGTAAAATCGTTAAAAAATTTTTTTCATAACTAAATTTTTCTTGATTTTGGATATTGAAGTCTGTGTTTTACAACAAGCTTTTAAAACTTATACGATTTTTTTGATCATTTTATTTTTACTTTGAATATTACGGTTAAAAATATGTCACAAACATATGTTATTGGAGTTAGCAAAGAGTTGTAGCAAAAAATTATAATTCAAAATTCAATAAAATAGCAAAAAAGAATAATAGAGCAAGTTTTAAGCGATGGATCTGTTTATGAAAAATTTTTTTCAGTGATTTTGGAGATGTTTGAATTTTGAGAAGGAAAATTAAATTATCCTTACTTCCTTACTTGTTGCATTATGTAAAAACATTTTTGAAAGAAAACGAACTTAAGATTGTCAAAGTAGAGCTTTATGCTTTAAAATGATTGCATTAGATTGAAATTGAATTATTATACGATTTATTTTTCATGAAATTAAAATAATTTAAAATATCGACAATTTTTCATTGGATATATGAACAATTTCGTGAGTGATTATATTTTCTTCCATTAGATGTAAATATGTATTCTTAATTTACTCATGTAATAGTAACACATGTCATTATATATCATCTATATATTATTTATTATATATATCATATAATATATTATTACTGTAGATCAAAATTAAAAATATTAGTTTACGTTTTAAATATTTTAGAACTTTGTTTTGGATATCTTGTATCATATATTTGGTAATGTGTTTAAATAGATGATCAAATGATATATAAAAGATGAAATAAAAATCTTTCTTTTTTTTTAAATGAATAATTTTTTTATTGCTTGTTTGATATGAATAAAAACAATAATAATTTTGAGAAACATAAAACGAATCGCTTTTAAAAAAATATTTCCATTATTATATTTCCTCATATCAAATTGAATAATTTTTATTAATGTAATTATTTGAAATGTTTATATACAATGAAGATTTTAAAGAAAATTTTTTTAAATGTCTTACAACATAAGCAAACATCTCAAACGTGATATTTCTTATTCAGAATGTTTGACAATATCATCTGATGAAGAGGACGAAGGCAAAATTAAAAAATCGGATGGCTCTAGTAATAATATATTTTCAAACGATAGTAATAGTTTTAATGAAGAAATGGAGACCATTCTTGAGAAAGAACCAGTAATCACGAACAATTCTATTTGTAACGCAAGTTCTGATTATGCCATGGAGAGTGAAGATATTAAAGGTATCTTTACAATTTGTTTCCATTTCATTAAATTTTTATTTCCATTTTTTAACTTTTAAATGTAATACAACAAATATTACTTAATACTTTCGCTACCACATATGTGACACACCAAGTGCTATCCATTATATATTTGTGATGGAGATGGCGAAGTTTTATTTTTTTTAATTAAAAATGTGTTTGTATGATTGTACCTACGTACAATGACAAATCATGCCTGATCTAGTGTTATAATATTTTTCTTATTTTAACTGTTTAATATTAATTTTGTTCGAGCAGTTTTATTATTAGAAACGTCTTTATCTTTTAATTTGTTTTATTTTTCATGATTTTATTTATAATAAAATAAGGTTTAATAAGATACATTGCAAAATCATTAGTATAAAATACTCTTTTCTCGATTTCATATAATAAACAAATAATGTCTGCTCGGATATATGTTTTAAAAAATATAATAAATAAGAATAACATACATTTTTATTTTTATCTTTTTATTAGATATTCCAAAAAATTTTTTTATCATTATCTTAGTACATCATATATGTATGATTTCATAGAAATGGTTTATTCATGGCCCAACATCACATATGTATGACATACTATAAAAATCAACTAGATCTGAAAATTTGCTATTTAGGTTAATTACGTATTAAGTTTAATTTATATGAATTATATATGGTATAATTAATTATATTATAAAGTGGAAGGAAACAAAAATATTTTTCAGATAATTCTCTTCAATCCCCACATACTTCTTTGTTATGTCGAACAGTAAGGATAGGTTCTTATAAATATGTTCCTCGAGAAAGAGTAGTAATCTCGCAAAGCGGAATAAGATTTGGTGTACCTTTACTAGAAGATGGTAAGTTTCTTATTAATTATAATGTGTTCATAATTATATGTTATCTTGACACATATAATTATATTTATTATAGTTATATTTATCATATCAAAATATTTATGCATATTTGTTATAGATAAAACCTTTGTAGCATTAGAAGTTAAAATTCAAGAAATAGTAAAAGTTCTAATTCATTTTGGTAAAGCTATGCCAGTACTTTTCTTTTATACATCTACTAATACTGGAGCTATGATCCGTGAACTATTAGGAATGCAGGATCCAAAAGGGCCATATTATGATCCTGCTGGGAAAGGTATCAACTTTAAAATATATTATAATTTACATCAAATGAATTAAAAATGCTAATATTATTATAGATCATACACATAAACGGATAACTTTACTGCCAGAGAAATTATCAGAAGAATCAAAAGTTGTGTTAAAATCTTTATTTTCGCGGAGACGTTTGTTAGAAGAATTAAACTCAAAAGAAGCAAATGATATTCTTATACGAGCATCGCCAAAAGATGTATGTGATATATGTTGTTGATAAGTAAGACTGTATCAAATAATACAATAACAATATAATCTTTTTCCAGAAGCTAAAACTACAAAGTTTATCTAGAAGAGAAAATCAATCCGGAACAACAATTAATTCAAACGTCAATGGCGGTATACAGACGTAGGAAGCAAATTTGATTATAAAATTAGATTAAATAATTATGTTTATATGTATTTTTTTTTTATGTGAAATTGTATAGCATATCGTATTGACATTTATTTTACTAATAATAGTTATAGCTAATAATCATAATTAAATTTTATATTTTTTATTGTATATTTTTATAGCTAATATTGAAAGATTTTTAAACTACTTCCATTATTATTTTTAGTTTTAATCCTTTGCATTTCTTTGATACCGAGTGTGACTCAACATAATTTTTTATCACGGGAACTTATGTTGAGTCACATTTGATATTTTTAAATTGTCAGTTAAATTGTTGAAAAAAAAAATTGAAAAATAATTTAGAGTGCAAAGGATTAATAATGTTAATATAAACAAATGTTAACATTATTTTTCTTCATATATCACAGTTTTTGTTTGAAACATTGTATTTTTCCTGACAATGTTTTTTTTTTGCAATTATTTTACTATTTTATTATAACGTAAAATTTTTTATTTACAGAATAACTGTATATCCTCCACCACCTGCTAAAGGTGGTATAGCTATTAATACTGAAGATTATTTATGTCTTGGAGAAGATCAATTTTTAAATGATGTGATCATAGATTTTTATTTAAAATATTTGACATTGGAAGTTTTACCAGAATCTGATCAACATAGAACTCATGTATTTAGTTCATATTTTTATAAGCGATTAACAAGTCCACATGCTCAAGCAGGTGAAAGTAATATACCTCTTTCACCTGCTGCCAAGAGACATGCAAGAGTACAAAAGTGGACGAAAAACGTCAACATATTTGAAAAAGATTTTATTATTATTCCTATAAATGAACAGTAAGTACTTAGTTCTTTAATATTTTTTTTTTATTTGCTTAATAATAATAAAAATATTAAATATTTCATAATAAAAATATTTTTAAATAAAATTTATTACATATAATAATATTGCAGTGCCCATTGGTTTTTGGCTATTATTTGTTTCCCTGGATTGGTAGGTAAAGTTTTTGCACAGCCTAAACGATCAGATGAAAATGATGTTCGTAAAACTGTACAAAAAAGCAAAAAATTAAAAGAAGTAAAGCTTCAAGCTGTTACAATTGGAAGTACAACCCTTAAGCCAGTGACAACTACTGTAACTATAGATCAAGGTGATGATGGTTCAGAAAGAGATGAAGCTGAAGGTGATGATGAAGAAATGGAGATGGATAGCGAAGATGATGTAAGTGTGGTGCAAACTAATATTCTGTTAATATTTCATTTATGATATAAATTATGATATATAAAAATATTGTGCTGTATATTACCAATAATTTTTAATTTAGGATGAATCGGAAATCACAGAAAATCTAAAAACAGAGCAAAATATACAAGAAAAGGAAACTATAAAAGTGTATGTTTTTATACTTTCGAAACAAATTATCATGTCTGAAGAATATTGTATTTATTTATATTTTTATTTCACTTTTTTATAGACCCTGCATATTGATATTTGATTCTCTTGCGGGAGCAAGTAGAGCACGTGTAGTAGCTACATTAAGAGATTACTTAAGTTGTGAGTATATTGCAAAAATGGGAAATGAAAAAGTATTTTCGAAAGATACTATTAAAGGAGCATCGTTGAAAGTTCCTCAGCAATCAAACTTTACTGATTGCGGATTATATGTATTACAATATGTAGAAAGCTTCTTTAAAGTAAGTTTATTTTTTGAGTTTATATTATTAGTAAATTGCTAAACAAGATAGCGTAAAAAATTATACAATAATTATAAAATAAATTTCTATTCCAGAATCCCATTAAGGATTATACGTTACCAATAAAAACATTAAAAAATTGGTTTGAAGAAATAGTAGTAACAAGGAAAAGGGAAGAATTATCTAAACTACTAATTAAATTAATGATCGCAGGGAAAGGAGACAGAAATATAACAATACCAACTGTAAATTTTCCTACTCAAGATGGAAAATTAAAAACTAAGGCTGAAAATAATATTGATGTAAAATCTGTGAAAACGGATGCTGAAGATAAGAAAAAACCTATATTAGATGGAGAAAATCGTATTAATAATAATATGCCAAATCAAACAGAAAATACAGAACCAACTACTGAAGCAGTTAATAGAACTACATACCAGATCATTCCGTATTCTCCGTGTACAAGTTCTAGCTCATCTGAAAGCAATTCAACAGAAATTTTGACTGAAACTAAAACTCCCAGGTAAATAAAAAAATGATTAAACTATTGCTAAATAGAAAGCAATAAAATCATCAAAATTTGTTAAAATATTCGAAAATTTATTCTAAGCGAAAACTATTTTACAAATTATATATTTGTCTCTATTTTTAAGATATATAAAATTTATTGATATAAATCATAAATGAGACTTACTTCATATAGATTTAATATTTATTAGATTAATGATATTAGTATTATATTTCCTGTAGTATTATATTGTTAATGTTTAAAAACGAATTGTTCCTCCTTTTTTTGTATCATTTAATTGTACTTTTACATGATTATAAAAATTTAGAATTATAAAAATAAAATATAGAACCTTATTTAAACAACGTTAAAAAGTAAGTTAAAAAACAAGCATATGTGCAATATCTTTTGTATTGTAGACACTGTATTTCTGTAACTATTTTACATGTCAAGATTCCGTTTCTAAAAAGTGTAACTTAATGTGTGAGTTTAAAATTGAATGAATTTCACTATGAAATAGTAATATTTTACTATGTGTGTGTATTATATATATAATTTTTATTTAAAATAATCTCTTGAATAAATTGTTTGTTTTCTGGTTTCATTGCAGAATATTTTGTATATATAAAAGAATTATTTTCTTATTTCATAATTATTTTGTTTTCATTTTAGATCGTCAAGTGAAACGATGTCCTACTTAAAGTCGAAACGGATTTCCAGGTTAATGATAAAGACAGAGAATCAAGATGATGCTCAAGCGGCCAAAAAGCATAAAGGAGAGTCATTTGATTCTTGTAAATAATTGTTACTTTCTTTTTTATAATGGTAAAATTAGTCAACATTCATAAACAAACATGAAATCATTTACCTATGTAATAAATGTAGTTAATACTTCATAAAATGAATAAAAACATCCAATCATAACTATATACATTGAAAGTTTTATTTGTTTTTATAACAATTATATTTGTGTTAATTACGAATAAATAATTATGTTGTAAGATTCTTTTTTTACTTGCACTTTGTAATCTTCAGTACTCAGACAATCTTCAATGTAATATATATAATCACCTGATTAATTGCCGTTTAACGCGTACTTCCTCCTGGTTCATTTCGTTAGAATGCAGATCAACTGCATTCAATATTCTAATTTGTTAAACAGGTAAATGTTATAGAATTAACAATTTATCATCGATTAGGTCAAATTATTCTTCGAAAGTTATAATATGAACAAAATTCGTAAGCATTAAATTTCTGTTGTCTAGTGTAAATAAAAAATTTATAATTTCTATTTTTTTTGATTTTTGAAATACGAATCAAAATAGTGATATGAATAAATTAAATAAATAAATTGTTTTTACTTAATTCGAAAGTAGTTATAAAATTATACCAATAATAATGGCATATTATATAAATTTACGAAAAATCATTAACTGCTTCATGTTTCATCATAAGTTTGAGAAATATTCAATATCTACGTAATGTGGATGTCCAACCAGATAATTTGGGCACTGCTATTTAAAGCCACGCAATATATTCACTCAAATATATTCAATTACACTCGGTAATTTTAAATAACAGTTAAGTAAAATCTTTCTGTGCGTGGAAGAAAGGAATAGATTTTGTGCGATCAAGAAATAGATTTTATAAGTGTCGAGCGAATATTTATTCAGGAAGAGATGACAAAAAGCGAATGAAATTCAATGATAAATATGTAAGTTTACATTTCACAAGAATCACTTGAAATCATAATTTATGAAATGCTGTTTTGCATAATCTTTGCTATTGCATAATGTTCTTCAGCTTTCTATTACCTGCATTTTGTGTATACATTATAATGTTAATATATAAAACTGACATATATCATTGCTAAGTACTTTATTTTTCTAAATTGAAGTACATGTAACAATATACGTATTCATAAGATTTCAATTAAAATATAGCGATAGATTGTTCTTAATTTTTTCAAAATGTAATTCTATTACGATTCCTTGTAATTCGATATATACATATAGTCGAAGATAAAAGTATTCGTATAGTAGAAACATAAAAATGAAAAGTACTGTAGTTATGTACTTATTATGATAGTGTTTATGTTGATATACGTATTGCATGTTTTATCATCAATAATAATAAATATAAAGAAGCAAAAGAATTAAATGTGATATTTTGTAACTCATGACAATTAAAAATTAATAAAAGTTAATTATTAATTCATGAATGAGGATTATTTTCATATGTCATATTATGGACTGTCATTTCTTTACGCTTCATTGTCTCCTATACATCGCATAGACTATCATTTCTTCATACTTTGTCATTATTTATACGTCGTATGTTACTATTCTTTCGGACTAAAATTAAAATAAAAATGTAAATATGTACGACGATGAAGAAACGACGTGTCTGTGATGTGCATCGACGTAGTGTGAAAAAATAACAGCATATATGATGTATAAAGGTTGTATAAAGATTGATGTATAAAGGTGATTCTAAAAGAGAGAAAGTTAAATAATTTTACGAAAATATTTTCTGTCCTTTGAAAAAAGGAAATTTACGATTGAATCTTTATGGAGGCATTAATTAATGTTACAATTGATACTTTGTGCTTTCGTGTTCTTTTCATCAATAACAAATTACACCCTATCTGAGAAAATCTACTGATATTTTACTCCATTTCTCTTACAGAATCTTTAAAACTGTCTTTTGATTTAATATGGTGTTTACTCATTCTCCGAATTCTCACTGTATTTGCTCAATGGAATTTAAATTTTATGATTGCGAAGATATAGGTAATGTATGGGTTGTATTTTATAGCAGCTATTGACATTATACATTATACATATTTATTCACGATTTCATTACTCTTTTTTAGTTCCCATTTTATAATATTATTAAGTTTGTATATATTTGATTAATACTATGGCTGCGACAATAATTGCTTTAGCAATTTCTACACTGTATATTGTACTCACAAATCTTATAGCTTATTGGTTGAGAAGATATACCAACTATTACATACGGGATCCATTTGTAAGGTCTCTATTTTTAGAAGGCATTGCTACTGCTGAACTTTGCGGAGCATGTTTCGAGTTGATAATAAGTAAGTTTATTCATCGTCACTAATTTTTAATTGTTTAACAATTTAAATAAATAATTATTCTATGCTTAATTTATACGCTTTATAAATTTTTCAAATTGTAATTTGAAATGAAATTTCTTTTTTCTTCTTTCTTTCATATGTACATGTACTGTACAACTGTAATAACTAACATTTTTTAATTAAGTATAATTACAATTCGATTGACATCGAATTATATCATATTTTCCGTATAAATTCTTTGACCTTCATTTTACTCATAACGTACTTTAGTTGCGGATAACTGGGGTGTTTCTATGTATGGCGTATATTTATTCGTACTGACAATTTGGTGGTCTATGAATTGGGAAGACGCTAGTGCATGTCCCTATACACACATCGAAGATGTTGTCAATGGAACAAAGTCAGTGCGCGACGCTTTCCTTTTAATATGGGCTGAGCTTGTTGGTGGTCTTGCTGTTTTTAGATATATTCAATTACTTTGGGCACTCGAAATTGTTTCGACGCATAAAAACAAAGCATTCGAAGATTGTACTACTGATCTACAAGTAAGTACAATGATAAATTACGAACTTCCTTAAATTGTTTTTAGCAGATTTATTTCTTTTGTTCGAAAATGCAACAAAAATAATCTTTTCGCGTCAATGCTCTAATCAAGAACATAAGATTAAAAATAGTACATTTTTGCAAATTTTAAAATTTAATAAAATTAATATGGTATTCTGTTAACGATGAGATTGAAAGATCGTAGTTTTCACAAATTATAACTAAGATTATATGAACCTTTTCTTTTTTATCTTTAAGGTACCTATAATATTTGGAGCATTTATCGAATGTGTGGCAACTTGTATATATAGGGTGGTCTCACGTGGTTTAAGTGAGATTAATTCGAAGATTAGTGTTATTCTTGATTCCTTCGTTGGAACGACTTTAGTTATTGCAGGTTTGATTAATTTATGTTATGATTCAAAACTCTGTTTATTAATTTATCTTTCTTATTAATTTATCTTTATTTATTAATTTATTTATTAATTTTTTAATTATAGAGTATACTTATACTATACTTATTAAGTTTTTAATTATAGAGTATCTAAAGTGTATAGAGAAATAGTAAATTTTATTTATTCATATCTTTTTTTGTAGTTCATAAATATTTAGTTATATATATATTTAATATGTTTTTAACAGATCAAAGTAATCAATATTTTAACAAATCAATTTATTTTATATTTAGACTAATAAGGAGTTGCGATCCAAATTTTTAAACATGTTTCTCTTTGTTTACTTCTTTTAACTATTTTGTTTAAATATACGAATTAAATATAAATTTTTCGAATTCGATTTTAAATTTAATTTTTTTTTATATTGAAATACATGCCATCATTAAACTCTCTGTTTGAAAATTATCTGAATATTATAGTAAAAAAAAAAAAAGAATATAAATGGTGATTGTAATATTCTTTTATCGAGCAATAAGCAATATAAACTTTAGTACTTTGAATTATTATTTTATTATCATTATCATTATTATATTATCATTCAATTGTTTATTATTACTTTATTATCATTCTAGAGGTGAGAAGTAAATTCAATAATTTTTTTGTTTCTTTTCTCGAAAGAAAATTTGAAAATTTTTAAAATGCTATATTAAATTAATATCAATTAAAAATTCTGAAAATAATACTTCGCAAAAATAATTAAAAATTCCTTATAATATTTAAATAAAGTTATTTTATATTTTCTTTTTACATTTCGTTCTATTTTCTGAAACATAATTTCTTCTTTTATTTTTATCTCCTTTTCTCTTTTATTTCATGAAAAATTTCTTTTCGATTATTTCGTTACAGTCCTTTCATTTTAAATCTAACATTTAATTAAATTAACACAGATATTCAACTTTCCTCAATTTAACAATTAAAAATTTTTTTAAATAAATGTAAATGATTTGTTCGTATTACAATCATTAAATTGGGTCTCTTTTCTTTCGACATAAATACTTAATATAATACATAAAAATGTTAATGCTGGTAATTATCTATTTTCACGGTGATTTCAGCTTTTGATTATTCTGGCGGCTACTTCAATCCAGCATTGGCAACTTCTTTGAAATACGGATGTTTAGGAACTTCCTTCATGGAACACATGATAGTTTATTGGGTGGGTGCGTGTGCGGGTTCCATCGCCTCTTTACGAGTTTATAGGCTACCGTTTGTTCAACGTTACGTGGAACAGTACAAGGAGAAAACATCTTAAGTTACTGACAGTGAAACATTGGATCGTTAATCAAGTTTATTGGTTTTGTGTTTGTCCCACTTTTCTGTTGTTTATTTAACTCTGTGTTTCCTGTCTACGTTACTGTTGAATACAGTAACGTACAAGTTTATATCTCGATCGAATCTCTGAGATTTTTACAAAGCTTACGTTTGCGCACAAAGTTTCTATTATAGTAAGTAACTCTTTTCGTGTGTTTACAAAATAAAAACGTTACATTTCATTATACGTATATTATACGTATATTATATTATAGGGTGATGATTGAAATTATTGTAAAGTTATTCATAATGAACGTTGTTTATATATATGATTAGTATAATGTATTAAATTATAATTGTACAAGAAAATAAAAGTTTTCGGAATAAATCGGAAATATTGTCTCCTAGTAGTAAAGTTACGATAATTTTTAGATTTTTAGACAATTTATTGAAACGTAATTTCATAAAAGCTTACAATCATAAGTAAACATTGTTTGTATTTATAATAAATACAATATTTAGAGTAAGTATTCATAAAAGTTGTGGAAAAAAAATATTAAAGACTTACGACTAATTTCAAAGAATATTAAATATGAAAAATTAATATGTTTCATTTCAAAATTTTAAAATGTATGATTTATAATAATTATCCTTTATAAAAGAATATAAAACAAATTAAACATCCATAATACAAATCTGTAAGGAATCCTAATAGTAATTCAAATTGTGGTCACATGAAATAACGTATAAGAAGAAATGAAAAATCAAAAGATTATATTAATAAAAACAACACCAATGTCAAGTATGCATAGAAAATATGTTTTCGAATTCAATACAAACTTTCATGTAGAAAACTTCGTCTTCATAATTTATACAAAGAATTCTGTCTTAGACGACATGTCCAATTGCATTGCTTCGTTCTTATACATTTCAATGGTCTGTAACAAAGTAGTAATTTTTAAATATTATTATTATCCAAGAAGAAAAATAAAATAAATCTGACACATTAGTGAGAAAGTACAAAAATAAATATTGATTTGTATTACATATATATTGTTTTATAATTAATAAGTATGATTTTGATTAGAAAGTTTGATTTAGAAAGAAAAGAAAATATATATCGTCCATTGTCTTGTTCTTCAACAATCAAGAACAAATTATTTTTTAATATAAAATTATGAATCGTTACCGCCTGAATATCGCCATCTAAATTTGCTACTTGTTTCTCGTGAGTTATTTTCAATTTTTCTTTCTCACGTCCTTGCTTGATTTGCACAGTTTTCCTTTCTTGCATAAACTTTTTCGTATTCTGTTCTTTCTTTTCACGAAGTCGACGATCCTTGTCTCCTTTTGTCTTCAATGCTTTGTCATTCATTACTTCTTTAGCCGTCTCCACGGATATTTTTACTTGATTCGCGTTCATATCTTTGATATCTCTGAAGTTAATTAAAATCGAAAAAAATATGTTTATAAGAAAGAAAATTTCGAGCAATTGATTATTGCCAGAAACTAATTCTGAGGTTCAAGCTCTAGAAATGTATGAAGGCTGATGGTGTGAATGAAGATGTAAAGAAAGAGTGAAAAATCGACTAAGCTTTAGAATGAATATAGTCGAGAATTTTAAAGTAATTTTTCTAATGTGAATAAAAGAAATTTTAAATTAAATAAACAATGTGTGGATGTTAGAATATAGCTGAAATATTTTGTATTGTGCTGTACTAGGATTGTTTAGTGTATCAAATTATACCGTTATTTTGAGGTTGAAACTTCGTACCATTATCTTTTATCACTCCAAAAATATTATGAAAATTCCTACATTATTATAAGTTTTATTATATCTTAAATAATATATTATATGATATATAAATTCTACATCAATTATATTATATATAAATAACGAATAATAAAATTATAATAATACATATAAATAATATATTACCTTTATGAAAAAAAAATAATTTCGCAAACTACAATAATTGTTTCGTGTTAATTTTTAATCAATTCTGCATATCTGAATATTTTTAATCTTGCTGTAATCTAATTGTAAGACAATAAGAGATTCGTATTATATCTATGTATATAAAAGGAATGATTCTTCAATGGCGGATAAAAGAAATTTTTTCAATAAGTTGCATGAAATAATTTAAAATATAATAATAATAATAATAATAATAATAATTGCATGAGAATTTTATAAAATAGAATTATATTTAACAGGAACAATGACTAGATATAATACATTTAGAATTGACAAAAGAAATGTTTGGTTAACTAGTAATAAATTAATATTATAATAAGAAATACCAATTGTAAATTTTCTTTTGTCAGTCTTTTATATATGCAAAAATAAATCGAAAAGAAAGAATAAAATTTGTTCATTTAAGGTTTCATTTTCAAGAAAATCACATTTGAAAATTTATCAAGTATACTTAAATATATTAGATTGGATAGAAATGAACAGAAAGTTATTTTACTTACAAAAATAAGTGAAAGGTGTAGAATATAATTATTTTCATAAAACTTGTTTGTTTTAAATATGTTTAAACTTTTTTTTGAAAGTGAGACAGTAAATTATATTCAATATTTTTTACTTTGATTTTGTTTAATCGACTTCCCGTCGATTATTCATTCCTGTATAGTCTAGAATTAGCTAAATTCTTGATAAATTTCCTCGAGAACGAAGCCTTAAAGTGAAAAGAAAGAATAACTTTCTTTTTCTATTTATTTTCCTAAATAGAATTACCCCCTTCTCGACTATATCACTGGATACAAAACAATATACTTTCACCATTTCAAAATCAATATTTTGTATAAGAAACTTAAATGAACAAGCAAAATTATCAAAAAGAAATTAGAAATAGAATTTACGTACTTGTCGTGTTTCGCTTGTAATTGTTTAACTTGTGCAGCTTGTACAATTTCAATTAATTTTTTGTATTCGTCCCGGCCGGCTTCCACATGATTCTTCAACATCTCCCATTCCTCCTTTCGTTGTCGTTCAATCATGGCAGACCATTGCGCGGTTTGTTCGCTTATAACTTTTTTTACGTTCGCATCCTGTAGCAACGCGCTTTTGCTGTAAAAGCAAGATTTATCATTGTCAGTTAGGATTTGATGCGATAATGACGTTAATTGCGATAATTCAGTGATTCTTAGCGGAAATAACGTTTTAGTACACTACGTACTCCTTTCCCTTCACCAATTTATCAATTGCAGCGCAATGATTTTTTTGCATAGTCTGTCGTTCCTTCAAATGCTTTTTCTTCATTGTATCTAACTCCTTTAGTTGCTTCTTACCCAGTTTATACGTTTTTTCTCTTTTTAGTGTATCTATAGTAATTGGTTCTGCCTTAAATTCCTCTGGAAATTTTATAGCAGAATAATATTTTAAAAATACATCACAGAATGTAAATATGACGAATATATTAACGATTCTTGTTTAATCATTTCTATTGAAAATTCAAGATATTTTTATATTTATATTAGGTTGTACCATAAGTTTCTTCCGCGCCACGCTATGAGTGACTCTAAGTGGCTGTGTTAATTAAACATGCAGGCTTATTTCTTAGCCGTTTATGGCATCGGTTTCAGTCGTCCCAGAGCTCTTTCAAAGTACGTTTCGTTGGTGACAAAGTCTCTTTTAAAATTTTTTCTGCACCGTTCAATATGGAGAGCCAAAAGATGCATTTGCGGCATGTTATGCTTCATTGCTTTAAAAAAGGCAATAGTGCAAAGGACACTGCAGACGAGATTTTCACCGTTTACGGGAGTGGTGCTACCACTATTAGGACCGTCCGCAATTGGTTTAAGAAATTTAGAGTTGGCAATTTCGAGTTGAAAGATGAAGACCGCAGCGGCCGTCCAGCAACGACTGATACGGACATTATCAAGACTGTGCTCACTGAAAATCCACGATATAGTGTGCGTGAGATAGTGGATGCCACTAATATTCCCAAGACAAGGGTGCATAAGCATTTAATCAAGATAGGATATGCGAAACGATATGAAGTTTGGGTTCCACACCTATTGACGGAGACCGACCTTATGAACCGCGTCTCTACGTGCGAATTGCTTCTCCAGCGACATGAAAGGGATCCTTTCTTAAAGAGGCTTATCACTGGAGACGAGACTTGAATTTTATACCAAAATGTGCATCGAAAACGCACTTGGTCCAAGGAAAATAGACCTTCAACTGTTGCGAAGCCTGGACTTCATCCGAAGAATATTCTTCTGTGCATTTGGTGGGACTGGAAAGGCGTAATGTACTACGAGCTCCTTCCTCAAGATGATACGATCAATGCTGACAAATATTGCAATCAACTGGATCAATTGAAAGCAGCCATAGCAGAAAACGGCCAGAATTGGCGAACCGACGAGGCGTCGTTTTCCATCACGACAACGCAAGACCGCATGTTGCGTTAGCCGTAAGGCAAAAATTATTACAGTTTGATTGGGACGTTTTACCTCATCCTCCATACTCCCCAGACCTTGCTCCATCCGATTACTACTTGTTCCTCTCCTTAAAAAATTCTCTCCGTGGTAAATCTTTCAAATCCATAAGCGAAATAAAAACGCACCTAGATGAATATTTTACAAGTAAACTTAAACAATTTTGTAAAGAGGGCATAATGAGGCTTCCTGAGAGATGGAAGAAGGTTATAGAACAGAACGGTTCATATATAACATAATAAATCCATCTTAAACAAAAAATATCGTGTATTCATTTCGCATCAAAAAAAGGGAAGAAACTTATGGTACAACCTAATATTTTGATAAATATTTTAAAATTGACAAATGATATTTACTTTTGTGCTTATTTATATTGTTATTATAGTAATGTAAAAATAGATCTATTTAATTCTATTATTCTTTTTACTTATTTATCAGTTGCATCTTGTTTCTTTTCTTTCTCGCAACACTTATTTTTATAGAAGATGTGAAATAAATAAACAAAAAATCGTAATATTATATCGAATATTAAAACAAGAACTATGTATATTTTCATAATATATTGAATTATAATATCTATTTTTCACTTCCACATATGGACCCGAAGAGGACAACAGGAGCAAAAACAGTTTTTAAATACTTAAAAATACTTTAACTACTTATGTCACAAACATAATAAATTTAAAAACAAAATTCGTTAAAGTATAGAATATATACCTATAGAAGTACATATATTAACACTAGAACTAGATGATGAAAGTATAAAATTTGTAGAAGAGAAATTGAAGTGCAAGAAGTAGAAAAAAAAATTTATGATACAATAATGAATGCGTGCTTCTATTTATATACATATTTTACTAAAAATCTTTCAAGTTTCAAAAAAACATATAAAATTTGTTATAAACATATAAAATTTTTATAAAAAATTATAAATTAGTCATTTTGATCACTTTGGTAGTACTAGTGTTAAAGACATGAAAATTGTGTAGATAAATATCGTAATAATACAATGAAACGTATATATATTCGAAATATATAAGAATAAAATAAAAAAAATAAAATTTAGGAAGTAAAATAGTAATAATTCATATTTTGATATTAAGTAAGCTGAAGAAATAATAAAAGATGATTATTACTATTTTTTAATTGCTTTACGTTAATTTCAACCAACGTAATCATCAACCAATGTGATCGTAATTGGTAGCAAATAAGAGATAAATTCAATTTAAATTATATTAGAAAAAATAATCTTAATGAACATTTGAATTTAGTTTCAACCAGTCCTATTAATTGTTATTTGTATAGTAGAGTTTCTAAAAATATTTTATAAGCAGCATCATCACATATTCTTGCAGTTTATCACACAAAATTATCTTACAACTACTTTATTACAAAAAAAAAAAATTTTTTTAATTTACATAAAAATTTTTACAAATCGATTAAAATCTTAATAATTTAACACTTTGAGCAAACGATTTAAGTTCTAGAGCAATTAAAAACGTTTTCTAGCAACAGTTTGGAATAATGGAGCATTAAACAATCGTTCACTTTGATGTTTATGATTGAAATTTACTTAAAACGATGGTATACCCTTTTTTGCCTTTTCCTCTTCCTTTTTCTTTGCCTCGGCTTTCGAGTCGGTTTGCTCGATTCCTAGTCCTTTCATAGTCTCGGCTTGTTTCTCTGCTCCTTTGCTGAATCCACCCGGATCAGACAAAGCAGCCATGAAGTCTACAAGTCGGGAAAGCAGGCTCGAATCAGAATCATCGTGATACATTTCTATTTTTGTTCAGCGAACTTGCTCAAGATATTACCTTCGAATCCATCGGGTACGTAAATCTTTAGCTCAATGTTACAGAACAACATCGGCAGTGCCATGGGGAAATTTGCTTCAGTCTTCAACGAAATATGTCTATATCCAGCTTGAAGGCCATCCAGTGGTAGAATTCGTTGACCTAACAATTTTCCACTTTCTTCGTATACACCTATGCAAGAATAACATCCTTTGAATGGATGAAAATGTTTAATAAAACGACAATAAAGTTGCGAATTGCATATAATTAAGATGTGCGTATAATTAATTTTTAAAAACAAGCTTTATACTTCTATAGACGAAAGTATGAAAATAATGATAAATAACATCAATTCATTGTACAAAATAAAAAATAAATATCTTTAATTATTTTGTATTAGTAATTATTTGTATTAGAAGACCTTTGTTTAATTACAGGTAGAAAATTTGATTTTTCTCTTCAATATTATTCCAGTTTATGAGTTTTAGATAATGCATTGAAATTATATTATAAAATTACCAAATCTGAGTACAGCCAAGTCGGGAAGTACAACTTTTCTGAATAGAAATGGTTCTTCGTTATAAACTGGATTTAAACCATTTCCAGGAATCATTCGTGTTCTAAATTCTTTCTTAATTGTGTCTGCTGGTAAACCGTACATATCTACTTCAACATAAGTGCCGACTTTTTTGTCAGACAAGAATTGTCCTGCTATCACCTGATGAATAAATCATATTAACGATTAAATTATGTTATTATTCTAAAATTGGTTAAATGTAAAAATTGTTATTTTCATTATCAGAATTATGACATTTGAAGTCTTATTTAAATTGTAACCAGTATAAAGAATTATTTATTTTAAACATTATTTGCTACTAAATGATACAGATTAAATATTAAATATTATTCATGTTGTAATAAAGTATTATTGACATTAATTAATAATATTTTATATAATGTATTTTATATTTTATGTTATTACTTTAATTTTTTTTTTAATTTTTTCAGACAAATTATTGTAATTTGTTATATCATGTCAGATATAAAATATCGTATTTATTATTCTTTAATCCAATTTAAAGAATTTAAATTTAAAATTCGAGTTCAAATTTTTCTTTTTTTCTCAAACAGTCTTTTTTTAAAATTGAAAACTTAATAATTCTTAATAATACTACGAATAAGAAGGTAATAATGTCATTAATATATAAAATATTATTGATATCATAATTATTTATGTATAGTAAAATTAAATTCTTATTTATCTCAAATATTTTTATAAAATTTATTGTTCAATCTAGAATTATTTTCATAAGCAAAATTTACTTGGACAGAACATTGGGCTGTGATAACACCATCTACATCCTCAGAGAATGGATCGAAAATTTTATCTGATCTTCTCATAAAATCAGGTTTCAGTAAATATCCAGTTGTTGCGTTATACTCGAATTTTCCCTGATTTAATTGCATGGGCAGATCGGGTGTTTGAAAGTTTAATGCCACCATTTGACAACCTGCATTCCAAAAGACCTAAATAAATATAAATAAATATTAATAATAAATATAAATGTTGGTATACCGAATAATACGAATTTTTTGTAGCTATAATTAACAACTTACCTGTGGCATATAATTTGACGAGTCAGCCCTTGTACCTTTCGGGTAAATTCGACTCATCTGGCGTTTGTTATAATTAACAAACTCTACGGCATTCGTTTTCAGGTAATTGAGTGCTGCAGTCTCCGAAAATGAGGACATATTATGATGTATGTTCTTTTCTGCAATAACAATAACGCTTTATATGTATTTTAGTAACAAATGTGTTGCAATTATTATATATTTGTACGTGTGTTTCATGTAAAATATTTTTTATTAACATTATTGTCGTATATTTTCACTATTATAATAATTGCTTGAATTATTCGAAATAACGAGAACAAATATTTTTCATTGATTTTTATGTTGCTTTATCTTACTTCAATTATTTAATTATTTATTTAGTTATAAACCAAAACTTATTTTATAATGTCAAAATCTTTCTTATAGAATGTTTTATTCATTGTTTCTTTTTAATTCTTACATTTATCCTGTATAATTGTTAGAAATAATTTTTTTTCTCGCTATTAAATTGTTATTTATTCGTACAATTTTTCTATTTATATATCTTTCCCTATTTTTATTTATACTAATATTTTGAAATAACATCTTCAACTAAATTAATTTTCTTCAATTTTCTGTTTAATATTAATTAATTTGCTTATTAACATTTGTAAAGAATACTTCAATTAACGTTACTTTTAAAGTAAAAGTAAATGATTGTTAATTTAAAAGTCTAGTTTCTAAATAATCGTTCACTATAAAAAACAGATACCAATAATGTAAACATTTTACATGAATATATTAATTTTATTTGTTTCTTCTGTATTGAAGATATAAAAAGCACGATATGAAAATATAAAATTCATTTATAACAACAGAATAATGGCCAACATACATGTACTGAACAACAGTAAAATACGCATACATTGTGAACATGTAGTGAACAATGTACATTGTATCTTATCAAAGGATAGAATTTGTTGTACATTAGTTGTACAAAAGAAATTTGTATGTTAATATGAAAGAAAGGAAAGAACATTTTACATACTTTCAGCAACTTCAAAGCTTTGAAATTTTACTGGCTGTGCATAATTAATCATCGACGAAAGCCAAGGATGACAAGCCATAGTACTACCGGTGTATTGAACCGGAGGCGCTTCTCCTTCAGCACCTCCTTCACCTGGTGGAGCACCCTCAGCTGGTGCAGCTTCGGGTGGTGGTTCTTCCTGTAATGTTATAAAAATTAGCGTAGAGAATGTTATAAGAATCATAGTAAAATGATCAACAAAATGATTGTAAAAAATAAATCGAAAATATTCGAAAATTTACTTATTAATACATTTCGGATCGTTATAAAAATTTGTACTTTTGTACAAATAATTAGAAAAGCAGAATCCAGGTGGAGGTTTGATTCATATATTAAATATTATATTATAACAATTCATATATAAAATATTATATTATATTATAACATATATTGTAACATATTTTGAATCTCTACTTTGTGTCTTATATATTCATAAAAATTACTTATTAACATTTCTTATACTAAATTGCGTTTTTGTTGATTACTTTTTGAATCATATAGTGGAAAATATTGTGTAAAGGTTGTTTCTTTCTTTTTATGAGACATAAAGTGGAACATACAGTTGGGATTATTTCCCAATAATGTTTTACGATTATTTTTATCCTAACAAAAAAAGAAAATACGAATGAATGGCTCTATGTGAAAAATATATTATTTGAAATTTATGACGTGTCTTACATAGGACAATATTATTGTTATTGTTATTAAGATATTACCCTAATTACAAATTATTACCTTAGCCTATCACTGTTATCATTATTATTATTATTATTATTATTATCATACTTTATTGGTCATATAATCTATTAAAGACTATAAACAATTAAAATATTTAAATTATATGGAATTTGATTGAATGTGATTGAAAGAAATTTTCAACAATATAAATATAAATCCAATAGTATTTAAGATCGGAATATAAATACATTCAGTAATGTTGACATATTGATATAAATGTATCGGATAATGTTGAAAAGGTGAAGATACTACATTTACTATATTTAATTATATTAGTTGCAGTAGGAAACAGTTTCTAAATCTACAGAAACAATTGTCAAAGTTCAAAGCATAAATACAATACGGAGTTAACCTTTGGCGGTTCTGATGGCGCAGCAGGTGCGCTGGGATCCTCGATTACTTCATCTTTCGCTTCGAATTGCCCGGAGCGGAATAACTCAAGCTCCACCTTCTCTACCTCCGGTTTCAGTCTTTTATTCTTGATTAATATCTTTCGCTTCAGTGCACTCGGCGGTGGAAGTGGATGTCCCGGTTCAAGCTGCGTCATTTTATTTACGATTACAAAATAAACGTTATTTCTCGCAAAACGTTATTCATCCGTGCGATAAGCACGTTTCTCATTTTTCCATTTGATCTGTACACTTTGAATCTAGTAAACTCGTATTTTTTAGCGAGCGTGTTAAAAATTTATAAAATTCTGTTGTAGAGAGAAACACAGAAAAAGTTTCCTGGGTCGCGAAAAAAATATCTTCATTAATTGTCATTTCTAATGTCGATGTAAAATGTTTGATTAATGGAATTTCCGAATAACTCTAATATATAAATAATTATTATTAAAAAAATATATTTTTTAATTTAAATAAAATATTTTATTATAGATCTGCATTAATATTTTTCATATCATCAATATTGTGATTTATTTATTTATGAATTTATAGTATTTATGAGACAAATTGCAGAATAATTTTTGTATTAGCATTTAGATTTAAACTTTATACAATTTTATGGATAAACATGAACTGAATTTTAATTAGTATTAAATGAACTCTTGTTGGTTGAATCCACTTATTTAAATCTGAATTTCCATTATATGAATGAAAAATCACTAGTAAAGGAAAACCAAAAAAATTTTATTATATGAATTCCAATTAAATTTATTCTGTAACAAACTCATTTAAGTGGAGTATTGTATTTATTTCAATAAACGTATTATATATTTCATATCGTTCTTTTAGAGTGAAGTCTTGTATATCATATTTTAGTAATTTTTTTTTACAATTATATAAAAAACACGTCAGACATTCATATAATAATATATATAAATATATCATATATCATATATATATTATATATATATATAAAATAATTTACATAAAAGAAACAGTATATTTTATTATTAAATATTCTATTTGGATAACAGAATATTTGGATATCGGGAGGCCTTAGTGTATTTTCTTATTTAAACTTATTATTTGCTTATTTTCTTATTCGATCTATTTGGTAATTTTAATACATTTTAAATGAGTTCAATGAAATTTTATATGATTAATTATGTAACGTTGTATGAATTAAAACAATTCTTATTTTAATAAAAAATTTGTATTTTAAAAACTTTCTACTTCATAATGTAACAGAAAGTATATTTATCATGCAACGATGCAACACAGACCAATTATCATTTCAATATAAAAATATTTATTATAATAATTTATTATAAAAATACAACAAAGATTATTTAAGAAATTGGAATATAGAGTATTACTTACCGGATAATCTTTCAGAGGCTCTTTCAACAGCAAGTCTCCCAATATTTCATCGCAGTATTTAGCCAACTTATATTGCTGTTTGAGACAACAATGATTTTCGAAGCTTAGAATTATAGGATACTCCGATGTAACAAACGCTGTGTCTCTTAAAGCGTATATAACATCTTTGAAAAGAATATCGGTACACATAGCTTTGCCGTGGGTTATGATGGGTTCTTCGTCTTCTCCCTTTCCATCCCAGCAATCAAGCTCTACACACCTGATAGATATTATTTTTTCATTCATTATTCTTTTTTCTATTTTTTCTCTCTCGATGAATTTATAAAATATTAGAAATTTTATAAATTTCTATAAAATACATCGTTATTATTATCATTATCATTATTGTTTAGAATAGCTTAAGAATTGCAGAGAATATGTATAAGAATCATTTTTATAAGCTCTAAATTGAATGAGCAACAAATTTTATATTTACATGCAAATTAAAATTGCAATAAATGTATTTTAATATATGTTAATTATATTTCTTTCGATTTAAAGTAGAAATTTTTCAAATTTTTTGTAAAAAACAAAATGTCTCTTTTTATAAAATTTTATCAATGTGTGCTGTGTATAAATTCCATATATATATAAGTAAAAAAAGAATATTACAACTTTTATCTCTAAAAAAAATAGTTATCAAACAAAAATTAAATGATAATTTATACTTTATTATTTATTATTAACAAATAAGTATCAACTTCATAGCTAATAAATTCAATTTTTTACCGTTATTAATTTTATGTAATACTAACGATAAACATTTTAAAACATGATTTTAATGCTTCGTAGTGCATTAATTGTTAATCTATTTTCATTTTATACTATAATAAATATAAGTTATCGTTCTTTTTACACTTAAATGAACAAATGCTCTAACAAATTTTCAATCATTTATTAGTGATATTCGTTTAATGAATATAACGATATGAATAAAATGAACATGTTCATTCGTTTGGTTTATATTTATGTTATTAATTTAATTTTTTAATAGAGACATAATATTTTTCTTATTTAAATTATATTGGCAATATTTATTTCGAAGGAATTAAGACATTTTGGTTTAGTTTATGTGACTTATTATAAAAAATATAAATAATTATTATATAAATAGAAATATAAATATATTATATAAATATAAATAATTAGTTCATGTGACTATTATATAAAATATAAAGTGTTGTATCATATTTAGTATAAAATATAATTAAATATAAATGAATTTTTTCCATGTTGCAATTTCAGTTACAACATCAAATATGTTTAAAGTGATAGTTATCAGAGAAAAATGTTTTAATTAAATAGGGACTAAACAGAAATGTGCGAAAATTCAAAATCTCGAATATTTGATACTCAGGTCAAATCAAGAATTGTTCGAGTCGGATTAGCATTTCACATTAGAATGTAAAAATATTGAATTTTTCAAGATTTCAGGGATCCGAATGAAATACAAACTTCTGAATACCATGAATTGAATTTACTGAATTTCACATGTTTTAGAATTATATAATAAATTGTATAGTAAATAATAGTTATAGTAATATGTTAAATAAGCAATAATAATGTTTTATATCAAGATAACATATAGGAAAGATTATTTTTCCACATTCTCCGATAATTAGAGAATTATATTTTTAATTAGAGAGATATATTTTTATGTGTTCTTTGGAGATACAAAAATGCAGAAATTTATAGAATGCACATAATAAAATAAATATAAAATATTTATAATATCTAGTGGAACAAATTAGTAGAAAAAAATTTCTATTTTAAATTTCGACAAAAAATATGAATTTGTAATGCGTAATAATCTGCAATTGAATAATAAATTGTTAATAATTTATAATTACCTGCAACCAGCTAGCAACACTTGTCTGTACATCTCAACGGTACTTTTACCACCGATTTGTCTACCACTTAGATAAGTATTATGACTGGAATTAATATAATAATGCGAAAGAGGTTGATCCATATCCATCCATTCTTCCAATTTGTCCAAAAACACAGGTGCGTTTTCGTCAGACATTAGGTAACGAATGAAGCCATCCTTGGTTAAAGACTCTATATATAGCGAAGAAATTTACGTATAAATTTATTTATTTATTCATTTTTAACAGATTAATCCTCTTAGTACTTTATAATTTTTCGGTGTATTATTGGAATTACGAAACATTATCGCAGGAACAGAAAATGAAAATATATTTTATTCGACTATTATTTCTAATAAATCGAGGCTATCGATTAAAACCTTCAACACGTTACTTAGGGTGATTTTGACAACATATTAAAAATCATTCAAATTAAAAGTGGTTCCCTCTTTGTATAATAATCGCCATATTTTCTACTATAAGAATTTATTTTGTAAAAATAAGGTGTTATTCCAAAAAGCCAAAATATCGAAAACAATATATCAGTTCTTAAGTACTAAGAGAGTTGAATAAATATTACCACTATAATAACATAAATATGATACCATGTTATATTTTCACAATAACATAAATATTGTATTGTCTACATGTCCTATATAAAAGTATCTTTTTTATTCAAGTTATTATGCACATGTATAAACAATAATTGTCATAAATATGTTCAATTCATATACATTTTTATAAATAGCATTAATGTAGATTAAAACGAGGTGCGTAATGACATAAATTTTAATAAATCCCTTTCGTTTCTTATTGGATGATGTAAAATATCACATTTTATATTTCAAATAATGGAAAATTACTTTTGCTATTTATCGTGAAATTACGCGTAATAAATATACATATTAAACAATGTGCGAAATTTCAAGAATTACAAATAAAAGATTAAATTTCGAAATTCTGTTTTAAGGCTATCGTGTGAAAACAAAAATAAAATTTGAGATGTATAAACATAAAATTAAAATATTGGTACCAAGCAATATATTTGAACAAAAAAATGTGAATTTTTTTAAAATTATATACTTTTATAAAAATCTTTCAATTTAAAAAAATTTTTCAATTATCTTTTCTCATTTAATCTTTTAATTATATTCTAAACAGATGAAATTAACCTAGATTCCTTTAATCAATGTTTTATTATTTCACACAATAAGACATAAAATAGCAAAATAACTTCATATAATATATGAATTTTATGAGAAAAGCAAAAAAACATTTAAGATATTTTCTTTTCTAACAAACTGTATTACCCATAATCTTCCCTGTCCTACAATTAAATTTTATGAAAAGAAAAAAGAAAAAAAGGGAAAAAACAATTAAAATTAAAATTCCATAATTACATATATATTATAGATTATTAAAAACTGAACTCACTCGCATTCTTTGCTTTTTCATCTTGTTCATAATCGTTAATTATTTCTGTGCATCGTTTCTCGTCATAAAGGGGATACAAAATTTCATTCAATCGGGGATCTCTTTGTTTCTCGTTCATAAATTGTACTAATTGACTCAGGCTGATTGTATCCGATTTCCCTTTGGTTCTGAAATATACCATTATAATACCAATAGCAATCATTATTTCGAGAGTTTATGATATAGTTTACAATGATTTTACTTCTCAATACAATCAGTACTTACATCGATTGAAATAATTCTTCGATGTCGTTCCGAGGGCAAATCTTGAAATACATACTCTTAAATTTCTCGAACGTAAAGTCCTTAGGTTCAATTTTATCGCTCTAAACATGATAATATTTACATAAATGTTTTTTTATTCAGACTTATTATTTTTATTATTATGGATTACTTTTTAGTTGCAAACAATTTTTAGCAATTTTTGAAATATTAGGCTGTTATACATAAAATATCGCTTTTGATCGTACGTTTTTTCAATTGAATTATTTTTGACTCAATTTGAACTCGATTTGAAATTCAATTTGAAAATTCAAAAATTCTTAGTATAGAGTTTTTATGATATTTTTCGTTTATGCATTAAAAATGCACTGAAAAATTGTCCAAATGAAATAATTCTTTTAATCAATCAAATTATGTAAATTAATAAATAGTTCAGATATGGGAGGCTGTATTTAGTACTGTCTATAATATACAGATTTATAGGAATAAGGTTATATTAAATAGAAAACTTACTTTTCCACTAGGTAAGCCTAAGTCTGCTAGCCCTTGATAAACCAGTTTCTCCGTTTTCCCTGAGGCAAATGTCTTTGATATAACTTTCACGGGTACTTTTCCTTTAGGATCTACTTGAAAGCTCAGTCTCATCCAACTAATGATATATAAAAATTATGATTAAAAATTCATTGGTATTCACATGACATTATCATGTTATTCTTAGCATTTGTAATTTTTTTCTTTTTAATTTCTGGCGAGAATATTTATACTTTTTAAAATTTAAAATTACACTGTAAAAAAGTTATCGTAATTTTTATTGAATAAATTTATATTTTCACATGAAAATTTAATATATTTAATTTTAAATAAAATCAAGTAAAATGTATTTTTTAAGCGCTGCAAATCCTTCATTATATAAATATTTTGCAAAAATAATTATAGTGTACAATTGATTACTACTACAGATTTATTTCTTAGTATAGATTCATATTTTTATGAATATAATTAAAAAAAAGAACCTAAATGTAAGGTTTATTTCAATCATTAAATATTAGGATAACGAAAATTTAATATACCTACATATCCATTTAATTGACATTCAAAATATAAATTAGAAAGATTTATTTGTATCGTTTTCACTGATTTGAAAATGAAAGAAGATTTTTTTCTACATAGATATAACATTTATAATTATTTTCAAAATAAAATTTTGAACATCAAAAAGATTGATTGTAAATGTTATAAGTTTTTAGAGCGTAAAGGAAATTCTCGTAAATAAAAAGTCATAGTCACTTCTAATAATCATTTGCGCTGATCATTAACATTTTACTATTAAATTGGAAACAAAAAACATTTACAAAAATAATAAATAATAAAAGTGATTAGATAGATTGCTAGATTTGGAGGACTTGAAAATGTAAAAATACGTAAAATATTTAAAAAATAGCATTTGCTACAATATTTTATACTTAAAAAAATTCTGTTTCTCTTATGAAAAAAATCCACATTTTTTAAATTATTATCAGATAGAGTAGTTCTGTTTAAATTTCATTTTTTAATTACATTTATCAAAATATGAATTGGTATAAATATTCGCAATCTAATGATTACATAGGGAGGACATACTTTTAACTAACTAGCGCGAAACGTATTAATATAGAACCGTGTTTGATATATTCATTTATAAAGTAAAGTTAATATATTCATGTATAAAGTAATAAAATTTATGTAAATGTCACGTACTGTTTCATTAGTTGAGTTGTGGGACAAACGTTTGAAGCTTTCGTGTTGTGCGTAATTAACCGTAATCCAGTTTGCCAATCCTAGATCAGATGAATATTTAATTCAAGGAAAATGATCTAAATGCACAATTAAGACGATAAGAAGAATTCTTGTTACCTTAGCGGTTTGTGCATTTGCACAAATAACATGCTGATAATGGATATTAGTATAATCGATACCCGAGCATATAGTTAAACTTTTCTGGTCTATCTCTTCCATTGACCCGTGTTTACTTATTTTATTACATAATTTAGGATCCTAAGAAATTTTACAGATAATTATTATACAAATTAAATACAAATTATTTAATATAAAAAGTCAATCATTACACGATGAATTTTTATATTGAATACTTGTAGAATATTATGTTATGTTTATAAAAACTTTAAACAAATAATTATCGCGTCATTTACCTTTGGTGTACCGCCATAACGAATATCACTCACTTGAGCTAATTCTATCACATCACCATCCTGTAATAAAAAAATATTTACTTGAGTTAAATATTAGAAACTGAAGTAAATTTATTAATGAGACTAAATTTCTATATATGTGTATTTACAATCAGTCACAGAAATCTACATTTTAAATATTCAAAGTTTTTTATATTTGTATATTTGTAATATCTCTATAATATTTGCAATATTTCTACAATATATAATACATAAATTATAACTCAAACTTGAAATGTTTGAAAAGAAAATTAGAAAAAAATATTTTGGACATTTTATGGATTTAAATTGATTTTTTAATTAAAATGAAGTCACTTCTAAAATATTAATATTTTTTAAAAGAATATTATATAGTAACTTTTAATATTCGATACTACAAAGTTTATTATTTCATATATTTGTTTATAATAATTTTATCGAATTAATTATTGTTTAATCTAATAAACTATTGCTCAGTAAAAACATAAATTTTATTTATTTTATATACGTAGTTTTTTGCATAAAAGGCAATAAACTAAATAATAGTGAAAGTTGAGGTCACAAAAAAAATTTGGATAATAAACAAATTATATCAAATTTATATTAATTCTAAATATTTTAAATATATATATATATATTTTTTTTTTTAATATAAAATTAATGAAATTGATTATCTAAATATTTTTGCAATTTTTAATTTTGCCATTATTTAGTTTATTTTGCAAGAACTGTGGGCATAAATAAGCAAAATTAATGTTTCTATTAATTGAGCAATAGTTTATTACATTAAAAAATAATTAATTCGATAAAATTATTATAAATAAATATATGAAATAATATCTTCTATTAGAATAACTGTTGCAGTATATTAAAAAGCAATTAATTCAATAAGATTATTTACAAAAATTGATGATATTCATTATAAATTAATCAGAAACAAAGCGATAAATATAATGGTATAAGCGATAAATATAAATATAAATTACGATAAATATAACAGATTTATATTTCAGTTCACAACACTTTATATTTCAATACTTTCAATACTTCAATATTGTATATTTATATACTTTAATATAATGCATTATATATATACAGTAGATTTCGCAAGTTTTTTTTTATTCTAGTAAACAAATATAGAAAGCATTATCTTTTTAAAAAATGTTTTAAATTTCTTCTGAAAATACTTTCTTTTAAAAATGTAATAAATATTAAAATTCTTAAATATTTCTCATATTCTTGAAATTCCCAAATTTTGTACACATCTACCGAAAAATTTGTGTTTTAAATAAAGAATGAATTTTAAGAATCTACCTTGCCATCGCTTTTCCAATAAATGAAAAATCCATATTCATCGACTTTAAATAAGCAATTCGGTTCGTAGTCGGTGTTTTCCTTGTCTTCGAACCAACGATCGAACGTTGAACCGTTTCTTAACAGTTCTGGTACTTCGATTTGCCAATTAAATTCGAACTTCTTTGTCATATTGCAGAGTTTTCCGGTTTGTGAACAAAGTGGTTTAGTTTCTGGGTATTTTAAAGTGAACTTGAAGTGGTACAAAACTCGAATGACTAGATTCTAGCCCGAAACAGTATTCAAAGACTAATAATGTGATTAGGTAAATCCAATTTAATTTATAAGGATTCGCTCGCCAGCAAGCAGAGAGATTGTCGCGTAAGAGAATTTTTACTTATATAAGATCAATGCATAGGTTGTGTGTAGAGAATTGCATTAAAACTCAATTTTTTCATTTTATAATAACAAAAAAAAAAGAAAGAAACAGAAAGAAAACTTAGTTCTACTTTAAAGATTAAATCCTTTCAGAAATAAAAAAAAAATTTTCTTTAGAAATGAAATAAAAATAAAAAGTATTAAACTTTAGAGCGTTAACATAGATTTTTTGTTAAATATGTATGTTTATTTTTACTACATTGTATTATGAGATTAAATAATTGAGAATTAAGGATCAAACAATAATTTGTCACAACATAAACGCTTCATTTTTTAAAAATTTCATAAATTCAAGAGGAAAACATAATAAAAGAAATATTAAGCGAATCTTTGAAATTTTCTTTCGTAATTCCAACATTAAATATAAATTAATTAATAGCTAATATACATTGAAAAGAATTTTAAATGAAATTCCACGAAAATTATACATGTTTAAAAGCTGTTGCTTTTATTAAAAATAATTATATGAATCAAGCACAACATGTTTCTTAAATTTTGTCATAAGGATTTTGACTGATTTTTTGTTTGAATATTAATTATGATCTTTATAAAAGTAGATTCCAAAAAATACCTATATATTAACACTATTTTTATTTTCAATTTATGTACAATATATTTGTGTTTATGTACAATAATTTCTTGAATAATTGTTCCTTAATTTTTATCAATAAATGTATGTACAACTTATGGATTTAAAAAGTTATGAATAGAATACTTCGTAAATTTTCAAATTTAATTATAATATTTAATAGTTCTAAAAATATTTTAATAATTATTATTTATATTTATATATAAATTTAAAATAGTAGTTAAATTATTATTTAAGATGTTTTAAATTAATTTATTATCATAAGATTATAATAATATACATGTGTATATAGATAATTAATATAGGATAAGTATAAATATATTTGAAAATAATAGGTAATATGAGAATAAAATAATTTATTACAGTTCTGAATAATTACAAACTAATTACAAATTAATGTGTTCGATGTTTTTTTGTAATTGACAATTTCATTTTATACACTAGTCTATTGTCTTTTAAATTTGACACATTCGATGGATTACGTTTGACGATATTTATTCTAATCACGTGTACATTCGCGTTGTTAACAAGCTAAGTTGTTCTTCTTATCTTTGCTTAATAGTCGCTTCCAGTGGCACTACTTATCCAGTAAAATATACAAGTACGATAAAACGTTAGCATTTGTACTCATTGTTTAATATATTCATCTAAATGTATATCGATTGATAATTATTAGATATTTTATTCAAAGTGTTTGTATTATGGCATTGTACCAATGTATGTTACTACTGTGAACGATATTAAATCGGATGTTGTTATTTTTAATATTAACAGAATGAATAACAATGGTAATTGAGTATTATTTCGGCTAATCTTTAAATGATACATATGCGAATTGATAATTGTAAAGTGCAATATCAAATTTCTTTTTAAGCTTTTAACATACAGCAACATATTTCTACATTGTTAAGTGTAACTATTTTCTTTTTTTAAGAGTGATTCTTTTTATTCTAGCCTAATGACATGCTACTGTATATTATTTAATTTTTTGCGTTTCCTACTCACTGATAATTTAATCGAAATAGCTAGATGTAGCACTTTTTATAGTGTTATGTAAAAATATAGAGTGATTCTAAAAATTATGGAACATAAGTTTTTGTTTTAAGTAAACAAAAAACAGTATTGCATTATTCAATTACTGATCATATGATTCAATTTATAATCATATCTGACATAAATATTTGTAATATAATAACTTGTATTTCATTTCTTATTAAAATAATCTGAAATATTGCAGATGTGTCAAAGTATTTAAATACGTTAGAAATTATTTAGAATATAATAAATACAAGCAACAAATATTTAAGTTTCATACATCAAAAAATGCAGTTTCTTTTATCAATTTCATTTAGCTTTATCTAAAGAAAAATCATAAAGTGAATTAATGTTTAGATCATTCATATATGTACGAAATATTCTGAAAGATATACAATATTAGATAAAGATATACATAATTGAAAAATAAATCAGTTGATTTATCAGATTCCACGAATTATTTTTGATTATTATATTCGATAAACTTGGATACGAACGCAACTGTTGCAAATACTTCCAGTTTATCATGTTGCACATATTTTTTCTGATATACACGATACGATCAAATGATATCGATCTAGTTTTTATGTATGTAGATGTTTGAAAAGATTCCTATTTCAAAATGAATATTACAATGTGGAAGCACAAAACACATTTGAATGTTTCTGTGAACATGGATTATTTTAGTTGTCGTTCTTCATTACCTTTATGTACCATGCTTTTTTTTTAAATAAGAAATTTATAATAGATATTTAAATATCATTGCACGAAATCTGTTTTTGATCAGTAAAATAAAAATATGCAAGTCACAAAATATTTATAATACAAATATTACATTTCAGGTATATCAAATTTTTCAATAAATAATTAAAAAAAAAAAAATAGAAAGAATAATTGTATATAGAAAAAAAAAATAATATCGTAAATTTGTGGAAAATGTGAATGAATATATTTAATTTTGCTTTAAATTTGCTAGACTTGTTTGCTGGAGTATAATTATCGATGTTGATAGATTTAAGCAAACCAATAGTTTTCTAATTAATTGTTTCTTTATCGTAAAGTTATCCACTGGCCATGCCAAGTAACTCACAAACGTTCAGGAGCCTCTTTAATAGTTGGTGGATACGGAAAGAGTTATGCAAAATTTCTTTGAATTACCGCCAGTACTCATAGCACTCAAAAATATTAAATATTTGTGACTCTTTTATGTGATTGATGAAGAAAAAATAAAAAGAAGTTCATGTACCATCTTACTTTTGACTTTGGCAGCCTTTGTACATTTTGCAAATATTTATTAGTAAACTCATGTGTGATACTAACGAAGAACAAGAAATTAATGGATATTAATTCTACCAGATAAATATTCATTTCTAAAAATACCAAGCTGGGCATTATTTGAATAAAATGTTTGAAAAATGATTATTTAAATAATGTATCATCTTATTTGACTTGATATTATTCTGAAATAATTCTACGTTAGTTTATTTAAACAAGCAAAAATTTTTTTTTTGAATTATTTGATTATTTAGTTATCGAATAATTTCTCAAATAATTTTTTATTCTATTGTATAAATTTTACCTTCTGTTAGGATTAAGTATTATTTAATTTCGATGAATTAACTCAAATATTAACAAAAATATTTGCAAATGATATATTTGATTTGGACTCGACATAAAGACTCTTTTGAAATAATTTTTTCAATAAAAATAATAAATTAGCTGAAATTTGTTGTTTTAAATTGTTATTTTTTTATCTTTATTTCAAAAAAAAATTTGTCCAACCTTGAGAAATACTTTATATGACTCATATGTCCGAATGATTCACTATAGTCTGAGATTTTAGAGGAATAGTTAGTTGCATCGGACTGTTCACGTCTTGTTGCTCCTTGATCACTTCTTCCTCAAAATTATGCAAAGACTCGTTACAGTATTCTTGGCCACAAATTTTACACGCTTCGAAATGCGGCTTAATAGAGTTCCGTAATTTCTGAAAGACAAAGTAGGCAAATTATGGGAGGGGGGGGGCAATGGCGCGTGGAATGAAATTTTAATCACTGGCTCGCGCTTGGGTTCGCGTTATCGTACCTCCGCACAAGTGTTGCCGTTGGCTCTGATGAACTCATAGATAGCGAAAGCGGGAATGCAAATGAGCGAAAGAGAAGCTATTCCCCAACCGATCGCTTCTGCCCACCATGGATACTTGTACTTGTGGTAGGTCGGTGGCACATAATCAATTAAGCTGAATATCCACACAGCCTGAAACAGCGATTTATTGAAATATAGTACGCAGTCGACCGCGATGATCAGTTTTCATACAATGTCAAATTATACATATATTACACGTATATATAGATTTATATATAAATATGTATTTAAATAATTTATATAATGTATGTATATATATATAAAAGTTTATATAATGTATATAAATATAGTTTACATAATGTGTATATAAATATAGTTTACATATATATATCTATAAAAAATATGTACAAAATTATTTCGAGTTAAAATTACAAGTATTTAAAGTTATTATAGTTATATTCCTTTTCTGAATATTTTTTTAAGTAATTTTTTCTAGTTGACATCGTTATAATTAAAATGTACGTGTAAGACATTTTAAAATAAAATGAACAATTGAACATTTTGAAAGTAGAAGCTTCAAATTTTAAAATACGAATCCAAATTTATTATTGTAAGATTTGTTTTTATAAAATTATAACTCTTTCAATATTTAGATGTCTGAATATTGTCATTGCATAGATATAAAGTGTTTTAAATAGTTTTTTAATCGTGTTATACAAGGGAACACAATTTCCTGATCATGTTATACAAGTATTGCGTTACGATTTTGCATCTAGGTACAACAAATTATACAAATATTATATGTACATATTCCATACTGTAAAGAAAGATATTTGATTTATAAGTATACACTATCAAATATTATTAAAGTTTCATCATATTTTTATTAATTTTTATATTCATATTGTATCTCATATCTTCGATAATTATATTTATTCATAATTCTATAATTATTTTTAATAAGAATAGAATAATTAGAACGGGATTTTTCTTTTTATTATCGTCATATTGCATAGAAATATATTTACACACTGTTTGTAGTAATATTTCCTCCTACGACTGTATTATATGACAATATTATATATTATATATTATATGATAAAATATATGATATATTTTATTATAATTATTTATGATTAATTATAATATCATTATAAAATAATGATATATATTATATAATAAAAGGTTGATTAGATAAATGAAGATTAGTAATTTAGTATTAAACAATTATATGTATTGTTGGAAAATTTATTTTCTGTAACATATCTCATAAAATTTTATTATTAATTAAAATTTTGATAAAATAAAACTTTCTTTGGTACATGCACAAAACTGTTCTTAATAATAAACGTTGAGAAATTTATTTATTTTTTATAAAATATAATTAATGATTTTGTTTTTGAAATTATCTTCATGTAAAATAGCTTAATCATTATGAAAAATACTGTAATGTTATTTTTTTTCTGACTCTGTCCCAAGAAAACATATAAAATTGTTTTCAATATTCAGTCATAAATTGTCAATATCTATATAATTGGCAAAATTTTATTAATATAATATTAACTAAATTAATTTAATTGATTTAATACCTACTGATTGTACAAATATTTCTTTTGATTAGTTTTATAAAATTATTTGATAAGGTGTCTACGAATAATAAAAAGAAAATCGATATAAAGTAGTAGATATAAAGAAATTTGATACGAATGACAAATGTTCGTTTTTGTAATCATATTTCTTACTTTTATTTCAAAATTGATTCTATTTTTAAGATTTATTTTTTTTGCGATAACTTGTTCGGATAAATTTGTTTATTTATCGGATAAAGTTGTTTATTTATTTTGAAAAACGTATGATTAACTTTACCATGATAAGAAGAGGTGCAGCGATAAGCCAACAAAAGCAGAAGTACGAGGATGGTACGCGTCCAGTCATTTCTTTCACGTTGTTACACAGCCGTCTTACGCCATAACACCAGGATATTGCAATTATTTCGAAGAAAGCGAGAAACATTATCGATATCGAGGCAGCATAGTGATCTATCAATTGAAAAAAGTAAATGCCACCCTGAAAACAAAAATAATATAGAGAATTTCATTAATATGTGTGTGGAGCAAACTATGTTTAACTTATATTATATGATGTTTAAATTATTAGAATAATTTGTAATTGGACATAGGATTGGCCTTACAATTAGTTAAATATTTTCTATATGTAATTTCTTGAAAATGATCTACAATATTTAATTATATTTCCAAATTAATTATTCAGTTAAAATTTATACAATATTTATATAACAAAATATAACATTTATATAATATTTAAAAATATAGATTTCATAATAAAAATACATATACAATTTTTAGAATTAGATTGTTTAATTCGTCAATATATACTATAAAATATTCTTAATATAATTATTCAAAATATATATTCAATAATAAATTTTTATTTATATCACTAATATGTATTTATTATCATGCAGCATATAAATTTATTAATGAATAATAAGAACACAATAAATATTTATACATGCAATATGATCAAATAGTAATACATTATTTGAGATCTTTTCATTCTTATAATAGAATGGTATTTAGAGAAATATCATTACCACTATTATATGCAAAATTTTAAAATCAGCTACACCTATTAATTACAAATTAAATATTACTTTACTCTGATAAAGCATCTTACCTGTGAGATATTAGGCAGACCAAATAGAAAGGATATAATACATATTAAAAGTACTAAAATTTCATGACACACGAGATGACGTTTCACCCATTTTGGAAAACCATCTTGTATCGATGTTACAACTACTTCCACTATTGTAAACTGAAATTATCATGAAACAGAAAAATTATAATATATAAAAAGTAAAATTATTCGGTATCGATCTATTTGAACTTTGTATTGATTCTTCACATTGTATTAATTAAACAAGTGATTCACATACATATTAATCGAGATTGTTGCGTACCTGACTATTCGAAGAAAGGCAGACTAGCATAAAGAAAAATAACACGGCCCACACTTGTGATGCTGGCATC
Organism: Melipona beecheii; assembly: GCA_032399605.1. NCBI lineage: Eukaryota > Metazoa > Arthropoda > Insecta > Hymenoptera > Apidae > Melipona > Melipona beecheii. Next base: position 2,069,177 of record JAUCMO010000082.1, on the reverse strand, counting down.
TTGGCTAACGCTTGCGAGTAAAGAACGAATACGAGGCCAGGTCCTTGAACGGAAATTATGATTTGTCTATAAAATTGTAGGAGAAGTTAAACTGACATTGATTGACACCATTCAGACAAAAAAATATAGAATATTTTTATTATGTTGAATAAAATATTTATTTATTTAGTAATATATTTATTTTTATTAAAAAGAAAACTTTTTAACATTATATGTTTTGAAATGATGTATTCAATTATTATTATTGCAGAAAATAGATAATAAATACCTTAGTATTACTATATTTAAAATATTTATTTATATCAATAAGGTAAATCATTTTAATGTAACAAAGAAATTGAAATTATAATTTACTAAGTAAGAGATAAATAGTTTTACGTACCATCTGTTAAAACATCTTTGACAGACATATTTTGTTCAAGAGCGATGTTGCCAATGGTTGCAAATGAAAATATTCCAACGAGCAGGCTGCTGAACGCATTTATAAAAGAAACAACAATGCTGTCTACTAAGATGTTGTTATGAAACTTATTGTAACTTGCGAAACATATCATCGAACCAAACGCTATGCCCATAGAATTGAAAACTTGAGCGGCTGCATAGATCCAAACCTAGACATAATGCGAAAATTTAGTAATTTTAAAATAAATATAATTTTACGACATATGAATCAATAGTTTCTTTCAACTTCTAAGAAACGATATTGTAATAAAAATAAAAAAATTAGATACTTACAACAATAAACAAATAATATCTAACGGAAACGGATAATTTAATATAAATACTTTTAATAGTTTTCATTATTTTGTTAGAGATATTTCTGTCATTCTTAAAATACGACATTCAAATGAAGGAATCGCTAAATTTTCAAGAAATTGCTGAACTTTGTTATAACTATGTAAAAAAAAATCTTATAATCTACTTAAATGCATTTTGAAGACCAAAACCTGTATTCGTAGCTTCATAAGTTGATTTTTATTTACTTTACAAGAATAAATATTTTTTTATTTGAATCAAAACTTTGAATAAAAAATTATATAAAATTAAATAACATTATGGAAGCACTTTTTTTACACGATTTAAATTATCATAAATTTGAAGATTGAACCCACTTTTATTTTCTAAAGATTAATGTACGACTTTAAAAGAAAATTAGTTAATATAAGAACTAGAATTATATTACTTAGAAAAATCAAAATTGTATTTTGTATATGTGTATTTTTATGATTTTTTAATTTTATATTACGTATTTATGTGTAATAATAAATATTTAAGTACAAAATAATAAAATTGTAATATAAAAAAACATTATATTATTATCTAATTTAGTTAATATTTGTGTCAAAACATTTTTTCTAATTAATGATTAGTAAGATAATAAATACAAATTAGAATGTTAATGGCGATAGAAATCTTTAATTTAAAATATGTAAATGAAGATTTTTTTGCATTTATAGATAATTTGAAAGTATAAAATTGTACAGAATGTACAGCATACGAAAAAATGTCTATAATATAGAGTGTGTAAAATATATAAAATGTCTAAAATATACAAAATATATAAAATATTCATATTACAAAATATAAAATATTTATATTGTTTTCTATAATATTTGATATGTAATATCGAGGTTTTATATTTTTAATTTTTAAACATATGAATTTGCATAAAAATCCGCACTTCATTCAGGTTAAAATAACTCGGATCTTACGTACTTGATCAAATGATAGAGTATGTATCATTAGAGAACAAAGAAAGAGTTCTTAGATTACCTTTGAATTGCGAAGTAGTTCCCAACTGGGATGAAAAAAATATTGTAGACCCTTGTCAGCACCTTCAAGGGTAACAGATCGCATGAGGAAGATGACGATTAAAAGAAATGGCAGAGTCGCGGTCAGGTATCTCACTTGTGCCAATGATTTTATCGACTTCCAAACGGAGAAATATACCATAATCCAGGCAGTAATTAGACAAGCAACAAGCTCCCATCTTAAGGCCCCTGAATCTTCGATTCCATTACTAATTTGGAGTACTTTGTTGCTAAATTGCCAGATAATAAGACAAGAAAATAAATAAATATTTATAATTAATAATAAATTCTAATTTAATTAGTTATAATTAAATACTATAAGCAATTTAATCCTCATCCGTCCCTCATTTTTTGAACTTAATTTGTCCTTTGCTGTCAAATAGTAAACAATTAATAAGGATTAATAATAAAAAGTATAAATAAATTTGCAGATCCTTGATGATAAGTAATATAAATTTCACACAATTTAAGATTCTACTCTAACGTATAAGTGTTTAATTTCACATCGTGAGTTAGTTTTATTTAACGTTATGATTTTTTTTTTATATTTCCATTTCGTATAACTATATTTAAAACTATAAATGCTTATACACATCTTTCAAAAGATAGTACATTGAATGTATAATTGCAATAATTAGAAAGCAAGGTATTACCTTACTCTTTAAAATTAAAACGAATATTTGCAACTTTGGCGGTATATGTTATCAAAAATATCAAAAATATATGTTATATATCAAAAAAATAGACTTTACGTATAATTTTATAAAAAAAATTGTGTCAAATTGACACAAGGGACGGGTGAAACTTTTTTGAAACTTTAAAATTCAAAATGCACGATTGACAACTGAGTGATAATTAAGGAAATATTCTACTCGAAAAATATAAAAATAATTATTATACTCGAAAAATTCTTCAGCCGGCGTTCTAGAAACGTTTGGTTTTGTCCTATTATCGATGGCATTAGGTAACCAGCATGCCATAGTATTCCATGAATTGTCGCAATCGGACCACGGTTGCTTTGCTCTGAACGCCGCAAAGAAATAATAAATGGCGTAGGCTATTATCACATTATGGTAGGTCGACATCAAAAATGATATTACTACCGAAGATAAGCCAGCTCCTGTTAAGAAAAAAGATCAATTAGTTTTCATTTATTATTAAAGAATTAATGAATGATAATTGTGATACTTGCAATGGAAGGAATATATGAGTAAAATATTTTTCTATCATTTAACAATAAAATCAGTAATTGAAACTAGTAATTGAAATTATCAATTTGTAATTTTTTTTATAAAAATTTTCTAGATGTAGTACTCGTATTCTTTATTTTAGAGTTTCGATTCTTCATTTTATTCTAAACTTTTTTCTATCTTTTATACTTAAATTTTCCTGATACAGGTTTTATACTTTACTCGTCGATAAATCTAGTTAAATTAACTATTGACGACTAAAGTATAAAAAATATTAAAATGTAAAGAATAGAAAAAAGTTTATGGTGCAATACAAAACACAAGCGTTGACTTATATTTTTTAAACTTATTCAAATCTTCAAAAATTTCAAAAATTCTAAATCTATAAATCTATAAAATTTCTATAAAAAATTGAAAAAAATTACAAACTGATTATTTTGATGGTTCAAATTAATATTTGAAAAAACTAGGTTGTTATCGATTCTTTTAGTTTCAAAAGAAATTAAAGATAGATAAGATTAATGTGTGTGTGTGTGTGTATACATAATTCTAAACACAGTATTCGAGTATCTATGCTATTGTACGAGTATCTATCTTTTGCTATTAAGAACTTTCAAATTGTTAAGTATTTAGTCAAATACTTTAAAAAATGATACAAATAATGACTACTAAAAAAAACCATTAATGAACCAAAAATTAAAAAATAAAATACAATTTTGTTGAACAAATTTTGAATAGATTATAAATGTCAAATACATTTATAATATTTCAATAATTTATTTTGTTTTTAAATAATAATTAATTTAAAATATTAACGAGCATCTCAAAAAAGCTGATTGCTTAAATTTATTATAAAACATAAATTTTTTAGTTTTTTTAAATAAATGATAAATTAATATTTTAGATCTACCGACTTTTATATAATAATAATTATTGTAATATATTGATCAATATAATATGCACTCTTAATAAGTGTTACATTTCTGAAATTAATAAATTGTTAATTTGTTTTATAGAATTTTAATATACCTTTAAATAAGGGACAAATTTGGCCGAGAGCACCGATCGGTCCTCGTCGTGTGAATTGTCCAATACTAAGTTCCATGTACAATAATGGTATTCCACATACAATAAGTATTAAAAAATAAGGTACCAAAAACACACCTGAAAAATAGTATAAAAAGTGTAATTTAATTGTAATCGATTAAGATACTTAAAAATAATTTCAATATGGTAACTTATAAGAATGTGTATTTTTTATAGCACATATATTATTTTTTGATGAGCTATGTAATATATGACTAATTTTTTGCAGGTAAATATGTAAAGAATATATGAAAATTTTGCTTTGTAGTATATACAGCATCTCATTTTCAAATATTAAGCTGGATTTAAAGAAACGTCATTAACTTAGGAGACATCTTAATTTTAATATTGCGAAATCATATTTAATTTAAAAAATTTTTCTATAACGCGTCAACTTAACAAATAAATAACGACTTTAATTTCAGTTTCGGATGCTCTTGTTTATTATCATCGTGTAATGTAAATCGTATCCTAAAATTAAAAAATGGTCATGTCGGACTCTTCCCAAAATCGTTGGATCTAATAAGATCTGACTTTTATAAAGATATTTTAAAAGTAAATTTATTAAGAAAAATATATAACTTTTGAATGATTGAAAATAAAAGATATCAATAAATAATGATACGAAGAGAATATTTAAACATCAACTTTAAAAAGCAAACAGCGTAGTACTAATATGGCATTAGTACTAATATTGATACCTTCAAGAATATTAATTTCATTTATAAAATACTTCATCATTTTTTCCTTTAAATTTAGCAAGAGAAACTTAATTTTTAATAAAATTAATTTTTTGATATTAATATTTTTAATCATTTATTATTTATTGTCATTTATTTGTTTTGCTCTATTCAACAAATTTTATAAATTTTAAAATCTAATTTCAAACTATTAGTTATTTCAAGCTATTCAAGATATTAAAATTAAAATATTTTCTAAATTAATGCTCTGTGAGTAGAAAAATGAAAAATTTTTTACATCGATATATTAAAAAAGATATAATTAATCTTATTTGGAAAAACGAAGTTCACTTTCATATATCCCCTATACGTTCATTTGAACTATTCAATCCAGATCACACGCCAGTTAATTTATATTTAAATTATTTTTTATGTTCTATATAAATAATATTTATTTTTACAATACAGAAAAAATAGCAGTTTCTCTATTCTTTTTAATTAAAAATTTTTGAACACGATTTACATCAAAATCATGCAAAAATTTAAGCCAAATTTTAGCTAAAGCATAATTTTAAGCCAAACTTTACAAACGAGATAAAACATTTATGAGATTAAAAATTTATGAATTCACCCAACAGTTAAATTTTAACATTTTTTATATTTTATATCAATAGTTAACTGAAAACGATTTTAAATTGTAAATTTATTTCGAGTCAAGAGAAAATACTGGTAAAATTATATTGAAACATATGTAACTCTACATTCCGTAAAATCTAGATATATAAAATTGTTTATTAATTGCTATAATTCACGACTCAGCATTCCTATAGATAAGGAATAAACGTTTTCTCTTTTAATCCCTTTATACGTTCGTCGAATAAAAACATTGTTAAATCTGCGTATAATGTGAATTTATTAAAGGTTGCATTAAACACGACTCGTACGTAATAGTACTCGTCGTTAATCGTCGTTCTGTGGGTAGTAACAAGGTCACTGGATGTAACTCTTTATTCGTAATAAACGGTGATCACAGTTCCGTGGATTACGACTTAATTTGGGAACAAGTATTTAGTTCGGCCAAATTGCTGAAATGCGTTATTGTTTTTTTCACAACAGGTTATACATGTACAAGCTTTGTTTTCAAACAGTGTTATACGAATACTCATATTTTGTATTAATTGGCTTCATAATTGCGAGCTCATGTCGCGTGACACTACGATTTTTCGAGTTAAGCAAATTTATTCGTTTCCTCTCCTCAACGAGTGTCATACGAACGTAAGTACTTTTCTGTCTTAATATCAACAAATGTTGCTCGTGCAATTGATTAGGAACTAAAAAAGTTAGAAATGACTAAATTTTTTTAATTGAAATCAAAATTAAATTTGAATTAAATTCAGAGCAAAATTAATGTAATCGACAAGTTCATCACACGACTTAAGTTAAGTTTTTGCCTTCTTAAATAATAGTGATATTAAATACTATTAAATTAATACTATTACAATCTATAATTTTAATTTTATTATATATATAATATTATATATTATTATGGTAATTATATTAATTTTATTATATTATATTATATTGTTATAGTAATATGATATTTTAATATCATTATACTATATATAATTATAATATATATTGTTACATATGAATAATATTTTGATCACAAATCTTAGTTGAAGTTTTTATTAAATGATTAGTGCTTCTTCTTGAAAAATTATTACCTTAGCAATACTAAATACTTTTAAGGTAATTATTTATATTATTCACAAACCAATTACAGTCATACGTTATTCTCTATATCTCTATTTAGAAATATTTTACTTCAAAAACAACTTTAGTCATGAAATTCATAAGTTGATGACAGTTTTTTTGTAATATGACAAATAACATTCAGAGCAATTATATAAAGAACTGAAAAAAACAAAGACACTAAAATATATAGTTTTTTTAAAAGGAAATAAGACAAACATTATTTTCGTTATTTGTAATTTTCTATATTGATTTGTTTTTCGTTCTAGTTTTTCAAGTTCGAATTTTTCTCATTTAGTCTTGATGAGAAAAAATGCTTTATAATAAATTCGAACTAATAAAATAATGATAACTTTTAATATCTGTTGCAAAAATTCGAATTCATCCACTATAACGACTATTATTTCCGGTTAAATCATTGAAATAATTCGTGCCGCATCAGTGCGCCTCACGCATATGTAAATTAATTCTACGAATGTTGTTTCGTCCTGGTCGAACAAATCAGACAGCATTCTCTCATCTGAATTTGTGATTTATGGTGTAATTTAACAAGATAACTAATTCGACGAATATTGTAATTTTACAATAATGTTTTTTGTAATTCTTTTTCTTCACTTTTGACTTTTAAAAGAATTTTTAAAACTATTTTTTGCACTTCTGTTCATTCCATTAGTTAACATTCTTTTTTCGTTTCTAATTAATTTATTTAATAAATAATATCACAAGTTTCACTATTTTATATTTTGATTAGAAGTAGCTGTATGAATGTGAGAACTTAGTACGTATGTATCTCTTTAAATAGAAGTGATAACGTTAATTTTTGCGGAGTTCTCGTTCCTTCCTTTCAGCATGGATTTCCCCACGAAAACGTAAATGAACACCAGTCGCACAAATACGCCACGAGTCTCATGCAAATCAGAGTACTCTATCTCATGTTCTATGAATCTTCGTTTCAGTCAATGCTTTTTCAAAGGCGGTTTTTATAAATCTTTTTAAGAAAATAAAATATATATATAATAAACAAGCATAATTTTGTAATAAATTAAAACTGGTATATTTTTTCATTTTTATTGGGTTTTTATTGGGAAGTGTTATATACTACGACTTATTGTAGATGAAGAAGTAAATCTTACTTTACAAATTTACTTGAAAATTACGTATTTATTTATTCCTTTTATTTCTGTTTTATCTATCATTGTACTAAGTCATTTATTTATGACAATTATTAATTCCTATTATATTCTTTTTAATATATCAATTATATTTACATCTAATATGATAAAATCTAAAAATATTCTTTTTCTATGCTTGAATTGTGAATTTTAAAATGAATATAAACAATTATCATTATTTCATTTTTTATCATTTATACTAAAAGTAATACATATATATATATTACTTTTAATTACATACAAAATGATAAAAAATGAAATAATGATAATTGTTTGTATTTATTTATAAATTCACAATTTAATATCGAAAAGAAACAATTTATTTTAATTTTTTAATTTTAGATTAATTCAATCTTTAACTTCTTAATTTTTAATTAATTTGATTTGGCAATTGTATAGTGATATACATCAACATTTGGACATCATGATATTCGAGAAATTATTATACTTTATTATAATAGAATAAAAATGATTTTATAATATTTTAGTCCATTGAAATATTCATCATTCAGTATATTATTTTTCGTATTATATTTTACAATTTAATAAAATTCAAATATAATTCTACAGAATTCATGACTATCGGTCGTAAAGGAAGATATAATATCATTGAACAGTTTTACCCCTAAATAATTTTAAATTTATGTTTTGGGTCATTAACATAGTAAAATATCAAACTAAACCATATATTCATTCATTATACTTTTTACTTCACCTTTTAGTAAAATTTTTACATCGTTTACTTTTTTTTTTAGTAAACTTTCCTTTAAGATAATACAATTCTCAAACAAGTACATTTCATTTTTTATAGTTGAATACTTTATATTTTAAATTCTCAATCGTAAGTTAAATTGAATTTTTGTTATGAAAATTTGGGCGTTGAATTTTTTATAATTATTAACAAAGAATCTTTTTATTATAATAAAGCAAAATAAAAATTATAAATCAAAATATTCAATAGTAATCTCTTGAAAATTGCATCCAAACAACAATTATTGTACCAGTTAATCATTATATGTACACTAAATTCACTATGATTCGAAGAATTCGAACATTTTCATGTACAAAATTCAACATATAAATAATTACATTTTAATAAATCTCCTTTAATCGAAAGCATAGCATTTAAATTATAAATTGTTATTATATATATATAATTTATTTTTTCGTTTTGCTTTGCAAGGACAATACATGTGATAATTAAACGAATCTTTCAGTCAGAATCGATTGCGGTTTGTTATTGAAGCGAGCATGTTAGTTGGCCAGGCTGAAATCAAACCGTGCCACACTCTGATTTTCCGGTCATCCAATTTAACGAATGGTTGGTCGAAATGATACTTGACCGATTATTTCCACCGGTGTCATTGAAATCATTTGCGATGTTCGCTGGTTTAGCTACGTTCCGGCAAGGTCATGTATCAAGTTCCGCGAGTGAATTGCTCCATGTCCGGATTTCGTCGAGATGGTCTCAGACTTTGAAAATTACCGGTAACAAGATACGCACTCGTGTTACGGCTTGCCGAACCGAGAGAATGTATGTCCTTGTTCTGAATATGTCCGGTATAATGTCGTGCCAAGAGGGGTGTTACAGAAAAATGACCGCGAAACGCCCTTGACAACTGACATTCAGACCATCCAGAGATATGAATAAACAGAAATGTAAGACTTTGGTATTTATTTTCATACTATTTTATATATTTAGCGAAAAATGTTTTATTGAAAGTAAATAAAAAAAATCAATTAATAAAGAACTATTTTTGTCATAGACAAAATTTCTGTATTTTTAATTTTATACTCTTTGTTAGTGTAAATTTAGATACACTTACTTTAGTATATCCATGCTAAAACTTAGTTTAAAACTCTTATTACTATTCAGACACCATGGAAGATTATTTTTCTATGTATTTGTTCATGATGTTCATAACGTTTATGGTGTTATTGAATTCATTGTTCTAATTAGTGGAAATATGAGTTTTATTTATATAATTCACATAATTAAAAAAATAGCAATAAACTACATACATAAGAAAAGTTTGAAAAAAATTTGAATAACAATATCACGTTAGATTTATATCAATTTTTAGATATGAAATACTATATATGTAGTGAAGAGCATAACTGAATTAATAACAATGAAAAATTGTCAATATTTTAAATTGTTATAACTTCATAAAAGAAAATTGATCTCATTTTAAAGCGTAAAGCTTTTACTTTGACAATTCTAGAATTTGTTCTTTTAAAAGATATTTTCACATCATTTCGAGGAAAGTAAGTAAAAATATTTTTTCTCTCAAAAATTTTAAAAATTCAAGCGCTTCTATAGACATTAACAAATTTTTTTCATAATTAAATCCGGTATGATTTTAAAAATTGTATATGTTTATAATGATTCTTTAAAATTTGCTATATGATTTCGTTCACCATTTTATTGAATTTTAATTATTAGATATTACATTAGTCTTTTAACTTTAATGTTTAAAATTCAATAAAACGCTGAAAGAAAAATCGTATAGCAAAAATTTTAATGGATTGTTGTAAAGAGAAAGATTAATTTTCAAGACCATGGATCTAGTGAAAAAAAATTTTTCGATGTTACAATTTTCAAGAGTAAAAATATCGCTTAACTTTTCCACACACTATATGATGTAAAAAAAATTTGTTAACTCATGACTATCAAAACAGAAATTTCACGTGTATACAGTGTATATTTTTAGTGTATATTGAAATAATTTTAGTATATATAGAAATTTTCAGCGTGTGTATGTGTATACATATATATATATATATATATATATATAAGATAAATCAAATAATGGTAAAATTTAAACTTAAAAAAAATTCCAATAATTAAAGTCATATTAATTTCATGTAAAAAAAATATATATATATTTTATTTTAACATTGAAGTTTTTCGTAAGTTTAAATTTTGTCATTATTTGATAATTATTGCTTCTAATGTAAAAAATTATATGCTCCAAATAAAATTTATGTTTCGCATAATTAGAATAATCGTTTACAAATATATAGAACAATATACGTATCGAACAATAAATGTATAAAACTTGAAATACTATCCGAATATTAATATGAATCACTGTATCTATTAAATATTTCATTCTCTTTAGGTTTCAACTCAATTGCAATGCTATCAAGATGTGCTGGGATGATTTATTTTATTGTAATAATATAAAATTCTAAATTAATACATATTTTTATTACAAAATATTAAGTATGCAGAATATTTTACTTAATATTATCACTGTAATTTATGTCATTGTTATTACTATATAATAATTGTTATTACTAATAAAATTACTATAATGAAAAATGTCATAACGAAAAACAAATACTTTCTGATGATATTAACTTTTTGTCTACTATGGATCTGTAAAGATAATATGAAAGTCAACTTTTTTTTTATTAGAATCATATACTTTTTAATACAAAATAGTTGTAATTCATCATTGTATATAAAAAAATTATTAGCTTAAGAGATTTTTTAACTTAATTAACATTTTAACTTAATTTTGTATAACACATCATATGGAAAGCAAAGATAATATAACCATTTTAATACTGTTATGTTGACCTTCATAAATCATTTACACGTCCAACCATAAAAAGATTAATAACATTGGAACACATACATCTCGAAATTATTCGTTTCTCATTTTAACATTTTTCGCTGCGGATAATGATAATGACAAAAATTAAAATGGTAATATCAAATGAGTATCATAAAGATTTACTACAAATATAAAAAAGACTTGAATAATTTTGTATCGATTAGTAAAGTAAATCGATTTACCTGTTTAACCTCTCAATTTAATCAAAATGAAACTTTTATATAATTTTGTAAAAGTGTAAAAGAACGTATTTGTTTGTTTATGATTACTACTAGTATATTATATTCGAAAATTTATAAAACTATAAAATACTAAAAATTAGGATGAACTATAGCATATAAAAATTTGGCAAGATTAAAAATATAACTAAAAATACTTGTCACATTTTTTGTGCAATGATGAGTATATGAGTGCTTTTAAATTGATATACAACAAAATTGATTACATTTTTTTTATATTATATGAAAACGTTATTAAACTCGTTTTACAAGTAACTCAAAGTATTTATAATATGGAAATTTTGTAACATTACATTTATTGAATACAGTTTTGAAATTTTACTGTTTCATATATTAAATCTATTAAGAGTTGGAGAAAACTTTTTCATTTTTATATTTCAAATTTCATTTTATATGATATCAAACACGATTATCTATGCTTACCTATGCTACTCATTTAATTTGAAAATTTTTTTAAATTTAAAAAATATTTATAATCCGGTTATTACGGATAAATTATAATAATCTAAAAAAAGAAAGCTACTTTTATTTATTCGAACAGTATGAATATCTACTTGTTATTCTGCTTAAGAATTTAATAGGATAAGATTATACGAAAATGTAAATAATACATTCTTAATACCATTTCTGCTGCAATAAATGCTTAATGCGAGTTTTAAATTAAACGTTTGGGATCTTTATCATCATGATGTAAAATATGCGATATCTCGAGTATTAATATTTCGCCTCTGCGCAAAAAGAAAGTTACATACTGAAGGAAAATAATGTTGATTAAATTACATCTTTTTTCTTATATTACAAATTCTTTATACTCTCTTATATATTAGAAAAGCTATTGCTGATTAATGAGATTTTACTAGAATGAACAATTTACAAGAATTAGACAATTTTTCTTAGACTATTATGTGATACTGAAAATTCATGTTATATAATATATTAGTTTAAAATTTTTTTATAATTCATTTTTCGGTTAATACAATACGTTTCATACCAGCAATAATAAACACGTATTCTTATCACTGATACACTAATCATAACAGACGTATACGTGTCACAATTTAGCACGTACAAATTTGTTTTAAACTATCTGCTTGAAGTGCTGTCGCGAGAATGTACGCAACTAAAGCGTATTTCCTACGTATCATGTAGATTATGAGAAATGCAATTAAATTCATATTATTTATATTTCATTTGCTTTATTTTGGTGTTTACTTGAGTTTTCATTGCTATTTAAAAATTAAAATTACAAACTATATTGATGGATTTCAGCTTCTCAGTAAAAGTGAAATTTTCTTGAAGAGAGAGAAAACTTGTTATTCTCTGAAGTGAAATTATGTAAACGTATGCAGACACTCACCACCGCCACTTTTGTAGCATAGGTAAGGAAACCTCCAAACATTCCCGAGACCAACAGAGTAACCAATACAAGCAAGGACAAATTGAACTTTGTTCGCCCACTGTGGTCGTCTTGATTGCTTGTAGTCCCCAGGGTCTTGAGCGTCATCTTCAGCATCGTCGAAGCTGGTACATACGGACAAATCATCCTCGAATGATCTGAAATCGAATTGATTTCTATAAATACAGTTAATATTCAAAAATACAAATTGCATAAAATTTTAGAATGAAATAAAGTAATAAAATAATTTTAAATTGATAGATAGAAAATTGCATAGGATGCTTGCAATATAAAAAATTAGTAAAATATCTAAAATATGGTAAAATAATTCTCTACCGAAATTCTACTGTTTTAATTATACTGGTAATTGCTATTAAAAATGTAATTAAAATTTTTGTATGGTCTATTTTAAATTCTTATTCTTAATATACAGAATATACATTCTGTTATCATTGAAATAAATCATATTCTAATTTACATTAATTCTACGTCGCACTAATGAGCTGTCCCATTTATATATGCATCATCTAAAATATCAAAACAGTCCGAGCATTCGGCATAAATTAGATATTGGAAGAATTAGATATTAGAAGAACGATCAATTATAGAATAACAACAGAACATATTGTAATGAACGACATTATGCAAGTCATTGCATATTTATCAAGCTTCTAATGCATGTTCTGTTTACCGATCTGAAGATGGCACAACTTTTATCAAAAATGTCATGCATAATATCTATAGACACCATATTTTACTAACATTCGTAAACAGAAACAACAAAGTGCACGTCACATTTAGAAATTCTTCTTTTCTATGTTCTTCTAAATACTTACGAAACTTACGACAAACCGGTTATCTTTCGCCGTCGTTTTTTTTTCCAAGGAATTTTCCAAGGTTTTTTTCATCCTAAATTAATCGGAAAATTTATATTTGATTTATCATAATCGCTAGGAGAACGTGAAAAATTTATCGCGCGCTCATCTTGATGAACGTCAACGAAAAAAAAAAAAACAGAAAATCGAGCTGTAAGGGGCTCTTATTATGATTAACGATCGTGCGAAACAGGGGTACCTATAACTGTAGCAATGAACAACCTTGATACCCGAGTGTTACATAAGTTGCAAGAATGAAGAAGAATTTTTACGAGTTCAACGCGTCCATGGTACTCGACATCGGTAGATGCAAAAACGATGTCGCACCACGATGGTAAGAGTTATGGCAATTGACTAAACTCGATAATAAATATGACACACCTGTGTAAATTCTCCGGGTGTTTCGCAATGTGTAAAAAAACAATGCGTAAATGGTTATCGGATCTATACGAAAATAATAATAAATTATTCCACATATGCGTGTACATATGTCATAACTAAATTTCAAACGAAGACACAACATCCATTGCAGCGTTTTGTTTGCAAGTGTATTAACAACTATAGAAACAACTGTCGCAAAATAGAATTCTAAATTTTCACCTTTTTATGTGGAATGGAATTGCAAGTTCGCCAGACATGATAATGAATTGAATTAACAATGTACATTTAGAATGCAAATCTGTGAATATTGGTGAACAGAATTATATAATTACAGGAGCAGAACTAGCTTGTTATACTTTTGAAAAATATAACACGACAAAGCAAATTTATTTCAGAAGGAATAATAACGTTTAAATATTGATTGTAAAATAATTAACGATTGCATAATGATTTAAATTAACTCTTAAAAAGAGCCTACGAATCCGTATATTTTGTTATTCATACGTCCTGTCCATACAATAAATTTTAACGACATATAAATCAAAAGAAAAAATTAATATTTAGTTAGCGTATCACGGTAATTAAATACATTTATCTAAGGATTGTGGATGACATAACCGAAATTGGAATCAATCGATTTATGATACGTAATCCTGTTATCACATGTTTAAATAAACATCTTATTAGTTTAGTAAAATTTGTTTTGGAGCTATGTGGATATAAAGCCAAATATTTGGATTTCAGCTCTAATGAATACCTAATCTAAATCTAATAAAGCTCAATTTTTTATTTTAAAATTTAAATAATATCTATAAATAATTTTTTATACTCCGTACTTGAAATGTATATATTCCGTACAGCTAATGAAAAATTGGAAAAATTGAATTCCAAAATTTTTATAAATTTTATCTAAACGATTTTAACAATGAACTGTAAAAATCAGAACAATTTTAATGAAATAAAGATGTTATGTTAATCAATATTTTAAATGTTATTAATCAAAGTTTATGTTCTATCAATTAACTGACATTCCTCAATATTACAAAGGTAATAAAAAGTACTAACGAACAACTAAATAATACAAAAGTGCAAATTACATTCTAACTTAATTATTAGCTTTAATTCATAAAAATTAACTTTTCGTGAGAATTAAAGCTAAAGTATTTAAACAAAATGTCTTTCGATCAAATTCTTTATATATTAGCTTCGAATTACATTTACTTTTTTTAGTATAGGTAACGTCCCATTTAAAACCTGCTAACTGCAAGTGAAATCAAAATATACAATTAGGCATGTTATTTCGCTTTGAATTCATTACCGCGGCCCATAGAAATTTCGAATGTGGAACAGCAATTACGACTCTTTAAACAGTCCACTCCAATTTCAATGAAGGAAGCCAGGCAGCTACAACAATATACCGTATGAACACCTACTTATAACAAAAGTATGGACTTACATTGTACACCTATTATCCACTTACGTCTCTGGAACAATACGCTGGAATTGCAGTGGCTGGATGACGAGACCACGCTCCATAAGCAATTCGGATGTACGCTGCATCTCTCGCCACCGAAATCTTGACTTAGGAAGCATAACAGCTTGACTTACACTGTCGTAGCATTTTAAACAATTGTCACTAAGATGAGGAAGTTCATTTCGCTATGCTCGTCAAACTTATGCTCGCGTTGCTCATAACGTGTGCGTTTCTAGACAAGTGCTGTTCACTTTTAACTCGAAATGCAATTTCCCAGATACTACTTGTAAATATTTGTTCAACAAAAAGAAGTTTAAATACATAGATAACTGGAACGAGGCTCGTTTATCGGGGAACTATAATATATTGCGCGGAGTTGGAAAAAAGTCTCGTAGGACGGCAGACTTCGATCAACTGAATGTGACTAGTGTATCTATATTTAAAGTATCAAATCTGTCCGAAATAACCAATCAGACCTGCGTTTCTTCCACAGGAATTTATTTTTTACGCGACAAGTGTTACAAACGAACAGAATCAAATTACTGGTCTTACTTTTATGAGATTAGGCAATCACTTCTGTTTATCTTTATCGTTAGGCGACCGATGCGAATCATGCGGCAACTACGAAAAATGATTATTTTCAATATGTCTGTCGAGTTTAATTACTTGAAAATATTTTGATCTCACAACATTATCTATATTATCTATAATAATTGAGTACACTGATTGTGATTCGATTCTTTCAGTATACAGATAAATCATCGAAATGAAATATTTAATGGCTATTGTATATTGTTTTCTACATTGATTGTATTCTATACTTGTGCAATAAAATTTTTACCAACTTTATCGAACATGTCTTTAAAAGTATAAAGTTTTAACGGATTTTGATTAAAATAAACTCACTTCATCGTTAAATTCATTGCTCTGGTCGACTTCATCGGAGTTGCCTTATTACACGAAAAGAAGCAAACAACAATCAATCATCTCCAACTAACATTGCCAATTATCAATTATCACTGAACAACATTACAACTATAGACTAGCTAATAGCAAGATAATAGCTATCTTATCTAACCCCATCAGCCTAGCCTAGTCTTGGCAAGCTAAATCCTTTTCCGGCCAATGAGCAGTAATCCTCGAGTGAAACTTAAGCTCTGGCAAGCGTAAAGGTATCGAACGAAAATCACATGCAGGAAGTCGGAGAAGGAGGAACTACGGGACATGATTCATAGTCCTCTTCTTCCGACACTTCTCTCGCCAAGAGACGCGTACGTTAGATAATGTAGCTCACTTACGGCGGCGGATGTACCATGTTAAGCAGCTCCGACGGTGAAGTGAGAACTCTACGTATCGTGAGTTTCCGGCCATTGGAAGAACCCATGCCGATTGATGCTAGAGAGCGTATAGAGACGGAGTCGGGAAGCGGTCGCACGTGAGTTTGCCCGTTTCCGTCGGAGAACACGATCGATGCCCAGCTGGCCGCCGGTGGATGATACTGATGTTGATGATCATCCATCGTCGGATTAGATTTCACCGATCTCACGCTTGAACAGCGATACCGTCCACCATGCGAGTCGATCCCTCGAACGGACCTAAGTATACCCTGTGGAATGTCTCGATGCAGCCTGATCTCGGTTTGACCGACTTGGTCTCCTGACATCGACTGCTGAAGCCGACAGTACGTTCTCTCGTGGATGCTGCTGATACTGTCGTTTCGAGGGAAGGTTTTCTTTACAGTGCCGTTACAGTGCAGGTTACTCGAGCTCGTAGGGGTAACGATGATCTTTCGAGTGCTCGACTCGGTGGCGCTCAACAAACGACTCCTTCCCTCGGACGGTGAATCCGAATCAACGTCGTGATGTTGATGATGCTGATAGAGCTGATGTCCTATCCTTATCACGTCAGGATCCATATCGTCCGAGGCATTCTCCTCCTCCAGCATCGTGCTCATCTTGCGCACGCAGCTGCTCTGCTTGCCGATCACGCTCTGCAGACGAACACTGTTGCCGTGTGCATTTGTCTTGCCCGCGATCGTGTTGTTGCTGTCGTTGCCGTTGACGCCGCTGTTGCTGTTCATAGTATTCATGATGGCATGGCGATCTAATGGCAGAAAGAGAGAAGAGGAAAGTCACCAACAGAGACAGAAATGACGATCGGAGTCAGTTCAGGTGAGAGAGGGAGGAAAAGACAGAGATAGAATGTGTATAAAAGAGAAAGTGAGAGGGAGAAGAGGGAGAAGAGGGAGAAGAGAGAGAGAGAGAAAGAGAAAGAGAGAGAGAGTTTTCACAGAATACTTGCACGAACTTCCGGTAATTTCACTAATGTAAGAAAACGCAAAAACATTCACGAACAATTCGTCAAGAGATTCGGTCGGATTCAGCTCTTACCTTATACAACTTATACAGCAATGACAAAACTGTTTGAAATTTTTTCGCTCTTCATTCTTATATACCGTGGACAATCACTTCGTGTTTTAAATTTATTATCAATGTTTATGATGATTCATAATTATCAATAACCATTTTAATTATACGAATGTAATTATTTTTATCACACGAGATGAATTCATTTAACACACATTTGTACTCGTAATATAAGTGTATGGAGATGTAGGTATCTACATAAAGCACGACTAATCGCATCGTATTGAAAGTTACTGCAGCGATATCGAAGACCAAATGATAGTTTATGTACAGAGACTTACGTTTTCACATATCACATAACATTCGTAAACGTCGAGTTGAATGAAAACATTGGCTTTGAATTGACATGACGATTCATTCAGAAATAATTCTAGCAGTATGTTTTTTCTTGTAATATGTAATAGCCTTGGTGAGTGTGTAATAAATAGAAAATAAAAATTAAAAAAAACGTACAGTCGATTATTTTGGCGTATAGTATAATTGGTGATAAATCGAACGGAGCAAAAATACCATGAGACGAAGATACGCATACGCTAAGCGAAACGACAATGATCATGTGTTATCGAGCCAATACCTGTCAGATCGAAGAGGGCCTCGACCGGATCAATTGTATTCCAATGAAGTCACTGAGATCCATCGGTGTACAGAGAGCTGATAACAGGGACATGTAACCGTCCACGTGGAACCGTGACGTTTTGTGATTGACAAAAGTTTCAGTGGCCCGTCCAGGGAAGTGAAACACGTCCCAGTGGAACAGTCGCGAAAATCGAAAACGAGTGTTGTTGCGGCTGCACGCGATTACAGTACTTTGACGTCGCGTTACGACGACGTTGTATATGCCAATCGTGCGTCACCAGTCGTAACAAACACATGTATGGCAATCGCGTTTTCAATTGACAGTGCCTTCTTGTGGACACTGCGAGTACTAGTGATATCACAGTTGGGACTCGGACCTAACGCGCCTCTCTCGGAATTATTCGTGTGTCTTCGTCAGACCGATACCCCCACTAGCGATTCAGCATCTTTAAATAATTGAATCGATTAACGCTCTGCACAATCTTTCTCGATGGTCGATGTAATCGATGGATCTTTCAAAGTGCAGCAGATGGGAAGAAAGTCAGTTTGTGAAAGCGGTCATTGGAAGATATGAAGTGCTACTTTACGAATACGATTTGCTAACATCACTGTGAAAGGATTTTAAATATCGTAATCATAATGAAGATATAAGAATAATTGAAGCAAATGCAAATAAAAGACACAAATAAGGTCTTTCAAAATTTTTGTTCTAGTAAAATTTAAGATCGAATAAGATTCTGAGAATTCCATATTTTTTTCAAAAGGATTTATAAAATTGGATTGCGATTTTAATTGATAACCATAGTTCTAAAATAATTTTTATTCGAGAGTATATTTCAAGTTTTACGGTTTCTCTATGATGATTTAATTATTAAAATATTATTATATAATATATAATTTATATATGTATTTTTTTTAAATTGATAAGTAGTATATAATTTCTATATAGTGCATTTACATTATATTATATTATAAAGCATATTTATTATACTATAATTATTAGTACAAAAATTATTTGTAATTCTTGAACGATATTGTTATGTATTATATTATTGTACAAGGATCTTTTTAATAAGGAAACATTGAAATATAAAAACGCATAGAAAAAAATAATAAATAATGTTATTAAAAAAAGATTATAACATCAATCTTCATTGATCGAGCAATACTACTGCCTATAGCTAGACAACCCATTCTACTGCAATCAGTAACTTATACAGCAGTGAAATCAGTCAGACATAAATTAATATGAAAAATATTTGAAAATTATGTAATAGAATTACATAGAAATGTAATAAATTTCGTATTATATAAAAAATATCCAATTATTTATTTGAATATATATATATATATATATATATATATATTCAAATATTTTTATATATAATACTTATATATATATAATATTTTTATATATAATACTTATATATATAATATTTATATATATAATATTTATATATATAATATTTATATATTTATAATTATAATATATATTTCTCCTTAGCACTATTGTTTTTTTTCTAATGTAGTGAAATGTACAGTATGTCATGATTATGTATACGAAGTAAAGGTCTTTAGTATAGAAAGTTAAAAGTCAGGTAAAGTTAAATGATGTAATTTGTGTCATGCTTAATCAGTAGGTAAATCAATGTACAGTGTAATGTGTAATAATACGTAAAGAATTTTAGATTGTCGACTTTGATAAGGAAATAGGTATTTCGTCATTTATTATATTAGTATATTGTACTGTGTTTAATATAGTATATACTATATATATTATATATACTATATTAATATAGTATACTGCAGTATATATTGCTATATATAATATATATAATACTGGTATATTATACTATATAATACATTATAAATACGTTATGCTATACTATATATTATATATATTTAATAATAGTTTAAATTATTTCTCTACGCTATTTACAGTTCATATTTTCTACGTCGTTATAATTTTTATATTTTTTTGAGCTATTAATCATGAAAAACGAAATGATTTGCCGTTCAAATTGCATTTCTTAAGTAATAATTTCCTCATTTAAGAATTCTTTACATTGTTACATGTGAGATTTAATTTTGGCCATTAGGCGAAAACGAATGTAACAATGTTAGAAAATGTTAGATTTCTTGAATTTTCGTCGTTTAAGCCCAAGATTCAAAGTTCAATATGGTGACAAAAAATCGTACATCAGATTTTAGGGACAGTTTTCATTATGACGGGAACGTTTCAATTTTTAAATTCATTATAGAATCAGTTATGAAAAAAAATTTTTTATATACTGTTACAATTAATTACTTTATAACATTTTCGAGAAGAAAAGTATTTTTCCACCTGTTGCGTAATCCAAAAATATCTTAGAATGAAATGAATAATGCATTTTGAAAATAGAAATTTCAAGTTTTAAATTAAACCTAAGTTTATTATTGCAAGATTTTGCTTTATAAAATTGTAACAGTTTAAATATTTAATATCCGAATATTTAGGTGTTCGAATATTGTGAATGTGAGCAACTATACATGTAATAAAACTGTCAATTAAGAAAATTTGTTATCAGTTAATTGCAACATTACTTTTATGAGTGTAATAATGTTTAATAATAGCAATGTGTAATAATATTGACTAAGAACAGCAAGATCAATAACATAAAATTTATTTGCTCATAAAATCGAAAGTACCAATAACTTGTCATATTAGATGTAATGGTTTGATATATTAGTATTTAATAAAATATTGTTAATATTAATATAAAAATGTAAATATTACTATTTATTTGCTTCATACACATATTTTTTTATGTTGGTTTTTCTAAATATGATATTTCAATAATTTCCTCTTTAATTAATAAATTAAATTACAATATCTAAGTTTGACATCAGAATTACTAAAATTTTCTTAAGAGATATTAAAGAGAGAGAAACAGAAAAACTTTATGATACAATGAAGAAATATTTACAAGCTTTTATTTATATTGTTTGCAAAAAATCATTTAAATGGAAAAATCATTTTAATAGTAACAAGTTTTTTATATATGTATAAAAAAAATAAAAAATATTATATAATAAGAAAAGAATGACAATCTTATATATAATTACTTAATCTCTAAATATGTAAAATTAGAAATATGTAAAATTGTAGGTTGAAAAACTATGAAAACTTGTGAAAATAGTTTTATTATATAGTTAATGACACGAGAAAAATGTAAATGATTATTAGATTACAATTAATTATAACTAGCTTCATAATATTATAATAAATCCAAGATAAAAGATGCAATTTTTGTGTTTCGGAAAAATTTTGAACCAAAACACGATAAAAACGTATATTATTTTCTATATAATTGTATTTAAAAATAAATAATTGCATTATAAATAGTAAGAAACTTTTTAAAAATATTTTAAAATATTTTTTATATTTTTGTATTAGCTTAAATATTAGCTGAATATACAACTGTAGAAACTATATGTTATGATTCACTTAATGGAATAAAGAGTTATAATTAAACAGTAAATAATTAACAGTAAATAATTAAATAAAATTATTTGTATTTAGAATTAATCATCGATTTTTTAACATATCTAATCCAATTTACCAAATAATTTAATCTTAACAACTAACCAAATAATTTAATTTTATTTATACGATTTTAAGAAACTAAATGATTATATTATTATTATATTCTTTTATTTATTATTAATTTAATATGTAGATTGAGACATAGATTAAAATAGCTTATTGTTTAGTTTAATAAGAATGGTAATAATAATTTATGATTAATAATATTGATTACTAGTAAAAATATTAATTATTTAGCAAATATAAGAATTTTGAGAAATTATCTTTATTCTGATTTCAGTATGAAGAGAAATATATAAATAAGATAGACTTATGATCATGAAATCTTAATCTCTTTAAAATCCAAATATAATAATTTTAAGACAAGAAAAAGTAGATTTATCATTTCTTATTTTTATCCCTCGTATTTTTTTAACTTAGAGATAAGAATAAAAAAAATTAAAAATAAAATGTTTCGCAATCTATTTATGCAATATTTTTTATATGTACTAATAATTACATTTAAAAATGTTTATATCTTAGAAACATTTCTATATATTTATATTATATGATTGTCAATATGTATTTTAATTATATAAATTATATTATATTATATTATAAATTTATATTATATAAATTTTTAAAAAGTTTCTAATTAATACTTTACTTAATACTTTAATTTGTATTCGACTTATAAATATTTCTTTGAAAAATTTTTTAAAATCAAGCAACTGAAGTGATTTTAATAGTGATTTTTTTGCTACTTTCAAATTCAAAATCTACATTTTAATAAAGCATAAATTTTTATCACAAATTTTCTTATTTGCAGTTGCCGGTCTATAGATGTGAATAAATTAATAAAGAAACTCATAAATAAATATAAAATCGTTATTAGAACGAAATTCAAGCGGGATGAGAACAGGTTTCTAAATATTCATCACTTCTGAATATCGTTTTTATTTTCTTTTTTATCAAAAACGTACAGAGATCTTTTGTCTTCCATCGAAGATCTCTCTCTCGTAAAGATAAATATTGACTTGCATATATTGTAGGTAGTAGGTAATGCAATTATGTGAACACTGGTTGTACGTAGCACGCTGTTAGGATCACTGTGCCAAGGACTTGTATTTTTAGAGTTCAATTCCCACAGAAATGCAAGTAACGGGTATTCAAGACATCGATGTCATTATCCTCCTGATAAATAACAGATACAATTGAACGTAACAGTTTTTGTTTACTTATAACTCGATAATTGAACTCAGCGTGTTTTACGAGCAAATAATACAAATTCTAATTTTCGACAAAATAAGCAGTTAATGTGTTTGCATAAAGAAATATCATACAATTGAATAAATATCAGTCAACAGTTTTTAAGTTTTTTATTTATTTTTTTATTCGCATCTTTGTAAATTATTTTTAATACAAAATTTTATTATATTATTACAAGATTTTTTTATATTGATCCAGAAACGATTAAATAAAATGAAGAAAATATCGAAAGAGTAACAAAAGATTTGAGAAATTAAAGATTTCTTTATAGAGAACTGAAAAATTAGAATTTCGAAACTAGAAAATATATGTAAAAATAAAGTATAAATTTTTATAAGCTTTTTAATTTTATTTATGATATTTTGTTTTTCTCTTTGTAAAGTAAGTGAAATAATAATAAAACATAATATAAAATCATATGATTCTATACTTTCAATGAAATATGTAAATATTAAACTTTCTTTTTTTTATATATAAAGTGTAGGCTGTACGAAGGAATATAAATTAATTCTTTAAAATATATAATATTTAAACTATTTTCAAGGAAAATATCTTCATAAAAATATAAGAATAATATCGTTTCTACTTTCTCAAGAAAAAGTTGAAGTATTTTTTATTTTGAAGATCATTATGTAAAAAAAGAGTGTTAATTAACTTTATGACGTATAAATTTATTATTCAGAATTGCGAATTAGATAAAATGAGATCTGATGAAGAAATCTCTAAATGAGACTTGATGAAGAAATCTTAATCCTGCTACCATCTCGCAATTGCAGTTTTGCCGCATAACGACAAACACAATAATAATTGCAAAGGAATGTAAATTTGAATTTTTTTATTTTTTGTTGAAATTGTTCATTTTCATTGTTTTTCTAAATATATTTTGAATATAATATTTAATTGACACTTCTCAGAATCATAATAATATTATACAATATGAATCACGTTGAAAAAATTCAATGACGACAAAGCAAAATTGTCCAAGGTTACAAATTTATTTATCGTGTCATTTATGGCGAACTTCACCGCTAAATTATAATATCGTGGAATTTTGATTCCAGACTGTTTTTCATTTTGAGACCAGACTTGAGGTTCTTTTGCATTTGACATCTTACGCGAAGATTTATCAAGTTTTTTCAAGTGCATTCGATTTTCATTTTCATCGATTACCCGAAATGTTTCATGAATTTATTCATAAGTTTCTATTAAGAATTTCATATTAATTCGTAAAATTGTCACCACCGTTGAATATATTTTGCAGCTTCTGGCAAAAGTATTTACACGAAATATAATCAAGCTAGCATCAATAACATTTTATTTAACGTATTAAAAATGTTGCCCAGATTAAACAACCACGATATTCCATATTTCATCATTATCGATGGTTATCTCGGTCATTCAGGAATTATATAAATCTTGTTCATTAAACCGACTTCTGCCGGAAAGTTTAATCTTGAATGAGACGCATATGTATTGACCAAACGTGGATCTGCGATATCAGTGTCAGCTCCATTTCGGGGCTATAAAGAAATCAACCATAATCATCCTCCACTGCATTATTCAGATTCGCCGAAAAGGAGAAGATACCAGAATATTCGCGATAATTACGCAAGTGAAAGATTACGCAAGTTCTGGTATTGGACTGGGACGGGAAAAGCCACGGCTAACACCGGCCGTGGTGTCGCGAATACACAGCGGCCGGTGAAATCGCGTTAAAAAGCCGCACGCAGGCACGATCGAAGGATCAATCATCTCTGCTCCTTTTTTTCCACGGGGGTGTGGATCATTCCGCAGTTAGAAGTGTTCTAGAGCGAGACGTGGCTATCCCGAAATAAACTTTCTCGGGTTATGTAAAGGCTGGCAACTGGCTTGTGTAGACTCGCCGGTATAAAGGTCGGCTGTGCCCCCAACAGTCCAAGAGTTGCTTACGAACTTCACGCCAGCAACCATCGGAAGAACATCGACGCTCTATATGTGACGTTGCCTTTTTATCCGACCGCAGACTTATCTCCACTGTTCACACAGCATCGCACTTTCTCGAGAGAGCGTTGTGCTGTTGCACAGACACGTGTCCCGTCGCGTCATTTCGGCAACATGCCTTCTTTGGTAAGTATCTTCTTTCGCTTTCTGCCACTCCTGTCCTCTACTGTGCCATGTTCTCAATTTCCTCTTTTGTTCACTGTTTCTTGATTTGAATCGAGATTGAAGTTGCTCTTTTTTATAATTCTCGCGATTTTATTTTCTTTACAGTGGAATGTAATAGTTTCAGATCAGAAATTTTGAAGAATAATTCATTTTTAACATAACGAGGTTAGGATAGGTCAGTGGCATTGAATTATTCAAGTGTTTATTAGTTGTTAGTTTTAGATTTATATTTTAGTAATTATTTATACGAATTTTTGTGAATTATGCTTTCTTACGTGACATACAGTTTTGCTATGAAACTTTGCACAATTCGCAGAATTATTAATTAAGATTATTAATATGAGCTAAGCAATAATATATATATATATATATATATATAGATACTTTGTACATGTATAATGTACATATACATACATCTATAATTATATTTAATATAATATATTAATACATATTAAAATTTAATATAATTTAATTCTAAATAATGCAATATAAGATATATATATATATATATATAATTATATTATTTATATGTAATGAAAAAGAAATAAATATTTATAATATTATATATATGATAATATATATTATTTATATATATAATTATTATTTTATGCGTATATAAAATACATATATTATAATTCTATTATAAATATATACGGAAATATTATACAGAAAATATGTAACACTTTCCAGTTCAATGAATAATACTTGAAACATAGTCATTATTGTTGAAATAAATTGAAAAATTTTCTTAATTTATTTTTAGTAATTGTTGTAAAAAGTTATTGCATAAAGCACAATTTTTTCGATAAAATAAATATGAAATTTTATAAATGTTAAATACAGAGAATATATAATACTTTTATATTATATACAGAGAATATATAATCTAATTCAAAAACTTCTAATTCAAAATTATATATATTTAGAAATAATATACAAGTATTAAAATTTATATGTGAAACGTATTAGCATACTTAATTTATATTTCTTATTAATAAAGTTTCTTTTTTACAGTTAAACTCTCTTTTTTCTAATTTTTTAATTAATTGAATACATAATAATTGAAAATGTGTACAATAAAAACTTATAAATATTTATTTGTAAATATTATTAAATTGGTTAATACTTTCATTCAACTTGTATATTATGTAATTAATAATAAAAATATATAATTCAAAAAGTAAGTAAGTTTATGAAAACAATTTTCACTGGCATAACAAATACATAATTTCATAAATTATTATATATTGCCAACAGATAGTCATTATATGACGTCTTTTATTTTAAATACGTAATGTATAATTGTTTGCCAACAAAATTATTTAAATTACAATTAGATTTTCATACATAGAAAGTATTAAATTAAAATTTCTATATAATAGACATGTTTATTAAATTTACTATATAACACGTCTATTAAATTTTCATTCACACAATGAATTTAATACTGCTGTAAAGTACAACAATTATTTGTTTCAAAAAGTGTTCGAAGAAAAATATTCGAAAGAAATTATATATTGATTAAACTCGGTTGAATAGTTTTTTCAAAATGACATGTAACTATATAAAAACCAAGTTTCCTTCGTCCCTTTTACCTCTTACAATCGTAATGAGTATCTTGACCTATCTGCTAACACATTCATTTTGCCCTGACCTTTCACGGGGAAAGGTACATATCTTAACGGATTTACAAGATAGGTATAACGAAGCATTGATTTCTGTTCTTTTACGCTCTACAGCTACATTTTAGTTTGATTACAAAGAATTGAATATAAAGGTGACTGGCGAATAAATAAATATGATAGACGAATATGATAAAGATACAAAAATGTGAAAGAAAAAAAATAGGAAGGCAGTCCAATTCTACTTAAACTTACAATGCCTTTAAAAAAATTTTCATTTAAAGAGTTAGAACACTAAAAAATTTTTAATATTTTTGACAATATGATAAGATAATTATTATGACTTTACCATAAAAAGAAACAGAAAAAATTAAACAATTTATATAAAATACTGTTTATCATATAAAAAGCGTTCATATAAGTGTTAATAAGTAAATATACTTAATAATGTAAACTATATCATGATTCTTATTCAATTTATATGACTTATATTGGGAAGAAATATTTTATTAATGCTTACGAATTTATCACTAATTTACATGTATTTATATCTGTAATAACATATACACGAATTTTATTTATTTTTTCACATTTTTTGGTATTTTATAATTTTAAAATTATAAACATTTATATAATTCAAGTACGAATGGAGCAATATATATATGTGTGTGTGTTTATAAATGATTAATCACAAACTTATTAATTAAAATCAAAATCTGAAAAAATTTGAAGAGTTCACTTTGAAGAAATCTAGGGATCCATTTATAATAACATTTATTTTACATTAACCATCAGTAAAAATTCAGTAGAAATTACTATTTTGCTGAATCAGATGGATTCTTACATTGACTTTTCTTAAGAAGCTATATGTGATGCAACTCTCTCATAGCAATCAGCGATATATTTGTAATAATAATAACTTTCTATAATTTCGTCACTAGTTACTTACTTAGATAAATAGTTTCTTTCAAAATAATATTGATATGTAAAGTGAATAAAGCGCGTTCTTGAACCGAAATAATATTAAGAAAATAATAAGAAAAGATTTCGTGTTTATGAATTGATGTCAAAGTAAAAAGAAGAGAAATTTTTATAGCAATTATAGTAAGTATAGTAAATATATTTTTAAAGATTTAAATTTTTAAAGAAAAAGGACTTCTTGATAATTACTCGTAGAATTTGCATAATAATTGATTGAAAAATAACAAATTTAGTAATTCATTCTACGAAATCTTTTACTTTTTATCTTATACTTTTTTGTTATAATTTAAACGATGTAATCAAGTAGTTATTATATTATATGATATGCTTTGGTAAAAATATACTTAACGCGAGAAAAATGTTTTTTAAAGATAAACGCGTCTGAAATGACACAGTCCGTATTAAGATTATTTGTTCCGTTTTCAGCTTGTTCAGTTTGTTTTGTGTTCCAACATTGTTATTTCCAGTTGATTTATAACATTTTGTAAAAAAGTATTAATTTCTTCACTATTTTTACGGAAATTTTATTTTAAAAATATTTTATAATTTTAAATTGTTTATATTTATTAAAATTGCTTTATAATTTTAAATAATTAAATATTAATACATAATTTTAATTGTGAATTATGAAGTAAATAATTATTCTAGGAAATAGGGATTTCATTGTAAGGAAAATACTTTAGTCTATAAAAAAAAACATCTAAAAGTTAAAATTGATTTTGTTCGTATTTTAGCTTCGTTTTACTAAAGCACATCACGTATGTTATTTCTCTTTATTACACAAAATTAAATCAAACAAAATGTGAATAATTTATAATTTTTTAGAGAAAAAATTCGAATATTTTATGAGAACATTTCTTATATACTCATTGTCAGAATGTGTTGGTAAATAAAATTGTATGAAATATTCAAAATTTTTTGCTTCTTTTTGACTTTATATAATAGTCAAAGTAATTGCGTGGTATATAATTGTAATTATCTTAATACATGTTTTCATACGATATAAAAAAATATGTAAGCATTCCGTTAAAAAAAAATTAAAGATTATTTTCACAAAAAAAAAAAAAAACAGTGCAATACTATCTTTTTCTCTTTCGTTTCTTTCTGATATCGTTTATGAGGAAATCATTGTATAGTGAATAAATACTCTATAGGGTATTATTATATATATATTGTAATCATAAAAAAAAGAAATGTTCAGTTCTGTAATTTCAGTTATGACCAAGATGATGCATTACACGCCCTGAGAAAATCATTAAAAATTAACAATCCATTTTCTCTTAATCCTTGGTCTAACAGTAAATTTTTTATTTCACTTCCTTCTTTTTCTTTTCTTATCTCTCGTATTTTACAATAAATTCGAAATACTACATGTATACTAAAATAAAAAAAAATCGGTCTTTTTAACATTCCAAAAATCTATTTCAACTTCGTTATTCTGAATATACTTTTAACTTTCAGATCTTTCTTACATTTTTCGTGGTGGTTCACTGCCAAGAATATTTCCGGCAACCGGAAAAGATCATTAGTGATAACCGGAACCTCGGTGACAATCGTGGCCACTATTCGTTTACTTATGAAACCGAGGGCGGTATCTTGCAAACAGAGACCGGAAGCCGAAAGTACGCAGGCACGCCGTCTGAAACTCAGCTAATTCAAGGATCCGTACAGTATAATGCTCCGGATGGTACACCGATAGCGATTAGCTGGACCGCTGACGAGTTTGGTACTCAAGTAGCAGGTACTCACATTCCAACACCGCCGCCAATACCGCCAGCCATTCAGAGAGCTCTCGATTGGATCGCGAAACAACCCTCGACACCGGAACCTGAGAAAGTCGTCAAAGACTCGCCAAGTCAACAAAATGCCGTTCCAGCAGCCAGCACTAATCGACTACATAAACCATTACGACCGAGTCAACGAAATTGATTGCTTGTGATTAAAACGTTAGAATAGTCATTAGAACAAGTTTATATTAGCTCTTAATAATGCACAAAATAAAATTTGTATTTTCGTAGAAAATTCATTTGTCACGAATTAACTCATTTCATCGACGAACGTTCATCTTTCAATCTGCTTTTAAACGTTTCATTCTTTAAATTTTTTGCAACAATCGACGTATTATGATCTCATGAATGTTGCGAAAATTGTCTGTATCTTTTTCCTTTCTTTTTAATTTATAGTTTACTTGATTGCTTGTTTTTTTTTGTTTCATCATGTATTGATGATCTACGATTTTTCCTTGTTGAGTGACATTTATTAGTTTATAAACATGCATCTATACATATTGAGAAAATTTATTAATTTATAAACATGCATCTATACATATTGAGAAAATATTGCATTCTTTTTTTTCCTGAACAGAACTAAATACTTTCACGCATTGTACAAAAATGTTTTTATGTGTTTTGAAAATAATTCATGGACATAGAACATAAAGTATTAAAAATTACAAATATATAATTTTCTGTCAATAGTGCAGAACTTGGATGACGTTTGAAAGAATCGTTATTTCTGTGATGTTCATACTTAATTGTGTTTATGTCTTGTTAATGTCACAATATAAAGAAAGGAAAAGTTGTTAAAAATTTAGTTTCTAATCTTTTATTTTCTTGAAAAACTTGCTGATTGATAAGAATATACGAATACCGGCGTTATTTGTATTTATTAAGAAATTTTATAATTTCGAAAATACGCTGGTATTATTAAATTATTATGTTTCTTACGTTAGAATGATTTGTAATGATTTATAATGATTTATAAAATAAGTTGAATAGGAAAAAGGAACCAAAATTGTTAATTAAATTTTTTATAAAATTTCCTTTAAAATTAATATTTTATAAAACTATAAATTGTTACTTTAACAGGTTAGTTTGAATTTTAAAGATATAAACACAGAATATGTGACGAAGCTTATTATTGTTCATTTTTATTTGTACTATTAATTTTTATAAATCGTTAAGTAGAAATATTGATTCAACATGTTATGAAATACAATTAATTCTTTTTCTTAGCATTACATGAAAATAATTTAAATTTTAAAGCAGTTCTAACACAGTTTAACTTATATGTGTATTAATTCATATTTTTAAGAATAGATATTTCTAATTTCAAATATTAGTTTCGTACAAAATGTTTTTCATATACCTGAGCTAATTTAGGTGTATTTTTGTATATAATTACATACAAAATATCGCAATAATAAACTAACTGATAGAAAATTAGAGTAATAATCTGTCTGTTTGAAAATAAACGTTATTCTTCTTAAAATATAATAAAATAAAGAAAAATATTATAAACTCTAAAATTCCGATATATTTATCGCACATAAATTTACAAAAATTATGCCGAGTATTTCACGGTTAAATTAAAAGTCAAATTTATATCTTATGAGTATAATTAAATAAAGAATGTTATATAAACATTTCAAAGCTTATTTGAGTTATAATAAAATTATAATAAAAATATGAAATATCATACTACAAAAGTTTAATAACATGAAAGTGTAGATGATATTGAAAGTTAGATTATTGTTTCCTTTGTATTTTTATTACTACTTTTAATATAACTCTTTAATAAAGTTTTAAATGTCCTTTACTTAAGGACCTACAAAATATAATAAATATTATATTATAAAATATAGTAATTTGATTATTAAATAATGAAACACATTAATTTAATGTTCTTTATTCTTTGTCTGCATATGTTATAATATTTATTCAAACAGATTCAAGTATTGCCATATATTATTACATAGAAAAAAATTTTTAAATTTCCTTTTCATGGTAATGCCCATCTGTGCTTTCTTTTATTTTATTTTAAATTATTATTAGTTCATTTTTATAACATCTGTGTGGTCAATAAAAGAAGAGAAAACAAAAAAAAAAATCAACTTTAAGAAATTATTTAAAAGCATCTTCGCAATATTTTCGGTTCATAAATATTTTTGATTACTAATTCTTGACTTCACTACTTTCTCTTTTCAAAATACAACGAAAAATTAAAATAACATCAATAGAAACAAGAAACAACAATATCAAATCAGAATTAAAATAATATCAAATATTTTTATTTTTTACTTATAAAAATGAAAAATTTCAATGTTCATTTAATTTCTTATTTTATTATATTTAATTTTTTAATAGATATAGATCTGATAATAAGATTTGTGCTCTTCAATTCTGAAAACAACAAAAGTTAAAGTATCAAAGTACAATTTATTTACAATAATCCTCCTTAATATCTTTTTATAACTTTTTTATTTGAATAAAAAAATAACCCTAAATAATATGCACAAGTACAAAAATAGTATACAAATCGAGTCTCAAAAAACTCCACGGATTCTCATTCAAAAATATAACCGGGAATCGTTTCGAAGAATGGAAAACCGGTCGATTTTGTACATCCTCGACTTTGGTTCAGCCATAAACGCTTCGAGGAACTCTTAGACTGATCTTCTTGCTCTGTACAGATTCACGGTTTCTTTTGCATCGATATTGTTCTCTTCGGGATGAGCAGCGATGTATTGAAGTCCTTTGAGAATCTCGGGTGGAATAGTTGGGATGTGACTACCTTGAGGTTGGAATCCGTTTTCGTTAGCTACGTAGGTCACTTGGACAATTTCACCGTTCGGCGCGGTGTAAGTGTAACTGCCTTGAGCTTCGCGAGATTCGGTCTTAGTGCCTGCGTAGTTAATATAGCCGACCTCCTGCGCCTGGATACCATTTGCCGTCTCGTAGCTATAGCTGTAGCTTCCGTCCGGATTTGGACCGTCCGCGCTTTGCCTCAGGATGGGAATAGGCGGGGTACTAGGTTCATACACATCCAGAGAAGCGCCGGCTGCTACGGAAGCGAAAACGCACAAGACGATTGTCTGAAACGTAAGCGTTTTATTTAATTTTCATAAGCCTTTCATTTTTTCAACTTGATTTGAGTTTTAAATTGGCGCAAAAGATAAAGAAATTAATCTCTTGTACTCAAAGTTGCTGCAAATCTTTGCTATAAATTTTAGTCGAGAAAAAGTTTGAGTGCAAAGGATTGATATAGTGAAAAAATGAATAGTTACAAATTCTTTTATTAATAGTAAATAGATTGAATTTACATATTCTTTTGTTAATAATATATAGATTAAATTTTTATTCAATCGCGTATAAAAATCGCATGAATTCTTATAGGAGTTCAATTTCATGTTTTTATTTTCTTTAGCTTTGTTTAATGTTCTGAATCATTTGATTTGGATTTTCACTTAGTGCAACTACATCTGAAATCATAGGTATGCATCAAAGTACGCTCCAAGAAGATCGTATATTGAATGTATAATTGTGGTGTAATAATTATAAAACAATAGCTATCAAGTATTCTGAAAACGAATATTATTTGTAATTCTGATGACACGCGCGATGTGTTTGTTATCGAAAATATAAAAAATAAATATTATATGTCAAGAAAATTGAATGTCACAAAATCTTACCCTTATATCCATACTTACGCATTGTAAAATAACATAACATTTCACAAAAGAAATGTATCAAATTGACACAAATAAATGAGTGGTAAATTTGAGCCATTTCACCTAACTAATCAAACAGTGTGGGACCAGTCTCTATTCGGACAAGGAAATAGTCGGTTAAACGACAGTATCATTTATAGGTGAAGCACATGTTAATGTTTGAAATAAGTATTTTTGACAGGAAAAACGCGTAAAGAATGTTGTAAAACTAATTTTCAAGGTTTTATTTTTAAAGAAAATTCACAATCTGTGTATTTCTACGGCAAACATTGGCCGGTTAGAGCCAAGAGGATTAGGATTTCCAAGACTTACGAGATCATCAAAATTTTCAAAACTCCCAAGAATTTTCAAATATTGACTTTTATTCGAAATTTTAATAATCTTGAAACATATTGAATTCGAAATTGGGATTCGTATGTCCATTACTAACTGTAGTCTAAGGCTCTATATAGGTGTTAATGTACTTATGACATAGCTTTTTAATTAAAATGTTCTGTCTCACATCTTTCATTTTTTAAAATATGTTGAAAATCAGACCTCATAAAATATTTTAAATTAAATGAAGAAAAATAAAGATACTTCAATTTTCTTGATACTTTTATAATTAATTTTTTAAGTTCAATACAAGCAACTCAAGGTCGTTGCAATATTTTTTGCAAAAATTATATTACTGTGTTAATGATAATTAACAAATTTTTATGTATTTATAAAATACTTAAAAATACACATAATGCACGTAATATGAAAAAAATAAAATGCATTTTCTATGATATTTATATCGTAGAAGAATATTCGATCATAGTTTTACTTTTTTCATTGTATTTCCAAAAACGTGAATTTATATAAATTCATAGTCTAATAATTAATTATGCAGGCAAATGTGCATCACGACGAATGTATAAAAAAAACGAAGTAATAGGTAAGACTATAAATCTTCAAATTTGTGAAAAAAAATTCGACGTATATTAAAAATATGCAAAACTTAAAAATGTCAAGGTTTAATGATGTAAAAAATGGTAAATAAAATATCTCAAAAGACGAGTTGATAAATAAAATTATAAAAGCTAGAATTTGTGAAAAAAATCGATGTATTAAAAATATGTAAGAATTAAAAATGTCAAAATGGAAATGAAAATTAAATTTCATATTTAAATTTTATAAGAAACAATTAAATTTCTTACTTAATTTAAAAAGATGTCAAATTTAATTTAAAAAAAAAAAATACTCAGATAAAAGAAATTATTTTCTAGAAATTTTTTAATACATCGAACTTATACATTTATTAGAGTGACAAAAATTTGTTCAACTACTAAAATATGTATGAATTTCAGAGTTTCAAACTTGAAGAATTTCTGGCTATTTCATGAACAGAACATATAATTATAGTTGGAATTTGCTCAAAAGAATAAAAACGATGTACAATTTACAGACCCAATGTATATCGTATACCGTGATTAAAAATATGATTAATAATCACTGCAGTATGATATATATATATGTAATGTAATACAAAAAATAATACTTAAATACTGAATTGAAAATAAAATATTTAAATAAAATATTTAAATTTTTAGTTTTACAAAAGAATCATTTTTAGAAATTTTAATTAATATATTGGTTTCTGATCATTAAAAAATTAATTTAAAAAAGTTTTTGATTTCTATAAACTTAAAATTAATATTATATAATTAATTAACGATAGAATTAATAATTAACTAATATTATGAAAATTTTATAAATACTATTAAACATTTTTAGAAATTTATATAACTTATAATTTATATATTTATAAGTATAAATTATATAAATATAATTTATATATTTATAAGTATAAATTATATAAATATAATTTATATATTTATAAGTATAAATTATATAAATATAATTTATATATTTATACTTATAATGTATTTCTTACACCTTGATTACATCTTAGAAAATGATTATTTACAAATTATCATGGAAAATAAACTCTATTATATTTCTCCTTCGTTAAATTTAAATAGGAAAAGGAATAATAAAATTGTAAATATATAAATTTTGATATTTGACTTATGGAACTAATACCACTTTATTCAAACAAAAAATTCTAGATATAAGCAGTATTCTTTATTCATATTATTCCTTCAACATTTTCATACGTGTATTTTGAATGTGCTGCAATATTTCGATTATGCAATAAAACTGTTATCGAAATGACATTAAAATTTCTTCTTAAAATTTCATATTTACCGAGCATGCATGAAACTGAATACCACGTACCAGCATTATTATCAAACTCACCAATTGGTTCATGCTGATATTTCGGAGTTTTTGTTTGTAGCTTCGAAAGAAAAATTGTGGGTTCTTCCTGAGGGAATTTCTCGCTGCACTGACTCGTAACGTCGGGCACTGGACCCCTTTATATATCCATCAGCTGAACATTCGAAGAATTTCTGGCAAACCGGTGCCTTATTTAATCCCCCTCCACCTCTTTCTCTCCCACTCTGTGAACAGGACACCTCCAAATTTTACAGATGATCCAGAAGCACAACCTGAGAATGACAAAGTAATTGCGCTATGATTTGAAAATTGTAAGATAAACCTTATATCTTTTGACTGTTCTCTCGCTTAGAATATCTAGAATGACTAATAATATATAATCTTTTTAGAAAGACATTCAATCTAGTTGTCATTCAATATACTCTGAACGAAATTTTGATTTAGGCAGAATTCCATTGGATAATGAAATTTCATTACAAGTGCAAAAAAAAAAAAAAAAAAAAA
Source organism: Melipona beecheii (assembly GCA_032399605.1). Taxonomy (NCBI): domain Eukaryota; kingdom Metazoa; phylum Arthropoda; class Insecta; order Hymenoptera; family Apidae; genus Melipona; species Melipona beecheii. The sequence goes on along the minus strand of JAUCMO010000082.1, from coordinate 2,032,636 downwards.
AAGAAACGAATCGTGATTATGATCGGTTAATAAAAACAAAATCAATTTTATATGAATCTGTATCCATATTATCAATCAATTTGATCTCGTAAATTTTTCAGAGCGCATCTCTATATGGTGAAATATAATATAATCTTGCAGATGTAAATTTTGGTTCATTTGTGTACTTATGTAACGTTATATAACAGATCTGTAACCGCAATGTTTCAATATTTTAATGTTGTGAGACTTAAGAATTTGTAACTTACAGAATCTTTAATTCCGAAATTGGCCGATAAAATGTGAAATTTGTGTTCCCTGTAATATATAAATTTCCTACGTCTTGATCGCTCGGACGTAATGGAAAAGAAAAAGTTATTGTTTTCCTTTGACATAGTTTCTTACGTCTGTGTGTACGATAATTTTCATATGCAAAATTTTTGCAAAATTCATAAGTAATAAAGTAACAAAATAATTAATAAATTGATTATTAGATTGATAGATTAGAATTAATAAATTATATTATTTAAAATACAAATTTAAACAATTACTATTAATAAATATAATTAATACAAATTGTTAACATGAATGTATTGTTGATATTGGAATGCATATCTTTATGCAGAATTGAATGGAATTATACAATTTGTTATACATATATGATTTTCTAGAATTTTGATACGAATAACGTTGTAGAAGAAAAAAATGAAAATCGAAAATCGAAAAATATCAGAAATTATAATAGATTTTGTAACCTTTCCTGTAATTTTATAAAAGATTTTATAATTCTTTTTATTATCTAAGAAATCCTTCTCGTTTATGTTAAAATATTAAGTTGATAACTTTATAATAAATACTTTAACATAATATTTATTTTTTTAAAAGTATAGTTTTATTTATAATTTTCAAATTATAATTTTTATTTTTGTTTATACAAATTGTAATAAGTAAATTATAAAATAAGTTCTATAATAAGTAAGTAAGAATTAGTAAACACATAGTAATTCTTTTTAATCTTTGATGAATATTATCTACAGAAATATTTGCTAAATAAATGTTATGATATAAGTATATTCGTATATGTTATATAGGTATATATATTTTTTAAATTTTTTGTAACATATAAAAGTATTTTATTAAATTATACTTCTTAAGTATTATAAATATTAAGACAATAATTTTATAATTTTACGTATAATTTATTTTCATTTTTCATTTTTTTTATAGTAAAACTATTTTATAATTTATAAAGTTATGGATATATATTTTTATATACACAATTATATTATATTTCATATATGTTTATATACACAATATTATATACTTGCATGTCTATATTTTATTATTTTTATATATAATAACATAAATATTATTAATTCATTTACATATATTATTCTCAAAAGACATTATGCCTTATATGTTTGTAAATTAAATTCAAAAAATATAATTTAATACATATTATCAAGAATTATTATAATTTTATATCATTTCTTATCATTAGACTTTTGCTTTTGTCGCTTAAATAAAAATCTATAATATGCATTTTACATACCATGTACTTTTATCATTATAATTTTTATTTTAACAAATCCAATATATTTTTTTCAAAATTTTGATTTAGTGATTACAAAAATCGTTCGATAAACGAATAATACTATTTTGGTAGAATATATATTTTAAAATATGTTAGATAATCGTGAAATACTTAATTATATCTTTCAACGATACGTTGGACCTTTCCAGTCCAGACGAAAAAGGCTTCGGGCTACTTTCTAACCTTCGACCATATACGAATCTGCGCATCTTTTCATGCAATTCAGACGAATCTGAAAAGAATTCAGAGAGAATATTCATAAGCGATCTTACATTATATGATCATAAAAATGTAGTATAATTCGTAACCTGTTGTCGTTGACATAAAAACAAACACTGGAAATTTGTCAAATAAAAATTTATTCGAGTTTATTTCTTTTTTACATATTTCACATCCCGAGAGGAGTCAAATTTTAATATTGTTTTCTACCTCAAGAAAAATAAAATTATTTTTAATTTATATTTTCAATAACATAAAATATTTTACAAGATTAGATATTATATATGTATATATATTTAGTTAAGAAAAAAATTGTTTCTCATTTACATACTCAACATGGTTTTGTTATTTTTTTCATTATTTTTCTGTTTGCTTTTTTTTCCTTTCATTATTAAGAGAGCATCAGTTGCTTTAAATATTCCAAATTATATAATAACCAGTATATGGAACTACAAATTATTACATAATTTAAAGTATTCCAAGTAATTCACTAATTATTTTATTGTCTTTTATATAGTTCATTTATTAATTTTTAATTATGTTTGTCTGATATTTAAATGTTTTTTACAATTATATACAAGACATATAATACACATTAGAATATAAACATTATATTTATTTAATATTTAAAGTTAATTAAATAAAATAATTTAATAAAAAATATATTTAAAATAAACTTGATGTTCTATATTTATCGAATATAATATCTTCTATTTCGTGTCACAGAAAACAAACAGAAGGATCAAAAGTGTTTAGTATTTTAATAAATAATAATTTTTTTTCCTATTTTTAATCTATCACATTTCGATAATAATTATCTTAAATATAAATATACAAAATAATTATCTCATGTAGATGTTATATTTACTTTTATTATTTTTTCATCTTTACAAATGTTTTTAAGTGATTTTTACAATCAAATGTATTTAACAGATTATTGTCAATGGCATTTTTGGCTTTTTTTGATGAAAAATGATCAGTCTTGAACTTAACAAATTAAATTATTTTACTGGTTATAATTAAATTATCATAAAGTTTAAATTATCACAGAAATTAAATTATCAAAGAGTAATAATAAAATGGCCTAATTTGACTATATTTTGCTTCCGTTAAGGATAGAAAAATATTAAAAGATCATATAAATATAAATATAAAAACTCTTCTTTCATATGAGTTACTTATTATTTAGTAATAAATGTTTCGTTTATAATTTATATCTATATATGTATAGCAAATACATAATAAATGTTTATAATTTATATTTTATATATCATATTATCATAGAAAATACATAATAAATGTTTTTTTATAATTGATGCAAATCGATTATTGACAGCGAAATTTTAATACTTGCTATCATAAAACATTTTCTATAAAAATTTATCATAGAAATATCTCCTGTTGTAATGTAAATGACAATAACTACGATAGGAAAAAATTTAATAGGTAGTACTAACTCATTAAATTCAAGTTCCGAAGAAACGACACTCTATTTTAATTTAATGGGATACTTAAGAATATTTGATGAATTATATCTACTGAAAAGATACACTTTAAATCACAGGATATTTTTCTCTAGAGAATTAAAAAAATAATATATTTTTAAAAATATATTATTTTTTAGAGAAATAATAATATATATAAAAAATAATATAATTATATTTTACATTAAATAATATATTTAAAAAGATAAAAAAGAATATTATTTGTATTGTTTATATAATAATTTATAAATAAATACTACTTATATTGTTTATATTGTTTATATTACAATTTACATCATCTATTAAGTGACAAATTTAATTGTATTTATGCAAATTATGTATAAGAGTATTGTTAGCATAATTATACAATCGTTAGCACACAAAATAATTATTCATATCCTTATTCATATCCATATAATACTTCGTATGGAAGTCACAAGACAGTGATATGATAAATGGTCGAACCTCTTATATTGTAATTATGATTGATGGTGAAATTACTGTAATGTTTGCAATATAAATTTACATGTGTCAGAATGTGACGAACTCGATCTTAATTCCTCAAAAGTATAATTTGGCAATGATAGACCGATATGCGTAAAAAACTCTTTTTATATTCATCAATAGCAGAACACGATATAAGAGATTCTTGATGAATATAATCATTAAGGTATTTTATCGTGACTTTTCAGAATGATGGTTACAATGTTATGTTCAGTTATATTTCATTATTGCAGCTAAAATTTTGATAATTTTAAATAATTTTGATCACAAATTAAACATTTTGATGAAAACATATAATTCAAATAGTTTTTTAATAAATTCTGTAAACATATATCGGAATCTTGATGATTGAAATAATTAATTAAAATTTAAACGTAAAGAAACTTCATATGTAATTGTGTTAACAATTTTATTCAATAATAATATCTCTAAATATCATGTAATTGTGTTTATTAAATTGTATCTAATTTTATTAAACTTAAAAAATATATACATAATTTCTTATATTTAGAAATATTCTAGAAAAATAAATTTGAAGAAATCAAATGTTAGAAAATAATTTCAATGTAAAACAATGAAAATTTAAAATGTGATGATAATATAATGTATAATAATAAAAATTAAACATATACTAATTTGTCAATATCAAATATAAAATAATTTATAAAATTTCAAATTTTCAATAAAAAATGATTAATATCAAACTCGAAAAAGTTGAACAGCATTAACTAATGTCTGTACTTAATGCAATTGCATTTAAACAAACTTAAAATGACAAAAATATTAAATATTAAGTATTTTCTCTCATTCTTTAGTTTTTTCGCAATTGAGGAATTTGTAAAAGACCAAAAATTCGATTCCTCTAAAATATCTAAATTATATAATATATTAGTTTATAGTTCACAAAATACATAGATACTTAATCTACACACAATTCAATTGGCGTGAATAAAATTTTAGATCACCACTTTAAAATGTAGAAAACGTAGTTTCGTGAAACGGTGGTTGAAACATTTTTCATTTGCCACATTCAGTTATTAATTATTCCAATCAGTAACAGCGAACATCGCGACATGGTGAAAGTAATTTCACTTGTTATGCATTTAATATACAATTACAAACGGGATAAATAAGGAAGAAACTGTAGGTATGACAGGACAAATTATATCGGGCAAATTACAAATTTATTAAAACAGTCACTCGTAGTCTGGCACATGTTGCTCGATTACTAATAAATATGCTCGTCGTCGCCGAGACAATTTACGATGCACAATAATTAAAACGCCTTCGAACCCTCTTTGCTGACACTTTGATTTTTTCCGGTTCCACATACTTCGAGTACAGCATGCGCGTCCCGTTTGGCTTGCACGTAACGAAAGACGAAGAGGACGTACCAAGGAGGTCATCTCCCTAACCTGAATAATACGCGGTATTCTTACTTTCACAAGGTAAATGAGCCGAAGCTCCCTTTAGCTGGTTTAACGAAAGTTACGTATTCAATGATTAAAGAACCGAATATGACGAGTTATGATAATTTATTACCTTCATTCTGTGAATCCACCTTCTACCACTAAACTCCCGCCTTTATTATGGCTTAACAATTTTATTATGTTTGGCTCTTATCAATTTTCAGCCTAACACTTAATTCTGAAAATGTACGTAGCATTTTTCCACTTATACTTATACACATACATATGTATAATGTAGATTGAAAATGTATCCGCGCGTATGCAACAGAAAGTTGGATTACCATTTTACTGGAAAAATGATTTAGATTGCTAGGATGTATTTTCGTCGAACAACGTATTGCTTGAAATTTGAATAGATTTTTATGGATATTAATTAACACGTTGTTTGTCATGAGTAAATAATAGCACTAAATAAAAAATATGTTTGCAGTGCAAATTTATTGTCATAAATCTACAAATTTCGCTTTGTTATCAATGTATTAATAGATTATGAATTTTTATATTTTTGCAAATATAATTAAAGACATGGAATTTAAATAAAGATTTACTTCATCTTCCAAATATTTAAAAAATATAATAATATTATATATAAATGTTATAATAATATATAAATATATATTAAATATATATATAAATATATATATAGTGGAAGAATAATTTATAGATATTTTGATATTTTGTTTGTATGGTTATATAATCTCAGCAAATATAAAATATAAAAAGTATTCAACATTAGATGTTTGATATATTTTGTACAATATGAGAAAAGTGAAAACATGTATAGTGGAAAATAAATTTTCAAGACATTTAATATTCTATTTTACAGGAATAGCTTTGTCATTTTCAAATAAACTAAGTTATAGGCAAAATTTGTATTCCAAAATATATAAGGAAATTTCATGATATAAATCATTAATTAATGTATCATTAAAAATTAAATATATTATACATCACTAATAATATTGCTAGATTATTAATGGCTATAATAATTTATGTTAGATTATTAAAATTTTGGATATTTAATTTTATTTTGTACTTTGATTGAGAAAATTAACTAAAAGCAAATTAAACAAAGATTCTGAAATTAAGTAATTTTAAATTTTATGTGGTTCTTATCTCGAATAACAATTAAGAATTGAAACAGATTTTCATCGCATCAAAGTTTCCAACACTTTTGTGTATTTTCTTCTAACTACTATATTTTAGTATTTTATTTCATTTATTTTTATTAATTTTTAATTATATGCAAATATTAATTTTTATACATAAAATTTTCGCCTCGTATCTGACTTATCTTGCCGACGACAATTCTTCTACTTCAGTTTAAAATAATATTTTTAAAAATTTGCAATAACTCAATAGCACCTAATTAAATTGCAGTCAATATTTATATTTTGTTATATGGAAAACCTATTTTGAAAAAAATATCAATTGAAAATACAAAATAGGATATATTTTCGTATAACTGTTGCGTATTCTATTAATAAAATTATGAAACATTACTTTCAAATATACTTAGTTAAAAAAGTGTATCTGGATGCTTTTGCAAACAACTATCATTAACATATTAATAAAATAATATTAATAAGCAGGTATGTTCGTATCATGTACGCAATGTATAAATTGCCATTTAATTAACAGTTCAATTGTGAATAGTGATTTATGACGTATGTAAAAACGTAAAACATATATTTATATTCTATACACATGAACAACACATATATAATATAAAATTCATTGAATAAAAATATAGAAACACTTATGAATTTGATTTTCTCACAAACGAAACAATTTCATTTTATATTTTTAATTTATTTTTCAATATATTAAGAATGCCATCTTCTCAATCATATACATATATACATATATCGTTGATTGCATAGAATCACAAATATAATATAAACATACTGACCGTATCATAATGATAATCGCATATGTATTTTTATATATTATAAAATACGCAAGAGTATTTGGAATTTTTATTGCATCTTAATGTGTTTCAAAAAAATTATTTAATAATATAGATATTTGTATACAGTTTATTTAGTTATGATCGTTTAACATTTAACGCATCAAATCGCGTGTGTAAATGAAATTATAAAGCATTCCAGTTTCTCTCTAAAGAAAGTCAGGGTTGTAGGTGGAATTCCTACTAAGGTTTCTTGTTCAAGTCACTTATAACATGTTGGGGGGATGACAGGAATATGAATTGGGATCCATTCACTTTTTCCTTAAAAGTTAGGTTCTCATAACTTCGTTTTTATATTAACGTGATTTATAGCATATTTATCGAGATAAAGTTTTAATAGCTTCAAATATCGGAAAAAAAATTTAACAGAAATGTATTTCTTGTTTTTTTGTAGATATTAACTGTAATAAACCACGTGCCCTATGAATCGTTAATTGACATTAAGGAAAAAATCGAAACTGAACATTAAGACGACTTATTTCGAAACTTTTGTAGATGTTTTGTAAATGTTACAGCATTCTGTGTTTATTGCATGTTTTGAGTTTTATCTATTTTAATAATCGAATATTATTATAAGAAAAAGATTAAAATATAATCATTACTGAAATTAATTATTTTAATAATTGTTTTTGAAAACGGTAGGTTTTATACGAATTACATGTTCAACAAATAATATTTAATGATGGCAATGATATTAATACTACGAGAGTAATAAAATAGATACTATAGAAATAAATATTAGTATTAATTAATAATAATTTTAATGCCTTATATCTTATAAGTACATATTTTCATTCCTTATAGTAGAAAATATATCGTATTTTATTTCTCAATCTTCCATATCTGAAAATTTTTTATTATATAAAATAATATACATCAAAATATTATGTTTGGTTTAAATCAGAAAAAGTAACAGTTTCACACAGAAATATATATATGTAAATATATTTTTATAACTTAATTAATAATTTGTAATTATATATATATATATATATATATATATATATATATATATATATACATATATACATATGCTTAATAATTTATATTATATATAACATATATATAGGTTGTATATGTACATAGGTATAGTTATATATAATTCATGACATTCGAATTTTTTTTCAGTTTTATTATTTATCCTATGAAAGCTAATCGTTTCCGATAAACTGTACATATATAATTATACATATATAAACACATATTTTGAACGCTACACTAAATTGGAGACTCTAAACTCTAGTTTGCAAAGTTCAATTAAGTTGTAGGATTATAAATGTGTTCGAAATATATTGTAAAAGAAACTAACTCAACTCATAAAAGTGAAATGTTGCAAAAATATTATTTTGAGAAAGAGAAAATTCTGTAATAGATATATTATAGTCATCTAAAATACTTTGAATCATTTTGAACATAATAACTGGAATTTAATAATTTGAAACTCAAAGATTCTGATAAATTTTGTAAAATCTTGTTGATCCTTAAAAGAGTTTAAAAGAGTTGATCTTGTTGAAAACCTTAAGTTTTGAAAAGTTATGATAGAATTTGATAACGTAATGAGTAGACAGGTTTTATGCATTTATAGAAAAATATATAAAATATCCATGTAAAATACAATGTTTTTTAGAATATTTGACACAAAATAATTTTTTACTTTTTTCTATTTATATCTTCTAGCGTATAGCCTCTATTCATTTAATTATATTCTCAAAAATATAAATATGCATAAAAATTTGCAATCTAATGATAAGTATCTTACTAGCTTTTTAATTACTTTACAAATAAAATTCCAGAAAATTCGTTATATTTATTTTTGTAGCTTATAGTACATGTTACGAATATTGATATTTATATAAAAATCATATTTTTATAATAACTTCAATTTTCTTTGATATTTTATATTAAAGATAATGTTTCAGCTAAAATAATCTTGTAAGATATTGAATACTATAAAATTCTATTGAAACTTCGAAAACGTTTAAGACACTGAAAACGATGAAGACTTTCAGAACTTTCAAGATAATTAAAATCTTCGAAACTTTGACTCGAAAGAGTCAGAACTTATCGCGACTTTAAAAATTTTAAACTTCGAATCACGTTCAAAATTTTTGCTATATTTACATTAATAAATATTGTACATAAATAATTGGACATTTAGCAATTTCATTAAAAGAGTAATATTTTTGTTATGTTTCGATAGCTTTATATTTTCAATTTTTAATAAATAGTTAATTTGTATCTTTTCAATGGTATTAAGTTACGGTGGTTACATATTTTAATAATGACATATTTATGTGTCCAAATACTTATGCACGTGTATATATAATTGTATATATAGAAATTTGAAGCAGTTCGCTATATCTTTAATTTCATTACCACTGTATGAATCGCGCATTGCTGATTGAATTAGGTAATTCGATTATTATGTAATTTTTGAGTGTTTTATTCTTGAAAATATATATACTGTAGGAACAATTGCACGAATGAAGTTTAAATTTTATATATTAATTTTTTAGAGCTAAAAATTGAAGACAAGAAGTGAACAAGAAAGTATGAACGAATTCTATTAATTCTATAAAATCTTTAACTTGCATAATTATATATATTTTTGTTCCTAATTTTCAAATATAATTTGATATTTATATAAGTTTTACTTAATTACAAGTGATATTGAAAATAAAAATTTTGCTATGAATAAACAAAGATACATCCATGTAATGAATATTATTTCTACTTAAGACAAATATATTGATGTAATAAATGTCAGATTTATAATAGAAGAAACAAAGTAGAACATGTTTGATATGAATTAAAATTAACAAAAACAATTGGAAAAGTATAAATTTCAATTACTTTAACAATTTTTAACTTTTTGTAATTTTAAAAATATCAGAGCTCTTCAAAATCTCTCTATTGCTCAATTAAAGCCAAATAAACAGCCAAAATTTCAAAAAAATGTTTCGACTCATTTTCGACGGACCCCTTTATTATTTGCAACCAGATTTAATTTTCTGTCTTACCGACAGTAAAACGAAGATTGGCGAATAATCATACACATAAACTGGTAGATGACTCAAAAGGATATTTCCGAGTGCCCACTCGGATCATTCACTACGTTTCTAAAGACAAGGAAGCAAAAGGTATTGATTAATAACCAAGTAAAAGTCGACGAAGATAGCTTGTAAATTTTATACAACATTCGTGGTCAAGTCTCCGATATGAAAATAAAACAGGAAAAAAAAAAAAAGAAAAGGAACTAGTCGTAAATCTTTATAAACACGACGAAATAGATAAGAAGATGGAGTTACATCACATGCTAATAAAATTAATTATCAATCAAATCACTTCGAAGGATCAAATTCCAGAATCCGAATGGCCAAACATCGGAGGATGACCTATTGCCAAATTTGCGTTCGAACGACGTGTTTTCTAGGTGTTTTCGCGTAACCTTAGAAAAAGAAATCCGATGGCCGTAGGTTATAAGAATATACCGGTGTGTTCACATCTGTTGCGCGTGATTCTGTGGCTCTCTCTTTCATCCTTTTTTTCGGGTAGAGATTTATTGCCAAATTACCGGACCATAAGATGCTATATGCATTTGTATGCATGTACGTAGGCGTAACACGAAAGAGAAATGAAGTTTCGCGCGTTTAACAGCGAAATTTGAAAAGCAAACAATTATTTAACTATGTCACTGTGCCTTTTATGAGTCGTTGCGAGAGAATTCACGCTTTCGTTTAAACCTCGCGGATCAGTCGCGAATCATAAAATCACAGTCAGCAAATAAACGAGAAATAAATAATTAATAAAAATTAAAAATTTCGATTATTTAGATTCTGATTTTAAAATATTGTTTGTGACAGCAGATTCCTATGTAATAATTTAATGGAAGCTTTAATTGAGGAGAAAAAAAGATATTTAAAAAAAAGGTGAGAATCGTCGAGTAAGAATATAAAAATATGAAAAATTTAAATAATTAATATAGTAAAGTTATAACATTTTTACTGTTCTGTTTGTTTTTTGTTACAATTTGATTGGAAGTAAGAACAAAAACTTTAAAAATTAATATATCAATATTGAATTATGAAAAATAGCATTTACCATGTATGACGTGTAAACGAATTTCTTATAATGCGAATAATTTAACGTTGAATATAATATGATCATATAATTAATAGAGATGACATAAAATTCATGGAAAAAAAATAGCATTGAGATGTCATTGAATTACATTTCATTACAATTTTACTCATGTCATTAGTAAGTAAATTATTAAATAAAGATACGTTATTTAAAACATAGTATAAAGTACTAAAAAAAGTACTAAATAGAAATAAATTTTGTGAAAAAGTATGTAAATTATCAAATAAAATGAATTAAGTAAAAAAGACATAACAAAAAATAAAAGAAATAAAATAAAAAAGCTAAATGAATGTAATATACATATTTAAAAATAAAAAATAATTAAAAAAAATAAATTTTTCGTATTAATTCGAGATTAATTGCAATTTTTTTAAATTTCTACAAAGAAAAACTACTGCAATCCTGCGAATTTTATCAGTAAATTATCATATTGTAAAAAATATAACATAAATGACTATACTGCAAATACATTTACAGGAAATTTAAAAGTGCAAAATTGCACATGATATGAAAAAATATATAAAACATCTCAGCAGTTAGTAAAATAATTTTCTAAAATAGAATTTTTTTACTTTTTGAATGCTTGCTTGATTAGAATTACCAAGAATCTAAAAGTTTAACATTGAATTGCATATAAGAATGCATTCATCTTTAAACATATATTCTAATATTATCCTCTTTGAGGTAAATTAATTATTTTAAGCTATGTGATACATTAATACAAAGACTAATTATTTTAAGCTGTGTGAAATACTCGAGATATTAATTACATTCTCAAATGTATGAATTTATATAAAAATTCGTATATTTATAAATGCTTCAATATCGTGTTTCAAATTTTGGAAACGTGCCAAAAAGTTGTAACATAGTTGCGAGAAAAAAAAGCAATACCAACACTGTGTGCTTTGATAGCTAAACAGTTATATCACAGTATGTGGCAGTACAAAATTTATCAAACAGATGACGCATATTTCCGACATCAGAAAGAATTTGACAGTGATCCTTCTGTCACAATAAAGATAAATTAACTCATGGATTCGATTCACGTGTTTTGGCCAAGGCTCCAGAGATTTGTTACACGGCTGAATTTATAACACACGCAAAATACGAAAATTCGCACAAAGGGACCACCAGGTCAATGAAAGCATCGAAAATGAATTCCATATTTGGAAGGCTCACCTCACATGTGAACGCATTTAAAAGTATGACATCCAGCCCGCTGTTTTTTTTTATCATCTCAATCTATGACGAATTTCGAAATGTTCATCTTTCGTGAAAATGAAGGCGAAATGTTGAAATGTTGCTAATAAAAATGAAATATCTTTATTACAAAGAAGAATAACTACTGGTAACGTTATTAACTATTATTTTATATATTTATAAGAAATCTGAAAGTGAAAATTTGCACAGAAAACACATAATATGAAAAAACGTATAAAGTGTTAATGCGTAAAACAATTCTTTTCGGTAGTTCTAATTCCATTTCCAAAAATATGAATTTACATAAAAATCCGCAGTGATAAATCTAACGATAATAATAGATATAATGATAATAATAAATCTAACGATAATAACGATAATGATAAATATTAAAAACTGCAAATTTTGTGCAATTCAACATTTTTTAATTTCGTATAAATACACAAAAATCAATAGTCGTTTCATAAATTATTGATATTTAAATTTAGAACTTGTTCAGTAGCAATTTTGATACTTTTATTATTTTAAAAAAAAACGGTAGTTTAACTTAAATTTATTACATTATTGTATTGCATAATAAATACGCTTAGATAGAGCTAAAAAGATTTTCTTAATTCAGTTTTATTCATCTTATAGTTTGAGTGCATTTATGTGAAAAATAAAACAATTCAAATCTTTTATTAAAAATAGAAATTTTATGTCATAAAACTATCATTTAACGATTATAAAATATGTAATTGAAAAATTCTTCAAAAATTTTTATATATTTTTTACGTTATCCCATGGATAATAGGATGTTTTCTGACAATGATGCGATATTTGAGATAAAAATTTCAAGAAAAACATAAAAGAATAACATACAGCTACAACATTTAGTTGATTGAATACGACAATTAGATATCAATAATCTGGATCTACTAAACTCTACCCTTGCTCTATATAAATAATAGGAACACGTATCAATCCTTTCAAAAATATCAAAAGCACAATCGCACTTTAAAAAGTAATGCCTATTCTTTTAATTTCGAGCTTGTGAACATAATTTTTTATGAAGATATTTCTTAGAAAAGTCTAAAATATTTCATATTTTTTTTTTTTTAAATTAATCATCTAAATTATACTCACGTAACACAGTGGTTGCAAACTTTCTTCAACCATGAGTTTTCAAGCGGTCGTAAATATGAATTTTTTTTCCAAGAGGACTCATGAACATGTTGCAGAGACACGGTGTTGGACGCTGACAAGACATCGCGCATCTGTACTGTGGTCAGCATTCTGGTTGCCCCTCTATTAGACCCCTGTCTGAAAATTTCGTAATATTTACCAGTGTCTAAGCCTCGGTCAGAAATCTATCAATGAGAGAGAGGTCCTCGCACCTCGCAAGGTTTCGGCAGCACTATATAAACGCGTCCATTAGACTAGCTCTTTACAACCAGAAAACAACTCCGATCAACATGAACACTTTGGTGAGTTCCGTACGATATCTGTCCGAACTATCGCTGAAATCATGTTAACTTGTTTGACAAACTTCATTACTTTTATATTGAATGTCTTGTTTCATAAAAGTTTTCTTCTCGCCTATTATTTAACTGATAAATTTAACAACTGTGATATTAAAATAACGTTGATACTACGATCTTGAAGAATTTTTTTTATAGTTGAAATCAATGAGTGTTGATAATTTGTGCTTTTGTAATTTATTCTTATAAATGATATATTGGTTTCTAAACATTTTTTTTTATTTGAACAATATAATACTCTTTATATAATAATATAATAATACTTTATATAATATTTTTATAGTTTATAGGATTTTTTCCTAAATTTCATCGGTATCATGAGAGGAGGATGATTTAGAAAATGAAAAAAAAGACTGTTTTCTACAAATTAAATTTTTCAAAATTATTCATTAATAGTATATTTATTTAACATTATTCAAATTATGTGCTATTTGAAATACTTACATTTTAAATTAAAAAATCCTAATGTAAATATTTCACAAAGAATGCCTATCGTTGAAACATTATATCATGAAATATAGTTAAAGAAAACTTCAAGTTTAAAATTATATGATAATATACATTATTATAATTTATTGTAAAATTTTTCCGCAATTCAATGTATCATGCAAATGTTTTATTTATAATTAGATGTTTCTGATATTATCAACAAACTTTTATTATTTCAGCAAAGTACTACTTGCCCAATTATCAAAAGTAAAATACTATATCACACTAATAAAATATTATTATAATTATATAATTAATTAAATACAAAAGAAATAATTTACAATTAATTAAAATTAGATTTAATCTTACAATCATATCAATTATATACTAATTTTATAAATTGAAAGTTCTAAATGTATCTAAACTAATCGTACATATTGTTGCAATACAAAATCGACTATTCTTCGCGTATAACAAATTTATTTCATCGTTATATGTACTACTATAAGATCCATGCGCAAAAATCTATTCTTAAAGCCCAAAAATTACAATTATACAATTGACACGCAACAGAATCACAATAAAAATTTGTTTTTCAGTTATACGCTGTCTTTGCCATCATTGCGGTTTCCGCGTACGCCGCGCCAGTGGACAATAGCACACCAGTGCCAATTCTGGCGTATACCGCCGATGGACCTAATCCGGATGGCTCGTACGACTTCAACTACGAGACTGGAAACGGCATTAAGGCGGAGGAACACGGTCAACTGAAGCAACTGAACGAGACGAATTCAGTGATCATCGTTCAAGGATCCTACAGTTATTCGGATGCTGACGGAGCTCCTATTGCCCTGAGCTACGTCGCTGACGAGAATGGTTTTCAGCCAAAGGGCGAACACCTTCCAACCCCTCATCCGGTACCAGCTGGAATTCTAAGAGCCTTGGAATATATCGCTGCACATCCCGAACAAGACAATGCGCGTTGATCGCGACACCACGCTGATCCTACAGTAGAAATAGGACGTAATTGACGCGACGATGAGTCAAGTGCGAAAGTTTTAAGCCTCATCGTGATGCAGTGTATTTTTATAGACTCGTTTTGCCTACTTTCTCCGTTTTCATTATTGAATGTCCGTCAGGTCTTACAGCGATTCTAAACAGTAGTCGTGTAACAACTGTAACACAAAATCACTATGATCACTAATTATGATTTAACAATCGACATACAGTGCAACATTTGTGTAAAATACATTGGTTTTAATCATGAAATAAATCTTTAACCGTTTAAGTTGAACTTGTGTTTTCTCTTTCGAAAGAAATAACTTTTCTTGTAACAATTGTCCTTGCTTTCGTAACAATATTTTCCTCCCAATTCCGACATTTTCTCCTAAGTAAATGTGTAATTTAAAAAATTCGATCTTTAACAAATTTCAATTATGAAATAAATGTTTAGATATTGAAGTTAAACTTTAACAATGTTCTTCTCTTGAAATTCGTGACTTTTCTTATTGCTAACTTATATACTTTTTTGTCTTTTCCAATTTTCTGCACTTTTCCCTAAGTAAATATGTAATCTAGAATATTCGATTTTTAACAAATTTCAATTATGGAATAAATCTTTGGGTACTAGAGTAAGATGTGTATCCTTTCTCATAAAATTCTTAGCCTTTCTTATTAGTAACAATTCTCATTTAATGAATTTTTGTTCTTTTCAAGCATTTCGTAAGTATGCAATTTGGACAAATGAGACTTTTCACGAATTGTATGAAAAACAAATGTCTTTTATGGTATTTGACATTAAATTGACAGAAAATCTTTTATTATTGTTTTATTATTTCTTCATTACGGAAACGTTAACGCGATGATTTAGGGTATAGAATATCTATAGTGATTTATATTTATTGTTTTTTACATTTTTAATCTTCTTAAGTCGAAGGTAAAGAAGAAATTATAGAAGAGTTTCAATTAAATTAGAAAGTTAAATAATGCTCGTACTTTGGAAAACAAGATACTATACAAGAGTAATTTTTAATGTTGATTTATTTGTCATATTTATCATTATTTATCAATTATTATTAATGCGAATAATATTCAGATAATATATTTGAAATAAAATGAAATTACATGATCGGACTTGTATGTTATTTATGTTCAATAAGACAGTCCAAAAAATTGTATATCAAATTTTATAAAGAGTAAAATCCAGTCATGAACAAACATTTTCAATGTTTTTATATAGTATGACAATTTGTTGTATTTTCAAGAAAAAAAATATCTTCACTTTCCTATTTGCTACATGACGTAATATAATTGGAAGTGCGTCGTAAGTAAAGATTTCACACTTTAAAATTATTTGTTATATGAAAATATAATAATTTAAGCATCGACAATTTTCGAATATATGGCACTCATTGTATCAGTAGCTATTATAGTTTCGAAATTCAAAATTCATAAAATGTTAATGTCCATTTATTTCAGTCTTTTACGAGTGTTTCAATATTATAAGGATTCAATGTTAGAATATCGTATATAGTTTTAAATAGTTAAAGGCTAATCTTTTATTTCATCTAATTTGTATTTTATGTCTTATTTGTTAAAAATAATTAATGATCGTATAAGTTATGATACAGATAAGACGAAGTACTTAAGTCAAATTTAATGCGAATTATTGCAGTCATCAAAATTAAAGTTATTCTTGTTAGTCATTATTTCTCATTAATCACTTTTTATTTAGTATATTTTTAATATCTGTTATAAACAATTTCATTTAAAGAATATATTGATGTTTCTCTTTCATCGATTATTGTTCTTCATTATTTATTGTTTATTTATATCAATTTTCACTGTTAATTGATTTTGTACGAAGATAGAAAACAGGATTCACATCAATCAACTTTTATTAGGCTAAGAAAGCTAATCTCATATTATGTATGTACATCAAATTTTGTAATGCATAATGCGCGGCTTCTGTATCGTGGAACAATACAGCATAATTGCATAATTGGATGATAAATTACGCTTGTGTTTAGACACATGGGTTTGATTATTCATGTAAATTAGTTAGATGTTTTTTCAAGGAACTGATTAACGTTTCTTACATCGTATAAAAACGTTATTTATAGACAAAACTGAACATATAGAAATTAATCATTGAAAAAACGAAGATTCTCGAAAATAAAGATATTATTTTTGTGCGTACTGATCTCTAATGATTAGTCAGTTTAATTAAAATAATAAGTATAGTATAATTTTGCATGCTGTAATTTTGTTATTTCAGTTTTATTTGGTTTATCACTAATAATTCAATATTTTAATAATTTATATTGTACATGACGTAGTTCTCGAGGATAATCCGGAATAAACATTCAAAATTTTTGCAGAATTCTTTAAAACACTATTTAATTTTTTATTTGCACATTATCTTTGTATTGAGATGAGATACTGATATCATGAATAAATTTTCGTTTATTATATTTTATTATTTTATGAATTTTTTAGAGAATCTTTTATTTTTTTCAGCCGACTTGTGTTTTTGAAGTTCCAGTAATTATAATTGAAGAATTAATAAAATTTTGTTCATTTAAATATATTTTTAATTTATCAAGTACGAAGAAATCAATAGTAATGAATAAATATCTTCGAAAAATCGTGTGGTAAAAGTATTATAAGAAAGTTTTTTTATCTACCTCTTTTTCCTTTGATATATAATATATATAATAATAAATTAAATATAACATATAATAATATATAATGGAATAATATATAATATAAAACAATATATAAATATTATATAATAAATAATACATAAATATAATGGAATATAACATATAATAATATACATATAGTGGAATATATAATAATAAATTAAAAACTGTTAAGAATATTAGGACAAAATTTTTCATATAATAAATCTATAAAATTTTTATAAAAAATTGTAAATTAATCAGTTTAACTACTTTGGTAATTCTGGATTTAAATAAAATATAAATGCTGCTCGACTCAACGGGTTGAAAATTTAGAACATTACAGTATAATATGATATGTTACAAACATACTTTTTCTTTTGTTAGGTAACACAATATTGTAAACGTATAAAATAATAAAAAATATTAGATTTATTTAATACAATGTTTAATTAGTTGCGTCGCAATATATAATGATCAAAATTCATTTCGAATTATTGACAACGATCCTGTAAGTTTAGATTTATAGCTATTCTATACAGCTCGCACTTAATCATTTTGACTACTTTAGTATCTCGAACATTCACTTTCAGTTTATATTGATTTATAAATACTCGTAGTTCTCAATCATATACAGATCATTAAAATACAGTAATGGGTTACTCTGAAATTTATATTTAATTAATATTGGTTTATAAATACTCGTAGTTCTCAATCATGTACATATTATTAAAATATAGTAAAACTTCGTTTATATAAGCTTATCGAGGAATAAATAGTTTATAATAGAAGCCCACTGATTTTTTCTTTCACTAGTCATTTTTCACTTAATAAGAGTTAATAAAAATTCAGATTTAAATAAGTGAATTTAATTGATGAAAATTCATTTAATCAAGTATCAACTAAAATTTGGTTTAAATAAATGGAGTTTATATAAACGAAATTCTATTGTATATTATTTTAAATATATTAAAGATTTCTAAAGTGAATTTCTAAAATAGCAAGATTTAAATTTAAACACGAAAAATATATATACGGAAAATTCTTATATAATTCTATAAGAAATATTGCATATATTTTTCATCCTTAATTCATCATTCTCGATCAATTCTTATTTCTTATAACCACTATATTGAATGGAAAACCGAGTTTTATGTTGTATTTCTGTTATGACTTTTTAATTAAACGTTTATAATGTTTTCAAATTATATTATGAGTATTTTTATTCATAAAATATTCTAACATAGTCATTTGACAGAAGAAAAACTCATATCTCATATATCAAATGAAAATAAACAATTATCTGTTGGTAATCAAACTGTGATGTAATTTTATGTATTTTTCCTTGTTTTCTAGAATTGTTTGTCACGTTCCTATCGATCTGACGATTTGATCGATGATTCACGATTTGAATCACACAAAACGGCGTAATGTAATGAAAAATTTAATACTACGAATATTAAAATTGGATAAAATTGGATGATCGAGAGATAACAAATGTAAACAAGAAAAAGATTTAATTCTGTTACACATAACCAATAAGATTTTTATTACAATATTCGAAATATACTGAATAAATGACATAATAATTTTCAAAAAATTTTATTTATTTCCTATTAATTTTTTAGATTTAAAATGAAAAACATAACTGAATATCGATAACGATGAAAAGTTGTTGATAATTTAGACTGTTATAACTTTATTACAAAAAATTTTGTAACGATCCATTTAATTTAATTTTAAAGAATAAAGCCTATATTTTGACAGTTCTGAGTTCGTTTATTTTCAAAGATGATATTACATCATATAAAAACTGGAAAAGTAAGAATATCTTTTTCTTGAAAATTGTAAATTGTCAAACATCTTTAAAAACATTAAAAAAATTTTTTTATAAATAGATCCACCATAGAAGATCGAAATTTTCTTTTGACAACGATCCTTTAAACTTTAAACTTGCTGTACGATTTTGTTTCACTATTTTATTCAACTTTAAACTTCGAACTTTGATAGGATTAGATGACAAAATCTTAATTGCAATTTCTTGAATTTTTGTTGTTTTATAATAAAAATATCGTTCAGAAAGATTTAAAATGTTTCTGTGAAATATGACTTCGATTTTCAAAATACTGAATATTCACAAAAAAATTTTTACAATATTTTTAGAGATACTTGAATTTTTACAATTTTCTAAAAAAATATTCCATTTGTTACATAAAGTAGAAACATCTTCGAAGAAACAGATTTAGAATTATTAAAATGGATTGTTTACCGACAATTTTTCTTCATTTAGTTCTCTGTATAAATATGAATCTGATATTTTTCAATAACAAAATTTATATGTCGAAAACTTAAATTGAAATGCATTTAATCAGTTTATTTTCCGTTTTCGTAACTGTTATTTTCCTAATTAAAAAGTTTGTAGATCTGAAGGTACTGAATAAAGGAGAAAGCAAAATGAAGGAAACCGAGGATCCATCCAAGAGATATACGGTTACATTTTACAGACCTGTTCAATGTACGAGGCTGATGACGTCATTAACCATTGACCGACATCAGTTCAGAGTTGTCACACATTACGCATAAAATGACAGTGATGCATAGCTGGACAGAGGAAAAGGCGAGTTCCACGACAGTCGTACGTGTTTCGCGTGGCGCGCGTTATTCACTAAAATTATAATTAATATGATTATGGTTGGAGCCAACTTGTTGGACATGATGTGAGAAAGGGAATCGAACAAATGTAGAGATTGAAATTCTTTTCGAGGATTGTTTTCCACAGTGATTATGTTATACACAAAAATTATCGGAACGTGACAATTTATGTTAACTAAATTTCTTTTTGTACGTTGTCTTAAATTTAAGAAGTTAGAAACTTCCGAAAAAATTTCCTACAAAGTACTTACTAAGATTTAACAAATCTTTTTTAACCCTATTATGATTTTTTAATTTTTGTATGTTTCAAATTTGCTCTCATTTTAATAAGCTTAAAAAAATATGAATATCTAATTTATCGTCAATGTAATCATTGAAAGTTTAGAGTATATTGATTGTAATTTTTAATTACATTTTAAATTTATCTAGGGTAAGATACTTTTTAAGATTATTTATTTTTCCATAAGATAAATAATATATTATAATAAATTATTATAAATAAAATATGACGCGCAATTAATGTTATTTAAAGTTATATATTGCAATTTTCAATTTATTTTTTAAAGGAAAGCAATGAGTTGCAAGAAAGATCTAATAAGAGAAAGAATTGGTATATTTATACTTTTTTGTACTAAAGAATATTTTCTGAAAGTTCTATTTTCTAAATGATTCCTCTAGAACCACCCATTTTCTAGTTTGTATAACGAATTATTGTTTTATTAGTACATAATTCGTATTTATAGATTAAAATCAGGTACACCGTATAATCTTTTAATAAACTAAAACACAAAAATGATGAAAATATCTTCTTATTCAAAACATTTATAAAAAAAGTTTCGATGGTTTGAAACGGCGTTAAAAATGTTAGGTAATTTAGCAAACATAAAAAAATATTATAACATGCTTAAATATCAAAAGAACAGACAATTATCTTGATATACATTCAGATGCGTGCGTTTTAATATCAGAAATTTTTCTCTATTATCTAAAAATTATTGTTGAATGGGAGATCTCAGAATGTTTAGATCCTTTTCGAGTAGAATACATATTAGTATTCCATATAAAAAAAGAAATATGTAACTCATTGTACTAATGAGTCATAAGAAGAAATATTAAATTTTTTAACTTTGGTATATATATATACATATATATATATATATATATATATACACATATATATATATATATATACATATATATATATACATATACATATATATATATACATATATATATATACACATATATATATATATACATATACATATATATATATATATATATATATATTCAAAATTTAATTTTTGAATATAAATGATATTAGGCGAATATTTTTATCTCTTTATTAGTTTGAATATGCAAAAAGCACTACTATTTATGAAATTAAATTGTTTATTTCGTGATAAATTCAGGTAAATAAAGTATATTATTTATTATAATTACAAAAAGTTATATACTGTAATTCTCATCTGAAAACTTTGTATAAATAACAAGTAGTTAAGTAAACAATATTTAAATAAGATAACCTATCTTCGTAACTACTTGGACAATGTCCTTGTAATTAATGTATTCGTTAGCTATTTTCCATGTTTCCATGTTTAATATATCGTTGATTAAATCATCAATCTGTTAACTACAGATATGGCTACTGCATGGTAGGTGTTCGTGGAATTAATCGTTGAGAACGGTACGAAATTATTTCTGCAGATGACTGTTTTATTTGCAATAAATGTTTTGTAATACTCGTAAAAGAGAGGATATTTTCATTTATATGTATACAATATTCATTAAAATTTCTGTTGACAAAAAAAAAATACAATAAAATCATGAAAAATCATTAAATTATAAATATATAAAATAAACATTTTTCTCTTACTGTATTCTGTTCTTCAAGTTTGACAATAATGATACTGTGTAAAATGTTTCATTTGTAATTTTAATGTAATATTATTAATTTTAAGTAAAATTAAAAGTGTATATAAAAGCTAGTGTGTAAATTATTTTACAATAACTTATAGATATAGAATTTTTACAAAATAAATACTTAACTCGCTATAATTAGAATTTCATTTACTTGTAGAAAAAAAGGATTATTAATTACTTTAATATTCAAAAACTGTTAATTGTTATAAACAAATCATTTAAAATTTTTGTAATGGCATATTGATAAAAATATAACCGTGATGCAATGGGTATATAAAATAAAATGGACATACAACTTATATAATTTTTAAAGTTATGCGACAGCTATAGATAGTAAAAAGCATTTAAATGAAAACTGAAGAAATACGTTTAAAATGCGGAAATACACTGTCCAAGTCTTACATTGTAACTGGAATCAACAGTTGTATAAAGAGGGAAGTGCTTGATTAGAGAATAGGAATTTATTTATACTTGGATGCATTTCTTATTGATAACTTTACATATAATGGAGGTGGCAAGGCTTTATGAGTAGGATGCGAAAGTTTAAAAGATTATGCAAAATCAACTTTATGCTTTGAATTTGTTAGTGACAACATTTAAAGATAAATATTATCAAATACAATCAAAATTATAAATATTTAAAACAGAAAGGGAAAATTTTTAGATATTTTCTTTTTTTAATCTACTTATTTAATAGTGAAATCATACTGTTTCTAAAATATTGATTACGTTTTCTATATTTGTAGAATATTAAAACATTTTTGAAAATTTATATAGAATAAAGCAAACAAAACTTGTTTCGATCATAATTACATTTAGTAATAATAAAAATTCATTTTGTAGACTTTGATATATCTAAGATATATCGTTTTCTTTTTAGAATCTGTGTAGCTTTAATCAATAAATAAATTACTATACTATAAAATGTTTTAAATTTTTGTTTCTCTCTAAATATTTCAAATTTGACAAATACACGTAGATTTCTGTGACTACCTATATACAATATCAAAGATGGAGTCTTAGAGACTCTACTGATTCTCTAGATACTCTTTTTAATCATTAATTAGGATACAAAATTTATTAATATAATTTAAAATAAGACTAATATAATAGACCACCTTATTTTGCTATGTTTATGTAATACTAAAAAAGAATTATTAATGTTCCATATTTGTTTTGATGTAAATTAGGAAATCAAGAGTCTCATATATTTTAGCTCGATCCTTACATTATAAAAACGATAACTCGGGTCAAAGTTGCTATATTATGTGTTGCTATGCAAAAAATGATTGTAGAGCATGAATTCATTTAAATATTCGTAATTATTGTTTTATAAATAATATAAAAAGTGATTCGAAATAAAGATCATTGTTAAAGTTGGATATTTAGAACTACTGACATTTAAAGTACAGAATGTACACCAAAATAGTTAAAATGAATCATGAATAAAACAGTATATGAGTTTCTTGATTTAGCGAATTGTCTCTTTCTTAATGCAAAAAATTGGATTTTCGTATAATACTTCATAACAAATTAAAAATAGAATGTAACTGTATTGTAAAGAAATGAAAATACAGTAATTATGATATGAAAGAATGAAGAAATAGTAATTATTATCATATAATTTGAAAGAAATCTATATCTTTCAATAATAAATTGATTTTGAACGATAAAGTAACGATCAAGTGTCAATATTTACTTACGACATAAAAACTGAGCCTTATCCTTTCATTAACATAAAAGTACTCAAATTAAATTGGTAAATGAAAAAAGTATTTTTAAAACTTGTCATTATTTCTGTAATAAATTCATTTTTTCTATTTCTGAACTTGCACCACTCATCAATTAGGGGGTTTATATGGCATAAACGAAAAAAGCTATTATATTATATAACTATACTCTTAAATATGTGTCATAATAAATTTATGAAAATTTTATGGAAAATAAAGAATTGGTCATTTTGATTATCTTGCTAAGTTTAGAATACAAGAAAAAATGCAACAATCAAATTTCAACTTGTAATAGTAAATCATAATGGTAAATATTTATAATCAAAGGACGAATTGTCGATCCATTGATTGGGAAGTTCTTTTATTATAGATTACGATAACAATCGATGAATCAATGAATAGACAATATTCGCAATCAATGAATAAACAGTTCGCCCTTCGATTACCAATCGCTATAGTACAATTTATCTATCAACGATCGATTTTGTTTCCTTGACACATTCATTCCTCGTAGAAACTCGCTATTGAAGCTTATGAAGTCGTGGATTATCTTTGCACGAATCTCCAGTTGTCTGTAACACGTTGAACACGGGATGGGAGGAGAGTCGAAATATCTATTTGGCACGGCGATCATACTGTATTCTCTTCGTGGCTAGAGGTCGCATCATTGCACGGACAGGATAGTCCCAAAGGTCGTACAACAAGCTGGATGGCCAGATTGCATAACCACAACTAGACCAGCAAATCTAATTGCTCGGATCAAGCGAGCTGTTCGATCGTAGCTAAAACATACAACGATGGAGAAAGTCTTCTGTTTATTCGTGATTCTTCGCATGCTTGAAATGCGGCCCGTTCTTCGCTTCCTTGTCACGACATTCGCGGAATTCCACTGACAAGAAGAGATTGTTGTGATGGCATCGTAGATTTATGTCGAATTTTTGTGCACTGGTCATAATGATTTGAAAGCTTACATGTCTAATCGACTATGACACCTAATTAAACGAGAAAGTTATCTCACAAAATATTGACACGTTAATAATTGAATATGAAAAGTATCAAAAGCTACACTGAATGGTGGAAATAAATTTTTCTCAAAGCCATTTTTTTAAGAGATACCAAGGTCAGTAACATCAGTAACTTTTTAAATGAAACCGTATATTTTTTTCCGATATCCTTACAGGGTATTAAAAAGCAAAAACTGATGATCTTAAAATATTATAATTATAAAAAATAACTCACAATATTAAATGAAAAGTGCTAGTTCATTTGTCTCTTGGATTATTAATCTCTTGGATATAACTATTCCTTTATTTCAGGATCATTTATTTTGTACGTATCATTTCATATTTGTTAAAAGTTATTATATAATATATAATGATATTATATAATAAAAAATAGTATATTAATATAATAAAAAATAGTATATTAATATAATAAAAAATAGTATATTAATATAATAAAAAAATAGTTGAAGTTAAAGGTAAAGGAAGACCAATCTAACAGGAATTTATTTATGCTTAATTTTTAATTTCGTAATCATAGAAATTTCTGAGATAGAAATATAACAGAAAATTTATAATTTCCTAGATTTATTCGACATCGAGTCAATCATTTTCTGATATCAATTTTAGAAATTTTGTTCGAATCAACTATTATGTAATGCATATGAAATTAGAAAGGATTTTGGTGTTTTTGAATTCATTTAACATATATGATACTTTAAATTTTATAAAAAAAAACTGTCAATTTTTATAGAAGTCTTTAATTTTTCTTTTTTAATTTATTTCTAGTATTATTTTGAAAAATTTTTATTGCTTGTTTATGAAAGGATGTCATTACAAAAATGATTGGATAAATTTTTATTCATAATATCAGACTTAGTTTCTTTCATAAAACACGAAGTTTAATTGCAAATGTAACATTTAAAATAGAAATGCACATAATGCTTTTAATGTTACAAGTAATAAAGAAGATTTAGAACTAGTAACGATTTAATATTCATACTGTAATTTATATACATAACCGGAACATTGTGATATTTATACCTTGATTTATCAAATATTTATCATTATTTATTCCATGAATTTTAAATAAATTTCATATACTAGATACTATGTTTATATAAATTAACGTTCACATAAATACTCAAATACATGAGGTTTATATTTAAAAAAGATAAATTCTTAAAATAAAAAATTATGCCACACATTGTAAATTAAATTCCATAATGAAGAAGTAACATATAAAATGTTATTATTGCTCAAGAATGTTAAATTTCAAAATAGAAAACGATTTTATGAATAAAAAGAAAATATTAAGATATTCCAGAAAAATCATGTATTTTGAAACTCTAATTTTTGAAATAGTAATATTTAATAAAATATATGTATCTAAATTTTGATGTATCTATTTGTATTAGATATCTAATAATTTCTATGTCTATTTTTCGATTTGTTTTAAACTTGATAAAAATAAAATTTAGACGAAATAATAAGATACTCTTTGATTTTTCAAAAACAATGATGTATACAAGGATTTTGTGTGTGAAAAATACTGTTTTCTTAGTATTCAAAACTGTTATTATTTAAGTTGTTTTCTCAAAATGATAAGCATGTAGCTCAAAAACAGAGGAAACAAGGCGATAGTATGGGTTTGTCATTTAAGTCAGTATCTGAAAAATAGTGAACAAGTGTTCATTAACTGAGTTTCACTACAATATTCTGTATAAAAGAGTTTCTATAAGCGTTCGAATATTTTCGTAAATTTCTATATACGTAGCGTTAAAATAAAATACAATAAAATCTTAAAATAATCAAATAATACCTGAATTACAAATTCTTCCAAGTGTGAACATTGTTCAGAAAATATGAAATACAAACTGAAAAAAGCAATATTTTCGAAAAAAAAAAAAAATAAGAAAAGACCGCCATTGAGATCTGCAGAAAGATCTGTGAGGAAAGTCATAACGAAAAATTATTCATAATGTAAGTAGAAACACAAAAATATATTAACGTAAAAACTGACCCGATAATTGAAGGTTCCACATGAAACGATAAAAATGGATTTATATTGGATGGATATTATATAATGGATGAATATTATATTTACCTCAGGATCAATCCCAAATTACATAAAAACACGCGATAAAGACTTATTTAACGAGCCTTTCTTTTTTTGTGTATGCAAATAGCAGAATCGTCTGTATGAAATGAGACTTTTTCTGACAATCTTGAGCTGTAGATAACTCTCTTTATTATCATGAAGTACACGTATAAGACGAGATTCGGTTACAAGATCCCACACGAATTTTTATAAAAAATGTTTTAACAAAAAAAGGAAGAAAATAATATGAATAATAATATGAATAATAGATAATATAGAAGTGGAAAAGAAGAAAAGAATAATTTTTGTGATTTCTCATTGCTAAATTATTAGGCTTCGATGCGAAAGAAGTAGTAAGATTTTCTCCAAATAAGAATTGTCAGGCTTCGGTGAAGAAGAAGGAAACAATATACGAGAAAGGAAGAAAAACAAAGAAAAAGAAAAGGAAAGCTTTTCTTAATTCCTTTTTCTAATTTTTATTTATCTTTTTACATAGCGTAAACACATTTGGAATATACAACTGGTTGGTGACTCGTTCGTTGTATTACGTAATCATACGTGGAAAATCATTGTTATGTCATGCAATAAAGTAAATAATGCGACGTTCTAAACGTACGTAAGACGCCTTTAAGTAAACGCCTGCTAGCTGCTTGTCATGCCTTCAAACTGAATAACTTTCTCGGCCAAAGACAACAACGAAGGGAAGCTAAAATTTCGAGGTAATTTTATACTAAAGCTGAATTTTCGGATTTACGCTTAAATGCAAAACACGTACTAAAGCTGACAGTGCATACGTATTCCTTTCGGATAAGAATGTATTAAGTAAAATATATTCCGGTGTACTAGCCGGCGGTGTGCGGCAGAAACACTATTTTAATTGAAGAAATAACATTTAGAAACAACTTGTTACTGGCATTGCGCTCCCTGGTTCTCTTTGTTTCATCCATAAGGAATGTGCTGAAGTATCTTTTTATAACTTCTGAGCTATTCTGATAGAAGATTTACAATATGTAGTTATTTAAAAATGCAAAGTGAAATAGGAATTAAATATTTTTTAGAATTTCAAAAAATGTGTAGTCTTGCAGTCTTTAGAAAGATTAAATAATATTTTGTACAAGAATGAATATATGAAATGTTAATGTGACATATTAATGTTATTGTGAAATATACATGCAATTTTAAAATTATATCATCTATGATAAGTGTTAATCATTAAAAATAAAAGGTGTTGTAAGAATCTTGAACAAGAATCCAAATTACATAAGGAATAACAGTAGTAAAAGAAAAGAATGTGAATTTACTCTAAACTAAAGTTTCGTAAAGTTTACTACTGTAAATTTCTAAAATTCTAAATATAAATTTTCATAAAGATTCATAGTTTAATTATGACATAATTAATATTTATTGAATTTTTAAAAGAACAATAAAAACATCTTAATCTGAAAATTAACTAAAAAAAAAAACAATTTCGGTAATAACGTTATACAAATAAATATAACAAATAAATATCACGTATTTTCTCAGAGTATTCAATTAATTATAACAAGAATAAACAATAATTGCACGTGTTATCAGTATCAAATTTTATAAAGCAGTTTTAATTAATAAAATTTTGATAATATACCATCCGAGAGTCGTTAATTATCAACGATGTGAGTCCTTTTGTAGATACTTCCTCCGTAATTCGTAATTAAGAGGATCTACGAGATTTCCTCGACAGTAGTGTTCAAACGTCCCGACCCCGTGTTTCGTGATTTAATTCACGATCGCGAAACAGGCACTTTAAATTAACTGATAAAACAAAATGTTACTCAGGAATTTCTAAAAGGAGATGATCGATAGCTGCTATAATCTAATGGATTTGCGCGAAGCTTCGAGGAATCGAAAGACGGTAATGAGCGCGTATCGGCGCAACGCAAATAAATTGTGAAGGAGCTATGGTAGAAGACGACCTTGACATATAAGCGTATACCGCGAGCATTCTAAGAGATCGCCTACCCGCAGGCTAGAAGACGTAACACATGCCAAATTCAATTTCACTTTCATCCGTGGCGCGCTTGCGCATCTCTGTGTATTCTGCCTCGAGGACAACCTATGTGAAAAAAAAATCTTGTTGGGAAAGCCAACGATCGATGTTGTGTTTGCACTCGTGGACCTAGACTTCGCAAGAAAGCGATTCGACCAATGATTGGTAATCGAGATTCAATAACTAAAGACGCTTAAAATTTCAGAGCCAATAACGTCGGGAAATTTATTTAAATTATTTGGGAAATTTGTTTGTAACATCAACGAACTTGTGAATCAATAATTGAAGAACTTTGTTTCTAGTTGTTGTATGATTTGAATCTATAAATGCAAATTTACAGCTGGAATACTGCTGAAAATAGAATAGATCACGAAAATATTGGCACACATAATTTTTTTATACAAACAATTATACATTAATAAAATCTGTTTTCGTAAATAATTCGCTGCATATAAAAGTAATGTGCACAGTAGCAATTTTTAATAATAATGCAAGAAATATAAAAATTCAAAAGTCAAAAAAGTTAATTTAATGACAGAATATTATTAGGTAAACTACAAAATATTCACTGAGATGTTATCGAATTATATCGTGTCAACATCAGGAAAGAACACCTGTCCTAAAAATATTTCTCACATGGTGGAGCTGCAAGGAAAAATTCTTACACAAATAACTAATTAATTTAATGGAATTAAATTTTGATATTTTGAAAGTCTGCAGCAATTACTGGTGTGCCGATATTTTTTCGATTCTTGAATTTTTATAGTTCTTACATTATTATTGTATAATTAATATTGGAAATTGCTATTATGCACTTTTGCATGTAGTAAACTATTTTATAACCATTATATAATATAACTTATTTTATTATATAATATGTTTTATTTTATAAACAAATTTTGTTAATGTTATAGATCAAATTTTATTAATGTATAGATCATTTATTTCTATCTGAGATATTGCAAAAAAAATAGATGTCCTACTACATATATAACGATATAGGAAGTAAACGGTTTCAAGAAGATAATAATTATATCCCCAAAAACAACGAGATATTTAAATGCTAATTATTATTGGATTATATATATTATTATATTAATTTAGTGTAATTAGCTATTTTATGAATAGAAATCTTATAAATATGAGATATATTTTCTTAAGTGGAATTGTATAAAGTGATCCAATAATAATTAACATTTAAATATCTCGTTGTTTTTGGAGATATAAAAAAGTTTTATTAACAAAAGTTGTTTAATAGAGAAGGCACTATAATAATAACTCTTTCTACAACTAGTGGGATTTCAGAGATTTCAAGGACACCTCCACTTTTTCAAATGAAATTACATATCTTTTATGCAATAATCAATATAGCTTGTTATTTTTTATAAAAAGGTATTAAGTCATGTATGATATTTTAACTTTAATTTGGTAAACTAACTAAAATTTATTATATAAAAGATAAGGAAAAATAGGAGCAATATTTTTGTGTATTTCATGCGATACATTTTATAAAACTGAAGTCGAAATACCTGATAAACCTACGATTTTTTGACATAAATAATAAACTTAGATTTACTTAGATTTTACTTAGATTTCACTTCTTTAATTATGTTAAAAAAAAATATGAAATTGCATAAACATCTGCTGTCTAATTATATATACAGATTTAATTTCACCTACGAAATGATTTGAAATACATGTGAACTTTAGTGAAGCAATCAACGATGAATCAGGCGTCAAATCGAAAATGTTAGCGTTTCTTTCTAAGCTGATAAAATATTGGTTTCTCGTTTATTTTTTCGAAACTATGATTTATTATAAGGAAATAACTCCTTGGCATGTACGAAATTAAATAAATAATTATTAATTTTCTCAAAATTATACATAATCTTAAACATTGAAATTCGCTTAGTGATCGCTATTTCACTGAAAAAAAATAATAGATAGAAGGAAAATAATTTGCGTAAAATATTCCATTTTCTTGCTACTTTGTCTATAAGTATTTATCTACATTATCGATTTACTTATAAGTACCACAGTACATTTGAAAAATGAAATTATATTTTTATCTTAAGTAGATTTTTTTTAATTCTTTTATAAAAGTATAGAGGAAAGATACATATATTATATTGAAAGAAAATCAATCTTTATTATTTATTAATAATCAGATAGTATTATTTGAATATTTTGATTTTATACAAGCGTGCTTCGAAGAAAATAAAATTTTTGACGAATTATTGATTTATAATTTCTTATTTTATATTCTATTAATATTGTTTGTGTTTCTTTTCTTTTTAGCAAAATCCCGTATCTTATATTTTAATAATTTCTTTTGTAATGAGAAACACAATCAAATATATAATCATAATCATATAGAATAGTAAAGAAAACGTATATGTTACTAAAAAATATTTTTTTCAAATAATATGATGTTCAGATAGTAAAACTTTCATATGTTAAAATATATGAATAAATGGAATTTGGATATGGAGACTCTGTTGTATTTCCATTAATTTATAATAATCAAGAATTAAAAATTGTATTATAATACTACATAGATTTAGATACTATCAATGTACGAATATTTACAATATAAAGAAAATGTTGAAGTATTATAGAGAGCTTTTCAAATCTTTTATAATCTTTTTGAGCCCTATCTATAATTTAATTTCTATAAATCTCTGAGAGTTTAATTATTAAGAATTGTAATTCAGAATAAGAAGTTATTTAGAAATACAATGAATAACGAAAACATTTGAACGATAGCCATTGTTTAATTTTATGTGCATTTAATAAATTTTAAATTTATTTTAATAGATTTCAACCCATTAAACAAATTTTTACGTGATAAGTTATTTTCTATTCGTCATTCAAATACTATTGTTATTTATTGTACATTTTATTATAATTAAACTGTAAATTCAAATGTTATTCAAATATCTGATATTATTCTTATAATATTATAATAAGCACCATACTTTGGATATTTTATATCTTTTTATATTATTCTGTTCAATTTTAATATTTCAGATTTCCTATTTCCTAAAAATCTAATTATTGTCTAACGTTTAGTTTTCAATCATCTATTTCGTACGCAAAATATTTCAAAAGATCAATTTATATAAACAAAATAATTCGTATAATTTAATTTAAAGCGAAACGAAGAAGTATCTTTATTATAGTCTAAATTCATTTTCTATTTCTAATTGTTTTAAAGATACATACAACTTCGTCTCACAAAATGCTACAACTGATAATAAGGAAAAGTGAATCTTAATACTTTTCTTATAAATTGTAGAATTACATGCATCACACATTTCACATTTATTCAAACAAATTCTTCATAATTTGATGTAACTCTAAAAAATGAGTTGTGAGTGGCATAGAAGATACACCCTCTTATTACAAGAGATATGCAACTCGAACAAGGACAACGCCGAAAAAAATCTTTGTCAAGGGTTCGATTGCACGATTCTGTAAGTCTAAAACTGCCTCGCAGGCCGCTTTCGAAAGATCGCAAAGGAAGAACAGCGAGGAAATTTGAAATATCAGATGGCAAGGTAATGCATTTCCAACGGCCTTATAAGTACACTACGTGACACGGTTGTTGCAATAGAGGTTTTATATTTACAGAAAGGTTACATGCGGATGCACTTACGAGCCCTGCGCATCCTGAAGAATGTGTACTTGAATGAAAATCCCACGCAAATGTAGATGGATAAAACTAGAGGAGAGAGTGGGAAGAACGTTGTATGTAACAACGGAAAAAGATGAAAAGAACGAAACGCGAGGAAAGGAGTGAGAAGATGAATTAAAATATGTACACTACTGCTCAAAAGTGTGTGGACATATTTTATCTGAAAAAAAATATGAAACCTGTAGAATTTTGTGTATTCTATTTTTGTATTAGAAAATATATTTTACTAACAATTCACTAAATATCTATATGTCTAAATGCCATTACTAAATCCTCTTGTTTTTCTTTCTGAAAATATAATTTATTTTCAATAAATCTTCTGTCACATAGTTACAGAACTACTTTCATGTTTAACATGAACGTTTAACTTTTAACAATTGGTTTTAAACTTTTTCTTAACTTTTTGGTGACGTGTTGGATAAACATTCATTTATTTAAGGGATTTGAATAATAAATTTTTCAATTTAATATTATTAGAATATGTATACACTATTTATTGTAATATACCTATATTTTATGAAATCTGTGATATATACAATATATTAAATGATTTTTATTTCTAAATTCTTTTATGAATATATCCTTCCACATATATTGTATTACATTATACAATAACAATATACACATAAATTCCATAAAAATGTAGATACTTTTGAACGACAGTGTACGAACGTATAAAATGGAAGTTGGCAAAAGAGAGAAAGAGAGAGAGAAAACAAAATAACTCAAGATTGTGTATCAGAATACGAAAGAATGCGCAAAAGAGGAAAGGAGAGAGAGAAAGTCTGACTGTATCAGCGAAATCGAACAAGCGAGTCAATGAAAGTAACGAGCGCTCAAAGAGAATCGGCTTTAGTCCTAGTCTGTCACATGATTACCTTTTTTTCGAAGAATTAAACGACTTCGTTCGATAAGCGTTCGGCAGTTTCTGAGAGAAATATTCTCAGCTCTCGACTCTTGGGGAGTCCCCGTATTCACCGTTGACATTTTAATGATGATCAATACTTTCGTCTCTTTTCTATTCAAAGAATTCTTTTCAAGAAGTTTCCTAAAATAAGGAAGAGATTCAACTTGTTCGATCATCTGTTTCGTAATGTTAAAAATTTTTTTTTCAATGAAAATGATAGATAGTTCGTTATTTTTTTAGTATTTATTTATATTGTATAATATAAATATATACTATAATATAAATATATAATACAAGTATTTATAGATTGTTTCTTACACAGATTGACACATTATATTTTTTATTGTGTTGAAAACATTTTTGTTTTTAAATAGAAACTCTTTCGTTTTATCTTTATGAAAATACTCTTGTCCATAAAAATGCGTAAAATATTTATATTTATGTTTACATTATAAAATTGATTTATTCAACGTCTTTCATTCAAGAGAACAAACAACGTAGTGAAAAAGAAGCAAATAGTTCTAACTACTGAAGTATAGTATTTTGACAAATAGTTCTTATTATTTTTAAATTCAGTTTTATTATTCGTTTCATGGATCATCTCGAGCTAAACAATATTATTAAACAAGTTTGTAACAAAGTGCAAGGAAGAAACCGTGACGCAAGTGTAAATACGTTTGATCACTCTATACATGTTAGTCATTCCCTCAGAAGACAAGATAATACTCGAACTATTGCATCAGAAAAGTATTATATGTTTAAGTGCGTGTATAACCTTTCGGTATACGGTTGACTCTTAAATTTTAATCTTACATTTAGTAAATATTTGCGTAATTTTGCAAAATATAAAAAAGAACGTTGAGAGAAAAGAGAAAGAGGTATGCTAATGAATAAACGAAAGTGAAAATAAATACAGAGAAGAACGAAAACAGTATGCGAAAATATCGATTTATTAAAAGACTAACAACCAGTTTACACAATGCGGTTTCCTGACCGATTCGGTAATTTTGTTGTAAGCAGCGTCCACACAATTCCGTATTTTCACCAAAAATTCAGTTCGCACATATCAACGGCAATATAACGAAAATATTTTATTTATTATTTATTAAAATAAATAAACATGTTAAATTTAAAATTTATTAAAATAAATATAATAAATGAAATATTTTATTTATTAGTAGCTATGATAAGCAGGTCATAAATATATTTTATATTATTTATCTGGTATTTGTTCCGTAGAAAAAAAATCAATAAAAGGTATTAGGTTCATCCTATTGTTAAAGATGGATATTACTTGGTGCCTAATCAATTTAAAATCAACGAAATTTCAAATACATATATATTCAATAATACATAATTATCAAAGTGTTCTCTTTCCTTTTTCTTTCAATTCCTCAAAATCTTCCTTCAACGAAATACATATTTCTCTATAGACTACTTTTCTTAAATTCTTATTTTTATATAAATGAATACTTTTAACCCACATAGCAGTCTTTTTTTTTACTAGAAATATTAAAATTTCCTGTAATATAAACTACTCGTCACCTACTCGTCATTGTTTACATTACAGTAAAATTATTACATAATGCGCAATCTGAACGTGCAGCGAAGATACAGACTGTGTGAACGCTGCTTTCGACTCTTACTGATTTGGCAGACCGATTGAATCGGTCAAAAAACCGCATTGTGCGAACTGGCTGTAATATATTTAAAAAATCATCCATTTTGAGATACGTACAAAATTGAATTCTAAAAATGAAATATTTGCCAGAAGAATATTATAATTATATACAATATTAATAATATGAATATTATACAATAAAATTATACTGAAATTATATTATACAATTATACTATAGAATAAAGTTATATTAAAATTATATCAACATATAATAAAATTGTACTACAATAAAGTAAATGAAATAAAAACGATGATAGAAAGTTATATAAAGTCATAGTTCAAAATAATATAATTTTAACTGTTTTCAAAACAGTAAGAAAAGCATAAATAATATTTTATTAGTAACTTTCAAAATCTAAAATCAATGTTAGTATTTTAAAAGAAATAAAATTTTTCCATTTCTAAATAGTCGAATAATTAATATTGTCTTACTTACAAACATTTTTTTTTGGTATATCACTTTCTCAGTCTCCTTATAATATGGAAATTTATTATTGTAATTTTATCACTATAATGGAATTTTATCATTGTCAAAAAATGTTGTGTTAACAAAAATATTAATTGCCTATTGGAAGTCTCAGTGACATTTCAATTGAATGTAATTAACTAATATAAATTTTAATTTAATAATCTGTAAATAATTATAGATTTGGGTTGTTTGATATTTTTGTTCTTCAATAAAAGAAAACAGATCAATTTATTTTCAAAACTATAAATCTTTAAAGGAGAATATGATTCTTTTATTACTTTAAGAACTATGACTTTTAACACAATTGAATTGATTCCAATTGAGTTTTCAATTTCACAAGAAATTTTTTATATTTTTTATATGGATGTGTCATTATTGTAAAATCCAAAATACATTATTACGTCATTATCACCATAATAGAAAAATGTTTTTTTAAATTGCAGTTTTAAACACGAGAAATGTAATTCCGATCTGTTTTAAATGTATTGACACAGAAAAGTATAGTCATGACCAAGAATGTTAAAAAATTAAAAAAAAGTATTCTTAAAATTAAGATTATCTCCAGGCAATCTACGTTTCATCGACGTAATAAAATATCAACGAGTTATGAACAGATTTTTATTAGAGATATCCAAGACAGCGATTGAATCACACGAATTTTCAATGACTCGGTTATTTCGAAACGAATTTTGACAGGCGACAGTGGAGAAAAAGAAGATTAAAAAAAATGCGTGAGCCTTCGCCGCAGCGGAATAACGAGAGACCGCCGAGCATGTTTAATCACCAATTTAAAAAAAAATTCCAGCGCTTCGTTAGAGGAACGAAAATTCACGAGGATTCCTCCGCATCGATGGGTTTCATGTCGTTCGGTCTGCGGCCGTTGCTTGCGTGGCCTGACATTCAAAGCGGTATAATTTACAAACCGTGAAATCAGCTCCCCGAAGTCCGGGGTATTAATCTCGAAGAAGTTATTCGGCGAACGAGTCACGGATGCGGTGTACTGAATACAAAATAGCTTGCCGCGATGATTCTTAAACTTTTTCGTTTGGAAATTATAATGATATAATTTTCAGTATCCTTTTTTTTTTTATTGCATGAAATATTTTCACATTTATCGACGATGTTGACATAATCACAGTAGTTATTGATTTTCAATGTCATCGAGGAATAGTGAGGACTAAATGTGTAAATAAATTTGTAGTACAGTGAGAAAGAGAAAACGTATTAAAAAAATAGAACAAAATAAAGACAGAAGGAGTTATGTAATTGAAAGATAAAAAATATACGATGAAAGTAAAATTATTATTATAAGGGAAAGTTAAAAAAATTATGAAGGATTCATAATTTTCACTAATTCACTAAAATGCAACAAATATCTTAATGAATATATTAACAATATACTTATCTTAATAAAATACAATTTTATTTATAATTCAATCTAATTTTACACTGTATGATACAAAACATTTTAGTAAAACATTAATCATCTACATTTACATCTTTTTTCTTTGTTCGAGAACACTTAGAACTCATCTTGTCGCCTTTTTTTGTCTGAAACCTAAAAACGACGTATATATATATAGTTTTGCGAGATATACAAAAATTGTAAAATGAAGTATGTAAAGAAGTAATTAAATTATTAAAAACGTTTTTAAATAAAACATTTTAAATTAAATTATTGAATATGTCTTTAATATTATGTACGAACTACATGGAAATATATTTGTCATTATATATTTAAAGTGAAATGATGTTAATGAAATAAGATTTTAAAATAAATTTTGTAAGCTGAGTACATTTGTAAGACTCGTATTTATAACAATGAAAAAAGTTGTGTTAGTATTGGTTTCATTTCGATTGCAAGAATAAATCTGTTTATTCTATATTTCAAAAAATAGACGCTATGATATATATTTATTTACGTTATATTTACGGCTATATCATATATTTCGGAAAACTTTGTTGACTGAAGAAAAATTCATGTCGCAATAAATTCGACAAAAATATAATTAATATAATTACAATATAAAATTGGTTGCATGAACAAAAATTTTTAATTGTCAATTATCTTTTACATCGAAATAAACATTGTTGCAATAGATTACAGATACATCAAAATTATTTTACAATTAGCAAATTTGTCATTTTGTTATTTAAAAATAATGAATTTTTTCCAAACAAATGTAGTAGTTTATGGAACAATTTAATGAAAATCAGGTTTGAATATTATTCAAATAATATATTTAAAAAATATATTATTTCATTTAACTAAATATTATTTGAAGTAATGCAGTTTATTTGAGTATAAAATTCTGATGTTTCTTTTGAAGCCTTTATTTCATTATTCAGCTATCAAATGAAATAATTTTTTATTTTATTTTTTATTTTATATATTTTATATATTTTTTATTTTATATATTTAATAAGTATTTATTCAAATAATATGTGAAATAAGATATAAACTTTATTCTTAATAAACTATATGACAGATACAAATTTCATATAATCTTATATCAAATTATCTGTTATTTTCAAGTTAATAATCGAATTATCTGAAATAAAAAATTATTTGAAAATGATTTATTTGAATCTCACAATAACTAAAGTTATTTTTTCTATGTTATTTCCAAAATAATGATAATAGATTAATTGAAATAATTCATTGTTTCAAATTGTTATTTTTTATTTTATTCAAAATAAAATATGTTCCAGCTAAATAGAGATTATTTTCCCTAAATATTTGCTATCTAGATATATACGTGTTCGTAAATCTCAGATTTTAGAAATTAAGATTAAAATATATTGCATTTTATATTTTTTCATCTATAATATGATATAAGATATTAACTTGGACGTAAAAGCAAATGTATCAGAATAAAAGAACTTCCCAATATTCTATACTCTTATAAATAAAAGATTGA
The DNA here is from genome assembly GCA_032399605.1 of Melipona beecheii. Lineage (NCBI taxonomy): Eukaryota > Metazoa > Arthropoda > Insecta > Hymenoptera > Apidae > Melipona > Melipona beecheii. The sequence continues at coordinate 1,993,335 of JAUCMO010000082.1, read as the reverse complement.
GAATCATAGTGGTGTAAATTCAAATTTTTATAGTTTAAATTAATAATGTTTTTCGAAGCTCTATATATTTAGTTTCATGACTTTAGTTTCAACTATCGTTATAACTTTATTAGTGAGAAATGGCAATACTTCATTTTAGCACTTAACTAAGAAAGTAATAAAATAATGGTAAATTACTATTTTATTAATTCTACAAGAAACATAAGAATGACTTACACGATTATGATCGTCAATCTTCTGAATGCTATATTTTTATAAATCATACGATCATTTTCAAATACTTTTTTCAAATTAATAGTAATATTAACTTTACTGTTTAATATAATATAATATAATATAATTAATTTAATATAATATATAATTTAATATAATATAAATATAATATAATATAATTAATTTAATACAATAATTTATAAGTTAAGAGTAATAGTAATAATTTGTAAGTAATAGTAATATTAGTTTTTAGTTTTTGAATGATAAGAAATTCTAAGATTTGACAATCAATTAATGTAAATATGTATATTTTATTTGCAATAAAAATAATTAAATGAATTTCGTCAAGAAAAGTAATTCTAAATTTGTAAAAATCGAAATAAATAAATCAACTTCGTTTTCATTGTCTCGTGCTTTATTTAAGCTCGAATTATATTTATATATTGATTATATATATATATGTATATATATATATGTATGTATATAATATACATATAATATTATGTGGTTTAAAATTTTTCTGCAAAATAGATTTTATTTACATATTTGCTATAATAATTTAATATTATAATAAATTAAATATACTAATATAATTATAATATGTACTATACACTGTACACTAAACATATATTAATTATAAATAATTAAATTTTATTCGAAATTTTTTCATTTTTCGAAAAAAGACTTTTTCTACTTGACAAAGTTTCAAAATCTAGTAGCACTAAAAACTATCTTGTTATAAAAATATAACATTCAATATTCGACGCTTCTATCTATAAATTGTCACTTTTTTCCATATATATTAATAAATTATGCATTAATTGTTATTCTACATAAGGTACAAAAGATAACGATTTTAAGAAACTCCAGATGTAATAAATATTTTTACTTAATATAATATAATATTCAAATATTTGAATAAGTTTGAATGAGTAAGAATATAATAATTAAAAATATGGAATTTACTTTGTGACTTTATAATAGAGATCTAGTTATTTTCATATTTTTGTCTATCTGTTACTATTAATTTTCTCCACAGAGATTCGTGAAAATGAGAACGATTAGAATTGAACTGTTAATTCATGTTATACAACCAACAATTCTTGTAAAGTTACTTTTATATTAGTACGTTGTCATGCAAGCAGATGCGCTTGTTAGAAAGTTTCTTGACTTACGAACAATAAACTGCAAAAATGAATTTTTAATGAAGAAAGAACGCGACACCATTCAACCCTTTGAATGATACATTCCGGTCACGTTCAATAGAGCGCGACACTCTCAAAACATGTTACGTAGTTCGCCACTTTCACGAGCGATATTTATTTACACATCTTTTGTGTGCATTGATTATATTACGTAACTCAGTTAATTAAAACTCCAAACATATCGTGACAAACTTTCCCCTATATTTGCTATACTATTATAGCAAATATCTGGCGAACCGGTGACTTGTTCTGTATTTTAACGTATTAATTAGTAAATCGCGTATAATAATTTATAGTTTTTGTTCCCAAATTTTTTGGAGATCCACACTGGACTATTAGTTTCCACTGGGTAGAGGGTATCAGAGTAATTATTAGACTACGGATTTTTATATAAATTTATCTTTTTAAAAATATATAATATGATATAATACATAATTAATATATAATATGATATAATTATAATATATTAAATAATATAAATTAAATTAATATAATATAATTAAAAAAATAGGACTTTGATAGATAGTTCTATGTTATAGAAATAACTGTTATAATTAGACTGCAGATTTTCATGCAAATTCATGTTTTCAAGAATATAATTAAAAGTATAATTAAAAAAAAGTTGTCTTACATGTCAAATATTATAAAAAGCATTATACTTTGGATATTTTACACATATATCTTTAAAAAATCTTAGTAACAGAAAATAAATTTCAAAGTTTTTAAAAAATCTCAGTAACAGAAAATAAATTTCAAAAGCTTTCTCGTTTTTAAAAAGCGCGATGTTTATTTAAATAAAATAAAATTAATTGAATTAAATTAAATTAAATTAATTAAATAAAAATAATATTTGATTAAATATTTTCTGATATGGAAAAATAATAGAAAAGTATAGTTACTCATATTAATATTCGGATACATATATTTGAACACGAAACATCTAAACTATTACAATTTGGACTCATTTTAAAGCTTGAAGTCTCTACTTTCAAAATATACATCATGCAGTAGATAGAAAAATGCAAACACTTTTCTTCTTGAAAATGTTTTAAATTGTCATAGTATATAAAAACATTGAAAAATTTACAAGAATTTACAATGACTTCTAAATCTTGATGTACGATTTTTATTCGCCTTTATAATATATACATATAATAAATATCAGGCAAAAACGAATATAAGACGATAATAAGATTTTTGAATTTTCATTATCTAAGTCTAGCATTTAGTGTGCAATTGTATGTAAAACTGTTTTCGTTAAATCAAAAAAGTTACCCTTTCTTGTAATTGCTTCTTCTAATTAATAGTATATCCAGATAGAAGCACTGCTTCGAGAAGATTGTTCAGAGATATCGATGACGTGTCTTAGTGAATCACGCACAATCGCAATTGATGCTTCTAACAAAGTACTTGACATTCCTAAGGAAACAAGAATTTATTACAACTTTGCATATTCCTTGCTTCCACAAAAGAAGCAAAATAATGTCTTCTGGTACATAATTCATTCTTTTTTGGTCGATTTAACTGAATGATTTATTAGGTACTTCGATTACAGTCAGATCCAGTGATCGTGCAGAAAAGATAAAAACTCTTCTTCTTCTTCTGCAAATGGAGGCATGATTAATGCGATCGAACGCGTTTTTAAACAGTGTTTACACTTTTATATACATCGCTTATTTTTCTTGCAGAGAGACTGAAGAAAATTAAACACAAAAGTAAATTCCGACCTTTCGCACTTCAACGTGCAACTATATTGTCAATTAATTGTAGATTTTAAATGGCACGTTACTTATAACACGAATGAAATTAATAGAAATTTTTCTTTATGTAAAATGCAATCTACATAGAGAATTATAAATAATATGCAATCGATTAATGTCTATCGATAGTCAATTCTTAACATTCCAGTATTGATTATTGACTAAACAGATGCTGTTTCATAGTTAGCCAAGGTAAGGTGACGCGTCGGATATGTTTAAAATAGAATAGAAAGATACACTGAAAATGTTGCAAAATAAGTAACCTTCACTTTGTACGGAACGAACGAAAGTGAAATGCGGAATAATGCTAAATGGATAGAATACACCGCAAATACAGGAGATAAAAACGATAGAACGAAATTGCGTGTTAAACGCTATTTAAACAAAATGAATATGTAACTATTACGTAATTATGTAATTATTATCATTGACGTAAAATTCGATGCGTTACGTGTTTAGACACTTAAAGAAAAAATTGACGACAAAATAAATTGTCGGAACATCGATCAGGTAGCTGATGTATTATTATACGGAATTAAGCATCGAATGAAACATTGTTGAACAGTTTAGAACAATTTGTAAAATTATTCACGACATTCAGAATCTTTCAAATATGATAACATAGTTTTGTAACTTATTTTATAATTAAATTCAAATATAAAGACAAATTTAGATAATCGTTAAATTACAACGAATTGTCTTGTCAATTGATCAATAATAAATTCAAAAGAACCAAGATTGAAAATTGGAATCAGCATTGATGTAATTGAGTAATTATGTATGCAATAACAATAAAATTTGGATAGTTTCAATTTTGGCATTGAAAATATTTTCCTGTTTGCATCTTGGGCAAATATCTTGACGGATATTTGCCATGAAAACGAGGTAATTTTTTTTATAGACTATGTACATATGTCAATATGCATAAACGTATTTATAAACGATGTAAATAAATATGTAGAATTTATAAATAATTGATAAATTTTTATTGTTATTACTTCATACAATATATTTAAATTGCTATAATTTCTTTTTAGAGAACAAACAATTAAAAATAAACTTGTTTTGAGAAAATTAATTTTTTGGTATTTTTATTTCCAGATTTTAATCAAAACAATTATTGCATAATTCATTTTATGTTTTATAGTTTTATATTTATTATTATAGTAAAACAGAATCGTACATTCAATTAACAACATTCAACGCATTATACATTTCAATTTCATTTTATTAAATTTACTTACACTGTTCACCTTTACTTTAAACATGAAATGTGAAACTAGAAACATGAATATTTTCCAAGTTATTATTTATCGTTTTATTTCTAAGCATCATCCAAATTACACATAATAGTAACAGTAAAAGGTAGAAACGATATAAATGACTATAATAAATAATAGTAAAAGGTAGAAACGATATAAATCACTATCCAATGTCTTACTTTCATCTTTTATTGCGTGTTCCTGTTACCAATTGTATGTATCCTACCCCAATGAGTTTGATAAGAATCAATGGATCGCAAAACAACCCTTAAATCGCGAAACGACCCTTAAATCCTGGTAAACATTTCACCAACGCCTCCGGGATGCCTAAAGGGTTTGAGTGATATGATGGCACTATCGTTAAAGAAATTATGACAATTGAGTAAGCATCCTTTAACGGGGACCCAATGACATTTAGCGCAATGTGACATGCTGATCCCCGGGAAGGTAATCTCTCTCCGGGTGATGTATAGTGTGTTGTTGTCCCTGTACGTTTCTCCATGTACACACACACTAGCATATATCGCGCGCGCGTTAAATGAGGATCCGTGTAACCCCTCTTAAGGTACCTCTACCTTTGTGTCACTATCGTTCCCTCTCTGTTCGTCTTGCGCGTGTCTCTTTGTCCGTCGCTATATCGTCGTGTCCCATGTGCGTCCTCTTAGATGCACAGTGGCTATCGTTACTTGGCCAAACGATCGTATTGGTGATGCCTCCAGGGGTATATATATGACGAGCGCTGCGGGGCTTGATAAACACTTGCCCATCAGCGATTACTGCTGCAGCATGTACACGTCACTGGTAAGCGTAATTAAGAAAAAAATTGCCGCCGGAAAAATCTCGGGACAAGGAAACCTGGGGTGATGCTCGCGGGAGCAGAAGTCTGGTCTGCCCGATCGGTACATCAGAGTGCTCTCTGAACCGGATGAAATTCATTGAGTGATCCGTCCGAGAGACCGCGATCTTCGCGTTTCTGTGCGTGATACATATCCGGGATGATACTGTGACACGTTGTCTGTGCCGTTTGATTCGCTTGACTCGGGGACATATTGCGATTTTCTGCAGAGAAGTTCAACGATATATACTGTCGAGAGGTAAGTAGGGTGAATGTAGAAGAGCATGGTCTCTTGAGGATATCGATGGACTCGTAAATCGAAGCATCATGCTCGCTATACATCTTTCTTGGACATAAGGATCTTCGGATTATCTCGTTATAAATTGTATTACAATCGTTTAAAGTTTTTCAACTCTTACATAGAAACTTATTTTATTGGCAATCAGTTAATAATTTAACACATAGTGTTTTCTGCTTTTTGTTTTAATACGCCATTAACTCAAAACAAGTCTCAATTGATCAGCAATTTCAATGTTAGGTGTAAGCTTATTATCGAGTAAAACATTTAATTCTTAACTGTTACAGTACCATTTCAAATTGAATCTGACAAAAATTTAGGATTTATAATTATTTAATTTTGGAATTTCTAATCTCAACTTCGAAGGACATCAAATATAGAAAAGTAAAATTCTATATTTATTTATTTAAATATTCTATCGTTTTACGATACAACATAAATTATTTTAGCCATCTATAATTCAATGGAACTATCCAGGAGTTAAAATTGATATGTTCTTGTAACGAAACACTGGCAACGATGTCTGACTTATCACTATCGCACTACCGTTCAAATGATGGCTGACTCAAAATGGTGTCGCTACTTGCAGCTAGTTTCCCAACGTTTTCGATATTGGGTATCACTCGCCACTCGCAGCTGGATTAAGCGACAAGCGATCTTACAATCGATTTCTCGAATTGATAGCTCGTTATAGCATTTAAATCGCATCTCACAGGCGCGTAATTGCGCGGGAATCGATCTTTCACGACGTAATTTATTGGTGTTTAAACACAATAACGCAAACAGCGAGCATGTGTGTATACATAAGCATGCGCATACGTGGGAATACTCGACATCGCGTCGGTCCATCTGCCGTGACGTCTTTACGCGGGAATTGCACGTCGTGTTTGTTTTACTGCTTGGCTATAATGACCAACATCGTGTTAAGGATTTGAGTAAACTCTGAGTTCGCTTAAATTAAATGCATTTCTGCTGGTTCAATGTACGTGCAAAAGCTAGTCACGTCATTTATAAGCTAGTGAATTATAGGCGCGAAAAGCACGAATGACGTTTCGTAATTTTGTTAAAATCGAGGAAATATAAACGCGAGTGTGTAAACATTTGGCAGAAATATTTGTGTTTGGTGTTTTGAGATATTAATAGCTGGTATTGGAATTTAAATTGCTTGGAATATTACTCTTAAATATCAATTTGCTTAACCATATCGTTTTACATACTATAAAATTACATTAAATTTCAACTTTATAATGCATTGGATAAATTAAATATCAATTACAATTGACAATGTATCGTATCGATTTCCAGTTCGTAGTACAATATCAATAAAAGTATAGTACAGTGTAAATTACAATAAAATATGGTGCAAATACGAAACCATCTGCTTCGAAACGATATCCGAAAAATACATTCACCCTACTGAAATGGGTTTCTATCGCACTTAAAAATAAAAATAGTAAATAGTAAATTTCGATTTCCTCCTCCCGACTGAAGTAAGAGATAAACAGTAAGCAACATAAAGATCGTTGTGCGTAATCTAACAATACAAAGTTACATGGTAAAAGCAAAGTCATGAGTGAATTGCAGATATTTATAGAAGATTTCAAAGTACAAAAATTGAACAGAATACGTATAAAGATCAGATATGTGAAGTGAGCTACACTGCTAGATATTTTGTTAAGAAATTTTTATTTAGATGTCCGTTTTTTTAATTACGTTTACACAAATATGAAATGAGATAAACATCCGCAAAATTAGAGTAGACATTAAAATTTAAAATATTATATATAAACTATTATATATATAGCATATAAATATTTAAAACATATATGAAATATTTGAAATACTATACTTTTTATAATATTTAATACATGGAATAATGCCCTCTTTTTAAATTATTTTTACAGTAGTATAAAATTGTATAAATATTCATAGTCTAGTCATGACTTAGAGCTTTCTTATATTATCTATTTTCCGATTGAAAATGAATTATTTATAATTAATCGAATAGTATCAAAAATATATAGTAAAAGAGAAACAGAATATTAGCATGGCGACGTAGAAAAGGAACATTATACCGGCCAACGTTCATCCGAACGACAATTGGACAAATATGAAAAGTTTCTTATTTTTATCTTCCTCGTGTTCAGGTAGCCGTGATCGCGCTGGCAAGCTGCGTGGCAGCTGCTCCGGCAGAGGACGTGATACCAATTGTCAGTCAAAGTCAAGAGGGTCCAAATCCGGATGGCTCGTACAAATGGAGTTACGAGTCCGGGAACGGGATCAAGGCACAAGAGGAGGGTCACCTGGAGAACGCTGGCCAAGAGAACGAGGCGATGAACGCACAGGGTAGTTTCAGTTATCCGAGCGACGATGGTCAACAAATTTCGTTGACGTATGTCGCGAACGAAGAGGGTTTCCAACCGCAGGGTGCTCATTTACCGACCACGCCGGAAATACCGCCACTTATTCAAAAGGCGCTCGAATGGATAGCAGCGCATCCAAGTAAAGAGGACCAAAATCAGGTATAAAGGATAGGACGTGCGTCGTCAGTGATCTCAAAGCGAGCTACATTCAATTTATCTATCATGAATTACGATGTATTGCCCCCGTCGTCGCCTCTTGCCGCCCCAACTCTAACGACTAGTGGACTACTCTGGTTCAATCTGTTGTAAATATTTATTGTATACTTTTTACTGACGTATATATTATGTATTGTATATCTGATATATTATATGTTATGTATCGTGTATTATGTATTGTAACATGCAGATGCGAGCATGTACTACGAGCAACGAGCATGTAGATAATCGTTGCCAGGTATATATTATATATACATATTACGGTGCATACAGAATAAATATTGCAATTCAAGAGACACGCTGATCTTATCTCTTTACCTGGCCATTTACCTACTTTTGGAGAGTGAAAATTTGTTACTAAATATGACTGAAAATGGGATATTTTTTATTTTTAGCATACAACATTTGTTATAGATGATACAAATTTTATATTGTATGTGCATTCGTATTAATATACCAATACTTCACCGATTCTTCGTTGTATAAAATACGATTTAATTTTTCCAATTTTGAAACGAATATACTCGTTCTAAGACTTTTAAGCAAGACTGCACATACATGAGAAAAATATAAATATTGAAAACATAAATATTTTCATTCTCTTAGAAATATTTTACGATAGAACTTCATTTATTGAAATGAAATATTATTTAGTATATGATTAATTAAATTCTTATTAAATGAATCTTTGATGCTAGACAGAAAAGCGAACCAATAAACTCCAATTATAGAATTATTTATCAGAAAGATTTATTCCTCGAGAGTTCAAATAAAGTTTTGAGAAGTTGTATCTGTATCTGAATCAAATATTAAACATCTTCTCTCTAAATTTTGCAATAGTATTCGAAGTTGAAATATATATAGTTTAATAATCATTTTCCTTCTGTTTTATCCTCATTTATTTCTTTTCTGATCTTTACACCAATAAAGATTATTATAAAATAAAAAGTAAATTATTACAAAGCCATTGTGTCGCAAAAAATTATACTTATGCAATGTTTCTCTGATTGTTGAAATATCGATCAGACGTAATTTGAAAATTCGATGATGTATAGACGCAACAATTTACTTTCCGGTTTGTGGGAACAAGCTTATTGAACTATCAACGTTAACTTTCATCGTAACTTTATATCAAAGCAGTATTTATTCTTCGACTCCGAATTTTCCAGTTTGGACGAAACTGTTGGCTGGATCAAATATAAACGCAGATTGGATTAAGGCTAGTTTACAGTCGTTTTAGGAGAGGGTAGGTCAGGACGGGTCAGCTACGGATGCAGCCAGAATTACAGAGTTACACCGTAAATGCACACGAACTTCAAATGCACAGCTTGCCTTCTCTTCTCTCTGTTGACACTTCCTTGTCATTATTTACGATTCCGCTCCAATTATTCATATCAGCCGGTTCGTTTCGTCGAAATAATTCCACGACACTGCAATCGTAAATGCAAAATTCAAATCTCGTGTGCTGTCGGACGGAGGAGTGTAATTTCTTCGAGGAATTTGATCTATTCTCGTTTGATCCGTGCACTGTAAGATACGCGCTGATTTACGATAGAAAGTTTCAACACGACGCGACATAGTACAACGTTTTAAGCGCGTGCTCGTTCTAGACGGCTCGACGTCGTTAATCAATCGCAATACCGCGGACATAAAGGACGTCCTCGAGTAATTTATTTGAAGACTATGGTCTTGCGGATAATGAGGCCTCATTTGACTTTCGTTGCGTTTCCTCGTGAATGGAACAACAAAATAACGCATAGCTTTATAATTATATTTCGTGGGATATTCTTCGAAATTTTTCTAATGAAACTGATATGAATTCGAAGTATAATTTCAATTAAAAACAACTATGGTTCATGAAAATATTCGAACTTTTATATATGCATATGTTATGTGTGTGTTATATAAAACACTAATATAATGCAAGGCACGTAAATATTATAATAAGAAACAATTATTATATTTGTAGTAATAAAATTTGAAAGTAATCTGAAAATATATATAGATATTAAAAAATATTTGTTACAAGCATATATTTAGTAAAATATTAGGATACAATATGAATAGCTTTCTGAAACATATAAGTGTTAATACTCGTATTTAACTATTAATAAATAAGGATACGATGAATGATTGGCTGTTTAAATATTTTTACAATGTCTACGAAATATATTTATATTAAATATTTTACTTTTATAACTCAAATAAATAATTCAAGTTTGAAAATATTAAATATTTTACTTCTATAATTTTTACAAAATATACGTGTATATACTTGTATTAAATATCTTATAATTTCTATAACTATTTTTACATTTGTTTCAAACTTGATTTTGATATTCGGATCTCATTATACTATTAATGAAATGTAAAAATATTTTATTTAATATATTATATTCTTGAAAAGTTCTAATGTATATATATTTTTATGTACTCACTTTGGTATTCGTTTTCTTCGAAGTCTATCACCATGTTCATTTCAAAAAGTCGAAAACATTTTTTTAGTTTTTCTTGCTTTTTTCATATGTATAGGATTTTTTGAAATTCATATAATCGTTAAGATTACAACACTGAAAATGATTTTTGCTTTATTTCAGATAAATGTAAACTTAAATCAGCGTTTCTCTCGAAATCATGGTTTTTGATTAAGCATTCAAATGGCGAAATTATCGCTATATCGCCTATTAAATTTGAAATTTTTGATAAACTATTCATTATAAAAGTATTTACAATGTAAATAAGAGTTTTTAAATATTTAATATTTTGATTTAGTGAGTTATCTTATAAACATTCAAGGTTAATTATTCTCAGAAAAAAAGAAATTTCTTTAAACAATTATCATAAATAATATGATAAAATTTGCTGGATGTTGTGTCCAAAAACATAATCTCAAGGAAAACATGTTCATATTCATCTGAAATAAAAGTTCAAATTTTTAAATATTCTTTTAGCACTAATACTTTGTGTATGTATATGATATTTGAAGGAAAAGTAAAAAATATTTTTTCAATTGATTATATTCAACATATGTTTCTATGTGATTAGCGTGGTTATTTCATTTAACACTACTGTTCTCCTTATAAAAACGTGAAATATACAAAAGTGTAATTACATTGAATGTTAAAATATTTAAAAACTACGTATATTTTAAGAATGTCTATTGAAATATAATATTCATTTCGCATCATATAAATCCAAGGAGAGTAATTTAGTTCAATTAAATCAATAATAAAATATTAAAAACGATAATAGAATATTACATTATAGTATGAAATATTAAAACAATCCTTATGCTTGTTTTCTAATAATATATGTACGTTTATACAATAATCTAACAATAAGTATTTACATACATTGTAAGTATGAAATAGGTAAATATAAACAGTAAAAAATACCAAAATATTTTATTATAAATACAGAATATCGTCGATATAATTCTATATCGTTAAATTAAAAATTAAAAATTTTAATTCCAATGAAATTACATTTCAATTTTAAAATTATTACATCCTCCAGTTTAAAATTTCAATTGTTACATCTTCAAGTTTAAAATTGATTTTTTTCCAACACGCTATTGCTTATTTATTAAAAATTAAAAAGTTCCTGCACTTTATACATAAGGACCTATTACATAAGAGACAATAAATGACTTGCTGATACTAATGTATCATTGATCTATCTTAGTTATTATTGGTAGACATAATATGTACATATGTTAACTAATTAGTTACAAGTTTAATATGAACTTTCTCAATGGATTGTATCAATGTCTCCCCGATAACAGAACATTGTATGTGAAACTTTCATTGAACTTTCACAGACGGCACATTACATACTTCTATTTGTTAGTATCCAGAATATATTCTACAGTTACAATGATATTACATAATGCTTAGCTATCTTCTATTACCGATGCGAAACCATCACTGAAACTTTTATCTTAATGCGATTGCCTTCCAGAGATATCATTAGAGTATGTGTCAAGAATCATAAATCATGTCTTAAGCTGAATATATTTTGACACTTGCTTTCGTGGTATAGAATAATCACTTTCGTTCATAATATCTTAGACTATCGTGAAGTTTAACGTGCTAATAAACTTTATGGTGTATTTAAAGTGTATATTTATACTATAATATACACATTATATTTTATGTATTACATTTTAGTATGTATTAAAAATATATTAAACTTGATGTTATATTAAACTTATATTAAAAATTTTTATTAAACTTAATATTAAACTATTTATATGATTAAGAAATCAAGATTTTTTCTAAGATTTTTTTAATTAAGATAAATCTACGCATTTCGATAAAATTGAATAGTTTTCGGCTTATTTATGAATATATTCGATTTATTAGGAATATGTAATTATACTTTTGGTTATTTAAACTATAACATATAGAAACACGTTCAAACTATGCCATATTAAAAATAACAATTATTCTGTTCCGCCGCATAATTATTTTTCATAATTTCTTCGTATTAATTTTCAATCAGTTGTTACTTCTTTCTTCATTCAATATAGATGAAAACTATATTTCCATGTTTAAAAACATAATAAAAACACGTTTTTCATTTTTAAGCTTGTTTTGGAACTCAGAATGACATATTGATATTAAAAACGTAATAATATAAATATTTTGAAACTTATAATGACACATTGATACTAAAAATGCAGAAAAAGTTTAATTTATTTTTCTAGATTGTGAGCTTGAATTGAAGCCTGTCTCGCATATGTTAATCAATTTTATTTTAATTTAAATTTAATTTAATAACATCTCAATTTACATTAATAATATAATTTAATTTAATAATTTAATAATTTTCGAATTTAACAAAATTAAACGTGTATGCAATATTAAATTGCATTGTGACATATCAAATAATAATTACTTTTCAAAATGTTATTGTGTGTTCTTCTAATTTTGAAATCTATATATCAATCAATCCATCAATGATATTAATCAATCATTGATTCATACAAATGTAATATTAAACAAAGATGGAAGTTTCGTTCAGATATTTTTATTTTTTTATTGTTATTATTTATTCCAACCATATTTATTTATTATATATTTATCTTTTATTGTTACTATTTATTCCAACCATATTTATCTATTTCGCATTGTATTTAACTAGTTTTGCAATTTTATTAATACAAAAGGAGAAATCCATTCTAATAGATGATTCTGACAATGTCAAAAAATAGGTGTAATTTAGGTTATTAGACTCATTTCCCTCATTGAACTATAACTCACTACTTAGCCATAAACGTGACATTCCGAATCCATATCATAAATTACAACTTTCTCTTATCGCTCCTCCTTCTCATTCAACTTTTCCATTCAGTTTCATGCTCTACTCTCCTTTCATTTTATCCCCTAGATGATTCTCATTGATCTATCACATACATACAGAGTGAGATACATAAAATATAGAAAATTTTTTTCTCTAAAACCAATGCGGATAATTCGATAAAAAAAAGTATAACATTTCTATTGTATTCCATATTTTAAACATGTAATAAGATAATTCTTGATATAAAAAATATTTTAAGATATATTTAATATTTTTCAAGCTATTCAACATCATAATTTTTTAAAATCTTAATATAAAAAATATTTTAAGTAAATGTTATTAAGAACAATTATTTTATTTAGCCATTATTTTATTCTATTTCATTTTACTAAGCAATTTTATTTAGCTTTAGTTCCGTAAGAAGCCTCTTTCAAAATTAGTAAGTAATTATTAATTTTCTCAATGTTGATTTAAAATAAAGTAAGCTGCGATAATTTAAAAAAAAAATTTATAATGGATTTAAAAAAAAAGACTTATTACATTAATATGCTTCAATCTATACAAAAAATATGAAAAAGTATTTATTTTTGCATAAATAAGATTACTTAATTTTTTAATTTTCTTGTTTATTTGCTCATATGAATAATTAATTATTTAGGCTACTTTTATTTATAATATTACTAGAGTAATTAAAATGATCACTTCTAAATATTATATTGATTTACAATGTTTCATTTTTATAAGATATGTAAAAGTTTTAGTTCCTTATTGTATTATAAACTTTTCCTATTCTTTTATTTTTCTAATATAAGTCGTGTATAAATTAATTGCAAAATTAATTATTTTTTATTTTTATATAGTAAGTTTATCATAGTATATTAAATTACATTTATAAATTATAATATAAAATAAAAGTATAACAGCATAAACATATAATATAAAATAAATATAAATGAAATAATAACAGAAGTTTATAAAAGAAACATTACTGAATTAATTAAATTGCAATCCGTATCGCAGATTATTTAACAAGATTTATTTGATCCTACTGTTATTCATTCAAATTTTTGGACATTATAGAATATATAGGTATATCCTTCAGCAGTTCATTAGCATTTTATAGGTTTCTTAAATAATTTGAATAATGTGCTTTGGCATTAAATATATTATTAGAATTCTGGTTTAACGCATTGCCTGAAGGAGAATACGTAATCATAGATTAAACATATTAAACGTTAAAGAATATATATTGCTATTCATATTGCATTAGGCCTGAAATAATTGATAATATTATATTATATTATTTTATCAATAAAATTACCAATTTCTAAATTTTATTTATAATAAAACAATTATTGTAACATATACTAGAAAGTAAGCTATGAAGTAAGAATACTATGAAAATATGAAAAAATGTTATATAATTATAACACATAAATATTTTATAGAAAAGACATAAAAATGCGAAACAGCAGTTCGTTTTTTAATTGCTAAGAAGTAGATATACCAAGTGTTCCAGCTGAAGGAAACAATCTAAATATCTCCTTTATTTTTAACCCTTTACTTAATTAAATTATTCGACTTTGATTAAAAAATATAATTAATAAATAAAAGTTAATAATAACTACCAATAATAACATTTAGATATCTTTAATAAAAATTATAATCTTTTTCTATTTTTACAGTATCGAAATCAAGAAAGTATTTTTACTTCTACAGCTTCAACTTACTTTTGCAGATTGTAATTTACACTAATAAATTAGTAAAAAATCTTGTGTATTTAATGAAACTGTAGCAAAAGAAAAGGAATATTTATTAATCTAATATAAGTCTAAAATACAATTTGAATGTAAGTCAAAAATAATAAGAAAAATATACAAATATGGCGATTATTTAAAAATTTTGATAGCATGTGATAAATATGTGAGAATAATAAACTATGCAGCATAGATCATTTATGACTATTTCTTTTACTTATATTATTTACTTATTACATTTTTCTATCATTATGGTTTTACTTTCTATGCTTTCTATACTTTAAGCTTTCAAATTTCTTTGCAAACAATATTTCTCAGTTCTTACATAAACAGATTTCTTTGTTTTACAGAAGAAATATAGAATTTGTGATACATATTTAAATATTTATCATATTGCTAACATTGGAATATTAATTATTTCAGTCACAAACAAAATCGTTGGAATTATTAGATAAAAATGTTACTTAATCTATTTTGCAAAACAAACTATTTGCAAAGCATTATGCATATATCACCGATTAAATACATTTTTATTATAAAAATAGGAATGTTTGATATTTTTTTAAAGAAATACGAATGAATTTGTTGCATAACCCAATACTTAACTCAAAATTAATGTGTAATATCCAAATGTATCTCTGAACTTACGTAAAAATTTTACTAAACTATAAAGAAACATTCAATTTTCTAATTATAAAGAAAATTCGCATATGATGCACTTTTTTTCTAACAAAATAATGATAAACTTTAATATATTTAAGATCACGGCAATATATAAAAATTTATGTTAATACAAGGCAATAAAATAAAAATTGTTATTTCCAACACATATAGGCTTATATACGCGTATATCAACATTATCATTGGTGCAATTCTGAATAAATAGACACTTCTAAAAAAAAAGTTAATGTTTAATATCTATAGTGAATACTATCCGTGATAAAAAATTTTCGATCTCTAAATATTCAAAACTATATTGAAACATTATAACATTGAAAATGGAAAATACTATTATCTATTGTAATAAATTATTTGTAGGATATAAAAAAATTAAATTAGCGATTTCAATTTAATTTATGAATGCAAAAGATTTCATTGTGTTTTTTAAATAGTTTTAAATAGTCTTGATCGAAAACTATTTGCCAGGGCTAGTAATAATTCATAATTTATTTTACGTAATCTTATAATATAATAAATTTAATTTGATTATTTTTTCTTTATGAAGTATTATTATTAATAAATTTACAAAAAAATGCATAATAAATCGTCAGATTATTAATAAGATACTTATAGAATGATATAAATAGCAAAAAGAATATATCCACAAACCAAAAAAAATTTATCTGAAATATTTCATAAATCTGTAACATATATCAATGATAACTTAAGAATATATACTATATACATAAATAGTCCAATAAATTGTTAATTCAATTATTTAACAACTCCGTGATTATAACGTAATCTACAATATATCATAATAAAGACTTGGAAAATATAAAAAAACTTGGAAGAACTGCTACTTGAAAGTTTTTCATTGTATTTATTGACAAAGAAAATTGATTTTGCTATAGCTCTTCATAGGATTGAAAGAGTAAATCCATTTATTTGCTCAACGTAAAGGATTTATCTCTTTGAGATTATAGAGATATATACATATATACATATATACATATATATATATATGTACACACACACACACACATACATACATATTTTTTTAAAATTTATTTTAAAAATTAGGAGATTAAATAGTAAAGTTAATATCAATTGATTTATATCTTATTCTAAGATATAAATCAATTGACACTAAGGTAAAAAAAAAGCAAAATGACAAAAAGAAATCCTATAAAAATAAAAGTAATAAAATCATTTGAACAAAAATTATATAGTATCAAGAGAATTATATGTTGTTGTTATTTATTTGATTTTGCCATGATCTTGAAATAACCTGTGAAAATCGCATTAAAATTTTTATTCAAATACCTCTATTTATTACATAGTCTTATAGCTGACATTCAGATATTTTCAAAACACTACAGATTTTTATATCATTCGCTAGAGATATTTTGAAATTCGATGATATGCAAGCGATAACAGAAAAAGATATATTTGATAGTATTGCTACCAGTTATACTAGACTATATCTTTCAGAAAAATTAGTTTCGAATTAGCGCCGTCAGTTCAATTAATCCTTCGTGTTGCTCTGTACAAAATAAAATAACAGTATTCTTCAGTGTGTAAAAGAAGATATAGTTTTCTTCTGTGCGTGTGAAGTTCACAAATGTCATCCAAATAACTTTAAGCCGATTCTATCCGCAGTGAAGAAAATTGTACCAATTTTTAAAGAAATTCGAAATGTAGTATAAAAGACAGAACGTTGCCACGTTTTAGAGCCAATTTGACGAATGAAATCCAATTGAGAAACTTCTCCCGGAAAGTGATGACAATAAAGTTCATATCTCAATACTGGATGATACAAAAAACATAAATTTTAGAGTTTTAAAAATTTCTAAATATCAGAATATGTAATACAAGAATGTGTAATAACTAGTACGAAATAACGATAATTTTAATGCGATCTTCAAAAAATGATTCGTGTGGTTATTGCAAAGTCAAACAGATAACAGCACAGTATGCTCCCCTTGATGCCATACAATTCTTATCTGAAACATTTCTTCGTATCATTCATATTTTTCCAGATACTTCAGAATTTCCAGTTAAACCATAGAATGTAAAAAAAAATGGCTGCGGCTTTTAACACTTTGCCGAGATGACATTTCCGTATAGTCTAACGAGTATAAGTGCATTTTTATTGTCGCCGTGGCAGCGTAAACAATTTACCGAAATAATCTGTAAATAGACGTAACGATGGGCGTGTGCTATTTACACGAGTAAATGGTTTTCCGCGTCTAAGGCACGTGTAATCCAAACGAACGAGGACAACGTCGTCGACAGTGGCGATGCAGCTGCTGCAACAAGCAACTTTCGTACTCTGACACTTATGCAATATTTCTCTGTCTCCTTCACCGCAACGGCAACCTTCGACCTCAACTTCCACGCTATCGCGTTGCACCTGTCGCGAGCTATTTTGCTTGTAAATAGATCGCGCGCAAAATCCGCCTGTATTTTCGTCGAGATTCCAGTGTGACGACAACTTGCAGAGCTGACATTCCCCTTTTCCTTTCGAATTTATCATTTATCACGTGTTCACATTGTAATTCATAATGTTGCTAATTATAAATCCTAATTTCCTTACAAATTTATTAAATATTAGAAAAGTGGATTAAAAGAAAACATTTTTAATTTCGTTATAATGTTAAATGTTTGAAGAGTTATATCGAGAACTATTTTTGAGAGAAAAATTTTTATTTTTGTATTTATGATAAAAAATTGAACACATGAACAAGTGGTTTACGAATAATTTAAGTTATAGTAGTGCAAAAACTATGAATTTATGATCTATCAGAATATTTAATTTAAATAAAATTAAGTATTTGTAAAAAGTAATTCTATTTTAGAAATTATCTGTATAATTACTTAATTTAGTAAATTCTATATTTTTATTTGCATTAAATACTTTCTGCAAATAACTTTATTATAATATAAATCAAACATAAAAATACTATTAATACATAAAATATACATTTTTAGAGTTTTATGACAATCAATTAATAATATCAGTCGATTGATATATAATACTTTTAATCTAAAATGTTTATACCATAATTCTTACAAAATATTCTTTAAAAGATGCAATACTTCTAAACAAATAATCACTTTATAACTTAATCTCTGTCCAAATTTCTCCTCATATATATTCATTTAATTTATGAGCGAATAAGGCAATTCAATTATTTTCAGAAAAACGTATGGAGAGATAAAGAAAAATCTAGCAAGAAACATAGAGACCACAGAAATGATATTTTCTTTCCTTCATTCATTTTCATTCATTTCATAATGTTACATAATTTTTACTGTGTATATCATATTTTCAGCCAATTACGATTATATAAGATCTATCTAAATAATTAATGAGACCTATTTTTCTTTAATTACACTTCTTCTCGTTTCCACATATAATAAAATCACAATACGTGTAATAAAATGAAATCCTTTGGAGTTTCCTGGTGCATACATACGTGTATCAACACTGATCTCTCAAGGACTAACAAAACTTTATTTCCAATAAAGTCCACCTAGTCTCTTTACATATGCATTACATTTGAATGATTCATTTTTCATCACACTTTCAATTATATTGATTACAAAAATTTTTTAAAGTTACGAACAACACAAAGTGTTAAAAATTCTCCTTCAAAGAGTTAAATAATTTGAAGGAGAAACACTAGCTGATTTCTTTAAGACGATCCTAGCAAGAATGAAACATCGTAGAAAACTACAGTCTATCCTTCTCATCTCTAGAAGGATTAGCAGCTATCCAGTCGAGAGCGCGCTGAATAAGAATTGGTATGGGCTGCGTGGGTGGTGGTGTTGGCAAATGTGCCCCTTGGAAAGAGACACCATTTTCGTTGGCTAACCAGCCAAGGTTGATTCTCGTTCCATCTGGCGCCGTCCACGATGCCGACCCGCGAACTTCTTCGGCCTCTGCATCCTTTTGGCCACGATTCTTCAGAACACCCTCCTCTTCGACGGCGATACCATTAGCGGTTTCCCATTTGGAGAAAAAACTTCCATCTGGACTGATATCTTGACTTTGACTGACGATGGCGATCGGTTTGTCTGCAGCTAGCACCATAGCTACCAGATTTAGCAGAAAAATTGTCCGAAGGTACATTATGCAAATATGATGGAGCGGTCTCTGAAAGAAGTTATTATTATCATTATACGTATCCGTGATATTGTAATATGTGATGTACAGTGACTCCCATTAATATTTGGACACTTAAGTATTGCAATTTTGTGAAGAAAATTATTTTAAAACTCGAAACTTCTACTTTCAAAACGCGTCGTTCATTTTATTCTAAAATAATTTTATATCACACAGCGAATAAATGCGCGAAGATATCTTTCTTCTCAAAAATGCTATAAATTGTAAATTTTCATGATTTGATCTAACGTGGATTTGAAGATTAAAGTCTTCTTTTTGCAACGACTTCTGAAAATTCGAGGTATCATTATTATTATTATTATGTTTTTTCTGTCATTTTATTGAACTTTGAATATTAGTTACATGTCGAAAATTCAAGAAATGGTAACATTTTTATTCATGTTTATTTTCGCCTTATATTTAAAGTTCCATAAATTGGCGAAAAAAAATCGTATAACAAATTTTGTGAGATCTTTTAATATGAAAGCTTTAATCTTCAAAACTATTGTAGATTCAGTCTTGAAAAAAATTTGTAATGTTTTTATATACTATAATAATTTACAGTATTTTCGAAAAGAAAATTTTCTTTATACTAGCAGATGGCTAGTGTAAAGACATTTTAGAATAAAATGAACACATTTTAAAAATAGAAGCTTCAAACTTCAAAAACCCAAGTTTGTTATCATACGATTTCTTTTTTTGAGATTATACATATAAGGATATACAATACATTTATACCATCAGATATTTTCTTAAAATTTACTTTAAAAATTAGTAGATTAAATGGTAAAGTTACTATCAATTTATCATTAGTGTAATTTCAATGAATAGTCTAATTTTAACTAACAAGTTAATCGAAATCTGTAAAATGTTCAAAATTCTTTTTTCTACTTTAAATATTTGAGATTTGATAAGTGTATCTTTTGTCTCAAAAACTGAAATATCCTTTACTTTTTGAACTTGAATATACAAACTTCTTTGTATATTTTTCAAAACAGCAATAATATTATAATTAAAACTTAACAGTATTAAAAATAATATTACAGATAAAATATTTATTTACTAAAAGAAATTTTTATTTCATTCGAAATCTTAAATTGTATCCTGAAATCACAGTTGGCTATAGTAATATAATTTATATTACGAAAATTTAAGATATTTAATTTTATTTTACATTTTATATTCTCTCTGATACAAATTAATACTAGTAAAATTAAATCAAATAAAAAACTTCAAAATTACGTAATGTAAAAGCCTAAATAATTATTAATATATTATAAATTATTATTTTCAATGATATTAGTTAAGGTTAACATAATCTAAATTTTCGATGCAATAATGTAATATAAACTATCACTAATTGTATTCTTCCATAGAGGTAGAACTCTGCTACATTACGTATCATAGTTTTATCGATTAATTATCATATATCTCATTAAAATCATGATAAATGATCAATCATAAATCTAATTGATCAAGTATAAGTAGTTTTCGATTAATTCAGTAGTTAGGCCGGTTAATTCAATTAAGCTGTTTTATGAACGTGATGATTAGATTAAGCGCTCTAATGTGGAATAAGTGGTTGGAACAATATGCATGTTAATCGATGATCGATAGAACGTGCACACACTAAGATAATAATCGAAAGCCTACCGATTATACTTGTTAATTATTGATGGTGTCGACGCAATTGTTTAACCTTGCTTTGCGAATTTCCAGATAGCACGTACAAAATCCTACTGGCAAGCTTACGTCCATTGTGAGCACCTTTTATACTTTGAGATACTCTACGCTATCACCGACATTTTCCGCTCAAATGTCATTTGATGATGTCGGTTCAGCCTTTGTATAACCGGTATCACGTAAGTACTAAAGGAAACCTTTCCGGCTATGTTATGGGATGAACAACCTGCAATCAATCCTCGCCTATCGTCAATTACCGTGGATATGTATTCAAATTGCTTGGTACTTGTAATTTCAAACGGATTAACTCTGAAGGATTCTGTTTAAGGAAATTAAATAAGTGTAATCATTGTGTCAATAAGTTCATAATTTCTTTTCTATGAAGAAATAAAGATTTGAAGAAAAAGGAAAAGTAAAATGCAACGCAAATGTTTATAGATTTAATATTTTTCAATGTAAAATTCATTTCATTCATGTGAAAAATTAATCTTGTATTTTATTTCTTTGATGTGTTGGTTGAGATATTTTTTTTCTATTAAATAACATCTAGAAGAGATTAGAAATGCTCCTTTTATGCAATAGTTAAATAATAGTTAAATATTGTTGAATTTTTCATATGACATTTAATACCAGTCATTACCATTTTAATTTTTCGTTTTATCATTAAAAAAACATTTTAAAATACAAGAAATAAAAAATGAAAAAATTATAACAATTAATATTCAATAATTATATTTAATTAATATAAATTAGAATTAATGGTTTCATAATTATTTCGATAATTTGTGTTATATTTGTTGAATTAATTAATACTTTTTATGATAATTTTAATATAATAAACATAAAGTAAGATTAAAATACGTATATGGAATATTCTACATTGGAATTATACGTATACTGAACTAAACTTAATATTTTGTAAATATTTTTTCTAAATACATTAGAAAAAGCTTTTTCTAAATACTTTATATTAGAATTTGAATAATCTAATCACAATACAATTAAGCAATGTGTAATTACAACATCATTCTCAAATTATCTTCAATAGATCCATACTTGGCAACTGTTTCGCTTTTCGAATACATTATGATATATTACATATTTACTTTGAAGAAAATAAGTTTTATTTACAATGTTATTTGCATGCAAAGTATTAGGTTGTACCATAAGTTTCTTCCCTTTTTTTGATGCGAAATGAATACACGATATTTTTTGTTTAAGATGGATTTATTATGTTATATATGAACCGTTCTGTTCTATAACCTTCTTCCATATCTCAGGAAGCCTCATTATGCCCTCTTTCCAAAATTGTTTAAGTTTACTTGTAAAATATTTATCTAGGAGCGTTTTTATTTCGCTTATGGGTTTGAAAGATTTACCACGGAGAGAATTTTTTAAGGAGAGGAACAAGTAGTAATCGGATGGAGCAAGGTCTGGGGAGTATGAAGGATGAGGTAGAACATTCCAATCAAACTGTAATAATTTTTGCCTTACGGCTAACGCAACATGCGGTCTTGCGTTGTCGTGATGGAAAACGACGCCTCGTCGGTTCGCCAATTCTGGCCGTTTTTCTGCTATGCTGCTTTCAATTGATCCAGTTGATTGCAATATTTGTCAGCATTGATCGTGTAGCGGCCGTACGATTCCTCGACTACGAGTTTCGAACACTCGACTTGCACAAGCCGCAAGTGGCTGCGCGCCTAGCGTCGAGGTCCTACCTATCTCCGATGTTAAGCAAGCAGCATGCGGAACCCCGCTAGGAGGGTGATCCGGGCCCAGCCTAGCGGGTAGTTATAACAACAAGCGTCTGGGGTAAGGAGTCGCTGCCATCAGCCCCACTGATGAGTCTAGGCAGTGACTCCGAGACGAAACGCAATCGCCTTTCTTCTCACTTTCTCTCTCTCACTCCTTCAGTCCTTCCAGCAGCATCCTGGGTCTTAAATATCTTTACAGATCCCCCCCTAAAATCGTATCATCTTGAGGAAGGAGCTCGTAGTACACTACACCTTTCCAGTCCCACCAAATGCACAGAAGAACCTTCTTCGGATGAAGTCCAGGCTTCGCAACAGTTGAAGGTCTATTTTCCTTGGACCAAGTGCACATTTTGGTATAAAATCCAAGTCTCGTCTCCAGTGACAAGCCTCTTTAAGAAAGGATCCCTTTCATGTCGCTGGAGAAGCAAATCGCACGTAGAGACGCGGTTCATAAGGCCGGTCTCCGTCAATAGGTGTGGAACCCAAACTTTTCATATCGATTCGCATATCCTATCTTGATTAAATGCTTATGTACCGTTGTCTTGGGAATATTAGTGGCATCCACTATCTCACGCACACTATATCGTGGATTTTCAGTGAGCACAGTCTTGATAATGTCCGTATCAGTCGTTGCTGGACGGCCGCTGCGGTCTTCATCTTTCAACTTGAAATTGCCAACTCTAAATTTCTTAAACCAATTGCGGACGGTCCTAATAGTGGTAGTACCACTCCCGTAAACGGTGAAAATCTCGTCTGCAGTGTCCTTTGCACTATTGCCTTTTTTAAAGCAATGAAGCATAACATGCCGCAAGTGCATCTTTTGGCTCTCCATATTGAACGGTGCAGAAAAAATTTTAAAAGAGACTTTGTCACCAACGAAACGTACTTTGAAAGAGCTCTGGAACGACTGAAACCGATGCCATAAACGGCTAAGAAATAAGCCTGCATGTTTAATTAACACAGCCACTTAGAGTCACTCATAGCGTGGCGCGGAAGAAACTTATGGTACAACTTAATATTTGATATAAAAATATCTTAAAAGTCAGATATGGAAATATTATCATATAAATTATTTAGAATGCAACATTATTAAACATACAGCAACATTATTAAAACAATAATATACATTATAGATAGAATATTAAAATACAAATAATATCTTTAAACAGGTTTCTATATTTTGCTACACATATTGAATATCGCAGGTATAAATACAACGAAAGATAAAAATATGAAATTACCAAAATTAAAAAACTGTTATCTTAAACGAAAATCATCCAATTTTTGCACTGATAAATTATTTTTTCATAACACAAAGACATTAATTATTATATATCCCTCTTCATCTTTCATATTTCAAATTATAATATTATTGAAACTAAACATTTTTAGGCACAAGTACTTTAATATCGAATATCTTAATACTATAATAAAAATACATATCAATTAATCGATAAACAATATATAGAGGTTTATTTAAAAATACAATTCTGAATAATATTAGTAATAATCATAACAATTATACGATTATAACGTATTGTTATGTTATAATTGAATCGAATAATTATAACATTATGTATGATATAATGTTGTAATAATAAATATATATACTAATAATACAATTATAATAGTAATTCTAAAATCTCATAAGAAACTGATCTTATAAAAAATTCATTCCACAGTTATATGTGCTCTTTGGAATAATGCATCTTTGTTCTCACAAGTTTTTTTATACAACAGCAAACAAGATACTTATATATTTAAATGATTTCATTTAAGACAGCCTGTACATTATAACTATATGTTCTTCAAAATCACTTCAAAATCGTAATATTATAAGTTATTGAATTTGTCTTGACATCGATTATAATATCGCATTATAAAAAATAGATGTTAATATGTAATAAATTAAAAAAGTACGATGATATGACAAAAGATTGTCAAAATCTTCGCAGAATTTCTTTTAATATCAAATGTACGTCTTGAAATCATCTAAATCTTATTTAGTTATTTTTTCTTATCATTAATAGCAGCTAAAATAATTTAGATGTTCGATTTAAAATTGATATCCTATAAAACATATTCATAGTTTAATTATAGTCTTTATATATTTTATATTCTTATATATTCTTATACATATAATATACATATATATTATATTCTATAGTATATTTATTATATTCAAATATATATTTTTATATATTTATTACATTTGTATAATTATGCACAAATATGTATATTCTAGTTATATTTTCATATTATCGATTTTTAATTATTTTAGTTATGTTAATTACATTTTTATTGAAAAATAATTAAAATGAAAATTTTAGTTAAAATTGCTTTCCAGCTCTGCGTGACAGTTTATTTAGATAATGATTGAGAATTGAAATAAATCATCTTTCGAAAAAAAAGATGCATTGATTATAAAAAGAATCAATGATCAATGAGATTAAAAATAGAATCATTAAGCAAAGCGTATCTCTATGCACAACATAACAGTAATACATATGTAAAAATAATTAATTTCGTGATTTACGGTGAAATTTCGCACATCACGTGCTCATTCTTTCAAAAAGTGATCTGTCAAGAAAAGCATAATCCTATTGAGCGGAAACAGTGGCTTTTGAATACGTACAAAGTATTATGCTGCCCCACAATAGTATCCAGGACTTTTCATTGTGACAAGCATAATCAATCATCTCTTTCTTTAAATGTTCGACATACTTTAGAACTTGTGGAAGGAAAAAAAAGAGATTTAAGAAACATATGTTTTCTTCGTAGTTTCTGAGGCAACGATAGGTCAATGTCGAATGAATCACGACTTAACTATTAGAAATTTGATAATTATTTCCCGACCTTTCTGATTCTAATTATCAGTTTGCGTGTTTCGCACTTTGAACAGTTTCAGGCTATATTTCGAAACTTCTGGCAACCTAAATTATGTAGGATCCCCAAAAAAGAGAAGAATCTTCGATGAGCTAGAATTAAAAATTCTCATGACACGAATGACTAAATAACTTGTGAAAATTCGTTATCTTTTTTGAAGTAAGAGATTGTAATTTGAAAACGCAAAAGTTGATACTTTAATTATATTAATTTAAAAAATAATTTTCGGAAACTATATATAAAAAAGATTATGCAACTGATTTCAATGAGCTTCAAATATATATATATATATTGTCAAATTAAAAAAAACATATATTGTCAAGTGTAAATAATTGCTCAATTTTCTTTTATAATGCGTAATGTTCGTTTAATATAGTAAAATATTAAAAAATAAATGAAAGAAAAGATTTATTACAAAATTATTAAATTTAGAAATGAAAATGCAAACATTCGCGAAATAATGACATAATATTCATTCTCAGTTACCTTAGATTTAAGCTACTTAAAAAATTGAATTTATCTTTATTGCTATATGTGATTAAAAATATAATAAACTAGAATGCATTTTTTATTGATAGAATTCTCTGTTTTGTGCATGAATGTAGTTGAAATTTATGAAAAAAGGAATTGTATTTGTAGAAAACCGTATACATATTATTTTTTATCACTGAAAGTGATTTTAACGGAGGTAATCCAGAAAATCGGGCCTATTTAGGTGCAACGCTAATGCAACGAAAATTAGCGATTGGTTGATTTGGGTCACGTGATTCATGAGGGGGCGTGGGGTAGACCTCGAGTAGGAATGGCGAGACTTCTGGTACTGAGCGATCGCGCCTGTAATTTGTTTTGTATCGATTCAAATGTTTGCATATCAATAAAATTTTATGGCAAAAGAGTTGTCTACATTTCCTAGTCAGAACAGTTGCTTCTGAGTTGAGGCGAATTGTACTGAGGCACAAGTCGTTTTGTATAGAAAACTTAATCTGCCATTAAATTTAAATTTAAATTTGCAGATATTATAAATGTCAATCTGTTCGTAAATTACTTGGAAACCAAAAATATATTTTTTTAAAGATGCTGAAAACTTGATGTTCGACATTTGAAGTATTTTTTGTAGTTTCTTTAGATTCTTCTAAATTTTCTAAAAATTTTCTAGATCTCTTACGTCATCTCTTCTATACGAGCACTCTATAGAGATGACGTTGGATTTACCAGTGATGTTATCTTTTAGTCCTATTGGTAACTACTTATGCTACAATGTTCTATTCTGCTATATTTTATATTACAATAATCCTATTGATATATTTTTTTGATAAAAAAACTAAATTTTTAAATTTTGGCATTTAAAGAGTTTTGTACAATAATTCTTCAAATATATTTCCGAATGCAACAAAATATATGAATAAAAAAACATGATGATATCGAACGGCTATAGTGAACTCAAGAACACTTGTCAACAGTTATTAAACATTGTAAATCTAAAGACAGATTTTTAAAGAAGACAGATTTAATAACAAATCAACTTGAGTTTGAATTTAACTAAGAGAAAAAAATGAGAAATTTTTAATTTCTGGATTGTAAAACATGGAGATATGTCAATATTAATACGGAGCTACTTTTTATTGACTAAAATAAGCAATTTGGAATTTACAGAAAACAAACGATATGTGAAAATTTCGTAGCCATGAAATAATTATTTAATACTTTTAGAAATATTTGAACTTTTACAAGAAAAAAGTATCCTTACTTATCTTTTAAAAAATGAATTTATGCTTCATGTTTCGATGAAATCAAGTAATTGTTATATAATTTTTCTTTACGAAGTTACAACAATTTAAATTATCAACATTTCTATCATTGTTGGTTCAATAATGCTATTCATTGTTTATTCACAATTTCATATTCTGATGACTAGTTCGTATTTCTATGCATATCATACAAAAATAAACTTATCCGATTATTAATCCTTCTCGAATCTACTATATGATCCGAATGGATATTACATTTTAATATTAATATGGATATTATTTAATATAGATATTATTGAAATATATATAATTTTTGACCCTTTCTGGTCCCCTTCTGAAAATTACATTTTGAAGATCTTTTTTCATACAATCTGATGGTATCTGTCAGCGCACGTATGGAATCAACCAATTGAAATCTTCATTAATATTAGTTACAGTAATATGCATTGGTGTTAGTTTATATATATATATATATATATATATATATATATATATCTTAAAGTGGTGTGTGCAGTCATAGATTACGAGTGATATTCGGCAATGTCATAATTATTTAGCTTCATTATATAAGTGATATACATATAATGATATAAATGAAATTGAATTTTGTCGTAGATATTCCAGTGATTTCAACATTATAAATATGCATAATTATTAATAATAGGTATATAATTATTAATATATAATTGTAATTATGTTTATTACAATGTTAAATATAAATTAAAGAAAAACTCGATTTGTATTTCTCTATTTTAATATCCTAGTCTGCAAAGGATTATATATTTGATTTTGATATTCAATATAATTTTGCGATTTGTGGTATATTGCACGCTTTTTATAAATAAATAAAATTTTATGAAAAATATAAATAAATAAAATATTACAAGAAAAAAAAAATTTAAAGAAGCTGAACGTGTTAAGAAAATGAAAAAAGTAACAGGATTAACATCTCTTACAAAAAATTAAAACTGAATTGAATGACAATGAATATATTTAAGTGAATATCTGAAGAATATTTGATTAAAAAAAAATAGAAAATACTATACCTTATTTAGATTTGTGAAATCAATCGAATAACTTTCAAAAATATTCCTCAATGAATTCTAAAATATGTTTCTATATTGTAATAATTGCAACAACTTGGATGAAAAATCAAATAAGTTTGAATGAAGTATTTACGAACATATGCGAACGAATAATGTAATGTAATCGTTTCCATTTATTTTAAAGACGTGGCGATATCCGAATACGCATTCAGTAACTTAATAATAATCGTAACTTCATGACGAGACATCGTGTAATAAAATCTTCGTTGCGCTTAATCAACTTAAAGAGATATTCTGGTTAGTTTGACAAAATCAGTTTTTTCTTTTTTTAAATAATCAATCAATTTAATTTTCTTAATCTCAAAAAGACATATAAATTCTGTTCGTTTAAAGTTTCAGTGACATGTTGCTATTTTTATTAATATATCCATCAAAAAGTGTGTTAACTACATAACTTTGATTGCTATAATTAATTTTTTCAATCCCAGTGGGACATATATATTTCAAATAAAATTTTAACGCTAATTCTAGAAAATTTGCGCACAGGATTTTGTTCAATCGAAGTTCCAATGACGTATTGAAATTTTTAATAGCGTCTCTACTAGATAGATTGCGTGTAAAGTTATGAAGTGTATACGTAACATAATTTATCTTGCTATAAAAATATTATTTGTAATTATTTCCATTATTGCCATTATAGCTATTATTTTGCTAAAGTATGAAAATTTTTTTTTGCAGCTCATCATATCTAAATATTGAAATTTTTGATTTCTATATTTTATATACAATACTGCTGCCATAAAAGATATTTTACTTTAATTCATTGATATTAGTGGGATATATATGTATATGTTCCAGTCGTCAACTTTAACTAAAATCTTTAAACGTATTTCTTTGAAACCGGTATTTTTCATTTTTCATCTATGTATTCAAAATTAAATTCTTTGATTCGAAATTATAAAATGGACTGAAAGGGTTAAAGTACATATATGTGTTTGAAAAGATAACTGCAAAATTAACTTATTTGTAGATACGACTTGATATTCATTATTTAAGTGTCCTGATTTAGGAAAGCGATTTTTTCAAATTTTTGATCATCTTGAATATATTTTTAACTATTTCTAACCCATTAAAAATAGAAAGGAATGCAAAAAATTGCATGAGACAGTGAAAATAGAATTCTTATTTAAACGTGATTTTTTCGAAATGACTCACACAAATGGATATTTCAAGTTCTACATGAGGGATTGACATAAAATCTTCAGCATATGTATAATATTATTATTGCATAAACCAAATATTTAAAATCCGTTGAGTTTTTCCCTATTATGATAAACATGAAGAAATGTTAAAAGAAGCAAAAATCTTTATTTTATTTTGGTTCTTACTATATATTTATACTGATTAATATGATTCTTTTTTTTTGCTTTAGATTAAGAGAATGGACAGAAACGTGTCAGCCAATGAGATATTTTTAAAAGTATTCTGTTAAACTATACATAATTGATGTAATTTTGATTATCCTTATTTTAAAAAAGATAATTTATATATTCTAAATACCAACAAATATGTGTACAACTTCTACAAAATTTTAAAAATAAGGATAATCAAAATTACATGAGTTACGTATGGTTTAAGAGAGTACTTTTAAAAATATCTTACTGGCTGACACGTTCCTATACAATCTGAAGCAAAACGTTTTTTAAACGAAATCTTAAAAATGATTTTAAATATGACTTTCTATATTTTAAAAAATATGAATTGAATAACATATTATTTAGCTAGAAAATTTGAAATAATTATGCGTTATTTCATTTGAATATGAAAATAATTTTTGTGTAGATTATTTCATTATCTGACAATTAAATGAAGTAACTTTATACTTTATTTTTTATTAAAATAAAGAAAATGAAGCTTTTTGCATGAATTATTCTTTTCAAAAATTTTCATAGTCGATATATTATGTACTATCGTAATTCAATGATCACTAGATAAATTGCATGTATTAACAGCTACAAAAGGAAAATAAATAAATAAATAATTATGAATTGAAATCCTCCCCAAAAAAGTTAGATTTCTTTAGCTTTTCTTATAGAAAATTGAATGGATGAATTCGTTGTAAAGGAGCAATATATTGTTTTAACTTATTATTTACTATTTTATAACCCAGCAATAGTCAGTAATACTGTTGTCCATCCATATATATGTACAAGTAGATAACAAAATAACATTATTCCTTGCTGGTAAATTAGTTTGTAATTTACTATTTTATTAATATTTTATAAAAATTATAAAATCATACACTTTACGCATCGAAATTACTGTTTTATGAACTCGCTATTTTAATTCCATTACGTAAATATTATTATGCAATTTAATTTGGGATACTATCAATAACTAATTAATATAAACGATGACACACGTTTGAAGTTGATGCTTTAGTTAATAGCTTGTATCGTTAATACCATCGAAAATGTTCTAGTAGCTTGAACCTTTTACAAAGTTGCTGCTTTGGATCTTCATTAAAGCTTAACTCCATCAAGTTTGATGCGTTTGCCATAGTTTCAACACGTCTACTGTCTTGTAATCGATACCCTTTAAGCAATAACATTTTCTTCTCGCGATAACTTACATGTTCTATTCTTAGACATGAAGCAAAATTATGCCTGACATTCACAACTTTCGGTTTTAGAATGATGTTGAACAAGCGTGTTGTTGTAAACTTTAGAACGATAATTGGGAACTGTCAAATCTTACGTAATAATTGACAACGTTACTTTAAATACGGGAAGAGAATTAGCAGTAATGCTCTTAAACATGTTTCAATGTTCAAATAATGAGAAATAATGTCTAAAATTTATAATATTACTATGAAGAAATTTTTAGCTCTTTATGCCGTTTTCCAAACGAAATCACAAGAGAGTGTTATATAAAGAATTATAAAATTTGTTTTATAAAAGAATTAAAGAAGATTTCAGTAATCTTCAAATATATTGTCATATAATGAACTTTAAGCAAAATTATTGTATTATACTTGTATTATTATACATTAATTATTGAAGATTCATGTATCAAATTTAAAGAACTGTAAACATTTCTAGACATAAGCGAACAATATTGAGATTGAAACTCTAGATTAAAAGTTTTTATTAGATATAGATCTTTATTACTTTATTTAATTATTTTTCTTATTTTTATTTAATATATAGATAAAAAATATATAATTATTATATATG
Organism: Melipona beecheii; assembly: GCA_032399605.1. Lineage (NCBI taxonomy): Eukaryota > Metazoa > Arthropoda > Insecta > Hymenoptera > Apidae > Melipona > Melipona beecheii. The sequence continues at coordinate 1,960,938 of JAUCMO010000082.1, read as the reverse complement.
TCAGGAAAATATCGTCTTTTTATTTAATATACCTATCAACAAAAATCTGTAGTATTATTTTAAATAAAAGCAAAATATGGATCTTTGATTTACAATAGAAAAAATGCATTGAAAATCATTGGATTATGGATCTCAAAATAAAAAAAAGGAAGAGAGAAATTTTTAATACAATTATATAAGATATTAATATATCTAATGAATTTTTAATTCATTTATACAAAATACATTTCATGAAAAAAAGCCCTTATTTTTTGGGATCCTTCAATTATAAAAATTAATATTATTCGATAGATCAAAAGTATTTTTCTATAAGGCTTTAATTTTTATCATCACGTAAATTTTCTTGCAATCTTCAAAAATTTTACAAAATTTTGTTCCATGTTTCAGCATGAAATGTATCAGTTTTGTCAAAATACAACAAACAAATTTAATCGATCAATTACGATTTTCTTCTTAACCTTCAGTAAATATTAGTTATTATAATGTATTACATCATGCCAAATGTAGCCAGCATTGAAAGCATTGTATACACATAATTTATATTTATTCATCTCCAATTTGAAGAATTAAAATTGAAAGTTCAAATTCTTCATATTCCATACAGCTACAATTAATTTTTTCTTTCAAATCGGAATCATAATTTCTTAAAATTAATAACTCAAAGGATTAATCACTAGATTCAAAAAAAAAAAAAAAAAAAAAAAAGAAAAAAAAAAGGGAAAAAGATAAATTCGTTGAACGTCACGGCAGACAAAAAGAAGATTCTTCGGCAAAACGCTTTTATTTATATACAAAAATCACAAGTTAAAGTATACGTATAATATATACTATCGACGCTCGATACGCGTCCTCGCAGCTGCGACAGCGTCATCCATTTTTCGCGTTTTATGTATGTGAAAGCAGCGTGCGCGCATCGGCACGATCCTGTCGTAAACTGTTGAACAGTGCGCATTACTTTCATCTATACAGGTAAGATAAAGAATCTCGAAGTATTATTATATATCAGCTGGCTCGCGCCATTTTTTTTGTTTTCTGTTATGTGTAATCCTAGATTAATATACCACACTATATTTATTTTTATTATTGCATCGGAGGCTCAGGGTCGGTTCTGTCCATGGCAAGCTGGCTCGAAATCAGGTCACGTTTGAGGTATAGTTGGGCTGATTAACCTGCGGAACGAGAAGCTTGTTAATTGTCAGAAAATACTTTCCACTTCGTTAACGTAATTTCTGAATTTAGTATTAAATAAATCGTTTTCTCAATATGAAGCATACTCTACTAAACATTTACCACAAATCAAGAATGGAAGTCTTCATATTTTTTTATTTTAACAATATTTTCTATTTAATCGATTAATTTAATTTTTTAAAGATGTGTATTTTTTTCGATTTCAGACGAAATTTAAGAAATTGCAAAACACTTGTTGTAAACATATATTTAATAAAAAATTAGAATACAGAGTGGTTTAATAGGTTTTAGTATAGAAAGATTCTTAACAATTACTGAACTGAATAAAAGAGATGTGTTGAAATCTCTAAATGACCTCATTTAGTACATTAAGGTTTAACACTGTAGCCAAAGATTATTATATCTGTATATGATCACTAGACTGTGAATTTTTGTACAAATTGTGAATATAATTAAAAAAAGTTAAATAGAGATTTATTTCACTCGCTAAATATTTTAATGAATAGTAGGTATATTCTGGATATTTTGTATATTTTTGTATGTTTTATAATTGCATAAATGCGTTTTATGATTACATATGCATAAAAATCCAATTTTAACCTATGCCATGCGATTAATTTTCGTTTCTATGAAACTTCTTTTATATATAGAAAGCTGATAAAATTCAAAAGAATATTTTTCACTTGCTGCAAAATTGATAATAATTAATAATAAAAAAAAAAAATTTCACGATATAAAGATTCAAAATGAATAAAATGTCAGAGTCAGTTTTATAGACACGTTGCGACGCGGAAATGGGCGATTTAATTGGAGACCATAAAAACTCAAAATCTTATTAAGGTCGGAAAAAAGAACATACCTCGGCCAGGTGGTCGTGATTGACCGCCGTCATCTTCCTCTGGGTGAGCCGCGTTCCACTCGAGCGCCCTTTGAATCTCTGGCGGTATCGGTGGTGCCGTGGGGATGTGAGAGCCTTGCACTTGGAATCCATTCTCGTCCGCTACGTATGTGATACTGACTTGCTGGCCATCCGGCGCCGTGTAAGAATCAGAGCCTTGCGAGACAACCGGTGTCTCGTTATCTACTTGTTTAGGCTGTCCCGATTCTTGGTGACTAATTCCGTTGCTTGTCTCGAAGCTGAACAATAATTACAAAAACATTGGATTTTGTGCTGATTGAGATAATTATTTGATCAATATATTAAATTAAGCATCGAATCAGACTCTTTGATTACATTTTTTTGTATTAACTAATGTGTATTTTGAATCGAATTATGCTCGGATTTTTTCCTTTTATAATTAGTATTTAGTGAAAAATACAACAGAATTATATTTTCAATATTATTGGTTTAAATAAAATGAGGCAGAAAATGGCTGAATTATTAAGCTTCGAGTATTTTTCTGGGACAAATTAATCGAGACAGTGAAAAAAATTTTTTTTAAATTTCATACAACTTTAATAATTTATGAGGATATTTAAAAAATTGTGCATAATAAAATTTTTAAGACAATTACCATTCGAAAATAATTACTATCATTAATTAGGAAACGGGTAAGATGAACATTAATTTTGTACAATCACGCCAATTAACACTTGACAGTGCACAATGTCTGTAATGAGAACTGTATTCTTTCGAAGTAGCAGTCTAAAGTTTCAATGGTATTACATTTAGCTTTATTGACGTATCTATACTGATATTGTCGAAGTATTCAATGAAGTTAAATACAACGCTGATGTAATATTGAAATTTTTCCAAAGGGATGCTGTTCAACTCAAATATTTTAAACAATATTAATTTTCTGATTTCACATTGTATAATTTTAAAATAATTTAAAATTTAATCTACAATTAAATTATTTGATTAAATATTTTATAAATGCAATACTATTTAAATATCAAATCAACTAAAAAATTATATAGCAATTTATTATATATTTATATAATTTATATATGTATATTATATGTATATGTATCTGTTTATTATGCTGTATATGTATATATATGTGTATGTGTATATATATGCATATACCTACATACATAAACTTATATAAATAAAAAATAATATTTGAAATAGTATACAATATAGTTCAATATAAAGACTATTTTTACATTATATTATTAAAAATCTATTAATCTAAATCTAATTATAATAATCTATCTATCAAAATCTAATCTATTCTAACAAAATCTAATCTATTCTAACAAAAAAAAAGAAGGCTAAGATTTATTTTCTGTTGTATCTGTCAATCTTAGATATGAAGATGCACGAAAATAATTAATAATAATTATCGATATTATTGATATGGTTAGGAAGATGCGCCGTTGCAATCGAAAGAAAAGATTCAGCTAGGTAGCCGTCACTCCTACTCATGAATAACGATGTACTTATGCAGAACAGAGATTGCAGTGGGCGACAATTGCGAATCATGTGAATAACCCAGTGCCATTGGACTGGGATACCTGTTATCTTCTGTACATTGTCTTGAACGTCTGTGATTACTTTGCTCATTGTACGTTCACGTGCCAGCAGCGAGTAAAGGTCTTGTCTAGTGAAATATCCAACAGACACTTTAACTTTGAATTCGATATTATCTATGCTTTCTGAAAGTTAATTAATTGTAATTGTATGATTGTGCACCCCTATTCTGGCGAATGAAATAGAGGCAAAAACTGGAATTTTCTCAGAGAAATTAACTTCGTGAAAATCTATAATAAGTGAAATTAAATTTAAATTAATTAATTAAAAAAGAAAATAGAAAAATTTTAAATCTATAATAAGTAAATTTCTAATCTATAATAAGTGAAAATACTAATGTAAAAAATCTAACTGAAAAGATTCTATTTATTAGAATGTTGCGTGCTTGTTTATAGGAAATACAATTTGAAATTTTAGTTTTATCCAAATAAATTCTCTCCATCAGCAATCTGACTCTTGAGAAAAATTTTATTCGTGAATTTTAGCACAAGCATTGAATTTTAAATATTTGACTTAAGAACTGACTATATAGTAAAATCTTTAGCAAATAATCTAAATTTTTCTACATTTTTCAAAATGAAAAGTAGTAAAAAAATTAGATGTGATCATGAGCAATACAGCTTTCCTTGACAATACGATAATATGTTTGTCCATGAAGGATTAAATTCAAAATCTATAATACAATTTTTTCTGTACAGAAGCTATGTGTTTTTCTATATTTCCTACATTACCCTGATCCATCTTTGTTTTGCAAGAATAAATAAAGTGACAAGGTTAGTTTATCGTTAGTCGTAAATTTTCTTGGCATTTGTTACAACAAACTACTTCTCTTTCAACGATGTTCTCACATGAACTTACTTATTGACATAATTGCCGTCAAAGTTGACTTCGAGCTGCTGAGATGTGATCACCGCATCTTTGTCAGAGCCACTGGGAGGTCGTTGAGGAGCAGCTAATGTTGCCGTCGTACAAAGTACGATCGCCATTAACACCTGAAATAATAATAAGTAAATAATAAAATTAATAATACATTCTTTTCTCATACGAAATTTATTCGTTCGAAATTCAAAGGTAAATTTTTGAAAAAAAAAGATATGAAAGATAAATTTTTAACATAGTTTAAATATTATAATAACAAAATACGATTGCATATATAAATAATTTATAAGTAAAGTATTCAACTGTATAAAAAAAGTAATTAATGTACTAATAGAAAATAGAACATCACATTTAATTAAAATATGAATTTTCTAAACAGATCTAAAATTAAAATGTTTCTTACGAAAAAATTATTACAAAACAAAGTAATTATAGTTGACTACGCTATAAACGAGACGTGCAACATGAAATTTTCTTAATTTAACCCTTGAGTATCTACTACAGACCGATCTGTGTAACTGTTCTCAATTTTCATTTTTATTTCCCTACTTATACTATTTTATATTTTTATTTGTACTTTCATGTTTTTATATGTTTATATTTTATATATTTGTTACATATATTTTTCAATACATCTGCTGTTGCTCAATTATTTTATATTCTTAATGTACAAAAAATGAATTATATATGAAACAAGATCTTAATTCGACGCTTGTAATAATACAATTGTTAGTGATCTGTGATCTCACCTTCTATAATAATAATTGTATATGTTTCAATGTCTATAGTAAATACTTAATGAATAATCATATTACAAATATTCCTAACCCAAAACTATTGTGAACAACTGTTACAATTGTATCTGCATCGATCTCGTATAGACGACGAACAAAATCCACACCAATTAAGTTTAATTGGAACGCGAGTTTTTAACTTGCATTGCCTCTCGTGACTGACAAAGTGAGGTAGCGCCTGGGAAATCCGTGGACCATGAGAAATGCCAGTCCCTAACGCTATTTGCAAAACCTTTCGTTCAAATATTCATAGAATTCGTGAAAGTAATGCAACCGCAGCCATGGCGTGGCACTGTGTGGCGCGACTGCAAAGGGCAAGCAAAGATGATAATGTCTCGAGACTGCACGACGCAGTTACATCAGTTGCAAATGACATTATGAAATACAACGTAATGGCAGGACGAAAGTGGTACCCGTGTAATGTGCCCGTTTTTCTCTGCACGACCGTGGAACGTGTAATTTCATTCAAGAACCCCATCAACCGTGAATCTGCTCAAACAAAATATTCATGGGCTAAATGTCAGCCTGATCGAATCGCTTTTCATCGTTACCTTTTGTTTCTTACAAGTATGTATGAGTGTCTCCAAGCAAAAAGGATAGAATCATTATATTCAAACTTGAGTGATTCTTTTTCTTTTTTTTTTTTAAGCTGATAAAATGTATTTGATCGTTATTACACTGGGCTTCGAAGACAATGAATCATTAGACATGGGATCAAATCTAATATGTATCTTACTTATGAATTTGAGTCAAGTTCGATATCTAAGTTTCGTTTAACGAATTTCGAATGTTGCTTGAAAATAAAAATGTTTCAATTATTTGCTATGTATTTGTTTTATACGAGCTAGTTGAGTACCTACAGGTTTTGCAAACTTGTTCGAAAGTAATTCGATATTTGTAAGTTTCTTAACTTTCACAAACAGTATTTCAATTTTGGAAATTTCCTATCGCTAGAAAACTTAAAAAAGAAACCCAATAATTAGAGACATGAAAATGATACTGCTTGTATCACATACAAGTGTGACTCGTTTAAAACGAGATTTGATTCAATGCAAAAATATAAGTCAATTATTTAGTCATTTGATTTAACATATTTTGAAATGTACCTTGTACATTATTTTATAGTAGCTTATCGAATGTTATTTTACTATTTTACTATCTTATTGTTTTATACTATTTTGTAAGGTATAACTTCACAATTTACATAGAAATGTATCATTCTTTGGCACTTTGCATTTTACAGAATTTTTATACTTCGTCATTCAGAAATTAACTTTTTTGACTTATACCACGTTTGCGGTTACTAAATGGCTTATTTATCTCCCTTTAATTCTCAAGCTTTTATCTTGAGGCCAATGACTGAAGATTTGAACCTACTTATGAAATACACGATCTCATTTCTAATTTTTATTATCAAACAACCCGACGAATCTTCATAAAATCGTTTCAGAAAACGTGGAAATGTTCCTCAACCTCCATCTAAATATTTAAACTTGCATTCCTGAATGCAGCGCGTAAATGACAAGGTACGTAGTCGCCGGGCATGGCCGAAGATCGGATTGCGACCTCGGTGGCCCTTAATCTTGTCCGTAACGCGTTTCTAATTACCAATCACGTGCAACAGCGCCATATCAATGGAACGTTATCCGGGACAAGATTTCATTCTCGTAACAATGTAATCGATATTTCGATTCTCCTTGACCGTATGACCGAGCTGAAACAAGCGATCGCTTCCTACGTGTCGTGTTCACCGCGTAAACAATGGAACGCACGGAAGGCCAAGCGGTAGCTATTCAACCAAGAGGAAAAGAACAAGGAAGGAAATCGGAGAGGTTTGCCGGTCGTATCCTGTCTTGATATTCTCTCACAATCGAACGATATCGAAGCGTCTCTCACTTACGTGATAGAAAAATCTCCGTGTTTCAGACGCTAATTCTACCGTATTCCGTTTCTATACTGTTCAGCCACGAAAATGACAAAGCGTGAAAAGTTTCACAAGTGCTACGCGGAACGGAGGAGGAATTACCGGTGGCGGTAATGACGCGCCGCGTCCACCGACTCTTCTTACCATGCAATCAGTCGGATTATGAAAGAACCGGGGAGACGCGAAGCCGCTTCTGCTTTTCATTCATAAGGTCAAACGATCATCGAAGAGACCCCTGTCTGAGAGGCGTGCAACGACGCGTTTCGATACGTTCGTTGATTGTCAATTTCGCTCCTCCGTCGCTCTTCCGTATTGATATTGGATTTCGAATCGAAAAACTAATTCAAAACCATTTTCGATCTTCAACAGTGGAATATTTTTTTTTTCTTTTTTTGCTTTTTCGTGTATTCTTTCTTTTTACATTCAATCGACGTTTTTTTCTTTTCAGACGAATATATATATTTTCTATTGACTGTCTTATTCACTGGTTTCTTGTTTTATTAAAAAATATTCTATGCTTGTCCCGCACGATGTGTTCGATTTGACGACCTTCGTTAACTTTTCTTTTTCTTTTTAGGATGACAAGTTTGACTAAATGATTAAAAATAACAAATATATTCTGTACTTTAAATAATTAAAAAATATTATTCTTTAAATAATATATTGTAATAATAATATATTAAATATATGAATAATAATAATATATTGTAATATATTTATAATTCTTAAAATTTTGTGCATTGCGAACATCTATTCCTTTCTGTAGTCAATTGTAAATACCAAAGATTTATAAATATAGTCATTATTTTTCTGCTGATATGATGCATCAATATCTATTTTATTTCCTTTGTAATCATTTACAAACGTACCCATATACAGAAACATTAGAACTAATTAAATCAAGCTATTATTTTCTTGTCACGACCTGTAATAAGCGATCATTTGCAACCTCGATGATGCGGAAGAATAATTTTATACTACCCAAAGCCAGGAGAAATTTTTATTGATGACGTAAATAATCATTAAACGAATTAAACTTAGAAACAATGAATCTTGAATTTAATACCTGAGTTTAACAATTCGATTGATCATTTTATAACAAAACAAATCTACAACAAAATTGTGCGAAGAAAGATTTTTTAAATATAACGCAAATTATGTGCATGAATAAAATTGAAATATAAATTTTAAAATAAAATATGAAAAAATTTTAAATTTAGTATAAAAGATTTTAGATGGAATAACAACGCTCTTTTTCTACAAAAAGAAATTATGAGTATTTATTTCATTATTCGTTTGTTGAACGTACTACTTGCATGACAAAATATCCCAGTTGAATGACAAAATGACGCGAAAAAATAATAACAGCTGGAAACTACGCGCATATATGCGTAAACGAAACTATTCGGGATGTTCGTTGGTATTGTGATTTATTCCGTCGCAATTGTCCTGCCTCAAAGAAAAAGGTGTCGACATGAATATAACGTGATGCAATCGCGTTAGTCGTTCGTTGTTCGTAATTGTTATGATAATGCTATTCTTAATTTCACGCCTGTCCTCTGTTCCCTCGTTCGAATTCCGTTAATTTTGATTGTATGCAATAGCAACAGCGATTGCTAATGAAGATTCGAACACCTCCTTTTTAATCTTGCATTGAAAACAAATCGTCGATTTGAAAAATGAGATACGCGCAAGAGAAAGAATAATAAGCTTCGAATCGAAGATCGAATTTCACAAAGTTTGAATGCTTTTTTTATAACATTTACAAAGAAAATGGTTGTGAATTCTATAAATAGAGCGATTAGCAGGTTCGTCTCAACCATTGCGAAAATGTCTTACGTACAGTCTTCACAATTAGTTAAGTAAATGAGAAGGAAGGACGATTCTGTTACGAAGAAAAGACTCTTACGTGTATAGAATATATGTTAAAATGTCTAGCTCTCGATGCTAATAAGGCATAACTATAGCTTTGCTATATGAACGGAAGAGAAAAGTCCTATCTGCGATACAACGATAATGACAAAGTTGGCAAGTACATATGGTTTTAAAGTTATCCGGATGTATAATTTAAAAAATATACATACAGAGTGAAAGGATAATAACGATTAGATAATAACTATTGTCAATAAGCAAGGTTGGTACATGAATTTTTTAAAAATATCATTGTTATTCTCAACGTCGCAGAAAAGTTTAGATTTTAAACTCAAAAAATTGCCAATGTAGATTTTAAAACCTATTCCATTAATTCTATAATAGAATTGTATAGATTTAAAAGCTCCATGCATCCATGTAATTTCATTTACTTCATGAAACAAGGATTTTTGTTGCCACCGCAAATACAAAAATGTAAGGGAAAAGATTAAAATTTAAATTTAATTATGCGTATATTTTTAAGATCAAATATACAACAGTTTTTGATACAATTCTGTATCTATTACACGGTATAATATAAAATCTAGAATCACGAAGACCGAGATTAATTATGTTGCATTGAATCGGTTAACACAGAAGAACTTTTATTGTCAGTGAATCTAGTCAACTTTTATCACATAAAAACATAAACATTTATAAAATGAATATCAAATTTCGCGAAAACTTCGATATGAAAGATAAATATTCCAGTGAGTGCAGTTGCGTTTCAAATTTTCCGTATCTTTCAGTTTTTAGAAACATGTTAAATAAAAGGCTTTTGTCGATATGTTATACAAGCGTTCTACATTTGTATTACACATTTTATTTTGCAGTGTAATAAATTTCATAGCGACGCAACATTTCGAGTAAAGCGAAACATTATCACATTCATGCAGCACGATGCAACAGAGAAAAAAAGAGAGACGAAACAAAATTGCACGATTTGAAATACGATATTACATCACTCGGAACAAACTCGAAGCATCTGCGCGCATTCGCTGTCTTTGTTCGATAATAACTGTTTTCATTGTCACCACAGCTATTTAATTGGAATTATAATCACCATCAGAATTATAAATACAAATTCTCCATTAAAATGGAGAATAAAGTAAGAACGCCGATTTCAATATTCCGAATAATCAAGAAAGAAAGAACACAGTTCTTAAATGTAATTTGCTTGTCGAAAATAAATTGAAGAAGGGAAAATAGTTACTTCGTGAATACAAGGAATAATGAATAATTACTTGATAAAAAAAAAATAAATACTTACTAAGTAATTTTTCAATATATATTTATAGACTTTCCTTTGTATCTACATATATATATATATATATATATATATATATAAAATAAAATAATCCGATTGGAACCAAATTTCAAAATTTCGAATAATAAAGAAAAAACAATGATTGCATCATTTGTTTGATGTTAGTTTCGAACTTGTCAAAACACAAAATAATCATAGAAGAAAAGTCTTGAATGAATAAGAAATAACAAATAATTACATTTGAAGTAACGTTTAAGTACTTTCTCGATTTGCATAGAACTTCCTCTCTACTCATCTACGTATATATATACATACACATCAACGATATGTAAAAAATAAAATAGAGAATAAAATAAGAGTGACTAAATAAGAATAATTAAGAAAGAAAAAATAATTATTTCTTTTAATTTCAAGCTTGTCGAAATCTAATATTCAAAGCACAAGATAGTCAAATAAGAAAAAATATTTAATTGATAAATATGAGAAATAACACGAAATTACTTGAAATCACATTTAAATAATCTTTGCATACCTATATTTATTCGCATATCCATCATTGACACACAAAAAATGAAATAGAATATAAAATAATAATTGAAAATAAATATCAAAATCCCAAATAATCAAGAAAGAGAAAATAGTTATTTTACTTGCTTAAATTTTGAATTCAAAGTATAAAATAATAGAAGAAGAGAAAATAGTAAATATAAGAAATGGTAAGTGATTACTTGACGTTAAAATAATTTGAAATAGAGTATAAAATAATAAAAATATGAAATATGAAATAGAATATAAAAACAATGAGTCAATTGTAAGCAAATATCAAAATTCCAAATCATGGAAAAATAGAAAAATGGTTACTTCACTTACTTGAATTTTGAATTCAAACATACGAAATAATCGAAAAAGAGAAAATAGTTACGTAGATATAAGAAGTAATAAACAATTGACTTGAATTAACGTTTAAGTAATATCTTGATAACTGTAGGCTCTTGGTACTTATTGTTAGAGTATTAAACCTATCACGGGAAATGCATGCATGACGAGGTGCATGCCACAAGAATCGCCAATTTTCTCCCATAGCGTAAATCAAAACTCTGTTTCCGTGTGCCTAACACCAATGGTGATGGTAATTCACGGCCGTGCCGGTGCCATTCAAGTCAGAGGATTTATCTCACCGTATGAAAACCGTGTCTTACGGGCTTCTGTCGGGTGTGTCTTACGAACTGAGTACTTACCTTGATAGTGAACATAATCTCTCTGTCACACAGACACCGGCGATGAAGCGGTTAGGATGCAGATGGGTTGATACTTGTGCTTCTTCGTCAGATGCTTCGCCTCTTTATATACACGACCGTAGCAACGTGGTACAGTGAAAGGGGTCATCCCTGCCCTCTTCACAATGCACTCTTTCTGACCAGTGCATCTTCGGAAAAATGTGCTTGGATGAATCGAGAATCGAGATTTTTCATCGTGACACGCGATACGCATGACGATAGACCCGAGTCCGTTTATTAATTTCGGTATAGCGAGATTATTCGCAATATTAACCGTGTGACTTTGGATGATATCATTCTCGCAGCAGATTTATTCTTCTCTTCTTGCGATTTAGAAGAGCATCGATGAGCACACGAATTTTAGACGTTCCGAAAAACAGACTAGAGCCATCAAACAAACAAGTAGGTGAGTTTCCTTTTATGCCTTGGACAAACGATTATTTTAGAACGGTTTTAAAACGGTTTAAAGAAACAATCGATGCAATGATAATTGATACTAAAGAAATGTATACAAATATAATTAAAGCATAGAAATCCAAAGAATATAAGCTAAATGAAATCAAATGACAGAATTTGTTTGTTGATTTGTTTGTATGGAAACGAGAATAAGATAAATTAGAGACAGAATGATTTAATTAAGGATTTAATAGGATTAAAAAAATAAGATAAAATAAGACAATAATTAAGATATTGAAGAGACTTTTTATATACAAAGAATAAGATGTTAAATAAAAAATACAAGATATAATGATGACAGTTAAAATCAAAGATCCTTTTTTTTATTGATGTTACATTATATTTATACATATTAATATTTATGTAAAATGAAAAAATACACATATTAAACAGAAAAAAAATTTTCGCATGGTTTGTTTATAAAAATAGATAATAGATTATTAAATAAAATCGAAATTTTAGTTGATTTTAATTGATTACTGGGACAATAAAGAAGTAATACGAAAATGAAATTAACAATAAAATAATGCAACATGGTATTATTGTGAAAAATTGTTGTGGAAACTACATTTCAATTAACAAACATAAGTAATTCGTAATATGTGATTCAATTTCAATTTCGTCGATAACATCAGTTACGAATGAGAAATGCAACAATGTAAGATAAAAATACAAAAGGCACAAGAGAAATAGGAAGATAATTGCCATTTGCTACAAGGTTCTACCGGATATTTCTTTAGAATTTTTATAATGTCGAACAGAACAGGCTATAATTGAATGTATAAAGGGATGCAGTGTCTAGGTCACGTACAATTGTGTTAGCTGCGATTATGGCAGAGGAAATCTTCGTTTCCTTGAATCGTTTCTACACGCACGATTCATGACACGTTTGCATTGTACGCATAGATATATAAGTTATATATATAGCGTTATTTATTGACATTGCATTTACCTCACAATTAATTTCATTCGCATTATTTTTAAAATTAATTTAGATATTACTAATTAAAGTTCGTACTTTGGCAAAATTAACATAAATAAATAATAGCTTCTAGTAGTACTTAAAAATCTAAAAATGTTGTAAAAAGTAACAAATTGTTACTATAATTTATTATATACAAGATTTTGTTATGAAAAATGTTAATTTTGTAATACATCACATATATGAAATAACACGATACTCGAGAACATTTTTGTTGGTTTCCCTTGATAAATTTAGCAAGCAAAAATCTTCAAAAATATCGAGTGAAAGGTTTTTATTGCCGAGTAAGTAAGCAAGGTACCTGTGCCTTTGCATAGAACTATTTATATCTACTACCTAACAGTAGATATTCTCAGAATTAAAATCTCTACTTGCGGCTTCGTCGATTTAACATAATTTCTAGAACTTCTTTCTCAACCAGTCAGCTATCTTCAGAAATAATAGAATTCATTCAATAATTAGTATTAACACGCACTAGTATTAACGATGGGCATAACTTTTTTCCTATCGTTGCAAATTTGGTGTTGGACGTTTCTCTCATTTCTCCAAATTGATTATAAAATATTTTCAACAACAAGCGCGTGCTGACATTTAACTATTTATCACTTGTACCATTAACTTGCAACCTGTACCTGTAACATTTCAAGCATGCGATATCGAAACTAAACCCAACAAACTTGATTGTCAACGTCATTGAAATCGAATTTGGCAGAAACTTAAGTAAATTACCCAAGATTTTCCACGATATTGGAATATCGACATTCTAATGCATCAGTCGTCTATTTAACCCTGACATTTGCGGCGTAAGTTGCAATCGACAATAATGCATCAATGACCATTTGCACGTAATTTTCACAAATTCGCCAACAATTTTCTTTCTTACCTCAGCAAGAGATGGTTACAAATATTTTATTCTTTGAAGTTATTTTTGTATTGTGAATTAATAAATACAAATCTCTTTTTTATTCTTCTTTTTTTTTACTTCGAGAGGAAAAATTTCAAACAAAAATGTAAAGTGTAAGTTTGCAATTAATATTTTGTAATTCTTTTTAATTTTATAATTTACAATTTATTATATATTTATATATTATTATATACTTATATTATATACTTTGATAACGATTTACCTAATATCATTTAAAATTTTAATATTTTTTCTAATTAGCTGTTTAAAAAGATTGATTTTCTTTCCAGAATTATAATATACATGGTATTTAATTTTAATAATTTATTAATTGATCTACGATTATCTAACATTCTTTAAAATTCTAATATTATTTGATTCTTTAGAAAAGTTAATTAGTTTATTATACGTAGTAAATTTATATCATTTATTAATATTTAATTATTTATCGATTATTTGATAATAACGTACATAGTACTTAATTTTATAATTTATTTATTAATTTATGATTTATTACACTTTAATAATTAGAGATTTACCTAATATCGTTTAAAACGATACCATCATTTCTAACTGATTTTCTTTCAAAAAATTACAATATAATAATTAATAATAGCACGAACGTAAACTACTATCAATCTGAAATTACAAAAAAAAGGCGATTAAAAAATTACAATTTTTACTCGCCGCGGCGTTTAACAATAATTGCATATTATCCTAGATCAAATGCTCATATATCATCAGAAAGTTGTGATTTCGCATATTTTACAGGTCGATTTTATTCTTTTTTTCTTTTTTTCATCTCTTTCAGCCTTGGCTAGCATCAGTAATCTGCAAGATGGTTCTTCGATTTCTTGTTACGTGATAGATTTGATCTCGTAATGATTAACTGTTGCAGAATCATTGTAAGACGAGTCCAACGTAAAGATGCAACAGATTTTTATTAGCCTCCATTTCCTGCTGCAGACGCCAACATATGTATTTGTATTGCTGTGTGCTTCAAGATAAGAGAAAGCTATATTGTTCTGTGAACATGAAAATTAATGATTCGACTATTGATTCGTGACTTGATTATTAGAATTTGTCTGAATCAGAGTATAATGAATAGGATTATTGATTCCACGCAATGAATACAATCGTATGAACTTCTTGGCGTAATAAGCCGAATTCTTAATAAGAAATTGAAAGACAGATAAGAATTTGAAAGCGCTTTTTTCGTTTGTAATCGTTACTTAATGTAATTATTTGCGTAGAAATGAAATGTAGAATGGAACGTTAAGAATGATACAAAATACACACATTACGCATTTAAAGACATGATAATAATACTACGTTCTCCTTCTTTTTTATAAAACTTAATTTTGAACGTTACATTGATTTCAAATAAATAAAACAATGCTGATTTTATTGTCTCTTAGACAGTCATAATTAAAAGAACGAATTCTAATACAAAACTAATAACTAATTTTTCCTCTCTATCGTTAATAATCATTGACATCCTTACATCGTGAATCATTGCTGTCGCTCAGTGTTTAGAGAATCGACTATCGCGACAAATGCTCATTTTACTTGCATCCACTTTCGTATCCACTTGCATCTCTTATCTTGACGTGTAAGACATTTTATCTCGTACAAGCATCTTATATGAGTAATTAACACTCTTGGATATCGATTATAATTTCACGTGAAAATAACACGTCGTAACACGTATTTTTGAAACTGTTTGAATAACGTGGCATGAAAGTTGATAAACAGACTTTGGCAATTATCGCATTTATTTTATTGCTAATTAGCGAAGATTTCGTTAATATGTATAAGATTTAAAAAAACAAGTTTGAAATAAACTGTAAATTAAAATGAAAGAAATATTAATATATTGATTGCTACAGATGCTCCCTGGTGATTGGTATTTTTAGTCCTATAAATATTTTAGAATTTATTTATTTTAGATTAACACTACTAAAATAGTCAAAATAACCACTTTGTAATTTTTTACAAAAATTTGATGCATTTACAACAGAATATATTTAGAGATCTGAGTGATTTTTCATAAAGTATAAATAAATAAAAGCCTGTATTATTTATTGTATTACATTAAAATTTTATTCTTTAATTCTATTGTTTAATTTATTGTTGAATATCATTAAGAAAAGATGTTTTAATAACTATAAAATAAGAAATGCGCCTTTATTAAAAGGTTTATTACTTTTAGAAAAATTAAACACTCCATTCCATAGGGAAAACATATAAATTTCATGCGTTAACTGCAATCAATTTCTAATGTTTCCAATTTTACCGAAAATTATAATGAATTAATATAGAATTATCTTAAAGTGTATTATTCATATTCATCTTTTTTAAATTTTACACGTACGAAACATGTAATATTGTTCAAAAATCTTAAACTTTTGGTAAAATTTCATAAAAGTAATACCAATAATGTAATAAATAATATTTTCCACTTCTCTTGCTCGTATTATTGGATATAGATATTTATATCCTAAATATTTTCCTAATGTCTTAATGATACTATAATATTGCTTACATAAATTGCAAATAATATATATTTTCTGTTACTAGATTCATTTACTTATTTGCTACAGATATATATTCTTTTGTTTATAAAGTATACCTGGAATAAAAAATGAACTGAACCCTAAATGAACTCTGACAAAAAAAGAAATAATATTTTTTTATTTCATTTTCCTTGATAATCCAAAAATAAAAATTACTCACTCATTTAAAGTGTCAATTACACTTATATAAAAACAGTGTCATATTGAAAAGATCAAGCGAATTGAGAAAAATCATAACTACCAAAGTCATAAATTATTTACTAGAGTTAGCGATCAATCACTTTCATCCCTCGTTAAATACACATTCCCGTCTTTATTGTATAACTTTATCTTTTGAAAACTTGGCGTGTGATCGGCGGTTATTGCATAAGATTGAAACAGGAGCATACATAGAACACGAATAACCAATTCGTCATCGAAATGTTATACAAAATTATTACGTGGAGGTTTTCGGTGAAACTCATTCGTGACATTAATACTGGCCGAAGCTCTTGATTTGTTAGTAATCTTCGGTTCGTATTTACCCAGCCTTTCTCGCTGAATTCCACGGTCATATACCGACATTTATATCGTATCATTCATGTGACGCGATATGTACACTATGGGATATGCACAATCCCTCGAAAGACGATCTGCTTCCACGAACGAAAGAAAACGCTTGTGAAATGTAACAAGTTCATAGAATGAAATCAGTAAACATTTTCGAATGCAAATCATCAAGGAAACACGAAAAATGTGAAGAATATTACCAATGTAATATTACATAAGATAAAAAGCAATATTAGCGTATTTCAGATTAGATGGAAATAAGTAACAAGTAATTAATTAATCTTTGTATCATAGTAAACGAAAGAAACGAAGATATGCAGATACAGACAGATATATAAAATATCTACATGCAGTGATCACGGAAAATATTTCACACATCCGTTTATTTATTTTCCAATGAAAAGATTTATTATTTATTATTATTTATATCAAATTTCTATAGTTATATAAAAATACGACTAACAATAAGTTATACGACATTTAATATATTTACAATACTTTATTGTATTTAAATTTAATATATTTTTAATGTAATGAATCACATTTAATTTAGAATTAAATTGTTAGATTTTGAAATTTCTAATTTTATTTAATTTTATTTAATTTCTATAACAAAAAATAAATGACCAGAAAATCAGTATATAAATAATTAAACAAAAATCAAATATCTTAAATTTCAGCAATCTAATGTAAATTATTATAGTCATCTATAGTCTTAAGTACTTAAAGATTAGGTAGTATATAAATACTACTGATAATTGATAACTACTGTATAAATTATTTAATAATTTGTAATTAATTAATACCTATTATTAACAAATAAATTATAATATAACAAATTAATTTATATTATATTATACATATTATTTTAATAATTTTAATCTTATATTATTGTATATATTTATATATAATGTATTATATGTGTGTTATATAATATATAATTAGTAATTATTAATAAAAATATCATATGCTTTTTTGATTATTTATAAATAAATAATTCATTTTTATAGTTATTTGTCATTTTTCTACTCTTCTCTTTCCCTTTTACAAAACGAGTTCATTATTTTCATTATTTTGTATTCAATTCTCGAAGAAGTGCATTACTTATGTGATGACCTAATAGAACCGGGGGATCTTTTCCTTGAATCGTTGAAGGAACAACTGGGAACGAAGGGTAGACAGTGTATCTCTTTGAAGATTGAAATGTCAGTGTTTTTAGTCCTTCGCAGCGGTCGGCTGCTGCGTTAAACTAGTCGAATCGTAATTCCGCTTCGCATAAGCCGAGTTTCTTTCTTTTTAATAACAATTGAAAGGTCAGAAAAATGTTTGTGACAGAAGGTGTGTCAAATAGACGCCCGTAAGATCTGCGAATACATTTCTAGTGAACAGAATCTAACAGAAATAGGAACGGTAATTCCTTTAATTTTCGAAAGAATTGTTATATACTGGAAAATATATTTTAGTATTTTAGTATATTGGAAAATATAGTTTCATTTCGCAATTAGTAGATCCACGAAATAAATGTCAATTTTAACGAGTTTCGAGTTTAATATATTTCCTTATGGTCGTATTTTCGTCGACCGTGATTTTTATCACTAGCTATGTCGCATTGTGCAATAAAATTTTCTGTTTTATATTTATTTTGATATGTGAGAAAATATGAAGGTATGATTACAATTCATACCTATTCAAGACAGGACAGAACATTCTATATGCAAAAGTGCAAAATTGTTCCTAAAAAAACCTAACTACATATACATTTTGTATTGAATTAGATTTGGTTAATTCTTATGTTGATAGAGATAAATAATTGATAATTCTAATAAGAAAAAAAAGAAAAAAATATAAACAAAAATTTTTCAATTTATAACCTCCAGTCTTCATTTTCAAAAAAAAAATTTTAAAGTTCGAATATATTCAGTTAAAAATTGGCTTAATAGATATACATTTGATAAATTTAAAAATTTCATTTTCTCGAAAATGTGTTTTCATACAATTGTGTTCTATACTTTTCACTTATTTTCACAGATAAAACATGTTCTTTTGTTTATTTTTCATTCTTTACCAGTTCGGAATTAACAAAATTTAAATATAAAAGCAGCTAAATTTTTAAACATGATTTTCTCGGTAACGAAGCCTTAAATAAAGGTTTTTATTTCTTTTTTCGACTCACTTTTACATATAGAATCATTTCCCAGTCAATTATCGCTTTATAGAACATTCTATATATTGAAAAATAAATTTTGTTTTTCTGGAAAAATGTTTAAAAACTTGACATTTCCCCTTCTTTCCATGAATTCTTCAATTATTTTATAGTTACGAAAGTGAAAAAGTTCATCAGGAAATATTTCGCATATCTTAATTGCCAATGTAAAGAAATTTATCATTAAATAATTATACTAAAGAAAAAAGAAAGAATGTACCATATCACAAATAGTGAAACTCAAATATAAAGAAGAGACATCATTAACACGGACATTAAAACATAGACGAGGAAAGATTTTTTCTAACAAAACTAGGAAGATTAAGTTACGAAGTATGATGAAAAGAAGGCTAATGGTATTTACACGACACGTTACATGAAAAAAGAAAAGAAACGCGCGATGTTTAATTCCTCGTGGCTTTGAATGTATTCGACAATATGAAGCGATTTCAATTTTTATACTTTCTTTTTTATTAATTTGCATCGACCTATCAATAGCATAAAGAAAAAATTACAAATTGGATAATCCGCTCAAAGTTTTCTAACTTCGAATATCGTTATTCTATTTAATCTCCTAAGTCACAGCAGATTCTAACAATCAACGTTTCTAGTGAATAATGTCAGGCTAATTGAAAGTCATAATGTGCCTTTACATGTTGCGTCACTTAAAAAGAGAAGTGGTAAATTAATTTTATATAATAAACTTACAACATGTAAATATTTATATAACATTTTCGCAAGTAAATATTTTTAAATAAGCAATTGAATTATTTTTTTTTAGATTTTTTCTACATTATTTCATAAATATTTTATAATACACATTCCACAATCACTGTTACTGTAAGGAAAGAAAAATTTATTTGATGACTATGCATCTTTCACTGCGAAATATTTTAATCAATCTTCCCGTATTCGAAAAGTGCAATTTACATTCCATTTCTATTTCAAAATATCGACCAGACGCAACTGTTCGACGAGACTGTACAAGTATGGACAAATCATGCAGCTCGCCCATAGAGCTAGCTAAGAGATGAGACGATCAGGCAAGTTATGCATGTCTACATCCTTCGAATAGATCATGTAAATATAAGTATTGATGAACGATGGATAGAAACGAGTTGGTGATAAAAAAAAAAGATTATATATTTCTCTTTGAATAAAATAGCGTGAAGTAAATTTTATAAATTATTGAAAAATCAAAATGTTTAAAATCGAATTATAATATATTGATTGAATGTTTGATATATTGATTGCAGAAATATTATTTTCTTGAGATTGTTTGATTTATTTAATTATAACAGAAATATTATTTTATTGAGATTGTTTGATTTATTAAATTGTAATATTTAATTGTACCTTTTAATATTAAAATTAATTTTCTGCATTTGTGAAAAATCTTGTTTTAAAATTAACCAACACAATAACTAATAATGTTTTTTATTTGAAAAAATTATCTTCGCAACATTTTTAAAGATTATTGGTGGTATATTACAAATTTATTTGTTTTATTTGCAATTCGCAATTTTTTTTTCCTAACAATACACTTGTTAATTAATCTAATTATAATCGGACGATTTATAATCGAATAATTTCTTGTATTGTATGATTTGTTTTATTTTATCAACTGTTTTTATCTTAGAAAAATATCTTTTCAAGAAATTCAGCTATTCTAAAGAGTTTTAGTATAGATTTATCATTATTACACTTTACAAAATTTTTTAAATTTTAAATATAGGTACATATACGTAGGTAGTTATTAAAAAATGCAGTAATTTCAACGTATTAAGATACTTGGGTTTAGAAACGATAAATTTAAGAAATATTGTAACTTTGCAAAATTTATGAATAAGCAATTATAATGAATTAGGAAATATGTGAAGCAATTTGGTTCTTATGAGATTGAAGTTTAAAATTAATCATTCTTAAACACTGAATCATTTACTTTAACATCTTATTTATACACTTTAATTAATCTAAAAAAAAATATTTGAAATATTTTCATTTTTTCGGAACGAATGCATGAACTATGTAGGTAATGTAATATTTGAAACCATTTTATTTTAGAATTAATGAAATTTTTCAATTTTTTTCTGAATTTTAGAACTGCAATTTAGTGCAGCTTTTCTGCTATGAACGTAGAATATTTTTACAAAAAAGTATTAGTATATATTACATTAATATATGTAAAAAGGAAATTATTAATAGTTTTTAATACATAAAATATAATTTACAATTACAGTTATATTACTTTATAAACTGTAGTATACTATTATATAATCTATTATATAAAATTATAATATAGTATAATGTAAAATAATAATAAATAATTAATAATGTAATATAAAAATTATAAGATGTAAAATATTTATACACATTATTGTATTAATATTTAAATTATTGCAATATAAAATAGTTTATTCTTAATACATATGTATAGTTAATAGATATTAATAAAAAAACAATAAATATAATAAATAAATAGCTGAAGACTTCAAGTATATCTTCTATTGTTGAAATCTTAAAACACTTAATACATATATATGTTTCTAACTACACTGAAGAAATTTATATAGATTTTATGAAGCATTGGCTATTTATTAAAATATGAAACTTAAAAACAGGAGAACAATAGAAAAATATTCGTAACTATCGGAATGTAATCTTTAATGGAATTAATGGAAATAATGGCATTTCAATTTTAATTATTTATGCGTGGAATAACTTTAAAATCTACAATGTCAAGTGCAACTGAAAACAGAATATGTGATACAACAACGTAGCATTTTATTATCTGTGAAGTGCACTGTGCAAGAATAAAGTGAGAATAAAGAAGAAAAGGAATAAAGGATCTCTACATATTCCAGGATCAAGTTCCATCTGAATACGCCCCTGTTCGCAGGCGTATTAGCTGTAATGCTAAACGAAGATACCTCGCAGGCATGACGTAGCGCCCCATAGAAACGGCTATGCCATAGTGTCATAATGCGCGTCCTTTGAAGCCACTTTTCGAGTTGCGTAATCACATTTAATAACGACAGCCTGGCGATTACCGCTGCATCTCGACTCAGCCATGATTTTACCTGATTTTACCATATGGCGCCTTAAGGGACATCAACGAGGTGAATCTTCACTGCTTTAACGTCGAACTAAATCATCACAAATTCCTATGAGAAAGCACGCTGCGAAACGTCCTGACCAATCAAGGACGAGATGAATAGCAAGCGAATTCGTAGTTACGATTAAACAGATATACGTATAACCTTTTCATATTCTCTTGCAATAGAATGAATGAAATTTGGGAGAATTACCTTTTTAATTAATAACCGGTTATTTGTACAATGATTTATGTATGAATGTTAGTAATTGAACGTTTTGTTATATCGTAAAATACGTTAAACTTGCATGGTATTTTATGAATAAAAATATTAATATTGATATATTAAAATTTGACTTGTACGATCGAAGTAATATTAATAACAAAATTTTACAAAATATAAGTCATAAATTAGCAATGCTAATTAATTTGGTTTATATGATAGTGATAAATTTATAGTAGTATAAATAGTATAAAAGTATATAATAGTAAATAAGTATAGTATAAAAGTATATAAATAGTAAATAATGGTATAAAAGTATTGGCTATATAATAATAATAATTAAGTAAAGAATTTTATAAATTTTGAGTTATTTGATTAATAAAATGAAATTATAAAAGTGTAAAAGGTTCTTATACAATAAATATAATAGTTAATATTACAATAAAATAGAAGAAAATCGTTGACCGAAGTGTTGCTAATTTATTAAATGACAAATGTGTCCGTATATAATGCCTTTATTTGTAAAATTTTATATATTGGAAACGAACATTTAGAAGTTTGTAGTTGCAAATACTACTATCGACATACTTCAGAGTTTGAATGACGTCATAAATGTTTCCAATTTACTACAAACACTTAACGAGTTTGTAGAAAGGAATATTCTACGCACAAGTTGCATTTATAGCATATAAACTGTTACAAAATTAGAAATATACTAGAAAATACATTCAACTAAAACAAAAAATGTACTTATGTACGACAGTTCTTGAAATAATCATGTTTCAAAATAACAAAATAAATAAAAAACAAGATGCAAGAAATATATATTTAATTTCGTTAAATCGTTTGTTTGGTTTTTGATAATTAATAAAAAATATTTATAATTTTAGAGATAAAATAACTAAAGATGTCTAAAAGTAAAGAAATAGAATCAAAAAGAAGAGATGGCAATAAAGATAACGCAAGTCTATAAAAAATCAATCTGAATACTAAATTTGTATCAACAACATTCGTTATTTCTAATGGTATTCGACACTCAATATATAATACTATTATGTAATGTCCAATACAGAAGTGCAACATCCTCATAATTACTCAACGCGTTCGGTCACTCAAATCATTTTTACGATACCCACGTAACATTTCATTACATACGCGAAAATAGAGATTGACCTATAGCGATAATTTCACTTAGCTAATTCACTAATTTCATAATTTTTAACACACAAATCTTCACAAATCCGTCGAACTGAACGAGCCAGAACATATTTTTTCTATAATTGACTCTGGTATGTGCATACCACATACTTGCAATATTTGAGTAATGTTACGGTTTAAAATTTTTTGAATAAAATTGTGTTATTTAAGTCAATTTTTCTATTAACCTTGATTATGGTAAGGACTCATTTCTGGATACAGATGAGTTAAATTTAAATTCGGAAAGCTAAGAAGGATGTGTTAACTTAGTGAAAGTATAAAAAGATACCTCGTGTTTATTAACATAAATTATTCCTGTATTGAACCAAGAGTTCTTTCGTAATTCTTAATTTTTATAATATTTTATAATTATTGATCATTCATTGAAAGTTTCAATAAGAAGCAAAAGTACAAGAAATAAAGGAAGGTAATATGTGCTGTAATTATTAGATTGTTAATGTTTATGCATTTTTAAGAAATTGAAAAAAAATAAGAATTGACAGAATATACATATATAATAAATATAATAAATATATATACTTATATATAAAAATATATAAAACATCCAAAATAAAATATTTATTATAATATTTATGATAATCAAATAGATTTCCAAAGTTCCATTTTCTTAATTATGTTTGTAAAAACATAAAATTGCATAAATATTAATAATTATAGATTTCTTTAAATGAAAAATTATGGAGAACAAAAAAAATTTTTAGTGAATTTTAAAGTCTTTTTATTTTTTTACATTTTTGGAAAGTATGTCTTAATATAGATTATTAGATGCATTTCTAAAATGAAAATTATGCAAAATTTAAGCATAAAATAGGAAAGATATATAATAGGAATTAGAAAATATAATTTACATTAAATTTCGTCATTTGTATAAAAGTTACAACAAATTTTAGTTTTTTAAAGAATGCTCTCTTAAGATCTCTGTTTCCATTTACCATTCCGCAAAAAAGCAAATACATGAAGTAACAATAGCATACATCATCTACGTTTATCTTGGTACTCTGTCTATGAATGCTCTTTAATAACTGGTTTTTAATATCCTACTCGTCATAGTCTTTGATTATGTAGATTTTCAGATAACCCGTGTTGTTTTTATGAAATCATCTTCAAGAATTCCGGGTAATTTGCATCTTCAGTTGCAATATGTTTCCGTAGATACCAGGTTCTTTGAAATTGACGTAATCTTTATACGATGAAAGTATTTTAATCATTTGGAATCTTTTCCATAAATTATACACAACGTAATAAATTTTTTTTTAATAAATTCAAATTCAATAATAACAATTGTTAATAGAATTAAATATAGATAATAATTTATTTACAACGCTATCAATTTTATCTCAAGACATAATCACTGTGTCTTGTTCAATGAAAATCACAATGAAATCAAATAATAAATAAATAAATTGATTAATAATTAAAATACATTTATATGGAATATAGTCAATGAATAAACAAATTTAAATGTAACGGAACAGCTAAATTGTTTTAAATAAAGCTTGCATTATTTGTAAAATATTTGTTAAATATACAAATATAGAAAGGCATCGTTAAACACATATAAGCATAATATTAAATACATCATAAAAAAGCATCATTAGATATTGTATTTAGAAAACAAATAATAAATTAATGATTCCTCTAAAATTGCAATTTACGTAGTTAAATATTTTATCATTAATGAAAATAGATTCTTACAGTCGTTGCATAATTTTGTTGTTTTTAATAAACATAAATACATATTCGCGAAGAGAAATTGTATTTTAATCATTTAACTGTTAATTAGAGTTTACTAATAAAATATAAATAAAATAAACGAAGAAAATACAATGATATAAATAATCTGATATTATATTAATAAATAACTTTTATCATGAATCTAAATTTTTGTAGATAATTTTATAACGTAATAATCCTTTTAAAATAATATAACTTTAAATAAAACAAAACAAATAAATAAATATGAACAATATTAGAATTTCACATCAATGAAAAAATTTTGTATGATTTCTATGTAATGATGAAATATTTTATATTTCTAGCATGTTTACTTGAAGAAAATCGATATGACTACAAATGCGCAACAAAAAAGAGAAAAAATATATAAATATTTGAATTATTAAATTAAATTCCCTGAAATAATGATATTGTAATGTATAAAGAAAAATATTGTTGATTTCAAAATACTGACTAAAATATTGCTATTAATATTACTTTTAATTTTTCTTTTCCAATAAATTGAATATCTAAAAAATGTTCTTTTCTTTGCATGAAATTTATTATCAACATCAGTTTTTAATGAATTTTGAAACCAAAAAGATGTTTTCTGTATTTTTTTCTCTTAAAATAAATAAAGTTTCATGAAACTTTTCATCATTATCGAGAATCTGTCTGCCTACAACTATTGCTCGAAGGAAACACGAGAGTAATCATAAGAGTAATCATAACAAGCCCCCACTCGAAATATCGTTTTGAATTAATTAATGCAACTGTTAAGATCGTTGCACCATTGAAACAATGCAAGGTACGGTGAAAAAATGCCGCGAAATCTTTGTTCAGCTGGAAGGCTACAGTATAAAGATGGGTCAACCTTTCGCCTTGCGATTATGTAAGACCTCGGACTGACTGACCTTTAGGTTCGTTCATGGCATGCGGCATTTACGTAATTTACCGATTACGATGTATTAGAATCTTCTGTGCCTAGAAAATAGTTCTCCTTCCCGTTCTAATATTTTTAAGCTACGCTATATATTCGCCTTGTTCCCCTTTTACTTATCTTTTACGCTTTTAGTTATCCTGTTTTGGTGTCACCATCCTAACCTCTTAATAAATCGTGCATTCAAATGCAGTTTAATGCTGTTTTCGAGATCATTTAAAAAAGAAGTTCAATTTTTTGTAATGTACTCAATTTACAGATTAAATATATAACGCTCAAAATGTGTTTTATGAGCAATGAAGAGTCATAATAAGGTGTAAGTTACAATAGTGTCAGCGATTCGCTTATCCTCCACCTCGTTTTTTCGTAATACCCGTTAATGAGTATCACATATGTTTCCATACTTGTCGTTTTTAAGGATTTTCTTCTGATATTAATTTGGTAGATCCGAAGAGATAATTACATGATATTTTGTTACGCGTCGTTTTTATTTGCAAAATGTAACCAGCTATTTCTGCTGCACAGTTTGCGCATTTTTATTTACACACATATATATTGTTACGTATTACATGTGTATTATTTGCGTACATTATTACGCACATGCTTTTCCAATTCTTATTAATTAAATTTTAACTTCTTAATTGTAGTAAAATTTTTATAAAAAACAAACAAAAATTTATTTTTATTTTTCAAAGAATGCTATAAATTAATATAGTTTAAACTTAAACGAGTAAAAAATGTTATCTATAATTGCTAAAATTATTTATAAATGAAGAAATAAAGATTTTTAAATTACAAATTACAGATAAAATTTGTTATAGTAAAAAATAAAATTCAATTAACCCTAAATATTTTTTTATGGAATATTCATTAATCAAATTCATTCATATTTGTCTTCAGCAAAAAACTTCATGACTAGCGACATCTGAAAACATTGTATTTAGCATGTAATAATAATGTGACAGGTATTTAATAGCTAATTTATAATTTTAAAAGGATTGTTAAAAATTATAAATATAAAATACATAGGAAACATTAATATTGGAGTTTTGCAAAGCTTTATTTGTAATTATTTCAATAATATCACTTAAAAAGAAAAAAACAATGTTAGAACAAACAATGCAAGCCTTGACATCAAGTAGAGTTGTATTAGCCAGTGGATCTTCTAGACGATATGAAATAATAAAACAATTGGTAACTTTTTTATAACACATAGAAATACATTATTGTAATATCAGAATATCTTTAATTAAATCCATAGTAATAACAATAACCTATCTGATAAAGCAAATTTTTCATTGGTCTTAATGTATATTGTTGAAGAAATATTATACAATTATTAATTTGTGATAATGTTGTAGTAAAATAGATACATTTACAAATATATTTTTAATTAAGAATTATTCATTTGTTTGTATATTAGGGCATAAATGTAGAAGTAATATCATCAATGTACGATGAAAATTTAGATAGATCAACATATAAAAATTCTGGAGAATATGTACAAGACTTAGCAAAATATAAAGTCCAAGAAGTATATAATAGATTAAAGGAAGATACTGTATCTCCTTCTTTAATTATTGGTGCAGATACTATGGTTACAATGGGTAATATAATTTATGGCAAACCAAAGAATAATTCACATGCATTTGAAATGTTATCAAGGTAAAAGAATTATTTTGAATGTTAGTAATCTTAATAGTAATCTTAAGTTAAATATGATTTTAGCTTAGTAAATAAGGAACATGTAGTTTATACTGGAGTATGTCTGAAAACACCAAAGAAAGAAGTAAACTTTTATGAGTCTACAAAAGTAAAATTTGGTGATATATCAGAAGAACAAATATGGACCTATATAAAATCAGGAGAACCTTTGTGAATATATTTAACTTTCTTATAAATATAAAAACTTTGAAATTATCATGACTAATGATCTCCTGATTTCAGAGATAAAGCTGGAGGATATGGTATACAAGGTCTTGGTGCTTGCTTGATTGAAAAAGTAGATGGCGATTTTTTTACAGTAATGGGATTGCCATTGTATTCAATGACAAAGCAACTAAATGAAATATTTAGTAATAACTAATGTAAAAAAATATAGTTAATGAATTAAAACTAATTTATTTTGTAATAAATATTTAAAAAGATAGTTTGTGTAACTTCATATCTTCTTTCATTCATTTTCTTAATTACATTAATTTTTGCATAAAATGATTGATTACTAAAATCTTATTTGAAATATTTTTTATAATATATTTTATAATAAAATATTTGTAATATAAAAATTTCACATATGATTTATGAAAAATATCGAATAAATTAAATGAAGATTAATTTTATCATACGGTTTACTTTCGTATTGCCAACATTTAAAATCGAAGATATTTCCTCAAAAAAAACTAAACTGAATTCTTATACAATTTTGTTTTTTTATGTAACACTTTTCGGCCAATATATGATCCTTATATTTAAGATTGCATTGCATTGAATCCATAATCAATCAAATTTGCATTCTTTTCACGTGATTTCTTTCCATCATTATGTTACACTTGTAACGTCATTTAAATCATATGTAGAATGGCGCGTTGCCATTCTTACCAATAAGTACCGACTATAAGTGGAAATACATATATGTACTTGTTTCTTTGCTTTTGACAGCTCGATTGCTAGACCGGTGTTGGTAGTTTTGTAATGAGTTCTTTGCTTTTAAGGTAGAATTTAGAGCAAAATAAATTGTTTTTTTCGTAACCTTCTTGTGAATTTGTATTAAAAAATGGAGGACGTTCTTGAAGAAGTTGTTTCCTCTGACGATTTAAAGGTACATTTTTTTGATGAAAATAATTTTTATTTGTCGTTGTTCATGTTTTAATTGCATAAATACATGGAGTTATTGTACAAAATATTGTTAAATATTAAATTATCCAGTTTGGAAATAAAATTTTCATTTACTTACACTGTACTACTGAATGTATCTATGCAACAGTAGAGGTTATGTAGTTCTAATTTGCTGTTAATTCTAGTTTTTATCTATTTTTTTTTTTTAATTGTAATACATTCTTTAAGGAATTTTGTAATCATGTTCAATACATAATTTTAATGTCAATATTTTTCTCTGAAGTTTGTAATAAGTTTACATAAAGTTCTAATTGAAACAAAATGATAACATCATTCATTGATTACTCATATTTCAGCGACATAAAAAATGTTGCAATATATGTTGAAATATTAAAGAAATGAATTATTTTTTGTTTCAGAAATTTGAACGTATATATAATGAGCAATTACGTTCATCTGTTATAACACAAAAGGCACAATTTGAATATGCGTGGTGTCTTGTTAGAAGCAAATATCCTGCAGACATCAGAAAAGGAATAATGTTATTGGAAGATTTATATTGCAATCATAGTGATAGTGAGAAACGAGATTGTCTTTATTATTTAGCTATTGGAAATGCTAGAATAAAGGTATAGTTTTTATGATGTTAAAATGTTTAAAATAAACAAATAAACATTGTTTAATTAGTATTCTTTTTTTTTATAGGAATACACGAAAGCTTTAAATTATGTCAGGTCATTTCTTCAAGTCGAACCTGGAAATCAACAAGTACAACATCTGGAAACATTGATCAAGAAAAAGATGGAGAAAGGTTTTTTTTTATAAATTATTATTGGTTTAGACAAATAAACTTGTTATTCATTTTGATTTGAGATTTGATGTTTTTATAGTTTGCATGTAATCATTTTATTTTTTATTACTTTCTGAAATAGTAATATATCATTTAAAGTTTATTAATCTTAATTAACATACTATGCCTTTAAATAATTTAGATATATTTTGAATGAGTTAAAAAGTCTGCATATTATAAATAATAATTTCATTATGCGTACTAAAAAAGTACAAAGATATTTTATATCTGTATATACATATCATTTACATTATGTAATAAAAGAATTGTGTTTTGCATATTTTTAATTTGAATACTGCTCCATTAATATCATAATGTAAATTTATGGTTGTAATCAGAATGTGTCTTGTACACTTCTTATATAAAATATTAGTATTTATCTTCTTACATTTTTTATTGAAAGTACTCATTTTATCATTATTAATTTTTCCTATTCTTTTTGGATATATGGTGTGATGTTTTATACGTTTAATAAAAATAGTATTATACAAGAAATCTTTTAATACGTTTACAGTATTTTTTTTCATATGAATATATGTACATATTTTTCATAAATATATATATTTTTTATGGCATTTTATTTTATGAATTTAGTACCTCTGAAATAAATTTTTATTGTGAAGATTTTTTTTTTTACAGAGGGTCTTTATGGTATGGCCATTGCAGGAGGAGTTATTATTGGTATTGCAAGTATTCTCGGCCTCAGCTTTGCTATGGTCAAAAGGAATTAATTAATTTATGTGGAAAAACTTATGATTTTTATGTGATGTGAAACAGTTACTTTGTACAACGTATTATATACAATTTGTTAATTTAAATAACCAAAGATTTTGTTTAAAAATGGAGAAAAAACGAAACAGATAGTCATTTTATGCAAATTAAGTAAACTGCGATGCGATTCGTAATGTAGAATGTCAAATTTATTTTCACAAAAAACATAAACAATGCATTATGCAAACAATTTATAGCAATAAATATTGCTTTTGTCAATATGTGTATTATTTTTTAAACTTTCGCAATATCAATTGCTTTCGCTCATGTATTATAAAATCATATATACTTTTTTTTTTAAATTGCAAAAAATAATTTTTTAGTAATATATTACATTAATTTTTAACAGAAAGACATTCCGGATTCGTATTTTGCTGTTTAATTATTATATAACTATATATATATATATATAGTGCCTTGCTATTTAATTTAAATCTATGTATGTTTGTTTCAAGACCTCAGTACATATAAACAATAGCTTTTGTATATAAAAATAAAAGTATTGTATTATCTTATTTATGTGTATTGTTACTTACTTATGATAATGAAATAAATGTGTGTCTTATGTCAACTAATTTGAATTTTATAACTATTTAAATATACTTTGCATACTATAATCAAAATATTTTCATATACAAGGAACAAAAAAATATGTATATGAACTTGTCACAATATATGTATATTTATTAATAAATATAACAGATTTAAAGTAAATCAATTTTATCTTTTAATAGTTGAATTTCGTTTTAAGAGGAAATAAATAATAAATAAAAGAGGAGAAAATAGATATCGTAGATTGAAATAGATATTAAAGATAAAATCAGACGAATTGTCTTTTTATATATAGATTTATTGATGACTTTTTAATATCCGTTGATAAAGTTGTTTATGTACAAAATAACGCTGGAATATTCCTATAATATTATTATATTTAGTGACCTATGTAATGGCCAGGGACTCGCTAAAACCACTTTCTCCCCGCTCGATTTTACACGTTTACGCGTTCGCTTAGTTTTTACGCCAAAATACAGAGCGCCGCTACTATTTTTCTTGAGTACCTCCATGTTTCCGTCGGCCTCCTCTTTCTTTTGTTTTTTCCACAGCATATATTTACATGTTCGACGATGTTCAGCCGCTGCAAGAGTGGTGAAGAGGAAGCTGCTGGAACTGGGATGGCACTCATGCTTTTATTATATACTTTAATAGAGATTTAATAAGTGGGAGGAAATTGTATCGTATAGGCAATGAATAACTTTTATATGTACTATTTTCGGAAGTGTATTTACATATGGAGTCGAGAGGACTCTGATTGTAGCCCACGGTAGCGAAAAAGCTCAATCAATGTAAATACAAGTATAAAAAGTGAATATCGAAGATAAATCATGATTAGATAAATTTATCATATGACCTTATAAAATATATAAAATGACCTTTTGTTCCAGGCTTTGTACTAATTACGATTAATTTAATTCTATTAATATTTACTGAACATCAATATAATAAAACGAAGAAATATGATTTATTTATTTGGAACTTTCACTTTAACCCTTTAACTATACATATGAATGAAATAACTTATTTTTCACAACATACTGTCCATAGAATATATTTAAATTTATATCATTATATAATATTATATAATTTTTAATATATTAAAAAAAATCAGTTTTAGTAACTTTTTTCTAAAAATAAGTACACAGTCAAAGGGTTACGTGGCAGTGTAAACGATCGAAACGATCAGTTGGTTGTGTGGGAGTGAAATAAATGTATACCAGACGAGAACACAAAGTTAAAGTGCTATCCGTGGGTTATACCAATGGTCCTCGAAATGTGATCTTCTATCAGTTTTGCAACGAGAAAACTGTAGAAGGCAATCGTTATTTTTCGAGGATCCAGGATGCCTCAATGTCACTTAGTATAGGAATTGATTATTCAAATAGAATTAGCAGCTTGAAAATACTTTAAGCAATTTTTTTTTTAAGGATGCATATTGCTTTCTCAATAAGGCTCCGCTATGCTTTACACGAATGTACAGTGTGTCCGCGTGCATATTGGCTTTTGTTTGCCGGCTGATCCTCTGATTCAAAACGCGTTTCCTCGCCCCTTCTCTCCTGCGCTGACAGCTTCGTGAAGCCTCGTGAGTCCTTTAATCTTTTTTTGTTTGAAATTGGAAACGATTCAGAGTGTACGAGGTCGAAGAATTGGGATGGATATCGAAGTCAGCCGCTACTGCATAGACAAACTAGCGAGAGTTCATTCTTGTTCGAGTGTCTACTATATGATATTTTTTTTTGTTTTATTAATTATGGGATTATCAAATGCTATCTTTGTGTGTAAAAAGTATTTGCGAATATTCATATAAAGAAGTTCTTGAAAAAATAGTGGCAAATATTGTTAAAATTATTAGGAAAGAAAAGGAATTTGATATTTGATGAGAATATTTGTGAGCTTTTAAACATTGTCAGTACAAAATGTATTGATACAATCCCATATAATGTTTTAAGATTTTTTAGAACTCTCATAATTTAATATTGCAATACCACACAGTTATACACAACTTAGTGTTTTTCAATTTAACTATTAGATGTAGAAAAATATTTTGTGCTTTGTTTCCTTATTTCAGATTTAGAAATTTTATAAAAATATTGATGCTCAAAGTGTCGTAAGTACAATAGCAGACAATAAAGTGTGTAGCTAATATTATTTTCTTTCTATGTTTTAAATAAAAATGCTGCTGCAATTGTTACAATTATTTGTCCTATTTTTAAAGACAATCTAATTTAATCTCGAATACAATCGAATTTTTTAAGCAAAATTTTAACTCTAACAATGAATCATATTCCATTAAAAATGTTCGTACTAAAAATTTGACATATAAAGAAAGAAAAAATTATTAAATTAAAAAAAATTAAAAATTTGAAAGACATAATTTAGCGATTAAGAATTTAATTTGAACTTTTAAAAATGAAGATATGTTCTTAAAAGAATAAATAGAAAAAGGTAAAAGCACAGAACTTTCTTCACACCTAATTAAATAATAGTTCAAATTTGTAACAAATGTTATATAATACAATTTGTCTTTATAGAATCGAAACCACAACAGTGAATATACCATACCATAAATCTTTATGATAGGACAAAAAGGTGAAGAAACTCTGGAACTAGTTAGAACTCCAGCTTGTCTCTCATACGCGAAAGGAACGTGAATGAATCGTGCGCATAGATACGAGTTTACGCGCCATTCAATTTAGCACGATAGTATTGGATACATCGTACAGTATAAACATAAGTCGATTTCATAAAAGTAAAACGATAGGCCTTACAAACTATCGGCATTAAATTTTGTACAATAATTTAATATTTGTGACATGATTAATTTATTCAATTTTACTCTCTACATCACTCTCGTTGAATCGTTATCTCCTTGTATTTCTATCGTTCCGCTTCAAAACGTGTCGATTGACTAGCAACACAATACGATACAATGCAATTCATTTGCGTAATTCCCCTTTCTGCTTAATACAGCAGCCATATCGTAAAATATACAACTTTTTTCGCTTCTTTTGTTTTTAATCATAATACATGATACTCTATGTTTTTTTTTTCTTCATTCTTTGCCGACTATCTACGACACTTGAACCGACATTTACAATATATTTAATTACAATCGGACATTACTAATTAAGGTTTCTTCAGTGTATTCGCAGATTTGATCGTGGAAAACACAGGTCAACGATGCTAGCGAAACAAATTCACGCATTGATCCCCTGTGTTTCCTGACACTCGCTTTCGCGGCGTCTGCAAATTTTTTACGTTACTTAAAAAATAAGATCTGATATATCTAATGGTGACTTATCACTAGATTAATTTCAGAGTTACTCGAATTCGATCCAGAGCATCTCGTCGGAGTACATTGGATAGGATATAAGCAGTGTTTTTCCCCTTCATACAGCACAAACATTAGGGACGTTTTGCGAACACGTTTCGATTTCTTCAATGCGTGTTACGTAATCTCTGGGAAGAAATTTCGCGAATTTGTGAAAAATGAGCGAACTTTTCGTACATTTTTGATAATCGAGACGATCCATAAGACGCGTTTGCGATTCTGCACGTTTCAGACGACACACTATATCCAAGACGAAATATCGAAACCAGTTTCAGTATTAAATAACGCATCCGACGTACAAAAAAGAACGTTCGATATAAATATCCACTCATCCAAAGTGATGTATACATATCTGATGTTATAGATATAAAAAGAAGCTGATTACAAATCAAACAAGTAATAGTGGTTCAACACCTATTCCAATTGGTACATTCCTCTTTGAAAGTTCTTTGTAATTTGCAAATATAAAATTTTCGACGAAGGAAAAGTATGAAAATTTATTTTCAACAACAAAATAATTTGAAATATTATTTCTAAATTATACAAGTATAAAAGGAAGATATAAAAACATAATTTAAATTATACTTCTCGTATTGTTATAATTTTGTTACTTTTTTGAAATATGATTCTGTACGAAAATTACATTTTGGTAAATAGCGTAGACAATCGAGATTTGATCAACAGTGAACTTATTAATGTTGATTTCTATATGACACTGTCTTATCCGTGTTTTTTTTTAAAACTATATGCGATAAAATTTGTGCGTGCACTTTGAGAGGCGTTCAATCTGTTGTTAGATGTACACCGTTACGTATGGTTGATTACTTTTATACGCATTAAACGCGTATAATCGTTTTCTCGAATCACCTGTGGTTTGCTGTCGTTCATATTCAATTTTTTGATTTTTCAGTCGAGGATCGACAATAAGAAACAGTTGGGACTTGACACTTTTTGTTCATGTTCGAATGACAGCATATAGATTGCAATTAAAATCCTGCGAAACGGTGATTCTTGTGAACACAGAAGGTGTCGAAATATTTTGATCAGTTAATATAAGAACTATTTTGTAAGTCGGCTATGGCTTCATATTTCGGTCAAAAGGACGTTGTTAAGTGGCAGTACAGTGATAGTACAAAATTGAAATCAAGCAGTGTTACAAGTTCCGTTAAATCGTGTAAATGCTTGTTTAAGAATTATATATTTTTAAGAAGCGACTCTGTACGTTATTATATGAAAACAAATATTTAGATAATTCTTTATGAATATTTTGTTTGTTGATTTGTATAGCTTCACTTACAGTTCAAAAATTCTTCAAGGATAATATAGAATTCTAGAAAGAATTAGATTATTTAGAAAGAGTCAGAAGAGAAATGAATCTTTTAAGAATAGCAGAAAATACAAAAAGAAAGCCAAATAAAATGTTAATTATTTTAAATCAAATAATCATTTTTGTATTCAATACTTTTTTGTTTATAAGAATATTTATTTGATAGAGTGTCTAAAAGTTCTGTACGATATATAAGTTAGTTATAAACAAAGGAATAACAAAGCATAACTATATATTAAATAAAGCTTTTTGTAAAATAAGTCTTGTCTAAATATAAATTGTTGCTTCTGAGATTTCTTTATAAATTTCTTAATAGTCAAATAGTCAATTTCTTAATAGTCAAAATTATTTCTGACTCTACCGAGTTTCAATTTTTAATTTAAAATTTTTCAATACTTAAGAAGCGTGCACATCAAGAATTATTTCATTATATAAAACACATTAATGCGCTTGTCTAAGAATATTAGCTACATCAAAAGTACTTTTTTAAATTAATTACATACTCACTATTAACTATTATTACTATATATTATATGTAAAAAGTATATTAAACAAGATTTTTTAAATAACTTATTTTAATAAGTTAAATAGCATTGGTTTCAAGTAAGAGTTCTGTAATCTAAATTATTTATATTCAAATGCTATTTTTCATTAGGTTATAATTGGAAAAAAGATGATTCCTAGGGTTTCGTAAAATCGTAAATATTATCTTCAAAATCAGCTTCAATCGTCCATGTTTACCACTTAACAACAATATCTATTTTTGTGCGTGAAAAGACGATGTGTATTCAATTGGCATTAATAATTGGGATTAATTATGATTGTATATAATACCAATTTTTCAGAAATACGTTTAAGATCAAGTACAAAATGCAAATATATTTAAAGAAAAAGAATTTTTTAAAATATACCTATACCCATATTCGTTCGTATGATGAATATTCATGAACATTTTATTACATTAGATCGCTTTATAAAATATTATTTGCAGCGTTGATTAGCTCTGTTTTCAATTACTTTTTAATCACTTGTTTAAAGCATATATTAAACGTTTTCTCGCATTGATAACGACATATAACGGTATATACATATTTTATATTTATATTTTCATTAGCCGTTTTGTCTCAATAAATTAAGATACGTAATGACATTCTAAGTTAATATTTAATTATCGATCTATGATAGTGAATGTTAAAGATATTCATCAAGACATTGCTTAAATGTCTTTTTTTCTAATTAAACATATTAGTAACCTAAACGTATATTGTAATATAAAATACTAATTTAATATAAGAATAAGTTAAATAGTATAAGAACAAAAATTTGGATTATAGGTAATAAATAAATTAATATATTACAAAAGAATACAGAATAGAATGAATATTCAAAATATATTAAAAATTTAAACGATTATCTCAAGCAACTGAGCTCAATTAATATCTCAAAATAATAAAACGAAATATATACCTGTTTCATAAAATATAAAATATATTATATTTATTACTTCATTTTGACTATTCGATATAATAAAGTAAAATATTCATGTAGCAATTTAATCTGTTCAAGTCAATTATTTTCAGTGATAAAAATGAAACGTTTCTGACGAATTTTTAGTTCTGTTTAATTATTTTTACGATTTTGTCAGAAGCTAAAACAAATGAACACCAATCACAATTGAATAAACTATCAAAAATGTCGGGTATACATGTCAGGTGTTCATTTTTTTTTCCTCTCTTGAATAGAATCAGGAACCTTTTAACAGTTATCGATTCGAAAAAATAATAAAACGCTTTCAACGAACAAAATGCAAAATACTACAAGCGTGTTAATCCATTTTAAAGTTAATAAATGTTTCACTGGCATTTATGACTGAAAAATTTTTCAAACGACGCGATAGTGCAATTGAAGCGGATAGGTCAAGCTGACGTATACCGGATAGGTACTGAATTTTTTAAAGCTACTTGTTGAGAACCGAAATACGATACTGACATACTCTGTCAGACATAGTTTGTTTAGTTTTGAATGAAGTGTTC
Source organism: Melipona beecheii (assembly GCA_032399605.1). Taxonomy (NCBI): domain Eukaryota; kingdom Metazoa; phylum Arthropoda; class Insecta; order Hymenoptera; family Apidae; genus Melipona; species Melipona beecheii. The sequence continues at coordinate 1,922,662 of JAUCMO010000082.1, read as the reverse complement.
AATGATAAACTGTCTGAATTACTCTTTACATTTACCAACATTGACGCAATAGATTGTAGAATACGATTACTATTATCATTTTCTGATCACTTACAGATCTTTGATGAGTGCCCGATAATTCCGTTAAGTAAAAATTTTTTAATGTATATTTAAGGTAACGAGTTAAATATTAATTGTAGCAATATATCACATTTAGTAATGAGATGATTTTCTTTTGTGAATCCATTTATATTACAAATGTAACATCATCAAATTTGTACGATTAACTTTATATAGTTTACCAACTGAAACATTTATTAATGCTTATAATTGCAATAAAATATCAGTGTACAAAACATAATATATAAATATAAATTGATATAAAATAATATTTATAAAATATTGTTTATAAATAATAAACATAAAATTTAATATTGATAAATATAAATTTTTAATATTGATAAATATAAATTTCATTATTCATTGAATTATAATATATATGAAATAATATTGTATATTATATACTGTAGTATAGAATATTCGTGATACAAATGTAATAATTTTTATATTTTCGTACATTCCTCACAATTAAGAGGAACGTTGAGAACCAATGTTTCAATTGTAACATTGACCTTATTAAATATAACGTTAATATAACGTTTTTGAAAATTATGCTACAGTAAATTGCTTATTGTTAGAATTATTTTTCGCAAATTTCTCAAAATTGATGATTTTTTTAGATGAGCCACTCTTTCAACAAATGTATGATGTATAAATCTCAAGTGACGGCAAATTGTTACAAAATTGTAAATTTTATAGAAATACTTATACATGAACACAATTGTAAATTCACAATTATCTTAAAAATATTTAAACATTAATAATTTTTAGGAAATACGTTTTTATAGCAATTAAAATATAAAGAATGAAATTATTTTATAAATGTTGCTTGTAGGTTCTTGACAAGTATTTGAATAATGCAAAATTTTTTTACAAATATTCGTAAAAAAATGATTTAATTTGCATTCTTGCAAAGATTTAAATGTACTAACGAAAAAAAAACGAGTCTTTTTATGATCTATTAATTTCTTTCACAATAAATTACTCGAAGAAAAATGTAAAACTTAGTTACCTTCTGTAAGTTTTATCACATTACGAATAATTTTCAAGATAGCTCAGAACAGTCCAACTTTAGAAAAGAAACCACGTTTGTTAATTTCTGGTAATTTCAGAAGTAATCGGAAACCAGCCGCAGGCAGTTTGAAATTTTATACGTGTTTTTAATTTCTTTCTTTAACACAATTGAACTAATAAGTTTATGAAGTAATATACAGTTATTTTATTTTATAGATTAAAACTAATAGAATAAAGACGTCATTTGTCGTTTTTTTTACATGAAATTATTTTTTTGTACAAACACGTATTTTTATACAAAAACATATATTTATAATATTTTTGGAAAGATAATGTCAAAGATGATTTAGTTTTTAGCTTTATTAGCTGTTTGTTGATTATACAAGAACGTGCACTAGACAAATTTAAACAAGTCTCTTCATGGTGAGAAAAAATTTTACTTCGTTTCGAAAAGTTATATTGATTACTACATATGAAGAGTTATAACAATTTTTTAATAAATTTCGTCACATATTATTTCATGAAATCATTAGTTATATATTATTTACAACTTTGCAAACCACATTAAAATTCGTCTATTTGCAGCTAATGTTTAATGTAACTAATAATTAATTATCATAATTGAAAAATTTGATTACCAATTATAAATAATAATTAAATTTCTTATCATCGTGACATTAATATCTGAATCTATTATTAATCAATTAATAGTATCTAATAATGCTTTCTTATATATTAAATAAAATTTTGATTAGCAACTAATGACCGAGGATTAACATTTTTAATCAATGAATTATAATTATAATCAATGAATTATAATTATCATATTTCATTAATCGATTAAGTAAATTACAAATGAAAATTTTAATTGATCGAGGCTCGATACTATTCTACTTACATTTTAACGAGTAACAGATTCCTTTATGTTAAAATATGTAGCTATTTTAAAAATTACATTGTCTTTTCCATCAATACAGGATACGTAAATCTATTATACCAAATATCAAAGAAAATAAAAATTTTCGAGCTTGTCAATGCAAGACGTTACCAATTCAGAATCTGAATAACTGATCTTTCGATCTCGTGTAGGAATCGTTCGATCGGGAATATGCGCGCAGGATTTTTTCGTTCCTCTTTTAAACAATAGTTCGCGAGTGGCTGCTCAAAACTTATTCCGGAATTGAATCTCGTCCACAGGCCTGAACTGGAATTTAGCTTCTTCGCGGTCGGGATTCGCGTGCAAGAGTTGATTCAAGGTGCAGTCACCTTTCTCGACCGGGGTGACCGTGGAATTCCACAGGGTACACTCGACTGGAAAAATAATCTTGTCGCGCAAGCTTCCCATCTTTTCCAACTCTGCTTCATGTTGCAGCATAACACAGTGTTTTATTTTTGTCTTACGGTATCAGAATGTTCTATAATTAAAACTAAGAAAAAAATGTTATATAAACATAGAATTGTAAATGTTCGTTGAAAAGTTATAACAAAGATACCAAAAGTACAAATTTATTCAATTAATTGACATCTATCAGTATTAATATTAATTACTAGACTACGGATTTTTATGCATTTACAAACTTAAAAATGCAAAATTGCTTAAGATGCATATACTGTGGAAAAATATGTAAAATATTTAAAGCGTGGCACTTTCTATAATATTTAGTAAAATAATTTCCTATTTTTCATGTTTTATTATAACTTTTATATATAATTTTAAATATAATATAATTTTTATTATAATTTCAGATTTTATTTCTTTAATCATATTCTTTATGCAAAATATGAATTTGCATAAAAATTTGCACTCTAATAATATACGTAGTATTATAACGTACAATAACACGCGTAGTTATTATTTATAATTGATTAACAATAAACAAAACATTAAATATTGCCAATACTTCTGTGAAGAATTAAATGAGGAACTAATCGTTTATAATTTTGGGTAGTTTTGTTATAACTTTGTGATAATACAATTACGATCATATGTTTGTATAATATTATTTTTTTATTCTTAATCATGCTGACGTCGTTTGGCGGAATAAAAATGAAACATTCTGCATGCCACGTGCTAAATATATCTCTTGTACAATTTTCATGTTTTTCTGTAACTACCATTATTAAAAAAAACACTAATTTTAATTTATTATAAATGTCAATGCAATGTTTGCTCGTCTCATGACGTAAAATTCATGATGATGAGTATAGAAGAACAAGCAATGAAAACTACGATAAAACGAACGGTTTCAAAATGTAAGAGTAAAACTTTCAAAGGAGCAAATATTGACCTTTTGTACATGAATGGAACTTCTGTACGGCTAATATAAGAGGTAGACAAATACTAGACCTTCGTTTATACAATACTGTAACTATTAATTGTTTTGTGAAGATCTTTGTTGGATATTGAACAAAAGTATTAGAATATTTACGCAACGAAGTTTGCAAATAAGTTTATGTAATTGAATTTATTCTGCTTTATTGAAATATCTTATTATATCTGATTGAAAAATGCGTTGGTATCATATAATGCACAAGACAGAATAAAAAGTAATATTTGTTTGAGTCTATCTGAAAAATTAAATGTAATTTTCATTTTTAAAATTGAATTAGAGGAAAATTACTTTGTGATAAGTTTCAAAATTTATAATTATTACATTTATAGAGGCATTTCAGATATGTTGAAAAAATAATTTTATCTATTGAATTCACGTTTTGAAAATCATCTTCTCTCATTAGAACAGAAATTTGAAACTAAAAATTTATTGAAGAATAGCGCTACTTGTGCTATTTTATATATCTATCACTGAAATTTATAAATAAACAAAATAAAAGTGTCACTGCATCTTGTCCAAGTTTTAGGAAGCATTATTTAAAAATAGAAAATTAGGATTAAAAACAATATAATTTCAATATTCAATTTTTTTAACTTCCTTTAGTTTCTGTATTAAAATTAATTTTTTTCAGTATTATGGATGCTTAATTTTCTTATTTCATTAAAATAATATATAAAATATATAATTTATTCCGTTAGTGTTGTTAAAAAAATTCTTCATGTTTAACGATCTGAAACAGTTGGCTAACTAGCGGCCCGTGAGCCCTTGCCCCTACTTTCCTGATCGCTAGCGCTACCCCCTCTACTGTATCGATTTCTTCATTACATCGATCTCTCCACTACATTGAAATTTCCTCACCATGCATAAGCCTCACTCTCTCAGCTGTTGATTTTGCTACCAAGCAAGTGGAGGGAGTAGTGCTAGTGATCAGGAAAGTAGGGGCAAGGGCTCACGGGCCGCTAGTTACGGGCAGCTCTGATCTAGAATATGTATGAATTTTTTTCTTCATTTCTGGAAATTCATGGAAATAGTTCACAAAAATTAATTATTTTTCAATTTGTTAAGCAAAGAATATTGTGATTTTTCATGATTCAACTATCACATGTTAAATTTTATTCTGTCCTATTCATAATATAAGAATTATGTGCCAATTATATTCCATTAGATGTATATATACAAAAATATAAAACTTGAAATTATTAATTTTTATGTGTTAATTAAAAATTTCTTTTTAGTGAGCATAATATACAGTTGCCAATAAATTGTGGATTTTTATGCATTTATAACGAATTTTAAAATGTCAAATTGCACAGAATATATACAACATAGAAAAATACATCAAATATCTAAATTATAGTATTTTCCACAATATTTGCTATGTGAAATAATTTTTATTCGTAATTTTACTCTTGTAACTAAATTCCACAGTTCAATTATCAACTATTACCCCAAAATTTGTAATCTTTTTCTTATATTCTGTATAACAACGAAACAAACAAGAAATTTTTGCCATTCGAACTGGATAAAGAATATCGAATGTCGAATGTCGTGCCAGTGAAGAAAATATTTATATTGCTGGTTACTCGATTAAGAGAAAGATATTGTTTGTGTTGAAAGGATTTCGATACTAGAAACGAATTTAAGGCGTCTCTCGGTCACGGAACGTTGGTTATACTGTTGATAACGAGCCGAGCTAAGGATCGTGGTTTCTCTTCTTGAAAGTTCGAAATTAGAACGACGTTTCTGACGACGTTCGATCGAATACCGATGGACAAACTCTTTTTACTGTTGCAGTCACGTAATAGTAGTTACGTAATTAGCGAGGTAACGACGAGCTCGAGACCAGGCAATACCCGTAAATCGAGAGTAAAATAATTTTCTGTACTTTGCTGATCGCGTGAAATAATATATATACACATACACATACACACGTGTTACAAGTAAAGTAAACTTTTATGATTCGTAAGTAATATAGATAATATTATTTACAATCTCAAGATAAAATATCGCACCATCTCGTCCAATGTGACGACGATACAACGTCGTGACATTGATTCGAAAACAGCGAAAAAATGAATATCCAAGAATAACCAATCGAGAACTTACTTAGATCGAATATCGTTATCTTACAATCCTTTTTTCAACCAATAATTTTGTATCGAGCTACGGGACACTCAATATCCCTAAAAACTTCTGCTCAAGTGGGATAAAAACAATTGCTGGCTGTTCTGAAATGTGAACAACAACGGAAATCTGCTCGAGCTTTGACCGCTATCGAGTTTGCGGTGAAACGATCGTACCGTTAAAGTACCGGTGCACGTAAATCGTAAAATACATTTTAATGCGCTGATAAGTTTTCGCTTCTAGTCGGTTAACAGCTGCCCGAGCTGACCAGAATCGTTATGTGAATATCGCATCTTGCCAATCGATTTTCACGACATCGTTGAATTGGGTAAACCGCTGAACAAATCTTTTTGTAATTCTAAGGCATTTCCTTTCTCTCTCTTTTTATTTTCATTTTAGTAAAATAGCGTGGCGAGTTTAAAAAAAAAAAATAAGAAATTTCGTGATAGAAGGCTTATTGGGCATCGAGACATTTTGATTTACGAAACACGCGCTTCGAAGGACAATCTTTATCGCACGAGTTTCGACGTTGGCAAACATACACATGCCTGCATCGACGAAACACTAGAAATTTATCCCCTTATAATGATCGAGAACTCGCGACATTTACTAAACTGTGACATATGTCTACGTATTGGCGCTTCGTTTTCAAAATAAATTTTGGTTGTTTAGAATATATATATACTATATATATAGTTATAATTCTATGTTAAGTAAGAATACATCTCTTTATGGTACATATTATAGTTTCGTTTCCCATAAATGAAAGCATTCTAATAGTTCAATTTCTCGATGCATCCATCGTCTAATGAAAATCGAAGGATCTTTCGGTGAACGTTCAGTTAGCATAATTTTAGCTCTGACTCGATATTTAATGGGGGTAAGGTTAAGCACAACAGCACATTCTATCGAATTAAACACATGAAACATAATGCATAAAAATTTGAATTTATTATTCATCAGTATCGGGGAAAAGATTTATTGTTTCATTTTTTTTCCGGTACGCAATTTTTTTTTAAATAATGTACTATAATTATAAAATAAAAGAATAGAACAATAACAGTAATATGAATTTAAAAAATACGAAAGTAATTTTAAATGACTGTTTTAATTACAGTTGAATGGTGATTTGAAAGAGCATGAGACAGTGTATTGTCACCCTGAATAGTTGAAGCCTAAGTTCACGATCAAGTTCTAGTTTCACGATAGTTCCTTCCAGGTCCAGGAAAGTTCGTCGTAGATTTGTTGTGAAGAACAGGAGAATATTCAGTTGAGCTATTATTCTTGGCAGTCAACTTGTCGAGGTTACTTTCGAATTTGTAAATTCCTTCGATTTTACCACCTTCCTTTCTTCGATTAGGTTGTGCAATAACACGCTATCGAACTTAAGATCGCCTTTTGTTGTAACACGTGACTGTTTAGGTATAATTAAGTGGTCGATTTCGTATAATATTTCAAAGTACACGAATATATGTCGCGGAGCTTCGTGTCAGCATTCATTTATTAGGAATCGTATTCAGAAGATACATGTTCTATTACAAATTCGTACATTTTTGTTCGTTTGTTTTGTATACGATTAAATTTAGAAAATATTTTTACAATAATTTACAAACGAGATTAATCGCTTCACTCTTCGCGAACAAAAAATTTACATACTTCGAGTAAATATAAAAAAGCATTCGGTCTTCGACGTAAATAAAGCGACCCTATCTAAATTCTTACAAATAAAATAATAGATATAAAGATTAGTACAAGTATAAAGTTATCTAATAAATACGAAATATACATAGACAGTAAACGCTGGGAATACGCGATAAAACGAATGATCGAAATCCTTACTAGAGTATTCTGAATACGATTTCACGTCTTTGTTCTCAAGTTATTCGCTTTCTAAGGCGCTTGAAAATTCTCGACAATTTTCACCACGATCTTGCCATGTGCGATTTCCATACAACCATCGAAAACATTTGTGAGCAACAATGAAGGGAGCGCAATCGACGATCTCGCTTCTACAGATTTCGATACGGCTGTTTCATCGTACGAACTTTTCAAAGTGATGTTTACAAACGATGTATCATGAGAAAACGTTGGAACATTTATTGAACGTTGTTCTCAGCTGGAATTTTTATCTTCTCTCTCTGTCTTTTTTTAACCACTTCTCTTCTCGTTCTATTTTTATAGATTCTTTGCAAGGGATCTTCAAAGTCACACGATGTCTCGAGCACACGACTGTCTTCCTATTCAAGATGAAGACGATCGTTTCATAGTCGCACGTAAAACCATTGTACCAACTAACACTGATCTTGCCCTCTGTCGGTCTTTTTGACGCAGTTCTTCACGAACGTTTCACATGCAAGTTCTTTAATCCGATTCATCTTGCTTTACGAATCTCGTTCTTTTACAGCGGAGTCCTTAGAGCGTGCGCCAGGCCATTGTGACGAGAATGCAATGTCCAACGTCTAGCGAAATGTATCGATACTTTCTGATAAATTCTCGATAACCAGTCGGCCATTATTTCTTTCGACCGATTTTCTTTCGGTGTCGTGACGTTTTCATTATCGATCCTCCCGTTTGATTCGCGTGTACAACTAATCCTGGTTCTTCCTCGAGTCTCTTTATTTTCATCGGACGTATGAACCTTTGTATTCGCGATGCGAAACATTGCTTTCGTTCAAAATAATTCGGACACATTTCCGTATATTCCTTTTGGTTCCTCGACGCAATTTTCAGCAAAGAAGTGTTTAATCAAAGTACGAGATCTCTCGTTGAACCGTCTATATAGGGATACGCTATAATCAACGTTCAGAGAAATTCAATCGATTAAAACGCTCTAATTTGATCCGAATTGGCATTCGCCGATGCCAATGAAGACTGGTAGACAGGTGATTGGAATGTACCAGTATCATCAGTTAATAACTCGTCGATATTGTTCACCGACGTCTGTCGTGATCAGTCTTCGAATTGATTTACTTACGATCTCGCCAATTCCATTGTGACCGCCATCGATCGTTATTGTTCGCTGACTAACGTCTCGATGCGTCTTTGCTCCTTCGACCGTGTTCACTGTATTTACGAGAGAATTGGGCGAAGACGCGTGAAGTGAGGCCCGTTTAAATCTCGTTCACCATCAGAGTCCCTGTTCAACGCTCGGATTCAGTCTTCGATTCAATTCACTCGACCTATTCTACTCTTCAGCGAAACGAGTCCACCTTGTTCCCGTTTTTATCGCGCGTATGTCCGTTTTACGCTCGATACGTCCCTATCTCGCCCATGTCCAGCCCGTCATGCATCTCCATCTCCATTTGAAGATCACGGTGCTTGTCGGACCTATGAGGGACGGATTGCACGCCGACATCTCGATCGCGACTCCTCTCACGAGCTGACGATCTTTCCTTCTCGCGGGGGAAATGATGGTACTGATGAGTCGCGTGGCCGTTCATTGGCAGGGTAGGGTAGGAAGATTGGCTACAGGACGACTGATGTCTCGAGGGGAGAGGCGGAGGCGCGTGATGTTGTCCGGGTATGCCGTTCTGAAGCCTCGAGTCGTTCTGCGTTCTTTCCGAGGGGTTGTCGGTATCACGTGATGGCAGATGTGGCGGCGGCTGCGGTGTACGACGCAAAGAGTGATTGGAATAATGTAGTCTGCCGCCGGTCGATGTGCAATTATCGCCGGTGACGCTCAATGGTGTAGTGGTACTGTCCTCTATAGTGGCGGCGGGACGATGGCCGGACGTGCCGGAATTGGGCAGCGTTCCCGGACGGCGCATTTGACGTGCCGTCTCCCCGTCGATGTAGGTGAAGCCTTCAGCAAGAGTAGTGCTGCCATGCGGCAAGAACCAAACACCGCCGGTTCCAGGGCTCGCCGCCCGAAGTTCTAGCTACAGTTCCGTCACGGGTATAGGTTTAATGCCCGCCGCTATTTGCGAATGTTGCTGCTGTTGCTGCTGCTGCTGCTGCTGTTGTTGTTGCTGCAATTGCTGCTGTTGAAGATGATGATGATGATGGTGAGAGGGGATTTGCTGCGACTGAGGTTGATGATGATGGTGATGATGAGGGTGCGCGGATCTGACGATGTATTCGTCGTCAGAGAAGGTCTTCTGATACTCGTGCTCCTTGCGAGAGATCGCGCGATTCTTCCATTTGTAGTCCTTCAGGGCATCCCTCACGTGTCTACGACATCTGTAGTAGAGGATCACAGCCAGTCCCGTGAGCAATGCAAGACCGGCAGCGCAGAGAGTCGCTAGAAGCGCTTGCTTCCGGGGATCGGAAAAGGCGCAGCCTAGCTCATCAGGTGTCATACCCTTGATAGGTTTTCCTTTCGATTCCTGCGGCTCCGCGCACAATACCGGACTAGAGTTCCTCGGGACAAGAACCTCGGCTAACCAGAGCAGACTGCAATCGCAGACCAAGGGATTCTCGCTTAAGTCCAGCCGACGTAGCTCGTTCCAGGCCACCAGAGACTCGGAGAATCCGGTGAACGCGTTGTCACGCAGCATTAAATGCCTCAAGTTAGGCAAACCGGCCAGGGAACCATCCTCCATCGTAGTCAGCCGTTTATTACTGTTCAACATCAGCGTTTCTAAATTGGCGTTGTCCGAGAATGCTCCACGCTCGACGGTAGTTAACAATTTCGCCGCGGATATATCTAACTTTTTCAACTTGGACAGGCCTTGAAACGCCCCTGATCTCAAAGTGGTGAAGAAGTTTTGACCCAAGGTGAGTTCCTCGAGGCGAGGCAGAACCGCCAACTGTTTCGTCGGCACTTCTCGCAACTTGTTCCCGTCCAGTTCCAACGTACGTAGAGCGTTCAAGCCGCGGAAAGCGCCGTCGCTGATGTCGTCTAAACCAGCGCCGGTGATGTCCAGCACGGTCAACTGCTCCAAACCTTTGAACGCGTCATCCGGAAGCGAGGAGAACGCGTTCCAACCTATATGCAACTCGGCCAAGGCGTTCAACGGTGCCAATGCTGGCGACGGTATGGTTCTCAATTGATTATCATCGAGATGCAAGACTCGGAGCGTTCCCAGTTTTTGAAAAGCGCCCGGCTCCACTTTCGATATACGATTCTTTCCTAGATCTAGTTCTTCTAACTTCGACAACGAGGCAAACAGACCGTTTTTTAGACTCTCCAAGTAGTTGTCCCGTAGATTGAGCACCGTCAACGACTTCAGACCTTGAAACGTCTTCTCGGTCAATGCTGAGATCTTGTTGTGTCTGAGATGAAGTTCCACCAGTTGCTTTTGCGCGTCGAAACTCCCGTTAGGAATGGTGAATAGGTGATTGCTCGATAGATCGACATTCTTCAGATCCCCGTAGAATTGAAATGCTGCCGCGTCCACTATCTTTATCCGATTCTCCTTCAACACTATCCGCTGGATACTCGGATTCAGGGCGATCGGTATGACGTCTAGATTGGCGCCTATGCAGGATACCACGAGGTTGTCGTCGTCGCAGATACACCCGTTTGGACAGATCGCGGCCGTGCCAAGGGCGAACAGGGCAGCTAGGACGAGCAAGTGGAGCAATCCAGCCGATATTGCACCGCGACGTGGCATCTGAAATAATAAACAAGAATTTCTTTATTACAAAGATTCATTGACGTAATAAGATTTACCGCGAACCGTAAATATTAATGTCAACTTTATTGTCAGATATAAATTATTTTCTGTAGAGGTTCCATTAGCTATTGTACATTCATGACTTAGCCGCTTCGACCAAGTTATTTCTGTGTCAAGAAGATTTAGAATAGAGATGGAAATTAATTTTTAAATCCTCAAAACTTGAATTTAAAATTCTGTGAATCTGAAATTTCGAAACTGGAAATTCACGAAATTTAAAGTATTGATTTGACATCAGCGTTGCATGGACTTGAAATGTTGATATGATGTTTGTTGTTCATTTTAAAATTTATAATTTACAATTTTAATTTTGCGTTAAGCTCTTGATTGCGTATAAAACATGTGTGCTTGTATATGTTAGAAAAAAATTTATTTCCTATGATTATGAACGTCTGTGTTAAACAAATGTGTTACCGAAAAATTGAATACTTTGTTAGTCATAAATTGTAATTTATGTACATAATGCACAAGATATACAAAAATGTATAAAATATCAAAAGTAGAGTACTTTGATATTTAGTAGTGGAAACAAATTTCTTCTTCTTTAATTATATCATTGAAAATATAAAACCTAGAAAAATAATAATAGAACAGAATATTCATATACGATGAAAATTTTATTATTTTATAACAAAAAAACTCAATTTTCAAGTTTTAATACAAAAATAACTGATAAATTTCTAAAACTCATCTTTCGCGAGATATACATTTCTCATTATTTAAACAAAAATCAGAGATAAATATTTAAAGTCAATTTTTCAAAAGACGAAACATTTATACTTTGTTGAAAATATTTTGTTTTATGCTTTCGACATATTTTTTCATAATTGTATTCAACTGTATCGCCAATTATGAAACACTGCATATATGATTGTAAAATTGATCCATTGATCACAGGAGTATTATCTTAAAATTTCAGGTGATTCATTTTGTTAGCACAAAATCATAACTCGTCTAATTTAAAACGATGTTGTGCAACTCTCGGAAGAAACGTGAAAAATTCGTTTCGAAAGATTACAAATTTCTTGGAAAGGATGACGCGTGATATGAACAGGACCCAGATGATTCGTTTGAAAGCTGGCTCGTTCCAACTCGCGCGATGAATGTTCCGTGAAATTAGGCTCTCGCTGTTCCTCGCTGTTCACGTACCTGTGTATGTTAATCTGTACACAAAACGCGCGGAAAACGTGAGAGAAGGCTTTGCTTTTAATCATGCGGCACGATTGCGACGTGTCAGCCGTATTAAAGGCTAAAAACGGCCACGTCATTAGGAAAGGATTATACACTTGCAATACCGAACTTACCCGCGAGGTCACCGGCTCACTTGACTCCATTACTCATTTCCCATTTCAGCCGTATCACGAGATTTGGCCGCCATTTAATGACCTTCGAACGTGCCCTGATATTATTTATTCGAGCATTTCTGCATACTTGCCCGGCAGCACGCACGTGTTTCGTGTGCAAATCCTTGCCAGCGTGTATGTTGAATAAATTGGCGGCACGCTCGTAGATATCGAGCATGATTAGACAACATTGTAATTTCGTGAAAATATCGCTAAAATATTTTAACTAACCGTACTACATCGACTTATTATCACTTCTAATAAAGGTAATATACAAATATTGTTGTTCCATGTTTTCTTTTTATTTAACGACTGTTGATAGCGTTATTTGATTGTTAATTGACATTGATTAAAGTTTAGGATCATTTTTACTCTGAAGATGATACCATAAATTAATTATTAAATTAATTGATTAATAAAACATATAATTGATTAATCTGTTGGGATTATGGGAGCTACGTGAAAAAGGAAAGAAGAGATTCGAACAGAACGATGTTTAATAAGAGCATATTGTTCGACTGCAGATTAATAATTAAAAATTTCTCAGAAAGAAACATATAATTGATAAAAATTACAGAAAGAACAATTGATGAAACATTTGTCACCGATTTGACGATACAAATATATCGTAATATATATAATTTATTATAATAATACTTTACTATAGTAATACAATTCAACGAGTTATTTCTATTTGTTCTCCAAGAGCCATACTTAACTTAAATCACTTAATTAAAATTTCTGCAGATTTGATATCACATTTATAATATCGTAATATCATGATTATAATATTAGTTGTACCTCTAAATATTTTTAGCTGTTAGGTAAAAAATACGAAACAACGGCGAACATTTCAAATTAATTAATTTCGATACTGTTTTCTTTCTATGTTACGAGTTCTAAAAAAGCCGGCAACACAGTAGCGGCAGTTAAAGGTTAAAAGGAACTCGTTAATTTAGACATAGAGTATCTCTCTTCCGTTAAGAAATAAAAAAAAAGAGAAATATTACTTTCGTTGCTATTCCACCGGCATCCACTCGGCCTTTAAATAGAGTGCCAAATGAATTGGTTTTTAAGTCCAGTAGAGAGAAGCTCTTTCGACGGCCGACTTTTCGCATTCTAACACAATTGCCAAAGTTGCGGATCGAAACCCGGTAAGATGGAGACAAGTTTTGATTACTTTAAGACAGCAGGTAGGCAGGTTTCTTCCTTTGAGATCAGTGTTAAATTAGATTTGCACTTGTTCACTCCGTGAACGGGAGAAAGGAGGCAGAAGGCGCACGGAGGCAGGTCGATATAATTATAAACTCGGCAAAGAACGAGGAAAAGAAATTATGCAGCGTGTATGAAGAAAACGAAAGCGTTTCAGCTTCGTGGAAATTTCGTATTCCGGCCAACAGGTACTTTATTGTGCTCTGATTATTACGGACGCCGCAATGCTGAAGTTGTTGTTTGGTAACGTTAACGACATCGTTGACATGTTAATTGCGCGAACAGAATGTTAATCAATCACAACGATGGCAATAATGGTGACGTTTAATAGCAAGAATGGGGGAGGCATTTATTGCGACAATAAAAATGTATGACTGAGCCGAAATAGGGCAAGACCCTTCCGTTAAAAGCGGCTTTGCCTGTCTGACCTAATACGAATTATAATAGGATTAGCCGGAGATAACGGCACGGTTACTCGGTGTTGCGTGAGTTCACGAGCATATAATTATGATTGCGTTGAGATGCTAATGGTGTATTGTTTCGGTCACGGAAACAACGGGCAGTATTATTCCGGTGTGTTTGGTTAAATTATCTTATGTTAATCCGAAGTCATGTTCCGGAGATGATTTCAATTCAGGAGTCGTGCCTGCCGACGATCCGCCAGGGCGCGCGTGGAAAAATATTATTTTTGCTGATAGTTTATCGGCAAAACACGCGTTAACCTGCAGCTACGTTGTTTAGTGCATTATAATAAGCTACAGTAATCAAAGTAATGGAACTTGTTACGGAGGAAGATGGAAGAATTTTAATTAACATTTTCCAATACTGTTGTATCGAAGAAAGTGACTTAACTTGAAAAAAGTATATTTCTGAGAAGAAATAAAAAATTACTTTTGAAAAGAATTAAATATTATTTTATTAATAAAAGAGTAAGACTTCTCAACTTATCAATATGCGTCAAGACAAAGTTCGTAATAAGAAGTAAATATTATTGTTTCATAACATAAAAATTAACGTTTTGTTGAAATTATTGCAAACGAAATAAATCAACACCATCTAACTTAACGTGTACTGCTGCATTGTCTTTGAGTTTGTAATAATAACCGCAACTAGAATCTTCATTTAGTTTTATTTTCTACATAGCTAGCGCCAGCAACATTACGTAATTATTAGTAATGAGATGCAAGAAGTTATACAAACTTAATATAATATCAAAGTATATAATGGTCATACGATAAGCTTACAAAACAACCTGTTATATAACACGATTTTATTATAATATATGCGCGTTATAGATGAAGTTTAATAATCGATTTGTTATTATGTTTTATCACGTTTGATCCTCTTACTAATGCAAAATCATATGGTTGAATATAAATTATTACGGATATCAGAAATCGGCAATTGATCGGAGGAAAAGTAATAAGCGTGCGCGAGGCTGTATGAATTTGCATTGTCGTTGTCACTGCTGGCAAACAATAGCAACGAACATTAATTTACGTTTTGAAATTACCATAAATACAATATGAAAGTGTCATCGGGATTTTATCCAACTGCCACTGTTCTCTCACATATAAATTTAATCGCGTGTTGTGTGTAATTTACCATTCTCCAAGATTTAGGTAACATTTTGAAGTTGAATTGAACGAAATTGTAAAAGAGATTTCAACGTAATTGTAAAGAGTAACGATACGACTTTTCTTGGATAATAAGATGAATTTTACGAGCGATTATAATTCATATTGTTTTAAAAATATCTTCTAGAATATCACCATTTGTTTCTGAAAATTTTAATAAATTAGAATCAAGGAAACGACATTATCGTTCAATTTCATTAATTGCTGCTATAAAAAGCTGCTATAAAAAGCTGCTATAAATTCACTGTACGCAGTGAAGCGAAGCAAATGCTTCACTATTGTGAGAAAGCAAATAAATAACTGCAATTTAGTAACTTTATTAATTATATTTTTAATTATATTTTTCATTGTTAGTTCCTTTATTCTTTGTGCATTGTTAAACAATTATCATTCATGTTATCATCTGTAGTTATTGTTGTAATGTGTGTTATCGATAAATTGAATTCATTTAAATTTAACACATACAGTGATATTCAACGTTTTTTAATATTTATTTAGTTTTTTATATCGTAGATATTTTATATATAATGTCTTTAAAGCCACATATGTATTTCATAATTTTCATAACACTATTAATCTGCATCATAATTTATAATCTAAATATCTAGAATCTAGTTAGAGTTGTATATTATATTATAGTAATTGATAATTTTCTCAAACAAACAACTTTAAAACAACGTAGTTTCGTTACGACATATTTAATAAATACGCATGACATATACATAAAATCATCATATATTATATTATATAAAAATGCTACTTTTATAATGAATTTGTCAAGTTTACTGAGTGTATGAGAAATCTTTTAAAATGTAACATAAAATTGTAACACTAAAATGTTCTATTGAAATTGCACAATTATTTTTAACATAGCAGTATTTTAGTAATTACATTTAGTATTTATTAAAAAACAGTAATAAATAAGTTTTGACTGTCATTAAACAATTATAATTTTTTTTATCATCATTTCTTCTGATGAAAACGCAAATATTATGATTATTTATAGTAACGAGAGTTTAATATTTCTGTTATAAATGTTATTAATTTTTGATATATTTTATGGCAAATTGCTTCTTTTTTCAATTTAATAATATTTACCATCTTCCTCCTCAACTCTAGAGAAACGATATCTGATAATACGAATCAACTTAACAATATACAAATAGTTTAAATATTTATAGCTCTTATTAATTCATATCACTAATTATTAATTTATTTCAATAAGTCATTATAATCGCTCCGTCATTTTTGTTGTATTAACACATACATTCACGTATAAATAAAATCATCGTATTTCAAACATCACTTTTCAATTTACTGTGTAATAATAAACACCAGAGTATATTGTAAATAGAAGAGAGTGTTGTTTAATTTCGATTAAACCCATTTAACACACGTCTCGGTCAACTTCTCAAAATTTCTCGAGCTAACAGCTACTAATTACACAGTACTCCAATCATTTCCGTACGTCGATCACCGTTGGCACGCCAAAGGACGCAATGCTAACTAATCGAGCAAATGGTCAATCAACAGCGAATCCAGCGCAGACGCTCGACACCTCGTGGACCTCGTCAGTCGCTCTAATTCGCGCAATCTGTTCGAGAATAATGTCCTCGTACGCTCGTCCCATTCCGTTCGCGATAAAATCACCGGCATATACGCAACGAACACACGTTAGGAAAACGCGGTTCGCCAGTAGTGTTCACGCGAGAGAAGCAGCTTTCTTCAGACACATCGTTGTGCATTGATGTGTGTGTGTGTGTGTGTGTGTGTACGTGTACGAGTGCACGATGACACGTAAGTTTGAGAGGGTTTTTGTCTTAATTACACGGTGTTGGCCGTAATTAATCGCAGTCAGATAACAACGCTGAGAATACGTCAGACATCTGAACTTATCGTTGGCACTAATCATACCGGCTACGGACGGGGCTTGAAACGGGTGAAAGGGTTGGATCGGAGAATGGCTACGAACCGGCGCTTAGGAGAGGGATAACGTCACGCGTACCGCCGCTTTCGGGGTGAACACGTCAGATTTAACTAGATGTAATTAGCGATTACAAATTACCCTTTTGTCCATTAGCGCGGCCGCGATACGTGCTGCAGATTTGCGCAGCCGCTGCCGCAAATGAACATGCACTGTGCATGCTGGCTTCTGCAACCCTCTCCCCTAGTCGTCTGTCACTTTATCTTGCTTATGCACGCCGATTTTCTTTCTCTGGAACGCGCGACGCTTTCCGAAGTTGTCCGAAACGATAGTCTAAATCCCACGGAGCCGTGAAATTCGTGGGAATTTGTTTTTTGAAACGGTGCCCACTGCTGCGCCCGTTTCTTTTTTTAATCTTCGTTCGGCTAGCTTCGAGCGCGGAGAAAATGAACGGGAAATTGTGAAAACCGAACTGAACGAACACATCCGTAAACTGTGACCGTTTAACGTGTTCGCGAAACAGTTGAGAAGTAGGCCAGCGTGGAGGAGCTGAAAGCGTGTGGAAAACGTGTACGTTTGAGTCTCTCTTTATTGCAATAAGGCAAAGGTGGAGCACCAGAGATGATACTTCATACACGAATGCGTTTCGAAATATCGAAGGTGAAAAGTTTACATTCGATGAAATTTTGCCTTCTGTTTCTCCGCAATGTTTTCAAAGCAACTTTATGACGCTGTGGGAAAGAAAAGAACGGTTTATACTACTAGAATCGCCAGTAACGTAATTCAAGCCAATATTGATTTCAACTTAATGTCGCGCGATTTATAGCAGAAAACAAAATTCCCAAAAATAAAAATTTTTGTTCTTAACCCCCAAATCTATCGTTAAGTTATAAATGTAGTATTTCTAGAATTTTGGATATTTAATTTTACTTTGTGTTTTACATTCTCTCTGACATAAAATTAAAAACATCAAAAAGTAATGCAAGATCTAAATTTTTCACGAGTTCGAGTACTCAGTAACACCAAATAGAGGTTAATCTTATTTTACTTCATCATTGTTACGTTATATTTCATTATTGATTTTTTATAGATTTTATTAATTTCTTAAATTTTTCTGGTTTAATCCTAACATTCAAAATTCAATAAAATGATGAAAAGATTTAAGAGCTCGATTTTCAACATTACGATGGATTTAGTTAAGGAAAAAGTTTTCGCTGTTTCTAGAATTTAAATTTTTACAATTTCCGAGAAGGAAAGTATTCTTATTTTTCTATTCACTACATGATGTAAAGACATCTTTAAAAGAAAGCTCAAGTCTCTGTTAAAGTTAGCACATTTTAAACCGTTACGTTTTAAAATGTGCTCAATTAAGTCGTTACACGTTTTTGTTTTCATAAAATTTACCAGTGTCGTTTCAAATTTTTCACAGCTATTGCATGTTAACTACCATTAACTTTCCATATTATAATAATTCGATGTTACAATAATAATATTGTAATAATTACATATTAAACAGTTAAATTAAGAATAATCTGTTAATTATATAAAAATTAATTAGTTATGAGCAATTTATTTTAATTTTATAGTTATTTCAATTCAGAGAAGCCTTAAATTATTCTAAGTATATTGTATTATTACATTTCTGAAATCAAGTATAAAATCAAACCAAATTAAAAATTTTAAAATTAAGCAGTATAAAATGTAAACTTTTACGATTCTCAATTTCAAATCATACCAATTAACTTATTGTTAGAGTGATTAAATGCTGAAAAAAACCAATAAATATCAAAGAAGGAAAAATTATTAGTGAAAATATTTATTTCCATGTACTGTCTTCACTCTATATTTTAACATCCTAATTTAAAATCAAAATGTTTGTCTTAAAAAAAAAAAGAAAGAAATGCAAGATATGCAGAACCATGAAGAAGACTTGAACTTCGATTTTTTATTTGGATGATGGATTGGTATAATTATCTACGGCGTAACGAATGTCGATGTGTTTTTGAACACACTTGTTACAAACGGATTTCGTCAGCTTTGTTTGCATTTCATTTTCGTCTCCGCTCTTTCAAATTTTCCAAGCGACCGTTTAAAACATTCTTTAACATCCGACATATTTTCCGTGACAAACGAAATGTCATCGAATCGACGATTTTGCAGGCATGGATGAAAGTTTTCAGGATCGGTCGTAAATCGATTTATTGAACAATTCGTTGCTACTCGCAGGTTTTCACCGCGAGTGCGGTTCAAAAACTTTCGAATATCAACGCGCGCTACTAAATCCGCGCGTTTCATTGGCTTTTAAGTAATAGCACGTATTGACCTTTGAAATTGTAAAACAATGTTTACAAATTCTGGAAACGCAACTAGAATATTGCAAAACGAAAACCACACGTTATTATCCGACTATCGGTTCCGATACAATTTGAATTTTTATGTTTCCTTGCGGAATATACGATACAGAGTAAACGTTTCTTTTCTTCATAATTGATAAAAATGGCAAAAAAAAAAAAAAAAATTAGTAAAATATTGATCGTTGCATTTTGTTGGAGAAAAAACATACATGTCACAATTTACGTATAATTTATCATACTAATACTCTACACATATTACCAAATCTATTTTTCATTTTCTTTTAAGTGGGAGCATGTATATTATTTAAAGATGTAAAATACTGTTTATAAATTCAGAAAACGCAGTCAATAAAATATTACAAACCAAAAATTACACGCTACTATAATTCTATAGATTGCAATTTTGAAATGCAAAGAGCAAAGAATGATTCGTTCATTTTTATTATTAATGAAAACAAATATATCGATGTAATTATATTGATCTAGAGCTTTTTTGATTCATCAAAGATAAAAAAAAGCTGTAGAACTAAAAAAAATGAAATACATCAATACAATAATTGAACAGCTATGATGAACAGATAATTGAACAGATTTCATTAATAAATAAAGCTATTAGACAATATAATCAGAAAACCTGTATTTATTATTCATATATTTTCAAAGGTAAGGTGAAATTTTGGTTGCCCAATATTAATGTGAATAAATAAAAATATCGGTACAATATTAATGTGAATAAATAAAAATTATATGTACAAGACATTTCATTTCAAATGTTCTAAAATAAGAAAAAAATGTTATATATAAACATAGAAATTATAAATACTTTATTAAAAGATTACAACAAAAATAGCAAAACTATAAATGTATTCAACTAACCGATATCCATCAATAGATTGTGGATTTTTATGCACGTATGGAAAATTTGGAAGTACGAAAATGCACATAATATAAAAATATATATAAAATATTGAAAGTATAATACTTTCTATAATATTTGGTGTGTAGAATAATTTTTTACTAAGATTGTAATCTTATTATATAATTATATTCTTGAAAATATGAATTTGTGTATAAAATTGTATTCTTGAAAATATGAATTTGTGATAAAAATCTACAGTCTATCTATCAGTATTAATTACGTATAATAATAAATAATAATAAATGTAAAATAATAAATAGTAATAAATGTATCATGTATATACATATGTATTACATACATAGAATAATATGCATAATTACAATGACCGTTAATAAATACAATCTTTCTAACGGATATTGCCAATATTTCCATGCAGAAATCATTTATAATTTTGGTGTTTTTATTATAAATTTGTAATAATGCAATTACCTATCTTATGTTTGTATAATATTTTTTTTCTTATTTTTAATCATAGAACATGTTGATACCGTTTGGCGAAATAAAAATGAAATACCCTGTATATTTCTTAAATAAATGTGTTATGACGCAACAAAATAAAATTTTAATTATTTACATAATGGAAATAATCCTTCCAACATAAGAAAATCGTCCGATAATCGAAAAATCGCGATTAATTTTACAATTCCAAATGCCAACATTTCTTTTACAATATTCAAATTAGTTAGCATGTACTTTCAGCATCATGTTAAGAAAATTCATCCTCATCATTTCAATTTTATCATTCCCCTTGCGGACAGCGTTCTTTTTACAGCCCCTCTAGTTTCATTCGCGTGGAAATTAGAGTGACCGGTCCGTATCGTCCGAGTTAAATAAAAATCATCGGGGGTTTTCACGATATATTCAGATTACGTTTCGTCGAGCCGGTGTTCGTTTACTCGGTCAGTTTTAATAATTTGCAGCTGTGTTCTCTTCACCAGAAGAGCAACAGATCCGCATGCTAGTTACGTTGCTCCAATGACCAGTGTTTGCAATAATTAATGTAATATTCTCGAAAAATGAAAGCTGCAGCTTTTCTCTATAGCCTGGTGGCCGAAAACGTGTGCGAGAGGCAGCCTGTGGATGACATTAATTTTAGTTTTCAGACAGACAGAAACGCAGACAGTAATACAGACAGAAAATATCGTAGTTACAGTCAACAACAGTTTATAAAATATCTATATAATAATCCTTACAAGTTTCTGCATTTTATGCTTTTATTAGATTTATATTTTGATAATAGTATTCATAATAGAGTATTAATGATTATACATCTATGTATAAAATATAATATTTAGTAACATATGAACGTTCTTAATGATATATGAATATATGATTATTAAAATATAAAGAGTGGACATGTGGTACAACAGAGCACGAGATAATTCTAAAAAAGAAATAATGTCAAAAAAAAATAAGTTGAGAAGAAAGTTCTCTCATTTAAGGTGAAAAAATCATTCCTTTCATTTCTGAAAAAATCAAGTTTAAAAATTTGTCGACAAGTACTTGGATTTGACCAAGTCTAATTTGCTTAGGAATAAATAATGTGTAAGAAATCTTAAATAATGTATAAGAAATTCCTATCTTCAAAAGTGTAGAATACATTTTTTCCATAAGACGTTTCGTTTCCAAGAAAATTAAATTTGAAAATTACTAAACCAATTTTTAACTGAACATACTGGAAATCTATTTTCTTGAAAATGAGACCTTGAGTCTAAAAATTTCATTCCATATTTTTTACTTATTTTTCATTGGTAAAATAATCTTCTGTTCATTATTTGCTTTAACTAGAATTAAGTTTAAGAATTAAATTTAAGAATAATTGACAAATTATCAAACTTGATTTTTTCGAGAACGAAGTTTTAAATGAAAAAAATTCTATTTTTTCTTTTCGATTCGTTTTTTCACGTATATATATATATATATATATATATATATATATATATATACGTGAAATAATATATATATATACGTACTTAGCTACATTCTATGTCGCTAAATTAATGATAAACATGAAAACTAATTTTTATTATTCTAAATAAAATTATTATTATTCTAAATAAAATTATAAATATCAATTACTCGTTCGGAAACTTATAAAACATACATTAAAATGAAACATGCGTTTCATCAACCTACACGTATATATTTAAATATAAAACTGATATACTATGCATACTATTATAGTTTTAAATATTATTTCAGTTAAAATGATAAATTATTATATGACACTTCTACATATATACAGTCTCATATAAGAAATCACGTTTTGAAAATAAAGAGCTCTTTTCAAATAACAAAATTGTAATTCCATTTCGCTGTCACTAAATAATTTAGTTTAACCTCTCTGCATTTTTTCGGTCATTTATATTTCTCAAAAATTTTCTCAAAAAATATCTCAAGTTTAAACAAAATATGAAAAAATTATTAATATGTACAATTTTTTGTTTAAGTTTCATGTTGAACATTATTTTTGAAATATTAGAAATCCTTTCTGTTTGCTAAACTGAGAGTAAAATTGAAATATAAAGATTTAAGAACTTCGTGCGTTTCATGTTGTCAAAACATTACATAAACAAGAAATAGCACGTGCTATGATATTATTTTGAAATAAAACAAGCAGATGATAATCTAGCTGAATGTAATAATTTGTATTGTAATTGCATGTGTGTAACAATGCACCGTTTCGATTCATTTCAAGCATCCAATCAAAAATGGTATAGTCGGCCGTTTCTTGTTTTCGAATTCATTCGTCCTGGCGAGATTCACTGTAGAAACAGCTAGAATTTCATTTCTCCCATAACAACATCATGCAACATATTTCTCTTCGGGATCGGGTTCGAAGTTTTCAATTTCATTTCCCGACAAATTTCGAACTCGCAATCGTTTGCTACGCGAGTTGCTGTGTAAATGACGATGTCAAATTTTTACATTAAATGTAATGCTTATGAAGCTTTTAAGCTTCATGCGATCGGGATAAGAAGTTCGCCGAATTCCAGTGTTCGAAGAATTGCTCGAGTGTTCCGCGACTTTGAGTTACAAGGTTCGAATAGGGACTCCTAAAGGCGAGCAAGTTCGAAAAGCTGCAGGGAATTAAAGCGTATTGAAATTTCAAAAATTAATCCAGTTCGAGACTTCTGACGTTTTCCAGAAACGTGAGATAGTCTCGATGAATTGCTGATTGAAACAGAAAATGTCGATAAAAGCTTCTCGGCAGTGTCTGAATTTTGTATACGTACAGCAACGTTACTCGTGCTTCTGACTTGGAAACTGGCCAGCAATCCCACACAATATTTGTCCCAAGTTTGACGTTCTTGCAGGATTGCGATATCGCTTACTCGCGAGAAGAGTGACACGCGATTTTCGAGTTATGACTATAAAAATGTTGCGAAATCCTTCGTGAATTATGAAAATCTTACACATTTACGTTTATAATTTAACTGGTAAAATTATGTTGCTCTTCCTATGACACTGTGCTATATTCTGCAAATATCTTTTTTTATACCTATTTCATTTTATATTCTCTTATTTATATTATATCTTGACTAGCAAATGCATAAATGTATTATTGTGTTAATAATAATTTTATTCAAAAGCAGAGTTTCGTTTCTCCTGAAGAACATATCATTTCGAGTTGCGTCACTTTCGTCGCAAGAATGGAATATGTAAACTGTGGCGGCACGAAGTCAGAAGATTTTATATCTTTCAAATTTCCGAATCGTGTTACATTACCTTGCATAAGTATATGAACGCTGACGACTAAATATAAAATATAAGACATATAAAAAAAGCTAAAGTCTTCATAGTTATTTACATCTATTACATTTATTTTAAATTGTAAATTTTTTAAAATTTAAAAAAACATAATTCTATTTTAAAATATTTTTCTTTTTCTTTCCCTTCTATAATTAAACATAAGGAAGATCGGTAAATGCAATCAGAGATTGCAAAGATAAAAAAGTATCAAAGGTAAAAAATTGCATAAATAATCATAATAATAACAAAATATTATAGTCACATTAGTCATTAATTTCACATATTAATGTATACTTATTACTTTGATTTAAATTGTTTTAGAGGAGAGACTGCCTTGTTGTAAAGATAAATTTAATTTTCGTGCGATACAATAATTGTGATATATACACTGTGTATTGCGTTTTAACTGTAAATTAATAATGGCACGCGATACAATTGCTAATGAAGTGTTAACCTATCGAGGTCACAAACGATATTAATTCTTAAATAGATCATGATGATAGACCAATATATTGTTAAATGATCACAACTGCTGGATGATTGCTATAATAGCAGTAATGCATTTTCAGTAGTAGTTACGAATGCTTATCCAATACTGTTGTATTAATCACTGAGCATTCATCCGACAGAAAATTTATAATTGGTGCTTAATAGGACGAAAATGATTAGTAAGTGTTAATTATTGTTTCCATTGCCAAAGAAATAATCTTTTTTAAAAATGTGACTGTGCATATAATTCACAGTTATTTTCAATTAATAATTAAACTGTAGGAAATCAAAAAATCATGATCATTGTAAAAATACATCACAAAAAATATTTCACAATACTATAATAAAAACATTCTTAGAATACCTATTTAATTTTGCAACGATGGAAATTGTTGCGAAAGTAAAAGTAAAGGAAATCAAAAGGAAATTAGGGGAAATATTGAAAAACCCCCAGAAAATATCATTTTCTCTGAGAAGGGACATTGAGAGTGCATAAGAAGGTGTTCGTGAAGCGTGATTGGAAATTAGCTTTTCTCAATAGAAACCAATCAGCACACGTTCTTTTAAAGGGGAAGCAAAAGGTCACGTTCTATCTCTGCCAATCGAGATAATTTTCGAATGTTTCTATTCGAATGTGTCGACAAGTTACATCCGACCATAGTGGTGATTCTGTTCAAGTACTCAATTAGTACTAACTGAATATTTAATCTTTTCTACATGGATTGTTTTTTGAGTCACATAACATCGATGAAATTATTCAAAGCGATAAGGCTTTATTTACTTATTTAATACATAATCTAAATACATTTATAAAGATTGTGAACAAATAACGCATATATTTGTCAAAAAAACACAATTGCAAACTTTATTAAACATATGATATATAGAGAGCTCAATTAATGTAAATCATTCTTAAAAATACTTATGTCGTACAAACATATTTTTCTTACTAAAATCTTTCTTACTATTTTTCTTATTGAAAAATAAAATTCAAAATTCATTAAAAAGATATCTTTTCTGAATGCGCAATATAATAAACTTTCCAAAAATATTAAACAATTAAAGAATAGCAAACGGATAAACCAACGTTCAAATGTTGAATGAACACAAATCCGACATTTCATGTGACACGATACATCTGTTTGGACATGACTTCATTTCAAGCGGTACTATATATTGAATATTTGAATACTGAAAATATATTCACGTAAGTTTTAAATACTTTACTTATTTACTATGGTTAGTTTATTACAAACTTGTTTTCCAAAAGGTATCACATAGAAATATTAATAAAAAGTTATGATTAATTTTCATTATTTAATAAAATTTTCAATCTAACAACGAAGTGCAATTAATGCACATGTCTCTCATGCGTTGTAGTAATAATATATTTCGAAGTTTATACCTTCTGTGCTGCTATTTAATACCAAATAAATTTTAATTTTAGAGGAAATTTTCTGTGAAGAATGTTATAAATCAAAAATAGGAATTGTTTTAAGAATGAATGAAAATTTACAATAGTAAAAGAAAATATTCGAATACTTTTGTCAGATTCGTTGTCAAAAGTTTAGGGCATCTTAAGATTTCAAAAGAAATGCTCACTTTCGTAAGTAAATATAGTATAATATTTCATTGAACATAAAAATGAATATAAATGTAAAAGTAGATATAAATATTTCATTGTTATGTTAGTAATATTATGTTATGTTTTAATATTAATATTTTGAAGTATTTAAAATATTTATACTTAGAAATGAAATTTATAATTATAATATTCATATAGTATAGTAAAAAGTACAAATTTATTTTGTTGAAAAAAGAAAAATTCTATTCTACAAAGAGATATCCAAATTGTTATTTATATAATTAAATTTAATTGTTTTAAAAATAGGTTGGTATAGTAAAGCCTATACCCGAACTTAATTTCCGAATCTTCATTATTTAAATGATTTGAATATTCTGTTATCAGAGTACTAATTTACTAATAATAGACATTTCGTCATATTGTACTAAACTGTCTTATACATATTATTATATTTTTAATCCATTTTTCATTTGATGAAACATATAAGAGGTTGTATTTAAATCCGTCATAAAATTAATGTTCTGTTTATTATTACTGTTGTCTGTTAAAGATAATTTTTGCATAAATTAAAACAATAAACGAAAATAACAAAGATTTGTCTTCTGAGACGGAACATCAAGGCATTAAAAAAAAAAAAATGGTTTAAAACTCAAATTTTAAAAAAATTTAGATAATT
This sequence comes from Melipona beecheii, assembly GCA_032399605.1. NCBI lineage: Eukaryota > Metazoa > Arthropoda > Insecta > Hymenoptera > Apidae > Melipona > Melipona beecheii. Next base: position 1,895,582 of record JAUCMO010000082.1, on the reverse strand, counting down.
CAGCAGCTAGAAAAAAACATAACATTCTTAAATGTCTAATTTTCATAATTTTCACTGACGTACATGCAATATAATAGGTATCTGAAAAAATTTGAAGATTCTATTAACCAAACACTTTTATCTCACTATTAGTTTGATTGTATGAGACTCTTCTGTATTATGAAATTGCTTATAATTCATCTGTCGTGCTATAAAATCTGCAAGAAAATCTGTACCTTAGTACTACTTATCACTTCTAATTGGCGTAATAAATAAATCTGAGGGATGCATTTTGGTACCAGTTCATATTCAGTGTTCATGGATGAAAGTACGGAGTGAAACGAAAAAATTTTATGGAAGGAATAAATGCTTGGCAAGTTTTCTTTTATTCAAACGGAAAAACATGCAGATAAAACCGCACTCGGAAATACACTGAAGTCAAAGCGGTGAAAGAACCAGTGAATGAAGCTTGAATATCCGTTTTCATACCGAAATACGTACAGAGATTAACGAGACGTCAGCTTTGCTTAATTTTAAAACATGATACACGTTATAAAACCGACAAGAATAATAAAATGGCCACAATTATGAAGAATTTATCAGGTGAAAATTATTTATATTACATATTTCATAGATTATACTCTTGTATAATATATTGTAAATATATCATTTCAAGCTTTCTTCTTTATTTTTTTCCGTAGTCTGTTATTATTAATTACAATTTATATCTGTTATTATTTATTATTTATAAAAGGAATATTTTTATACTAAAAGTAATATTTCTTTTACTTTTAAGCTTAGTATTTTTTTTACAAATATATATAGATATTAGGATCTTCTGTAGATATTAAGATATTTATTATAATATTTAATAAAAATTGATTTGACGCTGTAGAATATTTGTTATATATATAATGAAAATATTTATATAGCAATATGCTAAATACATAAAATAGTAAATAGAGCTATTTAATAGAATTTTTTGTTAGACTTTTCCATAATGAATATAATATGTACATGTTTCAATATTTATGATTGGTGGTGTACTTTTATTTCTTTGTAACTATTGCAATTTATAAAAAATAATAAATTCATAACAACAATGACAATTTCCTTTTTATTTCACATTTTATCGTTACTCCCGAATAATCTCCGATATTTTTAATAGCAAAGAATTTCATACAATAATTATTAATAATTTATCGACATTTCATTTTCAAAGAATAATTAAATTTTTAATTATGAAAGGCACTTTGAACTTATAAATTTTATACGTCACTGTTGCCAATCGAGAGAAATTAAATTCTCCGTGATTTAATGAATCAAAGAATAAAAAAACTACAAAGAGGAAAATAAGAAAATTATTTTAAATAAAACAATTATTATTGGAACAAATAAATATATTATTATCAAAAAGCCATTTCTCAAGTGGATTATCAAGCTGCCTCTTTGACATTCAAACATTGAATAATAATGTCTGCTTGTTTTCTTAAGGAACAAGTGAAAAACGAAGCAACGTTATTTATTGTTATATAATGAAATCAATGTAAAAATTTAATTCTTCATTTCAAATCTGCGAATATTTTATACGTATATGTACGCATTAACACGCTGTTTCTACTCATATAAATAATTAAAATAAAATGATATTGTTGACTCGTGTAAATAATTAAAATAAGATGATACTGTTGATAAAAATTTTAAATAACTAGACCGTGTTATAAAACTATACTTTTATTGCACTTTTATCGTTACATAATATTTTACAAAATTTAAATATTCTACCATATAGCCAAATAAATTTTATGTGGTAATTAACGTGTTAAAGAAAATTCCATGTGCAAAGAATTTTATTTCTTTCTCTAAAAAGAGACTACAAATAAATACATACGAAAATACGAAATTTATACGAGAACATTTTTTAATTAATTAGTTGAATTATTATGAAATTTTTGTCGATTTTATATGTATAAAAAGAACGAATACTTTTAAGAATCATTATAATTATCAATTAAAGATTAAAAATTCCAATGAAATTTATTCAAATCACCATTCTGACTTCTCAACATAACTACTTAATATAAAATGTATTAACTATCCATAACTTGATTTTGTTTTTATCCATAAGAAAAAAATATTACTAGCGCCCCCAACTATTCATTTTACTAAAACAATTAAAAACAATTAAAAGAACCAGTAGATAATTCCTATAAGTGGATTATTTGATGACAAAATAATAAAACAAATAAAATATTACAGGAACGGAGATATACAATATGTGTAGAAAATATTCGCACATTCAATAAAAAATTATCGATATTTTAATTCTTTTAGTATCTTACAATTTTTTTTATATATCATTTAAAAATACAAAACATTGCCGTAGAAACAGAATGTGTTAAAATCTCGATGAAACGTACATACTGTTTTTTAATGGAAACATTTTGTAAAAATAAAGCATTAATAATATTCAAATTGGGTACAAAAAGAATTAAACTCTTAGAACTTTGTGAAAAATAAAATTTTAAGGAACTGTTTTTGTAAAGAAGAGACATCAATCTTCAACATTACGTTAAATTTAGTTATGAAAACAGAATTTCATATGTTTTTATAAAAATGTTTGTATTTGCAAAATTTTCGAAAGAACAAGTATCTTTTCTATTAGCTCCAAAATGATATAAAACTATTTTTGAAAAAAACGACCTCAGTATTATAAAGACAAGAATTTTAAAATGAATGTTTCAAAATGAACCCAGGTAGATTATCGCACGATTCTTTTTTTCAGGAAATTATAGTAGCCTAAGGTATCGACAATTTTTCATTGATTTCTCGTCATTTTTCAACTTTCGAAACAAAGACAGATACATAAATACTCAACTCAATACTACAGAAAGTTGAAATATTGCAAGAATTCTAATGAAAAAAAAAAAAAAACGCGTGACAATATATTCAGAAAAAAAGCGATGATAATTCAAGCAAATCTCCGACAAGAGACACGTGCAGACTCATTGGGAATTGTCTCGCATCTCGGAACGTGTCACGTTCCTTGACTTGGACGCGTCGAACGCGAAAACATGCAATTCCGGAAAAAGAAACCCGATTGTTTGTTGGTGATGTTATGCCGGTTGGTTGCTTTCGGCGGAGTGTTATTCCTCAACGCGAACAAGGAGAAGACAGGATCGAAATGGCGAAACGATGCAGTAGCACGTGCTTTAATTTTTGTGTTGTTCGCAGGAATCATTATATAATCAAAGAGCGACACGTGCTTGGCTAGGAGAAGCCTGGTCCGCTCAATTACAATCGTCGCGTTCAATCGCGCACACGCTGTACATCAGTCGTGCACCGACTGTTATTCACTGCTCTGTCGGCAATGATACAGTCAAGCCTGTTCAACGCCTGTCTCTCGCTCGATTGGATAATGATATCCCCGTCTGCTTCGAAAATCAGTCGCGGTTGATGACATTTCGCTGTTTCTTCACTGCTGCGTCGTCTCCTTTTTTCCGAGGCTAACGAAATCGCGGGAAAAATAACAAACGATCGCATACAGCCACTTGTTCAAGCATCGAGCTACCTTGCTCGACTGGCTTCGGAGATCGTCTTTTATCTTTTGCTGAATGTCCATGAAAAGTGGAACTTCATTGTGATTGTGTAGAGATTTACTTGTTAATCTGTTGCAGCGTCGTAGATGATTATAACGTGGAATTTCTTTGCGAGCCACGCGAGTTTAGCATTCAATAAGTCATGTGATCTATCCCCGCTTTTTCCCTAACCCCAACCCAGAGCCGCGGGCGCTTGCTCCTATATACTTTTCCTGGTAGTAGCTAGCGCTATCCCCTCCACTGCAACGATATTCCCACTACATTGAAATCTCTTCGCCGGGCGTAAGCCTCACTCTTTCATTAATGGTACGTATGTAGCTCATCTGGTCAATTAAAGGAATTTGAAGCTATGCAATTAATTGGGAAAATAATAAATTGAGAAGAACTGATTATTCATTTGAAAATATTCATTTGATAATTGAAAATTTGTCTTTCAAATAACATTCGAAATAAATATTAATAAAAATCGAAATAATTTATTAGTGTGCGTTATCACGGCAGAAATTTGTCTTAGCTTTTAATAGAATTCGTTCCTCAAACATTTGGTCCGTTAATGAACAAAATTTGGAGGACATCTGTTAAAGCTGCAAATGAGAATAGTTTTTTCTCTACTGATGACGAAGATGGGAGGATTATATTTTACAAATACTTGTTTTATTAACATAATATTTATTAATATAATTTTCTTCTATCGTTATCAAAAAATCGAGCAATATCTATTTCAACTTGTGTCTGTAGACAAGCGTAATATAGTTATTAGCGTAATATAGTTAGTAGCACAGTTGTCGTAGCCGCAGAATAAGCAATAATAATTATAAATATTAGACATTATGTTTTGTGAGAAACCAGTTTTGTCAAAATCAAATAACGAATAAAGATCCTGGAAGATAGTAAATAAATTAACAAATAAATCATTTAATTGGAAATAAATTAATTTAATTTTTATATAAAACACTTAATAATATAATTTCGTATAACAAATAAATTATTTCTGAAAGAACTTTAAAAAGAATAACTTTAAGAATAATGTTATTTGAAAATTTTTCAAAACACTATTTGATGGACTTGTACTCGCAGTTGTTATGAATTATGTCAAGAATTATTGAGTAATTGAGTCATTGACTTTCAGTATATTTTTAAAGATATTATAGATATTATAAATATTAATGATGTTATAGAATAGAAACAAAATTTCTTTGACAACAGAATAGTTCAGAGATTGATGATTTATGATTCAAATCGTAAGTTAATTTCTGTTTTGTAGTTTGTAGTTTCTATCGTTGTGAGAATCATTTTCAAAGGTAAAATACATAAAATCTCACTACAGATTATCATTGACAGATAAGCGTCATGGATTTTGACAATAAAGAATACAATATTTCAAACATCGCTGTTTAGTAAAGTAAAAAATTATCTAGAAATTTTAAGCCTATAAATACTTAGGTATACTATTTTTTAATTAGCGGTAGTGTATAATTTAGAAATAAAAAAAAACAAATAATAAACTTACTAAATCTAAGTCTTACAAAGTTAAAAAGAGAAGAAAATGCAAAAATTATTCGTCCACAAACACATCGAAACTAAAAAATCGAAAACTAAAAAAATCTAGTAGATCACGTTTAGAGTAACGTGTATTAAACACTAAATATTGGAGAAGAAAAACACAACATTCAGTGAAACGAACCGAATTGAACGCGGTTTACTTGTGTAGATTCGTAAATACATAAAATTTACTAGAAAATTTAGTATATCACATAATAGAATTTGTTATCTCTTCTCCTCTTGGAATATTAATTTATTCGAAAATTGAATTTAAATGGTCGTTTTCCTGACCAACGTTACTTTGCGCTGCAACTGAAGTGAAATAGGTCAATTTGGTTGTTAACTCTGTGTATCTTGTTAATACTTAAAAGTACCACTTTATATCGTTTCAATATGATAACGATTTCTCATGGTACTCAAAGAGACATATAAAGCGAACATTTATGAATTGCTGCAAAATAGCAAGAGAAATTACACATTCTCGCTTTGTACATAATCGCAGTTGCAGATACGTTAAATTATAAAATTATTTAAATTACAAAATTTATTTTATTTGTCAATCTTATTTTTATCTTATTCCATTTTATTATAATGTATTGAAATATTATAATATTTTCCCTGTATAATTACATAACTATTTTTCCAGTGTTTACAATATGCGAAAAATTATCTAATGAAATCTATTAAATGTTACGCGGATCGAAATTGCAAACTTGTTTTTATAATTATAATTATATAATATAAAATAACATTTAACGTAACAGAATAATTTTATATAAAACTTGCAAAAACATAAAAGTGAAATAAAAAATGAAATAAAAGAAAATAAATATCGTTAATTATAAGAAAATTATAATTGTACGATATAAAATAATTTTAATGTAATAATGTAATAATTTTATACAAAATTTACAGACATGATGAATTTAAATTCAATCATATGAATTTTAATCCACATGCATCTTCTATTAATTCATAGAGTTTATGTAGTTTTCAAACAAATTTTAATATTTTTTAACTATTTGAAAACTTGATTATCATTATATTTTTAAGCGAAATATTAGAGTTCAAAAATTGCTTAATTACTTAGCAATGTAGTAATAAGTACAAATAAATTTATAAATAAATTTTGGAATCAATTAATCTTTCTTGTTAGAATTATCGCTACGCAATGTATGTTAATTATTATATATTATGTATTATGCATTATATATTATGTATATTAATTATTAATTATATAGGAAAAAAATTATTAGAATATAAAAATATTCATAAAATTAATAACTACAAAATTTAATTTTTGTCACCGTACAAATATTATAGTAAATAACAATATTATAGTAATTAACAATTATGCGTAGAGATATTTTAATTGATTGTTCATTACTTACAAAATATTATCTTGATATTTTTTAAATTAAAGAGAATATTTTTTTCCGAGTTAATGTGCTTCAAGCAAAAATAAAAAAAAATAAAAAAATTACAGGAGAAATTTTCATATTTCTTCCGAATTTCTTGACGTTTACTAATTATTTCAAATGATTCATATTTCATAAATATTCTACGTTCACTTGTTAGAAAACTTTCTTTTCTAGTAATATACTAACACGTCAACTGCCATGCGAAACTTGCATGTTTTGCCTATGAGATAAAATATTTAATTTCTATAAGATATTGTACTACAATAAAGTACAACGAAAATGTATTTTTTATTTCATTATATATATGTAATACATATATATAATAAAAAATATACTTTTGTTACACTTTATTTATATATATATATATTTTAATTATTTAAAATTCTTTGTGATATTCATCTGATTTTAATTATTCTAAAATATTTATATAAATAGGAACGACAGTCACTAGTCGCCATAAAGACCTTTGTTTTTCGTTTTTCTGAATCGTCGAGAATATTCGTTTCGATGTCATCCAGAAAAACGCACTGAATTATAATTTCTCTTCTATTATTATTTAATGTTTTAAACAGCATTTTAAATGAATCGAGTGCACGAATATATTTTTCATAAAATATATTCGTGTTTTGGCAGCTAAAAACGGCTAAGGAAAAATAGTGTAGTTCCTCTTACAAAAATAAACGATAAAAATATTTTACGTTCTAATGAATTTATTTACAATTTTTTCACGACAAAAAAATAGCTTGGAATACATTTCTCACGCAGAAAGAGCACTAGTGTACAATGTAAAGCGTAAAATATTAAGTTAAGTAATAAAATAGTAATTTGCTACATTTTTAACTTACATTCTAAAAGTTAGTTGTATAAATTAAAATACAAATGACTTTTACGTCTATGTTCCCTATTTATCAGTAAATACTTTTCTAAATCTTTAATTGAATTTAAATAAGATTTGACTTAGTATTAATAAATAGTACTTATATTTACTTACTTTTGTTATTTCAGTTTTAAAAAGAAAGTTGCAAAGTATCACTTACACAGTTAATACTAGTAAAGATGGAAATAAATTACTAATAATTTCATCAATTTTCTATCATATTAAATAAATTTCGATTTTGTGTTATGCAAAACAAATATATGCCAAAAAAAAAAAATAAAAAATAAAAATACTATATTATCACATTAAAAATAATATAAATAAATAATTTATTTATGAATAGATATATTAATATTAATTAGTCTTAGTAAAGTGATAAATTCTATATGTACTATCATGTAAACCTAAATATTTTATTTAATTTTCTTTAGATTTAAAAATTTTAAAACTTAAAACTTTAGATTTAAAAATTTTCTTTAGATTTTAAAATTTTATTAAAATAAAATAAATTTGAAAAATTGTTTAATTTTAAATTTTCGTTTGTTGTAATTATTTCAACCAAAAAGATAATGAACCGCATTTTAAATTCCTTGAAATTTAAATACAAAATATAATTCGTGCAGCTCCGCTCTTATTTCGAACTTTCTATCCAATTTTAGTTAATTGCTATTCTTTTCCTCAGTTTTATACGTAGCAAGAAAATTTCTAAAAGATCTTAACTTGCACAAATCGATAGTGATTAATGTAATTATAAAATTGTTTTATTTTTTGCTACCTAATCGTGTCCAATTACGTCATATTCACACGCTTTTAAAGTGGTAAGAAAATAAAATAAAATCCTATTATTTTTTAAATAAAAGTGGTTGAAAAATCTTTGAATTTGAAAATTTTTATTAGTAATAAGATATTTTAAATTTAAATCCCGAATCAAAAACAACATAATAAGCGAAAGTCGTAACATTGATTTAGACAAAAGAAATATTTAATTTTAGGGAATTAATATATTATTATTATGTTTATTTATGTAATTATGTAATGAATATGTAGTTTCTTTATAATGTATTTTTAAGTTTTATTTTTATTGAGATTTCATGAAAATTTTAATAATATCAACACTAATTTTGCAATACTATCTTTTCATTTCATGTCATAAATAAAATAAATGATTGTCTATACTACAGTACTTTATATATCATTTATCACTATAACATCTAATATTTTACACATAATATTTCTTTATTTTTGTATTATAATAAAGGTTGTAATCAATATAATTAATTCAATCTCTTTTTATTTTAATCAGTATAACTTTTTTTCTTTATAGAAAAATAAAATAAAATACTAAAATAAAAAAACAAGAAGAATAAAGTCCTTTAATTTTAGGGAAGTCTATCTTATCTGGTATTTTTTACATTTTACGCCGAACGACGAGTATTATCAATGACATTTATCATAGAACACGAATCAAAATCAAATTAATTCTAAAATTAACGGAATGATTATATTAAATAATTAACTAACAACAACGATAAAATTAATTTATTAAATGATTAACTAACTGCAACGACGAAACATGATTGTTCTAAAATTAACTACGTACATATATATGCCCGGCACATCAACTTAAGATTAAAACGAGCATGCTCAAATTAGTTTATTCTCCGTCGACAATCATGTCATCATCACGAATAACACGTTAGAGGAATCCTTCAATTATTTCTGACTCTCTCTCTCTCTTCGATCAATTACTCATCGATACCCTCTTGTTCACCGCGAAAACCGATCCGACTCGATAACGTTCGTTGTTTGCTCGTGTCCATTTCAGGACCGAAGTCGAAATTGTCCAGCCAGCAGCAAAGGAACGAGTCGACGAAAAATAACGGACGAAAAGCGGAGATGATACTCGAATCAAGTATTTATCGTTAATTGCTCGACTGAATTCCATCGTTAACGAGAATTGCCGCTAGCCAGCGATTATGATAACACGCCTACTTGCGTGGCACGGTCCGATTGTTCCCGATACTCTTTTGGTTGATTGGTTAACGATATCCCTCGTTCCCCATCCGGAAATCGGTTTCGTTTAATGACGTTTTCTTGTTTGCTCACCACTCCATTTATCTTTTTTCCTTTTTTCTTTTTTTTCCATCACGTCGAACCAATTGGAACGTCGAATTTATGGAAACCGGTTAGCGAAATGTTTAATTACCTGCACGTTGAAACGGGGGAATAGGGGAAGCTGATTTATATTTTCCTGCAGTCTGTCCTTCGACGTTTCGCCCACTGTTGCGAGCGGACGCGGCCAACAGCACAAAGAAACATTATTGGCAATTTCATTAAAGTATATCAAAGGATAATAATTGAACGGACTGAAAGAGTGAAACATTGAAAATAATTGATAGCCTATGAGAGGATGAATTTTATGTGATTATTCGTTTGTATCTTTGACTTTCGGCCTTTTTTATATGTACGTAAATTATGAAGGATAGTTTTAGATGCGTTTTAAATTCAATGCGAAAATATTGAGTAACCGAGAATGATGTGCCATTTTTTGTTTTTTTTTTTTTTACTATGTTAGTAAAGATATAAAAATGACGCAGAAATAATACAAAAGTAATAAACAAATAATATTCTTTCTTAAATTTTCTTCATTAAAAACGATTCTTTTTATTTTGATGAATAATTCTTTACATTCGTCCTTTCTTTCATTAAGACTACATATGTACAGTATATTTAATTGTAAAATACTATTTTTATGCATTTACAAGGAATTTTTAAAATTGCACATAACGTACAAAATATAAAAGAATATCCAAAGTACGCAAAGTGAAATGTTTTTTTCGAATTTGATACGTAAAACAAGATTTCATTTTCAGAAGTCATATTCTCAAAAATATGAATTTGCATAAAAATCCGCGGTCTAATAATAAGCGTACAAATTATGACAGATATTACGTAGATTCTATTGTTTCAAAAAAATCAAAATAAGAATAGTTGTTCTGAGAAATGAAATTATGTTTTTCTATGTTTTTGCATTTTCTTCTGTCACAAAATACAAGAGTTTCTGACTGCTCAATATAATAAAATAAATAACAAACAAAGTATTAAAAAGATTTTACAAGATATAATGGAAATACTGTACGATGAATATAAAATTTATTTTTATTTTTTATCTTGAGACTTCTACTTTTTAAAAAAATATTATCCAACAAAATTGTTAGCGTCATAATAATTGTTATGACAATTTAATTGCTTTCGAAAGATTCGTTCGATGATCAGAGAAAGTATCTTCGCTCTTTAAATAATTATTATTACACGCAGTATTATAAATATGGTTTCACACCAATATTAAGTTATACACCACGTTCTGTAAATTCTGTTTAATTCCTTTTGATACATAATGTGAATATTCAATACAGTAACGTGCTTGTTGTTGAACAGGAAAGAAAATATACAAAGATGAGTAAATATGACGTTTCCTTTGTTCTGTGAATTGAACGATTATGTTACGAAAAATCCAATCCTATAGAAAGAATGCAGAACGAGAATTGTAGCAATTTATGTATGTTTTTTTAAATATTTCGATATATTATAACATTGTGTTTATCTGAACAATCGTACGCACACATTTCAAATTGAAAACGATAGACTATATATGTATTCTGTCACAAATTTACATACACTAAATTTCCAATGTTCGAAAAATTGATGATACTTAAATTGTCATAATTTCGTAATAAGGAATCATACAGCAATGAATTTGAGCTCATTTTAAAGCGTATCTCTAATCCTGGATTAACTTCTCACAAAAATGTTCTTATACTGTGCAGCAAGTAAAAAACATTTACTTTTTCCTCGAAAATCTTATGAATTCAAATGTTTCTTAAAATATTGAAAACATTTTTTTATGACTTAAATCTAGATTTAAAAGATTGAAGTTTTCTCTTTGCAAAACTCCCCGAAACTTGTCGTATCACTTCTTTTCACAAAATTATTGAACCTTAAATATATTGAAACAAAATTCGACAAATTAGAATTTCTCGAATTTTTGTCGTTTAACTCTGATATTCAAAGTTCAATAACTAAAAAAAATCGCCCAAACTTTCAAATTTTGAAGGCTTCAATGTTCAAATTCATGATGAGGATTCAGTAACGAAAAAAATTTTTCAATGTTTTCAGAAACGTTTGAATCCATGAGATTTTCGAGGAAAACCAGTGCCTTTACTTTCCCTCTTACTACATGATGTAAAAAAATATTGTAAAAAATGAATTCAGCTTCAAGTTTTAAAATGAGCCCGGACTCGTTCTTGCGATTTCTCGTTATGAAATGAAAACAGTTTAAATATCATTAATTGTTCGAACACTGGAAATTTAGTGTAGTTTTTACTTTGGTGTAAGTTTGTGGTCGCCATTATATACATATATACACATATTCTATAACGGAGTAAATGATGTTCATTTTTCTGCTGTCATATACAGGATAACAAAAATTTCATTTTCCAACCTTCTGTCCCCTCTTTTAAGCGTATCAAATATTTTGTATTGTTATTTTCAAGCGCTTGTTCAACGGGCAATAAAAATAGAGAAGAACACTAGAGCCGTGTCGATGTGAAAATGCATTGAAAACAAAAAAATCTGGCATGTACATTTAAATGTTTGCCTTATAATTGAAAATATTGATTTCAATAGTTTGATATTTCCGAAAAATAGAAGGGAACATCTTAAAAATGATCGAAATTGGCGGAAAATAAAACGTTGACACGCAACGATTGCGTTTAACTCAAAAATTTGGCAAAAGGAACGATGTCAAATGACGAATGACGAAGTTGTAAAAGTCGTCGGAGTGATATCCTCGTAAATTTTGAAATTCAAAGTAAATGAGGATCACTAACCATAAAATCGAAGCTTGTAATATTTCAAATTGAAAAATGAATGGAAAATATCGAGTTACGCCTGCTTTTCATTAATTTCTTAGCTACGTTAGTCTGTTACGAAGCCAGAGAAATACATGCGTTGAATGTTACTTGTATGTTAAACGTATTTCGCGTATCACTCTGATTATTGTCCATGTGAGCGAGAAAGCGTTATATAATATAAAAAGAATTTATATGATATAATATCTCTACAAAGGTATGTAAAAGATTCAAATTATAAAAGATTTAAAGATAATTAAATGATATAATTTATATGATAACATCCAGCCACAATTTAAATACGGTATATAAATTCGATCTATGCCAATCTATAAAAATTATTACAAAAATTACTTTAATATTTATATTTATAAATTATTTTACTTTATATTTTAATAAAAATATAAATAAAAGTAAAAATTATATTAAAAATTATATTATTTCTTTTTAAATATTTACACTCGAACATTTAAAAATGCACAAACATTCGCAATCTAGTTATCGCTTTTCGCATGCGTACTGATCTAACATTTCCCAAATATTTATATTCAACCACTTAATGATTAAATTTCAATCAATTAAATGTAAACATGAACGAGCTGTTTAATCTATTAAATATAAATCCTTCCTCTCTACTTACGTATTTATTTCACAAGCAGTGGCTGTTAAACTCGCAAATAAAACGGTATATTTTGTAAAAATCTTCGGTGAAGTAAACGAAGAATGCTTTGAAGAGATTAAAGGCAACCGTACATGTTCCAATAAATACGCATAATAAATAATGCAAATACACGTCGCTTTTATTTCCAGCTGTGTGTCTGCGCCGCGTATTGAAAATCTGAACCTACATGTTTTAGTTGTTGCATGAACGATCGGAAAAGAGAGAGAAAGAGAGAGAGAGAGAGAGAAGAATTGTGAGATTCTCGGCGAAATCTGGCGTTCGTCGAGTTCTTTTCGGTCGGACGATGGCTTCTCGTTTCTCCAACGATTTCTGTCTTTCAATCTCGTCATTTATATTCATCGACGATTACCGTTATCAGGTATCGATTTTCAGCGAAAGCAAACCGCATTCGCTGGCCGAAGGCGTATTTAAACCTTTGAATAGCCTCTCCCCGCTGTCGAGGTATTCAAAAAATTTTCTGCCGCGCGTGCATTTTTTCTATTCTCTCTTTTTTTCTCTTTTTTCTCCGGCAGCCGTCTGGTATTATTTTTCCCGTTCGTCCTACCTGTAATAAGCATTACTCGCGACCTCGAACAACAGAGATACATTTGAATTGCGGTCACTTCAGCCAACGATTCGATCTTTGTTCTCCTTTTTCCGCGACGACAGCTTTTTTCTTTTCATTTTTTGCTTAATTTTCAATAAAAAAAAAAAAAAAAGAATTGAATATTTTCTTCTCAGCTGCATTAATGCATTAAAGTGTTTGAAAAAAATATTTCTTTCTTGTATCAAAACGAGTACCATCGCTTGTTATTTCGACGATGATAATAATGTCGATCGAGGATGATATATAAACATCTTTCTTTTTTATAATAAAATTTAGTAAATTTTTAGCAAGATAAATGAAAGTTTACAATAGAGACACATCACTATGACAAAATACTATTTACAATGGTATTAATAAATTATTAAATACAGTAGAACGTCAATTATTCGAACCGATGGGGGGGGGGAGGACAAATTCTTTCAATAATCGACCTGAAAGAATCAAATTTATGAAAATGTTACGAATCAGCTAGAAATTAAATATGGATTTAATTTCAAATATGGTTAAATGAATATTTAATTTCAAATATGGATATTTAATAATACGTGAAAGAATACATGTCTAATAATCAGTAAACGTTTTAAACTTTAATTTTTAAATTTTAAAATTTTTATTATCTGTTAGCTAAGAGCTTTCTTTTGAATTAATGTAAGATTCACTTGTACATACACAACTCGATCTAATTTATCATCATTATCATGCTGTCTTCAAGCTTCTACAGAGATGAAAACTCTTCTTGTTACCTAAATTATTCTGAAATTTTAATAATATTGATGTATTAGTTTTAGTATCATTAATGTAATATTAATTATATTAATTATTAATTAATTATTATATATTCTTATATATTATATATTCTTATAATAATATTAATATTAATATATTAATGTATTCTAATATCATTAATAAATTTTAGTTAGTTAGATATATTTTCACCTTCTTTTAAACGTTTAACAATATTTAAGTTCATCATTAGTCTTTTTCTTATATTTATGGTATAAATGAAAGTATGTAAACAGTTTACTTATAGACGAGGCGCTAAAATAGGGCATTTGAAGGAAGAGTACGTGTCCCGAAATACAAACGGGATCACATAATTATCACCTACTGCTGCATATTTCCATCAACATTGTACTAGTTTTTATATAATTTGTTTATAAGAAGGTCAACGTCTTTCTCTTAAAATCATTTCTTCAATGTCACAACTGAAATATTGGTCCTTTAATTTCGGAAGCAGATGAAAATCGCTAAGTGGAAATTTTAGTAATTTTCGAGGTTTCAAGAAAAAGATGTCGATTTTTTCACAAACGGATTGCAAAAATTTATGCAACACAGGGTAAAAGTCAGTCATGAAGTGACTATCAGTATGAAGTAACTATATAATTATACAAAATAAAGAATGAAGATCTACTTTTATTATTGTTTCACAAAGACATATCTTTCCGTTCATTTTTTATTTAAGCGAAGGCAAAGCTTATTCTCGTACTGTCAATAACATACATTTATTATTTATCACGACATAAAAAAACAAATATTGCAGAATTATTGCAGTGAAAGAACTTTTAAAAAGCAGACGTAACGAAGCAAATGAATAAATTCTCTAGATTTTTAAATTTTATTACGTTCATTCGGTTCTTCGAAGGTCAACATATACGAAGCAAACGAACAACACAAATTGTGTAAATATTTTGCTATACCATTTTCAGTCTCGCAAATTTATTTTAGGTATCTCACGAAAGACTGGCTTTTTGACTAATCAATACTTTCGGTCGACAGGGGCCGATAATTAATTAATAACTTATTTCTTTCTTCCACTTCGCTTGGCGCTAACCTCGATATATTTTAAATTCTAAAGGTATGATGCACAATCTTGTACATTTGCAACAACGCTGATGAAAGTATTTTAAAAAATCGTACGAACAAAAATCGATGCAAAGTTATGTTACACTCATTACATATTCTAATGTATGTTATATATGTAATTAATATAAGATTGCATGTATGATCGACGATTGCTTGCTCCTTGATCCCTGTGTAATTTGACTCTAATTATGCACTAATCTAATGGAAGCATAAGATGTTAACTGATTAGCTGGAGATTATTCGAAACCTGGTTACTGCTAATGAGGGCGGATGCACAACGTTCGAGTTACTGATTCGGCACAAATTTAGCACGTGGTTAATGTACGCCACATCTAACATTACATAGAGGCGTGAGGTTCATTATTTAAATAGTAAGAAAACTGTCCTTCGGTGTACAGTATATCTACACAAATTCTTTTTCATAAAAAGTAAAATTTATCAATTATTTTAAAAATTATTTATTTATAATACTATTAAACTATAATAATTCGCGCAAAAGCAAATTTGCTCAGTATTGATTATTGACACGTGTGATATTTTTTTCTTGAAATTTTGATTTTTATAAATTTTTAAACAAATACGTTAACGAGTATTTTAGAACTTTTTCAGATTTTCTAGAATCTCAAAAAAATGCGCATAGAAAAAGTGCTCATAATTAGAAAAATTATTTATAATTCAGAAAGTAACTCAAGGATACGTTTAAATAGAACTAATGAATATGAACTGAAAATATAATTCAGATTTTTAGTCGCAACAATTATCTTGGTTATTAAAAACTGACAATTATCAACTATTTTTATGCTCTTGTTGTATTTTAGTAAATTAGCTTCTCTCAGGAGTGAAATTTTTTCTTTTCCAAAAATGTTTTCTTCCGGAGAACATTGAATTTTAAATTCCCCCAGTAAGTTCTGTGCTGACGCCGAAGTAACGTTTTATTTTCATCTCATGTGTGGAGGTATTTTATCTGGTAAAAATTCCTATTGTACGAATTTAATCTCTTGACTTAAAATACCGAATTATTTTCATGGTACAAGTTATGATCATAGTTTGAAAAAAAAGAGAAATTATAGTACCACGCAATTCAATTTATATTTAAATTTAAAAATACAAATTATATACAATGTTTCGATACTTTACATCTAATATGATGTTACCATTATAGTAATTAATAATTAATAATTAATAATTAATCTTCTTATCTAAGAATATTACATTACACTGTAAGATCCCTGTTAATCCTCTATTACCAGATTTTCGTTTTGAAAAATATTACTAGTTAATTATAGCTCTCAATTCTAATTTAAAATTAAATAAGTAATAATTATTATAACTAAATCATTTATTACTTTTGCATATGTTGCACTGATGAAATAGAACAGTGAAATGGTAAAATAAGCAAACAAAATAAAACACACAAATAAAACATCGTATGGATGTTACGTTGTAAAATATTAACAATGTACAAAATTTGAATTAATATTAGAATTACCAATGATAAAAATATAAAAATTGAATCAAGGAAATTAGAATGCAAGAAATAGGAAAATATTTACATTATGATAAAAAGACAGAAACTTTTATTCATATATTTTACAAAAATCACTCAAATCTCCAAAAACGCAACATTGTAAATCTACAAAATCATTCTAAAAAATTATAAATTAGTTATTTTGGTCATTTTGGTAGTTCCAGCGTTACACGTCACGTATTCTCATAAAAGTTAACTTCGATAGCCTAGTTGACTTGTGTAAAGAATTCTGTCCGATGACTAATTACTTTACTAACGGCTAATTAGATTCTAATCTTTTCCAACAGAACGTAAACCTTTCCCGTATCACAGTCTTGATGTATTTTTTTGCGAGGAAGAGGCGTACCTCGCCGTGTTCAACGGTGCAGGCAACTTTGGCAACGACACGAACTTTCTTCCAGACTTTAAACCCTCCGTCAAACGCATCGATTCCAACAACTGTTAAAAAGTAATTTTTATTTTACCCAGCGCAGACTGGCGACTTTATGACACGTCTGCAAGCTCTCAAGGGTGGCAGAGGCAAAAATTCTAAACTTCAAACGACAAATTTTGCTTCACCCTGCCAGGGAAGTGATATTAATTCCGTCAAATAGTTTTCTTGATTATAAATAAAAGTTTTACACATAAAAAATTAAGTAAATTCATGTAATTTAGATATAATTAGGTAAATTTTTATAAACAATAACGTTTGCTTATATTAAAATACGAGAATATTTTTTGTTTAAACTAATATTTATCGTTAGATGATCACGATACTTTAGTTTAGATTTAACATTGGTTATTTAACTCATTAAGGAGCAAGAAATAATTTACCATAATATTACAAGTACATCAGTATTTTGAAATTGTTAATATCAATGAGAAAATAAGCAATTAAGCAAATTCGTAGGATTTACTCTCATTTCCTAACAATACCTCGTATCTTGATATTAAAAAATAGAAATCGATAACAGAATTTAATGGAGAAAGTTGGAAATGAAATTTTGCATCAACGCAATGTTGATTCTTAATAGGTTAATTATCAAGTACATATTTAATTTGCGCACATATATCTTTAATTAAATAGAAATTAGATACAAAATTAAATAGAAATAACTGAGCAGTACATTTATATAAGTATTTATACATATTTTTATACGATTTTTATTTATAGCTTAATTGTTAATTAATTAATGTCATATTTTAATTTTATCTATTCTATATAACGAAAGAAAAACTTTTATAAATCGTAAACTTTAACACTTAACTCAAACACACCGAACTGCTTTAAACATATACGTTAGTCGAATATTTCACTCTAACAAAGATTTCGTTCGCGTGCGAAAGAACATCGAAAGGACATATGACACCAGAGGAGAAATTTAATTAAAAACGAACTTCATTTAAAAAATATATATATCTGCAGCCAATTAAATATTAAAAGCCGGAGTTTCGATTTCGCGCGTTCAACTGCGAACGATCGAATGAAAATACGACCGATATCATTGGTTTCGTTAAACAATTAAGCATCTGCCGTGCGCAAGTTTCAACCTCCGTGTATTCTTTTCCAATTGAACGAATCCACCAACCAGCAAACGTCTCGAAACGTTAAAAAGCTTTGCATTTACATTGGCAACAATTGGCCGTCGAATCGTAACAATTTTGACCCATTTCCCTGGCTGTTTGCCCTCGCCGTACACCGTCTGAAACATTAATGCGCCCGTTGATTGAAAGCTGCGCCGATAGTCCGGCTCGGATTTTCGTTTCACCTAAACCATACAGATGTAACAGTTTCGGTAGCACGTGTAATTTCACGAGATCGCCATGAATCTGCTGACGTACGTCCATAAAGCATGGCCCAACGATCTAAGTGCTTGCGAATGATCAGAAATCGTTTCGCTTTCCTAGTAATTGAATCGCATCGGCTTCATGAAAATCTTGATCACCGTTCGATTAACATTACTGGGGATGACAAATTGTATTAATCACGCATGTTAGTTATTATATTATAAGTTGAACTTTCACGTCTGTGTAGATTAATTCGATCGAAGTAAATTTGTTCGCGCTGATTTTTATTAAGGCACACAAAGGACTGTGATTTTATATAGTATATTAGAAGATTGTACTGTGCGCCAACTATCAAGGTTGCTTCGATTTTCACGCAATGTTACTCTCAAACGATTTCTCTACTGCAAGAGTGGCGAACATCTTCCCAACCGCGGGCCGTACTAGTTGAGTTCACTTAGTTTGCCGATTTCCTCATCAAGGAAATTAGTTTCCATTCTGTGTAATCTTTCCCGCCATACCAGCTGTTTTCCCGATCTCCCTGTAACTTTAACAGCCAAAGCTAAAGTGGAGAGATGGATGCAGTAGAGGGGATTGTCGACCGATCAAGAAAGTATGTAGGAGCGGTATGTAGACCGGTCCACGAACCGTCAGTTCACCACTCTTGTAATTGAAAACTCGTCTGATATCGATAAGGGACAGTTCACTGAAATCGTTTGAGCTCCAGTTGATCACAGATCGCTTCCTGAATATTCTTCGACAGTATTGCGTTTTAGTCGAAGAAAAAGTCGCAGCGTGCAGTAAACAGTATAATTCGCTAACATATACTGTATAAAATCAAGATTTTTGGCTCTCAAGATGGAGGCAAATCGTTTGTCAATTCTACGCGGAGCGCCTTTCGTTTAATAAACGTTTATAAAATATATGTTTAAACAGCTGTACGCTGTTAAAATATGCCGGAAATAACTTTCGAATAGAAAACTAACGATCATCTAGTTCTAATGAACCAGCAAGGTCTTGCTGAGTTTTCTGTTCAAAAGTAGCGTAAATCCCAGATCGTCTCATAAATTATTCGAAGTTCCCGAATAAGATTAATTCGTTTCTAGATATCACAACGGTTACTTATCTTATAAATAGCAGCGTCGATGTACTTAGATGAGTACAAGTTATTTTTGATAGTAATTCATTAACACGCCGCCGGCATTATGACTCGTTGAGTTTCAGCCGAAAAATTTGTACTATTTATACTATAATTTCAATTTATTTATACTGTGTACTATTTACACTATAATTTTAATTTTTATTCTTACTGCAAAGAGTTCGGCTTTTATATCAAAATTCCATTTGTATATCAAATTAGAAACTATGGTAAGTATCGTATGTAAAGTTTCATTTGTATATTAAATTAGACATTATATGATAGGTACTTCAGAATTTTTTTTAGATCTATTAACTTCTAGAAAATAATAAAAAAATTATGCGAAAAAATAACACAGGCCACGTTAATAAAAATCTGGCGTAGGATTAATGTACACAACAATTGTTTATTAATATATTATATATATTATAATTTTATATTAAAATTGTTTGCAATAAAATATTGTTTATATTAATTGTTTTAATCACGGAATTCCGTTTGATTAAATTAATTCTATCGATCCATCCAACCATTGTATACTTGGACATATTAATTGTTTATTAACGTATTGTATTATATAAATTGTGACAGTCACGTGAGTTATTGTAAATTGAACTTATACAAACAATTTCGATCAGCATTTAGCTGTCGATGAAGTTATTGTTAGATATGGTATAATAATTGTTTGCTGATATATATAATAACTGTCTATCACTGTATCATATTAGTTGTATTATAATTGTTTGCTAATGTGTATAGACGATAACTGTTAACGTATTGTGTTGCATTAATTGTATCAATTACACGAGTTATTTCCACGTTTGTATAAACTAATTCGATCGAAGAATCATCCAACTATTGGCAGACTTAAGAATCAATGTACTTAAACGTAGTAGTTGTTCTTGACAATAATTTATTTATTGATGTATATTACATTACTCGACATGTGTTTCTAAACTCTGGCGTGTAACTATGCAGCACTGTTTAAACTCTGAATTCTGTCGCTGTCTCAGAGACTTTAATGACTCGTGTTCTCCTTTCCATTATGCTTTCACATCAGCGCATTATTCCTCCGGAAAGGGAGCAGAATCACTTTACTATAGCAAATGGACAGCAATTTGGTCAACCATGAAAATTCCACAGGCTTTGACTTGGACATAGGAACTATTAGATGATCAGTAATCAAATATCTCGTTATTAAATATCTATAGTAACATATAAATAATTTAAATATTTATGGAAGTTGTATTACTGAAATTATATTTCGTCTCTAACAAATTTTTTAATTATCTTTAACAAATCTTGCAACTTGCGACAAATTTTTAGCAACTCTTTAACAAATTACGTACAAATTATTTAATCATTTTGGGATATTAAAAATCACTTTTCACTGATAAAAATAGAAATACATCTGAATTGTCTTAATAAAAAATAATACAACAAAATAACAATATAAAATAATAATACAAAAACATACTGATAAGTATATTAGTATAAAATAATATTACATATACATATAATTATAGTATATTATACAATTCAATTTATTTCCATTAAATTTTAATTAATATCTAATGAACTCTTATTGAATCCAGTTATGAAAAATCAGTAGATTATATGAATTTCAGTTATATGAACTACTTATACTCTGACAAGTTCGTCAAAATTTCACTGTAGTTAGATACATTAGATAAAACAGTAATTAAAACAGTAATAAAAATTTTCTTATTTTTCTTATTCTAGCTAAGCGTCGTTTTCATAGTTTTCGTACGAAGTGATAATGTTAATTAAAAATAAAAGTGAAATATAAATCATGTTAGCTTTTATTTAAAAGCCAATTAAAAATAAATAATAATGATAATAACGTTAGAAGAAAGATGAATGATCTGATTATTCAATCTAATACTTTCATAATAAGGACTTACAGTGTTGCTAGTTGTATTAATAACGATCTTAGGAATATAAATCAGAGAAATGAGTCGAGAACTGGAATTTATAGTTGCGGAATCGTTAATAAAACTCCATGATAAATGCTTGAAATAACCACTGTTATTAAGCTGGTGGAATTACAGGAGAATGTAATCGTAGAGAATAATTCACGGTGAGCGTTGAGCTATATGGGATGCATTAATTGAAAATCAATTTGTTTCTTCTGAACGATAATTGAATTTCTTGAAAAATAAAGAAATTAGCAAATTTTATAATTTCAAGATCATTTTAAAAATTGTACATAGATGATTAGATCCTCTTAATAGAAGAATTTACAAAAAAGTAATAATTTTATTAAATATTAAATTTATTAAATTTTATTAAATATGTATTATTAAAGTGATGATTGTATTAAAATTTTCGATCTTTGATAAATAATTTCTTCAAAGTGAAATTGTAACTTCAGAAAATAGAATTAGATAATCAATAATATTTATTCATAATAAGTGAGTGAATGCTCCATTTTTTTTCAAAATGAAAATCTTAAGTTTTTGGATGAAAATTTTCAATTATGAAGGATTTATAAATGAATATTTCAAAGTAGATATTCATATGTTGTATGTATTATGTTTGCATTGCATTTGCACACATATATTATAATATTATTCGACATTTAATTATTTTTTAACATTGTATATAATTTATTTCAGAAAGAAAAAATAAGAACGTGTTTATTAAAAATTATCACAATTCGCATTATTATTTTGACACTAGAGTTAGTGACGAATAAAAAAAGTGTAAAACTTGGATCAGAAAAAATGAATTACAAGAATGAATTACACAAAAATTTATAATACAAAAACACAGGCTTTAATTCATATATTTTATCAGAAATCATTTAAATTTCTCGTAAAATATATAAATATAAATGCACTGTGGTGAGCCTACAAAATTTCTATAAGAAATTATGAATTGGTATTTGATAATTTCGATATTTCTATTATTTAAGAATTATTGCAATTAACACTAAGGAATTGATAAAAGTAACTCGTTCTTTAACAAAAAAGAAGGAATTTTTTTAACAAGAAAAAATATACAAATTTCTAGCAATCTTATATTATTAGCCGACATTTCATTAGCACTTACATATTATGCTCACCATATAATCACGTAAGATTAAGTTGACACGTGACGTGTAGGTTATTACAATCTACGCAACAAAAGGCGGATATAGAGTTGCATTGTATATTAGCAGAAATTATAACCTGTATCATGTATTTTATATTCATAAGACACAATAAAAACTATGTGAAAAATGGTATCTACGAAGTACTTTTAATTATTATTGTATGATGTAAAAATTTTTAAAATGTCTGCTGTTATTAAATTGCGAATATATATGCAAATTTATATTTTTACGAAACACAATTAAAGAAGTACAACTAACGATATTTGTTTCATATATTATTGTACATAATATAATATATACGTAACATTATACTATATATTATTTGTATTACCTATATTAATTAATAAATTAATATTTATATTATATGAATATATAATACAATTTCATTAAATATTTCATACATTTATTATTTCATATAGGAGTTTCTTTTTTTAATACTTTAAAATTTTTACTAATTACTATAATAGAACAAAAATATTACGGACACATTGGCAATTTTTTAAAAAACCTAAAAACGAAAAGACAGTTCTTCCTTTTGTACATTCAAATTTTTATTAATTACTATAATAGAACAATAATATTAATTATATTAATAGTCTTTTATAAAAATTAAAAAAAAAAAAGATAGTTATAAACGTGCTAAATGTGAACATAAGAGTAATAAAAAATTTTGTAGAAAAATACATAATAACAAAATATATGATTAGCTTCTTTTGCGTGGCGAAGAACCACCCACTGGTGTGAAAAATTCAACCGAGGTGAATTTTACTGATTGCACTAGATTTATTATTACTGTACATGAGAAGTCTGAGTGTTTTTAGTTTCTAGAACATATGATTCCGATTCTGTCTGACTGAACTGAAGTTAAAGGCGGACTAATTCCATGTGATTCTGATTATTACGATTCTGATCATTCTCCTGAGTAACTACACAGCTCTGGCTCTGATTAAGAACAACTGCTGACTCTAATTAAGAACTGCTCTAACTCTTTCTTCCAGAAGATTTTCGTCTTCTCTTCCAAAAGACTCTGAAGAGGATTAAAATAAATCAGAAAGTATGAGTGAGATTTCCTATGAGATTGACCTGCTTGAGGTGCAGATGTATTGAGCGAGTGAATCTTCTTTTAAAATCCTTCTCTTTTCTATACTATACTTCTGATATACGCTTAGTCCATGATATAGTAATTCCTATTGTGTAAAAAAAATTTCTAGCACTCGAAAACTGACTGATATCCGTGTGGAAAACTTATAAATTATCTAACTATAACGAAGAATGTATAAAAATCTCTAACCTGACAAACTAATTCTGAAGCACGTCCATGTCATAAATTAATATTCATCGTTTAATCAATTTTTGACTTTTAAATTTTGTATAAAAAGAACAGAGAAAGAAGAGTTAAAATTGTAGAATTCGAGTTAAAAGAATTAAAAGTAAGGTTACTTAACTTATTGTACTTTACATTAATGGTTTTATTTATTTACATTATACGTCTACTCCAATTATTTTTTTTAAATATGAACTTATTTAAGTAGGTCTACTCAAAGTTAAATACATTTGTTAATATTTTTTATTTGAATGATTTTCTAATTTACATACCAAACATGTAATTAACATTTAAAAACCTGCATTATCATATCGTTTATCTCAAGAAAGAAGTGGCCTGTCTTTACAATTTCGCATTTTTCCAATTTTGTACGAATTGGACTTAAAGAAACATTGTACATTTCTCTATCTTTTTTAGATTTTCGAGAAGAGACGGTAAACATTGAACACGAAAGACAATACCAAGACGACAAATGTCGAATTAATAAAAATCGTGTCTTATTAAATGGAAAAT
Source organism: Melipona beecheii (assembly GCA_032399605.1). Lineage (NCBI taxonomy): Eukaryota > Metazoa > Arthropoda > Insecta > Hymenoptera > Apidae > Melipona > Melipona beecheii. Next base: position 1,870,738 of record JAUCMO010000082.1, on the reverse strand, counting down.
CGTATACAATTTCAAGAGGATAACTCTTTTTTTTTCAGAGATTTTATAAAAAAAAAAATCACGCCTCTCGACCGGAGTTTAATTAACCTAATTTGCAACTTACTTCTTGCTGCCGGGGAACGTGAAGTTATTGAAACTTTCGCAATTTCGCGCAAACTTCCAATCGAAACTATGTTTTCATTTGCAAGAAAGAAAAAAAAAAGAAATCAAAAATAGGATATCTTAGCGTGATTTTTAATTATCGATCAAGGCACTGTTTCTCTCTCTCTCCTCTCTCTCTCTCTCTCCTCGTGTTTACAATACATCCCCTTTACTATATATGTACGTGGAATCAATCTGTCGACAAGCAAGACGAAAGATCTTCTCAAACCTCGAATCTCAAAAATTACTGGCGATTATGGATGAAGCGCAGGAAAGAAGGAACAGGCGTAGGGAAGCGAAACGGCACGTGTTTTCGTGTACGTACACGAAAGGACGATAAAAGGGAAAAATGGAAGAAAAAGTACGAGAGCTTTGTACACGAATACCGGTATTTTTATGGCAATATCGTCGGCCCGTTTGTATTCCGACTGTCAGGCAACAGTCTATCGACATTTGGCCGATAGTCGAGCCAAGCGTCCGGATATGGATTCGAGGGAAATGGCACGTTGCTTCTTTTCCGATGAGAATGAAAAACAACGTCGCGAATCCGTTTTGTGCCGCTAAAAGCGATACATTTCGCCTGGCTTTGCCGGATCGTGGCCCGTTATTCGACCAATCTGGTCCTCGGGTTTCTCTTCTTTTTTCTTTTTTTTTTTTTTGTTCGTTTTTGGTTTAGCCATTTTATAATCGCGATCAAAGGGGGTAATTGCATTTGCCGTGAATGCGGTGCTCTACGCTCGTGCGACGAATGTTCCAGCCTGACCTAATGTAATTTAACCTTGACGAATTTATTCGGCTGAAACACGACTGGCCGGCATTTATTTATTAAAACTGCCTACCTCCCATCCTTCCCCACAGTGAAACTCACGGCACGTGAGACACTCCCTTGTTATTTCATTTTCGAAAATTTATACAAAAATTATATTCTCAATCGAGCTTGTTCAAGAAGTTTTGCAAACTCTGATGCAATTTATACAGGGGATAATAGAGCACTAGGAAATAGTAGATATCGTAGCGGTGCGTACGTTTGTAATATTATAGTTCCTCTTTGATTGAATTTCCAGAGCATTGGATAAAGTTTACAGTAGATTAAATTTCGCGTATTTTCCGTACCAATTGTGATTATCTTCGCATACTTAAAAGATATATGAATAATTAAGCTTTTTTGTAAGCAGACGAGTATCTAAGAATTAATGTATTTTTTTGTTCCACAAGTACATATATTTCTAGAATTCACTTAATCGCAAACGTATGAGATAAAATGCATATACATGTATATAAAATAATAATCTTTGGTATCATGTTCTGTTATTAATATAATAATAATGTATAATGTATATAATATAAAATAAAATAATATATAATATTGTATAGAATTTGTAGCAAGATACAGTTACTTATACAAAATGTTTCATAATTACAGAAATTATTTTCTTCGTTTTTCAATTATTTTCTATTTGTAAAACATAAACATCTTATAAATGCACAAGCGGAAATAAAATAAACTAAATAATTCAAATATCATTAGTATTCATTTAAATATTATCAATAACTTGAGAAAGTCCAGCAATAGACTTTTTGTTTGTTCTTTTGTTCAACAAAGTATTAACAACTTCTAAAGATTCACAGCGTTGCTTTGAATTACAAAAACAATAAAAGAGAAACAAATACAAAAACTTATATAAATATTCACTAGATTATTATAAAAGAAGATATAAAAAATTTGGAAGAACTGAAATGATTTTATTTATATGTATATCACTAACATTTCTTTTCTAAGTGCACCTTACCAGCTGAAATTCTTTTGAAATTCAAGACCTGAACTCTCCAGATTGCCTTTCCAAATTCTCTCCTAAACATTGCACGAAATTCTCTCTCTAGGTTTTCCTTCTGAACTTTCCTTGTTGCACATTACCTACTGTTAAGAAATCTCATACACAAAACATGTTCTTACTTACATATATACACATTCACATCCAACCTATTAAATATAGATGTATGTATATGCAAGTTTTCAAGAATTCCCACTATTTGTAATTTACATTTCAGTTTAAAAATTTTTACACGGTTATCGTTAAAATGTGTGTACTTAAATGATATTTAATTTCTATATTTAATTATTGTAATTAAAAGTTAGACTATTTGAGATTAAAGTTTCTGAACTGAAATTTACATTTAATTGGACAAATATAATTAATACGATTATTAGTATTATAACTATATTAATTTCTGCAATGTAATATCAAATATTTTCGAAAGAAAACAGAAAATTGTCAAACAAATCACGCTATATTTTCTTTTTTCAAATATGTCGTATGTCATGAATAAGATACGTGGTTATAGTAAAACTCATACGTTTCGTGTATGGTGAAATCAATAGCTATGTTTGGTTTCCAATGTACAACAAATGTATGACAAACTCGATAAAAATTTTGGTAGTCATTGCGATTCCACTAGTATCATTGCGATTCCAAAAGTATCATTAATTTCAAAACTTTACGTCTACAATTAAATAAAACGAGTAAAATTTACTTATTGTTGAAACAATTATTACAAACGACATCATGAAATCACTTTAGCAAACGTGAACGTTTGACATAAAATTCAACAAATAGTCTCCAATTCTCGTTCTTTTATTCCCAATAAAATGCTATATCAATGCTTCAAGTGCAGAAGACGGCGGAAAATGTCAATATCATATCACTGTTCAAAACGTTAATATTTCTCAATTTTTACGTTATTGCAATACAGAGACAGTTCTTTGTTACGGAAGATAAGTCGGAGATATATGATAATTCTATACTTTTCATTCATATCAATAGATAGATTTTAATATATTTTTCATAATTCTTTTTCTTTTTTTATATATAATACAATTGAACTAAGGAATTTAAAAACAACATAAGTTTATTTTATTGATACTACACAAGTTATTGATACAACTTCTGGTATAAAATAATATAATCTCATTCTCTAAGTATTTTTCTAATGATAATTATATTCAAAATATAGGCACGTGAAAAGTGTGGTTCGATATCATTAATTACACGCTCATTTTAGTTCAAAAGAAGCGTTAATCACAAAATTTAATTTATAAATCAGGCTTACAATAATGAAATACCGTTAAAAGCTCCAAAATATTACGATATAAAAAATGCTTATCATTGAGGAGTCATAATCCATATTTTTAAATTTTAATATAGAAATATAATGAACATACTGAAAATTCTACAAATAATAATTCCGAAAATAAAATTATTGCAGGCTTAAATTTCCTTTTCGTTGTGTTATACTTTTTCAATGAATTGAAATATTTGAGTACTAAAAATACTGTTGTACCCAAATACTGAATGCTAAATTAAAATATTATAATAAATTACATAATAATTTTCAAAGTAGTATATGTATAGTATGGTCTTTCAAATTTCTTTTACAAAAAAAAATATTATCCACTAACAGCAAGAACAATCATATATAATTCACACGTATAAATAATTTTTACGCAAAAAGTTAGCAAAATTAATAATAATTATATTCTGAAACATTGATCGAATTGTTCCAAATTTCACGATTTCAATTGATTTACGCTGTTACAAGAATTAAATGAACAATAATTTAAATGTAAACATTGGCTTGAAGCATTGATTTTACACTGTTACCTATTTTTGTTAATCATGAGCAAGATAAGTCAAAAGGGTTTCCTTTTGATCGAAGTTAACCAGTTGCACCCTAAAGCTTTCTCCCTCGGGGATGCGGCTATTTAATACCTTCAAAAAGGTAACCCGAAGCGTTGCCAATCAAAACAAGGTCTAACAACAAGCTAATACCCTCTTACACGGGTTTCACAAATAGGACAAATTCCACAACGTTTAATCAATTCCTTATCTCCCACAACAGACGACGTTCTTGGTGTTTGTCAATTCGCATTTAATTTAAAATATTTAATCGTGTTAAAATAATTCGTACTATATTTACGATTTCGAATTGTGTATTTTATTATTATTACGATTTTTAAGTGTTTTATTATTGTATACTTTATTATATTATAACATAGTAAAAATTATCGTATTACACACAGGCAAGTACAGAATACACCAGTATTTAAACATCATTTATAGGTATTTGGTATTAAATAATCTATCTCCCGAACTAAGTTTTCCGATATACGTAGGTAAATACTTTTTTTTTTTTATAGAAAATGTGCTGCATCGATTAATGAATCGGAAAATATATCATCCTATTTAGAAAATGGAGGTAATCTTCGAAACTCATTACGAAATCTTTATTAACAAAATTTATCCATGTCCCTAAAAACGACGGAAATATTAAAATGTTCTTATTTAAATGGTTTACCCTATATATTTCACCATTTTCTTTTTCTGTGGAAAATCATTCATTGAAAATTTTTCAATTTTATGTTGTAAATTATACAAGATGGAATACAAATTTACAAGACGAACATTGCTTCTTTTTCTTTTTTTAAATTAAGACCATCATATGATAAACGATTTATCGATTATAACTTTTTCCTAATTATATAAATAATTGATAGATCTATTATCATACAATAGTTCTGTTTAAAAAAAATAATTTTTCTTTGAAATATTTGTTTTATCTCTTACAAAATATACAAGAGAGTTGCAACATAAAGTCGGAAGTAGCAGAATATTGCAGAAGTCAGTTTTGTCCTCGTTAGAGCAAATTTCATAATTTTTTGAATTTCCAGATCATGGATCTTTTCTTGTGAAATACTGCTAATGTTCTTCGGATAAAAAAGAACACAAAATTTTTGCAACTATGTATACGGAACATTTAAAATATCTTCTTATCACACGTCAAGGAAACTGCGAAGAAGCTGCTCGAGAAAAAATCGTCCATGCTTACGAAGGATCGAATGTGTGACATTTCGGCCGAGAAAACGTCCAAAAATGGTCGATATGAAAATATCGGTAAGCTCACGTCGAACGAAATATGCGATGACACACATTGCAGCTCGTGTTTCTGTCCTGAGGAAACGGAAGACAATAAACCGGGAGGAAATCCATTCCAGCTGCTTCGATCCGCGTACATAAATATTGCCAGGCCGTGACTACGAACGAAATTAAATTTCGCTTTCGTGGAAGTTGAATCACTTTAGTGGCTAGGTTGGGTACACATCAATTAATTCAGCTTGATACTTGATATAATTCAAACTAGAGGCGAATCGACGTGCATATCTGTCCCTCCACGGCCGCAAATTCCGTTCAAATCCGTGAATTATATTTCCCGCGCGCGTCCTGCGTTTACACATTGAAATTCTCGTCAGTAGCGATTATATACAATGGATCAAAAAGATATTGGCAAATCTCTTTTTTGAAATATCTTCGCATATTGAAGTCCTCTAGTGTATTTTGATATATTTACACATTTGTTACGCATTCTTACGCACTCAAAACTATAAAAAAGTTATGAGACAAAAATGAAAAATTGACAGTCAAAAAAGGCATACTCGTTATTTACTTGGGAAATATATCGTTTCATGGTTATTTCTTGCATCGAAGAAAGATATTTACAAAGGTGTGAACTTTGGATTAATTATTGCTTGCAATTCGGCGTCGATTAGGAAATTTTGATGAACACAGCTAGAAAAATAAAACCTAAATGGAAATTTGTTTTATCTAGTATGTGGGTATTGTAATAAATATTTTTTGGATATTTCATATATTTTTCTGTATTATAGCATATATTTTTGCAATTTTCAATTTTATAACATTGTATTTATTACTTATTGTAGTTTGGAAATAAGAGGATCGCTTGATGAGTAAAATCAATTCGTCTCAGATATTATAGAAGCATGTTAAAATTTGCATTTGGATCCTTCAACAATTTTACAAAGTTTAGACAATACGTTAAAATAAACGCAACAAAATTTCAAATTTATGTAATTTTGCGTCGATAGTTACCAAGTATGTGTACATCATAAATTTTCAATATTGGCAGCCACTGAATCGATCGATTTGTTTACAGATCATTTTACTCCAATTCTTTCTCGCGCTATGATATTTGAAAGGATTGAATTGTGAACTTATTGATAGATACAGTAGATATAGATTCCAGTAGATATAAAATATGCGTGAAATATGCGAGAAATATGCATATATAACGTAAAAAATATGCATTGTGCATGTTATGTAAAATAAAATATATTTTCAGAATTCGCTAATGACTAAAAATGTCCGACTTTCTATCGAATCACAAATCGCGTATGTTTTCTATAAAAACATTAATATTAATATGACAATAATAACACAAATATGCGCAAAGTATCATCACTTTTAATTTTATTTAAGACAGTGTTGCAAATTGATTAATAGTAGAACACAATGGTCAAAATGACATAATTTTTCATAAAACATGGAAATAAAAGTTCGTGTTCTTTTATTGTATTAGTAATTTTTTCATACTATTTAATTTCACTATTTTATATATTTGACAAATTTTATATATTAGTCGCCGTTAATTAGTGTAATTAGTGTTAAGAAGTTATTGTTACTTTATTCGACGTATTCCTTGTGTTCCACTTATTTTTAAGAAATAAAGGATAATCTCGAAGAGAAATGTCAAGACATTCCAGAGAAATCAGAATTGATTAAATTTTATTGCACTAAGGAAAGAATTATTTTATCAGCATAAAATTCTTAAACTTTTACCACAAGAGATATTAAAAAGTTAGTAAAGAAATTAAATCTATTCTGTTCAGTACATAGATGTTATAGTAATTATTAAATAAAGATTTCGGATGTGGAATACGTATTACTAGACTGTCGATTTTTAAATATTTGTTGAAAATTTGAAGATGCAAAAATGAGTATAATGTATGTAAATGTAAAAATGTATAAACTATTCAAATACTTTACAGATAAAATAATTTTCCATCTAAATTCATAAAAATATAAAAGTGCATGTACATTTGGAGTTTACCTTTGGCGTTACCTTCATATACGTTCGAATACAGAAAATATATGTATAAATGAAAAAATAGCATAATTGAAACCAATCATATAATAACCATGAATTAAATGGTTCAAAAATCATGTTACATTTTCGTAGAATAAAAAGTTCGATTTTATTTGATTACTATTTAGTTAGATTTTGAAAAAGAAAAATAAAACATAATGTACATGAATAAATTTCATCATGTTTGGTTGAAATTTATTACCAAGACATTACCGTATTCAAAATGTATTTAATTTCCAAACAAAGTCTCAAATACGAATATATTGGAACTATTGGAAGGCATCAAATGAATCTGTTTTTTCGCACAGACTTTTATATATGCGGTTGTTAATTTACTTGAAAGAAAAAAAAAGTGAGAGAATTAAAATTGTATACTGAAAAGGCATTTACGAGTCTTAGGGGAGATGGAAAAGTTCTATATTACCAAGTTTATATTCTGACATATGACATGTATCTTATGAAAATTTTAAAAAATGCTAAAATCAAAATTATCTGTGTGAATTTTATTGTAGGTTTATCAATATTTGATATTAAATATTAATTATACAATGCTATTGTATTTAGTTTTACTAATTATACTAATTACGATGTACATATTAGTAAGAAATTGCAAAACAAACTTAATAAAATACATTTTAGAATATTTAAAATGTATATATTATTATTATACATCATGACTTTTTATGCATTTATGCAATTATGCAAAAATAGGAGATATCAAAATGCATACAATAAAATATGTAAAGCCATATAAAATATTCAAAGTAAAGTATTTATTTATTATAATATAGATAAGTTACAGATTCGTTATAAAATCTAATTAGGTTCTATTTCTGCAGATATGTTCATAAAGATTTTAAAATGCATAAAAATCGGCAGTTGAATTATTATATTTAGGAAAATTTTTTCTACACTTGAAAGAGTATTGATGTTTTCATTAATACAATGAATGAGATTATGTTATAACTGTAAATGAATTATTCTGAATAAAATTCTGATAAAATTAATGAAGTATAGTATTAATTGTTACCTTATTTAGTGTGAATAAATGCTGACGATTTACTGTAATGTTTTATGTTAATTTTGAATAAAATAAAATAAATTCAATTGTTCAATTAAAAAATTACAAATCGCTTTTTATGAGAAAATCAGAATGATAAAATAACAAACTAATAGAAATTGTACTGATATTATAATACCACGAAAAATATTATGCAAAATATAATATTCCGCGTAATTCATTTTTCCGTCTCCCTGCTTTCCTTTTCTCCCCCTGTTCACAACCAGAATGTAGATTTATGCAAATCCATGTATTTGAGAATGTAATTTGCAAAATAAGACTCCGATAAGGAAGTCTTTCATCTGACAAGTGTCATAGAAAGCACTATACTTTCAACGTTTTATATATTTCTTCGTATTATGTGCATTCTGCGTTTGCACTTTATACAGATACATAAAAATCCGCACTTGTTACTAAAATATAATTCACTGTGGAGACACAATCGTTTCATGTCCTCTCTGCGCTTTCTTACTTAAAATAGTAAAAAACAGCAGCAGCGAGGAATTTATTAACGAGACGCTGCCAAAATGACCAAATCTGCTCAACACCAACAAACAAAGTAATTAGCAAGCCGGAGAGGGAAAAAGGGAGGGATAATTTTTCCAACGAACCTCGAAGCCACACCGAATATTTCTTTCCCGTGGCGTGAATTCACATTTTTCTCTCACGGCTTTTCTCATTATCCTTGTGCACTCTGCTTTCGCTCGCCAAAACCGGGAGAACCCTTGGCGAGAAAATCTATCTTCCTGTATCTCATTAAGACAAGTCGCTGCCACGCACGAAGTCGCATCTCCCTCTTCCATCGTTGAGAGTGGTGTGTCCTCCTTTCGCAATTTTCCTGCCTATCGACTTCAATGCCACGGACTTTCGGCGATAAATTCACCGACAAGTTGAAACTCGCCCTCGGTTTCCGGTTAGTGCGGCGTTCCAGACCGTTTTTTTTTCCTCTCTCCCTCTTCCTCTCCCTCCCCCTCTCTCTCTGTGTGTGTGTGTGTGTGTGTGTGTGTGTGTGTGTGTATGTGCCGACTCACTGTTTCCTTCGTTCTTTGTAAACCCCGACAACGTTTAGCGCGAAAGGGTTTTTGTGTTCGTCCGGCTACAACGTTTGCTCGTTGCGTTCTATTAATAGAGGCGGTAATTACCGCGGCGAACGCCGATGACACAGTATCGACAGGCGGCATTGTTACGAACTGTATTTATTATGCAATTAAACCGCAAACTAGATTTATAAGTGCAACGTGCCACGATAATGTAACGGGAGTTATTAGCCGCGCGTTTGTAATTACGATTATTGAATAATTGTGTCATTCGATTTGCGAAGTGGATTGCGAGGGAAGAGTTGATTCACGCGAGGGAAAATATTTCTTTGGGGGGAAATTTATTCACAGTGATTTGTATAAAGAAAGAGGAGTACATCGAATTTTGATTAACACATCGAATAGACATTAACAATTTCTACAGTATAATTATTGTTCCAAATGTTCGTTTTAATACAATGTAATATTTATAAGCTTTATCCGTGTTTTATTCGTATCTCGTACTAAACAGTATGTAATCATAATCATTTTTGTACGTTATCAATGATTTGTACTAGAAAAATGAAAATGAAAGTGAGATGGAAAAGTTCATGATGCAATAAAGAATATAAAATTTTTTTGAAAAATTATTAGCTGATCACTCTAGTAGTCTAGTGTTAATAAACATATCTATCCGAAATAACATAATTTGTAATTTATACATGATTATAACAGGTTCACAGATTCCTATAGAAAAATTCAGAAATTTATAGATATTAAAAAAAAAAAAAAAATAGTACTACTGATTATACTTACTACTTTATTTAAAAAATAATTAAATCATATATTCTGATTAACAGATGATGATATATACAATACAAAAGAAAAAGTCATTAAAAGTAAGTAATTATAGTTAAAGATTAGATTTTTCTATAAGCGCTCTTATAAAATTTACTTACAAATTTATAAATATCAGTAAACAAAACAATAAATAAAATTAAATATTAAATTACAATTTTATTTTCAAAATCATCGAATTTCGAAATATTTTTAATTAAATACATTTTTTTTTATTTTCTAAACATATTTATGCTAAATTTCTGATTCCATAATTGAATTAATTCTGAATTAATTGCATAATTGAAATTATGAAGATGATTGTTAAGAATAAGAATTATACTCGTGTGAATTTTTCTTTTATAACATACTGTTCTATAAAATAATTTTTCAAAATTTTCTCATTAAAAGCTCACAATTTTACTACAATTTCAATAAAGTTGTTATAATTGTGTAAAATTATCCTGCAAAAATAAGATTTGCATTTATATAATATATATTTTTTACCGAAAATAATACTACTGCAATAATTTCTTAAATTTTTTAATTCTCCACGCTTACTCCACTGCCTTAATATTCACAGTTAGTGCAATTATAACATCATTTTTTGGAATCCAAACGTAAAAATCATTTGTTGATTCAAATATGCATAGTAAGAAAGTGGGAAACGAGGTCAGAAATCGAAACTACTAGCTGTTATTTCACGATTTGCAATTTTGTTTAATCTCTTGACCCCGATACTCGTTTCTCATATTCCGAGCGTTCACTTCTCGGTCCAGGTTGGTAACGTCACGCGCAGAAATATATTTTCGCTTCGCCTCGAAACGAGTTAACGAATCGGGAAAATAGAACTGGACGAATAGTGTAACACGTTTTCGCTTGGATTTAAGCGATTTCGGCGTTAATCGCTTGGATATTTTCACCAAACGTGTTTTAAAATTTTCAGAAAGTTATGTATCTCATGGATACAGACAATGAATGTTTATGCCATTTTATACTTTTACGAAGATAATTTGAAAAATCAGATTTTGACCGAATATTATTTTACCTGTCACATATTGCAAGAATTACTATACTTTCAATAAATTATTTTATGCACCATCAAATTTTATATAAATGCATAAAAATCTGCAATCTATTCATGCTCATAAAGTGCTTCAAGATTATTCATGAAATTAATCCAAAATCCTTTTTTCAATTTAAAGTCCAATGTTACAATTAATTATTTTATCTTCGTTTATTTAGAAATTTTAGCAGAAAGAAAAATTGATGTACGTTTAAATCGGATGAATAAAAATATGCTTTCAACAAAAAATTGAAGGTCAGTTTTGATATATTAAATAATAAAAATTTTTTTAAAGAAGTGCAAATAGTTTTGTATTTTATCATTTTAATTTGAAATTAAAAGAGAGAGAGGAGAGAGAGAGAGAGCGCGCACGCGAAAAATAAAAATGTATTACTAGATTGCGGATTTTTATGCATTTATAACAAATTTGAAAAATCCACAATCTCGTTATCAACAATAATCCTTCGACATAACATTTTTTACAGTTTAAGAATTATTTAAAAGTAAGCACGTAAAAAGTATGTCTCACTAAGAAAATTAAAATATCTTGTGAATTCTTTAGTTTTTGAACATCCAACTCGAATTCTTTCATACTCGAATGATCCATGCCGTAATAAAAAGAAAACACAGTTAAATTTTTGAAAGAAGCATAACTGCACTGTGCTTATAAAAATGAATACGAATTACGTAAAGTCATCCAAATTTTTATCTCTGAAATTCTTTTTAATATTTTTAATGGTTATATTAATATTTAGTTCTGTTTTGCCGAATATTTAGTTCTGTTTTACCGCGTGAAACTGATATATAAATAATGGCCAATATTATTCGAGTGTATCAGATTAATATAACAATATCATCATTTACCGATTTAAAGTTTCAGCGTACAATCAAAATGCATATTTGGCTTATGATTTCATTAAATAAAGGAATGACATTCTCACCGAAACGAGAGAGGAAGCGATGAATAAACGTGGTGATAAATTCTCCGGCAAAAAGAGCGAAAAGTTTGAGAAGAAGCAGAGAGGGAGGCGAGAAGTGGGTGAAAAGAAAACGAGAAGATAGGTTATCGACAACTCGTCACACTCGAGGACCAGGGGAAGAACGATGATAAAACAAATGACGAAGCTCCGTAGCTTCGTGGGGCGAAATATCGTTTCAACAGCCAACGAGAGGCTGTTCAATATTTCGAGAAATTGTGACAACGAGAAGCAAGAATTTGGTAGACCGTCTTCACTTCCAAGTGCTATACAGGACGTATCAAAAAGAAAATAACTGTTTTTTATCGCAAATGCATAATATAGTTTTTTCCTTATATCTTGCTTATTTTTTAGGAAATTAATTTAATGTACGTTTAATGTAATGTATTAACAATATTATATACAAAAAATATCGATAAGAGTTTTTAGTTTGAAATAACTGTTGTTTGATTTAATGTGAGAAGATAAATTATTATAATGCGAACATCTGTCATTGACAAAAACAAATGCATAAAAATCTTTACAAAATAATTAATATCCTACGGGAACTATTTTTATTAATACTTATCTAATAATCTTTTATTACATTATGTATTATAAAACAGTTTCAAGTATTGTATTGTATTGTTAATTTAATAAGTCACTGACTTTCATCTTGACATATAAAATATTACAGAATCTAATAAAAATATTTATTTATTCGTAAATAAAAATTGTAAGTATATATCATATATTTTCAATTGAATTACTCTGTTGATATGATTATGAAAATAAAGATATTCAATCATATCAAGCTGCATCTCTTTATCCCATTAACTACCTATACAAATTTCGTGCTGATAACCACAAATTGTATAATAAGTTATTAGTTATATTATATTATACCCAACGCAAGTGACGTTGCGTTGTGGCAATAATTTTCAATCAATTTATATTAAAAAAAAAATTCTACATTTCTAATATCGAGACTATAAATGAAAATTTCAAGGATTGAAATTTAATACCTTTTCATCATGTGTTCACTCGAATTTTACATTTTCATCAAATTTCAAGAAATTATAAAATATACGTATTTTGTATTATGTTACGACAAATTATTGATCTTCAATGCCTTAATATACACGTAAATATTTTCCTTAAAATCGTACTCACATTGTTCTTTTCATTACTCATAAAATAAATCAAAGCTATAAACAATGAATCTTTCACATTGTCGATGACGACAATTGTTGATAACGAATTTACAACGTTCTGTGAAACATCCTGTACGTTACGATTCGCTTTTTACAAGTCGCTTGTCAAAGTGTGACAGAATGTGTGACAGCAGGATTGCATTTCGCAGAGCATCTCATGGAAAACAGGAAAACAAGAAAGAAATACTCTGTCGGCGAACACAGGATATACATACGACGCTCCGTGACGTTAACCAAAGCGCATGAACGCTCTCTCCCCTTTCGCCATGAGAGCCGAGAGTTATCTCCTTTTCTCCCTCTTTTTCGTTTTTATGCTTTCTATAAATGTTCTACGTAAAACACAGTACAATTCTCTACGCCAACGTTTATTTTTATTTTAAGATTGACAAAAATCTGTTGGTAAATTTGCGAAAATTTCATCATTACGAAATTTAACAATGTCTCAATGATAATGAACTTTTAATGTTGAATTGAAAAGTCAGTATTTGCAAAATTACATGGAATGAATTGAGCATTAGATCAATTTTTATCTTTTATTATTTTTTTTAGAAAATACGCAAGGAATTATTTTTTATTGACACAGTAAGAAAAAAAAAATTTAATAGCGTATGGATTTTAATGTATAAGAGATCTGAAATCTCGCTATTGGTTTACGAAACTTAATTTATCACGGAACGTATTTAATATTTTCTTAATATTGCTTTTCAAAAAATAGGCAAAAAATGACTTTTTACTAATGCTTATTAACCTAAGAAGAAAAATTCAAAAGCATAAGAAATTTTTGCGCTCGAGAAACCTGAAATCTCGTTATTTATTGCGAAAGTTATGTGAAACAAGCATTTCAAAAGATTCGTAACAAATATGATCTAAAATTTTGTTATATAACTCTTCTTTATACCCGTCAGTGTGTCGTGACAAATTTTCCTTAGAAGACCTCCATGTACTGAATGTCAAAGGTGAATATAAATATTACTCTAGCTCTGTAATTATACGTTCTATTTATCTAATTGTCCACCTGCTCATATTTTACTCTAATAAAGTTAATAGAACGTTCTCAAGATCTGATTAAATATATACCTACTATTTCACTTTTAATTAATACATGTGTTAGCGCGCGTGAGTAGCGTGACGAGATCTTAGTTCATGTGCGGATTTTATGTTTTAATCACACGCTGAGGTATGGATGGGGCTATGTCCTCGTTAGTAGCTTTAGTGTCGCAAAGATCAACCTAATTGCTCGGAACTTAAACCGATTCTAAAATCCTGGGTCGAGGAACACACAGAGGTAACCTTGGTCCCCCTTCCTTTGGGGTGTCGCGAGCGCAAAGTGGGAACAAAGGCGAAGGCCGTGGAGTCTCGCACGCGTTTGGGAGAGTTGTCCTCACGCCACGAATGTGCTAAGGCGAGTTATCTTCACGGCGCAACTCGTGTTCGGGGGGGTTGGCTTTACGCCACAACCCCGGTCGAGGGGCCCGATTCCGGCAAACTCTCGCGAACATACCGCCCATCTTGAACGCCTGGCGTTCGAAACTAAATGTCCTTAAGTTTTGACGGTTCTCCTCCTTCTTCCACTGGTAGAATGCACTCTCCGGCCGCCGGACGCTTTACCAATCCGTCGGCTGCTCCGATGGACAGGGCCCGGGTGATGCCATCCTTTCTTAGATGTAAAGCCGTGATCCGACCGAATGTCCAGCGCAATGGTGGTAAGTTCTCATCCTTCAGTACCATCATGGTGCCTATGCCGAAGTGCTCCGAAATAGTAGATCTCCATTTGTGACGCTGCGATGACTGATGGAGATAGGGCCGGTCTGCCACCGCTTCCAGAAATGCAGCTGCAAGGCTTGAAGCAATTGAAAGTGACTCAAGTAATTAGTTCTGACGTCAGTGGCGTCAGAAAATGGGAGAGAGATGAGCAGGAATCCGATCAGGGAATGCCTACGAGCGAAAGGATTCAACTTGGAAGGATAGGCTGAGGTGCCGTGGCCGAGAATTCATGCACAATTCAACCCGCGTCAGGAGAGTATAGAATGCGTCAAACATTAATCGCGTTTCTCCGCGCACCCATAGCAAGTGTTGCATCGCGAATCTGATGGAGTGTTCCCATAATCCTCCGAAGTGAGGGGCTTGAGGGGAAATAAAGAATTGACAACTTCTATGACCGCGTGCTTGGATACCATTTGATGGTTTGCCTTGCGAAATGTTATTTTCTCCGCGCACCGACAGAGCTAGTGCCGTTATCGTCGTTGCAAGCGTCGGTTTCGTCGTTGTCCTTGTAAAATACGTAGGAGAGATTCTTGACCGGGAGCGCAGCAACGTCGTCAATAGTGTTGACGTTAGTCTCCGGACCTAAGTCAGAATAATCATAATCAACATTGCCGTTCTCGCGCTTGCCGTTGCTGGATACCGCCAGCGTCATCGCGTTCGCGCGCTTCCTGAGAGATCATCGTTCATTTGATGATGTTCGAGTTGATCGCGTTGTGCGCGTCGTCGATGTCCGGGAGGAGCGATTCGCCCTTTGAGTTCATATTCTCACGAATTACCACGTGCACGTTTTCAGGTACGTTATCTTAGATCAAGACCCGGTCAGTGGGTCGAGGTTGCGGAACGAGTTGTTGTAAAGGCTGCTCCGATTCTCGCCGTGGTCTAAGGTCTTGAGGTCGCGCGGCGCGTCCGGCACCGTGGTCAGCTCGTTCCCGCTCAGATCCAGCTCCTTCAGGTTGAAGGTCGCGAAACGCGAGCGGGTAGACGCTCGCGATCGCATTCCCCGAGAGCGTCAACCGATTCAGCACGAACAGCCCGTTGAACAGTTGCGCTCCCAGCTTGTGAAGCCGGTTTTCCGACGGCTCGAACGTGTACAGGTTGTAGAGCGGCAGGAACGCGTTGCTCTTGATTTGATCGATTGTTCCGAGGGTCGAGGATCTGCAGGAAGAACACGTCCCTGAACGTACGCACGTCGATGCACGTGAGTGCGCTGTACGATAGATCGAGGGTGATCAGCCGGATCAGGCCGAGGAACGTCGTCTCATCAACGTGGTCGATGCCCAGTCGATTCCCGGCCAAATTCAGCAACAGCAGCTGGTCCAGCCGGGTGAATATACTCTTGTGCAGATCGCGGAATCCGCTGTACGTTAGGTGTATTTCTCGCAGCTCCCTCATACTCGTGAACAGTCCCTCCGGCGACGAGTCTAACGAATTGTAGCTGGCGTTGAACATACACAGCGCGGTCAGCTCTCGGAGCGCGTCACCGGCTGTTTACACGATCGAGTTTCGCTGCGGGTGCAGCTCCTGTAGCTAACGAAGCCCTAGCGACGGCCTGTTTTCCCACAAACGCGTAATTTCGACGCGCGACAGATCTAGTTAGATCTTCGAATGTCGGCGCGACACGTTGGCGTTATTATCATCGCGGTTACAGTGGTGCTCGTTGTCATCGTAGAGCACCTCTTTTCGCGTTATGTATTGCAAACATTGGATCGCATTGTTTACGGAACATGTACTCCCGACAGTTCGTAAGCGGTTTAATCGACATCGCGATGCGCTAGTCGATTACGTGCCAATTTATGTGTCGGACTTCCTTTAAAATGGTCGGCGACTTTGCGGTAGTGACTTTGGTGAGCCGCGGGCGGTGTGGCGAGCGACGAGGAAGTTAGATCACCGGCAGTGTGGTCGTCTCGTTAGGTACTAGACGGTCTTCGCGCTACGCCGTTCTCCAGTATTGAGGGTGCCGCCAACGAAAGCGGTGTGATCGATCTGGACGCATTTTGTTGATCGTCACCGTCATCGAGGCTCTCCGGATCCCTAGTGCGACCACCACGGAGGAAGGCTGTTGTATCGATGGACGTGACGGTGTCGTGGATGCCGTGTGTTACCTCAACGCTGGCCTTCGCAGTCTCGTCCTCGATCTCGACTTCCTCCTCCTTTTTTTCGACATTTCGGCTAGTCTTGTGAGCGTCGTTGTTAATCAGTAGCTCGCCGTTATTCAGATTAGTGGGTAGGTTGAGTTCAACACCGATCAAACCAGCCACCGAGCGTGGGCGACAAGAGGTTATGCTTAGCTGGTGAAACCTCGTCGGTTCAATTCAAATGGATAGCACCGCGTCGCTGTCGCCGATGATGCCGGTTGTTCAGCTCGCTGTCTTCATCATCGTCATCGTCGTCCTCGTAGCGACCGCGTAATAATTCCTAGGCGGCCTCGAAACTGGTGCCGGTTGGTAGGAACCTCTTGAGAGTATGAGCAGGTACGCTCTTTACCGCTGATATTAAGTAATGAGAGCGATCAAGGTTGCTTAAGGACTTGTTCTGAGTTATCAGAGACTCAAAGTTGTCGCGAAAGTGGCCCCATTCCCCTTGGTAATCGTGAAATTGGGGTTAATCGTGAAAAGGCGTTTCGGAGGTGGCTAATGACGCGAATGTGAATTGTAGGTAACGCGTGCTGCTCGAAGGTGTTGAAGCTTGCAAGATCTCTATTCGGTGTCGAATCGCGCCTATCAAACGATAGTACATGTGTTCGAACTCATGCCTGTACAGTTTATGAGCTTCTACGTCAGCGGAACTCTCAACAGCGGCAATTATGCGTTTCATGAATCGCTTCGTATTGTGGCAGCAGGGCACAGTTATGGTTAAGTCGCTCCTGAAGGGAGTAGATCGGTAGATTCGAATTCTCCTCGCGTGTCATAGAAGGTTTTTAATCACGTTAAAGCTGCTTTGACGCACTCTTCTATTAGTTGTTGGAGATCGGAACTACCGGTCCGTTCCATTCTTCCTCTACCGTGCAAGTCAAAGTATGAATGAAAACTCGACTCACCGTAGGAAGGTAGCAATGGGTAACGAGAACGCTTGGCCGTGTACTCTGTGGTTTGTGACCAGCGGAGAATTCGAATGCTACGTAACCCGTGGTCTGCTTCTGTGGCACTGATCACTAATCGGGTGTATTACGTAGCATCCGAACTGATTCGCGGATCCGGTTCGAAGGACTAATGTTCGCGCGCGTGAGTAACGTGGCGAGATCTTGGTCCGCCGGTAACGGCTGCTACGGAACCCGATGACTGCTTCTGTAGCACTGATCACTAATCGGGTGCACTTTGTAGGATCCCAGTCGATTCGCACAATTCGGCTCGAAGACTAATATTAGCGCGCGTGAGTAGCGTGACGAGATCTTAGTTGATGTGTGGACTGTATGTTTTAATCGCACGCTGAGATATGGATGGGGCTATGTCCTCGTTAGTAGCTTTAGTGTCACAAAGATCAACCTAATTGCTCGGAACTTAAACCGATTCTAAAATCCTGGATCGAGGAACGCACAGAGGTAACCTCGGTTCTCCTTCCTTTGGGGTGCCGCGAGTGCAAGGTGGGAACAAAACCGAAGGGAACAAAGTCTCGCCCGTAGAATCTCGCACGCGTTCGGGAAAATTGTCCTTACGCCACGAATGTGCTAAGGCGAGTTGGTTTCACGCCACGAGTGTGCTCGGAAGAGTTGTCTTCACGGCGCAACCCGTGTTCGGGAGAGTTGGTTCTACTCCACAACCCAGTGTTCGGGGGAGGGGAGGGGAGTTGGTTTACACCACAACCCCGGTCGAGGGGCCCGGTTCCGGGGCAAACCGAAACTCTCGTGAACGACATGCAATCAACACATACTGGTTTTAAACTAATCTACATATATATTATTATAATTCATAATTTTTTGATGCATATTTAACGTATATTTTATGCTTTAATGTATATTTAATATCCATTTAATATAATGTAATTTATGTATATCAAAAACATTTGCATTAGAAACATCACAAATGTTACATCATCATACCTTATAATTTAAATGAATTTTTATGCATATAGAAATGCATAGAGTGCATATGCAAAAATATACAAATTAATCTAACAAACTAATCTAGAGCATTCATTATAATAGACAAACCAAAAATAAAATTTAAAAAGATGTATAAAAATCCTTAGTTCTATTATATTATTTAATTGCGTACATTTCATCCTAATAAGAATAACCAAAATCTCCCACAAAACCCAATTAAATGCCTCTATCGTTATGCTGTTTTCACTGGCGGTTGTTTTTTCCGTAAACAGGAAACATTTCAATCAGCCTAAGGATTACTTTTCTGATTTGAAGGCAGCGAGGGATGAAAAAAAAAAGAAGGATCGTATCTTTTTGTCTGCAACGTAGCTAGGTAGGACTATAAATGGGACTCTATATCTTGATACAAGTCGTCGGGCTTGTATCAGCAACTGAATGGAATAGGGCATAAGTTATAGTCGCAACATTGGTAAAAGATATTTATCGAGGATAATAAAAATATTTTCCGTATCTAAAAGATCTCGATAAAGAATACTCGCAACTTTTCTGACAGTGGGGAATCTATTTTTCATCCTTTTTCTATGGCGCTTTCCTTTTGTATTCTCCGTCCTGCTTTACGCGGAAAACGTCACCGCGGCACAAATATATTCTGTTGCACTTTGATAAGTGACTGTCGCTAAATTTCAGGGTGCTACGTTTTTCAGTTCGAAGAGATTTGCACTCGATACTTGACTATGGTAAATTTTCCATTTGTATTATTAATTACCACGTGTTAAGTGGGCCAAGTTACACAGAAACTTGTTAAAGTGACGGAAAGTTAGTTAACGCAGTTCCATAATTTTGTAATTTTTATTTTGCAAATATTTATCAACCCGTAAGTATTACATTATACGATTGTTAAAACGACCAAGCTTAGACTTACATTCTAGACTTGTCTACTCAATATTACAGTATAGGTGCTTACTCAATATTAGATGAAAATATTATAAAATATACTCGTTTTGAAAGAAAGTTTCTTTCTTCTTTTAAATTGAAATCTTTAAACTACTAGTAGATTTACATACTTCACAACTTGATCTAAATTACTCTAGAAAATTTTACCTTATTTCGAAAATTTCAGACATCTTATTTTTTATAACATAACGAAATGATATGGTATATTTGTAATATTTTAACGTTAATTCATGAACAAATTAAGTAAAAATAATTGTTGCAAGTAAAATTTTTCATCTTCATCGGTTTTTATGACATTCTGTTGTTGTTGTTTTTTTTTTATTAATAAAAATACATCACGATCAATGTAGATGAACTTAAATTTTGCAGAAAAATTTTTAATTTTTTAATTGCAAACAGGATTCAACTGCAACATATGCTTTTGTTGAAAAATGATAACGGAGTTCTTTCTGGTAACGTGAATGTTTGGAATCGACGAAATAAATTTTGTTGAAGAAATATAATTGATTAGATTACTTTATTTCCTAACAAATGAAAAATAATATACATAAATAGAATAGAACGACTTAAATACTTTGTTTTTATTATTCTTTTTCCATTACTACTGCAGATAAAATTTATTTAAACTTTTAGGTTTTTTGTGACAATTTTAGTTTTTCAAAAATTTGGTAATTCATAGTTGTTGTATATTTATAATCATAAATATTTTCATTTAATATTTCACAAAAAGATGTGTATCACAATGTTACATCAAATAAAAATTGTATATAAAATTCAATAACTCTATAATTTTCCCTATGACGTTCCAATATGAAGCTATGAACTCAGGATTTCGTTCAATTTCTTTTATTGTTGATACGTCAAACTTTTATACTAAAATTTAATTTAGAAGTATAGTCATTATAAGTTTCAAACAACTTTTGGAAGCAAGTTTTTGAGTATGAATTGGCTAAAATGAAGCGACAAATGCAATTCGTATCGTGAAATTTCATCAAAAATTTTTTGCCATGGCTCCCAAATAAAATTATCTGATTTTTACAAGCTTTAGTAATGATTATAAAATTTAGCTTTACAATTAATCAAAAGCAATTAAGAACTATTAAGTTTCTCTTCGTATTTTCTGTTTTTCTTAGAAGATTTTACTAAATTTCCAAGATACATTAGTTTAATCATTAAGTTATCATTTAACAATTTTTAATTTTTTTCTCTAAAATATAATCCTAAAATATAAGCCATGAAACAGACAGATTTTGATAAGATGTATTATACTTAACTAAATAGATAACAGATGCGCTATTTGACAATTCACGTAATTAGCTCAAGGCTCACTGTATGTTGCAAGTAAACTATGCGAAATTATCATATGTAACACATAACTACCAACACAATTACGTTATTGTAATTAAATCTATGCAATATGTATTGTACGTGCAATCAATATGTGTGTCAATATGTATTAGGTGCAATAGTATCTATCTAGTACATATACACTACCTGTATTTTTAGTACTATTATTCCACTTAAATAGAAGGAAAATTGTTTAAGTAACAATAATTTGTACTACGATCATATTTTTCTTACGACTGAAATATCAAAACGGACAACGATATTACGAAACTGAATACTTTGACATTACTTTGTGGTTTTATTACTTTGAAATATAATTAATTTTATGTAAATTTGGAACAAACAGATACGAAAGCAAATTTTTAGTGCAATAAATTATTTATTATGTATGAAATTACATTGTGAAAGTGTATTCTATATACATTCTCATAATTATTTTAATTATTATACAGTTATTAGTAATATAACTAATATTATAATATATTAGTAATAATAAAATTTTTCGATAGAAGATTTTCGAAATGCATTATTGACAACTAATTAATCGTTCTAATTCATAAATCGATCTGATTCTTTCGAAAATCTATGCAATGAATAAATCGATAGCTGTAAATATACAAAATATTTTATACAAATAATCAAAGGGGTTTTGAAATCCCGAGAAACTAAAATTACGAGAATACCGTGTCCCGCCGAAGAGGCGAACACCGTGAAAGCCACGACAAAAGAATCAAGCGACTCCTGCTCGAACGGATCGGAGGAAGAGACAAATTTTTCGAATATCCACTGGCTGCTCCATGCCTTCCCCATGTTCGTTCCCAGGGCGAAATTCCCTGGCGAGCAG
Source organism: Melipona beecheii (assembly GCA_032399605.1). Taxonomy (NCBI): domain Eukaryota; kingdom Metazoa; phylum Arthropoda; class Insecta; order Hymenoptera; family Apidae; genus Melipona; species Melipona beecheii. The sequence continues at coordinate 1,848,504 of JAUCMO010000082.1, read as the reverse complement.
CGAGTCCGTAGCGGCGCGTAAAGATTCGCCCTATCCGTTGCACCTTCGACAAAGCGTTTGACGAATTTCACCGAGATTGAAACGCGAGCTTTATTCCTTCGCCGATTCATCGATGCGCCGTTTGGTTTATCGGAAGTAGAAGTAGCGGAAGGTATCAAAGCCGTCGCGATGGAGGATAGAGAGCTTGACGTTTCACAGGGAGAGAGACGTTTCACTCTCTCGTGCCATCGAGAAACGCCATTGAAGCCGATGCTCTCTCTGTTCAATCCCGGGCCCGGTTTTATTCCGTTTGGCGGGACGATCGATTGAAAATTAACCCTCGCTCGTAAGTTTCGCCGGCATTCGGCTCGAGCCATCGAGCCGGGCTTCGCTTGAATATCGGCTTTTAATCGCTCTCAAAGCGTCTGAAACTCGACGAGGCTGACGTTCGCGGTCAATCGAGTTGTACGCGAATCGAAGATTGATGGTGTTTAGCGGAATCTCGCGATAAATAACTTGCCTGGGGAAGGGAAGGGAGGAGGCGAGGAGTGGCGAGAAGAGGGGAGGGGGGAAGGGAAGGGCAATTTCGAAGATCGACGAGCACGGAAAGGGATGGAAAATCGACGACGCGACGCTTTCGCTCGTAAGAAATGTATCAAAGCGTCATCCAACGATAAGACCGTATCTCGGTATTATCGACGTGATTTTACAAATTTTCTATCGTGCTATCAATGTATATCAAGGACGTAGATACGCACAAAAGTAATCGATACTTCTTTGACATTTATATACGTACATCGTGTTTTTCGAAGAGGATGCTCTTGCAACAAGTTGAAAAGAAAGAACGATATATCTCAACATTCAAAATTTATCAACTTTACTGTATTTTAATTTGATTAATCGTGGATTAGTCAGAGATAAATAATAAGGCAGGAACAATTCTATCTATGAAAAATAAGTCAAACTAGGTACGATTTCAACACGATTTTTTCATAAACGAGCTGCGTTTTAAGTATGTTCAAATTCTATTTTTCTTGAGAATGAAACCGAAAACGTTTCTTCCATATTTATCAATGATTTTCGTAAGAAGAAAAATCTAACTCTCGTTTAATCAAATAATTTGATAATTCTTTTTCTAACTGAATTATTAACAAAAGAGTTTTGATAAAGAAGTTAGATATTTTCCTTTAAACGGGAGTGAAGGAATTTTTGCGTAGAATTAACGTCGTAAATATGAATATACCTATTCATCTGGCATGAAAACAAACGAAATCCAAGCAAATATTGCTCTGAAAGATCCATGATTTCGCGATCTACATAGTTTTTCTTTGCAATATGAACTTTAAAACAGCAAGCATAAATATTAATATTTTTTTATCGATGTTTTCGATGTATCAAAGAAGCATCGATGTTTCCGACTGGATATTAACGAGATATTAATACTTCTTTTTATACAAACTGTTTCCAAAGGGGATGATTCTACGTGAAAATATAGATGGAAGAATAAAATTTTATTACTTAAGGCTTCGTCCTTGACTTAAATCGAGTTTAATTAGCATCTTTTATGTTTTCTAATAAATCAATAAAAAAACGTCATCATCTTTGAGTAATAAATAAATAAATTTGTATTATTTTACTACTCTTGAGTATTTGAAATTTACAAATATTATATATATATATATATATGTATATAAACTTTGACGACTGACGATACATCATTTTGCCAAAATTTCACTCGATGCAAATTCGTTGACAGGCTGAAATCCTGCGTGTGCGTGTTAAAGTTTGTACGTTCGATTAACAGCGTTAATCTCCGGCGACAGAGACAATTATTCCGAAAAATAAAGGCGAGAAGGGAGAGAGAAAGCGGAAGTTTTCGTGAAAAGGGGGGGAGGAAAAAAGTTGAGCGAGCGTCAACGACGAGTCGCTAAATTTAAGAGCCTTGGCAAGATAGAAGACGCTTTGATAAAAAGTTGTCCGGCCGACAGGGAAGTTCGCCTCGTCGATAAAAGGAGACTGTATTAAAATAGTGTATAATTAAAACGAAGTTTCCCGGGGACGGTGCGATGCTTATCCGTGACTTAAATCGAATTTAAGCAGCTGGCTTGTCAAACTCAAAAAAAAAAATCGTCTGAATGGAATACCCGGAACCTCGTCCTCTTTTCAATCTACTTCCTGTGGAGTATCAAGACGATTTATAACTGAAAACCAAGTTTCTTTCTCATCTCGGGGAACGGTCTAGCGATTTGGATGGAATTTAAACCGATTTTCTATCGTCAAGCGATTCTGATGTGAAAAAAAGAAAAAAGAAAAAAACTCCATTTCCAATCTTTACTAGATGGGAGTCAATATTTGAAAGATACAAAAATATATTATACACATCGTTTGTTAGTCAAATAATTTTAAATAATAAAATACCTAATTCTTAATTTATGTGTTGTACTTTTCAATATATATTCTTATTAACAATAAAATTATCAAGGTGGTCAAAGTGACTGTAGTTTTTATTGGAAATTTTCTACTTCTAGAAATTTAAATGATCTTTTAAAAGACATATAAATATAAGCTTATTGTATTATAAAGTTTTTCTTTAATTTACTTTAATTTTTAATTCTATGTTTTGGTCAAAATAGCTGATTCTAATGTTAAATATACCGTACCACAGCTTGGAAATTAGTAAATAAAAGATTGTGCAAGTGCATTAGTGGTGTAGAATGTACTTTTTAAGAATAACAAATAAAATAAGATAAAATATTCGTTTCGTTTTTACTAAAATTAAGCATAAATAATTATATTATATTATTTTCTAAAACTGCAAGAAGTGTTAACAATATTTTATTCCTAGAAATTATGTATCTTCTGTGTCTTGTTCGATAATTTCAGTAATGTTGGCTGCTTTATATGAAAAAGCTACGAAAGTAATAATAAAGACACATGAAAACACAAATGAAAATGAGTTCGTGTTCTTGACGATAAAATTAAAACTCGAAATTAATAGTTAATATTAATAATGAAGCACAAGAAATGAAAGCCACTTGTCCCTTCAACACTGATCAATAATAAATCTAATACCGATAAATGATACTGTTGTATAACTTTTCGATTAGATTTGCTACATTAATATGTTCACTACTCTGTCTATTGTACGTTTTTCAATGCAGGTGAAGAATCAATTTTGAATTAGATTTCAGAACTATTGTGAAATAGAATTAACATGATTAAGCAAATCATATTTCTAAACATGTTCGTGTTTAGTTTATATTTTACAGTATCTTGTGATCGATAATAAAATTAAAGATTCAAAAGATATAGTATATTACAATATATTGAATAAATATATATATATATATATATCAAAAGATATATGCATGTTTGAAGATGAATGCATTCTTAATTTATTATGTTTCTTCATTCAATATTAAATATCTAGAGTTTGAGTAATTTGAGTAAACACTCAAAGGGTTACTATAATACATTTTATAATTATATTTAATAATACTACATTAATAATTACATATATAATACAATAATTGTATTAATTATATAATTATATAATATACATTATACAATAGTCGAATATTCGGTGTTTTATATGTAAAAGATACAGAATATCTTACGTGACACGGACGAGTTTTCCTGCATTTTTATAGTTATTCGAATACTTTCAAGTTTTTGATACAGTTCACAACGCTCAAAGTTTCAGCAGTTCGGAGAAGTTTAGTAAGTTCAGCCACCGAAATCCAAAACGCATCTGGCTCTAAAAACTGATCCAAAGCTGTCTAATTTCAAGATAATGAACGACTGTCATCGAACATACATGATCATAAACATAAATTTTTTTTCTTTTCACACTTCACACGCATTCCGCGCGAATTTTGTGCCAAAGTACGTAAATTTGAAATAAGAACATAGATTTATAATTTATAATTCAACTTTCGCGTATTTATTAAACGAACTGCAAGGATTTTCAATCTATGATTTATAATTTGAAATTCTTTACTTAATATAATCAATTTAATGATAATTTCATGATAATCTTAATCGATAAACAATCGAATAGAGACGAACAAATACAAAACAATATCCAAGCAAATTATTTGAGAAACGTTAAATTAAATAACACAATTAACCAAATGCGAATGTAATTTTGAAGAAATGAATATCTTCGACTATGTAAATATTAATAAATATTGAGAAAATTAGCGATATTAGAATGTTGCAAACATAAAGATTTGAACTGAAAACTCGCGCTGAAATCCAATTGTACAAATCGGGTAACTACTATTTGAACAATTTTTCAGTATAACCTGCCTGAAAGGTTACGTTTACTTATGGACGTATATGTATGAACGTATATTTTATACCGAAACAATTCATGTTCGTGCTTTATATTTCAAACGAGAAAACCACAATAACACAATTTGTTTTCTCATTGCGGTACAAGCAATTATGTATCTGAAATATAGCACATTTTCCTCGTTAAACACTTAACACGTTTCTTGTCTGACAATAAGTTTACGAATAATTACATTCATAAACGTATTACATACAAAATTATACAAAACAATTTTCATTCCTCGGAATGGCAATAAATTTTTATGAATAACATACTATAGAACCGTTTGAATACATTTATATGATAAGCACATTTGGTTTGTTTCCTTTTACTTACGATTTTGCATGTGTGCGCGTTTTGCGTTAATGCGATGTTAATTTAAACACAACTAGTCCAGAACAAAATCATTAAAACGCCAGTGTTATTCGAAAAGTGTAAATACAAAAATCTTCTTGGAAAAATAGTTTATAATTTACAAATTATAATTTTATGACGAAATCGCAATAAAAATTAATATTAAATGCGAAAAATAAGTGCATAAAAATATGCATGCAAAAAACATTCTTAGATTCTTCTGAAAAAAAAAAAAAAAAAAAAAAAAAAAATATAATAAAGGTATAAAAGTACAAAATCTTCGTTCGAAGTGCATCATTTTTTACCCCGTTTTGTCTGTCAATATTCTCACTGTACAGGCCATTTTTATGAATATCTACTAAATTCATTAATTCTACAAATAAATAAACAAATTTCGATAGTCACTTTGAATCACCAAATAATTTGAAAAGGGGAATCATTTTATTGCTTAACATGTCAATTTTTATTTACGCGATAAATATTTTCGTCAGACACAAGCTGTTTGGCAAAACCGGGGATTTGAATAAGGAGCCGGGTGTTTTCTCTCTGTTCTCGACACTCCCGCGAAAACGTTTCGTGAAAATGCAATCGTGTCACATCCCACTTTGTACGCGTCACAGTTTGACGGCTGTCACAAGATTCGGGAATATTATACGTTATATTTCTCGGCTGAGAACACCGATTCGTTGGAGTTCCATCGATTCGGCGTGGCGTTTCCATTAGAAAAATAATACGCGTTTTTTTAGACGTACTTGCACCAAATTACAACTATTTCGAGCTCTTCGATCGGTACGTACTTTTGTTATTGTCACACCTGCAGTACCACAGATGAGATATCTGGTATTGAATGCTATGAGTGCCAAAAGTTGGCCAAAAATTTATAAATATACTGCTCACAAAAATTAGGATAGATATTTCAAAATGAATATGAAGCTATAAAAAAAGAAGCATTTGATTTTTTTTTTATTAAACAAGAACATCGGAAAAGCAAACGACAATAAAAAAAATAATAAAAACAATCAAATGCTTCTTTTTTTATCGTTTCATATTCATTTTGAAATATCTACCCTAATTTTTGTAAGCAGTGTATATACATGGTATCCCAATATTGGTGGTGTAACCAATATTGGTGGTGCAACCAACTCCCAAGAAGGGAGTGATTTTGTGTGAAAATACAAGTCGAAAAGGAAAGATAAAGTTTGTTTCATTAAAGCCTCTGTTTTCAAAGTTGAGTCTTAAAAATCTTGATATGATATTAAGAAATTGTAAATCTAAATTTTTTTAAAAAGTTAATAAAAAGTATGTGATAACCCACTGTACAAATTGCGTTGCATTTTTTCCTTCCGCACAGTTTGCGGACTTGAAGAGTTTTATACAAAACGTGTTTTCCGAAACACGTTTCATATAAAATATTTTTACGTACACTTTTTTCTATCAATTTCATTTTCTGCCACTCTTTTCTCACTAGCAATGGGATCCGTTTTAACGGTAAAACTATCGACGATTAGAGTGTAAAATTTGTATTGATGCAATGAAAATGCAAAAAATGGAAAAAAGTTTTTACATACTAGACGATATGAATGAATCTTTATTTAAATATTTTATTGAAAAATAATTCGGATTTTTGGAGAGACATATATCGTTTTAAATCGATAGAATTTTGCTAAAACGCTTCGACTGAAAAATTACGAAAAAAGTTTTGGCTACTCTGATATTTCTTCCAGTGTTAATATGTATTTACAAATTCCCACAAATTGATTTGAATTCGAAAAATAAATACTTATCTGTATTTACTCATCTTTTATTTTTTTAAAAAGAAGAAAAATAAAAATCTATCTACACGTGCATACAAAAAACACTATATCGTGAACAAACAATAGTTTTGATGAAATTATTCACAATAATCTCTTTAAATTTATTTGATGAAAATTCGAGTTAACATTTAGATCTCTCAAAAATTTCGAATTTATTCCAAATCCATTTCCGAAGTATTGGTTTTCTCTTGAGATATATTTGTTTCAAACTTTTCAATCAGACTCTGAGAACTTATTTTTAGCGTGCTTAATCCCGTTTCTAGTTTTTACAATCTACCTGGAAAAAACAGGAAACAATAATCAAGAAAGTTTGAGGGAGGCCAATCGCAAAGTTATCAATTAAAATTTCTCCCAAAGGTATTTTCCTTTCTACTAAAACTCAACGTACTCTATGGAAAATATCGAAGTTAGCAAAACAAGCATTCCTAACGAACAACAATCGTTTTGTGTAATACTTTTCAATACCATTAACGAAGTTCCGCAGCGTACACGTACTTCTTATTCGTTGGCAACGCAAAATTAAATTACTGAATGATGCGAAAATTACGGAAACCAAAGTAACGCTAAAAACATTAAACTTGTACGATCCTCAAGAGTATATAACGCGAAAACAAGTTTGAACCTTGCCGTTAGCTCTTGGGACTTGCAACGCAATGAACTGAAGCTCAGGTCTTTGATCCAGTATTAAGAGAAAAGTAAATTTTCTAGGTCGGTACAACGACAATAGATGGATACTAATACCGGGACAAAATCAGATACGAAAGAGGTATGTAAGAATAAGCATTGTAAAAGAATATATACCTACGTCCTTTTGAAAATATTTATATTAATCTATTTCAATTTTACAATTAAAATTCCAAATCTATTGATTCTAAATCTATTGATTCTAAATAATTGGAAGTTCACAAATAACGAGACGTATAGCGAAAGGAATGATTTTATAAAAATTTCCAAGAACTCATAAAAAAATATTAAACATTGAAAGAAATAACAATAAGGCAGAATTTCTTGATACTCGGTACTTTTTTTTCTACAGACTTTTTTCGATATTATTGATAAGATTAACAAAAAAAAAAAATATATATATATATATATATTATGCAAATTTCAAATATTTAAAGAGAAATAAGGATATAGAGACTATTTATATTTATATTTATTAATTGAAGTTTCATAGATTCAGAAAAAGTAACAATATTTGTTATTTACGCATAATTATTCACTATGAAACATACATATGCAAACAAGTAGGCAAAACTCACAAATTCTATTGTAATAGTATACTATAATGTACTGTCGTAACTAGTATGAATAGATTAAAGAGTAGAAAAAGTATTATTATCATAATTATCATAATTAAAACAAGTTTTGTTTATTTTATTCATTATATATACAGTAATTGCATATAGATTTTTGTAAGATCAACAAGAACGACGTTTTTTACTTATTTAGGTAAATAAATGAATAGTCTATTAAATTTAAATAAATCTATGAAATGTTATTGATATTTTAGAGTATGGTGTAATTTTGACTAATAAATTAATTAAGGTCTACATAACGTTTGAAATTTTGTTTTTCTACTTTAAATATTATTACATTAAATATTATTTTTCGTATTATTTGAAAGCGCTTGCTCAAAATTTAAATCTTTTTGAAGCAAGAGTTTTTGTTTAGAACTCAAAGCATATTGAAGAATAGATTTACATATTTAACAACAAATTTTATACGTAATTCATATTGCACTGTACATTTTAACCTACAGTGACCCATATTAATATACACCAAATATTGAAACTATTATAATTTTGTAAAAAGAAATCGTGCAGTGGTGAACTTGAATTTATTTTGAAGCTTGAAGCCTCTGCATTCAACGTGTTTACTGTAAAATGTTTTTATGTAATACAAGTATTAATATTATATAATTAATGTAATATAATATATGTAAGTATTATATATACAGATTTGCCTTTCACCATCATTACATCTCTCAATAATATATAAACGGAAATATATATGCAAAATTTGACAATCAAGCGTGACAATAATAGACAATAATCTTCACAATGATTTTCAAAATCAAAGATAAATAATTAGATAAAAATAGATTTTCTTTATATCCAAAGAAATAGATTTATAGAATAGAATTTCCTAGAATATCCAAAGAAACGTCAAAGTATCTCGAATTTTTATTATTATTATATTTTCTTCATTGTAATATTATTGTAATTAAATATATATTAATATAATATAATCTTATTATTGTAATATTATTATCATTAGAATTATTAGAACGAAGAGAACAAATATACGGAACAAATATAACATAAATAACAATACTGTTTAAACAAAAAGAATACGCTGAGAAAAGCCGCGGAAACTTTAATGAAAATATATATTACATACACGCATAAATTTCTGCAAATTACTTTTTATCACCGCTACGCTGTCTGGACTTATGTACATTCAAAATAACGTGCACACAATCCATACAATTATTACAGCAGAAATTGTGTGATTCACACGTTCCGCGTAATCGTTGCAATCGTTGCAATACGACCGTTGCAAATGTTACGTGTTATTCAGAGCTTATTGGCATTGCAACTTGTGTAGCCACCTGTTTACACGTTTCTGCTTTATCGAATATATTTATTTATGTTTGAAAATGTAAACTCTACTTGGACGCGTAATCTGTCAAATTATATTATTCGCGAAGAGAATTTAATTACTCGTGACATCGTACCGTATGAACACCAGCGTACGTAAGCGATGTTATTTTCAACAAAATATGGCGTATAATAAAACTGACGATTGTTTTTGGAGTTTCCAAGCGGGTGCGAATAGAACGATAAATGATACCGGACCGGCACAAATGACTCGAAACGGAACATCGTTTACGAAGTTCATGAAATGTTCGTTGCGCAATTGAATTCAATCAACTGTATGATATTTCATGTACTCTCAACAAGTTGTACAAATTGTTGAGGAAAGTTTGCATTAGGAATCAACAAAGTAACACGCGGATCGATCGATTTGTTTGAATGCACGCGGGTTTTTATTCGTCGCTTTGCGAAATCATTCGTGCTCTGTAAAATGTAGCAAATCCAGTGAATTCGAAAGTTCCGAAGTAGAAAGTTTGGAAATTGCAGAGTTGAGAAGTTGTAGGTTTCAGTATGTAAAGTTCAAATTGCACAGGCTCGTGACACGCAAGTCTAAAAAATACAAAACTCACTTTTACTGTTACCGTGCCGTGTGAAGGAAACGCACAGCCGCGTTTTACGTAACACACGTGACGAATCACGTGTATAATGCAATGTGTGTAAAAACGACAAACAGAAACAAATTCTTAAATCTTATTTTACATAAATATTTATTTCAGGTGAATCGCGTTTATTTTACGTAAATCATGAGTAAAGTTTTCATCTGCAATTTTTCGTAATTCCAGGTAAATATTTAACATTTTCAGAGTGGTACAAGAAAATATTTTACGTCGTTATTTTAATGTTATGAATTCATAAATATTAAAAATAAAACGACAGATAAATAAATATTAAATATAAAATAATATACGAGATGAATATTATAATTAGCATTAATAGAGTTCATAAACATGATATTCGTGAATAGTCAACATTGATATTGAGTCTCAACAAAATCATCTCACATTGTTGTTTAAAAATTTGGGATCACTTTCGATATTCATGGTTTACGAAGGAATTTGAAATAAAAAAATTTACAGTTTCTTATTATTTATAGATTTTTTTTATATGGAAGAGATTATAGAATACCTCAGTTCAAATTTTGTTTAAAATTAATATTAACTCGCAATATTGCTATAGATATCAAGAATTTAATTATCCAATTATGTAAAATAAATATAAATTAATAATCATAGTTCAACCTCGTTGTTACGGGCATGTATTAATAATTGTAGGAAAAAGATGAATTTTCTCTGACATTCTACAATATGATGACATTCCAGGGATCAACGTTTGAAGAGGTAATTTTCGGCGAGTGACGGACGCGAACATAATGAATAAATACTTTAGAAATATTCACATTAAACTACTGTAAAGTCCATGTTCAAATTTAAAATATATCACAATAAAATATAAAATTTCAACTCAGTTTCATTCGCATTCTTGTTATATTCTATTCCGCAAGTTCAAAATTTTGGTACAAAATCAAATACAAAATTATTTACAAAATGTACCGGTATACCTAATTTTCTCTATTGCGACTTTCGATCAAGTCAATAACGAAAGCATATTCTACAGAATAGACACGTAACTTTTTCACGGACGAACATGGTAATTTTTACGAGTGACAGGTTTTGCAGATAGTCGCGAAATTGAATTCGACCACGAGGGCTTTGTTAATTCAGCGAAAATTGGAACGACGCTAAACACTGGAAACGTTTGACGATTTTAGAAACCGGGGAACAAGCGGAGCGTATTTTTATTTAAAAGGATTGACGAACGCTCGGATCCATCGACAGAGAAATTTAGGATAGAATTTGCAAGTGATTTGACGGTGCGCGCGCGCGAATCCCTGCCGTGACGATTCCTCTCTATCTCCTGCCCGCGCGTCTCCGTTTTCATGCTTTTGTGAAATGCAATTCCGTTCATATGAGACAGCCGTGCTTTGACATGCCGCAGACACTAGAATGAAAAAGTGTGAAATTTTTTAACAATGCTCTCACACCGTTTACTCGTGTCAACGAAACTTTATAATGCGCAATAGAGCAATGAAAATACTCTACGTCAACGTTGCATACGAGATAAAGTGATTGTACAATTTGAAAAAAAAAGAAGGAAAAAAGTAGTAGTTCTGTTTGTTCGATAAATACTAACTCGACGAGGACCGAACTATTCAATAATTTTAACGAGAACTGAACTGAATATCAGGAACGAAATATTCATAATTAGGTAATACAAGATTTTTTTTTTATACGTCATACTATTTTCCTTCACGAATCAATTTATAACTACTTACTGTTTGTAATCGTTCATCGTGATCAATAATAAAATATTTCAAAGCAACATTTCAAATTTTATATTTATAGAGACTAAATTCAATTACTATTCAAATTACTCGGTTATTCATATAGACGCGCTTAAAAAAAACGTATAATATGAAAAATTTGGAATGCATTGTTTCATTGATTTTTCAAAGATAAAATATAATATTGCATCGTATTGATTAGTTAAATAATTGCTGAAAGGATTTGAAAGATTCGTATGAATGGTGTGAATATAAAAATATTCGATTATAAACAATATCATTTAAACTGCTTGGAATGTGATTTATTATTTATTATTTAAGAATAATTATCCAGGACAAGAATCACTTATTACTCAATAAGAATAATCATGCAATATATTAAAAAATAATAGTCGCATGTATTTGCATACAATATTTATGTTTCTCCTCCTTCAAGAGAATTTCGTTCCAATGTATTAATTATCTATTCTATTCTATTATATCATATTAAATAAATTTTCAATATCGAGATGAGTAATATTTTTCAAAAATTAAATAAATGAACTGTATCTTCTAAATCGTAGTAAAGAAATGAATGTACTGCAAAACAAATTTCATTCATCAAATCAAGGAAAGAATGCAACAAAACAATAGAAATTAATTATAAATAAGTAAATATTTGTTTCTTTTATTAAGCAACCAGTTTATGACTTTGGTCTTTCAATAAATTTTATTACCGACGTAACGACATTATCGCAAAATAAAGAGAAATATTTTATCGAATGCGTTAATGTGAAATGAAGTGGAACAAAATTAAATCACAATGGCGTGTTTTTAACATCGAGGAAATACGTGCGTAAAACGAGGTTTTATTACGAACTTTTATAATTATTTACTGCGCGATAAAGATGAAAAAGTGATACGTACCAGATCATAAGTATGAAACGGACACGAATATTTAAAACAAATCAAAATTGCAATTAAAAATCTCCAAAAGAAAATCATTTGTATTAATTTCTCTCGATATACATAATAATATCGTATGGAGAGAAATTAAAAGCAAAAGAAGGATGTAAAACATGTTACTATTGTTACGGTATAATTTTCATAATAACGATAAGATCTTTTGTCACACGTTTTATGATTATTCAAGCACTCGCATAAAAATAATGAAACATTATCTGATTTTGGTAGAGGATTTACACAAAGGAACCATTAATTTTAAAAATAATAAAGAAGAAAATATTTGAGATCAATATTTTAAAAGATTCAGTATCTCAATATTTTCTTTTACTTAAATAATCGTACATAAGTTTTAACTTTTTATTATTTAAAATTTAATTTCTCTTTTTAATACATATATGCTATGTATATATGTATTATACAATTCAAAATCGTCTCTGATCCTCTTACGAATTGAACCAACATTAAAACTAATTTAAACTAATTTTAAAACAGCTTTAAGGATAATAACAATTCCACAAGAAATATTAGAATTACTCGTTGTCTTAAATCATACTGACAACTGGTTTAAAAATTCTAGCACTCAATTTACATTAAGTTCGCCGAATGTTCTTTTTATTTTTTCATCATTTTTTATTATGATTCTAAACAATGTTTCAAATTTATCTTAAATCTTCATTTTTCTTATCGTAATTGGAAATATAAAAATAATTCAACTATAAATGCTAAGTATATTCATTATTTCTTGTTAAAAGTGCACAGTAAACAATAAATACGGGATATTTACGACAATCAATTTTTCACGAATATGACTGTAATTGTGTAACACAAACAGAAAAAGGTGACTTTGTGTATAAAAAGTTGGAAATTTCGAATGAAACTTTTTCGTTTGAGACTTCATTTTTGAAAAAATAGCACAAGTTTTCAAACTCAATGTTTTCAAAAAAGTCACGCGAGAAAACCTTATTTTTTCACGTGGAACTATCTCATATTTGATTGCAAACATAAATAAAAATAGTTCAATTTCCAATTTATACTTTCACGAATAAATTGAAAGTAACTATAATTAAATACTTTTAAAATATGAGCAGTACTCGATAAGATTTAACTTCAATTAACATTTCAGTACATGCAATTGATTTTGATATTTGTAATCGTAAGTGCATAATCATATTTTTATTTATTACATATGTATATAGTATATTTATTTTTATTTGTATAGTACGTCTATTTTTATTTAAATAGGACCCACGAGTTCTTGTTTTGTAATAGGTTCATATATATATATACACACATATATTTTATGTAAAATTGGTACAGAACTATTCATTTGATGCAATACCATTAACTATATTAGAAAGCAAGTAATCCTATTATTGGTATATACGATAGAAATTGTAGGTAATTACTTAGTTTCAATTTATTACTGTTATCTATATAGAGCAATCAAGACTATAGTCATAAAAGTCCAAGTTTTCATGCAAATGAAATTGATAAATTGTAAGAAAAATTATATCGCAATTTAACGCGAAAACTACTATTAATAAAACTTGTCATGTATCAGAGAAATTGAAATGTAAGAAAAAACTTGTAATATAATAAAGAACGCAAGGTTTTACTTATAGTATAGTAAATAAATAAAGTTGTTATAAATTTATAAAATTTCTATGAAAAATTGGTCATTTTGAAATAACAATTTTTACTTAATATTGACAAAACAAACAGAAACTAGAGACATTATAAAAAAAGTCGGAAGAAAGATAAAGCAAATAGATGAATAAAAAATAATTGCGTATAAAATAATCATTGTTAGATAACAAATGCTTGTAGAAATCACATTTAAAAGCAACAGAGAGGTATTTGCATACACCGAGTATAAACGCTCGCAGATTCTTTCGTGCAAAACCAGCAAACTGACTAGCAACTGCAGCTGTTCTGAATATATCCAGACCTAAAAACGCCCCTCGTTATTCTATGTCGGCCCTAACAAGCACGCAACGAAACATTAAAATGTAAAAACTACGAGAAACGTAACCGTAATTCGTGAAATGGTATTCACCGCGGCAATCAAACCACCCCTATTTGAAAGCTTTCACAAGAAGAACAAATATAAACCTCCCCTTTGTTTTTCATTCGAATCTCTAATATACGTTTACTGTAACAAAAGTCGTTAGACTGTATTTCTGACAAAAGTTATTTCGGAATATTAATACGATTCAACTATGGAAAAGGCAATTAATTACAAAAACGTGTAGAGTTTGTAGTAGCTTTTTCATATTTACGAACAGCTGTGACTAAACTCACAATCAGTGTGAATATATTAGTCTATTAAGAATCAATGTTAACGCAACATTTAATTTGCAATATTTTTCAATTAGTTTATATTATAAAAGTTTTACCGCGAAAGAAAATTTCAAGGATTTGCTTGATATTTTTACATTAATATGTCTTCGATTTAAATTGTACATAAAAGAGTTTAACTTTTTAATATTATAATAAATTACTGCTTGGTCCTACTGCATTCTTTCGGCTGTTTTCGACGTGATTGTATTTTTCACATTTTAACACAAGTTAATTCAAAATAATATTATTGTAATTTTCACGAAAAAAAGGAATAAAAAACGATTCGAGTAAGAAATATAATTATAATTAAAATTTCTACTATTTGCTCCATACTGAATATTCCGTGTCTTCTCCGGAAGATTGCATGTTATTGTTAATTTAATAGTACGCAAAAACGCAATGACGACGAATGAAGATACACCATAAGAATACCATCTAACATAAAATAGATTGTTCCGAAATTTTGCATATATTTTGCTTTTGTATTTGCCACATTAGGCGTTTCTCCGTTATTTGCACAATATTTTCTACTTAATTACCCGTAAAACACACCTGCCAAAGTTTCACCGTTAAACTCCCGGACATTCTACATTTCCCAGCCGCATTACCCAGTTTCTCATTGCCACTTCAAATTCCTCAACGACGTTCCTTGCACACGCTGTTGCATCGTGCTTTGACGAATTTCGGGTAGAAAGAGGTAGGACGGCGAAGATGGAAGAAGGGTGAATGGAGGTCAGAAGAGAGATCGGGACGCGTTATACTTTTTAAGCGATGACAAGGCTCACCGCAGTCTTCGGGTCGGTCGGGCCGCCTTTTCGTGAGAGACAGCCCGTACACAAGCCGGAAAATCGGATTACGTGCAAACGCCAGCACCGGGTTAAACCCCTCACCGGAGGTTGAACCGGGGTGCATCGTCCGGTGAATCGACGCCGCTTCAAAGTAACGTCTATAACTAATTACAAGCGTTATCTATAGATCGTCTAAAAGACGCTGATTAAACGTAGATTCGCCGCTCGTTTCGCCAAGACGATTCGATTAGACAGCCGGCCTCCTCTGCCTCTCTTTTTTTTTTTTCGAGCTGCACGAAAGGACCTTACCCGCAATCTAAGGGTGAGAATATCTTTCAAAAGGAGCCGGCGTTTAAAGGAAAAGGCGTGACACGCGAGAAAAAGGTGTTGAGGCTCGCCTACAAATCGGGCGATTTACGTGAATGAAAAGCGGTTTCGTTTTCTCTTTTAGTCGATAATGGACGCAGGGGTTAATCCTATTAAATTATTGATACGGTTAATCCTATCAATTGCTGATACGATGGACTGGATTTTTATAGATCAGAATAATTCGAATAATTAATGAAAATCTGTGGTAAATAACGCTAATGCTCTTAAATATTCGAACGTTTGATGCATCTCGATCAAATGGTTGATATTTTGGTTATATTTTCAAACTTAGAGTAAAGAAGTGTTTCTCTATTATTTATCATCTTTTGCCTAAATTTACCAATCTAAAAAGTAAGATAATATCTTTCAAACGAGTCGATGTGACGCGTAATTTATATGGCTAGAAACACATATTTAAATCGCTATCAGATCGAAACACTGAACAGAGATTCGAGTTTTGCAACTATTTTTTATTCACCTTCAATCGCTACTGTTATATTAACACATTTATTATATTTTCATTCTTTCACAATTAAATTTTAATTTCTCATGTCAGAATGTGTCCGGTTACCGGTGTCAGTTATCATTGTGTTCATTATTATATTAATTATTATATTAATTAATATTATCTAACCACTATTTCCATCAACATTCACTGATCACATCCGTACACGTACGATCAGAGGTTAAAATTAGATTAAAGAATTCAAAAATATTTAATTACATTTCTGATTGTTGTTTATACATTGTTATTCTACGGATGACATATTAAACACATATACATACTTTTAAAATTCATTGATAATTATTACGTTCGGTTGACTGTAACAATGATATCTCTGCAATTTGCTAAAATTAATTATAATATTTCTGAGGTTTTCAATTTATTTATCTTAAAGTGAAACAACTTTTCTTCTGATAATCTTGTTCATTTACAATTATATAAGTTAGATAGTTTCCGAATAAAAATGTAGATATTCGAAAAACTTGTGACTTTGATAATTTAGTGAAATATTGGATTATCTCTGCAAGATAACGAAATAGACGAAACGGCAAAAGAATTTATTTGTCGAAGAGAAGAGGAGCGTTTTGAAATGCGTCTTAAAAAAATTTTCGCTTAAGCATATATTAATAATACCTTATTATTGTTCGATAAATGAATTCGGTAATATAATGTAAGCATTAATTACTTGGAGTTAAATATTTTACCTGTAAATGAATATCCGACGATCTGCTTGGTCGTTGGATGCTTTGATGCGTAGTGTTATCTGGCATAATCTGAAAAACAACAACAGAAAATTAATCGTGAGCAGCGTGATGTCGAGTTTTAAGAAAATATACTCAATATTTTTGTTTTCAGTACGAGTTTATAATTTCGCGATAAAAGAAGTACACGTGCTTTTCTAAAATGTAATCTCCGAGGCAATCTCCGAAAATATTATAAAATAATACTTTGATGCAACAAATTATCAGGTTGGCCGGCGGCAACATTGCAGAACGTATATACAATCACGCTATTGAAGTCGCTGATAATATGTCAAAATCGAATAATATTCGTTAAATAAAATAAGGTAAATATTATGTACATTTATGACATGACTGACAAATATTAGCATCCATCGATATAACAAAAATTGAACAATTGTCCTGCAACACGTGTAGAGTGTAAACAGTCCGACCAATTGAATCAATAACGTTGCAGTAATTACAGGAATAAAGAAGTCGGTAAATACGCTCGTATTAATGTTTATGATTACTTTCGTTTTTACGAGAAATGTGACGAATTCGAGTGAAACGTAATGCACGATGTATTTAAACTAAAGATACAAATTTGCGACAGAGGACGTTTTTTCGTATTTGTTACGCGGAAATCGAATAAAATATTCAGGCCTCCTAAATGATATTTGACTGCAGGCAATTTCCCCAAACAATATTTAGAGAGGGAGATAGTATCCTCCACTCTTCTGTGCACATCCGGCCAAGTGATGTTTAACTGTTGACTGCTGACTCTACACTGACTACTGGCTGTTTGTTTGTCCTACTTATGTACTCGAAGTTGTTTACGTTTTGACATTCCGTCTGGTTTATAGGATTTCAGGAAATTGCAAACTTTGGACTACTTTTTTCTTCTGCTCTTCTTTTCATTGAATATACACAGTCACTCGTGAAAACGTTCGAACAAAAAATTTTTAACGTTTAGAAAATTATCGATATAAAAGTTGTTGTTTCGTAAGAAGAAATCCTACAATGATCAAGTTTGAGCTTATTTTCAAGTTTGAAAGGTTTAGTTTCAAAAGGTATCATTTAGTTTATTCTGAGATATTTTTATAGTATGTATCGAGTTGAAAAGTGAAAATTTTCTTTATTACGTTTATATTTGTATTGTAATTATTTTGTTGTATTTATTCAGGTTAAAAGATAATTTTTTCTAGAATTTTCAAAAATTTGAAAACTTTGAACTTAAGTTATTCTGCTACATTGATAAAATTATTTTATTATCTAAATTATTACATGTTTTTAAAGTTATTATTTTTGCAAATTTCTTTATCAAAAGAATAAATAATATTTTAAATAAACAACGACCTTTGAAAATTTGACGTATGACTTTTCTCACCACTTTATCGAACGTAGATAACAAAAATTCAAAAAATTGTATTCGTTTTCGCCTAGTGTTCAAAGTTCAATAAATTTGTTGCATTTTTGAGAAGAAAAGTGTTTTCAATTTCCAACCAGCTACGTATTGTAACACCTCGGAATAAAATAAACGATATATTTTGAAAATAAAGGCTTCGAGCTTTAAAATCAACCCCATTTTGATTCTTGTACGATTTCCTTTTATGAAATTATTCGACAATTTACGAATTTTTCGAACACTGGAAATTTTGTGTTCGAACATTTTCATGACTGTATGTATGTTTCATGTATTCAATTGTGTTTAAAATGAAACGCAAAAGATGATGAATATAGAAGAATAGCCTTTTCCCCTTTTTCGATGAAATTTATTCAGTTTCTCGTTTTGCTTCCCTTTTTAAAGAAAGTAACGCCGTTTTTCGCTTTTCAGAAAAATTAATGTATTTCATTTGTTCCTTTCTTTCACGTAATAATACTCTAGTTCTCGTAGTTTGAGATACAGTAACAAAAGATATCTCGTTCCTTTCTTGCCCAATTACAAATAGACGTAATGTCTAACTGCGTTCTTGCGCGATATACAGAATAATTGTGCAGAAATAGTAACGACGGTTATTACCGATTATCGTGCATCGTTGGTTGTTAATTTATTTACGTGTTTAATCACCGATTACAGAAGCGATCAAATTCAGTTTGCACGAACATAGTGATTCAATATGGTCATGGTGAATACATATTGATACCTGATGTATGTATAGATACATTACACAACAATTCGAAAACGCAAAAACATTGATCGAAGAACGACGAATTGAAAGTGCAAATGAATGAATTTCTCTGTCATGATAAATAATATTCCAATCTTATCGATTAAAGCTCCTTACTCTTTAAGCTTCTTTAAATATGTGTCCCTAAAATTTGAATCAAAGTATAAATTTACCAAGTGAAATTGGAGCTTTTAATGTACGTGTTCAAGCAAATTAGATTATTGTTTATATCGTATACTTTTATTTATTCATCAGTATCGTGATGTAATCATTATTTAGATTATTCAGAAAATGATCGACCGATTAGAATTTTGTATTCAAAATAACGACCCCAAAAATATAGCAAATATCTGTAAAAATTATTTCTGTTTTTTGTTAATAGTAAACTAAAGACAACAAGACGATTGTGCGTAGAAAAACAAATCGAAAATACAAAATAAAATTCTTTTATACATTTGAATTTAGCTGATTATTGTTTAAATATGAGTAAATGAACAGGAAATTATTCTACGTGCAAAAATAAATAAATCTACAACACAAATTTAACTTGCAAACCATTTATAAAAAATATACGAAATCGTAATATTAAATAGTTAATATAATATTTAATATCTGAATTATTTTAAAGAAAATAACAATTTTCAATAATCTCTTAGTTACTTTCCATGTCCTTTACAAATGTTTTAATTTATAAAAACATTTTGTAATTGCATTCACTGCACAAATCAAATTTATTAGTAATTAGAGGTATCTCGCAAAATCTTTCATTTAGATTTTTATTTTACAACTTGAACAATTTGATTACAGTTCACCTTAAACTTTCCCTGTATTTAATTTCGTCACGTCAGGTCTTAATTATAGATTAGAATAAACTATTAAACACATAAAAATGCTTTAAAAATATATATTTAACAGTTCTTTATCTTTCTGCCTAATGACGTTCTTATTTGTAAATAATTTTACATTTCCCAAAGACTATGTCTCGGAATTATGACAGAAATAATTTTGATGACATGTACTTTGAAAACTGTGAAATTAACTTAAAAAAGATATATATCTAAAAGATACGAAGACTGTGGCAGATTTGACAAATATGTTGAAATTTAATTATAATATTATCGTTTAACATTGGAGATTGATATAATATTTTTTAATCTTTTCGTTGAGGATGCTTGAGATACGTAGTGTATGTAATTTTTCAACTCTTTCAATCTGTACACGTTCTATGAATTAATCTATATTCCAATCTATATTCGAAGATACGTACAAAACGTATTAAACGTTTAAATTTTACGTATAAAACAGTGGATTACAGTAGATAAATTTATTTGAAATTGAAATAAGGAATAACGATCTGGAATAGTCTGTTATTTACAATAACATTTACAATAACAGACAGAATTAACGATAGCTGAAATAATTGTTGACTATGAATAATAGTACATTGATGATAAAAATAAATAAAATAAAAATATTATTTTCACGTTGAAAATTTTTGCTATAATTTCAACTGAAATACAATCTTTCAAAGGTTATTAATTAAACATATAAAAATAATTGTTACAGAACTTTTACTATAACTTTTTTTTTCTTATTGCAGTAGTATACATTATTTCATTTTTTCAAAATTCTTTATCAAAATGAAAAATATACTTAAATATACTAAAAATATACTTATCATAAAAATAAAATAATTTTGAAACAAAATAAAATATTGCTCAAAAGCTTCGAATAATGCTATTATATTTTGAATATTTAAACCAAACAGAAATACAGAAAATATGTTTTTTAAGAAAAAAAAAAAAATGCAATGATAATTAAAATAAACATGCTTAATAGGTAATTTCAACTTAATTATAATACGTAATATTCACGTATTATTATTAACTCTAATGGTATTTAATACGATTTTCTAAAATTTATGCGAAACACGTAAAAGCTATTTATGATTATGTACAATTCATAAGTTGTTTATAAGAGATTTAAAATTGCAATATCGTTCGTAATCATTTACGTAACAAGTAAGTTATTCAAACCTCTATTATATTACTGCAAAAAGTATGTAAGCAATTGAATTTATTATTACGTAGATACATTTCCATTATTTAATAATTGTATTTAAATAAAATTTGAAATCATTCCGACAGCAATTTTTTAATTTTAGATTAGATATATTTTTAAATGTGAACATAATGATATAAAACGGTATTTATAAGTTTCGAGTAGAAATTTAATATAAATTAATTTTGGTAATTTCGTGCCAAATTAATTTTAATAATTTTTAATAAAATCAAAGATGTGAATACCACGGTCAATGATTTGCCATTTCAATTATCTAAAAATTCAAAAGACTACAGACGTGTATGTATGTATTATATAAGGATGGACGAGGAAAAATATAAAATTGGCATTAGTAACTTTTGCAAGACATTTTTACATTACCTCAATAAACAATTACCTATTGTGGGATATTGTACTATATATCATATATATTATATTATTATTAATGTTATACATTGTTCTAATTATTATTATGTATATTATACATAATAATATACATATATAATTATATATAGCATCTATTCGTTGCTCTTTTTAATTATCATTCGATTTCCATTTCTTTTATTTGCAACTGTGAGTAACATGCGTGCCTATACGTACGAAACAAGACAAAACGACAAAAAAATTCAACCTGGCAATATAATCACAGAGCCTACGCTGAGAAGCAGCGCGTGCGTTTTCAAACAAAGATCAAACGTCTACTTTCGCCGTTGGCGTAGCTTGATTATCACAAGTTTAATTGCATCGTGGTCGTTCGCCACGAAAAGTGACAATAAGTCGAGCGTTCTCGAATTGTTGGCCAGCGGGATGCACGAACGGTGCGCGCCGTAATTCCGTGCTCGCCTGAAGTGTTTATTCGCGAACAGCTTCGAGGGTTCCTATGCAGAAAACACGAACACGCCGATGCATCGACGATTTACTTGGCAAAGCGTCTGTAAACGAGAGCGCAGCTTTCAAGCTGAAACCGGCTTCGCTGCTCTACTCTAGGTTAATCGGTTTTCGTGCAACAACATTCGTACGTACGAGTACGACCTCGCGGTAGACCCCTGACGACGCAATTGATAAAATATCCGGGAACACTGTTGAAGTTTCTACCGTGAGTATGAAAACTTATTGCTTTCGGTGGTGCGACAACCAATCAAAATTTCCTTGAATTTTAAACGCTTGAGTTATTAACCTTCGTCAATGGCAATTCCAACCCTCATTTTTCCAAACTTGACAAAACTTTCGTCATCGCTGATGTAAAAGCACGTCATTTCAAATTCCGTTCACCACTGACGTAAAAGTGTATCATTTTTTCGACTGCTCCGGAATCGTTATATTCAGCGGTTTTGCGTGTATTGTTTATTTCAGAATGTTAAACAAGAGAAAAAAGAAAAGAAAAAAAAGGACTGGAAGGGTGTGACGAATGAATATTTCTCATACGGAATAGAGGGCAATGCACATGAAGTAACAACCAAAAACGTTCGTTGTCAAAAGTGTGACAGTCGCGTCATATACATATAAAAATGTACGTACATGCGTGTAATATGCGCGAAATATACCCAACTGCGTGTGTGCAAAGTTTTATTTGTACGAGCACCGGACGGATTGCTGTAAGCCCGTCCGTGTTTGTTTTTCTACAAGCTGTCCTTGAAATTATTGTAGCAGGGGCTAACTCTACGTATAAAAATGAAACAAAAAGAAGGAACAAAATCTTTGAGAAAATCTAACTACAAAATTTGTAAATTTTTAAGTAATATAAAAATCTGATTAATTTCAAAATGAACAGAAATTGTAATATGAAAAATCTCCCAGGGATATTATGATATTTGAAAAAAATTTTTTTTAAATTCTTCATATAAAAACATTGAGATACTTGTACTTGAAAATTGAAAATTTTCAATTTTTAAGAATAGAATTTCAATTTGACACGATATTTATCATTGGCCAATGTCAATTCGTATTGGACAACTGGGAACAGCTCAGTTTCTTGATTGCAATCGGAAAAGTTATTCCATGAGTGAAAGTAATTGTAGAAAGCATTCTAACATTTTAGAACATCAAGTAAATAATGTTATATGCATCTATTAACGTATAAAAATCAGCTACTGAGGATAGTTTTTCATAAACTCGCCGGTAAAGAATGTGTTAAAAGATATCGAGCATCGTTCAAAGAATTATCGAAAAGGTGACCTCAATTTGTAAAGAAACTGTTATTGCCATATTATAACTCTCTCTGTATTAAATAATCCTTGTTAATAAAGATTATTCATTACTTTGAAAATAACAAAAATATTCAAGGTGATCAATCAAGTTACATGGTTCATTTTGAGAAATTACTTCATATAATGACAGATAAGGCAAATGTTTATATAATCTCAGCTGGTTTATCTTGTATAATTCAATAGCAGAAAAATATGTAATACGCTCATACAGCAAAATTCAGTAATATAATTTATCACAATATCACGAATATATCAATTCCTTTACTTTTTATTTCTCACTCCTTATAATAAACAAATTTTAAAAAATATTAAGCTACAATATTAAAAAGAACTTCTCTGAAATAAATTGACTGAAAAAAATTGCAAATTTTAACGCAACGTTGGTCCTTAAAAGTTCAATGAATATATGCTAGAATATACATATCCAAGAGTAAATCAATTATTCATAATTGTATAATATTCATAATAGTAAATTATTCATAATTCATACTCGTTATTTATTCATGAATTATTTATTACCGCAATTAAATGTATAACGTTTAACTAGAAAATTATCTTCACGTATTGTCAGTAAAAAATCAAATTCAAATTTCAAATTAACTTCTTTGCAAAGACAATTGTATTTTGTGCTCGTTACTTTCTTGAATACATATTTAATTATTATTTGTAAAAGAAGTGAACAATAAAATCACCAATATTCGAGATAATAAAAGAAGAATTTATCAGTCGAATACAAAAATTATTAAATAGAAGAATACTCATCTTTCATTATATAAACCGAGAAACTTTCTGAAAAATAAATGAAAAAGAAGAAGGCACTTATGAAATAATGAAAATAGTGAATTCTTCCACAAAAATGTGGCACGATGATGACGAACAAAACAAGAATATCTTGAACAAAATTATAATTGACTATTTTAGAAGCATTTAAAAGTATTTACTCATCTTTCAGTAGTTTAATAACATGTACAGTGATTTAGTAAAGTATTCGAACATTTATTATAGAAAAACTCTCGTCTATATAAATGTGTATTTATTATATTATACCAAATTTTGAAATTTTGAAATTTTACTAATATCATAATGAAAAATAATCATTCTAATTATATAAAATTTGAAACCAATCTGCATACATTTATCACAAACAGGTGTAATAAAAGAAATTAATGTACAACTCTGTTTTATATTTCTTAAATTTGAACGAAATAAAATATGAAGAATTTCTCTAGGTTTCTCTTTAAGTTTCATTTCAATTCTCTTACCATCTTTTAGAAATATTACAAATCTTTTTTGTCCAAGTGTAAAACTGGAATAGAAAAAATAAATACTCCCATTAATGGGGCAATTATTGTGATTGTTTAAATATTACATTTTTGTGATTTCTGCGAAATACTCGGTTGTATTAAATATCTTACAATTTCTATACATATTTTTAAATTTTAATCAAACTTGACCAACATAATTACATAATATAATATCAATGAAATTTCGAAATGTTTTATATAACACGCATAAAATGTTTCTGCAAGTATTCGACCATTTTTGTGTTTTGAAGGGAAACTCAGAAAATGAGCATAACAATGCCACGGCTAAATTAAAAGGTCAGTTCCAGCGAAAATCGCTCAGCGTTGTCGGAATAGCGTACGTCAATCATGAGATGTTAGGAGAAGACGGTAGCAGAATTGATGACCAGTCAACGTCTACAAAAAGGATTCGCCAATCGTATGGGCAAAAACTGTGCTCCCGAGAGATGCAAATTTCAACGTCAACTTCTAGTCAAAGTCTCAACACTAAAAGAATGACTGATAGTCGGTAGTAATGTAGAAAGAAGGAAGTTTCACTATTTTCTTTTGAGAAAGAATTTCGAGAGGAATTTCGCATCTTGGTGGATTGGATAAATCCAGATTTTCAAAATTAAGACGAAACTGGATTATGTACAACTTACATGGATTATGTCAAAACTTACAATATATGTCGAACGACGATATGTCGTTAACTTATTTTTTTCCTTATTTCTTAATACGAATTTCTTTTTCGAATTTTGTAACTATCTCATCTTTTGCAGAATTTCTTTCTCAAATCTTATCAAAATGCTTTTGCAATTTGGCTCGATATTACAACTTTTTCAGGGATCAAAGGGATAAAACTATACAATTTGCACTAATAATTTAAATTTAACAAAACATTAGTGAGACCATGAAATGATCTGAGAAACATATTTAGTTCTGTACTCGTCTCTATCGAAATGTTGGGAATTGATAGAAAATTTGCAGGACTAAATTTTTATTAAAAAGAGAAAATCTGCTTTCAAATAATTTTTGGGTTCTTGAAATATCTTGGTACGATTGATCCGTGACAGGTACTTCCTCATTAATTGTAAGTAACTTATTAACAATTAGATTACTGGCTCCCAGTTCGTTCGAGGATTTTAAAGGAATAAATCTACTGAAATTTAGAAAACTAATTCACAGTTTTAAAAATCACATTGTTATAACGATAAGTTATAAGTCGTTATACGTATTATGCATTGAATTTCTCTGATTGGCAACGTATAAAAAAATATATTTGGTGGATTTTATATCGAGATCTTCAATTGCAAGTGCAATTTCTTCGTTCCATATTTTTTTTCGAAAATCAGGTATTCGCGGCGAGAAACTTTTGATTCCGGGTCGTTTGGAAGGAACGAAATTTTTGTCACGAATTTGCTGCGTCGGAAATCGTTTGTTTCGATTGTTCCACGTTAAGCGTGGACGAAAAATCGCGAAACGGAGTAAAGGAAAAAAGGTCGAGGAAAACGTGTAGCCGTGGTGAGGCAATTCAGCGCCTGGCGTGGAACAAAACAGGCATCCGTGTAATCTGGAAGTAAGTGAGAGAGAGAGAGAGAGAGAGAGAGAGAGAGAGAGAGAGAGAGAGAGAGAGAGAGAGACAGGCAGACAGATAGAGGAAAAAAAAAAGAAAATTTAATTTGGCGCGCACCTCGAGACTTGGCGAGGTACCATCAGCACAATCATTCGGGCCAGTCTTAAAAATTTGAAACAGCGTTCGCTTTGGGCCAAGGTGGATGGAAGGTGCGTGAAACTGTCAAGTCGAACTCGATTGAAAATCCCTCGTGAATTTGTTGAGATCTCTGTTGTTTTCTTTTAGGCAAATGTACGGAGAAGCAAAAGAGAGAGAGAGAGAGAGGGGGGGGGACGAAGGAGAAAGAAATAAAAAGGAACAAAAAGATAAAAAAAAAAGTGCAGAGAAGGACGGAACCGAGAAGCGTGTCGACAGATATTGAAAGTATTAGCATGTTAAGAAGTTTTAAAGGGAGATCACGAGCGCCGAGGATAATGAAAATCTCTTCCTCTTTCTGCCTTTTTTCAATTTGTTCAAATTGATGCTTAAACTCGCTCCTCCGGTGTCGTCCGTACGAATTGAAGTGGGAAATCGGATTACAGAGATGGACGAACCGGAACGAAACTTGACGTCGCTGTGATCGCGGATGTACATAATTTGCTTAAGTCCGTGCAACATGTGTAAGGAGGGCGTGTAATTTAACCCGTTAATCGGGTCGTCTCTTAACCGGAGGCGTCTATAATCGCGGAATCAAAAGTTAATTACATCGAATCGACGTCAATTGGATTATTGGTTTTGTCTGTATGTGCGATATAAATGAAATGGAAGATCTCTACATAAAGAAATTCAACAAGTTATTATATGTACGTATGTGTAATAGTTTAGCTTTTTCGAAACCTAACAATCAGCTTTTCGTTCTTTTAAGGATCACTACATTAATAATCGTCTACGTTTAAAAAGAAAGGAAACGTAAAGTATCATTTATTTGTACATATTATTTATGAAAATTATTCCGCGTTTAGACTATATACTAACGAGAAAAAATTAAAAGTTAATACAGTATTATAATAGAATAGAAAAAGAAATTTACAAATTGTTATATTTCTTTCTTATAAAGATGTATTGAAAATTGATTGATAGATGAAAAAGTAAAATTTTATTGTTTTCGTTTTCTACAGAAATTTGAAGTTTCAAGAATAGTATATTTTTTTAAATTTCATTTTACTGTTTAAATTCTGTCTTCTTAAAGATGATGCCTTAAATGGAAGAATCTCTACTCTACATTTTCGCAAATAGTGGCTTCTGTCAATTATTTACTCTTGTTTGATCTGGAATCAGGCGAGTTCAAGTATATTTAATAAATTTTCAAGTTGGAAAAAAATTTCATTCATTCCTTTCAATTTAATTTTCATCTTCTTCCTGACTATTTTAGAAACACTCTGTATAAAAGCAACGAAATCTAGGTAAAAAGCATACAAAGTAATTTCGTTTAGTTAGCTCTACGTGACATCACGGTAGAATCACATTTCATACAGAAAATGATTACCAGGTGGTAAGCTAACTAAATTATGCAAAATGTTCAACAAAATTGTACGAACGTGTTGGTAACTGTATAAATGTTTTTGGAAGTCTTTGAAAAATGTTGGTATAGATTTGTCTGTAGAACATCATAAACAACGAGAAACATATATTATCGCGTATATGGAAAAAGTAAATATTATAATTTCATTTAAATTTCTACGATACAGGTGTGATTATGCAGAAATTCGAATGAAGTTAAAAAATTAAATGAAGAATTAATTAATAAAGAATTATATCGTAGAAATTTAAAAAAGAAAATATAAAGAATTTTACTTTTGCATGTTTGGTCAAATATATGATTATAGTAACACACGGATTAAGTTTTAAGTCTAAAAAAGTATTTTAAAAAATTCAGCAAATGGAAGGTAAGGAAACGCACAAAACAGCACGTGTGATTATAAATGACCAGACTGTGAATATTTATACATTCGTAAAAAAAATGGGAAATTGTAAAAATATAACATGACATATTTATATCTAATAAAATTACTGATAATAACTTTCAATCAATTTCGTGAAATTAAATGAAATTATACCAGGCAACTGCGAATGAAATGAATAATTACGTAAAACGACGTGAGATTGCAAAGCATCTGTAAATGACAATGAAATTGTATTTAAACAAACTGAACATGTTTGAACTGACCAAACTATTCGGGTGTTGGAAAAAAGCATCGGGTATATTTTCATCTGTATCGTGGTATAAACATCGAACGAGTAACACCATGAAGTACCAGTCGCGTAACGACCTTGTAGCTAAAGCCTTGTGAAATGGAAACGAACTTGCGAGCTGGTATCAAAACCGCGAGTGCTTCGAGCGATGGCGTTGGCGACATAAACTTTTCCAATTATTACGGCGAGTCAGAGTTCTGGCGAAAAATATCATCTGGTTTTTCAGGCGAGGCTATTCATCGCGCTACGCAAACCCAATAATTCCTCGCTTTTTTTAAAAATGTCGGTTGCGTAAAGACAGTCGGAATGGTACGTAGCACGGGGAAAGGGTGGAGATGAGAATAAGCCGAAAGAAAGGGGGGAAAAAGGGCAAGGGAAACGAAACAGGGCAAACAGACAAATTGTGCAGGTTTTCATGCACGCATCTGGGCGTAGCTTAAATTTTATTACACACAGACTCGGGCCCCTGGCGATTTACATAAACGAATTTTCTTTTGCAACACACAACATCGCTACCCGTCTACTTCGTTACGCACTCGTCCGAAAAAAAGAAGATCAACTACGCGAACGGAGTTTCGGCACTCGTTACACGTCGAGATGGGATCGGCTACTTATATTGCAAATAGGTTGAATTTTGAAACTTTGAATATTTCGCGACTGTTTTCCGAAGAAAACGCAATGGTTTTTTTCCTACGTTCAACTTAAAACTCGAACGTGGATGAAAGAGGTTTGGAACATTCGTAGTAGGCAATTATGGAATTTATTTTATCCGCATTTGGAATTTGATGCTAAAAGTTTATTATAAGATCTTTTTGATAATAATGTTAAAAGAGATTTAATAAAAGTTAAAATAAAATTCCTGCGCATGTAAGTTTATTAATTTTGCCAAAAGTCAATAAATGAAGAGTCGTTATACACAATTTTTAAACTTTTGTTTCATTAATTACGACTGAAATATTTTTCGGCAGCATTTTTTACACAATAATTTACCATAATTCAACAAAACACATTTTCTATACAAATGTAAATGTAAAACAGCAAGGGTTTTACTAACAATTTTACTACCATCACCAAGATATACATCTGATCTGTCGGGAGCAATTTAATTTTTACTTAATTTCTGTAAAATATCACGTTACAACAAATATGCAATGAAAGCGAACATTACAGTGTGATTTAATTATTTACAATATCCAAACAATCCAAAACATGTATAGAAAAAGAAATTATTTTGATCGTTTTAAAACACCCGTAAGAAAAGAAAAACTATCAGTGACTGTCGAAATCAACGTATCAATACTTTGCATCTTCGCTTGGCTTCAAGTGTCAAACGTCTTTCGTTTTTATATAGAAATATTCCCATTACGTATTAATCATCTTCCGAAAAATAATAAAAGCCAGAGTATCTAAGAAATCAAGCTGTTAAGTGTTCTATCGAGCTATCGCTTACAAATAAATTCTCGGACTTTATAATTATTCCTTTTCCAGTTTGAAATCAGCTTGCGCAATCCTAATATTTTATAAACATAAAGCAGGGAAAACCATCAGCTTTCACCGCCAGTAATCGGGCTCCGTAAAGCGAAATTCTCGTATTGGATTCACGAGCACGTAGTGAAATCGATCTCATTCCTACTCATTACCCCCGGAACATCGTTATCACCAACGAGCTCTTAAATAGCGTCGTCAACGACCACGATAAAGGTGGAACACGGAGGAAAAACCGTTGAAAATACCGGGGGATAGAGGCAAGAGAGGAGAATAAGATCGAATATTGTCCCCGCTGTCGATTAATGGCTTCCATTCGAGGCGCGGGATTCGATTATTCCGCGACGTCCGCTGTCAAGCAGAAAATCGGATTACAGCCTGCTGACGGACGGGTCGGGGTTTAGAAGAGTGGGACAACTAATTACGGCTAATTACTCGCCTTATCCCGGCAAAATACGCCCATTATCCGTTGTCGAAGTGTTGATCGAGCTCGTCCGGCTCGACGTTCAAGTTCGACGAACCGGGGAAAACCGGGCGACGCAAGGAGTTGAGGAACACGCGCGGCGGGTTTTCCAGTTTGTGAGCGATAAGCAATCTCGCGAGAAACGACCGAGACATATTTCTTCTTTGACGCACGAACAGTCCACGATTGAAGGGAATCGAGCGAAAAAATCAAATTTTCAAGCGACCGAAGCGATCCGATCCGATCCGATCCGATCCGGTAAGCGTTGAAGAATTCCAAACGGTTGTCTTCGTATAAATTCTGTCTGGCTGCAGGAAGCAATCTGCATGTTTCGTGTTTTGAAATATGCTACGAATAAATCAACTACAGATGGCTTACGAAAGTGTTCGCGCAATGACCGCAGAAGAGGTTTTACCGTACGGTGCCCGAGAACTTTGCCGATTCAACAGATAAAAATGAGATTAATGCTTCATTAAAGAAATTATGAAAAAGAATACTTACATTAGGTCGTGATTTGTAGTTTAATTTTAATTGATTTAATATTTGAGCATTGATTTGTTGCTATTACACGTTTGCTATATTCTGCATTCAGAAAAGGTATTTTTCACTGAATTCTGAATTTTTTTTTTTTAAGTCGACATGGACCCATTCTTTTTTATGATAAAACAAGGTCCTACATTTTTCAAATTATAACTTTTAGAGTTAGATTGCAAAATTCTTGCTCACCTTCTCTATTCCCCGGATGTCCTTCCAATAGAAGTTTCGAATAATTTTTGCGTATAAAACTGTTTATAAAGATAGAGCGTCCGAAGAGTATATCGCTTTTAAAAACTAGGATTTTTTTCGAGAAAAGTATTTTCTCGTTAGAATCAAAAGTCAAAAGCAATTTTCAAAAATATATTTTTGTACATTTTATCCGACATTTCTAACTAATGAACGTATAAACACGATCGATGACATAATTTCAATGATGGATCAATCGAGGAGAACCAATCTCCTGGATCACTGAACTTTACATTTTCAGATTTCTATTTATGGAAAATTTATGAAACGAATTGATTATAAGAATCAAAACTGCGCGTGACAAGTTGACATGAAATTCGGTCCACGATAAATTCGATAGTACTTCGATATCAATTGACAAAGGGAGATGATACTTCAAAATCCATACATAAATATGTATTTTTGTCACAACTTTTTGACCAAATATTTATGAGCTCCTTCCTACGTAACATTCTTTTTACTTATCTGAGTAAACTAAACATCGTATTATTATGTACCTTGTACATTTTTTGGGGAATTTGAAAAAAAATTTGAAATTTTGAAGATATATGTAGGATAATAAGATATTTATTGCGTTTAAATACACTTGTGACAGGATATTAAGAATATTACATGGGATTTATTGCGTAAATGCAATATTTCATTTGTAATTTCGTTTTCAATCATTTTACACATTGTCGAATCTACTTCTCAACATTCTAGTTACGAAATGGAATTTCAAGAATTCGTTCAATATCTTCCAGCTATTTCTACAAGTGGATAAAATTGAAAGAAATTAAAATATTTTTGATATTATAATTATTAATGTATAACAATAATGTACAATATACTTGCTCGTATACATACATTCTCAGAATCATTAAATATTTTATTACAGTGTAAATTATATATTCATAAAAAGATTCTGGAACTGTTAGAATATTTTGAGCATACATAGCATCTGTCAGGCCAATTAGTTATAACAATTAATGTTTTAGAAAAGATATATTTCATCTATCTTCACTATTAACCGTTTTCTACTGTTAAAGCGAAAAAAATTATGCGAATTATCTTTTCACTTGCCAAAAATGTTCATCGTATAAAATAAGATACAAAATTTTCTTTTAATCACTTAGTTTATTTCAATCGCTTAATTTATTAGCAATTTGTGCAGTGATGCACGTAGACCGATAAATCTCAAACTAAAATAACTCTTTAATTAATGTCTTTGAATTAATACGATACATTTGCAATAATTTTGAAATAAATGAGATAAAAAATATGTCACACCCACGTTTATCGTCAATGGGTTTTCATTAAACAAAAATCAACGAATCGAAACAAATTGCAAATTGACGAATTATCTCCACACGTTCAACATTTATTTATATGATAATGCATACAGGTCAGTGAATCTCAAACTGCGAGAACTTTTTAATTAATAACTTTGAAATGTACGTGTTTCACGTAGGTTCACGAAAAGTTCCGTTGATTAGCACGGTATTACGAAGTCCCGTCAAAAGAAAAAGTTCAATTTATACTTTTGAAATGCACCACGATGCAGCAAAACACCGAACGCGCATATTCCAGTTAATTCCGCCGTATAGACGTTTGTCTTCATATTTTAACCGTTTCGAAGATACGGGACAACACAGTTTGTCCCATTTTTGCACGGTATACTCCGTAATACAACTTTTATTTTTATTCATTTTCGAAGTTTTTAACAAATGCATCGTATTTATCCAGTGAAATATGCAACGCGATGAGAGCGTCAACGCGCCCCCCCCCTCTCCTCCTCTCCTCCTCTCCTCTCTGGCCGTCCACCCTGATGAATGGCCATTCCGCTATTGCACGCCGGATAGCGAAATTTCGGGACACAGTGTCGTTAATCCACCGGCAAAAGTCACCGGTATTTTTGAATGTAAGCCCTTCCGTCGCCGTTGCGAGAAGCGTGTTTTTATTTTCTCGACAAAAACGTTTTAGCGACATCCGACCGGTAATGCATCCCGACACGTTCCTCCATTGTTACCAAGCCTGAGCCGTTCCATCGAGCCGAAACGTTCTAACGATTGTGCGCCCAACCCCACCCCCAATCCCTACGTGTCGGCCGACGAGTTAATCTTCTGGAATTTGAAGAAACGGAGATCAACGTTTCAATTCTGACCTACTTGCTATCCGTTGGTTTGCATATTGGCGAATGTCGACGTGCGCCTGATCGACCCGCTTTTCGAGAGCGGTTTCCACGTCGCTGTATTATTATCGAGAGACGGGGCATTATTCCATCTCGAGGGACGAGAAAAGGAGAATTTTTAATCAATAAAAAAAAGCGGAGAGGAGAGAGAGAGACGCGCGACAACAAAATGTTTGAATTTCATTGCCTCCGATTCAGACCGATTAATATCGATAATGAAAAAGCACTCTATTAATCGTGGGAAATTGTTTGAACTTCACGGTTTTTCATTGAGCGAAAGTAAACTCGAACGAATAATATTTGACGATCCTGTCTAGTTATAAACAACGTACAGAGGAGATGCACAAGTTTTTATCTTTGCCTCCTTTGTGCTCGATATTGAACGACACGCTCGATAAAATGTCGGGTGGAAATTAAATATCTTTCCGACCTGGTTTTACTCGAAATCGGCAAAGCCTTTCATCGAGATCGTAATTTTAATTCCGACCCGCGAAATCACGTATCGTTTCGGATGTTTCTTTCTTCGATACTTCGCCACGTGTAAATGTATTCTCCGGGTTTCGTATTCACAGTATGTTATATTTGGCATTTAATAACCCTTTTATATGAAAAAAAGCAGCTTTCAATAATAAAGTTTAATTTTTAATTTTTAATTTTAGAGAAATAGATAACTTTAAGATGACATCTTTTTTTTTTTAAATTTCTAGCATTGTTCGTTAGGAAAGATTCTTATTATCAGTATTTGTAGTCAATAGTTTTTTTTTATACTTATATGCTGATGTAATATACCATTATCGTTTCGTTACGCATTACTATTTAATTACCATATGTCGAAATACCGAAACTTTTACCTATTTTCAGTGGTAATAATTCTTGTAAACAAATTGTAAAATATAGTAATCCAATGACTGTTACTTTTATGATAATTTAAATTGAGCTAAACGAGTGACGTGTTTGTAATGTGAGTTTTATTTTTACAAGAGGAATAAAATGATTTGCACTTTATTCGTAATTATTCGTTTCATAAATTAATTATCTCATTATCAGTTTCTGTTTTTATTAAATATGTACTTCCATTTTAAATATAAACGCTATAAATTTTAAATTACGCTAATATAACATATTGCCAATATTTGTTTACTAACATAAAATATTACTAAACAGATATAAAATATTAAACACTAAATTATTAAATAATACTTTAAATTATAAATAGCGTATGAAATATTAAGTATAATATGTAATTCAATATAATGATAATATGAAATTTAATATACAGATATGTATATGTATTAATTTAAAATTTAATGTAACACAATTAAACGTTTATTGTGGTTTATTATACAAAGCCAGTATATTACAAACCACTGTTTTCTAATTCTCTTTATCAATATACCACAATATAACACAAATAAACATTTCGAAATTACGTACACTCGAGGAAAAAGCTTCGAGAACTATCAGCTGCTTTCATAACCGTTAAATTGCTATTAAGATATATATACGTCAGTGCCGTTGCTGGAAAATTAATTTATCACGTAGTGAAAACTGTACCAGTTAACCTCAACACAAAGCCTAAAACATACCAACACAAAACCACGCTTCGTATATACCGGAATCGTAATTTTCTCTCGTTTGAGCCTGACAGCTGCACGATTCGAATCATTATTTCCTCCGATATATACGTTTCTGCCCCGATCAATGGATACATCGTCGAAACGAAACCGCGGGAACTTAATTACGATTTTATTATCTCCTTTCAACTTCGTTACGATGCACGAGACACGTGGAGAAATAGATACAACTATGGGAGAGAGGAAGGGGGCGACCGACAGAAGTTTATTACGAATTCGATTTAAGGCAGCTGTAAAGCTCGTCGATTAAACAAATATTCGTTCCTTTCGTGTCATCGGACCGTCGATGCAGCTGGCCAACTTCCGCGCGACTTTCCACCCACCCCTTTTCGGAGCATTGATTTCAATTCGCGTCTCTGTGACGAGATGAGAGAAACCTGTGGTCTCTGAATCTCACTGAAATCCGCCATCGTAAAGGTAATAACAAATATTTGCCCACGCGTACTATGTACATGTCACGATCAAGTTGCAGTAAATTTATTTTTGTTCTTCCAACGACGATTCTTTCGATCAATCGCACGAAGCTTGATCTCATTCTCATTTTGGATCAGTTATTTTAACGTTAAAAGCTTGAGAATTTCATTTAACATTCCCTATGTATTGCAAAGTTTAACTTTAAGTTAAATTGAATTGAATTAAATTAACCTAAATTTCTGTCAATTTCTTAACAATTGGAAAACGATAGAAAATCTTCCACCCACCTCTTACGTGATATAAAAATATTTTCGAGTAAAACGAGCAACATATTTCGAAAGTACAGGCTTTAAACTTCGAAACGAGCCCGAGTGTATTGTTGTACGACTTCCTCTTACAAAAATTATGACCATGTATCCGAATATTTAAATGTTCAGAAAGTTAATTCGGATTTCACTGCACGCGTAATATTTCCAAAAACATTTTCAAACTATGAAAAGCCGTTCAGTGTCGAAATAATAAGAAAGAAAAAGAGTAAGAATATCCAACGTGAATGCATTCGGAATTCTAGAGTTCAAATCCTTTGATACCTTTGCACAGAGGAAAGGAGAAGCTTCCCGAGTAGAATAATGCTGCAGAAATTTTGCCTCTCGACCCGTTTTCCCTTTACATTTGATATGATGTTTCAGTTAAAAGAATTTGAGAAAAAGAGGTCGATCGAGATCTGCCCGTCGCAGAAGCGGTTTAAAATAATCTATTCCAGCGAACCTTTCTCCCCCCTCGCGAAACGCCTTACACGTCCTCTAATAAAAGTTTTATTCCGATCCTCGTATGTATCGCGGTATTGCGAAAGTTTCATTTCTATCCGTACCGATTTCTATCGCCGAACGCTCGTCTTTGGTTTAAAACGTCTTCGCGTAGAACTTGATGGAGGGATTCCGTGATCCTTGTTTAAATGGGAATCAGTTGTTGCAAATTTTATAAAGCGGTATGGTTGCTTCCCAATGAGAACGATCTCTTAAATGAAAAATTTTGCCCTTCTAAAGTTCCAGAGATTCGCCTTTTAATATTCATCTTTTCACACTTTCTTAGATTTTCGTCTCCTTCGGAATGTCATGTTGCACCTTCCGATGTATTCTTTCGAGTTCCAAGTGTCTTTGTAGAATACTAAAAATGCTAACAAACGGAATATTACGTAAGTAATATTTCAGTAATATTTAATTACTTTCGAATGAATTAAGCCATCTACGAGTGAAAGTGATGACGATTAAAGATACAAATGTAATTACGTATCTTTTGAATTCTAAGTTTCTTGAAGCATACTCAGTTCCACTGTGTATTAAGTTTAGTTATTTTTAGTATTAAGCACAATTACTTTCAAATTAATAATTTAAATAGTTCTCAAATGCTTCTTAACCGTAGGCAATCAAATTATATACAAGTATAAAATTATAATATTAAATTCGTGGAAATGACGATAATTAAGAACACAAATATAATTGTGTATCTTTAAGGTTTGAATTTCTTGAAAAATATTTAGTTGAGAGTTAAGATCTTTAATACCAAAATTATTTTCAAATGAATTTAAATAGTTTCAAATGCTACTTAACTTTAAATAATTAAGCTATCTATGAGTATAAAATTGTAATCGAGCATTTGAAAAAATGGCAACGACAATTAATAACGTGAATATTGTTATTTAATTAATTTGATAATGATAATTAAATTAACAACGGCACATTTACCTATCTTATAAAAAGTTTAACATTTTTTACATTGGCATTGGCATTTGCAGATATTAAAATATACAATAAAATGACTAAATAAATAAAATAATATTAATAAATATAATAATTACTCTTGAACAATGTAGAATGACATGAAAAAGAGAAACAAGCATCATATCAAGTTTCTTTATTATTGTATAACTTAATCAAGTTATACGATATTAAGAAAAATAATTACTTCAATATCACTGACATTTCTGGATAATTCATTGGAAATCAATCCACCAAAGCAGTAAAACACTGTAATTTTGCAAATATCACATATTAACGGAATGTTAATATTTTTTAACATTTAATTTTTATTTGCGAGAAAAATATATATGATACGTTGACGACAAAGTTGACCACAAAGTTCGTAGTCAGGTAATTTCGTGCGACAGATGTTAGGTTGTTAATATTCATTTAATTTCTTACGAGAAAGATCATGTTAAGAAAAAGTGAAAACTAATTTAAGTTTATGGAAGCTTTCGGTTGGGATTACTTGAAGACTAATTTCTGTGGTTGCATAAAAGTATTACTAGTACTGGGTAAGAGATACGTATTTACCTAAAATGAAACTCACTCCTAAAGGGAAAATGTTTCAGTGTAATTTAACTAAATTGATGTAATATCATCGAAATATATTCTCTGCCACTGATTATTTAATTTATCGAGTGTGAATAATTCGAAAATCATTGATTTCAATAGATTAAACGACCGTTCTGTGTTGTAAATTAATTTTATAATTTATTACAATGTGTACTGCTTTCTTGAATAATTTTATAGTGTAATTTGGAAATAAAGCCTTCGGTATATTTTTATTGTACTTGTTAATATTACAATTAAACTTCAATACTATTTTTACGAAGAGTATTTCCAAGTCTTTTATCATAAAGGAGCATCGATTTCAAACAATTTTATGGAAATTTTTGATAGACTGATCAAATTGTTTATATATCATAGTAACGTTCATAGTGAGCACAATTGTTTATACATATATTAGCTTCTATTAAAAATTAGATGTTCACGAATAAATTCTAATGCAATATATTATACATATAAATCTTTAATTTTACGCTTGATATGGTACAATATGCATTACATTTTACTTTTGTAAAATATAATGAACTTATAACCAATAGGCTTGTACAGGAAGCGTTATTTATGTACAAAAACTATTACAATTTTATGACGTAATCATACGTTTTTATATTTATTTATATTAATACTTGGACAATATATAGATAATATCTCCTGGAAAGTGTTAATAATGCTGTTTAATACAAATAAATTTATTAATTAACTTATCGGAATATGTGTCAGTCTTCCAACGACAATTATTCTCTGATTCTTTATTCTTTTTCCAAAACAGAACACAACATGTGTCATTTCTGGCAGGTCAATTGAATACACATTTGAATCGCATTTGAAATAGGACAATTCAAATCATCTATATCAATTATCAATCGTTCGGTAAAAAAAAAAAAAAAAAAGAAAAAAAAAAATTTAAGTAAATTTGAAAAACCGCAAGAACACTGAACGAAGAAAATGTTGCAAATTTTCGTCAAGCAATTTACGGAAACGTACAAATACGAAAGAAAAGCAGCTCTATAATAAAAGGACTGGTTTTCGTCCTGGTGAGGAACGAGCAACGACGAAGCGTTGGATTTATAATCGTTGCTCTTTTGGAGGACGTGAAACGTTACCGTGTGATGTAATCCCGGGAACTACGGGGGATAACGGTGCCTTCTATACCCTCGTATTTTCCCATTTACGGCTTTAAATTTGTCTCGACCTGCGTCGCTTTAAATCGGATTACAAAATGTCGTACCTGAATCGAAAATGAGATTTCGTCGCGAGCGCGATAAATAATAATTACATATAATTATGCGTCTCGTTTTTCGCGAGCAGCGCGACGCAAACAGCTTCTCTAAAAGAAGAAAAAAAGTGCGATTTACTGGAACAAAGCAAGAAATTGTTTATCCTTTTCTTTTTAAATACGAAATATAAATATTAATTCGCATTCTCTTCAAACGAAGATGACAGGTTTGGAAAAAATATGCTCGTAATAATAATAAACTGATGATAATTTAAATGAACAAATATTACTGTACCATGTATAAAATATATCATGTTTAAATATAAGTTTTTTTTTAATCAAAAAAGTAATAGGTGGATTTACTCATAATTACAATCAAGATAAAAATCATGATTAGATTGCGAATCTAATTTCATGTTGAGCAAATTTTTGAAAATATATTTTAAAAAATACAATTTTGATAGAAAATTGTTTTGTACATGTCGAATGTTACAGAAAGTCAAATACTTAAATTTTTGTATTACATGTGTGTATGTAATTTTCCATTTTTAAATTTCACGTAAATGTATAAAAATCCGCAGTCTCTACTTATATATAAATAACATTTATATTTAAAATACAACGCAGCGTCACATGAATCAGAAAGAGCGACATTATTGCTTTCTACCAGCCAAATTATGAAGATAAATGAATGAGATTTTCATGATTCATTTAACAGTGTCTCTGTTCGTTTGTATGTTTTTACAGCGATAATTCGAAAATCGTAGATAAGCAAATCTTCTCCTTGTTATTATTAAAATCGTAGATACAAAAATAATTGATAAACAATTATTACGAATAAATGTTTAATAGAACAGTATAATAAATATAATGTGTAAGTAATAGGAAAAAAATGTTATGGAAAGTTTATACTATAGTCACAAGTTGCTCAGAGATTTATTAAAAAGTTGTAACAGAAATAGAAAGTACGAAGAGAACAGTAACGAATTTGCGGTCGCTATGCTAAACGAGATAAGAATAAAAATCATCATGTACATTTCAGATACAAGTATCAATCGAAGACTGACAGCAATCAATAGTTGAATTTATTTATTTTGACCAGAGATAATTTATTCGTATATACGTGTACTGTATCATAAATTGTTACACATGTAAATAAACAGATACGAACTTGTTTATGAACGAATTTTTATCGATAAAAAGACCGAAGGATGAAACATGAATAACGACAGAGGAAAGGTAGATCCTATAGCTGCGAGCAGATGTACTTTTTCATGAAAACAACTTCATACAGTTATGTAACATTATGTTCTATATTTTTCAAAAGTTGATACAAACGAATAACGTAAAAGTGTATACAAGAGTTACGCTTTTGTTTCTTGCTATGAACTTTATGCTTTATTGAATTTATTTAATTAAAAGTTATCGTGCAATTTCAGAAAATTTTATCGTACTTTCAAAAAAATTGCAACATTTGTTCGTCGGTTGCACTCTCACGGAATCCATAAATCCGTAAAGGTAGTTCAGTATTTCGTGATAAGTGAAATATGATCTGTAAGGAGAAAGTGTCTGAATTTGTCAGACAGATGCATCAAGAAACGAATTTTTCTCACGAACGTTCGAAAATTATTCCGTCCAAGAATGAAATACGATTGTGAGAAATGCTGCTAGTTTATCGACAATTCTGTTAAACCTGTTCAAATGAAAATCGATAATTGACAAGATTAGACAAGTTGACAGAACTTTTATCTGAAGAGAATATACAATATAAATCTTGTTATTTTCTATAACGCCATAAAAAAATATTTCTTTACAAAGAAGAATTTTAGAGGAATAATAGAAACATTTTATTTATAAATTTTTCTACGTAAAATTAATGAAAATTTAAATAAAAATGTAATATCAAAAGTCTTAGTTCAAAAATAACTTGACTGAACTATGCAGAATATAGTTATGTTTATTAATAATACTATTTTTCAAATTGGTAAAATAATACTGTTGTAATACGGAGGAAACAATGTTATTATAATAAAAACATTAAAGGAAGATATCTTCCAATCCTTGCGAGATAAAAATGCAGCTTAGAAAATAACCTCCACTACATAACCGTGATTACATAATACGTAGATAAGAAAAATAAAGTTATTTGCATAATGGGGTACTCGCTTTTAATAGGGTTACATACTACGATTAAGCTAGGCGAACGCAATAGCCATTATTTCCAGCAACTTGTACTAGCTATAAATCATTGTAATAAAAATTTACGTTTACAAATACCGCAATTTTGAAAAAATATTATTCGTACTAATTCTTTTATTATCTGTATTTCATCTCAAGAGAGAGTATTTAAATAATATTATTTATTCTGATACAAAATATAAAAATTTAATTCAATTAAACAAAGTTCGTGATGCAAGTAAATTTTTTTTCAAATTTCTTCATTTTGAAATTAATGCACTGCATTTATATACATTCTTTTTTAATAAACTATAAGTTCATATCTTGTTAATTTAACATTATTCTTTTGTTCCGCCATACATTTAAAATAAAAAAATTCCATAAATATTTCATAAATGTCTGTTTCCATTTTCATTTCAAGTTTGCAATTATTTACGGGAACAGATCTTTTTAAATTACAAGCTGTTTACAATATACTACTATATACTACTATACACTATTACGTCGGTAATTTTAATATGTTAACAGCTATCAAGATGATGATTAAGCCGAAGTAAACAAAAAATTTATATTTTCATAACTTATGTATATATAAAATTTTTAATAATAATAATATAAAATTTATGAATCTTTGAAAATATAGTGTTTAATATCCATAAAATTTCTAACGAATATTATAAATTTTGACCATATTGGTTGTTCTATTGACCATCTTGGTTGGAATTATAAATCTGTGTAATAATTGTATAATAATTAAAAAGAAAAGCATAATAAAATATTATAATTTAGGTATTAAATTAATTAATTGTTAATTTAATTAAACATTCTTACTAACGTATATTTGTTTTATAATTGTAATTATTCTCCTTTTATATTCAAATGAACCCGTTACCATCGTCCGAGAAGTGAAACTGTAATAAAACATTTTTATCTTCTCGCAAATATCACACATACAATATTTCTATTACATTTCCACGAGTTACAAAATATATCCCCAAAAATATCGTATCGAACAGAATATAATTTTTTCATTGAAAAAGTAAATGTAAAATATATACATAAACTGATGTGAAAATTCGACCGTGTAAAAATTTTTAAAATATCATCGACAATATATCCGACATCGATGATGCAAAATTCATGAAACAATAAATATTGGTCACTCGTATCGACAATACTTAAATAATATTATGAAAATAACTGATCAATATTGAAATAAATTATAATAGTATTTAAAAGGATTCTTATGAATTATGTTGTAAAATTTTGTTATAAAGAACATAATACCATAATAGACAATAAATTAAAACGTTAATATTACTACCACACAAAATTAGTATGTATTATTGCGCTAACTTTTATTTAGAAATGAAAACACATTTATATATCTATCTTTTTAATTTTAATCGCCTGCAGTGTAATATATTTCGATCTAAACTAGAAATTGATAGTTCTAGCATTAATTGCACTGTAAACATAAGCACGGAACAGAAATACTAATGCATACAAATCAAGTCATTAACATAGAGATTAAATAAATGTATATTTAACTCTAGATCAC
This sequence comes from Melipona beecheii, assembly GCA_032399605.1. NCBI lineage: Eukaryota > Metazoa > Arthropoda > Insecta > Hymenoptera > Apidae > Melipona > Melipona beecheii. Next base: position 1,805,551 of record JAUCMO010000082.1, on the reverse strand, counting down.
TGACCCGTCGTTGTTTGTCAAACGATGATCTCTCGTCTCATAACGTAAATAACGTTGTTACCGACATATTGTAATAACAGGATGTAATATTTAATTTTTCTTTAAAATCCTTAAAGTGTCTTAAATATATCTTGTACGAATTTCGCAGATGAATAAAGTTTCGATTAGAAAAAAATTGAATATTTTATTCGTTTTCACAGTTTGACTACGAAATAACTATAGGGTGGCCACCGAAGGATTTGAAAAAGTCACAACTTGTTCATTTTTAATCCTTTGTATTTTCTTCTTTTTGTAAATTATAGAAAAAAAAAAATACTGAAAAATCCATTAATTATATTTCCAACTAAAATAATAAAAAATTTTAAAAAAAACTTGTGTTTGTAAAAATTATTTTTGTTCTATATCATCCAGTTTTTCAGTGACCACTCTATACTAATTAATAATCACTTTGTGATTATTGCCATTTCAAATCCCCAGGTAAAGATTGATACAATTCTAGAATTGACTGTGTCAAAAAAAAAAAAAAAAAAAAAAAAAATGTAGATATTTTTCATTTCAACGAAGAATTATGATACAATCCTGACACTTGCCTCGCGAAACATACGCTTCATTTATCCGTGAACACGACGAAAGAAATACAAATCAAACGACGTTGCGAAACACAGTCGTGCAGGATTGTTCCGCGCGAGAAAGCCAATTCGACCGAGTATTTCCAATAAGTAATCTTGGGGATGCAAAAGCTACGGGCCGTTTGAGAGTGCAGTCACAAAGGGCACACGGCAACTAATCATTTGGATTCGAGGCAAAAGCGGCGAAGAATCGAAGCGGAGAAGCGTTGCTAGCGCCGCGGGAAACATGAATATTCTAGTGAAAAGTGTGGCGAGGGGAAGGGAGGGGGGAGGGGGAGAAGGGGAGTAGAAACCGCTTTCGTAAATTTCAAAGCACACCGGAGCCATGAACGTTTCGCATCATCGCAGGAGGCGAAACTTACCCCGTTTCGATCGATCTCCCCGGCGCACGGCGGTGGCCGGCTTCCAAAAAAAAGGGGTAAAAATCACTCGGACCAACTGGTGGCACCGACATGCCACCAAGAAAAAGGGTCTTCCACGATCGAGCGCCATGGGCATCCCGCCGACGGTTTATGGAAGCGTCGTGCCCATAAAGCGGCACCGATAAATATTTACGAGACTTTCGAGGAATCGAACAACGGCCGGCGAGCTCGCAATATCGGTTTAATTAATTAATCCTCAGACTGCGCCGTGGCGTGCCATTCGATCACCAGCCGCGTTCTTTGAATCGTGCCGATTTAATTTATTTCGTCCTCCTTTTCCAAGCCTTCGCCAATTCTATCCCCAGTTCCTCGCCCGTCCACTCTGCATCTACTCTTTATTCCCATTATGGAGGGAGCCCCCCTCCCCCCGAGTCACTAGATAGTAGAGCAACTTCTATCCGTTTGATTTTCCCTATTTTTTCGTTGAAATACTACGGTATTACACCTAAACGGAATTCTGCAATTGCAAACGGACTATATTTGCGCATGGTGGGCTGGTTTACTAATCTCTTAGTTGCGAGAAAAGTAATTGCAATTTGTTGCTTAAATTAAATTTTTTGTGGAAAATGAAACGTATTTGTAAATTTTAGAGATTTTGGAATATTTTGAGATTGCAGATCTCAAAATATTGTTAATTAACATTAATTAAGTTTACTCTTTGCTTGACGAGTGTAATCGTCATCGCGTTGTTCTAGCGACACAATGTAGATACACATTTTTAAAAACGGTACCACATTAAGGTTAATACTTAAAACATTAGACTCGTTTGAGGCGTAATATATGAGGCGATAAACCAGGTTTAAATATGTTTTCATCTGTTTGTGTAAAAAAAATATATATATATATATACATATATCTTTCTATTTTTTCTTTTCTTTTTTTTTTTTTGAGTTCTATGAGAGTCATTTTATTTTATTCTACAAAACTCGTAAATACTGTGCCGTTTTAGGTTAAATTTCCAATAAAATAGCCAGCGCTTTAAATGTTACGATGTGACGAAGACTGCGATTGTTATGCTGATTGTTATCCCTTTGATTAAAACACAATATTAGGCGATTGGAGCTCAAACGATTTCATCCCGATAAGCGAACTACACGTTTCTTACCGGTGTCAGATAAATTTTCAACTACAAAAGGTAGCGAACTGGCTACCCGTGGGGCGGTCTATGCCTCCACTTTCTTTCAGTAGAGAGGCGGGGCAATCCCTTCCACTTAATCGATCTTTTCACTCTAGCTTTAGCTGCTAAAGTTAAAGAAAGATCGAGAAAGCAGCTACGGCGAGAAAAAATGCATAGAGTGAGAACTGAATTAGGCAAGACTCCCTCGTTTTTCTTTCCATCGGCTATCCAGAACTTCGAAAAAAGTAGTGTAATTATTTAACATTTTTAATAGGATACGAAAGATGAGCGTGGTAATCTATTTACCTGTCATTGTTTGATTTTATTTAAACATATTCGTTTTAATACCATATCCATCTTTCATATCTATCTTCTTGAACATTTTTATTGAAGGAATCGACCAGCGTAAAATTCCCAAGGTACGTAATACCCACGAACAATTATCAACTTCCGATCGTTTGGACTAAGTAAACGCACGTCACTCGCATCAGGTAAACCTCAAGGTATAGTTCAGGTTTATCAGGTTTAGATCGCGGTGTAACTAATTATTCAGTTAACTGAGAAAACAAAGTGATTGAAACAAATGTGAGCTTACATAAAGAAATAATTCGCTATGCACATTCTACGTCAACTTAATCTGTTAATCAGCTCAATAATCAGTAACAACCCTACCCAAACTAAGAAAAACGATACTATTAGTTTGTAATGTAACCGTAAATTTTGAAACTCCTTTTTTTGTGAATCACATTGTTGGCCAAACAGAGTCCTAACAAACAGTTTATTAGATTGCTTACAAAGGAACATGCACAATAAATTTGGCATACATGTGGTTTTCAAAGAAAATATTCGATACGTATTTTTTTTTATCGGCAATCGTCGATATTGAAGGGGTGAAAACTATCTTCAGAGTTGAGAATGTGGAACATATTTTGTCAAATATCTCGGAAATTATTGAAGATATAATTTTTGTGTAAATTAATGAAATTATTACTTTTAACGATAAATTCAATGGTGTATACCATATTTTTTATAAGTTTTTCCAAGTAAACATTAATATATTTTTTTAAATATTTGTTTATAAAAACTATATATTCAAACACAAATTACGGATAAATTGGAATCTTGATTTATGCATTGTTGGAGTCAAAAGACAAAAATGACGATAATGAGGACGCGTTGCATGTGTTGTTGCCCTTTGTCTAAATAAGCTACAAGTAATTTTAAAAATTGAAAACTGGAGAATTGGACAGGTGTTGGATAAAATAATGGAAACTTAAATATTTTTTAATAGTGCATAGAACCGCCACTGGCTTTCGATACAGTTTGAATTCTTCTCGGAATAGATTCATACAAATCTTGAATATTGTGGGATATTCCGCCATTCTTCATATAATAGCTTTTCAAGCTCTTTCACTGAAAAAAGAACCAGTTATCTTAGAGGTAAAACTTTTAGTGAATCTGCTTTTAACTTTGTTTTCGGGAACGGAGTAATGGCTCGATAATATTCAAGTCTGGTGGCTGTCCGGCTAAGGAAGATGTTGAACGTCATTTCCATGTTCCTCAAACCAAGATTTTACAATTGCAGCTGCACGGATCGGAATCATTGTCGTTCTGAAAAATTCTGTTGCTTTCCGAAAACAATGATCGCGTCATTGGGCGGACTCGATTGCCCGAAATGTTTAAATAATTCTCGAATTTAAGACAGATCATGTGTAATATCAACGTATCAATCCTAACAACGTAATACGCATTTTATACGAAGTGTTTCTATTATTTTGTCCAAACCCTGTACACCCAACTATAATATTTATAATTATATATTAACGTTTAATTGTATCAACCATTTAATATTATTACATATAACATTTGTAATTTAAGCAGTAGACGAAATAAACTTGTGTCTTCGGCGAAGCAATAACAATTCCACCAGGCTCCACGATATCTATTGCTGCTGAATGCAGAAAGAGACTCTGAATTCTCTGATGATCAGCGATGGAATCCAAGACACTTCAATTCGTGTCGAATTCGCATTAAACAAGAAGAACTATTGAAACTCTTGACAAGTTGAGTTTTTATAGGTTTTAAATCTTTTAAAGTTTCGAGGGTCTCGATCGTTTTAAAAGTCTCGAAATTCTTAATCGTCTTGGATGTCCTGGGATACTTGAAGAGTTGCGATAGCGTTTGATAACGTGAGATTGATTCGGCGTCTTACAAGTCCTTTGATTATTTTATCTTAAACAGTATCGTTGACGTAAAACGTTAAAGTTCAGAAATTTATCATAAAGGAATTTGTTTGTACTATTCAGCTTCAAGTATTTGCAGTACATATTAGGAACGTTGATGTCAAAGTTGAATTGAACTGAAATGTATTTACGAAATTATAGAATTTGAAGTTTGAAGAACTTTCTTCAACATTTCACGTCAATGATACTGTTTGAACCGAAGTAACAAAAAAGCTTGTATGATACAGAATACAAAACACGTTATTAAAACCCTGTCACGACTTTCGAGAGTTTCAAGAAATTCAAAACGATCGGAATTTTCGAGACATTAAAGAAGTGCAGTGAGTTCACATATCAATTTCATCACATTATTGCTTCTCACGATTATCTAAACTTCATGATTTAAACATACTTAAAGAATTTTTTTTATGTACACGTTTCCAAACTAAAAAAAAAAAAAAAAAATAACAACCTTGAAAAAGAACAAAGAAAAATAATCTCAAGAAGAAAACATAGAGAAAAAGTAACCTGACGAAGAAAGAAATTTATTTTTCAAAGTATTCATTGCCGTTGAAATTGTGCCATCAACTATTTTTCATGTCATACAGAATGATGGAGATATTCGCGTGGCCTCTTTTAGCTGAAACACCCTGTATGCAAAATTTAAAGCTCGAAAAGCAGCAGAGAAATCATATCTGCATGATAAAATATCAGGTTCAACATTAGACTACTGCTAATAGAATGGCTGCAGAGATTTTTAAAATGGACGATGGATGTGGCAGATCGTTTGCTATCCAGTCTGCTTCGCGTTTTTCTTTTTTCATTGCACGTTTGATTCGACTGTTTGTTCAAGATATGAATCTTTTAAGACGTTCATCGTATATGCGGTCTTTAATCTGTCGGGGGGAATAGATGGTGTTGGTGGGTACGGTCCACTTAAACAGATGGAAGATATGAATAATATCTTTATACATGAATTATGCAATTGGGACAGGTGATATCATCCCCATTTTGGATATAGACAGAAGAAGAACGAACCGCGGAAAACATTGAATTTTTAAAAAGCGAATCGCTGAAGAACTTTCCTCGATCTTATTCTTCCAAGTGGTACGTACATAGTACGTAACTACATATGTACAACATGTATATAGATCTAATCGAATCACTTTGCATAAACTGATCTTTACCACTCTATCAAATTGTCGCAAAACGTGCGGGTTTTCACACGTTTAAGAAACATTTAAACTTGCAAAAATGCAGAGAAATATACAAAAATATATAAAATACTCGCAAAAATATATAAATATTTATATACTTTAATTGTGACCATAAAAATATGAAACTGTTAATAAAAATTCAAGCTGCTATACGAATCTTACAATTCATACAAATGTAACCATCACGCTAACTGTTATTTGACATTATTCTAGATTCACGCATAAATGGATATTCTGTTTCAAGTGTTTATTTTAGAAGAAAAATTGATGGTATTTATAAAGAAAGCGTAACTTTCAATATAACAACACAAAATTTCTTTAATTATGTCATTTGGTTCCTTCAACGGAACGCGACTACAATAAGTTAAACATGGCCACATGTATATAAGTTACCATATAATTATTGTTAAAAAGAGTTTATGTCACCAGTAGCTTCGTAATTGATTTGTTGATTTCTAACGTAAAATAGATAAATTCCCTGACAAATCGAATTTCAATCGTTTTTAAGTTCAATCTACGCATATGTTTATAAATACCAAAAAGAATGATAATTTTATGTCGAACAACTTTCATCCATAAAAAAAAAATTTATTTAAGCAAACTTACGTTCTATATTATGAGTTTACTATGAAAGTAAAACAGTTTTCACATTTTTACATTGTCGCAAATATTTAAAAAATCGTACGGACCAATACGTGATGCTTTTTTTTGAATATCACGGAATTGTAGGAAACAATTATTTTACTGAAATGAGTTTAGATGTTGCCTATTATATTTTTAATCTAATTTTTTAATATATATACATATATACATATACGTACAGACATACATACATACAATGTATATATACTTTATCATTGTTGTAAAATGATACAATGCAAAAATTTCAATATTAAATATTAAATTGAGTGTTAAATTATATTATTTTATTAAACATTGATTTGAATACTAAAATATTAATATTTAAAATTGAGGCAAAAATTTTAAATATTAACATTATAAAATTTTATAAATAACTTTTAATTATTGATAGAGATTCACAAAATAATTTGTTATTATATTTATTATACATTGCAATTTTTGAAAAATTAAATTTTGTCCACTAGTTTATATTCATTTAAATGACTTTATGCACTATTTATGTTTTATTAAAAATAACTTCAGACAGTGAATTATTTTCTTTCGTAAACAATGTATCAGCGTATCTGATATGTAGATTCATATTTTCTACGTACTCTGACAAAACGTCGGAAGCATTAATTACAAAGCATGGAATCTATCGTTTAGCAAGCAGTGTTAATAATAGCCAGTGTTAATAATTATATACTATGATATTCTGTCGTCATTTCATTAGCATAGTATTGCCATTAATTACTGTAACCACACCTCATTTATTACCATTACGATCATCATTTATGCTACATCCTTATTATTATCCCGAATCCATAAATCCAGTTTTCTGTCACGTTGTTTCAGTCAAGTCACGAACGAAATATCGCGAGAAAAAAATCCTCATCCTTAATTTGACATTTCCGAATCTTATAAATCTAAATGGAAGTACACCACGTTTTGAGATATGTGAAAGAAGTTTTAATTTTCGTTTTTCAATCGTCAACAACATATTATTGTACCTATTTAAAAATTCTGTTGCAGATATAATGTTTTTAACTTTTAGACGAATATATATGTCTGCTTATTTATTCTTGAACTTGAGTTATTTATTGTTGTTCTTAATCAGAAAATTAAGAAAATAACACGGTAATGAAAAGTATTATTCATTAACACGTTTCAAATATAAATTTTTTAATAAAAGGTGATTGTAAAGTAAATACAAAAATGTGTCCAAATTGCAAATAGTGGCAGAAGAAAAAACAGTACAAATTATTACATACATACATACGTGTAATTTTATATTTACATTTCAATTTTAATGTTTGGCTAATTTCAAACTTCTATTGTTCTTCAATTCACCGATTCAATTAATCACAATAAAATATACAAAATACACCGCGGATGGCCACGATATGAACCAGTTTTTCATACGAGTTTTCCTTTCAATCGTCAAGTTGAGATCGCTGGATGAAAAGCGTGTCTCGGAAAATAAATCGCGCGTTTCCCGCGATCCGTAAGTTTAAGTGGTTTAAGCGAAAAAAAAGCCCGAAGGAAATAAAGGTGAAAAGAAGAGCAGACGAGAGGGCGGGGAGGAGCCCGGGAAATTGAAAACACGAGCACGGTTCCCAACTTCCTTTCTCCCTTTCTCTCAGTTTGCAGGACAGTTCCGTTCTCTCGCGCATAGAAACCTTTCATTAATTTCACAAAAGCCCGTCACTTGACCTGTTACCGCTAAATACGATCCGCGTTTCTGGTTGCGGGAACGGACCGGTGACGGGGCGGTGATCCGGATCCACAAATTGCCGCGTTCATTCGACTCATTAAACGCAAACGAGATGTGAAAGAATAACGCGGCGAAGAAAGCGAGCGCGGGTGTACACACCAGCAGTTTCCCTGGACATTTTCACCCTCTGGACCGCGCGTCGACATTTTCCCCGCGAGCACCCGCGGCATTTTCGGCTCGATTCCCATCGCGGTTCGCTAAGGATGTAACAAAAAATGCAGATCTCTCCAAGGGATGGTCCTCTCCGCGAGAGGACAATTGCGCGGAAAATAGAAACGCTGGCGCAAATGTACGGCCGTGTATACATTTGTACAGAGGCTGGTTTCTACTTGTCTCGACACGAGAGGATCGAGTTGACGCCGAGATTAGTCGATTTACGATATCATCCCCGCCCGATGCATGGTTATGTTTGTTGTCGAAATCGTAAATATTTCGCAATAACCCGACGCGATCCATTCGCGGCTATCGCGTTTACACGCAGTGGAAATTTATGCAGCTCTTACACGCCCTGTTACGGTTATCAACTGTCAACCACGCGAAATCTCGTAAATCTATCGACATTTTTCCAGAAATTTGCGTACATTTGTTTATATCTTCTTTTTCCAATCAATTACAGAGTCAATTTTATAATTGTCCCTTTCTGTCATTAGCCTTTCTGGAATTAGCTAAATCTTGGAACTCGATTTTCTTTGAAACAAAGTCTCAATTCTGTTCTACACTTTTTTTTTCCTTATTTCTTTTTCAGAGAGAATCGTGTCGTGCTCGCCTTTACATATTATGCAGCCTTGTGATGTGATAATAATATATTAGAACTGTCTCAAAAGTTTCTTACATTTTATCAATGAATAACGTACTTCATGTTTCACGTCGTATTACCAAATTACGATCCAGTCTGGTCTATTATCTTTCTCTGTCTTTCCAGAAGTCTCGTGATACGATCTCTCCAAAATTCTGGGATTTGCTAGCGAAATACCGTTCGAGATGAATTATGATTATCTTATCTATTCCTTTCATTAAAAAAAATAAAACCTCTGTGCTGGAAGATTATTTGGCTCAATAAATGACACAAGAAGGCACCTCGAACAACGTAGAAAAGTTTCGGAAGGATGGCATTACGAGACTTTCGAAGAGGCGGAGGAAGGTAATAAATCAAAGTGGATCGTATATAATTCGATAATATGATGTAAAACGTAAAATATTGTGCGCACATTATTCATTAACGAAACGAAAGAAACTTATGGGACAACCTAATACACAGGATATCTCATTTGAATCCATCTACGTAATTTTTCCAAAGTATTCGCTCTTCGAAAATATTTCAAATGAAACTCGTTACGTTTCGTTTTTTTCTTTCTAATGGAACTGTATGTTTTTATTTATATAAACGTGTGGTCTGTTTCAAGAAAAACACATTGACTTAAATATACCGATTTTCCAAAGTTGTCTCCAAAATGTCCAAGAATTGTTCCCTATCGTTCGAAATAATTAATGACTTTGGTTAATTTATTCTATTCCTGAAAGATAGTTACGCTCAGTGTCATTAATACACCTCTGAATCGCCACATGAGTTGGATGTCGATGATCTGGAAATCTCTCGCAGCGGTCCTGTAATTCCCTCGATATTCCCCCAAAACCCAAATTGTATCGATAATTTTGGTGTATAATAAGCCATCGTAAATTGAATTGAAGCGTACTGCTAGTGTACAGGGTGTCCCATCTAAACGGGATCACCTAAATATCCTAGCCTTGTTTCCTTTTCCGGACAAAATTGCACCGTTTTGAAGGCAGAAATTACACTGATAAATAAATTTTCCTCAACATCATTTTTCACACGAGATTTCAAGTCAGTAATTTCTCAAACGGAACCGTATTAAAGCAAACTTTATTCAGGAGTAGAAAAAGTGCAAAAGACTAAAAGAGGAAATATAAAATTAATAAATTTTCTTATTATCAATTTAGACGATACACTGAGAATAACAATATTCAGATTGTCGATTAAAATTTTGGGTCTAAACACGTCCATAAAGTGAACGCTTTAGCGAATCGCGCAGCTGAACGATCAGTCAGAGTAATCTGTACAGCCATTGTCATATTTTCGATGCTGGAGCACGAAGATTCTGGTAAATGACCCATCTTTTTGACGATACGAGTAACGCGGTGACTGAATTCTTGCACGGCTAGCTTGCATGGCTCTACTTTCCTTCCACGTCGTCGTATCTTTCTCTCGTCCTTCCAATAAACGTTTCTCAAACTTCCCAATTCGTTTATCTTCGCCGTTTTTGTCGTCCCGTTCCTTGCATTTTGACTTTTTGGTTTTTCATTCGTCGACGTTTCCGACGCTTCTTTGCACTCAGGTTTCTTCTCTTTCTTCATTTTATACTCGTTCGAACTTTACGTTCGTTCTTTCAGCCACGATTTCATCGCGATTATCTTTTGAATTATTTGTCGTGGAAATATTTTTCACGCGTTTCTTCCGCGAAGAAATATCACTGCAACAGCGAAAAGAATCGGTTGAACTAAGCATTAAACTCGGAGACTCGAGTTGTCCAGATTGTGCACGATGATAATTGTAAACTTAACCATATGACTGATAATTATTAATTTAATAACTTTGTCGAAGCTTTAAAAGCTTGAGCTTCGTGTGATAACGAAGTAACGCTAATCCTAACGTACAGTAAAAGAAATGGCCGGCAAAGAACAATCCCCATTCATAATCGCGAAACTTCAGCAAACAAATGCACAAGAACCTAACGAAAATAAACGCGAAAGACAAAAGACATTCAACGAAGGAAGCAAACGTCTCATGCACTCTCTAATTATATATTATAGCGCGAGGATAAAGCAGTCTGTCGTTACTTGCAAAAGATAGAAGAAGATTTCTCCAGCAATCAACGGGAAATGGACATGTTATGAGAGTTCAGAAAGAAACGGTGGCGATCAATAGATCAAAAGTTCTAGACAATCTACAAAGAACGTTTCGTACACGGGTTAAGTATAAAATCAGACTCCTACCATGAAACACTGCACTGAATAAACATTAAAGAAAAAAGGAAAAAAAAACAACTTACAGAACGAAGAAAGTCTAACTTGTTAACATTGTGCGATACATGTTGCTTTTCAACGTGCGATTGGAAATTGATTGGAAAATAGTCAGTACTTCGTCAGGCATATTCTTCCTGCGTTGTATTTTCGAATCTCCACTTGTTGTTTCAATTAATGAAACAGCCTGGTCGGAAAAATATTTCGAGATGCAAAAACAGTTTGAATGCGATCCAGTTTGTGGTGAACATGTATGCAGCTTTGAAAGAAGGATCATTTGATCGTTGTAAAATTCAATCTCTGTACTCGACGAAAAATCGTAAAGCCAGAGTAAACCAAAGTAAATTATTGATACAGCGTCTTTTGTTACGTATTAGAACAAAGATTACCGTTGTTTCAAATGATTATTGTTTTTACATACATTCGAATGCACTGCCTTATCTAATTTGTTTTGTAAATCGTAAATACGACATTGCACATTAGAAGCTAAAACTAAAAAATACATATTTTAATACAATAACTTTTTTACATTATTTATAGTTCTGAATATATTTCTAAATATATTTAATATATATATTCTAAGTTATAATTCAAATACAAATAACAAAGATTCGAAAACGAAAATTAAAAATTTATTTAATATGTTTGTCAGCAAATTATCGTTAAATTATCGTTATATAAACCACAAGTCTCTTATAGTACAATATATATTATGAAAACGTAGAAACCACGTGCTATTACATGTTTGCAGTAAGTTTCAGCAAATAAATGATTGGCAAAGAGAAAAGAATAAAGCTGAAGAATGAAATCGTGCGAGAAGTTATCACGAATCGAATGGTTTATAATAGTTCCGCAACACTTTGTTCCACGATTTTCCATATATCGTCGGAAACACGCAGTATTTTAAAGACAGCCACCCTTTCGTGTGGTTTAGTTGTGTTTAGACTAATGTGAAAGAAAACTCGGAGCTGCTCTTTTGTCGGAGGCAATCCATTAAATCCAACGCCAACATCTTTATAATGCACACCACCCGGCAACCTGTTTATTTATGAAGTTCGCGTGTCTTATATACTGCGCAGAACACGAAGAAAACGAGAGCACCACCTTCCGACGATATACCAGCGATTAATTGGGAAATTAAGAAATTTTACACATAATACAATTATTTTATAATTAATATAATTCTATATTAATTTAGAAAAGTAAATAATCCCGGAACTTCATTTTTTTCGGTTCAATATTCAGAAAGTACACGAAGAAATATTTTTTTTCATCTAGAAATGGTTTCTTTACCCATCTATACATGTACACATATGCATCTATGTCTTTTAAGAAGCATTGTGTTCCGTAAAAAGAGATTTATATTCTTTTCATTGTCATGTATCAATAAAAAGCATTTGACAAGAAATTTGTAAATTTTGATAAAATCACTTTAGAAGATAATGTGAGAATTACGTTTAATTTTTCTTTATATTTAAACAAAAATATATTTACATTTTGCTATTTCAAAAAGATTTAAGACATTTTTCTCCCTTCAAACTATTAAGGACCAAACGATAGCCCAAGTTTATGTTACTTGTAGCAATTTCTTTAATTTCACCCGTAATTTCATTAAGTAAGACTGAGTAATAATTTGTCACTGATATTATAAATTTCATAAAAATTGTAAAATTTAGATGGAAGACACAATGGTGGAAAAACATTAAGCACTTTTTATTATTATATTAACTCGTTTGATGGTGTAAATTGATTGAAAAAAATCGTAAATGTTACAATAAATGTAATACTTAATAGGTTAAATTTCATAAATTTGAAAAATTTAAGCGAAAGAAATAATAATAAAAAAATATGAGAAATATTCCTGAAATTTTCTTTCAAAACTACAGTATCAAAATATAAATAAATAAATAAATCGACAATATGAATTTTCTTTTTACAACGTAGATAACTCGTAATAAAATATAAAGTAATTGTGATAATTAATAATTTAAACGAGACATATAAACGTAAATAATGCATCTAATAAATACAATATTTAAATGTCCTGCTTTCAATTGAAGATTATTAATGCTTCAGATTATACATAAAAGCTGAGTTTTAAATCTATGACATAAATTTACAAGAAATTTTTAATATTACAAATAGAAACATTCGGTATTACACACATTTTATTTTTGTATACTGTACGTAAAATTAGAATTAAAATTATTATTTAAAAATCTGTTGATCTATTGTAATTTATTTATGCAAATGATAAATGCTAAATACAATCTGATTTCCTTAAAACATCTAAACAGTCGGTTCGTGCATAAATTTGTGTATTATAATTATGTAATATAGTTAAACAACACAATATTTTTTAAACGTTTAAAGTAAGTAACGTTTGAAGTATTCTTTCGATATTTTCGTACAACTATCAAAATATCAATTTCTGAATTTTTACATCTAAATTTTTTCGGGAAACGAGCAATATTTATCGAGGACATCTTTCCTACAACTGCAATATTTTCTATTTTATATTTATGTTTCATATTTACAAGCGGAATAGTAAAATAAAAACGAATGGAAACGTATGAATACTAAAACAATACTGAAATTGAGAATTAAAAATCATTTTATGGTAGGAACGTGTAAAAATTTATTCCTACAACGATAATATTTCGATCAGTGAGAAACAGTGATTGGACGTGCTTCTGTTTGCACTTTTGTTTTTATTTTATTTCGTGTTTTACCTTTTTCTTTTTCGTATTTGATTTTAGGGCATCTATATATTGCATTTAGATATTTCTATAACTACGTTGTAATTATTAAAAACACACAACTGTATTAAAAGATCGTAACCATGTTATCACATAAATATACAGTATAATATGTAAAATAATTTTATTTCAGCGTTCAAATATTCAAATATTCAATAAGAAACCTTTGAGACTTTGTTTCATACCATTTTGATTTCTCATAATGATTTTCGTGATACAGAATATTATTATGTCTACACCGTGAATAACGAAAGTGAATAACGTAATAAAGAATAATTCATCACGTGAAAGTTGTTATGAAATTCATTTCAAAACTAATTTACGAAACATTGGAATTTATTCATGAATTTTTTGAAGAAAATTTAAAACCAAGTTAATGAAAAATTCAACAAATTACACAACCAAGTACAAATATCTCGAATAAGAAAATTATTCAAACAATTATTCAAAATACGTACAAGTATCTAACTGATAACCTAACTGTAAAAAAGTGGTTCTCAATATTTTTGTTAACAGTAATTATTGAGAATTACGAGTGGTAAGAAATCACAAATAATTGTTTAAATTATCGTTTAACTGCAATATTGTTGAATTCCACGAAGAAGAAAAATCCTACATCACGGTTCAGTTGAGAAGACGTAAATAATGAAAAAGTACACATCAATGACGAAAATGTTGCAGATAAATCACGATCTGAGCGTTGAAAAGAATTAGCACGGAGAACAGAATAAATAATTCTCCGCGAAGTAATGAAAAATCCGTTTATGTCTGCATCAATGGATGCTACAAGTTTCAATAAAGCAATACTCGCACAATTGTGCTGAAGAATTTTATCGAAAAACAATATCTAGACGTAGAGTTTTACAAAAGAACCTTACATTACATCCAGAGAACAGATTCTTTCGTTGCCGTATGTAGCTACGTACTGCATTGTATACTTATGTATAAATAGTATGTACAAAACATTTCATGATATTGTATTATCACTGAAAGTGATTTTAGCGGAGGTAACCCAGAAAATCGGGCCTCTTCAGGTGCAGCGCTAATGCAACGAAAATTAGCGATTGGTTGATTTGGGTCACGTGATTCGTGAGGGGGCGTGGGGTAGACCTCGAGTAAGAGTGGCGTTGTCTGGTACTGAGCGATCGCGTCTGCAATTTGTTTTGTATCGATTCAAACGTTTGCGTATCAATAAAATTTTATGGCAAAGAAGCTTCATTTCCTAGTCAGAACAGTTGCTTCTGGACCTTTCAGTGAGACGAATCGTACCGTGGTACAAATCGTGCAGTTTTTGTATATTTGTGGTTTTTTAATGTTATATGTTTTTGATAATCGTTCTAACAACCGCGTGGAAAGTGATTCTATTTTCAATTTCGAGTGCTCATTTAAATTATCAAAGTCTAAAAGTTCGATACCGAATGAAGTTAACGAATGCATTTAGGTCCATAAACCTAGGTGTGCCAATATCGAACGTACAACCGAGAAGAAGGCAATTCTGCATGAAAATATAAGAAAATATAAGAAGAGAAAGAATGAAATTGTTTCGTTCAATGTCCACGAGATAATCAAGTTTGAAAGTTTATCAACAATACGTGAATTCAACTAATTCTAAACTCGAGTCAGGAATAAATAATGATCGGAATGCTATTCTATGTACAAAAGTATAATACAATTTCGTCAATATGAAAATTTTTCGAGTTTACACGTTTACTAAACCTCTATAATTTTTCTAAACGTATTCAAACTCTATTTTTTTTTTTTAAATGTAATCTTACCAATTTTGTCACTCCCGTCTAGTACACGATTAAACGAATTCAAGTATGCTTGATAAATTCTCAACTTGATCTTCTCAACAACGGGCACTTTAAATGAAAAAATTTTATTCCTTATTTTCAAAACATTTTTTCACCTCGGTTGTACGTCTGATGCTGACATCCTATATTATCTTTGAACCTCTAATAAATGAACGAATTATTTTAAGCATCTTAAACTTACAAAACACTGAATGGATCTACAGAAAATACACTTTACATATAAAAATATATGAAATTTCCAAAACGGAGTACTTGTACTTGGTAAAAGTGAAACAAATTCAGAATTCATTGTTAAGTTATGTTGAATACAAAAAAATAAAACAGTCCAATCACAAATATATCTATATATTGTAAATAAAATATATAACAGCAATACCTTGATTAAACTTCGTTATTAACCATTTCCACTACCAACTACCAACCACTTATCCTCTGATCCTCGACCGCATATCACGCATCGAATCTCACGTTGCCCGAGCTAAAACTCCAGAAACGAAACAATAGTTATCCTCACGAGGAGAAGCCGCGGCAATTCCAGCACGCGAAGGAGATCCTAACGTGAAAAAAAGACTCTCGTTAACAAGTGTTCGTTCCGTGACAAAGAACATCGCTGCAAACAATTGACACGGGACCTTTAAAAGCGTAGCTTTGTCACGTAGCGAAACGCCCCTCTAATTTCCAAATAATGAAACGCTGCGCGTCTCGTTTACACGCGCGTACTATCAATTTCTACAGTGCGGAATAGGCCGGCAATTTCGTTCAACCGAATTCGCTAAACTTTCGATCGAAAGTCAATAATTGCGCAAGCCGCGGGGGAAGGGGGGTTTGAATTCCGTGTAATTCGACGATGAATCGGATGACCGCTTTCATACTGCGCTTTCGCTTTATCTTCCCGTCGACTCTCTCCCACGTCCTAGGAGTCCCCACACTGTCACTGAACCGATTAAAGCCATTACCTAAAACGCGGTATCACTGAATGCAGAGCTCCAGATATCGCAACGATATCGTTCGAATCGACGGGAAGAATCCGTCGGATCAGCATTTTTACTTGCATTTTTAAGTTTACGTGACACGAACGTTCTCCCCGTTGCGTGCCCGGTTCGTTGATCCAACCTAGCTTTCACTCTCTCGTCGAGATGAGAGGTACACAATCCGCAACGTTTGGTCGTAGCTTTATGAACGTAAAAAAAAACACTGCACGACTTGTACCCCAGTACGATTCGTCTGACTGAAAGGCTCAGAAGCAACTGTTTTGACTAGGAAATGAAGAAGACTCGTTTGCCATAAAATTTTATTGATATGCAAACATTTGAATACAAAACAAATTACAGGCGCGATCGCTCAGTACCAGACGACGCCACTCCTACTCGAGGTCTATCCCACGCCCCCTCACGAATCACGTGACCGAAATCAACCAATCGCTAATTTTCGTTGCATTAGCGTTGCACATGAACAGGCCCCGCTAAATCACTTTCAGTGATAAAAAAAAAAATGTTAAATGCGGATTCGGTTCACGGGATATCAGGGATGTATATTGACGTCTGTTTGTGTAAATTCATACGCTGAAACCACGGTAGAAGGAACCTCCAACTTGTATCTGTTTTGCAGATACAATTTCAATGTTTTTTATTTGGATAGAAAATAGAATAACAATTGCACGCGCTCTAGAAAGTACCCGAGACTTGTTAGAACTTTTTACGCGTGTTGTAAAAACACGTTTTGTTGTTACAATTCAATGAGATCCGACCGTGTTTGTCAAATTTGAAATAAATATGTTAACGAAAGATCCTCGATATTCATGTCCTCGATATAACATCTATGAAGATATTGAAGTAAATAAATTTATTGACTCGCTTGTGAATGTGGTTTGCAAATAAGTATCGTTGTTCGACTAATTTCGATGTAACATTAAATAAATTTTTGCTACTCACGAAGTTACTTCTTTGTAAGTTTATCTTCGAGTTTGTTTCAACATTACGATAATAAAAGTACAAAGCAATTTTTCCCCGTATATCATATTTTCAGACTAACGCAAAATTTTACCAATATATTCACATTATTCCATTACAAATAAAATTTCAAAATGTTTCACATAACATACCATACATGATTGCCTACAAAATAGATCAAGCTAAAAACACATTTAAATATCTTTGTTTATAATAATATCTGCATAAAACCTTCATGAACACACCTAAACTCGTTGAACGATTACGTTTCACGTGATCTTCAAAGAGAAAAGGCGTTTTTGGAAGCCGACTGCTCAATCGCTTATAATAGACTGAATGGGATCATCAGTGAATTACCATTCACTTAACGACAGAACGATTTCTTTTTGAGGTAACCTGTCGTTCGTGGACGTGACACGGCAAAAATGGGGGACACACCGAGGCCGCGGGAATTGTTCCCTGAACCCCGAGGTCTTCGTTATCGAGCTCTTTCTTCGGGACGTTCTGATATATGCTTTCTGAAAAGTCTCGAAGTCGGTCAAGCAAGAAAGGAGCGCCGTAAAAAGTCCCGGTTCATTTACTCGGTTCATCTCTGTCCGTAATTTTTCCACTGCGAAAATCGACCGGTTTGCTTTCGTCGACGTTTACCATCCTCGTTCGTTTCCTGACACCTTTTCGAAAGTTTCGGCCGCCGATTCTCTCTCTCTCTCTCCTCTCCTCTTTTCTTCTTTCGCTCAGGGAAAAAATCGTCGTGAAACGTTATTCGAAACTGTTCCAGGATCATCGGATCAACATCACAGGATCAACTGTCTGCTTATCGTGTGAACGTCCAACATCCAACTTTTCGCCAAACTCTTTCTATTTCCAGTCAAGTACAAGAGCCATCGATCGACAGGCTTGAACACTTCGGCTGATTTACGAGAGAAAATATGGTAGAGATTATAACTGACGCAATAAATTAAAACTATTTTACGATCTTCTTGGTAGAGACTTCTTTTTTTTACATCAATATTGGTGGAGAATTTGAGGTGAAGCATGTTTACAATTTTAACACGTACGCTTACGGTTTCTTTATAAAAATTTTAAACAAACAATGCAAAACTATGATACACAGTATTACTAGAAATGAGAGAATATGATCGCACATTTCAGTGACAATGTATCTCTAGAGGACTGAAAAGAATAATCGTTACTCCTTCCATTTGATAAAACAGAAAG
Source organism: Melipona beecheii (assembly GCA_032399605.1). NCBI lineage: Eukaryota > Metazoa > Arthropoda > Insecta > Hymenoptera > Apidae > Melipona > Melipona beecheii. The sequence continues at coordinate 1,786,770 of JAUCMO010000082.1, read as the reverse complement.
TAGAATTAAAGTACAAAACTAAGGGATGATCAGTACTTGTCGAACACAGACTGAATGCAATTAAATTTCAATTTTTTGGAAAATCAATGATTTCATATAAAATGATAAAATAAAACTGAAAAATTTATAATTTTCTTATTTAAGAAAATAACAAAAATCAAACACATGCAAAAAAAAAGATAAATTATTAATTTTATCTGCTCTTCCTTTTATTCTAACAAGAGAGATTGATTGCCAAGAAGACTCACGCAAATACTAATTACGGTCAAGCAAAATAGGTTTTGGAAAATGACAACAATAATTTTACATATTGCAACATTAGAAATTTACGATGCATAGCTTTTCTTTCAAATGAAATTCAAATGAATTTTTTTTATTTATTTAAAAGTTTTTCTTTTAACTTCATTGCAATTTCAAAATATTTTAAATTTAATAATAATTAATAATTAAAATTATTTAACAAATAATGTTTAACAGTCTTTTCACTAAGATTTCAATTTAAATAGCAAACAGTAATATCTTCATTTATTTGACGGATATACTCGTCAAACACAGTTAATTTGAGTATTTAGTCTGCATGGTGTTATACAAATAACTCTGTAATTGATGGATAAATGAAATAATTGGTTTATTAGAGATAAAAGGATAACGTATTACAATATATTAAATAAATATATCAAACGTAAATAAAAAAGTGTACATTTAAAACGTACGTACATTAAAAAATGAACGCGTTCTTGATTTATTATATTCTACTTACATTGCAATATTTAAATACAAGCGACTTAAAATAAAATGATTTGACTAATAAGAACAAGTCTAAAAGCTTGACAGAACATTTAGGAATTTTAAACCATGTTAAGTATCAGAGTCACACTGACAACGTGTTTTCAAGCTGCTTGAATTCACATGCAAAAATTAATCAGCGAATGCATTCCGCTCGACTGCACCATTTAAAAAAATTAACTCTGCAATCATGCTAATGAGGCTAGCACGAGCCTCGTGCAACAAATTTTCAAAGAACTCGTTCAATGTTCGCACTATTGAAAAGTGAAAATTAAATAAATTTTGCATCGTGACCCAGTAATTGGTTGTATAGAAGGAATTCTCCCGTTTTACAATTTTGTATGACTTTTTCCACTTAACGCAATGGCTATCGCAATTAAATGTTTGGTTGAAAATGAAAAATATGTCGACAAGTTGAACGCTTGATTTCTTTTGTGACTAAAAACAGTATTAACACTCCCATTAATATTCGGAAACTTAAATACTGAAACTGTTACAATTTTGTAAAAAGAAATCGTACAATGATGAACGCGGGCTTCATTTCAAAGTTTCAAGCGTCTATTTTTAAAGTGAATCATTCATTTTGTTTCAAGATGTTTTTATACCATGTGGCAAAGTGAAAACAATTTTTCTCTGAAAGACACTGACAAATTTTCTTCAGCCTCTCAAAACTTACTGTGCTTTAAATAAGCAAAAACGAATATAATAATGAAAATGTTAGGATTTTTTGATTTTTTCAAAGTTTAAAATTCAAAACATCACACATCATTTTTGTAAAATGGAAGCTTCAGTTTTCAAATCCGCTGCAGATTCAGTAATGAAAACTATACTGTGATTAGACATGGTGATATTTTCGAGAAAAAATGTATCCTCATCTATCTACCCGGTATTTGATGCGTAAACAATTTAGAATAAACGATGAATTTTGAAAGTGGAGCATTAAAATTTAGTGTCGTATAGATCTTTTTTATGAAATTATAACAATTTAAATATTTAGTGATTGGATATTAATCGTAATCACTATAAATGCAAAATAAAATAGATAGTTCACTGAATCGTAAGGTTTTTCAATTGTAAAATACGATTTTGCAGTGAGCTCTCTTAAAAATCAAAAATATATAAATTTATTTAAAATATCAATGTTACTTGTTCTCAATGCCAATATCACCGAAGCTATGAATACTGACCAGTTTTTTAAACAATTACTATGAATTTTGTATTACGATGAATTTTTAAAATACGATTTCTTTTTACAAAATTACGAGAGTTTCAATATTTAAATATCCGGATACCAATTGAATTCACTGAAATACGAGTAATATTTCCACAAAAATATGGAAAGCAGTTCAGTGTCAAAGCCAAGAAAATGAAAATAAGAAGAAAATGGTCGATATAAATACATCTACACTTCCAGAATCAAACCTCCGTAACCTTTAGACAGAGAAAAGAAGAAGCTTTCTAAGTAAAATAACACTATAAAAACTGCACGACTTGTACCCCAGTACGATTCGTCTCACTGAAAGGTCCAGAAGCAACTGTTCTGACTAGGAAATGGAGATGACATTTTTGCCATAAAATTTTATTGAATGTTATTGCCATAACATTTGAATGGATACAAAACAAATTACAGGCGCGATCGTTCGATACCAGACAACGCCACTCCTACTCGAGGTGCTCCACGCGAATCACGTGACCCAAATCAACCAATCGCTAATTTTCGTTGCATTAGCGTTGCACCTGAACAGGCCCGATTTTCTGGGTTACCCCCGCTAAAATCACTTTCAGTGATAAAATTCTAATGTAAAAAGAAAAAACGAAGCAATTGCAGTCACTCCAACATCATAGGTTGAAAATCGTGTTTAAAATAAGTTTTGCGTCGCCACGCGACTCGATTTATCCGCGCTAACGAAATTAATCGATCAACTCGCCCCCCCCCTTCCTCCACCTGCTCTATATTATTCCTCTTAATTCGATACGCTTTAATTCCAGCAACGGGCGGCAAGAACTATCGGTAAGCGGATCGGAGCCCGTCAAAATCGCATTACGCCCGACTTAAATAATGATAAAACAGGCTCGGCGTGTGCCACCGCTTCATCATTCATAAACGGGCAACAAGATTATTTCCGATAAAGCACACTCGACGCAGATTTTCATGAGGATTCGGGGGGATTAAGCTCGAACTTGGCCACGATCTGAAAAACAAAAGAGAGATCAGCGTGTTTCCTCGGCTGTAAAACCGCATCGATTATAACGGGGGTAAACCGTGGTCCGGGGCGGTGCGACGAGCCGATAAGATTACCAACAGGCATTTGTCATCTCTTCGGATAGACGGTTGTCTCTGCTTAATAGTCGTCACGATTAATTTCGTTCGTTCGCTCATTAATTACGAGATATACAAGAAGAGAGAAGAGTTTTTAAGCGAGCTTGCAACACTCGAGCCGAGAGGAAGAAGAGGTATTTAACAGATCTCAATAGATCAGATATTCCGGTGAGAAGTGAGAATTTTACTACCTCACCACGTCGCTTTCTGGCTTCTTACGCGTATCTAATAAATTATTTATTTGAAAGTAAGAATATTATAAAAGCTCGTGAACAGTTTTGCTCAAAATATTGAACTACTGTTTACAATATAAATGTGTCGATTATTTAAAATTTGTCTGCGTATGGTGAATTTTAACCCTTAGAGCGCTATGAGCGCATATATGCGTCTGGTGATAGTCACCAACAGGGACGATATGCGTTTTTCAATTTTTTCGGTCTTCCGTGTAATAATATTACATGTAACTTTATGTGAGACAAATACATGTGTGTTTCTTAGCAACGGCAGTAAAGAAAGACAAATAATGAAACAAACAATAGATGCTCTAACCTGCAGAAAAGTGCCAGATGCCCTGGCACGCGCCTATTTATGGGACCTTTGTCTTACCTTGAGAGGCAGAGTTAGAGTATTCCAAGATATTCTCTTAAATGTTAAACAAAGGGCGTCGTGTCTAGCGCCAAGAAGTCACGTAGACACATTTCGTTACGCGTTTCCTAACACGCGACAGACTCTGCTAGAGTCAATCCGATCAGTCAGTTCGTCCGAGACACGTCTTACACGCGAACCACACACGACATCGAGTAGCGACAATGTAATTTTTGTTAAATTTATTGCGTTTAGTTTTTGTTTCTTATTTCTATGTCAAGTTATATTGTAAATTTTATTGATTCCAATAGATAATTGATGCTTGAAAGTAACGTTCTTTTATTATTTGTCGCGAGCCCAGGCCGCACAGGCGAAAAGTATTCCGTCCACAGCGATCGTCAGTGCTAAGCGCGCTCTAAGGGTTAAAGCAACTGGCAAGATGTAAGACAGATTGTAAATTTCGCTGTGTAATGTTCTCTGTCAATTCATTTGTATAAAATAAACAAATAATCTATTTATTTGTGGACCAGGTACTTTGAATCTCTAGTTGAAAAAGTAAACCATTCAGGAATGCTGCCTTTCTCTTGATTTATTGCCAGCTGCTTAACAGACAATTTTCACTACGTGCAACATTACTTTTATCTTCCGTCCTGTCGCCAAATTGAAATCTTGCTTTTTTATGTTTTGGTGGAACAACTATCGTCAGAATCAATGCTTGTTGTCTCAAAACAATCATCTAAATTATTTTTATACTAATCAGAAACAAATTCATCGTCGCTACTATCTTCAAATAACTTGCTTTCTATTATACTTTTTAACACGATGTACAGGTACTTCTTCATTTATTCAATCAGAGAAACAACGGAATACCGACTGATTACGCAGTGGAACATTGTAATTAAATAGAATTTATTAACAATATTTTTATCTCTTATGAATTGCTTGAAATCCATTTATATGAAAAGATGCTTTAAACACAGTTAGGTGTTTGCACGCACTGGCCGTAATTTTTAAAATTATATGTTTTGCTGAAAGAAATGTTCGATTTTCGTAAAATAGTCCGGTAATAATTGACACGTATTTTTTATTTTAGAATATTTATACAGAATGATTCACATCTTAAATAACTTTTCAATTATGCATCTAATAAAAAAATTGTTAAATGCAAAAGTTGTATGTACTTTGAAAGTGACAAAGAATGGCAAAAGGAATTTTTTTCTGTATGTTTCAATATTTTCTATGTCTACTTTGGTTCTTTTTAAATGATGTTATATATTTTTTTTATTTGAAAGAATATTGAATACTAAGATTGCACGATAATATAAATATACAATATTCACGGTATTTAAAAGATTTTGTCAATAATATTCATTGATATAATTGTTCCAAAATATTTATACAATATTATTCAGCGAATACTGCTTCGATTCAGGAAGACCGTATACTGTTTGCATTTCAATATACGATTGATATTTGGGAGTAATTTGTCGAACAGAGTATTTTGACCTACTAACATTTCATTTGCAATTCCTTTCAATCAATTTGTATTATCAAATTCTATTCTTACTTTAATATTAGGGCCATTTTAGTGTTTTAAGGCCTTTATTTTTCACTAACAAAGATATATACAATAATAATGATAATAACAATAATACAGTGATTGCGTTTAAATACAAGACAGTGTACGAAAGTAATTATTACTGTTGACTGTTTAATGCGAAAGCTAAGTAGGAGACACTGTTAGACTGCACACTCACAACACGCGGTTCACCTAGTACTAAACACGCGGATAACTGATCTTTTAACGCATTGGAGTCAGTTCTTTTATACCCTGACTCTCACTACGTCCTTTCCCCTCAAGGAATCGGAAAGCGGATGTTGTCTAGTGGTGTTTATGATCAGGCCCGTGAGTGGCTTTTTGACGATTGCCTCATGGCCCTGCCGATACCGTAACCTGGGTCCACGTCGTGGGAATGTTTATATTGCTGTCTGGGTTGTGTCCCCTACAACCATGAAGAAAAATTTCAAAAGTTATTTATATATTTTCGTCATTTTTCGTCCTCCGTGTAATTTTATAAAATTTTAAAAAATCAAAGTACTTGGCCAAAATATGTTGATATTATCTTACTTATAATTAATTGAAGGCAAAACCAATCTGCTACGTAATACAATTATAAATAATCAAAATTCGTTGTGAATTTTCACACGAGCGACCTAATTTGCGATTTTTGAGATAGCAAAACTATATGATTCGTTGTGCAAATGACAATGATCGGTACAACAAGTTTACGTGTACAACAAATTGAGTAGTTAATTCTTAAATGCACAAATTTTTTGTTATGTTATAGTTTTAGAATTAATGATATAGAATGCAAATTTGCAACGATATGTATTTAAGGATTAAGCAGATTCTATTTACAAATGTCCTATTTCTGACAGATAACTGAGTACCGACGAATGAAAAATTAGTTGATTTCTCAAATATAGATACTATTTATAAAAATGTTGAAGCAACGTACATGCCACCCTAATTAGATCTTAAGATAACGATTCTAATCACTCGGAGAAGATTCAGAACTTCACGAGTTACGACGCATCAAACGCTGAGGTTTAGAAAAAAACACTTCAAATGTTTTGTTACTTAGAAGTTCCCACGGTTGTGGACGAAACTGAGACGAAACGTGATGAAAGTGCTTGCAAGAAATCCAAACTTTTGAAATACCATGGAAAACCCATGCCCGCATCACAAATCCAGTTTTAAAACTAATTACGGTCGAAGCTCGACAACTTAAATCTCAAGGGAAGAGGAAAAAAGAAAGAAAAAAATAAAATCTTCGAGTTGCGAAGGTTTCATCTTATCGAGTTTTTGAGTTTAATAAACGAAAATTTGTCTCACAGAAACTTTATACGACGATTAATTTTACAACTTTTACAACAAGGCGTAAAAAAGTATTTCTTTTTATTTTCTTTTTAGTTTCCATTTAAAATTCAATTTCAACAGAATTTTTACGAGGAATACTAAATTCTGATAAATAACTGTAGTAGAGATTGTTGAAGAGATTGCAGCAAACAAGTTTCAACGACTACTATACTCAATAAAAGTATATGCTGAATTTCTAAAAAAATAATTATTGTTAAAATAATTAAAACAGAATTACGTAGATATAGGAATACTACATTTACCACCCGAGGTTCGCCACTAATGATCAGAAACATCATTACAGTGGAGGTTATTCGGTTATCGGTTTCGATAAATACCATCTCCGATCTGACCTCTACTATTCCAATGTTTGAAGCACTGTCTAAAGCACATTCCAGTGTCTAACGAAAGGAACGATGGTACCAGCCCACGATTTTGAGAAACTCCAAACATTCTTCCATGAAATGTGTTATAATTTAATTTAAAGATGGGATAAATTAACCTGGTCAAAAATATAATTTTATGCTTGTTCTATCGTTCGATCATTTTTTTTTTTTTTAATGCATAAATACACTCTTCGTTAATTTATGCACATTTATCATACTTCATTCATTCACATGTGCTTTCCTTTGTCTCTTTCACTTTCTCGCTTTTTCAAATAAAGTCCAAATTAAGATGAGGATTAAATATAAAAATGATATATATCTGAAATAAAATTTCTGATCTGATTTCTAAAAATCAGAAATACATGAGAAATGTTAGACTCTTAATAAGTTAAGCAATATGATCAACGTTTATACTACTGTCACTTATAACACTCAAGCATCAAAGAAATATGAAACTTGAAGCAACAGCAACAAAGAAAAAATAGAGTGAAACAGCAGGAAAAATCTGTCTTACGAACAATTAACTAACGCAGTTAGTTATCCATCATCACAGAAGAGGACTAAATTTTTGATTCAATTTGTACTGGTTTCAATTTGAAAGAAAAAGCACGCAGCCTCATAGAATATGAATTTGAATTTTCAATTTTATTTTCAAGATTGACAAATACAAATTATACACAATGCTTTGCAGCTGATACGTTATAATAAACATAATACAATAATAAATATATACAACATTTTATAATATATTATGTTTGCTGAAGACTGAGCGGAAAATCGTAAGGCAGGGGAATAATGTGAATACGACCGACTGGAAGCCATTGTCTGTCCACCTTTCAACATTGAAGCCCCTTCAGAAGGGATCATGGAAAAATCCAGAAAAAAATCTGTTAAACACTAACGCTGATCTTTAACCAGAAGCGCAAAATACTAATCTTGGTCAAACACCATCGCTCACAATCAGCGCAGAGCAGTCGGATGTCTGTGACCTTTTCAAGGCTTAAGGAAAAGCCATGGAATTCGACACATAGGACAACCAACCCGTGAAAATGCACAGGAAGAAATGCTCCTAAAGAAATTGAAAAAACTCTCGCATCCTAAGGAAAATAATACAGCTAAAGCTGAATGACCCGCAGAGAGGAAGAAAGACTCAGAGGGGGATCCAGATGGTTCTTGCAATGGTCCCAGAGGTAACACAGTGAAGTTCCGCCGCCGCCACTCCACAGGCCCTGCGCCACCTCCCGCGTATCAATAATAGATATTTTCGATGAAAATCGCAATGGATATCACAGCCGAGCTTGTGAAAAATTTCACGGTTAAGATACGTGTAGTCTAAATTTGCTTTTCTTCCCAGAGTGGCCTCAGAAACATATTATTTTCTTTTGAAAGATAAGATACACAGATGGTCTTCTTTTGCGAAGTTGCATTTCTCAACAGTGCAAAAAATTCAAAATATTAAATTAAGATAATAATATTAAACTCAAATACCATTAAGACCGTTATATATACAAGTTTGTTATTTCTTTTCTTTTCTTTTCAGCGAAAATACACGTACATCACGACGTAGTAAAAATTCTAGTTGGACAAAAACAATAATTTAATTTGTAGTTCCGCTAAATGTTCAATTGTACTTTTACAATAAGAACATTATAATTTAGTTGTTTTTACGTTCTTTTTAAAAAATTAATTTTGATCGATATTAAATGTAAGAAATTTCAGGAGTGATCATTTTTCATTTTCAATTCTCCCATAATAAAAAGACACATTTCAATTAACAGTAAAATTATAATTACCAAGTGTCGAGAAGTTATAATCATTCTATTAGAATAATAAAGTAATTCCAGTTATAGTAAACGTACAAATATACCTCTACACACTCGCCATAAGCTCGCTGAATCTCAGATCCTTTTTACACAACACTTTGCAAGAGAACAGTACAGCTTAATTGCTTAATTGCAATTCACGCTTGACGATACGTTATTTACACGGATACGATGCAATTTGCCAACATTAATAACAGCTCAACGCGGTTTGTCGAGTTTCGAAATGAGAGACGATTGTACAAGGAGTATCAACGGCGGCTGCATGGTAATTAGTTGGTTGGTGAATCATCAAATATTGTTATTACGGTGATTATGATTTAATCTAGTTGTGGTTCGCTGCACGTTATTCTTCGTTTGTTTGTTTTAAAGGTGAAACTGATAACATCGACAGAAGGTTATACCGTATAGTTAAACTTTGAATAATTTGAGACGAAGAACGCGAGATGGTTATTCGTGATAAATAATCGCGGTAACTTTATCGTTTCATTGATGAAAATTAAATGTTTCTTACGTTAGCTGCGCGACGTCGACTGTAATTTCGATACGCGCATTCGCAGTGATCTAATATTTCATTTCATATCTGATTTCAACTTTAATTTACGGTTAAGCATCAATTGATCGTGGAATCAATGTAATCGTTAAATATGTTTTTAACAAGAATCGAAATTAAATTCAGGTTCTTTTCGTTTTTAAAAGAAATTCTACATGTGAAAAAATATCTGTTTTTGTGCAATATTTATAGAGAGAAATATTGCACTTACAATCTGTATAATAAATCTGTATAATAAAAATTCTAGTCAAGGTGTTTTAGAACATTTAATTAAAAATCTGTTTCTACACTCGAGTACTATTCGTTGAATAGTATTCAGTATTTATACTACGAATATCGAGAACTTTCTTAATATCGATAAACAGAATTATCTATTCTGTCTCCTCTGACAGAAGAATTTTTATTTTTACATTTTATAAGTTCTATTCTGTCTGAAAGTTTTACTTTTAAGAACATTTACACGTTCAATACATTTTTCGAATCATTTCATGTGAAAATATCGTTCAAACATCGTGTCACTTAAAATGTAAAACCGAAAATGTTTGGAAATATACATATCCGTGTAAAGTAGAGAATTTTCATAAAATTAAATAAAAAAATGTCAGAGATGACGAAATTATTGAACATTATTTGTATGTCTATCTTTGAATATATATCTGTGTAAATAGGAATTTTTCAACTCAGAAATAGCAAACATTATGAAAGGATAGAATATATAGAAAGCATTATTAAAGCATTTTAAATAAATCTCATTACATAAATAAAATAACGTATTTGTCGCGTGAAAAGTCAAATTATCAAATCGATAAACTAGCTAACTTGTGCCAACAAATGAATATAATTAAGTATATTGAAAAATATAACATTCGCATAGCAAAAAGAGACAAAGTATTTAAAAAATTAATTGAAAGCTTTATATTTGCAAATTATTATTCAACATTTAATGTCATTACAGCCAACAAAACAAGAATTTCTATTCAGTTGGCGAAACAGTATTAAACAGCTTATATCGATATTTCTGTTTTTCTTTTTCTTTTCCATTTCTTATACCTTTATTACAAATTTTACATGACGCATCCCTTTCAATACTCTGCACGTGACATGTTAATAAAACTCAATATTTCCACCAAGTATTGACCTCCATAAATTTTCCATGACATTGAAACGCCTTTTCCACGCTCGCGAGAATCTCAAAATTTTCGATTTCTCGAAAGTGATCAGCCTACCTTCGCTGTGTGACACACGGATCAAGTGAAAAATCAATGTTTACATATATACAAAAATTGAACAGAATAATGGAAACATCTCGTGTATTAAGAAAATTCTTTTCTAAAAATTCGAGCAGGATTATCGTTACTATGAATATTCGTAAACTGAATTTCTTCTAGATTAAATTATGTAAATTTTGAACATTTCCAAGCACTTTTAGAAAATTTGGAGGATTTTTTTCAAAACATATCATAATTGAATCACTAATGCGGTGCTTTTTCAAAAATTTTGTCCAAATGGTAAATTGTATTTGCTAGAAATTGTTCGTTGAATTTCATTGGTTTTTGATAAGAGTATTTTTTCACATATGCTGTGTATAGATAAAAATAATAATAAGAACGATCGCAAAGTTTGTGTTTCAACAAAGTATATTTCAGTTCTATTGTTGTCAGGAAAATGAATTCGAACAATATTGTATTTTATGAATGATAATAAGAATATCGATAAGCTAAACATATTTAGACCGGAGAATGTTAAAAGAAGTTTTCATCTATCATAAGAGTTGCTGTATGCACATTTTTACGTAATGTAACATATTGGTCGTCCCAAAAGTTTCTTTCGTTTTATAAGGAAACTATATATACAAAAAATTTTTGGTTTTAAATTATTTTGTTGAATTACATGTGATCCATTTTGCTCTATTACCTTTCTCCATCTTTCCAGAACTTTTGTGGTTTGCAAGTGAAATGTCGTTCTAGGTCCATTTTTATGTCACTTATTTATGTATTGTATTTTTTACCGCGAAGGGAATTTTCTAATGAAAGAAATAAGTGATAATCACACGGAGCGATATTCGGAGAGTATGGAGGATGAGGCAGAACATCCCAATCAAATGACAACAATTTGTTCCTGACGGTTAAAACACACGGAGCCTTGCGTTATCATGTTGGAAAACGACGCCTCGTCTGTTGGTTAATTCTGGTCGTTTTGTGGCGATTGTCCAGTTGGGAACAGTATTTCGCTAAATTTATTGTTTCACCGTGTGGAAGCAGCTCGTAATAAATTACACCCTTCCGATCCCACCAGATGAACATCGAAACTTTCCACGGGTGAAGACCAGACTTTGCTACCGTTAAAGGCTCCTTATCCCTTGACCAAGATCGTTTACGTGTAATATTCTCGCAAAGAATTCACGTCTCATCCCCAGTAACCAATCTCTTCAAAAATGGATCTTTCTTGTTTCGCTGAAGAAGCAGATCGCAATACGGTCGAAATACGGTTAAGCAGGTTGCTCTCTGTCAATTAATGCGGAAACCAAACTTGAGAACGATTAACGTAGCCAATCTTCGTAAGGTTATTATGCACCGTTGTTCGCGGTATTTTTAAAATATCCGCCAACTCACGAACAGTATATCGCGGATTTTCATCAACCATAGCCTTGATTATTTCCGTATCCGTAATGGATGGACGGCCGCTGCGTTCTTCATCTTCCAAATGAAAATTACCAGTTCTAAACCTCCTAAACCAACTACGAACTGTCTGAATACTGGTAGTATCACTCCCATACACGCTACAAATCTCAGTTGCGGTATCTTCAGCACTGATGTCTTTTCTAAAAGAAAGCAGCATCACGTGTCGGAAATGCATTCGTTGATTTTCCATAATTAAAGGCGTATAATATAATAGAGTTCAATACACAAGAAACGTATCCTACGACAGCTAGAAGATAAAGACCATACATTTGACCGATTAGGGTTCATATTTATGTAACTATTGCCAGATAAAGCAGCTGCATGCAGATAGCGAAAGACACTTATGGGACAACCTAATAAATCAAGATAACATGTAGTAATTACATTATACTTACCAGCAAACTATAAAAAGATTAAGGTCCGGTAATCGTATTGGCCACGATACATAACTGTTCAACTTTGGTTGCATGCTAGATCGCAATTTATACAATTTCATGGCCACGATACATTTAGGCAGACTGCGGATTTTTATGCATTTTATGCGGGTTTGCAGATAAACAAATGCACAGAATGCATATAATACGCAAAAATATACAAATTATAAAACCTAATACTTCTTTTTAATTGAATCAGTGAGTTGGAGATATCTGAAAGAATAACTTGAATTTTCATGCATTATCAATACCATATGGATTTGGATTGGACAGTATTTATAATGCAATCATGTTAACGTGAATTTTCACATTTGTGAAATCTATGGTTGAACATGGTTCATAAGTCTTTTATAATTAAAATAAAACTAATTAAATAAAATAAATTAAAATAAGTTAAAATAAAAATTTAACGAAAATTAATTACCAAGAATAAAAGCAACAATCGCAAGTAATACAAATTCATTCGAAAAATACCTACTGCTTTTGCACTTTTGTACTTTCCAATTTCAATATTTCTTGAAAATGGCCAATTTTGAACTTGCACTGTTCTTCAAATCATCGATTTGAAGTGTGTTTTACTTATAAGCAATGTTTCCATTATTTTGTCCAATGTTTGTATTTCTCAGAATATACTTCTCAGAAGAAATGAGGAGCGTACACCACTTTCGTAACTGTGTTTCACGATCGCAAACGCTCGAGCGTGCGTGTTCACACAGCGTCGAAATCGTTCCAAAAACGTAACCGTGCACGACGCGAAGTCGTCTCGTGAAAGACGAGCTCGAAGCCAAAGAAAAAAGACGGCTCAGACTTTCAGTAACGAACGAGGAATGTACGTGTGTAATAATCACCGAAACGGCCCGTTCAAAGCTTCTCACAGCTTCGGAATCATGCGAACGAGTACAAAGCTGCATGCCGATCAAAAGACTGCGAGGATCGATCAGTCTTCGCGAAAACCAGCTCAAACGGCCGATTCCTTGCATCTACGTGACCACCTAAACGGCAAAGCCACTCTCAAACAAACGCTGTTTCATCCTTGAATATATACATTATGTAAACATACGTCTATGAAAGTTTGATTAAAGCAGTAGAAATTACAGATGTTTCGGACTGTCTAGCGATTTGAATCGCGAACGAAAATAAACTGTTGCCTAATTACGCAATTAACACGTTGCTATGGAAGAGTACAGGCTTAAATAACAAAATAAAAATTAAAAAAATAACAAATAATATATACATATATATAATGAAAAATTTGAACAAATTTGAACTAATGAATTATTTCAACTAATTTATAATTTTTATTGGAGAATAACATAGCAAAAGTAATTTTTTTTAGTGTGAGATTCAAATAAATCACTTTCAAATAGTTTCAGCTATTTAAATAAAATAACAAATAATCTGACATAAGATTATATAAGATTTGTTATAATATAACAAATATAATATAACAAAAAGTAAAATGAGACGTTAGTTCGCTTGACAGCCAAATAATGAAATAAAGAACGTTGGAGAAAAATTATTTTTTAAATGTTTTATGTTATTCAAATAATGTTCAAGCCTCCTAAATATGAATTTGAATAATAGTTGTTCCTATAAGTGCAGTTGTACCGTTCACTTTGTTTTATAAATGTAGAAAAGTCCGTCGCAATTAACTTATGAAATAAATATATTTTTATTTATATATGTATATTGCATATCATATTGTATGTATATATTAATGTATATTGCATATTATGCGACTTTATCTGCAACATTTTCTTGAATTTTCGCTATTTACAGAAATAATCGCGTGTAAATATTTAAAACTGATGGTACTATATGTATACACATATGTGTCTCTCTACGTACATATGTATAAGTGGAAAGCCAACAAAGATGATCAAAACAATGTTGTAAAACGGTTTATTGAGAGGAGAAAAATCGATTCTAGTGGAAGAATTCTCCAGCAACGTTTCAAACTTCGCAGCAGTGAAGAATACACGTGTCCAATAAAACTACAAGCATTGTGACGTGGTTACTATCACAGTTGGTAAATTATTCTTGATCTAACTACCATTTTTCCAACGAAGCACTACAATTGCACGACATACGGTCGCGTGAAGAAGTTTCTCCAACTTTATTCCTGCACGAATAAATAAGAAACAATAATATTCTTTCATTTGATTCATCGTTCGATTCTTAAGAAAACTGATTCGTCAAACACATTTAATACATTAATGATTTATTATATTAAGAAGATACACCACCATGTCGGTTTCGAAATTTTCTTCTGTTTATTTTTTTATGTATAAAATATTGTAATTTGGACGTCAGATATCAAGAAAAGTGCGTTTAAATTTACATGAAATAAAACAAAAGTTATTTTATTTTCAATGCAGCAGTTTTGCAAACTATTCGATTTTTAAAACATCCTTCTGCATGTATGAAGCTTGAAAAAAACCACAAGAAAATCTTTTCTATTTTTTTAAATCAATACCATGGTATATTCCTTTGACACATTTTAAAAGTTAATTTTCAAATTTATTTTAATTGATACATTACACTGAATTAATTCATTGATGGCCAACACGTTGCGTTAATTCATTTTAATTTTCAATATATTTTATCAATCTTTTCAATGAATTTGCATTATTAAATTCAACATTTTAATGTTCGACTTTTCAATGATTATGAAAAGAAATCTCAATATTTCTTCATCATTTCTTTTCTCATCTGGATCCTATAATAGAGATAATGAATGATGCATTTTTTTTCAACCTCTCAATTCTTTTGTACATTCATACGTCCAGATACATGGCCATCGATAGATATATCTATCTCAAGAAAAATAGCTCGACAAATTGATTATTTTATTTGAAGATCAAGCGAGAAACAGTAGAAGGCCTCACAAAATTCATATGCAGACATACACTATTTCTAAGAAATATAAATTTGTTCAACTTTGATTGTATTTGATATCATTTTGATCGCATAAATATTTAAAAAAATATTTAAAAAATCAGTAGTTTCGGAAAATGGTCGGAATAACTCTTAGACATACAATGAAGAAGAGCACAATGAAAAGTTTGCGATAGTTTAAATTGACATAACCTCTTGAAACAAAGATCATATACTTGATCTTATTTTAAAGCGTGAACTTCTTCACTTTGAGTTGCGAGTTTGTCTTTTCGAAAATAATTTTACATCACGCAGTGAGAAAGTAAACATTTTGAACATTTGAACGTGTGTAAAAACATTTTTTCGTGATTGGATCTAACGTGGCCTTGAAGATTGAAATTTTCTCTTTACGACGATCCCTCAAAACTCGTTCTACGATTTGTTTTCATCATCCCATTGACTATTTAAATATCAGAGTTATTATTTCGATGACGAAATTTCGATTTTTGTTTAATCCTAATATTTAACGTTCAATAAAATGATGAGAAAAAAGTCGAAAAAAATAGAACGAGTCGTTGCAAAGAGAAAATTTCAATCTTCAAAATGACAGATTCAGTTACGAAGAAAATTTTTTAATGTTTTCACACATGTTTTAATTTCAATAATTCTCGAAAAAACATTTCATTTTCCCACCCGCATCTTCGAAAAGACCGGACTCGTGATTGTCAAATTCGAGACTTCACGCCTAATTTTACAAAAATTATATCAATTTAAATTATTGATCATTTTTATTAATATTTATTACTATTCGCAAAAAAAAACAGAAGCTATACCTTCGAATTTCCGGATACAAAAGTTCCACTATGCACGGCTTTAACAATCGTGGCTTTTCATTTCGTTGAATGTTTTGTCATTTTCTTTATAGTCTTACGATTTTTCGATACTCGTTTACAAGTAACAATTCAAAGGTATCGATCAAAACCTGTTTCACTACGTTTTAGCTTTAATCCCTCAATAGAATTGTCCTGATACTACAAACTTGAATCTCTACGAATGTACCACTACTATGTAAAATAATATACAAGATACAAATAGAAAACACTATTGTTGTATAAAAATACGCTAAATTCGTTACTGCTGTATAAAAGTACATTAAATAAATTATGTGAATACGTACCATTTTTGTAAAATCTATGATGTGTAAGGTACCCCATTCGAATGCACAAATATGCTCATCACCAGAATAATCGTTATCGGAGAAAATGTTTCGTACGAATTTTGTTCGATTTCGAGTGGAAAAAAAATAATTTAAGGTGATTGAATTTCGTTCTTTAAAATAGGATCACATAATTTTTAATACATTAATAGATATCTCGGCATTCCGTACAAGAAAGTATTGACTTCGAAAATCCATTAGTGTAGCAGATATTTTAGCTTCAATTTCATAAAACAAGGATACCATGAACACAATTTCCTTCATGCGATATTTTTTACAAAATTAAAGTTAAAACATGTATTAAACAAATAGTTACCAAACATAAATAGCTTAATACTTTCTAATAGTTAATATCTTCTTTCTGCAGTTTAATCTTAAAATATAAACAAATATAATAAATATAAATAAATCTTTATATATAATATATAATTTATCTAATTTATACATAAATCTTTCATTTGAAAGTGACGTCCGTCTTTAAAGCTTTTTTTCCAAGATATAATTTTTTATTTTCCATTAAATATGTTTTTACTATAGCTGTAGGCATCGATTTTAAACTATGCAAATGTTAGTTTCACAAATGCAACGAAACAGATGAAATCTTCAATATTTTCAAACTTTTTTTAAACTCACTTTTCAAAAGTTTCTTTACACGAAATTTGCAAAAGTGAAAATGACGATTATCCAAAGTTTAGCACTGTTAATTCAGCGCTTTCTACGAGATAATAATGCGTTCATCAAATTGAACTGCGATGCACATGTATTAGCTAACGCTGACGCCAGCGGCATGTAAACCTTGAAAGTTCGATACTAAACATAAAGCCAGAAGTTGTGGAAATGTCTTGATATCAGCTATACGAATGCACGATCAAAAATACGTTTTCAATTAGAAATATGAACATATCATGACTTTCATATCATATGCCGTATTAAATATTTACATTAAATGTCACAAATGTATTATCTTGTGTATCCTATGGTTTGAAATATTTTCTCGTATCTCTCGTATTTCTCAAAATACATATTTTTATGTTTTGATATAAACGTTAAAACCAGATATTTATAATCTTGTTTCACGTAGAAAATATTTTACATTTAATAATAAATATGTTGGTCGAAAGAGTCTCAGTACGTAGAGTTAATAAAATGCTTTATTTTTTATTAGAGCGATATAGTTAACACGTAGTCAGTTACGAAAGACATTTGTCAAATATTTTTCAAATATTTAACAGAGAAGAAAATTGGCTGCTCCAATTATATAATTGGCTTTAATAGTCAGTTAAAATTGAAATATCGACTTGAAGAAGACTTTGCACTATACTTCAAAATAAGGCCAATTGGATTGTTACACGACTTCTTTTTCAGTATAAAACACAAACAATTTTTCATCGAATGCTTTCGTTCAGCTCGTAGACTAACTAACGTTATACGACTAACAAAATAATGCAAGTTTTGCTTCAAATCTATAAATAAAATAAGAAAACAGTATTTTCACGATAGTACGATGCACTATCGATATTTCTGTATCTCGAAAGGTACATCCGAAAAATACCGATCTAATACCGGTATTTCATGTTTCGATGGAAGTCTCTGGATATATGTATATACGTATATAAAAGTCCGAAAATTCTCGAGGATGAAACGCATCGTCACCGGGTGCTGATCGATAAGGCCAAAGTGTTTTTGTCGTTGGTAGTTTGTCTTTGTACTTTCGACGATTGAAGTTTAATCGTTCTACCGTTGGTAGAATCCATCTACGGAAATGTAGCTGCAAAGAATCAAACACGCACAAGAGAGTAAATAATCGCGATTAACCTTTACATTGACGATTGAACGCCTTTGAAAAAAACTGCACGACTTGCATCTCAGTACGATTCGTCTCACTGAAAGACCCAGAAGCAACCGTTCTGACTAGGAACTGAAGACGACTTTTTTGCCATAAAATTTTATCGATACGCAAACATTTGAATCCGTACAAAACAAATTACAGGCGCGATCGCTCAGTACCAGACAACGCCACTCCTACTCGAGGTCTACCCCAATCAGCCAATCGCTAATTTTCGTTGCATCAGCGTTGCACCTGAAGAGGCCCTGAAGAGATTTTCTAGGTCACCCTCGCTAAAATCACTTTCAGTGATAAAAAGAAAAATTGACGGAGGATATTTTAACACGAATCAAGATACGCAACGTATTTTGTCAATTAGTTGCAACTATTGTAGCAGCATAAAGCAGCCACCTTTCATTTCTAGGAATGCAAAAAACGCTCGTTGGCGAAACCTTCTGTAATTTCTCTTTGCGCGCGTGTCCTTTATTTTGTCCGTTCAACGAGATTTCGTCTTAATTGCGATAAAAATTCATTCTCGTACATCTCGTTTCATCAATTTAGCACGTTACCGTAAATTTGAAATAACAGTATATCCTACATGCGATCGTTTTATTATTTATTATTTACTGCGTCTGAATGCACAGAAACTTTATTTTTCTAATACTACATGAAAGTTATTTGTCAATTTATATTTGGCAAACTTTTAGTTTTTCTTAATTTTGGTTTTTGTGTTTTTGTTATTTTTTAACAAAACTATGCTAAATTTCATATTCTTTAATATGATCGGCAATTAATCAACAAAACGAAAAAAAGAGAGTACCTTATCTTCTTTTTTCTTATCTCTGTTGACTTGAAATCAAGGGACCAAGTATATATCCAAAGAGTCAAAGATGCAATTTGTTTGACATCGAGCTTTAATGTCCAACTTCCGTTCGAGTTTCAAATAAGTAGCTTAACAGATTAAATACAACAGTTTATTGAATCGAACTTCCTTCAATGTGACGCACCACCTACAGTATATGCCAACTGTGTCCCAGAATGATCCTCAATCGTCAGGCACTCACAGAAATGTTATCAATTGTGTATCGGTGAAATGAGTTCGTCGTCGAAGGAAACTCTTCGAATTCAAGGCTCTTCAGCCGCAAGAAATCTCAGATACAAATATCGATCTTTTTCATGTACGCCAATTTTACAAAATTACATATTTTTGATAAAGAGCAAGAGAACTCGATTTTCCAAAAATTGTACATTCTGTTATTGCGATTCTTTTGATATTCTAGAGAATAATTAACTTTGAACTTTTGCCAGCATCTGGTGGTGACAAATAACTGAAACTTGAAAAAGTGTTTTTCTCGGAATGAAGTTTTCGATATCGGAATCAATTTGGATAAAAATTGACGGTAATATTCTCAAGACTATTATCTAATACTTGACAAAGTGAAATTTTGATTCATGCACTTTTCTCTTTTCTTTCTTTTAATTATTAAAAGAGTTGAAAATTCACGACGAAAATTGTAATATAATATTTTTCTTTGACAAGCTTTAGCTTCCCTTCTACAATTTAATGTGAAATTTTAAAAAATTGGTTCAAACAAAATCGCTTAAATTAAACGATTGCCACTTAAATTTCCAGCAATCACTAATTGGACAATGAAATATACGTGTTACTTTTTTTTATAAAATGTAATTCCAAAAAATTCTTTGACTTTTCTTATTTTGCAACCTTACTATAAAAATATGTAATCCCTTAAAGATATGTATAATTGTTGTAAAATCAACATACATATTATATGCGTTGTTATTATTAAAATCGTAAAACTTAACGTCTACAGTTAGTAGTCTACAGTTTATAACGATCCCCTAAAAAATTTGATTCTTTTTACTGTTTTATCGAACACAAATTTAAAAGAAGTTTAGTTAAGTTTTTAAGGTTCTGAAAGAATTGTTGATTCTCACATTGTATAAAAACAAAAACGTATATAAATATATAGACACAAACTACAAACTTTAACACATAAAAATATTGACGTTAATGATTTTGCATAATCAACAACACACACGAGCGTTATGATACTTTTTAAACAGAGATATGTTTATTTTTACTTCAACACAAACTTAATTGTTATTACTCTAATAGTAAAACTATTCGCTGTTAGGGACAGTCTTTTCAAAATCTACCTGTCTCGAATACTACTCGAAAAAAAAAAAAAAAAAAAAAAAAAGAGAAGCGAGGAAACATCGATCGACCTTGTGCTTTGACTGGAATTTGTATCTCTTCTGGTGGCTGTTGCGCTGCCTCTCCCTTTTTTCTGCCTCTCGAGGGAACGTTCGCGGAACAGCGGACTCTGATCGTGCGCTCTCTGCGAAACGGGACGCGGGAAAAGAGGCTCGCGGGCAGGGAAGAAGCAGCTAACAACGAGAAAAGGGGGAAGCAAGGAGAGACAAGAGGAGGAACGGTGAGTTTTCGCGCGAGTGCAGGCGCGAGAGTCCCCTGCGTGCCGACGTCGCGACGCATTTTTCTCTTCGGGGCCTACAACAGCCAGTGGCTGCTACTCGCAATAACGATCAGAGTGTGCTCGCGGCACGAGCGTGTGTATACGTGTCAGTTTAGTTGCCATGGGAGACCCGGGGTCGATGGGGGGCCATCGAGCAAGAGACAGACCTCGGGAGGCGTCGCGGCGCCAAGACCGGGGGCATCCTCCGTACCGTCACCGGCAGGCTTTGAATTTTCCCAGAGACGCGGATGAGAAGTGACTAGTGCAGGCGCCGGGGCTCCGAAGGGCCGTTACTGTTCATCCCCGATGAAGCCCGGCCACCAAGGGAATAACGCGTTAAAGCTCTGGAGGAAGTCGAGTGGAAGTACAACGAAAACGCGGCTGGAGGGGAGGAAGAACCGAGGACTGGGTTTGACTTCCCGCCACCACTCTCCCATTCTTTCTCCTTCTCACCCACTCTCCCTCTGGACTCTTTCTGACTCGAACGAACTGTGTTTCACGCGCTGCGTGAGTGCATGTCTAATTGCACGTATTATCGAAGTTAAAAGTTGGATCGTACGATTCGTCCGGGGGAATTTCTCCCTTCTTTCGGCGTTTACTCGCGATCCTGAGTGTGTTCCTATGCGAACACCTTTCGCGTCGGGGGATGGCACGTTGGCCTCGTGGGGTGTCTCGAAAACGCAAGACTGAAATTGGACGCGGATGAGCCGAGGAGATCGTGACGCGGGTAAAAATGTGTTCGTCGTTCGCTGTCTGGCTTCTGCAAACTCTACCCCGGTTCTATGAATTGAAATAATCTGGATCCTCCAGGTTGATGTAATCTCATGTGGTTAGCGGCACGTGAAACCTGGTACATACACCGAGAGAGAGAGAGAGAGAGAGAGAGAGAGAGAGAGAGAGAGAAGTCTCCGTTTCTAGATCATAGCCGGGCTGTTTGAATAGCTTAATTGCTACGGCGATGTACTTTCTTATCGAGATGTGTTTCAGACGAAATTTAGACAGTTTCGAGATCGTCTTTTGGGAACGTGTATTCGTCGTTTGCTGAACATCGCGACTTACTCGAGGTAGACGATAAGTGAGAAGATGAAACGCTCAAGTTTTTATCGCGGTCATAATTGATATCGTAAAATAAATTGTGACTGTACTTGTAGGAGCTTACTTAGACGGACGGTGAAGAATGGCCGATTAATTCTTCAAACGTTTATTGTGAAAGCAGTTCGATAAAATGGCTCGTCCTCCGCTGGCTTGAGATATTTAAATCGAAGTCAATAATGTACCTTTTGGCGAAGCTGCACTTTGCGGCTTAAAAGTTCTTAAATAAAAACCCAATGACTTCTCGCACAAGAAACCGCCGAGACAATTAATCAATTATTTAAAGCTACCGCGTTGTTCGCGCAAAGCTGCGGAAACTTCTTTCCAGATACAGAAAGAAGCGCAGAATTTCTGCATTCAAGAATGCCAAGAGCCATTCTCTCAATAAAAAGTCATTACGAAACATTCTGACATTTCATTAACACCGTAATGAAACTGAAATTATTCATCAAATTTCAAAATATATATGTATATATGTGTATGTGTATATATATATATATAGTATATAGAAATTACAAAATATTTGATGCAAGAATATATTTAAATAACTTTAACTCTTTAACTCTTTTAGTATCCAAGGACACGTTTATTTTTAGTTTATTACTTTAAACATTTTCTTATCAACGTCTTATTTTCCTAAAACGTTTCTATGGAGAGGTCGTACATACATTTCGCCGAAATTTTTGTACATTCTGTTTCTACGACGATGTTTTGTAGTCCTAAATGATACGTAGAAAGACTGCAAGATACTAAGAGAGATTAATATTTAATATTTATTATTCGTTTAAAATTCGTTCATGCTTAACTTTTTACTAAAGATTAAATGTTCGCAACCGACATCTTTTAATTTCTATATTTTTTTAAAGTCTATTGGTTTCATATAACTATGACAGTTTTGCCCCGTTATAATGTCAGTGAAATTTCAAAATATTTATTTTACAGTACACATCGTCATATGTGCACAGAAATGTTTGCACGTTGCACTGTGCGGGAATGTTTTAAAAATTTACAAGTTGTTACTTACACACACGCTTTACAAAGCAACAATAATCGCTGGCATGCATCACTTACCAGAAGCAGAAAAAGATTAATACGTATCGGAGAAAAATAAATAACGTCAAACAGCGGAGAAAAATAATAATATCAAGCTGAAGTAATAAAACTGACAATAAAAGCGTGACATTGTAAATAAATCGTAAATAATATAATACACGTATAGAATGAATTGCCCTAATATGGAATACCTTTTTCTATGATGGTTTTATAGAAACCTGAATATTGTGGTTATCTAGGAAATTTTACGTTCTTTTGATTAATAATAGTTAAATCTAAAGTATAACAACAATTTAAAAGTAAGACACAAACAAGTGTTATAAACAACGTGTTTCATAATTATTTTTGTTTGAAAAGAGACAATTTTTATTATTTTTCATACGAAATTGAACAAAAAGGTAGTTATCGATCAAGATTAATCAGTATTCCTAAATTCATATCGGTATTTTGTTTTGTAATAATCAATTATTGATTAAACAACATTTTGGGCAAATGAATATTTATTTAAAAGATCTTACGCACGTCATATTTTCAGCACTTGCTATTCGATAATTCCGCACTGAATTCTTTGAGGTATTCCATATTAGGAAAATCATACTTGTTTTCAGAAATATCGTATTAACAATTTCCACGATGGTTACATAAACTTGACAACTTACACATCTGACAATCGCACAAAAATGAAGTTAATGGAGCTTGTTACGTATGATGCCAATTTAAAAATTCCTGTGCCAAAATTCTCCTAGTGTGATTTTTTTCAACAATCGCCAATGAATGGAGACGTTTATTTTAAAAGTGGCACGAGTCACTATTTTTCGATCGAGATGTTTAAAACTTTGCGTTTCAACGGGTTGTTTTTTCGAAAAGATTTACTTGTATTTTTCTTAGTATAAATAATTTTGTCAGCAGACGTCAACGCCATTCTTCATTAAAGTGACTTGTTAATAAACGTATCAAGTGATTTTAAAAATAAACGGCTCAAATAGCGATGTGAGAGTTCTTTGGTACCTATGGTGGTATTCTATAGTAGAAAGACTCGAATAAAAGTTCTTCTGTGATACGTGCGCGAATAGTTTTGTGCGCCACTGCGCGCGATCAATTTTTTAAAATAAACCAATCTATGAAAAAAGTTCTATACACGACAGATTTGACCGTCGAGTTCCTGAGCTAGAAAAATTTGTTTTGAAGCTGATATCCGATACAACTGTTGGTATAATAATTTGCAAAATTGTATAACGTCAGTAACGTAACTTTGTTTGGTCTTAAGCTAGTTTGATCTCTTTGGCTAATCACCTTCACGACCTAATTATGTTTTAACTTCCCGACAATTTCGTCACACCTTTAAGAGAATCTTCATTCCTTTCGTTCCAAGCAGTTACGAGGTATTTGCATCCTCTCGTCCATATATTTCAGCCTGTTCTAAACAAATCTGTACATTCTAAGCAAGAACCTTGAATTGAACGCAGTATAGTCGAAGCTTATCGTTTGGACGATCTTTGTGCAAATTTATACTTTTACGAGTGCAACTGAAGAAATAGAAATTAAATGCGTATTTCCACTGCTCTCGAAAAATTTTCCATAAATGTACGAGAATCCGTAATTTAATTAGCATTGAAGTCATCCAACTAATACGTCGGACGTAATAACACGAGATATTGAAATTTCCTTGTATTTTTTTTTTTTTTTTTTGTAATTTCCATTAGCAGTTGCAACGTTGAAATGCTCTGTTCGAAGCGAAAGAACACTTCGAGTGTTAAATAACGAAATTTATTGCAAATTGCCTTCTGTGACCAATTTTCCAAGCTCGTTACACCAGCGCGATACGTAAGAAATACGTATACCAAATGTGTAATTGTAAAAACTGGGTTTTACTGTTCAGGCGAGGTTCGACGGCATGAAGCGAGGATTACGCGACGCGAAGCAATTTTAACATTCCCGAACTGACGGATAACGTTCTTTTGGCGAAACAAGTTCTGTAGCAGAATCGACAACGGCCATCTCAATTTCTCCAATTTCCCTATCAAAATTTCTCCTAACCCTTGTACCAATGGCGTACAATCGCACGTGCGATAGGTTCCATATCTACCGTTCCAAGCGTGTTGTACGTACGTGTATTTGATTGGAATTGATCCGATCGCGTGCCTCCGTTAAAATACGTAAAATGGAAGAGCATAAAATCGTTACTTGAGCTATTCGTTGCGTTTCGCAGTCTTCGACTAATTTCCGAGAAAATATTGCAAAAGCACGTTAAAACTCGCGATTGAGTTTTTTAGAGATATGTTGACAATTCCTTCTCTTTTTGGTATTCTCTGTAACAATTGAAGTACGCGTCCCAACTCTCTAGCTCTCGAATTTCGAAGAACTTTTATCTCACAGTCTGACGTACGAATCGAGACAGACATCCGCTTAATAATAAATAAATCTCTGAAGTTCGCAAAATAATCACTATTTGACCAGAATACGAAATGGAAGAGCATAAACTCGATTTAACACCCACATCCGTCTCCTTGTCTCTCTTCAATTTAACTTGTCTCTTGGTGTCAAATCGGCACGACGATAAAAACTTAATGTCTGCGATCAAAAGACTAATAATTAAGTTTGCAAATTATTTTATTAACAACAAACAGACTAAACCTTTATTTGATTATCTGCAAAATTCACGCATTCTCACGTGTACAGTTTCATATCATGATTTTATTTTCTATCTTCGGAAAAATGTGTGCATTGAATGTGTGATTGTAATATAATTAAAAGGCAAGAAAACAGCGAATTATTTACAACTCCTGAAAAACTCAACTTTTCAAAAGTACACGTTGTACGTATTTGAAAAGATAGATGTCGCAAAGTAATGTGACATTTTGTAAGAACAATGTGTCAAATTGACAGATGAGGATCAAGTCATTTTCATCATTTCACAATTTTCAATTAATTTTGCGAAAAATATATAAAAATATGTTACATCTGGCAATTGACAATTTTATAAATTATCAATTATTAATGTTACACTAATGTTTATCTACGGTTAAAATACGTGAGAATATATCGTACTTCACCATTAACAATTTCTTCTTTTTTGACGTTATTTGTAATATCGAATAAACTTAAAGTTACGATATCGTTCCGATTTGAAACTTCAGAAGCACCATATTTCATGTTCAAATACACAAGTGATACATCAATTAAACATACGAATAAAATATTTACGGCAAAAATCTGCACAAAGAACCGACATAAAAACAAATAAGTAAAGTGAGTTTCTCTGAAATTCGTTACACCGATATAATTACTCCTAACTTTAATTTATTTGGAATTAATCCGATCGCGTACATCCATTGAAGTACAAAACGAAGTAGCATAAAATTGTTATCCGAGTAACTTGTAACTTTCGAATTTGTAATTTTATGACGTACAAAAACATGTCACGCGGCTCACAATTGACAATTTTACAGCTAAATTATACGAAACGAAATTGCAGGGGCAAGTGGAAATTCGCTTTTAATAACCTGTTAACTTGGTGCAACGAGATCGTTTATTCGTCAAAAACTTCTTGTTACGCGAGATTAAAAATTAACAAAGGGAAATTACTTTTAGTTAGGTCGATTTCATTTAAGATTTTTGTTCTGACCTGCAAGAGCCAGGAATTTGTGTAGGAAAGTTCCTTCCATTTACACCTTTAATATTAAATTAATTAACGGCGGAGTTTATTAAGACGAAACGAGGTATAAACAATTCCCAGCATTTGCGCATAATTTAAATTTTTGCCAATGACACAATCAGTGCTTATAAAATGCTTGGAACTTGCGTTTCCCTGGAAATATTTAAACTTTAACAAAAGACTTTCACGTTCGCAGGTATAAAAGAAATATTTAAAGAGAGAGAGAGAGAGAGAGAGAGAGACTGTGTGAAAATTGAAATTGTTAATTGCAAGTTCGATTTATTAGCAAGGTAGAAAATAAAAATCGCCTATCCGCAGAGAAGATTGTAATTAAAGGATTTCGATTTTCAATTTTGTTCCGAAATTCTACTTTCAAGGAAATATATAATCGTGATTAAACTCTCGTCTGTCCCTCGTTTTTCCAAATTAATTTAACCTTTATAAAGTTGACACGACGATGAAAAATTAATACCAATAGTCAAAAGACAAATAATCTAAACAATAAATAAACTAAATTTCTATTCAACTGAGTAGAAGTAATATTGTTTAATATTTGTTAATTTCATTATCAAAAGTATGAGAAATGTATGCTAGTATGAAAAATATATCAAATTAACAACGATGGGAAATATGAAAATATGAAAAATTATTTAAAAGAAGAAAAAGGCGGACATTCACCCTCCAGTTTATGTAAGATCTGCCAAAATACAAAATGTAAAATCAGATCTCGTAACGCTGTCTTTAATCTAACTTGGTGCAACCAATTTTCACTTTTATTAATCGGTTATTGAAAATCGCCACAGGTGTTGAATGACACACTATTGACTCGACTGACGAGACCCAATTATAAAACAAATTGCCCTGCCAATACTAAGATAAATTACTCGCTGCAGCTTTCGCATCTAAGAACTAATTGTAAGGCTTTACACGATATATTACAAGGCTTGGTTTGAAAGCGATACAACTTCAAAACAATTGATTTTTTTTTTTTAATTATGTTTTCGAACGCAGTGATAAATTACTTTTTTAATTAAATTTATGGAAAGGAAGGAAGGAGTTTTTAATTTAAAGAAATTCGTTTCACGAAAGAAATATTGAGAAGAAATTATTGCGGATATTCGTTCTTTCTATATAAAATTCTTAATGTGCTTTACAATACGCATACTTGAATTCAGCTAAGATTCAAATCTCCTCAAGAAAAAATGTTTCATCGTGTGCATTCAGAATATTATGGTATTCTTTTTAAAAATGTTCAATTGCGTTATATTTAATTTTCGCACGGTAGAAAGTAAAAACAAAAAATAATGTAAATTATTTGAATTTTGTGTCTTCTATTATTTGTCGATATAATTGCACACTTTTGTGGTTTAATGATGAAAAAAATATCTACATTTAACAACGGTTACGTAATTAAAATTCAACGAGATTTAGAAATTTTCGTTTCTGACAAAAGGTAGGCTCTTCCCAATTGTCGAGATTTTGCTTTAACGACATAATTCTTACTATGTAATAATACTTCGAAAAATGTTACGACTTTTGGATCGGCGTTATTTTTCACATTACAATACCTTCGCGAGTTTTATTTCTTTCGATCTTTTTCACGTGCGCACGATAAAATTAATTTTAGTTAACTGAGAATCCATCCGTGATTAGAATATTTCCACGAGTCACTTGCAAAAGTATTTTAACGCAAATTTAATACCAACTTAATAAAGTCAAGTATGTGATTTAATACAAGTTCTAAATCCACGGCGATCTCGTGTAAAACATTCAAAACCAATAGGATCAGTTCTAACTAACTCTAAAGAACTCTATCCAGTTAGAGTTTGACGGAACTCGAACGTCACCAGGAGCGTAATTATAATTTGAATAATTCAATATATTTCTCAAATATCTACCCTTGTCGGCGACCTTGCGAGAAACTTTTAGAACCCCGCAAACTCCGCGAGGCTAATTTCAACCGGAGACTCGATATCGCCGCGTGCGAATCAATAATCAATTTGCCTAAATTTACGTCTAATTGGAACGTAAAATTCCAAGTGACCGGCGAGTTACTTACACCTTACCAGGAATATTTCTATCGAGGAACACGAAATTCAAAGAGCGCGAAATCTCGTTCAATCTCCGTGGAATTACTTTAATCCTCCTAACTGCTCTCACAACCGGGCAAGAGGGCAACTTTCCAGCTGCAGGAAGTACGGAATCATTGGCAACGGAACGGCAATCGACACGGCAAACAAGCTCGCGCGCGACCAGATCCATAGAATACATTTCAATGCACGAGTAGTAACCTACGCTCGTTTCGAAGGAAATTAACTTCGTTAAAACGACAACAGCTGAAGAAACAACGTTTCCAGACCGGGAGCGTAAGATTAATTGCAGAGAATGCAGCATCGAGGCTGCAAAATTCGCTCGGCGATTCACAGCTCTCTGACACTTCTGAAGCGGACTTCGAAGGACTGCCAGGGTTGTCGCGGCATCCTTCGAAGAACAGAGTGTCAAGGATACAATGCAAACGACGCAACTCGGCTAGTAAGTCGAACGTGTCACGATGTTCCGCTGGTTCGTGCCAATTTTAAATATAATATATTTACAGTTTACGGTCTACTAAAAATAGTAACTGAATTTCATTTTTATCGAAACCTATCGGATATTTTAGAAAAATTTGGCAAGCGTCGCTCAGATGTTTGAAGCGTTGTTCGCACTTTTTGGAGGATACGAATTTCTTAAATCGCTTCAAATATAATTACCGTGGCTAATTAAAATTATTTACATATTGATTAATCAATTAATTGTTATAGATTTGCATATTAATTAATTTACATGCTAATTTATTGAAATTAATTTATAACTATGAACGAAATGTTTATTTACAAAATGCAATTAATTAAATTAATTAATCAAGTTATTATCTATAATCTACTGAATTTTGAAATGAATGATATCAACATCTGAAGTCCAAATTTCATCCTTTAGCTTTTTCTTTCTTAGCAAGTGAATTTCTGTTTCAGTTTCAAATGTTCCGTAAAATTCACCTCAGAATTGTTGTTGTGAATATCTTCAGTGCAAAATGTACGAAACATGATTCAATACTGACTTCATATCGTATCTCATTGATAGTCAATCTCTTCCTTTCTCGAAAGCAACAAATCGATATACCAGATTCAATTAATATTCTGACATAATACTATGGATTAATGTTCGACGCATATTTATAAATTTCACAAAAAAAAAAAAAAGAATATAATCACAAACTATTTTTTACAACTCTCTACTAAATTTATAACAATGTCATTATTTCATCGCTGCGAAACTTTTTTAGTATGTCGTTAAAATATTTTTCGATATTATATTTCACGGTAACATTGTCCAAGTTTTCATACAGTAAAAAAACACTACAACGTACGAATCAGATGGTAACCTGATTGATGCTGCAACGTCTGAAAAGAATGGCAAATGCGACACAATTTTCCAAACAAATTTGCACATTTCGTACGTACGATCTGGTATTGAGATTTGAACCGGATGATATCGCTTCTATTCTTGCTGATTCAAAATATGACATTTCTCCACGATCTCGTCAGGCATAAGATATAATTTATTTGTAAAAATGATATCGATTTTCGTCTCTCTGTCTTTTCCATTTTGCTTTTTCATTAACTTCATTCGTCGTTAGATGATTTCATACAGAAGTTACTGTGCTTTCTCTAAATCCGTCTGTATTTATAAAATATGTCACCAACAGATTGCAGATCTTCGTGCGTTTAAAAATTTTTAAAGATGAAACATGATTAAAGACACGAAAACTAAGTAAAAAATTGTTTCTTCTACGTAGTATCGTAATTAATATTTCTCTTTGGATATTTTATACATTTTGGTATATTAGGTGCATTCTGGATGTTCAATTTTCCAGAAAATGAACGCATAAGAATCCACAATCTAGTCATAAAATATATGTATAACATATATTAATGAGTTATATAAAATATTTAGTACAGAAAATTTTTATAAATATACCATGCATATTATAAAGACACTTTTTTTAATATCTCATTCATACTATAATGAAACGTGATCGAGCCTCGTGACAAGATAATATCAATATGCATATGTTGAAAAACGTGTTAAAAACGATTACATTAAATATCAGGATTTATTAACATAATGGACAACTGACAACTCAAGCAATTTTATAATCTTTTATAATATTTCGTAATTTCTATGCACTTTATTATTTTACCAACATGATTATCATGTTCGTATCGTGTGTCGTGTCACACAAAATATTTATATTCGTGTAGTACACACAATGAATTCAGTGGAAATTTCTATGAACGTTCAACGCTAGAACTACCAGAATGATCAGTCCATAATTTACAGTCATAGAAATTTTACAGATGTGCAACATGGTGCGTTTCTCATTTCTCGTATCCCAATTTCTCTGATGCAATACCGAGAATTCTAGTTTCAAATTTTTACGAGAACGCACATTTTATTAGAGACAAATACCCACGTCTCACGGTTCTTTCAACATCTCTGCATTTTTCCACGCCGGATAGAGAAGATATCCGATAGAATGCTGCCGAAGCACGAGTTCGTTGAAACTTCACCCCGTCGAGCTCGTCCGCGGCAAGTTCGAAATTATAATCGACTCGCGGATGTCGTCGTATAAACATCGAGCGAGTATCGATTGTCGATCGGCCGCTGTTGAAACACGTGGTGCCGGTTATTACCGGTTTAATCTGAAAACGCGGTCGCCATTCGAAAGAGATTCCCTGTTAAATTCGTTGTCGAGCGTTGCCTGTTTACTGGAGCGACGAATAAATACATATCGAGGGCGAATAATGAAGCCTCGAGGAGGGAAAGGACG
Organism: Melipona beecheii; assembly: GCA_032399605.1. Lineage (NCBI taxonomy): Eukaryota > Metazoa > Arthropoda > Insecta > Hymenoptera > Apidae > Melipona > Melipona beecheii. The sequence continues at coordinate 1,755,202 of JAUCMO010000082.1, read as the reverse complement.
GGAACATCCTGGCGGATTTCTCTCGAACGGATCTCTCGCGGATGTTCCGGTAATAAACGAGAAACGAGCAACCGCCCAAGCCCCGAGAGAGAGACGTCTGCGGCTCTTTGCACGAGATCGAATCGGAGTGATTAAAAAGCGGCCGGATATCACTTTTATTTATTTACTTTCTATGCTTGTACTAAAATGGGAAATGGGAAACGTCGTAATTTTTCGACGCGCATCGCCGACGATACGCGCGATTTTAATAAATTACCCGAAGGAGGATACGCAGGGTATTACACATCGTGCAGCGCGTCACCCTGGATTCACGGAGCTGCGTTCAATTTGCAAATTTAATTTCAGGGACAGGGGGGACACACTCTTGAAAACAGGGAAAAACGATACCGCCGGACAAGATATCGCTGACGATGGAGTGGCCGGATTCCAGCGATAAATCTACCAGCCACCGCCAACTATGGAAATTAAACCCCGCCAAGTAAAAGGGGAACGTTTCAATTATTTCAATCTTCGAAATGAGAATGCTGGCTAAACTTATTGGATTCTAACAGGCTTGTCGGACTGACGCGTGAGAAACATCGGAAGGTAACGTTATGCAGCAGTGGAAGAGGTGTTTCGCACGTGTAGAAGATCCTTCCCTTTCAGATGAAATAAATCTGCTTCTTGACTTGCGTCGGAGTGATCCACAGACTGAAGGTAAAGCAAGATAAATTCAACGGGAAATATTGTTTGTTGAAAGCCACGGATATTAACAGATCAATGGAATATTATTATTCAATGAAAATATTAAAATTATTATCGAAGACTACGTGAGATTTTAAATTCTTCCGATAATGATATAATTATATATGGAAATTTTGCAATAGTGCCAATCTATTCGTGTGTTTTTTAAATAAATACATTGACTTACTGTGCTGTACATCAAGTTACTTTTGAATTTGCAGTATATATTTAAAAAAAAATGATTATATTTATTTATTTATATGTATAATTATAATATGTATTACGTATTATATTATATTGCATCACACTGTATATATTGTACAAATTATAAGAAAAACATATAACGTATTAAGTAGTATAATTATCTGCAAGATTGGGGATAAGATGAACAAAATAAAATGGCAATCGTGGTAAAATAATTCCAACTTTTTTTCTCGTAGCAGCTCCATCTAATTCCACGTACAGTAAAATTTTGTCAAATAAAATAAATATTCGTCAGAGTTTCCGATCTCTGTAATCGCAGTTCTGTCATTTAAACTTGAAAATAAATATAATGACCCTAAAAATATAAAAATCTTTGACAAATCTTGTATAAATCCAGCCTATCTTGATCTTTTTGCATTTCTTCCTGCGTCTATGCTATTAGGATTGACACACTTTTACTACTGTCTCGAATTTCGCAAAATCCTCTGAGGTTTAGTTTTGAGGCTGGTAAAAAAAAAATATGAGGAAAAACGACAACGAATGATTAATTAATATTATTTGTGCAACTGTGTTATTTAAAGCTGCATTTACATTATTTAAAAAAAAAAAAGATAAAAATGTATATCAAATTACCACAGTTTTCCCACTTTACTAATGTACAAGCTGAAAGTCCTGAACTCGTAAAGGAAGTAGTAGTTAAAAGTGCTATAATCTCGTTTTTAAATTCGTAGTACGAATTTAGACACGAAATCCAAGTTCCAAGTTGGACTGCAGTTATTAACACATATATACGTAACGTCATTGTTTCTTGTCCTTTTAAAATTTCACGAAACTTTAAACGTGTGAATTTTTTGAAATTTCCCGTGACTTGCTGCACCATAAAAAATTCAATACTTTCGCTACATTAACACCTATTTGTACTCCTTCAGTCGCCAAATTTGCAATATTTGTTGCAAAACATTTTTAAACCTTAACGAAACTCATACAAAAATTATACCAATACTCTGATGTTTCGTACAATAAAGTTTTTATAATTCTGACGTTTCTTGCATTTAAAACAAGTTCATTAATGCGATTTCTCCTTTCTAACATTATACGGAACAGGTAAAACCTGTTGAGATTATGACATCTACGTTTTAATTTAAAACTTCGAAAGAACTGCATTTCATCTTTTAACGCACAAACGATGTATCAAATTTACAGAAAAAGATAAAATGAGTTTCTCTAAGCTAGTAATCATCAGGATAACGAAAAATCCATCAGATTTTTGCAAAATTCACCTTTCGACGTAAAAAGAGGTCAAAGATAAAATATTCAAATATTTTTTCACGCTCTTTGGATACAAACGACTTCTTTTTCTCTAGGCGTCGGTCGATACGGAATTTTATAACAACGTCTCAAATTATTAATGGAAAAAAATCTTAAAATAATATCTATCAATTATTCTAATTAAAATACCTGATAGTAAAAAAACAAATTCATTTCTAAATGGACAAAAAATCAATAACGTCAACATTCTTGATGCTCTCGATACCGAGTGAAATATTAATTTCAACGGCGAAAATAAATTGACGAACACGCGAGTTCAGAAGTGAAAATTCAAAATTCAAAACAAGAAAGTCGATTTGCTAATTGAATTCGATGGTCCTTTAATCAGGAAATGAAAAATCAGTTTCAGTACGCTAAATTTCAATTCTCGCAGATCTTGCAAATGCAAGGACACAGCTGAAGGCAAACAGATCTCTGACTATTTAAATTATTAAATAATCTTACACTCAGTTTGAAAACCAAAGAGGACTCTGCTGTTCAATGCAAAACTCAATAAGAATTTTTCACGCGAATACGAATTCGTCTACATTTTATTTAAACTTGAGATATTTTTTAATTTTAGAAAAATATGAACAAATCGAAAACAAAAGAACATACAAGTTTTATTTAACTGTTAACAGATTAACAAACTTTTACAACTTGCTAACAAAAAAAGATATAATTTAATGGCAATTTAGATGAATATTTCATAAGCAATTTAATAAAAGTAAAAATATGCTGTAGTGAGAATAAATTTAACATGAAATTCAATCATAATATTTGGAGCAAAAAAGTTGGTCTAGAAGTATCGCAAAAATATCTTTGTGAATCTTTAATATCTCTGAGTATTTCTTGCTCCGTGTTCTATCTCATTAATTATTCACCATCATCGATAAGCGCGTTATATTCGGAATTCATTGACAATCGAATTTCCGAAAAGTAGAACAATCAAATATTATTACATTAATATAATATTATTATACTTATTCGAAAATTATCAACTTATTTCTGATTTGTCTAGCTTTCAACACGACGAGTTTTATACAAATTACATTATGTTTGCGCTTCAAATTAAACGCAGAGTCGTATATAAAATGCATCTTAATAAAATTGTGTATTTTTTATAATCTCGCAAGTTTTTTTCGCAAATAGGAAAAACATATATCACACACGCAATACTACCTGTATATAAAATACAGTAGAACTTGGTTTATTCGGACACGTTGGAGGACAAAATTGCCCAGATAACCAAGGATTTCGAATAATAGAGACTCGCTAGCTTTCTCTATATCCTATTCTTATTTGTTTGAATAATAAGAAACACCGACAAGTGTGTACAAACATAGTATAACAAAAGTCAACGGATTATAAGTTCGTACGTATGAGATTCTATACAACGTTAAATGGGATTCGAATAAAGAAAGTTCTACTGTAGTTTAGCCCAAAAAAAGCATTACTATGATTAGCAAATATTTTATTCGAGCAACAGAATGATAAAGTTCAAATAAATGTAAACTATAAAATTGCACCGAAATAATAATAGTAAAATACTAAATAATACTGAAAACTAATAGTACTCTATAACAATAGTAAAAAACAAATCAATTACTTTACATTTTATTTCCATTCTCCCTGAACAGAATTCCTAATCTCCTTAAAAAAAAAAGTTCCCCTTCCACGTCGCTCAAAAGTAACATCTCTGAATAGGAGAAACGAAAGCAGTTTGAATACAGCCGCGCAAAATATCCAATGCTCGACGCTCCGCAGACCCGAGAACTGGTTCGGTTCTTTCATTTCGTCTCGCCTGCACGTGAGCCACCGCCGTCCCGAGCGTCGCCCGCCCGACAGACTCGAAGATGATTAATTAGAAATTTAAGAGTTTCGTGCGATGTTCACGGTAGTCTACAGGCATTATTGAATCACGGCAAGTAGTCTTTGAAGCACTTGCAGCGGGAGGATACATTCCCAAGAGGAATGAACACCACGCCCCTGCCGCGGGCCAACTTCAACCAGAATAAACGGAGGGGAGAGAGGGAGAGCGAGAGAGAGATGCTGCGTAGATTATGGGAACACGCCTGCAACCTTGCCGGGTGTGTATATATATATATATATATATATTGAGATCCATGAATGAAATTGCGAAAAAAAGTACAAAAATACAATCGAGTCTACGATAAGAACGAGTTGCAAACGTCTAACGAGCTGTAATAACAGTGTCCTCGCGCTTTTTGTTCGATGTTCACCGTGCTCCAACTTACTTCACTGGGAGTAATCGCGAGTTTATTTGCGTCGCATCACTGATGCAAGACAGAATACGATTGGTATCGGTGTAATAAAAAAGAATTGTGAAAGTCAAGATTGAAAAGAAAAAAAAAAAAAAAAGGAAGAAACTCTTGAAGTTTTCTCGAGAGGTCTGGGGGCTCCGGCGAAATTCGGACGGTCAATAACGTGTTAATATTATCGACGGAACGAGGCGGCATTTACGTTGGCCGGGAAGCACATTTCCGCGGAAAGCGATGAGCAAAGTTCGCCAAGTCAAATAGAAGCCGGCGGAAGATTGCGGTTTCGTCTGGGCGAGAAGTTTCTTAAAACCGTAAAGATTAAGGTTTCCCGCGGAAACGATACCTCCTTCTCCTCCTTCTCTCTCGCACGCGCGCGCGCCACTTGGTAAAAAACGTTTCATCACGTTTCTACCTACCTCGGGAAGTTGCCGAGGCCCGAGTAATTTCGCGAAACTATTCGCGAACGTGGAAAGCGAAAAAGAAAAAGAAAAGAGAAGAGGAAAAACACAAGAAGGGAGAGAGAACGGTCGTATCCAAAATACAGCCGGGAGTCGTAAAACGGTCCGGTTGTGATGCTCGAGGAAGCGAGCCGGCGTGGACCGGAAGCGAGCAACGGTAGCTTAATTCGATCCCCTTTTCAACAGCGATCGTTCTTAAGAAATTCACGAGTATTTACATTATTAAATTCTTACGGTCCGTGTGCCGCGCGGCGAGCCGCGTTTTACATTCGCAACGATCTCCCCGGAAAAAGAATTAATTGATAAACTTGGGAGTCTTGTAAACCGAGAGATATTATTATTGGATCGGCCGAGTCGCCGTACACTTTGAAGAACCTACAACCTACAATTCCCCGAGGCAACGGGCACTGCGGGAGTAACATGCCGGGAGGAGAGAGAAGTCGAACTGAAATAAACGAGGGAGACTCGAACATGGGTTACACAGGGAACAAGGTTTAGTCCGCCTGGATATCTCCGGCGAAATGGCGAAGGCATAGAACGAAGCATATTGCTGTCTCTAGGAATTCCTACTGACCTCTATTATCATGCAACCGCATTCTCGCAAATTGGATCGTGTATATTTTGATGTTGATTCCCCGTTCGATCGCGTTGACGGATGATGTCAAGATGTTTCCTCGAGAAATCCCCCGTGTTTCACTCGATTCACCACGAAGCTTTATACTTTTAACTCCTTGCGCTGGCAACTGGTTCGCGGACCATAACGAGTGACCGAACCGTATACAATAATTCGTCGCTTTCTTTTCCTTTTGAACTCGTCGGTATGATATCACTGGCTAGAAATTATCATTTGTTTTGCCTGGGTTACATTTAAATATACTTGAAACTGAGAAAATGTTGCAATTTGAGACAAAAAATTCTGGAATGACGTGCGTGGCAAATTAAAGAGTAGGAAAGTAATTCTTGTATTCGATTCTTTTTTTTTTTTATGAACGACGAATTTGTATCTTTTTCTTTTTTTGCCTCACATTAAAATATAAAATTCACGTACCGATACAAAGTATTGGGATCTATTTTTACCGTTTACGAAGGTTTATATTTTACAGTTGTTATATAATTACAGCGAATAATTGTCATTAACGTCAAAATGCTATTAGTAATTAGTGATAAAAGGTATTATTTAATTGGCAAACGTAAACAAACTTCGTTTAATTCGTTTAGTTAGCTACAATATACGCGTACAATTCCATTTTTGGGTTTGGTGTAATTACACAGTTCATAATGAAAGGTGAAATTCCCTTTGAATTTAATAACAATGTGCAGTTTTAAGAAAACCGACATTGAAACTTTGTGTAATGTGAATCGGCAAAGAAATTTAGAGGAACAATTATTATAAATTCGGCGAATTTTCAGATAAATTAGATTTTCCCCATTTTCTGTTATTCTTGTGTCCCCTTAACTATAATATCGACAAAATACAATTCAAAACTATTTTTTTAAATTTAAGCTTTTAATTATCACAAATCTTTTCTTTGTTCTTTGTTGATGACATTTATTACATTTAAAGTTAAATAATGACATATACTAATGCGTTATCTTTTGATACTATCCATTCTGTTTAACAAGAGTATAAACAACAAAGCACAACTGAGAACAATTTTAATTAAACTTTCATTTCGTGAATCCACATAATGAGTAATTTTTAATTCTCCAAAAAATGAAATCTCGCTCCAATTAAAATAATAAAACTAGTAGTTTTTCTAATTTACTAAATTACAAATATAATTAACTATGTGGTTAATGCGTATAATTACATAATTATTAATATAACAATTGTATAATATATTGTAATGTATACTACATATATGCATATTAAATATGTATTACATATTTTTATCTTCAAAACTTTATCTTCAATGCTGGTCCATTATTAATTTAATTGAAAATAGTAAAAATTTTCAAAAGATTTGAAGATTTTTAATTTTCGTAGATGTTGAAATTATATTCAACATCTCGTTTCAACAACTGATTCATACTTGTTGATTAATATTCATATTCATATTCACATTCATTGACTTGTTTTAAAAATTCAAACGTGTGTAGAAACATTAAAAAATGTTTTCATTTCCACTACTATTTTGAAGATTGAAACCTCATCTTTATAATGATCCCTTAAAACTCGTTCGATTTTTTTATCGCCATTTTATTAAATGTTAAATGTTAGAGTTAAATGAAAAACACTTCGTTATCTAACCATCTAACCTTCGTCATCTAATGTTCTAAGTTTAATAAAATGGTCAAAAAAAAAAAGTTTAACTTTACGTGAAATCACTTTACGTGATGTAAAGCCATCTTCGAAAAAAACCAGTGACTGCCAAAGTCTCTTCTTACGAAATGATATCACAGACAATTTTAAATTACAGACAATTTTTCATTATTATGCTTTTTACCGTATGCAATATATCGCGAGTTTCTGTTTAGGCATAAAAATTTAAAAATCCGCAGTCCAATTGTCAACTTTCACAAATCAAAGCCCGATGCCTGAAAAAATTTGAATATTTCTTCCGCAAACCAACAGTTCCGATTTGTACTTCCTTCGCTCTTCATCGGTGACACGCACGACGCACGAATGTTAAAATTTTCAACATCGCTTTTTCTTCTCCCTTCGCAAACGCGACGCATTAATTGCACATTATGTGCAATAAAGCCGAAGGATCGTTTCAGTCCGAAGGAAAAAGAACGTCCGCAAGCAACGACGGCGACAGCCCGGCACTTTTACCGACCGATACGAAATTTTGCCCGCTCCTAAAAGCGCATTGCCTCGTTCGTTCGAACGTCCCATCGAGACTCGACACGGAATTTTCATATCTAGAGGGGGGAGGGGGAGGGGGACCTGTAATTAATTTCATTCCAGATGTCGATCAATAGCGGAGCCGTTATTAAAAGCGCTAATGAGAGGCTGAAAAACCGAGTGACACGGTAACTCTGTTATCGCATTATTCACGGTTTATCGCGACGGTACCAGAGCGAATTTAAGGTGGCCGAAAAAGTAATTATCGGTTCCCATTAGCGGTGGAGTAATGTTAGATTCTGTGGCGCGGCGCGCTTTCACTCTGTCGTCGTTATTGGAAAGATAATGGCAAAGAAAAACGACAGAGAGAGAGAGAGAGAGAGAGGAGAGGGAAAAGAAACTCGCATAGGCATAGCTCGCTAAAAAAAAAGAGTACCGAAAAAACAGAAAAAATTACAACAGGAAAGAAGTCGATATTTTCGTCGTGTGACAGCCAAGAGTATCTTTGCCGATTCGCAGGAGCATTATCAACTTGCATGTTCCGGCGTAATGTTTTTTTTTAATTTGTGGACGCAGGGTCCTCGGACGCAAGAGAGACTGTGAGTTGGACACGTTTCACTTGGAATGAAATTTTAAATAACGACTTAATTTATCTGAATTAATTTATTACCCACGTGTTGGAAGTAACGCAAATGCGAGATTCAAGTCGAAATTCATTCCCGAATAATTTCTCATTCCAAATTCGATATTAAATTACATCTACAGTTGTGACGTACAAAGGATCGAAATTGAGAAATTGTTCGAATTGTGAAAATTTATAATTTATTCATACAAAGAAAAAATGAAGAACAAACCAAAAAGTTATTCTGTTCGATAATCTGGAGAAAGATCATTTTCGTGTGTGCGTTCAAATAAACCACCAACGTGTTGTTATTTTAAATATACATTTGGACAAACGAGATAATATATCAGTATTGATTCGTCACAAGACTAGCGAGAACGCGAATCTTGGGAGTCTGTGACAACGAAAAATCATTTAAATTTAAAGAGATCTCGTGATGAACAAAAGATTAAGAAGAAAACTGCTCTCGCGTGCGCGCACTGCCTCGAGATATATCTTCTACGTTGAAATAATAGTAGAAGACAGTAGTGCAAGACAGCGTTTGTCGGACGTAACACAGAATCCGAGACTGCGGACCTATGCAGTGACCGAAAAGCTCGGAAACTCGAGTAACGTCTACGGATTAGCATAAACGGTATTGTCTTTGGGGGATCAAGTAGCAGCTACAGTCGGCGAAGGACTCGATAGGATTCGGAGACCCGGTTGAAATAAGCAAACAAGCTTCGATCTAGTCCCGTGGAAATACAGTTGAGCAGAGGGTTCTCTGCTGCGCGCGTGTATCTATGTACGATGAATCTCGCGGTGAGACAACACCGAACGGACCAACGACCGGTATTATATATAACCGTCATATTTTACTTCACCCTGCCGCGCCTTTTGCTAGGATCGTTGCTAGAGAAGTTTTGATTAGCAAGGATAAGTTATGGGTCGCGGTGCTATCGACATTGGCCCAACTTTCTTCGATGATTCTCGGGGGAAAGTAAACAGGTTTGCGCTTGCTTGTTTCCACGAATGCGTATATTGCCCACGAGTGTCGTGGACACCAATGGTCTTAACGCCATACGAACCGCGATTGTGTGCCATTTGTTAAATAGTGCACCGATTAGCACCTTCGCGTCATCATTTGCGATTCCAATTCTAACGTTCGTTCGAAGCACGCAGATATTCAAAAATTCTGTACACATTCTCACGAAGGAAAAAATAGCAGAATTTGTACATGAAATAATAACCCTTTGTATTATGTATCGCCAGAAACTTTAGCTCTCATAAATCAGTTCGGTCCCACAAAAGGGGATGTTTATTGCGTTTTGAAAGAAATGTGTTTGGTACTTGTTCTTGACAAATCGTGCATTTTCTTTTTCCAAAATAAGCTTGAACAATCGGATATCAAATTAGATGGGTTAGATATATTTTATAAAATATATGAACATGTGCATCTATTAAAAAAAAAAAAAAGAAATGCAATTACTTTTTGGTTAACTTAATTCTTTCATAATTTCTTTCGTGAGATTATAATGTCCAAGTGGAATATAATGCGATATGAAAACACAAATCTTTGAAATTTCCTCTTGTAACTTTGAAATTCAAAAATAGAATTCGATAATATACATTGATTGAAAAGAATTGCAATGGAATCTGCCAACGACGCGAACCTCTGACGGAATATTTGAAATACTGTGTGCATTAAAACGATCTATAGAGATTGTAGTGCCATATTTCGACCAAAATGTAACATAGATTTTCATTAAGATTTTTTGAATCGATAATATTTATCTTCCATTAATCTAAAATATAATCGCTGATAACCACCATGTTACTTCACTCAACATTGTATTTGTTGATGTACGGTACCTATTAGTTCTATTAAAATTCATTTTTAAATTAATTTTGTCAAAGTATAAATAACCTTTTAAAACGTGCACCGTAAATTAATTTTTTCTGTTTAACCTTCTAACGTGAACTTCTAACAATACGAGTATTAAACAAACGCACCGGAAATTTAATTCTGACCAAGACTCGGTTTGAGATAAAAAGTTTGAGACAAAAAATGATCAATAATTCAAATAGATTTGAATAATCCTCAAAATTCAGGGATGTAAAATTATCCAATATATTTATACAATGTAGAAGACGTTGAGCTCTTTGCAAGTTGACTTGACACACTAATTTGCCTGATTATTGCCAAAGGATCACCCACTGGTTGTGAGAAATGACAATACTTTCATTTTGACCTGTAGTGATTGCTACTAATCTCTAGAGGTGACAGTTTGAATTCCGTCTGAATAAACTAAAGCTAAAGACGGATTCATTACTAATTCTACTTGACTGACAATGAGAACTTTTGACGATTCCGTTTGAGTTGACAAACTCAACTGACTTTGACTGACTGACGGCTATTCTAGAACTCTTGACCACTGATTCTACAATTGATTCTGAATCAGTGACTCCTTCCTCAGAGCTTTTATCATGAAACTTTTACCCTCCCTTTCAAAAGACTCTGAAGAAAGCTAAATCACAGGGGGAGGGACAAGATCAATCAGGAAATACAAAGAAGGTTTCCAGAATTTCTAGTTTTCACCCCATGAAACCACTGACTCGCGTAGGGTGGCAGTTATGGGGAACGAGCCCATCACCTTCTAGAAACCATGCTATTGTTTGCACTCGATTTATGACACGGTCATTGCTATTGTGCGGAAAAAAACTCGTCGAAACTACAAAACTGAAATTTATGGAAGATTCGGTTGTAAATTATCTAAACTACCTAAGCGCGAAGGATGTGTAAAAACCTCTGATCCAACAAACTATTCCTGAAACACGTCCATGCAAGAATAACATCTAAATTACTCGTTATAATTTTTGAAGATGAAGCAAATTTTTAAATAGTTTCTTTCATCTCTTCGCATCTGTTTGTAAAAATGTGAAGGCTAATAATTATATTACGTGAAAAAGTGGCACTCTCCTAGGAAACAGTTTGCTTTTATAATTAACTTTTACGAACATCACAAACCAATGGTATACGTATACGTATATGTACATGACGATTCTCGGAGACAGAACTTTTCGTTTGCATTTCCATGTGCATCGCCACCACGATTTCACATCAAAATTTCAGGGCACACAAACGTTACATAAAATATCCCAAACTTAGACGGCCAAATTGCGAAATCTATGAATAAAATTTGCACCCGTAGTCTAGAAGCAAAAAGAATATTAAAAATATTCATTTCAATTTCAAATTAACATTCATTTCAGTATTTAAATTAATATTCATTTAACTGAACATTTAAAGTTTAATTAATTGTTTAATTATAAAAACTAAAAATAAAATATATTGAAAGTTTAATGTCAAATAATATTATATATACATATTTTTTTTTTTTCACGTAGAAGTTGACACTATCATTACGTTGGCATAGTGAAGTACATGTTTTTTTGTCATATGGTCATAATTTCATGTCATTTACATCATGTTATTTCAATAAAACTGTTTTTAATTCTTCGCGGAAAGTCACGAACCTTTTGTTTCAAAATTTTCCACAAGTCAAAACTCAAATACGATAATGGAAAATGCTATTTATCCGTATTTTGTGCATGTAACATTTATTAATAATATAACTTGATAACAAAGCATTTGCTAACGGATTTTCTATAACATTATTTTCTTCTTTCTTTCGCAGTTTACACTACCTCGTATATATTTGGGCTATTCTATGCTTCAAGATATAAAAAATGGGAAATTTTCCATTCTGATTATTTTACTGCCAATAAGAGATTCACTTAATTACTAAAGCAAGAAGTCAATCGGGAGAGATCGAAAAAGTTATGCAGTTCTTGTTATTAAAAAAAAAGAAAAAAAGCGAAATGTGGAAAAAGTCGCTAAACTAGAAATTTACCAAAAGATAAGCCACAAAATTGTACTTGACCCAAAATTTACACCTAGTATTTCTTCCGCCCTATTATGTGTTACTCGACAGAGGGATGAGAACGAACTACCGGATTAGAAGCTAAAACATAATTGGGAAGGGATGGTGGACCGCATAAATCAGCCTTTCCAAATTTGCCAGGTCATCGTCTTCTACAATAAAACTCTTTACGAGCCAATAATTTACCGACTGTCCGATCCTATATAGTTGCTTTCTTCTGTCCCTTCCGAGGCTGCCGAATCGCATCGTCGCAGCTACTGCGAGTTATGTCTTTCCTTCTGCTAACGTTATTTCTCATTTAATTTTTTTTTACTTCCTGCGATCGTTACAAGTTGCAATAAATCAAAAAAAATACGAGGGCACACAGAAATCTGATTTTCAAACACTTAATAACAATGTAACATTAATAACGTACGTGTCATTAATAATGAAAATAAAAATTAAAATCAATTTATGATAAGAATGTACAATAATTCAACATCGTATAATGATACATATAATTTAGAATAGAGTTTTAAATTTTTAATTTTCTAACACTCAGTCTATAAAGGCGCTGCCACACCATCTTATTATTTTTTTTTCTTTTTTAAGAACTCTAGGACTTTTGAAACGTTCCATTATTTTTCAGAAATTCAAAAATTTTCCACAATCTTCTCAAATATTGAATTAAGAATCACTACCTAATTTCATCCTTTAGTCTAAAGTTTTAAATTTTGAATATCGGCCAGTCGAGGAATTTTGTTCTTAAAACAATTTCATAATCAGTAGATTGCAGATTTTTATGCGTTTATGAAAAATATAAAGATACAAGAATGCACAGAATGTAAACAATGCACGAAAAAATATTCGAAATACGCAAAAGATAATACATGAAACAAACTTTTCATTCGTTCTATTCGTAGATAAATCGATAACAATTACGCGACGGGCAGAGTAAGAATTTTGAGTTTTGAAAAACACTTTAAATTGTTGGAATTGTTGAAATTCACATTGCAAAAGCTGAATGTGTCAATCGTATGTCATAAATTAGTGAATTCTTTGATAAATGAAATACGCTTGTTTGCATATATTCAAAAGCCATGCACATAAATAAATTTTTATAACATATAAAAAAACACTGGCATCCAGTCTTTTAGCAATATCTTTGTCAAAGTAAGTAATGTGCACAGTAGCAATAACGAGTTATGTAATTTGTTACTGAAAATTGTTAGTTCTGTATTTGGTAAACTATTTATGATTCTGTTAACCCATTTTTATCACAACTTAGATTGCATATGACTTAAACTGCACATAGCTGTCTGTATGTATTATAATTTATCGATTCAACTTAATTTAAAAACGTTTATTGTACCAACTAATTATAACGAAATATCAGAGTACGAGAATATCAGAGTACGTAATATCAGAAAGCTGATAATTTAATCAGTGTAAGTTACTTTCGACTAATTGTACGTACAATTTGAGTCACGAAAATATTCTTTTTGTGATGGAATCTTTAGTCGAAAAGAAAAAGTTGTTATTATACCATCGCTGTAACGTGATTATTAGAACACAATATCTAAAACTGTTGAAAATATTGTCAAAGTTAACTATTTCATCGATGTGTATTTAATGTTGAAAGATATTTGCAAGGTACAAGCAATTTTTAGTAAGAAAATTATTTCGACTAATTGATTTCTCAGTCTCTCTATCGTGTTATTAATAAATACAAGATTCTTCATAATTTACTCGCGGAATATTACGAGAAAACCAGTTGCGCCGATACTTTCTCAATTCACTGTACTTCAAGCATTGAGAAAGCATTGGAAATTCAATCAGCAGAACGTGTTGAAATTAGCAATTAGACATCGAAATGATGGATCTGTGGAAATCCAGTCTCCTCAAAATATATAAAGAAAAAATTTCATTTATATTCGAGAATCAGTAACTTCCAGGATTTAACAACGACGTTCCCGTCAGAGAAATAATATTCCAAACATTTATCACCTTTTCATCGCCCGAATATTTTAACGTGAGAATCCACGTGGGCGTGGAGCCGGAAAACTCTTAGCAGCAGCCCTTAATAAAACTGCAAAGTCTCGCGGAATATGGTAGCGTCGAAAGTGCTCCTTTCGAGGGGGATGTACTATCCTGTACCGACGTCCATACAGATATTGCTTGTTGTAATCCAATAGTTCGGATCCTGGGTGACGTATAGTGTACAGTAAAAACCCATGATGCGAACGGAATATGGGTTGGAGACACACTCGGCGAGATCCCTGGGAATTCAGAGATTTATACAGCGTACACGCTGACGTGTCCCTCCCTTTTCGCCCTTTGTACGTCGAAAATCGAATCCGTGACTCCACGATATATTCCATGAAAAGCAAACGGGATTAATATAACGACGATATTTATTTTATAAATTCCGTCGCTCGTTTTGGCGAGAAAAACACTCGGAAGTTAATTGATCGAATTGATCGGCCCTATGTGTTTCTCTTCGTCAACGCGAAGAATTTTGTTTCTTTCCTTTCATTGAGAGAAAACGAAAAAAAAGAGAAAATTATCGTGACGCGGAATAAAAGCTTTGAGGACCTACAAACAGCCGGGCTCCCGGGAGACGAGAACGCCACCGGGATCTTGCGTGTCTGGAAAGTTGAACGAAAATAAACGAGAGAGAGAGAGAGATTCGATGTAGGTTGAGGGAACGAGGTTAAGTTCTAGGATACCGGAATCCACGATGGAGGAACAGGCCGAATACAGACTTCGACGAAATTTATGCCTCAGACTTCGTCGAAATTTATGCGTCAGACCTCGATGAAATTTACCCTTCAAACGGAGCGCGACGTTCGACATCGTGAAACGGCCGATTGAAAAGTAACGTAAGTACTTTGGAGGAAAGCTTTTAATGTTCCGCGGTATATTACCTGCCATTGGACGACAATTTTTTTGCGAAATGTTTCTCAAGACGAAATGCGCGGAGAGGAGCGCAAACTTTTTTGGAGACGTAAACCGAAGTAACGTGAGCGAGGATTTTTATCGAACCGTGAGATATGGAGACAGCTTCTTCAAATTTACGTGTTTTTCAACTGACCGACTTGTACGGCTAAAATTTTGATACTGTCAAACACGGAGTGAATCATTTAATTCTGTCGTCCTGAAATACTTGGAATACAAAAATTGTGTAATAATAGTATAATATGTGCCATAATTAATGTTACATAAACAAAATACAATAAAGCAAAATCGAATAAATATAATTAATGAGATATAATATGATATTATGAATATTTTAAATCTAATATTACAGTTAACATTTGACCTTACATTTAAAAGAATATTGAACGTCAAGTGAAAACTGAATTATGAGATCAAAGAACATTATCCAATGTTAAATTTTATTTAAATTTAATATTCAATATCAAACGTTAACGTCTTAAATGTAATGTTCAAATTTTTAGAAACTCGATATAATATTCGTATTTTAAGAAAATTAATTGTTACACTCTTCTTACTCGTACAACTTGACATTAAAAGCTAGCATCGCGTTATTTCATTTGCGATTCTTCTCCATCGATTTATACTATGAAATTTTAGTTTCCAATATCGAGAAAAAATATTACAAAACGTTGCGGAAGAAAATTCCAAGGATTCGTTTAATATTGTTTCATCTTTATGCTTACAATTAACTCAGATCCTACAATTCTGTGAAATCTTAAGAAATTAATATTGTTGTTAAATCACGATAAATTATTATTATTTCTATTTTATAAATTATACTTGTTTATTCCGTTCCGGAGATTAGTCTCGTTTTCTCACGTGTATGAGAAAGGTATCATCTCGAAACTACACGTACAGCGTACTTTATATGCTAATACATGTATACCGTTGTAAAAATAAAGTATGTAAAAATAAAGCGACGCAGCTTTTCGCAGTCGAAAAAGTATCACTGTATTTTACGAACCTCGTGCCAGAAAACGCGTGTAGTAACTTCACGCTGAAAGCATCACAATGTTAAGAATAATATTCAAAGGAACGTCATGGTTTACCACTGAACTCTCTCGTAAAGCATTTCGTACCAGAAAGCTACAATTTCTATCTTTCTCTTCCATTTCAGCTCCAAGTTATTGCGTCCGTTTGTACATATTGTACCTTTCGTAATTTATTTCAATATCAGTGATTCGATAAAGTGTAATAAACAACTATTTATTACGTTAGATCAACTACTTTGTAAATAGTAATTGATCCTTTACGAAATTACTTTACTTTACTTTGCACAAAGTATACTGTTAAAATTCTCAGGTTAAAACATTACGAATTAAGCGCCACTTTATAAATTGTTGGCCCATGTGAAGATATTTCATACACAGTGGATGTATTATTAAATCCATAAATTTCGAAAGTATTTAAAAATTAAATAGTCTAAATAAGGAATCTTTCAAACTTCCAGTTATTCTAACAATTTTTCAGAAAAGTTCCTAGGAAAAGTAAGAGGTCGTTCGTTTCTCAGTTATCACACAAGTGCATCGTTAATTTCGTCATGTACAGCAAGAAATAATTGTACTCTAATGTGAGATATCAAATGACGTATATTTTTCCTTTCTGCAGCGAAAATGTAGCATATTTGAAACACTGTGAAATTTGGAATACCAAGGTATTTAAAAAAGTACTAACGTTATCTAATTTGCAATATCGAAAACGATAGGGGCGAATGAATGACGTTTGTGGACGGACCGTAATTTTAACTTGATTTTCAACTCAATCCGCGGATAATTAGGAAACGTCAGTTTGCAAAAGGTTTTCAGCAAGTGATCGTTGCAATCGTGGTTAAAATACGTCGAATTTCTGTTTCGTGTCAATCTTGCGATTATTTCGAGGATGCAAAATTTTAAACTGTAATACCACCTTGCTAGTTTGGAATACCGAAGATGAATAGCTCTCTCGTTTCAAGGATTAAGAAGAAAATTTACCAGGACCGTCTTCAACTACGACCAAAAGTACCTCTTTAATGTTTCTCTTGTTCCTAACACAGAAAATAAAACTTCCAATGACTTCGAGATGAAAACTTGGCGAAATATGCAACAATTTCAAGTTCTTTTTACAGAACTTTTTACAGATCGTAAGAGAAAATAAGTTCATTATTCATGATTTATTAGGTAAATCAGAATACCTGGGCTACAACAAAATCGTTGCCTAACATCATTCTAGTTATTACTAGAAGTTTGAAATGTAAAAATTTATTAGTTTTCCTAAAATTATAGTAATTCTTTTTATAGCATTTCTACAAACAAACAAAATTTTCTATAAATAATTTCTACAAATTTCCTTCAATTTGCAAAAAAAGAAAAAAAAAATTGGAGAGAATACGAACTTTATTAAATCGAACTGGTTCTAGAGTTTCGTGAAATTTCGAAACTTTCAGACTTTTTGCAAACGTGAAGCGGAAATTGACAGTTGCAAAAGTCGTAGAAAGAAAATAAAATCTTCCTTTCCCAGAAAAAAACAGATAGAATTTTTCGGAGAGTTACATTTACATTCTATATTTAATTATTAACCAGATTATATTTTCCAAAATTGTAATCAAATAAAGTATGTTTGTTAAGTTACGTGTAACTAGTGCAAATATTCTAACTGTGCAGCAAAATATCAATTATTCAATATCAAATTAGCGGGACAGCTAATTTTAGAAACCAGAGCGAATTCGACTACTCGAATTTTGCCAACAAATCAATTAAACTCTTACCTAGCATCACTAGATATTGGGAACCGTAGGAATTCAAGATTAAATTATCTATATAAAATGTTTAGATTCAACTGAATTTCGAGTCTAATCGAATTAAATTTCACTCGAATTTAATCAAATTGAATCGTAAATATAAAATGAAACGAAATACTTGAAATTGTAGAAATACATGGACCGTGAATTTTTATTTAGCAAATTCGTTCATTTCTTTTCACATTACGTGCATTCTCTGCAATTCATACGAAACTCAGCAGTCTAGTAATTTGAAATAAATACTCTTTAACCTCTTGCGCTGAAATGACGTGCCACGCACGTCGAGAATTTTTTGTCTCAAATTGCAACATTTTCTCAGTTTCAAGTATATTTAAATGTAACCCAGGCAAAACAAATGATAATTTCTAGCCAGTGATATCATACCGACGAGTTCAAAAGGAAAAGAAAGCGACGAATTATTGTATACGGTTCGGTCACTCGTTATGGTCCGCGAACCAGTTGCCAGCGCAAGGAGTTAAGGACTAGTATCGTTGGATTCGCTCTTGCCCCGCTAATTTCTTAAATTTCTTCGCGAAAGTACGCAAAAACTGTCGATACGGGGTTATACGTAGCCAGATTCCCTTTATTCGCGAACGAGACCGAAAATGAAGCAATCGCTGCTTAATCCAAACTGAAAAAACTTGCCACTTGGAATCGAGTTGAGGCTTGATCAAAAACACATCCGACAAACGACAAACTCTTCGTCAGTTAGGGTACCAACCTGTTATTCACCTCGGAGAGCTCAGTCGCGTGCAACAAACAAGTTTAATTTTAATTCATACGTAACGAGCTTGTGCGACAAGCGTATTATTCGGCTGTTGCGTTGCCTGACAACGTTCCCTTTTCGAATTTTTCCCCTCGGAGAGACATTTTCGGAGAGGGTTGATACACGTTATCGGATTAGAGGGGAAGACGGGGGGAGGGAAGGCCGCTGACACGAACGTGTCACACCGAATATATACGTATTATCTGGGAAAAGTGCAGCGGTCGAGTCGCCAGGCTGGAAACTAGACGAGAATAAACTGGAGAGCCGTGAAATGGATCGCCGCAACAGGGTCAAGTTTTCGCTTGTATCGGGATTCACGGCGAGATGGAATCGAAACGAGCGCGCCGGACACACGGCGGTGCAAGGGAAACGATATTTTTAGAATAATCAAAGGAAACGCGCCGGGAAGGAAGTAATGCGTGATGTGCGGATGTTACGAACCAGCGACGGGCAAAAGCGTTTTACAAAAATTTATGATATAACCGTAACGAAACGTGCATGAAGTAACAATGTTATAAATGTGAAATATCTCTAATAACACGA
Organism: Melipona beecheii; assembly: GCA_032399605.1. Taxonomy (NCBI): domain Eukaryota; kingdom Metazoa; phylum Arthropoda; class Insecta; order Hymenoptera; family Apidae; genus Melipona; species Melipona beecheii. The sequence continues at coordinate 1,735,830 of JAUCMO010000082.1, read as the reverse complement.
TAAAGACACGATATGAAGTTATTATTCGCGTTTCAATGATCTTTCTTTATGTTATACGTACCTACTTTGTGCATAGGCTTCGATTTTCATTTATCTCTCTATTTAGTTATTGCAATATTATACTATATATACATTTGAATCATGATACAATACAATTACAGGCGCGATCGCTCAGTACCTACAACGCCACTCCTACTCGAGGTCTATCCCACGCCCCCTCACGAATCACGTGACCCAAATCAACCAATCGCTAATTTTCGTTGCATTAGCGTTGCACCTGAAGAGGCCCGATTTTCTGGGTTACTCCCGCTAAAATCACTTTCAGTGATAAAATGTAAAATACAGAAATAGAGATACATTATATTTTTTAATATATTTGCTATTATTTAATTATGCTTAGAATTCGTTATTATTAACATACATATAAAGCACAACTGAATTTGATCTTTATTTGAATTATAAATATATATGTACGTTATAAAATGATAAATATTAGCGGATTATGAAACATTTTTGTAGTTGTACAAGTTTCGACATCTATAATATATTAACGACTGAGTATATATGAGTCGAAATTAAATGAAAACGTAGAATGTTTACTCTATTCTAAGGACTAAAACTGGTCAACTGGTGAAGAGTTGGTGAATCATGAATATTAGTGCTTAGTGTAATTGTTTCAAACAAGAGTTCATTTTCATTCACAGTTCTTTATATTTCCTCCATTTTTACAATAAACAATAATACCCATGAAACTAATAATTCTCGTATGGAAAACGTTGTTTTACTAGTACTGCAATCTTACATCAACGAAATTAAATTAAATTCCACGACTATCTATTATTACTCGTTCAAATGTAACCAACTTGCGCAAAACCATTTTATTAAAACGCCAGCAGAGAATTAAATTAATTCAATTGTAAATCTGTTTCAATAAAAGAAAAAAAAAGAAAAGAAAAGAAAGAAAGAAAAAAAATACGAACGTTTCAATATTCTCGAGGAACGACGTCTTTGAAAACGCGTGTCCATTATCCCAACGAAAAATCGATTTTTCCATTCTACGTATACTCTACGTTGAAAAGCATTAATCTCGCAAACGAAGCACGATTAACAGCCACGTATTGCCGCGTGTCGTGCATCGCGGCGAATGGAGAGAGAAGTCGTTTCCACCGCACTAGACAATACCGCAACGTGGACACCCAGGAGCCAGGAATGCATTCTCGTGGAAACAGCAGCCTGTGTGAAGGTAAAAGTCAGGCTGGTATCGGTCGGAGCGACTGCGAATAAACTAGAAAAAAGGGACACGCCGGACAGGGAAAGGGTGCTTTGAAACGGGGCTGCGGGCACAAGGTTAAGTACTGAGATATACCGGGACGTCTGCGTCAGTGGAGAAGGGACACCGTTTGAATACCAGATGGGGGCCGAGCCGAGCGAAAAAATCGAGCAAAACTGAAATCGTGCACGTTCGAACTGCGGAATTTAACATTCAAATCTTAAGCTATCGTGCCGGATAAATCTGCACGATGCTGTACGTTGATTTTCGGTGGAGTAAATAAATAAACAACGCGAGCAATTGTTACTGCATTAAATTAGAGTATTAGCGTTGTTTGTTTGAAGTTTGAATTTGACGAGTCAATATCATCTGCTAAATCATCTACCAATTATCGATTAACAATAGAAATATTTATACTTTACAAAAAAATTTATGAGGAAAAATTTATAATTTCCTTGTTAAAATATAAATATTGGAATATTCGTTTAATTTTCTCATATGAAGCCAAGTGTGGCGAAAATTTCTGAAAATATAAATACGAGTTATTTTTACAACGATATGTAGCACAATCACAGTGGCAGATAATTCTCAGAAAGAATTACGCAAAAATTTTTTTCATCAAATGCAGGATATATGTAAAGAAATTATTCACATGCCATTGAAGTTTCATCTGAAAAAATAACGTTTCATACTGTTTTACTGCGACGTGCAAGTGAGATATTAACCCGAATGTTAATTTGCAAAAGATTAATTGATAGCCATTATATTTCGACAAATTATGATAACATAAATGTCACTAATACATTAGAAATATATTATTTATTCATTTATGGATAGTTTTATAGATTTATAATATTTGTGCAAGTTGATATTTTTACGGATAGAATTGAAAAACGGAATGTTGGATAGAAAATTAGTATCACTTACTAAATGTTATAACAAGCAGGTATTATATTTTATACAGTTTTCCATGTGAACTGTATGTAACATAACATAAAAATTGTACATTTTTGCACATTTTTATCAAATGTTTCATAGATGCACAAAAATCCGCAGTCCATTCATTATAAATCTATAAAACTATCTATAAATAAATAAATAATATTAAAAATTAAGAAGATAATGGAGATAAAACATTTTGCCAAAGATAAACGTATATATACGCTAATTCCAACGCAGTTAAAATTGTAAAATTACAAAAAGCACACATACCTATATAAATAAAAGTTTAAATTACTAAAATTACTCGAGCTTAACATTCCAATTCAATTCATATTACCAAATTTCATTTTTTAGTACTTTCGACTATAAAATGAAATTCCAAGGATTTGTCTCATATTTTTTCATCATTATATTTTCTAGAATTTTACGAAATTTGAAGCAATTGAAGTATTTATATAATATTATGATAAATTATTACTTAATTCTTCAAAGGTTCATAATTAGTAACAACACAATATTTGTAGAATTTTATCCAGAGAATTGATAATTGATCGTCTTACGATATAATAAATTTCGTTAGAAGTTGTCAATGTAATTATTTAGCAATGAGAATTACAACAAAAAATAAAATTAATCTTCGAAATCTACGTGCCATTTTTCTCCCGTTAATATTCGTAGAAAATCCAGATTCAAGTTTCCTTGACGCGCCATGCAGCAACGAGCAGCAATTAAATGAAAATTTCACTTAATTGCCACGATTAACATTTGAATTTAAAAGGGTAGAACTTTTCTGAAACTTATGCAGACTTGCAAATACCCTTTCGAACGCAACTGTGTTGGAAGACGACGGAAAAACCGGTGGATCAAGAAAGTTTCGCAAAGATTTGTACAAAGAACAGGATATGCAAATTAATTTAATAATATATGCCATCGATTTGTAATTAATTCTTTTTGAGGGCGAATACAGAATGCAAATTGTTATTACGAATTTTAAATAAAATCCGTAATTTTAAAATTGCCACCAATTGGAATAAAAGAAAAAACAAAAAATCACAAATTACGTAGCGTATTCATGTTCTAATTTCTTAATACTTCTTTATTACATACGATAAATGAACAGTCTTTTTAACAAAATATAATAAATACTGCTGTTGAAACGAAATTAATTATTATTAATGATAGTAAAGTGAAAAAGTGATAATTAAACGAAAAAACGATTTTCAATGATTTAATAAAAAGAATTTCTTTCTAACATGGAAATCCATGAAAATCATCGGTTTTGTAACTTTAGAATTATCGAGCGTGATTTGCTCGACCCAAATTTACGACATCGTGACAGAGAGACGCGGTTATAGAAAATTATGCGTAAGACAGATGCGTCGTAAAAACAATCAGAATGAAAAAAATGAATTATTTCTCGCCAAGTGATTGTTGCTTATTTTTAAACTTTAAAAAATGGCATTGACGCATTGTGCGAGATTTCCGATGCTGGAATAAAAATACCAGCCGATATCAAAACATGCTTTGATATTAAAAATGCATCAAAGTCCTTAACAAGTATGTAAGAAAGTGACATGAATATGCATTATGATACTTTACGTCGATTTTTTAATAGAAATTCGTTCGCACAAATACTTTTTCGATACTTTAATCGGATAATCATCGAGCTGAAACAATCAAATTTGCGAGTATATAAGAGAATACATATCTAATAATCACTTTAAAACTTCTGTCACTAGCTAACTTTGTGATTTAATTCGAGAGCTTGGAATTAACGAACCTGATGTATACATCAATACTTCGTTTTTTGTACAAAATCTACAATTTATGCCTCCTGCTTTCGTAAGTTCATTTGGGATTTCAATTCATCTGATCAATCGTAAACTTCTTCTTCTGCGTAGATTTCATCTTTAAGTTACGGTACACTCTTTGTTTTTTGACAATATTTATGTTACGAATTAAATGAAAGCTGAATGTGAGTACACACTGAATGAATAAGGAATTTAAAGCAAAAAGGATACGTGCCCCAAAGCACAAACGTTATCAGATACGCAGTTTAAATGTTTTTATTAATTGTTATTCTTTGTAATCATCAAATCATAATCAAATGATTTATCTCGTATCTGATTAATCGACGTTTTAAACGACACGCGTATACATATTTTACGTAGATTTTTATTCTAGCAACAATAAATCGTATATATCTGCTATAATTCCTTCTTTTCTTTTATTTACTCTCAAACGGATCTTCGTTAAAAGAAAATGGCCTCCTATCATAATCGAGGTCGTTTCTTTCGATGGGAGCACTCGATTGGCTTCTGCAGCGAGTTCTAACGCGCGAACCGTGATACCGAGATTTTGGAGAGAGTTCAAGAACGTGATTTGCTCGATTGCGCGCGATCCCGTTTTGCTGCTGCGAATATTGCGGCCAGAGTGTCGCGTAACACCGAGTGTCGTATAATAACGAGACTTGCCGGAATTAATGCTAGCCAAACTGCTCCTTGCTGTTTAAAAAGATACGATAGCAATTAATTTAAAGATTTACGGATTAATTAAGCAAAGACTCGCTTCACGTTGCAAACGTTTCGATGAAGCTCTTCTTGAAAGGCAATCCCTTTTTATTTGAAAGATAGTTAGTTGAGCTAAAAGAGAAAGTTAATCAAAAATAAAATTTCATTTTGTCAACATCTTTATTTGCTTCGTGTTAACTAATCCACATTTAATCAGCGATCATCTCCTATTCTTGCGAAACGTTTCTACGTAAAAACCTTTTACATTAATTGTGATCTTAATAACAATTGTTAAAGTAAGAAGTAAGAAGTTTGACATTAGAACGACTAATTTTATACATTTTTACAAGGTTCAACAAATTCATACACTCTCCGTTGCACTGTATTAAAATTCAAATGTGTACTAATCATTATACCACCCACAGAACTCTCCGTTTTATTTTTGCCAACGATTGAACTTTTAACTTTTGTTAATTGATTCTATTTAGAGAACGTCAATCCGATAACTTGTTAAAAAATTAAAAGAAAACAACATGTAATCATAGATGAACATTTCGTTGATCAGTGACAAAGATGTAAAACAAGTTTTTCGTAAATTGTAACAACAAACGAGGATACGTTTTCTCAAAACAAAAGAGCAAAAATACCCGAAGGAAAGAAAAAAATAATCCCTGAACAATTTTCTTAATCTACGTTCGAGTACTGGAAAATCATCCGCAAATTCCATCATAATCAAACACTTTTGACTCTCTCTGTCAACTCAGAGTACGTACAACTGCCACACTTGTTCAAACACCAACAAACACATCGCTGGCGGTCGTGCATGGAGAAACGAAATTGAATTTCTCATTGAGAAGCAATCGTACGTACGATTTCCGTTTCCGTTAATTCCGCGCGATTCGGTCGAGGAAAGAATTTGCCCGAACGAATTCCAGGGCTCGAACGTAATTACCAAATCAGGAATACTTAAAGTTCCCAAACAAGAACGCGGAAGACAAAGACATTCAACGGGATGCCGCAATTCTATTATCCTGCCGTGAACAACTGGCGGCACGAGAACTCGCGGTGAAAACCATAAGACAGTGAATAAACAAGCAAACAAATAGAGAGAGAGAGAGAGAGAGAGCCAGATCGATAGAACGGTAACGATGTAAGGAATTCTCGTCGGGGATTTTTGGTTAAGTTCATGCTCGAAGCAAATACGTTTCCAAAGGATAGAGCCAGCGGTGGTCGCGAATATCGGAATTCACAATACACGTATAGCCCGGTGAACCAAAGTAACCGCGAGAGTGCTTTGAAATAGGTTGCGGGAACAAGGTTGAGTTCTAGGATATCAGAATATACGGCCGAGTAACGGTGCAAAGTACGTGGCCACGACGAAATTTATGATGCGAACGGAAAGAGATCTCGCTCTTTCTTTCACTTTCTCTCTCTCTCTCTCTTTCCTCCGTTCGTTCGTTCGTTCGTTCGTTCGTTCGTTCGAACTAGCGCGCCAATGCCCTCGGACGAAAATTTTTCGGTCGTCGTTGCATTTCCACCGTATAAAATCTAAGATCTTTACAGGCTACGATCGTAACTTCTTCGTCGTACTGCCGCCCCCTCGTCGACGGATGTATAAATATCCGCCGGCCGGAACGAGAAAAATCTCGGGCACTCTCGCCCCTCCCGCGAGAATCTCGCGATCAACGCTCCGAAACTTTCGCAGCAATTTCAGTCTGCGTGCAAATTTTATTGTGACACGTAACGTACGGAGTGTCGCGCAACCGAGCGGGAGGTGATTCTACGTGAAAAAACGAGTCGAAAAAATTTTTTCATTAAAGCCTCCGTTTTCCAGAAAATCGAGTTTGAAAATTTATCAGATATACTTGAATTTAATTAATTTCGTACGCGAAATATTCCATGCGCAGAAACGAGTGAGAATTTGTTTGTTTCAGGCGATTTTATAGGCGAAGAAAATTAAGTTAAGTGTATATTTATGTTTCGTCAAAAATTTGCCTTGATATACGCGTACTTTCATGTAAATCTTCAAACTTTAGTGAAAAAGTTTTATTCTTTCTTTTCAACTCATTTTTTTCATCTTCTTGTACACCCTGCACATGTATAACGTGTATGCGAACAATTTTCACTCGATAGCGATCCTTTTACATTCGTGATATTTTTATGTTCCAACATATCATACTTCCAAATACGTGCTAAAGTCTCTGTCTAAATCTTTCAATGTTTTCGTTAATATTGCAACGTAAATTTTTCTCCACTAACGACGTTCGCATCGTTATTCACATATTTTCTATACCAATAATGAACGAGCAACGATAAAACTTGAACATCGAGAAACTTTTCTTCCACAGATAACGTTTTCTTGAACGTTTCGCGAAGATTACTGCGTTCAAACGTTTCAGAAAGCAAATTGTTACTTACCTACGTGGGTACACGCTTTGTGAAAGAATAACTGACGACGTCTGTCACTTACCTGGGAACAGAGAAAGGAGAACAATTAGCAAATTACGCACCTTTGCAACGGACGAGTAGAAAATCGCAAATTGCCGCGTGAAAATTTAACTCGACGTCGTGAAGAACGATGCGACGAAAATACACAGAGTCGTTGTTGTGTTGAACCAAAGTGCAAAAATGTTTCGTGCAACGTGCACGTGACACGTCGAAAGTTCTATAGCAAATTTTCGAATAGTTTGGCGAACCAGTGCAGTTCCATGATAGAGTATAACGCATGATACGTGTTAATATGTATTAAACGATAGCCAGGCTATCGGCTATTTTAAAATTTCTTTGAAAGTTTACATTGAATATTTCACGCGATATTTTGCCATAGGAGAATTGGACGCGTTTATTGTGCATTGATCAAATATACGTGTCGAAAGCAAGAAAATATTTCAATGCGAACGTACGTATCTATTCCCTGTTAAATTTCTCCGTTCAAAGTCAGACGTAAAACGAGCTTTGCTGAAATGAAACGCGCGCGCGCATGTCGGGGACAGTGTTAAATGAAATCAAAATTTCAAGTCAATTGTTGCGTAGAAGGGGGGAGAAAAATTGAAAAAGGAGGAAAATATTCAGAAATTTGCATTCCGATAATCTTATTATACATTAATTAAGTTGCAGATTCTCCAATTAAAAAATTTTTGAATTAAAATCGCAAATTAAACATTTAAAGAAGCGAGTCGTATAAAATTTCAGCTTCCAAATGAAAACAAACATTCTCCGCAACAATGAGTACGAATTTGCGTGAAAACGAGCGTAATTATCGAATAACGTTGAACGAGAGGTGCATCTTATCGTGACATTTCAAACTGCTCTTTCCAAGGGAAAGACTGTTATACGCGATACGACAGACTGTTACGTATGGTAAAATGACACGGTAAACCGTCTTGTGTCTTTCCGGAAGAACGTCTTTCGCGTCCCCGAAAAGAGATTTCCTTTATTCCCCTTTGCTTTGAGAGAGAGAGAGAGAGAGAGACGTTTATCGATGTACGAACGAACAGTCCCGTGGGAAACAATGGGCAAGTTGCGCCAGACAGGTTTTCGGAAGTTCTCCAATAACAGCCAAGTATTCGGTATAAATATTTGACGAACGCCTCGTTCGTTATACCGGGCAAGTTCTATTTAAACTCGAACGCGACACGTTCTTCCAGAGACGGGGCCGGGAGAGACGACTCGCTACGGAAATTTCCATTTGAGAATATCATGGTTCTTATTACATATTTGAGTATTTGAGTAGACGCAGACTGGCTCGAGACTTTCGAGGCAATGTTTGATCCTCGCGGCAGCGACGGCGGGAATATTTTCCTACCGAGAACGTGTTCGTGCGGACGGGAATGTTCGCGCACAACCAAGTTTAGAGAAACGAACGTACACCCCGCTGATGGCCGATGAAACCGCGCCCTTGGATCAACAAAATTTGTAATTTTTACTGCCGGTTTAGTTTTTCCGGATTCTCCCGTGTTTATCTATTTTCGCTCCCCTTTCGTAGGGGGGGAGTATTTCTTTCGGGGGAGGGGGGGACCGAGAAACAATGTTTTCGAATAGAACTGGACGTTGTTTTGTTAATCCCTTAATCGAAAAACGATGATTTCACTCGATATCGGAGAATGCTTTTCCAACGTGCGGAGAAATTAAAGTGCAAGGAATAGCCGAGCGTTTATCACGAAGCAATAAACTTGTTAAAAATTGTTCAAAAAAATATGTGTAAATAAATCTATAAAATTTCAATGAAAAATTGATCGTTTCGATCGCTTTGGTCAACTTAAAAAAATTTTTCCCAATTTTCCAATGGTGACTTTGAAAAAATTTAAACCCTGGTCATCAACGATCAAAGAATAATACACTTTTCATTTTATCGGTATGCGTTTGTTCGCGTACGTCACGGCAGAACACGTAAAATACAGCTCAGTGTCACATGAATCAAAAAGAGCGACGTAATTGCTCTCTACCGGCCGAATTATGAAGATAAATTAATGAGATATTCATAATTGATCGAGGAGTGTCTCTGCAACACAGATTCCGCGAACGTGCGATTTAGACCCTCCTATTTTCAAATTGTCGCTACAGAAATGTTGCAGTAACACTTTTTGACCAATTATGAAAAAAAACTTGTCCATTGATATATACTGTACTGTATTTCTACAAATATCTCTTATTACAAATTTTGTCTTGATCATTACGAATGTATGAACATGATTGATAAAGTGTGCTGAAAGAAATACTTCACAAAGTATGTGAAATATACTAATTACGAATACAATTGTCACAAAGCTATCTGCTCTTCTTTTGAACGAATGTGAGAATTGGTTAAACAACTAGTCAAAAAACTAAAGTTACAGTTCGATACGTTCTGTATGAACGCACAAACTTTTAGTGACAAAGAAGATACCGTAAGATCCTGACTTTCCAAAATCGTCTGAAGAGAACACTACAATACTCGATAAACACACAAATTTATACTATGTCGCCAATGATCTTGATGTCGATTCGACTTTAAACTCGCAAAAGAAAAGTAACGTCTAATTTTGTTCGAAACTAGTTTTTACGTGGTAAAATTATAGTAAAACTAATAATAATTCTAATAAATTCAAAAGTATCACGAGCCATGGATGTGTATAATTCTCGTTTTATAATTTTACAATTTGACATCAAATTGAATCAGTCGATTTGTAACATATCAAATTTTGTTAATAATATTGCTCCACGAAAGAATTTTAAAAATGATGTAACTATGGTTTTACAAACAAACGAAAGAATTTGCAACAAACAAAGGGTTCGACAATCGATAGTTTCAAAGTAGTATTGTAAGATATTACGCGATAACATTCACTATAATATAAAAAAAACGGCGGACACTCGAAACCATCGAATTTCACGAAACTTTCACTGTTTGGGAAGTACTTTATCCCCGAGCAGTTTGATCGTCGTAAATATTTATAATCTTAAAACCGCATGTTGATCTTGAAAAGTTTCGCTGCTTCGACTCACTGCGAGTGCGCGCTGCTGATCGAAGATTCCACGAACGATCAATTTGACTTTGATTCGCAATTCCGAAAACTTTGATCGTTCCAAGTGCCCGGGCAGGAGACGAGAAAAACCGGAACTTTCGTCGGACATCTCGCAGTGGAAAAAGTTCCAAAAGCATCGGTGTCACAGGCAGAACTCTGCACGTGCGGTTCTACTCTGACGCTCGATTACGCACACGAAAGCGCGGACACGCTAGGCGCACTGGTAACAATTTCACCGCGGCACCGGTGTACAGTTCTGTAATTTCAGCGTGGCATAAAATATCCGTGTAATCGTGACGGAAAGAAAAAAGAAAAAAAAAAAAAAAAAAAAAAAAAACAGGTGGGAGTCTCTCGTGAGCGCGGGCAATTATAATTATTTTTGCAAGGATTGTTCCGCTCCGCCGAACAATTCTCGCGCGCGCTATTCGACCATCATGGACGGGAATATTAAAACGCTTTATTTTCACGAACCTTGAGAATTGCTCGATGGGTCTGGTCCGTTGGAAAAAGAAATTTTATCACACGAGCGCGACAACAATTTAAAAAACAAAAAAAAAAAGAAAAAAGAAAAAAAGAAAGGAGTTGGTCGTCTGAATTGGAGTAACAGAGTTTGAACACCGGTAGTTTCAGAGAAGAAAGCTTCAAACTGATTCCGATCCACCGCAACCTGATTCTGCGCTGAAACGCATGTCTAACTTCCAACTATTCGAAAGTATCGATCAACATCTATCAATGGTACCCGAGTACCATTTTGCAGGTTCTACTAACACGATTCCTCGATTATTCAAACACCAGGCTACCGCACAAATCACCAACTTCGGTGATGGAAACTATCCCGTAGAAAAAGAGAAAATTACGCGACTCCCACTTTCAGCTACGAAAGAAGAATTTTTATCTGCGAATAAAACGCTTTGTTAACGCGTTCGTTCGCAAAAACCGGACGAATCGCGCGAAACTAGCGATTTTCGTGGAAATTAACATGAAATTAGACACAAGTTGAATCTAAAATAAAAATTTTGTCCGGGACTAAAATGTTTCCTTGATGGTATAAATTCGGATATGTAATAAGAAAGAAAAAGCTGTGAGCGAAATAAAAGATAATCAAAAAACTACACGACTTGTACCTCAGTACGATTCGTCTCACTGAAAGGCCCAGAAGCAAACAACGATGGAAAACAAATTACAGGCGCGATCGCTCAGTACCAGACAACGCCACTCCTACTCGAGGTCTATCTCACGCCCCCTCGCGAATCACGTGACCCAAATCAACCAATCGCTAGTTTTCGTTGCACTAGCGTTGCACCTGAAGACGTCCGATTTTCTGGGCTACCCCCGCTAAAATCACTTTCAGTGATGAGATAAAAATTTTATCCGCGAACAAAGTGCTTTGTTAATGTTGCACCGATCGATCAGAAACGGAGCGACGAAACTATCGATTTTTACGAGAATTCGCGAGCAATAGAAATTAAATCAGAATCAATTCGAGTTACAAACAAGAAACTGAATTGCAAACTTCTATCGAAATAGAAATTTTCTCTGCAAATGTGCTTCGTATTCGATTAATATTAAATTAATCGTTCGATCAAAATGGAGCGCTAGTCTGAACTAGCGATCTTCATAGAAATTCAAACGACAAGAAAGTGAAAGTTATCGTATTGAAATCGAGAATTAAATTAAATAAACTAAATCTTGTCCTGTGTGAATAAAATCCTCGAATTGCGTGAAACGAACAACGATACGTCAGGAAATTGGTGCAACAACAGAAAGAAAGTTTAAAACTATCACCGCGGTCATTTTAACGCGTTACAATTTTTAATATTGTCTGCCTGCAACGCAACGTTTCACCTAACTGCATATGTGATACAGCTGCAAAACGTGATCCCGCCGGAGGATACAAAATTACACGCTACGTTTCAAATAACACGTTTCGAATAGCTATAAAAAGTCTACTTTTTATGTTTCTCCTTCGAGGAGAATTTTCAGTCGGAACAGAGAACGTATCTTGTTCCGATTATTAACAATCGTTTCTAATTGATAAAAAAATGTCGAGTCGCATCTGCATTTTTGTATTTCGTAATAATCTCGTTATTCGATATCATCGAAATTTCGTTGATTTTTTACTTTCAAATTTTTCCGTTTTTCGAAAATGTAAAATTTCGAAAATTCTCGTTCCTGGTATAAATACGAATCAATTAACCAAACAGAATGGATTAAAAATTTGTTTACTATTGATTTGCTGCGTCGAAAGCATCCCTTGGGTGGAGGGGGGAGGGGGTAATGATTGACAGATCGATTGATAGAATTTGTACGCGCAAATTGTTTTTCGTTGAATCTTCCAAACCTATACAAAGTTGTTGTGAAAAACACGCACCTTAATATTAACAACTAGCACTTGTACGAATTTAAAATACAGAAGATATAGAAATGCGAAATATTTAAATATTTAATATATACGTATATTATACATATATATATATATATATTCTAACATTTTTAAAAAAATATTCTATAAAAAATTGTTCTTTTGAGTAAATTCTTTGTTTCTTTCGATGTTATTCGTACGATGATAATTGACAACTATACAATCTGTATGAAAAACTATAACAAACTGGAACATGTACTTATGTAACAGCTTCAGTGCTGCAACATAAGTAAATTGAATCGTGAATATTAGCATCTTTTTAGTTAAGACGGACTAAAGTTCTACAATTCAGCTTCAAAGTACAGAAACGAAGAATCGAAATATTTCTAATAATTTAAATTAACATTAAACACGCAAAAAATATTCCAATATTTGGTACATCTAGATGAATCTACATGTTGCAATCAGAAAATTTAATAAACGGAATAAACGGAATTGAAATTATTGAAACCAACAAACATTTCAAACGTGCTACTTATACATTTTTATTTGAAGTTTCACCGAATCAAATATTTTGATCATTTTAATAATGATTAACTTTGATGATTTTTGATTATTATCTCTGTTAAACGCACATAAATATACGGAAATGACAACATACATTTTTTAAACTGATACGTAACATTAAAGAATATTTCAGAATGCGACACGTTGGAATTTTTCTCTCGCGTTTTTTCCTTTCTCTTTTTTCATTGCGCAGTTTTATTACGTCGAAACGTGTTCAGACAGCAGAAATGCTGGAATCTTCGACGAGCAACAAATGCAAACGTTACATTTGTCAAAAATGTATTTTGTTGTTTTAAATAATGAATTTGCACTAAGCACAAATCGCTACAAGAACGTGATATGTGTTCTTGTATATAATTAAAATATTAATTCGAAGGAACTACGTGTCTCTCTTACACTGGGCAGCGTAATTAAATTAAAAATTTTAATTAATTAAACGAACATTTCTTCAGGTATAAAATTAATATCAAGTAGTATCTTATATTACGCGTCACATGACTTTAGCATATGTCAAAATAAATTATTAAATAGTATGTAATTTGTAACAACGTAATGGAATTGAAATGAGAACGAGAGGCAGAGAGACAAAGAGCATGTAAGAGAAATTTTAGTACCCTTTGTATCAAGATCAATTAACACGACAATAATAAATGTTATTACTTTTAAAATCAAAGAATTAAACGTATCTGTATCATTAAATGTTGTTCAATTTTATCGTCCACTTACTTTTAATTTAATTCCGAAATTCGAATTTCAACAATTCTGTGTAATAAGTATACAACCAATAAGTGATCAATTAAATTTAAAATTTTCTAACTGATTCCTAAATAAATGTGTCACACGCGTCACAGTTCGCTTTGTCCGCTCGTAACAGGAATTCAATAACAAAACGATAAACGCGCGTATGTGTTTCATTATAAAAAATTACATTTCTTTGATACACGGCTAAAATTAATTAATTTTTAATCAACTTCAGGCTGTAGCATATATTCTTCCTTTTTGCAAAAAATACAATAAGAGAAGTATGTACCGTTCTTCTGTAATTGCCAGCTTTGAACGATTTATATCTCTTTGCGATACAAATTTCAAAACTCGCAACGATTTATGAGAACGGTAATTGACGAGGCTTGATTCATTCGTTGAAAAGAATTTGGAATTTGGCATCGTAACGTTGATCGTTTAACGTTCAAAGATCGTAAAAAGATTAGACTCTTTACACGGCACTTTACTCTCGAGAAAATCAAAATTTTTAATAAATATCTCTCAAATGTACTCGAGTCGTGCTAATTTCTAAATATAGGGTAAAATCTTCTTAGAAGACGCTTTGAAAGTTAACTTGAAAAATTTACCAAGCAATTTTTGAAACGAAACTTTGAGTGAAAAAATTTTATTTTTCACTCTTCGTTTATTTTCGCACATGAAACATTTCACGCCTGTTCAGTTCGCAATTAAACGAACTCCAACACACTTACTTAACAAACTCTCAAACTCGACTTTCTCGGGAGAACAAAGTTTCGAACGAAGAAAATTTAGTTCTTGAACTGAAATAATAAAACCTTGTAGATCACGTGGAATGCCTTTTCCGTTTTCTGTCAAAGTGCGCTATCATTCGGGAGAAGAAATCGCGTGGCAAAGCGCGATTCACGGCGTTAATCGCGAAGGCAAACAATGGGAAATCGTCGATCCGACGCGATTTCGGCTTTCGAAAAACGCGTAAACCCCCAAGACAACTGTCAATTCTTTGCACGGTGGTCGTGCAACAAGAAGACCGCCGTAAATTGGCGTAACGATCCTCCTTAGAACTCGGATGGCTAGCCGGTTTCGAGGAGGCGGACGAAGCACCGCGAATTGGCTCCGATTCAAGTTGAAACTCGAAACCGACACGGCGAAAAATGCACGTGAGAGCGCCGTCGAAACCGTTGATAAACGCTCCGACCGCGTTCGAGAAGAGCGAGCATGATTCTTCGGTCGGAATTCGCCGGATTTCTTTTGCCTCTGTCTGTCTGGCTGTTTCTCCAGGCGAGTGATTAGAGTAACCAGTTTCCCCGGCGGTTCGTTCGACCGAATAACATAACCAGCCATACTTTAACTAATAAACGTTGATACTAACAGCGTTATTACTGGATGTACATTCGAGTAACCAATATTCACGAACCAACGGCTTCTGTTTTGCTTCGTAGTGGGCCAAAATTGAAAACCTAATACTCTGCGTGAATGGCAACAAATGCAACAAATGTCGACAATATACTTTCTAATCTTTTATTTTATACGTATTTTACGTATGAATTTATCATATAAATATAATGATACGTTAATTTAATTGAAATTGCACACTTTGATAAATTTTTACACTTTGGCTATTTGGCGGACCGCGGCTTGCTCCGCGACTGCCTCGAAACAAATATTTGGTTGCCAAACAGAATTCAGCTACATCTACAGTTTTAATTCCGGAAATTTCATCGACTATGAAGTATCCTTAGATATCTTTAGATCTGTTTTGTGCGAACAAATTTATAACGTTCTTCTATTTCGAAGTAAAAACTGCGTTTGGCGTCTAACAATAAATTCGATCGAGTACAGAAAGAATTGTCAGAGCTTCCTCCTACTTCAAATTCACGAGACGCGCGTACAATTTCGCGACTATTTCTGTGAAACAGAGAAATTGAAATTTAATGCTTGCAATCAAGAAACTTGTGCACTCCTTCCTACCCTCGATATCGAGCAAATATGTCAGAAACCTAACACTACCGGAGGGTAAAGCAAATTAGTTTTTAATGATTGTTGGAATCGATACGCCTGATGCTAGGAAGCTGAAGTTCCACATCGTTATCAAAGTTCCGTCACCACCAAACTAAGGACAAGTACTATTGCGATCCTTGAGAAAGGCGCGGGGTATGGGCACGACTGCAGACAGAATATCCTCAAAGCCAAGAATCAGTTAGATCAGTGAGCTAAATTGAGCAATTGCCTGCTAATAGTCGCCGATTAATCACAATCTGCACGATGGCGATTGAATTCTCATCTCTCTCGGTTGAAATAATATAAATCTGTAAATTAATGTGAAATTAATTAATTCGCACGGTGCATTTTAATCTGTACAATCTGTTTAGTTCTCCTCGAATGGTCTCCAACGTTGATTTTTAACGGATGTTACGGAACCATTGACGAGACTGTAATAATTTCACGTTAAATTATTGGATTTCGAAATTTGAGCCGATTTTCGTCACTTCGTCACGAAAAATTCAATAATTATCACGAGAAATGTAAAGTAATACGACTAATAATTGCTACAGTTATATTTTGAAATTTCGAATATTTGAAAGTATTAATTTATCTTAATATATAAAAAGTTCTCCAAACAGTTTGTTGTCAACTAATAATAAAATAATTCTACTTTAATAATTCTAACAATTACAATTAAATAATAACTGTGGACATTTATACTGTAAACTAATTGCAAACCAATTAATTAATTAATCGTTATTTATATCTCTTAAAATTCTAAAGTATTGACAATATTTCTTGCACTTGTTTGGAAGAACAAATTTATAATAAAAACGGTTACGATTCTACGAAAATCTATGTATAATTAGTACGCGTACAACGTACACGTACCGTTAAAAACTTTTTCATTGTTATTAGTCATCGTACAGAATGTATAATTTTAAAAAATAAATGAATTAGTGTCCATAAAATATTTAAAATTTTTGTCTTTTTTAATCCTCAACCAGTACTTGTCGAAACTATGAATATTTATACTTTACATTGCTCAATTTTATAAAGTTGAACAACTTGATTTTTTGTAACATAACGCAAACTATTACAAACATCTGTAGCTCCACGTTGGAGCCACTAAAGGATGAATTATTTTGCAATCATACTTATTTAGTGTTACGTAGTCTTTTGTAAAATGACTAATTACACCGTATGACCTAACGGTACTATTTGAAGATTGAATAATTTTCTTTGCAGGGCTGTGATAAATCAGAGGCATTTCTCGTGTCGTAAAAAGTCACTTCACTTTCCAAGTGGTAGCCGGCATTGATTTTTTCCGTGGTCAGAATTGAAATATCTTTCAAGGAGAATTGTGTTCTCTTCACGGGTCGAGGTAACTCTCTCGGCGAAATCGTAAATTCTCGCATTTCGCACGGAAATAAGGGTTGGGGACGGGAAAAAAAAAGAGAGCTTAACTCATTCTGCTTGCGGAACCGACAACTTCAGACTTTAGGGAGAAAGTTTTCCATTATGGACCTATAATTTCGACTTTATCGGTATTCGGAAGTGAAGCGCAACTACGGCAAACTGAAAGTGGAATCGAAACCCTAATTTTTCCCCGCTATAAGCTTTATCTTAATCGTGAACTTTTACGGAGAATCGAGAAAACCACTTTGCAACGTTCAACTTCAACCACGTGCACGTACATTGAAACAAATCATCCACAAATTGCACGTAGCACGTCAAGATGTCACAACAGGGACACTTATCGTTGGAACTATCGCCAAATGGTCAAAATGACCAATATAAAATTCTATCATTGCGCAACGGCGCATTTTTAGAGATTTTAACGTTGAAACATTTTTTTATCGCGATTACTGCGACTTTTCTATTTAGCGATATGGGACAAATAAGCTTCACCGCAAATTTTCTTTTTTTTATTGATAAATGACGACGCGAACCAAATTTGTTTCGTCCAAATTTCGACAGCTTGGTTGTATTGGATTTTCCTATTTGGTGAAAAGAAAGTTTATTTTTAAACTAACTTTGAAAATAGCAAAAATATGAACGTGTTGTACATGCGTACGTATCAAAATATTCCGTTCATATTGTACAATTGAAATAAATAGATATTTTTGTTTGAACAGAAATCAATTGTTCGGGACTTTCGAACAGTGCTCTGATTTACAGCCATAAATTTCTCTTTCGAAAAGAAAATCAGATTCATCGGAACTGGAGGCTTGGATCATGTCCATACGTACAGCGAGCCATAATATCCATGTCGCATCCTCTCAAAGAAAGTTCCCGAAAATATTGGAACAAAACGCGCTCCGCGTGGAATTGACAAACGATGTCAACGATTTGCCCCCATCTTGAGACATCTTGAGAAATCTTTAAAGTCGATGGAAAGGGAAACGAGGGAGTATCTTCCAGTTTTCCATCGGCTCAAAATAGAAGAGAATCGGTCTGATCCCGATAAGATACAGATTGCACATAATAAAGCAGAAAGTGGCGAACTTATTTCCTGTTATACCATACGAGCTGCTCGCTCAGTTTACCGATTTCCCTATCGAGAAAATTAGTTCCTATTCTAATTACATTCTTGCCCGCCGCAGTGGAGGGGATGGCCCCGCCCCTCTACTGAAAGCCCCGCCGCTCAACGACAGCCAGTTCGCCACTCTTGTCTTGTTGAAAATTCGTCTGACACCGGTGAGGAATTGGGAAGAAATCGTTTGAGCTTCAATCGATCACAGATCACCTCCTCCGACAATCTGAGAGTAACATTGCGTTCAAATCGTAAGGGACAATTTCGATTTTGTGTATCTTAACGCGTTGACTGCTACGATAGTCATTTCTATTTCTGTAAATATTTTACAGAATAATTAAAATGGGACGGATACCGTTAACAAAGAATTGTAGCTAATGTAAATAAGTAGACGATATTAATAAAAACGCTTTTATTGTATTTAATTGTAGTGTAACATAGGAATTAAATAGACAGAACATGTAAATTTCGCGTAGCAGTCAACAAGTTAATAAACCAGCGCAACGAGTATCATTATTAATATTGATAAAAATATTTATATCGTTTGAGCAATTTACAAAAAAATAAATTTGAAATTCTGAATAAGTTTGAAACTTTACAAATTATAAATTATAAATTATTAATGCCGACAGATTTTCTTGCATGAGCAAACAAGTCTGATAATAATAAAACAAACTACAAAACGAAATTACGATATACAGATTTTATTATCCTGTCTGATACAAAATTGTAGAATTATGAAAGAAAATAATTTATCACTTTTTTTCTGTAAATTCACTCACTTCAATTTAATGTTATTAATTAATAAATTATTGTAGAAAGAAAGCTTTTAAAAGGTTGGTAGCTAAAAGAGAATACTTTAATATAAATTTCTGTCCAAGTAAAACGACGGAATAATTTCATACAACCAGCAAGAAAGATACGATTAAATTCATTTTATAATTGTATAGTCGTTATAGTTTGTATTTATTGAATTTATTTTATTAAATTTAAATCAATAGCTTGCGGAGCTTGGAACTAATTATTTACCAAGCAATTATTACGAGAAAACAGTGCTGCTAAGCTCGCGACACTTTGTAAAATATTAAAGAGATAAATAATACAAAGAGAATCAATTCCTCTTTTTATTTTATCACGGAGTGATAAAAAGCAAATGTTCAGCCACAAAATCAAATACAGATTTAATTTTAGTAACATGGGATTGATAGAAAATTTTTGAACTCTGAAATTACTCTTCTGTAAACATCAGAATATATAATTCAACAAGTTTTTTTATATTCAAATAGAATTAAAAAAAAAAAAAAAAAAATTGAAAAATAATCTATATCCAAATACAGCATCTGAATAAAACAAATTTCTTAAATCAATTTAATAATTGCTTAAATTACTAAACACATAAAATAAATTTAAACATATGAAAAACTATGCCGAATGTTAAAAAATTTTTAAAAATTAAGAAAACTTACTAAATGATGGAGTTAAAATTATCTCAAGGCCGATACATTTTCTCGTACAATAACGAAGCGTAAAAAGATACACTTAATTTGAACTTTTTCAAAATTTGACGAGATAAGTAACTTTATCCTGATTTATTATTTTACCAAGAACAGGTAAAACCTATACAGTTTTCAAATAATAGAGACCATCAGGGGGAAATTAACACTGTTATTTAGAAAATTTTCATTTACATACTTTCATTATACGAGATATAAGAATAAAATGATGCACACAACGACATAATATAGTTAAAATTTTATGGTTAATTGATTTTTGAATGTACGGTAACGAAAGTACTCGAACAATTATGCAGAAAATACATATATTAATATATGCTGTACAAAAGATCATAGAATTTAATTGTTATATGACACGACTGTCATAATTATATTTACACGGATATATACAGAAGTTTATATAGTAAAAAATATCTTGTAATTACATATTTTCAGATTAATTATGTGAAATATAATTAATGTACAACACGAATAAGTGTTAAATATAATCTCTCTGATCGAATAATCGATAATTAATATACGATTCATAGACGATACGAATGACAATTTGAACATCTTCTTCGAGTAAAAATTTCTCACTTAAAACTTGTTTCATCGAGTCTCTTCTCTTAAATAATTTTTAGAATACACATACACTGTTTGCACGAAACACAGCCAGTCACTATTTGAAAAATCAATATTCCTGATCTACTCACCGAAACAAAAAAATCGCTGACTTTTAAAGTTGTTGGCAATACAGACATTTATGAACGGAAAAATGCTTAAATAAACAAAGAAGGAATAAAGCTCCCATCTGCGATAGCTTTCGGGGTTCTGAAAAGCGAAACTAAAATATTTTTTCGTTTTTTCACGCTATTCGTTAAAAAAACAGCACAATCAGTTTCATCACGTAAGAAAAAAGATATATTTTTCGATATCTTTAACAACCATTGAAACAACAACCGTCAACTGCGACACAGTGTTCACCGACAGTAACGTTATTTTTCGCAAGCGTAAGCGCTGGTTCGCGTTTCATTTCGGTTCGCAACAAGTTCGTCTATTGCTTCGAAAAAAACTCGAACGTTATGGCACGATCGCAGTTACCAAAAAAAAAAGAGAGAGAGAGAGAGAGAGAGAGAGAAGATAAAAGAGAAAGGAAGGAAGAAAGAGAAAAAAAATTGGTCATTCGCGTCAAAGTTGTCGTCATCGTTCAAATTGACAAAAAAGGTGAGAACGAAATAGAAATTCTTTCGAAAATTTGGTATAACAATTGCAGCGGAATGTCGATTATCTGGACATCGATTACTCCGACATCTATTGTTCAGGACATCGATTATACGGAAATTGATTCTCTGATTATCGATTATTGGAACGCGTAAATTGAAATTCCAAATTATCGCCAACTGAATACAAAACAACAACGATAGATTACAATGCAAGATTACGTTCGAAGATTTTTCTACATAGTAGCCGGATGCTGTAATAACACCGCGGGATAAACATTTGCTAGATACCTCCAGCTGTTTGCGTTATTGCGCTAGTGTTTTGCTATGTGATCAGCACAGGTTGGGAATTTATGGATTTATGGTAATAATTAGACTGCGGATATTTTTTAGACTGTAATTTAAAAAACAGAATTTGTTTCTTAACTACTTGCAACTTTGTACTTTCAAATTTCCTATAAATGCTTAAAAATCCGCACGTTAGCAATGATAATTAAAAGTAAATATACAAGTACACGATAAATAAAAAACAATTTAAAATTCTAATTGCTTCGATGATCAAACATTATCAAAATTTATACAGTCACGTTTAAACGTTTCCAAGGCTTTCGAATTTGAAGTTCGATTATATATTCTTTCGTCAAACACAAATTTATTGCAAATTGAGTTTCATCGATTGATCAAACCGTGTAAGTTTAAATTTCCCTTGTATCATCTATCAAATTTTATCGTAAACAGAAAATAAAATTATACTTTATTACAGTACAATGCCATAATTTTAATAAAGTTACAAAACCATAATACCACACGATGTATTTAGTTGGCTACTGAAATTATGAATCGTAACGAAAGTATTCTTACCAGCTGTTTCCCACCGATTTCTGTAAATCCGGCGTAACAACGTTAAAACACGTAGCGGCAATATACTCGTAAAACCGGACGGATGTATATAACATCAAGTTAAAAATATTTCAATGGAAATTCGACTCTTTCACATTCGAGACAGCATGGCCCCCAAATCCATCGGCTTTATGACTTTATCGCCTGCGTTATTCGCCAACTCACTATACGTACATAGATATACGCTAGGCCAAGCCCTAGATTTTCATTCTTAGCTTTGCCTCCATGCTTTGGCTCCTCATTCTTCTTCCTTAACCTGTTAACTGCGCTTGACGAGTAATACGTATCTACTCACCGTTTGAAAAAAAGAAAAATATTTTACAAATTTCAGTAAATTTCAAAATACATTAAATTAAAAATGTACCATATTTGGAATACAGAAAAAAAGAAGTGAGAAATATTTTATTGCTTGAACTGAAGTTTTAGTGAAAACTAACCTCCATTTATAAAATTTAGATAATTTTAAAACATAAAAAACTTAAAAATTTTGGAGCTTAGCACGTATTGTTTATATTATTTGTTAGAATACGAAATAGAAAAAGCTAAAAGATACAACAAACAAAGATATGTTCTTTTGCAAATAGAGTATTTCGTTGCTCAATCCTCAGATGATGATTTATTTTATTTTTTATAAGGAAATTATCAATGTTCAAATTTTGTTGACAATATCAATGAATCTGAGCAAAATGAAATTTAAAAAATTCGATTGCCATAATGTTACAACTTAGTTCTATCTTACAATTCAATTTATAAATTTTAGCTACGTGGTCAACAGATTAAATAAGATAAGAAAACAGATTTTTCAAATCTAAATAAATAAACTTTCATGACATAATGAAATCAATATTTCTCCCGTACAATTTGTTAAATATCTAGTATATTGCATAACTCGTTAAACACCTAATGTAATATATTTATATATTTGTATTTAATATATTTTCAAATTTTCGTAATATCTATTTGTGTAATATCTATTTGTTGTTTATTATTAATTTCTGACAAAGTATTTACTGAGAAACACAGACTCGTACCGTAATTGCGATTATTTAAATTAAATTTTAATTAATTTAATTTTAATTTCTTCGAATATTTTTCTTCCGTTTTTACCGAGATGAAATGTCATTTAATAATGTACGTCAAAATAAAGGTCGAATGAATATATTTTATTATTAATTATTTTATTAATTATGTATTCACTGACAATCGTATTGTTAAATATAACAACAGTTTTCTATAATGTATGTAAATACGAAATTACACGAGAAATCTTTCGATATTTAAATTTCGAAACAAAAAAAATGTAAAATATTAATTGGAATCTCATATTTTTCTAGCACGCTATTCTACACTTCGTCATAATTGATTACCACAAATTTTATAACGACGGAACCGCCTTTCTATTATTTTAACTAATTAATTTTTCATTTTTAAATATTTAAATTTTTAAAGATGTATGTAGGCTTGTATTGTAGATGTCTGAATTGTTGCAATTTTATTGCTTCTTACTTGTTCAAATAAATATATTTTTATTCTTTTTACTGTATTATATACATAAAATTTTTATATTTTTAAAATTTATTTTATATCGTATTATATATTTTTAACACCACGTGTTAACAATGTTAATATTTCTGAAGTATTATCAATATTCAATTTTCAAAGTTAAATTAATTCGTATCTAAAAAAAAAAAACCCGCTATCACTGAACCTTTTCTTTCGGTAATAAAAATATGGGAGGATAGGGGAATAATATTCTCATTAATGAGAAACGCAAAGGCTATGTTACTCAGCTAATTGAACGTTACCTTAATAATCAGCATGACGTGACAACTGTATAAATACAATTTGCGATGTGAGTCACGTCAACAGTTCGCAAATTAAAAAGGAAGAAGTAGAAAAAATTGAACGAAAATATCCATCGATCGTTTACAATTACAGAATTGTCTGTTTTCCCCGGAAATCGATAATTGACTGTGACGCGAGGTATTGGCACGGTAATACAAGTTGATTGACAGAGTAATGATATTCTTGTGTCGTCGAAAAATTAGTTTCATCCGGGCAGCGAAATTTCATCGCTGTGAAACGTGGTTACCATTTTATTAGCAACTGTAATTCCCCGTGAAACACAGAGCACACTGCTCCAGATATCTCTTCCTTCCTTTAACGTCGCGTTAAGGAAATATTAACGCGCCTCGTAGTCCACGCTATATCGCTAAAGAAAACATTCGTTGTTTTACTTTTTCATTCCGCCCCCGCGCTATTTTACTTCCTTTATAACCGATTTCTGTTTAAATTTGCCCGATTACACCTCTCTTTTCTAAATCCTTTCTTAGGACTAGGAAGAAATTTATCTATCGAAAGATGACAAAGAGATTCAAATCAAAAAAGGAAAACTTTCTAAAATCTGTCGGAAGAAACCGTTCGAACCAATTCGTCAGGATTGATGATTTTTCCCTTGTTTTTAATAACTATATAGTAGAGACGAATGATTTTAAAATATAAATGTAAACAAAAGCACATGTTCTTCGTTGTATTGTAAAATTTTCCGTATTGCTTGCATTTTAATTTTACTGATACGAGTTTTATACTTCGGTTATCGATGTTTGCAGTGTCAAGCGATTATTTCAACTTCATTTTATGAAATTTTCAAAGTCCGTATCGTTTGCGTACGTAATTCGTATTTAATTCGAATATTTCAAACATGTTTCGACTTTTATTTTCCATTAATAAAATAAAAAGTTTATTCTTTTATTAAATATTTCGTTCGCGATTCAGACATGTAAAATTCTTTAAATTCAAATTAAATTTTACTTATTTTCAAATAACTGAAAGATATTTGTATATTGTGTTAATCTATAATAATCTCATTAATACATATTACGTTTGCAGGAACAATTAAGAATAATTTTCATTATTCAGGATTACTTTATGCTTCGTGTGTTAATTCGAAATATTTCAATGCTGTGGAAACGAAATTTTTCTGTTTCCGCAGATGTTTCTATGTCAGACTCAAATAACTTTTAATATGAAATTAAAACTTAAATTCGGTATTTAACACTAGAACCACCGACAACTAAAACACGAAACTTTTATCGGAGAAATTAAAATGCTCGTAATGGGAAAGTTTGTAACAGAATAAAGCACATAAGCTTTTAATTATACGGGGTATCTACAAATTTCTATCAAACCGCAAATGATATAAAAAACTTTTAAAACTATTTTTTAATGGTCTTTTATGTAGGTTATGATACGAACAAAAAACTTTTTCTCCTCAATTTTCACGATTATTTCAAGGTACTTTTTTTTAATTCATCGGACGGTGTATTTTTGTTTCCAAATAAAAAATTTAATACTCGTAAAAAAATAAAATATTTTTGTCCCCATATTAAAAATCTCCTTTACTTTTGAGAAAAAAGTATTCTCACTTTCTTGTCTGCTTTGGAAAAAAAAAAAAAAAAAGTAGAGACTATACAAGAAAACTGAATGGATCGTTAAATGATCTTTTTTTGAGTTATATCCGCTTAAAATTCAAAGTTTAATCTATTTAAATTATCGACGATTTTTCATTGTCATTGGTACTTATCGTCAAGAAAAAAAAAAAGAACGTGCGAAAATTAAAGAACCGATTAAAAAATTACAACCAAACAACAATTCGCAATGTTTGTAATAAGAAATACAGAGCAAGTGTCAAACAACTTTTACAGCTACAAATAAACGAAGCGAGACGAACGTGGGACGTAAGGCGAAACATCAAACGAACGCGTTTTATCGCGATCGGTAGACGTCGTCGCGATCGTTCCGAAAACAGCGTATCGATGGGCAAAAATTAAAGGGAGCCCTGCTGAATCTTAATGAGCAAAGATTAAATATACCGACGAAAATTTGCGTCGCCGTGGAACGGGTGCGCGTGAGTCTGCAAATAATCGCCTAATTATCGACCCGATATATTCTGTTTCACGGACCGCGTAAATTTGAACGGGAAAACGTTAATAAAACAACTAATGCGATTAATCAAACGCGCGTAGATACCCTGTTACCGTCGACCTAATTCGCGCCGGCGTTTTTTCCTCCCCACCCCCTCCCTCCCCACCGATCATGCTCGACGTTATTTAACGCAATGGAGAGGATACAGCGAGCGTATAAATAACAGAGGGGATATTTCGCGAAATATCGGGGTAAAACGTTGCTCCTCATTGCGCTGGAGGAAGAACATAGCAAAGATGGATGCACGGTTCGCATGACGAATGTTATCGCGTATTACGTACACCTATCTGTAATCGGTGGCACAGGTACTACAAATATCACTTTGAAAGTCGTTCCTTTTTTTTCTCTCTTTTCTTTTTCTCTTTTTCAAGTGACTCGGCATATCGGGACGTGACACGCGCGTGACACGCCTTTTTTTTTTCCTCTTTCCATTTCGTACACATCTCGTCCGTGCGACTGCGACTTTTGAAATCTAAACTTTCTACTATGGCAACAACGACATCGACGAGATCGATAAAAAAATTGCACGACTTGTACCCCAGTACGACTCGTCTCACTGAAAGGCCCAGAAGCAACTGTTCCGACCGGGAAACGAAGACGACTCTTTTGCCATAAAATTTTATCGATACGCAAACATTTGAATCGATACAAAACAAATTACAGGCGCTCGATCGAGGTCTAGCCCACGCCGCCTCACCAATCACGTGACCCAAATCAACCAATCGCTAATTTTCGTTGCATCAGCGTTGCACCTGAAGAGGCCCAATTTTTCGAGTTACCCCCGCTAAAATCACTTTCAGTGATAAAAATTTGCAGAAAAGAGAATGTTCGTTCATCAAGGACAATTGGAATTAGAAATCGAAAGAAGACAAATTAGAAGAAAATTTAAATCAATTTTAATTACAATCGATGAAACGTTCGTTAGCAACACTAACATTGTTTCAGAAAAACAAAGGGGAGAGGAAAATTTATAATATAATAGAGAACATAAAGATTATATTATAAATATTGTAATGCAAAAGAATACAAGCTTTTGTATGTATTTGATGAAAAATCATTGAAATCTCTAAAAATGCATCGTTACAAATCTACAAGATTTCCACGGAAAATTACAGATTTCAACCATTCTCTGGTAGCAGTTCTAGTAACACTGTTAATGCTAAATCGGATTGGAATCTTTCTCTTATTCAGAGAATTAATTTAACTTGTTGATTTACGATATTACTCGATTTTTAATATCACGCGTAAACAGACGAATAAAAGGAAACACTTTCGCGATGGACAAAAGAATTACTGCGAATTTTAAGCGTCTTTTCGCAACAAATTTGCCATTTTCGATCGATGATAAAATTATTACTGTCCAATCGATAGAATTTTCGTGTGTTACAACTTTGAATTAATAATAGCGCGGTTATCGCAAATAACGCGGGAATAAAAGATTAAAATCTGTAGAACGATAAAAAAAAAAAATTGTAAAAAGCATACATATAGAATACGTGTGTGGAAAAAATAAATTTAAAAACTTTCTATTAACGCGCGCGCGTGAATCACTTTTCGAGTAATATATGATTTTTCTGTTTCAATAACAAAAATGATACAGGTCAATCCAGAGCGATAAATCAAAAAAGAAAAAACGAAAAAAAGAAATAATGATTTGTTGCAACGAACGCTTTTGCTATATTCCACTTCTACTTCGACTCGTGCGATTGTTTCCACGCGACTTTTGTTATAATACAATCGTCCGTTTCTGTAGCTTTTATTTCTCCTAACGAAACGGAGAAACAACGCTCTTTTCTTTTACTGAACAAAGAACGGGGGGCGTCACTTTGATAAACTATGTTGTAGATTCTTCGGCTAACTGTGCGAGACAATTGCAATTTTCAAAATCTCGTTCGTAAAATCATAAAAGTAACAAATACAACAAATCCATTTTTCCTCCTGTTAATTGTTAATATTATCACTGTGAATATAATTACTGTTATTCTCCGATGTTTATTTGAATATTTTACATTTATAGTTGAACATTTGAACATTTATTTACATTGCTTAACAATTGCAGAACAGTTTATTTCGTTGATGCAATTTTTTATTGTTGTACGATTAAATTTTTGATTTACCATTTCCTTCTTTCGATGTATTTGACTTTTTTTTTTTTCGTTTTTCCTTTCTCGCGCGGTAGAGATAAATATGCTCCAATTTTATGAATTCCATTAAGCTTCAAATTTTGTCAACAACGAGTTAAAGCAATAAAATTGTTAATTTCTCGAAAACATCAACTGCTACACCGTTATAACTCGAGGCAATTTCACAGCAAATGCATTTATCCTTGTGTTTGACGAGCGTGCTTTTTACCTCATAATTTTAGTTACACGGTTAACAGATTAATTATTAATCTCGTTCGTGAAATTTTAATTCCCGTTCGTGAAATTTTAAAATCTTCCATCGTAATTTCTACGAACATTTCATCTGTTTTCCCGTGAAAATGACACTGATAAAAGCCCAGAAATCGTAATGCATCGGGAAGGGAGCATTAGCGAAATTAATTGGTAGTCTCTGCCGCGTTGACACGGTCCGTTTCCTCGCGAAAACGAAACCAAAGGTTGATATGTAGTTACTTACGTACCACGGAGATTGGCACGCGTTCAACTTGAAACTCCAACGGCTCCGTGAAACGCTTATACTCGTTTACGGAGTTATCGAAGAACCGCGGGTTCACTGGCGAGCTTTTTCTCAAACGTTTTCAAACGTTTTCAAACGCGTCAAGTTTCTGCCATTCGGCAGAACTCGTGTTCTTCTCCTATCGATTTGCCTATATATATTTATACTCGTTGAAAACACGAAGACGCGCAACTTTTGCGAGGAAATTCAATTCGTTCAATCGAATTATATATTCTTAATCAAGTTGTTGCGAAATTGTCTGGTAAATGAGTTGATCTCACTCTGCTAAACAGAGTCTTCCATACTTTTTCAAATGACTCTGCGACTTATTTGTATTTTGAAAACTTTTAAACTTTTAATCTTCCGATACAGGTTATTTCTCCAGAGACGAATAAAAATAAATTTCTCGTATTTTGGAAATTTTCAAAAAATATTCTATAAAAATTTCTGACACGAAATATCTTTTTTAAAGGTTCTTGCTTCAGCTTTGTTTCTTGTCTGCAGTTTCTCAAAGATATAAAAAACACACGTATGCGTGCAAGTTGTTTTCTTAATTGTCCGTAATACAATGAAACGTTATCCACCCTAACTACAGTCAAAATACCAAAGATTTTAGGTATTTTCCTCTTTCTTGGAACTTGTACGGATCATTGCAAGCACTTTTTTAAAAAATAGACAATGACGCCGATTGCTGATTACTAAACTAATAATTTATACATTTACGACGAATTATAATATAATAGAAAACAAACATTGCGGAACAAAAAGATAATACAAAGATATACACGTGCAAAACAAAGTACTTGTTATAATATTGAAACCAAACAGATGAATCTTACTTTGACAATAAGAAAAATTTGCCAGAATAATATTGTGTAATTATTACTGACAGGTACCAACTCTCTGTTTATGAACTAAATAAAATTCAGAGAATTACTTTACGCGCTGCAATATTAATAATTCTTTTTTTTCTTTTTTGACGAATAACTTCCTTTGTATACAACGACGTACAAATATATCATGCAAAAAACATCGCTTTACTCTATCCATTCCACTTTACGAGCGCGAACGATAAATAAACGATTGATTTCATCGTTTTAACCGGTTAAAGTCTCTCTGTCTTTATTTCTCTACTCTTTCGTTTTGTATTTTCTATTACGGCGGTCATTATTCGCTAATTTAATACGACGATATTAAAGTCGAGGTTCAATTTTCCAGCCTGCAGCGTTGTTAATCGTACCGAATTCATTGGCAACGTACGATTTTACGTATCGCTCCTCTCCGCCAACGACAATAACAGAATTATCAGTGTTTGTGAAACCGCCGGGCAAAAATTTTTGATTCAAGTTTAATGTATCGCGGCGGTGTCGATTTACGTTTAACGCTCGCGCATGTTTCTCTCTCCCGACAGCTGAAAAAACGGGGACTTGGACTTGTTCGTTTTCCCTTTAGTGTTGACTGCGCGACAACGTTGTTGATCAACAGGCCCCCTCGTATAATTCGAGTTTTTCCAGAAAGAGCCAGTGCTATCACGTCATTGGTAAATATGGTGCTACTGCTACGTATGGTCCAATCGACATGGCTCATTTGCCTCATAAAGGAGGAACCAGCAGCTGACGTGCAGTTACACGCATATCGGCACAATTGGCTCGCGTTCAAGTCCGGGACTCGAAACGATATGCCCGGGAACACGGCACGCGAGATCATTCGACGATCATGATTAACATTCTCGCGTGTGCTCTCGCCGCTGCGATCGTTCCACGCAGTTGAAAGTTGCATTTTTACGAACAAATACAAGGGATAAATTAATACGAGAATAAATAATAAATCTGTCGGATCGGTGTCGGTTAACTGCGAGCAAAATAACTCCGGCTCTACGTTTAATTTTCCAAGAGGTTAGTCGGAATTGGCCGATGTAATTGATTTCTTTCGCAATCGATTATTCAACGTGATCATAATCACGTAATGATTAATTTGTTCGATTTAATAGATCAATTTAATAAATTCCAAAATTCGTAATCGCTGACCAGATCATTTTTAAATCATTCGGTAATTAGTTCATATTCTACTATTGCATTGGTAGTAACTTTTGCACTGAAAATTAATTGCAGCGCATATATATATAAACGATTTATACGTAACGTGATGACAATTTCTCACGTACTAGAAATCTAAATTGAACATTTCTGAATGGCTGGAAGAGTGTACGAATGTTTTGCTATATTTTTATAACGCCTTTGCGACATAACTAGAATATTTGTAGCCAATTTTTTCTTTTATATCTGGAGCATCATAAAGTATTTTAGTACCAGAATATTATATTAAAAATTTAATAAGTTCTAACACAGCAATTGATATCATTATACCAATTATTGTATTTTACTATAAGACATTCTTAAAGTGTAAAAATTATTTCAAAATAACAGGTTTGCGATAACATTTAATAAAAAAAATCTTTTTTCAAATAAAAGCATGGGAAAAAAGAATTTCAAAATATTTAAGTTAAAACTTAAATAGATTTAATATTTAAGAATTGAAAGTGTAATATTTAAAAATTTAAAAAGAGTAAAGTATTCTTATTACATGATGTTATCGTTAGAAAATTCATTAACATCAAGATGAATGATGATTTATTTAATAATCAAGATGAAGTCAGCTGCTTTCTTGCAGATGATCATTTTTCTACGCAAGTGTATCTTTAAAATGAGAAAGCAATGAAAGTTAAAAAATTCTGGAACTAATAATAAAAATATGGAACGAACAATAAAATCCCGTAAATATGAAACAATTCAATATGAAATAACAGATAATGAATTCTGTTTTCAAGGAATTAATGAAGTTGTTAAAGAAAGCGCATAAAATTAAATGATAATTATTTCATTCGGTATGCAGTGTTTCAAAAAATTTGCATGCGTTGCATTTAATGTAAAATATTTTAATAAGCATTCAATTTTAATTATTATTAATTAACATCTTCGAATCCTAAAGAAAGACAAAAGGTTTTTACATTTATTTATTCGTTATTAAAATATAAGATGCGTGAACGATATCAATATTTTTACGTGATAATAAAATTAAAACGGTTATCGAAAAGTTATTTCTGCAGTTATAGTTGAAAAGTATATTTACAATTTTCCAAAACAATTAATCAAATAAGTAATTAACTTGTCAAAGTAAATATCGTAATCAAATTATGCAAAACTGTGTGTTCTTTTCATCCTCGCGAACATTATACATTATATATAGTTTATTTCTCACTTTTCTTATATTTTTTGTTTACACAATCGAATGGAAAATTAAACAGAAGAGAAATAGAAAAGCTTCCCTGAAAATCTTCAGTCAGCCAAAAATGTTTCTCACGTTGAATTTTAATTGCATATGTCGCGA
This sequence comes from Melipona beecheii, assembly GCA_032399605.1. Lineage (NCBI taxonomy): Eukaryota > Metazoa > Arthropoda > Insecta > Hymenoptera > Apidae > Melipona > Melipona beecheii. The sequence continues at coordinate 1,703,770 of JAUCMO010000082.1, read as the reverse complement.
ATCATTGTGCGATATTTACTCACCGTTTCAACATTTGTTTCTATATTGCACGTCGATTTAGTAAAAAAATTCTATTTTATTTCTTTCACAACATAATTAACAATTTAATTAAATAACTTTATTTATTAATAATCAAAATATGCATAGTTAGCCAATTTAAAGAATTCTTTTCATTGTTCGTATAAAATATCAAAGGAAATTATATTTTATACGAACGCTTATTTCTTTTTATATGAAGGGTGCTATAATTAATTTAATTTTAGCGGCCATTTTGAATACGACGTAACGGCATAATTCTTCAAACGCGTGCAAATTCCATTTGTCGAGTTTTGCAACTTTTCAGAACTATTATCACGTGTTTGACGCACTTTTCACAATTGTGAAAAGAATTTACTAATTATTATTAGTTTTTTTGATACTGTTAGACTGTTTAAAAGTTTCTTTCGCGATTCGCGTGCAACACTAAAATCTGCATGAGAAAATTTAATTAGAATGTTCCGTGTACCTCAATCCAGACATTACTATTTCTGATTACCATCTGTTCCATTCATTAAAAAATTGCCTCTGTGGCAAGATTTGATTCAACGAATGACATAAAAATGCATCTCGAATAATATTTTATTGGCAAACTACAGAAGCTTTGGAAAAATCACGTTGTGAGACTTTTGGAGAGACTAGAATTTTGAGGCAATCTTTAGTATTATTTCTAATATCACTTCTGATACTATTTTAATATTAAACGTGACATAACCATTGAAACGTCAACTATTAATTGAGCAATAAGTTTTATATATTTGCGTTGCAAGATATCGTTAGGAGATGAAACTACAGATAAACGCTATAATCTTTAAGATCGAAAATGTCATAAATGACGCAATACTTATCCAAAATTACAGACAACGACCATCCAATTAAAAAAAAAAAAAAAAAAAAAAAAATCAGGAGGAAATTTTGCCTGCGCGATGAAACGAAATTCCACCAAAAAAAAAAAAAAAGAAAAAAATAAAAAACAAGGAAACAAGGAGAAGAAGAAGAGAAAGAACTCGGGAACGACGATTGATTCGTCAAAAGGAGGAGAGGCTACGTTATAATAAATTGCCCTTCGTTAATTGGTCCGCCAGCAGGCCGATACTTTCAACGCGGAGAAGATGCAACGGTTGTTGATTAGCAGAAAAGCCGAGTTTTGCCGGGGACGTTGCCCGTTTCTTTCGGGACGTTGCCCGTTTCTCTCGCCGGATCGCGAGAAGTCGTCCTCGTTAATTAAACCCGGCACGGAAAATACAATTATCTGCAAAACAATTGCGAAAATTAATTAAAAGGCGCCTCGATAGATAGAGCATTATTTTCGTCAAAATTTTCACGTTCTGTAACGTTAATTAAGTTAATTGGACGGGCCACCACCCTCTCCAACCCCCCGGCCGGGCCATTTCACCGTCGCGTCTTCGTTTATTGCGGATCGGGCCGCCGCGTAAATTAGATCGACTCCTGAAGATACAACTTCGACTTCGTCGGCTTTCGTTAATTTCTAATTAAGTCAGCCCCGCCCAGCCCGTTCTGTCATCGACGGGGCGATAATAACAATTCCGCCGCAGCATCGACGGAGAACGACGACGACGACGACGACGACGACGACGGTTCGAACGATTGAACGTTCGACCGAGCACCATCGCGCGACAAACTGAACCGTCGGCAATTTCCTCGAGTCCCTATTGTTCCACGCATCTTCTTGTTTATACCGGGCGGCAGCTCGTTTACGGAAACGGCGACGCCGTTGCGAGTTAACTCGGACAGATTCACGATAACGCTTCGACTTATCGCTGAAATCCTTTCGACCCTTTATAAATTCAACCCTCTCGCCGTCACCGTTGCGCGACTTGCAGGATTTAACAACGAGAGATATCATCCGTGCGAGCCGGAGTTAACGCGGTTTCCTATGCGTGATTTAAATCCGCCGGGCATTCCACCGAAGGCGTAAACTCGCGGGGCTCGATAAATTTCGGTACACTATGAATATCATGAATACAATTACGAAAGGCGCGCGCGAGAAGACAAAATCCTCCGTCATCTTTGCCCGTTAGCCGGGAACGGGCGAAGATTTTGCAAGACATTGCACAATGGTGACGAGACGTCGCGCAAACTTTTGCTCTTGGATTAATTACGAAGATCAGACACAAAGGAAAGTGAAATTTGCGAATTTACAGAATTTTAATTCAACGTGACAAAAGTTTGAAACAAAAAAGCGACAAAAGTGTTGACGAACGATCGTAAAATTGGTGATATCTTTTTACCGTGCATAGTTACTTTGATGACGAAGAAATGATTTCGTTTAAAAATTTAAAAGTCACGAGAATGGACAATACTCTTTTCTCTACAATATTCCAATTTTTAAAATATAATAAATTAATAATACTGTATAAAATTACCTATATTACCATATACAACTAATAGTAATATTCCTATTTCTGAAATATAACGATAAGCGTATAGATACAGATCGTGATATACCGTTATCTTTAAGATATGACAAGGTGATTGGATTCAATTGCATTTAGACTATTTTAATAAATATAAAACACGTCCTACAACGATCGAGCATAGAAAGAAAAAAATACCGAGACACGAACAGCGAACGCGATAATTAAAAAAACGATCGAAAATTTTTACCGATCACTTCGCATCGAATCTTTGGCGAGTGATTTATTATTTTCTTTTCCTTTCCATCGTAATTTTCAACGACACGTGCGTCACGTGGACAACGGACGGCTTTAAAATTGCTCTCTCCCTTTTTTCAAAGACCACGCCATTAGAAAAGAAGATGGCGTTTCTCACGCACCGTGACACGGTTAACTGAAATATTTATAATATTCCAGCTTTCTTTCTATTCACGCCGGTCGAGAGACAATCCTCCGTAAATGCGATAAAACGTTGTAAAAGACTCTTTGAAAGCGCGATACAACATTCTGAGCTCGTCTTACCCTTTCCCGACACAGTCGGAGAAATCCTTTCATCCCCGTTACCTCGGTTCGACTCGCTGTGTTTATTCTGCAGAATGCGGGCATCTGAAACAAAAAAGACGGAGAGAACTGTTAGCTTCCGTTCGGCGTGGAAGACCGTTGCGCAACAACAAGACGATAAATAACGCAATTGCTATCGTTTACCAGTTTGCACGCACCGGTCGGGAAACGACAAAGACGACGATATTCAAATTTCACGTTATTTTATCACTGAAAGTGATTTTAGCGGGGGTAACCCAGAAAATCGGGCTTCTTCAGGTGATGCAACGCTGATGCAACGAAAATTAGCGATTGGTTGATTTGGGTCACGTGATTTGTGAGGGGGCGTGGGGTAGACCTCGAGTAGGAGCGATCGCGCCTGTAATTTGTTTTCTATCGATTCAAATGTTTGCATATCGATAAAATTTTATGGCGAAAAATCGTCTTCATTTCTTAGCCAGAACAGTTGCTTCTGGGCCTTTCAGTGAGACGAATCGTACTCGGGTACAAATCGTGCAGTTTTATCCGTACCCTCTCCCTGTGGGTCCCGAAAACGTCGAAGCAAATCTCTTTATCCTTCATTGTTCTTCCATCTCTGTTCTTAGATCCACCCCCCCCCCCCCTCCCCGAAACGTTTCCGTTAAAGAGCAAAGGCGACACTAAGCTCTATTTCACTCGAATCGCAAAGGGGGGAAAAACGTATATCCGCGGTATTTGTTATCGAACGCTTGTCACAGCCGCCTTTTATCTTTATTCGATCCCCTCCTTGCCGTGGCACGAAATAACACGTACGCTTTAAGCTTACCCCCCTCTCGCGACCCCGCATTGTTTTCTCTGTACACTTTGAAGAATCTGAACGATCAAAGTTGAAATTCCTTTTCCTCCTTCCCCCTCCCCCTCCAACGTTCTCGGTCTATTCGTGCCCCAATAGTGGAACGAAGGAATGATTCGTCATCCCTCGTTCGAGAAAATAGGCCACCTTCGGTATTTTCGCGATTTACATACTCTGTTTTTTCTTTGTTTGTTTTTTTCCTCTTGAGCTGCTCTCAGAGGTAGCTTCCAATATACTGAATGTATTACATTCAGTCAAGTGACTGAATTTTACAATTTTCATAATTTCTTTTTATTACATAATTTTTCACAATGTTAAAAATTAAAAATATAAATTTATTGCAATTTTTTACATTTTAATTGTTACTTTTTTTTATTATCTGAAAATTATTTCGTACACTGTTTCCTGTACATTAAATCGATAATTATCTGTATTCCTTTCGTAATTATTGAAAATATGGCCTTTGTTTCATAATCGACTGTTTGAGTAAGAATGGTACGATGTACAATATATACAGCGATTCTCATTGATAATCGGACATTAAATATTCAAATTTCATAATTATCGTTGTGAAGAAGAAATCATATAACAGTAAACCTGGGCTCATTTTGTAACTTGAAGCCTCTACTTTCAAAAAGATTCGTTCATTTTTTTTATAAAAATATTGACAAATCTTTTTCGTCTGAATCTACGGTAAATTTGAAAATTCAAGTCTTCCTATTGCAACGACCTTCAAAAATTTGTCGTACGATATTCTCTCACCACTTTGTTGAATCGTAACATTTCGTTATGTTCGTTTTCGCCTGATTTTCAAAATTCAATAAATTAGCAAAAAAAGAAAAAAAAATTGTACATCAAATTTTCGGTGGTCTTTGCAAGGGGGAGACTTCAATCTTCAAATCCATCAGCCACGGGGAACATTGTTCACTGTTTTTACTTTGCCGTCTGTTATATGATGTGAAAACATCTTAAAATAAGCCCAAGTTTCTTATTGTACGGTTTCTCTTTACAATTTTACAATATAATAAATCTGAAGCGATGAGACCAAACTTCAACTATCTACTTACAAATCCGAGTCGCTAAATTCGTTTCATGTGGTTTGAATGTTATCGATAAGATTCATAAGTTTATTTACAAATATTTCGATATTAAAATAAATCGAATAATATTTTAGAAATACTAGTCGAATCACAAAATGTTCATGAACACGTCGATGTTTTAATAAACATTAAAACACAATTTTTAGGAGAATTAAAAAGACAACAATTGTATATATCAGACGGACGTGTTCAATAATTAAAAATGAAAATGATGATAAACATTATTATAAATGATTTTAAGAAAATGTCATCCTCGTAATGAACAATTTAGATACTCGGAAGGTTTCGAACCTATTCGATTCTATATACAAGTACTTTTCTTAATTTCAAACTTCAAACTTATAGCATTCAAGTTCGAATATATTCGAAAGTACTTTTTTCGAGATACTTAGAGAGTGCGAACCTAGTTCATCAAGGATGGAATCTACTTTCCCATCACTATCGAATACATAACTACAATGGTACAAGTTATTAACTTTCTGGCAAGTCATTGTGCCAGAAAACGCGTGGAAACGTGACGCACTAAATCTCCCTTGAAAAGTATTGACAACATATTTTCGAGAACGTCGCTGTTACATTCTAAACTTCGCTCTCATTTTAATTGTGTTACATTGCACGCGACGTGATTGTTGTACGCTCAAATTTGCACGAAGAATTAAACACAATGCGACAAATATAAAAAAAAAAAAAAAGAGCATTTTAATGAAAACGCGTTGGCAATTAAAAATTGCTTTACTGTATCGCATCTGCTTGTATGAAAATGCATGTTTTTTTTAATACTAAAGCTACAGATACAATTGTGATCGTCTTGTTTGCTAAACTTAGTTAATGAGTTTTCATATCTTCGTCGAAATTAACGTATGAATAAGTTTTTCAATTATATTTTCACGTCTTTTAACAAATTACGTTTGTGTTTGCGCTTATTCATCGTTCTGACGTTCTAACAATTACACATGTTCGTGTTATTAATTTATAAATTTTATATATATATATATATAAATAATATATTACTCGCGTAAATAATTACATAAATTACACAGATGTAATAATAAAACCCGATAAAAAATGTATAATTGATTACAAAATTATTACGGAAAACATCATTAAACATGAACGAAGAAGCGAAACATGAACGTACGTAGTCGAAATGATTATTAGCAAAAATTTTAGCTGGAATGGAATCGCTGGCGAGAAAATGTAATATTTTATTTTGACAATCGTTGCCAAGATCAATGTCTAGAAAATCCCTGTAACTTATTTCCATCGACAAATTCTGAAAGGAACCGACGAAACGAAAATATAACGGTGCATCAAATATGCGTTGTTTGATTATCAGTGAAAGATGGCAAATGATCCATCTATTAATAATTAGAGAATCGCGCCAAAATTCCTGCAGCATACTTACTGCCACGGACGACGTGCTGAGAGAAACTGGCGCGGACGGAAACTAGTCAAAAATAATTACAGCCATGCGAGCTGCAACCAGTAGAGGTGAAATACTTGTTCCGCGAGTGGCAAACGCGCGTGCATACTTGCAGGCAATATTTAGCCCGGCGTCTAATGACTATTTATACTACGATTAAGGTACAAAGTATCCTCTAACCTAACCGCTATCACGACGCGCTCGCCCCCGCCGAAACTCCACCGCCACGGCAACAACAACGACGATATTCAAATTTCATCCAACATCCTCCCCATCTCGTTCCACCCGCCGGTCTCTAGAAAGCTCCAAAACAAATCCTTTTATCCTGCCGCGTTCCCTCGGCGCTGCGTCTAACCATCCTGGAGGAGGATGTGCTCGAGCAAAAGGAAGCGCCCCCCGCGCTATGCAATTCCGCGCCGAGAGAACACTTCATCAACCGCAGGCAGGAAATGTACATATGTATATCGCGCAACAACGCCGGTGGTAGATACATCCCGACGAGCAGCGTTTATTCCGTTCTGTTTCTGTTCGCGAACAACACAGCAACCAGTCAGGACGAAGCCGAGGGAACGTGTTTCGAAGGTTATCCCTCCGCCCCTCCGGCTGCTTGGTAAATGGCGTATGAACTACTTGTCATTATTTCATCGAACAGTCGCTGGATCTGGTTCAACAGGTACGTTTCCCGGAAAACGGATACGCGCGTTTCGCGGGAGGAGCTGGAGCAAGTAACGCGAATTAAAAGAAACGCGGAGGAGAGGACTAAAGGGAGGAAAAAGTATCGGAGAGTTACTTAGCATCGAGGTGCGCGCACACGCGCGCGTGTCCTTTTCTTCCACGCTGGAACGAAACAGGAGGGGCTGAACATCAAGAGCCTTCAGCGAGACTGGCCTCGGGCCAAGGCATTATTTTCGAGAGAGCAGAAGGGAGAGAGAAGGAAGGTACGAAGCATGGGCGTGTGACAGACTGGAAGGAAGAGGGAGAGAGAGAGAAGAAGGAAAGTGGAAGAGACTAGGGTTGGTAACCCAAATGAATATTTAATTTCTGCATATCTCACCCCGACTAAAGTTTAGCACGACGGAGCAGCCGTCTCTCCCAAGGGGGTGAAAGGAAGCTCCGTATCCCTTGCACGCCCCCTTCGTGATATAGGGTAAAGTCCTTGCGGAAGTCGTGTACCCCTTCAGTTTCAGTTTAGAAACCCCGTCGACTGCCTATTTTTCTTTATCGCGTGTTTACCTACTTTGCTCCCTTTGTTCCTCGGTTCCTTGCCACGGCCACCACCACCAACTTGGGTTTCTCTCCTAGTTTACATTTTTTAACCGCCTTTAGTCCATCGTGCTCGTCCTTCGTGCACAAGTTCCACCTACCTTTCTGTTCGTACCTTTCTCTGTTTTCGTATCGATACCGCGTTTCCTCTTACGTCTTTACTCTCACGTTGCACTCTCATAGACACAATTTCGAGTTTCTTTAATTCTTCATTCTCGTCGCTGCTCACGTACTTTCTCGATTTTTTACTTGCCTCCGCCCCCACCACCACGGAGTTTTCCTCTTTTTCGCACATAATTTCTCTTGTCCCATATTTCTCTCTTCACCCTCTCGAAGTTGGTCGTTCCTACGTCCCTTCTCTCTCTTTCTCTCTCTCTCTCTCTCTCTCCGGTTTCTTCTTTTTCCATTTCCCTGTCCTCCTGCTGCTGGTCCAGCTTTTAGTTCCCTGTTTCTCCATTCTCTTTCTCTCTCCCCCCCTCTGAGTCACCCGCACACTACGCTCCCGTTCCGTTTCACCATTTCTCTATTTCAAACTCTCCTTATTTTTCCCTACTTTTTTCCCCCTCGCCAACGCGAACTTCTTTTTGCACCCCCGCTTTCTTTACCCGCTCCCATTTGTCCACATAGTTCCCTCTCCCTGCCATCTGTGCTTTTCTTTTTACTCTTTTCCTTCCCTAATTACAGTTTGTTGTTGCCTTATTTCTTCCTTTCTCTCTCTCTCTCTCTTTCTCTTGAACCGCAGTTTCCCATGCCCGTGTACCTCGCGTTACGAGGTAGCCATGTTTCTTTTTCCATTGATGCAAATCTTTGTGTGTCTACGCAGCCATTCCCTGTTTTTCAGTTCCCCCGTCCACTCGCGCGCTCGTTTTTTGCCTACTTCCTCCATGGTCTTTGTCCACCATCCTGCACTTTCCATAATTCCTTTCCATTCACTGCCCGCCTCGCCTCGAACCCACCCATCTCTGGTTTACACAGTTGCCCCTTCCTCGCTCCACACTCTGATGCGCCTCTTTCGCCTCGACTTCTTATCTCTCTGAGGACGCCGCAGCTTCTTCGGCCACTACCACCTCTCGACTTACCTACCTTACCCTTTCACCGCTCCCTTTTTCGACCTGCCTCGCAGACCGGTCGCGGTCCAAGGGCCAATTACGAGGCTCCTCCTCGCGATGGAACGTGGCAATGTCGAGGGCGCGGAAGAGGAAGCGAAGAAAAAGGACCAAGCTGAAGAAAAGCTCGGGAGATGAGGTGGCGGCACCACACGGGCCATCTTCGCAGAAGATGGAGCCTCTGCTTTGGCAAGAAGCAACGAAAGTGGAGTACAATTGCGAGAGGGCGGTCAACTCTTGGTGCTCGAGAAGGTCGGGGCGAAGGCACGGGGAGAGAATGTTGCTGCCACTGAAATCCGTGGACTGAGATCCATGCTGTCCGAGCTAAGCTTCGGCTTAGCAAGCTTCGCCCGTTCTATCTTCGTTATCGTGATATGGGAAACACTAGACGCGTTATACGCGAGAAATACGTATTACGTATTACGGTGGCGGACATGATTGCTTGTTGCGAGAATGTGTCAATTCAATTAACTGCTTCGATGAAACAAGTGAAGAGGAGCCTTGTCCGTGGAATGCCCTCCTTCAGCTTTTACGCGCACGGTATTTGGAATCGACGTGTAAAGTTTGTTTAAATCATTAATGTAATGGGTCGTTAATCCTCCTGTCCTTCTCGCTTTTTCATCATATGTAATCTTTTCGGATATGTTTCTTTTTGCTTGTAAAAAGTATAATTCAACATATTTGCGTATGTAATCTAATATCCATTCGGGTGGGTATCAGGGTTAATTACGAATATTTACAATCATTACAATCATATTTTTCACATACATATATGCTTAATATCTTTAATACAACTGCAGACTTGTAGCCCAGTGTACGATTCGTCTCACTGAAACGAAGACGACTTTCTTGCCATAAAATTTTATCGATAGGCAAACATTTGAATCGATACAGAACAAATTACAGGCGCGATCGCTAAGTACCAGACAACGCCACTCCTACTCGAGGTCTATCCCACGCTCTCTCGCGAATCACGTGACCCAAATCAACCAATCGCTAATTTTCGTTGCACTAGCGTTGCACCTGAACAGGCCCAATTTTCTAGGTTACCCCCGCTAAAATTACTTTCAGTGATAAAAATATAAAGACAAATTAAACACAAAATATTTGAAAAAAGACGTAGATAATTATCCTTTTTCGTAATTTGAAAATTTTATAATTTGACCACAGAAATTTAAAGTAGACAGTATTTTAGATAGATAAAGTAGATTTGAAGTTGGCAATATAAAATTGATAAATGACAAAATATGTAAAATGATTATGTATAATAATTACAATCAATTTGATAATTTACAATGTGTAATGCAGTATAAATTAACAATAAAATAAGTTAGATTCTACGCAATTTTATTGCGGGTTAAATTAAAATACACGACAATGAACAATGAACAAATTTAAGAAATAAAATTAATCACATCGTGCCGAAATTACAATATTTCCTTTCACGAAACATTTACTTATTAGTTCAATAATTAAAAACTGTGAACATTGAAATTTACAAACAATTATTGCAAGAAATCTCACAGACTGCTATCTCACGTACTGCGTTATTATGTACCTGCTTTAATTGTTCTTACTTTATATATAAATATATTATTAATTATTAATTATTATTAACAGTATGTATTAATATATTTATAAACATACTTTACGTGTTAACAGTAAGAAATTTCAAATATAATTGAAAAATATAAGAAATGCAATTACAGTGCAAAAAAAAGTAATATAAATAAAAATTCGGGACAGACGATCTACGCGAATCACGCCTCTACTCGTACAATATGAGATGAACTATGTATACGAAATAATATAAAATATTATGTTCTATTTATAAAATGTTCGTAAAAATTGAACATTTATTATATTTTGAATTAACTGGTAGACAAACGTTAAAATCGAGGAGAGAACGTGTAACGTAAGAAATTGTTTATATCCATGGCACTTAATCATTTCTGCCATTTGCGTTAGCTACGCGAAATAAAGCGTTTCCTTTCGATTTAAAGCCCGACCATTAATTACGTACAGAAAAGCCGTATCATTAATTTCAGTACTGCGAGTTTTATCACAACGTAAAAGTCGTTTAAAAAAGTCACGGTTACACTCGCGCGAGAGAGCGCATTTCCTTATAAGATAAATAGTATTTCGCAGAAAGAAACGCGCCGATATAACACGCTTACGTGATCGGGATGATAAGTGGAGGAAAGATTGAAGGGTTGAACGACCGACTAAAATTTAAACGGACAGACAAACTATCCTGTCCGATCAATCTCCTCGCGTTTGTACGGAGATATATATTTGGATGTCCCAGGTTCTTCGCCGATATACTTTTTCAAGAAGAAATACGAGAAAAATGTCGCGTAAACATGAGTCTATAAACGCTTCATAAACTACAATGTAATAATAAGCAGACGACGTTTAATTTGGAAATGTTTGAACGTATGAAATTCGGAGAGTGATAAATCTTAATTTTCCTAGCTTGTACGTCAAACGTGAATATGACAGTGGACTTTAAAATGGAAATACGCGTCAAATTCTTTCACGTTTTTATAAAACTCAATGATAAAACATTTCCGGAGTTACGTTCGTACAACATTATTTTCTTGTTTCAACTCGGAGAACATAGCGGTGAAATTTGATTGTTTTATTATATTTTCACTGTACGTATATTTTTATTCGTAACAATTGCAAACTCCACGTTGAAATTGTATTTATTAAACGCTTTGATTTTATTAGTCAAAACGACAAAAATACAATACACGTATTATAAAAAAAAAGTTATAACAAAATTATGAAACTTAAGTGGATTCGTTATTCATACACATCAGAATGTAATATATAGGACTCTTTTAGCCGTGTTTGGAAATGTTTGAACGCGCTAAATTCGAATATAAACTACGATATAGGAAGCTTCGAGCTCCTACATTTTCACATGGAAATAGAAATCAAATTCTTTCAGATTTTTATAAAACAGCGTGATGATGAAGCATGCCTGGACTAACGTTTATATAATATTCTTTTTTCTCATCTCGTCAGTTGACGAAACACGTTATTGAAGTTTGACTGTTTCAACCTGAGACCTTGTACAGATAAAGACGAAGAGGCGATGCGAGTGCTTGCGAGATCAGAGCGAATACGAAATGTGTATTATCGCGAGACGAGTAATAAATAATATAAACCGGGAATAGGATTAAAAAGAGAGAAATACAAAAAAAAAGACGGGAAGAAGATAAAGCTGAGTGAATGAAAACGCGGAAGACAGTTGCTGCGAAAAATAAATGAAAAATATGCTATGATTCAACGCAAAGATACAATACTGTCAATGATGAAAAAGATATATTGACATATTCAAGAGAAACATAAATACAAAGCTCGTTTTAGGCTCGAAAGGATCGTTAATTTCAAATTAAAATATTTTTATTTTCAATTTGAGATTCATTTTGTTCATTTGCTTTCTTCGAAAATTTAACATTCCGGATATTTAACAGAATGCGCGTAACATGCAAGAATATTTTAAATATTTTAAACAGAAGCAGTGATATTTAGGCTCGCTATTCTAATTCCATTTCTTAAATTAGATAAAAATCGTAACAAAAACTCACGAAATTTATAATCTACGATTATTACAAGTACAAATTGTGCAAGGAATGTCAATATCTTATAAACAGTGTAATTACGACACTAGTATTAGATCAATTAAGATCCTCAAAACATTTGAAACTATTTTTTCAGTAGATTTCTGTGACGAAGTATATATCTAGAAAAAGACTTTTCGAAAAATGAAATACTTCGCAAAAATGTCGAACAATAATTACTTATTGGTATTACTGGAAATAATCATTTCTAGAAAATACATTTCAACAAAAAAATGTCATGTTTTATTAAACTACAAGTCGGATAAAAATCATTGTGGTGGATTAAGACTTGTACTAGGGAAGATGAAAACGTGGTTCATAGAAAAGAAGAAAAACGTATCCAGAAGAATCGGAGAACGGCCGTGAAAGGGGAAAAGAGAAAGGAGAAACCCGGTGGTTGGTAATCCGGATTTAGTCGTCCATTCACTCGAATCCAAGATGACATTAACGACAACCCGCATACATTCGTTTTTATCTAGGTCTACATTAATCATCCAGGATATTGTATTAAAAGTTTGTTCGTGTACGCCGCGTTTTGCTATATCTTTTCACGTGACGTTAAAAATACGAGACGTACAAAAAAAGGGTAAACTCGTAAAATATTCAGCTTCGCGATATTAAACATTGAACAACTGGCAACTGGTCGTCCGTTTCTGATCAAAACTTTGAACTTTGAATGGAGTTTCCAAAGAAATACTGACTCTCTCAAGTAAAGAAATATTTTATTTAAGATGGTAGGTATTACCATCTTAAAGCGTTGAAAATAATATTACATGTAATAATATACGAAACGTAATATTACGTGTGTACAAGTGAAAATATATCTCCTAAACCGAAGATTCTTCGACACAAATAAATTGATTACTGCATTCAAAATTATATGAAAATCAGCCTAACCTTGAAAACTCACCACTTTATCCATAAAAATATCATTAATACCAAATGATGTCCTTCTTTGTATCAAACAACTTTTGTAGGAATATTTTTTTTATAGTTTCAATCCCTTATGACATCCTTCCATTCCGCATAACGTATACAATTACAATATTCTTATTTTTCAGTTAAATTGTACGAGAAAATTTATTTCATCTACAAGACAAAAACTGTTGTCGAGTTTTGATAATGAGTGGAAATGTACGTTCAAATTAAAGGTTATAGTTTCTAACGTGTACTATGTACATGTATTAAAGATACCTGTGTACAGTTTCAATTGATATATAACTTTAATTACACAAATACACGGTCACATGTACAAATAAATAATCACGTGTGTATTCATGCCTTCACGTTACTCGATAAATTATTCAAGTATATTTATCCATGATACTCTGCATACAAAGATTTAGATCATGACACGTTCAATGTCAAAAAGATGATAAAATATTGATCTCTTGTACGTGTAAACAAGAAAAATCTCAATTAAGTTAAAATTGTTAACATCCATCAATGTTGTATCCTTAATTGAGAATCGTCACAAAAAATAAGAAATTAGTAATACGTAATACATATGTGCATTCTTAATGTTTAAATAAATCTTCATCGGGTAATTAAAATGTAACGGAGTAGCCACTGCATTTAAGGCAACCAAGCTAGAAAATTTAAAACACTAGAGAATATCTCAGGAAGGCAGTGAATTCTTGATATCACGTCGTAAAATCCTATATCCTATACTATAAAAATTCATAACACATCATGCCATAAATTTGTATAAATTTGCTTTGTTTTTACCGCGCTATAAAAATTCGTACATTATACCGTACAAGAATTTATACTTTCATGAGTAGATGAACATATGTAGATAAATGTCGCAGCTTATATCGGTATCATTCCAAGTTTTTAAATTTATTTCTCAATCTAGACAAATAAGAAAACAACAGATTTCACAAGTGTATCGTACATAACAAACGTAAAAATGGAATATTTCAATTATATTTCCAATATAGGAATCTCGTAACTAGATGCAACAACAGCCAATTTCCTATTCAGCAAAGGCCCTCCAAGAGAAGCGATAAGCAGCTGTATGACGAGGAAGGACGAGCGTAAACTGACATAGATCAGCCAGTGTAAATATCGTCCATCTATAAATCATCCTTTTCTGGATAAAAATGCAGGACAGCCGACGACCGCCGGATCTTGTCACGATCGTTGAATGATATTAAACTCACAAATACAACTCGTCGTTGTACGTACGTGTCAAGAAATGGCCAGCAAAGTGAAATTCACGTAAGAAATAATAAGGGCGAGATGGTGAGTGGACGGGCAGACAGACAGGGTGAGAGATACGATAGCCGGGAGAAAGTGAAGAAGAAACCTGGTAAGAAGAAAGGACACGGTTGAGAGGAAAAACGCGAACGAGAAGGCAGAGAGAATGGAGACTCTGGGATAATACTGGCCCCAAGTCGACCGGTTTAACCCCTTGCGCTGGCAACTGGTTCGCGGACCGTAACGAGTGACCGAACCGTATACAATAATTCGTCGCTTCCTTCTTCTTTTCAACTCGTCGGTATAACATCACTGGATAGAAATCGTTAAAAAGTAATAGACTTATCATTTGTTTTGCCTGCGTTATACTTAAATATATTTAAAACTGAGAAAATGTTGCAATTTGGGGCAAAAAATTTTCGACGTGCGTGGCACGTCATTCCAGCGCAAGAGGTTGACTCAAGTTGCCGGTGGAATTTAACATGGCTGGCGGTACTGGTGGCTGAAGCCTGTGTACTAATCTGCGTAAGCAGACACTCCGAAGGAAGTGACACGAGTATAATCTGTGCGCCGGCATCCAGCGGCGTGTACAGTCCCATAGAACAGAACGTGCAGACTCGCGTGTAAACGTATCTCTGACGTGGTGTCTTCCTTTCAGTCTAACGTGGTCGAATGTTTTTGAAACACCTGCCGCCTCTAGATAGGACGGAGCGCGTATTCAAAAAGTAGGAGAAAGAGGTAAGATAGGGAAGAGAGAGGGAAGGTATATGATAACGCAAAGAGAACAAGGGATTGCAGTGGTCTAATAAAAATACCGAAGGAGATAGAGCCACCCGACCGAATTACCTCGCCAAGTAAAAAAAGATTAGTCAGGTAGTAGCGGTGTGCAGAGATCCCTGGGAAGGAAACGGATATTTAATAAAACTGTTTAATGGCGTAATACAAAGAGATAGGAATATCTCGGGGAGATCAGCATAACTGTGTAACTGTAAATTCAATCGTAAAGTTAACGTGGCTAAACTTTCGGAGAAAATGGAACGTGAACGGCGAAAGAAACTAGATATTAGTGGAAACGTGTATGCAGGAAAGAGCCGAAACTATTGACACTCTACAATGTCGTGTAACTTGAAAGCTTTACTATTGTATTTCGTCAATACCAGAGAAATATTAAATAAAATTTGTTTACAACGATTATTGTCTATCAAATTTTCAAATAAAGTAAATAATCGTAATTAATTGATAGTAATCTTTATGTCTATGTAAACGAAATTTTGATTGTAAGATATTCCAAATAAGAATTGAAGGAAGAGAATCGTTATCTCTCGTAGGAATCGCGTGAAAATTACATACACTTTTTCGAGAATCGCATAATATTCGATGTATTCTGAAATGTATTCCCCCCACAATTCAACAAATTTCATTTTTGAAACATTCTTTGATGCAACCGACAATTTTTATTTTCAAAATAATACATATAAATGAATCGAAACGCAAAAATAAAGTAAATGCTATGAACTCCGAATGGAGAAACAAAGAAAAGAAAGAAACGCGAGGAAGAAAAGACTTAGAAAAGAAAGGAGACGAAAAAGAAGAACAATGATAAGAGTCGAGAAGAAATCGAGAAGAGGATGAGAACGGGGAGGAGGGAGGTAGGAAAAGCGGAGCCTAGTAATTCGGACTGAAGCGACCATCTACTTTGAATCCACTACCCGAAACCGGGCTACTATCTACGGGGAACCATTCTCGTGCTTCTTCGTCCTTTCATCACGATATGCCACTGGCACATCTCCGTCCTCGTCGACGTCGTCGTCTTCTCAAGTACCCCGGGTCCCATGAGAAGCCCCCGGAAATTGGAATCTTAAATCGATCTAAATCTTCTTTATCGCCGAAGGAGTCAGCGCCCGATCACAGACGAATTTCCAACGGTTCCAGGATCGGTTATATCGCCGACTGCTGTTCGACGTGTAAATTTAACGCCGATTGCCTCCCAACGATCTTTTATTAAAACGGTCACGGTGCAACAATTCCCGTCGCCTCGTTACAGAAATTCAAGAATCGCGACGCCAGGCGTCTTTCGTAACTTCGTTTCTTCGCCGATCGGTCGTCGTCGTTCGCGTTCACCGTTGTCACGGCTCTTGCGACATAACGAAAAACCGATTGGATTTATACGAGCGTTCCAAAATTCGCTCTCTCTCTCTCTCTCTCTCTCTGTCTGTCTGTCTGTCTCTTTTTCTCGCAATGTAAATTTTCGTTCGCAGAAGTAGGTTAAATCGCTCGAACACCCGGACAATTTCGAGTGTTAATTCAATCGATCCTCTTGCCTGCAGTTTGTTTTCGGAATTTCAGGAGAGATCGCGTAGGAAACTTTCACATTTGTACGAGGATTTTCAGACATTACTCAGGATAGTCATAATAGGTTGATATTTCACCTTGCGCGAGGTTTGCTCGAGCGCTCCTCGCGTTTGTTCGGATACTCTTTTATCGAACGATCGATCATCAATGTGTTTGAGGGAGAAAAAGTATCACGAAGAAGTCTCGAAACTATATTCGATTTGCGCACTACAATTTTTGGATACTTTATTCATAATTTTTAAAAAGAAGTGAACGATGTTTATACGCTGTAGAGACATTTGATGTTGAGACATTGAAGAAAGTTCATATTCAAATGTTATGGTTCGAGCAATCAATATTTCAATTTTTACTTTCAAACTTTTGTTTGAAGTTTTTAAAATTTGAAGTTTTACTCTCCAACTATAAACAACTTGACTGTACGTTAGAAGTACACCATCGCACTATCGAGGATCGATGAAGCAGCTAACGAACATTTCTCTTTATTTCTTTCACGTTTCATATTTCTCGCCTTAACCGTGCAATGCACGCTTGTGGTTCTATCTCTACAAAAATTGCGAGACATCTGAGAAAATTATCGCTTCTTATTATTATTATTATTGCGGATAATTGTTGAATCATTTTTGTGATATCGCAAATCATTTTCTGCTATTCTTTGACTACGTCAATATAATATTTCGACACTTGATTTCGTTTGATTGTAATATTTTCTTATTTTGGATATCTGTCAGCGAAAAATTACGTACATCATCAAATATTTGAAACCAATAATTACATTTCATTTTTCTTCACAATTCCTTCATTTTGTTCAAGAATACGAGATAAAAACATACAGTCTGCAACAAAGACAAAAAGATCCAATATGTCAAATAGTTTAGTTTTCCGAAAGGTTATGTTGAAGATTGCAATCCATAAACTCTTAGCAACGTGTCAACACCGCTTATTTTTTTTTTTTTTTTTGTTCTAAACACGATTCTCACGTTTCTCTTTTTCTTCGCGGGCCGCGTTCTCTTTGCGTCACGTACGCATAATTTTTCTTTTGCCAACGAAAGTCCAACGGAAGTCCAACGGAATTATACGAAGATTATTACGAGGCGGGAAGCATCGCGAAACTAAGGAACTCAGGGATTTACTTCAACGTGTTCGTTCATAAATTAATATCAATACTTCATCCAACACTTCCCATTTCCCTAAATTACTCGCAGCGCGCATACATTTTGCCTGGTTGCTTTCCGCCGCTCCTCGTAACCTTGGTGGCTGCCACATTCTCGTCGCCACGTGCATATTCCCGGTTCCTTTTGCAAGTAAAATCATCACGAAACAATCCACAGCGCTGGTACATTGCATCAAAATACGGAACTGAATTAGATAGATACAAGATTCAGCATCGCGGCTATTGAGATACCTGGCTATCCCCCGAAAATTATACCAGCGTATCGAACTCTGCTCGCAGAACTAGTCGAACTTTTCGTATCCGATTTTTCAAAGATGGTTCGTCGACTCGAGAAACGGCGAACTGTCTCGTTTAACGAGAGAAGATCGAGACCTGGACGAGCGTTTCCTTCGGGTGAAATCAGATTCGAGCTGCGCAGGTAAGTCGGTGTAATTAATCCTGGAACACCCGAGTCTCGAGCTCTTACGTGGATTCCTAAGTCACAGGCGCGCATATTGTTTATCGTTTCTTGTGCATGGTAATTTGGAACGTCAAACTCGAATGATAGTTTCAATTTGTCATCGACTACAGAACTACTAACGATTAGGGTATAAAATTTGCGTCGGATATGTGAATTTACGATAAATTTTTAATTCAATAAAAGTAATTAATAAATTTATCGATGACTTTGCTTTGTAAAAATAAGTGTGCAATAAATTTACAATATAATCAAATTATTATATTACATAATTCGTATATTTTACGGAAAATTTTTAGAATCTATAAAAGAGATACAAAGTCGAAATCTCTCAGCGTCGTGTAAATTCTATTTCGTCGAAAAATTACAAATTAATCTGTTAACGACTGCTAAATTTTCAAAAAAATTCCAGTTTCTATCCATGTCCTTAATTAAAATAGAAACAGGAAAAAAAAGATATACATTTTCAATACGTTTGAACAAAATGAAATATCTTCGCTATTATAATTTTAAACGAAAAATGAATATTAACGAATAACGTGCAAGAATAACACTCGAAATGTTCTGTTTCGTTTAATCATTTTTTGTTAATTCTTCAGTTAAGTCTGAAAACTTTCGGCTAATTTCAGAAAAACGTGGAAACGGGTGAAATCTAGGTTACATAAAGAATTATACAGAGAGACCTGAAAACCCGACTTCTCACATAGGGATCATGTTGCTTAAACCGTGTCGACGAATAGCTGGTTTCTATTTCGCAAACCACGAACGTGGCATGATTAATTGTTTCTCGCTTACTAAATACATACATAATGGGGATGTCAAGAAATGAGTGAATCACAACGTACCAGTGTTATAAACAATTGACGAGTTATGAATTACTTTTCATTTAATACGAATTAATTCGTGAAATTAACGATCTCTCTCATTTTCCAGCTTTATAAAAATTTGATACCCCCTTACGTTTGTTAATATTAATTATTTGATATCAGTATTACTCATTCAAATTTACCGGTCGTCGTACGACGAATGTGTTAATATCACGTACGATAATACTACAGGGTTATGATTATGTTCGACGATAATAGAAGAGCACAAAATGCGTTACATATTATATTTTATGCAGTTCATATTTGCTCTATAAATTCAGTTATGCGCTCCATTATTCGTTGTAATCTAGAATCTAATTAGAGCGAATGAAAAGTTAGTTGAAACGCGACCGGTGGTTAATGGGTTGAACATTTTAATATGAATTAAAGTCAGATGTAAAAATAATCCTCCTGTGACGCGGACCATTTTTATTTATATATATTTAATACGTTAAATTAATATTGCTCCAACGTGTAAGATTGCAATGATTCTTATTCTTTGTTTGTTGTTGTTCTTTATTATTTGTTGCTCTGTATTTTATCCGATAGAGGCCATTGATACAATGTAATGTAAATTAAAATTTAAAAAAACATTTCAACCGTACGAAAATTACACGTTTGCACGTAGAAAATATTCACTTGCAGTATAATTATGCTGTGAACGATCTGCTACAATGTCCAAAACAGTAGAATTTACTGGGAAAATTTCAAAATTAATTTTAAGAAAGAAAATATTAATGACACAACTCTGTTCTTTAACCATTTAAAGAGCAAGCAGCTATTTATTACGATATTATAAATACTTCAATTTCTTTGAATTTTATTGTAAAATTAGGTAAAATATTAAACTAAGTTGAAAAACACGAACGTATTTTTACTTTGTTGCCTCATTTGACATAAACTAAACGCGAAATAATATAAAAAAAATGCGATTTGAAAAAGAATCACAAATAAAATGCTGCGTTCTTGCAACATTGATCTTTAATGGATCAAAGTAGCTATAGTTGCACTAATATCGAATCAGTTAATGTGTACAAAGAGCTATATTAAAAAAAACAATCTTAAAATTAATTAACTTAAACCTATAATTTCTTGTGCTCATCTCTATGACCCAGTTCGTAGGTAGACCTTATAGAAATGACTAGTCATTTCAAAAGTCCTTTATCTTTAGATAACGTGATTCAAAAGAGCTATAAATCACGCAATAAAGGACTTTTCAAACTGATAGGGAGACGAAGATTTATTAGAGTATTCGTGACTAAAATCAGTGAATATTAATTAATGAATTACATATTTGATACGCAAAATAGGATCATATACAAAAAAAGTCTTCAGAAAATGAATACTTTCTTCCACTGTAAAAATCCCCACAATTCGAAATCTTAACTTTTATCAATTCCAATTATTTGTCACATATTTAACGCGCGTGTTTTGTATCGTCAAATGTTTATATTTTTGCAAGTCCAATTTTTGTTTTTTTCGAAAACTCAATAAAATTCCAAGATTTTTCTCCTTGGGACTCCTTGGGAGTTATCCAGATTTGACTCTTAATTTCATGTTTTATATGCTGATTTGAAACAACGTGATAAACGTTGCTTTTAATTATTTATTAATCCATTAACTGTGTAGTTAAAATTAAAATATCAAGGGTAAATGCATCTGCTGCAAAATTCGATCAAATTGTTATTTTTCAAGACAATTGATAATTTTATTGCTTAAATTTGTCTAAACTTTTTTAAGAAAACAAACGAGAGGAATCAAGTACGTGAAGAAAACTAGTGATAAATTGGAAATTTAATTTTTGTTTTAACAATTACAAATTTTTAACCTTCCAACAGTATCACTTGGTCGTAGGTGACTAACAATAATAATTCACGTTAGATTAGATTACAATTTAAATTTTGTATTTTTGTGATAAAGATCAGTACGATTAAACAAAATTATAATAATTACAAGATTATTACAGTAATTTTATTTTAAACTGCTACGACATGAGACGAATCATGAGACGAATCAATTTAACTCCAACTTTGTAGAAACTTCGATTCAAACAGAAAAAGATAACACGATACCGTCAATGCAAATTATGTGACCAGTGTCTTTGTCAAACACAAACAACAAGTTAATTTATACAATTACCGCGTACACGTTGAAACATTACAAGTCATACAAAAGCATCTTCACTTGGAGTCTATCATTACACACTTTCTCAGAGTACCTACTACGTTCTCTTCTCGCAATACCTGTTCCGTCCCCTTATATCAGCTCAATACATTTCCACGTGCAACGTGATCACTCTCTTACCTCCTTAAGTCGGAACCTCGAACAGTCTACACGAAAACAAGCCGGAGCACGGGGATCGAGGGTGAACCAATCCGCGTGAATGTATTCGCGTGTCTCGCATCACGCTGGAAATTTCGAGTGTCGCTATCGACACGTCGCGTACCTTGAACGCCGATAATGTAATAGATTTGCCGATGGAGAGCCGAGCACTCCGGTCGTATCGCAAGCGTGCAGGGCACCGTACAATACGATCGATTACTCGTTCTTAAGGGCAGCGTCTCGTCGTCAGAATTGCCATTCACGGGACGATATCGCGCCACTTTGGAATCGTTGCTCCAGGGAAAGCTTCTCTAATCCATCGAGCCATCTCTATCGCCTTTTTTCTCTCTGCTCTCGTCTTTTTCTCAGTTTACTGGTTTCGCTGTGCTACTGGTTATCCGCTTAACGACGACCTCCAACGCTGCGGTTTCTACCTCGGACTCGTGCTAATTTAGATGAATTTTGAATCGGACGAAACGTAGAATTTCTCAAAGCTTCGAACTAGTATCGTTGGATCCTCTGTGCCTAGATTGGTAATCCATGCAATTCGTGTTAGATTATCAAGTAACTTGAGATATTGGATTTTACTTTGTACATCACATTCTTTGCAGTAAAGAATTACATTTATCAATCTAATTTAATTTCAAAGAATTTAAAGCGATTTAATTAAATAAAAAAATTGCAAAATGAATAATTCAAAATTGTATAATTCAAAATTTAGTCACTATACGGCCTTCGTGACACAGTCAAAAATTTCATTTCCGTTTCACGATTTCAGTTAGGTCGTGAACTTTGACGCATCTGAAGGAAATTTGCTTTTTGTCATATTTGGTACGAATAATAGTAATTTTCTACCGAGACTCTATCTTCTTAACTATGCTTTCAGAAACGTGTATAAAAGTCCTAACAAGAACTAAATAGATAGCTTTCGAGTCTTTCTTCCAGAAATTTAATATTGGAACAGTGCAATTATTATTAATTATACATTTTATATGTGTAAAACAGTGTTTTAAAAAATTTAAATAAGTTTTCACTATATAAATAAAAGTTTCTCTAGTTTATCACTGAAAGTGATTTTAGCAGGGGTAACCCAGAAAATTGGACTTCTTGAAGTGCAACGCTGATGCAACGAAAATTAGCGATTGGTTGATTTGGGTCACGTGATTCGTGAGGGGGCGTGAGGTAGACCTCGAGTAGGAGTGGCGTTGTCTGGTGTTGAGCGATCGCGCTCGTAATTTGTTTTGTATCGATTCAAATATTTGCATGTTGATAAAATTTTATGGCAAAAAAAGTCATCTTCATTTTCTAGTCAGAACAGTTACTTCTGGGCCTTTCAGCGAGACGAATCGTACTGGGGTACAAGTCATGCAGTTTTTTTAGATTTCAAGGTCTTTGATGGAAATTTTATGCTTTAACTCTTTGGGGTTGGGTAGATTTAAAATTGTCCACCTTTTTCATTTAAAAATAAACGTTTTTTTTCTTTTTTTATACTAAGAAAAATTCCGTGCAGGTGGAGTTTCTTTTTTTGTCTAAAATTGCGTGCTCCTAAAGGTCAATAGTTGGTAGCTGTAGTGTTAACTATGTTTTTCATATTTCAATATCGTCGGATAGAGAAACACTGAAAGAAAACATTTCTGTCAGATGTTCACTTTTCAATGTGTGATTAAGAAGCTGAAACAAATTCCAATAAACTGACCAATCGCTAATTAATACGATTAAAACGCGAGTGTAAGTGTTTGTTTGCTGTACTAAAAGCACTCGTCTTGATTCAATTGTTTGAAGACTTCACACGCCGGCAATTATTGACGCTTCACGAATCACCTCGACATTAAACTCGGTGAAACTCGGTTCGTTTGGAAGCAGAGAGGAAGATTCTTTTGTCGAAAATTTAATCGTTCGTTGAATTGTTCGCCTTGAAGAGCGAACTCGACTTCGTGCGGATTTAAACCGAACGAAATTTCTGTCAGATTTTCGTTTTTCGATAAAAAAAAAAAAAGAAAAAGAGAAAAAAAATATGCTGCATATGGAGGTAGCTCACGGCATTTCTATTATTTCGTGTATCCTGCTCAGCCTTTCTCCAAACGTAAATAAGCTTCGCGCTACCTCTCGAGCTGAAGGCAGGATTTCCACGCAGTTTAACGCAAATAACACCAAAAATCGTTTGGCTGCGAAGTTTCTGCCTCTCTCTCTCTCTCTCTCTCTCTCTCCCTATTTCACGGTGTTTCGCGATTAAATGAAACGTGAACTAACCCGGCGCAACAAAGTTAAATTAAAAGTGACGCGATCGAAAAAGATGAAACGAGCGATACAGCCAAACAGCTAGCCCGACTACGTGTGCGTGCTGTACGTATTGAATAATTTCAATGGCCGATCGAAACAGAAACCGAAACGCGGCGGGGGAACGTTGAATCATCGTTTACGGGGAACGTGTGAGCAAGTACAACGGAGGCGCGATCAAAAACTGGACAAGTTATCGACACCTCAGAGTCGATATTAGACGATACTTAATGGCTCATTAGTCTATATATGTGAATTCTTTCAACGCTTAAGCCGAATATACTCGGCCATGAAAACATGAAGATATTTCTTTTTGTTTTACGACGAGTGTACTGGATAAATAATAACTCGTGCAGTAAAAAAGTAGTATTTGCATTTGCCGTTAAAATAAAATTCAGGTAAAACAAGAAATATATTCGCAATTTTAATGCATTTTAGAATATTTTAGGATGAAATCAAGAAATTGTTATCAATTGTAATTGTACATAATTTTTTATGAAATGGTACAATTTGTTTAAATATTCTGTTATAAATATGTGTATAATTATAATTTAAATATATATTAAATTATGATATGAATGCAAATATTTATAATGGAATGTTTATAACAAAATTGACTCCTTTGTTATAATTTATTTCAATTTCACAACAAATGCATTTACTCTGTTTTCGTCGAGTACACTCGTCACAGCTTAAAAGTAATTAAGCACGCAATTGCACGTTCTCAAAATCGGGATAAAACATTTTGAAGGATTCATCTGCCACGTAGAAGACAGTTGCCTAATGTGGAGAGATTTTTGAAGCAGTTTATAGATTCTATTGCTTTTGAGTGTACATATATTGAAGACAAATTAGTTTACATAATTGGAGTTCATATTGGAATCCATTGATTCTCTTCTAATAGTGATTTTCCATTCGCATGATAGTAGTTCGGGTTAAATAAGTGGGTTTAATTAGTAGGAGTTCATTTAATTGGCTAAGAGCATTAATCGACTAAAATTCGATTCAAATAAATTTGATTGTAATTCCGTGATTGTACTTCCAAATATTCTGTGATTGCAGTGTAACGTACCTCCATCCATCAATTTTTTATATGTTGTCAAATTAACAGAGACACATTGTTGTCAGAGAACAACCCTAATATGTAAAATTAGAAACAGAAATAAAATTAAAGGCAGACAGAAATTTTGAAGTGATTAAATACTTCACAACAGTGTATTCACGAATCGATAAATTTATCTGTAAATACTTTCGAAGAAATCACGAATACTGCAGAAGCACTGTACCAGCGGCAGACTGACTTTCCCGGACAACATTTCACACAAAAGTTTCGTTATTCTTGAAACACATATCGCCAGAGGTTTTAGGAGGACTGCAGCAAAAGTTTACAAAGTTACACATTGTTATAAAAATTTGAACAAAAATGAACAGTTCACACGAACAAGAATGACGTAACTACATCACTCGCCATATTCACGCACAGAGTACACTTTACCACGATTTTAAATCTCCTCATATTTAAAACCCTCCTCGCGTTATTCCTCCCCAACGAGGTATGAATATCTCGATGCGTGCTAAGAATAATTTAGCAGAAGCACGGATCTTTTTCTCTCTTGCTTGTTACTCGATCAAAACCGATTCTCTTTATCGAATCGACCCTCAGCCCCCATGTGACCTTTTCTGACTTTCTCTTTTCCCAAGAATGAAATCGGAGCTCGGTAGACTGAATCACTTCAACGAGTGATGCTTGACGCACTCAATTGGAGGAGATAGTTTTTAAGAAGCATTTGAGGCACGAAGAAAAAGAATTAAAACAGGCGTAGCAACTTAGAAAATGGAAGCCAAATTTAGATCGATTAATTAACAAGATTCTTGCGAGCTTAGTCGTTTCGATCGCGCCGCGTGTATCAATTGGCAGGCTGTTTGGTTAACTGCACGAGAGATTCGGAACAATCGGGCATGATGCAAGGTGTCGAAGTAGATGCCAGTCGTGTCTAACATCGCGTGTCGCGTTGTAAGCGTCGAGGATCACGATCGACACGTCAAGCATCTTGAAAGCTGACAATAGAGGGAGAGAGAGAGAGAGAGAGGTACACGTTACAGGGCAAACAATACACAGCCGAGTTTCAACAGTAGGATACGTAGCAACGTCTTATAATTTTCGTGCTAAACGTCTTATAATCTGCATCGTTTCGTTTCATCCGCGTTAAAGATCGGACAACGTGCTGCGAAACACGATTATCGCCTGACAAAAATATCGACTTATCGTCATGCACCACGATTATGTATTTCCAACAAAATCATGCGAATATTTCGCGTCTGTCGCGTGGACATTCGTCTCTTTCTCTCTCTCTCTTTAAATATCGGATCACTAAATGAAAATCCATTTCGATTGAGCGCAGTGCATCAGGGCTTATTCGAGCATTGTGAGCCAATTCCGGCAAAAATCGCGAATTGCTTCCTTGATATCATTTGCATACGATGTATCATTGAAACGCTGCGATTTCTAATTAAAGGACAAGTAAAAATTGGTCGATGAATACATCGAGATTAATATACTTTCATTAGTTTTTACACGAAGGGATTACAAAAAGATTTATGTTAAAAAGAAGTAACGCAGTATGTACTAAATTGTGTATTCGATATATTCCGCCATTTACAAATAGCGAAATAATTATTAATCTGAATCGTCGCAGTGTTGGAAAAATTATCGTTTCGTTTGTTTGTTTATAATGGTGCAATTGAATTAATTGTATTACATTAATTTGTAATTAATTGGTTTTTTTGTATAAAAAGCGACAAACATAACAATCAAAAACGTATACATATACATTTAAAGTAAAGATAGACCTAATATGTAAACTATTCTTTCTATTCTTCTATAAAAAAATTATCTACTCTATGCTTTAAATAAAATTCATGTCCTTTTACTAATTATAACAAGTATTTCAATACAAACATTAACAAGAATCACTGTTCATAAATATAAAATTTGGAAAAGTAAGTTGTGCCTGAAATTGAAAAATTTCCAAGTATATTTCCAATTAGAAATTTTCAATCTTTTGAGATCAACAAGCATCTTCATACTTGTGAACTCATAATTGAGGACCAAGTTTATTTAATCATACTCTAATATACTAAAATACTTAATTTTCTTTACTCTATACTTATAAGGACTATCAATTGTATAAAATATGCAATATGTATATAAATTGAGAATAAATATCTCAAGACTAAGTGAGGTAACTAAAATTTACGTGAAACTCCAGATTATTTATGATTCAATAAAACCAGATGTGGATTCTATGATATCAGTATAACACTGTATAAGAACAAAAACGACGTTATATATGGGAAAGCGAATTTTGAACGATTGTTTATTGCGGATGACTGAGTTTCAAAAGTTAGAGAAACATGGGTTAAGGTTATTTTGAAAATGTTTGAATCAAGAGTGCAAAATAAATTGTACGATAGAGAACAAGAATGAAGATATTTTGAAGAAGATACATCTAGCCATTGAATTGTTTTGCACTCTGTTTTAAAATTACAATTAACATTTTACTTTATAAAATAATAAAATTTGAAATATTTGATATATTAAAATTTTATTACTGCATTATTTCTGACTGATACTTTGATTTTGACGTTGACGCTGCCTCACTATAAAAAGATTGCCCATAACGTGCCCTTCTTTTAGAGAAACGAATCACGATATCGATTCAAAAGAAAAATTATAGTTTTATGGGATTTGAATTTGAACTTGAAATTCAAAACCAGTTCTTTAAATAAGTGATCAATCAGTATAAATTATATACAGTCCCATATTATGTTTTAAATGAAAAAACGTCACTCTTTCTCTTTTCATAAAGAATTACCATCAATTACATGAACATTCTGTATAATGTTTCACTATTTTACGTCTTAGACAATTGTAACAAACTACAATACCTAATTGAGTAACATTAAATCTATCTCAATAGAATATAGATAATGAACATTAATGTGAAACATAATCTCCAATTCTAAAGAAAGTGAAATATTTCGTCAGAACGAAATGGCTAATTGCTGTAACAAACAAAAACAAAAAAAAAAAAAAAAAGAAAACGCTCATATCCGCTACTTTGGAGCTTAATGAGATCTCGTTCTCGCTGCAAAAATGAATCTGCATAGCAACTCGCGGCGTAATCGAATTTTTCGTAACGAGAAACGCCTATTCCGTCAATTCGTTTAATTAAAAACATCTTCGTCTAATTTCGTTTTGCCAATTAAACGAGACTACAAGCTATAAATTTCAGGACAGACTAAATGCAAACGTATCTATTTCGATTATTTTCATAAACAACAGGAGCTGTTGTTTCAGCAACTTTAAATCTTTCCACCGTGTCGGGCCGTTCGATCGGGCGAAAATTTCGTCGATTAAGCTTCATCAGGCTCTCTCTTCTAAAAACACATGCTCGATATTTTCGTTCCGTCATCGAAACTCAGTATTTTTTCTGCCCGAACACGCAACAGAACCCCTGTCGCGTAATCGGATTCAATCGATCGAAGCATTGAACCGCGCTTCCGAGAATAATAACGCGTTCTTTTGGGCCATATATTATCCGGAATTAAACGTTCTTGAAAAACCGGCGGATGAAATATTCACGGCTATTGTATCCATAATTCCATAGAAAATAGCCTAACTTTTTCTCCGCCGTTCAGCGCTGCTTTTGATTAATGACCCTGCGTAAAAATATCAGCACGGTGATCAATCCGTTAACCGGGGAAGACGAATTAACTCGTCGCTTGTTTTGTCAATTTCTCCGACGTGATAATCAGATTGCCGATTTTTACGCAAACAGACGATTGTTTTATTATGACAACCTGATGTGTTGTAATAACAATGAGTATAATAACATTTTGGGTTTACTTGTAAATATGATCTTTGCGATTTAATAACAGCATCTGGAACTAGGGACTTTGTATTTGCTTCCTATTTCACAATTTCCGTGGGAAATAAAATATGCATATTGCATTCACATTTTCAAGAGTTGAAATAAAACCGAACTAAGCCGAATATTGATTGGCACTCGTCAATCTTTAATTCTGCGATCATAAAAGCTTCTGATTAAAACACAACACGCATTTTCAATTTCATTTAACGCTTCGTCCAACCGATTCTACTTAATCTGTTAAAAATCAAACGTTTATTTATCGTGATGTTTGTGTCAATTTATATTAATTTCTTAACAATAAAACTAAACGAAACGAAAACATATTAATCGAATGCCTAAAATTTCTTTTGCAGATAGAGATCTAATATTAAAAAATATTAGAATTTAATAATACAAACTGATTGAAAAGAATCGCGATTGAAATATATCGTCGTATTGACGCAGTTGATTAAACCTAATCTTCAAACCGCTAAACTGGATCACTTTTGATCCTTGAAGAATACTGCTCTCTATAATACTAATTGTAAATAAATGAAAAATCATAAATTCATAAATATTTTCATTTTTTTTTTTCCCCTTCTTTATGTAATACAATCTTCACTGGATGATATTTAATATTTATAATTCCGATATGCATCGAAATGGCAAAATTTTGGTTGGCGGTTCAGCGATGACGAGTTAGAATAAATGCATATATCGTCAATTTGAAATCAATTGTAACAAAATGGCAAATACCATCAGTATTTTATTTTTTCCCGTAATACGTATACTTTTATATATGACAAAAAATTGAAAAATTGAAGAGATAAAAAACCAATATAGAATTTAGTTAATAAATATTCCAAGATTATTAGTTCCATTACATTTCACATAAGGAGAAGATACTTATTTAACTAAAACTGTCACTGTATTGTAATAGTTATGATGCAATTGTATTGAATAGTGTATATATGACCCTCTTAATCGACAAGTAAATTCTCTTAATGTCACTCAATAATTTTATTAATGTAAAACGAGAAATTTTTAATATTTCTATAATATTACAATTATATTCCTATGATAAGCTCATTTTCTTCTAATTACGTCACTCCCCGCGTACGTATGCAGATACGTATTCAACAATTCCACTAGATTCTCCGTACGTGCATTGACTTTCATTAATATTCGGGCACCACGGTGTTCGAAAAATTGATAAATCGTGCGAGACACGGTTAATATGTTAAAACTGTACTACTTGTTCCGCAGGGACCGCATTTTTAACTTTCCATTCATTCAACGAGACAAGGCTTTGGTTCTTCCTTGGAATTCGCGTAGCGACGAGCGAATTCTACGTCCCGGTACCCGTGTTATCACGCGCAGTTACGTTCTCTAACCGGATTTAATAAATTAGTTCGCTCCGCCCACGCTCCTTCCTCGTATTGGCCCCATCAATTCCGATGCCGAGCGTTTTATGCGCCGGATATGTGCATACACGCCTTGGCAATATCTAATGGTCCGTGTTAAGACGGAATAAATTACAACCTTACAGGGAAATTTTACTTACAGGCTAGGCAATCGGCTAACTGGTATTACAACTTTCCACTGTAGAGTGCCAATCAGACACTCGACAGAAGGATTTACGATTTTCTCGGAATTACACGTTTCTTCTAGTTGAGAAACGTTAATAGAATAGTTAACGCTGGAATTACTTTGGAAAATGGTCGAACTTTTATCACTAGTTCTTGGATTTAGTTCTGTTCCAAAACTGTCCTGATATCACAACAGAATTTTCATTATATTCCAAGGTTTCGAAATTTCTGTATTCCGTGTCATCAAATGGACAAGAATACGTTATCCAGTGTTAAAAATTTCGGTCGAACTGTTTCGCTTTGAAGAACGATGTATTTTCGAAACACTGATTGCGGACCATAACGAGTGACCAAACCGTATACAATAATTCGTCGCTTTCTTTTTGAACTCGTCGGTGTGACATCAGTGAATAGAAATTATTGAGAAGTAATTTATTATTTGTTTTGCCTGCGTTATACTTAAATATGCTTAAAACTGAGAAAATATCGCAAAAATTTCTCGACGTGCGTGGCACGTCATTCCAGCGCAAGTGGTTAAGTCGTACGATCAGCTTTGAGCTAAAATTTTGTCTGCTAATATTTTGTTATAATTATCACGATGCCTCTCGATAATAACTTGTAGATAACAATAGCACGTTTCCCCCATCTCTCTTCGTTTTACAAAATGAACAGAGACAAGTCGTTTGTTAATCCACGGTCGCAAATATTTTGAATCACCTTGACAGAAAATACCGTGCAGCGAATTTAATGAAACGATCGATTA
This sequence comes from Melipona beecheii, assembly GCA_032399605.1. Lineage (NCBI taxonomy): Eukaryota > Metazoa > Arthropoda > Insecta > Hymenoptera > Apidae > Melipona > Melipona beecheii. Next base: position 1,672,509 of record JAUCMO010000082.1, on the reverse strand, counting down.
AGAAATTCCCGTTCCTTCGTCATCAAAGAGGAATCCAATCGCGCCGACTTGACTTTCGTCGGTGAACAAAAATATTCCTCTCGAAGAATGCAACAACAATTTTCGTTGTGGCTACGCCACACGTCAAGGATTTTTACTACTACGAGCGAGCGAATCACGTTAAACGAGATGCACGCGGTATACCAAAATCGTGTGTACAGAAAACCCGGGACGAACTACTCGACTAATTCCCCCCGAAATTGCGAGTTAACGAGCTTTGCCTGCGTAACAACCGGATCTCTTTCTACGCCGCGAAATAATAAATTTGCGTTTCTGCGCGACGCCTTCGCGATGCTTGCGTACACACGCATAAACATCAAAGTACGAACGCGGAAGTTTAGCATTTAATTCGTTTGCACACGTTGCTTGCCTGAGCATATTTCCTACGGATAGATCCTTTTTATATAGGGATTTTCTACAACTAGTCCATCATAAAACATTTTAACATTTTATTAATACACGTAAGTGAAGGTTATCATAATTATAGAATGTAATGTACGTATATTTCAAAAATGTATTAACACTGCTACAACAAAACACCGTTTGCACGAACTTGTCGAGAAATAAAAAAGTAATTTATACGATTGGGGTTTAATGATTTTTCGTTTACGTAGCAGAAATAAATAGATCCAAATTAGGATTCAAATAATTCACTCAAATAAGTAAGAGACAATTTAATGAGGTATTGATTAAAATTTGAATAAATGAAATTCGTATAAACAGAGTTCTACAGTTAATAAATCTCGATATTCAATGTGACTATGTATAAAGATACTATATGAAGGTGGTATTATATACTGATTTTTGGTAAAATACATATAATATGCAAGAAATATCTTATAACTTCTATACGTATTATCAGATTCGTTCCAAATCTCAGCAATGTAATCCTAAGTGGATCCTGCAATATTTTTGTGAAAACAAACGACACATTAACGAAACCTGTTTCCGTAAATAGTTTACTACGAAAGCAACAATTTCCAATAATGATTTGACGATAATAATAAAACAAGTAATATAAAAATTCCAGAATCAAAAACGATACTGAGACATGGGAGCTTCTTTTCGTAACTCTACCATAGAATACCTACCAGAGAATATAAAATATTTTTAATGATTTCAAAAGACAGGCGTCTTTTCCTCATGTTGGCGCGATATCATTCCAGTATTTACAAAAGGATGTTTGGTAATTTTTCTAATAACATTTCGCCATTATTAAATGCAGATTACGTACTGGAATTACAAGTGTGTCGATACTTTTTTGACTCTCGAATTTCTATATTTCTTATATTATTATTATTATTATTATTATTATTGTAACTCGCTACTGCAAATTGTTACTGAACACGTAGCTTTCGTATGTGGCGAATTATTTATGAAATAATATTTCGGCTTACTATAAAAAGTATTACTTATGAAACAATAATAATAATAATATATATTAATAATTATACATTTATGAAAACAGATAAAGATTCTCTTACGAAAAGAATACATATAATTAACAATGTCCAAAATAATTTTTAGATAATAAGAAAAAAAAATTATATTTCCGTTTTTTTTTTCAAGTGAGAGTTAAATGAACAAAAGAAATAACAATGAATAGAAAATTTTTAAACATTTAATTGGGCGTTAATAACGTTAATAATGTTGATCATGTTATTGAAATTTCAAAATGTTACACGTAACACACACACAACTATAAAAAGTTTTTTATATGACAAACATTCGCGAGATACTGCATCAAAACGTCTTATTGTCAGAAACTTGCAAGTTACTTACATGTGTGCGTGTTTCGTAGAACGATGATCTTTAATATCTGTTCACTTACCTAAAACAGAAAAAGAATAATATGATTAGTTGCGTTACATGTACATCGTACATATTTATATAAGCTGATATAACGAAATATTGAAATAACTGCCCGATATTGTATATTTACATAAATCGCAAATACATTCTTCGGGCCGTACAAAGGATGCGTAAAAATTTTTCTCAATTAAACTTAACCCTTCAAGGACGATGCCTGATGTTTTAATAATTTCAATAGATTTAAATTACATTAATATGTATTGATGTACACGAATTATTATTTATTATATACGAATATCTTGTAAATTTTGCTTATTATTCTGTGTATTATCTTTTCAGATTTGTTTCAAGCTTGATGAATATAATCGTGACAGTTAGCTTTTAGCGTTAATAAAACTTTAAAAAATTTTATGAAATACACATAAAAATATTTTAAAAGTTAAATTTAAAAATTTTTATTTTCAAAGATTGGAGAAACAACAGAATTATCGCGTGTATACTTGCAAATATATGATGATCGTAATAATAGCTGTTGCAATTTGCAAGTCACATTCGTCAGTAAAATTTCAAAATGTTTTACATAATACGTTATATATTTATTTCTACAAATGTTCATTAAGAAACAAAATAACATAATATAATATAATGTCAATAACACTGAGTAATTATAATACAAATATTGTTATTGTTACATATTGTCTTCATTATATCGCATATTATGTTTATTCCCATAAATATTCGGATACTTTCGCGAGCAACTGTATATATTTCGTTCCTTAAATGTAAAGAAGTTGAACGTGCAATTATTTAATCTGCGTGGAATGTAACAACAGTTCGATAGTAAGCGAAACGCAGGCTCACGTGCGGAAAATTCGATTTCAGTGCTAGAATTTGTTCAAATGAGTTATTTCAGTTAATCCAAAGGGGAGAAAGTTACAATTTAATATAAAACTGTTTCCGTCGTCTCGTTCTTTGTCAAGCTCGTTTCAGTGAAATCTATGAAGTCTCTGTTACATGCTCGTATTTACGTTAAACGTTTCTATTTACTCGCGAACCTTCGAGGGAAACGCTTTTTTCTCTTAAATGTAACAATTTTCCTCCGAGCAAAGAAAGTTCGCTACCAGAGATAGCTGGTTGAAAATTGTTTAATTTCCTTTCCCAGGCCGATATTTATCAAAATATTTGCTTACCTAAATTTAATAATTCTATGTACAGAGGAAAACGCGATGCTTCGGCTACAGCAGCCGTTTAACAAAGTAATGCAAAATGTGCAGCGTGTAGAAAATTCTTCTTTAAAGTTTTCTCAATTCTGCGTGCTGTTCATTTTGTCATGTTTGTCGTGTTTTTATTCCTTGATGTAACTGCAGTAATTACGAAAGACTAAATACTTTCACTTTGCAAAAATAAAACTATCGCGGTGGTAAGCAAAAATAAATAAATCTAATCGGAGTCCACTCTCTCTCTCTCTCAGGTTAGAAATTTGAAACAGTTTGAAATTTTCGACAAAATTCGACTTCGATGCACGAAAGATATGACATTTTCTATGCTTTTCGACTACAATATCTAAGTAAGCGTTCTTTAGACGTTTATCGTCTTATTACGGGATTGTTAGAAACTGGTGACATTTTTAATTAATTATTCAAGGACAAGTTACCAGTTGTATCAAGTGCTAGAAAAATAACAGTCTGGATGTTATTATTTAGTCAACGTGTCAATTGCTTTCTATTCTAGAATCGTCTCTGTCTTCGTAACCGAACACGTAGTAGCAATAAACACACAAAGTCCAACGGATGCAGTAGCGAATCAGATTTCAGATGAAGCACCAAAACACGTTTGACAACAGTTGGTGCTGTTACTCGAGCAAAACCTTCTTGTTTTTCAACACTATGTTGAAGAATGTTGGAGGAGCACTATCTGGTCTAGCCAATTTACAAAATCAAGGATATGTATAGTCAAATAATCAGTTCTTTACAGTTTCTTTTCTTCTTTTAGTGAGAGATTAATAACTTAACATATTTCGAATTGCTAGATCATAGAATATTCTGTTTTGAAAACAGTACAACAGTCAAATTTTGTTTCAAATAATACGAAAAGACATTCTATCGACATCCTTTATGAACATGTTAATTGCATTATGTGAAACACTAAAAAATGCCATTAATATTATCACGCTATTCAACTATCATGATTACGTTGTTTAAATTTTTAAAAATTTTGAAAAAGAACATACGTGAAAGAGCACAAAATATTTAGTACGAGGAAAACCACAAAAGTATCATAAACATTCAGTGGGGCTAGTACTTTTTAATACTCGAGATAGTTACTACTCGTCTAAAATTTATGTTTGCGATAAATATCTTAAGACAGTACGTTATAATAAAAATTTGAAGTCAGATTGGTTTCAAATTGTAATAAATTTCCGAATAATTTTGCGAGCCACTGCGTGTCATCGACAATCGCGTGCAAAATCTAACAACTGATCTTACGTTGCACATTAATTTAAGCGTCACGAGTGCCTCATCTGCCGGACCGACAACAATTCCGACTTGTGATATTCACTTACGCTTGAAAACGAACAAAAAAAACCGTACGTGCGTCCGATTCGTACAAAGAAGCTCTTTGAGCAGACGGGGGGACAGATTTTTCCACGATTCCCGACGGTTTCATCGCGGCTCGGTTAAGAACCGCATCGCTCGAAAATGTTTCGAACGTGAATCAAGCCGGCAGCATACGCGATGACAGCACGGCTGGTAATCGCCGGGCATAACAGAGAGAGGAGTATAACAGAGTCGGAATTCGGCGGTAACCGAGGCTCGATACCGAGAGCACAGAGACCCGACCGTGTACATTCGCCACAGAGGATTTACTGCCAGATAGTCGATTACATGGTTCGCTTGCCTTATTGCGCTTTGAACGGGCGAACCTTGCTGTCTACGCGTATAAATGCTGTCTCCGCCCCCTTGATGTTGCCAGAACTAAAAGATTCCGCGACTTTTCCGAAAGGGGAGATAAAAAAAAAAGAAGAAGAAGAAGAAGAAGAAGAAGAAGAAGAAGAAGAAGAAGGGGAAACGCGACCGTACACGAATTTCGACGCTGCGATACGCCTTCTCTTCGCGTTCACTCCATTGTGCCTCCGACTTCCTTTCATTCCGTGATTTCCTCTAGCAAGGAGAAAACTGGAATTTTTCCTTTGTCCTTAATTTCCTGCGGCTTTCTCTTCCGTTCTTATTTATTTATTTTTTCCTCCTTTTCCGCGGCATTCTATCGCGAGAGAGAACGCACGGAGAGACGAACGCAACAGACGTAAAAAATTACGAAATTCACATTCGAGCACCGAATGACGCGCGGATGCGACAAATATTTAGCCGATCGAAGGCAATCAAGAACTGTTAACCCGGGATCAACCTAGTTTCCGCGAAACATCGAAATTCCGCTAATTGTGACCGGCTCTCGTGGCTCCTCGCTATTCCGCGCGTTTCCGCGTGGAAAATTAGCTCTCTCTCTCGTCCGTTTGTTCTTTCTCTCCGGTTGGCCAGCACCAATGTAAGAATTCCACCTCGCTTTGACGACTGTATAATCGTTTCCTTCCCGGCCAGCGAGCGATCCGCTTGAAATCGCGAATTAAGGACGAGTTAACGAGCTAATGCGCCGCACCTCTCCGCCGAAAGAAACGAAAGTGTACGAGGAGCGCTCGACTCTGCTCTGCGGCGGACAGCTCTCGCAGAAAAAGTCTCGGCCCCGTTCAAAGTAAATTTTAATTACGTGGATATATGCCGAGTGAAAAGAGGCCCGGATAATGCACGAAACGTAGGATTATGCGATTGTCGTTCCAGCAGCGCGTGCACAAATGTTAACTCATGAATAAATAAGCGAGACAGTTGCAACTGTCGCTCGAATAAAACCTATCGAACAATTCTTGTGTTTGTACGGTGGAGAGAACGCAAACGGGAATGAAAAAACTGCACGACTCGTACAGTACGATTCGTCTCGCTGAAAGGCCCAGAAGCAACTGTTCCGACTGGACAGGAAATGAAGACGACTTTTTTGCCATAAAATTTTATCGATGTGCAAACATTTGAATCGATACGAAACAAATTACAGGCGCGATCGCTCAGTACCAGACAACGCCACTCCTACTCGAGGTCTACCCCACGCCCCCTCGCGAATCACGTGACCCAAATCAACCAATCGCTAATTTTCGTTGCACTAGCGTTGCACCTGAACAGGCCCGATTTTCTGGATTACCCCCGCCAAAATCACTTTCAGTGATAAAATTGTCGATAATTTCAATCGATATCACTTTGCGAGAAAAAATCATCTGGTGATTCGCTTCGTCTCATTTCGAAGCGCAAAGTTCCTAGTTCGCTTTCTTCGAAGACGACTTTACAATATTGCGATGATTCGAGCATGTGTGAAAATATTAAAAAATTTCGTAACCAGATCCAGCATCACAGTTTGAAGATTAAAGTTCTTCCTTCGCAACAATCTCTGAAGCCTCGTTGTACGACGTTCTTTTCACCATTTCATTCAACATTCAAGAATTCCTAACATTTCATTACGCTAATCCCAATATTCAAAATTCGATAAAGTGGTAGAAAAAAAAAATTATACGGCCGAGTTCTAAGTGATTGTTCCAAAGAAAAAATTTGAATCCTCAAGACCATGGGCAAATTTAGACAAAATTTTTTTATGTTTTAACGCAAGTTTGAATTTTCCTAATTTTCGGGAAAAAAGTACCCTCACTTTCCCACTCGCTACATGATGTACAATAATCTTCAAAAACAAGATTCAATATTTTTTAAGTAAAGGTTTCATGCTTTGAAATGAGACCAAATAGATCATTACACGACCTTTTTACGAAGTTGTATCAGTTTAAAGTATCGATAATTTTTCATTGTCATTGGTACAATTATGCTCTTCACTGTAATAGATTGCAAAAAAATGATCGATTTCATTCCAAGATCATTCGTAACCAAACGCATCGTTAAATAATACGGTAAATTTCTAGTTTAGCAACTTTTCCCGCCAATTTTCGCTTTTAACGTTCCGTATTTGTTAATAAAACATAAATCGCAAAGAAATGCTGGATTTCGTATTTTTCAATATGGAGCGATTCGGAATAAAACGAAAAGAAAGAAGAAGTGCAGCCAAAATTGATAAAAACCGATAAACTAGAAATTTATGAATAATATTTATTGGATTCGAGTTTGAGGTTAGCCGAATAAACAACTGTTTCGTTATAACATCGCAAATGAAATAGCTTATGAAATCTGTAGCCTTCTTGAGAACGATCAAATCTCGATACATTCGATACGGTCGTCCATTATAAGATAATTTTATAATTACTGCAATTAATATCTTTCTTCAATCGTTGATAATTTTTTAATCCACTTTTCGCGTGATTGGTAGATTGTCTGCATTTTAATGCAACTTTTTGAGAACTTGCACTGAGCAGCTTTCATCTCATTACGACAAAGTTTCAATTTTTATTTCATTAGTTGTAAATTTTATAAAAAATGTATTGCAAATAATCTACATTTTTATAAAGAAACAATTAGCAAAACGGTTAATTACTTACTTCATAGAAAGTTTGATTATGTGTGAAAATGAATCATAAACGAACATCGCGTGCTTTTATCATAAAACTTGAAGCTTCTAATCACACTTCTAAACTTCTTAACAAAGTGAATTAGTTGCTCGCAATGCAAATTTTCGTAAAATTAAGAAAGTAAACAATCTACCATTCATGGGAAAAACTTTAAGAAAAAGAACAAACGTGTAAAAATTATCGATAAAGACCGATTATTATTATTACGTTGCATCAAAATATGCACATGTCATAATCAAAATATACGTAAGTATAGTGAAATGTAGGCATTTTAAAACTTTTAAATTTTTCAAAACGCACTGTTCATTTTATTCTAAAATACTTTTATACAGCAGATGGCAAAATCTGTATTTACGTGTATATTATAAATTGTCACGTCACGTGAAAATATTGAAAAATATTTTTTACAGCTGAATTTACAGTAGATTTGAAGATTGAAACCTCCACGATTTTTTCCACCAATTTGAACTGAACTTTTCTGAAAATTAGGCGAAAATGTCGCGATTTCTTCAGTTCTTATAATTTGTAAGCCCAATATCGAAAATTCAACCAAATCTAATGTATTTCATTTCGTGTATTCTGTTTTATATTCTTTGCGACGGAGACTGGTAATAAACCTCAATGAAATAAAAAAAAATTCCAGAATTAAGTAATCCAACCTCAAACTGTTGTCCTCAACGACGTCAGCTGAGAGTCAATCTTACTTTCAAGAAAGCCATAAACCATTTTCAAAACTACCTCATTAGGAATTCGAACTCGTCCGCGACAATCCAACAAGTACGTACATGCAACTCTTGATCGACTTTAGATCGAATCGATTCAAAAACATTTGATCCAGAATCAGAGATTATCAGATTAATTAACTCTTCGTCGCGTTATGTTTTGCGCGTTTGTGGCAAATTCGAAGGCAAGAAAGGGATTTCGTTTCCAAGAACGGATAAGTCGACCGTAAAAAAAAAAAAAAGAAAAAACCAAAAAGACATCCCGTTTAACTCGTTATTCTTAGGTTACCGTAGCAACTTAACAGACGGCCACTGCGGTGCAACTATCGTGCACTTATTGCAATTCCGAGGGACCGAAAGATGGCCGTTAAGGCAGATATGCAAATTGCGCGCAGCAGGGGTGGTTAAACGTTCGTGAATTTTAAACGTAATAGGATTTCATCGATTGCCCCCTGGCCGGCGGCAGCGTGCTCCTTCTCTCCTTCGTTTGCTGTCCCTCAGACGAGAGGGGGATGAAAAAAAAGTTGGAGCAGAAGGGGGCGCGTCCAATGGATCGCGATTGTAATAAAATTCGCGCGCGCCCGACAGCTCTGAAACGATTTATACGCAAGTATCTCGAATTTATAGCCGGCTGGCCGACAGATTTTCGAAATCGCCGGTTTGAAATCGACGCTGCTGATCTTATCCAGCTTTCCGCGGTGTGTTCAACCGCCGATCCACGCCCGACAATTGGTAATTAAAATATAACGGAAATCGAAGTATTTTCGCGCGATGGATTGAAATTGAAAACAGTGCCGCGCGATGAGCAAAAATTCACGCGGCGTTGGTTGGCGAAAGATAGGCGGAACTTACGATATCAACCGCGCGTGTATTTAATGTTTTCATATCGATCGAGCCGCGTCTGTGATATTCGGTTTAAAGCGGCCGAATGCGGCGTATAAAGGCTGTTGCGGGGGAATTTTTGTATAAACGGTTTTTGACGTTGCGCGCGGTTTTTTTTTTTATGCCGATTAATTTCCTCGACCGCGACAAAGGATGCACGGGATGGGCAATTTTTGAAACACAATGGAGTTTCAAGTTTGTGATTTTTTAATATGTGGTTTTTACATCAAGACAAACGTGCTACCGTTTCGCTTTCTTTTCTCTCTTTTTGAAAATGATTCTGACGAGATATTTTCTATTATATTTCAGAGATCGTTCCAGTCATTTCGTCAGGAGTCAGTACAATTTCGTTTCTTAATCGTTGTTTATCGATTATCTCGATCTTTGTAACTCAGGCAAAACAAATGATTGCTTCTTAATAATTTCTAGCCAGTGACGTCATACCGACGAGTTCAAAAGAAGAAGAAAGCGACGAATTATTGTGTACGGTTCGGTCACTCTTTATGGTCCGCGAACCAACCAGTTGCCAGCGCAAGGAGTTAAACCTTGAATATCGACGAATTAAAGAGTATGTACACTTTGTTCTTAATCCTGCTATAATCTTCGAATTTTTATATCTTGATCTTCCACCAGTTTAGCAAGCAAGAAGAATTTATAATTTTTTCAAAAGTTTAAAGTAGAACTTGATCAAAGAATAATACATACTAGTGAGAACTTCTTCGCGTTTCGTTTAAATTACGGGTATTTTTTTTAATTTTAAAATTCGAAAATAATCGAAAGAACACAGCAGGTCAGTAATTACAAAGAGTTCAAAATCAAGCGAACGAAGGAGATAAAGAACAAGCTATATCGCGAAACTAGCTGTCCAAGAAACAATTTACGCAATCCCATCATTGTTTTCCTCGAAGTTGCGCCATCTTGGAATCATCCAATGTCACGGTTAATTTCATTATTACTGAAATGGCAATGAAAAACATTAAAAAATCGTTAGATTTCGTCTGCATTATTGAAGTACAACAATGACACGTTCAAAAATTGTGAATTACGATTCTATTATTTTTCATACTGTGATAACCTTTTGTTATTAATTTATTATTAATAAATAGTCATTGTTTTGAAATTAGTCAGTCGCCAAGGAGTTGTCTTTCGTTACGATTACCACATTCTTGCACTATTAAACGTTCACTTATTTCGCTCTGTTCGGAATTCTTTAACAGGAAAAATCTGAATCACTGAAGACTTGGACTTTTCCGAGCACGAAATTTCGAAGCTGGCAGAAAGACGACGAAGAGCAATGGATCGAAATGATCGAACGATGCGATACATCGAATAAAGTTGCTGTTTAACCTCTTGCGCTGAAATGACGTTACGCACGTCGAGAATTTTTTGTTCCAAAATTGTAATAAATTTATTACTCGTCGATAATTCCTATCCAGCGATATCATACCGACGAGTTCAAAAAGAAAGCGACGAGTTGTTATATACGGTTTGGTCACTCGTTATGGTCCGCAATCAGTCGCCAGCGCAAGTGGTTAATACGAGAAACTTTTGTATCGTGTACTTGGGGAAAAAACCGCGAAGGACTTACTGGCCAACCCAATATTAACCGCGTTGAGGAAGCACGGTGTTTTATTCACGAGTTCCAGTCGTCGCTCCGTGAAAGTATCACGCTCCCTCGATTTGGCGAACGAGGAGCAAGATTACAGCCGAAATCGAGGCGAAAGCTGGAACGAAGCAATCGGACGGGGGAAGGAGGGGGAGGATTTAGCTCGGTGAAAGTAACGCGAGGATCGGGCAAGTTTCGTAGAGCCCGCGACTAGCCAGACAGGGGACAAATAGTTTTCGCGTTGCACCGCCGGTAATCCTGTTTACAATAGCTGATTGCAATAAAATTTACATGCACCCGGTTCACTTTGCCCTTCCCCTCGGCTCCCCCCCCCCCTCCACAAATGCGAGCGATCGCTGCTGCGCGCCTCTCAAAATTTACATGCTGCCCCGTTAAATTCATGCGCGTCCCAATCCTCCGCGATTTACATTCGCCATACGCGGTTGCGAATTTTATGCTACGCGTACCGTTCACACGTGCTTTATTTTCCCTGCTTCTGGCCAGGTTCGACGCATTTTTCCCCTCTCCTCGTTCGCACTTCACCCCGCTACCTCAACAACGAACAACATACACGCGGGTGCGTGTGTCGCACGAGGGGAAAAAACGAAAAAAAAAAAAAAAAAAAATAGGTTTCGAGAGAAACAATTCGCGATACCGATACACACACGCGACGAAACAACCGTCCGACACGTGACACGACAGTGTCGTCGACGATTCGTCCGCGTCAATCAACAATGACGTTTATTACTCTTTTTAAGAGCGCGAGGATCGTACACGCTTAATGGAACGCAATTAAATCGCCGTCGACCCCTAACCCCCCTCCTCCTCCCTCTCCCGGGGATATGTCGATGCTTTTCCAGCACAAAGTGTTTTCGATATATTTTCGTTCTTTTTTTTCTTCTTTTCGTTGTTACATCCCCCCTCTGGTCACGTCGTGTACACGTCACGTACAGAGAGAAGACGCGAGGAGAGGCGGCTGTAAAGCACGGAATGGAATGGATATCGATTGGGTGATATGTTAATTCAGAGGGAAAAAAACACGAGCCGGCAAGCTTTTACGACGAGATTTCCGTAGAAACGACGATGGAAAATGGTTGCCCCCATGCGTTCTGTTGACTCGACATAAACGCATTTAAATTTCGGCCGTAATAAAAAATGGCGCAGCTGCGCCGAATGAAAATTTCAAGCGGGCTTTATAATTTCCCGGCCGGTGTACGACTATCAAGGGAAAAAGGTAGCCGAGGAACGTTGGAAAATTAAACACGCGGGTACACCCGTGTTTATTCATCATTGAATATTAGACAAACCGGCCGGTAATCGAATAAACTATTAATTCTATCCAGAGGCTCATTTGAGGGAAATTCGCCATCAAGCGGTTAATTAATAACGACGGAAGAAGGAAGAAATTTTGTTTTGCGAAAAATATTTTCAACTTAGTTTCTGTTCATAAAAGACTGGATGCAAATCGGGGCGCCACGGTTGTCGAAAATTTTATTTTTATCCGAGATTCAATTTTGTCGAACGGATAGAATTCAATCGCACTTTTGAATAAACTTCGTTTTGATCATTATTAAATTTGGAGTCAAATCTTGTACTTTTGATTGTATATTTTACTTTGTTATTTCGAATTCACTTTAACGTTACTGGCGTTACGTACATATAATCCAGCATGCTAATTGCGACTTACGAAATACAAAGAAATCGTAAAAATACGAAAAGTAATTACACGTAGCATATACACATTGAGCTTAAACTTACAAAAATGATTGTGAAATTATTGGAATGATTTTAAAGAACATCATCAAAGATTTTCCAATGCGAACTCGAAAAATACTTTAGTGATTAATTAAGGACCAACACTTCGTTATCAATTGTTTTTAATCAACCCATATTATCACCTCTTATTCTTTAACGTTGAAATCATAAAAGACAATTCCAAGAAATTCGCTTAATATTTTTTTCGATTATGACGAATCCGTGAACATGAAACTAGATAAAAATTTACAAAAATTGTCACAGAAAACTTTTCAAAATTTTCAATTGAATTTAATTGAAGAGAAACTAGAAATTTAATTCAATAGAAATTTCTTCCAAAAACAATTATCACAATGCTACGTAATTATCGCGGCTGAGATCCGCAGGATCTACGGATACGTATACAAAAGATCGCGTTCTAAGAAACTCGGAATACAAGAATCATGCTCGAAGCGTATAAATTTCAAGCGAGCGATTCATTCTTCACGCAGCTTCGTACAAAGAATCTTTTCCATTGCAGAATCATAAATCACGTGTAACAGTCCGTTTCTCTACTTCCTTTCAATTATTTTCAACGGATCATCTCGCGCCATTCTTACACGATCGCTTTGCTACTTCCTTAAGAATACATCCTTTCATCCATTCACCGCGTCGGTATAACCGATCGCCGTATACGAGAAAATTTTATTATTTCGGTCGTAAAGTTTATCGTTCGAAACACGTAGCGGACCAGATCCATTCACCGTCGCGAATGTTCCTCGTTAGAATGATCGCTGCGGGACTGTTCCAAGATATTCGAAGATGCTCTCTCCTCCATATCCGTAAAATTTATTTGTCAAATTTTTATTGGCATCGATATCACGTCAATTCTGTCTGAAGCAACGCTGATTTTGACCCAAATTTTGGCTTACGCACTGACGCTAACTTTACGGGCTTCTTTATTTTATTTCGGACATAATTTACTGATTGTCTTCGGTATTTTGCCGCGTACAGTTGCCTGTTTGTTGATTTTACTCTACTTTACTCCTGTAGTAAACTTTTGTAGTAAACACACACTTTATACTTAACTAGTCAGTACCAATATACTTGATACAGCTAATATACTGGTGCTTGTATATTTTTTGATTGTACGGGCTTGTAAAATTTTTCTTTATTTAAAATATTTAATACGTTACCAAGATGTCGTCATTATTTTCGTATAGATATAGCTTTCTTTCTTTCTGCATTCCAATTTTTTACACGTTAAAATGCCTGCGCAAAAAAATTAGTTGACAACCGAAGAGAGCGTTTAGTAAATTCGATCGTTAGTAAAACAATAAATACTTTATTTACCGTGCAGATTATTCCGCGATTTGCGGATTTTAAAGTCAAGTTTGGCGTACTTTCTAAAATGTAAAGTAAATTGAGATGTCCGATTTTAATTAAAAAATAGTACAAAACAAACAATTAACAACATCAGAGACAAGACGAAACGTACTTTGAAAAAAATACATCGCGTCTACGTTTATTTTCCTTCCGTTTTTATAATTAAAGGTATACGTACAAATGTAGAAAAGGCTTTTGACGACGTTTCACTACAATAATTAATTGTCTTCTCGAAAATGAAATATACGAATATACTTTTGTTCCAAATAATTAGTTGAAACATACGTAAGTGTAAATATTTCTTTCATTGTATATCAATTTACACAAATTATAAATTATAAATTAAGAAATATATACAAATTAAAGATTACATTTAGTGTCATTTCATCAATCGTCCAAATGGAGAAATACAAGTTCGTAGTACAGTTTGTTAGCGTAAAAGTACAGGACGGTAGACAATCTATTAAAAAATTGATCAGTCCTGACGAAAACAAAGGAACTGTTTATGTTAGTTATTCGTTTTGATTAAATTTCTGCTCTAGTTAAGAGGCGAACAATTGACGAGTTCACGCGAATCTTCGTTAACGATTTCTGCATTTATGAAACAGCATCGCCCTCGTTGAAATCTCGCGCATAAATCGAAGATATTCGATTCGTTCCAGACAAATTCGAAAAATAATTCAGTCGAGAAAACGACGACAGTAACGCGGAAAAGAACGGAAAGAGTTGGAACGAATTGAAACAATATTCGCAGGCCACAAACACCTTTTTAATATGTAAATTCCCGAATACAGAAATCGAAACGAGTTACAATTGTTTCGCTGTAGTGGCAGCTGCATGGAAAATTGCGATTCAATATTCTATTGTAGTACTGATTCTTTCGGGGGAAAAATTTCTTTGTGTTTGAAAGTAACAATTTGATGAAATGCATCAAGTAACTTTTCCAATGCGATGAACCTACGATCGTAAAACTTATGACATTTACTGAAATAATGAAACGCGAGATAATCCCTCGTGAAAATATAAAACCATTTAGTAAATTACAAAAATTGCTACCGACGGGTATCTTTGTGTAATTTGAAAAAAAGAAAATTAAATATTCGTAACATTCAAGCTTCGTATTATCACTGAAAGTGATTTTAGCAGGGGCAACCGAGAAAATCGGGCCTCTTCAGGTGCAACGCTGATGCAACGAAAATTAGCGATTGGTTGATTTGGGTCACGTGAGGGAGCGTGAGAGAGGAGTGGCGTTGTCTGGTACTGAGCGATCGCGCCTGTAATTTGTTTTGTGTCGATTCAAATGTTTGCATATCAATAAAATTGCTTCTGGGCCTTTCAAAGAGACGAATCGTACTGCAGTACAAGTCAGTTTTTTTCACAATTATATGTATTGTATTTACACATCGTCGTATTAAATTAAATTCAACAGCTCGAAATGAAAATCAATGGTAATCAAGTCTAACTCTTTCTTCCAGTGAATGAATAAAATCAAGTGTATTAATGGTAATTAATGTGAGATGAATCTTCGAGATAAATTGGATATGGACTTAAATCTACTGGATTTTTACTATAAAAACCACATAAGTGACAAGACAAAAATACTAAAATTCAGATCAGCTCTCATTCTTGAACGAAATAAACTTTTTCATACATTCTTCTGAGAAGCAACAATATTAACAATTTTGTCTATAAATAATATTATGACTAAAAATATTATACCGTATTTAATTACATAAATTACGTAAATTACATAATTATTTAACGAATTATAATATTATATTGTGTCATGAATAAAATATCATTTGAAAAAACGATCACATGTTTTGAAATCTTGACGTGTAAATTTTTGAGCAGAAGTCATTTCGAACAGTTTCTGTGTAAATAACAAGATACCAAAATGGTAGAACATAAAACTTGCAGGAAAAATTATACGCTTATACGTTTCGTTTTACACGCTTGGCTTATTCTTATCATGCTGTCAAAACCACATAGATTTGCAACTCACACATAACAATCAACCTCAAACAACCTCATTTTGGATCAATTACAAAAATTTCGTATTACATCGTTCGGAACGAAATTATTAAATTGTTTGAAATAAAGAGTTAATAGAAATCAAGGAGTAAAAAGAGAAGCAACAAAAGGGCGAACGCACTCTTTCGTTCTTTTTTTTTTCCGTCACACGCCAAATTAATATTATGTAAATATTGATGCTAGCTAGAAAGAAGTTCGTGTTTCAAACGAGGATAGCGCACGCGAGAAGTTATTTACTTGATAGAAATTTATTTGACGAGTTAATTTGAAGGACAAACAGTAAATTACTTGTTGAAAATTAAAATTTAATTGGATTTAACGTGTACTCAAAAGAAGCTAATTTACCTAAAGTGTAAGATTAATTAATTAATTTTCTAAAATATTCAGAGATCAATACTAATGCAACGATGCTGCAATAGTGCGTAGAATGAAAAATCATCCTCTTTATAGGTTATCTGCACACATTTTCATTAGGTTATTACGTAACGTCAAACTATCTTACAATTTCTATAAACTTTTCGTTTAAAGTCTCATCGTAAAAATCTCATTTGTCACTTTTAAATATTCTACCATTTAACTACAGAGATCACGTCCATGTAAATAGTTGGCTTCGCACATATAGTACAAATCATTAATTTTATTATAGATTTTTATTCTTGTCTCGTTAGAACAAAATTTAGCGATTTACTGAATATAAAGTTGAAACAAAAAAACTCGTATATTGACAAGTTCATATCGAATAATTCACGTGTATCTAGTCCTTTTTACCAGATTTGAGTAATTTCTGGTGATAATAATGATATATATATATATTTATTTATTTATTTAATTCTACAATTGTTAAAAAAACAATTTATGTATATGAATGAGTACATTTTTCAAAAACTCATGAAGACGAATTGTACAAACCTGCAATTCTATTTTATTATAAAACTAAAATTTAAAAATGTACAAATTAAAATACATACGCATGCATTTGCACTTTGTTATATCTGAGAGGCACTCATAATCGTTAATTAAAAGGTGGAAATTACACGACAAAGTAATCCACAACTTTTTTTCAAATTTTTCTAAATTTTTCTAAAACTGTCCATTGATTAAAGAGTAGCATTTTCTTCCACTTAACAATTTCTTCATAGTTGGTGATTTTCGTAAACAAGAGCAATTAGAAATGCAATTAGACTTAATGAATCACCTTCTTGAAATTCTGTATTTTTTAAAGCTCTCCTCTTAAATGACATTTACATAAAAATACTAGCGTTCGGATATTACTATGAACTTCTCATTCTGTGATGGACGACGCACCGGAAGTTCGTTTTTGGCAATTCAGAAGGAAATCGAATCGAATCGAATTGACTACGACTAACTTTCGACTTTGCTATAAAAGAACTCTCCTCTTCGAGTCGATCGTTTCAAAAATAGACTCAACACAATTTTCGACTAAACAGACTGGTTCTTTTCAACCCCATTTCAACGAGTGTTAATCTGTAACACAGACAGCGTGAACCATCAAGACAGGCTGCAGTGAATTGTCCCTCCAACAACCTCGACGATTCAGCCGTGACATTTTGAAAAAGCAACAATTACCGTTCGAGTGCACGATCGGAAGAATAACGGCGATTATTGAGAGATTTATCCGGACGGTATCAGTCCCGAGAGTGGATCAATCATCCAGCAACCTCTGTCGATCGTATTTCGGTGACAGAGAACGAACGCGAACAGTCCCCCCTGGCAGAATTGGAAGCTTCGAGGGAAGGGGTTGAATATAGGGCATCTTGTTTCCTCGCGACGAAACGAGAAAGAAGCGTAAGATCGCGGGACGAGGCACGAGCGAGATGAAACGAACTTCTCGGCGCGGAGAAAATAGGAACGCCTCGAATACTGCTACTGCTTGCTAACTGCCGCTACTAATAGGTAGCTACTGTCAGCGAGTAACTTTCGAGCGTGCAACAACAACGGGCTTCTACCTATTTACTCGGAGGATTAAAAGTAACTGGGGAAAATGGAAGCAAACATCGACAGCCTCCCCCCTTGCCTCTCACTCTACGTTTTGGCCCTTCGTCGACTTAAACGGAAACAAGTAGAACATGCGCAAGAACCGGCCAAAGAAGCTAACAGGGGATGTGCTGGAGAATCCGTCGTGTTTTCCCGCAGGTCACAGACACAATGAACGAGAGCGCGATACAGGATGCGAATCCTGTATCACGACCGCCAGTCCGCTGTGTTGCCTCTTGCTTCTTGCGCAACGTGCATAGGAGCATAATGGGCGCATAGTGGTTGGTTGACTGTTACATTATTAAGTAGTTGAGTGCACGTTAGCCGCCAAGTGCTGTCAGCTTCCATTCAGACGCGAAGCGGGCCAAGCAAAACCAGTAATTTCGCGTGATACAGGCACGCGAGTTTTTCCGCGTCGCGTGTTGCCGATCGTCTCGCGTCGGTCGGCGCGATTTTTATTTACTTGTTTTCGGTGTTTCGAGCTTCATCGGCATCATCGTCAATTGGTTTGTTCCAAGTGAAACTTGGTTATCCGTGGGAAACGCTCGTTAGTGGTTTACAACGAGTCACAAAATATTCGTACACTTTTCATCACTTTAGATAATTGTATTGCAAATTTGACGACAGTGTATGTATAAAATAATTGAGTTTAGTTAATTAGTAAATAACGTTACGTACAACGATGAAAAAACTGCACGACTTGTACCCCAGTACGATTCGTCTCACTGAAAGGCTCAGAAGCAACTGTTCTGACTAGAAAATGAAGATGACTTTTTTGCCATAAAATTTTATCAACATGCAAATATTTGAATCGATACAAAACAAATTACAGACGCGATCGCTCAGTACCAAACAACGCCACTCCTACTTGAGGTCTACTCCATGCCCCCTTGCGAATCACGTGACCCAAATCAGCCAATCACTAATTTTCGTTGCATTAACGTTGCGCCCGAAGGGGCCCGATTTAAAATCACTTTTGGTGATAATAATAGTTAAAAAAAACATTGTATGTAATTAATTAATAAATAACGATATATATTTTAGAATGTTTAAAAAGATACGAACCATTGAAAATTAACATTATTTTCAATCGTAGAAAGATGGTATAAATGGCACTGTCAGCCACTGTATATAAAATATAAATAATCATGTTTATATAGTAATAAATAGAGTATTTTCCATAGTATTTTCAGAAAAAACTGCTGCAACAAAAGACTATATTTTCATTTGCCTGGTCACAATCGTTTCAGTAATGTACCATTAAGTATGTTCCTTCTTGTGAATTTTTATAATCATTGACAAAGAAAGTTCAATATTAGTATCGTCAATTGATCCTATTATTATCTAAATGAAATATTAATGAACTACTAATATTCAAAAAAGATTTCTTAAAACAAAGAAGGAAAAAAACCAGGTTCGTCAAAAACAAAATCACTTTATGAAAATTCTGAAAAAGAGCAAGCTGACAAGGAAGATAATTCTGAATCAAAATTCTAAGAATGACGTATAGATGAATTCAATACACGTTAGTTTATTTTACGTTCTAATGTTACTTTTAAATGGCAAGTTTCTTTTTCGACATTCTAAATTTTGCATTTTTTGAATATTTTCTCTCCATTTTCATAGCAAATAAGTATCTATGAATATTTCTCTCAAGTACCTACGTATTAATAAATTCTGCTATCACTTATGGATGCCTTTATGGAACCCAACTCTCTCAGAAAGGCAAATTATTATTATTATATAAAATTTACGATCTTAAAAGAAAATATTCATAGTTCGATAGATACTATTTTTATTATAAATTAAGTTACATACAAACAGATAACTAAAAGTAGTGGCATAAAGAATTTCAACTTTTTCTTCTTCACTGCCCTACATTCGGTACTGTTGTTTCAAAGATATTCGTTATCCATGAAACGTCTGATATCTAACGTGAAATATGCGTCGTCGATAAAGCGTCAAGATCGTTGAAACTGTGTACGAAAATCTTTGGACAAACTACATTTACCAGAAAGGAAATAGCACGATCGTGTACATTGCATTCCCTTGCGTTTCGTTGCAAGATTGGATTACGATGGAGGAAAGATTTGTTGGATTTACGAGGCTCGGAGGGGACCTCCAATCATGAATTCCTTCCGGTTGTGTTGAAGGATAATGATGTTTGGTTATTGTTGGTTGAATTGTTTGCCTGTCGTTCGGAAAAAGGCAGAAGAAGAGGATCCTCCTTCGAAAAGGCGAAAATCAGCAGAGCTAGAACGAACAGCTGTACTGGAAATTGGAAGAGTATTTGAATTTTTTATCGGTTGTACAACAAGTGTAAGATCGATACGAAAGTGGAACGTGAGATGTTGAGAAAGTCCATACGAAGAGAGGAGCGTAGAATGCGTAGCAACCTAATAAGTAGAAAAATTGGAATAATCTCTCAATAGAGGGTTTGTTAACCCAGATTGTGCTTAAGGCTTTATACAACGTGTTGGAGTTTTCAGCAGAGACAATTCAGAAAAAATGATCAATTGTGATTGCTTCAGTTTTACTTTAGATTCTAATTATGTCAGTATCAAATTCAGATCAGAGAGATTGGATATAAGCTTGGAGAAACTTTTTTTTTTTAAGAAATAAAGAAAACAGCAGTTCAGTAAAATTAATAAACAACAGACAGAATCGAGTGCAATGAGCAGTTGAAGGGAAATTATTTGTTCAATTATTTCTGTAACGACAAAATTACACAAAAAGTGTAGACGAATAAATACGTCCAAACTTTTAATCCATTATCGTACTTAGTAGCCGTTTTGGACAACTGATATTTTTGAAACATTTTGAATTTACAGCTTAATTAAAATACATTAACCAACGTTAAAACAAATTATGCGCCGAGGGTATAAATCATTTACTGCGACCACGCCCCGTTTCTAAGAAGCAGAGAACAGAATTAATTAAAGAGACACAGAAACTGAGTTTCTTTCTTCCATTATCCCATTTCGTATTTTATCTTATAACAGAGAATACACAGTACAAAATAATCTTGTGAAAACTCAAACTAGCTTACTTAAAAAGAGGGTGTAATAGACGTGTGAAAAGAAACGTAATCTCGAAATAAACTTCGTTCCGAAGAATGTATCTGAAAACAAAAGGCATTTCTGAAAGATATTCTTTTCGCTGATTAAATTATGCGTATCTTGCTTATCGTTTGATAAAAATAAAGCAGAAATAATCAAATGTAACTTTCGTCGCGGAAATTTAAAAAAAGAAACAACTTTTTCAGATCAAGAATTTTTCCATAATCAAAATAATAAAAAAACAAAAGTGTTCGATTAATGGAATTTTTCTATTCTCACATTAAATTATATATCGTTAATTCCAATTTTGTCAAAGGCCCTAATTTTTTTAACATAATTAAGAACATTCTTTGTGTTTCAGATTATTTTATCATTTTCAATTTGTGGAAAAGTTACATTTACATCTTTGTCGCTTATAAAAGGAACATTAATTTATCATGAAATTAAGTATAAGCTCCTCCATGTTTTTATAGTAAACCTAACCTAAACCTTGTATCTTATTCTTGTAACAATTGAACACGCAAGAAAAGGCAACCATCAAATATTCTGTTCGAACAATGGAAGTTCGCACATAGAAAGCTCCACTATTAACTTTTCAATCTACAAACGATTTAATCAGGACAAAAAATTCCACGCCAAACTCGAAATTCAATCTACAATGGTTCCACAAAATTTTAGTCAAAGCAAAAAAGTAGTTTTTGAAATTTCTCAAAATATCAAGAAAAATCTCTGTTATTCGTTGTTGTGACTTTAACGCGAAATTTTACAAAGACGTCTCTCGAGAGCTATGTTTTCGAACAAAAGAATCGCCGCTGAATCAATTTCACAGTTCCACTTACGTGGTCGCCTTATTAACTTGTTCGATTCGAAGTTGGAGAATTTCGTAACAAAGTTTGTTCCTTTATCGCTTTCGTTCTACATCGTTGGAAACGAGTAAGTGAAACCAAGTGTCGGTGGTTTCCAATTAAGAAAATAATGCCTGTCCTTCAACAATTGTTCGCCTCGTTCTTGAATAAATACGCTGTGAAACTACGATTTTTCCTCGCGACTTTTTATGCCGTGTTCGCTACTTTTTTCACGCTGCAAGTATTTTGTGACGACTGATAACGTAAAGTAATAAAGAGATATTATTTATGTTTCAGGTTAAGTTATAACGTGTACGTTGAACAACGTTAAAACTTTTAATTATTTCACGCTTAAACGACACGCAAGATGCTGCTCTTCGCAAACTCGACCGCGACAACAATCGCTTTGCAGGAAACGCTGAATTTAACGGGACGCCTTATAAGGAGCCCCGTGTTCTTATTAAAAATTCTAAAAACGCTGGCAAAAGACGGCGTATCCGCAGAGAAAAAACAGAACCTTCGATCTTTATAAAGCTTTACGAGTGGTATTGAAGAGCCTTTTAATCGTCCTTGTACCCGTGAATTTTAATTCAATGCCGGAGTTTGATGAATATCACCATTCCAATAGATTCTATCTATATCTATAGATTAATATCATATAGTGAAGCACAAAAGAAATACTGCGAACTATTATTAAAAAATATCCAACGAAATAGGTGGATGAAAATTGAAATTTCCTTAGTAACGAAACGACAAATACAGAATACAGTAATATCGATATATTAGTAATTTGTTAATTAAACGTTAATTATAATATTTTCTATATATCTGGCGTAATTAAATATTATACAGAATGGAGAAAAAAATTATTTTCACGAAATACACACATTAATTTGTATCTTCAGGAGATATACTATTATATTTACTACGAATTTTTTAAAATCTAATCTTTGGAATATACAGAGTGAGCCATTTACTTCTAAATGATAGTATTTAGTAGGAAAACGAGTTTTTTTAAACTAACAAATTAAATTCGATATCAAATAACGATATAACGATAATATAGACAATTTTTAAATTAGCTTCAAGTAGTCAGAATTACGTTATTTACATAAAAATACGCAATGCTATAACAGCTATTTGTGATATATTGCGAAACATTATGGGATTTGCAAATTTTCTAAATTTCCAAAAAAAAAAAAAAAAAATGAGTAAAAACTTCTAATTTGACAAGCTAATAACTGAAGAGCACGTGCGTATTATAAACTTAACAAAAAGAATAAAAAATAAAAATATAAAAAGGAAGCATAAAAACAATAGGATGCCTACGAATTCGTGGCTCCGCTCGATTTGCGCTCGGCGATCAACGCATTACAAAAAAAAAATTATTAAAGATACGTGAGATCAAAAACTAACAATTACCAAGATAGTAATCTCAGGTGCTCAAAATGTTGTTCATTCGATACATTTGCAAAGACAATAAGTTCAAGTGTTTCTCGAGCCTCGCGCGCTTTAACGAGACGATCCTTCGCGTCTTCAAGTGTTGCGGCTAATTCGCGATAAGCTTCGTTCGTTGGACGAAAGAAAGTAATCGAGAGGCGTCAAGTGCCGAGTTTGAGCCGATCATCAGCCGATATCATACCGGCTAATAAATAAATAATTAGCCACAATCTGTTTTCAACGAGATAACGAAAATCGGATAGCGAGACCAGACAATGTGAAAAAAGTCTCTCATGGCGAGTCCACATTGCTATTCGCGAGTAGCTGCCGACACCGGAACGTGTTGTAGCACGTGGACCCAACATTAGAACATGTGTCTGAACAAGTAGCACGTAGATCAAACGTTAAAACACATCTGTATACGTTGCAACGTGAATTTGGCTTGACTCATCCAATAAAAGTAAATTCCTCACATTTATTGGATGGCCAGATGCTTTGATGCTTACCGAAATTTATGCTAATCAGACCTTTGCGATGGGCGCATTGCTTCTAACATCTGCCAGTTGTAAGCAAAAGATGACGTGACAAGAGCTGAAACACTTGAACTGTAGGTAGCACAATTCTGCAGCTCTAGGTAGCACAATTAATGTCAAACTGAAATTTTTACTTGATCAGCCACCAACGAACATTGGCTAAAATTTGTAAGATAAACATAACGCCAACGTCGAACGCCAACGCTGTTTTCTTTTATCATTAAATAGCTGAAATTAAATAGCAAGGAACGGACCTTTTTCAAACTCTTTCAAGATCTTTTTTTAAGGCCACAACAAATTGCTCGCGAAAGGGGGCAATTTTGCAACTTTTCGCGAGGATTTTATATCTTGCAAACGAAATCACGATCAAATCGCAGATTTCCGTGTATTTGAAAATCGAGAAATGCACACGATGCAAATATTTCTAAAAAAAAATCTATAAAACAATCTATAAATGCATTAATTCTCCACCTTCTCAATTTGCTTCATAAGAATATGAAATTACACAAATATCCGCATGTTTTGATTGCTAAAAGTAAAAGTATAAATAAAAAGAAGTTTCTTGAAGTTTTACGCACCGATCCACTTATAAATATCTAGTGACAGCATGTGATATTTAAATTGCTCTTTACTGCAGACGAAAAGTGTAAAAACTTAATTACATATCGATTATCGTTGCACATGAAATAGAGATACAGAGGAAAACTTTCAATTATTTGGTCTGGCGAGTGCAATGTTGCTCTGTCGGTAATGACTCACGAGGCACGTGGAAAAATCCCTTTTATTATTAAATCCTAATTATTCTCATCTGTCTCGTCTCTGTTTCCTTATGAACGTGGAACGAGTTGATGAAAGGAAACATCGACATACCGGCAACTTACTAAAGGAATTCATGGCAATCAAGCCACGGATAATGGAACATCCAGGCACTATATCGTTCGAAACAATTGCGGAAAGCAATTAATCCTGTCCACGACTCGGATAACCTGAATGCAGCTTCCGCCTTGCTCACATTCCTCCTTTTCCAAGTCTCTCCTTTTTTTTACACAAAGTCGAAACACGATAACTTCTCTGTCTATGTACAGGCACTGCCTTTCATTTTGATACTAATAAATTCTAAATGTAAAATATAACTCAAGTGAAATTCTTTAAATTCTTAAGACGTTGTTATTATCGACGGTCCGTTTCTATGTATTTCTAGAAATACAGGGCGGGCCAAAAATCACTTTCTACTAAAATAAATATTTCTATTTCAACATTTGAAAGAAATAACTTTTAAAATATAATGACAAACTAAATCACGTTTAAACTTAAATTTAATTTAAAATTAATAAAATTAGTTTTTTCTTATATTTTGACGTTTTGTTAAAAAAAAAAAATACTCTAAATTTTAGAATAATTAAAATGGGATGAACTAACAATGAATTTTAAATAACACAAATAACTAGATAGATAATAATACAGAATGAAAAATGTGCTTTCGTTATATTCCGTTGTAACGTAATATCTTGAAGAAATTACATACAAAAAACGTGAAAGTTTCGCGCGACAGTTAACGCATTAACCTACAGTTAATAAATAATAACTTAATAAAGTAGTAGACTCTGCGAAGTGACTATTTTGTACTTTCACCGTTGAAATTTTCAAATGATCGAAATATGTTTCTAACCAGATTGAAAAGATTTATAGATTTTATAAAATATCGGCTATTCGTTGGAAATGAATATAAAACTGAAAAACGCAGCAAAATTAACGTAGAAAGTAGAAGAACGTTCATTAATCATTGATAACGTGAGAAAAATATCGATCTCTTAATGGAATTGCACTAGGTGTTCAATTATTTATGCATGGTAGTGTATGTACTATATGCAAGGTGATCGTGAAAATTCCGGCTGAGAAGTGGTTCTGCATGTAAGAATGAATCGAGGAGGAAGAATAACATTTTTCGGTTTTTTTAAATCAATTTTTAATCCAATTATTCGACCCACTTAGCGGCTCGTTTTTAAGAAAGAATTCCAAATTGGAGAAAAGTGAATAACAGGGAGAAAGTCGTTGTAAATTGAAAATTCCATGTCCATGTGACCACATTTTTTATTTTAAAACTCTTATACTTACTTCGTATATTTATTACTACGTATTTCCTATACTTAATGCCGTATTACTGACGCACCATTGCAAAAATATCAAACGACTTATTTATAATGATTATTTTCTCCCAGAGTAAATAACCATAATTACCAAATTAATTTTTCATTTATTTTCACACGTATGTGGAACTAGCTATATTTGAGAAATTTTTAATCTTGATTTTGTCGATAACGAAATTCTTAAATTTATTCAATTTATTTATTTATTTATAATCTTAAATTTAAAAAAATATTTTTTTCTTTACATGAAAAATCACCCTCTGGTCCGACTTCGATTATGGCATCTTGTATTGCGAACAAACATGTAGATATACATCAGATATATATATATATATATATATAGATACAGAGCTGGATATCAATCGATTCAAATTTGTAGTCTGATCGACCAATTAATGTTTACGATTAATAAAATTAATCTTCGGAAAATCGGTAATCGAATTAACTATTAATCGTTCGTGAAATTAATCGTGGAAAAATTGGCGACTAAACTTTAATCAATTATCAATCATTTTATATATAATCTCATTTAAATTGAAGTTGTACTAAAACGTCAACGTTAAGATATTTAATTGAAATAAAACATATTCCTTTATGTGTGTGTATTGTATGTTGAAAGATACATAGAACGATCCATATCTCAACGATACAGCTTATCTCTCTCTCTCTCTCTCTCTCTCATACGCGTATAGTATATAGCATGTCCCAGCTAAGATACGTTTACGCGTCGCGGATTCCATTATGTTCCTCTTAGCAGCGGGATTCGTTGCATTGAAGTTCCTTCCATCGTTTTGCGGCGAAGAACGTCTCTCGTGAACGCGAGAGAAAGGAGGTTCTCCTCGCGTTTCGTTACACAGGTGGATACGTACGTACGTATTTACGTGCATACCGACGTACCCCGGTAAGAATCTCGGTGCAAAGAGGAACCACAACTTTTTAAACATGTTCCTTGACGGGTGTTTAAGTGGCCGACGTGACACGCTTCTTCCGCCACAGAAGATCCCCCCGGTTTAACGGATGGATCCGGCAAGCATCGGGTGAAACCACACCGCGCCAGCCGAGGCTTTTCAATGGAAATTCAATCTCGCGCAGCAGCCGCGGGAATAGTTCCTTGAGCAAAGTTTTTGCCTTTTAAAGCAGCGTTCCTCAGACGAGAGGATTAATCCTTTGCTGCCTCGCGAGCTGGAAGCGACAGTGTAGAGTATTCAAATGTTATGTTCTTCTAAATTGTAATGTTTAAAGTGTACGTTTGCAGACTGTGTTTACTGTCTACACTGAGTGTTTATATTATAAGTTTGACGAAGTCTTTTTTTTTTTTTTTTTTTTACGCGTTCGAGAAGCTCTGAGCTATCTAAAGCTATATATTTCCATGTCTCGCGATTTATTTTGGAGCATGAGTACATACACTGGTTCGAACTGTTCAATTTACAGGGAAAACAAAAATATTGCAGTTTTGATCAAATTTATCTATAAACACGTGGACTTTTATTTCTGATGGCATAGATTCGCGAAGTAACGAGAGAGCGAAATAAAATGTATCATACTTGGTACAGTGATAGTTGTGATAATTTATCAAATATTATATAATAACATATTTATTGTAATAAAAATACTATGCACAGTATAATATTTTTTAATTGTTATAATTTAATTAATAATAATATATTTATTACAATTATAATAAAAAATGTTAATTGCAAAGTATATGGGGTGGTATTATTCGTCATTTGCATTAAGAGACCAAAAAGTACGAACCTACGAGTAACGAAAAGTATAAAAATACAAGGGAAAAAGTGAGTAATGAAAAATATAAGGAAAATATTTCATGATTATGTTCATTTTGTTTCACTCATCAAGCGTTAAAAATACGTCCATTAGGTTGAACGTATTGTAATTTGTAACTTGTTATTGGATGTTAACAGAATCTACCAAATGAGTGAAACATAAAAACATACATACGAACAAAATATTCACGAATTACGTAAAATTATACAAATTGATAATTGGGATAAAATTTTATTCTGCGTATTTCATGCTTTACTTCACGGAATTAATTATTAAAAAAAATTTATCGTTAGGTTGTGTTACTACATATCTGAATAAATAAGGTAATATGATGTGAAGAGAATCGTTATGAATATCAATCGGATATTCGGATCGGAAACTTTCTTTTCATTTCAATTTCCTTTTCTATCTTAATTGCACTTTTCGCTAATTATACGTTGCAATCGTGAATTTTCTAGTTTCAAATAGCGATTGAAATTAATAATTTTGACGTAAATCCTATCTTTCACGTCATATGTAGAAAGCATGTAACAAGCTTAAAACGTTAAATACATAATAACGAATCTCTCGAATATCAAGTTTCAATTTTCGGGATTAATGAAACGCATATTAATGATGTGGTATGTCTTTGACAATTCTTCCGCTCGTGATTAATCATCATCGTCAATTTTTGCACGTACCTGATACCGAACAAAAATTTCATTTCGCACACATACGCGAAATACACGCGAAAAGTAAAGTACGCTGATTATCCCGTATATTAATATGTCTATAAAGAGCAATTGTCACGACAGGTAAAATGTAAAAGCTCTTCCAAAATGTTTGGCAAATAATAACGAGACGCCTTGTTGGAAAACGACAACAGATAGCGCGCGAGAGATTCTAAAACGAATTTGTAAAAAAATTTTGGAGTTTTTCCAAACCGGTTTCGAAAATTGTCAAAAACTGAGTGAGAATGTCGCGTTAAAATGGAAACGGTAGGAAAGAAAGCAGAGAATAATTAACGCGATCGATCGTGTCGAAATTTGCCAATAACTTG
Organism: Melipona beecheii; assembly: GCA_032399605.1. Lineage (NCBI taxonomy): Eukaryota > Metazoa > Arthropoda > Insecta > Hymenoptera > Apidae > Melipona > Melipona beecheii. The sequence goes on along the minus strand of JAUCMO010000082.1, from coordinate 1,643,843 downwards.
TGTTCCTGTTGTTGATTGAACGAAAACCATCAGAATCGCCTAAACGTTTCTATTTCCTTCGCGAGGGGAACTGTTGTGCACGAAGCGGTTTCCATGTCGCGTTGAATCGTACCGCGTGCTAAAATTAGATGCGGTCGCGCGGTTCAACTGCGGTTCGCGCGGTAGATGGAAAATATGTCTCACCCCTGAACGAGCAGTTGACACGGTTAAGACGTTAATACGATTCGATGAAGCGAAACGATCCTCTTTCTTACGAATGATCTTACACGTTCTTACGAAAGTACTTTTTCGAGATGAACGAACATTCCGTCGTTTGGAGAACTTGTGATTTTCCGCGAGTGTTTCGCTGAAAAGAAGATATTTTTCTGATATTACGTAACGCTGTTCTTCGAACTTGCAAGAAGAACATTAAACGCAACAAGTTGAGAAGGTATTATTTTTATAATTGGTAATTTAAACGTTCCTTTTTACAACAAAGGAACCAATAATGGATTATATTATATTATACACGAATGATCAAGAATACTTCGATTATTTTACATTTCACAAGATTATAAAATCTAGATGGAAGACTCTATATGTCAGTCTTTAATGAGTCGAGATAACTCAAAGAAATATGATTGCGAGATTACACTAATAATTATCCGTAAAATATCGCATATAAAATTATCTCAAGAACATCACGATTCATTAAGCCATTAAGGACCAACGTTGCATTAACGCAAAGTTCCATTTGCAATTGTTTCCAATTAATGTAGTCATCCTTCAAAAGAAAATTCCAACGATTCAACAATAATATTTTCTCGGTCAGTGCTTCCCTAAATTTAAAAAAATTGAGATATACTTTGCAGAAAACAAGAGTCCAATTTTTCTTTTTATCTATTACGAGTTATTTCAACTTTCAAAGCAACATAAAAAAAGTTATAAAATATCGTAATAAAATGTGTCACGTCCCGTCCTGTGATTACCTACCTAAAAAAAAAAAAAAAAAAATGTTCAACTAAATGTGTTTTTTCTGAATGAATCACGCATCAGATGCGCTCTTTTCCTCCAGATGCACGATAAAGCTACAAACAATGACAACGATATTAAATATCACGCTTGATATCTGTTGCTGCTTTCATCGCTGCAATTAACACCAATTAACATAAATATTAAAGATCTCGCATCGCAGAACAAATGAATAAATATCCGAAACGATACACACTGAAGATCACGCATTGAAGATCATTGACTGATTGCAAGCGCGCTCTACTCACAATCACAACCAATCGAAGTCAATCTTCCTAGCGAAAAGCTATTTCGTCCCTTTCATCCCCCAGTAATTGAAAATACCTGCCGTACCCATTGCGCAAGTGATCTCTAGCTATGCAGTAATAAGAAAATAACAATATCCTCGAAGCAGCGTGTAAGACGAGAGCGCGTCAATAGCCAACGAGCGTTCCCCCTGAGAGGCCGGGGGTCAGCAGGGAGCAAAGAAATCTTTTCCCGGGGTTTCAAAACGGGCTCCTTCTAAATTCCATTCCAATCGATTAGCCGCAATTACACGGCGACCTATCGAAGGACCGGGACCCGGAGGAGAGCTCAAACCGATATTTATCATGACCGACGTATCCCGCCGACCGTTCACCAGGAACGAACGTCACCGGCAGCAGAAAACGGTGGACAGTCTCGTTGCATCAATTACGGATATCCATTAGCTTAATTAAGCTCCGTGACACCCGTGTAACGCGGCCCGGTCAAAGCGGGACAGAAACGATGGAAAAAGGGGGGAACGAGACGAAAGGGGTGGGAGAAAGAGAGGCGGAGAAAAATGCACTTTCGATCATCGCATCGAGATCCACGGCACTTTAGACGACGCGTTCGCACGGAACACGTAAACACTTTGGACGAAAGACAACGGAGAGAGACAACTTTCCGACCTCGTGGAACTTTTGACAAAAGCAAAGAATGAGTCCTCGGCCGGTCTTGTGGGAAATTACACGATGAGCTTTGTGGATTACCGTAACCTCGTCTTGGTAACCTATCTCCGCTCTACGGCTTCTTCTTCTTTCAAGCTTTCAGCGCGCGACGCTCCTAACCTCTACGCGCTACGCCCTCTCTTCTACCCCTATCCAGTTCCATCATCTCTCAACGCCTGCCACGATTTTCCCGCTAAGCATATTCGAGAGGTATTGACGCGACGCTTAAGCTAAAGCGATAGCGGGACAGAAGAGAGAGAGAGGGGGGGGAGGAGAGAGGAACTGGAAGATGATAAATTCGGAGATCAAGCCGAGACGATGGCTATCGAAGCGGTTGTCTAATCCGAGATAGAGGTTCAGACTGCGAGGATCAAATTTTCTTCTTTTTGCCTGGGAGAAATATTCTTTGCTTGGATAATAAAATGATAAATTTTCAAGTGAAATTAATGCTTTTTATTGCTTTTTATTAACAGCTAGCAGAACAGTAGGTACGAGGGCAAAAGAAAGAGGCACTCTATTACATAGTTTTTGCGCACTTTAATTGCATTAAATCTCGACTTGTTCGATCATGTAACTTAATTTCATTGTTAATCTCTATCTCGGAAAGATAAAATATGAAAGATGAAAGTAAAATTAATTACTTTAAATTTTAGTAATCTGACATAAATTACTGTAGTCGCCATTCATTGAACGAATTTGCACCAATATTTTGAATCTCACACTTGATCTCGTTTGTTCTTTTCAATGCGCGATTTTATAATATTTAATTTAAGATGCAGCAGACAAACATTGATGTGAGTAATTTACACAGAAACTCTGTAAAACTATCACCTTTAATTCTAAAAGGCAGCCGAAAAACAATTAATCGAAAATTGTCATTAATTAAGCGTCTGCATCAGGTTACCGGCGAAATTCTCTGTCCCCGCAGCGAATCTTCAACCAATGGCACTTGATTAAACGTACTTTCGACTCGGATGCGAAGCTGGTCGAGTAGTTTGAACATCTCCGATGCTTAACCTCAGTCATTTCAAGCATCCTGCATCCTGCATCCTGTAGTATTGTCCCCGTAGAGCATCGATCGTTGAGTGAGATTCGGTTAACACAACACGCATTTCGAATTGAATGTTTGGGCGAGTTAAATGCACCGCTTTCGCGACATCGGAGTCAAAAAAATCAAATAAAGTAGCTCGACAAATAATCGTTAAAATTAAAAAAAAGAAAAAATAAACATCGACAGATATCTGTAATAGCTATTCATTTCAAAACGGAAAAGTTCGCATCAGTGTTTGATCGTCAACGAATGAAACAAACGATTTAATTTTACGTTTATATTTATTTCACACACGCGGGAATAAATTCTTATCAATACCTATATAAATATCTTAATGATACAAAGGACATCGACGTAACGAAATGAAAAAAAAAAATTAAAAGAGAACAAATTTCAACGACATAAAATGATACGAAATAGTAAAGAAGACATATTCAGTAAACGTTACAAGATTTGGCAAATGTGAGATTAGAATTCTCGTCTATGAGAAACAAGGATCTTAGTGACTTTGTGGATGCGTGCAAATTAATTATGACAGTTTCAGAAGAAGCTGAGAACAACAGATGGTTCCATTAACAAGATCTGAAGCAATTTCCCTAATTTCGAGTAAGTACATTCGCGAAGCTGACCGATTACTGGATGCTGAAGAGACTAATCATTAGCAAATTAAAATTAAAAAAAATTAGTGGTTGTATGAAAACAGTACATATACGCTTTGTAAAAATATGAGATGACCAAACTTTGACACAGTTATGATTAACGATATCGCACGAAATCCAACATCCGAATGCCATTGCGTCGACTTTTATTTTATTTTAAAATTTCGTCGCGTAAAGATGAATCCGCGAGGACGCGTCAAAAGTATTCGGAGAAATCGACGTAAACGGAAAAAGAGAAAGGATATTTCGCAAAACGATGCTTTTCCCGAACGACAGTCATTCTCGCGAAAATGTACGTATCGTTTTCAGACATGCCGACGCTCGATGTAATCAAAACGACAATCGGAAGAGAAAGAACGAGAAGAAGCGATAGCTGGCGTAATTACAAGCGCTACACGATGGTAGACACCCTCGGCTGGCGAAACTTACACGAAATCAGACGATGATCCTCCATTAAACCCTCCTCCATTCGCTTTTGCGAGGAAGCTGGTCCGGCAGTTCGACGATCCTCGATATTTAACCTCGCTTAGTCCGACTGGCACCCTACATTCACAGTGTTTGCGCTGTCTAGGGCGTGGCAAACCGGGGAAACGAAGGCAGGATGAAAAAGGAGAGATAACGGAGAGAGAGAGAGAGAGAGAGAGAGAGAGAGAGAGAAATGAAGGAAACAAATAAAGGCGAAGAAAAAAGAAAGAAAGAAAAAGAGAGGAAGACTAGGCAGAATGTGTTGGATGTAGGTGGTACCTACTCTCTCTCCTCTCCGAATTCGATCTGTGGTCTAAGCCCTTAATACCTGCTTATTCGCTCGCCTGGAAGAGGATCCCGAAGAGGTATCTAAACTTTTCGAATGTTCCTTCCGAAGAGAGCTAAACGGCGAACGATTTTGTAGCTGCGAAGGCGGAGGGAATAGTTCTTTTGATCCATTGACTAAGTCACGGCAATCGTACCGAGTAGACGGTACATTTTTCCCGGGGCTTCTGAGGACTTTGTACACTGGCGTTTCTGTTTGAGATGTTCGCCGAACTAAAAACGTAAGTAAAGTGGATCCTTGTTTGGCCGAATTTCAGGGACCCGAGAAAGAGAGAGAGAGAGAGAGAGAGTGCAAGCCTAGGAAAAGATTTCCCAACGCGAGTTTATATCGCGTTTACGTACGTTCGTTGAATAAGGATTATATATGAAGATGTCCGCCGAGCTCGCGTGCGACGGCAATTTTCATGATAACAACGCACGGATGTGCCATTCAAAACTCGATATGCAAACGGACGAAAATTCCGCTTTTCAGCCTCGAACAATGCCAGTTTCGCTTTGTTTGCTAGTCATTATGTCACAAATAGATCAAATTTGAGACGATACGGCGTATATAAATGTCAAAATAATGCACGGGTAAGCCGATTACTCTCGAAAGAAGATTATAGATGTCCCTGTTGCGAAACGTTTATTTCCTCTACAATTTACTATTCCAGTTGACATAGCGTAACTGTTTTTTACCTGGCTTTTTACCCAGTGCAGTCGCGCATCGCGAAAACTGGCGCATTTTTCATTGCTACGAAGGCGCACGGTAAAAATGTCCGTCCACCGTACGTATAATACAACGCGCTCGCACGACGGGCCGCTCGTCCCGAGTTTATCTACTGCCACGATAATGCGACGACTTACGTACAATTACGTGGAACGTTAAACGATATTACACGTCGAAAAGACGTCGCTGAATAACGGGAATTGGCATTTGATGAAAGAGAGAGACACGAGAAATATATTTCAATCGCGCCGTTGGCAGAAATACTATTGCTGCGTGAACTTATATCAATACGTCTATAAGCAACGAGTATTTAGTACATATTTTTATGCAAACAACATTAACGTAATTACACGCATTAATATGTAAGCAGCAGGAAACAATTTTTCGTTCCTTCGCTTCGAGAAATGATGAAACAGGAAAACAAATAAAAGTAGGCATCTTTTCGACAATCTTCGAATCGTATTAACCACTTGCACTGGCAACTGGTTCGCGGACCATAACGAGTGACCAAACCGTATACAAAAATTCGTTAAAAGGTTAAACTCACTCGAACAATAAAAAGTAAACGAGGAGAACACAAATTTATATCGTTCGTGTAACTCGAACGGAATCATCGTTATCTCTAGGTCATAGCTCGTTCACCCGACCGAAACTCTCAAACTCCTATCAAACCTTATCGCACTAATTAAGATGAAACAATCAACATCCCCAAAACTTGATTGCTCTAATCGTTACACGCATCCGCCCCTACGATCAGGACGGCCACTCGTAAGCAAAAAAGATTCTCAGAGTTGATTCCCAATCCGAAACGACACGTCGATTGCCGTTTCCCCCAGTCACACCCCTCTCCCTTTCTCTCTTTCTCTTTTTTTCAACAAAGATCCGTAACACACATCCGTGTGTCCACCAACACAGCCGCGAACTTTGACGTTCGACCGGACACGCTTATCGATCGTGGAATTTATTTCTTTTCGTATCTCCCGAGTCTCCACCACCATTTTGTCCGCTTCTATCTCGCAAGTTTTTCCACTTCTCTCTCTCTCTTTAGCCCCGCGTTCGCTCTTCCCCGCCGCCACCCCCCCCGCCCTCTCTCTTTTCGTTTTCTCTTTCTCAAATGCTCCGTTTCTCCCCCGAAACGACCTCTCATCCAGCCGCTATCACCGATCCTGCTCTTTATCCCGAATCACCGTGAGCCTGGCCCGGTCTTTCATTCCCATTTTGTTTCCTCCCTCCCTCTCCTCCCCCCACCCCACCCCTTCCCTTCCCGTGGTTGTACAGATAGGTGAGATTAAGCTCCGCAATGACGTCGCTGCGGTTATCAGGAGATTGCATTTTAGCATAATAGGCACGAGGATGCATTGTAACCGTTTCGAGGGACGTGCGTCGCGAGAGTGATGTGCGTTGGGCATTTATCATGGTCAGGTATTTCGCGTTTCCAACCGCTCTCTTTCACCCTCTTTCGTCCCCTTGCGCCGAACCACCGCTCTACGGGATAACCGCGACGCGTACGCGCGCAACCCCATGCAGACGGCAGCTCCCCTTCCGTCCCCCTCGGACGCATTCATCCCCGATGCATGGCTACTCTACGTATTCGATGCATTTTGAGAGCGTAATACCTGATGGAACACCGGTGCGCGCGTACGCCTTATTTATGCAAATCGACCGCTATGACGTGGCAAATCTTGCGTTATCTTAACGGCACCACCCCCATTCGAGGTCGAGTCGGGACAATTTCGGATCCCGCTGGGTGGAATATTGAATTCACTTAATTTTTCGTTTCTGGGCAAATTTACGCAAGACTTTCTCCTTTCTTTCTTCCTCGAAATTACGAAGATAGTCAGGATATTTTAACAGCGCATCGATCGCTATGAATCGTTATTTGACGAAATTTTGTATTTTGTATTCTGCGATTCTCAAGGAAGCGAATTTCTTTGGAGAAATGGTTTTGTTAACAATTAATTTTAAATTTATCAAAAGAAAAAAGAAACCGTTACTGGAAACAGTGGAAGAAAGTAATGTAAAATTTAGCGAAATGAATCTTTTTTCGCCACGAAGATACTCGGTCATTCCACTAATGCGCTTTTTCCGAGATTTAAGTTTAAAACAATTGTCGACTTTCGAAATTTTGAAAAATTGGAATAGAAAAAGATGCAGGAAATTTCACCGTCAATAAATTGTTTACTTTTATCCTCCATACTACTAATATTCTATAATGTTCTCTTTAAAATACATTCAAAGTAATTTAAAAATAGGTATTCCCGTCTGTCCGATATATTACAATCACTGCCCTGAAGCTCTTCCGACATTAATAGAAACAAGAATTCATTTCAATTAAAGCAAAGTAAAACAAAAATAATTTATATCATGCCAAAATGTTCAGTTATTCACCCATAATGAAAGTTTCACGGTATCCAACGTATCAGTTAAATCCTTACTTTATTTTACTCAATCTCATCGCATGATTAACTATATTCAACAACACAATTTTCATATTTTAAAAGCCCGTTTCGATTACGTGCAATGTCTGATGACACGATGATACATGATATTACATGTAAATAAATTGCGTAAAACGTTTTAATCTATTTACACATCCCAGAACTTTCGTGCGTGTATTATCGTACGCGTATTATTGATTTATTATCGTGTCGAATTATGAATGATTCTCTCGTATCGAACGATTCTTTCGTAGAACGAAATTCTCTACTTTGTTGCCATTAACAAAAAAGATTCGTTCAAGTCGTTTTTCTACGAAACGAAGCAAACCAAATATCGTGGAAATTCCACGTTTTATCTAAATTACAAACAATTTAGAGTCTGGATCTTTGCACGTTTGTACGAGAAACGCACAAAATATGAAAATCTGAATGCAGAATGCATGTAAAATTTGTTAGTTAAAGTTATTTAATACTTTAAAGTTAGTTAAGATTTCCATTTTTTTTTTTAAATGTAACGACATATTTTTTCAATCACGTTAGTCGGTGCATCTCGATATTCTCTATAAAAGAGAATTAACTCGTGTCGAGAAATTACCTAACTTTAGAGATATTTCAACGTTAATTCTGCAAAATCTGTATAAATAAGAATACCACCCTTGTCTTTTCTTTCCTTTCATGCGACGAAGTTTGCAAAATTAAGACTAAAGTATCTCCTGAGCTAACAGCTTTTCGACATGTACAAGTTGATACTTTCTTACAGAGAATGTCGAACTACTGTCTTTGCTACTGTCACATCACGGACTCCTTAGTGTATTTAAAAACAATAGAGTTATTTAAATGATTGTCTGTGCGTTAAATATCCAATTTTTAATAATCACACAATGCATCATAACATTCAGTACTGGAAATGAATTTCTGCTTAGATCGCGTGTCTGTGAAAACTTGAAATTGCGCAAAGATCCGTAGTCTGCTAGTTACATCCTAAACATAAACAAAAGCACCAAACTTTACGAATTTTTTTCACCGTTTTTACGCTAGTTTTACTCGACAGGTTTCAACGTTTCAATTTACCGCAATGTAGCTTTCGACGTCAAAAAGAAATTTCAACTTACCGACACGACGCGTTCCGATATTCGAGCCTAATTAACTCGCGCGCGTGTACACGCGCGGCAGAGGCTGACATCTTTCTTGCTGAGGGCATAATAAATTTCCACCTTTATCCCGTGCAAATACACGAGCGTGCAGATAGAGAAAGACACACACGGCGCAGTCACGAATACACAGATGACGAAACAAGAGTGGCCTCGCCGCTTGCCTTTGTCTAGTTAGAGTGCACTCTCTCTCCTTGCAGCCCAGCCTCCACGAGAACTTCACTTCGGCGGTGGAAACAGTCGTGTTTCATCGTTATGTAAGCTTAACTCGGATTAATATTTCTTCCTTTTAAAGCCCCCGTCGAGGTCCGTGAATTCTCGGGGCCATCAGGACGCTACGTGACAACGACGTCTTCCGTGCCGCGTCCTCATCTTGATTCTCCGAAAGCACTCGTATCCGCATCCATATCGCGACGACTTTCCATTTACCTCGCTGCCCTCCAATTTCTTTCCTCCGCGATACACTCTTATTAGCCGTTCAAGCTGACACGTTGCCGGCGAACCTTCGTGACTCGACTTTTTTTTTCTCTTTACCTTTATCGTCACGGGTATTTCTTCACGCCGGACAATAATCGTAAAATGGACAACGTCGCCAACACGTATCGGTGTTTTTAATACGCGTTTTCCTTGTAGATATAAAAAGATGAAATGAAGATATAGAATGCAATTAACGCAAGTATACGCTGTAACATGTGTTCATTGTTGAATTTGTAACATGACGATAAATTATTTGCGTGTCCAGGAAATTTTTAAGGAGATGAAAAGTCGTACGTTGACCCTCGGATGCCTAAAATTGCCAAAAGTCTAAAAGTCTTAGAATGAGGAATGTGTTTTTGTCTTTAAACGAATGTCTTTCAATATATTCAGTACATTGTAACGTGTTATCCCTCTCGAACCTCTCGGACAAGTGAACTCCAATTATTTTATTATTGATTAAAAGATTATCCGTACGATACTCTGGTACGCACTAAATACTGAAAGGATTAATACATTGTTAATCTGTGCATCGCGTACAACCTTGCTCAAAAGTTATTTCGATACTTTCTAAATGAACGGCACGTGTTAAATTTCAAATAAATCTCATAATATATAAACGAAACCTGTTTCACGGCCGTTCATTAACAATGTACAGAAAAAGCAGCACGTATATTTTTGTCCCTCGTTTTGCAACGTCGAACTTTATTTGAGCGAATGTTTCGAAATTTATCGTACGATATATCAGATCGATCACAGTACGATTACAGCACATTTTCATTCATTAATTTTCTGATACAGTTAATTCTTAAAAACGGTTATGGAAAATATTAAAAAGTTTAAATCACCAATAGATTACTTGATATTTCTGCTAATTCTTATAACACACTGTATGATTTATTATTTGCTACGAATATTTTAATCTTGTTATTATCGATGAAGAGTAGCATTTCAGAGTAATCTTCATTTCTATTATTTTTGCAGTCTATTTACAGACAGTTCCATCTAAAATATTTCCTCCGTAAACACCGTATACTTTGTTTACTTCTTCATTGACATCTTTCCTTTTCCACAAAGGAACAGATTAAACGTTCTATCTTCTCTCGTTTTGAAAGTACTTTATACTTTAACTTTTAAAAGAAACAATCAATGGTAAAAACCATTTCTTTTAAAATAAACGTAAAAAAAATGACACAACAGAAATTCATTGGGATTACTTGTAAGAAATTAGCACACGCTTCTCGTGTAAGAAGGTATGGATTACTTTGAGTCTAACGAAAAGTTGAAACTAAAATCAGAGCTGAGAATCTGTTTAAGAAAGTCGGGAGTAAGACTTTCGAGGGATCGTATCTTTCGCTATTTTATTTAACATTTCGCGAATAAACCCTACTCGCGTGTAACCCAATTTTTCTACTACTGGAAAAAATGAAAAAGTTTCCACGGTTTTCAAGTGAACTCTTACTTTTCTTCAGACCTATTTCATACCGATTAACTTTCTATCTACTTGTTAATCTTTGCCCTCGGATTCTAACTAAACTTGCTGCTGCTCCCTCACTGCGAAACTATCCGCAACTCAACATCGTTCAAATGCGAACAGTCGTTCAACTTTTTCAACCTGCTATTTGCAAAATTCCGTCCACGTTTGCTCAAACAGAAAAGCATCAACCTACAAATTACTGAAAAATGCATAATGCGAAATGATACAACTTTTCGCACAAGAAATGTGCCAAATTGACACAAAAGACGAATTGGGCTAACCAGTCCAAGTTTTCTCAAGTTAAAATTACAACACTCGAGTCGAACCGCGTTGTTGTTGTTCTTCGAGAAATTATAACTGTCGCTTCATACACGTCATTTCTATTTCAAAACGGTCAGCACGTAACGACTGCAAAAAGGTATTGAAATCCGTATCAGTGTTTCGCGACGTCGTAATAATCTGCTTAATCGCCAGTGGCTGTTGATCATCTCGATCGGACTGAAGATTTCGAAATGAGTTCACTCGATTTGAAAAAAAAAAACAATTGCTTTGAAACAAAATTAACAACTTTTTATTTGTATTTTTATTTTTAAACGTGATCGAAAATAGAATGGAACGCGTCACAAGATTTTCTTTTCTTCGCATCAACACAGTCCAATAAAAAAACTGCACGACTTTGTACCTCAGTACGATTCGTCTCACTGAAAGGCCTAGAAGCAACTGTTCCGACTGGGAAATGAAGACGACTTTTTTGCCATAAAATTTTATCGATGAGCAAACATTTGAATCGATACGAAACAAATTACAGGCGCGATGACACGCCTCCTCACGAATCACGTGACCCAAATCGACCAATCGCTAATTTTCGTTGCATCAGCGTTGCACCTGCAGAGGCCCAATTTTCAGTGATAAAATCGTATTTGTAGAAAATCTTGTGTGTACCATCTCTCTTTGGTTTAGAGAAAGAAACAATTTTCCATTCATTTAAATTTTCTGCCAAATGCAAATTTCTTAGGAAAATTTGACACTCGACGTTTACAGTGTTTCCTGTAACAAGTACTTTCTCGATCGACACGTGTAGTTTCCTCTGCAAAGTTAGAGAACAACCGAAAAAACGCCTCGTGCCAAGCGAGCGAAATGAAAGAAATAATACTTCTCTGAAAAGCTGCGAGAAAAACGAAACTCGATAAACCACGTAAGAGAATCTCCGTTGAGAATTTCAATCTCAAAAGACTTGTAAAAGCAATTCCCGAAGCTTTCTCGCCCGGTGCGCGTGAAACAATTTCTGCTTCCAAGGATTAAAACGCTCCGTGAAACAATCTCGACTTTCGGCGTGTCTCGCGACGTTCGATTCTACACGCGCGGCGCGTCGCGAACGAGCGCCAAATAAAATTGCGAAGAATGGGCCAATTTACCCGCGAAGTTTGAATTTGCCAGCGCGCAGAGGAGACGACGACGAGGACGACAATGGCTGCAGGTGATATTAGAACACAACGCTCGAGGAACAGCAATTTTTTCTTCCCCACTGAAATTAGATCCGACGTCGAATTTTACGGATAATGAGTTTTGGAAACTGAGAATATCGATCGGCGCTGACAAACGTCGAGCGCGCGCGCGCGCGCGCGCGCTCCGAAACGTAGACCGGGGATTTACTACTGGCGTTAATTGTACGTTTCAAAGCACGGGGAATGCAAATGAAGGAACGACGGGGGCTCGTCGAATTGGACGATTTTTTTTTCTGCCTTTTCTGACTCCGTCTGGAGCAGAGAACGACCGAGGAAACGCTACAAATAATGAAAATCGCGCTTTACCCGCGATTGCTCTATATCCTTAATCTTCGTGGCTCATTACCGCTTTCATTAAGTCTCGGAATTAATTTCCGCCCGGAGCTTTTCGCGTAAGATTTTTTGGAAATCGCGGCGGCTCGGCTAGGTAGAAAAAAGTTTAAAACCCATCCGCCGTGGAAAATGAAAATTTTACCACCACCGATGCCGCCTGATAATTGGACTTGATAATATGGAAGCTCGGTGAACAGTGTTTGTAGATTTACAGAAAAACCACGTGAAATTCGTAATTTCACGAGTCTGTTAACGGATCGCGTATGTAAAAAAAAGTACACAAAGTTGCATCAATTGGAGAGAAACAAACTCGCGAATGGAATATTTGTTTCTTGCGTTTAGTTTTTTCTCCGCTTTTATCGCGAAACTTGCAACGCAAATTACGACCGGCGTTTTACAACGGATCTACTTTCAGTAGTAATAAACGCAAGAAGATAACTTTTTATGAGAGAACGAGCTTATTCTTATCGGTATTCTATTGCAAACTTTTGCAAACAATACGCGAGGGAAAGATTTAGAAAGAGAAAAACAAAAAAAGAATGTTCCATTTTCTTTTTCCTTGTGCCTCGCTACGATCTACCTTCGGTCTCTGGAATTCCAAGGAAATTTCTCAAAGTCGCGAAAGTTGCGAATAAAAACGCGCAAGGAATAATACGATAACAAGCTCGTAACCGATCGCTGCTAACAATAAATTCGGAACTTTGTCCGACGTGATAATTAGCACGATCGAACTTCAAGTAGATAAGACGACTATTACCGCGGCAATTATCTACGTCTCGTTAATCACGCGGCAAGCATAATGTCCAATTTTGCGCGTATCTAACGAGAGAATCTTGAAAATGTCGAGTATATATCGGAGCAGATGGCGATAAATCGCGGCAAATATTCAGCCAGTCGCAGCCTTTCGACATCGCCAGGGAAAAAAGAAACGACCGAACCAGCTATCAATTACGGCTGTTTTCCCAACGATATTTGCCCGTATCGGTTCCCGAACTTTCAAACAATATCAAATATTCGTTAACCGGTGAACCTCGATGAACGGGTGAATATCTTACTCGGCCAGGGAGTGCGGCCGAGCGTTCCAAAGGGAAGCAAGCGCGACAAGCAAACATAATAAACTAATTACCAGAGGGGCCCCGTCGAATTCAGTATCGAAATTAATCCGAATGTCCCGGTCGGTAAAGTCAGATATCATCGATAATTACCGAACACGCATTATTCGTTGACATCCTAATTACAACAAACACAGAGAAGCGTTATAAGCGGCACGTTCCGACAAATGCACGCTGATTGGCCGAAACCAATTACCCTCCGTTGGTCGTTCGCGCGAGCGAGCGAGCGAGCGAGCGAACGAACGAACGAACGAACGAACGAACGAACGAGGAGCTTTCGGTTAATCGGTATTGCCGAGAGTATTACGCTCGCTGCGACGCTTCGTATCCCCCGGCTAAATAAATAACTGGTCTGTAGCCAGAGCTGTCGAGCAGACGCCCCTGGAAAATATTTCGAAATGATCGGCGAAAAGAGGGGGGGTGTGGCGCGTATTGTATCGCTCTCGCGATACCATAAGAGAGGAAACCACCAAGAAGAACCCAGTCGTCCCCTCGCTCTCTCTCTCTCTCTCTCTCCTCTTTTAGGCGTCGCTCGGGGCTTTCTGTCTGGAGGTGCAGGAAGTCTGTAAATTTGATTCAAGCCATCTTTCTCCGTCCATCGAACGGGGGAGGGGGGTAAAGCGTTCCTTTCCGTCTGGTCTCTTTGCTCCTCGGCCGTATATCGTATCCTGCGAAGTTACGGTTGCGTGGTTCCCGGCTCTCGGTTATAACGAATTCGGGGATCGCCTGGACGAGGGAGCGTAGTACGAAAGGGTACATCGGGGCCAGCCAGCTAGAGAGAGAGAGAGAGAGAGAGAGAACGATGGGAGGAGCAGGACGACGATATTCGAGGATATAATATGCCTCGACGGACTTGAAAACGATTCGCACGATTCGCACGAACGACGGAACGGGGAACGGAAATTAATCGGCGGAAATCTCTTCTTTTTCCCCTGACGACCCTCCGTGGTATTTTATTCTCCAAGATTGTTCGGGGGCTTTGATAGAAGAAACAGAGGGAAGAAGATGGAGGAAAAAAAACACACAGAAGAAGAAGGAACGGGGGAGGAAGGAAAAAGAGAGTGGGCGGGCTGGATGCGCCATTTCAATATTTGAATCGCAAGAAACTGAGGGAATGTGGCCGACTTCGAAGATGTATTGACCTGCTGCGGGCTTCGGCAACGTGCATAATGCATGCGGTATTCGATGAAAGCGATTTCAAGCAATAAAACGTTATGGACTTCTTGGGTGGAGAAGCATGTAATGTACGTTTTAGAACTCCGTGCTATCTGCTCGTCGTGTTTTATTAACGACGTGGCTGCCATTTAGCTAATTCCTTTACAGCGAGAATTCGTGCGGAACCAATGGCTTTTTTTTCTTTTTTTCTTTTTTTCTTTTTTTGAGAAAAGTGCAAACGGAATATCGAGTTGGTATGAATTATTGGCTTTTACAACATTCGTTTGCGTGCTAAACGAATATCTATAAAGTTATGTTAAAATGGTACGTACGAAGCATTATTTCGACATTTTTAACACGTGTATAACACCTGCCATATCCTGAATACTTGATACTCGATCGTTAAAAATAACATTAAGGAAATTTTCTCGTTTTCATCAAAACGAGAACAAATGTTATTATAATAATATTGTTGTTAGAACTTTATCGTTTCAATTTCGATATTCGCGTAACTTTTTTATGCGAGTTTAAACACAGAGAAGGCACGGCAACAGCTACTCAAAGTATGAATTTAACATTTGGAGAAGCTCATCTAAACGTTGGGATAGTTTAATGTTGGGATGTTCGTTTGTAGAATTCACGGCTGATTACCTTTTGCCGTGAAAGTCCAGTGAAAAGTCAGAAAACGTTTGAAGGTAAATTATTGACACCGAATGAAAACCAAATGTACTGGATGTTAAGAAACTACTTAAACTCTAATCAAATGCAAAAGACAAATACAGACATGCTCGTCTTTTTATTTCAAAGAAATAGACAGGAAAGATTAGAACATGATTCAGTTTCATCAGACTTTCCTCCAATTTTGTTTTCGAGTTTAAAAAAAATTTTTCTTTTCTTGTTCGAAACATCGATACAAATTGGAATAAGAGAATGATTGACAAACGGAAAACAATAGTGTACAAAGTTTAAAACTTTGTTTAATGAAAAGAAAAAACGAGAATACTTCGCATGTGTGAATGTACGTAACATTCCTTCCAATCGATAACGTGCAAACAAGAGGTAAATTTTACGAATGATAAACTGATTTATGTATCGTGTGTAAGAGTTCTGACTCCCGTAAATTTTGGCTGCTGCCGATATGAGAATACAAACAGAATGCGTTCGGCTAGAATCAATCTCCAGCTGAACAGCAGTGTGAAAAATACACGCGAGAATCAATAACAGCAATCCTTTATTTTCGCGAAATTTTAATCTTCAACCGAAGGAAATTCCGATTATTTTCATTCTCGCAAATATTGAAATCAATTACTGTTCCGCGTGATTAGGCTTAATTAATTAATGAGCCTCGATTGGCACACAACTGAGCTATGGACTTGTTTGACTTGTGTTTGACTCGATTTCTCTCGTATAAAGCACAGAACAGAAATTCAGTGATTCATCCTGATAATGAATGTCTTTTTGATACTGCAAGAGGATAAACAATACGAGCGTAATGTTACTTTTATGAACTTTTAATAATTTGTTTTACAACTTGACCTATTTCCAATCTTTTTTTCTTTTAATTGATCGAATAAATTTTCCGAAGCTACGCAGTACTCTAAATTTCATACAATTTCGTTCTAATTAAACTTTTCCATATCGCTTAATCCTATAATCTCCATAATCAGCCAATATCAAAGGCACAGGGAAAATAAAATTTTTGTATAAATTCAAACGTGTCCTGAAAGTGACATAATCTTAAAATTCCAACGTTTTACCAAATACGCAACTTCTTCTTCTTCTTCTTTAAACCCAGTTTCGATGATTTCAAGAGATTCAGATTACATTCGATAAATAACACGAGTTGCTTCACGTTTGCGAGTACAACTCGAAACATGGCATTTAAATTATTCATCGCGTACTACGGTCGCACCTGCTCAAAAAAGTTTCAGAGTTCAAAGTATCAACGGAACTAGAGGCCAAGTCACTGCGCGTTAATAACTTACGAAGAGCTAAACAGACAGTTTTCTGGATGCCGGGGATCGAACGAGCTGCAGACATTTGACGGTTTACACTTTCACCAAATCAAATACCGAACTTCCCTCTGTCGGGTGCTACGAGAGCAATACGAAAACACGCGAATTAAACATTAAAACCGCGTGCGCCGATATTTATGAAGAGCTATCGATTATAGTCAGAAAACTGAAATGAAAGAAAACTGGATGATACTTTTTCCCCAAAGTGAGATTGTAACGAAAATATATTCATCGTTCAGTTGTGTGTCAATCAGTTAATTATCGAAAAGTACAAAAACGAAATTAAACGTGAATTTCACGTTACGGAAACATGTGCTCTACCGTGAACGAGTATTTCGGTACATTTAAATTATTCACTTCAATTTTACCTTGACACACGCAGATTATATTTTGACTTTTTCGCGTAATTATCTCTGCAAGGAAGATGAATGTTCTCCGTTCGAAAAAAATGTTTGAAACAAAATGAAATCCTAATGTGATCATATATTTTTTTATGCGTTAATCGATGCGTGGAAAAATGATTGATTTAAGAGATATTTCAACTGCTCTTGTCCTCCCTCGTCTCTCAGATTTTACGAAATTACAATTAAAATCATTTTTCGACACGCATACGTTAGTACATTTTTTTTTATAGAGAAATTTATCGATTAAAGTATTAAAAAATAAAAAGCGAATAATAATAATCTCGCGATCAAGAAAATGTTTCCATATAAAGAAACACGGTGATTATTGTAAAATATTTCCTTCGAAAAATTTCGTAACTTTTACATTTTTTACAATAACGAATTAACTTTTAGAGTCGATAGATATCGATTCTCTAGAATGTCTTGAAATATGTCTGTTTGTTGCGCAAATTTTTAAATTTAGATTGAAATTACGCTGAAAGATTTACGCAGATCTTACGAAGCATCGATTATTTGTTAAAAATAAATGTGAGACTTGAAAACAGAGAAAATTAACGATCGAAGAACGTTCGTCAATCGTCGAAACGTAATAGAATTACTCTTGAACTAGTCTCGCGACAAATGTTAATTTGTTGACGAATGTCATCGAAGTAAGATAGCTAAAATTTTGCTTTTTGAGAGGAGAACATTTCTATTTTCCATTTCCAATCGTAACGCACCCCCGTTGAGCGAAAAATGAAGATAAATGGTAAATAACGTTGAACTTTCGTACAATTCAGACAACATTACTTAACGTTGAAAACGCGAGACAGAGCGAATTCAAGAATTCATTAGTATAGATCTAGAGTCTAGAGTATCAGCCGCGAACGGTTAAATAAAAAGCTCAGCTGTTTAAAATTAATCGAAACCGATAACTCGGTGGAGGCGGGTTTAATTTCCTCTGCAGGCGTCTCCTTTCACCGAGATATAAATAATTAATTTCGAGAAAAATGTAATTCACAAACTATCGCCGGACTGTGAATCGCGAAAATTACAACGTCGTCGTCTGCCGGCAGGAGGAAACAGGCTTTAAATATCCGATCGGCGGGGTGCCCCGTTAATAAAGAGCCTCGAATGATTTAATATCAGAGCGGTAGGTCGAGACAAAACGCAATAGTGCGCGCCTAGGATGTAACACGCTTAAGCAGGCTCGAAAACAAGCCGTGCACGATTCGCACGAACGACGAGCGAAAGAGAAACGGAAATTAATCGGCGGCAACTTCTCTCTCTCACACACACACACTGCGTGTCTTTTTTTCTCTCCCCTCTGTCCCTCGCCCATTTCGACATTTCGTCCGGGTAGATAGAGATCGTCGTTTGAAGGATGAACCGCGACGACTAGAAAACGTAGCCATACGGTAGGAAAATCGCACCGAGGAATCTGCGATTTTGTTCCCCACGGGGGCACGGGAACGTGAAATCGCTTGCCATCGAGGCGACGCCGAATTTTCCCAACCCGAGGAACTCACGCGCCTCTCGAAACTCTCGGCCAGCCAAAAAGAGATTACACGCGGCACGCGCGATATTCGAAACGCAGTTCGGCTTAATTACGAATCAATTAACGCGCAACTTTCGGCCCTTCGACGATAGTCGAATTCGAAACCGTTCGATCGTGGAGAAAAACACGTTCGAGAGGGGGGGGGGGGCGGGGGCGGGGGCGCGGGTCGAACGAGGAAACAAGAGAGCGAAAAATACGAGGGGTGAAATTTTAACTCCTCGTCGAATCGATTCGTCGAAATGCGGGCCAACTTCCCACCCGCCGTTGATAATACGTATTTTTATAACGAAGTATTCGGAATTCACGGTTTTTTATTACACCGGGCGCATCCGACCCGTACAAAAATTCTTTCTCGAAAGAATGCCTGATCGACGAAGACTTTCGTTGCTCAACCTCCAAGATTTCGTTCCAAGAAATAAGGATTCCACTCTCCCGAGTGAGGAAAAATTCGCATAGCAGAGAGAGACGAGTGACACATCGATGACATTGGATCGAAAGATCGCGTGGAATTCGCGTTATAAATCTCAGCCGACGATGCAATGATGCTGCGCGTGTTTGTTGAATTATAACGTAGAAAGAAGAGAATTACAAAACCACGTGAATGCGGATACATCGATTACCAATCAGCGCCAGCAGCATATTTCTCAATATCTGTATTGTTATGCGATATCTCACATGTGGGAAATCATGACTTTGATAATTAAAAATAAATTCCTCCCGTATAGCGATCGTACGAACAGATTGTGGGTTTTTATAGTTTTGAAACTGCGAAAACACGCGAATTTAAATGTTAAATGCAGAAAAACGAACAAATAATCTTAGAATGGGTAAGGAGTTCCATTTTTTAATTGCGTTCACAAAAATGTGCAAAATTAAACACGAACGAACGAAATTTATTTCGGTAATTATCTTATTTCTAACAGCTTTATAAATTCGTAATTTTTTTTTCTTTTTCGCTTTAGAACATCCAGAACCGCGAAATAAAGCTCCAATTTCTTTGTTTCAAAACAAAATTACAATCGTGAAATCATTAAAAAAAAAAAAAAAAGAGAGAGAGAGAGAATTATTTACCATTTCAAAAAGAATTACACATAATCAAACAAAATGACAACGCAAACGCGATTTATGATGCAACCGATTACTACAGCATACACGCAAACATGGTACGTAGGAACGACAAATCAGGAAGTTAAATCGAAAAGCTGCGACTACGGTTAGTTGAGACGAATAATAGGCGCAAGGTGGAAAACGCATTTATAAACGCAGGCAACGACACGACCGAATGTTGAAGTAATCAAGAGACTCGCGCCTGGAGGAGGGAACCCGGTGTAAAGGCAATAACGAATCCCGGGCGCGGCTCTGCACGCTCGAAAGCGGGACGTTTCGCGCGAGAGGGAACAGGAAATAACCGGGAATTTCCTTCCTTCTTCTTTTTTTTTCTTTTTTTTTAATTTTCGCGTTTGAATCGAACCGAGAGATAAAAAATCATCGAACAAAAGAAGAAAAAAATGGTATCGTCGGCTAACGAGACCGGCGTGTAACACGCGTGCACACACGCTGCCGATGGTAAATGACGAAAGTGGCAAGCTACGAGGGCGGCGGTGCCTAGCAAGCATAAATTACATTTGCATCTTGTAGCGTATTTTCTATCTAGGGATAGCCGCGCCAAGGGATATGCAGATCAGGGTATGAATAATATATTATATTCTCTGAAATTAAGCGGATCGCCTAATCCGGCGACTTTTGTAATTCAGATGGATGGTGAAATAGAGGGTGGGAGGACGGAAGACGAAAAGCGGCGGCGTGGTCACGTTTCAACTTGTAATAACGATTATTCCGTGGCCTGAATGTTACGACTCACGATGAATTTTTCGGATCCGATTATTCGTCGAGTGATTTCGTCCGGTTATTCAATTAGCGATCGGCGCGCGACGACGACTGGGAATTTAATTCGAATGTTAAACGAATAATTCCTCTGCTATTCGCATTATAATTCGAGTACAATTGAATTTGTCCTTTATTGTACCCAGGTTCGCTGTTCGATCTGTTTTCGGTGATTTCGCGCCTGTGAACGCGCAGGGATCGAATTCACGGGGAAAATATTTTGTCAATCCGAAATTCCGCCCCGATATTCCATTTCAGGCAATTACGCGCGTGTAATGATACGCCCTGGATGATTTGAAAATTTTTTCGAAATTGGTACTAAACTAAACTACTTGTGTGCAATTACCCCTCCAAGTGTCGTTGATATTTGTAATTAATAATTTAACAAACGTGCAATCAATGGGTTACCGTTACTCGACGAGTTGCAATAATAAATACAGCGCGAACCCCTACCACGAACAATTTAAAACATTAACGCCAATGTAACAATTTAAGGAGTACAAAAGAGCAATCCAGCGCAATTATGTGCCAAGAGAACGTTGCGCGACGATGAACGTGAAAATGGAGGCGAATTTAACGCGAATAGTAGACGATAGAGCAGCGAAAATTAATCCCCAGAGGAACTCCGTTCTATCGAGCTTCGACATTTTCCACCAAGAGATAAAAGACACGCAGTAAGAGATTACGGGGCTTTTCGATGGAAAGTATGGCGAATGAATTACACGCCCGTAAAATGTACAATCAATGTATTCGGATATTACGCAATTCTGGCACAATTTATGAAAATAATTTATATCCAAAGAACAACGTTAAACAAAGAAACTATTACTACGTTCGTCAATGTTATCGATTACGTATTAGATACAAAAAAATAATACAACGTGATAATATTTTGTTTTTGCAATATTTTTAAAGATGCATTGCTATTACACCGTAAAAATATCCAGTTATCTTCCGAATATTCTGAACATTTCATTTTCTCATGATAAAATTATTTAATTAATTAAAATTATGACATATCCTCTGATCTAATTGTATCGAAACTACAAAACGAAAACACTTGCGACATGTAAAAGTGCATTGATAAAGAATTACTGAACGAATTTACTCCGACCTGTCACGGAATAAATAATTGACGAGCAATGAAATTCAACTCGTCCGTTAATGTTTCGAACAAAAATATTTGTGGCACTGTTTCAAACGCGAAACTGTGGAATACAGAGTACTACTCGGCTGCAGTAATAAAACACAAAGTTACTTGCCACGAAAAGAAGAAGCAAGCGACGCAATATTCTGGAAAATCAGCTTCTGGTAAATTTTTCATCATCGAATACCTTTGAAGACGTACCGCGGTATAATATAAATGTAAATACGCGTGCGGCATAACTTGAGAACTGTTTTCCATTATTACATACAGCCAACCGAGACTATTATCCGCGAATTACTCGCGGTCGCGAGATAAAAGTTCGCAAGACGAAGGAAAAGATCAAGTAGATGGATAAATCATATTACAGCGCAAGACGCATGAAGCGGTGGGTAAGTTCCCAGTACGTGGCACACTTATAAATAATTAATAACTCATAGCGCATAATACAGAAGACGGAAGAAAAGGAAAGGCAGAAGAAGAGGAGGAGAACGGCCGAAGAGAGGAAAATGATGCGACCAAGGATATAATACTTGGTTCGGAAGGATGCAAAAGAGGGAGTTGCCTGGCGTACAACAGGCAAAAGAAACGAAGATTAATTGACGAGAATCGTTGTTTCTCTTTTTTCCCCTTCTCTTCTTTATATTTCTTCTTTTTTTCCTCTTGTTACTTCCTTTCTTTCCCGCACCGCTCATTCTTAAACGCGCTTTTTCGCCCCCCGGAGTAGTCACAGGCACATCGAGGATCCGACCATAAAATAGCAAACCTTTACCAGGAAAATTTATCGAGATATCGGGGAAATCTGGCGTCTTGGAAACGGTCGGTCGCTTCGGGTAAAAAGCTCCGCTGGAAAGAGACGGGAGAGAAAAGGAGAGACCGACGTTGGGAACTCTCGCGGAAGGTGAGTATTCGGGAACAAAAAAATTAATAGACGTTATCGAAAAGTGAAAAATATGGTTGGCCAGCGTCTTGGAAAAAGTAGGACCGAACCTCGGGGTCCCATGTAAAACACCGCGTTACTTTCTTTCTTCTGCCGCTTTTGGCACGTCGGTTCGAACTTTCTTTGGTAGTGCACGCGAACGCGTCGCGGTGTCGCGCGATACTCGGTCGATCCTCTGTTAAAATTATTGGAAAACGACGTGCCTATCGGATGATCGGAATCAACTTTGACCATCGGATTTTACAGCTGGAAATAAAGTTTGAAAGTTCTAAGGTCCGTGGCATTGAAATTGGTCCCGCGCATCCGCCGCCCACGAGCCCATATTTTTTGCAGCGTGTTTGTAAATCGCTTTATTCCCAAAAGTTAAATCCCGAACGAACAAAGTTGTACCGGAGATATCGAAGTCGAAGAAAGCGAAAGGCAAGACAACTTCGAGCGGCAACGTTCAATAAACGTTCCGGTTGCTCTCTACCTGACCATGTGTTTAAAATGTGGCGTGCTACCTGCATCTTCTCAGGTAGTTGGGAAATTCCTGATTGGATGAATCCTGGAAATGGTTTGAACAGGTGCTACTTCTAAATTACCAAACACTGACGTACTATAAACGTTATTGAAAAATTGAACAAAACCAGATTATATGAAAAGTATTGTTAAAAGCTTTAAAAATGTCTTGTTTAAGAAATGATATATACGATACAAATAATGCAATCTGAAAGGTAAAGCAAGAGATGATTCTTCAGAAAAAAATAAGACTTTTTTTTTCTTGAGGCTTTGTTTTCGGGAAAATCTAATTTCAAAATTTTATTGAATAAAGTTATGTGCAAACTGAACTTGGTATGACGTAATAATAACTGTATTGATGACTTATAAGATGGTAATCTTACAAGTTGCAACAATTGTACCAATAATAAAACTGTAATTTTAATATAAAATAAACATATATACAAATAAATGTAATAAGTAAAAATAAAAGATTATGTGCTACTATGCAATTCTTCATTTAGACATATTTTTACCTCCGCGTTTAATTAAATAGTATGAAATGATTATTAAACCTTGCACTGACAGTGTTATATCCATGATTCAAAATCGTGTTACTCCAAAAATGTTATTTAAAAGAAAAATGGCATCAGCGCGCTGCAGAATTTCACACAATGAACGTGAAAAATGTCATAATTCTAAATGAGATAAAATACATTCAGTTGATTGCTCTTTGCATACTTTGTTTCTAACAAATTATTTTTTTCCCGAGTAAAACGATTCTTATTGTCAGTGTACATTTTATTATATTACGTTACGAAGACAAATTATCTGTCTGTACTTAAATTTTGCATAAAATGAAGAAAACTTATTAACGAAACTGAAACATAGAAATTACATCGCGTTGTTCATCTGTGAAATGTATCTCAACAAAAATACATCTTGCATTTTCTGTATTTCCCCCCCTTTCATAAAAGTGTACCAGCCTGTTCTGTTTTCAAATTATGTACACGCTTCATGTACAGACTAAGAGATGCTAAAAAATTAATGGGAAATAACACGAACCATAAACGCGTGAAATAACAAGAATCATATAAAAACGCAATATAAAATGTGCCACGTATTTCGATTTTTCATGAAAAATTAATTTTGTTATTCCTTCTCGACGAGGTTATCTCAATTTTCACGATACAATTCACCGGAAAGAGGATAGTTTTACGTGCAAAAATAAACTGAAAAGAAAGAATATCATTTTTTTCAAATATACTTAGCCTGATTTAAGTGTACTTGAGAAAAATAATTCGATTAAACATTCATTTTTTCGAAAATTAAATGAAAATTGAAAACATTTTATTCCACGATTTTTTACACGCTCCTGCGTGTAGGATCAACATTGCGAATCTTTCCCATTAACAATCATCTCTTGCTTTGTAATAAATTCTACATCTTCGGAATAACTTGGCGGAAAGAAATTCGATCACAATTCACCGAGTTCACATCTCTATCTATCGGACCAACAAATTCTTTTTCCTTCTACACTCTTCACAAGTGACCTTTCGTTCTCCCGTCTACGATCAATTGTTTTACAAATGAATCAATCTCACTCGACTTTTTCACCATCTACCCTTATCTTGGAGATATTAATTAACCTAGTTTCCTACTTTCATCTTTTATTTCTTTATTTTCCATCGGCTTTTTCTATATTATACGTGGTTGATTGACCACCTATGCTTTTTTTCTGTTTTCACACGTCACAGTAGTTTATCAAATTACGAAGGCAGGAGAGATCGTGCAAGTCAATCAATACAGCATTGTTTGTTGTATTTAATTGACCTTTTCATTCAGTTATGGAAATAATCAACGATATGCGATAGTTTTTGCATAATGTAACCGTATAATGTAATGTTTTTCCTATTCTTCGTAAACTTTTCCTTTTCTTCAAATTTGTATTCATTTATAGTCAAGTTCAAGCGAAAGTCCAGATAGCTTGATATTTGTCGAATTAAGAATATTTAAAGAAAAGTTATAAACATTTTATAGACATTAATTTCTTGTTATTTAAAGTTGACAGTGTTTCTTACGTATCTTCTTGCGTTTTTTGTCTCTCTTACGTTTCTTAAATACAATTACCATGAGTGCAATTCAATTTATACAATTAAAACGTTATTATTATTATTACAATTGTAATCGAAATAAGTTTCGTACATACATTCAGTAACTGTACATAAATTCGGATTTTTCGCAAAATTGGGTTTACTTTACTTTCAAACAAACGTAAAAAAAATTGTCAATAGTTTATAAACGGTGTAATTTCAACTAAAAAATTGATTACAATCCATAAAGTTATCTCGATTTCTATAATTGTATTTCTTTGTAGAATTTTGAACTCTGTTACAACGTAAAGCTGTTTTTAGACAGACTGACCAAGTTATAAATAATGATTCGAATGTCTCGAGAGGAAACGGTTTTATGGTTGTATACATAAACTGGTAAGAGCAGCTGCTCGGTAAATATCCAAGTTCGAATCTCAAACCAACAGGCCCATCGACCAATTCTTTTCGTTTTTTCTCTCTCTCTCCTTCTCACAAAGGAGCTTCACAGTGGGTGTCAATTTTTCGCCTCACCTTTGCCTAGGATTCCAATGGTCAGAATAGAAAAGGCATCGATATAATCTTTGAGTGAAATGTTCCGTTTATTACGACTTTCACTCGTTGGAGACGTTTCCAAATTGTCCCTCTTTTTCTGGGGAACACGAATATCACGTGTTGGAAAAATCACGCGTTGGTTTCCTATAAATAAATATCGAAACTGTGAAATATGTCGTTGACAAATGTCAATAGTTTTCTTTAATACTTTGTTTGGGTATTGGTTAGTTTCTCAATCGCTCATACTTTTTTAAATGTATACTAGCTAACTCGGTTGTTTTCCCTTGTCTGTACAACTTTATATTAAATCAATAGAGAGCGCATATTGCATACCAGATAACAGTTTTCTAGCGAGAAGATCACATTTTATATATTTTATATATCACTATGTTACATAATAAATAAATAACATTATGAAGTAGATTAACAAAAGTATACATCATTGAAATAACCAGAGTCATTGAATAAATATATGAACATTCCGCGCAAATTTAGTTATATTATGATAAACGGAAATGACATTATTCAGTCAACCTTTAGAGGCACGCAATTTTAAAGAAAAAAAAATCTACCTGCACGAAAAAGGGAAAAAACGTTTCTTTCAATTATTAAATATAGAATATTTCTTAAAATGAAAAAAAATAATATTTAAATAATCCCACCATGCAACTTTTTTAAATGAAATTCATTGAAACACATCTTTAGGTGGGTTAAAAAAGAATAGGCCATTATTTCGTAATAACAAAGGGTGCATCTCAGGCAAATTCAAAATGTATCAGGATATAATTCGTTCCACAGTGTCGAAATAGCGAACAACTTACGTGCGTTCGGAATAGATTTCCCGATGGTAATAAAATTTAGATAGAAAGAATATGCCAATAAAAAGCGGCGATACACGTATAATGTAGGAACGTGTAACGAGTTCAGTGGGTTCTCGATAAAAAGTCAATAAATTTACCGATAGACGAACGTAAAGTTACAAAGCGACATCTGTCTCTATTTGCGGAGCGCACGGATCTACACGTTTCAGAATGACAGGCAAAGGACGAGAGGAAAAATAGGGCTGGAATAACTGTGCTGCGAGATCCAATTCTGTTCTTGTTGATTATTCCTTTTCGCTTGTGTGTATTTTTTTTTTCTTTTTTTTTTTCGATCCTGCGAGCACCCCTCGCGCACGTTCGCCCGATAAATTTCGAAACGGACGGCCGTTACGATCGTGAAATTCTTCCGCGACGATGATACCCGGGTTCCATCGGCATAACTTCTTCCGATGCACGACGTCACAGGTAAGATCCTCGACGAGAGAGAGAGAGAGAGAGAGAGAACTCTCCTCGTCAAGCCGCGCCATGGCGAACGAAGTTTGATTCGGTTAGCAATAAAAAGAAATTGGAAAATCAAGCAACCCTTGACACGGAAATTGAATCTCGCGAAATCCACGCTAGCAATTTTTACAAACTGACAGAAATTGGACATTTACCGAAATACACGTCCCCAAGTTTGTTGAAAATTTTCCACACGTCTCGGGGTGTCGCACGTTCGTTTAATAATCTTGTAACAATCGAGTATTTATACTTTTTAACCCCTTGCGCTGGCAATTTCGTTTGCGGACCATAACGAGCGACCGAACCGTATATACGTCCGAATAATTCGTCGCTTACTTTTTCTTTTGAACTCGTCGATACGATATCATTGGATAGAAATTATTAAAAAGTAATAAACTTCGTCACTCGTTTTGCCTAGGTTACATTTAAGTATACTTGAAACTGAGAAAATGTTGCAATTTGGGACGAAAAATTCTCGACGTGCGTAGCACGTCATTCCAGCGCAAGATGTCAAATAGAACACAATCGAAGTGGCACACTCACCGCGTGTCGTTCGAGGATCGATGAACGTCAGCTGTCGCACGGAACGCGAATCCAACAATTTGTTAACTACGCTCATTATCGGCACTCACTGGCGAGAAGCAACTTGACGTCGTACGAAAACGCCGCTCGAAACACTGCGATGTCGAATGCCGCTGTCATCGCGTGTCTGCGTCCTAATTTCACCTCGAATTAACGACCACGATGCACAAAACGTTTCTTCCGCGATGTACACAAACGAGGAACCCGAGAGCGTCGATCGTCGACGTGAGATAGAAAAGCAACTGACAAAGTCTGATAAAACGGACGGTTTGTTAGAGGTAAACAAGCGTAGACTCTTGCAACCGCGTTCCGAGTAACGGTCCATGGCGGCGTGCGACCGATGCAACGCGATCGTTGGACTGCAGAGCCATCTATCGATGCGGGAGATCGACCCTGATCGACGCATCTCGGCCGTCGCGGCGTGCAAACAGCCAAACGAGAGCCATATCTGCGTGTTTGCCGCTGGCCGTGCTATCCTAGAGAGATCGTTCGTTAAATTCTATGGTCGAAGATCGCTTAAATACGCTGAACGTCGGGGCCGTTTCCCCGGATCTTTCCGTTTCGATCGTATCGAAACAACCGTATCGCAGATAACCATTGACGTCACCATTCAGATATTCGACTCCCACGGATATCCGGGTACTCGAAGCCTCGACCAAAGTACCGGAGACTCCAGATGATCCGCTGCTATTCCGCTGGCTCGCGATCGGCAGACAAAAGCGTAACGGAAGTTAATCGACGGGAATCTCTTTTTATCCGCTTGCAGCGTTTCACGGCGAGATAAAATCATTTAAAGAACGACACTGGATTCACAGTTATCGATGGAATTTCGTTTTCTCCCCGGTTTCTCTCTCGGAGAAACGTTTGAGGAATCGAATCGGCCATTCGCAGGGAACGGAATAAAACTGACGGAATGAATCGGTAGAGAACAAGAGGGAGATGTACACACACACACACACACACACATGTATATGTGTATATACAGAAAAGGGGTGAGAGAGAAGGAGGGATAAGGGTACGAGCCGGCAAGTACATACATCGACTTTAAAAGAGAAAAGCCTGGAAAATGGAAGACCGGGGAGATCGATGGGTGCCAGAAAAATGTGCACCGAAATTTATATAACGAGGAATTCCATTATGCCGGGGCTCGATAGCCTTGGAGCTAGGCGGTGATGGCGATGGTGCCTAGTATCGGAATATCGAACGGCGTGCTTCATCGACCGAGATAAGATCCGTTTACATTTCGAACCCCTTCCATCGGCCAGCCACTTCCTTCGTTCCCGTGCATGAATCACGCCGCTGATCGTAATTTCACCGAAAACTAATTTTTCCTTTTAACAGTGTTCCCCTCCCCCGGTGCAGCTCGAGCGGATCTTTGTCGTCGATGCCGACGGCGGACCTCACGATTCCCAATTGGGATAATGGAGGGTGGTTGACGGTCAAGGTAGAACAATGAGCGATACGACCGGGAACAGATCCCCCTAACGTAGAATAACGTTTAGAAGCCGATTTCAGATGAAGAAGAATAGTCGAAACTCGGACTCGTTGTTTTGCGCACGATAAGCGGAGGACAATGGCGGTTCACCGGAAATGTACAGTCTACGGGATGCTGATGAAAACGCCTGCTAAGTGAAGGGGGAAGAAGGAAGAGAGTAGCGGCGGTACTACGAAGAGTACCGACCGGATAATTACCGACCTATTTGAATTAAACGTTCCGCAAAGTTTCTGACTGACATTGATTTTATACATTTACGTGTGTACGTATTGTCAAAAGAGATTTAAAAAAGGTAATAAGAAGAGATCCAAGAGACAACAAGAAGCGCTGAAGTAAATTGAATTAAATTGATAAAAAGAAAATATGTTTAAAAACGTGCGAAATATTTTCAAGTTTATTAGTATAACACGCTTGTTAACACATTTCTTGAGAATGTTGTTCAACTGAAAAAAATAACGTTGCTCTACGTTTTTGTTTGATCTTTTTACGTAAAATCGATAATATTCCCGCGTTTACAGGACGACCAACACCGTTCACGTTTGTTTGAATTCTCAACTCTTTCTATTTTTCCTACGAGTTTAAATTACGGAAGAAAAATAGCAGCTAACATGGCGGACCTGGTAATGAAAACGGATATTTACAGTCAAGTGGACACGAATGCATTAATCTGGAATTAAATCGCGTTAGGCCGGACAGCTGAGAAGTAATTGTCGGAAGAAAGGAGTAATTTGGATAAATGAGCGTCATTGTACAAATTGCGAGGCATTTTAACGAAACAATTAGAATTCCATTGAAACGGAAGCAGTGCCAACACGCATACTCGTAAAACGACGAACTGAATGCATCACCGCGCGAATAAGAGATTGAATACGCATAAATTTGCGAAATCTCTAATGTTACGTGGAATATTTGGGAATTCTTCGGGAAGTGAGTTCGATTCGACAGATGCACCGTGAGCTTCTAGGGAGCAGTGGCGTCAAATTGAATTTTCACTCGAATCGTCCGCCTGTCGCGAACAGTTTTCCCTCTTCCGTCGCTGGAACCTGTTTTCCAGTTCGGAGAGGAACGAGCCTAAATCACCCTTAATTGGAAACGATCGTCAAGCCGCACTTTTGTCCACCTTTCGAGCGTTTATTTCACTCTCGCTCGCATCGATAAATTTCGATACGTTCGAAGCGAGCTTTCTAGCGAAGCAAGTAAAACGCAGATAAAAACGACAGCTCCGGCAAAGATCTTGAATATCTCTCCACGATGCGGCAGAACAACAATTTTCTCGCCTTTTTCTCGTTTCTTCTTTCCATTTTTGTATCGCCAGTACGATCATCAACGCTCGCAAAATAATTCTCCGGTACCGCGTCTGCGGCCGCTGTTATTTCGTCTCCCGATTAATCCTGCGTCTATAATTAACAACTTTACAAATACAATGCTCGAAGCCATATTTAACTGGAACTGAATTTTCGATAGGCAGACCCGTTAATATTCAACGTGTTTAAATTCATATTACGATAATACCCCGTCGTATATAATTTTCGTTTGCGCATACGATTCCGCCACCAGCTAATTTATTCGACTGCGGCAGATTCAACCGATTTCAATCAAAAGAGGAATACTTAATCCAGTATTAACCCCACAAGCTGTTACAATATCGCTCCTTTCTGCAAGCATCCACGTCATATCGATTATCAGAGTTAAACATAATGCTGGTAACGGCTGTCGGTTTACTTGCGCTGATCTCGTATTTGGTAATAAATTCGTAGTGTCAGCGGGGTCTGATAAATTTAAATAATCGTTTAAAATAATTCGAATCTAAAATAATTTCCAATCTTTTTCACTATATTGATTACTACGCAACATTAAATAAACTTGATTAGGCGACGTTAATAATTACATTCGAAAATATTTAAATAATTCAAATTCAGACAAGACACAATTGAATGGATGTACAGATACATAGACAATAGACAAAAAGAGGAAAGAAATAAAAATATTTTACATTTGTTGCAAATATAAATCCAGAGCCGGATGTATGCACAGTTAAGCTCCTACATTTTCGACGATACATACCGACATAAAATGTCCAACATTTTGCAATATTGTTTAGCGAAAGCTCTATGAAATGCAAGATGACTTCTTGCACAAAGATAAAGCTATAAATTTTCCAATGCACCTCGTCTTTATACGGTAGCAAATATTAAAATTAGATAATTTTGCAAGTTAGGTTTAACAAGTTTGTTGTTGTAGATGATAAATCATGAAATTAATCGTAAATTGAGGACAAGAGAAAGCTGTGCCTAAAAATGTTGATCTCTTGGCATCTCCTTGACATCTCTTGATGTTTCTACTCCCTAATTTGCAAGTACATAAAAAAATAGCAGTCTTAGTTTCTTGAGCACTAAGCTATAATTCGTTACAACACTTCAATCCCCTCAAATCTCATAAAATTATATAATCTGAGTAAAAAACGTAGTGATGAGAAGATAGAAAATAGAATTTGATGATACAGATTGTTTGAAAAGAAACAAAATGTGCTAACGCAACAGTACTTTTCACGAAAGCCTTAACATCCCTCAATTAATTCTATTGCAAACGACGTCAAACATTTCATTGAAATAGCAAGAATTTCAATAGGTAATAGGAATTATCTCTGACGATTTGGCGAGTAAAGAGACTGATGACCGGGGCGATTAGAGAATGTTTCACTATAGATAATAAAAAAAATGGCGATACTCGTTCCAGAAGTGACGTCAACAAACTTCATCCCATCAAATCGACCGAACTTGTCGACAATATTTCCCTTCGCGCACTCGACAATCACGACGTACGCATCGAGTGCGTACAGTGATCGATGAATATCCTTGCGTCCGCGCTGGTTTCTCCCGCGGACATTCCAACGCTCGGTTCATCAAGCATTCCACTCGACGCCAATAAATTTTATAAACGTCGACCGATATAATAGAAATTTCTCATCGGCGGAGCAACGGCAGACCCCGCGAAAACCGTTCGAAACGCGCGATTCGCACCGAGCGAAAAATGCACGGTGACACGCTTTCAGGATGCGCGCATTAACATTAAACGTACGCAAATTGATGCGTACAGGTATTCTTGGTGCGCGTCCCAGGACGATTTAAATAATTTATAATATCCAGCGATAAAAGGAAAAAAAAAAGCAAACGTATCCCCGTTCCGTTCGATCGTGACATCTCGTTCGAACAGAACAAATTAAAACGTCCTGATTTCGCATTCCCGCGTCGGCCTCCGGGCGTAAAATTTCGCTGGTCGAACCTTGGCTACATTCTGCACGAGCAAATCGAGAACAACGAAAATGGAAGGCAGAAGAAAAACGAACGAATCGAGGCATTTAAGCAACCGCGCTTACGGTCGGCCAAGGCCGTCGCAGATTGCATTTTAACGCGATCGATATTTGGCCTAGCGTAGCGCGAGCCAACGATTTTTCATTTCGATAGCTACGGATGTAGATTTTCATACGCGCACGAGCTACGAAACGATCGTTGCACGCGGACGAATATCACCGCTTCTCGCTTCTTTCTTCTTCTTCTTCTTCTATTTTTTGACATCGAGCGAACGACCCAGACGAAGATTTTTTTTCTTCTTCGTGCTACATTTTCGTTTCTGTGTCCACGAGTCAAACTCGCTCGGTTCGGAGAAAAAAAGCATAGAAGGAAGAGGGAGTGAATGAACGAGGAAAAGAGAGAGAGAGAGAGAGAGAGAGAGAGAGAGAGAGAGGAACTGCAATCGGCATTTTATTAAATTTAATCGAAGTATGGATATTGTTCCGTATCGCGTTTGAAGTTGAATCGAACGCGATTTAATTTCGACGCGACCGGTCCATCGAATTCTATGATTGAATTTCCTAGCTCGATCGCGCTGCTTGAGTATTTGGATTTAAAAGGGTACACGTTGACCTCCTTCCTTCCTCCCTTTTTTTTTTTTTCTCGCGTCGAAAGAGAATCGGCGTTCGCCCTCCGTATATTTAGAAAGGATTACGAACGTCGGGGACGTTGAATTTTTCATTACGCTCATGTTTAAATGCATACATCGATGCCCGAAAGTTTAACGCGACCATAATTCGCGTCTTACACGCTTTTAAAAGCACGGCGGAGTAACTAATTGCGTTATATACAGAGTGATAAAAGATATAAAAGCTACCGCGGAAAGCGAAGAAAATAGTATTTTACCGTTATGTAGTTAAAAAGTCCGATAGACTACGAGGTAAACAAATTAATTGGATTCTTCGTCCATTAATTTCATCGCAATTTACCGTGAACGAGATTTATTTCTGTCACGTTTATCTCGGGCAGCTTATCTTCGGTATAGCAGTATAGTTAATAGGGGGATGTAACAGAGAAAGTTACAAACTTGCTCGAACATGTTACACCGAAAATACACAATTATTGACATTCTTGAAATTCCATTTAATAAAAGGAAAGTAGGTTACACCTGGTTTAGAAAGTAGTCTCCTGGTGTAGTAGTAGTCTCATAATCTCACGCTCGAACGTTAGACAATTAGAAATGGGTTCCTAGTAAGAGAAGCTTTTTTTAATATGCACTTTTATTCATTCGATCGGTACATGAAATAACTGAGAAAGCTCGTGAAAGTGCGACAAAATTAGTAAAAATGGGGAAAAGAAAATTTGTTATTGCATCGAATACCACCAAATTTGAACAGAGCATCAATTTTTTTTACCTGTATCTGAATAAATGAAATTTAATATTCGAAGAATATGTGCAAAAATTCTATTGCTTGAAAATTTGTCAGGAAATTCAATAGTAAAGAGTAACTAGTACTTGCGGAATTCTAACTAGTTTGCGATCAATTTGAGTCGAACACACAGTTTTTGTAAGGAGCTAGGAAACGAAACAACACCTGAGATAAAGCAGTTGAATTTACGACTCAACAATTTAGAAAATATTCAATTAAGACGACTACTGTTTATTCGTCGCGTAAAGCGATATTCTAGTAATCGTGATTTCTAAAATTTCTCGAGTTCCAACTTTGTAAAGTTAAACGTAAATCACAGGTTCTGGGTTTTTTCAATTAATATTCCCAATAGAAAGAGCTGCACTCGACGAAGTATAAAAAAGAGCAAGTAGAAGAGCAAGTAGAAGGCGCGAGCGTTCCTTAATCCTCCTAAACTTTCCAAGCAAAAAAGAATAAATTTTCAAGATATCCACGAATATTTTAGTCGGCTGAGAAAAAGGATTCTCGTAAAATAGCGCACGCTATTTAAAGAATGTTGCGCGCAGAATTTAACGCTTCATTATGGCAGAGTGTTCCTCAAAGAACCAGTGACATTTTGAAAATGAGTTCTAGTCGTTGACGTAACGACGACGACGACGAAAAAAAAAAGAAAGAAAGAAAGAAAGAAAAGGAAGAAAAGAACGGTCTGGTGCGAACGTTGCTGCGGAAGTACTTCCGTTCCGAGCGGAGGAACTTTATATTTCTAAAAAAATGGATTAAAAAAAAATACGCTTCTCAGCTAATTAGTAGGTGCACAAACGTGACTTTGTCAACCTCGTTTCCGGGAATGATTTTTTAATTTCGTTCGTTTACTACTTCTACCGGCCCCCTCGAAATCTTCTAAAAGAGCAACGCGATTATATGCTGCATTACCTGCGCAGAAATTTCTACAGCAGCGTTTCTCATGCGAGAATTGCGATTGACGATTTGTCAGTTTGTTCCAAAAAGACGATTAATTTCATTTTCGAAACACGACATGAAACGTTGTAATAAACGTGTCATGAATCGTATTTATACAATAGTTAAATGTTTTTTTCGCGTTACTCATCTGTCATTAAGTGAGAAATCGATCTTTCAATTCCTCTTTTGAGGACTGCATGTATGCGCAACTCCTTAACAACGTTGTCGAATTCCGCGCAAGTTACTCTTTCGCAATTTCACAACTCGGAAAATAATTTCTGCGTACGTGCGCACTACGTGTAATTAATACAAGAAACAGAAACTTGACAACCATTAACAAATTCAAGTCCGTTATTTACCAAGAGATCAGGATCAACGCGTGAAATTAACACTAGTCATAAAGTTTCTGACTTCGATGTATCTGACGGAAATTTTATGTTTCAATCGTCGGCAATTTTAGCGTTAATAGCAGAATTTTTTCATCAACGACGGACAAAATTAACGCTTCCTGAAGATCGAATCGCCGAAAAATAGCTCCCCCCTTCGTTCGTTGTCCCTTTCAATGATACACCATCGCCCTAACCACTTGACGCACAAGCATGGGACAACGTCGACAGGATTGCACGCGGAAGCGTCGAGGACAGGCAGCACATTGGGGATGGTGGAGGAGACGGCCAGAGGTCGCAGGATCGAGTGCCATGTCCACGGTATGGTACGTGGTATACGCTCACGCAGGCCATGAACTGTGCGCGACACGACAAGTCTGAGGGGTGTGCAACGGCACAGCATGGAAAGTGTAAGGCGATAATAACGCGCTCTAGCGCTCGATCAATCGGATTAGCCGACATATATGCCGTAGCCGACTATTATTACGGCCACGCTCGTACCTCGAAACGCTGTCACGCTTCGTTTTATAGAAAGGTATTTTCCACGGTAGTGAGTGTGCACACGTGCGACACGGGGACGCGTATACTCTACGAGCCCCTCTCCCTCTCGCTCTCTCAGCACTCAGCGCCCAGACTATTTCGACCCTGTCGATTTTATTGTTCGCCATTGAAAAGCGTATCCGGGACCGAACGATTACATCGATCAGGTAAAATAGATCACAAGGAAACCGGAACGGTGGCTGTGTCTCGAAATTCCTCGTGTTTCAGCCAGCCAGGATTTCGGCACGAATGAGAGAGTGAGCTATTTCGCCAAGGAATTATCGATTTTTCGACTTATTGACACGGACGCGCGCGCGTTTAAACAAAACGGCTTAGAAATTAAGAAGTTGACGGCGGAATGCAGATGGATTTAATTAACATTTTTAAATGGTTCAACTTGCGCGAAAAGGGACGCTTTTGACACTTTTATTTAAATTCCACGAATAACGTGAAATATAAAATTAAACAATGTTGGCGAGACATTAGGAAAGAAGAGGAAAGTTCACTACAGTACAGAACTGTAAACTGTAAATAACCAATAATCTGCAGCGATTGAAATTCTTACAATTTCCTAAAATTTATTTTAAAACAAAATATTTGCTTACCTAGTATAATTGTTTAGTAATTACGTAAAACAATTTGATAAGACAGAAACAGATTAAACTTGGAAATTTAAATTTTTCCCATTTGATTTCTCTCGTTTCTCTTTAAACACGCAATATCGTAACGAGCAATCTAAAAAAAAAGCAAATCCCGATATGACTCAATTTCGCAGCAGATATATTTATTCTCTGTTTGATTAATTCTACATTTGTTCTAATTTCAACTACATTGTTAAAATTTCACGTGCCTGTGTTATTTTATTATCCTGCTCTTTGTCAAATAAACGTCGCCCGATAAAATTTGCAAATACGAGAAACGCTTTCCAACAGTAAACCCAATTAAAATCTATCTGCGAGGTATTAAGTATAGATATATTAAAATTAACGAAAGCCCGACGATATGAAAATAATTTAATGGGCTAATGGTTTAACGGTACTCGCAACTCGAAAATAATGGGAAAGTTCCGTACACTCGGCAGGAAACGACCTGTAGCGATATAAAAGCGGTTACTACGAAGGAAAAAAGGAAAGCACGCGTTAAATATCAACGACCCGAGAAACCCGACGTGTTTAACGTTGAAATGCGTATAAAATGCGCCGAGGAACGGCCGCGTATAGATTTTTACGGAGTTTAACACGGTTTCAATTTTCCGGACGATCCCTGTGGGAAACGGGCAAATTCTGTTTTCATACTCACGTTTCGTACTCGCACCTTTCCCATTCCCGTGACGTAAAAGAGAAACATCTCGTCGCGTGCTTTGAATATTACAGCAACAAAGGGAATGCATCCGTAACATTGGAAATGTTACAAAAGAAAAGAGAAAGAGAAAGAAGAAGGTAGAGGAAGAGGAGGAGGAGAAAAAAAGGATAAATCGCAAGCAAAAAACATTGTTGCATCGAGTGACTTCCGTTTGGTTTATGGCACGATTTCGGCTGAATTTCCCTCTTGTTGCGCCGAGAATTAAATTCGTTCGCTCATTCCGCGAGTAGCTATGGATTTGTCTTTCTAGAGAGGGGGAGAGAGAGAGAGAGAGAGAGAGAGAAAGAGAGGATAACAGAGCAATTGCGAGAGAGTCGAGAATTTTAGCGATCGGTGGTCGATTATCGCCCCGAAACCGCCTGGGCGTTTCGGTAGCCGCAAACTGCTTCGACATTCCTGAAATTTCTTTTTTCCACGTGACTCGTTAACGAATCGTTGTTTATCGGAACAATGCGCACTCAATCGGCGAATTGTTATCATTGATTTCGCATTTCGTCCGGTTTTCCTCACTGAAAAAAAAAAGGAAAAAAGAAAAAGAACTGACCGCGTGGAATAGTTCTTTACATGCCGATATGGAAATAAAAACGGGAAACGAATTAGTGATCGATTTTTACGAATTGAAATTAGAAAATCACCGTTAATCGTGGAACAGTAACCAACTGAACTGGTAACCGTGTTTCGTAATGTTTATTTTCAAACACGATGTCGGTGTAGCTTGGAAAACCTATGATCAAAACTTGTAATGAAATCGTGCGTTTTGAAAGAACTGAAAGAACGTAAGGATTCAAGCACAAATTTTCAAATTCAGTTTTCTCGAAAACGAAAAAATTTTATTCCTTTTTTTCAAGTAGAATCACCTAATCGGTTGTATCACTACTTTACGGGACACTCTATACGAATCACTTTAAAAGGAAATGACAGATGTTGTTAAAAAAAAGTTATACAAACACAATAATTTAACACGTGCAATTATTTCTTTTGATGATTTTGCCCTGTTAAATTGGTTCTTCAATAACGTACTATGAAATGGAATTACAGGAATTCGTTCAATATCTCTTTCATCCAGATTTTTTCCAACCTTTTCCTTCAATCGTACAAAATTAAAATTAATAGACGTATTTTTAACATAACGATCGCTCGTACAAATAATTTTGTAATTAATTAAAAATG
Source organism: Melipona beecheii (assembly GCA_032399605.1). Classification (NCBI taxonomy): domain Eukaryota; kingdom Metazoa; phylum Arthropoda; class Insecta; order Hymenoptera; family Apidae; genus Melipona; species Melipona beecheii. Next base: position 1,605,443 of record JAUCMO010000082.1, on the reverse strand, counting down.
CACTATCCTTTTCTCCCGCTTCAATATATACAACTTTGTTTGAAAAAAAAAGGCAATAAATGTTATTCTAAAGAATTAGTCAAGTTTCAATTAAAACAAACTACGCTGCGTCTATTAATAACTTTATAGATACAAATACCGTCGCCTATCTCAACATTATCTCACTTGCCGACCGATTTTCCGAGAATATCCGTTTCTCGGAAGTTCGGCGAATTCACCCTCTGTGAATGTAATCCCTCCCCGTTTCCACGTGGTCCCATTCACCGCGAGCAAACTGTTCTCCGTTCACGAGCAGATTGGCGACGACCCAGGCGCGGGGACCGGCGCGGCAGAGATTTAACAATTCCGGTGATATTTCGAGAGTAACGAGCCGTTATCCATCATGCGATCGCGAGTCAATAAATTAATCGCGTGCAGCGTGCGCGCGAACCGACACAGCCCCGAAGAGCCCTCTTACCCGCGAGAGTTCACCGGGCTGATTTTCTGTAATTGCCACGAGCGGCAAAATAGTTTCTCCTCCGCTGTTCCCCGCGTGCATCTACTCCCACCGGAAGCCACGATCTTCCCCTCCTCCCCTGTCCGGCTAAAATCGAGTTACCTGGCGGCGTCGATCGAAGTGTACCCACCTACCCGACAATTGTCTGTCCCGTAGCCTTACCTAGCCTTTAACGCGGCCAATGAAATTCCAGCGACGTAATTGCCGCGGTAATTAGATAATTGTGTACCAGGCCTTACGATCACTCGACGGTGAATTCGTAACGAAATAATCGCCCTATAAAAGCCGGCCTGCCTCTGTAAATTGCATTTACCAGACGGCGCGTTCGAGAGAAAGAGAGTTTTCCCCGTGTCGAACCGTGGAGTTCTTACATTGTTCCGCAAAAGTGGTTGCAGGCCGTTTGAACGACCGAGTAAATCATGCACAATCCACGCCGTGGCGAGCAGCGCCGTACCGTGCTTGGACACGATTGATTGAATTCGCCCGGTTGCTTGGCGAACGCGCGGGACTCTGCCAATTTCCGGCTCGTTGTTTTTATTAAGTTGCCGCTCGTGCCACCGCTTTAAGCGGTGGCACGCGTTTGTTCTCGCTACTTCTTTCAATGCCCCCCCTCCTCTCCTCTCCTCTCCCCCCCCCAGCCCCTTCTCCTCCGCGACTTGTTCCCGTTCCAATTTACCACGAGAATCGATCACTGCTCCCGCGATTTATTAACGTCGTGGGACACCGACGTTTCTCCGGTCATCGATAATAGCAACTTTTTTCTCCCCTATTTTAAGGGGGACATAACGAAGACAATGCGCGTACGTATTTGAGAAAATGTCGAATTTAGAATAAAGAGTTGTGACAGTAAAATCTATTCGTACTGTATACGTATATTCCGTGTATATTATCACTGAAAGTGACTTTAGCGGGGGTAACCCAGAAAATCGGGCGTCTTCAGGCGCAACGCTGATGCAACGAAAATTAGCGATTGGTTGATTCGCCAGGGGGCGTGGGGTAGACCTCGAGTGGGAGTGGCGTTGTTTGGTACTGAGCGATCGCGCCTGTAATTTGTTTTGTATCGACTCAAATGTTTGCACATCGATAAAATTTTATGGCAAAAGAGTCGTAATAGTTGCTTCTGGGCCTTTCACTGAGACGAATCGTACAAGGGATACAAGTCGTGCAGTTTTTATAATTGCACGTGTGTATGTTTCTCGATGATGACAAGTTTTTAAAAAGCGAGGAAAAATTTGCAACGTACAACTAATATACACAGTGCACTCCAATTTTTTTATATTTGCAACATTGATCAAGAAACGGAGGTGACCTCTGATGTTTGAAATGAAATGATATATTTTTCGATCCATTAACCGATGCACCTCGACATTCTCTACCAAAAGCTATTAACCTACATACGTCGAAGAGCTGTTCGGAAATATTTTAATCTTAATTCTGTAAAATTCGCTATCAGACGAAAATCCGTTTTCAGAGGTAAGACAGAGGCAACGTTTTCTTACGTTCACACTTTTCCGGCGTAAATTTTATACAATTAAAATTAAAATATCTATCAAGCTAATAATCTTTCGACGCACATATTTTTTTACTTTTCTACGGAGCTAATAGATCAATAGATTGGTTAATAAATAGAAAAAATACACATTTAAAAATCTTCGTTCCTCGAACAACACTGCAAGTATAAAAAATTCGAGTACGTCATCGTACGTCAGCGTGTAAAAAGAAAACATTACAAACATTTTTCCTCTTTTACTTCTTTCAAAAACTTACCATGCTGTATACTACTTTACGTTCTTGCATTTCATAGAGTAAGGAGGATAATTCGAGTGATAGTTACCTTGAGTTTGCAACAGATTAAAAATTACAAAATCGTTAAATATTGCCAAATATTACTAGACTTCCATCTATGAGGTTTTATTTCATTTTAACATTATTTGTTAAAAACATCGCATCAGTTTCGTTCCAACTACGCGTATTTAATGTTTGCAAATTGATCGAGCTCTGTTTTCTCCTTCTCCGTTTTAAAAAGATAGTATAGTTCTGATAATTTTATTTTAATTATCGATTTTAATGATGATTAATCATTTTTATAATACGTCGATGGTCGCTGGTGATTGATGATATTAAAGTTAAAAAATTTCCGCTAATGATTTCGTTAATGATTGGCAACATCAGAATTGAAAGATCAATTAAATATAACAAATATAATACAAATGTAGTGACGCACAGTAATTGCGAATTGCATCGTAAAATATTTAAAAACTTAATTTTTGTAATAAAACACGTATAACACACGTGAAATCCTACTAAAGTGATTTACAATTTACTACATATTTTTTTCGTTTTGGACAATGAATTTTCATTGCTATTAAAAGTTTTGAAATACCAATGTGAGCGTCGGAACTGAAGTTGCTACAAAAGCGTCTGTAAAGTTACTTTAAAAATGTCGAAAATGTGTTTTTCAATGTATACCAACAAAATTCTATCTGGCAAACTTTAAATGTGTCTCTCGGCGGTGACAATGCGCAATCTTTGAGCTTAATAAAAACCGTTTCTCGCATGCTCGTCGCTGAATAAAAGTGTTTTATATTTGAATCGGAATAACAAATTGCGCTGTATACATTTACAAGTGAATCTGCAATCTCGCCGAGAGTTTCTTTATTCGACAGTCAAGCAAACAGCTACAATACTTTTTTTTCCGCCACAGCTGTGTTTTCATCTGCCGTCTCGCGATTTCGCGAGGAAATACACTTTTCTATATTTTCCTTCGCCAGCGGATAGTTTCGCAGTTGCACCATTAAACGTCCACCACCTCCTCCCCGTTCTCCAGAGTTAAAAATCTCGTTCGCGAAAGTTCGCCAAAGTGGAAAGTTTAAAACCATCTTCTCCCCGTGCAAATAAAATTCACATTGAACGCTTCTTAATTCCATCAGCGAGAGCTGTTTTGCGACCGCGAAGATTTTGATTTACTAAATCGCCGAGAGAGAAACGAATTACGCGACGAATATCAAGTTTCAAGGACGTCTTTACAACTTTCTTTATCGAGTGAAAATAAATCGGTCGACGGGAAGAGAGAGAGAGAGAGAGAGAGAGAGAGAGAGGCGGAGAAGCTAAATAAACGAAAAAAATAATAAGAGAACGTTCCTCTGTTTGAAGGAATTACTTTCACGCCAAACCTAATAAGCCGCGAATAAGTAAAAATGGAATTCTAATTATGCGAACGATGGGCGAAGGAGAAAAACGAAATTATCCCCCGACTAATTACACCGGGCTCCTTCCCCAGCCGTTTCCCGCTTCACCTTCTTCCTTCTTTCTCCCGATCCGCTTCTAATGAAAGGTCCTTTTCATTAACTCGAGCGAGACGAGCGGACCGCGCTCGCACAATTAAAAAAAGAAAACCGCGGAATTCCAAGGCAATACGCCTCGAATCGTCTCGATCCCGCGGGTCAACAAAGAGGCTCCTCGTTTTCTATTTTCCTGCCACGAATTCCGGCGCGCGGGCCTCGATCAAAGGCAGGGAAATTTTAAACAGATTCGACGGATCGACACGGTGCACGTCCGAGAAACGGATATTCGATTGCTCGAATGATTTATTCCATCGTTGCTGCAAACTCGTAAGCGTCACGTCCGAACGGGAAGGAGCAACTAATTCCTAACGTGCTTTTGATAGTTGAAGCGTTACACTCCTTGCAAACGGGGAGAAATTTTCATTTTTTTGCGACGAGAGAGGAAGAGAGAAAAAAGCTGCACGACTTGTACGATTCGTCTCACTGAAAGGCCCAGAAGCAAATGAAGACGACCTTTTTGCCATAAAATTTTATCGATATGCAAACATTTGAGTCGATAGAAAACAAATTACAGGCGCGATCGTTCAGTACCAGACAACGCCACTCCTACTCGAGAGCTACCCCACGCCCCCTCGCGAATCACGTGACCCAAATCAACCAATCGCTAATTTTCGTTGCATCAGCGTTGCATCTGCTAAAATCACTTTCAGTGACGATACAACGTTACAAGAAAAGTATTAAACTCGGATGTTTTATTGTTTTAGACGAAAGACATCCGAAGTACGGCTTTCGGTCGACATTCTTCGAGGATATTCAATGTTCCGAGGAACGTCTTACTGTCTTAACGGGAGGTAGATTCTATGTTTCCAGCAAACAGTTTCAATATTGAAACCAGCGTGTATTTTATGAAATGTCACGTAGGTGACCAACAGAGTTCTGCCGTTTTTACAATGTTAAAGAACAATGCAAAAATATTGAAAAAGTGAATATAAATTTTTTTTATAATATTTTGATGAATCTTTTGCATTTCTCTCTTCCTTTATGAATAATCCGTAGAAATTTCTTGATTTCCTTGCAAAGTGTGACAATGATAAACGTTTAAATTATAATATATCGTATAGTATAGTATAGTAGATGTTGTTATTTTAAAGAATGCATTAACAAATAATATAAATATACAATATTTACATAATAATTATAGATATTATTATTACGTTTTTAATACATATATGCAAATCTGTATTACCTTTTTCGGTTATAAAAGACACGACGGAACTTTCCTTATTATTGAAGTCGGAGGTGAAAGAATAGATTGACTACAATTTTGTTAAATTCTTGATTTTCATATGCATCTAGTTAAAAGGATTTTGACGTGACACAGTTAAAAAGAGAGATATTCCATTCGGTTCAAAAGTATTTTCAGCGACAGACGACGAGTTAATGATACGACGAGTTACGGACAAAAACTATCATGTCTGATAATTAATACCTTTGAAATTGGTACGTTATCAAAGTTGAAATCAATATTTTTGAGACGAACGTTAACAATGCACGACAGTTTCAATAGTACGTGATTAATTACGACCTGTCGTGTCTATTTCAAAAGATACGAGACATTTGCTGAAAATTTATAACCAAGTTCCGGCTTTCAAGTGGGCAAATAAATAATTCTTAAGAAGACAAATAAATCAAAGTTAGAATGCGGTGGATTTTCATTTCAAACAATCAGATTCGCGTTTCCGCTCAAAGAGACATCCTCCTCTGCGGAGGATGATTGATATTCTATTCGTGATATTGCCTTTTTTGCGTTGCTCCTTTCGTCGAAATTTGAATTACTCGCATCAAGACAAATAAGTCAAAGTTACAATTACCAGAGGAAAAAGTTTGTTTCGTCGAGGGAGTACAGCGTGCCCTCGAACTTTCGAACGAGAGTCTGCACGAGTCTTTTTGAATAACGCCGGGATTATCCATCAGTCAGGGATTACCAAGTCGTAAAGTTGCGTCGTTGACCGGTTAAATCGGTATTAACTGGGTCGGTCTCGAACATCGGTCGAGGTTTCGATCCGAGTTCTTCGATCGGATGATCCCCTTACATTCCTCCCATCACCGACTCCCATAATCGCCTCGCGCGAGCGTAAATACGAAGAGGTAATTAACGCGTCTAGACACCGTCTCGTAACACCGTGTCAACGAATTTTCGAAGATCATTCGCGGCGGTGGGGGAGTGGAGTGGGGGAAGAATGGGCGTGCTGCGGCAGAGCGCAAGCTCGCGATCCAAACCGTTCGGAGATCAATACCGCCAGCGGGAACCGGTTGAACGTTTCCGCGCTAACGAATGTGTTTCTCCAGCCGGCTGCTCACCGGAGGAGGATCCTTCTTGATGACCTTTCATCTCGATCCTGACGGTGAAAAATCGCACGTACCGCCTCGTGGAATTTCGTTCCACGCTCCACCGCTGTAACCAGTTGTGTATGACGTATGCCGTGCGATGCGCGCCCGTTGGCAAAGATAACAGTGTCGTTATTGTCACGACACGGACGACGAGTGCCGCGAACAAGGTTTAACGAAGTCGTTTCGAGAACAAATAGTTTCGGAAGGCCCCGACGCTCGCCCTTTCGGACGCGTTTTATTTCGCGGAAAATGTCCTCCTTTCCGGAGACGGGTTCCGAAAACTCGGCGATTTTGCTCCGCGAGTTTGATCCTTGTCTTCAAATTGGATCAAAATGTTTTTTGATCCGACGCACGTTCTCTGTCTGGACCTCTGTTTAAACAGATCGAAAATGTTCTCTAATAAAAAGTAAACCGCGATCGAATTACAATGGAAATTTTGTAAATCGGCGAATGTTTATTTTCTGCTTGTTCGCGTAGAAATTCGATGATTTTGATATACGCGGCGTACAAACAGTGATTTAAATGTTTTGCAAACCATTGAACGTTTGCACGAAACACGGATGAATATTTTTTTACTCTTACGTTTGCCCAATCGAAATTATTATCACAGCGGGCGTGCTGATTCGTCTGTAAATGTTCTCGAACGTTTATTTTTGTAACGGTATGTTTTCTTTTTCTGCTTTACATAAAAGAGTTAAATCTCCCTCGAACCTTATTAGCATTGTTGTTTGATAAACTTGCGTATTAACTGTGTGTGATATTTACTGCACGATCTGCTCAAATATCTATTCGTATCACTGAAATTTAAAGCGTTTCTGAAGTAAGCTGCATTTTGCTTTATTTTGTTATCTTTCAATTTCAGTAATTGGCATTATGCGAATGTCGCGATTGTTGTATTCTTATAAATTTGAAGCGTTGTTTATACATAAATTGTATAATCAATTAGAGAGTACAGCAAAACGTATTAGGACGCCGTCGTATTTATTATTAATTAACTGATGTGTAATTTGAGTATATTAAATTACACGTGACTTGGTAATGCTTTCATACGATTATGAAAACGAAAGCGACACGAATGCGATTTTTAAATTATTGTTGCGAGAATGTTACGTGAGATACTCCATCGATTATGAAAATCACACTCGTTTATCTTTGTAGTTTGGCCTGTAGAGCAAGCAATTGTGACTCATGTCTTGTAAACGTACTGATAAAATGAAAGTTTGAATTGCAAGACAGAGACCTAGTTGTAGCAAAATTCGATCGAAAACAACAAATAATATAGGATCGATATGTGACGTTTATAATTGTCAAACTACTGTTAAACATGGTACTCTCCAATTGTGCCAAATACAAAGAGCCCAAATCCAAATTTCAAATAAACAATTGGCATTTTAACTGCCAATCTCGATAACAAGAAACAACAGATTTTTAATCACAATTTTATTCAACAAAATCTAGTATATTATCGTCGATAATCCAATATTAAATAAAAATTTACTTAAAAAAAGAAATAATGTTTAATACTGTTGAAAAACTGGTTTTCGCTTTTTCCCCCTGGAAAATATATTTTTCCGAGTGTGCGATATGCATCTTTTACAAATAAAAACACGTAAAAAAGTGAAGCGAAATTTCAAAATTATTTCTGTACGTTTCATCTGACATGTATAGATTCTTCTGTTATGAAAATTAAATACTGCGAATTGATTTTCAAAAAAGAAATATCTTGCAAACTTAAAAATATTTATCAGAAATTGGGGCGAGATCCCCAGATCGTCGCGAGCTGCCGCGTGAAACGTTATACGAACATTCTATTCATACAGAATATTAATACAAAATCGACACGGGGTAATCGATGCAACGATAAATCACAATAATTTACGATGTATCGTAACGCATTCCTATCACGTAAAATGACCAAATAGATAGCTATTTCTGTACTGTCATTCCAAAGATATATTAATCTTTTTTTTTTTTTTTCTCCTTTATACGTACATGTGTATTCGAACAAATGGCTACACCCTGACAAGATAAAATGGCATCGAGTTCAATTACAATCTTCGGAAAAACTAGACGCAGGGGAAAAAATGTGCGATCCTTATTGATCGTTGTACGTTGATGGTCTAATTACGCAGAAAATCCTTCGATTAGTTTCACCGTGATTTAAGGGAGAACGAGAGTGGTGCAGGTGCGTAGTCTGGTCGATAAACGATCCTGTTTTCTTTTTCCACACGTTACACGCAATTACACGCAAGGATATGTCTTAGTCAAGGGGTGGCAGGCGGTAGAAAAACCACCTCTGATCTATTTCCTTGCCTCCGATTCACTCTCCGCCCACGCACTTCGCCCCCCTTCGCCTAGAACGACGCTTCTATCCATTCTACCTTTTCTTAGATTGTTTCTTGGAAGACGACGTAAGGAGAAACAAAACAAAAAAAAAAAAAAAAAATGCAATTTTGTTTCTTCCTCTTCTTCTTGTTTTTTTTTTTTTTTTTTCTAAAACGAGGTAGACGAGTGGAACAAACGATACCATGGTAATTACGCCATCGATCAACGGGCGAACGTCCTTGAAGCACGTACCTGTCGTTTTTCATTATTTTCGAAAATTACCGAAACACGCCGAAACGCCTCGTTCGTATCGAGGCGGGGCAATACACTCGCGCGCGAAGAGGAAAATATTGTTTTGACAGTGGCATCTCCCTTCTTCCCTCCCCCCAGTTAAGCGGGGGAAAGAATCGAGTTTGCATTTTACAAAATATAATACAAACGTAACGAGAAGAGATAAAAAGAGGAACGTAGTAGTTTTCGATAACTCGAAAAGCAATTTTAGACGTCGTCGAATGTTTGTTCGCGAATTAACAAAATCCTGCGATTGTCACGCTTGTTTCGATTCTCTGTGTCCAAAAACTGTGTGAAAAAGCTCGACCGAAATATCACGGCCACCCTGTATATACACGCGGTTCAACCTCTTTTCCAACTGTTCCTCGCTTCGTTGCGCATTAGCACGCTTCTTTTTTGGTCTCTGCTCTTCAACTCTCGTCTTTCCTTCGACTCTCTTCCTGCACTGTTTTAAGTCCACTTCATTCTCTCCCCTCGCCGTTCTCCACCCACATGCCCAACTGTTTCCAACCCCCCCACTTCTTTCATTCGCCTCTTCTAAATTGTTCCTCCATGTTTATCCCACATTTTTCTCCCCCCCCCCTACCCTCCGTGGCTCCTCTCCGTATTATTTTAATCCACATTCATCCCTTTCAATTTCTCCGGTACTTTCCATTTGTTTATCGCGCTCTTTCACCGTTTCACCGTCTCTCCCCCTTGTTTCCATCCAGCTTCCCTCTCGCAGGCTTTCCTACCGCTGCCGCTGCCTTCCGCTCCCTTTTATTACTTTTTACACCATATTAAGCTCCGCGAATTTCCCTCAATCTCTCGTGCCCGTTCACTCGAATCTTCCTCCATGACAAATCTCTCGTGCTTCTCCGCGCGTCGTTTCCCCCCCCGCCCCCGATATCACGGGGTGGCGCATCTGCGCTTCCGCACCCTTCCGCTCTCGAGGCACGCAAGTGCACGTTTCGCGTTGTCACCGGGGCTTTCAACGGTACGTCCAACGGTAGCAACAGGACAGAAGGGGATCCGGGAAACGAGCGGTGCCGCGAGAGATGGTTTTAGGGAGCCGTCTCTCTTTCATCCTTTGCCCAGCCATTCGTATCTATCGAGGTATAAACAGAAACGCACGGCCAGCCCCCCCTGGTCTCGCGAATGTAGCATCAGCTACAGCGGGCAGAGGCAGCGAGTCGTCGAGTGTCGAGCATTAACGTCGAATGCATCGTGCTTGAAGCGAGACAGTCGAGAGAGAGTGCGCGCGACGGAAGGACAGATGCACCGCGCGCGATTGCATTTATGCGCAGTTGATAACCGAGGGACGCGTAGGGGGAACGTTTCGTCGCAGCTCGGCTGCTGGTTAGAGGGAGAGTCGAGAGGTTGTTTTCTCAGGTTGGTGATAAATCGTTTAATTATTGGCCGTTTTCTCGAGAAAACCGCGGACGAACGAGGACGCACGGCCGGTGGACGCGTGTCTCCGTTGATCACCGCAATCCACTTCGTCCGGACGGAGCGACGATCATTTGTCTTCCAATCGTTTCGTTGCCGGCCAGCAGCAGCAGCAGCAGCAGCAGCAGCAGCAACTCTCTCCGTTGCTTGCGGACGGTCGAGGCTCGATAAAATCGAAGCGTATCAATGAGGAGAATTTTACGAAAGGACGGGAACAAACGACTGCGTCCCGCTGTGTGTGTGTGTGTGACGCAGCTGACGCGCGATCTCCAAGGTAAACGGATTACGCGCGGCCCCGGATCGATCGGTCATTGAAAGCCCGGCCCGGGAGTCATATTAGGACCGGCGTGTGATTCGATTAATAATTTAGCGCTCGTGTGAATCTAGATGAAAGTTTCGGATTAGGCCGGTTAATTGAAAACAGGCATAATCGAATCGCGCGAAATAATACGTTAAGTGGAACGTACGAAGCGCACGAACGATCGATTTTTACGCGCGGATGACTCGCCTCGCCTGGCTATCGAACAGACGATCTAATGGACAGTGGTCGGGTACCTGTCTGCCTGCTGCTGCTGCTGCTGCTGCTGCTGGCTCGTTCAATCTTTGCCGGGAACGGATGTTTATTCTCGGGAAACGGAGACACGCTAATGGAGATGGTCTAAAGTCTGAGGCTTCGGTGCCCTTCAGCTCCGCCCGGCGCTTCATAAAATTACGCGCGGTTCCCCGTACAAAGAAACGAGGGGCATTTCCATTTGTCTTCCGAAGGAAACGACGACCTATAAAGAGCTTTGGTTAGCGACTGAAATCCCAAGAGCCGCTCCACTGCATTACTTTCTTTGCCCGGCTCCCGACGAGTCGTCGAGAACTTTTCGTCGTACCTCTTTCTTTTTTTTTTTCTCTCTCCTTTCTTGTCATCGCTGTGACAATGCGCGGCAAGATAATCCCCGGTTAGACTCGAAATAACGCTCGCATATTGCGTCGGATGGATATTTATGCGTTCGTCAATTTGAACTTTCAACGTTTAAATTTCTCGTGAAAATAAAATTTCACAAGTTGAACGTTGCGTGATGTACGTAATATATACAACAGCGTATAAAATATCGGAAGGAAGCGAGTCTTTTATTTATTCGGAGGATGGAACGAATACATCGTAATGTATGTAAAAGCACCCTGTAAAATATCCGAAAGAGAATCTACCAGAAATACGTAGAGAATGAAACAATTCTCCATTTCGGTTTCGTTTCTTTTCTCCTGCTCGCAGAAGAGAGTAATCTTGTTTTCTTTGCAGTCAATTCGCAACTGTTCGCATTTACACTTGTAATTCTTGCGTTAATGTACAACACGTGCGACTTTTGCAATTTCACAAATTTTTTCAGAGGAAATATTTCGCTAATAAAATCATAATAAAATTTACAAACAATGCGCGTGTGGTCCGAGTATAATTTTGACATCAAAGGACAAACGATTACTTCAATCAGGTTAATATTAAATTCGGTTAGTGCGATAAAATTTTTATACAAAAATTCCTGCGACAGAAGGAATTAATTTAATTTTTTTTCGCAACATATCGCGGGATTTATATTTCTCATAAAACAAGTATCCTTGTCTGGAACCTCTCGATATCGCGGAATTCCAAAATTCACGTTTCCGTAATTAATAATTACTCGCGAGTCCGTACGCGTAACCTACATATTAACAATTTTCGTCGAATTGAAACGCAAGGCACGGCGCCGATACGCCGTATACGCGTGAAATATATTCCAACGCGCGGAAAGCAACGGGCAGAATTTTCTACCGAAATAAAGTCACGAGAAATTCGAATATTTCGCGTGTCCACGCGTGTGTACAAGCAGAAATGTTTGACCATGTGTTATCGGGGAACGTGAAATTTCCAGCAGCGCTCGAAACGTAGGTATTGCACGCACGTCGAACTGGTCGAACGTCTTGGCGTTAAATCGAGCTCGGTTTCACTCGAATAAAAGGATGGATTCGCTGATGCGTTTCCTCTCGAGCTCTCTAAACGGACATTTTGTCGCTTTTGTCGAGTCGCGTTTTCGTAGATTTAACTTTTTACTCTTGGCGCGTGAAGGTCTTTAAAAAAATTGCTGTCACATAATTCTCGATTTAACCGGACGTAAGCGAATGCTAATTCAACAATTACGTATTCCGTTAGTCGTATATTATTCAAGTATGTCTATTTTACAGTTGTTTCTTTTTATATCCTTAAAATGAAAAATTGGCATAATAAAATGGTCACAAAAAGTAAATGATTCGTGTGGTGTATATTCATATTTTGTAGATACGATGAAATTTTTTGATAACTTGGTACAGTATATTCATATTTTTAGAACGTATATCAAATAAGATGTATGCAACGAAATATATATTCTTGTACAATGTAAATTACAGCGAATTAACTTAACTACCAGTTAATTAGCTCGGTACCAGACAACGCCACTCCTACTCGTAGGTCTATCCCACGCCCCCTCGCGAGCCACGTGACCCAAATCGACCAATCGCTAATTTTCGTTGCATTAGCGTTGCATCTGAAAAAGCCCGATTTTCTGGGTTATCCCCGCTTTAAAATCAGTTTCAATATACTTTCTCAGAAATGCACGCCCAACGAAAAATTTCGCCGTTCTCGGTGTAGGTCGCGACTGAATTTCTACCGTGTGGTACCGTTCAAAGTCTGCCGTAGTCAAAAGGTTAATTCGCTGCGTCGTGGATTTGAATCAAACACACAAATTCACGCGAACGGACGAGACTCCGTGAGATTCTTCGATTATTCGAGCAATCCGTGGGGCCAACGTACGGCCACAGGCAGAAAAAACCGACAAAGATCGGCAGTAACGCGCTGATAATTACTCGCGAGAAGTATTTGCTCATTAAGGAAAGAAGGCATTCCTTCGTCTCGCATCTGATATCGACTCTCCGGCGTTTCTCGTTATTATACATTCCTTTTCGTCGAGGTAACGAGAAACGTATTCACCAACGGGCAAAAAGAACTGCTCGCAATTCCGTCGATTTTTCTTTCACCTCGGTCTGCTCGGCAAATATTTTCGACCACCCGGATTGAATCGTTCCTCCATTCGCGAGCGAGGATGACGAATTTTTCCCCGAAACCAGTTCGAAGGAGGTCTCCATCGAGGTGTCTCTATCCGATCATTTAGGTTGTATCTCTTCCCTGGTGAAATACATCCCGATACCCATTACCTTATGTTACCCCAGAGTTACGCGAATAAACGTACGGAACGTAGGTACACGCGTGAAAGGGACGAAGGGGCGCGTTGGGACACGGGGTTAGTCCACGGATCCCGTTGGTTCGACGTCATTTTTTATTTGGCCACTTCACAATTGGCCCACCCATTCAACGGCCACGCGGCTGTCGCTGCATGAGCCAAGTTTTGACGTTGATAAACGATTAGCGTAGACTGTAAACGTATCACTATCTCGCTGGTTCTTTATTACATGTACATACATGTATGCAAACTGTGCACTGAGATTCAGTTGCGTTTGCAAAAATTGTATTGATTCGACTGACGTACGATCGCGTTGAGTGAAATTGAACGCGAACCTTAGTTTATTTTATTTTTTATACACTTTTATCCATACTTTGTCGTATATAAAAATATTCTCGATGCAATAATATTTTTTTTACGTTGGTAGATGAAAAAAAATGTTACATCCTCCGTAATTACAATTGAAATTTAAATGTTCAATAACGCACAGAATGCACGTAATGTAAAAAAGATGTATAGAAAGATGTATCTAAACTATGCTATTCTCTGTAATATTTAGTGAGTATAAAAGATGTGAATTTGCACAAAACTTTCCAGTCTAATTGTAATATTGAAGCAATGCTTTGCATTCTGTTGCAATATAAGGGAGCGATTTGCAGTTAAGTTGAAACTAATAAATTTAACAAACCTGACACGCATTTCTTTAATTATGGAATTATGTCCCTAACACGTGAGTGTTGGATCATAATACCAACTAAAAATTAATGTAAATATTATTTAATTTCATTCGTTCTTTTTCACCATCTACACAGTAATCAAAATTTAGAGAAATAGATTGATATTGCTAATAGCAAAACTCCTTATTTAACTCCTTTACGTTGAATGACGAATCTGACACATTATTGTTTATTAGAGATTTTAAGTTAACGCTCTAAAAATTGTCATCGTTGTCACTATACCAGTGAAAATAACAATTTCGATTTAACTTCTCACGTAATTTCAAATTAATTTAATTTCTTGAGCTCCAATTAAACAGATTGAACAGAAGATGGATAAACATGCAGTGTGAATAATGGTATTTGCTATATATACATATATATATATACATGTACATATAAACTGTCTAGTTTAAAAGTTTTAATGAATGAGAATGAGTTACTTGGTTGTTCGCAGTGTACCATAGTGTACCGAATTGACAGAGTGGATGGCGCATTAGTTTCGAAATTCAAAATTTCCGTATTCGTTTCCCCGTTGGGTTTATCAATTCGTTATTATTATAATAATCTCGGAAGAGATGTTTTGGCATGTTAATTTCCAGCCACTAGGTAGTAAATTACATCGTTAATGTAAAGCATTAAACATGTTTATGCTCCGTGATAATTATACAAGAATAAGAATTGTGCAAACATTCGTACATGAAATGTACCTTTATAAATATCGCGAATTTTTGAGAAATATAAACAATTAAATAGTCTGAAATATAAATTTATTTCAATGTCATCGTTATCTGTTATTTAATTTAAAAAAAAAATGTACAAGCCTGGAGGATTGCTAAAATTGCAAATATTGTGCAATACAATTAAAATACGCGTATATACGTGCGTGGTTAAATCTGATTTCCATCAAAATGATGACGAGAGAAATTAAACCGCGTGCGTATTTCGTCCAACGCGAACGCGTTATTCAAATTTTATTGCTCCCTGGTACAAGTCATCCTGCGCGGCGGAACAATGCCCCCCCCCCCCTCCATTTATCTAAGACACCTCGAGTTAGACTCTTCGCCGGGGACAACGAAACAGTAACGCTTCGTTAGTCGGAACGGAACGACGCAATTATCTCTGGCGTACGTTAGAATACTCGAAATGTCCCAGAGCGCGGCCCTGTGTTTCCCTGTGCACGCGCGCCCCAATGGTCGTCCTTCACGGTGCTCAGAAATCTCTACAACAACGTAGCACGGCTGATTCTGTCCGTGACGTGATATATCCGCGTTTAATATGGGAATTCGCGCACGTGGGCCAACCGTTTGTTCCGATTTCGAACGATACCGAACGACACCGAGGGTCGGATTTTGATTAATGGCCCTTCGTTTACGCGAGCCCGTGCGTTTTCAGACGATACGCCAACGCTTCGACCCCCTCCACCCTCTCTTCAGCATCTTTCCAACTCGTTTTCCACTCGTCTCGTTTTTCTCTCTCGTCTTTCTTCTGTTTCTCTCTCTCTCTCTCGCGCGCGCGCGCGTTTCACACAATGGCAGCAGATTATGTTACGACGGTTGTAATGTCAAGTATGAAACGTTATACACCGTCGACAGAGAACAGGCGAGACCGCGCGCATCCGGTCGCGGTTATTGTCCAGGAAACCCGCGTTTCCAACAGCAGAACCCTTTTCTTCTTCGTGCGGTTAGTAGCTAAATTAGTAGCTAAATTAGGGCACGGAGAGGAATCTCGAGACGTACGGTGTATTAACGAATTCGATCGACAGACGGGGTGTGTCGCCCGGGATTCGAGAATTAATTTCCACCACTTTGTCCTCGCGGTTCACCGATTTTTCAAAACGCGCAATGCTTCTCGTAAGAAAACGATCGTGCACGATCGTTTCTTTGTCACGTCCTTTGCGTGCGTCCCCTGGCCTTGTTGGCCTTGTTGGCCTTGTTGACGTCGATAAAGGGAACCGTTCTTACGAGCTACTCGCTGTGAATTTTCACTTTGACATTTTCTATTCTTCCCTCCTTTCTTTCTTTCTTTCTTTCTTTCTCCCTTTCTTCTTTTCTTTTTCTCTTAGTTGAAGTACGAGCCAAAGAACGATCTGTCGGTCAGTAAAGTGCAGAGCGAGATTCCTTCTACAAAGTTAAATGAAAAGCGTGGAATGAAACTTTTCGGTTTTTCGCGTTACTTTCCTTAAAGATATTAAGTTGGAAGCGGGAGGGAATCGACGAAGCACGAGTCCACGTCTTTGTCTCTGTTTCCGTTTAGCACTTCAAACATTGACGTTGCTGGGAATTTTGCCGGAAAATAAATACACAGCAGCGCAGCGTTCGGGGCAGCAGAGAACTGTAGAAACTTTGACGCACGTCATTCGATCATTTTCCAACGACGCGTGCATTCAGATTCTTAATTTTTTTCGAACGTTACAAACGAAGAAGAAACAACGACTCGGCTCGTAATCGTTTATCGTTAATTACGGATCGAAATGCGCGTAATAACGGGCACGCGAAAAGCTCAGCTTTGGACGAACGAATTTCTGCATCGTATTTTCGTTTCATTTCTGCACGAGTTTTCACGTTTTTATGCACGTTTTTTAGTTTACATGCAGAAACTTCAAATTGATCTACACTTTTCGAACTAAATTAGCGTTTGTTGTAGGAGCGAGGCGAATAAACAGGAAACTTTATTTTAAATCCACATTTCGCGAAAGTAATTTTCAGAAACCGTTTGAAACAGGTGGTGAATATAAGTCGACATCAACCCTTTGCAGATTGCCACTTGCAACCTCCGTTGTGACCATTCGTGCAATTTTCAACTTTTACATACGATATGTGGTCTGTATTCCTATCGAAGATACCATCGAAGACGTCAAAATTCGATAAATCAGAAAATGTGATAAAATTCGTTAACTCGAGGGAAGATTTTCCATAATTTTCTTTTTGATTGTCCTACGGTACTATCCTGCAAAGGGTTAAATCACTGGTATTAACGCGGCAAGAAAGTACCATTAAACCTAGAATAACCACTTAACGTTCCAGTTAAATTGCCATTTCGAAGTTCCTGCGCGCCTTTGGGTGAACTTTACGTTGTGAAAAAAAGACAAGAATCTCGCACATCTTGTTTCACGATCGAGCGATCAATTTTACGATTAAATCATTTTCGCGATAACTTGTTCAGTTACAAACGTCCACACGTAACTGATTTCATTTGCATTTGAGTTTTAATATTGTTATTTACTTTCGTTTTTATTATTGTTGTCATTGTGAGCTTTACATCACACTTGGCTTATTAATTTGTTGACAATCCTTGTGCAATTACGATTAACAGCAACCTTTAATTTAACGCAAACACAGAAGTAACAAAAACAATATTTCCCGATTTATTAGTTGAATTAGTGTTCTATTGATATCTTTCACGTTGCCTTTCACGACTGAGAAACGCTGAGGAAAAGTGCAGCAATAAAACGGCAGGCAAACAGTTGTTATCGGTATGAATCGTTCCTGTAGCGATCAATGTTTTGTTAGGAATTATCAACATGATTTGGTCCCTCGAACGATCGAATAAATTAGCACTTGTGCAATTTGACAGACTGTGAAAACGCAGAATAACGAACTGATTTGTTGTAAATGAAATTCATATCGTGTGACTCTTTCAAACTATTAATTAAGAAAGACTAGGTAATATTTCAACTTTCTCAATATTCATACATTCTTCAATATTTCGAAGGGAATAACTTTTATTTCATGATTGTCGTTTTACTTCTGACTCTGTATCTATTTGTATCTGAATCTGATTTTGATCTTCTCGATTCCAATTTGCTATTTCACTTATTTCTCATCGTGATATAATCACAATATACCGATTTTAAAAAGAAATTTATATCTAAGTAACAGATAATCAATCTTTGTATTTATCTTACTCTGTCAAAATAAATTTTAGATTGTTTAAATAATCACAAAGAATTTAGTAGACGATCACTTTAATAAATAATTTGCTATTACTTTAATAAAAGTTTAGGTGTTTCATTTTATGTAAAATTTGGTTTCATTGCTATTATGTTGCAGTGAAGTTAAATACTGGTGTGTATGTAAAGTGTTGGTAAATTTTTCAAAAAGTGATAACAATCCTCTTTTGGATGCACCGTCCGATTCTTTTTAACAAGAATGAATACACAAAATTAATAAATTGTCATTTTATATTTTACAATCACTTGTTAAAGAGGATTCTTGAACGACATAAACATTACTCGTACTCTACTATATTCATATTTCTTGAATCTCACTTTATTTATTTATCACGATACCACCAGATATCCAAAAAAGTTTTTGCCGTTTTTCCAGAAATTAAAGAAACTTCTTGCTGATTTGACACTTCTTTCAGATCACTTTTATCATTCAACTGCTTATTCCTCGTACAGTTATACAGAATCGCAAATGAGAATCTGTTGAAAGGTTTGGCGAGTATGGCAGATGGGATATAATCTTCCATTCAAGTTCCACTACCTTGTTACAAGTCGTCTTTGCCACATGAGACCGGACGTTGTTCGAAAAACCAATAAAAAATGTTAGCAGTGACAGTTGTTCAGTAACTTCCGAAAACTCGTTTGCAATCAGAACAATCCCTGGAATCGTGATCTCTGTCAATAAAAATCGGCAAGAATTTTTCTGGATACCTAAGTAGTATTTATTATTACTGAAACTGATTGCAACGCTGATGCAACGAAAATTAGCGATTGGTTGATTTCGGTCACGTGATTTGCGAGGGGGTGGAGTAGACCCCCGATAGGAGTGGCGTTGTCTGGTACTGAGCGATCGCGCCTGTAATTTGTTTCGTATCGATTCAAATGTTTGCATATCGACAAAATTTCTTGGGTACAAGTCGTGCAGTTTCTTTACATTCCTATATTGCAGAAGCAGACGACACACGTACAGAGATTGCTTTGTTTAAAATCGTGCTAAACGATTATAAATTTATTCCGAACAAATCTAAATAAAAATTGAACACTGCACCTGTCGAAAATCTGTCGAAACACGCGGTAAAAAAAAAAAAACCTTCGTGTATTATTACTTTCGACCCCTCCGAAACGACGAAACTGGAGACAGAAAGACGTGGAAAAATCTCGTTTCACGAACGAGCTGGTATTTCTACCGGTGGTGAATAAAAGTACAGTGCTCGACGGTGCCAACCGTCCGATAAATCAATGTTTGTCATCGCGCGGGTGTCATCGCGCGAGATACCTTTAAAATCAATACCGTCCGGCTGGCTTGAATGACGAATTTATGCACATCGGAATGTAAATATCGTTGATGAATTTACGATCGCGTGCAACGGGAGCATTTGCGCCGCGTCTAAGCCAACGAGCGCTTGTTATCGGCTGCTTTTCAAAATTAACGCCCTTCACGCGACCGGACGTTCGAATTTTCTACCCCCGTGCATCTGCGAGCGCAGCCGCGAAATTGCGCGCCTGTCCCCGATAAGCCGGTCACTGACACCTCGATTTCGCTCCGATAGTCTTATCACCGTCGAGAGACAACAGCGTTTCTTCGGGCCTGTCGCGACGTTACACAAACGGATATTACACGCGTTAGCTATCGATGACCAACCCTGTCAACAAACCGTGGGAAACACGCTGTGTAGGTACTTTGTACCTTCGTACAAAAAAGAACATTTGCTGTTTCATCTTTTATCCTTACGAATTTGGAGGAAGAAACGCTAAAATGACGAAACGATTTTTAAACGAAAGTAACAGAAAGAGGATCCCCGATCGAGGGTTGACGTTTCTCAATATCTTTGACGAATGAGAAACAAACTTACAATTAGTGTGTTTATTTTATGTGAAGATAATAAAAAGAAGATAATAATCTGATCTTGCATGTTGTTTGGTTGGTTGCATTTAGATCAAAAGCAATTTGTAATAAGTAATCTAAAAAAAGCTCCAAATGGAAAAATTAATTCAGTTTGGATTTTCACGAATATAGCTATTGATTTAAAAAGTTTCCGTTTTGTATAGATTCTTCGTCCTTTTGCATTTATCTTCTTCTCACCTTATTATGACATGAAAATTGAACGAAAGGTATGAAACATTCTGTTTTAAGAACATCTCTTTCTTAAGTTTCTTCCTAAACGTTTTACTTAATCTTTAAATTTATTACATTTAATCGATTTAATTGATCTTCTACATACTTTCTATCGTTCAAAATTCTAAAAGAGAAGTATTATATTTTTAAATATACTATGGAGAATGCGTGTAAAAGTATTTAAAACTTTCTTTTGAAATGCCGAGGCTCCTCGTGCATTTCACAATCGTATAATTGATTTGACTGTTTTAAGCAATATCGTTCTTCTAACAAGACATTTTCTACTGAATTACTTTTTTCTGAATAAAGCTCAACCACTTCCACTATTATGATCTAAATATTTCTGAATTTACATTATATAAAATTTTCGTACAACAAATTTATACCTGTCCAAAGCAACCACAATATTAAAGCTTAAATTGCAAAAATAATTTGATGCAAATAGTAAACAAAAATTCTACACACTGTGTGATTTGTTCTCGTGTTGTTGCTTCCTCTCAATGAATTAATGTTTGGGAAAGGATTTACCTAATTGAAATAACAACGATGAATAAAAATAAGACTTTTAGACGATAGAATTTAGTTTCGTAGAACTATTAAATATGATATCAACGCAATATGAATCAAACGTAAACGTACGTTTTTCGTTAATTAAAGTTTATTTCTGGATTATTTTCGTTAATTAAAGTTTATTTCGGATTACGTGTGACAACACCTGTAAATGCAGGACACGTAAAATATGATCCACGAAAAAAAGTATTGCGTTTTTCCATAGAATTATTTATTACGTAAATTCGAATTTAAATGAGGCACCACGTGTCGTTAAACTCTCGGAAAAATATCAGTTTCCAGTTACAATTTTTTTCATTGCTATTACTTCACATTAGGAAATTTACCAAATTTATACGTACGTAATATTCAAATGTTGCGTAATGTTTCAAATGCTCTCGTCTATAGATCTTTGCAGATTTTTAATTTAAACAAAAATTGCAGATTTGCAAATTTCTGAGAATATGTAATAAAAAAGGAATACAACTACAATTAAGAAAACACTGTGTTTGCGTGTTTTGTATATTTCTTCGCGTTACGCGCAACTTGGCGCTTTAAAATTTTCTACAAAATGCATGAAAATCCACGGTCTGGTCATTACGGTAGTATCGGATTTGCGTGCATTCATAGGAAATTTTAAAAAGGCCACATCCAAACATCCAAAGCAGACATGCGGTATCTTTTATAATAGCTCGCGGTACGTACGTAAAACGAACTTTTGCCGAGATTTCGCTCGTATTATTTAAGTTTATTCGTTCGTTCTATTTTCCTCGTCGAGTTATACTCTCTCGCGCGTGCACGTCAAAATCTAACGATCCAGTTAAATCGGGCCGAAAACGAAAAATCGTGTTACGTGTTATTACGCGATCCATATAAACTCTATTTTCTTTTCGGTCGAGCCGAGCCAGCTCGTGTTCGATATTGTTATTTCAGCCGGCACCATCGCCATCGACGAAACGCGCGTTTTAATCCGTGGAAAAGGGCAGAGAGTCGAATTCACGGTTGTTGCAAGAACGAACTCGAGCCGGGAAAGCGTCGATTCTCGGCGGATGGCGCGCGCAGGAGTGAATCACATTATCACGGAACTGATAATGTACCGAACAACTGTTATCAATCGCGGCATGTGTCACGCGCATTACCGAGCATCGAATGAATTAATACAAGCGACACGCGAGACAAACGCCTCGCTTAATCCGATCCTGCAGCAGTCTCTACGGTAAAGGGATATATTTAATTATTATCACGCTCTGCAACGTGTTTCACCTGGATTATCTCGGCTACGCGGGCCGCGCGTAGCGGCGAACATTTTTCCGTTCGTCGCACCGAAATGTGAAATTGTTTTCAGGGGCAAAGGTATAAATATCGGATCTTCGTCAAGCGAAGAAATTCTCTCTTTTTGTCGCGAACAATAACGACGCGATATTTTAATTTGCATTTATTTGGAAGGATACAATGCCGGGTGATTCGCGCAACTGCAAAGGCCGTACCTTTTTTTTTTTTTCGGTTGAAAAATTCTATCTACAGAAAGAGGATGAATGAGGTTTGGCAGAAATGCACGTGCGTATATTTTACAATTGCGCCGCGATTTTAAACGGAAGCCCATCGTTCTTTCGCATTTATCCTCCTTTATGGACTTTAATTCTGTAAAATTTCTGGAAATTGAAAGGCATAAAATAAACTTTGCAAAATTGACATTAAAATATCTTTGAAATTAATTATCTTTCAATTACGTTATCCCGAATTAATTTCAATAATTTTGTCTTTCGCTACAGCGTCGGTGTAAAATCCAAATGTTTCACACGAAACGCGTAATAAACGTCGTACAAAATACCTTCGTGAAACGACCCATATTCCAGATATTTGCAAATTGTTACTTACACACACGCCTCACGAAACAATAATCGCCGACATCTGTCACTTACCTAAAAACAGAAAAGGAGCAATTTGATTACTAAATTCAAGTAAACGAAGAAGGATGGAAGAATGAATTATTCAGCCAGAACAACGAAGCTGAATGTCTGACATTGTAAATACATCGTAAATAAACTGCGCGGCCCGCGCGTAAGCTAACGTAAAAATGTATTCCAATTTAATTTAATGTTTACCATCGCGAGGAACCGTACACACGCGATCGTACGTTTTCCGTTGCCAACTGAAACCGCGCCGGGCGCAAAACGTAAAAATCGCGATTGCAGATGAAACGTGGGTGAAAATAATTTTTTGCGAGCAAACATGCGAGGGAGAAAAAAAACTGCACGACTTGTACCCGAGCACGATTCGTCTCACTGAAAGGCCCAGAAGCAACTACTCGGACTACTAGGAAACGAAGACGACATTTTTGCCATAAAATTTTATCGATATGCAAACGTTTGAATCGATACGAAACGAATTACAGGCACGATCGCTCGGTAGAATTACCAGACAACGCCACTCCTGCTCGAGGTCTGTCCCACGCCCCCTCGCGAGTCACGTGACCCAAACCGGCCAATCGCTGATTTTCGTTGCATCAGCGTTGCACCCGAAGAGGCCCGATTTTCTGGGTCAGTGATAAAATGTAACTTCTCTTATCTTCTTCACTGCGAAGAAAAGAGGGAAAGAGAGGAAAGTCTCCTCGTTTATTTGTCAACGCGTTTTAATTTCATTGTCCCGATAAATCACTCGTCAAACGATAAATGGACGGTGAAGTATTCGAGAGCGTGCGTCGACGTGTCTTACGGACACAGCTTCGGACGATTGTGATGACGTTGCGCTGAGAATGATTTCCGAGGGGAGTGGGGGGTTGGGTGGGGAAAATCGAGATAAAACCGATTAATTTCCGCGCGCTCGTAGATATTTGATAAACTGATACCGTTGTAAATTCAATGTTTGACATCGCTGCGCCATCCACGGTCCCCTTAAATTGAAACTGTTTGCCTTTCGCGGCAAAATATATATCGGCATTAAGCACTCGAGAAATTACGCAGCATGTTAATCGAGGAATGTAAAGCAGATTAATTTAATTGGCTATCTCGCCGCTGGGAATCCATTAAGATTTATTCTAATCCGATTAATATTGTTTCATTTCACGCAATCGTTTGATTAAACTTCCACGATCTGATCGGTATACGCCGGTTATTCGTCAGTCGCCGTCGGCGGCGAATTAAAAACCGTGAGCAGATTTAAATTTCATTTGCCCGAGCGAAAATCTTTACCCGGCCCCGCTTGTTGTTCGCTTTCTACGTTTCGCTTGGCTAACTCTTCGCGCGTTTCGCATTGTAATTACTCGATGTGAAATTTCAAGACCACGCCGTGTTTCAACGTTTCTCTCGTTTCATCTTTTCAGTTTTTCGAAACGCATCCTTTTCGAAGAAACGATTACGAATTCAATGGCGCATCTTCTTGAACGATCGAATCAACTTTGAACGACACGTGTGTTTCTGTTATTAAAGTCGCAAACGAACGTTTTGGAAATTGCTGCTCGATTGTAATTTATTTTTATTCGCGCGTATGTTATTCGTAAAGAATTTCAACCAAAATTGACACAGTTGAGAAAATTACCTTCATATGAAAAAATGAATACTGATAATGTCTTTGCACGAACGATTATGATTATGATTTCATAAAGTACAGATAGATTATATAAAATTACGGATCTTGTGGAATTGAAGTTAAAATAATAGGTTTTCGACACAAGCGAGTTAATATCCATTTTATAGAAGGAATATAGGGTTTCTACGAATAACAGATTTCGTCAAATTACTTTCCCTTCGAGACATGACAAGATTTGTCTGAAACATTTTTTCAAAAATAAGTAATGAACGGTTTTTGTAGATTAAAAGGACACCCTGTATTATATGGATATTATAGGTATTAGACATATATATGAATATTATTATTTAGGCAAGCTACAATTATGGAAATATCTTTAATTTCTTAAAGAAATTTATTTCAATTTTCTTGTCTTCAATTACTTAATCCGTGTTTGCTAAGAATATTGATATTCAACGAACGAGTATCTGGATCAAAAATAAAAATTGATCCGATTTCAATAGTATAATAGTATTTATAATGGTATTTACAGGAGATTATTTCGGATTGCAACATGAATAAATATATATCGCGTAACTGAACGCAATTACATATCGCGCTTATGAAAGGTGTGCCATTGAAACAATTTAATTTGTTTAAACTGAAATATCGATCGCCATGTTGTAAGATATAAATCAAAATGTATGCGTTTGAACAGTAGCAAGTAATTGAGAAATAATTTAATTTTTTTACGCGATATATTTTTACGCCGTCACATCTCTGTTATCAAAGTGGCGAAACTTTTATGAATTGTACGAGTATTATCTACTTTCATCCTTCCAATTATAGTTGTACGTGTGTATATAAAAAAGTTCAACGATTTGTAATAATTGCTGAAAGGAGTGAAAGCTTTTGATCGAGTGTGCTATCAATTTAAATATCTTCCAGCAATGTGTAAAATAGAAATAGAAATAGAAATGCAGTAATTAAATTTAAGAGAAAATATTGCAAAAAACAATTGTATATAAAACGCATTTCAATTTACAAATATATTATACATTATTTTCCACAAAATGACATTTATTGTTATTACCATTAGTTGATAAACGTGAAGTCGTAACAAAGTAGAGAAACTTTATTTCTATAAATATTTGTTATTATTTCGTACAATTCCTCACTTCCCCATCCTTTTATTAGATTGTACAATAAATTCGTTCGTACTTCTTTGGAAGATTTGATAATTTCGCGTAAGATTTGTACAGTCAACGACGCGTGCATTGTTCTGTTCTATTATTCTTTGCAAGCAATTTTTCCATTATTCTTTCGTCAAAAAACTTCAATACGCATGTTTCCACATTCCTCGGGAGTGTAACAGAATTCAATAACTTTTAGAAAACGTGCAATGACGCGCGCGAGTTTAAAATCGTAGCAAGATGGAAAACTTTATTTTTCACGAAATGCGTTTCTTTGATAAAATAAATATTCTCCAATTATATTTCAAACTCAATTACTTCTTTCTTATAAACTCCTCGTGTGTGCATTTTTTTTTAGGAATCAACGATTTACACGAACCCGAAACGTTCAAATCCTATAATTCTCTCACCACGTAATTACCTGCTACAGCAGAATTCCATTTATGTACACAAACTGCATTTATTCGACCGAAATTTTAGTCGATATCCGATTAAACGAACTCCTGCTGGTGGAATCCATCTATTTGAACCCGAGTGAATGAAAAACCACGGGACTCCTAAATCAGTGGACTCTAGAGATACGCGAGAACCCGAAAATGTCGGGTCGAGAATTTATTTCGGAATCAAGTCGAGCTCCCAAAAATATCTGGCGAAGATTTCCAAAGTCGAAGAGTGAACTGAAAAACTGGTCTTTCTTGCGCGAGAGTTACAAACGAGATATATTTATCGCACCATATATTGGTTATTATTTCTCGTGGATATGCGCGAGAACTCGAAAATATAGGATCACGTCGGGTTTCTGAAAACATATCTCACGATGGGAAACTGACTTTTTCTACACGAAAATTCAACATATCACGTATATAGCTCCAATGTTATCTTTTGCTTGAAGTTTTCCTAATTTCAAAATATCCTAATCTTATCCCGTCATTTCGAAATATCTCATTACATTTTTCTTCTAGTTGAAATTTTCCTAATTTTAAATCCCGTTTTATTTCTATCCTTCGTAATTTCATAATTCTCAAGAGTGCGAAAAATTTCGAGAACGTCGACTTTCCCGAAATTCTCGACTTCTGAGATACTCGACATTCTCGCGCATCTCTATTCCCCCGTATTCTTTATAATTCTATAATTCTCAAGAATTCCAAAAATCTCGAGAATACCGATGTTTTCAACGAATTCCGAGAATTCCAGAATTCTCAAGAATTTTCGAGAGTCCCGAAATTCGCGAATTCCGAGAGATTTTCTTCGGAAAATTCCACCTCTCATAGCTTTATAATTCTCAGGAATTATCCTAAAAATCTCGAAAATCCTGAGAATTCTGAGATACTTAATTTTGAGACTCGACGTGTTCTCGCGCATCTCCAGTGGACTCCTATCTGCTATACCTATCACGTCAATTGTGCACAAATTACTTGCTCCCCCAAAGTTCTACGAATTCGTAAATTGAGTTGGCGCTGTACACTTATCGTTAGTTTAATGTAATGCGGGCAACTGACAATGAGAGAAGACTACGTTCCCGTAACAGCTCTTCGCTCGCAGAAGTTGCAAGTCAAACCAATTTCCCCCCGTGAAGCGGGAACGCACTCTCGGAACGTCTTTCGTCTGCGGAAACCGCGGTTCGACCGCGATATCCGACACGATAATTCGTCGTGGCTGTCCGCGGGGAATCGATCGCCTCGTTCGGCCTCGTTGCACGAAAGCGTCAAAAGCGCGAGGCGATTTCCGCGTGGGCTGCTCGTCAGAGGATTCAGGTCGACGCAACAAGTTTCGCGGACAACGACGACGACGACGACGACGACCAGGGAATTCACCCGGTTTGACACGGGGTGTCGAGAGTTCGGAAGATAATGTTGCGAAACAAACACGCGACCGTTCGAGCCGCCGCGTTTGGCCAACCGTAACAATAGATGCGACTACATTCTATTGCAAAACTGCGTGCAACGTTTTCCTACCTAGTCTCTACCGTCAGTCGTTGCTGACTGCAAGTAGCGATGGGATCAAGCATGCACCAACTGTAATCAATATTGTACAAACCAACTGTTCGAATTCTTTGCAAGTTACTTGTAAAAGCAAAATGTATTGAAGTAATCGAATTCTTGTTGATTATGCTACATAATATTTTACGAGTACCTATGTTTAAATAAAACCAAGACTGCGTGAAACATAGTCGAATCGAATTACAATAATGAGTACGAATAAACCTATGGGGGATGGACCGATTGCATGCGAAGTGAGAAATTATAAAGTTGACATAGATAATTACTAAAACTTTAGTTGTACCATGCAGGTATTTTTTACATTACATTTTAACAACATCCGTTATTACAATTAAAGAATTGGCACGAATTAGAAGAATATACTCATTGATTTGATGATAAAATACATGCTAGTTCTGAAGTCTAGATTTCGAATAGGCACTTTATAAGTATACCGCTCGGAAACTTTATAACAAGTACTATATTTTTATAATAGAAATAGTACAATAAATATAAATATCAATTACTATTTACTGTATACAAATTAGTTATATACAATAAATACAATATTTACAATACAAATGTTGAGTAAATGTAAAGTATAAATTATATGTACAATATGCAATATATAACATAAATTATTGCATTTACAACAAATACCTCACAATACCATCCCAACATGCAAAATTTCGAGACATTCCTTCATTTAAACTGAGTCTACGAACTATTAACAAAAAAAACTTCTCCTACCTAAAGGGTTAACAAGGTTCGATGCGGGACCGCTTACCTAACGATCTGTTTATCGATACCAGCGAGTCATACTCGTTTAAGTTAACTTAGGTACTTTGAAACGGGCCACTTTTTCGATATTTCATCGAAATAGTCAAACCCAAGTAACGAGTCACGGCAGTAACAAGAAACCGTCTACGGTTGACTCGTTAGCTAGCTAACAAGTTGTGATAACAAAGCACAATGCGATAACGAATTTGTACACACAGCACACACACACACAGTTTAAACGAAGGATGCAGAAACGAGTGCGTCGGATGATCGTCGACCAGGTGGACGAATTTGTGGCTCGCCACTTTGCTTCAGTCGGCGTTACACGCGCGTTATATTACAGTAACACGCGATTAGGACTCAGATATTTGCTTGACAAACCACGAGACCAAGTTCGCCTCGCGTCCTCGGAATACGATGACATCGGTTCGCGTCGGTGGAGCCGTGAATGCGAAATGTATTTTCACCGAGGTGGCCTAGAACGTCAACAAAACGTTTCGCGACATTCGTAACGCTAATCGCGGTTCACATCGGAGAAACGGGGTCTGACGGATGGCGACGGTTTCTGGCCGCGACGACACTATCGATGCAGTGTTTGCGTTTGACCCTTACCATAAGGTAGGAATTCAGTCGCGACCGAGAACGGCGAAATTTTTCGTTAGGCGTGCATTTCTGAGAGAGTATATTAAAACGATCAAAACGTTGAATTCCACTGCATTGAATCAATATTATCATCATTGAAAGTGATTTCAGCGGGGGTAACCCAGAAAATCTTCAGGTCTCTTCAGGTGCAACGCTAATGCAACGAAAATTAGCGATTGGTTGATCCGCGAGGGGGCGTAGACCTTGAGTAGGAGTGGCGTTGTCTGATACCGAGCGATCGCGCCTGTAATTTGTTTTGCATCGATTCAAATGTTTGCATATCAATAAAATTTTATTTAACTAAAAATTTAACATTAACATTTTTATAACAATTGTCAAGGAGGTTTATAAATAATCGTTAGGGATATGTATAACAGTCACAAAGGAGATAAACACACAGTTGTTTTCAAGTAATTAAAAAGGAGAGTTTGAGCATGGAGAGTAGTTAAGTTAATTCGCTGTAATTTACATTGTACAAGAATATATATTTCGTCGCATACATCTTATTTGATACACGTTCTAATAAAATAAAGTAGTTATTCTTTCTCTTTGTAGTACGGTGACTGTACCAAGCTGTCAAAGAATTTCATCGTATCTACAAAATATGAACATACACAACACGAATCATTTGTCGCGTCGTGTTTGCATGTACTTTTTCTGACCATTTTATCATCCAATTTTTCATTTTAAGGATATAAAATGAAATAACTGTAAAATAAACATATTTGAATAACGTGTGACTAACGGAATATGTAATTGTTGAATTGACATTCATTTACGTCTGGATCAAATGAAATTTGTTGGAATTATGATCGATCAAAGTAAGTTTAGCGCCTACAGGTGGCTGCAGTATCATAAGAGCAATTTTTTAAGCGCTTTTTGTGCAAATCTATCAAGCGCGCTTTAGGCGCCAACAGTAGTCAAAGGGTTCTTGGATACAGAACAGATACTCGTTCTCGTGGCATTAAACTCTCTCGATCTTCCCGCTTCTTCACAGTTTTCAAGGACTGAAGTTACAACGGGAGCGCTGCTAGCTTACAGAGAGTATTCACACACTCGATGAAAAATTATCGATACTTTAAACTCTGCGAACAATCCAGCCTTGGTGAACAATCGTATAACAATCGAAGTTTGCTTCGTTTCGAAGCGTGAAACATCTACATTGTCAGCCTCAAGTTCTTTTTTCTCCCAAAGAATTTTTTCGGCAGCATCGCGCAGCATATTTCATCGTTGTCGAAGATTATAAAAATTTACACTGTAGATCTATCATAATCTTGAAGATGACGTTGATCTTCTTAAAACTTGCTGCGTGACATTTTCTGGCGACTTTTCTCAACTTATCGATCCTCGAACATTGGAGAAATCGTTGAACTCTAATATTCAAAGTTCAACAAAATGGCGGAAAAAATTGCACAGAGAGCCTCAAGACGTCGACGTTGTAAATAAGAAACTTCGATTTTCAAAATCAGAGTCGAATTTTGACAATTTTGCCCTATTTTCTCATTTGTTACGTGACACAAGAACATGCTTGAAAAAGGAAACTAATATAAGATTATCAAAGTAGAGATTTTATCCTATAAAATGAGGTCAACTTCATTGTTATGCGACTTTTTTTTTACAAAGTTACAACAGTTTAAAGTACAGACAATTTTTCATTAAATTTCCAGTGTCTCGAAAAATGGACGATATTTAAATTGTTAATTGTAACAGTTTCGTAACGAGAAATAATCTGCGCATGATTTTAAAGCGCGAAGCTTCTACTTTTAAAATCATGGAGTCATTGTTCACAAAAATCTTTTTCTGCATAATAATAAGAGCGAAAATAAAGGTACTATTTTTCCTCGAAGATGCTGCAAATTCAAGGTATTTTAAATTTTTTTCGAAACAAGAAAATTTGTTGCGACTTAAAGACTGATTTTCTTTCGCGGAGCTATTCAATTTTGAACATTTGAATATTTAAACGACACGAAATGTGAGAAATTCTCGTAAATGAAGGTTAGACGGATTTCAGTTTGAAAAACCCGTGCTTCTTTCTCTTCTTCGCTGCGAGTCAGAGCTGCTCTTGGAAATTCTTTACGATCCGATTTGAAGATAACAAATTCTCGTATCGTTTCTACAAACGGATGTAAATTTTGAAACACGCACGCGAGGCTCGCCGCGTTTGACGTGTAAATCAGCTTGTAACCAGCGCGGATTAAATCAGATCGCAAGTAGGATACGTTCCGAGTTTTCCAACGTTCGCGCTGCTTTCGCGTCGTGAATGCGTAAACGCGCGAACTCGATTCTTCCTTCGGAGCTCGCGGTCGAAGCGATTTCCAAATTTTCAAACGCGCCGCGAATGAAACAGTCGTTAACAATGGCGGTGCTAACAAGTGCAGCGCGG
Source organism: Melipona beecheii (assembly GCA_032399605.1). Taxonomy (NCBI): domain Eukaryota; kingdom Metazoa; phylum Arthropoda; class Insecta; order Hymenoptera; family Apidae; genus Melipona; species Melipona beecheii. The sequence continues at coordinate 1,574,175 of JAUCMO010000082.1, read as the reverse complement.
CCGTGCCGACCGAAATAAATGCGAGATTGCTCTTGCACCGACCTAATTTGACACGCGTTCTCGTTTAACGAGTTTCTAAATTACCGAATTGTACCGCGCGCGCTCGGCAAAATGCAAAAACACCAATTCCCGCGATACCTTTATCGGCGATCCGATCATTTTAATTACGGATTTATACGCATTTGTAAGCGTGTCGCGCAAGTCTTCCAGTTTATTTACGGGGTTTTAAGATCAACCCCCCCCCGCCCCGCGTTTCTGCCCGGCAATCCGGTTGAATTTCGAATTTCGAAAATCCATCGGAACGCGACGCCGAGGGCCGTTATTTAAATATGGAAAGCGGCCAGGATCAATTCACCGAGCAAAGATGATTTACAGCGCCCGTTTTTACGCTTCATCTAATTTCACCGACCGCGGGGGGTTATTAAAATCCGCGACTGCTTTCGGGATTACGGCGGAATATTCAATCGCGGTATTCAAGGTATTGAGTAATTATTATCACGCCCAGGAGTGGAATAATTTTGGGGATCGATGACGCGATTATTTGGAATTTACTTCCAGGGGAAGTTCGAACGCGACTCGTTTTCGACGTTGAAGTTTCGAGAAATTTGTTCTTTCTTTTCGATTCATTTTTTGACACCTCGATCGCGTCACTAATTACGGGACACCCTGTAGAACTTTACACTTAAAAATCCGCAATTTACTTGCTAATAATTGTATTAAAGTTTCCTGGTTATAATTTTCCAAATGTGATGGAAATCACATCAGAGCGAGGCCAATTCTTGCCTCGTATAACGTTCAACAGTGGAAAAATAAAATGGAAGTTTTGATTTAATTTTACGATTAAATGGAAATATTTTGCATTCATGAAGGTAACCGCGAGCGTGAAACTGTTTTCGTTTAAAATTGTCGTAAATTTGAATATGTATTTCGCTGTATTTCGCTGTTGATACGCAATTTAAAGAGATGAAAAGTTTAAAGTTTGCAGAGTCTACAAGTTATTACATGCTGTTTGTCTCGGTGAAAAATATTTTAATCGTTTGGTATAAAGCGTGCAATTACGACGAAGCAAAAAGAACGTTGAGCGCGTATTCGATTTTTAAATGTTGAAAGAAAAGCGTTTCGTGCAAGAATATCATCACGATTTTGGTCTAAGCCAAATTTAATTTCTTCGCGAGCGAATTTATTTATTAAATAATCACGAGTTGGATTATTTTCTTCTATCAATCTCATATCTTTTAGGATCATATGTACGTACTACACTCCAACTCAGAAGCCTTGGGAGAACCTTTTATTTTTAATAATTATTTATTACAGATAATTTATAAATGATACAATTGTTCATGTATTGACATCTTACAGATTCTTTATTGCACAAAGTATTTTTTCATTTTTGAAAAAATTTTTGTTCTAAAAATATTGAATTTAAAAAACTTAAACCAGGATTTATTAACTGAAGAATTTGTTGGTTACGGAAAGATTAGAGTTACTTGATTTTAAAGAAATTCCAGATATCAAATGCGAAAGGATATTTCTTTTGACTGTCAAAGCTCCTTCTCGTTCTTAAATTATATAACAATTTTCCAACGAATCAAAAATAATATGCAGGCCGTCTTTTAATCAATTCTCTCGTCTGGAAACAAGAAAACGACAAAATTACCTCGTGAAACAATTTTCCGCTTGTTGATCGCGGAACGAATAAAACTTGCTCGAAATTCAGGGGACAAACAAGGCGAAGAAAAGAAAAAACAAAACAAAGCGTTTTTCAGTTCAAGCGTACAGTCAACGATGCAGAGAGACGCGCGACGACTCGAGTGGAACGGAAATCGCGATGGAATCGCGCAAGAATCGCGATCTACCGGCGCGTTCCTCCGGTGATTTTCATTTCCTACGCGTAAAGAGTCGTCATAAGAGCAACGGGATACAAATTCCTCCATTTAAGTTTCAAATTAGATTTTTCCTTGGCAATCCCGGCCGAGCACTCGGCTTACATTCAAAGCCCTCTCTTTGATCAGAATGGCTGATCGATTTGGCATGGAACGTCCCACTTACTTTCCTTCGTTCGTTCGTTCGTTCGTTCTTTCTTTCTTCAGCTTCGTTCTTCCGTTAAGACTCCCCCATGGCCCGCGCCTCTGGCGAATCTCAACGACGTTGCTCAATTTACGTCACGCCGGAAGTATGGCGGTGTTCGCGCTCCCGCCGCCGGAAAAAGAAAAAAAAAGAGAAAAAAGAAAAAAAAAAGGAAGAAAGAAACGAGCGAGAAAAATGGAAACGAAGTGGGACGGCGAGAGTGGCTTTATTAGACTTTGCCCGTAATGAATCTTCGGAGAATGGTCCGTGTCCGAGTGGATCATAAAAAGCGAGTTACGGGCGCGCCGCTGTCGATGTATACACGCAGGTATCGCGGCGAGACCGGCGAATGAAATTTCACGCTCAGCTGTCTCTCGGATTCGTCGGACAATGATCGAAATGCGGCTGCAGATATCTCGAACGTGGAAAAAGCTGTTTCGATATTCTCAAGAAGAATTATATTAAGAGTTATATCGCTTGATTGTGACGTTCGTGGTTGCTGATGCGAATGGAACGTCGTTTCTGCCGCGTGAATTTCAGAAGCTTCGTTTCGGTCGTCGCTGAATGCTGCTCGAAAATGAATGCGTGGCAAGGAGAGAGACGGAAAATTGAGATCACTTCGTAAGGTAAAAAAATATCGAACGCGTTGCGATTCATTTCGAGTTTGTGAAAATCTCATATCGCAAATTGCTTTAGGAATTTTAGGAATCGGTACGTGGTTCTAACACCGAAGACGATTACAAAATTTTAAAACCAAAAGTGCCGAAATCTGTCCTTTTATAATTTCAAGAAGGACAACTTAAAAATCGGTGAATTTTAAACATTTATATCCATCAGTATAATTGTTGATAAAAATTTGCTATTTCTTTTTTATAGAATTTATCAGCAACAGACACGTAATAGCTCGAATCATATTACGCGAACAAATTTCACGTGTAATTAATAACAAGTACATGTAGAAAATTTGGAACAATATATCTGCAAAAATTTGTACAATAGTTTTCGCAACAACACGATAATGACTGCATACTCTTCTCAATACATGTTCGAAACAGATCTTCGCTATTGCAAAATGACAACTCTCGTTCACTCGAGATTACTAAAGAAAGCAAACATATTTTTAAAAAGTAATCATAAATTTAAATTTGAATGGTATTGTCGAAACACAGAAAATTTGCATTAATTCGTCAAACTTTGCTTACGCGATCGATATGCAACGACAATCTTCCATTCATTTGTATTACGACGAATATTGGAAACGTATTAAATTCCCGTGATCAATCATCTTCATTTGTAGATGTTACGCGTACGTGTATTTATACATTCTGGGTCAAGTCTTTCGTGTTATCAAATTAAACGTAAACATTACGCATCATTCAGAAACGACGATCATTAACGTCAAAATTAATATCTCGCTTCAATGAAAAATCGTTTCCCTTTGCGATTATATTCTTAAAACGATTCGATCATCGGAATACTTTGATCGATTTACTTTGTACTCGCGGAATATAAATAAAACTACGCAACGCGCGAACGTTACAAAGCGTAAATTATCTATGACATTTAATATTAATCACACGTGAACGGCGTTATTCATTTATTACCAACCAACACTGCTGCACGTAAAATTAATTTACAACGTAATACGTTTATCCGTATACCGACGTTACCCCGCCGCGTCGATCCCGCGTATGCACGATAGAGAGGCATTCTTATTGCAAAATAATCTGATAATCCCGCCATCGAAACGCGTCGCTCTTACTTTTACTTTGAACTACATTGTCCCCGCTCCAGCCCTCTTCGACGGGCAACTTCTCTTTACCGGGCGATGTTTTTAATTTTTCTGTTATTTCAGACACGACCGGCGGTTATTGATCGATCGGTCGCCGGGGAAAGTTCGAACGGGCGGGACAACAGAGGTGCAGGTATTTTTAATTTACAAAATTGGAAAGTTCTCGGCGGCAGAGGGGCTCGAACGACGGGCGTCCGTTTTTTAAGGCGCGGAGCCGCGAAGAAGAGTCGCGGCACGACCGTGAAATATCGTTATTGCGTAGTAGACGACCGCCGGGTATCATCTTTACGCGCTAAAAGTTTTTCACTCCGTCCCCCGAAACGTAAAAAGTTCCCGACTCGGAAGAACGAAAGAAGGTGAGGCTTGTAATTATTTGTTGACGATGCATGTTGAAGCCGCGATATTTTCCGCGGAACGGAAGTCGCACAAACGGTGAAAACGGCGAGGCACGAAGAGAGGGACGAAGAGAGATGGCCACGGCTGCGGGACAAAACTTTCCACGGCACGGTGTAGATTGGTAAGAAACCACCGGAGCGTATGGCGCCAAGTTTGCGTGACAGATGGCGACCTAAAGTCTGGAATTTACAGCAAACGTCAGCTGATGTTGCAATTATTTCAGCCATCTAGTTTTGCTGTAACTTGGAAACTGGCTTGATTGTGAATTGCGTTGCAATTGATAATGTAATCTCGATTATACGAATTTCGAGCGCCCGCTCCGTTTCTCGCTGCTCCAGAGATCAACGAGCATTGGAATGCCCGCGCTCTCATTAGGACGATATATATATATATCCCTAATTTCTCCAATTATTAATATTCGGAGGAACGCCGGAATTTTCGTTCCGCCAATGATCGATCTCTTTGACGTTTGACTATTTCTTTAACCACTTTGCCTGCGCTGGCAACTGATTGCGGACCATAACGAGTGACCGTAACTGTATGTAACAATTCGTCGCTTTCTTTTTCAACTCGTCGGTATGATATCACTGGATAAAAATTATTGAAAAGTAATAAATTTAATTAATCGATTAATCTCGATGATCCATCAATCCCAAGAAAAGATAATTTGTATATTTATCGAGACTTTGATGTAAATTTCCATCGCTAGAAATAGATGGATAATTGAAACGTTTCGATCTCATGTAAAAAGAATACAGCGTTCTAGAAAAATGGAAAAGTAAAGTTTTTAAAAGATGAATTATTTGGTAACAAAATTACTTTTTTACAATCCAGGTAATGGTTTTTAGATTTTGTGAATTTTCAATAACATTTTTGTAAAAATATTACGCGATATTAATAAAGTAATAAATTAACATTGTTATTAATAATAATAGAAATATTACAAGTGTCGCAAATATAATTATACGTAATTATCAATAAAATATTATTGTATCATTTATGTATCGATTAAAAAAATAATTGGCGCAATTGATGTATTGTGACATTCGCATAATTATTTACGTCTAAACTATAGAAAACTTCCGTTCTAGAAAGTAATTCGTTTACAGAGTTAATTTTTGATAAACATACAATATGACTAGACACGGTTCATCGTCACACTTTTCCCGAGATTTTTCCACAAAAGATGACCAGTTGGCGTTAGTTTGTGTTTTTACGAACCACGTAACAAATACAAATAGAAAAATATATATATTTAATTCAATAAGTAGCTACGTCCGCTTGGCACACAGATACACAAACGATTTATGCGGGCACAGCTGCTTGGTCTAATTCAATACCGAGGTTCGCCACGCGGGTGAAATAATAAAATACCCCTTTCGGAGCACAGCACATAATTTTTGATTTATATCTTGTGCCAACAGTCAGCAACACAGCGTTACACCGACGGGGGTAAAAATCACCGCTTCGTCCTTCGTACCTTGAATTTCCACGTTAAATCAACATATTCGTCGTCTGAATTTCCACGAAACTTGCCATTAACAACGGAACAAACGAGAGAAACGCAAGAAAAGAAAAAAACATGAAAAAGGAAACTCGTAATTTGTATAAAATTTATATAAAAATTTTTGCAAAAAAGAATTACACAAATGTACATAAAGTTCTTCTCCAACTTCGTTAAAGACGGGGCATTGAATCAATTCGCTTTGATATGGCGGATTTGATCGAACGAAACGAGCTTTTCAATCTTCCCCGACGGTATTCAGCAGACTACACCGGTGCAAGTAGCTCGCGCCAATTACCCACGATGATTTATACCCGCGCGGTGTTATCAACCACTTATTAAGGAATCGCATGCGTGCGTAACTGTCTATCGGTTACCATAATTCACGGCGACCTCGTATTACACAATACGGTCGACGAGACCAACTTCCATTCTATAATATTTTATCGAAATCTCGACGTCGCGTACGCGGCGCCACGTCGCCATCGCCAACGGGACAATTATCAAGCCCGCCACCGTCATTAACCTCTGATTTATAGACGTCCCTTCAGAAAATATCTTTCATAACGTATAGAGCGTCGCCTGGCTTGGCTTGGCTTGGCGTTTTCCTTTCAGAGGGAATGTGGGTCTCCGAAAATCCCGTGAACGACGAGGGATCGTGCTGTGGCAGTCGTGGTGGGATTAGAAAAAATATCGGGGTCGACTTCCGACGTCAGGCTCGTTCGAAATAATCCTCCTCGTGATTAGTAGGGGGAATATAGAGTAATACGGGGAACTTGAGAAGAATCAAACGCATTGCCGACGCGACGTTTGTCGAAGTATCTTCAAAATTTTTACGTATTTATCTTGAAATTTGAATAACGAAACTACGATTTAAATGAGTGCAACATTGTATAGCAAAAAAATATTGTAGAGGCAATCCTTGAACAATTGTGAAAATTTTATTCGCATTATTCACGTGACACTATGCTGACGGGGACATTAAGGAGGAACATGAGGAGAATCAAATATATTGCAGACAAACTAGAAAATCGGGCCTCTTCAGGTGCAACGCTGATGCAACGAAAATTAGCGGTTGGTTGATTTGGCTCACGTGATTCGCGAGGGGGCGTAGAGTAGACCTCGAGTAGGAGTGGCGTTGTCTGGCGATCGCGCCTGTAATTTGTTTTCTATCGATTCAAACGTTTGCATATCGATAAAATTTTATGGCAAAAAGTCGTCTTCATTTCCTAGTCAGAACAGTTCGAATCGTACAGGGGTACAAGTCGTGCTGTTTTTTAGAATCTTTATGTATTCACTTGAAATTTGAAATTTGAGACTAAAATTTAAATAATCGAGAAATTAAATGTACCCTTGCGAAGGAAGTGAGTCAAAAAACGTGATTGTCGACCATTACTATAAAAATATTGTACAGACTGTCCTCGAACAATTGTGAAAATTTTGTTTGCTAACAGAAAGTGATTATTCACGTGCTGCACTTTAGAAATATCTCTTATTGTTAATTTTGTCTCGACTATCATTGCGAGCAAATGCATATTGACAAGATGAAAAGTGTATTGCTTTGAATTCTATTTCCTTGATTAACAAAATAATATCAGTTTTCTTCTGAAAAATATACGTTTTTGAATTTTCACACTTTATTCGCGAGAATGCGACACGTGTTATAAAGTTTCCGAAAGATAATTTCCGCGAAACAATTTCGTTACTTACAATTAATAAATTATTTTCTCGTCATTGGATTATTATTTATTTCTCTAATTGTAAGTGGAGGAAGATTTATTTCTACGTTTTCTCGTAAATTATATGAAATGTAACGTGCGTCTCCTTCCTACCTGTTCAAATAATTATCTTTTGCGTAATTAATGAAGTTTTCCCACTTTATTCTGCACAGAAATGAGGATAGGAGAGGCTGTTATACAGGTAAGATGAAGCATGCTTCGTTATTTACACATTATACCAAAAAAAAAAAAAAACAAAAAAATTCATCTATTAAAGAGTACAGATTGATTGAAAGTGAAAAAATTCCACTTGTTTCTTTTTTTTTTTTTTTTTGTAATTAAAAATATTTTTAAATTCAGATCTTTTCTATAGCTTAAAAATAAGAACAGTAAAATATACTAATAACAAAAAAGGCAGAAATTACGTTGTACGCAAATGTTTCAATACTAAAAGTTCCAAGTGGTATTTACGTTTATGATTATTTATGTTACGCTCATTAATCGTCACGTTATGTTATATCGTTTATAATCGTCATATTTTTACAACAGATGTATCCTTATTAATTGTACATATTTTCTTTTCGAACATTTTAGAGAACAAGATCGTTCGGATAACGATAATCGACAAGTTCGGACAGTGGAAGCTTGCTAGCTGCGTACCTACAAAATCTGCTTTTATTTGCTCCAACAACAAGAGCTAACGTTCGAGTAACAGAAGATAATCAATTACAATCCATAATATTTAGCACCAATTAATTTGCGTAAAAGGAAAATAAACAAGGTTTTACTGTATTTATACGACGCGTGTGATGCGTCTATTAATTATTTAATGAAGAAATAATATCTATCCAATGACGTTCGTATTCATTATAACACACTTTCGACGAAAATCACGTCAAAATGTTCATTTTATTTCAACACGAGTTTCATCGCTCTTCAAGAACGATATTCAAGCATCAAACTGACTGTTTCTACCAGATTTAGTATAGTAAATACCATAATTATATATAAATGAAATCAATCAACGTACGATCATTAAAGCTACAAGAATTATTGCTATTAACTTGTAAATGTAAATGTAAAGCATTGAAAATTCAGATTCATGTATTCCGTGAGGGTACAATTTGCTCTCTCACAAATCAGAACCATAATTCCCACTGTGGGCGTAACTCGATATATTATAATTCAATCTTCACGTATGAATCACCAAAATTAGGTATCGTCCCCGATATCTAGTATTGATTCTACTCGAAAAAACTAACTAGAAAAATATTGTCGGATTATTGAGGGACAGTCATTCCAAGATCCGCCGTAACAATGACTTTTTCGTCTCACCTCGACAACTCGTTTCGCCCCGTTCGCCTCTTTCCTTACAACGGTTCGACACGCAGGAAAACGAGGAAATGCACGTTCTCACCGTGACGTTCGGCTATTCTCGCAGGGATTAGGGCTGAACGAAAACCGTAATGCCCAGGTGGGGGTAATTCGTAGAATAGGGATCGACCCCGGACCCTCTCCGGCATGGAGCGCGAAAATTTAGGGTGACGCTGGTCACTTTATTCATTGAAATGTCGAGCGACACGCGTACCACTGCCTGACAGTTTGACCGAGCCGCGTGTAAATATCGATTACGGGACTGCCGCGATTGAACGACCTGGCAAATGCATCGGTCCGGCTGCTGCCGAGCCTCGCGTTAATTGATTCCCCCCGAAATAATGGAATACCTGCCGGAGAGTTTTAATTTACCTCTTTTTGGGAAACACTCGGGCAATTATGAGCTCTTCTTAGATATTACGATACACGCGTACAATGTGTACACGTTCAATGGCGAATAATTGCTTCGATAGTCCAATTTTTGAACGAATAATTCTTCAAAAAAGCAATTACCTTCAAAAATGTTGAGAAAATTATTAAACAAATTTATGATAGTGTAAAATTCACTGTCAATGTGTGAAATTTTAAATTGAAATTACGTAGGCTTCGTCAACGTATTTTACGAATAATTAAGGTACAAAACCCAGAAACATAAATGTTCTGTTCAAAACTCACGTGATAAACACGTGAAATGATAACGGATTTACTTTTGATACGGCGGTCTAATTAATTCGGAGCTCGGTCAAAAACTGTAGGTCCAACTCTTAATCACAGTTCCACAGTTTCCATACTCGTAGTTTCGCGCCTTGTCGCTGATACTAATCTCAGCAGTTGCGACATTAAATTCACAAAACAAGACAGTATTTGTATTGTTTGATCGTATTAATTCATCGGATTGGACAAAATACATTAAGCAAAATTTGTGTGATAAATTGATTTATAAAATACATTCCACGTTATACATGTGTGTTTATGCATTCTAAAGTGCTATCTACCTCTAGAAGCGTAAAATCAATATATCTACTATTGAATCAACTCGATAAATAAAATATTAATTAACGTTAACCCGTATTAACGCACAATGTAAACGTCACCTGTCTATCTCCTGCATTATATCAAGAATAATCAGAACAAGATTATTGTTCTATTCACATCCCATGTTTCCATTGTACTATAAATGTACTTCACAAGGCTTTCACAAATCTTTGCTTGTTAAAATTTTCGTATGGTATTTTTAATCGCATAGCAACGTTTACACAGGACGCTATTCACCTTTGTGTGAAATTTTAAGCAGAGAATCGTGTCGAAATTCGAAAACGGGTATGTTTTACTGAATTCGCAGCGTAATCGATGATGAACGAATTTATGGAAGCAATTGGTTCTCGAATGGTAGTAAAAATGGGAGAGAGATTCGGAGTTCAGAAGACAACTGACCTAGGAAATATTCATTGCCTTCAAATGGTCCTTAAGTTATGAGCATGGGTTCCGTATAATCGATTGCTGAAACCTACGGACTTCCTGTCAGCGTTCTCGATTCAGCTTATAAATACTGTTCTTACGTTATCGATTCGTTTATGACACATAACGATTACTAAGAATTCGTAAAGAGCTGTAAAATAGCTTTCGTACACTTTGTATAATCCGTCTTTAACAAGTCGTAAATAAATATGTGCGTGATTTATAAAAAATTATTTATCACATAACGATCACTATGAATTACTAACCATATAATGTATATTTAAATATATAAATAATATATATAAATTACCAAATCATTTATCGATTTATTTCTAAAAATTGTGAGATGTAAAACAGATTCTAGAAATTTTTTTATCTCTTTGTCATCAAGTACATGAGTATGTATGTACATGTATGCAAATTATCTGTCGCACAAAAAAATAGTTGATCATATGAAGGTCATCTCCACTTTTCTAAACAGAATGATGAATATAATAAAATGAAAAAGTATTAATTGTTTCTTTCTTTCTTTTTTTTTTGCATAACAAATAGTTTACGAGCAGTTTGTACTTACAGAGTGAAATCGAACACTGTGCTTTTTCACTAGACTTGCAATATAACTAATTAAATAGTTCAATCGATAATAAGGGAAATCTATTTGTACAAAAGATATTTATAACTAATAAAAACAATACTGTAGTATGTTTGTATACATTTGCAAATATTTAAACAGTTCTTCAATACACATTGGAAAGAAAATTCTCACATTTTTTTCCACCAAAAAGAACATTGTTGAAACTGTGCGTGCTAGATTGTTATTAGTCATCCCATTCCTCATCTTAAACATCAGAAAGTTGGCAAAGAGGTAACCGAAAGTGACAGGATAGCGATAACGACGAGTATGAAGCTCGGGTCTTTCAATTTTCCCCGACGAAATGAAGTGAAATTTCCATATCCATTTGACGCGGTGTATTCACGCGTCCCGAAGATTCGGCAACCAGTTCTCTCTATCCGGGACGCGCGCGCCGGGACAATTTTCACCGTCGATGACTCTGCCCCGTAATTCTATATGTAATCATCGTGTCTTTATCGATTGCCCGCAGAGCTCGTCGAATCGATTAAACAAACACTCGTCCCGCCATTTGTCCGAAACTCCGTACCAAAGCAAAGACCAAAAGCACGCTCGTGCGATCCTATGAGTATCGGAGCGTTGTTCCGCAATCGAACGAACAGACAAACGCGTTCCAGTTCAAAGCGATGACGATCAAGATCGCATTAGCCGACCGCGTTCCAAGGGTATAACGATATTCCCGAGGCAATAACGAAAGAGCAGAGAGACTGGACAAAGAGCGGAGAACGGAAAGGGGAAACGAAAGAGAGAGAGAGAGAGAGAGAGAGAGAGAGCGAGAGAGAGAACGAGCGAACAATTTCCACGTCATTCAGCGGCCAGAAAATGATCAATTAAATGTCTGGCGAGGTCGGCATCGGCTGATACGCCTCTTTGTTCCGCCATGCAAAAACCTCCAGGAGAATTTCCGCGGACAACGTGTCCGTGCCCGCGACGAATTCGTCAAGCGAGAAAATTCAATTTCCGTATCCGTGCGAGCAAGTCGTCGCGCTCGCCCGGAATCTGGTTGTCGGAACCGCATCGAACATCAATAATTCTGCCGATCGAACGGCATAATTGGCCCGCCCTATGGGCTCGATTTATTGTTTACACGCAGCTGGCCCGCGCCAGTCCCTTGGTACCATTTCAGCTCTCTTTTTCCCTCCTCTCTCTCTCTCTCTCTCTCTCTCTCTTTCTTTTCTCTCTTTTTCCTTCCATCGTTTATTTTTGTTATTATTATTTTATAATACCGCGATATCGAGTCGCATCCCGCTGCGAAATAGCTGAGCGAGCTATCATCTCGGCTGCGCGTGAGCGTTATTTGCGATTAACTCGCGAGAATTTCCGCGAAAACGGTCTTTCCGTCTGGAATCTCCCCTGGAATTTCGTTCCAGGTCGCGGAACATCGATTTTCCGAGATGGGGAGACAGAGAGAGGCATATATAAGGCCAACCGCGCCCGTTTGACGGAAGACTCTCTCTCTCTCTCTCTCTCTCTTTCTCTCTCTCTTTCTCGTTTCTCGCCCGCAACCCCTCGAACTATACTTCTTTCCGCAACCTTTCGCATTTACCCGGTTGTTTCTTTCGATTCTCTCGCCACTGTCTTCCGGGCCCGCAAATCCCTCGCGAACCTTTCGTTTCCCGCGGGCACTCTTAATCTCTTGCCCTGGAATGATGTGCCACGCACGTCGAGAATATTTGGCCCAAAATTGCAATATTTTCTCAGTTTTAAGTATATTGAAATATAACCCAGGTAAAACGAATAATAAATTTATTACTTCTTAGTAATTTCTATCCAGTGATGTATCGATGAGTTCAAAAAGAAGACGAGTTACTGTATATATATATGGTTTGGTCACTCGTTATGGTCCACGAACCAGTTGCTAGCGCAAGACGTCAATTCTCGCTGCACTCGCCTCTCCTTTTTTCTTAACGCCGTTTTATCACTGAAAGTGATTTTAGCGGGGGTAACCTAGAAAATCGGGTCTCTTCAGGTGCAACGCTGATGCAACGAAAATTAGCGGTTGGTTGATTTGGCTCACGTGATTCGCGAGGAGGCGTGGGGTAGATCTCGAGTAGGAGTGGCGTTGTCTGGCGCTGGTACTGAGCGATCGCGCCTGTAATTTGTTTTCTATCGATTCAAATGTTTGCGTATCAATGAAATTTTATGGCAAAAAAGTCGTCTTCATTTCCTAGTCAAAACAGTTGTTTCTGGGCCTTTCAGTGAATCGTACTGGGGTACAAGTCGTGCAGTTTTTTTTTATTATCCCTCTTCTCTCTGTTGTGCGTCCGTTCTTTTCGGAATTTGTCTCGATTGTTTTTTCTCACTTCTCTGTATTTTACGAACTATTTTGCTCAGTGTTTCAGTTCTTGGTAATTGAAGATGCGTGTTGCTATCAAGGAGCTTGACAGTACGAAAATACAAGTATCTACCGAAAGTTTGTAGATAAAGAAATCGATTAGATCAAAGTCCTCAACTGATATCGCGAAGATTATATCAATTTAGTATTTCAAATTACTTAGTCTTTTGGAATTTTTAATTTCATTTGCTTTATCGTTAACGAGTTTATTTGTTTAATGAGATTTATTTTTTTTTTTTGCCACTTAATTAACGGGTGAATGTACAATACAAAATAAAATCAATCAAAACGTGCATTACTAAATAATCATGCATAAACCGTCTCAAGAACTATCTAAATATAATTTAAGAAATGGAAGAAGTTTTGCAAACCAAATAATTCTACTTCGGATTATGTGCAATCCACATTTCAATCATGCATAGTAGGGTTAAATCTAATTTTGAATTATCTCGAGTTATTTAATTAAGAGTGTCGTACAAAGATATTTAAAAATTTACGTTAAATTACATAATTCGTGCAGAAAAAAAAGTATATTTCGAACTGAAAATATTGGATGAATAAAGTATAAAACTTGAAGGGAACATACTTTGCCTTTCTTTTAACTTTCTCCACCTGCGCACCGAAATTCTCGGGATAGTGTCTATTAGCAGTATTTTCCAAAGCAAACTTCGTACACTTCCCCTACACTTTCGCTACCCGTAAGAATGCTCGCATCTACACATACACAGACGTGCATTAATAGCCATCGTTTAACTGTTTCGACTCTACGCATTCCTCCAGTTCTTATTTCCGGTGCATGGTACTTTTGCATTACACTCCCTGCCTCCGTTTGTACACAACAATTTTAACTCTAACATGTCTTAGGAGAGACAAACACAAAGTATAACATTGTTATTCAAAAGTTTGGAGCGTCCTGCCAGTTTTGGATACAATCCTTAGCAGATAGGATTGTGTTGTTAGAAATGCTGATATCGATTTATCAACTGTTATTATTTACCCTTTCACGGTCAGATATACCACGCACTTTGGGTTAAATTATATTCGTGATTGAAGCGATACAGAATTTACGTATCTGTTCATGCACTCGTCCATTTTGTTGAAAATACTGAATCACACCAGCATTTAAGCATTCTTAAATTCTACAATTAGAACACTTCTACGTGTTTCTTACATTGCTGAGTGCATGAATCTGTACTTACAGTTTTACTAAGTCGAATAAATAATTATTTAGCTAACCATACAGTAAGTAATTCAAGGAGAAGTAAAATATCAATAAAAAAATAATTCAGATAAAAATTGTATAGCATCAAAAGGGACACGTGTCTATTTGATTTTACGTGTTAAATTTTGTAATGTACAATTTTAATTTTATATGTTAAACGATTATTAATTAGTGTGTTTATTCAAAGTGACAAAAATGGCTCTGTCAGTCCTCTAAAGATTAAATATTTTCTATCGATGGATTCTTGTTTCTCGTCAATATCACATATTTAAACATATTTAAAATATTACACGTTTTCGTTTTTTCAGTTCTTGGTGTTGGACTGTTTGTACGAAGAGGCCATGAATTAACTCAATATTTCTCAGTTAAAGGTTAACGAACGTTTATCACAAAATACACATTTGAAAAAATTATCTTCTTTTTGTTTCCACAAGCGACTTGTATTCGAGCGATTTCAAATGTGTACATCGGCTTGCGGCTCAAAATAACACGAAAATCGATAATAATAAAATTAAGTTAGCGGTTTCGTGCTGGAGAAAATCAAGTTTGAAAACTTATCGAGTATACACGAACGTAGCAAATTCCCAAGTAAATAGGAGTAGAAACTCGGCAGGAAGCCATTCTATTTACATGCAAAGATAAGTCAAACACGTAGAACAAAATCTTTTTTAATCATTGTAGGAGCACTTTTGGTATAATTTTATTTCACTTGAATTTCACCTTATTTTAAATTATACACGAATTATATATTATATTTGAATTTCTCTTGTATTGCAAATTTAGATTCGCGGTGTGTACATGTCATGGCTGTTAATTTGATAATTAATAAGGAAATTGCATTAACAAATCCAAGGGTCGTGCTTAACTCTACAAGTATCTACTGTAACTTTTGCAATTAAACATTCAAATTTCTATATAACCCTAATATTTTTAAAGGCATTCATGAAAGAAAAAATTTAAAAAAATTCATATTTAACTGAAAACATGAATAACAACTGTTATCTATAAGGTTAATACTTAATATCTATCCTACTTATATATTTATAATATATTTATGTATTTCTATTCTAACATATATTATATTATACACGTAATAGTGTAAGTATGTACATATTATACTTTGTAAATTATCATTCGTTATCTTTCGAAAGAATCTTTAATTTTAATAAAAAAAGATAACAATAAAAAACATAAAAAAAATTATATGACACCAAATAAAATGAAAAGTAAACTCAACTAAGCAAAATTAGAAAAATAAGGAGACATCGATTTATCGATTATCAAAGTGTTTAATAAATACAATTTTTCATGAATAAACATTTCTGAAACAAATTACACGAGTCACTCCTATATGTACGTACATGCATAGAATCAAACTTTACCAATAAGTAAATATTCTCCGTCTTGAAATAAGAAAATAATGTTATAAAAAAGAAAGTCACATAAATATAATATCACGATGTTTTACAGAAATGTAAAAGAATTTGATTTATATTCGTATTTCGAAATCCATTTTCCAGGTTTCGAATGCGAGTTTATCGCAGAAAAATTTGACACTTTCCGAATTTCCGTGCGTTCAAACATTTTCAAACTAAATACCGTCTATATATTGTTACATTGTGACGTATCAACGATGTCCGCCATTATCCTCAGGTTTCACATTTTCTTATTTCTACTCGAGGAACATACTGCTAAAGTTCGATCGTTTAAACCTGGGTCATTCTATATTTGTGACATATACATATATGCATGTATATACACATTAGGTATTTTTTATCGGTTTCTTTTTAGCCGGGTATAGGAAAAACTTCCATCGTTTGTTAGTTTTCACGCGTGTCATCCGCCGCCATGTCAGTTGATATTCCGCGCCTCTCTCCGGCCTATTTCTCTCTCTCTCTTTCTCACACTCTCTTCAGCTGACAGATAATCAAGCAGCCTCCGAGCCTCTCTCGCTCGGTTGGTCGACGTCGTGCGGTGAAATAATTTAAACTTTCGATAAACCGCTTCTGTAACTGAGAGCAGAGCGAGGCCTCTCGGCTAGAGAATCCAATAAGAGTCGTGGTCGCTCCGGTGCGCTAAGAGAGAGAGAACGCTGGAAATGAATTTCCGTCTGGTGCAGTCTCATCGTCGCGTGTTTAAGCGAAATACAAAATTAATAGCCGACTAAAGCGTTGCCCCTGTGTCCGTGTCTTTGCTCCTTTCTGTGTTCCTCTGTTTGCATTCTCTCTCCGCGTTGCTCTTGTTGTACCCCTTTCTCTCTTCCTCTCTCTCTCTCTCTCTCTGTCACACACACACACACACGTGTACACACGCTCTTTCTCTTTCCCGCTGGCTACACAAAGGTACACACATACGTATGCAACATATGACAGAGCTATACGCGACGGTCTCGTTAGAAAGTGCAGCAAGTGTCAAATCTCCTTTTTCTCGCCAGTCACGGGAAACGAGACTGCCATGCAAGAGTTAATAACGATGTATTGTCACGACTGATGAAAAAAAGAGGGAGAAGCCATTGAGAGAAATTTTCATCGATGAGAAACAGATGTCTCGCTAATGTCACGATGTAATTCACGTTCGAGAGAACTCCGTTTCTCTTCTGGTTAGTCGCGATTATTTAACGCGAATATCGACAAGACGTAATTCTGCTTTTTACAAATTCACCGAGAATATTCTCGTTTTGGTACAAGTTGATTTTCATGCGAAGCGTCGATATTGGAGCATTTAAATCGACAAGACGTGTTCACGACACGTCCCAGATACGTCTTTGATCGCTTTTACGGACGTTCCGAGTAAGTAATGCAATTTCAAACGACGGGAGAAATTATTCGAATGAATAATTTTGTGACGCACGTATCAACACGGTGATTATGTCACGTCACTAGCGGTCTAAAATATTCTTACAAATGTTTCAGAGTTACGACAAGATTCATATCGTCGATAAAATAAATACGTATGCGGATAATTCTACAAAGTGAAAAATACGTTTTCATCGTGCCTTTGTCGTAACGCAATGTTTTATAGGAATTAAATATTTGGCGAAACGTGTAAATTTTACGTGACGATCCACGCGTTTCATTTATAATTATTTGTTTCAATTAATAATTTAATACGTGTACGTGTATTAAATTGTATAAGAAGTGCATATTTTTGTTCGAAGAAAATGACCTGTCAAAATAAATTTTAATATTGCAATATATTTAATTGTAATATAGATATGGTTTAAATTCATAAATATTCATTGTTTAATGTTTCCCAAGATCGTTTCGTTGAACGAAATAAACTCGCGTTCATACATCGCAAGAATAGATTGTAATAATTTCTCCAATTCAATTTGTCCCTTGACGTCAAATTGACACACTGGTAAAATGTCTAAAAATATACAATGAAGAAATAAATAACTGAATTTGCAAATTCTTTTATTGATAATAAACAGTCTATGTTGCGTGTGATATTCATGCAAATACCATCTTGATGTTATTTTCTCTAATCTCGTTTAACGTTATGATCATTTATTTTGAATTTGTTACAATTACAATATAAATGCCTATAGTTATCTTCGAAAAGTGTCAACGGATAATTAGAAGGTAACCAACTGCCAAGGAATTTGAAACTCTGAATATTATTTATAATTTTGTTACCAAAAATGTCGAAAATGTATGTTTTACATTAAAATATATCGAAAATGTATATTGTACTATATCAGAAATAAATGTGTTACGCTATGTTAGAAACATGATGACATTTTATAAGAAAAATATGTCAAACTGACACAGGAAAAGGTAAATTAACCACCAAACGACTAAAGTACTTGGTCAGAAAATTTAAAATTTAAAAAATTTACATCAGAAATTACAATAACGAGAAATATATAATAAAAGTGCGGGTATGGTAATGTAACGACGAACAAAATTTTCCAGCAACAAGAAGTACGGATATTCTCTGATCGTCTTTGATCTATTCATCAGTTATATCACCCTCTCCAGCACTGTTTCATTTTCACCCCAATATACGCGACCGTCTCCCTGCTTCATCTTCGAAACAAGATTCCCGCGATCAATCGTCCATTTATCGCGTCGGACTTTTATTTTTTTGCCCTCGTACATCTGTTCCAGCAGCGCAGCGATCGTCAAATTGAAATCAACGCTTCAAATTTGAAAGTATCGGGAGCAAAAGAGGCGAGAGATATTCCAACGACGCATTTTCTCCGACGATCTCCACTTGCAAAAAAAGCAAGTTACATGCATTCCAGAGCGGCCGTCTATTGCAAGTTTCCTAGTCGCAAGTGTGATGAAAGTTTCGAAAAGAAGCAGCTGGACGGTCTGTCAATTCGCGAATAAAGCGCAAATCGATTGCGACAAACGACGGCGAGTTTCAAACAGGTCCCTCCTCCGTCGGGGGAAACGTGAAATTAATAATCCAGAGAGGCACTCCCTCGGAAGTGCTTTCACCCTTTCCGACCGAATTAGCCCTGGTAAAAAGCCCATTTCGTCTTCGTCGAAATTAAAGACGAGCGCGTCGTTCCCTTTCATTCGTCTGGCCGGCGTGTGGGGTCGATTCCCTACAAAAGACGTTACCGACCAAAATTTCCCGCGGCAAATTTTTCATCAGTAGTCGAACGCCACGCGGCAAGTCAAACGTCACTGGCGATCTCTCCATCGTTGACGATCTCTCTCTCTCTCTCTCTCTCTCTCTCTCTCTCGCCGTCGTTTGACTTGCACTCTTGGCGCAGCCGAACGTGTCTAATTAAGCGCAAAGAAGCGGGGAAGAAGGGGAGCAAGGTATACAACAATTAACTCGATTAATTCACGTGGCGTTCCAGTCGAAGACGTTAGCTTAAATTCACCGGATGAGCCCGCAACGTCCTCCTCGTCTACTAGCCCGCTTTGAGCTCCTCTCCCTTCTCCCTCTCTTCCACTCTGCTTCCCTCTTGCTTTGCCCGGTGTTCTCTTCCCTTCGGCATATATACAATCTCGAACAAGTGTACAGTCTCGCGCGCTCGTACAGTCTCGTACAGGAAGCAGCCTCCGCTCTGCTCAGCTCACACGAACGAGCAAGCTTGCACGCTGCAACCCAGTTACGAGAGAGAGAGAGAGAGAGAGAGACCCAGTTTCCAGCTCTGCGACTAAGAACGACGTGGAGTTCGCTCGCGACGACAAGAAGCAACGAGTACAATTAGCTTTCACTGGGGGGGAGGGGCAAGAGGGTGAGAGACAGCCGTCTGAATCCGTAGGACAGCGACCGTTTCCGTTTCTGACGAGACGTGGAGCGCGAGCCGGAGCGCGAGCGCGGCGAATTACTCGGAAAAACAAGACTGGTGAAACAGGCTGAGGAAGAGCCGAGGAGGAGAAAGAGAGAGAAAAAAACGGGACAAATACGCGAAACGGAGCGGAATCGAGGGTGGGGGGTAGTGGAAACTGCAAGAGGCAATAAAGACGGAGGGTGGAAAAGGAAGAAGAAGCGAGAAACAAGGGGGAGAACAAAGGCAGGGGTTGCCGCTCGGCTTGGGGAAAAAGGCCGGCGAAGAAAGAGACGGGCGACGCGAGAACAGGAAACGCGGAAGTGCACGGAGGTTGTCGAGGGTGCGAAAGAGGAAACGGCAGCGAGACATTTCCCGACGAAGCCGATAAATAAAAAAGTTGCCCAGATTCGAGGACATTATATAGCCAAGAGACGCGAGAGGAAAGAGAAAGAGAGGGAGGGAGGGAGGGAGAGAGGGAGGGAAAGAGACGACAACGATCTAGAGGACACGTCGCGTCGCGACGACGCGCCCAGAGAGTACAAGACGAGAGGAGGATGCACCAAGTTTCTCGAGTTATGGTATCGATAACTCGCATGTCGCGCGAGACACAAGACTGTATATATTCCTTTCGAAGCAACCCCTTTCGTCCGTTCGCTCAAACACGTCTCTTCTCTTTATTCCGCCCCTTCGCGTACTCGAGCGTACGTGTGTTGCCGTATTTACGAAAGCACGCGTTCCCTTCAACTCCCTTCAACACTGCCGCCTGCGTTTCGTTTTTTTCTTACACCAACAGCCTTTGCACAGTCTTCGCCTTTCCACTCGGGTCCCGAGACTCGAATGGCTCTTTGCACGTCAAAACAATTCTGCTCGTGTGTTATCGATTATTAGCTACTTTCTGTGTAATAACAGATGTACGTGGATATTTCAAATAATGACGAATTAAACTGACGAGAACTGCGAAACTCGAATGTGTGTACATCTGATGCTTTAAGTTGGGGTTGAAACAATTTTAAAAGAGGTTCCAGCGTGACTTTGTTTTCGCGGAATTAATGAAAAAATATCGAGATGCCAATTCATTCGAGTTGTCTGCTTTCGCCATTTTCTCTAAGTAAGTCACTCTCATAACCTATCGAATGTTACTTACAAATAAATGCTTTAAATTTCGTAAAATTATAGAGTCTAAGTAGAAAATGTAATGTAGAAAACCAAGTTTTCATTGTTATGTCAATTCATGGCCTTAATGTTAAAAAAATAGTATGAACTGATGATATAAATATGAATTGTTGAAAAAAATAGCAAATGAAACGACGGAACGATGGTTCTTGATAGATTAATAGTTAGGAATAATACTTGTTAACAATGGAATCAATAGATTATAGATATAAATTGCTTAATAAAAATATTAACTCTATCTTCTATTAGTGTTATATATTAATTAAATATATTACGATAATTAAAAGATTTTTTAAATTAAATATTAAAAAGGAAAATTTTAATATCTAACCTATAAATTAAAGAAAAATAAGACACTGGAATGAACAAAATACTTCTTTTTTATTAAAATTAATCAGATCCGTAATAAGCGAAATTAAATAATTCGAAAAATGAGAAAACTACTATGATTCTTATCTTTGCTAATTGTTATTGTTGTATTGTAATAACGGGAATGTCTGGTTATATACCGTAAAATAAATATTAATGTGACACGAATATTATTCGTTTCAGAATTTAAAAATTCTACATTTCCAGGGTATTCTCCTCAGAATGATCATATCTCGTAGCGTATCATTTTCTTTCGCAAACACGCGATTAATTCGATCAACTGAAAGTTCACGGACGCGGCATTCCCGCGTTAATTCCCCGCTAATTCCCGGCGGTGTTATTCTTCAATTTCGCCTTTCCGTCTCGCGACTCGGCGATTAGCGCCTTTACTATTTGTTAACGCCGTAAATTAGACGCGACATTTAATTTCCATCGACGGCTAATTTTCAAGGGGGGCTTGTCATAAATTAATGTCCTTTCCCGCGGATAACGGCAGCCCGTCTAACCCCTTCCGTTAAACTAATTTCACGAGAGATAATAACGGAGACGATGAGCCTTGAAAATGAACGATGGCGGATAATCGATACGACGCGGCCGGATGTTATTCAGTTAGTCGCCGATTTTCGTGACCGTGAAAGCCCACGCGCGTATTTGATAAAGCAGCCATCGAAATCATCAATTCCGCCGCTCTCGAGACCGTGCCCATACATATGTACATTGGCCCTCGGTTGTCCTCCGCTGTGTAACGAGAGAAACTTGCCCTCGACGAGAGCATCTCTATTCAACCCGTTATTTTCACCCTCCCGTTTCAAACTAATTCCAATAAAACTGCACTCTCTGGCCGGTAGTCGCAACGATAATCCCCTATTGATTTTTCACACTTTCGAATCGCATACCAGGTCGCGTATTAACCTTGACTACGGCAGACTTTGAGACGTATCAGCCGTGCCATACGGTAGGAATTCAGTCGCGACCTACACCGGCGATCAAAAATGATCATAAAATGATCAAAACATTGAACCAGTTTTATTTATTTATTCGTATTCTGCATTGAATTGTTAATGCATATACTAAAAATTTAACATTAACATTGAGCTTTTTATAATAATCGTCAAGGAGATTTATAAATAATCGTTAATTTTCAAGTAATTAAAAAGGAGAGTTTGAGCATAGAGAGTAGTTAAGTTAATTCGTTGTAATTTACATTGTACAAGAATATATATTTTGTTGCGTACATCTTATTTGATATACGTTCTAAAAATAAACTAATTATTCTTTCTCTTTGTAGTACGGTGATTGTACCAATTTATCAAACAATTACATCGTATCTACAAAACATGAATATACACAAAAACTGCACGACTTGTACCCCAGTACGATTCGTCTCACTGAAAGGCCCAGAAGCAACTGTTCTGACTAGGAAATGAAGACGGCTTTTTTGTCATAAAATTTTATTGATACGCAAACATTTGAATCGATACAAAACAAAAACGAGCTTGGCGCGATCTCAGTACCAGACAACGCCACTCCTACTCGACGTCTACCCCACGCCCCCTCACGAATCACGTGATCCAAATCAACCAATCGCTAATTTTCGTTGCATTAGCGTTGCACCTGAAGAGGCCCGATTTTCCCCGCTAAAATTACTTTCAATGATAACATGAGTCATTTGTCGCGTCGTGTTTGCACATACTTTTTCTGACCATTTTGTTATCCTATTATGTTTAAGGATACAAAAAGAAACAACTGTAAAATGAACATATTTGAATAACATGCGACTAACGGAATATGTAATTGTTGAATTAGCATTCTCTTATGTCTGGTTCAAATAAGTGCCTATAAGTGCTTCTCGTTTCACTGGATCAAAGTTAAGCGCCTTCAGTATCGTAAGAGTAATTTTTTAAAGCGCAGATTAGGCATCTTTGGGCGTCAACAGTAGTCAAAGGGTTAGACGTATTTCCGCGAGTTGTTTCTCGTCTTGCAGAGACGGAACGCGGGAGAGTCAGTGCAGCAACACGCTCGGGACAGCATGTTTCGTCTATGGTCGTAAATATCGTACATCGAGGCTCGTAGCTTTATGAATCTTGCGTCAGGAGATTGGGATCGCGTGGAGGAGCACGTGAACAGATGCACATCCCCGGCGTGAAAAGGATGAACGGAGGAACACGTGGTAGAGGCAGCGCGGCGCTTTTAACGAAAAGAGGCGGGGAAGAAGGTGATTAAGCGTTTCCGCTGGATGTTTCGGTTTTAGCAGAAGCCAGGCTCTGAAACGCTTAATGAAGCGAGGCTGTTCCGGTATTGGCAGCACCGTGTAACGCGCGGCGATATTTTCCAAAGAGGATTTCGTCGAGTGTCTACGCTGATACCCGTAAACACGAATTTTTATCGATTGGCGCCCCGCGACTAGGAATAATTGCGCGTTCGTTCGACGCGACGGGTTTTGAAAGTAAATTTTACGAGTCACGAGTTACGAGTTGTCGGTGTCGATGAATTTTTCTCGCATACTAATAAAAAAATTTAATTACAAAGCGAGTCAAATTTCTGAAGTAACGTTTATAATCTGATTATATTATTGTAATTATAAGATCATTTGATTGATTTTATTATATTAGTATTATTAGGTTTGATTTAATTATACTATAAGATTGTTTGATTATATTAGTTAATCAAATACTTAATTACGAAGCGAAATTTTCAAAATAAATCACTCGATTATCTTATTATTTCATTTCTTTTAACACTGTAAATTTTCATTTCAAGAAAGGTAGATATAAAACGTTTTATGTCCTTAGTTTCATAAAGCCATAATTCTATAATTTGTGCTGTCTCGGCAATAACCACGGTGGCTGGCATTTTCACTCTTAGTTCGAAATATTCTCAAGTAATTAAAGTATCGCGAATATTATTGACAAAAAATTTTAAATAACTAAATCTACTACGCTTTTATACGCAGTACTTCATAAATACAAAGTATACTCCTCTATAAATTTCGTGTAGCAGTCACTGTGTTGATTAAATACGCGTATTGACCATTTAAACAAAAACAGACTGGAATTTATAGTTTCAAAATATTAAACTACATATTAAATAGAAAAGAAACTTTTATTACAAATAGAGATAAAGCGTTCAGCGAGTGACATTTGTTTATTTCGTTATAAATTCTTTTTTGAACATTGACAGTTAATTAATGTTCGTCAGCCGGTTGAAACCGTTACATCTATCACTTTGCAAAAACATGTCATTTATCTGCACTGACTCAATTCATACGACGGATTATAGAACAGTATTTCAGACTGAGATATCTTAGCGTCCTCTATAGCATCGACGTTTAACGTTCTGAATATCGTGTCGTTTATCATTTTATTTGCGATACAATCCGAGAAACGACTGTGAATAAAATGCTGGTTAATAAAATATTTACTTTGTGATGAAAATTATTAACTTTGTGTTAACTAGCCTAATAGCTGACAAAAAAGATCGAAAATTAATAATTAAAACAGATTTCACCATCGATTTCAATAACAAATAACTGAAATTGTCAATCTTTGAAAAATGAAGGTATGTTTTATTTATCAAAAGCATCATCTGTTTTTCTTTGTAATATTTTTTGCAATAAAATCGAATTGCTGACACATTGAATTTTATACAGTATTATATTGCATAAATGTGCATTATTTAGTCGATCAAACATGTACGTACGATAGGAATACAAAACAGACATTTTTTAAAATATGTATAAAAAACTCTTGAAAATGATAAAATTAATTTAGCTCGCCTCTACAATTTCTTGATTAAATTTCAAAATGGCCAGCAAACATAAAAAAATAACACACAATATTTTCTTTCAATAATTCAACGCAATGAAATGAAAATTCTACTCTTGACATACGAAATTTTAAGTCAATTTATTTAACAAGATTTTCCGAAAATTTTCCAATCCAGTTTGATAATTCTTTGGGGCAAGTTACACGTTTACAAAAAAATGTAACTGTATATTAATAAAAAGAAAAAGAAAAAGAAAAAGAAAAAGAAAAACGCGAGACTTAATTTACTCTCTAGATAGCCCAGTTTTGAACGAAACTCGCATTTCGCGAATCTAATCAAAATGCTCGTAAAAGTTCATTACGAAAGCATAAAGCTGCGCTCGCATTTTTATTGTACCGATATAAACTAGTTTTATCGCGGTGACTACTCGCGAGCAAACAACTCTAATCCAATTCGGAAGACCGCAACACGGACGTAGCTAATCAATTGCAGGAGCTAAAAAGGAGCAGGGAGACACTGGTAGACAGTGGTGGTTGACTTTATAAACCATAAACACAAATACTTATCAAAACGCGCGGCTACTATAATGCCGGCTGTTACGGCGTACACAGCGCTCTGGAAACGTGCCATAAGTCGCACACAATTTTCTCCCTTAATTTTCCCCGAGCATCTCCCCTATCGCGCGTCATTCTATCTTGGTCGCTCTTACGCTTCCACCCTCTCTATCTTCTGCTCTATTTATCCGCGCATCCATCTTTCTCCTTCTCCCTCGATTTTTCTGCCCCATGCTTTTTCCCTCCGCTGCCAAGATGCCAAGCGGAACAGAAACAACCCGATTGTACGATGTTGGGCAAAAAAATTCTCCGTAACTTTCGAAGCAATGCCGTCGTTTCGCTGTTCGTTGCCGAACACGTCGTAGAAAAATAGATTCGAATCTGTACAAGAACGTTCGTTGGGAGACGAGTACAGCGCAGGATCAGAGAAAGAAAAATGGCAAAAGAAGCTTGATAGCACGAACGCGGATGGTGCAAACGAGAAGCGAAGGAGAATGAGAAAAGCTGGAGAAAATTTGAGAAAACGTATGGCGAATTAACATTTATTTGTCTCTCAATTAGACACATTTATTTGAGATCTAATGACATCTATAGAGCTTGGAACAATATATTATAACAACTATAGCAATGAAAAATTGCAGGAACTTTGCAAGCACTACCTAGATCGTAGATTTTTATGCAAATTGATATTTCTATAAATTTAATTGAACAAATGGAATTTAGATGGAAATTTGTCATCTGAAACTGAATATTGTAATAAGTATGACGCTTATATGCAGTTTGTAGCTATTAATTTTCTATAAATGCATAAAAATTCCACAGTCTACTTGTAAGTGTATTGTGCAAGTTGAGATCAAGTTGGCTATGAAATTTCATACATCTTTTGGAAGTATAGTTACGGCCAGATATCCTTTTCCAGTTTTTCTAAACACAAAAATGAATTGAAAAATTTCTACGTTACATGCGATGTAATGTTTCATTAAACGTAATTCAGAATTTATATGATTCAATTCTCGGAAGAATTTAAACTGCGTTAAATGTCAAAAATAGCCTTAAATAATATTAATAAAGAATTTCCTCTCTACTTCCATTATTTTGTCCAAGGCCCATTTTAACATATAGAGTCATAGACTAAGAGTTCAAACACGTTCGTACTGTTATTTAGAAAGGATAAAAATAATTTACACTTGTTTGTAAGAGAAAACCGGGTTTACGTAATATCGTACAAATTTCAAACAATATTTGTTATATTTTTGCTGTAAATAACATTAACGTCAATTAACTTTATTGTAAAATACCGATAAAATTGCTGTTTTACAATAGAACATTTATCTCATCATCTGATTTATTCGAACATGTCAGAGATGATCAATTATGAATTCGTATATGATAATACTCAACATTAAACAGAGCGTGGATAAACAAGGTTACTGTATTCAGACGACTCCATACTACCGGTGTATCAACCGGTTGTGCGATAGAAAAACAATTTCGTACATTTAATGACATTCATATTCGTCGTGATATCTTTTTCGTCAATAATGTTAAACAATATTGCCGATCATCGAAGACATTTTCCGCAAAATCCATCTACGTCGAGAAGAGAGAAACGTACAAAATTGGACAAGGAAAAAGGGAGAAACGTATAGACGAAATTAATATCTTGCGCTGGAATGACATGTCACGCACGTCAAGAATTTTTTGTCTCAAATTGCAACATTTTCTCAGTTTCAAGTATATTTAAATGTAACTGTCAGGCAAAACAAGTGATAAGCTGATTACTTTTTAATAATTTCCAGTGATATCATACCGACGAGTTCAAAAGAAAAAGAAAACGACGAATTATTGTACACGGTCCGGTCACTCGTTATGGTCCGCGAAGCAGTTGCCAGCGCAAGGGATTAAGTTACTTGCTCCTGTGAAGCGGTCATCGAACGTGTGGAGGCTTCGGGATTTTCAATCGAAACACGTGGCCATTTTCGCGCTTTCGAGAACGATATCGACGCCAGTGTGCAGAAATTTCCTTTACTATGCTCTCGAATGTGCTTAACACTCAGTGGTTTGCTCGTACGAGCGCGTTTACGATTTTTTAATCGTCCCCCCTCCCTCCTTTCTCTCTCTCTCTCTCTCTCTCTCTCGCTGACTGATACGGGCCGAGCTACTTTATGCCACGGCCTGTGTGGCATTAGCGGATATTTGCTAATGTTCGAACGGCTTGTTTCGCGGCCGGCCACGCGCGCTTCGGCATAATTAACACCGTTTCCACGTGGATTACGCGTATCGGGTCTCGAGCCTCGGCTGCCTCTGCATCTCGCTTGTTCCATTGTACAACCGTTCTCGCCGTGCTGTACAGATTCTGGCAACTATTAATCCGCCGCGCGTTCGATGGAAATGGCCACGTTGCACAATTGATTCTTCCGGATTTTATGTATAGTTAATGCTCGGGCAACATGAAACCGCGGCGTAGAATGCTTGAAACTAACAACCTTATCAACTGGTTGTTCTAGGTAATAACCCAGTCAGCCCAACTCGTGATTTATGTTTATTCGCAGCATTTGCGGTATTGTTTTCTCCAGATAGATTTTATTGCAGGTTCTGTAATGAATATTTATTAATACATCTGTTAATATCTCATTGCATTAGATGGCGAATATTAATAGTACTTTTAAAAATCAGAATTAATAACGATTATTAATTTTTCGTTTCTCGCGAAATCAAGCAATTGAAGCAATTCTAAAGCAATTGTCAATAACGTTTTGCTTAATAATGCTTTTGTGAGTTTTGTGGTGTTTCTTTCTGACCCATACCAATCGAGCAATGTCCATTGTCAGTTTTATTTATTTGGGAAATCGATCTATTTTAACCGGAAAGGATATTGGCAAAATTTAAGGATTTATGTATTTCTTCAGAGAGAAAAATAAAGTATCACGCGACTGATAATACAGATCTACGATCCGAAAGTAATGAACTGCGCGAGTAACTCGGGCAATTGTACCGTAAAACCGACGGATACGCAGTAGCGGTCTGAAGCAGCTAACAGTTATTGGGACCCCGATGAGCTGGAGCAAATAATTAATTTCACGAAAGCTTCGTTGCAAAATTTTATATACTGCACGTGGTTGTAACGTAGGAAATGCAACAAAAAAACAAATGTAGTTGTAAGAACGCAAGTAGAGTATTGACTTATTCAAATTGCTTTATTTATTGCTTTCATCGTGCGAAAACGGTCTGGATACATCATTTTTAATTGACAGAATGATTGAAAAGTTCAATCGTTTCTCGAGTTTCTACAGTTTGTCTACATTTATTGACACTTTCCCTTTCCTTGCAAGTGGTAATGGATATCGTCGAAAATACATCGATTCGGCAAACACATCGCGTTTTAACCAGGTGAAAATTTTTACCTCAGTCATTATGCACTACAACAAGTAACTCTGACGATTGTTTAATCACTTCTTTAACAAACAATTTCGGAAACTCCATAGCGTTTCAGGGCTCGGCGCTTATAGGCGTCACCGAGATAAACTCGCTTCTGTCAACGTGGATGGAAAAAATCGAAATTGAAATTGATGATGCCAATTTTATTGATGCAACGTGTCTTAACGCTGCCGCGGAGGATTTGCTGAAAATCAATGGGTAAACGAACGTTGAAAACATTTTCTAGGCGATTTATAATTCCGATATCGAGCAAAAGGAAAAAAAAAAAGAAGAAAAACGCGACGCGAGTTATCGAGTTCAATAATTAATCTGCAAGAAATTCTTGTAACTTTTAACGAGTATTGTAATCGGTAGAGCGAGAAAATTCCGCGGCGATCGACCGGGAATGATGATATGTAATTGAAAGTGATTTGAATCTTGTGGCTGGTTGATGAGAAGCTTCGAGTTGCTTAATCGCGATGCTGAAACGCGCCGATTGTATTTAACGTGTTCGCAAGCCGAGACGTTTAATTAAACGTTCCGGTCTAAAATTCTGTTATCGATATGCGTCGATTTTAAATGAAAATGTTCTGGAAACAGGGGCACGCCTGGAAATCGAACGCCGAACAGTGCAAATAATTCGAAACACGAATTTGATCGACCGTAATGGTGTGCTCTGTACCATTACACTCGAGCAATTTGAAATAATTTTGCACGATATTTATTATTTTTTGTTTCCCTGCTAAATGCTTCCTTGATTTGATTAACATTTAAAACGATTCGAACTCGTGGAATTTCTACGAAGCGTCGATTGTTGAAAAATATCGAGGTCCGACCAAAAAGTGAATGTTTAACGTTAAATTGTAATGAAACATGAAAATTAAACACGCGATGGAAAAACAATTACGGTTTGTAAAATGAAAGGAAATGAATCACGTGTCATTCGTTTTGCTCGTAAAATTTTTCAGTTAACTTTTTCGCGTTTTAAAGACTTGTCCGTTTTTGACAGAATGATACATTTACATTGAAAGTGAATTATAATATTACAAGATATTCCAAGTCTGATCTTCTCAATTTATTTTCTACAAAAATTTAGAAATTAATTATGTCGGGAATGAGTAAACTAGTAAAATATTGGGCTGCAACTTGCACTAAAAGTATCATTTCAGATACTATGTATGAACGTTTTTACACATTTTTGGGAGATTTAAGATTCCAAAGATTTATAAAATGTATATTATATACAAAATATTAAAAACATTTAATAGATAAAGTAGATTTCCATTTAAATTCTAATTATATAGTTATATCCATAATAGAATAGCTAAAAAATAAAAGCGTTCAATGATACCAAGTATCAACAAGTATTCCAATACTTGAAAGTTGCGTAAATGCACGTTCAATAAGACAAGTCATACGTTATAATGTCAATGCAAAAAAAGGAAAAAAATATTTCAATTTTTTCAAACTTCACAAAAATGTGAAAAAGGGAATGGAAAAACTTGTAAATGAACGAAAAAATTTTAAATGAAGTAAAAACAAAATTCAATCACGTATATTGATTGAAAAGAAATAATCCCTTGCAATTAATTATTTAAATATTTTCACGACTTACAACTAAACTGCGAATTCTTACGTATTTACAGAAAATTTTAAAGTAAAGTATGAAAAATCTATAAAATAAGTGTAATATTCTCCATTCTGACGTCATATTCACAAAAATACGAATTTGCATGAAAATTCACCATCCAGTCGTAACAATTTCACCAAGCACTGTTCAAGGATATTAAAAAAAAAAAAAAAAATTAAATACAACGTTGCAGCCACGAAATCAGTGCGGAAGATTAAATCATACACGATATTATCCCGCGTACATTTAATATCTCGAAAGTGGCGCACGCGCGGAAGAAGCTATAAATTTCAAGAAGTATCGGGGCGAAAAAGATTCGGTTCTTTCGAGGTGATCGCTAACTGGCAACACGCTACCCACTTTCTTTTCATAACCGCGCGATGGGCTCCCGGGCAAGCTGTAAGGCAATCCAACAGTTGGAAGACGAATGTCGACAGGTATATTTACGATCCTCGTGCTCCTTCATCGGACCCACAAAAATATTGGCCCGCCACATTCGTTGGGAACTCTCAATTACGCGAAACACGTAGCCCCGTGGAGAAACCGCGACTTCGCCTCTCTTCGCGCGTGCAAAAAACGAAGAAAATCCTCTAAAAATGGACAGAACATATTTAGAGGTACCAGGAATTTTTAGAAACTTTTTCATGAATTTCTTTCCGTTCGTAAATTTTTCACCGTAGCACGTGTTTCCACGACCACATAACATTGACCATCGAGTTCATACAGTGTCGTTGAGCCATAGTAATTTGCATTGCATTGAGAGAATTTGCAATATTTAGTTCCATTTCTTATTTCATGTTTTTTTATGACTAAGATTCGGTTAAATGAAAAATTTCTAATATCCAGTGATACTTAAGATAATTAAGAAATAATTCTTCATTTTACTGTACTAAAGTTTTACAGAAGTTTCATTGTAAAAAAATTCTGATTTACTTAATAATGATTATACGTTTAATGTTTTAAGAATTTTCCGAAATTCTAAAATTGATTTGAAATATAAATATAATCTCTTCCTTTCTTTCTCTCTTCATTTTTGTTTTTGCGAATATTCACGTTTATGTAATATATTTGTCAAAATATTTTCTTATCATCAAAAATAATAAAGAAATATTGATACTTGGTTTGAGTGTTCCATCTTGTGCAATATTTTGAAATTGCTCTTTTTAAATTTAAAAGTATAACGTTCCAATATCAGAGTAATAATACTAATATTATTAATATAATTAATAACAATAACAATAATACGTAATATGTTAAAAATAATGCAGTCGTGCATATCCTTGTAATTAAACTTTCAAAAAAATTGCAGAACTGTAAAACATACATACGTAAAACAATGTGTAATTTTACTTTCATCATTCTGACGTCAAAAAATTGTAAAAAATTTCGAAGATACATTGCATTGTTCAGAGTTAAATTAATTCAAGTAGAACAAAATTATTGTAATCAACATACATGTACAATATTTAGCCAATAAGAAAACATTTCAATTAACCTTATAATTAAATTTTGAAATAAAATGTAACGATAAATCTCAAAATTTGTTATCTCTTACGAAATACGAAATTTTTCAATAAATCATTATCAACGATCGTATTCAATTTTTATTCAAGTAAATTTCAAAGTCAGCAGTAAACACCTTTCGAAGAAGTTTCGTTCTTACGATTCCATAAAATGTGTGAACTGTCGATTTTTACTTCCGTCTCGTGGACTATCGGGGAGTCCGCAGTGTGAAATTTCTCTGTTTGATTCGTGTCTCTTTTATTTTTGAAAGAGACAGACATTTCGATAACAGATTCTTCGATGATTCGAGCAATAGAACTAAATCTATTATTTTGTAAATAAAACGGTCGCGAACACGACAAATCTGAATTATTCAAAATTCGAAGGATCGAGTCAAGTCTGTTCAAAAAAAAAAACGCAGCGTCACTCCAAAACGGCAAAGTTCGATTTATAGCTGAACTTTAATAATCACGTTTCTCTGGAAGCTGTTTGAGCATCGTACTTTTCCCCTGCCATCATACTTTTTTCACTGTCATAGTATGTCGCGTTTCCACGACAAAATAAAACGCGGCGATATAACACGTAATTTTATATCGTGGCGTAATGTACTTTTATGACCGTATTTTTGCAAGTTAAATTATTACGTTTGTTGATTAAAATCAGCTTTTTTAATTACAGTTGAAATAGTCTTTGCATTTTTATGTCTCGCAGTTCAGCTCTCTCTCTCTCTCTCTCTCTCTCTCTCTCGTCTCAATGAAGACAGCTGCTTAATGTTATAAGAGAAACTTTGGTTGAAACGAGAAATCATGCATATTTATGATATCCTCGATATCTTCGAAATCACGATTACAGATGTGAATCTTAATTTTAATTAAAAAGTTCACGTTGTGAAAGGAAGGTAAAGACGGAACAGTCTCTGAAAGAACCGAGTTTCCTAAACGGGAATAACAGTTTCGAATGATTTATATTATGAATAATTGAATGTCGCGTTTGATCCTTCATGTCATCCTGATGATAAAAGCACTATTTTCTATAAATGCTTATATTATTAAATATAAATGTGACAACAATTTGTCACGAAACTCAAAAAGATAAATTTTTGAATCGTTGAAGATGGCAGGAGAATGTTTCGCGTATCTAAATGACTCGTACTCTTTTTAATGCATTAATTTTGTTTAATCAAAAACATTTTTCAATTCAGTTTCCGAGGTATTGAAAATTTAACTTTAATGTATTATTTTCTTTTTGCCTGTATTCGATAAAAGAATCTTTTTTCGTATTTTATTTTCTTTCCGCATGTAACACAAGACATTTCTGCGTGCAATTATTTTCATTAACAAAAAAAAGCAATGCACGCAATGTATGAAATATTCAAAGTATATTAATTCAATAAATGATACTTTCACATTGAGGTTCCATTTCATTGGTTCACAAAAATACAAAAATATATATAAAGATTACAACTTAAACTTAATTTCAGGATTAAAAAATACTCCAACAGTCGCAACAAATGTTCAGTTACACCGAATTTAATTTTAATCACTTTGTTAGCGTCGCGTCACTGGTTGCTCTTTTAATTATTCAAAGGAATGGACGCGGGTACACGCAAAAGATAACTCACAAATTACCAACTTCGCTATCTGATATTAAATATTCTCCACGATATACTCGTAAAGTTTTCTTTGCAAGTAACACGGGTTCTTTCCCTTGTTCTCGGTTTATAAGTTCCGCCTTGTTATCGATAGTCATTTAACTTGTCCGCACTAAATACTCGCTCCGCCCGATTAGTCCGTAAACGATCTGAAAATAAAACTCTCTCGCGCCCCCCCCCCCTCTTCGTCGATACATACACCGTTTCCTTCAATCCTGATATTCCATCGCAGAAGTATTTAAGCAGAGTATCCCCGGCACGCGACCAGATGGATGTTCTCACGTTGATGGATTGGGTTGCCGGGATTCGTAGCGGCAACAAACACGTCGCGCGTTTAAAACCCGCTGCTTCGTGACCAAACCAGGGAGGAGAGAGAGTTCAGGCTGCCTGCTGCAAGTGTACAGCTTAATTCCTTTCTTTCGTAAAACGATTACGCTTTAATTCCCCGTGATAGCCTTTTCATATCTAACCGCGTTATTCATACTCCGCGTCGCAACCCTCCTGACAACTGCGAAACACGCCCAAACAACGACGAACGAACAAACGTTCGGAACAAAAGGGGATCCTCCTCCCGCGCACGTGAAAAATTATTCGCCGGAACAATTAAACGTTTTCCAGCCGTGCGGAGAAGATATTTCCTCTCCCTCTGGTTGCTCCTTCCGCAAAACCGGTCACGTTTGCGCGAGTTTAAGCCGCGTGTACTCGGCCCGACGTTTGAAACAAACCACGCCGGATGCGGCTAAACGGCAAACTTTCTGCCGCGATGCGAAGCGACGATAGGCACACCGGTTAACAACCTGCCGGATACATCGCGGTTTTCGAATAAATTAATAGTCCAGCTGGAGATTTCCAGAGGATTCTCTTTGCAGCGAGGTGTACGAGCCACTGAGAAACCACACTAATCAGCTCCGTAAATTGGAGAGTAAGGAGAAGTGTTGCGAATACCGCTTTTCAAATTTACCTTAGAACTTGCTGGTATTCGTGTCGTCATCTGGACTTTAAGTCGACAAATGGACTTTCTTCGGTCACGGAGGCCTCATTTTAAAAAGGCGAAGCTTTTGTTTGAACTATACCGATGAGGTAAGTTGGATTTTTACGCCACGCAGCTGATGAACAAGTAAACTTCTATTCTAGAAAATTGTAAAGATTTAAATATCTTTAAAAGAAATTTATATACGTAAAAAAATTTGTTTCCTGACTTGATCATCTGCGATCCGGAGAACTGAGATTTTCTCTCAGAGTCTACGTTCGATTTTGTTTTCGCTATTTTATCGAACTCGAAATAACAAGGTTTAATTGAAAGAGGATCGTTCAATACGATAAGTAATGCGTATTTAAAAAAATTTTTAAGATTCTGAAAGACAGGCGTTTAGTCCGAAAATTAAATGAAAATATAATTCTCGTGGCAAAGGACTAATTAACAACGGATTTAAATTTAAAAAAGTGTAATGGACGTAAAAAATAGGAAATCTAACTTATTGTGGTTTTTCCTTTGTAACTTTTTACAATTATTTACAATTATTTACAAACCTTCTGTTCACGTTTTAATTGTATTTTATTTATTTTGCTATGTTTTTTTTTTCTATCAGTGTTGGTATTTTCGTACTGGATGACTCGTGTTTTTGCGAATGTGGTATCATGTTTCTTGATTGTTATTTTATGAGGATATATTTTTTTGGTAATCCCAGTGGAAAGGAAAAAGTATACCTTTTCCACCCTTCGTGAATCATGCTTAGCACTTCGTCGTGGGCGATAAATATAATTTAACGAATAACTGTGTACTAGTTGCCGATCACGTACAGGTCAGTCAATGAATTCCAATGTACGATCAATTTGATTTATAATGTCACTTATTTCCTTTACATTGTACAAAGTCGACTTCAAATATCACCATTACTTTTGAAGATGTGAAAAATAATATAACGTCATGATATTGACGAAAGTTATTTGATATATCAATAACGATACTTTCATAGGTTGAAGGACTTTAGAGGTTATTTTTTAAACAGAGTCACATGTATTTTGATCCATTAATCGTTTTTTATAAAAATATATGTACGCCAAAAAACTACTAATTCAATTTTGTAAAAGCTACCTGAAAGATGAGGATAGATTTCATGAGATTAAAATTATGAATAATAATTTTTCGACACACACAAGTTAATACTTTTTGCAGTGCAACTTTCGTTGACAAAGTATTTCCATGTCTCCAAAAAATAATGGAGATATTTAAATCATCTGACAATGATTACCGGTTCAATCCGTACATTGTAACTAGCCGAACCTACCGTACACATTCTTTGACTGTCAAGGGACGAACATTTGCCGTGAGTGCGCGCCGTCGTGTTATCTGGTAGGGTTTCGACATTCCCGGAGTGTTCAGAGGTAGTAAAACTGCACGTAAAATTCACGATCAGCTACTTCGTGTATTGACGCTTGCCTTCGTGTATTCTTGCTGGAAGAAGCGTTGTTCAGTCGTAAAATCAGTTGGGAGTTGAAGCGTGTTTCGAGTGTTTGGACAAGGGAATTGAGAGAAACAGGAGTTAAGGACTTAAACCCTGAGATAGTTGGCATGACGAAGTATTATAACATGTAGAGAATGTCGGAGAATAGGTAAACATACGAAATAAAAAAAAAAAATACTCTCAATTTCTTTTCTACCGAATTTGTATCTCATTGCACGTAGATTTTGCTCTTTTCGAACATTGTTCCACGTTTTTGACTTGATAACATTTTTTTGAAAGTCTCGAAATAATCTCGAAAATTCGTAGAATACAATATTTACATATAATTATATTAGCTTGGAGCATGTAAAATTAATTAATCGTGATATTTTGCACGTTGTTCTGCCCGAAGAATGAAATTAAACAAAAATTTGCGATAACGCCTTTATTAAATAGATCTTGAAGAATATCTCTGTATTTCTCTTTTTCTCTCTTTTTCACAAAATGGCCAGATTGGAATTGTTTTTATGACTCTCTTTGTGTTTCAGCGAAAGAAAAAACCCAAAGAGTTTTTTTGTTTCTGTATAACGTTTAGGATTTTTCGAAAATATTGACTGTATCAGAATTTGTACGGTTTTGTATAAAAAGAATTGTTTATAAAAATGATATTAAATATTTTGCAATAATCCTACGTACTTTCTTAGCAAATGACACAGAAATTATAATTTCTGATTTTTTTGTTTCCTTCAGCTTAAATTGTACGTTCAAATTCTATGCTATGCTCTGCCACTTTGTATGAAAAAACAAATATTCCTGAAAAGATTTATACATGTAATAAGGATTTTATTACAAATCATCTCTCAATGCAGGGAGATCTTCATTAAATGCACAGTTTCTTTACAACACATTTCGAATAAGGCAATAATTTTTAAAACCTTCAACAGTTTTTTAACGACAGTTTTGATTCACTTCATATGTCACAGTTGTCTCGATAGGAGAGTGGGCTTGATATACGCTCCCGCTCGGAAATCTCATTTTATTTTTAATATTCGGTATTTATTTATATAAAAATAATAAAATTATATATATACTTCATACTACAATTATTAATGTATTAACACAAATTCTTATTAAGATTGTTAATACACAGATCCATGTTAATGTTGCTGTAATATTTCTAATTATCAATACGTTAATACAGATTCTTTAATTGCACAAAATATCATTTCATTTTTTTAGTTTCGAGACAAATCCAGTGCTTGTCCTGAGATATTTGAGCAGTGATACATATTTAACTTCAGAGATTGATATCCTCGTCAATTTTCTGCACTTTTAAATTTCACTTTCGATAACAATCCATACGTGCATTTTGAATCTGATTAGAAACACACGTTTCAATGAAAATTCTTCAGCCACTTAATCACTGTAATTCTCTATCGGTATCTGTTAACTACACGTCAAGATCAAATTAATTAAAAGAGATTAATTTGAATCGTATTTTCAAAAGTGTCCAAATACTCGCGTAACACTTCTTTGAACTCTTGCACACCGGCAGCTTCCACAGGTATATCTATACAGAGTTATCGATTGCAAGTTCAACTTGTCACGCCTCTATATCCGTTCGAAACTTCAACGACACCTCTTATCGTCCCAAGAAATTTCGAAAGTCGCTCGGAGTAAGAATCCCCGTGACGTTCCGTTATACTCGTTCGAATATATATATATATATATATATACATACATACATACACACGTAACTCGACAGAGGAACGGACGCGACTAATTTTCGCGAAACAGAACGACGCTCGTCCGCCACGGTTGGCCCGGGCTGGGAAAAGAGAGAGCCTTTCCCGAACGGTTCCGAGCAGATGGGCAGATATTTTAACCGCAAGCGGATACATTCCGGGGGCAGTTTCATTCCCGGCAACAGCGTCGAAAATTCGAACTGCAGGGCACGTAGGCTATTGATTGGCGAACGAGGAGCTCGTATTTCGCGTGTGTGCGCGCTGGAGGAGACTGTGGACCGGACAAAGATAGGGGGCGGGGGAGGAGGGAAAAAGCACACGGGGCGCGGGGGAGACGAGTGGAGCGCCCAGAGAGAGGGACAAGAGAGCCGGGGGTCTCGATTTGACCCTTGTATGATAATACGACGGCAGGTAATTTCCGGATTCTGATACACGCGGGGGTAGAGTAATGGGAAAAACGGTAACCCTTCTGTCATATCCGTTATGGATTCATTCGATTCGTCCTGGACCCGTCGCTGTTTGTATTTATACGCGTTACACCCCTCCTGCTTGCGCAAACATACATTCAATCAGGCTCCGGCGCTGTGCGTGCACACGCGCGCGCGAGCGAGCCGAAGTGATAATTGCTCGTTTCGGCGGGGCGGGGAAAAATGACAGCCGTTTAAGCGAGTTCAATAGGTTTAGTTATCGTTGCCGCGCAACATCGATTTTTATTGTTAGACTTTCGCGCAGATGCGATGGACACGCGATGGGAGAAAAAAAAAAAAAAAAAACGAAAAAAGAAAACAAATACAGGAATTGCAAACAGATTTCAATTTTCGAATAAGTAGAGAGGAAAATAAACGGCACAATAGCGTCGCGTTACCTTTCAGCTATCGGCTATCGTCGAGTTTTGAAAATAACGGCGATCGTTTATAATTCCATTTTTTTCAAGCTGCTGATTTTTCACAACAACGCGCGTTACGCTATTTTTCCTTTTTTTTTCTTCGTTTTTTTTTTTTTTTTGACTTCGTATTTCGACGATAGAGCGAGCGTTTGCCTCTCGTACATTCTGTTAGTTGGTTCAATTCTCTAATTTGGCTTTCTCGTTGTTTTATACGCGGATCCAACATTCAGATCATTAGTATCTTAATTTCCGAATTGTGTCGTTCGATTTTCTCGTAAATTTCAATTTTTAAAAGACGTTGATTAACAGTGTGTAACGTAATAATGGAACACTGAATAATTTGAATAATGATCCTTCGGTTGCAATTGCTACGTATGTAATCAGCCTTCGTTAGCGAGATATTATCGATTAAAACATAACGAATGAACTTGAATCGAAGTAAACACGAAAAGGGATAATTAAAGTAAAGATAAAGATATCTCGCAAATTGCATTTTTAAAAAAAGTGCAGTAAATGCTATTTTCTGGCGGTAAAAATTTATTTTGTATAGATCAATTCTAACGATTTACGATAATAGATTGAATTTTTTGCTAAAATAGCAATGTAATAAAATCTTTCAATTTTTGAATTTTATTGCTCTATAGATACATGAAGGTATGTAATCATATTCTTTATTTGTCAAATTTTTAGATAATTAAAAATCTGATAATTTTAGTGAACACTCAAACGCTCAAAAACAAATGTTTATTTTACAAAGATGCGTTTGAAGACAATAATTTCATATATTCCATTGTCAGAAATTAGGTTTTTTTTTTATATATATATTCTGATCCTTTCATTTTATGTAATTCTCAAACTACCACGCATGAAATCTCTTAAGCTTTTTCTGTTAGTTGCTGGAATCTTAGGTGCTTTCTTAGTTTTTGCTTCAAATACTTCTGCAAATGTTCAGTAACGAGAGTTAATTTCTTTCCTTTTCTGCGTTTTCGGTGTGTCGCATTTTAGTAACCGTAAGTTTCTCCTCTTTCTTTGTTGAAAACAATCGGTATACCGAAACGTATCCTCATTTTATTCCGATATCGCATTGTATTTATACGCATCGTGCCTGAAATTACGAGAGACAATATTTGCAGTAATACAAGTAAATAACAACGTGGCGGTTGTTCTTTTTAGTTATTAATGCGTGCGTCGTATTAATTATACCACGTTTATTCCAATGGAAAATAATTTTCACGCCTCCTTTGTTGGTCTTTGTCGTTAACCTCTTGTTATTAGAGCGGCATATTTAACGTGTTTTGTATTTATCCAACGATACATATTTCGTTCCGTTAATTCGGAGTTGCATTTCTCGTATAAATATCTCCGCATTACAAATTTTTAAACGGTTTAATTTCTTTCGTGTCGCATACAAAAGCAGAAGAAGATCTTTTAATCATTTTTCGAAACTAATAGGACAATTGAGAATTTGTAACGAAAAGTAATATACATATGTAATATACTTGCAACACTTGTCTAAGTAGGTACGAAGAATTTATATTACAATAGTAATTAATTACAAATTTAGCATAATAAATCTTGATCTCGCAGAGTTTATAAAATATTGATAAATTGTATGCATAAATCTAATTTAGTATTAGTTAATTAAATTATTTTTAATAATCTTATATCATACGTTGCTGTCGTTATATAACATACATGTGTTATAAATAAAAATGAAAATTAGATTTTAAAAAAAAAGAAACTTTATCGATTCAACAGTTTTCAATTTTTTCCAATTGAAGAACAGTGGAACATTAAACAAATAAATTTTTATAATGTACCATACCATTTTACGTTGATTATACAATTTAAACATCAATCTATTAACGTTAGGAAGAGAGATGATTATTTTTTACTTTTCAAGTGTATTTACTTCAAATGTATAATTTGTAATTATGTTTATGAAATGTTTCAGGAAAGTAATGTATTCATACGTGACTGTATATAGTATCTTAAGCTAAACAAAAATAAGATAATAATACGTCAATAATATTCATACATAAACATACATACGTGCGTATACAAGCATGCAAAGAAATAAGCAAATCTAAAAAGATATGAAAGAATATTATAAATTAAAATTATATTTATATCTCAATTTATATGAAATTAATTTGTACAGTTAAAAACTCAATCAAGACATGTGTCTATAAATTTTAGTTACCAAAGTCTGATTCGTTAAATATATATGCTACCATTCATAAGTATTTCAATATATTCAAATGGAGCTCTGATCTAATTTTGGTCTTTGATTTTATTTCTGACAACATATAATGAATGAAGTATTTCAATACTCTATTCATTTTTAATAATCACAGACCCTAAAATGATATTTCCTAGAATATCAATAAAAACTAAAAATAGATAATATTGATTGGTACGAACAAAAAAATAGTTACAGATATACATATAAGTGACTTATACATATAAATGTCTCATATTGGGATTTCATAACGGCTAAGACAGAAGAAAGAGTTTAAAAGATTAGTGAAACAATAAAATAATCGATAATTTTGTAAAATAGATAAAAAAACATCAATTTAACAATCAGTGTTATCGATATTGATAAAAAATGTTAAAAAAGAGTCACAAATTCTTAAGCATTTGCTTGTACATAGAATGTAAACAATTTAAAGCTCCTTTTGTTTGTCGCTTTAGAGTCGTGTAGCTTCCATGTTCAAGACAGACATAAAATGATGCTGGTACGTTACTTGTTTTAGTATCAATTTAGCAGATCAAACCGAGTTACTGTCAGAAGGAAAAGATACACAACAGAGAAGAAACATTCTTCCATCGTAAAAGTTGAAGACGTAATAAAAGTATTAATCTTTTAATCAAAAGCATCAATTGTCCAAATACTTATACTTCTAACATTGCCGAATTCGAACGATTGAAAATTTTCAAACTTACACCATAGAAAAGCACGAATCGTTCAAAACTGGCAGAGCGTGATCACTGAAGATCAACTCCGTCCGTTTCTAAGTCTGATAAATTTTAATCACTTTTGTCAGTAACGTTATTGTCGTCAAATTCTTCGTCTTCAAATTTCATTAATCATCGATTGTCAGATTCGACGAACCTCGACCATTTCACCACCTCGGTTCTTCGCTATCACCGCGCTTCTCGCGATTAAACCGAGAACTTTTAAACGTTCTCCTGAACTGGTCGTTTGTTCCCCGACGATGGCCGTAGTCCAAGTATTAGGCTGTTCTCGCAAACTTTAGGGAACACGTACAGCAATACGTTCTATCACGGTAATAAAAGAACGCTATAAAAACGCGTATCGCACGGCACGGGGACGCGGAAACGTAGTGGTTTTATAACCGCATTCGATGCGAATGGGTCGAGAAATTTCCTCGTTTCGCTGTGAAATTGCTGTTTTCGAATGGTTTCGAATTTGACGTACTTGATGTTTGGCTAACAGGCCGAGCAGATGAAAAAATCGTTGACAGACGATACAAATTGGCGTTGCTCGCGTCGATTATCATTTGTCACGAAAGTTCTCGTGGCGTGTCCACGCTGTTGCTCGTGAACAGTTCACGTTTCCCCAGAAGTGTGAGCTGACTATTCAGCTGACTGAGAAAATAGTTTTTTCGTTTATAGTGAGGAATTTTAGATAAGATTTCTCGACTGGACGAAGCACGTTCCTGTTTTCCTACACGCGATTCTTAACACGTTCGCGTCAAGCATGAACCTAACCCAATCTGAAAGAAATTAGTAAAGAGACAAAGAAGAAATTTATAATACTTACGATATCTATATATTTTACCAAACATCACTTGAATCTGCAAAATTACACTGTTTCACATCGATAAAAAACGGAAATTGTAAATTCATCACTCGTTTAGTTCTAGCGTTAACATCTTTTAATTCAGGAAACTCCCAAATATCACACATTGTTGACGTGACAGAGATCTTTTCACCGAACGACGCATGTTTTCTGTTTCCCTATGACGCGAGTTTTAACTGTTGCATTCACGTCAGAGATGCACAAAAACGTGCTTTTCCATTGTATCGGTACAAACATGTCCGACGCTTGTGGGAAATCCCATCTTTGCAGTGAACTCATCTGCCAACAGTAAACAGTGTTTGCTCAGGAGGCGGTACATCAAAAGGCCTGTTTGCCAGTTTAGAACGTATCTGGATGCGTAATTGTAACAGTCTCAACGAATTTAACGATCACTTTGCTGTCGAGCGTCAGTTGAGAGTTTTCCTCGTTAGATAGGCGTCTTAAGATTGAGAAACATAGCGAGCAAGTTTGCGGTATAATTGACTTTTTAGCTAATTGAGAAAACAACTGATCAGCTCGCTGTATCACTATACAGTCAGTCAGCTATTGCAACTTCAACCTTATTCTCGACTCTTTATATTCGATAAAAGAAAAATAGGCTTGAAAGTAAATGTCTTGTGTCTAATAAATCAGAGTCAGGTGGTACTTGGATTCCTTATTAAATAGGCTGATACAAATAGGCTGACTAGTGTCGCGCCGCGGTATCTTTCAAGTCAGAAA
The DNA here is from genome assembly GCA_032399605.1 of Melipona beecheii. NCBI lineage: Eukaryota > Metazoa > Arthropoda > Insecta > Hymenoptera > Apidae > Melipona > Melipona beecheii. The sequence goes on along the minus strand of JAUCMO010000082.1, from coordinate 1,530,753 downwards.
TTGTTTTACTGTCTGGTATAGTCAACTTGGCTTCGCAATTAGCGAATACTTTGTTAATTATTACTCTAGCTCATCGGTTTGCTCTTCACTTCGCCAGAAACGTTTCTCCAGATATCTTTATACGTTTCGATAGTGTTACGTACGCATGAACAATTCCGCGTACTGTTCGCGAGCAGCGAGCATTACGGACACGTTTGTCTTCGGATTGAAAGGGCGATGCGCTCGTTTTCACGTCGGTTGTTACGAAAATACGGGCCAGTAAATATTTTACCAGCTAGAGCGCGTAGGAACAAACGGCACGACGTAATGGCGAGCAGTGGCGGTTCTTAGGAGAAATTCCCGGTTAGTTGACTGGCGTTTACGATACGGGCCGGGGCCGTGAAACATTTATCGGAATCCACGCGGAATGCTCGGTACTCGTATTAGCGGCTCTCAACAATTACGCGCCGTTACTATTTGATTATCGTCCCGGGGTATGTTAAACGACGATTCTCCTCCGCCGGGGGGGTTTAGGAGACCGGTTCTTCCATTAAAACGGGAATGAAGAGGCCCCTCGAGCGACGGCGGCATTATTCACCGGAGGTAAAGAGTTTGGTCGATCGACCCAATTCCCTGTTTTTCCGCGAGGGCTGCGAGATTTGCTTTGCGTGCTTTTATCCGTATAAGAGCGTCTCTCTATTCACGGATTAGCGTGGCTTATCGATGTAATTTGTTTGAGGAGAACGGTAATCAGTCCGAGGTGGACCGTTCGTATTGGGTCTTTAATGGCCCTTCGTGAGCCCGCGATGCCGTATAACCACCCGATCCTAATCTATGCCCGCGCTTTTAATTCCACGCACTCGAGTATTTTTCTCCGGCCCCTTGATGCCTGGAACCGGATCGATTATAATGAATGCCGCTTCGTTTTAATGAACACGCATTAACGAAACCGATCATCCAGCCGGAAATTTTACCATCCCGTTTTGGAAAAAAATCTATCATCTCTTTTCAACAGATAATTCAAGACGTTCATTTTCCTAACGTAATTTTCTTAATTCGTAGGACAAAATTTGTGTTGTATAACGCTTGATCCCAGGACGAAATATGTGTTGTATTATTTTTTGTCTTGTTCAGTTTTGTTACTTTTAATACTCCTAATAATTAATAGTCAATATTTGTATTGACTTTGAAATATAAAATTTCTTTCTGTGTGTGTGTGTTCCATTTTATTGGGAATTGTTTTCTAAATAAAAAATTCTTCACTCTACGCAAAAGGATATTCAGGCGAAATGATTAAAAATTGACGAGTCTGAAATATGTTTCAACTTTAATTTTTTATATTTTCTTTGCCTTTCGTGTAACAAGTTTTACAGAATTAAAATATCTTTTAGAGTTTTATCAAATTTCGATCCACGTTACTTTAATACTGTTCTCCGTGTGAGGAGTGGGGAAACGATTCGATCTATGTAAAAACGAATAGGTGTTTTCATTGAAAGCAAAGATTAAAAATTCATTTGCATTTTTCAAACGTCTCGTTGCACTTGTGAAGAAGTGATACCGTAAAAAGGCAGACATTATCACACCTTTCAACTTTTTCTTTTACAAGTTTTTTCTACCTCTTATCAAATTCTTAGTGCACAATCTATCACAATTGCGTGACTCACACGACCAAGCCCGTGTAAGAAATTTCACCCTCTTTCTTTTCTTTTTCGTTCTAAACTGAAATTAATTTAAATCAAATAAAATCATTTAAAATGAAACTACCGTATGATAACAATATAGATAATTATATCAAATGCCATTCATATATTCATATATCATCAATTACAGTTCAGCATAACTAAAGACGAACTAATAAATTTTTACGTGCATCGAATGCCAACAATTAATTGACATTTCTCTATTCATTAGTAATTCTATTTTCCATCCAATTGTCCAGCTTTTAAATAGGCTTACACAGAAACGTGCAGTTATTTTATAATCCGGCTTCAACTCGTTCCCATTAGAGCATCGACTTTCACTTTAATTTGTATTTAGAGTTCACCTGGAAAGTTTAAGTAATTACACCAGAGTTACTTTTGTTTCGAACTCGCCCATGGTCCTTCAAGTGTGGCGCGCAATAATTATTTAAACGGTTCGCAAATTCCGTTTCGTCTCGGAGTGGTTAACGATCCTCCGGTAGAAACTATCCCGTTGTTATTCTCCGACCAACATCGTGCAATTTTTCTCTTTCGTCTTTGACCAGCGTGGCTGTTTATCGACACAAAAAATTGGAGAAACGTAAAAAATTTTTATTGCTTTGGGGATTTCGGTCCTATTTCTCTAACGTTGCTGTCAACCAACTGATGAATGATTCGCGCCCTCTTGTTAACCCCTGGCCAAGAAATTCTGGATCACAGCATTATCACAGTTGTCGGCACTAGTCGTTTCTAAATATCGTTATTGTTCGTTTTACTTGTTTTTATATTGCGTTTTACATGTGTATCTACATGTAAATACGTAGGGCTGTATGTGTACGTATAATAGATTGATCGGTTATTTAATCAGATGTGAATTACTAATGAACGATTGAAAACATAAGTTGGTACAAATCTTTCCAAAAGATCACAGTCTGATGTAATTAATTTTACATGGTGGAACTGCAGTTTAATCAACTAACTAAATAACTATTATTTCCTTAAAGATTACATTGAGCTATGTAAAAAAAAAATCATTAGATTGTCATAGAAAAACCATGTCATTAGAAAAAAACACCAAATTACTCCATAATCATCAATCAACAAATATCTTTTTATTGCACTCATAACTTGCTGACAAATAATTCTATTGATATATAATTCTAGTACAAAAATTTTCTGTAACAATTCTACAAATTAATTTTGAACTTCAAAAGTGTCATGGGATTCAAGAATATCTTGTCAAACTCAAACACTAAGCGACAAGAAATTACATACCATAGACATTGTGTAAAATAATCTAATCTTTCCAGAGCTCAATATTACATCCTTTTTATGCGTTAAACAAAACTTCTGTGTAAGATATTCTAAAAAATTTCAAATATATTTGATCAAACACTTGTTACATTTGAAATTTTATTCATTTCTTTCCACTTGTAAAAAAATCTTATTAAAAGTATATTATGTCCTTGAGTTTCCCAATTTCATCGATCAAAATGCTTTTCAAACGTTAGTGAATCAGTGAGAGATTGATTTTATTAGACGTTTAGCTCGAAGAGATTTCTGTTCCGCTTTAGCGGAGCATAACAAACACGAGTTATGTACCAGTCCAGCGGAATGCATTTCACCGGAATTCGGGGGTCGTGTGAAAATTTCGCGCGCGATGAATTTATCGCGGAAACACGTGATATTAATAGTTTAATCGTTCTGATGTCAAGCCCGCTCGGCCAGGGCGAACGATATTCCACTTACAATTTCGTTCGGCAGGCGGTCGCGTCGCCTTATCGGAAACAATTTATCAACCGTCCCGGACAATACAATCGTTCCTGGCTGCCGGCGCAATTCGCATAATTTACCCAGTTATTTTACTATTTGCTCGATACACTACTACTTTTCAATTCAACTGTTGGACACAAAGGTCCTCAGTGACAGAAGTTAGTCTCCAGAGAAAATTCCTTAAACGTTTAAAAGTAAAGTATTTCTTCTATACTAATGAATGTAATGAAATTATTACAAGATTTGATATTTGATATTTCTTCCTCATCGATCATGTATCTAGTCACGTACTATATTAACATATTAATGGAGTAAAATGAATTAAAATGAAAAAGTGTTATCTTTTAAACATTATTCTATATTATTCGTTCAATACTTACACTGTGTAAAATTTGTCAGATTTTCGTATCGATATTTTTTCCCTCTCCTTTCATACGATTTTACAGAATTAAAGTTAAAATATCTAAAGTGGACTAACGATTTTACGATTATAAATAAGTTAAACAGATTTTTATAGGGAATAATGAGACGGATTTGGTTAATGCATTAAAATTTTTCATTCAACGCCTGTTTTAGAAGCCTTGCCATTTATATAATAGTAAAACGATGCAGTAAAGAAACTAATTTCATTGACTTATCAAACTATCCATTATACCAAAAATTCCATTTTCCTGATTTGCTATGATAAATCTGCTCATAATCACAAAACCAAGAAAATGATCAGTCTTATTATCAACTGAACATTTTATATGTGTAAATCGTGTTACATTCAGGTTGATCAATATTTTTATTTTTAAAAGACTCGTGTGATCAACATCGATATATGAAATAAATAAAATCTAGAAGGCACGCGTAGAAAAGAAAGTCTACCAAGGAAGAATTTTATTCAAAAAAAAGAAAACGTCTCTTCTTACACGTCCAACCAATTACACTTCCTCCCTTTTCCCGCCAAATTCGAATTAATACGGTCACTTTATCGCTAGATGATTTATCGAGGAACGGGTAGTCGCGGGCGACAATTCAGTCGCAGTCAGTCACGGCCTTCTCCTCGAGACAATCAATTTTGATCGGGATCTACCGCGGCCGGTCGTTCATCCTTGTCAGACGGTAATTAACGTAAGCAAAGATCGTTATCTCCTTTGAAGCCGGGCCTTCTTCTCCGCCTCCGTCTCTCGACTCTCTGTTCCACCCTTCTCTCTCACCCTCTCTTCCGACCCTCTCTTCACCCTCCATCTTTTCACCCTCTTGCATACGTAGCACAGTACACATCGAGCCCCGTCTTTCGTGCCGCTCGTCGGCATTCCCCCCGTGCCTTTACTCTCCCCAGTCAGCCGACACCCTTCGTCCACCCTCCAGCGTCGATGTTGCTCGCACAGTCGACCCTCTGCCGCCAATGCACCTTCCGATTCCTTCGCATCTTTCACTTGACCATCGTAAGTCTTCCTTCAGTCGTTTCTCTTACTTTCTCTCACTATCTCCGTACGTTTTCTCAATTTCTTAACTTTCTTTCCGGGCGCTTTTATCTCTTTAGCCTCCGGCTTTATTGGATGTTCGAACGACAGACAACCATCGCGCCGTTCGTACACGAACGTAAGTACGATGAACGCCTTGAAATGAGAATGGTTACACTGCGATTTATTCGTTCGTAAACGCAAGTTGTGCAAATCAGTTTGATCTCCCGTTCAATTTGTCGCGATTTGGAGCTATAAAGTAATTCGGATCTTACTTGAACTTTCCAACAAAATTTCGCCATTCATTGTGTCACCAGAACTGCCGACTGACTGAAATTTGTAATTTCAGAGAAATAAAGTGAAGAAGGCAAATTTTACAAAAGGATCGTTCAAATTTCTAAAGTTGTTTCATTTCAAGTTTCAATAGAATTTCTGTGAAAGATAACAAACAATTGGTCATTTTGATCATTCCAGGTTCTAGTGTTAAGCGTTCCTTTGGTTCTATTTTCTCTTGAAACAAAAAATCCATTTTTTCCTATTCTAATCTTTCAATCTTTTATCAGAATTTTTGACAAAAATTTCCCCAGCAGTTATCAATAATCAACCGAATTTTCATTTCAATGTTCATTTTGTACAACACGCACGTCAAACTATTACAGTTGTCAGAACACGTAACCAGTGTAATCGTCAACTTCGTGCAACCAATTCGGATACACACGTAACAAATTAACTGTACGTTTGTATGTACAGTATATTACACAACGTAGTCATGTTCGTCCAATGTCATCCGTATCGGCCCTTACACGCAAGTCGATCAAATCGTTTGATTTTTCGTCCAATTCGCCACGACCGGTCCCGCGTCGCATTGTATAACCGTGTTCTTCTTACTTCTTTCCCATTTTTGTCCTTCCCTTTTTCAGTCAGAACGCTCGCCTCCGATAGCCTCGAAGCTCGGTCGTTGTTGCGGCCGGAGCCTTTATTCCAATAATGCCATGCACGGACGGCTAGAGAAGTTAAGGGGAGATTCGAATTTACCATGCAATGTGATTTTCATTGGACCGCAACAAACGCTGCGTGCCGTGTGGTTCGACATGCGTGTATTAGTGTACGTGCACGCAAAGATGGACGCAAGTATGCAAGCGCTCGATTGAACAGCCAGATGGAAAGAGGGACGGGGATTTGCTGTCGAAATTTCATCGTTTCAGGAATTTCAGGGTTCATATCAGCGGTGCTATTGAAAAATTAATTGTGGCCCAGGACTCGGTGAAAAGCGCCTTCCATTCGAATGATTTCTTTATTTTTTATCGTATCGTCGACAGACGCGGATTCTTTGATACACTGCTTCTCTAGCGAACGCCACTCGCTACTGTTTGTTAATTATTTCCCTGTGCTCTGTTTGTTGTTCGTAAGTGTCTGCGCAGTACAATATATATACAGTACACTGTACAATATATATAAATAGGCACTATAATATATCAGAATAAAACGAACATGCCGTTGATATTTTTATAAAAATTCAATAAAAGAATGATACAAAAAAATTATTGATTACAAGAAAATAAATCTTATTCGTGAAAATTTAAGAAGGAAATTATTGAAATTTAATAGGTTCCACATTTGATAAAATTTAGGAATTACGTAAAGTAAAAGATTCAAGCACAAAAGAAAAAATATTTTTTGTAGTTCTGGACATTTGTTTCTTTAATAAAAAATTTTATTAAACGGACGTTCAGTTTCCGATATACCGCTGTGCATAGTTTGCGAATTATTCGCAAATTGCAATGTGGGTAGATGAGCGATTTGCCGTAAATACATCGCGAATTTTTTAGTGTTTGCTTTCGTATTTAAAAAGTGTTACGTTCGAATTGCTTGTTAACGTAAATTGTTCGTTTAAATTATCTACACAAAATAGTTCTCTGTCTTACCACCGTGCGACAATGAAATTAATGATAAAACTTTATTTGCAACCAAGCAAACGTTTTGACGCAAACTACCGTATGAACTCGTGCAAATTCTCGTACAGTTAAATGCCGTTAAATGTCGCGTTCTGTGTAACTGCTTCGTATAAATCTATGTTACCGCAAACCGCCTGTACCTTATTGTCATCACGTTATTTTAGATATCGCATATCTTCTTTCTTGTTTCTGCTTTAATTCGAATTTATTCATCGCTTGTTTAAATCGATAATATTCCGGTGACGTAAGCTGATCAAATAATTACTTCTGGAACATTATTATTTAAATTATCCAATATTTAATTGTCGTATTACATATTCAAAAGCGATGATTAATATCTTTTTGCGAGGCTCGTGCGTTAAAGTTTATAGAAAAATCAAATAACAAAATTGAAAAATTGAAATTGAGGAACAAAATAATCTATCTTGGTGGTACGTGAAATATGTAACGCATCACATGAACTGTAATTGCAAAAGAATATTTCAATACAAACATCTTGTTGTTTCTTTAATATAGTATAAACATAATTTAATATATAAATTTTTATAAATCTGTTTATTTTAAAATTATCGCGTAATTATCTAGTGCATATTTTTCAATGAAATAAAATAATTCAAAACCAAGTTTATTAATCAACACTGTATTATACTTGTTTTGTTGAAGTCTTTAATTTAATTTAAACAATTGACGCATGGAACGAAAGCATTCGCACACTAAATGAAATATTATTATCTAACATTTTAAACTGTTATAATTTCATTTAAAAAGTCGTATATTCCGCCCTGAAGTCTCCAAGCTGAGCTTTATGTTAATTTTTTCAAAAATTTTCTGCAGATTAAAGTTTCCTTTCCAATAATCTCTTAAACTTTGCTGTACGATTTTTTTCCTGATTTTACTGAATTTTGAACAGTAGAGTTAAGCAGCAAAGTGTTAGTTTCTTGAATTTCAATGTTTGAAGTTCAATAAAGTGGTTAAAAAATTGCTGCACGATGTAACAATCTTTGAATAAAAAGAGATCGAAGTTGGTAAACTAGAGATTTCACGCTTTAAAACTGGATTGTTGTACGATTTGTTTAAACAATTTTAAATATCGATCGTTTTCCATCCAGTGCGCGAATACTTCCGTCCATCTCCGTACATCAATTTTTATTTTTTTTCTATTTGCATAAAATTGAACTAGTGGTGCCTGACACGAACTTCGTCAGTGCTTAATCTCTCAAGCGTTCCAATTGCAAATATTGACGCAACTATTGCCGCGTGTTGGTAGTTCGCGCCATTAATGCACTTTGTGAAATGAATTACCTTTTAAAGCAGGATTTTCAACAAATAACCTTGAATCAAAAGGAAAATATTTGTTGTAAGATTTGTAGTAAATATTGTCGTTGAGGTTGGTTAACAAATATTTGGAAAAAAAGAAAAAAAAAAACATGACTGATATTTTATTTGTTTTGCACGGTACACGGATTTACGAGATAGAAATTCTTCAAATATATAATATTTTTACGTACGGTCAAATACAGGGACCGACGAGAGAGTTGCAGAGAAGCTATCTGTATTTTTTTTCAAATTGATATTGATTTTTTGCAGTTTATTTATGACCATTCATGACCTACAAATGATGTCAGTACGGAAATATCACGAATAGTATAAAATATCGCGACATTTTGTTCGAAACATTTTGACTTTAAAGGTTTGCGATTAAATCAAAAATTGAAATTATAATGAAATAAAAAATTGAATGTCAAATGAAATCGAAAACTGCAAATTCTGTCACTACACTGTTATATTAACAAATCAGTTAACATTACTATATTAACAGTGTCTATAGAAATATTTTGAGAAATAGATTATTATCACTGAAAATGATTTTAACGAGGGTAACCCAGAAAATCGGGCCTTTTTCAGGTGCAACGCTGATGCAACAAAAATTAGCGATTGGTTGATTTGGGTCACGTGATTCGCGAGGGGGTGTGGGATAGACCTCGAGTAGGAGTGGCGTTGTCTGGTACTGAGCGATTTCGCCTGTAATTTGTTTTGTATCGATTCAAATGTTTGCATATCGATAAAATTTTGTGGCAAAAGAGTCGTCTTCATTTCCTGGTCAGAACAGTTGCTTCTGGGGTACAAGTCGTGCAATTTTTTTGAATCACTATCAATTATTTGGATATTTAATTATTTAGATTCAATATCAATCAACACATTATTATTATCTAATAATAATAATTACATTTCACAGTCAATTTGTAAGATTGGATATAATCTTTGAAAAAATTTTAAATCAAGTACTATTAAAAAATGTATGTATATGTTTAAACACAGCATGAACATGTATTATAACATGTATTATAACAATAGTTATAGTTATAAATTCATAATTTCTAACTATTATATTCATAATTTATAATTATAACCATTTACATTTTGACACAATGTAAATAAACATCTAATGAGAAGAAAATAGACAAGTTTTAATTTTTAATTACCTGAATTACTTAATTATCGGAAGACAGAAAACTTGGAGACTTTAGTTTAGATTTTCAGCGTTTCGTACTTCTTAATGCCGTGCAGAGGAAATAGGACGCCGTTTCACCGGGAATTTTAATAGTATCGTTTACAATATATAACGTATATTGTTAGATTCTGTTAATTCTAAACCACACGACCGAGCATTGGCCATTTGCTCGACAAACCGCGACGTACTTCAGTCATTTCAACGAGGACCGCAAAAGCCGCCATTTTATGTCGTGCATTTTTTTCGGAGCGTACCAACGTACACACAAACTCCGACGTTTGTCATTCTTTACTACTTTTTGAGGTCGATCTGCGAGGGCCTTTGTAAAATCCTTAAAACTTTCAAGCTTTACGAATTAATTCGATATCCTGTAGACGTGTATCTATCCATTGGTGCGTTAGGTCAGTGAAATAAAAATGGACGAAAATTCACTAGCATGAACTGCGCACGGACGTGCGTTAGTATATGAAATTGTATATTTTCGCTTTGTCAAATTCGCACGGCTAATTTTATAATAATTTTACACACGTAGGTGTATTTAAAATTATTACATACCCACGTGTACACACGTGAATCCAATTCCGAGAGACAGTAGGCAATATTTCTCAGCAAGATTAACTCGATTAAATAAGTTTGTTGTTGCTTTCACTTGCGTTCAACTTTTATGAAATTAGGCGGAGGTATTTCGCTCCACTTGCATGCGTGTTACGTAACTTTGAAACTTCTAAGGGGAGGTGAATCCATAAAGTTGAATAACGTTAAATTAAAACTATTTTCCATCCGTGAGGGATTTTTAGTAATTTATTTATTGCGGTAAGTTATTCAGATATTCAGAAATACTGTGCATAAGAAAAAAATGAACGAACTGTGTGTCGTGATGTCGAGTAGACGCGTGAACGATCACGCGAAGCTGACTCTTGCGAAAATGAATAAACAACGAATTTTCCTGTAAGAATTAGCTCATGAATTAATTAAGACCAGAAAGTGGAACAAAAGTAGGGAACAGAAATTTAAATATAAATATAGTATGTCACGTGTGCAATAAAGATTTTGACAGAGAAAACAACACTCAAATGATAAAAGATAGAACGCCAGATAAAAGAGGAAGCTACTATAAATACGTTATAGAGGTCAGAAACGAAAGGATTAAGTACAGAACTTTATGTCCATAAAAGAATTGTTTTAAATACAAAAATCATAATTGCTGCTTAACTTTAGAAATGTCAGAAAAATCAGATTAATGTTAATATATTACGAAAAAGATGTAAATATAATTATTATAAAAAGTACAATTCTGTATTATAATTTTGTATACGTATTACAAAAAAAGCATAATTTTATTATACGGTGACGAGCATAACCGTACCAATGGCAATGAAAAATCATCAATAATTTAGACTGATATAATTTTATAAAACGATCCACTTGGTCTCATCTGAAAGCGCAAAGCCTCTACTTTGCACAGCTGAGAGTTCGTTTTTCCGAAAATGACCTCACATTGTGTAGCGGGTGGACAAACGAGAATACTCTTTTCTCGAAAATTCAAATGTGTATAAAAATATTAAAAAATTTTTTTCGCAATTAGATCTACCATTATTTTAAATATCGTCTCTCCTCTATAGGACTCTTTAAAACTTGACGATTATACGATGTATTTTTCACCATTTTATTCAGTGTTGAATATTAGGACATTTGAAATGACAAAAATTCAAGAAATCTTAATATTTCGTTAAAGGAAAAATAAAGGAAAAATTTCAATCTTCAAGATAATAATAGATTTAATCATGAGTAATTTTTTAATGTTTTCTCACGTTTGAATCTTTGAGGAAAAAAGTATCCTCACTTTAAAATTCACAGCTGTCAAAGTAGAATGAGACGAAGTGTATTATATGTGTGTATTATATAATTATTTTTTTACGAAGGTAATTTAAATTATTGACAATTTTCTATTGCCACAGGTACAACTGTTCTCTTCACTGTATAAATATATTTATCTTTTGCAAAGACAATTTTGTTCAAGCTAAATACGTAAAAAGTGTCAATCTGGTGAATCCTTTCCAAATCCTTTAGAAATTGATACAATTTAAAAATTAGTACATATTCTTCTTAGTTTAAAAATCCGTATAAATTTACACATTTACTTTGAGGCTCATTAGTTATTGTACTAAGATTCTCATTTGTCCGTGACGAAATTCTACTGCAATCTCGTTTTCTTAAGAACTACCCTTTGACTGTCTTAAATTTTTTGGGTGTTTGATGCACGCGCGCTAACCCGAGCGACTCGCTTTTTCGCGTAACGTTTCGTGCTTTAAAACGAGAGTCATTCTCCAACGGATTAAAGGAAAGCAAGCTATTATTCCACGGTCTGCAATTTACTTCGCGGCAGTTTGAGGTCCGCAATTAGAGAGATCCCCACGGTTACTCTTATTTACTATTTACCGTGGTAACTTTGACTTAAGCGATCGGTGTAATCCGCAACCACGCCCCTAGCTTTGTTCCGAATAGCCTGAAAACTGTTTTCCCAAACAAATCCAAATTAATCTCCGCCGGAATTTATCCATCCACGTTCGTCAACTCGTTCCTTTCCGTCCTTCGTTTCTATCCCTCGCTCGCGTTTCACGGTTCGCCATAAAACTCGACCGACTGAGGGAAACCCATAAAAGCCGGTGTGTTAATCCAGAGCTACAAAAAAGGAAGAAGAAGCAGAAAAGAGAGAGAGAGAGAGAGAGAGAGAGAGAGAGAGAGAGAAGGCAGTAGGCAAGTTAACGCGCGCGAAATAAACTGACAAGGAGCCGGCTGCTGTCAAAAAGTCGAAACAAGCGCGATTCGTTTTTGCAAATGGAATCCGTTTCCCTCGCTCCGCGACGAACACCGCCGGAGCACGCAGTGGTGTCAGACGAATAAAACCGTCGGACGTGAAATTTCTCCCCGTCGTTGTTCCACGCGTCTTCCTCGCGTCTCTCCGCGCCGCTCTGTGCTTTGTCCGTTTCCTCCAGCGGGACTGTAAGAACGACAAACAAAGGCGAACCGTAAAACTCCATGCACGAGCAGTTTCGTTCCCGCTCCCCCAATCTATGTCGGATCTTAAAAAGAGGGAACCATCGCGGCCGACGGAAGTGACGTCAGGGATCAGCGACGATGGGCTCGGGCTGCGAGAACGGGCGGTGGAACACGACCACGCACACAATTACCCGCAGCCACGCACTTCGTCCCTTGGGGGACAAAGTGGCTGAGGGTTTTGCTTAACGATATACAGGGTGTTTACCAACCCCCGATGTATTTACGCTAGGATTTTGAACGCCGTGGTGTCACGTTGGAGAAACGGTAAACCGTCGTTCTTTCTCGTCCTTTCACCGGGAGCATCGGACGATTCTCGATTTGTTTGATAACTTACGTGCGATAGTATTCGAAAACTGAGAAATTATGCTCAGATGTTCTAAACTTGGCGAAACAAAATTGTACGGAAGTTCAGTCGGCTTCGTTTTAACCCCTTGCGTTGGCAACAGGTTCGCGGACCATAACGAGTGACCGAACTGTATACAATAATTCGTCGCTTTCTTCTTTTGAACTCATCGGTATGATATCACTGGATAGAAATTATTACGAAGTAATAAACGTCATTCCAGCATAAAAGGTTAAAATATGTTATCTCTACTTTATCAATCTCTTCTTTTTTCGAAGGTTATCGAAAACTGTAAAAATTTGGACGCTGAATATTTTTTTTACGATTAGATTTATCGCAATCTCGAAGACTGAGAATAGAGTTCAAACAACAAAAATTCAAGAACGTTCAAAGTTTAATAAAATGGCGAAGAAAAAGTCGTACAGCAAATTTTAAGAGATCACCGCAAGGAAGAGACTTAAACCTTGAAGATCATGGTGGATTTAATCATTAAAAAAAAATCCTAGAATTTTTACATTTTTCCAAAACAAAGGTATTCTTGCTTTTCCCACTTGTTACGCAATCTAATCAAACGTTTTTAACAAAACATTGAGCTGTTGAGGTGGAAGTTTCACGCTTCAAAATGAGGTCAATTGGATTGTCGTATGACTTTTATTTTACCAAGTTACAACAGTTTAAAATATAGACAATTTTTCATCGAGTGTGCGAATACTTTCGTCCGCCTCTGTATTTTTTGAGTCGGAGTGGTATGAATACGGTTTTATACGAACGCGAGTTGAAAATGTGAAGTGAAATTTGTGATGGAAAGCATTATACTCGTAATCTGAAGGATCGGCTTTTACAATTTTTAAACGCTTTGGATAAATGTATCGAGATAAAATGCAGTTTTATTTTATTTTATTAGTTCGTTATGACAAATAACAACTTTAAAAAGCAACTAAAAAGTTGCAGAATTTTGAAATTATCTTTTCGGAGGAAGAAATTTATATTTTGATATGTGACAAGAAGTTAGATATATAAAATCCAAGTATGTGATATTGTAGAGATGGAATTTTAAATTAGTAGATGACAAACGTAATACTAGGGAGCTTAAGGGATTAAAGCGATTTAAATTGGATTTAAATCGCTTTTAGCCTTTTTATTATTCTGCAACTTTTTTTCACGTTACATGAGAGAAAGATAAGCGAATTACAAAAATATTTTAACAGCTAGAAATACGTATATATGAGGATTGTTTATAAATGAGTAAACTGCAATTTTATCATTCGTTCTGATGATACTAACATTCTATGTTCATATATAATGTAGCAGTCAGAAACTTATTATAAAAAACTTTTTCTAAAACTACAAAACATTTTCATTGACACTGTAAGCAAACGCTTGTCATAATTATTATACGTATTAATCATTTGAAGCTATAAATATAAACTGTAATATAATAATTTATCTGTTAAGGTATATGTAAATTTTTCGTTTTCCCAATTTCTTCAAAATATGAACTTATACTACTTTCAGAATAAATAGTCCAATTATATGTATATTACTTTCTAAACATGTTCTACTTTCCGAACTTTCATTATAAACTTTCAAAGTGCATGTACTGTTTGCTATTAAGAACCCTGCTTACCATATTTGTATACTCTTATATACCGACATATTTACATACATGTATGCATGTACTTGCAGCAGTATGTGTAACTTTTCTTTCGCAAATATCAACATTAACTGAACCTAAATTACGTGTTAATTTAACATCTCGAAAACTTTCAATTTCTTTGCAAAGTGGGAACAAACATCTAATTTTCTCGACTTTAAAACAAAGATTGAAATACATGTACATATTTTACAATGAAATATATTTTTTTTACAATAATGATTTAAGCATTATATTGATGAAAATGAAGAAAATTACACAGAATACGTCGCTAATAAAACGTACGTAGTTAAAGTAATCAAAATATTACGTAACTATTTTTAGAGAAAATATTCGAGTAAAATTGCAATTGTACGAGGACTGTTACCAATCTAGAAATTTTTAGAAATTTTAATTGTATAATAAAAATTCTTATTGCTATACATGTATAGTAGAATGAAAATAAGATATGTCTCTCGTAGCACCTTCATACTCGCGATAAGAATTCATTCACAATTATCAATATATTTGCAATATTCCAAATATCTGCTATTATTTGATTTAAAATGAAAAAATTGTTCTTCAAAAAAATGTTATTAAGAAATAAAGTTTGAAAATTTCGTATATATCATATTTGCATACGTCTAGTTATATTTGCACTTCAGGAGTGAAGAATAGAATAGAATCAGCATAGAATCATAGTTATTATTAGAATTATCAATCCGTATCAAATGCTAAATATCGAATAATATGAAAGATCTACTAAAAAAGTATTCCAAATGGAAGTTGCAAAATATCGAGGATAGTTACGATTAAATTTAAAATTAGGACCGCGTATTTTTTAATGTTTAGACAAAAAATTCGTACATCCTTCCGTGATTTTTTAAATTCTTGGAAAGGGTATAAACGATTACAGGTGTCTGGCGAATACGATAATTACGGCACAATTACAGCGTTACCTCTGGTTAAAAATTATCGAGCGAGCAGAACGATCTCCTAGTCGGTACATTATCGCAGCGCAAATTACAAATCCGGCAAATTGCAACTTAATCAATTGACTGTCGAATCTAAATTACGCGTTTAATCTGAATATAAATTGCAGAGCAGAGTAGGCCAAAGAGTAGGCGCGCCAACAACACGAAACAACGATTTTCCAATCGAACGTGTTTCCAGAACGGTGCGTTGAAAATGGCAAAAACTTTTCGATCGAGCTTCGTATCGTACGTCTGTGAACAAAGCGCGTGTCCGTTCACGCACAAAGTGATACGGATTCAAATACAGATTCAAACGTTCGCAAACACACGGTCAGACGTTGCACGAAACTTGGGCCAATTATTTATCGTACACACACGCACGCACGCACGAGGTTGGCGAGGACACGCCGGTGAAACGACTCGACGATCAGACGCGTTTTTGACATCATTTATCTCCCTGAAAGCTCGCCTGCATCTGTCACGAACGGGGAATATCGGGGATTGGGGGACAATCTCGGTCAACTAGGGACATTTGGTGGCCATGATTACTATCCTGATGAGGAAGATATTAGGAGGCTATAATTACAAATTCGCGATAACCCTCGCCGGCTGTAGAGGTAATGATCGACTCCGACCCCCGTGATTAATAGCCACCGAGGACACGATAAGGGTAAATATGAACTGCACTGTATTTTCCACTCCGCGGAATGCCTCTAAGCTAGTAATTACGTTCTTTATATTTACCGAGACATTACCATAATTGGATTCTAATTCCGGCTTTATTTAACGCCGCGGAGCATTCCGTGACGCACGGCCTTTCCGTGTTCGCAACAACCACGCGCTGGATTATCTCGCAAAAATAATGGGTCGACATGGGTGGAAAGAAACCGAGTGGGGTAGAATCGCCGATCGGCCACTATTTATTACACACCGCGAGTTCTCGATTGTATCGGCGGAAACGATGATAATACAGCGTTATACAGCTCGTTACAGCGGCAACCTGAATTTTCGTCGCAGTTGCATCGATTGTAATTCTTGGTGTTTACAATAACTCGCGATCTATCACCGCTGCTCGACTGTTAATTAAACGATATTATATTCGTAGAATATACGTTACCGTAATACAATCAATGTTGTTCACAAATGATCGTTGTGCGTTCGCGCGTTGTCCGTGGAGTTTCTGCAATATCCCCTAAGAGAGTAATTGCCTAAACCGTAACTGGCGATACAGCAGTTTATTAAAACAGGCCGGTGCAGCAGAGTCCATTGAAGCTGCGAAAATTGTTCCCGGCTCTCGGAGCTCGCAGCACCCTGAAACGAGAGCACGATCTCTCGCGGAATTTGAAAGATCTTCTCTAATTTGCTCCGGTGACTTTGCTCCGTGTAACAAGATAAAACGTAAAAATTGTCAATGTTTATTTTCTTCTCTCTTTCTTTTCTCTTCTCTTCTCTTCCGTGCACGGAAGGAAAAAACACTCTCGGAAAATATCCGTAGAAAATTTTTCGCGTTAACGAGCTAAAACAATTTTTGCTCGAAACTAAACATCCAACGATGACTCTTTCGTGCCGTTGACACTACTTTTTTCTCTTTGCAAGAGCAATATTATACGTTGCACAATTCCCAAGAAATTCCCAACAAATTGCTACTAGTTCACAGAACGAGTGTAATAAACTACTCGAAATCTCGGACACACGTGCGCTCGCACGGAAATATAAGTGTTCGAAATTGGTGGATCTTAAAATCCCTGAAATAATCGCGCGAACCATCTTGGAACTCGAACTCACAAAATAATCCGCGGACGGCTGTAAATCTCAGCGACTGAGATCCCTCTCTTCTAGATAACAATGTAATTCAAGCACGGATTTCGTGCGACAAAGAAGAATACTTCTCAGATCTTCAGATTTCGAACAGTAATTACTATCGTTATTTTAAAATGGCATTGTTGGAAGGATAGATACTCGAACGTGTTTTGAAAGGAGCTTTTACGGTTTTTCATTTTTATTTTCCGTTTTTACTGATACACGTTCCTAAAAGGGTCAATATCTTTTCCTCTCGGTGCGTAAAACATTTACTTCACAATCAGTGTATTTTGAAACAGTGCAATATTTGTGTTTGCAAACACGAAGTGAACACGAGGAGAGGCTGAAAATTTTTGCCTTCGTTTAAATAAAGAATACAAAACAGCAAAATATATCTTTACGAAACAACAGTAAAAATAAACCCATAGTCTCCATTTTTAAAGTATCTTTTTTTCTTTTTCTACTAGAATCATTTCTTCGTCTCTTCATCATTGGCCCTTTAAATGTTCGTTTAATTTTGGAAGTAGATGAAAATCGCTAGCTATAATGAAGAAAAAGATTCATACAAAAATTCATATTATTCACAATATGTGACTTTGTTTATAAGACCTTTAAAGTCAAGAATATTTTTATTGCATACGTCTTCCTATTCATTTTATTCATTTAAGCGAAGGCAAAATTTTTTTTAACCCACTTTCAGCAAACTTGTGGTTTCTAGAAAATCCGACACGTGAGATTTTTCAAGAACAGATTCTAGAAAAAAAAAAATGTTATTAATACAAAACGAAAATTTAAAAAAACAGGTATTTAACTACTTCACTGGAAATGTTACTAATAAAAATGGACATTTAATTGTTTTGCCATTTAAAGTAGCATTTTTCAGAAAGTCACTGATAAAAAAATGTACATGTATATAACTGTTAGTTGACTATCAGTTAATGATAGCAATTCCTCACACGCCAACACGCAATGACCAAAAAGCCGCCTCGTCTAACCGTGTTTACAAGAAAATCATTGTAATAAACCAAAGTTCTTACATCCAATCGGCACATGTGTAATTGCGGCTAAAGAAGTGGGCGTTTAATAGAAACTAGGATTTAATAGAAAACAGATGTTCCACCGACCGTGCTGTTATTCATGACATCCAGATACGTACACTGGGACCTACTACTACGATTCAAAGCATCGTCCCGTGTGTGTTGTCAAAGTTGTTTTCTACATCAGTTATGGCATCGTGTTGATAAAGACGTATCGTTCCGTTTAAGAAGAAAAATGTCGCTGGCCTCGTGTAGGCGGCAACCATTCGGATGTTAAACACAAGGGGAGAGAATCCGTCTGACCAGCTCAATTGACTAGAGTATTCGTCGAGGGAAAGTGTACTTCTGGTTCAGCGAGGCAAAAAACTGTAAATGCGAGGTTCACGTAATTGACCCTTTTAGTGTTGCGAAAGAAATAATCTTGATTAATAATCCAGTTAGACCGATGCTCATCCCCGCTTCTTAAGAATTCTTGGTATTGCTGTATTTCAAAATTAAGAAGATTAAGAAGTAAAGTACTGTATATAACTAAACATTAAATAGGTATCTCGATGATTAAACTCAAGCAGGCATTATATTGTGTTTCAAAATTGGAAAAATTAAATCACACTTTATCAAAGAATGAAGTGTAATTATATTACGAAAAACACGTATATTGTAATAAATAAGTTAAAAAATTTTATTTCTGCAATATTTCAATTACAATAAAGTTAAAATTAACGGTAATTAGCAGTATAGTTAGTTACAGTTAATCATAGAAATAGTCATAATAAGGACTTTTTTATGACGATACAAGACTCAATAGTTTTTATTCACGTTTTTGAAAATATAATTAAAACAATTAAATCTCATAGTAGAAGATTGTTAAAAATCATAGAAATTATACACTATTTGGACACTTCATATACTATATACTTCGTATTATGCGAAATTGTTCATCAGTATTAAATATAATATATAAATATAACATAGAATTCGTAAATACACAAACGTTTTTAGATCTGGTGTGTGTATAGTATCTATTGGATGACCACGAGATAATAATCTCATTGTGTTCTGAACGCGTCGCATACAATGCCATTTTATGAGATTTACGTACGTACTGCAATGCACGTGTCTTCTTTTCTTTCTCACAAAGAAATTTCTTTATCTTCCTTGAACAATCGTTACTATTTCTAAATACTGCTTGTACGGTGAAATCAGAGATAGCTTCTTAACAGATCGGAGCGTCAGAAATAATCTCTCCATCTACGACTCTGTCACGTGCGTCGGATTTGCTACGTGAGTATCATACATTCAGGTAACACGGTATTTTCCTATTCTTATTCATCTCATTCGCTCTTCTCCCATGTTTACATACGTTTAACTTTTCTTTTTTCAAAACCACAAACTAATCGAGATGCTTACAAGGAAAAGGCAAACGACGTCGTTACATGCGAACGTAACGAAACCATTTGGAGGAATAAACGTCACGTTTGTCACACTTCCGATTAACGTATTAATAATTGACAGATATTGAGCGAATGAAACATCAGCTAGATTGATCGAAGAAAATTTGAAATCTGTATGAAATTGATCGTTTGTCTTCGATGTTAATTTAATTATCGGAATTTTATAAAATGTACCGTCGTACGGGTTAATATAATGTTACCGAGTTGATTTTTGTTTTTGCGCAAACACGTATCACTCGTACCAAAATAATTGTTTATCTTTAATCTGAGAAATGCTTCCCGAAATAATTTCATAAATAATTCGTAATTACATTAACGGTTGATCAATCGCACACGTTCCATGCATTCAGATTTAAGCATTTGTTATTGTTAAGAGTTGTAGAAAAACGAGATGAATTCTAAGAACCGCGTGTCAAATATACGCAATATGAACATTTTAAGGTATCGGCTGCAATAAAAAAAAAAAAAAATGATTCGACGATCTATCCGATCCCACAAAATAAACTTTTAAGCGAGAAAAAAAATTAATCAAAACACTTCGATGTTTCGATTTGACATTTTTCACTCTTAGGAATTCTACAACTGCGCGCAACTTCAGAAAATAAAGCGTTCGATTAAGGCGTATCGATCGGACCGAAGGAAACAATTTCTCCGTCGAACGTTCGGTTCGATCGCGACGCGAAGGGGAGGGGATGGATATTCAGGACGGTCAGGGTAAACTGGTAGAACACCGCGTACATACATCGCACAGGTGCGTCGTATACTGATTACTGGCGTACATTTCCGTCACGTGTGCGCGCGTTTCAGCCAGGGGTGGTGCGGGCTAAGGTATCGCGATGATTATCGGGACTGGGGTGAGCCCGGGGTGGACAATAAAATCTACCACCTAATGGCACGGCGCGCCGGTTATCAACGCCACAGAATTACCAACGAGCACGCACTGACAGTGACACTGGCGTGACCGCGTTGCGCCCTTAATAATGGCCACTCTTCCAAATGACGCCCGACGCTCTGCTTTCGTTCGCATTAATTATAATTACGCCCGTGAAAGCGTCACGTAATATACCAATAAAGTAATAAGCTCGAGAGCGCGTAGCACGCGGACTTTTCGTACTCGAACCAGCCTTGTCCGCCGCGATACGCTACGCTGCTAATGACAAACAAAAGCTTTCGAAACTCGAAACGTTCCGAGCAGAGTCGGACGTACACGTGTACGCGACTGTGAATCCAGAATCGAGATGTAACTCGTTTCGATCCGCCGCACGCGAGACGAAAATTTCCTTTGTGACGGGGACACGGGGACGGAAAAATGGTCGCGCGTGTGAGTAAAGTAACGTAATTCGGTAACGAGGGAGAAATTTGCAGCCGAAAGCTACGTTGCGAAATTTGTCAATCTGTTGCTTTGACGGATTTCATTAAGGATCGAGTGATAATTTGTCGTGAAATTACTATAAATATTAATACGCCTGTTAATAAAACAAACCTCTTTCCTGATATCAAATTGCACGTGTGGAGATGAAAATTGAGAAAATTGCCAGTTTATTTAAAAATGTTACATTTCCTTTGGCTATCGAGACACTTGAGTATTTTTCTAACACGAGCAAGTATATTTTCGAATTCGATTTTAAATTTAATTTAATTTATCTTTTTTTTTTTTAAGTCAAATTTTGTATTTCATATCTCAATGAAAACTTTAGTTTAGAATTTTAGTAAGTTCTTTTCGTAGTATAGACGTAATAATGATAAAAAAAAAAAAAAAAAAAAACGCAATCCAACGTTAAAAAATAAAATTTTCACAAATTGCAAATGAAATGTGTTAACGCAGAGTTTGTTCTTGACAATGTTAACGATTGAAACAACATACTTTGAAAAGATCGATGAAAACGTGGAAATGTAATTTTCAATCAAACAGAGAAAGAATGCAACGATCGTTAAAAGTCAAAAGTCTCGTGTTGCGTCCAGGAACATGAACGGCGCGGAATATTTTATTAACAAAAACGCACGATATTGAAAAATTCTTGTCGGAGGATGCAAACAATGTCGCTTAGAATTTCATTCAAAAATTAAATACAAATGACATTGTAAATTAAGGTATTGCGCGAAACATTTTCTAATTAAGCGGCGTGCATATTGTGCGTGTCATTAAGACCAGTTTCCCAGGCGGTGTCTTATAATTTCATTATTACCGGGAAATTAATGGTAAGAGGCGATACACACCGGCCGCCAGGCTGGGTAATTATGTTAATTTAGCAAGTTGCTTCGGTATTTTCATTACGCTGCGCGTAATGCATGCACATGCAGAGTTCGACTTTTCGTTTTCAGCCGAGGGCATAACAGCATGGAAATACACAGTCGAGCGATGACAAATTCCCGCGGCTCGTTGCTCGCGTTGAAGGCGGACGACTTCTAAAGAAAATATGCTTAAACGAGAGACGCGATTCCGCGAAATCGAGAAAAACTCTCCCGTGGAAAAATTGAATCCGCTATTTCCTCGCGGTACACTTGGCCTCGTTATAAATAATAACCGGCGAGGGACCGCCGCGTGTAGATTCGACTTGGAAAACTCGGCGATCCGAGGGAAACCCGACGACGAAAACACACAATTCGTTGCAACTTTCGACTCGCGACGCGGAAAATTCCAAGTAAATTAACATTTATATCCTCTGCTAAACATTCGCCCGATGATGTTTCTCTCCTTCTCTACGAGGCGAATGATTTACGAGTAGAGCGGGGAACGTATCGTTCCCGTGTGCGAGGCAACGTGTAATCCCGAGGTCGAGTGTAACGATCCGTAGAACAGAGTTGTCGTGTCTATCAGGGTCGCGCGCGTCGTGAAAAATGTACAATGATATTCCAACACCAGGCGACACTCCAATCGCACGTACGTGCACAAAGACTGTGTGAAATTATTAAACCGCGTCTCACGTGGTCGCAGGCTGCCACGGCGCGCTCTTTTTATCGAACGGTTTGCTCAGGTAAATAACCTTACGACAGACCGAACAGAGTTCTCGATTATCCCATAGGTCGTGTACCTTTGTCACCGTGCCGGTTCGAATCGGCAGGACGGAACGAGATACGCGAATCACGTTACCCCCGAGATGACGTTTCTGTCGATGTTCCGATCCTCGCAAAAGGGACATCGCTCTCAATCTCTCCCCTCTGTCCTTTCTTTCCTTTTTTCGTTTCTTTTTTTGTTTCTTTTTCGTTCCTTTTTTTGTTGCTTTCGTTCGTTTAGTTCCGAAACAATGAATTTCAGCCCCGTTCGAGCAAAGCGAGCAAGAGTCACCGGCGTCGCCCCGCTGATACACACCGCAAAGGCTGCCTCTGCTCGCCGGGAAAATCACATTAGTGATGTTTCGGTAATCGCTTTTATATCCACCGCCCGTGATTGACAGCGCCGACACAATCAGTTTTTCCGTCGTGCGCAAAATCGCAACGCGCTGCAAAATCGAGCTTTTAGCTGCCGCTACTCGGCTCGATTCGACTCGACGAAACCTGTCGTCGACACTCCGTTTGTTCGAAACGTTCGACTCGTTCCCTCGCGAGCGCCGGGGATTCGACGTGATTATACATTTGCGAGCTTCGTTCTTCGATACTTTGATAATTCCTGGTAAGCGGAATAAGGTCGAGGGATTCACAGAGCGAGACGCGATTTCGCGATCACAGCGCGTTATTTCGTATTATCTCTTGGTTAATTGAGGGAGAAGAAATTGTTCGTCAACGAGGTAAGTTCGTTCCGCGTTTCTCTGTTTTGGGAATAATGTTCGGGCGAGTATGTGTGCGTGCGTGGGTGTACACGTAGGTTTTAAGATAGCACCGTATTTCCAGGCAACGAAGCTTTATTCCGCAAATTCTATCTTCGCGAGCTTACGGAAATTATTAGCGTGGAGGAATTAACTCGTTCCTCTGCCTATCAATTTCGCGCAAAATTATTTGGCTGGCCTATTTCTGGAAAACGGAAAACGGAAGCTCTGCCTCCTGACGAAGAAGTCTCATTAAAATTTAATTACATTGTATACGCTATCCGCCGCGTATTAACGCGTCATGATGTAGAAATTGAAAACAGAAAAGAAGAAAAGTCGACGTGTACGAGTATCGAAGAAACAGCAACGCGGAAAGGAAAAGCTCTTTTACATTTTCGAAATAAATAACATCTGATGCGCTATGCTGAAACAAAAGGAACACCAAGTTACGATAATTACACTCGTATTAAATTTACATTAACCTTTCCACGTCGTATTAATTGTTATTGATTCAATTAAGATTCAATTAATGTAGAAAAATATGATATCTGACTTAAAATGTGAATATTAATACGTTTTGCTGAATAAAGCAAAATTATCGAATTTCACGTATCTTTATTGCTACGTAATATATATGTATATTTTTCCATTAATTATTATCGCATATATCTTTCATTAATTATTATCGTGAACGCCGATCGGTAACATTGTATTAGTAGTGCAATTAATTCCCACATTGTTTGTCCTCGTTGCACATGATTATTTATTATTATTGTTGTTGCAAATTTTCAACTGCATTAAACAAACTAGTTTTTCAAATGACGGAAGTAAAAAAATATCACATATAACAGGCTTATTACCGAGAATATTTTAGCGTAGGAATTAATACTTTTGAAATAATAAATTTCATTGATTTATACTTTTGTACAATATCCTGCATTTCTCTCTCATTAAAATATGATATTTAAATTTCAACTCGTTTCAATATTACTTGCAATAACGCATAACTATTAATGTTCAAGTAAATTTTTCAACTCGTTTCCGAGAATATTATCTGTAGCGTGACAATAATGAAAAATAAAGTAAGAAAAGTAAAAGATGGCGAAACAAGAATTATTTTTAATTCTTTATTTCGCTGAGAATCATTTATATCGAAATAAATACTACGTATTTGTAATAAACGAATAAATAAATTAATTGACGCAATTAAGAATTTAGAACGCAAAATGGAAAAAATTGCGATATTACTGCAGAAGTTGCAAGCAAAATTATGCAGCAGTTGCGCGGGGAACTTTCCACGCGATCAGAAAAATAATTCCGCGAAAAAGTTAATTGAAACTAACAGAAGTAAACAAAACCTCTTTATTTCTTCGAATTGATCGAATGCCAAATTAGCTTCAGAAAACAGAGTCTCCAATAAGAAGCTTATTTACATGAATAGATCGCAAGAAAAGCTCTACGTACAATTCACTAGATTTTTACATTTCTGTTTAACTTCTTCCTAAACTATTGTAATTTTACGCACTACTAATAATTATTTTATAAACCAACGAAATGAACTTTTTCTTATCAGCAAAGAACGTGTACAGCTGTTAAACGAAAAGAAACGCTGCATAACGCAACTCCTTGAACCACTAACAAGCAGCAATTTCAAATCAATCATTACCCTCGATTTGCAATTCGCAATTTTAATTACATTTAATTTCCCAGAGATCTTTCCGTTAATTCGCACGCAATTCTCCCATCAATTGCGCTCCTACTTGCGTAAGCCGACGCGACGAAGAAAGAACGGAAAGCGGAAATCAGAATCGCTCCAACCGAGAATGATATTTCGCGCCATCTTGGTGACACGCGGCAGCGAAAATGGCGGCGCCATGTTTAATTCAGCGTCGAGAGCTTCGTTATCGCGTCCGAGCTGGCTAAAGAAACGCATGAATATGTATTATTTAATGCATGTCTCTTCATATTTCCACTTTTTGTACGTTTACGCAGAACTTGTCGCAGCGGGCGAGGCGGTGCATTTTGTTGGGATGGCGCGCTCGCTTTACACCGTCGCGGTATCCTTTCGCGATAACCGTCCGTTATTATCTCCTTTATGGCGGTGCCTACATTGACGCGTAATTGAAGTGCAAATGACGGGCGACGAGGTATCGCGCTGCTGAAATTACGTTAGCCAAGTTTCAACAATCGCATTTTTACCCGTGCTCCAGACCGGTTGATTGACGGTGTCGATGCAATCGAGTTTCCGTGGCGTTTCGTGTCGACCAAGATATCGCATAGGCGGAAACTCCGGCGCGAATAACAAATCAATCGCAATCGATCGCGATTAACCCCGAATCAGTGTCCACGCCGAGCTTTCGTTAATATCGATGTCGTAGCTACGCGCTGGAATTGCCACTCGGATTATCGCGCTGACGCGGTATTTTGAAATTTGTCTTGATCCCGTAGGCCGATTTGATTTGTATCCTAGTGGACTGTTTTTTTATTTGTCGATTATTTCTCGTTCTTATCACTGAAAGTGATTTTAGCGGGGGGTAGACCTCGAGTAGGAGTGGCATTGTCTGGCACTGAGCGATCGCATATCAATAAAATTTTATGGCAAAAATGTCGTCTTCGTTTCCTAGTCAGAACAGTTGTTTCTGGGCCTTTTCAGTGAGACGAATCGTACTGGGGTACAAGTCGCGCAGTTTCCTTTTGTTTTACTGTGTTGCACGTGTCTTAATAATTCTATAAAGTTATTATCGCTCATGTCCTAATATGAACTTAACATTTCGTGATACATCTTTGAAAGAAACCTGACTAAAAATATAATTAATTCAAGCGCGTTCCGTATGCATCCTCCTTGTTTTTTATGTAATGGTACAGAGGTCTCAAGTATTATAGATGTGAAATTTAGAAAACTATTACTCAAGATCTCACAGACTGTTGATATCTTTCGTTAGCGTTATTACATGCATACGAATGTCAAATTTAATTGTTCTTGCTATATTAATAATAAACAATTTTTATCTATTCTATTTTATAGTAAGTTGCGAAAGACTTTTTGAAATTTTTGAAATAAAATTGATAAAGCAGGTGTGAACGGCGAGTTTACGCGAGAAAGACGCGGTATTAAATTCCTACTTGGCTGAACATTGTAGGTCTGTACGAATTAACGTGAATGCTGGGTGTGACTGGAACGTTTTAACTGGTACACGAATCGTGTAATGTGCATATTTCAAATTACGCTAATTAGTCTTGCCCAAGGTTGGCCGTTCGTGGTATCTGATAATGTGCAAGAGAGCGAGAGTTGAGATAAACAGTGAAAGTGGGTCTCTGTACATTTTGCAAACATAGTGTTGTATCGCAAATACAGTTTAAAGCAGACAATAAGACATGATGCCGCTATATTAACAGATTGTGATATATTACGTTTTCATTTTATTTTATAATATATTATAATATATAAAATAGCACATGTGTTAAATAATGATAGTATAACATAGTATTATATGATACAATTTTCAAATTCTCATATATTCTGAATCTTATTTCAGAGAATGAAGGGAATTTATGGTGTTATTAATCGTTCTAGATAGCTGCAAACTGACGAGCTGAAAAATAATAAAACCTCTATTGAAAATAATTCGATGACGTCATCGCTACGAAAATAATTACTAATAACAAAGTTCAGCGGCAAATATGGCACGATCAATCGGCTGAAATTTGTGTGAACTACAGAACCAGCAAAGCGAAAAACTAACTACATCGCATTAATGGAGATCTGGTAATCGCTTTTACATTCATTGATCATGATACAATTATCGATACAACATCAAAGCCGTTTCGCATCATTGAAGAACGTCCAAAAAGGAAAAACCAAAGCACACATTGCATTAAACACGTTCTAATTCACAAAAGATTGGCTGTGTTTTATTTTGAATGCACAAATTTAAATTTATCGCTACTTGTAGTTTTAATAAGAGTGAAGATGCATTTGGAGATATATTGACAAAATAGATCGTCAAGAAATTAAAAGTTCAATTCGTAAATAATATTTCAAATAATAATAATAAAATACTTGGGATAAAAAATAATTCAATAATATTTTTAATATTATAAATATTTTATATTTAACCAAATTTTAATATTTTAAATAATAGCTACTTCAAATTATAAATCGCGATAATTAGACTGTCGAATTTTCGAAAATTGCATAAAAATATCGAAAGCAGAGTAATTTGGAAACAAATTTTTGCTTTAATTACGTTCACAAATATATGAAATTGCGTAAAGATACATAGTTTAGTAACAATTATATACTTCTTAAAAGTAATAATTCATAACGAATTTTCTACAACACACTTATAAACATAAAATATTGGTTTCTGATTACGTATTACGTTATGTTCGAAAATCTTTTTTTCAACATCATCTGTTGTTTTCAGCCATTTTCTGAAATTTGTTGCAGACGTGAAATTTTTGTTATATGAATTCAAACTAGTGCACTATATCCGTAGTTTAAACAAAAGTGTTTCGACACAGTTAACGAAAGAAAAATACGGCGATGGTTTGCAAAACTCTGTTCTGGGTTATTTTTCTCTGGTAAACTAATTCTTCGGTAGATAACACTGCTGCCAGAAAATGATCCTTATCAAACATCGAGAGAGCCTGCCACGAAAATGGATGTTCATAATGTTCATTATTCAACGTTATCTTTCCACAATTGATAAGGTCAACAAACTGAATATTTATAATTTCTGAAGTGAAGCGAGTTTCGTCGTTATTAATTTGTTGTGAACGAGATCGATTCGATTTTATATGAATTGTCATTCACGACGAAATGAAGATTTTTTACAACTGAGCAATATTTAATGACTAAATTACTGTGAAATTTTCACGCATTCTAAAACTTTTATCAACGTAACTAAATAAATTGAATTTATTTCATGTATCTACTATATGTTATACTAAATAATTTTGCATGTTATATGTGCATGTTTAATTTCCTAATAACTCAATAAAGTGCCTTAATTATTAACTATAACAGTATCATTAAAAACTGAGAACCATAATAATTTGGAGTTCAAATTATTTAATTATATTTAATTTTATTAATAATTCTTATAATCTACATAACTCGGTAATCTATAATCTACGAGCTACATGATCTTACATTGTATAATGCATGAGACAATGTATAAAATATTATACATATATAATGTATAATACAATATATGTAACGGAAAAATGCACATTGTGTAATGTAAGATACAAAGTAGAATTAAACGAAAGGTACAAATTTTAATAATCTAACATAAATTAGAAAAATCATCGTTCTATACGTGAAACGATATTGCTGCGACGTGAACTGAAGTAATTTTTATTTTTACAAACAAGATGGACGCGACATCGCGGAGCAAGTCTTTGCGCATGTAATCAATTTTCGTGTTCAATTTCAGTGTTCCCTCTCCATTTTTTCCCGATATTAATATTTATAGAAATTATTTTCGAACTCTTGCATTTACGCAGGGAGACACACGCCGAAATTCCTTTGCAATAGATTGGTCAGGATTAAATGGCTTTGCGACGATTATCATATTCCCTCGTTCGTAAAAAGGTTAATTTATACGAAACTGTTTAACGCAGTTAACTATTCTCTTGTGTATTACCACGTTTCTTTCAATTAAAGCGGATATTTCATTGTTAATAATCGCATTTACTCTCTCGTTTCCTTTTTCCCCGCTTCAGTTAAACTGGCCGCTGAACAATGAACTCGTAATTGTATCGTCACTAGAATTCTTTCGTTTGAGCCAATTTCTTCTTTGCGGAGCTAAACCAACGGTGTATACGTTGTTCTTTTTTTTCAATCCCATAAAATCGAAATATCACGCAAGGATATTATTAAATCTATCAGGAACATGTTTTCGCAAAAGTGTTTGTTTCTTTTGTTACAGTTGTTAATTCAGTCTTTTAATCGAATTTTCCAGGTGTTTGAAAACTTATGAATTTAAAGTTCGACCATGCAATTTCCTCGCGGTGAATTTCGAATTTTATATTATATTGCACGTTACTCAAAAAAATAGTGAAAAACATCGTACGTCGTAAAGTTAATTAAAGGTTAATTAAACTGTATGAAATTTCAACATCAACTGCTGTTTTTTAAAACGTTACCATATAATTTTAAACGCGTTAATCGACTGATCTGGCAATTTTCTATAAAAAAAAGAGTCGAAAAGCTATTTAATATAATATTTTAGTTTTAATTTTAATTAGTGAGATCTATCGTGTAAAAGGAGAAAAGAAAAATATTTATCTTCGAAAGTATGTTGATACGATTTTAAGCACGAGACACTATTTCATTCATAAGATACACTACAGTTTCATAAACTTGTTTATGCATTTTTAAAACACATTTATTTGCACAATGCAACATGGATTCTATGACTGAAAAAATTCCATATGTCTGACTAATAAATTTGCTCAGCTTTCTTATTTATAGTATTAACTCGTAGCATTTGTGAATTTCAAAGAAACAATATCTCGTAATAAACTTTCACATAAGATTAAATAAACAAAGAGATCACGAAATGAAAACAAGTTTTTATTTCGTTTTATAGTCTTTTTGGCATGAATAATTTGAACAAATAACAATTTAGGTCAATTATAAATATGCAGTCATAACAAATTTGGTCAAGCAACAATTTTGGTCGGTGTACCATGTTTTCATAAACGTGCTCGATCAACTAACTATGCACTGAACAAACAAATTTGATCGAATAACAATTTTTGTCAATTCATTATGAATTCATAAATGAGTCTGATCAATTGACTACGTAGATTCGAAAAGTTTAAACCAGATTTGTTGCAGTGTGTGATTATGCAGATTAAACGTTGTTGTAAACATTACAACAATGTAAATTATGTCACGATGAATAATAAAATCAAACGAAAGCGAGGATGAGCCAAACAAGCAAAATTCGTTCGATCGGGCCTTTGTTTCCGAGAAAATCAAGTTTGAAAATTTGTCAAATACACGTGCAATCAGCTAGCATTCGACCAAATGCGTTTGATGTGTAAATTGATTATCCAACACGTAGTTTCGACAATGGAGATCAATTAAATGATAAAGTTTACCAATCTGCAAAAATAACTGTCAACTGTTGTCAACTGTTGTCAACTGAATGCAATTGATCGACTATGTCATTTATTAATCAAGCATGCACGAATGTTCGAAATTTCAACCCAATTCTCTTTTCCAGAGCAAATATATTTTATTTCACGTTCCCGATTTATCTTTGCTCGCAAAATTGTATCGTTCATTCTGAGATATCGATTGTAAGAGTAGAAATAATTTTACATAAGATTTGTATAATCGAGTTCTTACAGCAACGCTATTTTTCGACATATTTTCCTCTTGCTTGTGTCAATTCATCTTCGCACAAGCTTTTTTATATTTCTAGAATAAAAAAGAAAAAAAATGTTTTCTACCAACTAGGAAACGTTTCATGCGCGCACAGCTTCATTTAATTCTTTGCGACCATTTTTAAACTCGACTGTTTTTCACTTACGTGCACGTTAGGTTGAGGAAAAACATTCTTCTCCTGCTGTGCTGGAAATTCAGCCCCCTTTAGAGCATAAAAATGGAATAACCATTACTCTTTTTTGGATGCAAACGTAAGCGTTACTATCATTACTGTCATGACGAGCAAAAAAAGAAAAGAAAAAAGAACTAAGCTGATCCGTTGAAATCCGTGATAAATGAAGATCGACGTGCATAAGCATTTAATGCCGCAACCACTGCATAAAAAAGTATCGTTGCACTGCGCACGATCGTTGAATCACTCTCGTACAAACCGCTCTAACAGAATAGCAATCGAATACGCGCATGTTCACTGAGTCATCATCGCCCGATTTAAATAATCACTACAATCCAAACTACACCTGGTGGATGACTGCGAGCTAATTTAACGTTCAAAACAAAAGCCACTCGAGTAGCTTTAACATAACGATAGCGAGCGTTTTGTTTTATTTTCAGAATGTGCTTGATTATTTCTAGGCGATGACGAGTATACTCGACGAGAACACAGTAAACGCACTCTAAGATCGAGTCAAATTATATTTAATTATAATATTATAACAATTTAGATAAATTTTTTGGTGTTTCTTTGCAAAATTTTTAATTTTATTTTTTAAAAATTATTCCATTAAAAATTCAACATGTGGAGAAGAGAACTTGAATTTTCATCGATTCATAGAAAGAAATAAAAAATTAAAATGATTAGAGACGGATTTAATTTGTTTTTGCATTGTACCAGATTGCGTCAAATTTGCCCTGAAATATTCTAAAACGTGCTGAAATTATCACAAATGTATATAAATTTTACGATAAGTAGCAAAAGCGAATTTTTTTCTACATGAAAAATTCCATCTTTTCACGACACTTGTACACTCGACACAAAGGGTTATCAAGATTCTTCGTGCCCCAAATACCTGAAACTGAAAAATTTGCACGTACTTTCACAAGTACGAAGGAACTGAAACGAGCAGCTCGATCAGCCTCGAACTTTCCCTCTAAACCAAACTCGTAACAAATTATCACCGACCATTTATCGATTGCTTGTTGAGCGTATCAATTTTATGGTGCCAGGCGTCAATTTGTCGCGTGGCAGATTTCTATAACCCACGTGTAATAATCATTTTCACGCGCAGCCGCGACGCGTGTAAATAGCAACGTCCGTCGAACGCGTGCACGACGCGGCTGTATCAATTCTCCACGTGCCTATTATGCAGCTAACGCTGTTGACTGATGGCACGGTGTGCCAGAGGCGGCAGGATAAAAGGTAGGGAAATCGCATTAGCGAAATTTCAATAATCGCTTTCGTATATATCCAGCTGGCGGTGATTTCAGCTTTCACGCTTCTTCGTTCTCAACGTGCCGCTGTGCTTCCACGGAGAAACGCGTGTCCCGAGATGGAGAGGGCGATCGTGATCGCGAACGACTCAACCTCGAAGGAACAAGGTCCGTGTTGTTCGTTGTTCCACAACTGCGACGTCGTTATCAATCGCGTCGATTTGGTTTGCTATATCCTGATATCACGGGTATCGATTCTTGGTCGATCGACCATTCACAGTTGCGCAAACTATACTGATAATTGAGCTTGATTCCAATGGACGTAGAATTCTGTGTTTTCCGAAATGTTTCTGACCATTTGTTATTCGCTGTATGCAAATCACAGTTTTACCATACTACGTTAATTTTTTCATCGATACATCGGTTATCGCCAGATGTTTTATTCGCGGGCTTTTAATAATTTTTTTCCAAATAATAGCAATTTTTCAATTTATACTTTGTAATATTAATCACACTCGCGCTGAACGAGTCGAGACTCGAGAGGGTCATTACAAATTGCAACGGACGAGTCAGCAAAAAACTTTCCACGATTATCGAGATTACCGCGTAAATTTGCAGCTCGACAAAATCGATTAAAATCGATGAAAATTTGAATTTCAAAAGGAATAAGTAAAATCTATACTGCACGCATTTTCGAAACATTTGGAAGACCGAATTAACTTGAAGATTTGTAAATTCAAAAGCGTGTTCCTGTTTAATTAGAATTGAGTAAATTTTTAAAGAAATTTTACAGATAGATTTATAAAAATTCGTTTCAAGTTTCCCAATACAAAGGGTTTATCATTTAGTCGTCGATGGTGTTCCAGTGTTGAAAAAATCAATTCGCAAGATTGTACGTAAAATTAAACGTCTTTTTATGGCCCCTTCTATACGTGGTACAAGTGGTAGCACTCTAAAAGCGAGTGGATCTGCTGTAAAAAACATTACATATGAGAAAGCAGCTCTTTAGGTCTCATTTATCGCTCTCTTTTATCGATAATATTTTAACACCACCAAAGCCTGCATTAAAATTTCATAAAATTTACAATAACGATCTCAGAGGCTTAGACAAAATGAATTTCAGACGTTGCATTTTTATTCTCATTGAGAAATTTTTTGAAATAATATTTAACTACTGTGGTTGCGGTTATTTCAGAGCATGGATTTTAAACCTCACTGAATATTCATCTGGACTTTTTCCATGGAAATGTACCGAACAATTCGTAAAATAATAAATTGCCACCTAAACGTGTATTATTGTGAATTTAGATAGAAATAAGTGTTAAAAAGTCGCTAGCAAACAATTTTCTAAAACATTTAGTATCAATTTAAAACGCGTCGTGATTATTTAAAAAAAAAAAATATTGAAAATTGTTAATAAACTGAATGTTGCGAGAAAACTAGAATAAATCGTCGGAAACGGTGATTGCTACGTTTTTTTTAAAAACAAATTTATATGTATATTCGTTCCGTTAGATTGTTTATTAATCCTCACTATGCATATTCAACAGTTTCATGCGTCAAGATTCCAAAAAACCAAGAATGCTACAAAATGTTATTCAAAGTGGAACTCTTCTTACGATGTTCAATCGATGAAACCTATTTAATTTTATTCAAATTAAATATCTTCAACTAAAATCATAAAATATATAAACTATATCATCGTGTGCCATAAAAAAATATAAATTGAAAATCCTCCGACTGTATCATGAAAATATAAATTGAAAATACAAACATCCGTCAGTCTAACGATCAATGTCTCCAATTATTTTTGCTTCAGTACGAGTATTAAGTTTCAGTATAAAAAACAGAAGGTTCTTTAATTCCCAGCTGTGTTTTTGTATTTTTTTTTTTTTTTTTTATATTCTACCAAAAGCAATATCTCGTTATTCGTGTCTATAATGAAAAGGAATGAATTTTAGCAATAAACGAATTGCAATTAACTGCAATCAAACGTCGCGGAATAAAATACGCGGTAATAAATTACCGCTCAACAACAGGTCCTTCAGAATGATATTTATCACCATAGCTCGCTTCACGGTTCTTTTGTGCACTAAAATGCGCGTTTTCGAGCAATGTCAGCTCACTTTCTGTGACGAATGCATTTTACGAAGTCGATTTTCGAAAAAATTCTACGACGCTCGCACTGGAACGCTTGGTGAAAATATAATGGACGATCATCGGTGACACGTTCGCGTGAAAAATAGCTCTTAAAAATGCGACTGAACGTATTTATGAGATATTCTGAAAGATGCCACGAACGTTCTTTTATATCAGAGCCTCATACCGTCCGGTTATTAACAACGTGTAACGAGTGATCGAAAATGTATTCGCCGGCTTGTTAAATCGACAATGATGCACACAATTATTCTATTCGCGAAGCTTGAATTTTTCAAAACTAAATAATTATTATCGTTATCATCACGGACGAACGATATTTCAATGATATTTTAATGATACACGTTACTACTGATACAATCCATCATTGTACGATAATTTTAAGTAAAATAATTAGCATTGTTAACATTTCACATTCGTACGAAATGCAATTCTGAAAAAAACAAGACAATAATTTTCAAATACTGTTTGAACACGCGTATTAAATGCGTAATCGTGCAATAGTGCCAATTTGTCGCGTTATTACGCTAAATTTATCATGATTCGTTACATTACGATAATTTATGCAGCAAGTCCATCATGGCATGTGTCAGCTTTTTACGAACTTTTGTTGATTTCAGGATCGATATGACGTTTGGACAGATTAGAAATAAGATTGTCTTTTTGTTCGAAGAGGTGAATGGTAGGAAATTGTAGAATATAAAATTGCACGTTTTAGATTTGACAAGACCGATGAATAAATGTAAAATACAATTTAGAATGGATTCTTTAGCAGTCTTTATCTTAATTGTTTGTTTTATTTTAATTTGTCCAAACAAAAAATATGTACCACTTTTTATTCACATTTATTACAAAACCCAAACTACTTTATTCAAATTTATTTATTATTATAATTGAAAATGCTCCGTTGAAAAGTTATGAGCGTTCAGAAATTTTCATCGATTGTTTCGGCAGTCGCAACGAGTGTTCTAAATGATAAAATTCAGACTTTGATCCGTCAAACGAACGATTATAGTGTAAATTTCATAAGCCCGCTGTTTGACATCAAGTTTGACATTATCCTGATTCTAAAACATTTTCAGCAAAATTTTGACACTGCACTTCGTTCCACTTTCTTGTTCTTGCCGGTAATAAGCCCTTGGTTCCAGTTTATCAACGATGTCGAGATAGTGTCCACCAGAGAAACAGGTTTTCACCGGTTTTTACGCGGAGAAAAAACGTGACTAATAAGATTAACACTTCCTGCGTACTTTCCTTGCGACGTTATCTTTGGCAAAGAACCGTGCATCGAGAGGGGCCAGATTCTTCTGTCGATAGACGTGATTTACTGGCAACGTGGGTATAATCGATTTCTCCATCCAACCGGCTATATTTAGTTTTAAGCCATGAGAATGCGATATTACCGCACTGGTGTAGAACTGTCTACGTTTCAAATTCAGTATCGATATATTCATTGAGAACAATAAAGGCTACGTAGATTACGCGCACTCTTCTCGCATGAATTCGAAGGGCTCGCAATCAGTGAAAAACGACTGTATACAATTACGGATTATTTGCAGTGAAATGTTATACACCAAATATAATCAAACGTTTGCCCATAACGATGATAATAATGGTATTTAGTATTATTCCGATATAAAGGTAATAATAGTTCAAAAATAACTTGATAGTTTGAAATTGATTAAAAAGACTGAAATTTTACCACATGTAACAAGGAACAAAACAAATTTTAATTGTAGGAGAGACAATTGAATCTGACAATTAAGAGCTAATAATAAATTAAAGTATTAAAATCTTCATTCAAAAGTTTGGATTGTTTCACATCCCGTTTCGTGCAAATTCCTGTTATTTCGAATTAATTCCAAGTTTGACGAATAAGACGAGTAAAATTGTAATAATATTACAATTCATCGCATCAGTGGCCATTGAAAAACTGAAGAAGGATAATAGTAAAAGAATTAAAAAATTACGCTTTTGTAAAAGTTATTTTTGTTTTGCATCATTCAGTCTTTCAGTGATCACCCAATATTAACGGAATATCATCCTAAATGTAACGTTAAAAAAAAGCTAATAAAAAATGTATAACGTGTCATTTTCCATTTCAC
Organism: Melipona beecheii; assembly: GCA_032399605.1. Lineage (NCBI taxonomy): Eukaryota > Metazoa > Arthropoda > Insecta > Hymenoptera > Apidae > Melipona > Melipona beecheii. The sequence continues at coordinate 1,494,268 of JAUCMO010000082.1, read as the reverse complement.
GTACGAAATAATACTCCGCCGAGCCACGTTGATACGTGCAACGACAAAAGATTCACCATTTGTCGGGCACAGCGAGTTATATTCATAAAATTCCGCGTTCCGACGACAAGAAGAAAACAAAAAGAAAGAAAGAAAGAGTTTCCTCCCGCGTCAAGGAAACGAAATCCGCCGTATCGCCGGCGTGTCGATCGATCCTCCCTCTATTGACTCGTCATGAAAAATGTACATCTTTTAACGCGAATGATAAATCGCCGTTCTCTATTGGCGGCGCCGTAATTTATTCACGTGTAATCCATTGTTTCCACGAGTGTATTAATATTCATTGCTCCAGGTCGCAAACAAAATGATGAAAGATTAATCGCGGAAAGTTCTCCGTTCTGTGCGACGCGACGATGCAAGATCGAACGTTTGAGAGAGAGAGAGAGAGAGACAGAGAGCGATAGAGGGGGGGGGGCTTGGTCTGCCTCTGTACCAGGAGACACGATCGATATCGAGCCGTCGGTTGCTTGATTTTTCCGCGATATCTCTCTGCCCGTGCCAGAGCTTCTATTTTCGACGAGGAAATTTGCAAGTAGTTATTGTGATCGAATGTCAATAACGATACCTGGCTGGTTGATACGTTATATCCACTCGATATCTCGCATGGTAAAGCGAGTAGAGGGACGTGACGTGATACCTGACGCGTTTAATAAGGCCGCGTACACACCTTATTGCCTCTGGATCCGCACGTATCCGGCCGGGCGCGACGTCAACGCACGGCTCGAGCCGTTCAAACTGTGCCGGATAATGGAGAACGAAGGGCGGTGAGCGGAGGAGAAATCTGGACCGAGAAATTCCGCGAAAAATCTTACGTCCGTTCGAATATCACGTAGCCGCCATTGATCCCTTCGGTGCTTTTCACTCGATCTCTCGCGCGGCTTGAAAGACGTGCATCCGCACACTTTTCACAGGGACGTCGTTTGGAGGACGCGTGCCACGTATAGGCAAAAGAGTATAAGGCGTTTCTTCGCCGATTTTTTGGTCCCCCTTTTCGGTTCCTTTTGGTCGGAATCGATGAGCTACAGTATCAAACGGCGACCTCGAAACGAAACGAGACGTCAATCCCGCTGTGTGAACTCTTGGGTTTCAAAATTTAGACGTCAAAGTGTGTTTAAGGAGGCCCGTGTGAACTTTGAGAAACAGAAATAAATTCAAATGCCGTTGTTCGGTAATCCCTCCTTTGTCATTTTATCGTTCATACGATTTTCTTGTTTATAATAATTGATTTATCGTCAGCTTTAAAAATATGAAACAAACAAAAAATACGAGTAAATTGAATAGACCAGACACGATTATCCGAGGGTTAATGACGTATTAATTGAAGGAATACGCAGACAGACTTGAAACATCGTACCAGATACGTAAATCTTCCACGTATTTTCTTCGAATACAAGTCCTATATAGAATCTAGAATAATTTGATGTGATTCTGCTCGTCCTTTTAATATTTCAAAATTGTCACGTTAAAGTGGTCCAAAGTTTTTCACATAAAGTAGAACTTCCAAGTACCATCAGGATGCAAAAAGTTAATGGACATAGACTTCTTTGATCTCGGAAATTAATTATCGGCCGAACTTGGAAATTTACTTTGATCGGTGTCTCATTGTAAACTATCCCAGTTCATCAACGTAAAAGACAAGAGATTTCTTTGGTCATTCTTTAAATAACGTACTCGCAGCGAGTACGTTATTTTTGTTTCATTTCTCCGTTTCTAAAAGAGAAATATTTCAGTTGTAAAATAGATTGTGCAGAATAAATAACGCAAATGAAAATAATTCGGCGATTTCATAAATAGCGACTAATCGATAAGCGTTACTTTTCATTCAAAGGAAGCTATAAAATGAGACATCTGGACGTTTCTTCCGTTAATTTCTTTATTTGTGAATTGCAGGGGACATTGGAATAAATTTGGTTACGTTGAAACGATAAACCTTTAAACGCGTTTTTAACAAATATGAATAAGTTTCTGAACATCAGTCGGTGTTTATATTATCTGAATCTTTCTTTCCCGAATACATATTTGTGTAATTTGAGGAAATAACTTGCATAAAAATGGACACTACAAAAATCTGTTTGGAAATTAAATTATTCGATGTAACGGGACTTTATTCACTATTTAAATAGTTATTTTCAAAAAATCGAATATATACTTCGGATTCTACACAGACCAAAATATATGTTCTTTACTGTTTCATTTCACAATGATCATAACAAATACAATAACATTTTATTTTATTTTACGTATTTAGCTTAGTGTTCTTCACAGAATAAATTAGAAGCTCTTTTTTTTTTAAATTAACAGCTGATATTTCCAATTCTGTGTATAATATATATATATTATATACATTAATGTATGTAAATGCGGACAGATACGATTTAACAGAATCGTTGCGGCATAATTTAAAAAATTATCGATCAGTTTTTAAGCATTCAATCATTTTATTGATAAACTCTGATAAATTCATTGCATACGCGAATATTTTAGCTTGTTCATAAATACAAAGATGTGCGATAGAGTAAACTCACATTGTGAGCTTTAATCGATCCAATTGATTAATCTAAAATATTTGTGGCATAGAGAAAAATGTGACAGAAACATGTACATTTTATTTCTCATTGTTATTTGTTTATTTACTTCATTTCTCATTCTCATTATTCGTATTTCGCGTGTTCTCGCTGTATCGATTCTGTTTATAATTATTGACACAAAGAAAGATATCGATGAGACCCGATGCAATTAATTTAAAATCACTCCGACGATAATTCACATCGAGCGTAATTAATCGTTAAGCCAGATTCTCTTCATCGACATCCCTAGCTGCAAATTGTAAAAAAAAAAAAAAAGAAAGGGAAAGAGAAAAAGAGAATCGCAACCGATCATCGTAAACCATAAAGATTGAAACGAGCCATAATTTTCAGTTATTATTACGACACTCCATTCCGTCGCTCATGATCATACCCGACAGGAGAACCAGTTCAGCGGGCATTTTTAATAAGCCGCTGTCGCGCGTAATGAAGTCTCCACCGATGGCAGACATTTCGTGAAATTTATTCGCGCGCTCACCGCCACTCAAGCCAGAAACATTCTTGAATCGAGATATTGTAAATTGCTTCGACAATGAACGAGAGACGTCTTCCCAATTTGGAACAACGACGTCGACGCTGTTTGGCAAAATCACTCGTTGAATCGCGCATACTGCGCGTCTATGTTTTGAAAGTAACACCTTAAAAAATTTAGTAATTTTTCGCCGTCGTTCGTACTGGTATAGTATTAGCGTCGTCATTCAATGACAAATTTATTTCACATACATTAAAATCTAAAATAACGCTGCTTTTAAATTGCTCTTTATTTTGTTATTATAAAATAACGGTTGTTGTAGTTGATGGACATCTAAGTCATTCTCCAAATTTAGAGTATCGTTAATAAATAAATTGCATAATGTAATCAATAAGATAAGTACAGTGGCTACAGTATTGGTATACAATTCAATTCATTAATTAATCAATACAGTAGTATTGATACGCCATTCATTAATTGAGTTCAAAGATGAAAGGTAGAATCTAATAAAACACGTGCTTTTCCACAGTGATTAGTTTGAAATGTATTTCCATCTTTCACGTTTTTTTTAGTTTTTATGTAGTATAATTTGTGGTGAAAATAAAACAATTTAAAAGACCTAATTTTTCAATACTCTGTCTTGAGGCTTTATTATCATAGTGTCATTTAGTGACAAATTCTACATTCATACTACCAAAATCTAAAATAATGGTATTTTTGAAATAAATTGCTGTTTATTCGTTGCATTACAAACATCTAAGCGTTTCTCATTCATAACTGTTATACTTGTAAATTTAGAGCACTATTAACATAATTGTAATATGATCAACAAACTAGAGTATAGTAACTACAAAAGTACCGGTATCCATTAATTAATTAAATTCAAGCACATTTAGTAATGGTACTCTCGTACAATTATATAAAAATGAAATGTACAATCCAATATAGAAATACTTTGTTTGAAAATATTTTGCCATGTGCCAATATTTTTTGCAGCTCATTATCTTTCCACAATAATCAATTTAAAATATATGTTTTTATTTTTACATGTTGCAAACTTGCGACGAAAATGGAGCAACTGAAGTAACACAATTTTCGAATTATCGCTGTGCCGTGAGAACATTGCAGAGATACACTTTGAGCAATTACGACGAGTCCCGTGTTTTATAAATCCTACTGTAAATTTTATCCTATCAGTGTAAATAACAAGTGCGCGTTGACAAGATAAAAAAATGTATTATTTTGGGAGCGGGGCTGACGAAACAGCACAGTCATTAACTAGAAGAGATCAAATTGTTTTAACGAGATTAAACTTCACGCATTTGCACCGCATTACTAATAGTGAACCTCCAATGCGGTGTCTGCGGCATTAACGTTTCAGTTAACTCACGAAGGATCAACGCTACATTTTCACTCGCGATTGTTTTCAGTTAATTTGTATCGTCAAACTCCATTTTTCAATAATATAACTGCGGAACGACTCAATTGATATTTTCTCGTCATTATATTACGTTTCATTATCGTATTCTAGATTCTATGATTTCACAAAATTTCAAGATTATGATAAATTTATTACTTGAATTGACGCGAGAAATTTATGCGAAAAATATTTAGAGAGAAGATTTTGAATAGTCCTAACCTAGCTATCGTTGACACTTTCAGTTATTTTATAATATTATATATTATAATTCTTTTCAAATTTCTTGCGCAACGTTTCTTTAAATCAAATACGCTCGACACTGATTGTGCGCGTGCATCAAAAAACGTGGCATGTATCAATGCGTGTGTATATGACACACCGGACGTGGCAGAAAAGAACACCAGGCATCACTCAAGGTGTACGGGACAGTGAACGTGTTAGAGATGCTAATATCACACGTTGAAGCAATTTTAAAATTAAACAAGAAAAAGATTTTTTCTTAAATATTTTCATAAATAAAGTCACGCTTGACTTGGATTAGATCATTTAGCAAGAATTTAATGTATGCCGTGCGAGAAGACGATCGGTCATTCTGACAAAAATGTAGATTAAACTGATGAAATGTAGATTCGTCTCACTCATTTGCCATAAATTTGAATCGACACAAAACAAATTACAGGCGCGATCGCTCCTACTCGAGGTTTACCCACGCCCCCTCACGAATCACGTGACCCAAATCAACCAATCGCTAATTTTCGTTGCATTAGCGTTGCACCTGAAGAGGCCCGATTTTCTGGGTTACCCCCGGTAAAATCACTTTCAGTGATAAAAAAAAAAAGTGAGAATCAGTCGAAGAAAAATCACAGCGTTCTTTTGAAGAAAAAAACGAAGAAAGAAAGAAAAAAAGCTGCAACTTCTCGAGGAAGAGATACGAAAATACGGAAATCAGTCGAATTCTACGAGGTCATTCGCATCGTGGCGGCTGGTTCCCGGCTCGCGTAGCTTCGCGAGGCAGTTCGAAGCTGCTGGTTGACGGAGCTCGCGAGACCAATGGCGCTCGGTAACCTGCAAATTGGCGGCGACCGCGCACAATTAGACACCTGCGAGGTCGCTTGGATGTCACGTCTGTAATTCGTATCATTATCTCCGTCTTTGAGGAAGATTCGCAGCCGACGGCGCGGAAGCGGTGAATTTCTAACGCCACGGCGTTCTGTCTCGTCCAATCGAAGCGCAGATAAGATAAAGCAAGGGTCGAAAGAGAGAGAGAGAGAGAGAGAGAGACTTGGTGTACCGGTGAGAATTAGCCGATTTCTCCGTTAACGGGGCGTCTCGACCCGGCGATTCGAAAGTCCGACCTTAACCTTCGACCCGGCCGTAACCCCAATCTGGCTCCCTCGAGATTAACGACGCGTTCCTTTGAACGTGGCGGAATCCCCGCGACGATAAGCCTGATAACACAGGCCGACGGCAAAAAAGCTATTTAACTTTTACCGAGCAGGGGAGGATGGCGGCTTTCACGGGTTATCGGTCGTTGACGCGATGACAAACGACGGATTCCCCCCTCGCGATAAGGACCCTCTCGAAACTAGGCGACTAGATTAAAAACAGAGCCGAGAGAGGAGGCTGATATTGCGATCGAAGCGCACCCTAAGGAATCATCTTCGAATGTTCGGTTCATGGGGCACGCACGCAGACACATACACAGACTTGACGAGAGAAGACAGGGCGTAGGACCTCGCCACGATCCTTATAAGCGGTAATCGAACGTGCAGCTACTGTGAGAGAAGACGGTGCAAGCGGAATAAAATTGTCTCGGCATGAGAAACATCCTCGAGATAGAAACACGCTGGGGGCAGAGCAACATCCCCCACGGTGAAAGGAGGGAACAAACTGGGAAGCTACTGCCGGCCGAAGAGAAAGAAAGGAAAGCAGGGCGAGATAAATCTGTTTCCAGGCGAAGATCATCGAAATTCCGGCAACGTAGAAGAGCACGGAGGGGGGGGCTGGAGAGGGTAGGGTAGACGAAACCGAAAGCAGATGGGGATTGATTGGCTCGTGTCTCTCCGGCGGCGGTGTACAGACAGCTCCGTCGAATCCCGAACGAGTGAGCACACAGAGGATCTTGTGCACGCGTGCACGCAATCACGCGCGCGGACTTGGTGCGCTCGGCTCGAGCCAACTGCGCGCGTCTCCGTGACTACTATGGCGACCCGGGAGGAGCTGGTAAACACGGGCTTGATATCGCGGCATTGCGCCCCGCGTGTGTACCTCCCTCTCCCCTCGGGTCACGCGCATCCCAATATACATAATTCGCGTGTGCACGCAATCCACGATACACCGAGTGTGCAACTCTCTCAGACAAGCGCAAAAGTGCATACAACACGCGTACACACGCGGTCAACACGCGTTCCGCGAGGTGGATATCGCAGGCCAGGCGAGCGAGCGCGCGTGCATTCGCTGATTTACATACACCACTCGCACATGATCGTGAATCTGTACGGGACACACGTAACGCAGTTACGAACAGTGGCGAACACAGGCGCGTACGCGGCCAAATGGAGGCGCATAGATCATAGAGACACATGTGCAGGGGAAAGTACACACACGACGCTATACATCAAGCGTGTGTGAGGACACACGCGATAAACTGGCCGCGTGGGTAGACGTGCAATTCGTATTAAGAACGCACGAACACACTGCGGGCACTGCGAGCTTTATGAACACGGACAGAGGGCATAAGTGCGGCGAGTAGTACGAGAGCTGTATCGAGCAGCGGCCTATTGTTGCAGGCATTATTCGCGGCAAATCGGAATGGCCGAGCGTACGTGGCGGAGAGAACGAGGGGGGCGGGGGGACGAAGAAGAGGGAAAGTCTTGCGGGTAGCGAATGCGTTCGGCGAGTGAATGAGCGAGCGGCGAACGAGGGAAGTTCGTCGAGGAGCGTGGCGGGTCAACCTGATTGCCGACCGGTCTGGCCACCACGCCCTGACCCACGAGATTTTCAAGATATCCGACACACGAACTGCGAGAGGGTCGCCAGGCACGAGGTCAACCAACTCGATCCCTTGCCGTCATCAACGTCGTCGTCGTCGTCGTCGTCGTCGTCGTCGTCGTCGTCGTCGTCTTCGTCGTCGTGTTGTTTGCTCGTTCCGTTTCGCATAGCTTCGATAACGGGTCTTTCGAAACTTTCCTACATGCTCGACGCGTGCTTAAATAGTCGAGCGTAAGAGTACGGAGGTCGAAAATAGAAACTCACCCGTGTCGAGTAGTGCGGTAGCGAATCGGTCGACGAACGGTGCTCCGATGACTCGCGTTGGTGATTCATCTGAAACAAAACCACGGGTGCTTGTTAGATTGATCTGTTGCCCGGGGGATTTCGAGGAACCGGGGCGGATAAAGTGGTACCCACTCGAGACAGAGCGCAGGAAACGTTGCAGGAAGTTATAATTCTAAATAAATTCGCATCTTTCACGTTGTTTTTACATGTATATAGTATATGTAACATAATAACGTATTATGCTATATTGTTATGCACCATTACTATTTATAATTAATATGAATAATATGTATATAATACTTACAATTAATTACACGTATCATCACGTAATTTTAGTAATTATAATCATAATCGTACATTAGTTGCGTGTAACAAATCTCAATGACCAAATTTAGTAAATTTTCATATAAATGCATTTTACTATTTATTTTTATTGTATTTTTTTTCCATTCTAACGGTTTTATTACTTCTTATCATTAAAAATGAAGGTACTCAGATGTAATTAATTCAATTAGTCAAACTAAATGTTGTAATTAATTGAGAATATTAAATATAATATGAATTTAAATTTGCATTAAATGAAATTATGAAATTTATACTTGGATAGAAATGTTGTTTGCAAATAAACAATATATTAAAAAATTGGTACGTACATTGTAAATGTAAAATAGATACAGCTTTGATATAAATACATGCATGTATTATCATAAATTGTATCATTAATTGTATGATTTCAACTTTGCTTAAATTTTACTTTCTTTGTCAACTTAACAATACATACATCTTTTTTTATATTTACGAAATGTAAATTAGAAAAACAATTATATACAACAAAGACAACGATAATGATATGATCCTTTTCAGACTTTTTCTCATTGTAAAATTTCACTACCTTGTAACTGATTTTTCGATATTCCTTTTACAAAAATTCCTTCGTGCAAAGCAAATAAAAAATGTTTAAACATCGCTCGCATTGATCATTTTTATTTAAACAAGTTTGCAAGTTTTCGACACTTGCAACAAGATTTAAACTGCAATAATCAATCGAATATTCACTTCAATTATACGCTGGATGAGTAATTGCTTCCCAGAAAAATTCCTCTGCAATTTCAAATCTTGTCACGTGTGATCGTAAATTGCTGAGACAAAAGAAGATCTCTTTTCCATTAACTAGATCTGGCCATTTTGCTTACAATGCTGGCTTTTATCGCCTTAATTTCTCTCGTACTAGACTGTGGTGGTATTAATCATCGGGTTCGATTCTAATTTGCATATCCCACTAAATATTTATCAAAACTTCCCCGGATATAAACTTATTCTTTCTAATTGATACAATTTTATCGCTTTTAAAAATATCCGTCCACATGCTACGATCTATTAATTGTAATATATTACATGCTCTGTTAATTTTTCAACTTTGATATATACTAAATACCTGTATATTATGTTATAAATGAAGAATTGAGGCGAATATATAACTCGTATATAATCAATCTATATTCTGCCAAAGTTGGGTCACTTTGAATTTATACAATGCAATCATATAGCCTACGTATATGTTGTATTGTAAAACACCGAATAAATAAAAAATTATTATTCTACGAAAAGATTTTTATAAGATATTTATAAGAAAAAAAGTTATAAATTAAATAACATCGTATGATATAATTGTAAAATATTTTTGTCATCGTATCATAGATAATTATTAGTTATGAAACCTAACTTCAGAGTAGATATAATGAGAACTTCAACGCGTTGATTAACAAACGATAAAACTTAAACTTTGATAACCTCGAACAAATTTCACTGTTTGAATTACTGTATACGTTTAGGTATATTTGATGTATTGTATGATAACGTTTGAAGATGTATGTATACTGTACAAATATTTAAGGATGTGTCTCGTGATCTGATGTCTTGAGCGTTGAATGATTGAATTTACTGCTGGACGTTTGTTTTTCGAATGTCAGAGAGTGTCTGTTCTATTTGAAATATCTGAGCTTTACTTGGTATATTTTCAGAGTGCACGTTGATTAGTTGCTGTCAAGAACTTAATCTTCCAATCTATGGCAACGTCGTGGCCACTTTTCTGTGTGGCCTTGACATGCCTCTTTCTGGTGAGGAAGTGCCTCCTTCACTCACGTGGAGTGTTCGCCTTTTCGAAAAGATCGCTTCCAGGTCAGAACTATCCACACCTGGTGCCATTATATATAACGTACAGTTTCTCAGAAAAGTACTTGAGCATTTGTACAGCATGTTTCACGTAAAACACTTTGAAACAAATCTACAAATATGCATGGAAGTTGCAAACAAACGCGCATATTTCGTAGACATTGCAAAACCATTTAAACTACTAAAGCACGACCATTCTCGTTATACGATATTTTTTACCAATATCTCGTTACTTCTGTGTATATTTTTCGATTGATCTTACAAATTTTGCCAACGCAATTATGACAGAGAAAATTTTTAAAGACGTTGTTCATTAGTCTTTTAATAATTTGAAATTCTAACTCAGAAACAACCATCCTTTTCGATCGTGCAGTTTCATTGCCCGACCATGATATCTCGTGTGCCTTTTTTCTTATTTCGGATCGGATACGAAAATTAAAAACAACGTTATTAATTATTTCGTCTGGGCACAAATTGCCAATTTAGTCTTCAAGCGATGCATTGTGATAATTATTGTTTTCGTGGAAATAGTAGTTACAAAATTGTCGTTACTACTCTGCCATTTGCACACCCGAGTTGTACAATTAATTAGTCCGCCATTAACTCGCGTTTAAGTTAATGAAAAATCTGTCAATTGCACGAACGTTATAAATATGCCTCGCATTATATACAATAATACATGTCGAGAACCATTAGTTTAATAGATATTTTAATTTTAACATTAGCCTTTAATGCCTTTCGGAAACGAGGAGATTTTTTTACAGAAAGAAAAGATAAAAGGCAACGAAATGGGTGAATGAAAGTAACGACTTTACTTTAATATTCAATTTCATAATTATAAATTAAAATCAGAAACCTTATATGTATAATACGGATTCATAGCACTGAAACGTGATAATGTATGAACTCTTAATTAGTATCGTTGGATATTGGATACCATAAAAATTTAGGATTTACAATTATTCCAATGTTGTCGGATCTGTATTTTAATATCATAATTACGAAATGGAATTCCAAGAATTCGTTTATCGTCTGGCCAAAATCTACGATTATATAAAATTTATAATACACCATTTAATCAATTAAATTATTTACTTTTGGAATTTTTAATGTAATTAAATTTCAGTCACGAAATGAAACGAAATGTTCTAAATCCTTCCAATTTAACATAAATTGTTATATAGATAGTTGTTGTTACAACCCAACGAGGTTGGATATAATTTAGAAAACAATAAACTAACTTATATTTGGATAAAACATTTTGAGACGCGTGTTTACATTCCTTCATCTCGTTTAGACCAAGTATTTTTCTAACCTTTATTCTGCATTTTAGGTTAAACACACAATTACCCCCGCCTGTGTTCTTCCGAAACAAAACAGCGGAGTCTCTGAAACGCGCGAATTTTATCACTGAAAGTGATTTTAGCGGGGGTAATCCAGAAAATCGGGCCTCTTCAGATGCAACGCTGATGCAACGAAAATTAGCGATTGGTTGATTTCGGTCACGTGATTTGTGGGGTAGACCTCGAGTAGGAGTGGCGTTTTGTATGGTACTGTATCGATTCAACTGTTTGTGTATCAATAAAATTTATGGCAAAAAAGTCGTCTTCATTTCCTAGTCAGAACAGTTGCTTCTGAGCCTTTGAGTGAGACGAATCGTACTCGGGTACAAGTCGTGCAGTTCTCTCGTGAAAAAAAAAGTCACCCCGCTAGTTACGCAAAGGCCCAACGAGAATCATCGTAAAACATGAACTGGCACACGATCACTCTCACGCGTGGAAACAAATTTGCGCAAGGTGGATCGCTCGCGAGAAGTTGGCCGCGGGAGCGAGAGGTCAAGAGACGCAGAGATTGCATCGTTAACGATTTAAGATTGCCACCGCGAGAAAGTTTAGCAAACGCTGGACTACTTTGGTCGAGCTGAATGCGAAATCACCGGCGATGCATAAAACATCGCTGACAATTATTCTTATTACATGCTATCTCTCCGACGATATTGTCGTCTTCTTGCTCGTCGAATTTCCGCCCAAAGAAACCGCCCGGCCGGTTCTTCCACCTCAGCCTCTCCCCCGGCGCTGCTCGCGTTTCCAACGGATCCTCTAATCGCCGGAAGTCATCCACCGTCGCGGAGTCTAGAATAATTTGCTGGAAACTCGCGAAACTAGGGGTGGAGGAAATGAGAAGGAGATAGAGAAACGAGGGTGGGGGGAAAAAATGCGCTAAAACTTCAGCTCGGTAGCCTCGTTTATTTATTGTTTCAAACTGCGAATGCAACGGAGAGGGGTTTCGGGAATGGGGTGGGTGAAAAGTTGCTGGAACTCGTTGAAACATCTGTAACGAACGAAGATCGCGTTTCAATGGCCGACACTCGGAGAGGAAAATTCTTTTTTCCTCTGGACGTGAAAAAAGAAGGAATTTAAGAGAGCTCGTCGTCGCTCGATGATCGATAAGCCTCTGTCTTTTTTTTCCTTTTTCCTTTCCCTCGTGAACAGGCAAAGGAAGAATCCATCGAGCTGAATGGGAATTAAAAGTGACGCGCCGTTTTTTCGTTGGACGAAACTAATTAAAAACTGCCGCAAATTCGGTTCCCGCGTTCTGTCGTATCGAACGATCGAGCGCGCACCGATCCGACATTTAACGCGTTTTGTCAATAAACTCCTTTTGCCAGCGCAAACGTCATCACAACTGTTCCACTTTGTCGAGACGCTACCTTTCGCCGTCTAGCTACGAAGTACACTCGATGTATGTACACACGTGTATACCGTTCTCGACAATGGCACGTATCGGTATTGTTGCGCGCGTATTGCCTCCTCTATCTGCGGCGCTCGTCAAAGCAGAATCGCAAGACGTCGCAGAAATCGCAAATCCTCCGTCGAAGTCATTGCTCATTGTGCAGCACCGAGATTCCTACGAGTCTACGCGTGGAATTCGGTCGCGAAGAAAGCACAACCGCCATCGCCGCCGCCGCCGCCAAGGGGGAAGAGAGACGAGCAGAGCCGATCTAATCGACGGAAGTCGTTCGCCAGTCGGAGTGTTCGGAATAGTTTGCCGAAGAAAGCTGCAAAACTGACACCGCCGCAGGTATGTACGAGCAAACCGGGCGCATCGAAGCCGACAACCGGGTGAACCACCGATCTCACCGTCGATTGTACACAATCCGTTAATTCGATAGTTCCGTCACGAACGTCACAAGAATGTCCCGGCGATTCTATTCGAGGCATTCGGCGTACAGAGGAGGATCGCCCCGTGGCGGCGACCCCGATCTGAGAATTTTTGTTGCGGCCGCCAACGGTCGCCGACTGGCTGATCCGATCGATCCCCGCCGAATTTACCGAAACCTCTTCCGACTATTAGTGTCCTGTTCGTTTCGTTGCCAGCGGGTCGCTTCGAAAGATTGAACAGCGCGGTAAAGGAAGAGAGACAGTCGATGCTTCTTCCCCAAAAAGTGCATTGCTCGCACGGTCCGCGATCGTACGCTTTTGGCGAATTATTCCTGTTTCCAGAAACGCATCGCGTAATTCATCGGTGTAATGCATTCTCGACGTTAAAACGGAGTATTTCGGTGGTCAGCTCTTAGATAAATTTTAATCCCTTCCGTGAACAATTCCTTCCGATTGTTCTTCCGTCGCCGACTTAGAAAAGAGCAGCCAAATATCTAAGCGTAATTAATTATTTTAGTCTACGTTTTTTTACAAAAAACGAAATTAGTTTCGAACGAATTGGCAGAACGTGGTTTGTGAGTGATTTTTTATAGATACTGAATGAATAACGCGATGTAAAGGTCTTACAAATTGTCCGAATTGTACCAATTAATTAATTTTACGTGTATACGTAAGCGTAATTGTAATTGTCGTAACGTATTATGCATTCCTAAATAAGGGACAACTGGTCGATTATTCTAAATTAGTTGCAAAACATCGAGTTTAATTGATGCAACCTATTTTTCGGACAACAATCTTAGACGCTTTTTAAATCAAAATGCAAAAAGTTTTCAAAGTAAAATCATTGAATTTTGGTTTTTATCAAATACACGATACACTCAAACATATATTTTGCATTAAACGTCATCCGTCTCCAGCTATATTGTTTGATGCTAAAGATTTAAAAAGACCGGCAACTATTGCTATCGGAAATTTGTAACTTCAACAATTGAGCATTTGAAGTTACAAAAATTATTATTTCATTATTAAACCTGTATGATTGTTATTATTATTACTATCGTTAACGTAATCATCGTTTAAATCTATCGAAATTATTCGAAAGTTGGTCGATATCGAGCGTCGTCCTCGAGGAGCGCATTGTACTCTCAAAAACACGAATTTGAATAAAAATCCGCAGTCCAGTCGCGAGACATACATATGCGATTCGTTCCGCTGTGCGACGATGGTCCAGCGTGTAACGTCACTTGACGACCGCGAACGAGTATAGTACGGTATATTTTAGTCGACGCTCGACTCTAGGGATGCATTTGGCGGCTGCCGACTATAGTCGATGCTCGTAAGAGGTTTAATTTGTAACGTATGGAATGCGAAACGTCACGCAGAAAATGATACACATATCCGTGCGTGTTCAACAGATACGCGAGCAATAGTTTCAAACAATTTATTCTAAAATGCTGTTCGCGGCGTGCACAGTTAATTCGTAGATGTTAAAGTACGTTGATGCAAGATTTATCGAAACGAAGGATGTCAAATTTGTTGTTTTCATCAACAATCGGTATCAAAAGGGCGTCTCGGTGTTTCTGTAAAATTAAATGGACACGTAATTACAAAGTGTATACATTGTTATATACACGTGTACACATTTATTTCATTCAATCGTAACGATCGATATGCATAATGAATTTACACGTGAAAGAAAAATTTTGGTAAATTTAAAGTACTTAAAAATACCCTTAAAATGCATATTAATTAACTCTTTAAATTGTACAATGAGACAGCTGTAAATTAACAGCCTTCAGAGGAGCTCGTTGAATAATAATTGCCAATAGTTTGTATAATTGGAAATCGTATAAAATTCATTCGCTGATTTTTCTTTCGTGTAACAATGATTCAATCTCAAACGGATAATTTGATCGACAAAAATTCGGTTAAAACAAACGCGAATAATATAGACGAAAATTGTAGTCGAAAGTCTGTCCTATTATGAAACTGATAAATCGGTAAAATAATAGATCGTAGCTGCGAACGTTGGAGAGTTAAACATCGGGCGAAAGGCGAAAATAATCAAAGACCAACGAAAACATTCAAGTTCGAGAGAATCCGTAAGTCGTATGTTTTCTCTCGTTGTAATTTGAGCAAGAGGGTGGAATGTAACGAGAATCTCTTTCTCTCGTAGATGTCTGCTGCACCTAAGGTTTCTAAGAGAATCTTGCTATTGTAAGATTACGCAGTAACACGAGTGTTTTCTGTTTTCAATCGCGCGATAATCGCTTCTTAAAGGATCACTGTAACAGCGTTTCAGCAAGCTGTTGAATTTTTAACACAAATTACTAAAATAGTAGTTTCAAATAATTTTAAAATAATCTAACATTTTAAATAGTTTGAGATAATTGTTTAAAAAAGGACACAGCAGCTATTTTCACTATTTTCGGTTTGTAGCAAATTCGTTTCATCAATTCTCATCAAAGTCAGAAAAGTTCTAGTAATTAAATATACGACAAACTTTAGTTTTTAGGTGAAAATGAAGATTCAGGTGAAAGAAATTCAAGGATGAAATTTCGCTGTTTATCTACAAAGATTCAACACGGAAAATGGTATTAACAGATAAGTATCTCTTTCAAATAATTACACCGTTCAAATGTTGAATTTTAAATGACGAAATGCAATTCCTCTTGCCGAGAATGGTTATTTATTTCGAACTGACAACTTTCATAGAGATAAATGAGAATAAATCGTATTATATTGCGTTTCATCGCTACATACTTCGTATCGTTGCAGATTGTAGAATAAAATTTTTGCTACGTAAATATCGAAGCGATGCAAAGTTTATGCCATAACGAATATATCAACGAAAAATGTTTCAAGAATACATCTCGCTGCTTGAAAAATATTTCCGTACGTTATGTTAACAAAGTTGGTTAATCCGTTCGCAGAATGTTACATGTTACACGTAACGTACATTGCGAATTCCTTCAAATATCCTTTCAATTTTAAAATGTTAAAATAGAGATACTTTTTACGCAAAATATTAACTCCAAAGAAACGATGATTACTTAAAGTAAGATAAACAGGAAATGTCATCACTTATCCAAGCTAATTCGAAGATGATAGGTATACGCCATTTATTATACAATGTATTTAATAATGTAGCAAAAATCTTCATTTAAAATTTTACGAAATTTTTTTGAAAGATGCCTTATCCACCGAAAAGAGGATCGGACATGAAAGAACCATATTTATATTTTAAGGGTAGGATCATGCACATTCAGCAGACATTTCATTATAGACGAAGTTTTGCAAATTTTTTTTACAAATAAATTATTAAACGAAAAGCGGCGATGTTCTGAAGCTTCGTGTTTCAATTTTCTATTTGGTCGAAATATTACGAAATAATGAAACTACATTTTCTCGCGTGTCCAATGGTTACTTGTTAAAAGGAATTCAAAAAAGGAATCCAAGGTTCGAAATTTAAAAAAGCATTTCCACACGTTTAACTTTCGAATAACAACGTTAAAGCGAAACTTCCCGCGAGTTTCAGCGAAAGAAGGAAAATTATGCTCGAAGAATTCCGGGGGAAGTAACAGTGTCTCTCGTTGGAAAATCCATCGATAATAGTTCACAACAAGTTACGATACGGCAATATAACATTTAGTCAACATCTACCGGCGAACTTGGTTTAACTGAACTTAACCCAGTTTGCCGCTGTAAATTTCATGCCCCCGTCCTCCGTGTCTCACCGCTGCAACGAAATACCTCGTAAACAACGAAGATCGAAAGAACGCAACAGCCTTCCCCAGCCACGGAAATTCCGCGAGTCGCAGACACTGTAACACGAGTCGTGAAACTAAAGATAACGTCGGCTCGATCCACCCCTCTTTGCACTCGTGTAGTTCGATACGTTCCGAGACGAGAACCAACAGAGGAGGGTTCGCGTCTGCGGACAATTATTTTGTTTGCCAGCGTGTGTCCATGCCGGGCAAACTCGAGTAATCGTAATAAGATTAAATTCAATGGAACTTCCTGTTCTCTGCAGAATTCGATCCAGCCTGACTAGCAAGCTACGAAACTACTGCGACGACGTGCACACTGTTGAATATTATACCACGCGGTGTTACGGCTCGTAATTCCTTTGATGTTTTCGATTCGTAAGAACTCGCTACGCTGACGTGCAACGCGAACAATTTACAGTCGCACCGCGCACATACTGTGCAGTTTCGTACGTTTGACCTTGAACATTATGTGGACCTTGATCGATTCTTTCGGATAAAGTCAGATCACTTTTTATAAATATTAACAATGTTTCTTGTGCTCGTTTAATCCTTTGAGTGCTTAAAATTTGCAAAAAATGCATTTACCTTTGAACACGTGAATTTTTTGAACAAGTAAACCAATTACTCCGTCATTCGTTGTCAGATTTTTTGTACAATACTCTACTTGCACGGACCATTTCACGAAACGAATGAAACTTGTTCTGATGAAACGTAAGAAACATTGTCACTTTTTTAGAATCTGTAATAAAAATAGAAAATATTTCTCTTTAAATGTTTAAAAGTTAGTAGACACGTGTGAATTTTTGTGACTAATTTATGGGTAAAATACTGTTCTCAATTAATCTGTCTCACGAACGTATCTAACGTCCTACATAGAATATGTTCACACAAGATGAGTAAACGTTGATAATAACGTGTAATTTTTTCTAAATTCAAACCTCCTGTTATCTTGCTATTTAAATTAAGCACTAGACGTTAATCGCTCAAAACTCGCGATAAAATTCGTGATAAAATTTTTGATACACGAATAGAGACGAATAGAGAATTTGTGTTAGTTTTATAGATAATTTATCTTTTTCGTGTAATGTCTAATGAAAAAAAACGAAGAAACAAAAGTAGTAAAGAATTTGTAACTTATTATATCACTTTTATCGAAAACGATAAAGAGATTTGCAAAACCATGATTCTAAATTAAAATAAATTTTCTCAAATTTTTCACACCATAAATCACGCAGATTCAGTTCAAAAATACTGTGCGCCCTATCATCTTCGATCTATTCAGAGTGATTTTCTCTCCTAATTGAACGTAAAATTAAACGACGATGATATTACACTTGGACAGAAGTTAATCGTTCAGACGGACAGTTGTAAAAACACGAACAACACCGATAATCACGCACCATTTTCCGAATTTTTAACCTTGCAATTTTTACCTCTCTCTTTGAAATACGCGGTTAAGAAGTGGTGGATCGCCGAGGAACGTGATTTCCCATTTATGACTTTCCCGACTAAATGGATTTATGGATTTACGTCGAGTCGTAAAGTTCTTTTTTGCCAATGCTTCGTTACCTGTGCAGTTAACCAACTCCGCTCTGCCGCTTTCCTACCAAAATACTCTTAAAACTGGAGTAATGAGCGAGTAGAAAATTTTTCGGTCAACCATTCGTTCCCTTTTTCTTCGCGCGCTCGGCCACCAAACACCAGTCCGTCAGTCGCTTGAAATCTTTCGTCGGGAAAGTTCGTAACGACCGACGTCAATACTTGATACATCAGTTATAGCCCTGCGATGAATTATAAATTACATTCTCGTCGAACTATCGGCGCGCGACAAGTAACAAGATTACTATGATTCACGATACGTTGCATAAAAGAGTCACGACTTCGTTCAAGATCAACGTGCGCCTCGTCACCGATCCCGATCGCGCGTTGCGAAAAAGTTACGCCTGTTCTTGCCGCGCACGGTCGCAACAAACTGCGTGCACTTCCCTCTTCTTTTTTTTCTCTCTCGTTTTTTTCTCTTTCGTTTTTTATTTATGACAGCACCCTTTCCGATGTCCGATATATCACCGACAGACTCTCCCCGCAACAAATCTGCGGCCATAAATCCACGGAGAGAACAACTGTTTTGCACTTTCCCATAAATTCCCCGAAGAAAACAAGCGGGCTGAAGCATCGCGGGCAGAACGAATTACAGAGAGCGATTTCAATTTCTTTCGGCGTATAATTGCGCGGGAGAGCGTTCCTCGCGTCGGATAAACAGGCGTTCGCGAAGAGGAGAGAGATCGAGGAAACGAACTCGCCAGTTTCGCGAGGGGATTCCGAGGGACCGTGGATTCTAGCGTGGTGTAACGCGAGCTTCGAGTAAAATAGAGGGTAACGCGGGACCCGAGCGTTTCTGCCGCATGTATTTCGATACGTTACCATTTCCAGAACCTATAGCCATGGGGTCGAGCCGGGAGACGATTGCTTTGCACTTCTGTGCACGCCCCCGGGGCAATCGTAAGTTGAGATACCTACTGAGAGAGAGTCTCCCTTCTCTCCTTGCTCCACTATTTCTCCGTCCCTTTCCCAACCCTATTCTTACCGCCCTTTTCTCTCTCTCTCTCTCTCTCTCTCTTTCTCTCTGCTTTCAGCCCCTTATCCTCTTGCAGAGGCAGGTCGTGCCTCTCTCGACGCGACGTTGAAGTCTGGGGCGCCGAATGCAACCGGCACCGCGAACCGAAGGAGCTCGTGTTGGTGTAAGACTCGCTAAGAGGGTGGGCCAGACCGAGAGATCGATCGCTCGAACGTGCTTTCGGCATCCTCGAATATTACCCTCCACCTATAACCGACCTATATCGGTTGGTCGGTGCACGTAATACCGTTGGCCTGCGTGTGTATAGCCATGTATTTACGTAGGCCCGAATATTGGACATATTGGTGCTTAGACGCGCGGGGCCACCCTGCCTTACACGCGTGCCCGTGTACGTCTGTTTATGTAGATATACACGCGTGTGTATATTATATAAGACGCATGCTTATATAATATTACGTGTGTACAAATGGGTCACTATGTTAATGCGTTTGCATATATACATACAGATGTAAATGGAGTTTAGGAACATGGATAGACGTCGGAGGGTATAGCATTCGATAGGAGATCCGTACGAGCGAGACGGGCTCGAGAAAGCGCGCAATTTTTAGACTCCGAGGATAACGAGATGGAATAGCATAGATGGAAAAAGTATTCCGGTTTTTCTGCGACTTTAATCTCTTGCGCTGGAACGACGAGAACTTTTTGCCCCAAATTGCAATATTTCCTCAGTTGTAAGTACGTTTTTAAACGTAACCCGGGCAAAACGAATGATAAGTTTATTACTTCTTAATAATTTCTATCCAGTGATATCATACCGACGAGTTCAAGAAAGAAGAAAGCGACGAATTATTGTATACGGTTCTACGGTCTCTCGTTATGGTCCGCGAACCAGTTGCTAGCGCAAGGGGTTAAATTCAACAAGGTCAACAACTGGGTAGGCTAATGAATTTTTTCTCGCGTGGGCGAGAAAGCAATCAGCATTTCCACTCAGATTTATGAGAAATTATGTAGAAATGCCATAAATATACGTATGAAGTGTCGTTTTTCAAATATAATTTCAACTCTTCGAAATATCGTGCATTTTTGTTTTAAAGCAATTATCTCTATATAAAATATTCAAAGCAGGCATGGGTTTATAATATTTGAAACAACTTTCTAACTGCATAATAAAATTTGCATAAAAATAAAAACTGTCAATTTGAAGATTTGAAGCAATAATATGAACGATAAAATATATACGTAAAAGAACGATAAAAATGGTGGAAGAAGATTTTGATTAGCTGCACTATTAAATAACTACACAACACCATAAAATAAAAAGTATGTCTTCGTTGCATTTATCGAAACGCAACACTTTATAAAAATAGTTTACATATTTTCTCTCGTTTCATAGGCAAAACTCGCAAAAGTACGCACATTTTCGCAATTGTAACGAGCAAAGAAAGTGAAACAAGTAAAAAACTAAAGTTTCTCAATAAAATAGGGAAACTAGTTTAGAGGCAAAAACTAGTTGCGAAGACAACACTCTGTCCTCGATCAAACGAGTTATTAACCGAAAATACACAACAAGCAACATCATTTAATTTACTGCCGCTATCGTTATACCTGGCGGCGGCGAGTGAACCGCGCTTCTTCAACGCGATGGTGTTTGCACAGGAAAATGCATCAGCCAAGAAATTTCATTCCCCCCGTTCATTTTTATAGAACACCGTCATCGAGCGACCACTTTGTCAGGCGTAATCGTCAAGAAACCTGAAGAACATGCAAGCATTTCGCCGTGTTACGCGGCATGTAAACGCGTTCATAATTTCCATTATTAGATCCGCGCATTATCTACATACGTATATATGTATGTAATCACCCTGCGCGGAAGTGAGTGTATGCACGTGCAGATAAAATATTTGCACTGGTTCCTATATAGCGGTTGCATAATATACAGTTTATAACGCGAACCACGGCGGAGAGAGTTATAAAAGAGCAGACGAAGAAGAGAGAGAGAGAGAGAGAGGGAAGAAAGAAGAGATCTGATATTGTTGAACGACAATAGATACGATTCGCGGGCCATCTGTCCGCTGTTGCCGCGCGGAAAATCGAAATCGATGTCGAAGGTAAGGGCGGCATCTGGCGCATCACATCCCTGGTTATCGCGGGTGGAGCCCTCCGATATCGTTCGACTCGAACTTAGGGAAAAGAATTTTCGTTTAGCGCGGCGGAGAAAGCGTTGCCGGCAGAATCGGGCGGAAAATTGGAAAATGGTTTATCGCGAGTTTCGCGCACGAGATTCGATGCATTTTTGCAGCCGCCAGGTTTCGACCCCGGTTTCGATACCATTCTATCCCGTGTTTTAATAAAATTCCCGCCTCGTTTCGATTATGAACGCCGTCGCGCGCCACCTTCCCCTCCTCTCACTCACTTTCCCTCGGCGCGCTGAAAATTTCATCGAAACGTACGAAAGTTGTATCGGTATGATAAACATTCGTTGCGAAATCGGCTGTCCGTTTCGATCCTACGACGAAAATCTGTTGATAAAATTTTGCTTTAAGAAACTACGAGTCATCTCTTTGACACGCGTTAAACGTTCTGCGAATTCATATTTCTGTAAGTGTAATTTAAAAAAAACAGTGAAGTGAAATAAAAGAAAGTTACGTCAATGTGTAATTTTGTAAACGTAACAGAGGGTAATAGCGACATGCATTGAGGTTATGACGGAACCTAATTGTGCACAGAAAAATAAGAAAGCAAAACTTCGATTTTTGTTTATTGAAAAGATCAAGGATCTTGGAACAGAATCTTTCTTAGACTCAAGAATAATTTTCTCAGTGAAGAATAATAATTATCGATTGATTCGTGTCGTTCACGTCATCGACGTATTACACGAAATTTAATTAATTATCAGGAAACAAACAAAGAATAAAAAACTACACAAAAAAGAACATAATCCTTTTTTAAATGATCATCGATGGGCTATAAAATTCTACCCCGAAATTGGCCGATTGCTCGCGTTATAAAAAACTAGAGAAAAGTAAGTTGCTGCAGCTTACGATATATTAAAAATTGATAAAGTCTGTCGTCGGAAGGAAACACAAACCCTCATTTTCGTTCCGCGGTCGAGGTTCAGGCTGCAGAGTGCAAATTATAGATAAGGCGGCGGGGTGATATTTAATTTTCATGGAGATTCGCGATGGTCTGCGGTCGGATCCGGCCAAAAAGCGCATGCGGCGCGGTTTCGTTCTTTCTTCCTTCTTTCTTTCTTTCTTTCTTTCTTTTTTCTTTTTTCTCTCCTCTCCTCTCCATTTTTGCGAATAACCTACTTACTTCCAGCGAAATGATCTCATGTTCGGCGCAATCGGCACGCTACGCCGCTTTTGTAGTCTCTGTGTAGAGCGCGGGCATCGGGTCGAGCTAAGCTGGCAAGCTTCTGCCAGACGAAGCAGTAACTCGGATTGCCACGATAATTGACTTTTTCAACTCGTCCCGATTTTTTGTCATTTCTCTTCTCACCGACGGGGAACGGTAACCATCGACTACTTCTTCCACTTCTTTCACTTTTTTCCGCGCCCTCCTCCACTATCTACCGTCGCTGCTGCTGCTGCTGCTGCTGCTGCTGCTGCTGCTACTACTACTACTTCTTCCTTTCCTTCTCTTTCTTTTCTCTTTTTTCTCTTTGGTACGCCTCACTATCCCGCCAGAACTTTATTTTCCCTTCGCATTGGCTCAAGGATCCCTGGCGCCGCGTTTTTTAAAGTAAATAAAACTTTCCGCCAACTCCGTCCCTCTTTCTATTTGAATCCCTGAGCATCGATGACAGACGCCCGCGAAGAACCTCCTCACGAACAAACGAGACGTCCGACGCCTCTGCACGGGGATCCACGCGAATCTCTCTCCCTCCTCCACCGTCGGGGGACATAAGAGCCGGAGGAAAAAGGGAAATGGCTCGTATCCCATTCTCCACTTTCGCGTAACGTTTCGTTTCAACGTCGCGTCGAGTTGCGTACAAAGGAAACATAGGTTTCGATGATTCTTCCTCGAGTGGAAAAGTACCGAGCGAATGGCGACTTGATTCAGCGAGACAATCAATTTATCGAGCCGTCGTCTTCACGGGGAAACAAGAATTTTACTTGCTACGAACGATCTGTGTTCGCTCGCGAACAATGGACATTTTCTTTTAGGTATTCGGAATCGTACTTTTTGACAGCGTGTGTTCTTTGGTCGAAGAGTGTCGGTCAACTTCAAAAAAATCTTCGTTTTCTTTTTTCCTTTCTCGGTTTCATTGTGGAATTGAATTTTATAGCGTATAAATAAATGTGGTTGTCTTTTTGAAAGTGGTACAAGTCCATTCTTTCACACGTTAAGATATTTAAGGGTCTGCGTTTCAATCAATTTAAAAATATTGGCAAACGTTAATCAATTCGGGCGACTGTTTCAAGATTATTAACTTGTTAAATTTTATTACGCAATGATAATTAATACGATTGTTGAAGAAAATAGCGATTTTTTTAATTTCAAACGAACCTAAACCACTTTCAATAATAACAAATTATGAAATAACAAAGATAGTGATACGCTTGGGAAAGTCCCATTGAAATTCTTTAACGCACGAATTTTTTCAACTTGCACAGAATTTTTATTTTAATAAGATACGCGTATATTGCAGAAATATGTATATTTCAGTCGAAAACAACATAAAGCGATCAAAACTAAAAAATAGTTCAATAGTATCCGTGGGGAAAGTCCTTAATTGAAATAAACCGTGCGTGACGTAACATAAGCTGCATTCTTAAGTATGTTAAATTTTCACGAGAGGATCGAAACGTGAGTATAAGGTTCAATTTCTAAAAGAACAAACGATTTGCTTTTCAAATTGACCAAATAAAAATGTAACACATGATAAGCTTTAAAATAAATTTTAAAACTGGTTGTCCCTATGTCATTAGTCTTTTTCTGTTTTTCAATTGTTTTTCAATATCCTGTCATGCACTTAATTAGGCTACTGAAAAAGCGAGATATTTAATCTATCATGCTCCAAGTTAGAGTTAACACAGTACAGTCAGTCTATACACTTGGACGTGAATTTTTTTCTGTCGATCGAATAATTTAGACAATTGATCCTAGTGATTTTGCTAACCATAGACTAGAAAACGTTTCATTTCTCTCTCACTCTCTTGCACTCTTTTCCTTTCCACTGTGAAAGTGAGAATCTTCGTAAAAATGATTTCTTTCTCACATCGATACCGTGTTTAGAAGAGGTTGTCCTACATACAGATACGTGGCGTTGCGCCGATGTTAGTAAATCATTACGATCAAATTTGCTAAACGCGCATAGGCAATCAAACACAACCAGCTGTTGTGATTGAAGACAGTTGCCATACATCAAATGGCCATTGTCGAAGATCTCGCGTCGAAATTAGTGATTGTTCATATTGATACAAAGCATGAAAACACATGTCATTTAATCGATAGGCGACTGAATAACATTAGAATAGGAGATGGCTGTACGAGAGAGATGGCCAACTAAATTATTTATGTACGAAATATCGATCAGTGACAATAATTATGTTATGCTGTTTCATTTATAAATCTAATTATACTGTGAGAAGGCAATTGAAATTTATCTCAAAGTCAATTTCTCTTATTTTCATTTAAATGCGTTTTAATAAAAAAGAAAAATTGACGAAATTATCTTATTCGAAATATAGTGAGAGTAGTGTCTACAGAAGTAGTTGTATTTGATATAAATATGTAATTTAGATGTTAAAAATATTATGCAAAAATATGTTGCATGTTCGCTTAAATCTTTTATAATGTAAATATAATATAAACAATATATATAATGACGGTAAATTGATAAATGATAATTTCCGAAAACGTAATTAAGGAAATAGCATTTCAATAGAAAATTATATTACGTACTAAGCATTATAACACTGTATTTTGGATATTTTATATATTATGCGCAATCTTGCACTTTCAAATCTCCGAAATTAATAATTATTGTGAAGAAATCACTCGTGTCAGCACGGGTAGGATAATAACAAAATAATAAAATAAAATCTATTGTTGAATGGAGAAGAGTAGCAAAATCTATCCAGATTAGTTTAATCAAGTTTAGTCTCGAGGATATATCAATTGATTGTCCAACTTCCAAATTCCACAATTACTTAACTTATATTCTGACATATTTTCAACTTCAGATATTTAAAATAACACAAGGATTGCCATACTAACGTACAACAATTTGCGCCAGCGTCAAATACGATAAAACCAACCTCCCTTTCTAATCGACGAGCACGGTCATAGGAAAAATAGAAAGTTCAATCATTCATACGCGCCAGACGTGCCGATTGCGGGAACCCGAAGCCGAAACCGTCTCGCACATCCGCTCGTACGATCGATTTTGATCCGTGATTGAATACGTTGCCCGCGAAACAGGTTCCAAGAATGATCTAATGATTCGGGAAACGAGGTTGCACACATTGTCAGCGAAAGTACTACTCCGTGTAATAGCCTCGCGACGGAACAATGGCTGCTCGTGGCTCGGTAACGTTGTTATTGCAACAAGCGGGAAACGAAACAAAGGAAAAATGCTACATCGAACTACGGGGATCAATCGTTGGCAAAAAAGGAAAAAAAAAAAACGAAAGAAAAAGAGAAAAATAACGGGTGAAATAGCTCCGCTTCGTCGGGATGCATAAAAATTAAAAGCTCCCTAAGGGGATCAACGATAATCCGAGGGAAGTGGCTCGATGAACGTCGGCTAATACGCTTACAAGCGGCAAAATAGAAACTGTTTAAGTGGCGTTCCGTTACGAAACCAGTGTCGATCGGAAGAAAATTACCAACACGCTTGCATGTTTGCATCGTGTTCGAATATCGATCGATCATTAACGCTGATGTATACGTATTCGTCCTTACGATCCGCTTATTCGCTGTTCTCTCTCTCTCTCTCTCTCTCGCGCGCGCGCGCGCAATATTCGCTGGTTAGACGCACGACGTTCATTTGTCCTCGAGACCAGGAACCCTCCAGACCGACGAACCCTTCAAGGACGAGTGTCGATTCAAGGAGAAACGTGCGTAATTTGCAAACGATCCTCGGATACACTTCTCGCGTGACTAAGATTCAGTTTATTGGACGCGGTATTTTTTCGCGGACTCTTTCCTTTGCTACCAATATCCGTGCAATTTTTCTTCTTTACTCGCGAAAAAGAAAAAGAGTATTGGCAGTCGAATAATTTTGTAGAACAAAATTTTATTCTATTATGCGAAGTGGTAGGAATATATTTCATAGAGATCAAGTTTTCCTTGTCGCACTGAAATATATTTTTGTGGATTTGAACGTACATATTCACACGCAGCTCTCTATTTTCGACAAGGAGTTTTTGAGCGATTCATTGCCTTGCTTAAACTTGTTTCCATTATTTTCGTGCTCTTCTTTCATTCACGTTCTTTTGAATCTTCTCCAAATTCTTATTATGTGTATTGTATCAAACATGTAAGAATTTTGTTAACGCAATGAGAAATTATTTTGCTATTACGATTATAATGAACGAAAATTTGAGATCAATGTAAAAATGTACATAGATGTAGAAGTGTACGAGATATTTATTGTGAAAATTAGATACAGTATACATAATTATTACATAAATCCGTGTAATGTAATAAATTACATTAGTCGTATAAAACATTATAGTTTCATTGAGATTACAATTTCTATGAAATTGAACTGGTATTAAATTTATTACTTTTATATATATTTTTAAAATGATTTCAAAATTGACAAATTTAACCACAATGTCTAAATCTCGCTACAGTGCTGAAATGAATGAAATTTCAAAATTTTTATACGACGCACATGACACATTCATGAAAGATTTCTACGAGTATTCAAATTTCACTTTCGCGAGCACTTTCAAATCTATGGAAAAAGAGTGCAAAGGTTGTGCAAATACTCTACCGTGACGAACCCAACGACAAGAAACGAAACGTTCGTAAAATACTGAACAAGTGGATATCTCGGTGTTTGATCAAGAAGAATTTTATTTCGAATTCTTCCACTGTTTAACGCTCGTCAAAGAACGCTCGTGCCAATTTTATTAACCATTTAGTTTTTGCGGAATTCGAATTAAAAATTAAAAATTTCTAAATAATTCTTCGACAAGCAGCGAACAATTTGAATTAAACAAATACGACGAAACTGGCAAAATGCACCTCTATGTGAAAAATCTGTCTGAGAATGATTCTAAATTTAAAAGACTCGGTGCGTGCCTCTCGTGCAATTTTTCGAACGTAGCCTCAGAAAATATGCATCTTGATTTGTTCCCATCATCGAGAACGGAAAATTTCCAATCAGCATCGCTCCTAAGGTATCGCAAACAACCCTCCGTCCGTTTAACGTGCCTCACCTGGAAAATGATGAACGATACCTGGATGAACTTGTGGCTTTGGGCGATAATTAAAGAAGCTCGCGGAATTTTCCTGTGAGTTTGGCTTTCGATCGCGTGGCTCGTTGTGCAGCCTTTTCCGACTCATTCAAGAACGCAACGTTGCATTGATAATTCTTTTCACTCGGTTCATCTCATCAAATTCCACTTCTTTAATCTTACGAAAGTACATTTAAGAATACGATCAAATCAAACTTTTGTAAAGTCATTTTTCTATTTTTGAGTACGAAACTGCACGCGAGAGAAGAAACAATACTTGGTATTAAATAATTCGTAACAGAGAGATTACACGATAGCTATTCGGTGCGTAAAACAATTTTTCACCGACCACCTACTTTTACGTTAATTATTCATATTTATTAAAAACACATTGTTCGTAACGTAATTAATTTTTTTTTAATTAATCGCAAAGCCCGCGGTTTAATTATGATCAATTATCGCTTGATACGGATTAATTAACTTTCCAACGCACGTTGAATTTATATAACGTCCAATCCGAAGGTTCAAAGAAAACTGTCACGAACGATAAACTGTACGCGCGCGATAATAACACGCGAGCAAAAATCTTTAACGTCGTTGTTATTACGAACGGAACGATCTACAATGACGAAAAACAAAATTATTTACGCGCAAAACCTAATATTACGGCCATATGAATATAATTTCTGTTACGAGCGACGTGAGAATTGTTTACGTCACACTGAACACGCGCGATTCCGCGTTTCAAATAAATATAATAAAACGTCAGACACCTCCACAAAAGACCCGGTCGATCGATAAACGCAATTATTCGAAATGAAACGTTCTCTCGCGGCATTACCGTCCGTGAAATTTTCTGGTCCAGCGGTTCTTTGAGGACTCGTGTTCGAGTCGCATTCTAATCTCCCCAGGAATATATCTCTGTCTAAATCTAAACTAAGCTACTAATCGATTTTAGTTTTCTATCACCGCGAGAAATCCATTTCCAACGATCGTGTAGTTAATTTTCTGCTAAATCGTCCTTTACAGGTGCAATCGGAAACGAGGTGATTCTAAAAAAATTAATCCGAAGAAAAGAACAAATTTCTTTTTATTTAAGATTCCGTTCTCGAGAAAATTGAGTCTGAAAAATTTATCGAATGTACGTCTGTCAAAAAAACGAGACCTTAAATGAAAAAGTTTTACATTTTTCATTTTTTTTTCCGCAAATAGAGCAATCTCCTACTGATAATCAGCTCCCATCTACTCTAGAATTAATTAAATTCTAAACGATTATTTCGCAAAGATTATGCACGCGTTGGCATTTTGCGAATGAAACTTGCGAATGAATCAAATGTTGCATTGATATTGAATAATTCAACGAAAGATGGCTGTTGATAAATGGTAAACTCGCAAATTAGTTGGCTTTTGGATTTAAGTGGTTTATCGCCGCTTTATCGCGTTTATTTTGGTACCTCGAATATAACGGAGATACAGCTTAGAGCTTGCATTTGTATGCATCTTATATAAGCCCTTTGCCGGAGCATAATTGGAGCATAAAGTTAACTGCAACGCCGAAAGGTTATGATTAAACTAGAAAACAGTAGCTCAGTGGCTTCGGTCTTGTATTACTTCATAATCAGATATTTACTTTAACGTCATTAAGTACATCATCGATAATTCGTCGTTTAAATTTCGATAAATCCTCATCGAGGCATTTTCGACATTTCCGACGAATATGAATTTTATCTGTGGTGCACATTTCGTTATTGATATTCCACTTCAAACTGAATAGCACCAGCTGAAGAATTCCTACGAAATAATTAATATTCCCCTTCTCTTCTAATCTTTTCGCATTTCAAATAAAAGAGCGAAAAAAATCTACATATTTTAGAATATTAGTGCTTCGTGCAAATTTACCTTATCGAAAAATAAAAATTCAGCGGTATTTACATTCGACTGATAGAAATGCTTTATTTAAAATAATTATAAAGAGAAATCTGCGATTGACTTCCTCCCATGTATACGCACGTCCCGATCGACTAGTGCCGTAAATTGATTAAAAATTGATTAATAATAAATATAGCACGCGATGAAGCTGCGAAATTCCCTCCTCGCGAACTCCAGGAGATACACATATGTGCAAACACAGGGTACAACGGTATGAACTGATTTATGAGTGTAAGGAAAATACACGTTATTCCAATAAAAATATACGCGTACGCGTAAAAACTGATGAGTATCACGGAAGAAACATGTGCAACATATGCGTGCACGTGCACAGTGACGAAGAGAAGAAAGTTCGAGAGATTGAAGCTAAAGAGGAAACGTGAAAATTTCGTTTCCACGAGAAAAATATCACACGTACATTACATGTGTGAAAAATAAATTTGTATCAGAAGAAACCTTCAGATCACGTTAAGATCACAGCCGTGTACGAAGATTCCCGTTAAAAAGATAATTAAAAAACGCGCAAACGTACGAACAAGTAAAAGAAAACAACATTCTGGATGCATTTCGTTCTTCGCCGTCAGAGTCACCGTCTAAATTTATAGGATTGCAACATCCTCCAAATTTACTCTCCTACTTGACAAAATGGTACTGATACAGGTCGTTCGGAAGCGAGAATAGCGAGATGTCCATGAAAATTTCAGCAAATCAAAAATACATTCCGGAATGCGAAATGCGCCTCGAAATAGGTTTAAGCGGCGCTCGCACCGTGTGAAATCTCGTAAACTGCGACGGAGATCGTGCATGCCCGGAGATCACGGCTGGCGGTTTTCAAGGGGTCTCCGAAGTGTTAATTCAATTTCAGCGGATGGATGCACTCTTCGTAACGTTGGCCGAGTAGGGACGAGGAACACATGGAAGCCAGCCGGCGAACTTTAGCGGCGGCATCGGGCGCTGCTTTGCTCGATTTAAATGCGAGCAAACGAGCCCGGTAACCGTCGCCGTCGTTCAAGCTACTTCGACCATCTCGGCCAAGAGCTATTTCGTGGATTGCTCCTCGGGGAACATAATCGAAGACTAACTCGCAAGAGCCGCCGGCAGTGATACCCAAGAGGTTGTTTTCAAAGTGCATCAAACGCGTAACAGGATGTACCGGGCTACTGTTTGTTGCGCCATCATCGAAGACGTGTAAGACACCGTGCAATTTAAACCAAAGTAAAACTATTGCTCCACGCGAATTTTATACTGTCGCCTTAATAATGTTAACGGTCTGTTTCATCGTTTGATTATTTAGACTCACACTGATGCTACAACTATGACGAATCAAATTTTAGTAAGACCTAATAAGAAAAGTTGTAAACGTTGAATAAACATCCACGCGTTTACAACCATAAAGTCGCTGTTAGCACGCGTCTGCAGTGTCAAATGATTAAGAAACTTTTTTGCCATTTTTTCCAAAGGACTATCGCGACCTATAGTTCCTTGGAAAAATGTTATCTTCGCAGTGAGTAGAATACAATGTAAAGAAAAAAACTGCACGACTTGTGCCCCAGAAGCAACTGTTCTGACTAGGAAATGAAGACGACTCTTTTGCCATAAGATTTTATTGATACGCAAACATTTGAATGGATACAAAACAAATTACAGGCGCGATTGCTCAGTACCAGACAACGCCACTCCTACTCGAGGTCACGCCCTCTCGCGAATCACGTGACTCAAATCAACCAATCGCTAATTTTCGTTGCATTAGCGTTGCACCTGAAGAGGCCCGATTTTCTGAGTTACTTCCACTAAAATCCAATATAATAATAAATATATCGAAATATTACACGTTCTTCGCGTTAAACTTTTAGACTTTGGTAATTTTAGTGAACATTACCAAAGAGATAAAGAGTTTGCTTTCAAATACTGTACTTTGTATCAAATTTATATTTTCACGAATACAATAAAAGCAAAAATTTGTTTAACCTGGGAAATGTTACAGCAACTATATTACTGATTTACATATTTTTCTACATTATACGTTCGTCTAGATATTTATCATTATTTATTTCAATAAATCAAAGAAATTCTCCTTTCCCTCTTTCTGTAGTTATAATTGCCATATTTTCAGCAATGAAAAAAACGGAATATTCCATCAGCGGTCGTAAATATGTTAATTAAACGATATGGAATGTGTCGAGGACAATTCGTGCGGAATGGTTATATATCGTTAAAAAAAAGAGTGACGCAAATGAAAAACGTAAATTTTCCAGGAAAATCGGTTTGATATAAAAAGTTTGAGGCAGAAAATTTTGAACCCAATCAATCAGCCATTTGATAACACTCGCAATCTAGAAAATATATACACTTTACGAACATTCTAAAGTATACAGTGATTTTGTTAGTTGAAATTAGAAAAAAATCGTTAGAGGGAAAAAATAAATAACTATATATTCACGATCGTGTTTTTTTTGCATAAATGTCATAATGTACATTTTTCGAAGTGAAGATTTCTCCTTTCACTTCGAAATCAAATTCTCCCGTGAAAAAAAATTTGCGTAAAAAAGGTATCGGGATAACGTGATCGAAAATTGATGTATTTAAAAAAAATACTTTAACGTTAATTAACCAGTTTAAATTAAATTAATTCAGTTTACTCAGGAAATTTTTCGGCAATGTCTGATACTTTTTTTTTTACATGAAATGACAAACAAATTCGAGAAAATATAGGCGTACAGAGAAAAGATAGGCATATTTCTATTAAAAGAAAAAAAAGAAAAATAGAACCTAAACCTAGTCCAGACCAACATTCTTTTCAGACTACTAAAAAAAAAAAAAAAGGAGAAAAAAGAAATTTGGCTCGTTGGAGTTGCGCGAATCACCCTGTTGTGATTTAAAACACAAAAATATAAATATGAAACTTAGCGAAAAATCGAGGTTACGCCAGACAAATCTGCGAACGCCAGACAGCGAAAGCAGGATCGAATCGATGAATGTTTAATCGCCGCGATTTTTCCCTTGTCCAATACGCGTGTCGAGTTCCCCGATTTTATCGATCAACTTCGGTTACTGTATAATAAATGCACGCTCTCCCCTGGTCCCTGCTGCCCGCTGCTCTCCCGCCGGCCGATTTCATCGTCCTTGATCAGTCCGTAAAAGTTGGAAATGTAAACTTCCCGTTACGGATTTAACAAACGCGGATAGAGAATGGAAAACAGTTTGAAAACGGGCAGCAATATTGAAACTTTGCGAACACCTCCTAATGACGCGCGACATATAATCGGAGCGACGGTTGGAGCGGCAGCTCCGGAGCCAAAGCCGAGCGAGGTGGAGTTTCACCTCTAAGCAAAGCAATTAAAACGATTAAAAGGCGGAAAAAGTACGAGAGATTCAGGCACGTACGACGACTGGAAAAACCCGAGTCCAACTCTGCCGGCACGTGACAAAGACAACCTCCCCGGTACAATGAAGGCAAAACGAAAAGGAAAAAAGAACACAACACGGTAGTAGAGGAAGAAAAAGAGAAGAAAAAAAAAAATTATACACTGCGCAACGATGCGAACGCAGTTCTGAAGTTTGTTCGGCTAATTGGACCGTGACCTAAAACTGTCGTGTTAGAATTGCCTACCACTTAGAGCGTGCTAAACGAACAACGTGGAAAATAGGGTGAAACGCGCGATGCACCGAAAGCTGCAGCGAGCGAGAGAAAAGAAAAAAAAGAAGCAACTCGACGCGACGAGTTTTCGAAATCCAAAATCGCTTCGAGTTTCGCCCCTTCGTTCGCGTTGCCGATTCGAGTTTCATTGTCCGGTGATTCGGCTGGTTGTATCAAAGATTTAACAGCAGTCCGGCTACCGTGATTGCCCAATAATGCAGTGACATTCATCCATTACCAGCGGGGACGGTGGATGTTTACCAAACCGGTAACACGAAATTGTCAAAACGCGAAAGGATGCATTGCCGCGAGCGGAACACGCAACGACGAGGTGGTTCGCAACTGTTCGCACGGTGTGTACAAAACACTGGGCTGGTCCCGGAAATCGCGGAAATATAAAATTAAATGGCGGCGTCGAGCCACCAACAAGCCAACTGGCTGGGACTCGCATTATTACCGCAACCATCGCCAGCGTCGGGGATCGGTTGAGTGATTGACTCCGGGTCGCGGGATTTTCCGCGCTTTCGGAGCGCGAAAATGCGCAGGAAGGGAGGTTGGGAACGTTGTGCACGTAGCCGCGATAAACAACAATTAAAGGTTTTGCAAAAAAGAACGAGGTCGAATGCGGGACGTATGAAAAAAAAAAAAAAAAAGAAAAAAAGGAGGAAAGACGCATTGCCGGGCAGCGAGCGAGCGCAATACGCGTGTATAAATTCACCGGGAATATGTGTATTATTGTGGACCGCGCGTTGAAGTTTGTTAAATTCGCCGTGATTTATCGTCATACGAGGGAGGGGGGATAAAACACGTTCGACGATGCAACGCCAACCAGCTCTCTGTTGGACGCGACAAACATTACGCGTGGACGCGCGTTGTTACGCGGTGACCGCCGTGAGTAACGACGCGCATTCCCCCTCTCCACCAACCAACCCCCCCCCCTCCCTTTTCACCCGGTTTTTCTCGTTTTTTTCCCTCCCTCCCTTTTTCTCTTCTTTTTGATTTCGGCATGGTTTTCAGCTGGAAGGGCCGTTTCACGTTTCAATCGGCCAGCTTTCATCGAACCGGATCGTGAATCAGCCCGGCGAGAGATCATTGTTGCCGAGTTCTTGGCGCTGATTCACCTTCTCCCGAGTAACCCGTTGCGGTCGCCCGAGGCTAAAGACACTTTAAGCTTCGTTTCGAGTGGACACCGAGAAGTGATCCTCAACGTCTAAGAATACAACGGTTGATGGCATTAGCTGCTGGCTCGTACTATGCTGATCCCACGCTTTCTCATCCCTATAGGCGAACGTTAAGAATTAATTGGCTAGCGTCGCGGAGGTCGTTGACGCTTTCTTTCACGGCGGCTCCGAGAGCCCGCTTTCAGCAATACCAGTTCTAGTTTGTGCTCTACTAAAAATACGTTGATCACTCGCGAGGGAACACCTCGATTTCAACGATACTTTGCGTTGCGTTTTTATTCGCGTTTAGAAATAAGCGTTACGTTTTGTTTTCGTTCATGCTCAATCGCTCCTTAGCGAGAAAGTGAACAGCTGTACTCGAAGGCGAACGGATATTTTCACTTTTTCGCCCATGATTCTTAATGCGTTGACTGCCACGCTTTGTCCATGGGACAAAATATGTAATTAATTAACAACAAAGAAGCAATGTATTTTTTTTATAATATTATCTAGTTATTTATATTGTCCGAAACTGATTTTAATTAGAAATAGAAATAATAGACATCAATAACCGTCGTAGCAGTCAGTACGTTAAACTAGGAAAAATAGAGAAAAACGTTTCGGATAAAAACGTTGAACGGTAAAATAAATAACTCGCGTTAACAAAATTTTCACAAATACACCTTTCGTACAAAATAACATTCCTGGTCCACCCTTATTTTATAGATTTTAACATTTTGATTTTAGGCGACTGACAGTAAATAGTGGCGAAAAAATCTGTTTCTCTATTTTGCCCAGTTTAAGAATCATCTGACTAGGAAATGAAGACGACTTTTTTGCCATAAAATTTTATCGATACGCAAACATTTGAATCGATACATAACAAATTAGAGGCGCGATCGCTCAGTATCAGACAAAACTGATAACCCACGCCCTCTCACGAATCACGTGACCAATCAACCAATCGCTAATTTTCGTTGCACCTGAAGAGGCCCGATTTTCTGGGTTACCCCCGCTAAAATCACTTTTAGTGATAAAATAATTGACATCAACGGCCTTGAAGGGCACGAACAGAACATGGCGTTATTCGTATTTTGGATCGTTCTAAAAGCATTGTTAGATTGGAATAACATCTCTCACATGTAACATACACTTTGAATCAAAAGTGAATCGTACGTCTCTTACTTATGGTTTGACGACTTTACTTTGATAAAACGCATTGTGATACGGTTGTACGCATGTCTTGCAGCGATTATCAGTTGTCATTGAAATTTAGGGTTACTTGTAACCATCTTAAATAATCATTTTAAAATGAAGTCGCAAAAGAGGTAGCAATGTTAGAGATTTTTGTATTGTATATTGCGCAATGATACGCATATTTTATAAAATTGACGATTGTATAAATTTAGATGACAGTGATAGTCTACTTACTAATGCAAAACCTTCAGCAATTCTAGGAAATGAGAAAATGCGTTACTTTTGTTACACTTTATTGAAGGTGTACCACAGTTAATTACTAAAAATTTAAATGGACTCTCGCCAGCTTTCCAATCTAATCTAATCGTAAGTAGTTAACCATGCAGGAAAATGAGACGAGATTTTTTTCATTTTGTGCAAGGACTTGGTGATAAATTTTCTCGGAAAAAATATTTCAAAGTGAACACTGTCTTGCAAAATTTGTTAAAATTCGAAGAAAGAGGTCGAACAACAGAGAATCAAGAATAATCTTATCCGGTGGCGTCCAACGCGTTTACTCCGCGCGGTTTGCAGCGATCGAGATACACGCGTCTAGCGGAATTCGATTTTCGGCGGGCGTATCGTTGTCACGGGGGGCCAAGCACGGCGAAGTAATTGCGATCCAGACGTGCTCGAGTTCGTGGTTCCCGATCCCCGAACGGAACAATACAAATCTCGACGTCCCGAGACCATTTGCTTAGACGCTATGAAAGCACCTTTATTCGTTGCCGACATTCCGATGAAAGCCCCGGCACGGCGCGGCGCGGCGCGGCGCACGCAGGCGCGTCCGGACGAGAGAAGTCGTCAGCGAGTCCGACGACAGTGGCAGCAGCCAGAACAGGTTTCAGAATTTCGGGAAGGAGAGACGGTAGGCGGACGAGAGAACGTGGCTCGATGCGATAAGCACGAACGGGCTCCACCGAGTACGTACACACACCGACCGCTAGGCACTCTATGGGGGCTATACACCCTGGTTATATAGCGTGATTCGGGCGTTACCCAGGCCTCGTAGAAATCTCACGTGCGAGTACAATGCCTCTTTTGTCACTCGATACTGGCGCGCGCCAGTTACCTTAGAGGAGGTAAGAAGGGGGAGGGAGCTGCGGCTTTTCCTCTGCGACTTTAAAAGGAATCTTTCTTACCGGGGGCCCCCGATATTCATCGACGGTACGAAAGCTTCTTTCGACTACTCGAGGGGACCGCAGCGACGTTTCTCGTCGTCGTTAGACGTCTCGCGTTTCACCTTGGCAATTCCGTGCGTGATTACCTCTGGGAGAACGCTGAATAATAGTCCGTCAAAAATGTTTCCGCGAAATTCTGTTTACGGCCGCGGAAGGTACGTATGCGCACGTTTCCCCTTAGGTTTGTCAGCTATTCGAACCACGTGAGGTAATTTTTAGACACTTGGTCGTTGAACGGTGGAGTTTGAATTACATCTTGCTCCATTTTCGTTCAGCAGTCGCTCACTTTGTTACGTACAGTAGCCCGCGAAAGTAGTCGAAACATTCAAAATCATTTTGCAACCTCGTTAAAACTCGTAATTACGTTTCTAAAATTTGGAACCAATCCAAGAATGTATGCGGCAGTTGCAGGATATTTGTTGCAAACGTATATCAATGTAAGAACAGTATGAATAATTTGGGTACCTTTATGCGACAAAATAATTTGAACGATCGAACAATGGCAAAATAAATACACAAGTGAAACTGAAACAACTGAGCTAATTATTTTTACTCGTCGCATTGCTATTTGGTTGAAATCAACGCTTGAAATTCTCCGAATTTATGAGAGAACTTGAAACCTTTCTCCTCTCTCTTTGTCTTTTAACGCAAGGTTATACGTAGGCAAGCTAAAGAGATTTTAAACGGAGTTTTTAAATTATGTCTCTTCTTGGTTCTCTTATCACAGACTGCCTGTCTCGTTCTTTTTAAAAAGAGAATGCAAATTTACGGTACGTAAAGCAGATGCGTTGCGTAGCAGACACTGGAAACAAGAAACCCTGCCAATTTAAAGAATTCAACAACGTCGGAATTTCAGAGAAGCAAAAATGTACATTTAATTAATAACGAAAAAAGATGCAACTTTGTATGTTCCCTTAACTCTCTGGCCAGAGAGTTTTATTCCAATTATTTTGGCCAACTAACTTTTGTAATTGATAAACGAGATGCTGTTTCGTCACATTTGGAAAGAGAATACTAGATGATACGTTATTACGTCTCGGGAAGAAGTAAAATCTAGAACTGAAAGATATCTCTCGTAGGGAGCAACATTTCCATTTCAGAGAGACACGCTATCCGAATAATTATTCGCATTATTATAGAGTTACAAATTGGACGAAACAATTCGATCGAATTGACACAACCGAATTAACTGTCGCTTGTTAATTAACCGGTGCTTGTAAAAACACCCGAAGGACGACTTTGTCTCTTCATAGACACGGGCGCGCGCGTAACAATTAGCGCAATTAATTCTTACGAGGCTGGCGTTAATTTTTTAAAACTAACGTATCGAGCAGCTAATTACCTCGTGAAAAACTCATCAGCGAGGAACGCAAAAACTGCTACGCGTTCGAGACCGGACGACGTCGCAACGGATTCGTCGGCCGTTTCGAAAGTGCAGAGCTTTACTCTGCAATTTATATTTTCCAGTTTGCTCGCAGTTTATCTCGCCTGTTAAATACCCAGCCACGGATATTTAACATTTCCACGTGTTCTCAACGGTTTTTACGAGTGTCTGGCGCGGGCCGGCTCCCGCGAGCGCGGCGCTTTTTAAAAACATAACGCGGTTGTTTATACCTCTTTAATCCCATAATAATCCCAATTTTCGTACGTGTCCCCCTTCCTCGGGCTTAACACTCCGCAAATAAAAACGAGCGGCCCGTTATCGAAGCGTTTCCTGCCGCGAGATATCCCACGCCCACCACGCCCTCCCCTCTTTCTTTCTACAATTTCGTTTCCAATGGGAAATCCGTGAGAGCGTAATTTCGCGCCCCATCGTGTGCGTATGTGTGTATACACGTATATGCAATTTTGCCCTTAAAGAGAAACATCCTTTCACGGGACGATAAAAGAATTTAAAGCCGGCACCGTGCGAAATGCTGTAACTCGGATTAATCGACCGCGTCTCATCGATGGCCGCAGTTGGGGGATGATCGAGAGAGGATTTCGATGGTTACAAAAGTCTACATATCTGTCAAACTTCAAATTAGATTTATTCGGTATATTTCAATTATTATCGATAAATATGTACGTGCTGTCTATGAAACAATTTTTTGAAAACAATATTCGCGAGAATAGTTTGTACATTTTTTAAATTTACTCCGATAGTTTTTTAACAGAGTCTCTTTTTGAAAAGAGTTTGCAGTTTTATGCAACGACGTTTCACGAATAACAAATACAACGTAATTCGTGAATATATTGTGCATAGATTAGACAAAACAATCTGAAATGCACTGCAATACGACAGGTTTGTCATAATTACATTGACACAATTTGTAAACTAAATATGTAGAACTTGCATATGAAATATTTGTAAACATATATTGTTGATAATTAATATCTAACATATAGCACTAATTCTACTATAGTACTATAGTACAAATCTAACATATAGTACTAATTTTTAGCATTAACTAAGTGTTTCAAAATATTCACTACTACTCATGTTATGATATTAATTTTTCACGTATATAATAAAAGTACGTTGGTAATAAATTTTGTTGTTAAGCTCCCAGATTTGTTTCAAGGTTTACTAACATACCCAATTATGATAGTCAAGGCTCGTTACAATTCTGATGATTTTCGTTCAAGTGTTCAAATTCTTTAGCAAGTCACTGTACTAAAAATTCGTGGAAAAATCATTACAAAGTAAAGCAATGAAAATAACTTTTAACGAGTTTTTAAAATTCAAATTATTTTTAAATTAAGTTACAATCATAGGAAACACCGCAGACCGAGAAATTTTCTTTTGCGTTGAAAAAAAACGAAGATTCAAGCTTAAAAGAAGGAAGAATTTATTTTAAATCGTACGAAGATGTAATAATATTATTCTCTTTCGAGGTTTTCCAATTCATTCTCCTTCGTGGTGTAAATATCGCTGCTCAAGCAATAACTTCAATCAAAATTATCCAATAAATTCATTCGGATATATTTTACTTGATCATTTATTTCTCAAAAACCTAATAACGTATATATACCATAATATTTTGTCTTTTCTACGTTCTATATTCTACATTTTCTATACTATATCATATACAATATATCAACATACTGATAGAATCATACTTTACAAAGTATGTTTTATACTTGTTGCATTTGATTATATTGTTACGTACGTGTTACAATATACATTGTATGTATTTGTTGTAAATACAATAACTTATATTATAAATACAAATAACACAATCATACAATATTAATTAATAAATTATTATTCTATTTTTACTAATACAAACAAAATACTTGTACCAAGATTTCTGTACGGGGGTCGTGTAAACATACACATCGTCTCAGTTATTGCAACATAATTTCTGGTACACCCGAAGGTGAGATCACTCCCCGCCTCGAATTCCATGGTGGTCAGCAAGAACGCCGGGTAGATACTTATTCCACATTGAGACTTATGAGCGGACGTGTTCGTACTTCAGAATCGATGACACTACGACACTCTGACTGAATTTCACTCACTTTTTCCCGTCCACGGCTCGAACATGCACGTGGATCGGAACGACACAGT
Source organism: Melipona beecheii (assembly GCA_032399605.1). NCBI lineage: Eukaryota > Metazoa > Arthropoda > Insecta > Hymenoptera > Apidae > Melipona > Melipona beecheii. The sequence goes on along the minus strand of JAUCMO010000082.1, from coordinate 1,453,685 downwards.
GTTGGCTAGCCGGGAGCAAATGTCACGAAAGTTCGAAAGGGATATCGACAAGTATTTTTCGAGGATAGCCTGAGATCGGTAACGAGTGGGTTTTCGAGTAAGCCCGCGGTCGTACGTTTTTATCGGTGGACCTTCGTGGCCCGCTTAAGATCCTCAATTTGTTTCCCGAATACGTAACTCGATACTTCTTTTCTTTTGACAATAGAGCGGCGAATTACACGGCGCGATGTAATTTTCAAAGGACCGCGGCGAGAGAGCCCGTTACACCTCTCATTCGAACGAAGGAATTCGATACGGTGCATTTGTCTTGATCCTTGAGCGAAACTTTAACATTCTTTGTCAAGAAAGGAACAAGATAATGGAAAGATGGCTGAACGAGATAGCGCGGAAACAAGGAGAAATGTAGAAAAGTGTGAAAATATTCTCTCCTCTTTAAACTGAACGTCATTGATGAAACGGCAAAATTGGCGTTTAATTTGTGTCGAAATTCGAATTTAAAAGTTAGTATTTTAATAAGTAAAAGAGATTGAAAGAAAGTTTTTATAGCATTGAAATGCATATGGTATTGTTACGAAAAAAAGTGACATTCAAAAAACATGCCACTTTCATTATGAAGAAGCTTTTTTTGGAATCCTTTGTTGGAGTTGTGTTATAAATCAAAAGCATAGATTAGCTGCATTTAATGAGTTTCATACTCGTTACATATGAAAAGAGACGAAGGGAGATTAATTTAATTAAATTAAACGATCAAACAATTTAAATCAGAAGTTTAATGAAAATTTTAAAATATTTGTAAATTTAACATTTTAAAATGTTTCGAGACTGAAATTGAGAAAAAAACCAAAACTGCAATGAAATTGTAATTCTTCGAAATCTACTTTTAAACAGAATATTAAATATAAATAATTTTTTTGGCAATTGTTACAGCGAAAATGTACCAAAATATTTTTTCGTTATTTCTTTCATAAGCAAATCGCGAATGTTTAAATTTTACCAATAACGTCAATCAGTTCGAGCAACAAAATTATTGATTTTCCGAAAAACCAACTGCCACACCGTTATAATTTAATTGAATTTTACGGCAAGTGCTTTTACTCTGTGTTTAACGAGCATACTCGTTATCTCCTAATTTTAGCTACACAGTTAACAGGTCGATCCCTTTTTAATTGCAAATTTATTGAATATTTTCCCGATTATAAATGTGGACGACAAATTATATTCAATTATTATTAAATATTCAACGACCTCATCAAAACGTAGTATGTATTAAATTTAAACGTTGACGGATTATGGATGTTCCTATATAGAAGTGTAATACATATCCTTTTTAAATGTATTAAAAATTTCTTCATTTTAAACGCAATTTAGTTTTAGACGTCGCATTAACTCATACCATCAACTGTACTAGCAGCATTATTACTATCAATGTTACGATAATAACATCACTGTTAATAACATCGCTAATAGTATATTAATGTGATTTCGGATATTGCAATATTATACATATTATAATATTACAATATTACTACTGTAAAGCAATTTGATTCTGTTTGCAGATTGTCTGTTATTCTTAACAATTCGACATAAATTATTCGTACACGAATTTATTGTTTAAGAAAATTGAGGACACGAGCTTTTTATTCATAAATTTTTTGAATATTTGTTTTAATCAGTCAAAATTTCGTCGATCCGACTCTTGTCAGAATCCAAGTTAAATCAAAATATACATGATTCTTCGCTACAAAGGCTATTGTTTGTAAAACGAAGGTGGATAAATTAACAGGTGGACAAAAGAAAAGCAGAGATCAAATAAGAACGTCTGACGACAAATCATGGCGGTGTCAGAGGGAGAGGAGGGGAGCAAGTTGGTCGAGCCACGAGAAAGACAGGTTCGAATTGTCCGTAAATATTTGGCGAAACTTTAATGAGACACGTGCACATTAATACGAGACCCGATGCAGCCTTTGTGCAAACGTATATATGACATAACGATGCAGGACGTGCTCGAATAGTTAGTTACCCGTACTCTTGCCCCGCCATCTAGCATGGCCTTTATTTGCACGCAACTATTTCCAATCCGGGAGGCGTATAGAATTAGAAACAGCGACGTGCAAATTCCCAATGTCCCCGAGATAATTCTCGAGTTTGTTTACTTTACAGCAACGAGAGACCAATGTACCAAATTAATGCAAAGGATTGCGTACGAAAGAAACGGAATAATAACTGAACGGAAAACTGTTTTGCATTCGTCGGGCGAAAGAGGCAGAAACAAACCACGTTGGGTAGGTGAAAAAAGGGCAAGAAAGAAAAAAAAAGAAGTTAACGCTGTCCGCGGACTTTGCATTTACCGCGTTGTTCATTAGCGGGCATCCTCCGTCTCGCGTGAAAATGCGTTTCAATTCGCCGAGTTAAACGTGTTCGCAACGAGATTTAGTTACCACATCGTGTGTTTTTTCCCCGACGAAAGTGATACAACTGGAAAAAGTGTCGTATGTTTTCCAGAAGAAACGAGAAATAATTTTCGAACGTAATTAGACGCCATTTTCTATTTTCTCTCTTTATCTTCAAAGAAACGGAAGCAATTCGAAATAATAGGTTTCTCTTGTTATCAACGCGCTGATGGAACTGTGCAACGCGTACCTTGCGCCGCAGTAATTAATAAGTAATTAATAAGATCCTTGTACGCAGTTGCAGTTCCTCTCTGCGTTGAACGCGAGTAATATGAAAATCTCGTTCTCCTTTATCGCGCTTAGTTTTCGAGGATTAATTCAATTACGAAATAAAGCGCAAATTTCCATTTTTCTCTGTGTCTTAATTGTAAATTTCACAAATTCTACGGACCTTTTCAAATATTGCGATAAATTGGGAAAAATTACGGAAAAAAAAACAGCCAGCAATTTTATATCTCTATATGTAGCAAAAATAACTCGTGACAAAATAGTGGAACTCGAATGAGAGGTTATGTTCGTCGGATCTCTCACCAACAGATTTTCACTTGTCTCTTATTGCGAGTCTGGATAATCGTACGAGGAGTTCAGTAATGAAAACGAACTAAAAGAAGCGTCGAGATCTTTCGATAAAACTCCAATTTCCCGCGTGAAAAAAACAGCAAGAATTTTTCCGGCTATCTGATGCCACACGTACGTATGTATTTTTACGTGTAAATATATTTAAATGGCGCTTAAAGTGAAAAGGACACTCGAGATATTCTTGTGAATACTTTTAAATTTATTTTCAAAATTAAAGGTTTAAAAGTGGGTAATAAAGCAGAGCTGTTCTAGTATAAAAAACTGTACAAGAATATCACAACTGTACCTGTTGAATATTAAAAAAAAAAAGAAAAAAAAGAAATAAAATTTGTCGTGCCGTGAGGACAAAACGTCATAAGACGCGTTTATAGAATAATTTCATAGGAATCGGAAAGAGCAACGTGGCAACGGCTGATAAACGAATAAAACTTTCAAAGTTCTCGAGGAATTTCTCTGCAATGGTCTCTCACAACGACAATCTCGATTTTTCTTCTTTTCTTTGTACATTTCGTACGAAACGAAGCACGCGCGCGTAATTAAATCACGGGGATAACTATCGTCGCGTTTCGTTCGATTATTAGATAACCGAAACGTTCGACAAGGTAGACAATATAAAGAGAGATACAAAGGAGAAGAGAAACGGACATTTAGATGGATGCGTCGTTTTCTCGTTAATACATTCGCAGCGAGAACTTTCGGGTCAGGGCGGTGATGCTCAAAGCACGCTGAAACAATAAACATTTGCATAAACAGTATGCACAGCGTTATTTTTCCAGCAAACAAAGTATGAAAAACAGGCGGGCAAAGAACGGTATCGAGAGAAAGGAACGCCTCGCTAAGATAATGCTCCGCAAGAGTTAAGCGAAAGTACGAAAGAAGATTATAACTTCGTACAGCTCTGCATCTTCCCGCGCAGATGGGGGAACGTCTATGGTTTTAAACGTGCAACGGTCAACGCGAATCATCGTTGGAACAGCCCAGCATTCACCCTCCGTTTCACCGTGAAAAGCGAAAGACTGCTCGCTTCGATCACGAACGGAAGATCGATCGACTGACATCGGACGTTGAACTTCAACCCGAGAGAAATCAATATGAAATCCCGAGCAACGTAGCCGGGACGCGTCTTTATCTCGAAAGCCTGTGAAACACGAGCGAAGTCGTCCACGGACGGCTCGTTCGGGGAGGTGGACAGGAAGCCCGGGAAGAAACTGCAAAGCACGGCCATTAAACTGTACACGGTATCGTTTCCTTTCCGCTAAAGCCGGCCGACACTTTGCTCGACCCCCCTAATTAATCGATACGATCTCGGCAGGAAGCCGTCGGTATCCACCGTCGTGGAGGCGAACAAGAAACGAGAGGTGGAGGGGGGAAAAAAAAAAAAGAAGAAAGGAACACGAAGGCAGCGATAAACAAGCGACAAGCTCCCGCATGCAAGCGTCTCACTGACGCGGCCGAGTCGGAGCATCTTTCCTCGTCGTACAGCTGGTTAGGCCAGTAATTCCAGCGGAGGGAAAAAGAGATCGTAATTAGGTGGCTGTCGCTTCTCGGGAGCAGGTCAGAAGACGATGGCGCGTTGTATTAAAGCCGAGGAGACGACACCGCCGCTCTCGAGAAAGAATAGGAAGGGAACCCCGGGAACCCTCTATCGCTGGTCGCGTGGTGCTCCAATTAGTCGATAAGATCTTTCGCTGGGGCAGCCAAACCCTACAACGCCAGCTATGGAATCGTAGCTTTTTCAACGAGGATCGACCATTTCCTCGCGAACACGCGCCGCTATCACAGTGTACGTGCGTGCTACGTTCCTGGGGAATATCCGATCGACGAATTTCGATTATACCGATTGCGAATGCGACGTAATGGATCCGTAGTGATTCAGATGAAAATTAAAACTATCTTGAAAAAAAATAATAAAAAACACTTTTACATCGAGCTTCTTCCAGTGAAACTAATAAAAATACGATATGAAAAAATCGAGAAAAAATCATTTTCTAAACAATTCCCCCAGCAAAAATATGATTAATATAATTAAATATGACTCGATTTCTTAAGTACACATGGAACTCGACCCGGTCACTAACTATTAAATGTCTTCATTTCTTAACAATAATAAAGTATGATTTCCTTCAGTCTCCCCCTTTTAAAGCAGAAAATTCATTTTCTCGTTTCAATCGTTCATTTGCAAAGTAAATTCTTAAGAACTATTCGAGAAATAGAAATAACCGTTACCAAAATCCATGACTGGATTTGGAAAGTCGATCCTCCTCTGACGGAGGTTTGAGAAATGCGTCAGACATGCATTAGAGAAATGCAAACTAGAGTGCGCAGTCACTATAATTGTAGCCTAAGGCGGTGGATTAAGATCTCAGACCGGTTGCAAATAGCCGTTCGGTTGATTATTCGATGCTCTTGCATACGTTGTTGCGTTGTTTCGTGAGGTTAAGATCATGGGGGAAAATAGTTAATCGACTTACGAGACACAAAGAGAATTTCGAACCGTTGATTATAAGTTTCGGCTTGTTCAACGATAGTTTGGTTAATATCGCCCGACTGATTCGGTTCTGATACAGAACAGAACTTGCTCGTTTGTCGTTCGTAAGTAGATTTGCATCCTGACTATCTAATTAAGATTATTCCGATTGGTGATTGGAAGGCTGGGTCTTCTTCGAAATTTTGCAAGGAGAAGCAGGTATATGTGTGTATTGAAAATCTGATTTTTATTCGGGTCATCTGTGATCGATGGAGAAATAAAGCACAGTGATAAAAGATAAGATAATGAAGAATTTTGTGCAAAAATGGAAGAGCGGAATAGACAAAAAATTGACAAATAGAAAAAATTGAGAACGAGATTATCTTTTTTATAGAAAATATGCAGTTAATTAGCATTAAATTGTATTTTTGTTATACATTGGCATTAAACGTTCACGCATCAGCGTTTCTCGATCTTTATTTATCACGGTTATATAGATTTTAGCACGCTACCTCAGTTTTCATTCTTATTTACCATGACAGTAACAGCAAAAAGACCATTTTACATTTGCTAAAAACAGAGAAGCATGTTAATGCATCCATTTTATCACTGAAGGTGATTTTAACTTTACCTAGAAAATCGGGCCTCTTCAGGTGCAACGCTAATGCAACGAAAATTAGCGATTGGTTGATTTGAGTCACGTGATTCATGAGGGGGCGTGGGGTAGACTTCGAGTAGGAGTGGCGTTGTCTGGTACTGAGCGATCGCGCCTGTAATTTGTTTTCCATCGATTCAAATGTTTGCGTATCAATAAAATTTTATGGCAAAGGTCGTCTTAATGTTCCTAGTCAGAACAGTTGCTTTTGGGCTTTTCAGTGAGACGAATCGTACTGAGATACAAGTGCAGTTTTTGTGATATATGTGTGTATGAATTTTATATGTTGCTTCGAGGATTACCATAGGTGACTATTGACAAGAATTACTTTATCGATTGCAATCCAAGGACTAAACAACAACGTTAATTTGCTTATTATGTAAAAACATTATATCACGCAATGGTCGTATCATTGTGTACATAATATATGATTAATAGTAAAACTATAAATTTGTTAAAAGCAGCGATTTGCCCAACTTTCATACAATTATGGAATAACTCTTGCAAAAATCTTGCAATAATTATATAGTGGGATATTCTATAATGAATTTATTTCGTTGTAGAATTTATTTATTGTTCTTTACAGGATGCAGGTACACATTTGTATAATATTTGCATGATATATTCATTTCAACACGAAATACGTAAAATAAGACTGTAAATTTAATTTATCACATTTTATACAATTTTATACAATTTGTTATATTTCCTTTTTATACAAGTTACTAATTACAATGATAATTCTACAACAATAATTATTATCACTGTTACTGTATTTATAAATTTGTAAATTGTTATTTCTTAAATTGTGTTTTGTTTAATGAAACTTGTTTGTTACACATTCTCATTGTTGCGACGACCCGAGACGAATCGCGCTGTTTCCAGCAGCAAGTTAAACACGACATTTAACGCCGTAAGAACGTTGTCGTTCTTCAGGCATATCTTAGGAGAAATGCGGTCACCGATACCGGAAGTATGAGAAGTTTGTTTACCGTGCAACAGAGAGAGAGAGAGCGCACGAGTTTCTGGCTGAATTTAAAAAGCCGACATATCCGCGGGAATTTAAAATGCAATGGCCCTTTTCAGTGGAAATAGGTTGCGCGCCAGCGGACACGCGGCACGGCAACATCGTTCTCCGAGAAATGGGTTAAGATCAATATAAATATTTAAACGAGCTCGTGAAAACGCGGCCAGCGATTATGTCCTTTGAAAGCGCGCCGCGTTACGCGTGGCATACGTAATATACCTTGTTATCCCATTGCCGGGGAAACTGCCGCGGTGTTCCGCCTTTAATAATCCGTTGCTGTGTCTCCGATCTGTCTCTCTCAGCGACTGATTTCAATATTGAAGAACCGAGATATATACTCTGATCCCCTTGGTCCCGCCGTTCCCACCAACCTGCTTCTGAGAGCAGTGTAAACTTTAAGTGTGCGGGTAGACTATAGTAACGAGCTCGAGAGACAACGAATGCAATAATGTGACAGTTAATCAAGGTAAAAGATATCAAATTGTATTGTAATAAAATTTATATGTTATATTAATTTTGTATCTAGTGTGTGTAATGTAATATTCAGTTTTAACAATTATTTAACGTACTGTAATAAATACCTAAGTGTCTCGATAATTACTTAACATTCTAGCCAACGTTTTAATAATTATTTAATACAATTAAAGGGTGTTTCAATAATTATTTATCATTCGAGACACATGTGTGAAGATATGTTTAAATTTAACCCAGAAAATCGGGCTTCTTCAGGTGCAACGCTAATGCAACGAAAATTAGCGATTGGTTGATTTGAGTCACGTGACTCGTGACCTGGAGTAGGAGTGGCGTTGTCTGATACTGAGCGATCGCGCCTGTAATTTTTGTATCGATTCAAACGTTTGCATATCAATAAAATTTTAAGGCAAGAAAGTCGTCTTCATTTTCTAGTCAGAACAGTTGCTTCCAGACCTTTCAGTGAGATGAATCGTACTGGGCTACAAGTCGTGCAGTTTTTCATGATAATAGGTATGTCACACGTGTGACTTTCAGTTTCTTAATATGGACCACATATGCGACTCGCTCGGACGATGAAGATAAAAATTGTTGCAACGAAGAAGTGACGAAAATGAAAGAAAATTTGTAACTACGCCATTTTCATTCGCTGTGATATTTTTTTACAACATTTATCTGGCCATAAAATTGTTTACTGTTCGAAATACGATCAGGAGAAGAGTATTTCATATTAATGGTCGTGACTTTGCGTTATTACGTGGTTAGCACTATTTCGAAAAAAAAAAAACAAACAAGCAGAATCGTAAAAAATAAAAGGAATTAAAAGACAAAAATATTTCCGAGTAGCTAAATAGTTGAAATAACAGAAAATAACATAGCTCTTACTACGTAGAAAACTCCATTTATTTTTCTTGTTGAAAATCGAACTACACGCGTGCAAAATAAACGCGTCGATTTTGTTCTGAAAAAAATTTCTTGCGCGCAATTCATCTGTTTAAAATTATTATATTTGATCAAATTCAAATTCAAAAGTTTCAGGATCATTGTTTGAAGATCAAATTCATATTTAGAAATATTTAAACTTTAATTTTGTACGATTGCACACTTTAATTCGAAGAAATGATGAAAGAGAAACGAATTTTTGGGATCGATGATGTTAAAAAACAAACTCGGCGATGTAGAACGATCGAGAAAGAATTGAAAATAAAATGTTGCGTTCGCTGGTTTCAAAACTCGAATCCGTCGAGTTCTGTTGTACTACAAAATAATCAGTTTAACAAGAAACGCATTACGTCGGCCTAAATTCAACGAGTACATCAAATCATACACGAAACGCGTCTCATGAATATTCATCTTCCGCCCATCGTATTTAAAAAATTTCGTATTGTTTCCTGGGAGGAACATCCTGTTTCCAAGAACATTTCCAGTTCTTTTTGCTGTAAAAACGATTTCGTATCGTGCATTTCAACGTTCGTGAAAACTGAAAATATAAAATACACCTTTCCGTTAAATCTGCAGCTTACATTGTGAACGAGGCCAGCGTTAATTTTCGTGTTCCTGCTTCATCGCGGAATACAACGTTCGGGCGAATAATATGTAACACTGTGTAGACACGAAATGCACTGGAATTCGTTATTTGCAACGTCACATTATATAATTATACCATGCAATTTTGTTTCGTCGTTACAAAGGAAACACAGTTAACGTTAACATTAAAAACACAGTTTCGTGATATTAAAAACTACTTTCGTCTGCATCTTCGAACAAGTCAACATTCTCGGAAGAAATCGAAAGCTGTTACTTTTTTCATTACAGAAATTGCACGAACTTTATCCGACGAGTAACCAATCACGCAGCTCTGAAATTCTTTTTCAAACTTCTGCCAGTTTCAAACAGATTTCTACGAAGTAATATAGCATCAGGATAACGAGAATAATTCGTGAAATTTTTGATAAGATCGTTGTGCAAGTTACATCGTGTTTTAAAATATTTACGACCAAGGTAAGCAATAAACCAACTTGTAACAGTTGTTCCAAGTAATCGTGACTTTTATTAAGAAATAATTTCTAACAAACAACGTTCGCGAATGTTCATTGTAGCACGAATCTTGCAAAGCTTTCTCACCATGGAGGACATCGAGAAATTACATGGCCGTAAACTCGCGTCGTATTGATATCCTATTTTCAATGTAAAATTCTTTATGAATTATCTTGGTACGAACCTCGAAAATTTCCGAATCTTGTAACATATTCAGTATTGTCAAAGAGCTGCTTTTACCGTCACAAAATATTAATACAACTTTGGCTCCAACTTTGTAACGGTGCAAAAAAAGATTCTTTGATACTGAATTTCATAAAACTCGCACTTCACGGGTGTAAACGCTTAAAAATGTCCGAGTTTTGTAAAATGCCGCGTTTGCAAAGTAATTCGTACACTGTTTATTATTTATAAAAAAAAAAAAGTTGTCGCTGTTTTTGATAGGAATATGACCATTTTCTTCGTTGCGCAATTTTTTCTTTTCTTCTTTTTTTTACACAGGAGTGGAATTCGGGATGAAAACGCCTCGCAAAGACGCCGAGCGACGCGAAAGGACCGCGAAAGAACCGCGCCCTGTTCGAACGTTTCAGCATCCGCCAACCGGAACGAGATAATTCATCGGATAACAAGTCGTATGCAAACGAGGCAAACGTCTCTCGCCGCGTAGACGCGAAAGCGTTTCTGGAATGCCGTAACGACATCGTTTTGACATATGGCAGTTTCTCGAAAGCGTTGCAGCCGGCTGAGAGGGGCCCCGACGTCTGCGGGCCTCGAATTACGTATTGCCGGCGTAACGTGCTTCACACACCGGCTCGCTCACTTCGCCAGGCCAGGGAAGACGCCGAGGAGTCGAGCGTGGCGCGCGTTTCACGACCAGATCGGGTCACCATCTGCCATAAACGTGCATAAGGAGTCGGACACGCCGGTGCACGTGCCTGCACGGGAGGAGCTTTCGCACCAGCTGTTTGGCCCGTCCCGAAACGAAGCCGCAGCTGTCGCGCGCTGAACCTGCGACACGATCGAACCCCCGTCGCATTTTTACCGCGGCACGTTAGAACGAGAAAGTGGCCGCGCGGGCGGAGACGAAAGAGGAAGAGAAACAGGCGATTATCCGCGTTGTTGCGCGCGTAATTCCGTCTCCGGGCGCGTGATTTCACCCGTGAACTCAAAGTCAACGAAACGTGTTCGCTGTCGAATCGCCGAGCAGTAACAACGAAGGGGAAACCAGCTGTGACATTTAGTCGATTCGAAGCTGGTCGGGTCATTTTTTGTTAACGTCCTTGCGCGATCGAGAGGCTGGAAAAACGGGGTCACACTTTCGATGTCGAAACTGTTCTCCTGGAACGAGCGTGTCTGTCGATTCTGTGGAGAAACATTCGCGCTTAACAGGATGACGATATCTACGTAAATTTCGCGTGATTAAAGAGAGGTTAGAATTTTAAACAAAGATGAAGTAAATAATGTTAAAAACTGGTATAAAATTTTCGCTCAGTTTCGGTAGAAAGTTTTCATCTTTCCCAAATTGAGTTATATTTGGGTTTCTCGAACTGACTGCGAGTTATACTCTCACCATAGACTATGATTAAAGCTGTGTAGATTTCTTATTATTATATTTACAATCAGATTCCTTTTTTTTTAGATTTTATTTGTTTAGATTTAGACTAAATGGATTATAAGAACGAATTAATTGAGACTTTATTTGTTTTTATTGTACAATAGATTTTTGTGAGATTGTGATTTCGGTTTATTTAAGCATTTTTGGTTAGTTCGTTCAAACAAACGCGAGAGACATTGCCAAAATTTTAAGTAACGAATGAATTAAGATCCATGAAATGCCGAAAATACTTTGTTTTCTGTTTCAAATGTTTCAATGCGAATGTAAATGATTGTAAATAATTTGAAATTATCGCGTTACCAACGATAATACAAACGTTATGAAATTATTAATACAAATTGATCATGTGTATCATGTTATTCATGAATTATTATACGAGAATCCCTTTTTTCCCACTTCATCATTCATCGTTTATCGGATGCATGGTTCCAATGATCTATTCATGATTTTCTCCGATGCTGGGGCAACCGTGAAGTCAACAGATTCATTGAAAGACAATACCGATGGAAATTATGAAATGTACGAAGAAATTGCACATAATTAATTTTAATACAGTATATGCTTCGTGAATGAAACGCATGCACTGCTTATTATCTTATTTATTGTCATATAAATCTTGAACTATACGAATCTCAAGTCTTTGACTTATTGTTTAACTCATTGTTAAAGTCAAGATCTTTCATAAATATCTTTGCTATCGTTTCGTTCGTATCATTCAATACGTATTATCGTGTTTTCACTGGACCCACTGGATTTTGGCTCGAAGGACTAAATAACATGGATCCGATTAGATGGTTCGATTAGACCAAATGTTGAGGCGCCTAGAGACGTTGGTGGTAAAGCGTATCGTTGCAGTTTGTGTCCCAGAGAGGATAAATGTTTGTAACAGCGGGTGATAATGTACGTTGGGAAGGTTTTGTGGATTAAATTCGTGGATGATGAGTCAATAGACTGACTACGTGTCAACCGATTTCTCTCCGGTAAGCGAGTATCCCTTACTACGTTTTTTAGTACCTTTCTGGTCTCATAATTTGATACTATATTATAGTTTTGCACTCAACTTTACACACACACATTCTATTATATGAGTTTAATAGATATTGGCTAATTGGTGATAGCCATTTTGAAGTATGAGTCGTTTGATTGCGGATAAGACTAAATTAAACGAGCAATCGAAGGAACGAAGCTGATCGAGATTGACAGTAATAAGTGCTCAAGGCACAACATTCACATTGGATCGCGTTAGGACTTCTTGTTAGTAAAAAAACGAGCAAGTCATTGCTTTAGATTAGATTTCTTCCCCGTCGCGGGCCGCATGAGCTGTTAGATTCCCCACCATGAAAATTAGTTTGAATTACCTTCCCTATCTTTCTTTAATTTTAGCAGCAACAGTAAAGAAAACAATTTACATGTATATTTATAGAAAACAATATACATATGTATCTAATGCGAGTATTGTGGCCACTCTCAATGCAGTGGAGAGGATAGCGATCAGGAAGAGCCGCCAGTTAGCCACTCCTCCTTTACATTATAAATGTTCAAAAAACTGCACGACTTGTACGATTCGTCTCACTGAAAGGACCAGAAGCAACTGACTAGGAAACGAAAACGACTTTGTTGCCATAAAATTTTATTGATATGCAAACATTTGAATCAACCAGTACCAGACAACGCTATTCCTACTCGAGGTCTACCCACGTCCCTCTCGCGAACCACGTGATCCAAATCAACCAATCGCTAATTTTCGTTGCATCAGCGTTGCACCCGATTTTCTGGGTTGCCCCCGCTAAAATCACTTTCAATGATGAAATGAAGACAATAAATTTCTTCATGCTTCATCTTTTCGTCCATATAATTCTACAAGAAACTACGTATACATAATCTGAGGTTCACCAGAAAAATGATACAAACGGATTCTTGAATAATGTTCTTATTGAGTTAAAACTTGAAAAAAAATGCATATTGAACGAGCGCTTTATCATCTGCCATTGTATTTACGATTATTGGCACATTGATTTAAAAATTAAATGCAAAATTGGAAGCAAAACCATTCAACACTGTTCAAACGCTAATAATAATTCGCAGGATCAAAATTAAACGTCAACTCTGTAATGGAACGAGAAAAGTTTTTTCTTTAAAACCATTTAAAACCACTGTGAAAGAAGAAAATTAAGCTTCTTGATTATATACCCGTATAATAACTTTCAAAGTACAATCTGTATTTTTAAGAAATAAAATTTAACAGAATTAACGGACTTTAACGTTTCATTTTTTTTTTTTTTACAATTGCCGAAAAGGTACAAGTACTTTTGTCAAAACTAATATTGAATTCTATCTAAACAGAGACAACGACTGTATAATTCTGTCTATCTCACTCACTATTTCAATCGATGACGATGCAACGCGATCCCGACTGCGCAGACTCTTCTTCAAATTTAAGCGCGCGCGTCGTAGCGATTTTCGTTAGGTTGGATACAGGCGCAGCTGTTCTTAAACTCGTAACGACCGTTCCTTGGCGTTCTCTTCGATATTTGGTCCCGCTCGCGGGATAACACCCACGACGAGATGTCGAATTCTAGACAAACGAGCGTCAGCTACTTCAGCCATGCGATACGTTCCCTAAGGTCGAATTAGAAGGCCATTTCTGCGCGAGGAAACGGAGCACAATGGATCATTAATACGGCGAGGTGACACGTTTAACGAGACATTCAATTGGCCGAGAAAAACTGGAGTGCAACGTAGCAATTGAACTGATCTACGCGTTGAACGGTAACAGATGACTTGATCCTTAATCGTCATTTAACAAGTAAATTGGTTTGGAAATTAAAAAGGAAATAGTTTGGCGATATTTCAATCAAGCAAATAAATAAATCTTTTTTTTCAATCGCTCAAGTAATTGACAATTAACAATTGTGTGATAAAATATCGATGAAAGTACAAAATAATAACAACAAGGATCGTTTTTCATCAAAAACTGGCATCGTCACAGTGCTTATTGATGTCGAATTCGAAGGATTCAATCTGTTCTCTCAATTCAACAAAAGGAGAAAATTTGTATTTATTAATGTATATTTCGCGTTCATAATTTAATGGAAGATAGCATTAGGTTCATTAATCGTAACTCCTATCCATCCCTCACTTTTCCAATTTAATTTGTTCTTTGTTCAATCGGTACAATGGTGAAAAATTAATACAGCGAAGCTTCATTTATCTGAGCCAAATTTTAATCAGAACTCTTGCTAATCGAATCCACTTATTTGAACCGAAATTCGCAGTGCGTGAACGAAAAATCTGTACTGGAGAGGAGAATCAGTGATCCTCCTGTTACATGAACTCCACACGTCCGACATAGCTGATTTCACAGAAAATTTCCATTTCGATGTTATCTCTCTTAGCTTAGCCTAAGGATCTTCACTTGTGTACAATTAAATTCAAAATCACAGACCAAAATCAAATTACATCGAACGCGTAACTGCGATACAACACTGTACCGTCAAGTATTTTGGAAACAAACAGCAGAGTGTCATCTCTTAAAAGTAATAAAACACTTGACGAGACAAATGTCGCGCCAAATTTGAAGCATTTTCTCCTTTTCTATTTTCTTTGTGCGACAAAAACTGAATTTATCGTGTACCTTCTATCGCGACGCAGAATACAGATTCACATCGTTTATTACGCGGAACACGCAGAATACAGATTCATTTCAATTTGACTGAAGTTGTCGCGATTCCGGTCGTTTACGATCCAATTACGATATCAGCCGAGAGTTGACCAGTGGTTAGCACGGACGGAGGAACGGCTGCACTTCCGACAATCGATCCTTCGCGCTATCATCGAAATCCAAAGGAGAACGAGGAGCAAGCATGCTGTTGCTCGCGTGTACGACAATGCGCGCAGCATGTCGTCCCACTTGGCACGCGCGCGATGTTTTAATCTTTGCTGGTGATCGTAAACAGCAAGAGCAGACCTACACGAGCGAAGGTGCACACTGGGGCTGCTTCGAAAACAATTCTACGATCAGGCAAATGGATATGTCTTTGATAAAGGCCACCGAATAGGTTGACCTAAATGTGCGCGCGTGAATTTCGTTTCGAAAAAAAAAAATAAAAAATAAAAATAAAAAACAGACAGAATCCTAGCTCCCCCAATCTGTGTTCCATTGACCGGTTTACTGGAGCAATTTTTATTTATAATTTATATAAATTCGTATCTCTGAAAATAATTCCCTTGAACACTGACTGAACATCTGTTAAATGATGCAACGAGTATTGTATTTTTTAACTACCTCAGTTGCGTACGCACGTCTGTTTATGACGTACAATTTTGAAAAACCTGGAATCATCAATAAAATTATGCATTCGATGATAACAACTTTTATGTGAAATGTAACGACACGCATGAACTTTGTTTTATTAATAACGGTTGACTATTACTAAAAACAATAAAAATAATTTGAATCGTATTGATTAAAAATTCACATATAAATTATGAACAAAGTATACATGGTAGACGATAAAATTTAACGTTCGATGATTAACAATCATCGTTAAAATCCGCGGTCCATTGAAAATTTAACGCTCACAAGTCGAGAATTTAAATGAAAATCCGTGACTAATAAATGACCAGCGAACAATTTGAAACATTGCAAGCGGAACTGTTAAATTCTTGAAAAATATGGCGTAGTTTTTGACGAGAAAAGTGGATGAACAGATGAGGGGAGCTCGACAACACACCTCTTGCCCAATTCACTGATTTCGAAATACGCGCATACCCAAAGAAATTAGAATCTCGTTCGACGCTTTGAATGTAAATTAGCTCCGCAGCAATTCGCGCGTAACAGCCGAGCGAGTAATCGCGAGTCCTTGATTTAAATCACCCCGAACCGAGAGTAAGCCGGAATTTACGCAAAGTCGGAAGTGCCCGGAAAACGCTAACGAACGCCGAACGTAACTGTGACTTTTAATATTCGAATAATCCAAACACGTAGTCACACGTCACGTTGATTTAACGTCCGATAAATCCGCCACTTCGTTCCTTGGACGCAGTAATCTCGCGTTCTTTGGACGGCAATGATCGCAGAAAGTCAATCGCACGCGGGTGCGAGTATCGATCAACAGCTTGATCGAAGACGCTGTGCGCGAGGGGAAAGTTTGCCGGTGACACTCGAAATTCGACGTGTTTACTGGGCGTGGACAGCTGCGGCTCTGGAAAAAGATGGGACGAGAAATTAATTCGCGCCACGGGCCCCGCTCGGCGGCGACTTTGGGATCGAGAGACAGAGGGGCTGTTTTTTCAATTGCGCGTGTAGGATATTAACATCGGTCGTAAGATTTCGCGCGTGGTTTATTTGGGGAGGGGTAGAGAAAATAGCTGTGCGATTCAAAGAGGAAAAAAAACCGAACGAGAACGGGAAAAAGGGAGAAACAGAGAGGAGTAGAAGGGTTGAACAACGACTTGCCGGAGGTGCAAGTGAAAATTATTCTCGGAGAATTTCACTCGCGAGCACGCAAGCCGGTGTCGCGATGCCTACAGAAGAAGAAGAAGAAGAAGAAGAAGAAGAAGAAGAAGAGGAGGAGGAGGGGGAGGAGGAGAAAGAAGAGGAAAGAGTAGAGAAGGAGAAGCAGCGGTTCGCCGGCCTTTCTTCTCTTTTTTTCCATCCTCCCCGCTGAGGCAACCCCGACCACTTCTCTTTTTGTTTTCACGCTAGGCGTCCCGTGGGGGATGCGTTAAAGCCCGGCTGTAATCCGAGCGATGCAATCAAGTAGATGAGACGGGACTGTAACCTGCTCCTCTCTCTCTCTCTCTCTCTTTCTCACACATACACACACACAGACACACACAGCTTTCGTTTCTCGCTCTCACTCCTACCGTCTTTGCTCCTCTTCGTGTCACCTTTCTCGTCCAACCTTCTAGCTAGCTCTCCGGTTTAAAACCGTCAGATCTCTCTTCTATCACACACACACACACACGGTCGTTTACCGACGTTTCTCTCTTCCTCGATCCTTCGTCCCGAGTCTCTCGTTTGGGACTTGCCTTTCGCGAAGCGCACGACACATCCCTTGTCTCGCTCTCTTTTTTTTCACCCTCCCTTTTTAAAGTAACTTCTTTGTAACGCGCGCGCGCGCGCCTTCATTTGCCTCGCCGCGTGGTAACGAAGCTTAAGCCACCCTCGCAAATCATTCGTTTTACACGGCGAGTCTGGGCGTTGGTACGCGCCGCGTTTGCCCCCTCCCTTCCAACTCCAGGGGTGGAAAAGACGTGCACGCACACCAGAGGGGAATACGAAACACGAAGAGCCGAATGGAGACGAAGAGATATTCATTGGCAACGCACTATGTACGTACGAAAGAAGTCGCGCTCTACTTGATTGCCCGGAGTAGAGCCACGATAAGACGAACCGTCGTGAAACTCGCGACATTCCGCCGAAGAGATTCTTCTCCGCTCGGATTCTCACCTCTCAGTGAGAGAGAGAGAGAGAGGTGGAGGAGGGGGGGCAGGTTTCAGGGTGGAGAAACGAGTCTGGTGAATTGCCTCTCGTTCTTTGAGTGCTCATTGGCGCATAACCAATGAGCGCGCGTTTAAAGAAATTTTTTGCACGACGGTGGGGGTGTTAGAGAAGAGACAGTTGGGACGCGGAGGTTCAACCAGCCCCGTAAATTGTGCCAGCGCTGGAAGATCGAGCCGACGTCACGGTTTATGAAACACACCCGTATTGTAAAATCGCCGCGGAAAGTAATCCGAAGTTACCTCCTTTCTAATTAGAGGCGGTGCTCGTTAATTGCTTCGTTTACCGCGCGAAAGCTTTCCTTTCCTTCGTTCTCGCGAATCTCGCCGTTTCGGAGACGTTTGGCGTTCGCCTTCCAACGACAAAGGAGACTCGAGAGGAAACTCGAGCAATCCTTTGACGAGTTCGGGCCTCCCTGGATGCGTAGCTGCAGGAGTAACCCAAAAAATCGGGCCTCTTCATGCAACGAAAATTAGCGATTGGCTGATTCGAGTCACGTGATTCGCGAGGGAGCGTGGGTTAGACCTCGAGTAGGAGTGGCGTTGTCTGCTACTGAGCGATCGCGCCTGTAATTTGTTTTGTATCGATTCAAATGTTTGCGTGTCAATCAAATTTTATGGCAAAAAAGTCGTCTTCGTTTCCTAGTTTCAGAACAGTTGCTTCTGAACCTTTCAGTGAGACGAATCGTACTGGGGTATAAGTAGTGTAGTTTTTTCCCCACTGTGAACTCCTTGATCAAACTTGTTGAATGCGATTGAAAATGCGAGGAACGGAGCAAACAATTACGCGGTGAAATAAATGTTAACTAATAAAGTTTATTGTTATACGATTATATTTATTATATGAATCAAAAATAATAAAGTTTAAAAACCGCAATTTTCTGTCAGGGCGTTCTGTTTGTTCGAGTCGTACACACCTTGATAATTAATTACAAAATACGCGCGTGACGACGAAAATGATTTGTCACTTGGTGGAACGTCAACGATGCAACCGAGAACTGTTTTACACGCGTCTCATCGAGGAACAACACGTCCCTTAATGCGACAATGGCGGGAGACAATTGTCCTGAATTCGAGCGAAGGTCCTCCGTAAAAAGCTTCTATTTCGGCTGTTTCCCTGGATCCTCCGTATCATTCGAACGAGCACGGAATAACCGACCGCGCCCGTTTAGAATAATCGCCTACGTGTTTCCAGGTAATCGAATTAGATCGTTATCCGAACACGGGAGCCGATGTGTCCGTGAGCTAAATGGAGTTCTGGTCGATTCGAGCGCGACGAACGGAACGGAACGGAACGGAATCGAGAATTTCGAGCGGGGAAACGGGGAGCAAAAAAAAAAAAAAAGAAAAGTTCGGAATCTGCACGCAAAGTGGCAGAATTATACGATTTGACGAGCAGGAAGGAGAGTAACGAGAGATGAGTCGACAGAATAATTTTGTTGTCGGACGGTGTGCGCGACACAGCGACGAAACGCAGCTGACGATGGAACGTCGAGTGCGGTTTGGGAAATCGGGGCAACGCAACTATGCCGCAAATAATTATTGGCTGGGCCGACGCGAGCCCACGTTTAATCGTCCGTACGACAGCATATTAATAATAGAGAGACATTCAATGTACGCCGATGCAGGCATCGACTGCAGTTACCCGCAACGAATGTATATATTTTTTTTGTCCACCGGCTCGATCGATATATTACATACATACTCCCCGCTAATTCTCCTTTCTAACGCTCCCGGTTCTTTCGACGAACGCGTAGCTTTCTCTTTTCTTCGAGGAGTTCGCGACCTTGGAGTTTATCTTCTTTCTAAATCAGATCTTTCGTACAGGTAGTGGCAGTACAGCGAGCAATTGCTTAAAACTTTTTTGGGTTTGTTAAACGTTTTACAAATTTACAATTTATTTGGTCATCGCACAGCGATCAGGTCACTAGAATATATTTCAGTTACTTGGTCTCGTACGTGCGATAAATAGATCATCCTTGCGAACGAATTCCACAGGTTTGCAGTTTTTTAAATGACCATTATTGCACATGTAACAATTGATTAGTTACAGAATCTTGAAAAGATAAAAATTATAGACTGTTCTGCTCTATTTTTAATTATTAATTATTAATTTCCATTACTCTACTAACCAATATTTCAATTACTAATTAGTAAATAATTTTATGCTTCGCGAGATCCTCCACAGAATCACAAAACTGGCTGATACACATTCAGATTTTGTTTTATTCTTGGCAATATAGCGTTTTTCAAAAGAAACATGTCTGATATTTTTGGATCTGATGATAATAAACATTTTACGCATTACTCATGTATTACTTGTGTTCTTTTTTAATTATCATTTCACATTTCTTGTTTGTTTTATATCTTGTTGGATTCAGATCCATTAAAACGATAAACAAACAAGTATTTATTTCTAATAGCTTAAGAAAACGTGTATGTATGCGTTTTATGCTCATTAAATGGAAACACAATCAGTTTCTACTTTATCGTTTATCTAATTCTATAAATAGCGATTTTTGTTCAGTGCCATACAGAGTTGTCGGAAGAGTTTTTGATAATCAGCTAAATTAGCAAAATTTTAAGTTCAATTTGCTTTGGTTTCGGCGACAGTTTTCTATATTTTGTAAAATTATTCCCTTTGTAAAAACAGTTTATGACAGTTTATGGTTAATTCCGTAATAAGAATATTAAAAAACACTACAAACGATACGCAAATTGTCAAGGTTGTTATCTCCCAGTTATTCACAATTACGACACTTTACTTTTGACGACGTACCATCAAGAGCGCATTGATCCAAATAGTCCCATTGTTCCCTCGAAATTAAGTGGATTTCGTGTCATTTCCAAACGTGTCGACTCGTGCGAATGGCGTTTAAAAATCTTCGCAGACGGAGACGCTTTACTTACTGTACACGTTCGACTCAACGCAACGAGATACCAAGCACGGCGCTACGCCGGGACAATTTGTCCGCAGACGCGAAAGATAACGAAAATTGTAACGCAGAGACGGTTAAAAGCAGAGCCGCAACGCGGAGGGAAATGCTTGATCCCGCGCGGAATTGAAAAACCAACCGAAATGATAACCGGGTTGACGCGTAGCGCGAAACGACGAAACAGAAGATTCTCGGCGAGACTCGCGCCGTATTCATACGCTCGGCCATACGTGTTTTGTTCTCGTTTCAACGTGAAACGAGGGAAACCTGCGCGACGAAAATCCAAGCTAGAACAGGCTCCGCCACGTCGTACGTCAACCACCCGCGCACGCTCGTTCCGCTAGAGGGGATAGTTAGCGTAAAAGAGAGAACGAAAGATGTACACGCGGACGCCTAGCGTTTTCGGAACAAAAGCCACCGTCACAGACAGACGCGTGGATGTGCCGCTATCGAGGAACAAAAGGATTCTAGGCACAGACTCGGGGCTAACGCGGCCATCGCGAAATCGGGAAAGCGATATCGTTCGAGGACACCGCGCGAGGGATGCACCCCGTCGTTAAATAAGTGGCTGTAAACGGCAACCAACGAGACGTTTCGCGAGTGTTGTAATCGTATCGACTTATACGGGGGAGTTGATATCAGGAACCATATAAAGACGAGTCTCACCTTTTAACACTGAAAATGATTTCGGGCCTCTTCAGGTACAACGCTGATGCAACGAAAATTAGCGATTGGTTGATTTGGGATCACGTGACTCGCGAGGGGGCGTGGAGTAGACCTCGAGGTGTTGTCTGGTACTGAGCGATCGCGCCTGTAATTTGTCTTGTATCGATTCAAATGTTTGCGTATCGATAAAATTTTACGGCAAAAAAGTTGTCTTCATTTCCTCAGTCGGAACAGTTTCCTGGGCCTTTCAGTGAGACGAATCGCACTGGGGTACAAGTCGTGCAGTTTTTTATATCTCTGCTTGCTCGCGCACCTCGATCGCGGAAGAATTAGGGGAAATGTGATTCTTATGGACGACGAGGATTCCACGCGGTTGCCTCCGATTACCTCCTGGATCTCCTGGTAGGAATCGTCGTCGTCGTCCATTGTATTTAATTCGATCGTGAAGGTTATTACCCATCGTTAAATTCGCTTGAACCAAACAACGTGCAGCACGAAGACCGGTCAATCACTAACTGGCTTGTTTAAAATGATCAAAATGACCAATTTATGATTTTTCTTAGACACTTTATGAATGTAAGTGTTTAAAGATCTAAATGATTTGTACTCCATTGTGCTATAAAATTTTTTTTTTTTATTGCAACGTTTGGAAATTTTATACTTTAATCATTGATAAGTACTGGTGTTAATTAAATTAATTAAACGCAATCCAGATCACAGCATTATATATGGCAGAGAATGGTAGATTTGTCTATTTAACGCTGAACTTTCCTACCAAAATCAAAGAGGAATTACTAGATCTTGAGAGGGAGAGAGAAAATCATTGGAAGTATAAAATCGCAGGAAATGTCTCTCAACGAAGCGAAATTAAAATAGAATCGTCGATCGTCTCCTCAGATTCTCGCGGAATGACACGAGAATTTGAGGATAAAAACGCGGAGGAAAGGGAAAAATCAGCGGACAGGAATTGTTTGGACTGTGTCCAAAGGCGTCGTTTCGCAAGGTCCTGAACTCTCATCCGGGCACTCGTCGCCATTCATACGATCCTCGTCGTCTCCTCGTCCCCGCCCGTCTCACCCCGTAACAGTGGCAATAGCAATAGCAATATCCCATCTTCTCCAGCTTTACAGCTTCCTAAGGGGGGGGGGGGGGCTTTATGCGTGCGCGTACGCGGTTTTTTTTTCACCGCGGTTCCCATTCAGCCGCCGACTCGCTTAATGTAAAATCCGACTGCGCGCGGGGATAATAGCCCCGTCGGTGTATCCCCTTCACCCCCCATTTAATCCCATAGCCGGCACAACAGCGAGACCCGGAGCTTTGCATTAAAATTTAAGGACTTTTCAAACGACTGCGCGATGCGGCGCGGGCCCCTTTATGCCGCGTACTAACACGCGCGAAGAGTCCACCGCAGCCCGCGCGCTTCCGCACCGCTCCGACAGGAAACACACCGAGTGCTCCTGCTTCCTTCTTTTTTTTTTTAACATTCTCGATCTCTTTGTACGCGCGCCGCGGTGGCCATCGTCGGCCCGATCCCTTTTCGCTTCTTCTCCGTCGCCTGGCCGTTAGTCATCTGAAAGCCACCATCGTACCGATGGTTTTAGGGTAACTCTGAAGGGACGCGGCCGGTGAATCCAGTTCTCGCGGTTTCAGGCACGCCCCGATAGAACCGACGCATTGACGCACGGTCTCTCCTCTTTGCTCGTCGGCTGCATCGTCGAAGGGGCGCTGCTTTTGTAACGAAAAGAGTTGCCCCCCAGCTCGCGGCTAAATCGGCTCTTTACGAGGCACTTTTTCCGAACTAACGTCTTTTTAGAGGAGATCGGTGAAACGGGTGGGGGGGGAGAGAAAAGTAATTACCCGAATCCATTAAGCTCGATTCCGCTGCACGTAAGTTGCGGCTCTTTCTTTCTCTCTCTCTTTCTCTCTGTCTCTTTCGAGGAGGGTCGACGCGGGAAGAGCTTTCCGATTCTTTATGATTGCCAGCTGCAGGAAGATCGATGCAAAAGGAATTCTCTCCCTCGATCCTGTTTAAAGCCCGCGCTCCTGTTTAAAGTAACCGCGCCAGTCCTCTGTTCCGAGAGCGTACAGAGTGCTTTCAATCTAACGAACGACCGATCGACCCTCTCAAGGGTCGCGGTCGTCCTTCGTTTAATCGAAGAATCTTTCCCCGTGGCTGCGAATTGCATGCTCTTTCACGATCATATGAAAATATTTATACTACGTGAAAGGAAAAAAAAACTGCACGACTTGAACCCCAGTACGATTCGTCTCACTGAAAGGCCCAGAAACCATTGTTCTAACTAGAAAACGAAGATGACTTTTTTGCCATAAAATTTTATCGACACGCAAACATTTGAATCGATACGAAAGAAATTACAGGCGCGATCGCTCAGTACCAGGCAACGCCACTCCTACTCGAGGTCTATCCCACGCCCCCTCGCGAGTCGCGTGACCCAAATCAACCAATCGCTAATTTTCGTTGCATCAGCGTTGCTGCACCTGAAGAGGCCCGATTTTCTGGGTTACCCCCGCTAAAATCACTTTCAGTGATAAAAAAAAAAAAAACAGAATAAAGAGAACGATCGCCTGCAAATGGTATTTCTCGCGAGCGTGCATTTGTTTCCCAAGCGTGCAGAAATAAATACGAAAAAGAAGAAAAGGAGCAGGGAGATAAAAAGAAGAGAAAGAAACGGTCAACAGTTTTGCAACCTGATCGTAAATAACGAAGAAAGGCGACCTATATTCGAGAAAACAACTCTCGATTTTTTCTTTTTTTTTTTTTTGGCGGCGAACATTCGGCTGCATCTTATACGTCGGGGCTCGACTTTGTATTCCGGCCCGGTCGTTTCGCTTTTGGGCGTAAATTACACGCTTAATACACGCCAAGGGAAAGTTTTTCACCTACCACGGGAATTTCGACTGTTCGAGAATACTTTTACGTCTGCGGTTTCGAGGCAAACGTGACCCTCACACCCTTTCAGGGTTCGTACACTCTTTGGATCTTGACGAACTCGCGCGTTGGGCGCTATTGGACTTTCGTTCATATTTATGACTAGTGTGTGACCTTTGTTGTTGTTTCCTCCTGCGCTACACGTTACTCTCGTCTTTTTTTATTTCGCTATGTACGTCACGTTGCATCGCGTACACGGATCAACTCTTTTTCACTTGTCCGTAAACTGACTTAAATCGATAACGTTGATTTGAAAGTTGTAACTCGCGAAAATATTTAATAAAGTTTTTATGACATGAAATATATCGTACAAGATATTTTGAAAATTCGTGGTTGTCAATAAAACTTGAAAGTTAGCGTACCATAATAACGCAAATTGCATTATTATTACGACGAATAATATCGATTATTATATGAATAATAATAATTTCCTAATTTTTTCAGAAATTTCCAATTTTGTCCCTCTGTGTCTCTCGGATTTGTTTCAAACTTCACGCTTTAGCTTTCGTGCCGTGTCTCGTGTCGTGTAAAATCTTTACAACTCGGAAAAAGTTTCTACAACTTTCACGAGCCACTGCACGAATATACTTTATATTTCTGAAATCGCAACTTCTTAGTTATTAATATACCACTATCGTGTTATTATGATGTTCCAATATTTATACGTCATTATATCCATTATCATTACGTTACCAAAATTTCTATATAATTATTATTGATTTCTAGATTTCAAATTATTAATTTCTAGATTTGAAATTGTACAATTGATATGATCAAATGCTGAAAAATTAATGCAATTATTTCGATGTGGTTCGAGATAAACGAAATAACCGAAGTAATTATATCTATAAGTAGTGACGTAGAAGCGTAAAAGAAGTGAAAATATCACTTTATTACGGAGTTACGAGAGAAATTGGAAACGGTATAAAGTACACGCACGGAGACGTACTTTTCACATTACACGTGAATAACAACGTGTTTTTCATTGCAAGACACACATTACTGTCAAAGGTATTAATGAAATTAACTCCCAGTAACATTTCACTCACGCGCCGTAATAAGAAGAACCTACTATTATTTATTTCAAATTGAACTGGATATTTGCCAGCGACTTTGTAACAAAGCGCTTGTAATCGAATTCCATGCGATACCTTATTGGTACATAGATTATTATTTCACAATTTAACGGAAAAAGCCAGAAGCAATATACGTTATTTTCATATTTCGTAGCTGCGCTTTAATTGCAGTTACAGGCAAAAGGAAACAAACAAGCCGTTTGTAAAACAAAAGAGTCAATTAAATATCGAACGTTTATCACTTGGCACCGCTAGCACACATAAACAAACATAAATTACAAACGTACGAACGTATGAAATACGACCTGCGTAGCATCATTGAGAGCCGGTGAATTATTATTACTGCGATTGAAAATCTCGAATGTTATTACTTCGAAAGAATGTTGGCGATTTATTTTTAATCCACCTATAAAAAATTACAGACACGTACGATTTACACGCACGATTGAAAATGGGTAAATCCGTGCGAGTCAATCGTTATTACGATCGAAAAGCTTCGCTATTGTCATCCATTATTATCCATCCGTTGTGTAAAAATTATTGGTCATTTATTTTTAATCCATCTGTCGAATAACCACGTACGGCATGCGAACGAAATGTACCGTTTACAACAGCATCGTTGAAAGCGGGTAAATTCACGCGAATCGATTATCATTACGATCAAAAACCTCGAATATTATTATCCATCCAATATTGGAAAAAAGATTAATTTTTTTTTTTTATTAAGAACGCGTGAATCAGTTACCATGAAAAATGTTGCATGTCAGCACGTCTCAAAAAAAAAAAAAAAGAAGTTGGTCACTTTGTTCCCAGTTACCTTTAATCCACCCATCAGAATGATCGATCTTCCCGTTTGAAGCGTCTTTCGACGTTGATCACGATGGATACACCCTCTCGTCTCCTCTCGTTTCCCATCAACTCGTTCCGTCCCAATAAACCGAATAAAGGTGTTCGAAAAGCGCAATGCTTCCCTCGGCAGCCTAATAAATTCGATCGTGAACGATTTAATCTGCACGTCGAACGATATTCCTTGGCTCGTATATTTTAATCGATCGAAACCGCGAACGATTCCATCCTCCCCTCTCCCTCGTCGCAGCGAGTATCCTCGAGGAGGAAAAGCGTTCCGGTTATCAGAGCAACGTGCTCGCGAGTATCTCTCCGGCGATATTTCAACACCCTATTACGGAGATCGCGTCTGGAAGCACGTCAGGATCCCTCCCTTATTTTATTCTGAAACTGGTTCGCGATCATAACTCGCGGGATCGTAACAGTGGGAGGGTGGTAGGCTCGTTCGCACCGGGTTAACTTTTTTTACTGCCGGAATCCCGACTATCGCCGAAAATGATTATTCCCCGCTTTACAGCTTTCTTGCAGCGCCGTCGCACAAGTTATATACATACATACTCCTCTCCCCCTCTCTCTCTCTCTCTCTCTGCTCTCTGACAACCGTGAATCGCACACACACACACACACACGCACGCACGCACATACACGCGCATCGACGTTACATTTCCCACAGGCGCACTAGTCTCTACGTGAATTGCATTAGGAATTCGGAATATCCGGCGAACTTCCTACGCGCTGATCACTTGAGAATTTCAGCAGAGCGCACGTCGATTCGAAGGAGCTTACACCATAAATTTCGTCGTACGTGTGTAACGCCCACTTCGGAAGTAACATCGCATTAGAGATGCAAAGGGCGAACGTAGCCCGCGTACCCGGAGCGGAGTGTTACTCCCGCGGCGGCTATTTTTGCGCAAATCGTTTCTCGAACCGCCGAGTTCTCTCTTGTCCTTGGACACGAGGGTAGGGTAACGGGTCGCCGATTATCCTTGGCCGAGGTTTTCCGCGAGAACGAGCTGTTTGAGGAACACGGACACGCGTGCAGCAAACGCGAGGAAATTGAAATAAATGAACCCGAACCGCGTTCCGATCTACGTCAGACGCGCCGCGTGTATTATGCATCTGAAAGGCCAGGAAGGTGCGCACTCGCGGTTGAAATTTATTCGCAACTGGGTGTAAAACTAGGTTTTTCGAGTGTCCTCTTTGCTCGACCTTTTATAATACGTTCGGAAATTAAATTCCCCGCGACGTTTTCGTTCAAATTTCCGTACCGTTGGACATTTACAACTTTTTTACGTACGTTGTAAATACAGAGCGAGCGAGAGAGAAACTTTTTAAGCGCGAGCGACAGTTTGAAATAAAAGGAACGACGATGTTAAAAATAAAAATTTTGAAGCTCGTGTTTGAACGTGTTGATAATTTAGTATATTTGTAGAGTGCTCTGTTCAAGCACTTGACTATCTTTCCGAATTGTTTTTGCCCAACACGAATAACATCGAAAGTAGCTTGAAGAATATTTTTTTTCAAAGTCGTTGATGTTTTTTTCTTATATTCAACGTCATATTCTTTACATATTTGAATGTAATTTTTTGACCAACTATACAACAAAAAAACATACATAGCTCTATGAAAAAGAAAACATCAATGATCTTGAAAATTTGAGAAAATGATCACGAAAGAAAAATTCTTACCAGTTAATAATCTTTCGATGTTAGGCAAAAATTATATTTTTATCGCTGAAAGTGATTTTAGCGAGGGTAACCCAGAAAACCGGGCTTCTTCAGGTGCAACGCTAATGCAACGAAAATTAGCGATTGGTTGATTTGAGTCACGTGATTCGTGAGAGGGCGTGGAGTAGACCTCAAGTGGGAATGGCGTAATTTGTTTTGTATCGATGTCTGCTAGTAGCAGATGATCCAATTCCCAACAAACATTCAGTTCTGATAACATAACACTCGAATGTTAAGATATTCGAAAAACAGAGACTCACACGATGAAGATTCTACTACATCACATTTAAGGCAAATAAGACGTATATAGCATCACACAAAGCAAGAACGTGTAAACATTCACGTGTCGTCTTCCAGTGATTCATAAACGTTCATTTTACGCGTCTTCCCGACTACCATTAGATTAAACACGAGTGTTTGTATAAAGCGTATTTATCGTTAAGTACCGTCAAAGTATAAAAGCTAAAAAAAAATTTAATTCAACCAATCTACTGAAAAGAAAAAAATGAAAAACGTTTACACGTTTCACAAAGTGTATTTCGAGCAAGCGAGATTTCATTTTTCATCGTACAATCTCGTCGATTTCTCGTTCAATTTTAAAAATATTGATACTTTTTCCAAAAACAAGAGGGAAAGTACTAGTCAATTGATGATTAGTAGTACTTATTTTTAGGAATTATATAACGTAGAATAACATTTTAACGAAAATACAACGATTGATTTCGATATAATTACGATGTGCGAAAGTCAAAGACATCTATGAAAATATTCTGCGTTCATCAGTAAATTTAAGAATGTTCAATTCTGTCGTCACCAAGGATTGTATGTTGTTATAAGAGGTGAATAATCCAGTAACTATTTTAAAAAAGTATTATAGCAATAGTATTTTGCCGACCGCTTTTAGCTCCCTCGGTAATAGCAGTATTTTCGCAGAGGCGATGTGAAATCATTTTTTCATGAACTCGCTTCGTACTTTTTCCATTCTCTATTTGGAGCACTTCAAAAAAACGAATTCCCATCTTTTATCTTCTCTCTCGAGGCTCGTTCAAAATGACCGCGTACCTGTTTTATACGGTTTATAGCATTTAGCGTTGTATAATTGAAGTAAATTTTAGCATAGAATTTTTAATATTTCGATTTTCACAGGAATATGTTGAAGCGTTTCTTTTTTCGACGATAGATGACACTTTCAGATTGATCGTTTTACACTCGTTTATAAAATTTTACAAAAGTTTTATATATAGATTTAGATTAGAGATATATTGCAGCTAATACAGATAATTTAGATAAATCATATATCATCGAGTAAAGATATCATTGACAAATTTTGTGTTGAACCGTGTTCGTAATATATATTAACTCTTAAAAAATATTTAGATTCTCAAAATGTAATGTACATGATTTGTTCAAACATTTGAATTTACCATTGACCTCCTACAACACTGTACAACTTGAAAGTTACAGTTTCTCACACAGAATGTACTCTTATATTTCACAGCTACTTTTTATAAATATATCATCGAAATTTTATGTTATACAAAATATTTTAATACTTCATTCAGATCAACTATATTGGTCAAGTCCGAAGCAAATCTAAATATGTACAGAGAAATTACAAGATATGCAATGCGTATAAGTAAATGTTTCGCGCTCACCGCAAAAATATTTAAACAACCATTTATCTGTTATCTATGCTGATAAATTCCAATTATATCAATCAATTTCAAATTTTACCAATACGACATTTTGTGTATCGCAATTGCTAAAGCTTTATTATAAATACAAAAGCTTTTCCCACAAATCACTACAAATACTGAAAATACAAATATACACATATTTATTGTTTCACTAAATTTTATCAATACATCACTCCAGAAATGATTTACTCGTCACTGAACGATTACAATTTCCCAGATTCTTAATTGGCGTAAATAACTACAACCAACTAATCTCCCGCTCTTTTATAAGCGAATGAAATCCTGATTGCAGGGGATTAAGAATAAAGAGATTATACATGTAGAGTTACACGGTGCTTTCAGTGAAATCCTACTCGATAGATCGATAGAAAATGGAAGAGCGATTCGTGACAAACGAATCTATTTCACTTGATCGTGCAATTGAAACGGGGGAGGATTTCATCCTCCTTCTGTAAAAAGATAATAGCTTACTGACAGCGGCCGCAGATTTATAATCGCGCGACTACAGTTCCAGCTCCGAGTCAAGATATACATTTTACTTCTCGTCAGATTCCAATTTCACTCCTTAAAAGTAGAACTGTCTACGGGAGATTAATTAGAATTCACTTATCCAGGCTTTTTCTTTGAAAAACACATTTCCATTGAAGAAGCGAAAAGAATGGAAATTCCTCGTTTCAGTTAAAATTTTGATTCTCGGAGAAGCACAGAGGCCGATTGCATTTCCTCGCGGCCGCGTTTCCTCGATGTCTTTTGTTCTTGAAATGTAGTTAAAATCTTTGTTACAGAACAAACAGATTCCTCTTCGCTGCGGTTTACACGACTTTTTGGAAAGTTCCTAGAAAAAGGAACGACCGAAGAGCAACAGAGCACCGTGAAACGATTCGACTAATTTGAAATGACAACATTACAAATGCTACGATTTAACGATGTGATAATTGTTCCCATTTTTTTCCACTAGCACGAATTCACATTGTCGTTTCAACTGCAACAGCTTTTGTTTGGAACTTTAAATATATTTTTCAACGTTTCAACTTCATCTTGCGACAGCGACAGCTGAAACTAGTCGACAGAAGGAGTCATTAAATAGTTCGTTAGACGTAATCTGACACATCATTCAGAAACCACTCTCGCGCTCGGTAAATCATTTCTATTTTTCCGCACACCCCGTCGTCACGAGTCGGCTACGTGACCGCTTTTCCATCTCCGACATTTCCGATTTTCCACGACAAAAATTTCCTTTCGCAGACGTCATTCTCGCCGAACTCTCGTTCGTTCAATTTCTTTCCCGCGAATTTCTCAAACGCGGTCGGAATCAAGCGATGACTGAAAAATCGGATCGGCGTGTCTGCACGGCCAACGTCGACGAAGGAAACTCCCTCGCGAAACGTTTTCTAGATTCTGGAAATTCACCGTTTAAATACATTCAAATACATCACCAGCCAAAAGTTTGGGCATACATTCTGCGTGTACTTGATGCGTGAAGTACGTAGAAATGAAAAATGATCATTTGTGGATCAGATTTTCAGCGAAAGAAAAATTTTTACACGAAACATTTAGAAACGAATTTTCCTAACATGTAAATATTACGTCATGGGAAATGTCATGAGAAATTTCTGAAAAGATGTGTGTAAATATGAAAATCAATGAAACTCTCTATATACAGCAATACTAAAGGGAATTATTAAACTGTTTTCTTTGAAGTCATTTTTTTTCTGAATACAACAACTTTTTAGAAATTTTGTCACATTCTTTTCTCGTGTGTCCATTGAGCCATGCTTCCTAAAAACCGTTTGTTGATTTTCAATGCCTATAATGGTTTTTGATAAACAAATACATGTCATGTATTGTACATAAAAAAGGAAAAAAAATAAGAACAATCAGAATATAGATTACTTGCAATATAAACTAACATAACAAGTAATATATATATTAACTAGCAACTTACAAAGGGTTGATATCAATATTGATATATTAAATATGAAAATTAATCTAAATGAACAAAAATATGATTACTGTTAGACTTGGACTTAATTTTAACTTAAATTTAATCTCTAAATTTTCTACAAGTGCATAATATTAATCATATGCAATGATAGTTGCATCAATTATTACACGTATTAAAATTGTAATATATTGTAATATATATGTAATTGTAATTATAAACAAATACATGTCATGTATTGTACATAAAAAAGGAAAAAAAATAAGAACAATCAGAATATACATTACTTGCAATATAGACTAACATAACAAGCAATATATATATATATATATATTAACTAGCAACTTACAAAGGGTTGATATCAATATTGATATATTAAATATGAAAATTAATCTAAATGAACAAAAATATGACTACTGTTAGACTTGGACTTAATTTTAACTTGAATTTAACCTCTAAATTTTCTACAAGTGCATAATATTAATCAATTATTACACGTATTAAAATTGTAATATGTCTTATACGTAAAAGTCTCGAGAATTACAAAACTTGCTTACGGATAATGAAATTTTTGCTTGAAATATTCCACCGAGAAAGTGTTGACACCAACACGACAAACTGTCCCTGTGAAGCGACAATTTGGTGGTATTTCAAATCTGATTACAAACTACAATTAATTTACTAACAAAACTGGAAGAACTATTTTGTGGATGGTTCAGAATTTAGATAAGATAAAGGTGAAACGCAACACGTGGAATGCCACTTTTTCATATTTTCATTCATTTGTTTTACTACTGGTGGTAATTATGTTTTCTGTTTGGACAATTTCTGCCATCACACTGCATTCTAAATGTCCTGCGAGAATTTATCTACAGTATTTCAGTATATCGTTTTGATACAGTTCCCAATCTTTCTCCATCGTACAGCAAGTTGTCATTTTTTCTTCAATTTTGAAATACTAGTACTTTATACAAATTTGATTTATTAAATAAAAATTCGGTAGTATTTTATATATAACTAGTTTATTTAATTATTAATTAAATATTTGACACTAATGAATGTCACAGTTAATAAGAAACCTTACACGATAAAATAAAATTTTGAAAGCGCAAAATTCCGTTGTTGTTTAAAAAAAAATTGGAAAAAAATGTGAGAAAATGAAAAGAACTGAATACGTACAACGAAATATTAGGTTAAATAAGAAAAGAATGCAGTAATTATGCAAACGTAGCAGTGAATGTTTCACAGGTGAAAACAAGTCATTCAGGATGTTTTGAAAGATAAAAGAGTTCATTATTATTATAGTCTCGCTTGATATTAACTCCTCGTCTTTTAATATCTGGTCGTACTCGTCGTATTCTCAAGTTGCGGTTTCGATTCGAAAGAAAAGGCAAATTTTAAACCAATAAAATTTCAATTCAAATATTAAATTCAATTTCTTCCAGCTCAATTATATATCATGTTTCAATACTTTAAACACTCGAAATTAATATTGCAATTTCAATAGGTTACAGTTTCAAGCCTTTAACGTGACAATGACGAGGAATTCAAAGTGAAAGATTTAGAAGATGATTATCTTTCGACTCTTTTTTTATTGAAAAAAGCACAACATGTTAACTCTTTGCAATTTTTTGATTTTGTAACAGTGTCTTTGAAAATAGAATACACAAATTTGAATAAATAGAATACACCAAACAATACACCTCTAATTAACAGTATGTTCTATACTCTTTAACGAAGATCTCTGGAAAATAAATCCCTGCAAGCAAATGAAATCTGTTCAGAGGAATTCAAAATGTGATGTCCAGGACATGTCTGGACAACGGGCCGCGAAGAGTGAATAATTGCGTTACGTATGACGACACAGACGAAACGTAAAATTTATAGTATAGTACACTTTGACGATTTGTCCGAGTCTCTTAGACTGCGGTATTGAAATTGTCGCAAACACCTACGCTATACGTTTCCAACTGAAAGATTCAAAGTGTAGAGTAAAGGTGAAATTGCTGAAAATACTCGCAATTAAAAAGTAGGACGCGGAAACGTTTATAAATATTTTCAACTGTTACCTAACTACCCGTAACGTAAAACTTCTGTGGTCGCGAGCAATTAACTTAACGAGGTGAAATTCTGCTTGCCCAAGTATAGCCGTAACTTCATTTTCCCTTCGAGTCAATCAACAACTTACGACTACAGTCAATAGCTATCGAGCGATTTAACGAATTAATTTGCGACCTCGACATACAGAGGTAAACACTCGATGAAAAATTGTTTATATTTTAAACAGAAGTAAAACTGTCTTTTCTAGCAAATCTTAAAGACTGAAGTCTTCTCTCTTAAACTTACTGCACGATTATTTCCCGCTATCTTTCTCCAACTTCGAACATTGGGATTAACTGACAAAATGTTGGGATCTTTTTCCAATTTCTGTCACCTAACCCTATAAACGTTCGACGTTCAACAAAACAGCGAGAAAAATGTACAGCAATTTTCACCGATTTCTACAAACTTTGGCAACGAAAGGGTCCATTGCTGTTCCACCTGCTGCGCATGATGCGACAACGTCTCGACAAAGTAAAGTACAAATTTTTCATCGAACCTCGGGAACGACACTCTCGGTCCGTATTTTCGCGCGTTTAACGCCTGGCCACCGTACTTTGCATCTGACTCGTGCCAGGAAATCCAACGCGCGATTGTTTGGCAGGTCGCGGCCAGTCGAAATTCCCTTCTGCAGCGGCGCGTCGCCTCGTTAGCTCGACGCGTCCCCGCCCCGGCCGCCATTAGACGGAATAAATTATTATCAACAATGCGGCGGGCGGTGCTTGCCGGATCGGAACTGTACGCGAAAAAAGGAACGTTAATGGCATAAATTGAAGCTTCTAGCCGATGGGTAATAGACGCGCGAGCACGTTGCGGAATAACCCGGCGGGTAGTCGGCGGGTAGTCGCTTTATCGGGCGCGTTGCGCGTCCTATGTGGCGCGAGTTAATGATTCCGCGCGCGCTCTCCCCCCTCCCACTATCTGTGTGTGTGTGTGTGTGTGTGTGCCTGGCCACCGCGCCGGGTGACACGCGTCCGTAGAAAATTCTCATTTGAATTGCAGAAGCTGCAGTTGCGCGCGCCCGAGTCCGCGCGACTGCAGTCGGCTGATTGATTCATCAAAGCAGCGCGAGCAATTACGTCACGGGCACGCTGAGCGAGCCAGGTGCGACCGACCGAAAGATTTTCCCCACGCCTTCCTTCGACTCCGTCCCCGTCTCGGATCACAGAGAGAGAGAGAGATACCAATTACAGCGTTCCTCCTCGCACGCGCCTTACGCCTCGCGACGCGACATCCTAGGCAACCCCGGAAAGTTGGCAGTTCCTGTTCACCACTCGGCCGTGCACGGAGAACGGAACACGTCGGGAAGGTACGCGACGCGAAATACGACACGTAGTACGCGTCTTGCATTTCGAGATCGTGAGTTATGGCAGTTCTTCTAATAGGAACCGAGGGCTGTTCCTATTAGGCCGAGCCGTAAATAATTTCCGTTCTATTGCGGACATCGCAAGTCCACCATATGCCGCCACATAGAAGTGGTAGAGGCAAGCTGACTGTTTGGGTTCCACGTGCTCTTATTGTTGGTGAAAGAAACAGACCGCATGCAGCACGAGCCGACTCACCTGACCTTGCACCGTCTGACTTCTTTACATCTTTTTCGATCCCTACGAAAAATGTCTGATAGCAACTAAGTTTGAGAGTTGTCAAAAATTTGTCAACGTCAAAAGATTCTGATGCCGAAGGCATCGACAAGCTAGGTAAAACGATAAATGACAACGAGTAATTGCAAATACTGGCGAGTATATCGTAGATAGACTGGTAGACTTTACTCGGAAGTGAGATTTTAATTTTACAGCAGTGGACTGTAGACTTTGTAAACTTTTGTTTAATCGAGATACGATATATTTCATCTTATTGACGAGACTTACTTTGCCTAACGATGGAGACTTACTTCGCGGCTCACTTTAATGAAAACTTTCGGGATTCTACCTCTTTCCACCTTGATGATTAATTGCAAACTGGAGGTTCCGAGAAATTCTAAATTCACTTCGATGATCACTTGATGAAATTCTGCGAGAGTCTGAGCCTGTTTTGTCCTAGCCGAGCAAATTTGCCTAGCAATGCCAACCATTTCAGACGTATTTTTGAAGGTGTCTTCGATTGTGCTGTCCTTGGTCTAGTAGACGTATTGTCGAAGTGATCAAAAGAAATACGAACTAGACCATGACTCGACGCTCGAAAATGTTTAACATTGGGAATCTCGAGATTACAGTGAAATAATGTCCCGTACATGAGTACATCGCATCACGTTATTATGCCACGTTAAAGTCGTTAAACTCATGTCCGAACATTTTGTTGAACATTCTAACAGAATATCAGATGAGAAATTTCTTCCTTTCTAACATACATTCGTATTCTATAAGATACATAAAAGCTTATCAATTTCATCAACTACAAAATAGTTCTGTTCGTAATAAATAAAGTTGAGTAAAACTTCGTTTCAGCAGATGGATTTTAGATAGTAGGAATTCTACAATACTACGTTATATCACAAGCAGACTGTGGATGTTTATGCAAAAATATATTTTGATATTTGCTTACATTGCACATGTTTCGTATATTTCAACTGAAAAGCATACGTACATTGTATGTCAACTATTTCGTTCACATTCATCTTACCACATTTAATTATTATTATAAGCGACTATAATTGAGAAAAAATGAATAACCGAGTATTGCATAAATATAAAAAAATATGATATAGTATAACAGTTTATACATAATAATGATAGTAATTTATAATAATAATAATAACAATTCTTTATATATAGTATTTACCATAATGTCAGTTATGTACGAATTGTTGAATTTCCTTTATAACAACTCAGATTCGAAGTCAATAACGTGTTATTCACAAATTTTATATATTTGTCGTGCGTATTCGCACATTTATCACCCATATCTGCATATTTTATAAACATAAATTTTTTTTCTTTTGACATATTTCAAGTGCGTAAACATTCGCAGTCTAATGATAAGTGTGACGTACTTTTACGTAGTTACGGAGACGTAAAATGCAAGATTTTGCTAATGAAAACATAAAAGGTTACGTTTTTTTTTTTTTTAATTCCATGATCAACAGCTCATTTATCAATAACAAAGATATTAGTAGATATAATTTTTCCATGAACTAAAACAGCGCCAGAGCACTCAAGTATTTTTAACATTCTCAATCCCGTTGTACTTTTCGAATTATTCTCAAAATTATTTTTATACTTTTGTACTTTTATACGTTAGGAATTAATCTTTTTAATTTGTAGAAACAATGAGACGCGCATGATTCATTGTTTCAATCTATCGCTACGGATCGTTTTAAAACGTCGTTGAGACGATAGCGTAATTCAAATATAAAAATTCGAAAACTGCAGCAAATTAAATATCGAAATAAACGTACATTCCTTTTAATCTCCACTGATACAAAAGACAAATAACTGTTCTATCGGTCGAAAATTTTTTTAATCAAATACTTTTGTCTCGAGAGTTCGAATATGGGATTGACAAAAACTTTCGTGTCATTTCAATTTCTCGAAATTTGAAGTAAATATGGAAAATCGTTATTAATATGCATGATTTTGTGCCAAAGTATTATTCAAATATCGAAAAGCTTTTATTATTGAAAATGCCAGCGAGATTGGGACATAAATTTATTATAGGTATCTCGAATTTCTCTAAAGCTTCAAATAGCCTGTCCATGCAATATAGTTTTGTTATTCATACTCCACGCAGAGCACACTGAAGGACTGTGCTGAAGAAGATTTGACTAGAAAAGAATCGAAATATTTTATACATATAAACCGTGAGATGGAGCAGATGCGAGGAAAATGAAACGATATACGTTTGCCACGATAAGCGAACAACTATGTTTCTGAATATAAAGATTAGTATCTAATTTCTTAATTTCTGAACAAGAAACAGCAGAATTCATACAAATACGATTCGTCTCACTGAAAGGCCCAGAAGCAACTGTTCTGACTAGGAAACGAAGACAAATTTTTTGCCATAAAATTTTATCGATAACATTTGAATCGATACGAAACAAATTACAGGCGCGATCGTTCAGTACCAGACAACGCCACTCCTACTCGAGGTCTACCCCACGCCCCTCTCGCGAATCACGTGACCCAAATCAACCAATCGCTAATTTTCGTTGCATTAGCGTTGCAACGCTACGAAGAGGGCTACTCCTTCGAAAATCACTTTCAGTTCACTTTTCAAAAATTACAAGAATAAATAAACAAGATTTTCATAATCGACCGAGGAATATCTCTGCAACATTCTTATACGTAACGGTAACTTGAAAATCGAATCAGTTCTTCCATGTTTCAACAATTGACAAATAATTCTCGGTTCGTAATTTTGCTCCAAAAAAATTTTTCTCACAGATATTGTTCAACAACGTCGATACGTTGCAAGTGTTTATTAATTAAAAGTTAATTAAAATTTTATAATACGGTTTATGCGCACGCAGAGAGAAAAAGAGAAAAAAAAGAGAATAAGCGTTCGCGCATTAACCGACGCGCGAATAGTTTCCGATAAACGAAAAAAAGCATCGCCTGAATTTTCCATTCCGCTTTAAATTTCGAGTCGCATTATATATTTTATCGCTCCCGAGTCCTTATTTGCATGGAAAAATTTCGCGCGAAATGCAGCGATCAACCGTTTGCAGGATCCTAAATCGTACGCGCCAGCGAGTACGAACTGCCGTCGTCGTATTTTACAAGCTGTTAGCAACGCATTAAAAACGCTAGGTCAACGGATAATGGGTGTACGGCCAGTAAGTTGCCACCGTGAATCGTTAAATTATCGCTTTCAACGGGTGCGTTTAAATCGATTGTACAAAAATACGACGATAAGTCGATATACATACATCCACGCGAATCGGAATCGTTCGCTCGAACCGACCGAATCTGAATACGGCCGAGAGGGCCGAAATGAAATTTATCAGGGGATGAACTCCTTTCCCAACTGTTTGTTACGTCGGTTAATGCCGTCAATTCAGTTTCCAACTTTAAACGAGCGCCACCTCCCCCGATCGATCAAAATTGACGCTTTAATCGACGTGCTACGCTCAGCTGTCACTTTGTGTTAACCGCTAGGAGATTAAATCGTTAAACGCGTTATGTCACGCACGTGCTTAAAGTTGAACGCGCTACATCAGAATCTGGACTTGTGCGTATCTCTTTCACACTGAAATATTAACGGCGAAGATTCGGTCCTCTGAAGAAAAAAAAAGAGAATAATATTTGTTTCGGGGAGAAAAGAATTAAGCTTGCTCTTGTTAAATGTTTCACGTGTAAAAAGTTTTCGCGTGGAAAATTATATCTGTGTTATATTTACGCTTTGATAAATACGATGAAACTTATTGTTAATTCAAACGACGCAGTTGCGTCGCGTAGATTCAAATGCAGAGAAGATTAGAAATGATATTTCCTTGACTGTCTTGCGACAATATTGTGTGTGCAAAATACGACTGAGACGATTCGGTACAATTTCGGCGAAATAATTTATAAATGGTGTTGGATTTCATTGCAAATTTTGTAACATTGTACAATTAATATTACACATTTAATTTCAGCTATTATACAGTTAATTAATAATTGTGATCGGAAAAAAAAGTATTTAATCTTTCGAATTTCTCCCCACGTCCTCAAAAATATAACTCGATAATGTAAATTGATGAAAAGGATTTGTAAACGAAACGTTGCAAACTGATTAAAGAAACTAGTGTACGATGTTTCTGTGAACTCCTAACAACTCGCTTAAATTCGTTTGCACGATAAATTAACATTGCTGCGTAAAATTGTTCAGGGAAAGTTTTTAGAAGATTAGAAAAACAAAAAAAAAGATACGAACATCATTCAATCTACATCAAGTACGAAATAATATTAGACACGCCGTTATTCCAGAACGTTGTTACGCATTTAATATTAATTACAGCTAGCAGCAAACACATCGACGTTAATTTATTATCAATTAAACAATACTCTGAACGGTCTAAGTTTAAATTGAACTGATAGCGCTCCGCTTCCCGTAGACGATTTACATGCTTCGTACACGCACGTACGTACAAACATTTCAACGACCGTAGAAAACCCAATAAATTAAGAGAAACTCCGTTTCACCGTTGTTTATTTGTTGCTATTCGCTGGACAATTAATCTACCGGGGAATTGTATATCCGCCTTTATTCAAAAATTCATGCATATTCAGTTTCTTTCCTGTCAACCGCCAACATCGTTTGTTACACACCGAGGCCAGCCTCGCCGTTCTCGCAGTTTTGCAATATCGCGGCCGTTGTAAAACCGGCGGAGCCTCGCTAAATAAGTCGCGGTCGTTAAAATTCATTCCCTCGCTCGATGCGTTCCATAAAAGATCCAGCGGCGAACGCGACACATCGCGCCAAATAGTTTCGACTATGGCAATTCCATTACAACTTTAACAGCGTTTTCGGACTGGGAACGGTCGTCTGGAACGGCGAATACTTTCCAAAATTACCCGCGCCACGACGCGCACAAACAATTCGGTTTTTATTTTTATTATCGGTGTTCACGTTCGTTCGACGTCGACACGCTTCTTAAGAGAACTCGCGCGGCTTCTTATCTTTTCCTTCCTTCATTCGAAAGTTATTTGAAGTTTCTCACGACCCTCTTTTTCTCGCGTCAAAAATATTTCGCGAAAATCATTCGCCAAAGTGTTCTTCATTTTGGAAGAAGGTTCTTCGCGAGTCTGACGGAGATGTAACGAACGTGATGCAAGAGAAATAAAATGTGATTTAGAGGAAAGAAGAAATTTCGCGCGTATTTTTGCATACATCTTTCTTCTTTTTAGCGTACATTTGGAATTCGCGGATACTTGAAAAACGATCGATGGACGTTGAAAATTTTTGATACGATTAGTGTCGATTAGAACGATTTGAATATCTTTCTCCCCTGTTCAAAAGACAAAAGGGAATCTGTGAAATCGTCAATATATGTCTGAACAAAGCTTTAATTTTGCTTTTCATGGAAAATTTTAGTTTATTCTATTTTTTAGTTACACTGCAAATGAATGACGACGTACATCCAAATTATCTTAATCCAATGAATCCAGTAATTTTCTGTAATCGCAATTTTGTAAAGAGAATTTATATTTATTAGAAAAATATAATTACTATTAACTACTACTATTATTAGTAAAAATTAGTGTTATTCGAAGAATATTCACGAATTATTTGTCAAAAACACGACGTTGACAAAAGCAACATGTTACGGTAACGAAGATTTTTCAGATAATTTTAATTATTAAACACAACGGAATATTATAAATTTTAACGTTCAACGTGGAATTGTGATATAAAATTATTCAATTAATATTGATACTATAAAATTATAACACGTAATAATAAATAACCAGTTTTAATAAACTAACAAATTACGAGTACTTTACGCGTGCTTGAAATAAATAAATAACACCGGACGTAACAAATTACGATCTGCACGTGACAGAAATCAATTCAGATTATTAATTTTGTAATTTCGAAGATTACCAGAACTTTTGAAGGTACTTTCGTAGAAATTCGTAACTGGCATTCGTTTATAAAATTCCACGCCATTAAAAATTAATTCTCCCCATTAATGAAAATTAATGTCCGTCAACATGAGTAGACACGCGGACGTTCGTTCGTTTACGAAAAAATCTAAAAGCGCATGAACGCGTTTCGGAGCGTGCATCGCAAAGCGTAAAATATTCAAAGCGTGTTTTACACACGCGCACACGCACGCACGCTCTCTCTATCTCCCCGAAGCTTTTAATTCTATCCATGAAAATATCCGCAGCGTGGCGCAATGAAAATTCAATCGCCCGGCGAAAACGTGTTAAAAACCGATGCCACACAGCGACGTGAAATACCACGCGAGTACCGGTGGAAAAAGTTGGTCCAGGGAGTTAAGTGGCGATCGCGCGCGACACATTCGCGATTGATATTGCGAACGAATCGTACCGAAACGGCTGCGACTTCCGGTCGTAACCTATTAGAAGTGAAGTGGAGAGAAGGAGTCGCTGCAGTAAACCGCTAAGCTGCTTTTTGACATCCGGCGATTACACACAAATCCTCGGCCGAATCCCATTTGACCTTCTTCC
Organism: Melipona beecheii; assembly: GCA_032399605.1. Classification (NCBI taxonomy): domain Eukaryota; kingdom Metazoa; phylum Arthropoda; class Insecta; order Hymenoptera; family Apidae; genus Melipona; species Melipona beecheii. Next base: position 1,411,823 of record JAUCMO010000082.1, on the reverse strand, counting down.
GCGCTCGTACGTCTTCGATTGAAGAAACAGTTACTCTGATACATTGCTTTCCGATGGGATGCCCGGCCGGGACTCGCGCGCCGCCAGGTCCGTCATTGGCAATAATTCTAAGAAACGGCCGCGCACTGAAAGGGCCAGGAGTCATTACGCGGAGAAGTCAGCGCACGCGGAGTAGACGAACGAGCCAGTTCATCTTGACCACGCTCCACGCTACGAGAAAGAGGGGAATACACGCGTTTAACGTACGACAGTACGAATCGTCGGAAGGACCGAATATTTCTCTCGTTTAAATATTTCTCTTGTAACCCGTCCCAAACTACGTCCGGTATTGCAGCAATGGAATAAGGTATACTTTGGTGAGGGGGCGTAACTTTACGACAATCTTCGCGAGCGGCGTGTGTACGCAGACGTCGGAGGAAATACGATGTTATTCCAAGCGTACATTGACTGTAGTAGGTGATCTGGCACCGAGCGTCGACGAACAATGGAAACTGGATACGGTAAATCGGGTGCTTCGGTCGAGTCTTTATTTCGGGTGAGAACCTCTTGCGTGCCACACACGTTCCAAGTGTACACTTAGAAATATAACCCAGGCAAGGCAAATGGTAAATTTATTACTTCTTAGTAATTTCTATTCGGTGATGTACCGATGAATTCAAGAAGAAGACGAATTTATTAAATATTTTATACGGTTCGGTCACTCGTTATGGTCCGCGACGTGTTCTCAAATCTTACGCTCTTCGTTTCAGTAAATGTAGATCTCCTTGGAATATTAAAAAGCTTTAGTATGAAAAACGAGAATTTGTAGTTTTGGTAATAAAGAGAGAGAAGCTAACATTTTAAACATTTTTTCTTCTTTCTAAAGTAGAAAACTGATTCTATCGTGCGGAGATAATGTACAAATGTACATAACGTAAAATTTGTAGTCCACGTCAAATATCGAAATTTCATCAAAAATTTGAGATATCCCAAGAATGTACGATACGTTCGGATAGTATAAATTTCAGATTTTTTTAAAAAAATTCTCTAAATTTGAATTTCATAACGAGTTAAATTGGCTACTAACTGTATTAAATTTGACGACCAAAAATTTTCTGATCAAAAGATATAACGAATTATTAATAAATATTACTTTCCCAGAGAATTTTAAAGCGTTCAAAGTATAAAATTTCGTATTTCGATGCAGTAGAATTGCAAACTGAACTCTAACGAGTTAAAGTTTGGTATCATAATAAGAAAATGATTTAATATCAAAGAGCAACATATAGCCAAGTTTCTATCTACAAGGTCTCGCGCTTCCGTAAATTATATAACGTAACTTTGCCTCCTACCGATATTGTTCGTGACCTTGGCAATTTAATTTAAACTCCCAGCGTTTAAGTGTTAGAAATGCTTAGCCTTGATTTCATTTAAACGATTCAATCTTCAGAGACTCTTTTGAATACTTTATTCCAGACTGCTGCCAATCAATTAAAAGTGCGTCATTAAACGTCGCTCTTCAACTACTGTGCCTTGTGTCAATTTTCATCATTCAACTTTTATTACCCTCTAATCGGCGTAATCGAGTTGACAAAATTATCAAAGTATGCAAACAAATTTAATTTTTCAAGGGATTCTTCCAGTACTTCTCATTCAAGCAATCAAAAAACAAATTATCTTTTACGCGTTAGGTTTATAACCAGACTACGAACTTCTCATTCAAATTCATATTCTCTTGAATGTATAACAATTAAAAAGATTTCAAATATTTTACACAGTTTTGTGTATGTTATACATTTTTGCATCTATCTTCAAATTTCGCATTAATGTAGCTTACCGTGATTTATTAATGATTGTAACAGATTATGTTTATCATTAAAATTTAAGATATTCGATTTTATTTGATATCTCACATTGTGATAAACATCAGCAATGAAATTCAACCGAGTTAAAAATTCTAAAACCAAATAATTTGTCTCTAGATCGTTAACGGTTTCCAAAAGCCCGATAATACCAGTTAAAAGTTTAAAAACGTTTCTCACCAGTTCCACTGCGCAAATTTTGTTTGAAATTAAAACAGTTTGAAATAATGAATCACCTCCACTAATTTATTATTTTTTTATGTCAAAAGTAACAAACCTGCGTTCGAACGAAATAAATTCATACATCCATTATTTCAGTTAATTCGTTGAAATAAATTTTCAAATAATCCCAGTATAAAGTGATGTTTTATTCGGGAGTTAAACGAGAAATGTTACACGTAGCCTTGAATAAAGTGTATGTGATGAAGCACTTGCTCGTGGTATCACAGAATACTCCGATAAAAAATTCCCAACGATACATTCATTCTTGAATATGTCTGAGTTTGTGCGTGAGACACGATGAGAAATTTACACAAACAAATATAAAATGAGATAAAAAGTTATGTTACTCGGTAGTCAAATAATGGAACGACTTAGAGAAGAATCATTTACTCGTTCAAACAAACTAACGCAAAAATTATTTCAAGAGAGCATCGAGTCAAATATGTTGTTATTATTTTCAAGTAACGTGCAATATATTCTCTCCATGCAGAATTTCATTTCAAATGGCCACGGATTTTAAATGGTCCGAGTGCGTGAGAAATATTTGAAAAGATATCTCTGAATCGGAGGAAGAGCCAGAGAGCGTAGTTTCGCGCCTGAACTTGTGAAATTTTTGAAATAATTCGCGCCACGTGAGATCGAACGATCGCCGCGGACAATTTCGTTCGAATGGACGCGGTTCATTTTGAATGGATATACGACCCGAACGAAATTTTTTGATCGTTCAGAAACTGTTTCTGACCCAAATGCTTTATTCATATTACACAACTCCGCCGCAGAATGCTCCAATTTAGATTTGTACAGGAAAAGCATTTGAATTTCGCTTCGATTCATTGTTCTCATTGGCAGATGACAGATCATTTTATATTTAAACAATCGATAAAAAATTGGTTCACGTTATATTTACAGCAGACCTCAAGCTTTCAATTTGTATGCCATAAGTAGATACATTTATGAGCAGAGACTTTTATTTATAATGAAATCGCAGTTTCGGCAAAGTTTAGTAATCCATCGAATGCATTTAATACTGCAATATTCTATAAATTCTGTTTTTCGTTGCGATACACCTTGAATTTTTAGTACTGATGAGTGGTGACGTGTTTGAAAAACAGAGAGAGAGAAGTATTTAGATTAATTACTGCGACATAATACCTTTGAATACGCGTGAATTTTATATACAGTAGATTGTAACATGACACGATAACGCTCAATTTATATAAAATGCGAAACAATGTTGTCTAAATTATTCGTATTTTTAAAAATTCTCTAAACGACGAAATTTGTGTCATTATTGTGTAATTATTGTAAAAAATTTAACAACGTCGGTCATCGATGTTCAAGCGATATTGATACCATAAATATTCTGGTGAAAATAGGATTCGATTCGCCATGTAAAAAGAAGTAATCCGCTGTACAAAGTCGAAATTGCAACAATTCGTACGTGAGTCCTGAAAGAAAGAAAGAAAATTCAGTTTACAAAAACTTTGAAATTACAGTGAAACAACAGACGCACAGATATTATTAAGAAATTAATCAGCAGCGCAACAGTAGAAATCGCCTAACAGTAGTTGTAACGCCGGTAAAAGGATACCCCGTATCCATTATTTAAATTAAAATACACGTAATTTAAAATAACACTGGTTCATTAACCTACTTCCCCGTGTTGTTTTAATCCTCCATCAATTTGATACGTTTGATACATTTTTCTTACAAAACGTGTGTAAAATAAGATCGCGATATCAAATTGAATGCCATATAGTTTATTAAAATTTATTAATAAATTGTTCCAGGAAGAGACTTGGTCTCTATTTCTCATAACTTGCGAGTGATAACATAAAATCGAAAGATTGATTCGAACGGATTTCCACAGGAAAAAGAGACTAATCTTATTATAATACGATTCTCCAAATTTTAGGAATCTTCCTCGAAGATCCAAATCACGTATGAAACGTCACGATAGCAAATTGAACACCGTATGATGCAAGATTTGTTAATGAATCATTTAACGTGTAATAAAAGGAGATTCTGATTTCGTCTCTCATAATTGGACAATTTCCCGCTTCGAATTCAAAATTTTACGAATTCTCCGTCAGATACAAATTTTGGCGCGCCTTTTCGCGCAACGAATCAATCAATATCGCATAAATAAACGGAACGCGAAACGAAACGGTGAGGCGAAACACAAGCAACAGGGAGAAAACCTTGGCGTTTGTAAAGCGTTCCGTTTGCGGAACCGCCGGGCGCGTACACACAGGCGCCTGCCATTTCAATCCGACCGCGAAACGATCGCTTTATTTCCCCGTGCAATATTCGAACGCGGGATTTTCGCGGGCCGGCGTAATAACCGTACCGGCCGTGGGATCCGGTATAATCCTTTCTCACCGCTTGAACTTCGAAATGCCGACAGTATTAGACAGAAGCCGGCCAGCGGCAGCCGCCGGCGTTCGGCTTAATATTTGCGGCTCGTTTTTCTCCGTCAGGACGTTCGCGAGCGGGCGAGAGGGGGAGGGTGAAGAGAAACGGGCGTCACTCGATGTAAACGTTGGCACGCGTAATTTACGACGGTTACGGCAGTTTTCAAAGTCCTTGAAGCCCGACTTGCTTCTTCGTTTAATTACTCGCGCCGTGCAGATATCGCCGGCCGAGCAATCGGATCGTCAGATTTCAGCAGACGGGACGAATCGATGGGACAGGATTAGCTCTTTCGGGAAGAAACGTTAAGGGATGCTGGAGTGGCAGCCATGAGTGAATTTCGGAATTGCGTGTATTTAGTTTCTTGCATTTGTGAGAATGCTGATTTTCTTTCATAAATACACGAGTTACTATAATTAATTAGTCTCTAGTTTTCTTTAATTTCCTCTTTTCAATCGTTTGCAGGTAAGCATTGGTTTAGGTTAGGTTTGCCATTGTAAGTTTAGAATGGCAAACCAAACCTAACCTAACCTGGTTGTTGCCATTGTAAGATTACGTTAGACGTAAAGTATTGATGTGTACGTGTGTACATAATTTGAAGAATTCAAATTCCATAGAACTGTAACTTTCTTCTCTGTTTCAAATGAAAACCAAAAGTGTCACTTAATATTGTAAGGAAAGAGATTAATTAATTGAACGTACGAGTGTATAAATACAATATTTTATTAAATAAAATAGCTTCGTTTAAGCTTCTTCCTTTAATTAATATCAAATATCGAATCGAATTTGATATGGTTTGCGCGTACTTCTCTGTGTCTGTTAGAAAACAAAATTCGAAAATGAGATCAAAAAGTGAAACACTTTAAATTTTCTTTCTGCTGTTTTCTTTTTTTCTTTTCTGTAGCTATAAATGCGTATAAATTCATGAATAGATTTGACAGGTATATATTTTATAGAATTTTCTAGGGAATAGACATTGATAAATAAACTAGTAGAAAGTGTATGCAGATATTACACGATATTTCACTGATTCAGTAAAAAATTGTGAAATTTCTAAAAAAAAACATAAGAGATATAAAAATAATTACAGATAATAACGTAATCTCTCAAACAGAAGTTAAAAATATTTTAAAAATTTAATTTCAAGAATCTGAATATTCATTGTTAAATTTAACAAGATCTATTGAGGAATTAATTGTAACAAAATTAATTAATGGCATTGAAATGATGAATTTCGGTTTCGTGCAATCGGAGAAAATTATATATAAATCATAATTTATATATAATTGTAATTTACGACTTCCAATTTATTTCTAGATGGATGTTTCTTCGATTGATCAAAGCTTTGAATATCGCAAAATCAAGTAGATATAATTCGACATCAAAGGAAACGGAAATAAAAATAATAGTTGAGATTTCAATAAAATGCATGCGCTTTCAATTGATTCCTACGATTAGCTCTCTCGTAAATAATTATATCGTTCACTTTGTTCTTATTACAAGGATTTATTTTTTATCGTGAGAAACTTTCCAGATGAAAGTTGGTTTAATATGCTTCGTCTGTTGCAAATTTAATTTAATTTAAAAACTCAGAAATAGTTGATGCGATATAAGTGTTTGTACAAAGGCAAATTTAAACCAGTGTTTTATGAGATGAGATGAAAAATTTTGACGCAAAAAAGTTAGTAACCAGTGGATCTGTCTGCTTTTAAAACGTATTCCGAATCAAAGATCTATTTCACATTGCGAAACACAATTTATTTCCGCCAACTGAACTGAATCGGAAATAACAATTAAAATAAAATATCCCGGTCAGGTATCGAATAACAAATTTAAAATGAAGTAAAAAAAACGTATAATCGTTTACACGATAGTCTCATTCATTTCTTGCTTCAGTTAGTACAAGAATTAAAAATAATAATAACATCATCTGCGCGAATTGTTGTATATATTTCGCTGATGCTCTTTGCTTTGTATGTAATAATATAACAATACATATAATATATCTTTCTAAAATCAGGATCGGAAAGTTTGGTTAAAGTATTCGTCGATGTTCCCACGATGCTACTTGTCAGGCTGTTAATCGATCCGTTCTGACATTCCGCAAGATCGTAGACACGGCGGAAATCGGGTGTACGTCGCCGAGGGACCGTGCCGTAAAATGGAAACTTATTAAAACGTATTATTACGGCGGGGATTAGAATCGCGGGAAATGACAATAAGGGATAAGATTAGAAGTTTAGACGAGATTAGAAGCGTGGAGTGGCGCGATAAGGGTTCTTCGGTCTGCGATGCGCTTAGCCGAAGCCCGTGTCCGCGCGCAGAGGGACGAAGAGGACACGCCCGGGACGTGATGAAATAACGTGTCCGAGAACGACAAGTTAGCGAGTGGCTGAAGGTTCGCGCTGGAAATTTACGGCGGGGAAATTAAGATTCTATTGGGCCACTGATATATCGCCCGGGCGAAGAATATATTTCAACGGAGAAGCTAGGGGGAGGGGAAAAATTCTCGTATCCCGGGTAACGGGCGTTCTGTCGCGTTAATATTCGCGCGAAATAAATGCAACGCTGCACTCGCCCCGCCCGGGTAACCGGAGCCCAACGAGGAGCAATTAATTTTTAATTCGCAGCCGAGCTTCGCGAAGAAGTAGCGATTCGTTATCGCGGCGGACAGCTGCGATCAGTTTTCATCTTCGAAGTCGGTGGATCCCGCGACTGTGCGGCAATGAGCAAAATTGGCTGAATCAAAAATCACTAAAATCTCACGCGAGCGTGAGTACGAGCAACGAGAAGGATCGCCACTTGCGTGGTTCATCCTTTGAGTACTTCGTTCGTAATGATACAATGCAACCATCTGAGACGCTTCGAACAACTAATTTAGTTGTTGAATCTTTAAACAGGACGATGTGGTACGATATGTGTGTGATATTTATTTACAAGATACGCCCATTAACGTAGAATGAAGTAGAGAGACGGGACGAACAATAGCGGTTAAACGCGAAAGACATTAATTATGAGTCGTTAGAGGTGGCATGCTTCGGAACAGTTACACAATCGTGAGAAACATCAATTTTATTGTTCAGCTTATTCACCGACATACACAAACAATATGACGTACGGTGTTGTTGGACGAACAGCGTAGATGGGGATCTGATAACTTTGCAACGAGTTTATCGAGAAAGTCAGGGTATCTCTCCGGATGATTAGACGATTTCGTTACGCATACAGTTGCTCGCGAGAGTGTCTAAACATTTATCACGCATGTCTCGATACGTCATAAACACAATTCAATTCAAACAAATATTCAAGATGAACTCTCAGAACCTCTCACAACGACGTTAATAAAATTTCGAAATATTTTACATAATACTGGGGACACGCGTAATATTAAGGGATATAAATAATGTCGTTTTTTTTTTTCTTTCTGATACTGTACAAAATTTTATTTTATTTAAGAGTTACAATATAATTACAATATAATTTAACAATAAGCACACTAAATAAGTCATTACTATAGTAAGTTATGTTATAACAAGATATCGTCACTAGATGGCAATGTTTATTAAAAAACGACATTACCCCTGATACATGCGCAAATGTTCTTCTATGATAAAAAGTGTTTCGTGAGCGGCTCTATTTTGAAATTACGGCAAGTCGAAGTATCAAGCGCGAAGGAACTGAAAAATTCCCCCTAATACTTTGAGATATCAACTCGAAGAATTCACGACAGCGCTGTGAAAGATCCACGAGTTCCCGCGGTGCGGATCGATGACGAGAAATTGAAATAAATTATCGGGGCGCAATCGCGTGTCACATTCGTTGTGATTTTATCGATGGGACCTCGGGTATATAAAGTAACCGCACGCAGAATTTCTACAAAGCGATCAAATGAAATTCATGCGAGCACAAATGACGGGGATCTATCAACGTCGGCGCACGCTTATTGGGATATTTTCTGCACCGCCTCTGTTAAACGGAATAATTGCGTACTAAACGGACGTTAGCATCAAACGTTCTGCAGCCATTAAGTACAATAAAAAACGTGCAAAGTTCGGAGAGCCGAATGAATGATCGATAGAGACTGTATTCCTTTGTCACGAATCTCAATTGACCATATTTTTTCCACTCGAGTACGCTCGCATGTCCAAAAGAAATGTCTGACGAGATACAGCGGACAATCAAAAAACTGTACGATTCGTCTCTCACTGAAAGGCCCAGAAGCAACTGTTCTGACTAGGAAACGAAGACGACTTTTTTTACCATAAAATTTTATTGATATGCAAACATTTGAATCGATACAAAACAAATTACAGGCGCGATCGCTCGGTACCAGACAACGCCACTCCGCCCCCTCGCGAATCACATGACGCAAATCAACCAATCGCTAATTTTCGTTGCATCAGCGTTGCACCTGATGATGCTCGATCGAGAGGCCCGATTTCCTCCCCGCTAAAATCACTTTTAGTGATAAAAAGTATATTATATTTTTGTTACGTTATAAATTATAATATTCTCTGACGAGAATACATTCAGCATCGTTAGCCCTGACGAAAAAATGATTTATGAAAGAGAGACTGTGGACTATAAGAATCTTCGATCCATGCAACGATGTGGACGTGTTATTGTCTATAATCCATCGTACGATGGAGTAAAAAATTGTGCATTTTATTTTGTAATAAATTGCAAAACAATTCATTACGTATCTGTGTGTTAAAAGATACACCTGATATTAATACATTGCTTTAAAGCTTATCAGTACCTTCTTGATCCGCTGCGTGAATTTCAGATATGTTAGGATCTTGCCTGAAGAACAATATTTGTTTGCCTTGAACGACTCGTCACGACATTGAAATATTTTACGCAATTTAATACATCTTTTGAATGAAACAAACCTTTATAAGTGAATAAAATTGTTGAAACTCATGTAGCAGATCAAAAGAAGGAACTGATACTTTGATCATAACTTTAAAGTAACGTATTAATATCAAGTATATCTTCTAATGTCTCTTATTTCTTTGGTTCCTTAAATGTCATTGAAAATATAATAATCTCACATCATACACCTAACGTACTGAATCGACACTTTACACTCCAATTTGCCAATAATCATACTGAATACATTGCTATTTTTGATATTTTGTATATATATACAAAAATAAACCTCAAGTCACAGCTAGGATAAACTCAATATGATCAAAATTTTAACTTGCGCTACTATCATTATCAATTCACCGTTCTAATCAAGTTAGTAACTCGTAGTACCAAACTTTGTCAAATGAAAGCGTACATTCATATGCATACTATGATAATATAATCGTCTGATGTAAATATGTCTGAGACCAGATCTAGGCGATATTTATTTCGAACAATAACTGTATTTTGTAAATAAATTTTTGAAACAACGTTCTTTAGTACATGGTAAATAATGGATTTCAATTAATTTCAATGTAGCTCATTTGATCAATTAAAGGAATTTGAAGCTATGGGAAGCTATAATAATAAATTGAAGAACTGGTTACTGGAGAAAATAACATTCATTTGATAACTGAAAATTTGTCTTTAAAATAACACTCAAAATAAATATCAACAAAACCAAAATGTTCAAATGAAAAAGAAAATAACCAATGAAAATCAAAATAATTTATTAGTGTATATCATCGCGGTTTTACCAATACATGGTGCATATCTAAATTTCTTTTATCGTCATTAAAATATCGAGCGATGTACAATTGTTATCTCTAGATAAGCGTAATAATGATTTTTATCAAAATCAAGTAATGAATAAGGCAAATCCTGGCAAATAGCAAATAATTTATCTCACGAAATAACAAACGAATCATTCAATTGGAAATAAATTAATTTAACTTTTACACGAAATACTTAACAACACAATTTCGTTAATTTACAAACAGATCGTTTCTAACGTGATTCAACAACAATGTTATTTGAAAATTTTTTAAAACACCCAGCTCTGTCTGAGATACCTACAACAGTAAGATAGAACCTCGTCGATCAATTACTTCTCAAACATCCGTTGTCTCTAACGTCAGTTTGTCAATGACGTAACTGTTCTCGCGAACGGAACGCCGCCGCTCTAACATCGATAAAGCAGAGAGAGAGAGATAGAGTCAACCAGTGTCAAAGAGAGCCACGTGCCACGAACGCCCGAACGGTCCGTGTCGTATAAAAAACGTTGCCGATCAAAGAAAGGAAAAGCGTCGGCGTCGCACCTTTGACGCTCGGCGTGCATAAATTTTAATTCGATCGTGACCTTTGCCGATTCGCTCTTATGAAAGATTCAAACGGTCGTTACGCAAGAACGCAAACACGGCGGGATGCAGACACAACGCTCGAACGATGAGAACGCAACACGTCGCTCGTGAATATCGGCGAGTTATCGCGGCGGAGCTGGGCGCCTCCCCCTCCCCCCCCTTTATCGCTGGTTCTTCGAGCCAGAGGACTAGGAAGGCTCGTTAACCGGCGCAATCGTGAGCGCAAACGATGCGTTTCGCAAGAAAGAGTCAAGAAGGGGGGGGGAGAGCTTGGCGCGGTGCGTCACACGACCGAGTCTCTCTCGCCTTATTTAAAGCCGGCGCGCACCGGCAGAGAGGCTTTTAATTGATCGATTCCTCGGGAGACAGTGATGGATCCTCGCGCGTCTGAATTTTCGCGGAAACGATCGCGGGCGTCCTTTAACCGCGTTAATGACTCGCATGCCAATTGCATTAGCCAAGTTCGCTCCCCTGTCCCCTCCGCGTGCTTGATAGACGCGGATAATTGTAATTACTTCCTGCGACAGCAATGATACAAGTTCCCGGGCAAGTTTAGTTTCGACGCGTGATAAAGGCTTTAATCAGATTGTACGACGGAACGGATGATGTTGGTAGGCAAAGTCGGTCGAAAACGAGTAAGTCGAGCTGGGAGAGTCGATCCCGGCTCCGGGTAAGATTCATCTACTCTCAAACGCAAAAGTAATCAACACGGCGATTTTGGTCAAGAGCAAAGTATCTTCGAAAGCGAATTAAATTACAACGAAGCGATGGTTGGTCTTTTTGAAAATCATCTTACTGATCTCTGCAAGCGAATGTACTCGTCGCGAAGAAATGACAACTTTTTGTACAACGACAAAGATACTTGTTTTTCACGCGAAAAAAGTAATTACAATTTGTTGCTTGAATTAAATTTTTTGTGGAAACATATTCGTAAATTTCAGACATTTCAGAATTCTTTTCGCGTCGTTTCTAAATATTTTCTTGCTACGATCGCTTACGAGGCGCTAGCTTGCGCGACTTGTTGCATTCTGTGAAAGTCAATCTGGATACGTACATACATCATTTCTATAGATATAACTGGAAAAATCACCTTTTAGACATTATTTGTTTGAATTCATTTTTGTCGTGTAAAAAGATTTGAAGATATAAATTCAACACGACGTCAGTTGATTGGCAATCTACAACGAAGCCTACACGTTTCGTCGGAAAACATTTTTCAGATTTCATGCCAATACGAAGATGTTCGCTGTGTCCAAAAGATAATATTTTTTTCGAAAAGAATTTAGATATTGATAGACATGCAAAGTACCATTATATCGTATCTTACTTTAAGAAATAAATTAAATTTCCAATTTCTTTTTATTCTTTCCAGATATTTGGTTCTTTTGTTTAGCAAGAAAATTAAACGAATGTTCAAGTTTTGTAAATAATGTTAATTAAGTTGAACAGTAACAAAAAAACTAGTGTTATTTTTTTATAATTTAAGTCAATTTTGCAGCAGCTGCGCGTGTTCTGTGTTTGACGAGTATAATCGTCATCGACAGAATGCAGATACACACTTTTTAAAGTGGCAACGCAGCCGAGAGGCTGAGAAAAGATATACGGAAAGAAATGGTAAATTAGAAATTTAATTTATTCCTGTTTTTGGTCCAACAACAAAAGCTGTTACGCAATGAAATAAATATTCCAGATATTTCGCTGTAAAATAAATTGTGAAAATGTACAATCTTGCACACTGCAAGATGTGTTAACAATTTAACCATGCATCTACGGTTTGTTTTTCAGGTGAATTTCATGGGTTTCTTCTTTCTGGTTTTTTTCTTTCGTTCTTCTTTATTCCGTTCTTTTCAAGATATTCTAAAATGTCTGAAATTCGTTACGAATGCGTTTTCACCGAAATTGTAATTTAAATAGCAAATGCTTCTTTTCGTTAAAACATTGTTATTCTTTGTACATTCGTTCAATCTAGTTTTTTTATTACAACACGCGAAATTGTGACGAATATAATTGTCACGTACAGCCAACAACAGGTTGAACAATTTGTTTCGATCATTTATGGCTCTGATATTGCATTTGAGTTTTGACCTTTCGTTTTGACGTTCTTGCTTAAATAAATGTTCGATGCATTTCAAAATTTCATCCCCGTGCTTTTAAATGTCGTTTAAATACGCCGACGAGAGTTTCGCTCTCGTGATCGATATGAAAAAAAATTGATTCGCTTTTGTAACGTTACTATCGACGTGACGGACGACGATATTAATATTTAATTCGTCTTCAAAAATACAATTCGTTTCTCATGCATACGGCGTAAATAACGCAAACGTAACTGCTCTTCGTATCCAATGGGGATTATCCTCTTTCACGAACGATTTCGTTTTACAAAGAGAGAAATTGTCGAAACCAGGCATGTTTGAAAAAATAGAAAAAAATCGATCGAATCAATTTACACACAACGCGATAATATCGAACAAACCGGACGAAGATAATTCTCAGAACGCTTCGAATCATTTTGTAACATCCGCTTCGATGAAAGCAATTTACACGAAGATCGATTTGTTACTCTCGTTTATAATTTCGCTCGAAATTCGAGTAGACGCGAACAGTTTCTCGGAGTCGTTGTTTCGTTTATTTTCGAAACCTTCCGATGTCGAAACCTTGTTAACGCAACAGCTTCGACGATGCAACCGATGCAAAACAGACTTGCGAAAAAAAGATACAGGTCGTTGGTTGAATATCAATTACCGCGAAGCGTTTATTGCCTGCAATTACGTACTTGCACACAACGAGAGATGCGGTTGCCCCTGAGTTATGTTACTCGGAAAGACTTGCAGCGATACGTTTCGCGACATTGTCGTTAAATAAATATTCGATGAACGACGTTGTTCAATAAGATTTCCGAGAAGGAACGTTTGTGTAAAATTCTGGCGCAATCGGCCACGTCGGTACGGCAAATACCGATCCCATTCGTCGCGTCGCAACGAGAATTATGAAACAGATTCTTGGACACGTTTAACTCGAGTTCAAATAACGCGATAACGAAACGAACTAAATCTTTCTTATTCCGCTTATATAGTACGTGAATGACGTCCGACGCAGTGTTTCATCTGCAAATTCGAACTGTTATTTGGAACAATTATAACGCGCCTGAATGTCAATTGACCTTAGAACGATCGAGACGCTTGACTGAGTACAAAGTATGGAAAATTTATTACTTCTTTCATTTCGAAAAATTCCATAAAATTATTTATTACCGCTTCTGCCTTAATTCAATATTGCATTGTATCCAAATCTCATTATCCGCCACCATTGTCCGAATATTTGTCACAAATAGGTATTTTTTCTCGTATTACATTTAATTGTATTAATATTTGATTTGTCACAATTGCAAAAAGGAATTTAACAAAGTACAAAGTACAAAGTATCGATGAAACGTGCGATTATGTTAAATTCCAGAATAAATTCAAACAAGCAAGACAAAGATGTCGTTTTTTTCACAGACTGAAGCGCTAAACGAAAATTTAACACGAGAAGAAAATACAGCATTTTTAAATAAACTGATCTGCGAGAAAAGTGGTTGTTATCTGGAAATTCCGTTGATCGAATACTTTTGTCTCCTTATTAGTCCGGACATGGGAGATTATCTATTGTATACCAATATGCACCTTTAAAGGGTATCTTCCAACTGGAAATATACCGAATAAAATTTTTCGCGGTTTGTACGCCCATCTTCGCTCAATCAGTCAGAGTTGATTCCCTCTTTGGGAATCAAAATTTATCGACGTGTTTTTCGAAAAGAGAAAGAAAAATGTGCATCGCGCAAATAATATACACTGAATATTTTTTCGCAGCTTGACCAGAAACACTTCACTCGTCTAATTTATTTTATACTGGATTCGAGCTGTTCTTCGCTACGAAGATGCAAAAAGTGTCTGAACTTAAAAATTCGATAGTTTCGTCGAAATTCAACTAGGAATTTTTGAATAAGATCGCGCACGAGCGTTAAAATTCAAAGAGCATCGCGTAAAATTAACGTTCCCGATCCGGAGACGAGAGGAGAGGAAAAATAGGCGCAGGAAAAATCGGCGGATCGAAAAAACGAGAGGAGAGAAGAAAGAGAAAGAGATGGCTGAAGTGAAAATGCGCGCATGGAAGCGTCGTTTCGTCAACGCGGACTAATATCATTCGCATGCATTATGTATACCGTGTGCACAATGACGAAGCAGCGGAGCTGCCGGTCTGCTTCGATTCGACGACGTAATTTCTTCCTTTTTCTCTCTTTCGGTCCCTCTCCCCATTCTCTTGCGTCGCGGAACGAACGCGTTAGCATACCGACTGGAGGAGAGGAGAGGAGAGGAGAGGAGAGGAGAGCGAAAGTCGCGGGCGAAGGGTGTAGGATAAAGGTGCGCGCAAACCGATGTAACGAATGCGCAAACAAGCGCGTCGGCGCTCCGCGGTACGGGCTATAACGAAGTTAGGAAAAGTACACGGCGAGGCCTGCTGCTGCTGCTTGAAAAGCGCGATTCGAAGAGACTCGAAAGAACCGCGGCGGTGCAGCCGCGTGTAACCGTGCAGCCTCTGTTCCGCAGCGGCGCGTGTTTGCACGAGGGGCGATCCGCATCTCGAGGGTAAATACGGGGGTGAAACGGAGCGTCGCGATACAAACGGACGATTGTGCCTAATTATCGGATGAATGAGTTATTAGATTTTGTTTTCCACGTTCGCGTGGGCTTCTGGCGTTGATTCAACCGCGCGCCGCCACCGCTAATATTGACGCGGGCGGAATTTATGGAGACGGAAGTTCGCCGAGTTTGAACATAAAACAGCCGAGGAATTGTAATTTGTCGTTGGCGAAGAAGCCATCTCTCCGCCCGGCTTGGTTAATTAGCGTTGAATAATTCAGAATTCTGATATCTGGAAGCCGAATGCCGGCTCGTAGTTTATCTGGATCAGTCTGTGATTAACCTTCCGACAAGGAGTGATTAATACGCGTGATGAATTTGCACGAATTTCACTGATATTTTCGCTTCGTGTCGTCATTTAACGTGCCTGCAACCCTCGCACGTATAGCAGTAGTACAGTATTTACTGGTCTCGTGTAATTGATTCGACATTACAAGGAAACAGGATTAATAGGTCAGAATTCTGTGTTTATGCCAGATATTACGTACGTGGATACAAAATCCTGATGAAAATTGTTTACAAGAATTAATAATTAATAATTACGTATCTGATTTCTGAAATCACTTGTGGCGTGACAAAATTAGTTGGAACACTTGTTTAATTCACGAACAACAAATATATGAATGACGTCGAACGCGTGAATTGTTTATAAAGTTTTGAGTGGAATAATAATTTCTTGAGATGTTGATAATTTCACAGACTCGTCTCATTTTTTCTAAGTAAAAACATCGTCATTGCGTTCAAGGTTACAAGGTCGCAAATAATTGTTAGAAACTGCAATTGAAAATACAACAAAATACACAAAAATAAATTAATTACTAAATAATTATTTAAGATATAATTACTAGATAAATTATAAACGAGACAGGATACAGCACAATACAGCTTTACCTCTTGAACTCAACAAGAAGCATTTAAACTTTTCTAAATATAAAACTTTGAAACCTTTAAACAGATAAAATTTTCATATTTAATTCTAAATATTGAACAAAAGTTATCACGCGAAACACTGATTAAAAATTTAAATTCAATTTCCGGATCACTGTCGGCAAGTTTGAAAAAAAAAAAAAGAATTGTCCTTTTGTTCGTCCATTAACAGGAAGAAGATAATCGTATTCCAGCTAGATTCCGGATTTCTCATTTTCGCAAGTTGAACAGAAAATGGGATTACATAGGGAGCAGGGGAGCGCGTATGTCGGCACAAAAACACACACAAATAAGGACAAGGAGGTGCCTGCTACAGGGTGGTATAACGAAGTTAGGAAAAGTACATCTTACCACCGGGGGCGCTTGGTTTTCGGCGTGACTCAAAGACTTGCGCGCGATTCTGTGCAATGCGCGTTTACACAGGCATATCTGCATCTCAATGCAACGGGGTAAATAAATACTACAGAAACTCAAAGTTCCGTCGAGCATAGTTTCCGAATCTTCTTCGACGAACTTCTTCATTGGCTACGTTTAAACAAGTCCTCAACAACAGCGACAGTAAGAAATTCAACGTCAAATTAAAGAATGCTGTCCCGATGCTCGATAATACTATCACAGATAAAAGAAGAAGGAGAATTCGATTTTACGAATGAGCTAAAATAAAAGCTGGCCATTAATGTCGTAAATAATTTAATTTAACAGAAATTTAGTCTTCTTTCGCGTGCGATTAAATTGCCTTCACGTTGATCTTTTTGGAAGTCAACCATATTTGTAATTAATAAATTCTGTTCCGTATGATAATATCGTACAAAATGTAACCAAATTTCGCTCGTACGTATTATTTATTTGGAATATCCGAGGCAACAAACGTGCCGTCCCGAATAAAGTTAAAAATACTCGAATACATTTTCGAAAGCATGTTTGTTTTGTAATCAAAATAATTTGAATCGACCAAACGATCTCGACTCTTTAATCAAAACTGTAAATCGATGAATTTTTTTTCAATTCTTAATTTTGTACAATTGCCGATATTTATGCATTTGTGAGAAACTCAAAAGTGCAAAGTTGGAAAAATTTTGCTTGTCTCATTTTATTTTAAATATTTAACTGAAAATAATAAAGTTCGGTGAGATTGTACTCGAAGATAAATCTAAAGTTGTATATTTGTATCCACCATTTGATATGTTTGAAAAAGAAATGAACAATTAAAAAAGAACAGTGTAATATCGTTGAAAACCTCGGTGAACATTGTTATTCAAAACCAGAAATCTTTCAATTGTTCCACCAACGACAGAACAATTTAAATTCATCAAGATCACCCTGTACATTTGCTAAAAGGCGACGCAAACTAGCAAAGTTCGTATTTCAATTGTACTCGACTGAATATTAATTGAACCCGGAAGAGAAGAAAGTCTAGAAATTTTTTCTCCGACGACGCGAGCAACCAAGCCGAACGAGCGTGCGTCGAAAAAAACCTACGGACTACGTAATCAGTAAGAAGAAGAAGAAGAAGAAGAAGTTGCGTGTACACCGAGGCAACGGGAACGGGATAACGAAGTTAGGAAAAGTACACCATGGAGGCTAGTCACCAGCCCAGTAATTCCAAGTCTCGCGCATGTGTGCCTGTCCCTGTTTACAGGTTCTGCGTGTTTGCATACGGGTATCTGCATCTCGATGGTAAATACTGCGAGAGAGAAAGAGAGAGAGAGACAGAACGCGATGCAGTTTGTAACTTGTTTCCCAAGCACCTTATGTGTCCCTCTAAATTGCACGCTCCTCGGATACCGTCGTTCTGCATCATATCGTTATATTGTCGAATAAATAGAGACCTGTCCTTGGCGCAATCGCGGAAACTAGTCGCGTCAAATAATACTCGATACTCTTGAACAACATTCGCTCCGCCCGGGTAAATATAATATTCGTAGGTATACAATTTTCCGCCAAGGAAGGGTAAATGAAAGTGTGTGACGTCGCGTGCACGCGCGTACGTGTGTGTGTGTATGCGACGACGACGATTTCCACGAGAGAAAACTGCCCCGAGAAGTTAAAGAAAGAAACAGGCGAGAAACGAATGCTCGCAGTAAAAGAATGATCAAGTTAGGAAAAATAGCGCACGCCGTGGAGGTGAACTTTCAGCGTGTTTCGAAGATCCAACAGTTTGTTTTCCACGTATCTAACTTTCTAAGTACGGCCACGTGCAAGCTGTAACGTACGTTCACGTCTGTGGCGAACTCGCTTTTGTTTTTTTTAATTAGAAATTTAACGTTGGCGACAACCATTTGTTACGCGACACATTTAGAGAAAGCTACGGATCCACGTGCTACTGTGGAGAAGGTTGACGTTGTTTAAAAATTCCAAAGTTCGATCTTCCTTCGGTTGTCCTCCACGAAGGGATGCAGACAGTGTTTCGAAACGTACTTTTGACACGTGACATCGCTTTCAGACATTCTGACCGAGCGTTCGTCGACAAACGGAACGCTATCTCGACGTTTTACGCTTTTCTCGAGACCTCGTTTTTAACCTCTTCGGTACGATCTTGAATGACAACCACCAAACGCGCACGTACGTGTTTCTGTATACATTTGGCATAGTTGAATCGAGAATATAATTTTTAATATTTTATTTCAGCCGGGGTAACTCAAAAAATCGGGCTAAAATCTCTTCAGTTGCAACGCTGATGCAACGAAAATTAGTGTTTGGTTGATTTGGGTCACGTGATTCGTGAGGGGGCGTGGAGTAGATCTCGAGTAGGAGTTGGCGATCGGGCCTGTAATTTATTTTGTATCAATTCAAATGTTTGCACATCAATAAAATTTTATGGCAAAAAGGTCGTCTTCATTTGCTAGTCAGAACAGTTGCCCTTCTGGGCCCTTCAGTGAGAGGAATCGTACTGGGGTACAAGTCGTGCAGTTTCTTTTTTCATATTAGAATCATATTATATGTACATTTACTATTCATATCTACTATATTTATGGCTGACAAACATTGAACAAAGAGGTTAACTCAGCTCTACAATTGATTCCATCATAGACGATCAGATGGGATAGCCAGAAAAACAGCAGACGTAATGTTTGCGTCATCGACTGACAATGAGTTAATTCTCGAGCTGAAAAAATCTAAACTATGTTAGAAGTCAGTTGTAGAATAAGATCTTTACTTTAATGATATAACTGTGCTATAAGCGCGATAGTGATTCGACAGAAACCAATAAAATACTTGTTACAACAAAAATCACGTATGTATCTTATTTCAACATGAGTTCGATTGCTACTTTTTCTACTGTAATTAGAAAATAACGATCGGCTATCGAAGATAGTCCTTTTTCTAAAAATCGTGTTAATCGAGAGAGACCCGAGAGATGGACTCGCCAGAGCTAAGAATACATCAACGTGAATGCCGATTTTCACGAAGTGCAGCCGGTTCTCGTGTATATTTGCGCGTACGTACAAACCCACGTATTCGCGTGTGCGCACGGTTGATGTATGTTTGCTCGTGAATATCTGCATCTCCACGGTAAATACGGCGAGTTACGCCGTACACGATTTTCGACTCGCGTCTTGCCCGCTGTGCATCTAGCCTCAGCTCATTTCCAGATACCTATCGCTTGGAAGCGCCTCCGCCGCAAACTCTGCTACACCCACGACGACGACCAACGACCAACGACCAACGACGACGAAAAAGATTTGTTGCTACCTAGATAACAACCGTGGTAACTACTTGGGTGATAACAATTTGCGTTCAAGTGCCAGCGATTCGTGTCGGTGGCAACGAAGTAACGACGCGCTAACGCCAATTCTTGTCACGCGAGTACAAACTGTTATCACTGAAACAGTTACCGTCGCTGTTGTACCGATTTTTTTTCCCCTTTCTTTTTTTCCCCTCCGCCTGATACACGTTTCCGTCTTTCTGCACGTGCAAACTGCAACCCACCTTTCGCCTCGCCGCGCGAACGTATTACGCGCGACCCGCGTATGCAAATCGTTTTACACCAATCGACGCGCGTTCGAGAAATGACGCAACGTGGCGCGTGTCCTCCGATTAAAATTCTATCAGCAGACTCTCTCGCGTGCGAACACGGTGAAAATTCCGATCGTTCGGGAGTGGATACTAGGGCGAGAACCTGAAAATGTCGGGTCGGGTTGGGTCGGCGAATTTTTTTTTTCGGGATCGGGATAGGTCCCGAAGGTATTTCGAGGCTGGAAAAACTATCGGGATTCGCGAGAAGGTTTCAAGAACCAGATGCGCGCCTCTGGACTAGCTCGGAATTCGATCATTCGGTTAGCCGAAGAATTATCTTTTCGTTGGCTTGGAATTATTTTCACCACGTATCCGTGTTTCTTGCAAATTCGTTGTTTCATATTGCGGGCTTCTGAAACGACTCAAGAGTGAAAAATGTGAAACAATGATCGAAGAGAGTAAAGATAGTCCCCTCGAGTGTCGAAATGTTTTAATAATAATAATATTTATTGTTAAACGGGCATAACCTAAAGATACAATAAATGATGCAGAAACGGAAGAAAAAAAAAGGATAAAAAATATAGCGTGAGAGCTTCGTTTCAAACAGTAATAATACGTCTAGAGGAAAAAGTTGACCTTGTCTGCGTATGCGTTTGTTAATTTAGCTATTTTATTCATCTCGAGAATAGACTATTAATAATTCTGAACAAAAATGATCTGCTATAATTTTGTGATTCTCGAGAATTACAATAAAATTCATGCTATGTATCTAATAACTGAACCCAAATAATTCAAAAGAACAATTGGGTCCTTTTAGACAAATAAATTAAGTCCCTTTTGTTAACATTATGCACATAAATTAGACTTTCGTGTAATACTGTATAACAAATTAAAAGCGGAATATAGCCAAATGAAGAAAAATAGTAATTACGATAACATAGCTTGAAAGAAAAACTACATTTGCTTTGACAGTAAACTAACGATAAGATAACGAACGTTCATTATTTATTTAACATGTAAAAATTTACATAAAACAATATACACGCAAAGTGATAGTGTTAGAACTTGTTACATTTATTCAAGCTACACAAATTCATTTCTTCTAATTTTGGATTTATTGCTCGTCAATTCAGCTCAATTGTTAGACAAAACAAACCTATCTTACCTCCTAGACAACAAATCTAAGAAATTGAAAAACTTTCTAAAAGACCAGAGGCTATGTGAATTTTATTTTTGTTATCACTGAAAGTGATTTTAGCGGGGGTAACCCAGAAAATCGGGCCTCTTCAGGTGCAACGCTGATGCAACGAAAATTAGCGATTGGTTGATTTGGGTCACGTGATTCGCGAGGAGTAAGAGTGGCGTTGTCTGGTATTGAGCGATCGCATCTGTAATTTGTTTTCTATCGATTCAAATGTTTGCACATCAATAAAATTTTATGGCAAAAAGTCGTCTTCATTTTCCAGTCAGAACAGTTGCTTCTGGGCCTTTCAGTGAGAGACGAATCGTAGTGGGGTACAAGTCGTGTAGTTTTTTTTATTACGGAATTTTCCCCTATTGCCGGATTCTCCGGTAGACAAACATGAAAAAAATATGTCGCGATCTCGGGAGCTGTGGTTCGCGCGTGAAATTAACAAGGCGAGAAAACTTGAATTCTCACCCGCAGACAGTTTTCGATTTCGTAATGGTGGCGTCGTAGTTTCATCTTTGTTGTAAGTTTGCCACTCGGCTGATATCGTTCGTCGAGTGATTCGGCGCGCGCGCGCGCGCACACACACACACACACAAACATACCAGAGAGCCTTCTGTCTGTCAGTTCCTCGAAACCGTACTTGTTAGCATCGAAGAGACTGAATTAATTAACAGCGCGTCGTTAAATCGAACAAACGAAGTACCGCTGTCGACCTTCCGGCCTTTGATCAGGCACAAGCTCCACGTCCGCCGGGATATATCATTCTGTACATTTGTCCGCTTGTCCCCTACACGAAAGCCGCGTGATTCGAGAGGCAATAAGCTGATCACGAGTACCAAGGATTTGTCTGAATTAGCACCGGTTTAGCCCCCTTAATCGTATTTATGCGCACGAAATCTTATCGCGATGTTGATATTAAACAAACGAATAGTTCAACGCCTGTTACACGTTCCCCTCAAGTATTTCAACTTTTCGTGCAGAAAAAAGAAAACTTTTCGTTTAGTGGTGCACGATTGGAACGTTTAATTGAAGTTTTGTTTTTTTTTAAACAGATGGACAATTGCGCGTGTACATTATAATTTTGTTAATAATCACTATGTTCAATCAGTTTTTGCTTTATTGATAAAAATCTGTTTCTGTTGGAAACACTGTCGACGAATTTTAAACAAGAAACTTTAGCTAGCATACATGGTGTACTTGCAGTTAGTTAGTTACTTTTTATTGATAACCTCGAACTTTAATTAATGTTATTTAGTATATAAATAGAATATTTCAAAGTTGCGTTTCCCATTACATAAAAACAAAGTCGAAGAATCTAATCTGAAAAGAAACTTGATTCGCTGAAAAATAAGTCATTTTTAATTATCTGATATAGATAAAATTCTTTTAACAAGAATTTAAAAGGCACAAACTTATTTTCCCTTCTGCGAAAATGCTATGAAATTTCGTCACCGTGATTGAAAATGACTATTGTTTATTGTCTAACTGCTACAATTAAAAATCACTTCGTTAATTATTGAATCATTTCGCTTCACTCGTTTCAACGTGTTACGTCACTCTGCTAAAACAGTTTACAGATTACAGTTAGACACGGGCGAGTAACTACGCATGAATATTCACGTACATTTTGTTCATAGAAGATATATATATATACATGTGCGAACAGTTATGCAGCAAAAAGAACGTTTCAGTAAAAATAGATGTAAATGCGCAAGTATATGCCACGGAGGAAACAAAAGCAATTTACGGTGACGAAGATAAGAAAGTTCCTGAGATTGAAACTGAAGATGGCAAGTTTCGTTCGCGAGACACGAAAACTTTGTGCGCGTTGTAAAAAATACGTTTGCAAATGTGGAGAGTGAGGAAGATGAATAAAATTTCAACACTATGTTGGCTCTGAATGTTTCCTTTTTATTTAATGCAATTTTAAATAATGTACGGTACGTGCAAAAATTAATACGATCATTTGAGAAAATTACCAAGAAAAAAGAACAATCAGTCTTCATCGCGTACTCTATATAAGCATAACTTGAATTTTACATATTAATTAACGTTTCAAATAAAATTTAACACGTTCGTTAATTATTTATTTTATAGTTAAATTATGACGATAGATAAATCATTTATTTTAACGTCGAAACGTAAGTAACGTCGGATCACTTTTTGGCATAGTCAATTAATTAAATTATAATTTTTTGTTTTTAATAACGAATGTCTCCAACCTGTAACACATACATTAACATATTCTTTACACATAACGCGCAACGAAAAGTCAATTTTTAATTTTCTTAGTTTATCCTCATTCTGAAAATAACCGAGATGAAATTGTAGTTTCGTGCAATTTTCGACTCAACTGAAAAAAGGTTTGAAGTGCACGAAGATGACAAGCATTTTCAAGTAAATTTAAAAATAAATTCGACGATTCGAATTATTAATGATAAATACAAGGTGTCCCAATGTTGAGGTACAATCAGAAAAAAAACATGATTCTAAGATACATCAAAAAGATGAAGAATAAAATTTTTCCATTTCGGGGTCTCTAGTTTCAATTTTCAATTTTCAAAGTAGAGTTTGAACACGTTTAATTAAATATTGGCTCGGTGAACGTGTGCTCGATAAATTTTTAAATTGAGCCTTAAATGAGGAAAGTTTATTTTTTACTTTCGTTTTATTTATGGTTGTACCTTGAATATACTGGGACATCTTACAGAGTTGAATACTTGTTGAGAACGACTAGATATCAGGTTTAATTCAAAGTAATCCGCAGCACGTAACAAAAGAAGATTACTGAGATTCAAAGAATATAACGTTGAAAACCGCTTACGTCAATTTCAAGTGCTTAACAGATACGATGTTCGGGATTCCACAAGCGTGGCTCAATATGTTACAAAGAACCGCTTTTGAAGTGAGGTAGAGATGAAAAAACTGCACGACATGTACCCCAGTACGATTCGTCTCACTGAAAGGCCCAGAAACAACTGTTCCGACTATGAAATGAAGATGACTTTTCTGCCATAAAATTTTATTGATGTACAAACATTTGAATCGATAGAAAACAAATTACAGGCGCGACCGCTCGGTACCAGACAACGCCACTCCTACTCGAGGTCTACCCCACGCCCCCTGGCGAATCAACCAATCGCTAATTTTCGTTGCATCAGCGTTGCATCTGAAGAGGCCCGATTTTCTGGGTTACCCCCGCTAAAATCACTTTCAGTGATAAAAATAAATGATCACCGGAAGAACGCTTGACGATAGAGATTCCCCGTCCGATCGAAACTAACTGATCGATCGAGCAATTTCGGTATTGTTTCACGTTCGTATCAGTTACATAAATTTTAGCTACTGAAAAATCAGTTAGCTGCGATTAACGCCAGGAAGTGTCAGCGAAAAGAGCCAGAGACTCCCAACGGTTGCAACGGTTCGCCCGTAAAGCGTTCGATAAATGTTATCGAAAACGCCTGCAATGCGTTCGATAAACTATTTCCATCAGCGAAATGAAAACGACCAACGCACGGTGCCGTCCGATATTTTCTTCAGCCGCCGACGGTTTTCCTGCGACTTTCCACGGCCAGCGGGGAATGAAACTAGCAAAAGTGAAGTTCGAAAGCCGACGAAGCTCCCTTCTCTTTCTCTGGCTGGAATTACGTGTTTTCGACGCGCTCGTATTTTGTGTATTGTGTAAACGCGAGACTCGACGTCGCGCCTCGTCGCTATCCTCGCTGTCGTCGTAGTCGTAGCCGTGGCCGTAGTCGTCTTCGTGACCGTGCAAAAGCCAGCAGCCAGCTGCGACTATTTCCAGGCCTGATGAAAATACGGTTGCGCCCCTCCCTCCCAAACTTTGCATTTGGCCGTCCTGCGGAAACGTGTAAATGTTACGAAGCGAGATTCCGCCGCTAATGAATTAGGAATGAAGCGCATTTCATTTAGCAAGAGCGGCCGGATACGACAATAGGGAGGCATCTCTCGTCGCGTGATTCCGTGCTTCGCTTAACGAGGAAGCGCGCGTTCGGCCGCACCTAAGCCGCCGCGGTGAATTCATATTTTTCCACCATTTTCATCCGTCATCCCGTTTAACGACAATAATTTACTCGACACACGTGAGAGACATTACTCACTCGCTTGATGTACTTGCGAAGACTCACGTGCACACGCAGCGAGTATTCTTGTGTATCTGCCCGCGGTGAAAAATCACGAAATCACACGTATCTATTTTATTATTTATTATACGTTTGTGATCGTGCTATCATTGCGAGAATAATTTTTATCGACGCGTACGAAATTGTACGTAGTAGGACGTTCTTTTATTTGTTATAAATATTTGAAATTTGTCGCATTTCTGTTCAAAAGTTCCAAGCCGAGTAACATACATATTTGTTTGGAAACTGAGACACTAAATAATAATACCTTGTACAAAAAAGAATTTGTAAAACGTTAGCACATTATTTGGATATATTATATCATTACATCAATATTAGATTACACCATAAAATATATACAGATTTTTCATTTCCAAATGTAACCTCTATATTTTAAAACGTTAGTTATATTTACTCAAGAAACTCGTTACTTCTTTCGTTAACGACTGCGTTATATTCGAAATTATCCCAAAAATATTATTAGTTAGCGTTAGCACTCTGACACGCTTGGGACAGCGAGTCCACTGTCAATTTCTTCTCAAATAATAACAACGAACAGTCGTACCTAGAAGACACAATTATTTTTAAAACCAAACTTTAAAATTGACGCATTTGTAATAAAGTCAAACGAAACAGTGACGACAGATTTAGCGAAATTACTTTGTTTATAATTACAATTACAAGTTATTCGCGCGTTGTGTGCGAGAATTGTACAGGCATGCACGTAATACTATAGTTCTTGCGTTAAATTTCACGTGCATATTTCAAACGCTTGCCGCAGGTTAATACCATTAGGTAGCGGCGGACTTTAGTGCTGCTAATCAACGAGGTTCACCTTCTCCCATGGCATGCATGACAGATCCTAGAACACGACTTCGTACATAAGTGAATACCGCTCTTGTCCGCCGCAGCTTTCCGAGGGCTTTTATCGCCGTGCAACGGTATAACAATTCCCGTCGTCTCTCGCGATGCATCTCGAAATCAAACGCGCCGTTTACGGATTCACGGAATAAAATTAATTTCCCAGATTGCCCCGGCGCTCGCGTGCAATGGAGAATTAATGCCTCGTGTGCAAACAAGTCCGCACAATCAAAGTTCTAGGCTAATTTCAATTTCACGTGTCATTTGCTTCGCGATAACACGCGAGTACACCCCCGACCGCCGCTAATGTCACAAGAGAAAAGCAAACGTTTGAGCCGTGGCCCGATGATTTAAATTGCGGCCTCGCCCTCGCTGGAAATCCGCGAGTTCCCAGCAACGCTGTAATTGCATTTTAAGAATCGAGCGATCTAATTGCCACACTTGATAGAAATTCTGATTGCCCTCGCGAGAATGTCGATACGTGAAATCCTCTCGCGCGAGCGTCGAACTTTTCGTTTCTCCGTTTTACGTACAACGTGCTGGGTAACCGAAAAGAAAATTCGGCTTTCTTACGATGGCAAGGAACGATGCAGAAATATTAAAGAGAGAAAGAAACGCGTAGCAGCTACTTTTATTTCGTAAAAAAAAGAAGAAGGAACAGAATTTTCTTTAACCAAGACCTTGCTCAACGATGGTGGATTTTTTTATGCGTTTGCGAGAAAGGCGCGAAGTTACACGTAACACGAAATATGCGTATAAAATATTCAAAGTACGGCGCTTATACGTGGCAACGTAAAGCAATTTTCTACCGAGGTTCTACATTTTTAATTATATTCTTAGAAATATGAACGTGCACGTACACCGCGTACGAACGTGTAAATTATTAAATATTATAATAAAGATCCCGTTGTTACGAAACATTGTTCGTTAATGTAAGAATAGCTATTGTATTTGTACTCTTTCTCCGCGTCGTTCTCCCCTGCCGCAAGGGAAATTTTTTTAATTACCTAATGTTTCACTGCTCAACAAATTACATCTTCGAAACATTTCGCTGCTCGTAAATTCGAGATTATTACCATTTTCGTCGTCACGAATGGCCTGGCACTCGACACGCGCTTTTGTTATCTCGTTCATTGGAGTCGTTTATCGCGAAAGAAATATAAAACCACTCGGACAGCTCTAAACTTTTCTATTAGCAAATAACGTTGAAGAAATATTTATTCGTTTTTCCGATATTTTAATGGCAGACATTTCCACCACACCAACGCGATAAACTCTGCCAAACTTTATGAATATACAAAAAATACAAAGTTCATATTTCTGAACGAATCAAATGAAATATTTTTTTCGCGAAGACGAATTGAAATCTTCTCTCTCTTTCATCGACCGCGAATTATACATTTTCGAAACGATTGAACAAAAGACCGCTATGCTTCCTTTGAACCGCCAAGTATTTTATATCTCAGCTCTAGCAAACGATTTCTTTCAACGATTTCAATATCTTTGAGAGGCTTCCTCCAAACAAAACGATACAAGAATTCTGCGCAATATTCTCCGAGAAACATTTCGCTTCTACGCGTAAAGTGCGCCTCTCCGCGGAGACCGCGGGAAGAGGAGAAAGAAAGCTTTAACCAGCGATAAGGATTTCTCGTCGTACCAGACGCCAACAATCGGCTATCTGGATATCTAATCGACAGAGAGGCATCAAACGATTCCTCGATTCGACATTTCCGCTCGCATGTTCGTTCGTCTCGTTTAATCGTTCTCTCGAGGAAAGTCTGCGTGTTCCATTATCGGCGCGACTATTCGAAAGAAAGCGAAAGAGAGCCGCGAGTCTCTCTCGCGCTGTATGTACGAGTGACGTACAATTTATCTGGAACTGGCGACGAACGAAAAGAGTAAAAAACCCTCGGAGATCGGCGGTACAATAAAACCGGTGCACCTTCGTTCCGACTGAGCCACCAAAAAGGTGGTGCGTTGCGACGAAGAGGAGGAAACGAAAACAAACAAACTGTCCTCTTGGTTGCTGTCGTCGTCGTCGTCGTCGTCGTCGTCGTCGTCGTCGTCGTGGTAGTGGTAGTGGTTGGTCGTTGTGGTCGTCGTCGCGATGGCACGGCGCGATACAATGCGATAAAAACGCAACCGTGGAAACTCACGGAAATATCCGGCAAGGGAGTAGTCAAGGTAACGGTGGTTTATTTCGTGCTACGGGTAAATTACTGACGCTAAAGG
Source organism: Melipona beecheii (assembly GCA_032399605.1). Lineage (NCBI taxonomy): Eukaryota > Metazoa > Arthropoda > Insecta > Hymenoptera > Apidae > Melipona > Melipona beecheii. Next base: position 1,383,089 of record JAUCMO010000082.1, on the reverse strand, counting down.
GGTGCTGGGAGGGTGCGAGGCCCCGTGTACGGGCATCGGAGACGTGCAAAAGGAAAAAAAAGAAAGCAACGAGGGTAAAAAGGTGTGTTTCGGAGGAGGAGGACGAGGAGGAGGAGAGGTACGCGTCGGCCACCGACGTGGCGATCCGCCACCCACTTTCGCCCCTCTCCGCGTTCGCCGACACAATCCGGTGCAAATGTTAATTGCTGGAATAGAAAGCGCGCGACGCGTATCGCGACGTCGGATCGCGTTGCGTCGCCGAGTTTTGTCTGCCGAGTAATTAATGTTATTTCCACCGAGCCCGACGTGCTCGGTTAAAAGTTTCGACGTGTCTCGTTGGCGCGGCGTGTAAACGAGACTGCTGGCGAGAGCTTCGATCCGCGACGAAAGAGATTTGAGAAAAATCGGGTCGCGATATTGGCGAACTTTTGCGTTACACTTCTCGATACCGTCGTCCTCTTTTGGCTGTTGTAATCCAAATCTAATTTTTAACATTGGAGCTGCAAAAGGACATTTCATCAAGAATTCGTTTGATATTATTTCTTTTATTTTACAATTTTACGAAATTTCGAGGAACTAGACCAAGTATTCGTAGAATTCGTCAAGGCGAACCCTCGAAAGTTTGAGATTCGTCTCACTGAAAGGCCCAGAAGCAACAAGACGACTTTTTTCGCCGTAACATTTTATCGACGTGCAAACGTTTGAATCGATACAAAACAAATTACCCCACGCCCTCTCGCGAATCACGTGACCCGAACCAACCAATCGCTAATTTTCGTTGCATCAGCGTTGCACCTGAAGAGGCCCGATTTTCTTCGAGGTTACTTTCAGCGATAAAATAAAATCACAATGCAAACTGATTGGAAAGTACAACTGATTGAAACGTTGCGTTAACGAAACGAAGATCCGCAATGGGTTAATCGTGGCAAATATTGTTATTGTTGTTGCGAAAATAAATGCTTGCACGAAATACATTTACGCGTGTAGTCGATAACACGTTGAATCGAAAAATATGGGAAATGATTGAACTGTTTAAAATTCAAACAGTTTCGGTATGAAAGAAAAACACGAGGAACGTTCAATCACGTAACAGCGTTCAATTATGTTAAGGAAAAAATAAATTACAACTGAAAAACGAAATAGTTTACGTACCAACGCGCTGCGCTGTTAAAATGATTCATGCGCAAACGAATGTAATTAATTTGTACACAACGGTGTTGGATGAATTTTAACTTTTTCTTCTTCATTCCACGGAAACGCGCAATTCGCGGAACTACGTGTCGTTTCTTGTGTCAAAATTAAATTGTTTTCCTGCACTTGCTCGATGGTTTTCGAAAGGAAAATACTTGCTCTGTCGCCTGTGTAGTTGAGTTTCGTACCGGAGCCAGAAAAATTGGCGCAAGATCGAATTCCCCAATCGCTTTAACGACTATCTATAATCTTGCTATGGGAAATAAACAAATTCTTCAGACTTGAAATTCTTTCTCAAAATTGAATTTTTCGAAAACTGAGGATGACGAAGAGAAACAGAGTTCGTAAAAACAATACCAACTGTTCACTGTCACTTCTATATCAACAACACGTAGTTTGTACGAATTACATCAACGATATGGAAAACGAATTGAAGAAACAACTCTGTTCAGCGCAGGGTTCGTACGAATGCGTATAAAATAACGTCTAATGTACGTTAACGACGAGAAGCGGGAGATTTTCCTCGGCGAACGCCAGCATTTTGCAATCGGACATAAAATCTGGAGGGACATTATACCGCGTGAAAAAGGGAAAGAAGAAAGGAAAAAGGGAAGAAAGAGAGAGAGAGAGAGAGAGAGAGAGAAGCAAGCGCACGAATGGAAGTTGCCGGTACAATTGAAAACAACCAGTAAGTCTTCGTTTCTTCGAGTTTCCCCGTTTCTTATTGATTTCGCGCTGCCCGCGCAAATTACTCGAGTGCACTGTGCCGGGGAAGCGTGGCAGAATACGCTAAGAAGAAACCGATACAGTCTCTCTCTCTCTCTCTCTCTCTGCGCGGAACAAGTTCTTTCCTCTTTTTTCCTCCTTTTTCTTTTTTTTTAATGGTGGCTCGCCGGTATTATCATCGCGTCGCGCGGTATTACGTAACTTTCACTCATAAAAAACATTAATATGCATTGCACCCGGCAAGAAATTCAACGCGACGCACCGTCAATCTCTTAAACTGCAGTTTCCATTCGTTTCTCTTTCTTTTCCGTAATTCCGATTCACATCGTGGTAGTAATAGACGAGATCGGTTACTTTTGATAAAACAAATACGGCGCATAACACGGCGCGGCTCTACTGCGTGTTAAATTAAATAAATATTTGCCGCGCATTCTGTCGTACATTTCATTCCATTTAATTATCATTTTGTGTCAAATCGCACTGCGAGGAGCATGATTGAAGCGATTGCTATTGATTTTGCGCGAGTCATTCTTCATTGTCGTTAACGTTGAAATATATATTCCACGCGTCGTGGAAGTATCAACAGTTTTGTAAAATTGCGAGTATTTTTTTATCTGCTTGTAATGGGAAATATTCGTCGAATCAGGTCGTTACGCTAGCGTTAATCTTGCAATGGACGGTATTTGAACAGATACAGTCAAAAATATACCGTAAAATCAGAATAATCCTAAAATATGTTGACGATACGATGAAATTCGGGTCTTAATTCTATCGAGAATCTCTCACGAGAATATCTGTGGAAATTGAAACCAGATTAAAACAGCTGTATCACAGAGCAAATATTATAATTAGCAAGTCGTCAAAACTGAATCAACGAATAAAATAGAAAGAAAAACATTTGCAATATCAAACGATTATTCATGACTTTCCACTGAATTGGTCACACTGTTCGTCACGTTCGTTCTTTGCGCGTCTTAATGGTTGATCAGCTGTGCTCTTCGCTAAAGTTCAAAACATTCCTATCGTCGCATTTTGCGCATCTTTGTCGCGTCGTGATACTTCAAAAGCCTTCCGCAGGATTTACTCGCGACTCGAAACACTAAAACTCGCTTAATCTTTTTCGCGCGATTACTAAAATACTAATTTCCAGTCAGCGGGCAAGAAGTTGGTAAGTTACGTAGCCAATACGAGAAAAGTTTATACACTTGGACGCCATATTTCAAGCTACGTTTCGGGGGAGTATCATTCCCCGTGTGTTGTCACCGAAAATACGCAAACATATTATTCCAACTGTAATCTGTGTCTGCAGAGTAATTTATATTCATGCGGAGAAAGCAGCCGAGGGAAGCCAGTCTCTTTTGAGCTGTTCGGTGATTCACTGCAGTCTTCAGAGCACCGCTGATGTTTGTTCTTACCGCGATTTTGCACGAGCGCATGAACTATTTACTTGCCTGTGTTACTTTCCAGCTACGCGGTCCCCGCGACTAACTAATTCCAGCTTTTAATGCCGGAATGTTTCTAACTACCGCTCGCTACCTCACCCCTTCACCCCGAGGACGGAGATTCCTATTCTTACGTAACTCATGAATATTTATACAGACTAATAACTTTCTGTTTTCTTTCAACGCGACGCGTAAGAACTTTGTTTCCCGCGAGTATTGTTCTGCAAAGCAGCCAGCCTCCTTCCTTCCCACCCCCTGAACAAGCAAACAACGTTTTAAGCCATACGCGAAATTGGATTAAGGTCCAAGATCTCGATTATCGTTGTTTCAATGTTCCTTGCACCTTCAAAAATTTCGCTCAATTTACAGTTTGCACGTGCTGCCACAGCATTCAAACCGCGTTACGATCATGGGGTGCTTTTAACGATTCGAACGCTGCACTTTCAAGTGCAGCTGAAACAATTTCGATTTGTGACGTGACAATGTAATGTATGACACAAGGAAATTTTGTTCAAAGTTTCATCTTGCCGATTATACTTTTCGAATGTGTACATACGTGCGCTCTTTCTCCGTTTGATCAATCTTTGCATAATTTAGTTAATTCTGTTGTCTTTCAATCTTGAATTAAAAGTACGTGAATCTGAAATAATTTAGTTTGCAGATGTCTGTCCACTCTGAAAATCCACGTACCGTTCTTTTAAATCTAATTGTTGCGTGTGGAAAGTTTCTTCCAACTCGAATCACACACCGACTAAACACAATTCAGAAGATCTTCTATTAATTGAGGTGAAAATGAGGTGAAAATCATGTTATCATCAACGTGAAATTGGACTTGTGCTTTTGAAAACATTGAATATCGAAATTTGTACAAAGCTCTTAAATTACTTCGATGATATAACCGAATAATACAACGTATTACGTTCAATAATTAAATTTTGGATATTTTGGGTTTCAATTTTCAATTAAATAATTTCATGGTGAACTAAGAACACCGGGTCAATCGTTGCACTACCGCGTATAAATAAATTGGATGCTTGGTGCGATTCGATTAAAGTTGACATTACGTTTCGTTACGACAGTCACGTGATCGACAAACTGCTATCAATTTTCCGCATTTCAAAGTTTCGTGTTCGTTTTCAACGAATGGCTGATCGTTTCAAAACTTCAGCTTGAATCACTTTGCAGAGTCAACTGTTACTTTTTTTTTTCTTTTATCAAATTTTATCCAGTAAGTGTAACGCGTTAAAATGAAAGACAATTGTATTTTGTGTTGCAATAATTTGCCTACGCGCGACAATGTATGCAAATTGCGACATATTTTCTTACTGATGTAATCCGTCGAGGAAGTATGTTAAGCGAATGTTAAAACGAGTAACGAGAGGATTCCAGGCAGCTGTAACGAAAAATTGTGATTGCACGGCGAAAGAAGGGGAACGAGCGACCGAGGCACGCGTACGAACGCGAGCCGGCGTGTTAGTTTTTATCGCAACTGCTGCCAGGAAACGAAGTCCATACCGACGACGCTTTAGTCTCCAGCGCGTTTGCCCGTACGCGCAGCTGAACGTGCAATTTCCTCTCATAGAGACTTGAGAATTCGCGTTCACGTTACCGCGGACCCGCTTAGAAGAACACCGCCTGCCTTTCGTCGTTTCGAGTTCTCGAGTTTCTTATGCCTCGTTCGACGGGAACGAGTCAAAGAGACGAAGGTTTATATCCCGGCGCGAGCAAATTACGGGAATGCAGTCGCGCGAGCAAGAAAAAGAAAAAAGAAGAATGGGGGGTAAGAACAAGTAATAAAAGGAAAGTGCATTTTGGAGGTAGGGGGACAGGGGTACAGTCGTTTTCCTCGCGTTTTCCACCCTTATGAACGCCAGACACCGTTGGCTGACTTTACACTAGGCTTCTTTTTTTTTTTTTTTTTTTTTTTTTTTTTCACGGCGAGTTCAAAGGAGCTCGCCGACACGTGTTCCCGCGCCGCGAGATATCGTCGCATAATAAAGAGCGAAACTCTCGACGCCGCGTCGTCTTCTATTATTAGGTAACCCGGCTACCGCCGGCGTGTGTAATATTCCGGCCGATTGAAAGGCACCAGGAAGGGAGGGTAGCAGCCGGAAACTTGCACGGTTTCCCGTGGCCGGTAAATATTTCATTAATTTGAAAGGGATGCTTCGAGTTTAGTTCAACCGGCATGGACGCCCCTCCTCCTCCGCGTCGAACGACCGGCTAAGACAGTCGCGCGTCTCGTTGCCCTTCCCCCCTCGCCCGCAAAGAAGAAGCGCGCTCAAAGAGACAGCCAGGCCACCGTTTCGTTTTCGTTTTCGTTTTCGTTTTCGTTTTCGTTTTCGTTTCGTTTCGTTTCGCGTCGTCAAATTATTACGGCGCAACGAAGCGCAACACGCTTGGGAGAGGAAAACGTAAACGAGCGCGCGGGCATCGTATTTCGAAAAAAAAGCACCAGGGGGTGCGCTGCGCGCGGCAGGAGGACTCGCGTGCATCTACCATCGGCGTGTTCGCACCCTTTGCGCGTTCCGCGTGCATACGTGTCGTTAATTGCTCCGGTGCAGAAAGTACCAACTTTCGGACACAAGGACGCGCGTGTAACGGACGTTCGTAATTAATGTCGCTTTTCCACAAAGAGCGGCCTGGGAAAGAGAGAAAGACGGGCAAAGGGCGGGCGGAAAGTCGGGAAGAGTCGGGAGCAAAGGAGGAAGAAGAACAGGTGAGCTCTCAAGGAGCGGCAACGCGACGAAAGGGAAAATTAAAAATGGCGTGGGGCGACCTGTGGAGAGGAGCCAAAAAGGAGAAGGGGGACGCTACGCGAGGCGATGGAAGAGGGAAACGCGACGCGTTACAGGAGTTTCGATATAAACGCAACCTGTCTCGCTTCGAGAAGCGCGCGTTAACAAATCCTGAAATTCACCGCGGGAACAATTCGCGTGGAATTTCGGAGCGAATAATAATTGACAACGAAACGGGTGTCAAATATTTAAATTAAATCGGAGCACGAGGCGACGTGTGAGTCGCAGCAATCGTTGACAAACGATCAATCGAACAACGAGCAAAAACGACAAAAAGAGCCTGCCCGAGAAGCTCGGTGAGACTTTACGATTACTCTCTGCAAAATTTATTGCGTTACCCACGGTGACCCACTTTCGAACCATGCTCTCAACAATGTTTCTAGAATCGAGACTTTATTTCTGCAGCGTTTGATTGTGCATTTACTCGAACGATCCCCGTGAATGTTAAATCGAGTTAAAATTGAAACTTGCCGTAGCGGTAGTCCAATGTTCTTTCGATTCAAAGCTCTTTTGTAATTTCACATGTATTTTCAAGCCAGTTCGGGAATATCTGTTTGTTTCGACGGATTAAAAAAAGAGAGGATAGTAAATTTTACCACGGAATGTGTTCATAATGTACGCTGGAAAATAATACGCCCCGTAATACCACCGATTCGTTCTGAACACACACTTTAAATAATTCTGATAGATTTATACATGTATTTATCTTTGCATACGTACGTATATTTATTTGCGTAATTTTTAATCTGCGAGACAGATTATTTTAATCTGTACGGGCATTCAGATTTTAACTGTGTAGAAGGAATTACACGATTTTATAACATCTTTCTTTTACGCGATCCTTTCACGCTGTGGCTCTCCGTAAGACAGTCCCGATCTTAAAAGGTTTCTTGCAGGTGCGATCTTTCCGGACGATTTACTCCGTTCCTAATACTCTCTGCAGGGATATTAAAATATGACGCAATTTCTAAATGCGTCTCTTCCTACTCCTCTTTTTTTATATCTTTATAATCTCTTTGCAACTGTGATTTGCATCTAAAAAGTGTATTGTCCTTTCTTTCAGTATTTAGTATCGCTCTTTAAACGCGACTGCGTAATACTACCACGATGTCATACAATGGAAGTACGTTTGGAATTATCTGTCAATTTACTTTGCACGTGATAAACAAATAATTAAAGAGTAAAAAAAATATTCTTGCGTAAACTTAAAAGTTACAACTTACAACTGAATACATATTTATAAATATTGTAAAGCGAACGTCGTTTTAACACCTCGTTTTCGTGCGTAAGATTCACCTTCCCAAAATTGTTTAAAATTTTATTAATGTCATTAAATGGAAATTTTTTTGTAGAATCATACCTAAACATCATATTCGTATTTTTAATTTTTATGTATTAGATGTGTCATTCGGCTATTCCATTGCGTGTCGTTATTAATAAATAAACAGACTGCGAATTTCTGTCATTTATGGAAAATTTGAAAGTACGAAAAATGCATGTAAACCACATTTTATAACTTGCGAGAATGTGTAAAATACTCAAATTTTCAATATTCCCTGCAATATTTAACAGTCAAAATATTTTTCTGTCCAGAGTTTAAATTGTCCACGCAAAAATATAAAATTTTACAAACACCTGCAGTCTAAGCACGTGATTATGGTTGCTAGATCTAGAACGCAATCACCGAGGAATCCTGACAATCTCTGACGAGTTATACGCATTTGTATACCCCTTTTTTGCAATTACAAAAAATACACAATATGCAAGCAGCAACATTTAAAAAAGCATGTCTTGTTAACAGTTAATCCCAACACGATCTGTTGTACAGTACCGAAAAAAAACCGTTACTTATGAGTATTATGATAGGTATATTGTTACAAATGTATGTCAAGCTTCATCCCCGTCCTAAACGCTAACAAATCATTCCAAACGAATGAAAAAACCGTGCGCGTGTTTTTCTTCGTAACGAAAAGTAAACGCGAAACGCGGGATATTGAAGAGGGCGCGAACGTGCCAGCATATTTCCCGCCGGCGAGCGGAATAAACCTTGAAACAAGAAGTTCGCGAAGGTGTAACAGCATACGTAAATGCAATACAACGCGCGAGCCCCGGTATTACTTTTGCCGGTGCCGCGCAGGCTACAACACGGCTGCTAACAATGTTAGCCACTTCTGCCTGCTTTCTCGCGTTTCCTTTTTGCAGTTGGAAAATGAAATAAAAGCGTCGCGATGCCCGTTCCTCCGACGAGAAACTCGCCGCGATAGGCGCTGCCCTGCTGCTGCCGCTGCTGCCGCCGCCGCCGGTCCATCGTCCGGATGCGCTCTCTGCTCTTCGTTTTCGCACCTCCATAAAATTTCGTTTCCATCGCGATTAATTCTCAGAAATGTCTCTCAAAGCGCGGAGGAACGCTTCTTCCACCGAGATTGCGCCCGAGTCGTTACAGCCCGAAGACTCGTCGCGAAAATTTCTGACTGCATTTTGTTATAAAACGGGAGACCGGGAGACGTTGCGTGCGCATTTAATAGATATTCAGCTAGACGTGCATGAAAATTAAATGCCCTCGTCTCAGCGTGGAACACTCGATTCGAATGGTTGATTTACATGGATTTTCGCAAAGGGAGTGTTTCCTTATTCTTTGCTAACGAAATCGTGATCAAAGGGAAATTACGAATATCGTGAGATTTAGTGTTAGTCGAAATATTAAACTGATTCCGTGTTAAGAAAATCGCTTGCCGGGTCCTTGTACAAAACTAGTATTATTATTATTATTTTTCTAATTTTAAAAATTGGAGACAACCATTGAAAAAATCTTTCAAGATATTTATTGTAAACATATATTTAGCGAAAAGTTAGTACAGAGCTTGGGAACTCGTTGAGAAATAAATAATAATTTATCATGATATTATAAATTCCTTCAAATTTCAGGAGATTATAGAACATGGAAAAATATTAATCTTTGGAATTTCGTTTAGAAAATAGATGGAATTTTATAACGCAAAGTGATTGTAACAAGCGTATTTATATTGGAAAACTTGCATTATTCATCCAGAACTGTAAATTTCAATCTCTACTAATGTTAAATTTCAAATGACCTCTCATAAAATGATATCAGCCGTTACTTAATGAAAATTTATTGGACATGATCTTTTCATGATATTTCACGCATTCAAGACGATCTTGTTTCACACGGATAAAGAAAGAAAACAATTTTTTGCACTGACTTTTAGACCGACAGAATTTGTTATTGACGTTTACAGAATTGAAAACCATTTGCTAAGAAGAAATAGCAAAAAATATTGGTATCTCGACCGTTTATCCGATATATATTTAATTTCATACATGTCACGATACGAATGAAATATTCGTTTTTTACAGATGGTTCTTCGTTAATGTTGCTTCATTGAAAAACATTCCTCTTTCATCCAAAGAGGAACTGTTGAACCATATTTTATACGCGAAATTAAAAAACAAAGATACAAAATATCTCTCGATTACCCGGAAACAAACAAATTTTTAATCCTCGTGTTTTCTGCCGCATCAAAAGCACTTTCGCGTGAAATAAAATCCGAAAGAGTTTCTGAATTTGTAAAACATTTTAATATCTCTTTCTCACAAATGTTTGCAAAGCAAAGAGATCTCAAATATCATGTGACATAACATCACATATTATTTTTGTACTACATAGTCACAATTACGTTCTTACAATATTTATCACATCAAAATTATTATATCAAATTGGAGAAAAGATTAGACGAATTTAGAAACAAAAAAAAAAAAAAAAAAAATGTTATTACGATTAATAAACGGAGTTGAAGAAATTTAGAGGACAAGAGGAAAAAATTTGAACGTAAAAATAATAGGTGGTATAGCGTTATAAATAATCTCGAGAACGGAGGTGCTGAAATGTTGCACTGGATTGCGATAGATCGTACCGTTAAAATATATATCAGTGTAACGCTACACGGATAATTACGTTGTTATACACGTTAGTGTTCCAGATTTCGCGCAGCTGTCTGTTATTACAGCCTTCTTTGGACGAGAAAAAAAAATAGAAACCAATGGAATAAAGATATTCCTTGGAATCGAAAAGAGAAAATTGGGCAGAAAAGAAAAGGACAGCTTAAACGATTAACGTAGTACTCGGGCAAAAATGGCAGAGAATTCGTGTCGGGTAATTTCTTTCACGTGGAATGTGAATCAGATCCTTCGGTTGGAGAAAAACCGATCAAATCGTCGTCGAGATATCTCGGGACTTGTTAAGAGTAACGCCGCGAATATTTTCTTGCGTGCGGCATTGCCGGAGTCGATGGAGTCGTTACGCTGGAACAACGCCAACGTCTAATTTCGCGCAGTTTCGGCGGAGGTTAGCGACACGGTAGCGTCGAACGTTCCTAGAAAACAAGAGGCACTGACCCACTATACAAACGTTACGTGTTACGTGCGCGACGCTTGTGAACAGAATGGAGCATTAGAAGATAACAGGAGAATCGGTTTCACCGGGTCACGCAGCAACTTTATATCGGTGGATTAACGACCACGCTTGTGTACGTTGCTTTATCGAGTTATCGAGACAGAACGAAGAGGAGGGGGAACTTTTTAATCAAACGACCAGAAAGAAGTTTCGTCGACTTCTACTTTGATACTTGGGTACTCGAGTTACTCGCGTTAGCCGAGTATTTGCTATGTTTGCTATTCACAGTCTTGTGTCAGACAATAGAGACTATGAAACGATTAATTGTTCCAAAATAGATATTTTTACTTTTATATAGAGTCAGTAACACACGTAGCCGAGTACTTATCACGTTGACAAAACTGGGGAACAATCAGTTACCTTAAAATAGATATTTTAAGTTACCAATACACGTAGGCAGATGAAGACTGCTCTCGCAAGAAGCGATTAAAATTAATCTTTTGTCATATATCAAGACGATAAATGCTACAAGAATAAAATTTCCATAACACAGTGACCAGAATATCGTCATCTTGGTCGTAGAAGTATTCCACTACAAAGTTTTATATAACAGACAATCGAATTAGCTTGGTGTTTTTACAAATCCGCAAATTATTTTCCTTGAGTTTCAACTCGAGATTTTTCGATAATAATTAGCCTGATGACGCCTAACTGAAAGTCTCAAAGTTGAAAGTTCGATTGAATTTATAAGAATGAGAAGAAACCTTGCCCAAAAAAAAAAAAAAAAAAAAACAATTTCCTATCAGAATAATCCAAGAGCAAAACTAATGAACAAATGGCAAATTTATCTAAATTGCATCAATACCTTAATTAGTAATTTGAGTAGAAAAATTACTTTTTACATCTGACATGACAGTCAGCGAGATTCGTATATTTCTACAACAAAAAATGAATTTTGGAAAACTCAGTAGTAAAATGAACGTCGGAACGCACCTCGAGTGCTCGAGTACTCGAGTACCGGTCAGGTAAGGCTCGAGTAATATTCTACTATCTCGAGACAGAAACCCAGATTACTGCGGGTTGTCGGTAGTTGCCCTAATTCGAGTCCCATCGGAGTTAAGAAGCACGGCCGACACTCTTCGCGCTAAAATTACGTAAACAGCGATCAAGAGTCACGTCGTCGGCGCAAAAACTTGCCCCTGCCGTCTCCTTCGTTTGCTCATCTCGTCAAACGCCTCGGCGTGGAAAGTAGATTTTAACGTGCTTTCTTGCGCGACGAGAGCGAGTAATTTCCTTAATTTCATCCGATAATGGCATTCCATCGACCAGCCCCCCGGTCGGATTGATTTGTCCCTCCTTCGCGTGTACAGGATTCTCGATTCTCGGTCGGCGTCACGTTCAACCTCCCCCCTCGGAGGATCGATCCCTTTGATATTTTTATTCCGTGGGAATAGTTTGTTTTTACCAGTAGTTTCCCCAGGGAAACGTTTAATTTCGTTTATCAGGGCCCGTTTGGGTGGGACGCGCAGGCCAGGCCGAGGGATCGTTAAACAAAATTACTTCACGGTGAAACGGCGAAACGTTCTCCCCCGAACGGACGGGCGCGAGTTGAAAACGTACGACTTATTCGTTGTACCCCGGGTTGCCGGGTAACGTCTCAAAGTTTTAACTAAATTCAACTCCGGACGGGGAGTAAAAACTTCCGCGGGCCAGAAGTATTCGCATCCCTTATGGAAAATAACTCGACGTCGTCGGCTGGGTATCAACCGGCGCGAGGAGAATGTACGGGGACGTGACGGTTTCGAGTCACATTATCCGGGCGGTAGGTGCCCCACACCGGCATGAATCACTACTCCGGGTTGGAACTTTTGCCGGCTGGGAGCTGCGGTGAAACCAGCCGACGTCGTCTATTTAATTTCGCGTTACAACGAGCCATTGAATCTCGCCTTGTTAAAAGCGAGAAAAACTCTGGTCTGGCGAGAACGATAAAATCATTAGGACAGCGCGTGTCGTCCATTGTGCCGCCGTAACTAATTTACAACGCGATCGCGAGGATAGCGGCTGAATTTCGATAGGCTGGCGAAATACATCCGGCGAAATACAATGCCGAAGACGGGTGTTGAAACAAGAGGAGATATTTCAAACACGCTCCAATTATCTTATCTAAGGCTTGCCTTCCGCCGCGATTCTGATTAATCAAACCGTGAGGCAACGGTCTCCGTGCATTACCGAAGTAACAATAATCGCGTTCGATCGATGTGCCGCGCATTGTTTGTACTTCTTCGGCGGAAACCGTCAGATGCTCTACGCGATTTCGTAGTTCTACGAAACGACGTGGAACGAAACTTCGAGAAAATGAGTTTCAATTTCTACTATGCGCGTGTGCAGCTTACTTAGAATTGTTTGTGAACAATTCTTCGCGACGTGATTCTTTTTCTATTGTGTGTCATTTACGCGAGCTTTCAGTCAGTTATCGAAACACTAAATTACATCGCTGATAATTGATAATGAAATACCTTCCTGCTTGCTCCAATTATTACAAACGGATTATGCATCGTATCTTCTCTCGTCAAACGAAAAACTTTCATCGTCTTTGTCTTTTAATTCTTTCGCAAGTGCCTTTGTACCTGGATCTTTTACGCTTCTCGTTATTTCCATGAAACCCAACTAATGTCCTCGCGACCGTCGGCGCTTTCACACGACACATACGCGCAATCCATATGCGGCCACAGTTTTTAATTCGACAGAATTTTTCAGAAATAATTCAAACAGAAATACCACAGAATTCACACTTTTATTACTTCGTTCCGTGTTGCAAGATCGGTTAAATCTATATATTCTTGTTTTGAAACAGGATTTATCTTTTTGTTCGGAAGAACGAACAATGTTAAATCGTGTCTTATTAATTGCGCGCTGATTTCGAAGCTTTTACGAATCTTTCCTACGATTATACGACGATTATACGATTAAATTATAAAATTCCGAAATTCCTACTGCTCTAAATTTCTACGATCAAGTAAATATTTATTTACGGGGACAACGTGCTACTGAAACACCGAAATTGTTCTCAATCAGAAAATGATACCGACTTCTTCGCTTTTTACAGCACGCTGAAGTTACAAAACACAGTTTCTGAAATTTATTTCCACGGCAAGTTCAATTAAAAGACACCGTAACCGGAATATTCTTTTAACGGCACGGGACGTTAGAGGTTTCCACGCCGACTCCGAAAAACGATGGGTTTGCAACCGCGGGCGTGACCGCGAAAGCGTTAATAACTCTGCTCAAACATGTTCCTCACGTACCGTTCGATATCGTGCAGAAACAACACGCGAAATTACTCGAAACATCGGCCAGCCACCTCGTAAACACCGGAAATATATATCAAACGTTTTTATTGTCAGTTTCGAAGAAGAAACTTGGTAGCCGAAGCAGGCGTTGCTGCTGCAACAGTAGGCGAATGAAACGAAACGAAACGAACGAACGAACGAACGAAAAGAGAATCGCTGGACACGAGGGCTGCCTTCAGGGAGTCGTGCCAAAATTGTTAACAGCCGAGACAGCCGTGTTATAGGTGGCATGTGCTTCCAATCAGTCGTCGAGAGGCGGGCGAGAAAGAGAGAGTGGCACAGACCGGGTGAGAAAGAGAAGGTGGAGACAGGTGGTTGGCGTCCCTGAGATACCGGTCACGGAGCCGAAGCCGTTTTATTGAACTCGCGCGATGGGACGACGCCCAATCGCCTCGGCCATTCGGACGCCTATCCGCGACGCGCTGCTCTCGCGCTGTCCCGCGATATTTTCTACCTCGACCTGCGGAAATTATCCAACTTCTTAATATCCGCTTGTTTTCGAACCCGGATATTCGCATCCGTCGCGCGAGTGCCGCGTGTTTCGAGTGGCTCCAGGTACAACCGCGATGCGCGATCCGCATCTACACACACACACACACACACACTTTGCGTTCTAGTGTCCCAGTGTCCAAGTGTCGATCGTTTGCTGGGATCTATCGTTGCGCACGTGCGTACGTACTGTGCGGGGCAAGTTATACCGGCAGTTTCCAACTACGCTTTTGATCAGAACCCTTTTGATTAGAGACTCGGGCTCGACACCGCAAAACGGATTACCGATCTTTTTGCGGAGAAATATAATCACCGACGAGGGAGATGGGGGGATGGGGGGGGGGGCGGGGCGGCGCGAGAATCGCGACGATCAACGAAAACGAGGACGTTTAAAGCCGCGTCGTATCTGTCGAATGGGAGAATGTCGTTAAGCGAGAAATCGATACGATAACGCGGGCTGTACGAGCTACTCGAATAACCGGATTACCCGCGCATTGTGTTGTTACCCGTAGACAGTGGAGGAATATCCGGCCGTGCGAAGCGCACGCGTTTTCCACCGCTTTTATTTTCACCGAAGGTATCGAAAAGGAAAATCGGAAGGGGGCGACGATTCCTTTTCCGTGCGGTTGCGGTTCGGCAGTTTGCAAGCACCGCCAGCGAAGGAACGAGAAGACGGAACAACAACGCTGCGGGACATCTGCGGTCGTTGAAGATCGAAATACGAGATACCTCGCGCCAGTTGCACCGTATAAAGCGCGAGGTGGGGAGGAGGCGAGGTTGCACAAAACGGGGAAACATCGGAGACACACACACACACACACACACACACACACACACCGAAGCCAACATCGGCGACGAGACATTCGAGAAATTCGTTTGTGTATACTCAAATAAACGGCCCTTCGCGGATACCTGGCGAGATACAATTGTGGCGAATCGTTCGAGGATGCGAGAATCTCCTTCTCCCCCTCTCCTCCAGCCCCTTCTTCGCCACGGTGCTGTCGAACTTTAATATCGCGGGCAGGAGCCCTTGGAAAAATTTGCTTTCACGGAATTTTCGTGGTATTTCCATAGGGGGTATTATTATTACTTGAAACACGTTGTCCCCTCCACGTCCCAGCCCAAAGATTGCATTACAAATGACGCGGAAAACGCATGAAATATCTTCCGATCGTAAAGCTCCCGTTTGAATTACCGGAAGGACGCGTCTATCGACCATCGCCCCTTCCCCAGCGGCGCCAGCGGCTGTTTTCCCGTTTCCTGTTAAAACGAAACACGCGTGTTTCGGCGTGTATATACACGTATCCCGGCGACGAATCCTGCAACGCTGTCGCGGACGACGGTAACGCGGAGACAGAGCTTTAATTAAGAAAGCAGAGCACCGGTCGTTAGTATTTTCAGAAGACGCACGCTCTTTCATTGCGTACGCGACGTAGTCCACAGGGGGGGGGAGGGGCAGCGAGTCTAGTGTCCTTCAGAGATTTCAGACGTGCTTTTACTTTTCTCCCCTGGCTCCACTTGCCGGAGCGCTTTGCTTTTTCGTCTGTACGGCCTTTTTTCTACTTCTTTTTCTTTTTTTCCTTTTTTTCCTTCCAAAGGTCAAAGGGGCCACGGTCCCCCCCCCTCCTCCTCCATCTTGAAAACATTAATGAGCTCCCAGAACGACGTGCACGCACTGCACGAGCATACATACGTGCGCTTACGCATGCGTCACGCTTGGAAAAAGGGTTGGAACGAAGAAAGGGAAGAAAAGGAGAGAGGCACGGCCGAGAGGAGGAATGTTATATTGGAGAACGTGTCGTCCAGACACGAGACACAGGTTAACGTCGCGGCCAATCTTTGCAGGACTTATCACTCGATTTCCTTCGTGTGGCAGTTGAGCGATTTAATCTCCCGATACGAGGACCTCTCAGAGCGATACTGCGATACGTCGTGAAATCGATCGGCAACGTTTCCTTTTTCTCCTTCTTCTTCCCCCCCCCTCTCCTCCACCTCCCCCCTCCGTTGAAACTCGTTTATCGAAATGTAGTTAATCCAAGATTACGATGATCTATCCCTAAATACAGGACCAGGAGAGCGTTTGACTTCTTCGGCCGGTTTTGGCCGTGCCGCGGGATTATTCGAAAGAGCAATAAATACGCTGCGTTTAAACCGGGGAGGCCGGAAGGATAGAGAATTGGCGCAAATAGGGAAATATTCGTCGGAGGATCTATGTATACGTGTCCAAAGTGAATGCTCTTCGTGACGTCGTGAATGGAATTGAGAGAGAGAGAGAGAGAGAGTTTGTGTGTTTGTGTGTGTGTGTGTGTGTGTTGAGTGTTGAAATTTATGTGTCCACGCGCCGATGTGTATAGCAGCCCGCGTTATCGAATATCGCAGAAAATCTGTAATAACTGTTCCCCGGCTTATACCGGTGAAATTTATTTTCCGAACGGCGCTGCCAACGCACGATAAACCGAGAGATCGAAAAATTCTTAATCGACTTAGAGACGTCGTTCGGTTATCAACGGGATGATTCATTCAACTTTTCTCGCGGGCGAGACGCTTTCGATCGGCTAGTAATTAAAACGGCCTCCCCGGAGTTAGAAACCGATCGCGTTCGGTGATGTTGAGCGAAACGAAAGTTTGCCATTCAATGGTTCGTTCACGTCTGCCCGACAAAACCATACTTAAACGCGGCGCGGGGGCAGGCAGGGAAAAAGCGAGCCGATAAAAGGGGAAAGAGAAGGAAGGAATTTCCTTTATCGTGGAATTGTTCCAGATTTATGAGCTCCAGGAGTTTGGCCATTCAAATTTTTCAACTGCTCTTTCTTGCCTGCCCGCTATAAGACCGCGGCTCTTAGACGAACGAGCTGAGAGAAAGGGGCGGCGAGAGAAGCCAATATAGAAATGGATGGAAGCAAAGTCCTTACGCAGACGGACCGGATTCGATATTGACGAACCTCTAATAACTTCCATCTGAAAATTTGGAATTTCTCCCTTTTCTTTTCTTTTTTGTTTTTCTTTTTTGTCTTTCTGCGAGCTACTTTTCCCCTCGCGTAATACACACGATTATTCGCCGACGATGAATCTTCATTCGTTATTGGCTTCTCCATTAGCGAAGTTGATCGTAACTGATCGTAATTGCAAGAAACGTAAATCCTTTGGAAGTTGTTTCAAATTCAACCCGCATAATCTTTCCACGAAGTTAGGTACGGGTACTACGGTAACTGTTTGACGAGTACGCGAGGAAAAATGATGAGAGATTGTTCGGCGTTTCCTCGCGAAATAAATAACGGGAAGTGTAATTTCCTAGAAGTTCTCGTCTTATTTTTATTATTACCAATCGTCGATTTGTAATAATAATAATAAAAAAAAAAAAATGAGTTTAATAGAATAGAAATTCGGGAATTTCTAGAAATCTTATCTCGTTAATTACTTTACGTACTAAAAGTAAAATCAAAGCAAGATAAAGGAATGATTTTCCATTACTTGAAAGTATTTGCTCGAATTTCTGTCTTGGTAAACTCGTTCCTTTTTAATTAAACACATTCTTTAACTAACAAGCAGGAAAATAATGAAGCAGGAATTACAATTTTATTGATTATTTCAATCAAAGTAAGATACGTGTACCTAAAAATCTATTTTCGAACGATTCGAGAAATTTCAACACGTGAAAAATTAACTCGATAAATATCAATATCGATGAAAGTTCGATAAAGGGTAAAAGACAATGCGCAAGTACTTTGTACATGTACGTATACAATAAAATACGATTATGATTAAATTGTGAAGAATTCGCGTCGATGTGCAGCTTCAGCCCGATTTGAATTGTTCAAAGATGCGAAGATTATCGTGTATATAAGGTAACGATGCAATCCCGTTATTTCCAATCCCGAACGGAATCCCTCTCTCAGCAACGACATGTACATAATTCAAGTCACAGATTAAAGCGGATCAAGTTGGTCGTTGTTGATCGTGTAAAAAATTAAAGCACGTTCCAAGAGATACCTCAATAATTGCAATCTCGGCCTCCAACATATTCGGAATCGTTTACATTGCGAGGAGTAATACGTTCACCGATTCGACGCGCATATAGCGTGTGTCTCACTTCCTCGTATTGTCAACGTACGTATTATAACATTTCTCGATACGTAAGTCGTTCGACGTCAATTCCACACTTGATTACTGTATAATTCGCGTATTTCCCGCGCAACATGTAAACATTATTATCTGAATTAAAAAATTAATCTAAATCATTTTTCAAAATTGCAGAACTTAAGAAATATTCTGAGATCGTTGTAGAGAAGCATTGGCCCGTTGTATGTAAAATTATTCAGTACGCGTATAAATATATTTCACGTCAGACGAAACAATTAACTGAATATAGTCGAGAGCGTGTCGTTTTTCATTTCAACACAATCAAGGTTCTAAGTACACGGCACAAAACTTGTGTCATTACGGATTGGAGAATTCAGATCTTGATTCTGTAGAGGAATATTAAATTCTTCCGAATGTCTATCAGTAGACAAGAATTGAAGAACAATTGTACAAAATTCATTTTGTTTAACTGAACAAACATTCGCAATGTTAAACAATTTTGCACAAAACAGAACACAAATTTGCAAAAAACCTGCCTTTAGATCTGTTTAAACTTCTTCAAATTGAATTTAATTTAAATTTATAAAATAAAACAAGGTTGATGTAAGTATTATCGTATATATACCTCGATTATTAGAACGTTCATTATTCGAATTCTTTGTTATCGTCGAGCGCTCTATTATTTGAACGTTTTAGTATTTACTTCCCAATTTAATCGTTGAAGATAACTGTCAAAACAAGATCTCTTTGTGTAATTTATTATGTAATATTGTTGGATTACTAGCGTGAGCTAGACAGTGATATTAATTGAAACAAAATGTGAAATTATTAAGAAGTTGAAGAATAACGAGTGCAAAATAAACGTAGCTCCAAAGTAGCCCATTAGGAAATCATCGATCAGTAGTTCGACGACAACGACGACGAAGATGTATCTCTTCATTTTGAAGCATTTGCAGCTTTCGGAAAAGCGGATCGGGCAGTGAGAAGCATAAAAGACATGCAACTTCGAACAGTTACTCGTGTTAAAAAATTTACATTTAAAATGACACAACGATTAAAAAATTATAGAATCCTCAACTTTTTACATGTAAAGTGTATGAAATTTAACATGGAGAAAGTTGTTCCAATTAATTTCAATAATTCTACCATGTCAACTTTCATTTTGTTCCATAAATTTCCACACGAACGATTCAATCGAGATAACAAGATTAAATATTAACGTAAAAAATCAACGTGAAGTATTTTCAATTTCGTCAATCATCACGGACACTTCAACGTGTCGGTTTATCGTGCAAGTTTCTGTCAACTTGCTTATCAACTTGCGACTGTGACACGACGGTGACCCATTATCGCGTTCTCGAAATAAAACAAAAAAAAGCAAAGATCGACGTGCTGAAACATACAGCGTGAAATTCGAATCGGCTCCGTCATCGAGGACCATCGAGATACCACGCATATATCTTATTGATACATACTCTGCGGTCAGAGCGACGCTAAAATCTCAGGACCGCCTGTGCCCTTAACGCCGCGTCCCGAATACCGGGTCAAAGATGATACGAGCTCCGAGTCGATAAGACGAACTTCAAACGTGTACACGCGAAACCACGTGTACTCTCTCGATGCTCTCCTCCGATGGAACAACAATATTGGCTGCGCGTGCAGCCAAGCGCATCCGAGACATCCAAGTCTGACTGAACTGAATCGTCGTCGCCGCGATAATTATTACGTCCTGCGGTTGTACGGCAAGGTGGAAAAACAGCGCGCTGCACGAGTGCACGCCACGTTTTCTCTTTTGAAAAAAGAGACCAGGTAGGCGAGGAAAGAATGGTCGAGCATTTCTCGTCGTGGATGCCCCGGTGTACGTGTGGCGGCGGAACGAAGAGAGAAACGGGAGGAGAGAACGGGAGAAAAAGCGGTAGTACCGGTCTAGCTTGTCCTCTCGACGAGTACATACTTCGGCACGTAGGTAGGCAGACTGTCTTACGTCGTGGTTATACGTTGGTAACACGGGTACTAAAAGTATTCTCCACTTGGCTATTTTCACTTAATTTACGACGAGTAAATCCGAAATGAAAAGTTGAACCTACTCCTCTGTGCTGAGACTCTCTGCCGTTGCCGCGCCCTGTAATTTTCGCCCCTTGCGAACAAGCTGGGACTCTCGCAATTATTCGTCACGTACCTTTCGGTTTCTACCTCACGCACGCCCGTCAACCGGTATCTTGCGATATCTTTCGGACGACGAACGCACAAAACGCGAGCTTGCGATATTTACCACGGTTTTCCAAACGAGCGTTTTTCGACGCTAAAATAATAACCAAGGGGGAAAAGAAGGCGAAACTTTAAAGAGCTTAACACGCGTTACTGCTTTGGAAGAAGACGTGTAAGAAGATGCCATGGTATAATCTTTCGCCAGATTTTTCGCGTTGTTAGAAACTTTGAATCTTGTGCGGTTGAATAATGATACGTTGATTCGTTCGTTGTAGAGGCATTAGTGGCAGTTTTGCAGGAGTTCAACGTACAAATGATTTTCATACTTATTACTTCGTGAATATATGTACGTATTCGTTTTAGTTTATTCGACTTTCTCGTAAGAAGATATTACTATCAAATTATTTCTATCAAAATCTTTAAATCTTATTATTAAACAATAACATCGTTTATAATCGATCGTTGCGGAGTAGTTGTTAATAGTAGCTTCGCACGATTTAACAATACACCGTGAATAATAATTTTCACACTTATCAATTATTTCGTTCGTTATTGAGATTGATGTTGATCGATGTAGTGCACCTAGGAACCTTAATTTTGATTATATCGTGTAACGTTATTTCCTCCTCGTGAATATTCATCCTCCTATAATTAATATTCATCCGCGATTAGTCAGGTTAATGCTAATCAAAAATTTTTCAGCGGTGATTTAATTACCCGAATCGCTGATCGACACTCTTTACAGATAGTGCGTGGATGCCAGATCTTTCGTACACGGAGAAAGTTCTCGTGATAAATGACTGCGAACCTATCAAATATCAATATGCGTGCATTATTAATGTATCCGCATTACCATAGCAAATCGTGCAAACCGGATTAACCGTAACAACGTCGTTACCAGCGTGTCGATTTTATCCGATATTGAAAACCGTGTTTCAAATCGCGCCCTCCCTCCTCCCCAAAAACAATCGATCCTCGTTAACGTTCAATTCCTTTGGATTCCTTTAACAACGGGGGTGTAAATGTGTCGACCAACGGGCTGTTATTAATTACGCGTTATTAACGGGCACGACTCTGAACGTGGCACAAAAGCGTTGCAAGGGACGCGATCACAAGAGCGCCATGTGCGGTCTTAAATATGGCACCTCCTATGCGGAAAGCTTGTAAAGTGACATATGCGCGCGATACACGCGTTTCCCCCTAGCGTTCCCGGGGTGCTACTGGATGCGTTAATGCAAGATAATGCTCCATCATTTCGTTCCATTTCATTTCTATTTACCCCTGAAGGTTCAGGTGGAACTTTCTCTCCCCATCGAGAGAAGAACGCGCGCGTACAAAAGGGGGACACGCACGCTCCTCGACTCGAGCAACTCCCTTCCCTTCCCTTCCTTCTTACCCTGTTAATTCAATTATCGCTAGGTTGGCGCACGGAGGAACGTAAAATTAGTAGTCGCGAGGCCGATAGGAAAAGTCCGAGGACGTGGAGCAGCCTCAGTCGAGAGGCCGTGTTATCTCTGTTTCGAAAATCACGTTAGAAGAGGTCGTTATCTAGCCACCGTGTATACGACCAACACCGTATCACCGAACTGAGCGTGAATCGTACTATCACTCGTGTCGAACAAACGGCACTGGCGGCTATACTATCGCCTCGGCGCGAATTGCTCGGTAATATTTGATTCAAACGATTTTATACGCGATTCGCATTCAATCCGCGTATATTGCGAAATCCTTCGGATATTTACCTATTAACTAGCGCGTGAAAGTGGTTATCGAGGCTGTAAAAAAAGAACCGGTCGGATGAAAAAATAGAGGGATTCTGGCGTGTTCGACGTGATAATTACCTTTCTTCGACGACAAGAGAGAGAGAGAGAGAGAGAGAGACCGAGAGAAGAGGCACGAGAGTGTGTCCTCGGACTCTCGGAGCGAAATCCTCCCGAGGTGCCGATAACACGTTGATGAGGCAATTAATATTGATGTAACAGGAGGCGAATCCCCCGCTATTGTTACCCGAATACCGAACACCGTCCGGATTAATATTTAATCTGCACGATCACGGAGTTTCCGAGTGCCCGAGGGGGGCAGATGGTTGTTCGTGCTCGTCGAATTTTTGACGATCGTACCGCGAAATTCTCAATGCGGGGCCTGGTCGAATATTCAACGAGCTCGTAATAAACTTCTCGAAGCTTTGCCGGCGCGCGACGACGCAATAATTATTATGCAGCGTATTAAGAAACAAGCTCCTCTCTCTCTCTCTCTCTCTCCTATCCTCGGCCATTCTATTATTTCTCCCGCCGTGCGAGAGAAACGATTCGCACAGCGATGCGAAAACGCAATCGTAAGCCTCGAATAACTCGGGCCACTCGAGATAGTTTGCATGCCTTCTCGCAATCTCGGATCGCTTGGTAGAAACTATTATGCCTTCTTACACTACTTGGTACTTATCGTTTTTATCACCGATGTCACGAATACCGCGAAATGCTCGAGTAATCCCTTGTATGATAATTATTAACGAGCACGAACGACAGAGCCAGATGTACGTGATAACGGTGGAAGAAAACGAGAGGCACGATTTCTTTCTCAAAGAAATTCGCGACAAAAAGCTCGAAAGTTTAGTTTTGTCAAATGGTCGCTATGCGAAACGGAAAGTTTTAAATGTGTAATTTGCTCGTTACCTGTGTGTTCGACCGTTTGATCGAACGAGGTCAATGAAAAATATTTACAACTGAAGATGATTCGTATTTGAGATGATTACCTCGAATGATTTAAAAATTTTAGTCGACAAAATCATAACGATATTTCAGATGGATATTGACAGCCTAATGAATGAATCAATTCAAAAGTAAAAAAGTATTGCAATGACGTTTCATTACAGTTTGATTTAGCATATCCCACTCCACTCGTATAGCAAGTTTATGATAAAATGATCAAATGTTGTTATGACAGGACATTGAATTGTAAGGAAGAATTACATATGTTTAATCAGGGAGGAAATTTAAAACATTGTTTAAATGTGCAATCTTATCTCTTTTCATATCATTTTACAATATTCTAAATAAAATTAACCAAGGGACAGGTAAACTAATTATGCATATATTTTAATTAAGTAAAATAAATTGCATTTTTATAACTTTAACGTCAAAGTTTTGGAAAATAATTTAAATCAGGTTTTTCTCTAAGAAGACAGGAATTTTCTATGATTCTACAAGATTAGAACAGTTTATGTTTCAGAACTTTGTACCATCTAACGTTTCACTGTTCGTACGAATAATTTCCAGGCAAAACTTTCGAAAAAAAGAAGGTGAAATATTTTTATTTTGTTGTTGCAATTTTAAAATTAGATTTAAACGCAATTGTGCATTTGCATCTTCGAATTTTCATGTTTCAGTCTTACACTCAATTTAACGAACGAAAAAAGTTTACAATATTTTTAAAAGATGTCTAACGCAAAATTTAATCGAAGAACAACACAAGATATTTTTCAATTTTAGAAAAATATAAGTGGATCAAAAATGACCGAAAGAATTAATTGTCTCGGAAGAAAGAACGTTGAAATTAAATTGATTCTGACGTGTAATTGTATTCTATATGTATGTTTATATATATATATATTACTTAGTCATACATCATGTTATGATAAAATTAGGCAATGATCCGAACGAAAGTAAAAGAAATATTTCGCTGTAAAAGTGTAACACTACGATCATCAGAACGATCAGTTGTATCCAACATTAACACATTCCTATCGAAGCGAAGATTGCAAACGTTCGCGAAAATACTGGAAAGAGGCGCAAAGTACTTTTTACGCGAAACGACAACACGATAAAAACGTGGATATTTGCACGAGCAGCAGCGAAATCCATTTGAGCCCACTGCTTCTTTTCGTCAAACGTCGTCGGGCTCGTGAAAAGTTAATCGATTAAGAAGTGTGTTGAATTCCGTCAGTTAGCGAAGTCAAACAGAGTGGTATTTTCGATGATCGATGAATCGTCTTAGATTTCTCGAGCACGTTCTCTCCGCTGCCGCGGCAGCTGAGTTTGACACTTTCGATCCGTCTTTATACGCGATTCTATCCCCCTCGTTGCGATTGACAGTTCGATCGCGCCAAAAAGACGATTCGCCTTCAAACGTCGCGCTCGCGTGCGCGCGCGACTTTAATCTTTCGTCCGCGTACGTGATTCAATGCCGGTACAAAGCAGGCCTCCTCTCGCTTGCGGAGTTGTAACAATCTAAACGCGCTAGGCGTGCACATTTCGATTCGTCGTGGCTCTCGTTGCTCCGAACGCGCGGAAAAGAAAACAACGAGAGGACGACGCCGAGTTCTCCTCGACGCCAGTCGAAGAAGAACGGAGCAAGGAGAACGGAACGTGACGAAGACGAGGAGGTAAGCGCGCGCGCTGGTCGGACCGAGATGGAGAAAGAGAACGCGGTCGGATCGGTGCAAGAGAATCCAAAGAAGAAGAAGAAGAAGAAGAAGAAAAGGATCAAGAGACCACAATAGTCGATCCTTTCTCTCTCTCTCTCCTCTCTTTCTCTTTTGATACTCCATTTCGATCCTGCCAGCACTGGAGCCTGTTTCCTCGCCTCCGGCTGTGACACGATCTTCAGCCTTTCAAGATCGAAACAAAAGGAAACGGACGATGAGACACAGATTCGAAAGAGTGACAATCGCGTGGTGAAACGTAAGTGAAACTAACGAGAAGATAAGCTGTGCAAACTTACCCTTGCGAGCGGCATGGTCAAGTCGATTTTTCTTCTGTCCGCGGGTGTATCCTTTACGAGCAGGTCACTAACTAACCTGTACACATCACCCATGACTCGCGCGACGAACGCGAGTAAACAAACGAAAATAACTTTCCTTTTATTTTTGCTTTTCCCTCTCTCGCTTCGAGACACTTGATTTTTCTTTTCTTTTCTTTTCTTTTTCTTTTCTTTTTTTTTTTTTTTCCACCACCGAACACACTGGTTAGACAGCGGATAATAGACGACAAAAATCCACGCGTGACGTAGTCAAGGTAAGTGTCGCAACGAACACCTCGGAGATCATCGCGTCATACCGCGACTTGTCAAATCGTCGTGCGAGCGCGAACGATCATGTGGGCTCATTTCTCGAATCGTTGCCGGTTCTGCTGTTGTCCTCTCTCCGCTCCCCGCCGACGATTTCCCACCTCATGTGTCGAGTTCGCAACGCGTACGAACGATCCACTCCGAGAGATCGTGGGGTCGATCCGCGGGCACGAACCGCACACGTTGACCGTCGCCTTTCCTCACGCGATACCGCTACGGAGGCGTGCAAACGTTTCGCAATTCGAAACTGATCGAGATCGCAACCACCCCGTCCAGGCACACAGGGCAAACTGTCGTCTGGTCGGCGCTCAGCGGCCCGCAGCGACGTACCGTGAACGACGAAAAGCGAAACTCGATGGCGCCACGGCTGTACGGAGTCTGTGCCGTGAGTGCGCTTAGGCACGACGCTAGCGCCACCGCCGACCGATCTTCGCGTTACGTCCTCGCTACACATTCGAATCTTACCAACACGATCGCGGCGAGTTGTTCGCGCGGTGGTGTGCGCGCACACGGAACCACTCGACTTACCACCACGATCGCATCGCGCGGCGGTGCCTGCACGTACACGCGGGACTCGCGAAGTGGCGTTGGACAAGTGTGGTTGTGGTTGAGGTGTAGAGGTTCCGGAGGTGGCGGTGGGTGGATGGGTGGGTGGGGGGGTGGGTAGGTGGAGGAGGAGGAAGTTGAGTTGGTAGTTACCCCCACGAAGAGTGTTCCAGGGCCGGCGCAACCGCAATTCGTCGATTGCAACGACTGATTGCGAGCGCGATTTAACGGAAGTCGAGCGAGCTGTCTACTTTTAAAACGCGGCTGATACGACGGAGTTATGTATAGCCGCTGCCTAAATTGCTTTGTCCCGACGATTTACATTCTTTTCATGTAAATGAGTTTGCGGGATTCGCTCGGTGTGTAGATCGCGTCTACGCGCGAGCCTGTTGTAACGTGCCATGTTAAACGCTCTCTCTTCTTTTTCTTTTACCATCGAAATTACTCGACGACGATGCACAGCAATGTAACAAATAAATCGAGTTGCTCGTCTTCGTTAAGCTCTTGCGTTGGAATGACGTGCCACGCACGTCGAGAATTTTTTGTCCCAAATTGCAGCATTTTTTCAGTTTCAAGTATATATTTAAATAACTAACCCAGGCAAAACGAACGATAAGTTTATTACTTCTTGATAATTTCTATCCAGTGATATACCGACGAGTTATTGTATATGGTTCGGGTCACTCGTTATGGTCCGCGAACCAATTGCCAGCGCAAGGTTAAAACGAAAGTGTTTTCATGTGAAAATTCGCGCGATGTAAGACGGCCCTGACGGCTAAAAGCACGTTGAGACGCATCAGTCGCTCTTTTCTCCTCGACGTAGCATGCACAGGGAGTTAATTAGTAGTGACACGTAAGCGATGACTGTAATCAGAATAAAACAGGGGAAAAGGATCGAACGCGACGCGACGTCGGGTCGGCAGTTCGCGCCGGTGACAAACGAAAAGACCGGAACGCTGTCCGATCCGTGGCTCATCAAAATTCAAAGCAGCCTCGTTACAACTTGCGAAATTACGAATGCACCTTTGTCCTACAAAAGTTGCAAAATCACTCCCGGAACTAGGCACCCGTAGGCGAGAGTGGCGCGGATGCCGCGATTAGTAACTAACAACATTCCCGTTTATGCATTAATAGCACGTGCACGCAAAGAGAAAGGGCATCGAGATAACAGCGAGAGAACGGAGGCGAGCAAGAGACGAACGAGATTGCAATCCAGGAGGTAAAACGAGGAGCAAAGTAGTAACGTCGTCCCGCTAAGTAACGATTACGCGGGGATGGATTTTTAAATCCGAGTTTACACCGTTTCGCGATATCAGAGGCGAAACTGGAAGAAATACTGGGCTCAGATTTATGACACCATGTGACCCAGGCAGTTATGGCCGAGGAGAAACTGTAAAATACTATGGTTATTTGTGGAAGCGTGCACTTTCGGGCAATTTTTGCCTCCAGCTCTCCCTCTCTTTCTCTCTGTATACGATTCTTTTTCACGAAACCCTCAAAGGCGAAGGGGCTATACGTCTGTCGACGATAGCATGGGATCGGTTCTGCCGGCAACTCTCGACCGGCTTCTCCGCCCTCCAGCGTATCTCGGCCCCTTTCCTCTTTCGTCTTAACCCTCTGGCCAGGCCGCACACGCCGTTCCTCCTCACGCTGGAGCCCCTAGTCATCCAACACCGGGTTGGGCTGTGCTGCTATCCAAGGCCAGCCACGCTTGCCTAGCTAAGTCGCCAAAAGCTTGGACTCCCCGTGGAATTCAGCTTCCGTCATGCCAGAGGCCGGCGTATTGCGTGGCATCCCCCCGGTGTCGGCGATGCACTTCGATCCGCTGGGATCGAGCCTCGTAAAATTGGATTTGCGCAGACAGTATGGTACTTCGACGTATCGCGTACCCTTTAGCAAAGAACTGGCTACGACCTACCCACTCATTACGGGATCGTTCTATCGTCACGGTTGCCTCCTACGGTGACGCAATTCTCTGCTTGGTTGCCGCTTTTCAATTTTCGATGCGATTAAACGATGTTTCATTCAGAAGAGCGTTTATTATGAATTGCTGTAGTTTGCAGTGGCTGCGTGAGGTTGTTGAATTATTTGAATCAACGTATGGTGGTATTGTGGGTACCTAAAGTGGAATGTTTGTTTTTTGCAATTGAAGAGGAAAATATCAATCTTTCTGGTGCAAATTATTTTTTATATAGCAAATATCGACCGAGTTTTGGGAGCGAAGCATGACCCCATGGTGGCTACTTTATTATTTCTTTGATGGAATTTCGTAGAATCGAAAAATTTAAAATATGACTGAGAATATTGTCCAGTTTTTAAATGTTTACGATAATTGTACTCTTGTTTTTAATCACGAAGACGTGATTTAGATACTCGTATACCTATTCAGATAACGTTTACTTATGGGATGATATTATCTGAACAGCGCGTGTAAAATTCAAATCACATTAATTACACTCCTTATAAATAAATAATATAATTAAGTTCATTATACACGAGGAATTTTCTACAGTAAATACGAGCAAAGTATGTAAGATAAGAAAAATTAATACCAATTGTTACCCGTACTTTTTTCCGTATAAATTTCCCGTAAATATACTTTATACCCAATAAAAGCATCGTAAATAGATTGCGTGTTTTGAAGTATTGAAATATTTGCACTATCTCTGTCCTTAATTATAACGCGAATATATTTATACTCTAAGTGTATAAACTGAGTTTTCTGAGACTTCTCAAATCATTAAATAAATCGTTGTTACAATTATCACAATTAAACAAATCAGATATAAATATATCTGCTTAATAAGTACGTGAATTAAATTTATTTTATTAAAACGATTCGTTCAAATAAAATAACGTTTCCGGCGTTTAGCCGAAATTTCATTATTACGAGATAAAGTTGACACACATTTTCCCAGCTCTTGTACCTTAATATCACTCCCTTGCCTGTGATTAGAAACGTTATGAAAAAAAGAAATATTCTAGTCGTGCGACACGTATGTACGTTTTTCCGCGGCATGAACCTCGGCGTATATATATATATATATATATATACGTCGTAGGTGTATCGCGGCGGTTTAATGAAAACGTACGGCATGTTTTAATTAAAATTGTCCTCGCTCCCGAAAACAGCGTAGACACAGATGAGATAGTTCTGATTAGCGATTTGCAGCAAACAAGGCGGAGGCAATATCCTCTCGATCTCTTGCCTCTTCGTGTTTATACACGCGTCTTTGATTTTGGCTCCTCTCGCGCGTTATTCGTTATTGCGACAGAGAGTTTCAGTGTTACTTTCTGTTTACCGTGACTTGCAAGAGGCGAGGCCGATGTCCAATCGATTCTCCACCGTGGAAAAAGCCCACGCTTTTCACTCTTTCTCTCTTTCATTCTTCCTCTGTGTGTGCACGCGCCTGGATTTCGTACAACGCGTTAAATCTGCGCCTGGCTGCACAAAAGTACGCGGTCGCTTTGAACGCTCCGGCGTTTATAACGACCGGCATTTTGCAGTTTATATCGTCGTCTTAAATCGGGCAGAAATCATTTCGCCGCGACGATATAACGGAGATTCTGCGGAAGCGAGGGAAACGAATTACGGCGAATCACGGCGAACTTGAACATTCCGCAACCGTGCGACGATTCCTTCTAAGAGTGCACGGACGGGCAGCGAGAATTTTTCTCCACCGTCGAACCGTTCCACGCGGAGATATCTGCCGCGATGCACGGCGGAAATTCTAAACTAGCGCTTGACGATGATATATGAACGATCTCCTATCCAGAATTGGTAACAATTGTGACGCGTTGAAGATTGAAATTGATCGAACGAGACTACGTATCCTACGTATCAAATGCAGTTTCGCGAAGCACTTTAATCAGGCCTGTTTCTCCCGTTTTTCCTCCTCCTATTCGCCATCGGTTGTTGTCCTTTCTATTTTCCCGCTGCCCGATCCAATCCGAGGGGCAAAGAGGCGAGGAAGCGGAATCCACGCTGGAACAAAGGAGAAATGGAAAAACAATTACGCCATCAACGATTGAATAGCGAGTTCAGTTCCCAGTCAATTTTGCGGAAGCGTCGGACAATAAGCAATGTAGATAATAGCTCAGCGGTACCTTATCTCGCGCAAACCCCCTGGTCCGAGAAGCGGAACGTTTGTCGGGATGATAGAAAGTATTTCGCGTGGCCAGGGCGGATGGAAAACTTGCAGAGGGAGAGAGAAGTTTTTGCGATACCGCGAAGAACCGTATCAGATTTCCTGAAGCTAGGCGAGAGAGGTTCCCATCGCGACTCGAGTTCAATCCGCCCCTTCCTCCCTTCTCCCTACTCCCTCCTCCCTCCCCCCAAGACCCTTTTCAACCGCGCTGCTCCGCCGCGCCTTTAAAGCCCAGTTATACTTCGTACTTAGTTTTCGCGGCAAGCGAAACTTACCTAACAGATACGAGTCGTTGGCCGCGACGATATGGAATCCGAGGGGTGAGCAAGTCGTCGTTCCGCCCTTCCTCGCTGATGGACAAATCGTTCCAAGGACAGAAATTGAATGTCGAACTAGTTTCTAACTACTTCGAGGTGGAATACTTTCGCTAAGTTGACTTCCGCGAGATCACGCGCCACGTGTTTTTCTTTCCTTTTTTCTTTTTTTTTCCCCCCCTTTTGTTCTTATCCTCACTCGGCCTCCGCGAGCGCGATTCGTTTCCTAGATCGTCGGCCGGGAACTTTGCAAATGCTACTAATTCGACGGAGAAAACTAAAGGAAATTTCTCGCAAACGAATTCGTACCGCGAATGGGATCATTTTTCGACAGGGGTGTACGTCGAACGTGAAATTGAATTCAGGCACCGGTTAAACCGGAGAATTCTGTTGTGGTTTTCGTTTGTGTTTGGGAAGGAAGAAATAGAGGAAATGGAGGAAAAGAAAAAAACTTTTAAACAACACGGAAATAACGCGATCATTGAGAATTTTAATTAATTAATAAGCGGAGAAATTTATATTTCGTTTACGTAAACAGCCGAGTTGATCGTCTTTAGGTTCAGAATTTGATCATTTTATAAAATAACTATAAATAAATATGAATGAAAATTTAATGAAAACTGACTTATATTTTTGGTCAAACAAACTAGTCACATAGATAACGTAAACTAAATTGGATTTATAGAATAAACTAAATTTATTCTTTCCTTCTGAAAAAGGTATATATATATATATATATGGATACGAAGAACATTTATGTACTATTTAAAGATGTTGGTCATAAAATAACCAATAACAATTCAACTATCAAGTCTAATAAATTTCATTGCAAAGTTTGGAAAACAGAAAACTCTCTCTCTGTTATTTACATTTCATGTTTTTTTACTACAAGAAAACAAAAAACTATAAAATTGCTATTTAATTTTGTTTATTTGTCGCATTTGAGGCTTTATTCGAAAGAAAACTGACTTATTTATCAGTTGATCTATTGATATACTAGCTACCGGTATATTTTTAGTTAAAAATTAAATTCTTTGCAATTTGAAAAATAAACTTTAAACGTTTTTGCACGTGTACTTTTCTCGTCTGTACAAAGATAGGTTTGTAAATACCGTATTAAGAGTACTTGCGAAATAGCAGTAAACTGATTTTTAATTCTACATTTCATCAAAATGTGCGATAGTGCAGCAATGGCTAAGCGGACATTACCCTTTATATCCAGTAACGATTCAGCCGTTGGAGAATAAATGAAAGAATTATTGTAAAGAATAATCTACTCGCGGACATAAAAGAAAATCAAGAGGAAATTTATAAAGTAATGGATTCCATTTTTCATCGATGTCAATCCATAAGCATGGACGGCATTTCGAAACGAGAACTAAACATCGCTATTCCATTCTGACGCTGTGTTGTATCGAGCAAAACATCGATTCACTCTTATTTCGTATTTTTGTTGAAACCTCTTAATCGAACAAGCCTACGTACAGTACATGTATAGATGTATTTTTTCAGTTTTAATAATAGTGCATGTTAAAGCCATTTGCTGAGAAAATACACCATAAGTATAGCAAGGTATTTTGTACGCAATTCCATTTCGTTGCTAGTTTTCGTTCCACATTTTTACATTTTACGGATTAAAATATTTTTTTACAAATTACTGGTATCAAAGTGTATTATATTCATTTTAAAACTGGGAAAGTGAAATAGTATTTTATATAACGGAGAATCTGCAAAGTATTAATATACTAAAATTACACAACGAAATATAACAAGTTACGAAACATAAAATAATATACGTTGTTGTACAGAAAACAATTATATTAACTGAAAATTACTCTGCGAAAAAATATACAGGATTTTTATCGAATCTAAAGTTTTAATTTAAAAATTTCTGCAGAATATTAATTTCAAAGTTAATTTTTATATTATTTAGTTAATAAATAAAAGTTTGTATGAAAACAAAACAAAAAAGGGAAAAAACAAGAAACGATTTTATAGCACGATATAATATTTAATTTCTTCTTAGGTATTTGCCATTCGGTAGTAAACCACATGTCGACACTGGTTATAACTCGAGTATTTAAAATAGTGCTAATTTATAGTTTATAGTCCGTGTAAATAAGAAAGTTAATCAAAATTTAGTAAATTCTTTCAATCTGGGTTCTTTCTATCCGTTCAAAACCTTAAAAAATTTGACCAAAAACTGATCCATTTCACGTAAATAGAACTCGTCGTACGTTTTGAATACAGCTCCTGTATAAATATTTTGAATAAATTTATCAAATTTACACATTATACATTAATCTGATCCCGTAACAACATTTCACGAAGCGATTATCTCTTCACACGGAACTTGGAACATTTATTCAACGATCGGCCATGGCCCCGCGAATTTCACTTCAATGACTTACGTTCACAAGCGTACTTTAATTTTAATGCTTATGATGGGGTTTATGACGTAGTTTCTGTTCTATGCGAGTTTCATGTTAATAAGTTCGGCTGCTTTTGTCGACCTCGCCGCACCACGCATCGCACTCGAATGTATCATTTAGATGTAAAGCTTCGATATACCGATAAATTCATTGCGAAATCATTCGGATAGAACGTTTGAAATGTACACCGTCATCTCCAGCACCGATACACATATATTTTTTTAAACAGCAATATAAGTTGTGTTTCTCTCGATTTTTCCTCGAAGTACACGTAGTTGGCGGGGTTAATTAATTCACGGGTCGAACATCTCGCGTAATTTGGCGCATCGTTACAAACCACGTGAGCGGTAGTCGCGCGGCGTTGTTTCATGCCATTTCCCCCACTGCTTTTATGTCGTTTCATGCCATCGCGAAACAATCGTATTCCCCCTACGGCCATAACCAGGCCGCGGTAAGACAAGTACGTTTTCTGCTTCCACGGTGAGTTTCGGAGGGTTTGTCCTCCCAAGAGGAATGTTCCTCCTAATTTATGAAACGCAACGAACGTTATACCGTTTACGGAGGCGCCTTCGAAACGACTAGGTTAGTCCGAGTTGGCACGTGAAGAGAAAACTTTGCAGGTAAGCAGCAGCAGCAGCAGCAGCAGCAACAGCAGCAGCCGTCGCCGCCGGCACCAATGTCTGCTGGCTACCTTCGCGCACGTTACACCATTCGGCCAAGATTTTCTTGCTACGTCATTAGTATTCCGGGATATATACAGATTCCACTGGAACAAAGAGGAACAACGGGGACGGAGAAGGAAGAACGACGAGGCAGTTTCAGCTAAATAAGTATCCCACGCACAGAGACACGTTTCTGTACTCGCCCTACTTGCTGCTTGCTTCATCGCAGCAACCCTGTCTCCTATATCTATACACACGTAGCTCCGACTCTTGTTCTTCTTCTTCTTCTTCTTCTTCTTCTGCTCTTTCTTCCACTTCCTCTCACAGTCGCCTTCTTCTTCTTGTTGTTGCTCTTCTTCTTCTTCTTCCTCCTCCTCCTCCTCTACTTCTTCGTCTTCTCAGCGAACTCGTTTTGTATAAAAGCGACGAGAAAGAAACGCGAACTCTCTTAACGAATGCTTTTCTTCGTCACTTGGCGTTGTTCAGTATACGACGACCGGTCGTCGAGTTGCCTGAGAAATATGGACTGTCTTTACCTACTGTGCTTCTTGCAATCAACTGAAATTAATGAAGCGTTTATGTTGCTCGAAATACATTCAGCGTGGTTTAATTAGTGTCGGCGAACTAGAACGCAGCGGAGTACGCCGGTAAGAAAGGATTATGCATAATTACGAGCCGCTCGGAGAAAGATCGTTGAGATCGTAATACATGGGCGGACAACTTTTCGAGTCGTTGGTTCGGCTGTCGACGTACCGAATAATCTTTCTCGAGATTGCCCCGGGCCTTATCGACGTGAAACGCATCAACAGGCATTCCGTACCGTTCGTTTCTCGGCTCGTACGAAATTTCACTTTTTACGCTCGATTGTATCACGATTTATTGGATACTTTTAATTATTATTAATTATTATTATTACACAAACAATTGTACAATAATAAATATAGAGTATTATATATTATACATACACTTTTGATAATATTTTAGTGTCCGACTGCATATTTCCTATCTTATTGAAACAGACAACAAGAAATTTTGATCAACCTATCGACAAATACATATTTTCGTTGCGATCGATTGGATATTTTTAATTACAATTAGGAATACCATTTTCAATCTGATTACTTGCAGCTATAATGGCATCTACAGCTGTATCGATATTAGTAACAGCTGGATTTATTTATTAATTTGACATGAAAATTTATCGGATTTAAAGTCTCAAAACTCATTAATTTGTTTCATTAATTTCAAGAATTACGGAGGATATTAATTCTGATATAGATTTTAAAAAAATTATGATAATGAAAAGCTACGAATAAACTCTTTTACACTTACTTATTTGTAAAATATTTAAATACATTTATAACATTCAGACTACATTCAAAATTTTTCATTTTTAGTAAGGTATTCAATCACTATAATGTCTTCTTTATTTATTCTTTCAGTGAGATTTTATTCGGAAGATTTAACTAATAATTGAATATTATTTTTTGAACAGATATATCTACAAGTATAAATTGATTAATTGTTAGATATTTCAGCGATTATTCCTTCATCTCACTCAATCTCGACATATTGATGAATATTGACAAACATATGCCTATCGGGAATCACAATCTAACAGATGCTTTTTATGCTTTTTGCTCAGCATGAAATTGCATCGTTTTAATTCTCTTACAAACACTTCCGTTCACTCTTTCGTGTCTTGGTGAAACTCGAAGCACGAAGTCGCGATCAACATATCGGCAAACGTATATTCCTAGTAACCGCAATTTTATGTCGATTTAATGGAACAGAGCTCGACTTCGTGTTTCATCCACGCGCACCTGCAGCGTCGCACCTGTTTCCAGAAAATGATTCGAACTAATACCCGGTCGAACAGAAAATTGTTTTTACTCCGAGACCGGGAACGTTCGTTGGAAAAATTCAATCTGGAAAATGCAGGAACACTTTGAGGCAAGCGGAAGCTCCCCCCGGAGGCTGTGCGTTCAAAGGAGGATCAAACCATCGACCGCCTTCGTTTTATTACGATTCCATATCCCACGCGTTTGCACGTGTAAGTACACACGTCTCCGAAGCAGAAATCGCGGCAAAGAGACGTGCACGCGCGTTAGTAAGTATATATAACACGGCAGCCTTGAACCGTGTTAATCGCCGGGGAAACTTTTAAAGCGTTCAGCTTGCGAATCGAATGACCCAAATCGACATATTCACTGTCCAATATTTGACCGAGGCTTTCTGATCAATCAAATCCAACCAATTTCACGCACTACCCTTCGAGCAGGGGAAGTTGGTACAAGCGACAGGAGACCGAGGTCGCTGTGACAGTGCACTCTTTGTCGTAAATAAACCTCCGAACGATCGTTTACAGGGATCGAATATGAAACTGTTGAAATCTTCAATCAGTTACGAAAGAACTTTAATTTTCTGACTATTGTATCTTCTGTTTCAAGAAAACTATTACAAAATACAATGAAACTTTTGTTCCACGCTTCTTTGCGCAAATTTATTTTCTCCAAAGTGAAATTCCAGTTAAATGTTTATTCTACTCTAAACAGGTAAAAGACGCGACAAGTAGATTTCATGCGAAACGTTACGGGATACAGAAATCTGAAGATGAAGCATGAGTCATTCGGTGAAGTTCTATTTGTACGTAAATGTTTGCGTACGAGAGAGATGGGAAAGATTTACTTTTCTCAAAACTGTTGATAAAGTAAACTAGTTGTATAAAAATCTTTTCGTTCTCCTCGAGCGATGCTAATTACAGAAATGTTCGTAAGTAAATGTGATCCTCCAGAACTTTTAATGATCAAATGTAAAATGTACTTAAAACTGTATCGTTGCAACAAAGTTGAAACGTTCACGCGCAAAGTTGGTTTGAGACGATTTAAAAAAAAAAAAAAAAAGGTTCGATTTACAAAAGTTAGCGGTTTCGTTCGATCCCTGTCCGGAAACGATTCGTTCTGTGGACAATTCTCCTCCCAATCGGTATTAAATTCCAATGCGTCTGAAAAGGAACTGGACGAGCCTTCGTCGACAACGCTTCGATTTCGACGCGTGAAAACGTGCGTTTTGAACGCACAATGGTCACAACGATGGATCGAATATCTCGAGATACCACAATAGAAAACGAGCAGAGAAGCAAAGGACACCGAATTCCCCGCAATTTCGGCTATTTTGGCCGTATACGCGGGGCTACAATTCTCCGAATTGTAAAAGGCACCGGACCGACTGTAAGAAATGGACCATGGGCGAGTAGATGGGCAGAAGAGTCTGCGAGGCGTGAGTTTAGAATCGTCCCAGGTGCCAGGTGTAACTTCCTTCTCTTTTCGTTCATATACCTGCGGCTCTCGATGGAACCTTTATTCTTTGAAATCGTGCCGGATCATTTCAAAGACATTGTGGGACGCGGACACGGATGACGCGGACGATGTTCGTGGTTTGATGAATTGATAGAATTCTTTATTTCGAGTTATTTCCTTGAAACGGATGCGTCACCGCATTTTATTGTTATAATCGAGAGAATGTGGTTTGATGAATATCTGCACCGTACTTGGTCTGTCCAAAACATTCTTGATCGTACTTTTCTTGAAGAAATCTTGTTCTTCGAAATAACAAAAATGAATAATTATAATGATATTTTGGTGTTTTTTTCAGTGATTCAAAATAATCATCGCTAACGTTCCCTCGATCAATTTTAAAATGTTTAAACTAGCGGAGAACAACTATGCATCATACATTTCCTGCATCATTTCGGTAAATTTAACAATCTTTATTCGAAGCTCGTTTTATAACAAGCTAGTCATTTTAAATGCTAACCTCAACTTTTTAAAGTCGAAATGTCATACAATTTCGACATGAAACGAGTGAAGGACATACTTCTCGACCACGAAATTATTGCACACACGTTATTACTATTAATTTTTCCTTTTTGAAAAAAGTTTGGTTATTTTTCAAATAAAGCTTATACATATAATCTTCATACTACTTTTTTCTTTTAATATTAAGAACATCGCGATATTATTATACATGGCCAGACGAAGTCAATAATAAAATAATTAATTTGATAGAATAAATCAGAAACAATTAATCTGTTGTATTAATTAACTAATTACTGTTGCATGAGACACAAGATTGAAAAAATTAATTGAAATTTAAAACGTGAATAATGTACGTGACACCACTCCATTGTAGCATTGATGAAAAAATCAATGCTAGCCAAATTACAAGAGAGAATTTGGAATATATAACTATAAACAAACTGTATTTATTTTCAGATGAAGCTATGCTTCCAGCATAATTCTCACATACACAAATAAGTAAGCCATATATGGTAATGTACAATTTCTTCGTTAGTTTAATTAATTTAAATTTATTATATTTGCTATATTTTTACAATACTACTACTTATACGTTGTCTTTGTTACATTGCTTATTATCTTTCTCGAGAGACAATACTACATGGTAAAAAATAATTTGCTTTATAAATATGGTGTAATATTTGGTTTATTATCACAGTTTATTTGGTTTTTTTTTGTTGTTGCACGAAAACTCTGCAAACATTATGAAAATAACGTTTTTGTACAGAATGAATATAAAAGTTATTTGCATCTAGATAACTGCATTCTGTTGTTGACAAAAAATTATACACTACTCTTCGTATATGTGTTTACATCAAAATTAACATTAACATATTCTATCAGGTTTATAAAAAAACTTCATATCCAATAATATGTGCGATAAGGAAAACAAATGTACTGTATGAAAATGATGTAAATATATCTGAATTTTATAATTAGAAATAGTAATAATTCTTGTATATTGGATGTCTCAGATTCTATTTTTTTTTTTAATAACATTAGTTTATTGGTAACTATGTT
The DNA here is from genome assembly GCA_032399605.1 of Melipona beecheii. Lineage (NCBI taxonomy): Eukaryota > Metazoa > Arthropoda > Insecta > Hymenoptera > Apidae > Melipona > Melipona beecheii. The sequence goes on along the minus strand of JAUCMO010000082.1, from coordinate 1,344,351 downwards.
TGATCTTTCCTTTAAAATAAGTTAAATGAATATTCACTTTAATAATTGTTAAATTAGAATATATAGTTATTTGTTTACTGAGTTATTAAATATTAAAGTATTATTATTACAAGTATTATGTCACTGGACTTTTACGACTAAGGAATTTTACAGAGCAAAATTGATCGAGCAAAAATTAATATCCATATTCATAATATATTTAAACAAAATTAACGAAAAATTCATAATTTTGTAAATTCAATCTGTCACAGATGTCAATAATTCTATATTCACAGCAACACGCAACATTTTGAAATGGATTTAATATAAATACCGTTGATTGATTCCTACGCTTTATTAAATGAGAAATTAATCCGTTTTTATTTCGTATTTTTGTTAATATTTTTTAATTAAGGTTTCCTCTTATTTTTAAAAATTTAGAAAATATGCTGATATGGATTGGGAAACATATTCTGCAACACACATATTATAAAATTCTCTTGAAATATTAATTATTTTTATGAAATTATTATTTATGTGAAATGAAAAAGCATTCAAGTTCGTTTGCTAATAGTTTGTGAAACATATCGAGTATTCTTCTAATATAAAAGTATTGTTAATACATTTCATTTGCATATTTGGAACGACCGTAAATTTCAGTATATTTTAGAAGTTAACTATATTTATATATTTTAATTTATTCGTTTATCAGCATCAATAATGTTTTATTAATACATTATTATATTAGATTCGTTTCCAGATTTCAAATTTAAAGCAAAAATTATAATTTTTTTCTTTCACATATGTGCAAAATTCTATTTATTTATTGAGTGTTAGAGTATCTTTCACAACGTCAAAACGCCTCTCGCTAATAGTTGCGTTTTACATTCGAATGACTCAATGACTTGCACAGAATGACACATCATTTGCTATTTTTAATTTTCTCACACTGCTTTGTTTTCTAATAAGTGAAAAGTATGAATTATTGATTGTTATGACCTTGATCATTTATGAAGAGACTGCTGCATTGTTAATCCCATTGTTTCATCGATATTCACTACACAATTACCATAATGTGAAGGTAAATTCAGTTCTACGATATGTTAAACGTCGATATATAAAGTAGTACAAACGATTGTATAGTAGATTTATTTACAACATGTGTAAATCAGTTTATTCTATAACATACGCCCCGAATTTAAATTATGCAAATTTACTGTGCTTACGTTTTAATACCATTGCGTTTTATTCGTCACAATTCCTTCTTATAAAAGATATAGATTCGAATGTAGACTGACTATAGATTTTAATCTTTACGATTATTTTTCCCATTATTATTTTTCTTCTTTAATTTTAAATTTAACTTTTTATAAATTTCAAAAGATCCAAGTATAAATTTTTGTAATTACTGAAAGCATTATTAATTGTTATCAACTATTTGAATTCAAATAATCATAAAATTGAAAAATGTAATCCTTATTCTACGAACGTAAATTAATTTCTAGTAATAAAAAGATACATTGTTTATCAGAAAGATGCATAAATGCAATCTGACTTGAAATATTTGTAGAATGTGAAAATTAGATGTAATTAAAAATTATACAATTTGAGCTATATAATTTATTTTACATCAATGAAACATTTTTAAAAGGAAGATTATCTACTGCAAATAATATTAAAACGAAATGTGAAAACGATAATTAACTATATGACACATGAGGTATATGAACAGAGTAATGTAAACTATCTTACGGGATTTTGTGGTCCGTGACCTGAAATACCGACATAGCGAAAAAAGTCACTGGCTTTTTAGCGCTCTCCACGTTTAAATAACGGTGAATTGGAGAACTAGATCTAGTAAAACGATCGAAGTTGGTGAAGTAGCGAATGCGCCAGAAACATGATTTTTGAAACCTATTATGTCACGGATGAGGAAATTGTAAAAAAGGAAATTAACAAAATCAGACGCGAAGAGTGCTTCGTTATAAAACTCCTGAAAATAAATACGCAACGCTATTAATCTATGCACTCATCTTTAAAAATATGCAACACTAATTGCGACGCGTTCAGTGCAACCACGCTGGAGGTTGCTGATGAATGATCATTGTACAGCTCTTGTAGCTGTATCAGGAACAAACAGAAGCGGAACAAACTTCCACAAATTCAGTGGAAGAATTTGGGCATTTCGTAAACGCAATGCTAGTTCAGAAAAGAAACGCGATCATTATCGCAACATTAACTCTAAAACCTAATTCAATGAAAATTATTATCAACAGTACAAACTACTTTAAATACTGCAAAAAACAATCGCGGCATCATAATTCGCAACTCTAAAGCAAACACGATTTTCATTTCTTCACAACTCTAATTTAAACCGTAATCAATCTTTCGCAACACTGAAAAGAAAAAATCCAAAATAATAATGAACGATGACGAAGAAGAAAAAGAAAATACAACTACAAATACTAAAAGAGCATAGTGACAAAGTAGTAACGAGAGTAACCTCCCATGCTCTGGAATCATTTCAATGATTCGGAAGATGGGAAGCCATTTGTTGTGACCCTCTTTGTGACAGTTTGCCGGGTCTCTTCGACTTTTAGCCTCTTCTTTCTTCGAGCGCAATGCCCGCTAAAACTTACATCTAGCTCGAGTCTTTTTAATCGCAAACCAAAAAACAACTTATAAAGGTGAAATGAAAAGATAAACCGCGAAAGTTGACTTCGATACACATGGACCATCGATCATAGTGATCATTGTCCGTTCGTATGTACTCGAGCAATACCTACATAAACGTTCGTTTCGGGACTTACTTGCGACCTATCCGCGGCTGCGACCGCGATAACTAAATTCGAAAAATCGAAGAGTAAAACCAGAAACAAGTGGCATGCTCTATTTGTACCAATTTCACTGTCGATTTTTTAAATTAGAGTTCCTGAAACAGGTTGAACACGCGAAAAGTGGACACGCGACCAGAGACTGTGCCAACCTGCCCGGCCCTACCTACTTACAATTAAACACAGGCATACCAGAAAGTAAGCTACCTATCCTAACCAGTCGCCCTATATTTAAAAAATGGCAAAACAGGCACACAAACACACTCACTCCCTGGTTCTCACGCATACCACTCGGGCGCAGACCCAAACTAGAAAGGACGTCCCGGGACGCCTCCGACACCCGAGTTTAACATTCAACTTTCACACTCTAATTTACGTACCATTTTCCTGAAATCGACTGACAGTGGCTAGCGAACATTACGTTTAAAACGTGATTAACATGTTTACATTTACAGCTATATGTGAGATATTAATAACTGAGAAAAAATATACGTAATTACTACAGGAACTCCGCAAGTTGACTTGGAACCATTATTAATAAACTAATAATATAATTACAGTGTATTTAATAGGTATTATTATAATAAATTCATACTTCGTGTTAGAGTGTAAATATTTTAAATATTTATAATGAATAGAACACACACACACACACATGCGGAAAATACATCGTGCACGATACGTTAACACATTGTCAGTCGCTGAGAAATTTTTTATGAAATTGCAAACTATGACCATCATACCCGATATCTTTCACCCATCCAAATAGCACCTGGGCACGTGAGTGAGATCCTGACCACGGAAAAGGTTAAACCTGAAAATCCTGAACTAAAAAAATAATTAATTTATGTAATTTGTATCTAACGTACTATTGCATTATTTTATTTCAAACTGAAATGACTCTACTCTCTCAGGAATTATTGAAATTGCAAGAGAATAAAGAAAATGAATAAAACTTGAATTTATTAAAGAAATTTAACAACTGAATAATCGAAATCAAACAATAGACTTTAAATTAAATATTAATGTAAATAATTTCAGGCGATTTCTTTATCAAAGCACATTTTCGAAAATGTAAAAGCAGTGTGCAAACTTGTTGGTTTGATTTAAAAATCAACCTGTCGCGAAGTATCTTCTTGCATATAAATTTCATACGGTTTTTTACGGAAAGAATTTTAATCTATTATATATTTCAATATTGTATTGAATTATAAAATTCATGATAATAAAATTCAATAAATTAAATCATTCGATACTATTGTAAAGGGAAAGATGAAGTTTGAAATAATTAATTATTACAAAAATTATTAGTTATTAATTATTATAACAAAATTACCAGTATATTAACAGATTATATCAGTAGGTAAAAACTGCATCTTTCATAACAACGAAATCGGAGGATATCCGTCTTCTCTATCATGAAATGTTTAAACCAAATAATTCTAATAAAATAATTATTTATAAATATTTATAATTTATCTATTCATATGAATCTTGTGTATGTCATTTGGAGTGTTTTATTTTTTATTCCAAGTTATTATTTCGTGGGAAACGCGTGATTACAGCGCCACACCACGGTGAAGTACGGAATATATTTCCTACGATTCTCAAATGTAAATCGATATTTCTCACGATCGATTTTTAAACGGGAGAGCAGAACTTTAATGGCAGAAAGAAGTACACATCATCTGCAAAGAAGGAAGTGTTACTCAGAAAAACTATCCAGAAAGAAGTGTCAGCCAGAAGTTCTCAGGTAAAAATTTAAATCAATAGCTGCTAGATTTGTGCATGTATTATGTATTTTAAGGATAAAACGTGCATTTTTCGCTTTAACTCAGGTTAAGATTTAATCAAACAATTGTTACATATAATTTTCAACAATCAATGAAATAATAGCATATAAATGTTTATACAGAACATACTATGTTAAAGTTATGTGTAATTTTATACCAAAATATTCAAATTTCAGTTCTAGCGACTACAAATATTGTAACCTTGTAATTCATAACTCATTGCATGCTTATATATATATATGTATATATATATACATACACGTATTATATTATATGCTTCTACACACGCATTTCTATTGTAACATTTTCTACTTATTTGTTGGTTCTTTAACTTGATACTGCGCAATTTTTAACAATTTTTATACTAAAGTCAACAATAATTTTTTATATAAGTCAATAAAAATTTTACTGCGTAATGTAATAAAATTTTTCTCAAATACAGTATGGTATAGAAGGCCTTGAAGCTTGAAATTCAAAAGAATAACACGAACACAATGTTTATTGTCGTGCCTGTTCGGACAAGATCACCCCAACCTCTATTATTTTCTCAATTGCTGAACGAGACGATTCACGGAGAGTCATTCGGATGTCGAATTTCTTGACAGCAACACGCATTACGTCGCATTAGGTTCGTAATTTTTTCTAACCTATCGTGGCGTCTCTGATGGCGTCGCTTTCTCGACACACTTTTACTTCCTATTTGTACTACCTCATTAATAGTACCATTTAATTAATACACGTGTGTTTAACGATTCATTGAGCATTGCGATAACAAAATTGTGTAGTGATTTAAAATTTTTCTTTAACTGTCGTTTTCACATTGTCGTATAGTTACTGGCAGATTATCTCGTTCTTTTTAACAGAATTTGAAATTAATTATCGTTTCCTTTTTATATATTTGCCTTTATTTGACATATTTGTTCTGATTTTTGGTTTTCCTTTGTGCAGGTTATTCCCTGATTGCAAACGCAGCATGGATATTCATGGATTTCGTGATTATTTATGGACTATCTAATGAACTTCAATCATGGAAACTTCGTAACATTTTATACATTTTGGGTAACATTTGGTACTCGATACAATTTATATATATTTATGATACAATTTATGTATTTTTCCGAATGCTGACGCGCAATTGAAATGTTTCAATACAAAATTTTACGCGCGTTTTTCATGACATTATTTCTTGAATATATTCAGCTATGAAATTTTGATTTGACATTTTCGAATACTTGTGATCACTAGTAATTATACACATAGTATGTGGTATATTACTAATGTGCGTACTTTAATAATGAACATTCAGAATATAATGTCTGCAAATAGTTGTCTTTCATTTACAGTATTTAGTACTGAGAAATATTTTATAATTTACAACTATCTTTAATATATATTCATGTTTCTATATAATCATTTTCTAAAGAAATAGCAGTATTTTTTAAATAAAAATAAATAAACATATGCTCCCCTACTTACTTAAACGCGGCCGTTGATAGTTAGATAGTTTATTTTTCTTTTTTTATATTTTTTCTTATTCAACATTTGGTTTCTGTATATTAGAGTCAGTGCTCAAGAGGATAAGGCCTCTCCAGGAGATTAAGATTGTAAGTAATTTCATTATTGTATTTCAATTTACTCATTTTTCAAATTTAATATAATGTTTGTCGTTTTGTTACAGACGCTTCACAATATCAACTTTTTGAAATATTTTAGGGAAAGTCTAACGATGGCTTCAGAGTCGAGAATGTAAGAATCTTTCATTATCTCTTAAGAACTTAAAATTCTGCTTCGCCTTTAAATGTAAATTCTAATGTGTTATGTTTTGTTACAGATTCTTTAGAATCTCCAGTTCTCGTTATCCTCTACAAATCTTACGATTCCTCAAAAGCTAAGAATGTAAGTACTTTACGTTTAAACTAATTAGGTGTTTTTTATGTATTAAATCGGAATAGGGCTTCTTGCACCATATCGCGATTTTAAAAATGAAAATATATACATTTATAATAATTACGTGTAAAATGAAAATATCTTCAATATAAATGTTTGCAAGAGTAAAATATCCATATGAATATCCATACGAATAGGTAAATTATAAATACTTGTAAGTAATTATTATTGAAACGATTTCGTTTGACCGTTTCATAGTAGAGAAGACTGCTACCTTCCGACTTTGTTGTTATGAAAGGTGTAATTATTACTTATTGACATTCGTGATATATTTTGTTTAATTAATAATTGATAATTTCCAACTTTCATCTTTCTTTTTATAACAGTATTAAGTGATTTAATTAATTGAGTTGAGTTAATAGGTTCTTTAATATTTTATTAATAACTTTGGAATTTTAATTTATTACATGAAAAAGAATCGTCGTAATACTGTAAAACATGGATAGGGTTTTTGTGATATGTAGGTGAATGATTTCGGTTAGTTACTAGTTTCACTTTTGGGTGTTGAAAATTTGACTATGACAATTTGAAAATTTGTAATGGGTTTGAAAACTCTTGTTTCTGGCGCATTAACTGTTTGATCAATTTTTATTGTTCTACTTGATGTAGTTCCCGAACTCATCGTTGTGTAAAGGTAGTGTCACGCCGGGACTTGCGTCATCAAAAAAAACAAAATTTACACTCGATGCGCCGTCTAGGTGCCCCATTATCGAAGACCTTCTCTTGACGATTCCCCGATGTAAATTTACAGATTTACGTGAATTTTAAACGAGGATTAAATCATTCCTTTGGTCCTGTGATCGCCAGTCGACGTCTCTCGTGAGAGACGAACAATTTATTAAGATGCGCAACGATTTAAAACGCTCGAATATTTCACGTAAAAGCGCGTGACACTTTATTTTAGTTAAATTTAACCGGTAATGAATTATTAAAGTCCGAAATGTCATTCAAAGCCGTAAAAGAAACACAAAATTAAGAATTTAATAAAAGAGCTAAGATGTAAAATAACGCACTTTGAATGAATACTTTAACTTTACGGTCAGAGTTTACGGTTTAAACTTTACGAAGGAGAGGAAAAGTAACGAAACGATGTGTCTTCTTTGAGAACCGAATGAGTACTTTTTTTATTGAAGGCTCGGCGGTGTCTTTTATACATTCGTATTCTATTGTTCCAATCGAAGTTTATTATTTACATTTCTTTTGGATTGCGCGGATTTTATCTTGTTGCTAACCGGATGTTGGAGATAAATGGCCTGGTCACAGTAGAGTGTGCTAAAAAATGATTTTTTACTGTGTCGGTATTTCAGGTCACATTGTAAAATGTTTGGTCTGTTCATATATCTCATCTGTGTCTGGTCTCTGGCATTAGCATTAACATTAGTTGATACGTTGACCGCAAACGAGATATAACTATCGACTGTAGATAAAAGTTACTCCACAGACAAGGTATATGGTCATATACGAGTACTCGTCAGTGATTACTGCATCGAGTACGGTTATCGAGTATGATTTTCTGCTTTATCTGTTACTGATATAGACCTCTTTTACAGACGAGGTTATAAATATTGGCATGAAACATTACAATATGATGTTTCAGTTTTATAAGTATGAATTTATGATAACTTACAATAACTTGTTCATGTGATAAAAATTGATTCATTGATTAAGCATTTTTCTCGGATTATGAGAAAGAACAATATTTATTATTTTTTAAACAAGATTTATTATTTTTATCCGTAACAAAGTAATTTAAACGTTAGATTATGAAAAATGATTGTTTAGACACAGGAACGTTCTAATTTATTTTTTCAACTAAATACGTTTTTCTAAATTTCCAAGGTGGTAGTAATTTTATCGATACTTTTTGACAATAGGAATAATAAGAAGGCAAATAAAAAATGAGAAATATAAAATTACATATTTTGTATGATGGTAGAAGGAAAGAAAGGAAAAAGTGTGTAATTCCATAAGCAATAAAAGTTATATGCATTATATGACATAAATCATGGGATATTTTATAATTTTATGTAATTTCGTACTTTGTTACGTTGTTATTTATTATTTCTTTGCAATAATAAAATAATAATAATAATAATAATTAATAGAATAATAATAATAGTAGTAAATATTTCATTTCAAACGGATTTAAAATATGTATATTACCGTATATTATTGTATGAATATACAATTTTTATGAAAAGATCAATTGTTATATAAAAAATTAATCTCAAACTTTGTACGAAGCAAAATAATTTCGTGGAAGACATATACAAAGACGCAAAGCATAAAATAAAAGATTTAAAGATAAAATACTTCATGGAAGTACTGGTATTACGTACCAAATAAATATAAAAAATCACGTACACAGCAAAGAAAGATCACATACAGAATGAGGGAAATATGTACGCAATATGCAAAAACTACGATTTGTTTATTTACTTTTCTCATTTACAATTGTATATATATTTACGTGTATATGTACATGTTTATATGTGTATATTTTCTTAGTATATGTATATACATTGTTATGGTGTAGCTTATTCACTAGTTTTAAGATTACTATTCCCCAGTGATAGACATCAACGTTTGACGCGTCACGTAGAATTTAAGTGCTCTGATGGAAGCGCCTTTACGACGCGTAATAAAATCTTCTTTAACTTCAGCTGTCGATAAAGAAAGATTTCTGCAATGCCGATATAACAATAGAATCTATAAATAAAAATAACATTCATTTAACGTTCCTATGCGTTTTTGATTAACAATTCAACTCACCGTTTCACCGCTTTATCATATATCATCAGGCAATCGTTAAATTAAATCCCGTTCGTTTTAGAGCATCCAGTATGAGCAACAAGTACTCTAGCATATACATATGTATGTACACTGCCGCGACCTTTCCTTATGGCGTGACTCTAAACGATTATCGAGAAATATTTTGGCCGAGCTGGCCGCGTAATCATCTTGACTTTCACACAGAGAAATTTACAGTCTCCTGAACGACCTGCTCTGCAGCCGACGTGTAATTGTCGAGACTGTGTCATCGCCATAATGCATACAGGTGCGAAATCGATCGATCGGTTCATCAACCGTGTCACCCTAGTACGTTCCACTTTTGTCGTTCGCGTTAGCGGGCGTACAGAGTACAGCGATCCGACGTCGGCCCCGGGAGATCTCGACTCACGCGGCTAACTCCTCTTAGCGGACTTGAACCATGCTTGAGCATCGTCTGCGAGTTCCGTCACTCGGTGGAATCAACGCGGCTCTACATACGTGTACACTTGGCGTGCATACACACGCTGCTCGAGTACGTACATATGTAAAAGTAGTTTCGAGCCCACGCACGATCTATACACCTGGCGCGTGGAAGGGGATGGGCACGCACACGCTGAAAGTCACACGGTAACACGTTGGTGAGCTATGGGGGTTCGCGAACGAGAAGTGGTCGGGAACGAGAGGCAAGGATCCAGCATCCGGCCGACGGAGGAGGATGGAAACAGAGTTCTCCGGTACACGGTGGTGGGTAGAATATTGATCTGTGGGGTGGGCTTCGGGGATGGTGTCCTCGAGCCCTCCACCCCAGACCACCCGGCTCTCCTGATCCTACTTCTCTGTCTCACCAGAGCACCCGGCCGGTAGCCGAACCAGTAGTGGGGAGGACGCTAGTTGCGTGATGGTCCAGTCCGCAGCTTCCCGCGAAATCGTGGTGGGACTGAACGTGAGCGGTAGGGGCGCCACGAAGGAAGGGATGGCGAATGCATAGGGTGGTGGAGGGAAGGTTGTACTCATCGTGGAAAGCCTTCCTCGCGTCTATATCGCGGCGGTAGCTGCGAGTCGCGAGAGCTCGACCGGCAGCTCGTACACGACCCCCGACCGCCTCCTATTTCAGGGTACTTTCAGTTCCGTTTGGATACCCGATCACAGAACGAGGCGGTTTTCTCCCCCCTCTCCTCTATCTTTGTCTATTACTCGCTCATTTTTTCATTCGCCCACTCTTACACTTCTCACGCTCTCCCTCTCTCTCTCTCTCTCTCTCTCTCTCCTCTTCTCTCTCTTTCCCTCTCTTCTTCCCTCTTTCTCTTACAATCACTTTCCGTCTTCCTTGTTCCTCCTCTCGTCTCTCCATCTCTCCCTCTCTCTCTCTCTCTCTCTCTGTTTCGCTCTCGCTCTCTTCTCTCTCCCTCGTTCTATCTAGCTGTTGCCCCCTTGGCTCTATCCGCGCACACGCCTCGCTTCTGTCCGCTTCACCTTTTTCTCCACCGCTGTCTCAGTCTACCGCGAGTCGCCTGCGTCTGCTTATAGACCTCGTAAACGTGGCCGCGTGTGATAGTGTATCAACGATCGTAGCCCTGTTCGCTCGAACTCGTTGCCCGATCATCGCCGGAGAGCAGCCGCACCGGCTCGACTTCTCCCCGTGGCAGGCCGGTGTTGCACGATGACCGATCCACGTACCTCGCGACTAGTGGAAACGCGTTTAACGAGCAAGTGAAATCTCGCGAATCTCTCGAGGAACGCGCCCGTAGCCCGTAGAACGTCGAACAACGACACGACCAGTGACCGACAGAGGGTGGTAACCAACGCGAGCGTCGACGATCAAATCGTCGTGTTTACAGATGTCGATTTAACGCGAACGATGACGAGGCGACGTCAGCGTGGACCGGCGGTGTGTCTCGGGCCCGAAAGAGCCCCAGGATGCGATCGTCGAGAGTGACGAGCGGTAAGGCAGCGGTAAGGCAGCATGATTTTGTACACGGTCGAGCGAGTCAGCGGACGCGTAACGAATGAGAAAGGGAAAACGAAGTGTGCCGAGAGGATTTGACGTGTGCAGAGCAGCAAGCCTGCAGAAGGTGGGAGCAGCACGCTTGGCCAAGTTGCCTGGATACGGGTAGCAGCACCGTGTTGCGCTCCGGTGAAGTAGGAGGAAGCGAAGGAGGTGGAAGGTGGTGCTAATACGCGAAAGGATGGAGGGTGCAGTGGACAGTAGTGGGACGAAGAAGACGATGCACGAGGCCGAACAGGCTACGAACGCAGGCTCGTGCCGCGTCCAAGAATCGCGATAGCACAGCTGCCTTCTTCGGATACGATTGCGTATGATAATCGTGCCAGAAGCGTTGCTCGCCGAGGCAACATCGCGTCACCGGCTCGCCGTGCTACTCCGATCCGGAGCAGCTATCCCTCGACAAAGCTCATCGACTTTCTGTCTCTCCGACAGAAATGATCGTTCGTCTCGATCGATTCCATTCCGACTCGAACTGAAGAACCTTTGTCTCTTTCTCGCGACTCTCTCTCTCTCTCGCGGTACTCGAATTGCCAATGAGAAATCTCGCTGACGACCGGCAGTAGATGTGACGTTTCGAGAAGAAACGTAAAGTGCGCTCGTAACGTGTCGTTTCCTTTAATCGCGGTTCCATTCCAAGGGGAGAGTGTTGTACTCGTGACAGTGAACACCGACACTCGGTCGTCCGAATCGGTCGTCATAATCGAGCCCGTTTCGTTAATACGAACATTCCGAGAGAGACTTATGGAATTTTTTCTACTTGCGCGTATCCGGATACAACGGGGGGCCTCTTTTCCCAAACGACGCGTCCGTTTGACGCGTACCTGATACGCGGAGGCTAGAACGTTGCCGTATAATCGACAAATGACACCGGGTGACAGCGATCGTAGGTACGTTCGTAACCGAGTTACAAATCGGTACTGCAACTTTCCAAGCAGAGATTCCTGTATTTTTCCGCGCTCTCGCGAGGGAGCACTTTGTGGCGGCTAGAGAAATGTGTTTCCCTGTTCCCCGATCTCTGTTTCCTTCTGTTTGATTCGCAAACGAACGCCTCCCTTTGATATTCAAAAACCGAGCGAAGGAACGTAAATGTTCGAGCATCGTTTCAAGTGATGTCAATCACAGCCGAGCATTGTCTGACTGCCACGCGAAATTTTGTCCATGGGATGGAATATTTCCTATTTTACAGAGCATTATATCAGTTATACTGTCTGATGATATTCGTCTTATTTCGATTGTTCTAAAATATATAATACTCGTCATCCACGACCATCATTGCGTTAACCTTTACATCGTTTTTTCGCAATTTCTCACCAAAGTGAATTTTATTTCCATTGTACGCCCAGTTTTTGCAATCGTTTCCGCGTTGTAGAAATTGCCACGTTGAATGTGGTAACGATGAAATTCAAAATTCAATTATCTCAGTGTTTTAGCAAGGAGAAAGAAAAGAAAGATCGTTCCGTTTCGTCTCGCAGATTTCAACCTGTCATAATAATATCCTGCTCGGTAAACGCTCGGTTGGAGGAACGTAGAATTTTTATTTTCGATCCCGCGTCATCGCTGTTATCATCCCGTCATTTAGTAGAGACCTAACCCAAACAGTGTAAAGTGATTCGAACGAGAAGTGCAGAATGATTTTGCAAAATGGCAATACTTTTTGTTTGACCCTTTCGAAAATGTCCGCGAGCTCCCGAAAGCGCCGAATGAACTTCCGGGAGAAGAAATCGTGAGAAAATTGTATCAGGCACGGATCGAATTGGAATTTGCATCTTAATTACAGCGTGCGTTTCCTCGAATTGTCGTTTTCATCCCGTGTTCAGAAAATAATGCACAAAGCCTCGTGACGGCCAATCTCTGATGAAACAATCTCTTTCGACTCGAGTCACGTATCACCGATGGGAGGACGCGAAATTCCTCTCCACTTATAGCGAAACAGTAAACCAAAGAGCAAGCTGTAATTCAAAAGGATCTTCGATTTCCTGGGAACTCGTAAACTGTTGCAGTTGGCGTGTGTTTCAGGAGAAAAAAGAAAAAAGTGATACGACCAGTTTTAATATCCAGTTACGCGGGAAAATTCTATTTCCTGTAAGTTGTAGCCTATAAAGAGATTCGATTTTCGGTACGTACATATGTATATACGTACGTGTATATGTGCAAAATCGTTCTGCGCAATATTTCTTGGACACGGAACGCGCATAAATTTTTTGCAACAATTGGAACGGAGACAAAGATTTTAATAAAAGTTGGAATATCAAAGCTTTGGCGCTTATATCGACGGCGGAAACGAGGAATTTCTGTGGGAAATTTCAAGTGTGAATGTTGCTTGAAAATGTTCAGCTTTTGTGCACGATATTTTTTGGACGTATGGAAACGTATAAATTTCTGTCATAATTGCACGGAAACAACAATTTCAACAAAAACTAGAGTATCAGTGACGTTGTATATCGAGTGTTAGAACATCAATATTTACACAGATTGTAGGAATTTCTGTGGGAAATTTGAAATTGAATATTGGTTAAAAATATTGAAGTAAAATATACGTAGAATAATTACATAGATGCCCAATATTCTTGGAACGGAGTAAAAAAGTGTTCAATCAACAGGTATCGGAAGATTTTGACAATGCAAGTAATTTGTTTTGCGTGACAAGTAAGTGAAGAATTATTTTTCGATTCGATAGTCCGTTATGTTGTTTTCTAATTTTCACAAATGTTACGTTACATGGAGTTCAACAACAACACGTTTAAAATGTTTCAGGATTCATTCGTTACTATAATTTTGATGTGACGAATGAGTGAAAAATTAATTTAAATATACTCTTGATTCAATAGCCGCGTGTTCTTCCTCAAAATGAATTCGTTATCGTTCGTCGTTATCTCTGGTAATAAAAACCTGTGAACGTGTTCAAAATATTTAGAATTTAGATTATCGTGTTTATTTAACTATAGTTTTGGTGTTATGTTATCTCAAGTTTCTCGAGACACGTCTGTCCACGCTCGAGACATTTTAAGATCATTGTATTATAATTTTGGCATGATGGATAAATTCTCGATTCAAAATATTCCCCTTTTATTACTACAACTTAGAACGTTATTCGTCATTATGCGAATTATATATTTTTGGTAATTAGTTTAACATCTATGACGCATTCTATGAATTTTTTACTTGACGTTTTACACATCACTGTCAAAATTTAATCAAACCACTCAAACGAATTTGATTCGCGTGTTATCCTATCGATGATTATAATATCAAAATTAATTAGTAACACGCGTGAATATTAATTCAGTGAGTAATTAAATTGTATTACGACACGTTCAAATAACCGTAGAGTTCGCACTGTAACGTCTTCTCTCATTCTCATTTTCGTGATATCTCAATTACCGCCGTTTGTCGTTTCGTTGACACGATACAAATCACTGTGATTGTAATTGCAAACTATAATTTTTTCTCCAAGAGCTTCCCACGGAAATTACAAATTACGACAGTAGTATATTTCTTTTAAATTGAGTCACGTTACTGACGGATCATGGGTGATGGCAACAGATCAAATTACATTAGAACCATTGGGAACCAACGTTGCGTTATTGTAATACATGTGTTATGCGTAATACGTTTCATTGAGATTATTTTCACTCATTTTGCATTATCAAAATTTTGTCTTTTGATGTTAGGAAAAGTTATGAGAGGAAATCCCAAGAACACGACACAAAAAATATCCTATCTTGTCAATAACGTGTCAATAAGCATGAGAAGCTAGTTTGAAAAATTAGAGCACGATAGAATTGGAATTCGTGTAATAAAAGTTTGCTGATTCTTCCTGATTTTACTGCTAATAAAGAATTCATACAATAAAAGTTAAGATTCAGATAAGTAGATTCAATCAGTGTGAGTGCGTTTAATCGACTAAAATTTAGCTCAAATATGAAATGGAGTTTGTACGAAATTTTGCTGTAATTGGAGATAGACAGAGGTTCCTGTTTAGAAACTTTATCGTCAGATGTTGTTAGTCGATTTTTAATTTCGTGCCATTCATTTTCCACCATTTCACACGTTTAACAATTTAAACAATTCTATTTCTGTATGTTTTATTAAAAAAAAAATTTGCAACTTTGCAATTTTCTTTGCTATAAAAATTCAAATTGCCTGAAAGAGTTATACATAGCATGTTTCTATTGTTATGTTCTCCACAATGCCAAGTTGTTCTAGAGTCTGTAATTTCATGAAATTCAAAGAAACTGAAACGTTTACAGTGTTGCGTTTCGTTGTAAGATAGTGAGATTTCATTGGTACTCGATATTTTGCGTCTCGTTTCAAAGAGAGATTCAGAATTATTTTAACATTTCAGTTTCACGATATGCGATTTTCTATATTTTCTCCGAACAAAAATACAGACGAAGGTATCGAAAAATGTTCGTTCTTACGGTGGAATTGAAAAACGTTTCACGTTTCCAATCCATCACGATTGTTTCCTCGATAAATATTGAATAAAGAAAATTTTAATGTATAGAGGAAAGGATGTTTGCTCGTAACGCGTCCAGTGTGGAAAAATTCGCGAAACGTCGCTTGAAGACGAAAGATGAGAACAAATCGAATCGTACAAGTCGTTTAGTTACATTTCCTTCGTAAAGAAAAATATCGTGCATGATGCAGAGTGTTTATTCGTAACGTGGTCGATATGGAAAAATTCACGTAAATTGTCGCTTGAAGAAGAAAACCAAAAACAAACAAAATAATAATAACAATAGTAGAAGCAATAGTTCAATTTGTTCGTAACGTAAAAGAGTTGAAAGACGAAAGGCGCGGAGAAATGTTAGTTTGGACCGATGGTCCGTGTACGGAATGTCGTGCAAAGCGAGAAACAGAGGCGAAACGAAGCGAATCGCGGAAATCGTTCGATCGATCTGATACCATGGATAATTATTTTCAGGTGTTGAACGCGAGCATGCTCGACGCGTGGAGAGGTCCGATGCAGACCTAAGACCGCGGTATCGATAGGCAACAGCAGCAGTAGCGGCCGACACGAGGTTCGGGCCAGTACGCGTGTGACGACGAAGGAAGGGTGGTCTCGCAAAGGAAACGTGACGCCGGATAACGGATCGGTTATGACGGCAAAGTCTGGCGGTAAATCGGTTTACGGTGCATCGTTGTGACGATTAGCGCAAGAACTCGACTCGTTTCGACCGGTCTCGTCCGCTCACGACCCACGATGATCAGAATCAGTGAAACAGTTCGCGACGAAGAGTTCCCGGGCGACGTACGAGACGGTGATCGCAGCTCGTAGAAGTGACACGCCAGATAAATATATATCTACATATATTTGTGAATATATATATATATATAGTGGTAGTGCGCGCACCGCAGTGGAGAACGAACGGACGAGGAGAGAGTACAACAGCGGCTGGAACACGAGAGAAGCGCGGAGCATTCACCGGATTCCGGGTGGCCGACCCTTGCGAATAGGAGATGTCGAGCTGGCCGAGTCTGCAAAATTCATTCGCCATGGCGAACCAGACGAGAGGTCTGCCACAGATGCGAATAAAGCTTTGTATGGTCAGCGCTGGTCTCCAAATAGTCCTCCTGCTCACCGTCCTACCTCAAGGTAAGTCCCGTGCCTGCTGATTTCCTCCGATCCTCCTCTTGTCGTCTCCTGTCGTCTTCGACAACTCCGCCGTTCAATCCGTTCGTCATCTACCGTCGTCGTGGTTCGCGCGGATTTGCCTTCCTGTTACTCACGAAGGAAACTGTTCCTCGGCAAGCTGAGGCTCGGCCGGTGCGTGCGCGTGTGTGCGCGAAAGTAGGAATTTTAAAGTTACGCCGGCAGGATATTGAAACTGGCAGCCGGCGGCCGGGGGAGGATTGAAATTTAGTAGCACTCTCGATGATACATCGCACTTTAAGCCTGCTTTCTTCCACACTTTGTATCAATTAACAATCGCCACCGCGTTCAACGAATCGTTGGTCAACGTTCGACCAACGTTCTCTGGTAATTTTTACCGGTTCTCACGCACGTATATGTACATGTATATGTATACGAACGTTTAGCTGCTAGCTCGCGGTGTTAATTTGCAGAAAGCGCTTCGCGCAGAAAAGGTGTTTAACTGTAAGTTTTAACGGAACCGTTTCGGTTAAACGGCGGAAAGTGTACGGATTACAATCCGGTTTAATCAAAGCGATCGATCGCGGCAGCGCGAATATTCACGTTGTGCAACCGGTTCATAATAATTTGCATTCTGCGCTACCGTGTTTTCTGTATACAGATATTACACGCTCAAATATTCTCGAATGTTTGCAACGAACCTGTAGATCGTCCGTTCGCGCTCGTCGGAATTAAATCTCAATCGAGCTGTTAAGTAATTGTTTGTTCGTTTTAATAACGGCCCTCGATTCGTTTCTTATCACTCGTATTATCGTTGTTGCCCGTTGTTTCGCTACAATACTTTTCGCGGACAAGTGAAACGAAAGTTACAATATTTCGTTAAGATTTGTGCTGACATTTGTCATTTCACGTGTGGCATGTCAAAATGTAAAGTGCGAATGTTTCGAGCGAGATGAAAGGATATTAGAAAATCTTTTACGTATGACTAATTTAAATGGGACTTCATTCTTTGAAGTAACTGACTGTTTGAGTGAAATCCGTAAATAGGGAAGAATTGTGTAGTACCAATTTGGTTGATAAGACATCAGTCAAACTGAGAATCAATCTAAATTTTTCGTATTAATTTGGTATTAAAGATTACAAGTAAAAACAAATTTGCAAAATTTGAGAATTATAAATTTGCTTTGACGTGGCTGGAATTGTCTTTGAATTGCTGATTCCTCGCTTTGAATTTTAAGCAACACGATTAATGCGTAATTATATAATTATAATTACGATAAAATTACGATATTGCCTTTAGTTGTGTTTTTGTAGAATGTTTCCTCGTGATTTATGTATTCCATGTTATTTAACGTTTTATTTTTTTATTTTTTAACATTACAATTTCTATTATTTATACGTATATTATTTTAATCACGTTATTTATTTATTAAAGGAGAATTTAATATGATCCCGTATATTTGAAAGGATTTGTTATTTCATCATTCTGGTTTTGTGCCGGAATAATTATTATTTCCTCCAATTAAAACATTTTATCGGGCGAAGCATACAACAAATTTTAATAATTTCATATATTTTGAATTAAATTTTACTACGTGTTAAGTTTGTACTTTGAAACGTACATTCAAGTATAGTTAACGATAAATTTTGTTGGTAATAAAGGTATAGATAAACAAAGAGTTTGTTCAAGAAGAACACATATTTAGTGCATAACAATTAAAGTTAAAGAATGAAAAGGATTTGAATGAAGGAATGAAAAGGGAAAATGGAAAATATTAATTTAACTAGATTAACTAAATTGCGGATTTTTATGCATTTGTGAGAAATTTTAAAATATTAAAATTCATTATATTTGTACAAGCGTGCAAGTCAATTTTCTGCTGAAATTCTGTCATTTTACTTATATTCTCAAAATTACAAAGTTACATAAAAATCCTCAATGGTCGTTACTTATTTTTCTTAACAATATAATAAAAATTTTACAGAAAGTAACGAATTTCCATAGAATTTCCCGTATTGATAATATTAATTTACAAAAAGCTCTCTATATTGGTTGTAACGTTCATTAATTATGATCATTATTAGCTATTATTATTAACCACTATTATTATCGGTTTACCAACACATTATCATTAATCGTTTAACCATTCATTGTGCGTAGCCATCATTGTCGTGCAGATTTAAGATAAACGCAGGGAACGTTCACAAATTAACCACAAAAATTTTTTGGCGACTGTGTACGTAAATTTCACAACGTCTCGATTGATTTACGAGGAACATGGACAATTACATTGATCAAATTACGCAGGTTAAGTATTTTTAAAAGATATTGTGTATGTATCAAATTTAACGAGAATAGATTGACCAAATGTTTCCTTATTGTTAAAGTAAATTTTAAAGCAAATTTATGAAACGTTCCATCTTGTATGAACTGCTTTTGGAGATATCTGAATGTTGAACTTTTAAAGATCTAAAGTTTCATATAATTTCATTAAATATCTTTTTATTGTTGCTATTCAAATTTTTTTAGTTATTAGTTAACAGAATTAATCAAAAGTTAGCGTAACTAAATGTTATTTACTATATTTAGTAAATAACCAAGTTCTCTTTAAACGAAAAAGAGGAAAAAGGAAATGAAAGAAACGAATATCTTTGAAACAATCAAAAACACTGTGGGTCAGTGTTAACGATTGATTAAAGTTAAGAAATTCCGCTTTACGAACGTAAAGTTTCTACAACGGGGTATTGAGATAAGAACGCGATCGTAAAAACGTATCCCCTGCCGTTCAATCGGCTCG
The DNA here is from genome assembly GCA_032399605.1 of Melipona beecheii. Lineage (NCBI taxonomy): Eukaryota > Metazoa > Arthropoda > Insecta > Hymenoptera > Apidae > Melipona > Melipona beecheii. The sequence continues at coordinate 1,324,627 of JAUCMO010000082.1, read as the reverse complement.
CTTCGTCGCAAACTGAGCTTTCCGAAGTTCTTATTCAAAACTAATCACACTGTCCCTTCTTCCACATTAGACAACTTTCGATATTGAAAGAGACAGAAATTGTACGACCTCGTTCTCAGTTCTATCGTAGTGGCTCGGTTACCACCTTGTAAAGTGGAAATCCAAAGTGAACCTTAATTAGAGGTGGTACGCCAAGCTTATCGAGACTCGCTTTCAGAGCTATTTCCTCCATTTCGAACCGTGTCTCCATCTTTGCCTCTGCCCCCCGCACATGTACGTTTATTTACATGTGAATCAATGTGTATATGGCAATATACATGTGTGTGTGTGTGTGTGTGTGTGTGTTCATATTGTATACATATTCGTCTGTCTCTCTGTATGTCATGTGTGAATAAATCATATTCTTCTGTATATGTATGTTATATAACGTGCTAGATGAGAAAGTGAAAGTTTTAACAACAGCTTTCTTGAAAACGGTATTAATGAAATTTCGATTCAGTACATTTCAACTGTCGTAAAATAATGTTGTAATTATTTAGAATAAAGTTGTTATTTAGTCTAGTCATTGATAACTGGCTTTTAGTATATTAATTTTTCATGTTTACAATTGTATCTTTCTGATTTCAAACAATTTTACTTTGTTATGCGCAATTCAATGTTCATTTATGTTTTGCTCGTCAAGCTTCAAGCTTTAAATAAATATTATTTATTACAATAGTCATTGAATTCTAAACGATTTTATACGCCATATGCAACAGGGAAGAGCATAACTGAACTAATATTCTGAACTGAACGTTTTTCAAAAATATTTTTACATCACGTAGCAGCCGGCGAAAACTGTAAAAGTTCAAAGAGCTCTGAAAACATTGAATACATTTTCACGACTAAATCCACTATGATCTTGAGGAGTGAAATTTTCTCTTTATAATGACTCTTAGAAGCTTGTTTAAAAACAATCTTTTGTTGAATATTAGAGTTGAATGATAAAAGTTGAAGAAATTCTAACATTTAATTCTAATATTTAACGTTCACTTTTAATAGTGAAAGAAACCGTACAGCAATTTTTAGCAAGGGTGGATCTAGCCGTTACTTTCTTACCCGTTACACGAAATATTACTCTTTAAACTGGGAGCAAGTGGTTTGTTGCATAATGTTACACAATGTTACATCGACATAATTTTTCAGTTATGCATCTCTTCGTCGTACCTCCGTTAAAATCCCGTAAATGTTGATTCGTAAGCAATAACGAAATCGTGTCATCGATTAGTTGCAAACACTATAAAACGTGGTACTTATCCTTTCCTTTCAATTTCATCGTCGATTCCAGAAGTTTCAATAAAAAGCCTTGTAACGCGCTGTATTCGGGGTTAAACACATGTTCCCTTGAATTAATAACCCAAAGAAAATTTCCGTATTCTTGTACAAAAGAAATACTTTTCACTCGATTAACCTGATCCTTGTGTCTGTGCTCGATATTCCGTATCTACTGCCATTTCTAACCTCGGTTTCTATCACGACATACAGACTACACACTTTACAGCCCGTGTTTTATCGACAATTCTTTATTCGACTGATACTACGACCAGTTTAATTTCGCAGAAACTACTTGAAAGTCGATCGAAGTCTCTTCAGCGAATAATTCAAAAAAATGTCAAGAAAAGATATGGAATATTTCAAGATGTGAAATGAAATAAAGACATGTGTTATAAAAGATATGTATGATAAAATTCTTGGTCTCGTTGATAATTGATAATTCTTCTTAACTGAAATTTGTTTATCTATCAAGTCCAAGTTTATCCATTTATTCCAAATTTTGTTTATCGATTAAGCTCCAGTGTTCCGTGATTTCCTTAATACTTGTAACTTTAAGACAAAATTTAGAGTGGAATGAAATTTGTTGTTACATCATCTGTGATATATGACACGTGACACGCCGATCTATTAGAAACTTTTTTCTTCTTAATAGGATAATTTTATAATTAAATGTTTCGATTCAAATTGTTGTCTCATTGACAATTTCAAAATGAAATTACACAATTAATCTTCTACAACATCATGCAACATGAAAGATACATCCACTTGTGAAACCACATTTTGAAAATTTCATTTTATAGCTTATTGCTTCACTATGATATTTGATCAAATGACTTGCTGCAAATAACAGTGGTTCCAAAATTGAAATAAATTAATCATTCTTTTCGTAATAATTAACTCATCATTTCTTCCTTTGTTGATCACTATTGAAATCAATGTTTAGGTATCATTAACTGCTAAATTTTCTTCACGTATTGCAAACTTACTCGCTGAGAATAAAACGATTCGTCTTTTTAATCGTAAATGTAAATTATCTTCCAAACGTCGATTTTAACGTACCAAAAATTCCAAACACGTTTTGCCTTTGTTCAAGTGTAAACTCCAAGAGGGGAATCAAGACAATTGAGAAAATGAATGCAACTTACGCTTGGGCGCCGAACAAAGAAAGCGTCCGATCTAGTTTGAAGTTGCCAGTGAAAACAATACGTGAAATGCCTGTTAATCTCCCGTCATAACGAGTTTGTCGATTTACACTAATACTCAGAAGCATGTGGGCACTTACCATTTTTATATGGAATCTGTGACAATATTATTAGAATCTATTCATCATAATACACATTGTATTGTGTTAAATAATATTAAATCGAAGAATTATATCATTCAGCTCTCGACTTTGTCATTTTAACAATAACATGACGAAAGATTTATTAAAAATATTTTAATTTTTAAAAAAATCGTATTCAGCTCAAACTAAGAGTCAAATTGATTGCGTATAACTTTTAGACCAAAACGCGTGATTCTATTGTAAGACTCTAATGAATGAATATGAATCTAATTCGCAATTGTCAGTGTTGGACAAATTTTAGGTCATTATTTGTAGGTATTATATACATATATGTATCAAGGAGAAAATATATGTTACGGTTAATATATAACTGTAACATTACTCTCATCTTGTGAACATTGAAATAAAACATTGTGGCATTATTGCGTCAGTGTTACATGTCATTCACAGATTGTACACAGAATATACCAATGTCAAATGGATTAAAAAAGGATTGGTTGATACGGTTGTACAAATACACATTGGATATGTAAATGATTACTTTTTATTGATAAAATGTATTCTCTAATATGTTCACAAGCTATGACAGAACGTATAAAATTTATTCAAGACTTCTTTTATTATCCTTTTATCATTTTTCAGATGTTTATAAACGTACTACGATAGTTATAATAAATTATAGGAAATTGGAAATTGCAAAAGTGCACACAATCCTTATAACGTGCAAAATTACGTGAAACACAGTATTTGTTATGATTGTTTATGATTTTGATCAAAGAGTATTTAATCATTTTTATGCAAGTTTGTACTTTTGAAAATTTAATTAAGATAATAGAATCTCCATCTCGGTAGGTAAATTTTGTTTATATACTAGATGGATATTACAAAATTATTACGCTTTATAAAATATTTCATACATTCTTTCATCTTGCTTGCATCCTGCGCAGTTTTTCATTTTAAAATTTTTCATAAATGGGTAAAAATCCACACACCAATTATGACGTACAGTAGATGCGTAAAACAATTCTCTATTGATTCTCTTACAATTGTATTCTCATTCAAAACAAGATTCCTACAAGTCGTCAAAGTTAAAAACAACAACAGTAAAATAAAAATCAAGAGAATTAAGGAAGTGTCATACTTGCGTCAGAGTTGGCTTTCTGTTCCAATTTCTCAAAACTTCTATCGTTTGATAACACGACTAATGTCATGATGTAACGTGTAACGTTATAATAATAACTTTTAATAACAAGGAAGAAGGAAAATATCAAACTTAAATCAGAGAAATGTGACTTTAGCGGTGTAAACACGCTGTCTTGAGAAGCCAAGTAGGAGACGCTGACGAAACAAAAACCAGTGCGTTTATCAATCGCAGTAGGGATTGGAGGGGGGGGGGGAGAGGGAAACGCAGTTTCCTCGTGGCAGCGCATCGATTCGAACCGCAGGCCGTGACAGTGTGAAACGAGACTGAAACTTCGTTATACCGAGTGCACTGTCACCGAGCCTGGTAACCGTAATCATGATTGACAAGACGATATATTACGCGCGTTTGCACGCCGCTTTCGGTATAACGAGCTCGCACGCAGATTCTCTAACGGGCGTGAGAGGCCGTTTGCAGGAGGCATATTTCGGCTGTAATTCCGGATACGTCCGTTTCACCGACCACGCGGAAAAATTGTAGCCGCGGTGAAAATTTAAGTGTTCTCGCCTTCTCGCGTGTTCACAACCACACCGGCCGATGATTAATTTAGCGCGGTTATTTCGGCCGAGATATGGAATATTTAGAAAATGGAGCGTGAAATTCTTTTCATCGGCGTTTGATTAACGAGAGACGAACTCCGGGGGGCTTCGTAATTTATTGTCGTCGGGCACGCGTGTGTGTGTATGTTTGGGAATCGAACGTGTTTAACGCGTGATATTGAACTTTGACGCTAAACAGTTCTATAACTAATTACGATGGTGTTAATTTGTTTCACAACGCGATTATTGGCTCTCGTATATTGGATAAGAACAAAGGGTAGATCGTCGATGGAATTCCTTGTACTTTTACAATGTTTCGTTATTTTTTCTCTGTTCGAATTTTTCAAAACTTCTATCGTTTGGTGACTCTTATTGTTTTAAACGATATTTAAGAAGAGAGAGAAATATAATATTGAATAAAAATTGGAGAAACGAAGAATTTTGATATACGATATCTTTTGCAGAGCAAGGAAACGGCAGTTTATAAAATGTCAATGAATAGGGATTGTTAGAACATGATACATCGAATAGAATCTAAATGTACCTCCTTTAACTTATACTTTGTAGCTATCTAATATTACATCTGTTGTTGCTGTAGGTGAATAAATATCTCGTATGTTTCAGTTTGTATATTGCAAATAGCACTGAAACGGTTTACACTGCGGCACAGAAGCAGTTGATGCATAAATAAAGATTTTAATTCATAATTTAAAACATCAGGATTTCTATTCTTTTGTATATCTAGGTCGTTCGCAATCTTTTCACATTTTTAATACTTAACACAGAATTTTAATTAATACAGTGATCATGCATGTACGTATATATGCTTTTATTTATCAATTAAATAGTTAAGCGGAGTATGTACATGTCTCTCCATTGTTTTCATTGTTTTCTTTAAACAAATCTGAAAAAATTCTGAAGCATTCATTTTAGTCTCCAATTTAATATACGAATGAAACTTTAGTCAAATGTTTTGCAACGAGAATAAAAATTTGAGAAACCAAATAGTGAAACTTTCGCTTGGAATCATTTGGAAATTTATAATTTATCACGCGTATAACATTGTAAAATTTTCGCAATGGAATATATTCATCGCGGTGGTGAAAGTGTATACATAGGAATTATTATATATACAAGATATTCAGTGCAGGTCTAAACTTTTTACAGGAATTACTTAAACAATCAATTATTTGTTATACGTGATGCATTTCATACTGTGTATTAATATTTCTCGGATTGATTATATTTTGAACTGGTTTCAAAGTTTACCAATATAATTGTATCTCAATATACAGTGAAATTTCAGAATGTTTTGTGTAACGCATAAAGTATATAAAAATTTTCTACATTTTCCTACATTTTTCAAATAGTACTTTTACAAGTCTGCACAACTAAAGAAGATTATACGGAAAAATACTTTCACTTTCTCTTCTTATCAATAATATCTCCTTATTTCTTCTTGGTGATAGAAATCTATATTTATTTTCATGCATATTTTCAATATAAATTCAATTAATGCTTGAACGCAATTTCCTGAAATTGTGACACGCGGCGTAGCCACAGATGTATAAATATGGATTGTATCCCGATATTCTTGATTTTAGGTTATTTAGGTTATTCAATATCTGTTATTGCTAATATTAATTCTACTTCAATCATTTTAAAATGTTTATACGAACAGAAACGTTGTTCAGAAATCGAACGACAATCAACGCGTTCAATCATCTCTCGTGAAATCTCACATAAAATTCTCAAAAAAGAGCGTTTGATCTCTGAAACTTTATTTCCTCTGTTGCTTTGTCTTCCAACCGTGGACACTATCCAATAACTTTACAGTACTTCACCGAATCTAACAAGATTTTCTTTTCCTACCTACGCGTTGCCTCTGATTACACGTAGACGTGATTGCATGACTCGATCTTTCTTTCCTTTATTCGTACAAATCGAACGTGTTAATTCCCTTGCAGCGTTAAAAACATCAATAAAGCGACTTTCGTTTTTTAAAATTTTGAAAATTTTATACAGATAGATAATCGACGCGATGATTGTTATGATTGTCACTGGTGATTAGCATTACTCTTCTTATAATTAAAATGAAATGAATGCCATTTATAAAAATTAAAAGTTGGTACATATGAAATATATATCGTTTCAATTATCAATTATCAATTATCAACTACATAAAACGAATATAAATCACGTATATTGAATGTTAAGAAGATTTAGTGTTAAGAAGAATTGCGTAAGAAAAATATCGAAACCGTGTTATTTACATACAGATTTTTTTAAATTAATAAATTAATAATAGGAGGTTACACATGAGTAATATTGTGACAATTTTATTGCAAAAATATTTTGAATTTTGATAAATTTGAATCTGTTAATGGGAGAAATGTGTCGAATCGTATAAAGCTAATTACTTTAATTGAATGTTATATTTATATATTTTATAAAACAACTCACGATCAAAGTTACATTTAATATGCACCTAACCTAATAACAGCTACTATGAAACGAAAAATAAGCATATGCACAAGCAACAAACAGATGTTTAAATTAATTTTCAACTAATTTATCGTTAATTATTCTGAATTAATCTTCAATTTATAAATAGTATCTGCTACTCTTTTTAGATTACATGGAGATTTAGGTACTGAAAGTGCAGACGAAAAATTGCTTACCAGAAAAATACTTATCCCACTTTTCCATAGTTGACAAAGTATCAAAATTTGTAACATCTTCGGCATCTATTAACCGAATTGCCAATAAAAAATGTCTTGGAATATATTGCAGCTTGGTGAAACTAATCACAGTTTGATGTAACAAGCTATCTAAAAGTATGTGACAAACACACATACACACGTGCGTGTGAAACCAATCGTTCCACAGTTAATTTTTATATTCTCACATCGCAAATGGCGAGCAAAGCAATTCGAGAGCCAGCACTCGAGTGTAAATGAGCATCGAAATTTATTCCTTTTACCGGACATCATTTACTTCTAAATTCATGAAACTCCGTTTTTAAGCATTCTACGCAGTCGGCGGGAGCACGTGGACTGGATTTTTCTTTATGCATTTTAGCGACCACTCCGTCCTCCGCGCTCCGAAATTCATGAGATTCCCATTCGAGTTCTGTCGTAACACTCACCGGTTCCTTTGTGCCTCGCGTTACGCAATCCGAAAAATCGACCGCCATTTTCCATCCGCCGGCGTTTTCTCGCCGTTGTTCACTGTTCCGACGCGGTGATCGACGGTCGAAGAAATTGAAGGGGGCGTGTGTAACACGGCGGCTTTTCTTGTGCGCGCATTACACGAGATAAACAACGAACGAGCGCGTAAAGAAGCGTTAAATACAACAATGGCCTCGCTCCTCGCCCGGTGAAGAATGTATTTTCGAAGGTCGAAGCACCCACATTTCTTCGTTCGGCCGGGAGATTACAGCCGATAATAAGTCATCCGATTTATCGGTATGTTCTGGCTGAAATATCCTCTCGAAGGGGCCAGATTTCAGGACGAGCCACCCCCAACGGTGGCTGCGATCGTGAGTTATTTTCAGCTGGAACGCGGAAAGCTCCCTGCAAAACTGGCCGAGACGCTACGTATTTTTCCATTTTATTTTATGGTTTATGCCGACCAACCGCGGCCTAGCAATTATTTACACCGGCAAATAAGATTCATTGCGAATTTTATGCGGTCGTGAAATCACCTCGGCGAGATACATACGTATACAGTTCACGGGTTTGCTAGCCAGCGTTTGTACGAGGAGAAACATGAAAGAGGAAAAGACCACTTTTTTCTTTTTCTAAATGAAGATGATCTTCGATTGAATTGTTTGTCGTGCATCGTGATTCAACTTTGTAAATTGAATGTTGAAATTTATGATTAATGAATTTTAAATCATTTTGACTTTCTCTTAAAAAATTTAATTTTATTCATTTTAACTATTTTACATTTAATTTTAACGACTGAGATTCTTTTTATATTATGTTTTATTCTAATTATAATCTAGTTTTACTTGTGTTGTATTTAATTATTTAAGTTACTGAAATTAAATTTTATCGAAGCACTTAACGAAGGAACGAAAATGCACTACAGAATAATACATGAATACAACATGTTGCTCTGTGTTTGATGATGTTTGAAAATTCGGGAAATTTAGAGAAATTAGTACAAAAAGAAGAGAAAATGGACGTCTTTCTCCTTTTTCGAATTTTTGATAATGTTGCAAACAACTTTAACAGTTGTCTTAATCCAAACGCTATAGTCCTGAAATCTCATTCAATTTTATACAATTTCAAATTCTGGCTGGAGCAATGACAAAAGAGACGTAAAAAGAATTCTTGAAACTGCATTTCACGAGTGCGGTATTAAAAAGAAAAAAAAAAATCACAAATAGAATGTTACTTTTACGCAATGTTGTCTCCTTAATGGCTCAATGGTATTACAAAATTCTTGGAAATTTAATTGCGAAATTTGATATTTACATTTTTATTTGCAATTGCGAAATATTTTTCCCTATCACGGAGTTAATTTATCTGCAAGAACGTCCAGCGTAGAAGTCGCCTATAACAGACTATTCATCACTGAACGATCGATGAAACCTCCGGACATCTGTCAATTCTACGATAGGACCGGAGACATTATTGGTGAAAATAATCGCGTTAAAGGCGATCGTCGGTTCACGTGGACGAGCAACTTCTCAATGATATTACTTGGAACAAAGACAAAAATTAAAAAGAAGCTCGTATCGTTTCGAAGCACGCAGTCATAGTACTCGTGGCGCTTGGTTTTCACTTTGTACCTTCTGAAATGTGGCCTTCGTCTCTTTTCACAACTTCTTTCTGTATTTTTAGTAACTTTATTGCACTTTGTAAAATGTTCTAACCTTTTTTCGTTTTGAAAATTACTCCGCGTGTTCCCGTTCTCTCTGTTTTGAGACATTTTTCCTTTCAGCAAAATGAACGAGCCAGTGCAGTGGCCTGGATGAATAAAGGGCTCTGAAGCCAATCAGTGTAAGTCACTTCTCATTAAAAACGACTTACACGATGCAAATATCCTTTTCAATCGATGAAACAGTTTAGTTGTATCGTAATGATTGCATTATAGTGATCCTATTGCATTAAATAAACTGTTCTGTCGAATTCGACAGATTTGTGTGTAGTATAAGAGTTTATTTCAATAGAAAATGATTTAAAGCTGATTAGCTTCTTGGTCTCAATACATTCGAGAACGTTGTGTCGTTTAATATTTCTATCTGTTAATTTTCAGAAGCCAAAGACGCAATATTTACAACAATTACTGAGACAAATACTGTTACTTAATTCTTAGATCTATTAATAAAGTTAATTCTTACATTAAGCTCTTTAAAACACTGCATAATGGTTGATTTTAACATCATATAAAAAGTGACTACAACGAATAATATCATATAAAAGTAGAGACGTAACTATGATAGAGAAATAACATTTTTTTTAACAAAAATCACGTTAACTTTTTATATCAGGAATTAAATTATCTACGATGTTTATATTAAAGTTTTCAAATGTTATATTATATTTATATTAAATTTAAAGGTAGGAAACAGGAAAAACAAATGAATTTTTTTTCAAATATCCTTTTCGAAAGATTGTCACTGGAATAGAATGTCTGTTTGGTGATCAGATGATCTTCAACAACAAACGTTCTGGTCTGATAATATTGTTAGTGAATTATAGGAAGAAGTAACAATAAAATATATATATTTGATCAGTTACAAGTTAGTTTAAACGGTGAAACGTTTTATTTCTCGCTCTCTCACTCTCTCTATATATCATCACACTACTATCTTCTCAACGACTGATTCCTTTGGGCACAGTTCAAAAACAGAAACACAACACATCAGACACGACACATATGCACGTATCATACATCCACACTATAGACTATACTCACACTCACACAAATGTAACATTCGATAAATAAATGTTTATAAAAAGACTTTACACTTCAAAAAAATAGGACGTTGTATTACAGCAAGTATAAATATTCCAGCGATTTATAAATGTTGGTTTTGAATGTCAACGTCCTTTTGAACGCCACGAGAAATTTTTATCACATTGATGTCTTTTTATACAAAACGGTATATATATATATATATATATATATACACACATTTTATTATATTGTATATATATAACATATCATTATTATATTATCATAATATGTAAAATATATATATTTATATTTATATTATAAAATATAATTATTATCAATCCTACTGCACATGGAAAAATATCGTCGTCTATTGAAGAGACTCCACACTCCATCGCCGTCGAATACGAAAGAACAGAGTTTCACGCGTAAAATTTTGGTATACAACCTCAAAGTTCTTAAAGTTTGCAGAACGCAAGTTGCATCTCGGTCGGTGCACGCGTTCGATTACGCGGCTGTTAGATGTCAAGATTTTTGCATCGCATTACCAAGAGGCTGGAAATACGTCCATAACGCTCGATATTGATTCGCAGAAACACGCTTTCCCCTCTTTCGGCCGAGCGTGCACAGGCATTAACTGAAAGGAGCGCTCGAGAGGCTTACGAGCGAGATTTCACCAAGAGGAAAAATGTTTTTCTGTTCTGCGTCAGTGAGCTTTGTCGGCTTAACCTATCGTCTTTCCCTCATTTTCCTTTTGTATCAGCCCGCGCTCGCATTCTCGCATGCCTAAATACATGATCCCGCGGACTGCCGACTGATTTGATTTTAATATGCAAATTAGCCACGGCATAAATTACGTTGGACAATTACTGTCCTTCTTTCTCACGCGTTTACTTTAACCTCTTGACTCGTAATATCGAGTCGTGCTCGTAGTTGAGGTTTCGATTTAGAAGAAAAAGTAAATTGTAAACCTATGAAATTTCAAATCAGGTTTTGAATTTAATTTCATTGAACTGTACGTTGATCAATAAAAATTGCACATAATGTTTCAATACTTTAAATACCCTAAATTAATAAGTAATGCTTACTCCTTAAAACTGAAAAGAAAATCGTGAGGCAAGAGGTTAGGACTATTCGAAAGTTCATTACGTCGTCTGAATTATTTTAAAATTTATATTAACCTTTAAAGACTGTTGCATGCGAAATATTTTATTTTTGCCATAAAATTTTATTGATATGCAAACATTTGAATCGATACAAAATAAGTTACAGGCGCGATCGCTCAGCACCAAACAACGCCACTCCTACTGGAATAGTAGGAGTCTACTCCACGCTCCCTCACGAATCACGTGACCTAAATCAACCAATCGTTAATTTTCGTTGCACTAGCGTTGCACCTGAAGAAGAAATCAATTTCAGTGATAGAATTTATAATACAATAAAGAACAAAATCTTTTGTTTATATATTTTACTAAGTCATTCGAGTCTCTGAAAATACACAAATTACAAATATATAAAATTTCCTTGAAAGATTCTAAATTGGTGATTTTGACCATTTTTGGTAGTTCTATTGCTAATATCAGATAAAGGGTTTGCAATGTTTATATATAATAACATCGTGAACATTGTTACGAATGAAACAAAACTCACATAGGGTGAAGATCAAACATGAGGGTCTCATCAAATATGTTCGACGAGTATTCGTTCATCTTTCCTTATAACGTCGTGTAAGGTTTATAATGCAGTTCACCACGTGGAAAACGTAATATGTTTTAGCAACGTGGCAAATTCATGCTCATTTGTCACACTAACACTCGTTTAACACATTGAACGATACGAACTTGAACGAATGAACACTTGTTCTTTTAGCCTAAACTAACCATGATGCATACCACCATGTTTTTCATATTTAGTCCATGAATTTTGTCATTATTCTCGCACGATGTTACAAGATATTAATACCAATATTAAGCGAACGAATATTGTAGGATGAAATTTCTATTGAAATTTTAATATCTAATAATGGTTTTGTAATAATATTCCGTCGCAATGTTATTTTTGCAATTATTTTCATTAATAACACTCATTTATTACACTAACATTAATACGTAATACGATTAGACGCATGAATTCGATCGAAGAATTGGATGAACCAGCATTCGTTCGTTGGAATGATCTAAAATGATCTAAACGCAGCATTGAATGGTGTTGTCCTACCGTGTAACGAATTAAATTACGAGGCGAGACTTAAAAAAGTATACGTAGTTATTTACTATTATTCTGAGCGAATTTTGAAGCACGGACGATCGATACGCTCGAGATAAATTGATATATCGGTAGCCTACGCTTTAATGTAGATTTTATATTATTCCGTCGTTATAATATTCTTTTATAAAGTGGAATTTCATTGGCAACACACGCTTAAGTCTTTGGTCAAAAATTCAAAATGTCCTGACCTTTCGTCATCTAATTCTAATGTTCAAAGTTCAATGAAATACTGAAAATAATTATTCAGCAAGTATGACTTTTATAAAGGGGAATGATCGTTGAGAAAGAAACTTTAGAAACTTTGATCTTCAAGATCCCAATGGATTGAGTAATAAAATTAATTTTTCAGTGGTTTTACAGATGTTCGAATTTTTATAACTTTTTTCAAGTAGCCCTAATTTTTCAATTCACTACATGATGTTAAAGTATCTTTGTTCTCTCTAATAAATATCACAAGTGGCCTATTTTAAATATTTGTATACATATTTGCATATGGTAAATTTTTGAACTTCCCAATGAAGAAACATCTAATTATAACTAAGATCAGTATTATTAGCATGATTTTTCGATTAAGCTTTATATTAAAAATGTTCTTGAAATATTACAAATCCTCTACACTTGTTCAGCATACTATAAATTTGAAATATAAAACTTTGAGCACCGTAGCAGAGATAAAGACGATTCATTATGAGATGATGAATATTAAACAAACATTTTTTCAAAAATAATTTTACATGATACAACGTGTAATTAGTAACAACAATCAGTTTGCTTAACCAATCAGGACGTTTCTTTAGCTCTTCTCTCATTAATTTGGACTATAGAATTTGAGTAAATGGACGAGAGGGATGAATAATGGATGAATTGGTTTTGACTTTTAAGAGTAAGATGATGATGAGAGGAGATGAAGACGTGGTTACGGAAGATTAGGGTGAAAGACGATGAAATTGGGGAGTTATGATCTCAGATTCGAAGCGAAGACAATGTAATTGTTTTATGGCTGTATAATGATCAACTATGCAGACCTTTGGATGATAAAGGTTTGAATGTGTCTATTGATGCATAAAATATACATGTCGTTTTAAGCAAAGTTTTGAAAATTTTATTTTATACACTTATTTATTCGTTATTTTATTTCGTAAATGTAAAATGACTTGTAGACAACTGCATGAAATGACTTATAGTCTAGTCTAAATTGGAGTTAAAATGAGTAACATCCTATAACTCTCTTAAATGAAAATTTCAATTCTGCCTTAAAATATTATACAAATTGACGAAAAAAATCGTACATAAAGTTCTAGAAAATTTCAATCTTCAAATTTATTATAGACTCAGTCACGGAAAAAAATTTTTCAATATTTTTAACATACTATTATATGACAATTTGTGCGAAACACGTTGCGAAATATTCCAACAGTGTAAATATTTAGTGTCCGTATATCAATGGGAGTCGCTCTATGTCAAGTTTGACAGAAATCTCTTGTATATTTTTCGCCATTTCCTCTCATTTATATGGAAATCTATCGATCCTTGTGTATAAACACCAGCTGATTTTAATGTAAAAAACTGTCAACGAGCAATCGCGTTTGCCAATCGTTTGTAAATTGCTTTCCATTTAACGCGGGGAAAAAAGCAATAGCCTATAGCGATGATGTGCGGTGTATGATCGTGATAAAATTGATCGGCGAAATTCCAATATTTCTTGTTACGTGTTTTATCTTTGTCACATGTTGCGCTGCATTGTCATGTGACGCGAGGCAGAGCTAAAAAGTTACAATTGTAACTTTTTCCAGTATAAAGCACTTTGTGCAGAGGTAAAATTAAATTACTTGCAATCTAGAAATTAAGTTACAAACGACATTTTCCTCTGTGATCTTTCTTCGTTTGAAATCGCGTCGATACCTCTCATTTTTATTATGTATATTTATCATACATTCATTCTATCAAATTCCATCGTTAATTCAGTTCTATCACATTCTGCCAAAGTTCGAATAACAGGATTGCACCGTATACGCGATATGAATTTTCCTCTGCGAACAGATTTCTTTTTTTACAAGCCATGAAATGAATTTTGTATTTTGATATTTTTTAGCAGTCACGCTGCATATTTTGAATATGCGAAATATTTCATCTCTGTCAGACGCAGATAATATTTTACATGCAATATTTAGCTTCAAACAACTAATTAATGGTCATTTAAAAAAAAATGTACTATTTGAAATTTTGCACATTTTATAGAAACTTTTTTTACGAATATGTTACGTATTTTACGAGTATGTTGAAATTTCGTTGAAATCGTAACGAGAGATGACTATCAGTCTTTTATCATTATATTGCACACGACGATTTTACATTTCATATTTTTGTTGTAACTTTTTAACGAGGTATTTGTGAGCTCTTCGCTACGTGATGTTTTTTAGTTTCGTTTCTGCTTATAGAAATAAAGTTCGAACACCAAGATGCGAAACACTCTGCATAGAAGTTCGAACTATCGAAAATGGGGGCCTGGACAGGCACAGTTGTGCATCCTTGGAAGATCCGGTTATGAGAATGGCAGGAGGAAGCGCGTGATTAGTCATTTAACATTCACCGAGGCACTCGAGTTTCAGTAGATTAGGCATTGGTCGATAACCACTCGACCAAAATCGTTTCGGAGTAACCAAGCTTCAATAACTTTAGTCTTTGGCAACGAATTTCAGTTCAGAGTTGTGCATTGTCGATGATGATCCGATTGACGCGCATAGTACGCTATACAACCGATGCCAATTTTTGCCAATATTATTCGCTGATCATTCTGTAGGATTCCATGGGATCAATGTTCGATTCGATTATGTACTTATGGTTTGATTACGAGGATTTATTTATATATATATATACACACATACACGTATAGATAGGATGCTTCGGCTTTCCCGCGAAACTTTACTAAATTTTGTTAAAAGATTACGACAAAAACACGAGATAATACTGGCTGGTTTCTCGTTTGAGATCGTTGGTTAAACGAGCATTGCTCCCAATGATCAACAGATCAAGAAAGATTAATCCTATAACCTCCAACTTTCATTATTGGATTTTTCTTTACCCGGGATTCACGTATAGAATTCGTACTGCACGTTTCTTCTTTCGTTGAAAAGAAACTCGATAAGAAATTCAAATATTATATAATTTCATCTCGTATCTATGTGAATTGTATCAATTCAATGCATAAAGAAGAAATCTATACTTTGAGATAAAATAAATCCACCCTACGATGAGAGATTAATTCCTTGTATTTTTGTTAGATCCTTTTAACCAAGTTTATGCATAAGCTTATGTTATTGGCATTTGTGTCCATGTCTTTGTTTTACTTATATTGTAGAATAAATTAGTGTTCGTTTACACGATAAATTTTGTGAATTTTTCATGTGATTTGTAGTAAATAACAGTGTGACTGTATATCGTGAGTATTCACTAAATTCTTTTGGAAATTAGTACCGTAACACAGAAAAATTGAATAGAAGAAAATAACTTGTCGATTTTACTTTTTCGTCAACAATTTTATATACACGTATCAAAGGACGATTAGACATTATTTTACTTGCAAATAGATGAGATGTAATATTTTATAATCTTATTAGTTGTTAGTTATTAGTTATTATTTCAATTTACCTTCACTTTAGACAGTTTCTTTTTAAAATCAGAATTTAAAATCAAAATAATTATTATTAATGTATTATTAAACGAAATAAAAATTGAAGTTAGAAATTATCACCTAGAAATTAATAATAAAATAATACTGCAAATATTAGTGAAGTCTTATTTGCTTATTATTGGTTATAATTCTTTACCTTATTCCTATTTAATTTTTCTATATTACGAATAACAATTGTTTATAATATTATATATTATTATATAAATTATATTTATTAAATCATATTTAAGCAGGCATCTGCAGTTTTGTTCTGCAGGACAGTCAACTAAATTATTTGTTTACCTGAAAAGATAATTAGTATAGACAACTCTCGTGTAATGTGCAAATTTGTTATACGAGAGCGTAATATTATTATTTAATAATTTTAGACACTTTTGGTAATTTTATAAGATTAGAAGTACATATTATATTGTTCAACGTTTCAGTTCAAAACGATAATAAAAGTGGAACAGTATGTGTATTTAAATTCGAAAATGAATGAGATGACGATCGTTTAACAAGTATAAACAATTGTAATCCAAGAAGAACTTATTTTAAATATGCTATCTCGTACGCTAAAGTTTAATTTAAATTTACATTTTTTTTGGATAAAAATTGATAAAAGTTTAATCGTGAAACAACTGTACTACAATAAATTAGTACTTTTTTAGTATGTTTTTTAAAGTTACATATATGTCACTTTTATATCACTTTTCAGAATATTACATATGCCCTTTCTTAGTTTGTTTTCAACAAACAATGAATAGAGGAGATCAACTAGGGATAACTTTTTCATTTCTTACAAAAAGAGCAATATTTTAACAAAACAATTTTGCATACATTAGAAAATTTAAAATTAAAATTAATAATTATGACGATTTCGCTGATTTAGTGAATAGAATCTTTCGTTATTTAGTACAAGATTCACGCCAGCAAATTGAACATTTAAAACACTGCATCCAATCCTCCAAAGAAAAATCTGCATACATCTCATCACATCTTGAAGATTGGTTTTGTAACCAATACTCGTCTATTTGACTTTTCAATATAATTTCGTAGTATCTTGCAATCACAAAATACATAAATTATAAAGCGGATGAGTAATGAAAATAGCGATAAAGATATATTATATTATACAAGGTGATAAATGCGAAGGAGAGCAAAATTCATCTACAATCTATGAGTAACAGATCTTAGAACTTAGATAAGTTTTCTCAGTGCTATACTCATAGTATTTCGTACAATCAGGCAACTTTTCCAATTTTCTCGGTTCACAGAGTCTTTCACAGAATTCATACGAATCCGTATTGTATTTGACACGAATTACGACGCGTGGGTGGCTTCGCTGAATTCAAAAAATTCTCGGTACCGCTAGATCAATCATCAAAATGAAGGAATGTTGCTTTGGCTCGCAGAGAAATTCAATTTGTAGTTTCCATCGAGTCACTGTTGGTTGGCCGTGTATATCTGATAATGGAAAACTGTACCCGATGTTTTATGACATGTTATAATTTGCACTTTTGAGGAGTGGTGCGCAATCAGATTAATTGGAGAGATCTTCATGACGCGTAACTAAATGCTGTTTCAATACTGATGGAAAGGAGCCTCGTGCATTACACGAATTACGATAATAACGAAAATTTATATTTTCTCCTTTTTAATAGTAACGGTGAAACAGTTTGGATGAAAATAATTAACAAAGTGTTACACGTATATTTTTATGGTAAAGATTGACGAACGAGACGGTTCTTGTTTTTTTTTTTTTTTTTTATTAATCTATTGAGCAATAATTTCTTTGCATTTATGGAGAATTTTAAAGAGGAATTGTAAAGGATACGTATAATATGATAAAGTGCAGCGCTTTTTAAAACAATTTTTTATCGGGATTTTATTCTCTTCTTAATTATATTTTCAAAAAGTATGAATTTACGTGAAAGCAATCAGATTACAATATTATAAATACTTTAATTTTTAACTTAAATTTTTATATATTTATGAAGAACTTTAAAAAGCAAAATTGTCCGAGTTCATGCAATGTGATAAAAGATTCCTCGTCAAGATTCTATTGTATTTTCAAAATTTATATAAAAATCCGCAGTTTATTGGTAACATCATGAATACTTTAATTTTTTTTAATTTTATAAAATTGCACGATGAAAACGTTAATACTCGGAATTTTTTTTCATAGCTTCGATATTAAAAAATAGAATTTAACTGAATTGAATTGAAGAATTAGTAGGATTATTCATTCTGATTTATCTTTGGCAGAAATAATATTATATTTCGTTCTTTCTATGATTACATATATTACTAAATGTGGTAAAACAATTACAAATAATACAAGAACATATTATAATATTTGGTTTGTCGATCATCATATTTATATCAAGAGATAATTGAAACTTAATATCTTTGTTGTTTGAGAGTCGTAAATCTTCTATTTCCACGTTTCATCCTGTCATCTTACAGAATGGTAGTTTGCATAAAAGTATTTATTATAATGATTATTAAAAATTCAGAAATATTCTGTTCCCTTTGAAATTGAAGGAAAGTAACTAGCTCGAAATATCCGATAAGGTGTTATTCATGCAATGAATGTACAATTAGACTAGGGTCAAATAGAATGGAATCATTTATATGCCTGAAGAAAAAAAGATTAATTTGTAGTTCATTGAATACGTGTCAAAATCGCTTCAAAACATCTAATATTTGTTAGTTTCTACAAATAAATTGCTAAGATCTACTGCAAAAAGCGAGAACCAGTTTTGATCAATACTACGTGACACACTCCTCTGAAATATTCTTTCCTCGTATTCATTATTTATTCGTTATTTCAAGACTACAATTAATTAATTTTTTGTCATATGCAATTGTGAAATATCATGTTGATCATATTGATTTTTTTGCAATATTTTCACGTAGTTTCTAGATAAGTAACGAAACATACCACAAACATGCATTCTACGAGAGCCAAAACTCCGGCAGCTGACGCGACGGGACGAAAATCAGGATTCGTATTAACTCGTTCCCTATACGTTATTCCAGACGACAGTATAAATTTCATTCTAGAAAGTTCTAAACGCGTTCCTCTGGGTGTTGGCCCCTGGCAGCGTCGAAATGATTAATAATCTGTCGTGAAGGCAGAGATCCTCGCGGGATTTGGTTAGAGAACGGCGGTGTGGCATCTTCATCATCTCGTTCTCACGCCGAACTTTCCCAAATTTGCACCGGTGGGAGACGCTAAAGAACGAAGATCCTAGCCAGGCAGTTTTCAAGGTCCGTTTACGGAGCCGTTTCGTATTGAAATTGCCGCCATTCGTAATGTCTAGCTAACGTTTCGTGCCTTTTAATGGTGATTTACGATCGCTGGCCCACCGTAACTTGATCCGTAGCTTGGCCAGTTTATTTTCAGCAATTTGGGAAGTCGGGACGTGTCAGGGAGTTGCTCGGATGATGGTTTAATATTATTGCTTGTTAGCGTGATATTTATGTCGAACGTAATTTAAATGTAAACGTGCATGTACAAACATGGTCGCGAGGGAAACAATCAGAGGCAGGAACGCTCGATATTTACAATTTGCACAATTTCTAACTGATGGATTTTGATTACTTTCTTGCTTTATACGTACAAAGAACTTTATTCGAGAATGTGTAAACGTTTTATCACTGAAAGTGATTTTAACGGGGGTAACCCAGAAAATCGGGCCTCTTCAGATGCAACGCTGATGCAACGAAAATTAGCGATTGGTTGATTTGGGTCACGTGACCTCGAGTAGGAGTGGCGTTGTCTGGTACTGAGCGATCGCGCCTGTAATTTGTTTTGTATCGATTCAAATGTTTGCGTATCAGTAAACTTTCATGGCAAAAAAATCGTCTTCATTTCCTAGTCAGAACAGTTGCTTCTGAACCTTTCAGTGAGACGAATCGTACTGGAGTACAAGTCATGCAGTTTTTTTGATCTATAACTTTTCATCCTTCTAGTAGTTACTATCTTTTTCCACAAAATATCTGGAAAAACTTGAGAACTTCAAGTAATTAAACGAATTTTAATGTATCTGATTCTAGCTCTTCTCAATATCGAATTGTAAGTCATTCATTTTTCATGTGCAATAATAAATCATTTTAAAATTGACTCATCTTTATAATGTGTGGAGATATCTGTGAGAAGAAAGAATGGAAAAATGTAACTTCTTGTTAGTCATTTTCAAAAAGAAAATGTAATTGAGATATTTATTTAGACTATTAAGATTTTAATTGAGAATGTAATTATTCTCAATTAAAGGTTTTTACAAATTAATAGAAAGATTTTTAATATTAAATGGTAGTTAGTATCCTGTCAAACACTTTAATCACCACGAGTTTTTCAAAAACTATCTTTATTTCTAACATTGTGCAAAAATTCGAATACCATTACTATGAAATGATTGAAAAGGTGGCTCGCAACTTCTAGAATAATTAGTACGCACCGAATTAATATTTTCAAAGTTATGAACAATCTCTCGTTTCGATTAAAGTGATTGATCTGAATTTTCTGAGTTTGATAAGATTTGTGGAGAACGAATGACACAACATTGAAAATATCGTGTTTAGTAGGAGTCTTTTTATCCTGAAATCACCTTGAAAGAAAGATTTCCACATCACCTTCTTTACGACCGTCAGCCGTACGTTTACGGAAAAGGCTGCGAAAAGTTGGAAGAAAAGGAACGTTCGCAGGTGCTTTTCGATCCGATATTTCCCTAACTTTCAGTTGCATTCAAATTTTTCGGCCGGCCTTAAACTTCGCCCACATTTTTCAACCAGCTTGCTCGGCTCGGCGTTCAAATCCATTTCGCAGTCCGATAACACGAACCAGCGTGTCGCGTTTCCACGCCGGACTTTCTTCTCCGGCTTGGGGATT
The DNA here is from genome assembly GCA_032399605.1 of Melipona beecheii. Taxonomy (NCBI): domain Eukaryota; kingdom Metazoa; phylum Arthropoda; class Insecta; order Hymenoptera; family Apidae; genus Melipona; species Melipona beecheii. Next base: position 1,303,543 of record JAUCMO010000082.1, on the reverse strand, counting down.
CGCGACAGGTCGCCGGTGTCGCGTAACGCGTATATAAACTGTAAGTTTTCCGCCTCGCAGCGGAAGTTCAGCGCTCGCTCGCTCGTGTATTTATTCCGACGACACGGTGATATATCTCCTCCCGATCTGCTCCTCTCGTGTATTTACTTCTCGCGTTTAGCGGTTTGTAAATAAACCAAACTGCTCGGCGATCATTGCCAGAAAGTTTCGTGGATGTTTAGCGGACGAACTTTAGCGGCGGGTATGTATACCGGATCGCCCAAGAGGAAGTCGTCTGTCGTTAATTTCCAACGGAAGAAAGCTCCCCGCCTTCTGCTGCCGTGATTGCTTCGCGCTTCGAAATTTAATTGATACGTGCTTATAAGGTTTCTCATCGTTGTGCGTGTATTAGAATTTATTCTGTTGTTCATACTCGCGTTTGAGCTTCATGCAGGATCGATTTTAGTCAATGTTTTACATGTGCGTGCACTACAGTAGTAGTGACGAAATTTCTGCAGCACACTTTATAGGCTCGTTCAAAATTCTAGATTTATTTTATATTACAAAGTAATTGAATTTGTATCTCCTGTAACTTGAGTCTAACGTGGCCTCAACTTCTGAGATTATTAGCAACAGAATTGTGGAATTGGAAAATTAGGGAATAAAAAGTGGACCTATAGTTTTACATGGACTCCGAATCCATAGTGTTTTATTTTATAGAATCTTGGGTGTTTTATTTAAGAAAAATAAAATAAAGTCAATATTTTATAAATTCTTTCTTTTCTCACCCTGACAACTATATAAAACTGTTACAGAAACGTATTGAGAGAGAGAGAGAGAGAGAGTCAAATATTTTCAGCCAACAATGTGAATAAATAATTGTTGCGTAGAAAACTCCCAATTTTCAGTAATTTGAAATTGAGTAAATTTAGTTTGAAGATTTTAATTTAGGAAAAGGAAGAAACTTTGCTTCTATTAAGTATATCTTTATTTCTGTTTTGTAATGTTTTCTAATGATTTGTTTAATAGTGTGGTAAATAGATATGAATCTGGAATGGAATTACGTCTTGGTAATTTTAACAACTATACGATGTAAGAGTTATTTCATGAATTGACGAGGTTTTATAAAATGAAGATTACAAAATTATGGGATCAGTATTGTTAATCATTTTTAAGAGTAGATTTCTGTATAAGTTAATCCGATTGTAAGTTCATCAATGTGGATGTGATTTTTGTTAATAGGTAGATTTTTGAAATGTATAATGTATTTATCCCTGTTTCTTTTATGAATTATAATTTCATATTTCACTGGAATCACGTCGTAATTGAAAACGTTGTACCGTGTGTGACTATCTGAAGCTACTATCCACGGAACAGTCATTTAACGATAGGAGAGAACATTTCTCTCCAAAAGAACTTGATAAATAGATTCTATGATACGCGCATAGTGCTTGCAATTTCCCGCTCTGACATTACCACCACGTTACAGATTCAAAATCCAAGTGTTGCTCTATTTCTGAAAAACATCGCGTCGTGATTTCTATCTTTAATTTATATAACAGAAACGTAAAATAAATTTTCTACGCGAATACGTGTCTAGACACTGTTTTTAAACAATTGTGCTTTAAACCTATTATGAATTTATATTTATTTACAGTTGAATGGAATGAAAATTTTAAATTATAAAATCGATTGTAAAATTTTGTAGTAAATAATGAGTATCTTTATATCAGTATCAGAATAATGATTTTTGCTCGAGTTAAGATATCGAACAATTCTAAAAATAATAATTATTTCTTATAGTTCATCCAACTTACCATCATCTCCGTATCAGCATTAATATTGATTAAACAACTTTGTTAAATTTGACTGCACTGAATTATTCTAGATTAAAGTAATTTGAATGATAGAATATTCAATTGACAAGCTGTGTTTAAATCTGGAGAAAAAAATGGATAATTCGTCATTCAGTTGTTACTATCGTCGATTTAACAATTTATTCGCTTTCCAAGGATCATTCTATGCGTATTGCAATAATGTTACATTGGATTATCTTTGTATTTTAAAAGATAGAAACGATCTAGTTAAAAGTAGTTCCAACTTGTTCATTTGAAATTTCATAGAAAACGAAGTTTCTCATTGAAGAACGATCCAATTAGCGAAAATATCTAGTTATTCCTCAAATTTAATATTCACTCTCTGTTTCAAAGTGTTCGCGTAGCGTGAATTATTCAGTTTGAAACGAAGAATTAATTTATGACACTCATATTTCGTATCATATGAATTATAATACGAACTCATGTGGTATATAATTATAATAATATAATTATATCGTACTCATTATACTGATATTATTATGATTATCTATCTTGACAATTACATTTGCATTGTCTCCTTCGAAAGAAAAAAATCTGAACATTGTCGTTTCTTTTTCTAATGTTGTTTGGAATTTGATATCCAACAAATTTCGTAAAACTTTCACGAAAACATTCAGATTTGAAAAAAATATAAATTAATTTGAGGAGATGAGTAACGTATACCTGTATTCTATATTCACAGGATACGTGAAAATCTATTTCAGAAAAGTTTTACAGGAGAGGCCAGGTAACTCCAATTGAAGTCACGAAAGTGTTTAAATTATACTATATAATATAATATCAACAATCTCAATATTCAGTGAGATCATTTTTTAAGACTCATTGTGCTTAAGATGAACATTCATACTCTATATTAATTTCTTCGTTAAATATGATCATATATTATACGCAACATATGTTTATTTTTAATTAATTTTACCAAATGTTATAAATATCGTGCAATTTTTGCAGATTTCCTTTGAATTTTTAATCACAGTGATCGCCTTTCATTACACAAGATGCTTCCTGCAACACGAATAACATCATAAAAAATTCTTTCGTGTCCCAAGTGTTGGAATACTTCTGTGGATATCACTGTACACGACATGATAGATAAAATTGATTATCAAATACAGTTTAAGTTATAGTATGTTTGGAAACATCGTCGTTCTATTCTTTTTCAATTCAAATACAATTTACCTTAGAACAATGTTTAATTTCGATCGCGATCAATGAATTTCCAAAAGGCTAAATTGCTATTCAGGTCGTTAATAATTGGCATTCTCTGACCTGGAAAACTCGAAGCGGAGGGTGTTACGTATGCCGTTTGATGAATGAAACATTTCTCTGGCGGATCGCGAGAAGAAAATTCACGGGGTATTAGAATTTGAATTTCTTAACACTTGGGGAGGGATCTCGAGATCGACTTTCGATTGTAAATCGTAGAATTCATTCTCCGTGCCGAACATCCATCTGGTATTTTCACGTCGATATATGTTTTTGATTCCTTCCAAAACTACCCCGTGCTATTTTTATCGCTTTTCTCTACAAGCCGGATGATCCGGTGGTGGTAAATTGCCTCGCGCTTCGAATAGGTGAATTACAGACAATTTTGTAAATGAATTGTTTCCATCGGTATGGGTTTACCTTGAAGTAGAATCCGCGGTTTTGATTAACGTGAATTTGCGATGTCGCCGACTAGCTAAATAGTAACATCAGCCCTTGAAATTGCCATTAATCCTTATCCGTTCCCATTAAATGCGAAACATCTGGACCTGTATCCTGTCCTTTGGGCTACTGGCGATCAAAGCGATTCTCAGGCAATTTCATGCAAATGCCAAAGAAGCTTATAAAGGAGCGCGACGACAAAGCCAGTTAAATATTTAATTGTAGCCTGAATAAAACTGTTGATTTAGTTCAACAGATATCTGATTAATCGGACGAAAGGCAAATTGGTGGCCTTAATACAGTACCATTGTGAATTCGTCGGTCTAGTCCCGGAGTTTCGTTTTATTTAAAACTCAGAGGCCAAGCAACGGAGCTTAATGTAATAAATAACACATGCCTTGATTGAACGTGAAATTAATTTAATTGGTAATATTATTCGTAAACTATGTATGCACAATGTACGAGAAACTGTACATATTGCGTGAAAGAAAATTTTAATTAGAATGCACCGTACATGTATGCTTTCATCGAAACCAAAGAATATATGTGCATTACAGTTAACGTATATTGCAAGGACGTATATTACAATTTTGTTATTTTAGATTGAGCGTAATGAAAAAATTTCGTGGTTAGATTACAGATCTAGTAATGAAATTAGTAATATAATTATCCCTTTGAGTGTTTAGACCATCGTGAAAAAGATAATTGGTTTATTTGTTAGAATTATTCATAAAGTAATAGATTCTTAATTTGTTGTACGTTCTTCGTTCGATATTTGATAATTTTGAGCATTCGAAGAATTAATATAAGAAATAATGGATATTTTAATATAAAAATTCAGACATTTAGAAATCATCTGCAACATTCTAACAAGTATAAAATCACGTCATCACAGTATTTATTAAAATAATTTGAAATATACTATTGTTTAATTATTGAATGCTAATAACTGTAACTAAGTACCTAGTAAGTAACTCAATAAATCTATTTCTTCTAGACATACTGTATGTTAAAATTTTGTTTCAATTTTTATAATAGGAAACGTAGATTGTGTTTTCAAAAATTTTAAGGCACTTGCCATTTGAAAAATACATAGGAAACAAAATTATTGAAACACATATTATATTGAAGTTTATATTAGATGTAACCCATTCAATGGTGAATGGTTTGCACATAATTTGAAGTCATTAAATTAAATTAAATACTTGATCAATTAGTTTATAATGTATGTGTAAAGATAATTCAATAATCATGCAAAATGTACAAAATTTATGAAACAGCCGATAAATACATAAATCTGTACTATTTATTTTAGCACAGTTATTTTGGATTCAAACATCTTTAATTCATTGATAAACTTTATAAATAAAATGATTTCGTTTGAAAGATAAATTTAAGACAAATGAAACATGAAAGTACGCATCACTATCTTCATTTACTTTCTTATTAATGGAGACTTTTCAATGTTTGAAGTAGACCAAAGACTTTCAAACTTTTTGATCCATTTATAAACACTGTTTTACCGTTTAATGTATTACTTCAAGACTATGCCAAGAGTAGACAGATAGATTTCAGGTCGTGAAATATCTGTGGACTAAAAAAGTAGGATTACAGCTTGCTATTTTCTTTTGTGTACTCTAATAATGGAACGATCGTTTCAGTTTCCAAAATAAATAAGAAGGAATCCATTAAGTTGAAAATGTCAGGATGGAAAACAAATGTCAGAGAATCTGGCAAAAATTGTCAGTAGTATATTTCCAATTGTAGTCGATACTTGATAATTCAAAAAAAAAAGAAAAATCTTCGAATTATGATAATTGAGATAAAGATAAAGATAAAGATATTTCGCAAAAAATTAACAGGAGATGATAAATCTAAACTAAAAAAGCTCAAAAATATATACAATAAAATTTTAGTTTCTCATTTTAGAGAGAACAGAGCTTGTCAAATTTTACATATTTTCCTTAAAAGCCAAACAAAAGATTTTGGTTTTTATTTTCTATATGTACACTTGACAAGTTTTGAAACTTGATTTTCTGAAAAAAATGAAACTTCCAATGCTCTAAACTTTGTAATTCCTATTTTAACTCATAGGATCTCCTGATTCTATAGTTTATTGTTCAAAATAATAATAATGATAAATCAAAATTTAAGTGCAGTAATTCTTGTTGATACTCGGACAGTGCTCTATATTTGTTTATACGAATTAGAAACAAAATCTATCGAGTTATGGAGGTTTCGTCTTATGGAGTGAGAATAATTTTGATAAAAAAGTTAATAATTAAAGTATAAGCACTTGATGATCGTATAAAAAGTGATACTACCGGCTCGATTGACCTGCAAAAGTCCAATTTCTACATTTTACAACAAAGTTGTGTTAAAGAGTCACGATTTTTCCTTGAAAAAGAATCGCTTGCTGTACGATAATAATACAAAACGCTTATTATTATCTGAACAATGTTTATACATTCGTGATAAATTCGAAGATTACAAAAATACTTAATTATACTCTCAAAATCGTTAATGTCAATTCGCCATATTGATTGCAGAACGAGAATCCGGCATATTTTTCAACGTTAATAATTTTCACTCCTCTCTCGTGCACAAAACAACCACGCTGAATCTCGTCATTTGTTAAATCTTCAATCAGCGCGGACGAACGACGTACGTACGCACGTATAGCTCGCTGGTATTAGCTCGATTTTCATGCAAAGGCACCGGCACGGCGCGGCGGTTATTAGCGTTTGAACGATGAACTGGATGAACGCTGGCTGAGCGGCCATCGATACGTCATAATCGGTCAGAACCGATAGGCAAGAACGTTCGCAGCTGGCCGAGGTTCCCGCTATGGGACTCGTTCCCCCGGCTTTTTCTCTCTCCTCGAGCATGGTCGTCGAAGTTGCAAAAGGGGGAAGCAACAGAGCGTCGGAAATAGGCTGACAAAGAGAGAAGCGGAAAGATCCCTTTTATAATTAGGCCCACGGGCGACGCGTTGCTCCTCTAATTACCCGTCCAACAATCCGGCAGTGAATGAGTAAGTGGCTTCAGCCTCGAGACTAGCCGCCTCTTCGTTGTTACGGAGGCATATTCAGTTGTACGGAGCAGATTCGTAAGCAAGACCCGTCGTTCACCTTCTTACGCGCCTTTTTTCCCCCCTTCGCTCCGCTCCTAAAGCGGTTTGGATCTGACCTTGTACCGTTGAAGGATGGTAAGAACAGCGCTGTCAGCGGCAAAAGTCAGTTTCGGAGATGAAACTGTCTTTGAACATTTCCGAGTTAGATGCCGTAGCTTACGCGTGGGGTGAAGATGTCTTTGTGTTGCGGTTATATCTTTCGTTAATGGAATCCGTGTTACGTAATATATCAATGAACAAATGATTATATGCAGCCTTTTGAGGTCCTCATTGAAAGAGTGACACAGTTTATACGAACTTGTTGGGAGATTAACAAAGTAGTTTATACAAAGTGATTCACGCAACTCGCACACCTGAACTAACTTTTAAATTATGCGTCTAATGAAAAATTGTTTGACACAAAAGTTGTATGATTTAAAGGAAGCAAAATATGGGGTATTAATTTTTTGTGTGTGTTTCGAAATTTTCATCTGTTTAAAGTGTGGATCAATTGATTCCGATTTCCGACTGTCAGACCATACGTTAATGTTCCATGGACGTTGATGATCGACAGTGGGGAATTATTTGGTGCTTAATAATGTAAATTCCGTAAACTGACATTTACCATGATGCCGTAAACAATACATTTTCTAACATTGTCGAATTCTCTGACGATACTACGCAGTTTTCATCTTCGAGACAAATTATCTCCTTAACGATTAGGCTTAGGATCAATGTGGCTTAATAGCTTTTTACTTGGAATTCAATATTCTTTCGATTTACGATGAAAGAATATTACACTTAGTAAGAAAAAAGCATATGGTCCGAATAAAGACGACCTTGGAAATTTCGACCAAATTGATACGCCTTCAGGTGTGCAAGTTACGTGAATCATCCTGTATAATTGGAGTTCACTGACTCCTCTTTAAAAGGTTAGGTTAAACAAGATGGATTCAACAGACATTTGATCAAGTGTTGAAAGAAAACACGGTGTCCGTATCTACTACATATAGAAAACAATATTATGCTGTGAAAAGGACGATTATAAAAGTCTGTATTTCACGAAAAATAATAACGATGATGCTAATTTGTAATATTTGTAAGCTGTTTAGGCAATCAAATTTAAATACGTTCGCTATAAAGTTCACCTGTTTAAGATTAGAATATTGTAATTGTTACACTTAGTAAGAACTTGTGCCTCACTGGTAATATATTAAATTGAACAGGAGTTCATGGAAAAATATACATTCTGATCGTGTATAAAAATCGGGAGATATATAACATTAAACAATTCTAATCCCCGTCGACTCTTTTGAGGATTCCATTTTTCTAGTTTATCGTGATGAATCTGTTGCAGTTAACTAAAAAGCAATCGAATACTTTTTATATGAAAATCTTATTTCATTCGCGGTTGGTTAATTTGCATGTACTCTTAGGAAAGAATGTGTCGATTGGTGGAAAGTGTCAATATTGACTTGCAAAATTCGTCGCTTTCGAAGGAACAGCGATCAAGCTCATAGGGTGCACGTGGAAGGGAATGTGGAACCTAATCAAGTATTTTAATCAAGAAGGATCGATAGATAGTGAGATTTCACTCGCTAGTTCGTAGTTCACTCTTGCATTCCACGGTGAAATCTAGTCGCCACTGTGGAAAATGGATGAGCGGAGGAAAGCTCGAGGGAAGCTTGAGAAACCGACTGGAAATCGCGAGCGTTCAGCAACGTAGAAATTCGCGGAAGTAACTGGTGATTCGGATCGACCGTGGGGGAAATTCGGAACAACTTGGGTAGAAGTAGAAGTGTAGTTTTCTTGAGTGAAAGTGACGGAGAAGCGGAGGCGAAGCAACCGGGTATTCCGGGTATCGTGGAATTTTATTCCGATTGTTGCGCTTGAGGTTCGCCTCGCCTTGTGGATCGTTGGATTTAAGATTGAACGAAGTTCGCTACTTTTAGATTTCATTTCAATTAAATGTGTTCGTAGCGTTATTTTCGTGGAAGCAGCATTAGCGGTCACGAGATTTCTTCGGCTTAAAATTTAGAATATGAAACGGGATATCAGGTTGAGATATGTCGCGACGTACATACAGTGCACAGCGTCGACATTTTTGAGACATTAAATCATTTATGATTTTGATACGATGAGTCAAATGACAAATACAAATGACACGATGACAGCAAGCGCTAGTGTAGGCAAATATTTTTGACATTATTTTCCTTCCTGAATAACAATTTCGCTATAATCGTTCTATAAAAGATATTTTAATTCTAAAATTAGAAGTTCAGAATTCAAAAATAGCAGTAATTGAATCAGTTACAAATGATTGGTAATAACTATAATTTCGATAATTCCTTCTTTCTTAATTGTTTAAAATTCTGTTTTGTAAACTAATAAAATATATTTGAGTCACTTGTATTTTTTAAAATATATTTGAACTAATATTGAATTAAAAATCACATAAAAGTCAATGCAGTTCAAATTTTCAGAAATAAAAATCGATTGTTTATTTAATTAAGTGTAATCTCTAGAAGAATATGAATTTTTTGTAGCAATTAATTACAAAATTAATTATATATTTTACTCATTCGTTCATTCATATAATAAAATGTTATTCAAAAATGCAATTTTACGAAGAAAATTGAAAAAATACCAATCTAGGTAGAAAACCGTTTATTAGAAGATCATATTTACAAACGAACAAATGATCTCGCTTTTGAATTGTTATAATCTCTAATCATTTAGTTTTCTCAACAGCAAATCTTTTGTCGAACAGCTGAAACCCCAGCGAGATTATATTTTTTCTCTCCTTCCTTTCTACGATGAAATTCAACGTTACTATGCAAAATTGCTCCGAGCTGAACTTCTCCATGGGTTGGTAAAAGCTGGTCGTTGAATCGCAACTATTTACTGGCTCGAGAGGAAAGTTTGTGTAATTTAATATACGGGTACTTGTTCGAATAAATATCCAGGAAAGAGTGTGGGTTGCTTACCTTCCTTCTATCCGACATCGTTAATATGAAACACATTTCGGAAATATCGTGAAACGGAATTTAGTTGTACGAATAATCAGCCGTTTTACCTGTGGATAAATATTTCGTTAAACGAATGATCAAATTGCGATATGCGGACACTTACTATTATTTTTGTGGAATCTATGAATATATATAGAATGTCTCGAACTTTGCCAGTGTATTCTGTAGATAAAAAATAAGACTAAAATATTACACAGCGAAAAGTCCATGAAAAGTTACAATAAAAATATAAATAAAGTGTGACAAATAGGATCAATTTCAATGTTAGATTATCCGAGAAAGTCCAACTTTTGACTTTCTAGGTCATCAGACCTTACACCTTCAGACCTTTACTTAGGGAAAAGTATTCATTCTTTTCGAGAGCAAAAATTTGGAATGCAGAAGAATTTACACGAAATGAATTGATTACAAGAATTAAACTCGCGTGTGAAAAAATCCGACAATGTTGATACGATGAAACTCGATCCACAATAAAATTGATTCAATAATATCGATATCGATTCGGGATGATATGATATTTTGAAACTTTACACATAAGTATGTACAGTTTCACATTTCATATTTTTGTTACAACTTTTTAATGAAACATTTACAGACCTTCTGCTATATGATATCTTAATCCTATTTCACTTGTAGAACATACTGGCAAAGTTTGAACATTAAAATACGAGACACACCGTATAATACATATGTTACTGTTGTATATTATCCATTGCTGAATTCTTTCACATTCCCTTGCTTCAATTATTTAGATTTCCTTATTTAAAATTTTTTTGAAATTAACTATTGAAATCTCTTAAATAAATTCAGCGCGTTAAAAAGTTAACGAAAAATTAAATGACAGATGGAAAAGAATGGTATTATGAGAAAAGAAGCATCTCACGATCTGTGAACATACTATATGTGTATGTGTATAAGATATATTTTTTATTACTATTTAATGAATTACTAGCAAAATATGTGTGCTCTATAATATGGTACAAATTAGATTACCCAAAATTTATTCAAAGATTTTTTTAAAGATTCCACGTTTTTGTTGAAATATTGTTAAAATATTTTTAAGCGACAGTGTATATTTCACTGTGTACAGAATTTGATAGATAAATTTCATTAGATCATGTATAATATTGATTTTTTTTCAATCTATAAGAAATTTATATAGATGGAATTATAAATACATGCATATTAGAATATGAAAAATTGTTCAATAACAAATTTGGGTGGAAAATTTCATAACAAAGATATACATAACTTTCTACTGTTACTAATCCAATGATAAGACATTAACTGTCATTTCTTGTGTCAATTTGATAAATTTTTCTTATAAAATGTTTATAAAATGTATAAGATCACGATATGAAATAGTATAATATTCTTAATAAAAGAATTTACAGGTTTAACTATTTTTTACCACTGTGTCCATTTGACATCAAAGGACCAATTAAGTTGAGGGATAAAATCATCTTAATTAATAATAAGAGGATGAGTATGAGAGTCATGAAATCGAAGTCGGTAAAGAGTTGGTGGTCTTCATCAGTATTAAAAGGCAAGTGTTGCTTGTGAGACAAATCTTGAATAATCTTCAATTTGTAAAAACTATTTGAGTCATAACATCTCAATAAAGTAAAAGTTAAGTGCTATCTTTCAAAAACAGCAATTATCTTCTCTAACTCGAAGACACATATAACAATAACGAACAAGTGAACGGGAAAAAGTAGAGAAATGTAACTGTATAATTAAATTTATTTTCTATAATGAAACTATATTACTGTAATTTACTCCAGTGTATTATTATATTACAGCAATTAAAATGACGATTCATTCTCATTTACATAAATGTATTTAACTTTTCAATTCCCATTTCAATTGATGATGACGCAATAAGGAAAATTTTGTTAATTTCTGTCTCTATTAACACAAAACAGATACAGATGTAGAAACAGATTTCAAGAGTTTATATCGAAATAGTTCGTTTTCTTATTTTATTACGAATTACAAATTTTCACCTGTTATCATGGCTCACTGTTTTAGTTAAACTTTGGAATAACGAACAAGATAATGCAAACAGCAACATTCTGGAATATCATAATATCAATATGCGATGTGTTCATGTTAATGCCTAAAGGGCAAACCTTGGCGACGTAAAATTTCAAATAAAATATGACTCTCAGTTTTGTTCTTTTTTTCTATCAAAAACTATTGGAAACAATTTAGGAACGAAATTAAAAATTTTAATCAATATTATGAATTAACAGACACTTATTGAAATGGATTATACTATTAAATTAAGTTATTAGAATGCGGTAAAATTTAATTTGCTGGAGAATAAATAAAAAAGCAACTTTCGTATCTTTTTATTTATCTTCAAAGGCATGATTAATATAATAATTGATTACTAAACTGTGGATTTTTATGCATTACGTAGGAAGGTCTTTGAGCACCGTCAAAGACGAGACCGCGCGTCGTGATATAACGAGGCAACGAATGTGTGTGTGTGTGTGTATGTATGCGAGGTCATGTATGCATTTTTGGAAAGAAAGGAACGTGTAGAAAGACTTAATCGAGCGAATGATCTGCGGTTTATATCTTACGTTATTATACTTCATTTAGTTTTGTTAAACGTTTTATTTCTCTCATTATGTTTGGTGAAGTTTGAAAATGTACAATATTGTAAATTTAAATATTCGATATAAAAATGTACAATTCAAACGTACAATTCACATATTCAATATAAAGTACATAAATATATAAAACATTCAAAGTAGAATGTTTATTGTAACATTTAATAGACGAAACAAATTTTCATCTAGATTCTGTTTTCTTTTTCTTTCACTTATGATTGTAAAAATATACACATAAAAGTCGTCAGTCTATTAATTCTCAATTGACGTCGACGTTGTGTATCGGTATCCGCAATAACAAACCGGAATAAGTAGAAATTAAATTAAAGAACAAAGCAGACGATATCTACAGAGAAAGAGGCTTTTAAATTGTTACTTCTCGAATAGTCTTTTAGTCATGCAGCTATACAAGCTTCTAATTACTTTGAGCAGTATAAAAGCAAGCTAGTCTAATTAAGGCGCTTCAAGAAGCGCCGCGCAAAACGAGTGGCTTCTTTCATTGTCATCGCTTTAAACTTTAGCATTGATCATCAAGACTTCATCTCCGACATTTGTCACCGTTCTTTTCTTTTTCTTCTTCCCTGGCCCTAGACGTGTTAAATCTCGCTCTCGATGCATTAACAATTCTAATCGCTTTAACACGCAGATGCACTTCGCCAAATAACGAAGTTGCTAGAACTAGAGAGGCGACATCTGTCTGTGTTCGCCGCGCGAAACTTTAGGCTTTCACCGTATGAAAGACTTGGCTGGGCGAGAGCCATCGTGTTTTCCACGGTATACGAGTCAAGGTTGTTACGATAACCTACAACGTGGAATCCGTCGGACAAGGGGAATACGTTTTCGCGCGTTCTCCACGAGAAGTTGGCACGCTTTCACGGCTGGCTATTCGTCGACCGAGAACCACTAGGGGGTGAAAATGCTTGGTGCAATACTCAGGACGCGTAAAGGCGTGTTTACAGCGAAGGGCATTACTGAACCATTATCGTCATTTCTGTTACCGTTAACGTTAACCCATCGCGAGCAGAATTTCCAATCTTAAGTACGTTTATTTTCACTTTGTCTGTGAATTGTTCGTACAGCGATTTTTTATTTGAAGAAATTTAGGTGATGTCAAAGCATTCAGAATTTCACGATGGGATTGAAATTTTGAATAATAAATTTCCGTAAAATATCTTTGTTTCGGTTCGCGATACCATCCGTTGACACATGAAACAAAAATCAACAAATATGGGTTGTTGCAATGGGAGATATTCGCAACTTTGAAAAATTGTTTAAATTAACATTCATTGTGCAAAATGATTAATAGTAACAGCAATGAAGAATAATTTACGCGAAATCTATATTTATAGTTTGTGAGTTCACTGTACATATTTAAATTACAGTAACACAAAAAATTGATTGCACGCATTCAGATTTAGAATGAAATTACAAGCGAGAAAAATAAAATCATATTTTATGACAAATCAATTATTTTCGTTGAAACGGATACTACTAAGCGATTTTGAAGAATTCTGAAAATGTTTTCATTTAAAACTTATTTAAAAAAGGGAAAATAAGTTCGATTGGTTTGATCTTTTTTTTTCAAATCATTGTGCATACGATGTGTCTTAAATTTTTTTATCGTTGATTTGAATAATAATGAGATTACAGATTGTAATACGAAAATATTGACAGCAACAAAGCAACAAATGATGTAGCGAAATCTATAATTATTAGTTCAATTATGTTCTCCACAGTAGCTGATACGCAGCAGTAGCTCGCTGGCACGAACGTGGAAGTTGAATGTAATACAGTGAGAGAGAGCAGCGTAGAGACGTGTGTTAGAACATAAGGTGGCAAGTGTTAGAACTTCAATAATCAATAGCAGGCGCTTCGGCGTGGGGCGAGCAGCTTCAAAAATTTTTTACCCGCGCCGCAACGTCGAGTATTTGTTATTCGATCAGCGCGCAAGAAGCGCGAATCGAAATTTCTTCGAAAGTTCTCGCAACGGCTATAAAAGTTGCGATAAAAGTCGTTTCTTTTTTGTCCCTGCTGTTCGAAATGGCTTTCAATCTCGGTCCATGAGACAAGAGCCGACCGAGTAGACAACGTGTATGCAGGGTAAATTGTCTCTTCTGTAGTACGAGCATTATAGGTTAGCAACATCTGTTGTCTGCTAGCTGCCAGAGTTGCCCGATATTCGTCATGACTTTGCAACGCTATGCATAGTTTGAATTACACGCTAGTTGCGACTGGACTGTTAATTACAGTCCGTTGTAACGTCTCTGATATTAAAAACAAATTGGTTGTTCTTCTTGCGAAACGATACGGTAGATAAACTGTCATTACCCGTAAGGAAATTGTAACAAGTCGTGGACACTGTGTATATGTAATTCGATCAGAGCAAGATGTGTGAAGTTTACTGTTATTTAATAATTTCTGGTTTTATGGATGAAAAGTAAATATTCAACGATATGTTAAATTTTCTAAACAGGATAGTTGCATTATGTCTGTATATTTAAAACTTCATAGACATGGATATGTTTTGATAGCGAATGAATTTTTGAGGTGTAAAGTGAATTCGTTGCACATCACGTATGACATTGTATCTGAACGTGAAATCCTGTTATATGAACGAAAAATCGTTACTTATGTATTATAATTATGTAAAATAATAATTCCGCGAGTTCTACTTTATTCGAATAATGGGGATTCGAATGTAGGAAACTCTGTCGTATCTTAATCTTTCAGTACCTAAGAATTTTCCGTAATGAGAAAACTTGCGAAATATACACATACATATCGTTTTTCTATTGCAAAAATAAGGTGTCGCGAGGAAAAAGGCGAAATATCGGCTCAAGTTATTTGTGGCACGAAGCCGATATATCGGCCCTTGGATACTAAGAGGGTTAAACTAAAATCTATTGAAATTTCCCGGAGGTATTGTTTAGGAACATATCTGTAAACAAATTTGTCGGGTTTTGTTATCCTTTTCATCGTTCATGCTATTGATTCGATGATCAAAGCTATTGTCCTCTGCTTGTTCTTGAACGATAGCGATCAGAGCGACGGCAACAAGATGTTAAAGTCGATAGAGGAGTACACTGAAAAGCGGTAGCCAAGTGTTTATCCAAGAGCTGTAAGCCTCTGTGATTTGAGTAGCCAAGGCTGCCTCGATATCTACGGCCTCTTAACCGTCGATGTGCATATACCGGTTGACCCAATAAGGATAGAACCGTTACTTCAGCCACTAACCTTTTCCCTCCGTTAGTCTACTTTGGACTAGAAGCCACTGTATAGGCAGATCGAAATCCTGCAAGAAGCTTCACGTCGTTCGACCCACGTCTCCCTTAATCCTCGTCAAGTACTAAAATTACTTGGATGTTAGGACTGTTTTACTTAAAGTACGTCCCGACAGGCAACGCTCTGGTGAAACTAGACGTTTACGTGCTGGACCAGACGTTGTCCATTTTTTTTTTTTGAAGCAGTCTATCGATGAACGAAATTTTCTTCAAATTCCCAAAGAGCACGAGTATTCAAATTTTAATCAAGGTATCGCGTCGTTATCAATGTTATCAGTTTTCACGTTCGAGGTGTAAAATTTAGTTTTACATTGCACTCACTTTGAGTTTAAACGTTACAAGTGTTTGCTCGCTCATCAGAGATACGTTTCCCAATTAATAATTCCTGGAATTTCCAATCTTGTTTAATTTCATCGCAGAGAAAAAAATTCTTGTAATTTAACACAACTTATTGCAGTTGTGTGTAATCCAACTACTTGCACGTACACATGTACGTCGATACATACCACAGTATCACAGAAGTATCCAACGACTCTCCTATAAAAAGCAGACATACGACGCGCAATAAGCTCGCAGTGAGCTACGAGAAGAAAGAATCGGAAAATGAACTGCACGATCGTAACCTTCGTCGTAGAGAGCAGCGTTGTTTGGCCGGAGTCAGCTTTTCTCACCCTAACGAACCCGATACAACCACCCTCCCGAGCAGCGCCAGCACGCCACCACTTTTATCGGCTACTCACACATACGTAATCGTCGGTTGAATCGTAGTAGCGACAGGTATGCAGGGGAGGGATGATGGCAAAGAAGGGAGAGAAGAGTGAGGCAGCGTACGATGGTGGGAGGGTTGGTGAAAGGCGGCGTAGGCTTGTTGCTGGCGTGGCGGCGGAATGTGGAGCAGTGTGTCAGAACGACACCCTTCTGAACCGTATCCCAGCGTCACCCGGTCGCTTAGTTCTCCGCACTTTCCATCCCCTTTCACAAAGACTGTTCTCTCTCTCTCTCTCTTTTTCTCCCCTCGACAGCGGCGCACAGGCTACAACGCCACAGTTCTCTCCGTTCTCTCGTTCCACGATCCCTTTCCCGCCCCACAATCTTCCCTTCCGATCCATCTTCCCTCTTTTGCCTACGATACAGCCCACGCAGACACCGACTCTCCTTACTTCTCCAAAGATATCCCTCGACTATCTCGATTGTTTTTGCGCCTTTTCTTTATCCCTTGCCTTATTCTCTAACGCGAGCCGCTTCTTCCAGTTTCCCCTCTGTGGCTCTCGCCACGTCCAACGACAGACCCTCGGACGTCTTTTTACCCTCGGCTCGAGGTTAACTCGACGTTCGCGCCCCCTCCGCTGATATTGTTGCTGCCCAGGCATTTCTCACTTTGACTCGCTGCCGTTGTTCTTTTCTCTCCTGGACGACGACTCGGTTTTCTCGTCATCGTATTTGCGACGTACACAACCCCTCTTCGTTTTACTTTTACGAGGTTGTCTCTAGAAGCTTCTTAGCCGACTAGCTACTTCATTCGCGTTTAATCTTACCCCTTTTGATCAATTTGCCATTGTAACCTTCTTCTATTCCATCTCGTTACGCTTCGTTTCTCGCATTTCCAACGACGTCTTCCACCTCTGGAAATTCCTGCCGTTTCTTCTTTCGCGCGCGGGTTTTGATATACGTTGATGGTTTCAACGCGATGCATGCATATACTTTGTGAATTGATTTAGATTATTTATGGAGACAGCGAGCTGAATTTTTATTTTTATTTCGAGAAATTTATTGGATATCGTGGAATAGAGAATGTCAAGCTGATAGCGCACAATTTTATTTGGAAATATTTGATAAATTCTCGGAAACACGATTTTCTCGAAAATTTTTAATGAAAAAATTTTATTCTTTTTTTCTCGACTGATTTTTATTACATGTAAAATCACCCCTTGCTCTACTTTCCAGATGCTGCAGAACATCCTGCATGTAGGTGTTGCATTTATTGCTTTCGTTAAATATAGTACCACTTTATTGTGCATTATCTCGTGCCATTTTCTTTCCAAACTTCCTCTTTTTCATCACTGTCATTTTATCAGTGACTTGTGTGCGTTTATCGCAAATATTTTCGTGTTGCAAAATGTTTAATTCCCTTCGATACTTACTATATTCTACATTTAATTGTTGAATAGCAAATAGAAAAATAATAAAGTATTTTTAAATTTGGAATATGACTGAAGTAGTCACGTAAGAACATGACACTAAGTTTGTAAAATATTTAACAATTTCAATCTCAAATTTCGTTGATGACAATTCTGTTAAGATTATTGCGGCCATTAATGAAGTTGTCAATCATAATACGTATCAAATTTAATTTCTTCTCGTATAGATGTTAACGCATTAAGAAAATGAGTTTGTTAAATGGATATTAATGAATAAAGTTTCTGTTAAAATTTCATTCATTTGTAACATTGCTGCAACAACATATTGCATCGTTTCATAGAACAATAATGTGTCATTAGTATACTAAATTATTCTGATCAACAAGTGACAATACTGAAGTGAGTTGTATCAGAGATACTAACGAACTTGATGAAGAAATAATTAATTGGCCGTTGGAAGAACATTTTGCTTCGAACATGCTGCTCTGCTTTGTACTTCCTCAACCAGTTTTTTCTGGCTATTAATATACCATTATGTACAAGGTGAATATTGATCAGGATGATTAATTCCAACATATGTATACATAACTACGAAAGCATTGAATCATCTACAAAACAGAAACTGCGTTGGGAAATGAAAGTAAAAAATATTTCAAAAGATATTAATTATATTTTTCCTCATTTTTTTCGGAAAGTAGTAGTTGTTTCAAGAATTCTGTGGAATAACTTGGTAAGAAATCTAAATTGCTATATCAATATTGCTATGTTAGTATACTATTATTATTATTATTAATATGATTTCGGTATTTTCGAATATTTTCCATTTCTTTTTCTTTTTCTCTGTCCAATGAAAGCTTCATTGATATATGTTTCTGTTTTTTCTTTTCTTCTTTACAATAAAAGCTTACTTTTTAAGGCTTCTTTTCAGTTAATTATACAGTAGTGTAGATAACAGTTAATGTGATGATTACAGTTAATTATACAGTAGCGTAGATAAGATCGTGCAACAGCTATTTATTACATATGCATTTATTATATAAATGTAATTATTCAAGCTTTAAACTTCTTTTCTGACAAATTATTGGATAACAGAAAAATTTAATCATTTGGAAATCATATTAAAATAATTTTGGTCTACAATTATAAATATAATAACTGATAATAATAAAAGTAATATACAATAAAAATAATATACAATATGACATTGCATATCATACACAAAAATAAGCTTATTCGGTGACCAATTTTTTTATCTAATTTTTTCGGAAATAGATATTTTTATGAAAAACTCTCAATCTAGATTTTTGACCCTTAGCTCCATTCATATCTTTGATTTATTTTTGCACGTAGAATAGTCTCTCCATTATTCACTCTGGTTCAACCTGAAATTAATTTAATTCAAGTACATTTTAAATTTCTGGAAAACGAAACATTATGTGATAAAATTTTATTCCACATATTCTTTAAAAATTTTATTCCGTATGTTCTAGAAATATATATTATATGTCAAGTGATCTACATATAAATCTATGTGTGGAATTTTATTCTATGTATTTTATATATTCGTCTATTTTTCGATTGTATTACGAAAATAGAGATACCCTGCATAAAATTGGAATCGCTATCTCATAACGTCGCTAGGGAAACGTGGTCGACGTACTTAATTAAAAATTATTTGTCAGTGTTATATATATCAAGTGCGCCTGACATTTCTTTGTAAAATTGTAGCGCGGATCGTTAATTGAGAAACATGATCAAAATTTTACGGACGTTGTACCACATAGTGCATCGTCGTATCGCTTGGAAATGTTCTCGTCGTTTTCGTCAACAAATGACCATAGTTTTTTATAACGGTGCAAGTAAAGTAAAGTCATTTGTTTCGTAAATGAGTTGCGTGCTTTCGCGGCGCAAGGAAACATAGGAAAAATACAATGAAGAATTTCTAAAATTCAATTTAGGGAAACAGTGATGTTTGAGGTGCTTGTGCAATTTCTGAAATAAATTCTTGCAATTTATCGAGATATTTCGTGGATACATAAATGTTGCTGTTACTGTTATTTCACGTCAATTCCAGATCAGAAGAAACGTTAATTGTAAAGTGAAACCTTTGGCAAAAGAAAATCTTAGCGTTTCATTAAAATTAAAACTTGAGAAACGTTTTTTAATCTTGTGATTAAAGAAAAATTGTAATCGTCTAATAATCATAGTCTGTAAGAACTAGAAAAACTGTAACTGTAACTATACTTGTGTAAAACTATAACTACTAACTATGTAACTATACAGGAAAAGAAAAGAAAAATTATAATTGTATAAAAATTGAACTATTGAGAAATAAAAAGTATTATATTAATAAAAAAATATTGAGAAATTATAGAAAAGGAAAACTATCTATAATCTATTTAAAGAAAGACTATCTAATATAAATATTTGTAATATAATATAAATCTTTTCACTACGAAAATTAATTTTAGATAAATAAATTCGCGACAGTGTGTGTATGCTATTCACGTTTGTTTTATAACAATTAATGGAAAAATATAAAATATTTTATCCCGATTATATCCAGGGTTCTTTTGAGGTGTTGCAGGTAAAGAAATAAGTTCTTTAAGAGATTACGGAGTAAATAGCAATTTAATTATTACTGAATGTTCCTTAGATCCAGGAATTTATGTTTTATTTTACGCCTTCTTTTCACGGCAACTTAAAATTTTCTTAGTGATCTAGTTGTAAAAAGAAATATTTTCTCAGATTATAGATTTATGCTAGTTGTCCCAACCTTTGAATAAAGAATTCTTTTAGAGTTATTTCTTTTGAATAAAGAACAAACAAAAATTTTTTAAATTTGTTTAATATTGTCTGACCAATATTTCTATTAAATAAAATACTAGAAAATATTAAAATTATTCATTATACTTTATAATTAATTATATAAATTGTAATGAATGATATATATATATATATATATATATAAAGAATTGTTAATTGTGTGCAAAAATTAGATCTGAAAGTGAATTATTTAATAAAATGAAAATATTAGAATTGTGTAATAAGATTGGACTACTTGACAAGAATAATATCATAATTCAAAATAGAGCTTTATTTTTGTCATTATTATCATTATTATCAATAGACCATATTTTATTAGATATCCTCAAAATTTAAGAACTGTTAATTAAATTGCAAAAGAACAATAGAATTTCTCACTGTTAAATGATCGCGTAATTGATAATAATAACTGGAAATTCCTACTCTAAATCAATTACTCGAAGAATTTAATTTAAATTCATTGAAATTCCTGCTCTAAATTAATTACTTGAAAAATTAATTTAAATCGATTATATATATTATTATATAATTAATGGTATTAGAAAATAATTCGTTCAACAAATGTATTTATATATAATCATCGTTATTTCCTTTTTGGATAATTGTAAACAAATTTCATATTCATAAATAACTTTCAATATATTTAAGAGCTTGAATATACCTACTTGAAATAGGGTATAAGTCGTTTCCCATTAAAAATGTTTAATTATAATATCGTAATAATGATTACATTGTGACTAAACTATTTTGTTCATTGACGATTTTAATAACGAAAAGATATTTTGTATGACACATATTTTTAATTAAACGATTCGCACTAATTGAAGAACTGTCTTCTGAGGCTTTCATATGTAGAATGAAAGATTACTAAAATTTCCTAAATTTTGGTATTTCAAATAGAATATTCATTAATTTCTGTATTTAAAATGTATCAATAATCAATTACTGTTAAGATAATGATTAAAGACATTAAATGCAAGAAAATTATTTAGGAATTCACAGAAACAAGTATATTAAATATAATATAAATCTAAATTTATCTCTTTTAAAATGTGACTTATTTGATTTTCTATGAGATAGTGAGATTATTTGTCGATATCATATTTAATATTACAATACTGAATATTCTCAAATGTTACAAAAAATAAACAGCAAGGATAAACAGATTATTACACAGAAATACAATACTTTTAATAAGTGTAGAAGATACATTAATTTAATTGCAAACAAAGATGTAATGCAAACATCCAATAATACAATTTTTAATTGTAAATGTAATACGCAAACAATAATAAGAATAACAATTGTTATTATAATAACATGATGTTTTTACCATATGTGTAAAAATATCCTGATATATAAGGTACTGACTTATATCATCGAAAGTCTCAGAAACGTGCACTTTATCCTTTGGAGACACGCGGACGTTTGTTCAAAACATCCTTTTTAGTTAGATTTATTGCAGAATGCGACGTGGTCGTATTTCGGTAAATGGATTTCCAGGCAGTGTAGCCGGAGCTACGCATTGCCGGGAGCAGAAAAGCAGGGAGGCAAAAGGACTGACGAGAGAAAAATGAATGCTCAAAGAACGGTCAGCATTAAGAAAAAAAAAAGAGGAGAGGAAGAGAGAAAATAGCGAAACGATTACCTTTTCAACTCTGTACGCAGTAAATTTCTTGAAAAACTTTCTACCAGCGTGACGTTGACAATGGGTTTTTCGATATCGAACGGAGGAAACATTAATTACTTCCCAAAGCAGTGTAATTTATTGTTGAGAAAGATGGCTTTTCGCGATGTAATTTCACGTCTGCTTTATCTTGACGCTTGCTGTGCAAAATTCACAAGGAGAGAATTAACGATAAAAATTGACGAATACCTCTGCTTCAAAAGATATCATTAATACTAAGAGAAGAAATTTCTTTTTTAGAATACTTAGAATCGTTATTATTTACTTGGAATATATTATATTTCATGAAACAATATTATATCAGATGATGAAATAACCGTGTAACAGATTTATTAGTTAACACTAATATCATGAAATTTTGTATTTTTACACGGATCTAAGAGGAAGATTTCATACGAATGCATCATATTCGATTAATAGTAAATTAATATTTTTGTTAATTAAATAATACTTAAATAATACTTGAATAATATTATGAAATTTACCATTAGAGAAGAAAATAACGGCTTTTTCATAAAATTGCAAACCAGAGATCGGTGGTTTTTAAAAGAACTTGTCATTTCAACCTAGATAATACCGATTTCTTTCGGAACAGTTTGCCGTTTCTATGTCGATTTTTTTTCACAGTCCTAGCAGTGTAATTTAAAAATCGTTTATGGTCGGTCGTTCTAGAACCTATAACCTATTAACACGGGAGTTTTCCCTCCAGAAGCGTCATCTATGTCTGTAGTTTCCAATCTGTATGAAAACTGCACTGTCATTTCGTACTATTGTTGGAATAAATAACGGATATAGTTCAAAACTAAAGAAAAAAAAAAGGGAAATAAGAAAAATACAAACGAAACGAAAAATTGTGATGCTCGCACGATTGAAATAAATAAATATGTATTCACATAATTTTTGGATACTAGTCATCAGAGGGTGACTCAGTAATGAGTGTTTTCGCCTATTTTCGATTTCGATTAACTAAATTCAGTGTCGAGTGATAAATTAATAATATATCCAATAAATTTTTAGATAGAATTTAAAATATGAAGATATTTTGAAGACACGAAAGATGAAAGAAGTTATTATTTGGTAAATTATTTGCTAAAGAACCGTCAAATAGGATTCCGCGGAATCCTTTATGTTAAAAGTTAACAGATAATTTAAAAAATTGTTCCCAGGGATTTTGCCGATTGTTAACACTGACACAAATCTGAATTTAGATTTCCAAACTTCGAAATAGTCATTTAAATTAACGTTTATCAATTCTTTTAAATATATACATTATTCTTACGCTATTTAATTATTAAATTTCTACATATTTGAATTATTCCTCTTCCGATAAAATTTCGTTAGCTTTTAATAAAATACAAGTATTATGATTTCTCTCGATAAAATTCAATCTGAAAACGTATTGGTTTTATACATATACTTGATAAAAAATTATCAAAATATATCAAAACTAGTACAATATAGTTGTTATACTATTCTAATATTTTTGTGCTCTCTGCAAAGTGTATGTTTCTAATAGAAATCTTGTAATTTTTATACCCATTTTTAAGTCCAAAATTTTACTAATATGATCATGATATGGTCGCATTCTATACATTAGAATGGTAATAAAATTTGTACATCGCATATAATATATTTTGAGATTGCTATAAATGTTCAGATACTTTCGTCAGTTAATATATATAAAAATTACCAACAGTTACTAGTTAATTTATTAACAATTACAATAACTATAAATATTATTTGTGGGCTACTGAATTTATTATAGCAATTACACATTAATTAATAATTTCACGGAGAGCGCATACGTGACTTAAATAAAATAAACAGATAAAAATACCTATTAAAATAATAATAAAATTGTATAATTATATTTTACTATATTATAAGATTTCTATAACGATATACCATAATAGTAGCTTCTATGTAAATAATATTTCTCACTTAAGAGAATTCTTACTATTGCATTTCAAGAATTGTACTTGCGGATAGCAAAATTTATATACTTTTATTTTACAAAAATCTCATACTACGAAAGCTGAATCTGACTGAAAAATATTTCATTGAAAAAGAAAAACTATGTATAAATACTTTCTGCAGCCAAATTGTAAGTTAGGATTTTTCAATGATCACATACTAAGGGTGTGTACAGATTTACACAATTAATTCACAGAATTAAAACACTTGTGATAATTTAGAATTCAGTATTTCCACAGTGTTGCCTCCAAGTAATTTTTCAACGATTTTGAAAATTCTCCGCAAGGAGAGACGCAAAGTCACGCATCCGTCGTGACGTGAAATATTTTTCGTGTAAAACCGAATGACGCTTTAACAGACGCGTCCGAAGACGGAAAAGGGGAGAAGGAGTTGGCTGGATGGAGAGGAAAGAAGAAGAAAAAGAAGAAAAAAAATATTTCAGCGACACTGACTGCGACGGGAAAGCAATCGAGGCAATTTCGCTCTCCCTGCAACTGCAGCTGCTCGGTGTATTTTCTCTTGCGCGCGCCTCCAAAGAAAACGCTTTACCCGCCTCTGGAGGGTAATTGCTATCTACGGACGGTGAACCTTGTCGTAATTACTCGCCGTTTAATCTCGCGTCGCTTTTTCCATCGCCACTGATACCTCTCGCTTTGCTGTCTTGTCATGCGTACATTTACTCACAGAAACACTGCGTATAATCCCCCCCCCCCCCCCTTTTTTTTCCTTTTTTTTTCGCTTATATATTTGATACATGCGTGACACAGCACAGCACGCTCTGTGCACGGTATTGATAAACTTTCGAGTTTTCGCTCGGGATTCGACGGAAAATGTTGATCCGATGGTCGATTTTTATTTGTTCCGCGCGGTGTTCTCGATCCATATTTCGGACAGAGAAGCTACAAGTTCGGATTTTTCCTACATTTTTTTTTTTTTTTTTTTCTCGTTTCAAATTGCCGATATCGATTGTTTCCTGAATTCTACACGCTGCTCGAACATAACAATACGATTTGTATTTTACGAGTTTTTGCTCCGGGTTTTAATACTGGAGAATTTAATCTCTAACGACGCACTTTGAAATACATTCGGTTTTACAGTATCTGTTTATAACAGAATATACTGATATTTTATACGTTGTCACAAATTCGTGTACGTGGGAGAGCTAATAAATAAGAGATAAAAAAAAAAACTCTGTAAATGCATATTTTTCGTCAGTTTCTTTACGTGGGTGATTGAAGTGATGAATTTCAATTAGATGTTGTTTAGGTGTCTTGAGTTAGGTTTAGAAGTCCCTAATTTGCAAAATTTGAAAATTAAAGAGTGTAAACAGTTTCGTCATAAAAATACTAGGAAACGTTTAATTTATTATTGTATAATTCTATTTACTTTTGGATAAAATATCATTAGTAGATGTAATGTTACATATACTATATATGTTCAATATAATTGCCGAGACATTTGAAAAGAAATATGATTATAGCGCGCAATAACCGTATCTTATCTATATTCGACATTCTTTCTAACTTCATTGATAAATGTATCTTTACTTATTTTCTTTTCAATTAATTTCCTTTTCAATTTCAATTTCTCTTTTAACACTTTCATTTATTTATTTTTATATTTTCTTTTATATTCTGTATTTTAACGCTTTTATTCATTTATTTTTAAACTATTTGACATATTAATGTTCTTCTTTCTTCAACTTTCTTTTAAATTACGTTTTTTGCAATTTGCCGAAAGCATTCCGTGTAACTAGTACGTATCAACATTTTCTGCAAAAGAAAACTAATCTGTTTTGTGCATTTTTACGTGGTAAAAATTCATTTCTGAAAATTAAATTTCATATATACGAGTAGTACTCTTTCCATATTCTTGTGCTACTAACATACTTTAGACTTAAGATTTATCGTGTTACAAACACGATTTGGCCCTCGTTAACTTACGACGACTTGCGCATTTAATTAGGGAAACCGGCGAACCTGTCAACGTCGTCAGAGTATTCACAAGAAAATTTGATTGCCAACGAAACTTACACAATGATTGCGTACGCACAAGATTGTGAAAATTAGAACAGCTGCTCCGAGCATAAACTTACACTTTCGTACATATATACAATAGTCTGCACGTGAACTGATTTAGTTCTCTAAAGAATTCAACGTAAATATAATATAATATAAAAAAAATGCTTGATTTTAAAAATTATCGATAACAAGAAGATACAACGAGAAAATGAAAAGAAGCGACTCGTTACCGGATCCACCAATTAATCAAGAGAGATCAAGAGGGATTTTACGTGAAATTTAATACCATTAGAAATTTGATGGATTCTGATTTAATAGATTTTAGGAATTGTACGAGATTTAAGCGCTAAAAATTAAATCTTTTTTGTACTTTTTAACTCTCTTTTCAATAATAAATAAAACGGATGTACATTTTATTCTGATGTGACACTACACACACACACATGCGATCACTTATATATACGTATATACATACATCTTATATCAATTCTATACAGCTGATATCTTCTCTTATCGATTTCCCTTAATGAGAGAGTAAAAAAGGGAGAGAGGAGCAAGGGAGAAGGGACAGAATTTTATTATGTGCTCAACAAAGTATCCCTTAAGTGCATCAAACTAAATAGCAAGAAGCAAATTCTTTTACGCGAATCCCGCGTAATTTATTCTCGAATATTCCACGTTAATATCGTGTACAAACCAGAGGTCTACATTTGCCGGATACCGTGAAAAATTCAACCGATCGGACTTGAATATTTATAGGCGATGCCAAAGGGAAGACATTGAGGATCGATTTTATATTCATGCCCGATATTGATTGCGGTGAAAAATAACGTCTCATTAAGGCGTATCGTTAAATGTTTTAATATTACGCAACGCTCGGACATTTGCTCGTGTGCGCGAACTGGCGATAATTCTTCTTTAGAGGGGAACCTAAACCTCCTATTTTAACCAATTCGCGCCTTTGGACGAGATGTCTGGCTACCGTTTACACGAAGCTATGGCTTCATGGCGGTAAAGAATTACGCACAAGTATAAAAAAGGCATAACTTTTTTTTACTAGGAATAACAATTTTGATGAGTGATTTCGTTACATTCTCTTCCTTTTTCTTTCGTAAAAGCCTGATTTAAAAAAAATCACTCGTTGAAATGAGAATAACTATTCTGGGAAATAAAACGACGATGAAATTATTTTACGTAGAGAATTATTATTGTTGTTGTAAAAGAAATGACAGAATCTCGTTGGTTTTCAAGATTTTATTTCTATTTTTTGGTATTCGCAATTCGCATACTCGCGACGAAAGTGGCAAAAGTTAGAAAATCTTATTCATTTGTCTTTGTAATTAGCTCGATAGAGAACAATATGACACTCTTCCTAATTCATACGAGACTATGCTGTATCGCACAAATACATCTTAATGTCTCATATTATTGTGATGTTATTGTAATGCATTATTGTCAATTATCAGTGTGTCTCGATAAAGCGAGAAGAATATTTTATGAGGGTTCATGAGTCTAGTAATTTATATTAGATTTATTAATTTATAAATTTTAATAGAGCTTAGTGACAAAATTAAATTATCGTAAATGGAAAATTTCGAAATTAAGTAACTTAAACATATGTCATTATAACCTCCAATTGCAAATGATATCAATTAATTGTAAGTGCGAAACAACGTTATGAAATTGTTTTTAATTCAGTTGGAAACTTTCGTTTCTTCTGCTAGGTATACTTTAGTCATTTTCGTATGTGAATTGAATATATCACTTTGAGTACGAGATATTCTCCGTTCCTAACTACAGTTTTTACTCGCACCAGCGTTTATTTATAAAAATACTGTGCACTTTATTTGCCATTCACGACCCGTTTGCATCAAGAACGAAATATCTAGTGAACAGATCTTTTATTTCAAATTCTCAAATTTCCGTATCTCTGTGAAAACACGCGAGATGTCTTCTCCATGATATCGCGTAAACGAAATTGAAACGCAAAATATCTCGCGTCCATAGTGTTGCGTAGTCGACGTCGTGTTGGTGAGGTGTTTCTATCAAAGATAAACAGGTCCACGGTGGCGAAAAAATGGAAAGGATTATTCAATTTGGACATATCGTTCGTCGCAGTTGTTTCAACAGTTGCAATTCGCTTCGAGTGTAATTATTAGTTATTAGTGTTTACAGATTATCTTCTTATATTATTTTACGGGTAACAGGAATTTTACAGGTTTAGAACTCTTTAAACTTTGAACGAATAAAAGATTTGTACTCGTTTGCACTTCCTGAAATAGATGCTGCGCTTTAATTCCTGATGAAACAGATAATATTTAATACATTGACTAGCGACCAACTTGTCTCTATTCTTGTAATTTAAACGAGACAAATATATATCACCGATAAAAAATGTTAAATAATATAAATAGTTAGATTAATGTTTTTGATTAAAAAAATCTTCCACACGAAAATTTCAGGACAGTTATCGCATTTGCTGCAAGAATAAAACATTGTTTTAATCATTTATTCAATTAGTATATACGATAGAGGAAGCGTACTTAACTATGCAATTAACAGATAATTTTATAATCTGTATACACTCATGGTCTGCATCAAATATCAAAATTTTGTTAAAAATGAGAAACTTTTAAGTGAGAATGTATATATATTTTATTACTTTATGATAGTTAAATATTTCATTACACAGACAGAACGTATATATTTTGCATAACAGTCAACTCGTGCCATTAGACTTTGGAAGCTATAAATATTTAAATTCAACATTGCTTAATTTTGAAATTTTTAATTTGATCGGACTTCATTACTAATTTCTGTCGGCGAGGGAATATACAGTACAAAATAAAATTGCATACCTTGAATTTACTATAACTTACATACGAAATTACATTTATTTTATCACTGAAAGTGATTTTAGCTAGGATAACCTGGAAAATCTGATTTCTTCAGGTGCAACGCTAATGCAACGAAAATTAGCGATTGGTTGATTCGGGTCACGTGATTCGTCGGATAGACCTCTAGTAGGAGTGGCGTTGTCTGGTACTGAGCGATTTGTTTTATATCGATTCAAATGTTTGCATATCAATAAAATTTTATGGCAAAAAAGTCGCCTTCATTTCCTAGCCAGAACAGTTGTTTCTGGGCCTTTCAGTGAGACGAATCGTACTGGGCTACAGTTTTAAATTTATTGTATAAAATTATTTAAATAAAAAATACAAGTTACTTGTAATTTAATTACATATCACTTGAAGGATAATACTGCAATGAACAAGGGTAACAAATAACTGAATTTGCAATATTGGAGAAAAAAATCTTTTATTGGTTAAAAAAAAAAAATGACTGATGTGTCGAAAAGAAAAACAATTTCTCAGTGTTCTCTGTTTGCTAGAAAGGTTCATCAAAATTCCGTACAAGTAGAAATCTCATTGTGCGTGTTGTTTGAAGAGGAGCCACTTTAAAGAGCAAAGTAACGTTCCTAGAAACGTTTCAA
The DNA here is from genome assembly GCA_032399605.1 of Melipona beecheii. Taxonomy (NCBI): domain Eukaryota; kingdom Metazoa; phylum Arthropoda; class Insecta; order Hymenoptera; family Apidae; genus Melipona; species Melipona beecheii. The sequence goes on along the minus strand of JAUCMO010000082.1, from coordinate 1,273,858 downwards.
AGAATAAAGCACAGTCTGAGTATTCTTTTATTTCTGTTACTAGTCGAATTTTTAGCAGGTTTGCCTCTGACTTCTCTCTCTCTCTCTCTCTCTCTCCCCGATTACAGATGGATCGTGAAACAAAGATAAATGTCTGACAGATTTATTTTCCTTTTGTTTCTGCTTCCTGAAAAATTACTTTTTCGAGAATTCTTTGATAAACGCTTTCAATTACATTGTAACTTTATTTTTTAGAAATATTTACTAGAATATTTAGATCAGTAGAATATTATAGAAATATTTCTATTGATGTAGAAATAATAACTAAATGTAATTCGTGCTCGTGTGTTCGTAGAACGTACGAAATTTGCGTTTTCTTTTAGACTGCCTTTTAGAAAATTGAATTGCATTTCGATTTAAAAGTCTCTTATAGCACTTTAGAAAAAGTATTTAATAATAGACGTGTTCAATTTTGATAATCACAAAGATATATAACAATAGAGAAAGATTTTATGTAATTCGAAATTATTTAAATGTCATTTACTATAGGGAAGATGTATTTTTGCACTTGACATCAGAACTGTCAAGATGATGAAAATGAGCAAAATGATTTTTTATTTCAATTTTACAAATTCATTTTGTAAATTTGCAGTAATTTTTTGAAATTTCAATAATTTTCTGTAAAAGATCGTGTTTCTTTTATCGTACTAAAAACTTTTTCTTATTCATTTGTTTAATCTCTCTGGTATAAATTTTGTACTTTACAGTTATTAATCAATTGTCTTGCCTTATTATAATTAAATATCTTTCAGTCTAATGTCAAATATTCCAGAATAAAATATATGTTAAATATACAGTTTCAGCGATTTCAATTGCAATATATATTCTTAGAAGCTGTTTGAAATCAATCTCTCGTAACCAAGATTTCTCTGCTTTTGCAATTTCCAAGATAGATTTTCAGCATCACTCGCAAAAACTTCATTAGTATTTGAAATATCATTTTCTATTCGCTGCATTTGCATCACACAGGTGCACACTTTCTCGTTCGTCAAAATTCTTCTTTCCGAATGTTAACACTGTCTGCAGCACCATTCGGATATCCGGTGATATTTTTAAAAGACTTTAAAAATATGTGTTCCCTTATCCATTAAATTCGTTTTTATTGTATTAATTAACAGATATATATTGTCATTTAATTTAATTAATATAATTCAATTCAAGTTATCACTCAATTTATTATATCAATTAACAGAATCTTGAAATGTTAACAGTTCTGTGACGATTAATTTAGTATACGCAAGCTTCAACGTTTATATTTTCCTTGATGATAATATTAATCTTGCGACTTTGTAGATTCGGTTATAAACAATTTTGTAATTACGATCTTCAATCAATTACCGTTGATAACTTTGTTGGCCACTGTTCATGTTTGTTTCTTTTGTGATCTAAACTTTTCATAGGAGGTTGCCTCTTCTTTGTAGCTCTTCAAGGAACTTTATTAATGTTACAAGCAACTTCTTCGTCGAGCCGAAACTCCAAGTTACTCATAATTCGTTCTGATACACAATTTATCTCTTTTATAACAAAACGATCGACCAAACTTGCTGATGATCATGTTGATTCATTCAGCAAGTTTCAAGCTTTAAATCGATGCCTAATAAATATTATACGTTACAGCATTTTTAATCATGAAATTTTGAATGATTTTACATGCTTCTGAAATCCACCTTCTCTTAACTACCGAATAAGTATCTACGTGGTTACTTGGATGTCCAACTTCCCGAAACACGCGTTTCATTACTTCTATTCGTTACAATTAATAGAAACCCGAATCATAAAATATATAAGATGTAGCAGTAATTCTTAATTAGCACGTTATTGACGGCTCGTTTAATTTAACGTTTGACATGGTAAACAGAGCGTTTGGCTGTTAATTATCGACACGAAGCTAAGAAAACTTTTCGTTTCGCGTCAGCTCTGCCCGTATTGAAACGCGCGACGTGTTTTGGCGTTCGATGCACCTTCCAAGTTCGAAGATAACGCGGGCAAACATCGATATCTATATTTTCGTCGAACAGATACGTAATGAAACTCGGGGAGAGACTCGGGGGAAATTAGGAATCAACGGCCATGATCATTAGGTTATCTGCTGGTAAATATCAGCGTTTTCAACGCCTTCCTCTCTACTTAGGTCTCCAGCAGGAGGTGGGCTAGCACGGTTAACGATAATGCAACTGACAGTCGAGATTTAAGATAATTGGATTTCAGTCCCAGCTTAAAATGCGGCTTCCAGCTACCGTTTAAAAATGTCGTCGAAACGAGATGGGTGAAATTTTTTGTGAAAATCCGTAGACTCGATGGAAGGAGTAGCGTGACAGAACACAAGTTGAATAACCTTACGCGGGTCTGTTAAGTTTGTTTCGAACGAAATAAAATACACTTTGACAGGTTTTTAAAACTTTGTTGTCAGATTCGAATATTTTATACGTAGATTTTTGAATTTTTTTTTACGACACGAATTAAATGTTGTTAATGTGTAGTTATAATGAAGCAATAGATATATAATTGTATACACGTGTGTATGTGATATTCATCAATCAGTATAATTTTTTGTTTATTAAATTTTTATTTGTTACTTTTTTATTTATTAAATTTTTCAAATCGATTAATTTAGATTTAATAAAGCAAATGATAATAACGGAAATTACTATTATATCTTGTCGTGGAGTATCGCTGTCAACACCTATCATCGTAACGTCATAATTAACGAATGTGTTAACAAATGAAAGTTAAACAGAGATTTGTTTCATCTACTAAGTAGCATAATTTTCTAGTTTATACATCGTACAAATATTTCATATATGTTATTACGCGTACTCTGCAAATTCGCGTAAAAATCCGCAATAATTGTAACGCACGATAACGTTATAAAGCTCTGAATTAATTAATAATAATTAATAAATAAATTTTACGCAAAGTTAATTCACTACGTATAAACGAAGAGTGTACAGCGTGAAATTTAATATATTGCGATTAATATTTTGAGAATGAAACTTCGGATAATTGTACTCGATGAAAAGTTTTCATCCAAGAAATATTCTTTTTTAATAATTTTTAAAGGTGATATTTTTCTTCATTCACGCGAAAATGTTCGACCGAAATGTAATCCCGCGGTCGTAAAATATCGCGATGGTTTTTACAACAAAAACAACGAATCGCCTGCAAACAGCGATTGGCTGAAACAGAGAGAAAAAATCCAGGAATGGTTTATCATGGATATCTCCATGGAAAGATACGTGTTGTACAGGTTGGAAACAGGTATCCCGGATCGTTTACGCACCTCTAGTGGCAAGAGTACAGGAAAAATATGCTTGGATCGAATATACGATGGCGTAACCTATCTATCCTGTCGAGCGAATAATGTGCATCCATGATACAAGTGACGAGCTCACCGCCAACGATACGTGTAGGTACATACGTACGTTCGTGTCTGAAAAATACTCTTTTTTTTTCAAAAGCAACTGTGCTGCGTTAAATCCGAACACATCCACATATCACTTGCGTCGAACGTGTTTCTTTGTTCCTTTGTTCGTTGGGAAGATTATAGATAAGAAACTGATTTGTATCTTCTTTATTTATTTCGGTTATGAGATAAATTCCGTTCACTGCGATTAAATGACTCGATAGAAAAATATCATAAAAATCAATTCGTCTTGTAATAATAAGATTGACAAGTAGTGCGAGATGTGTGAGACTCATCTACGTAAAGGATTTTATGAGTGTCTAAATTTTTACCTATTTCACTCCCAAAGTGAAGAGTACAGTACACATCTTAACCTATATTTTATTAGAGTCTACTAGTACGAATAGTTTTATTTACATCCTAATAATCTCCAGATATTATTGCTCCATTTACTTTTTACAACTTACATTAATTAGTACGAATAACAGTGTACCGTACAGGTGTTCATTCATCGAAAGTCAAGCCGGAGAAAGACAGGCAACTCCGCCAGCACCAACTCCCCCCATCCTAAGTAAGGTTCCGCACCTGCTTGCTTAACGTCGGAGATCGGTAAGACCTCGACGCTAGGCGCACAGCCACTTGCTGTGATTTTAAATTTTCTATATTTTTTTCATACAAGCAAAATTTAAAATTTCGACAATCGTGTTTCTTTTGTTATATACTGCTGCAAATGGACTGTAAAAATTTATGCGAAATTCAAAGTACAAAAATGCACGTAATAACAATTAAAAATCCAATAACACAATAAAATATCCGAAGTACGATGCACGTGTATAGTTGTCGTAATATTTGATACGTGAAAGAAACTTTTACCCAGATCTTACTTGGTTTAGGAATTACCTTCAACTTGTATGAAATTTGAACTTGTATAAAAATTTGCAGTCTAATTATAATATGGATATGTGGAGATATTACCGTTCCTCAATGAAATGATAACATAGAATAGAATTTATAGAATTCTCGAAGTAAATAATATAAAAATGAACAAACTGTTTTTTTAGAGCTATTGTTTCGCTAATTATTAATTCTTTTGTATATGTTGCATTTTTTCTCCCGCATAATAATTTATTAGGTTTAGCTTTATTTCACTTTAATAAGACTACATCCGATTAATAGCTCTATTAAACTTCTACTACTATTTTGCATTATTCTATGTGGTCAGCCTCAAACTCCTTCTTCTCACTCCCTCTTTCAATTGCTGGCTGATCGTAAACCGATTGGACCAGAGTCGAGCACCACTTCCACTTTAAATACCATTTTTAAGAAACAAAATCGAGAGCACTTATTTACTCCATTCTTCTCCTATATTTGTTGGTATAAATTATTCTCAAGAATTAATAAGGAAAGCACTCTCGTAGCTTTCCAGATTTTAATGCGAATTTCTACGAACAATACGATTTTTGTTATTTCTGGATTGCATCGTTCATGATCAAGTTGCATCACGTAACAGGATTGGGCAAATCTTATTCGAAATAAAAATGAAAAATAGTAATTTGAAGTAACGAATCTACGTTTCTACTTTTTCTTATTTTTATTTCAAAAATAATATTGAAAAAATAATTTTATCGTTGAAATGAAGGAACGAGTAATTCCAATACAACGTGATGCTTTATCCGGGAACGAGAATCTTTACGTGTAGTATTAAATGAAACAAGCAGTAAACTAATGGTAATACAGAGTGACAACTTGCCAATAATATATCTATTTATTTTATCACTGAAAGTGATTTTAGCGGGGGGATAACCCAGAAAATCGGGCCTCTTCACGTGCAACGCTAATGCAACGAAAATTAGCGATTGATTGATTTGGGTCACGTGATTCGCGAGGGGGCGTGTGGGGTAGACCTCGAGTAGGAGTGGCGTTGTCTGCTACTGAGCGATCGCGCTAATAATTTAGATATTTAAGAAAATGGTTGTTCGAAGGCAGAACTTTCAGCTTGCAGAATTTTCGAATTGTAACTCACAATTAATTACGTTTGTCAAAAACTATTTGCTGAATTATTCATAGAAATAGATGCGAAATAAAATTTCGAAAAAGTAACGAAATCATTTAGAGGAGAGTTACTTCTTGAGTTGACTGTTGCAAGATAACGTCGAGTTAAACAATCGGTTCTCAAATATAATCCGTCGTACGTAATAACATAAATTCGAGAGAACGATTACGCGCAAATATACCCCTCGTTGTACACTCTGCCAATGTAATTTGTTACGTTCAAGCGAAAGTTCCCCCGGCGACGCTCGAGCGCTCGCGAAGCGTATTGAAATACCAAATTATTCGAGCAACCTTATTCCGAAGTATAGCAAAGCACTTCGAAAACAAGTTCACGAATATTAAGAGTGACCCAGTTGCGCTTAGGGCAGGGGTTAATTAGTTCGAGCAACGAGCATTATGTCAACGTCGTTTCAATGAGACTTAGTTCGACGTGAAAATGAAGTGGACGTCTCTTTCCTCCGCGGATTGCATTATTCCGCTCAGGAAACGTTCAACTTGCGTTAGTTGTAATCGCGTTCCGCGAACCTTCCTCCCGGGCCTTGTAATTCCTTCAGCTTTTTTTAACGAGAGTTCCGACTCCTCCGAGAGTCTGCAGCTTATTAACATCGCGAAACTTTTTCCTTTTTCCACCGGCCGCCCCGTGAATCGACAGGCGTTTATCGACAAATATTTGCCTTGGAAACAAGGGTCGCCTTTGCGGGGCAAAACCAGCCCGGAAACCGGCTCGACCTGCTGGTCATTTTTCAATTTCAACGTTGGCCATTGTTAAGGAGTCTGTGAATCGGTCGCAGGTAAATTAAAATTATCGTGGACGCGACCTGCTTTCCGCGAGATAAACGGCCGAACGGTTGAAAGATTAAAGCGTCGTTTCTCGAGTTCATTCTGGAGTTGAATTAAACGGTCCTGTTAGCGGAATTTTTCCCTCCTTTCTCGAGTTCCTCTGCCGTCTCTGCGGCGATAAAATTAGGAGGCTGACTAATTGATCCGTCAGCGGGAGGAAATATACGGGACACGTGTCGGAATTTTAGAGCTTGACCGGTTACGTTATATACGGTTCGAGTGAATGATTCCTTGATTTGAACTTTGATTAATCTGAGACGATCAGATTATTAACCCTTGAAAGTTATCCATCGTGAAAGAAATCGCCTGTTTATATTGCTCAGTTTTGGAATTTTCAATTTTGTTTAATGTTGTTAAAATGATTTCTGTCAGAGATAATGTAAAATTAGGCAAAAGATGTTAAATAAATCTTGAATTTTTGTTGCAATGTAAGTTTTTGTATCATCTGTGATCTCACGATGCCACTTGAGGTTTTAGATGAATTGGTTCGACTTGGATAATCCCCTCCTATCTTCTCTATTTCCCAAGATTTTAAAGCAATTGATTTAATCCAAGACAATTTATTATTCAAGGAAAGTTTAACTTTATACTTGTGGTAATTGACTGCGGCAATTATTAAAGAAGTAAAACTTATTTCGTGGTTATTAATACGTTGATGAAAAGCGAACTTATTAATTGTGTTAGCGAAATTTTGAAATATTTTGTTTAACATACGTAATTTACAAAATATAAAATATAAAATGTGAAATATTCATAAAAAGTTCCTATAAATGTGAACACTTTTGCGAAAAACTACATAGAATGTTCCGGTAATAGTAAGAGAAGATGATTCTTCGTGCAAAGATGAAGAACAAAAAATCTTTCATTTAAGCTTCGTTTTCGAGAAAATCAAGATTGAAAATTTATCGTTTATATTTAAATTTGGCTAATTTAAGGCGTAGCAGGAAAGAGCAGTTAACAGGAGATTATTCTTCGAGAAAAAACGAATAAAGAACGTGGAATAAGATTTTTTCGTTTAAAGCTTCGTTTCCAAGAAAATAAACCTTGAATCTTTCGTCAAAAATTACCCTGCTACACTACACATTTCCTCGAGAACGAAATTTTCCGTCACTTTGAAATTCAAACATACTCGACAAACCTAAACTCGATTCTCTCTCTCAAACGAGGCTATGAACAAAAAGTATTTTACTCCGCTTGTACATCTTTGTTTCTTCAATCACCCCGTGCCCGATTGTGCCGTTGTTGTTGCCAGATCGCCCTATACGTACGTACGTACGTTTCATTTGAATACGTGTGCAATTTCATTACGAGTAATTACCAAGGTCCGATTGCTTTTATTTTCTGCAGTACGATGAATCGGGGCCAATGCTGATGTTGCGAATAATTTCGTGGTAGGACGCGTTGTACGCGACGGTCAGTCTAGTGCCGCTTCCTGTTTCCTGTTACTCCAGTTCGATAACGCGTGGGCGGAAGGGAGCACGGCGAGCAGTCTGGAAGATCGAGTTTCTAGAAATGCAGCTACAAAGGCAGCCAAAAGGACGAGGAAAGCGTATCTTGCTGAACGATGTCGCTTTTCATGTCTTCCCAGTCGTACTGCCGTATCCCTCGCTGTTGCTATGACGACGACGCAGGGGGGTAGCTAAGCGACTAACGTTTCCTGCGAGCTCAAACAGCCAGATTCTCGAAAATACTTTCTATCGTCTGAATCGATTCTCTCGACTAATCGACTCGCAACTTTGACAATCGAACTGTTCGTAATTAGAACTCCACTCGTTGAAATTTTGGTAAAATTTTAACGCCAAAGCGTTGATCGGTCGATTTTTACATTTGAAACAGATTTTCTTAGCAATTGGATTTAACGCCAGCAAATTGTGAAATTTTTTTTAGCCGTGGAATAACGAATGTGTGTGCTTGTAATAATTTTATTCATTTCGCAAGAGGGTATTATGAATAACTCTTCTTTTCTTCGAACGAAAGTAGAAAATTTAATTAACGTACGATTAATTTAATTCTACTTTATAATTAAGAAATTGAACATTTGTATTAATCCTTCGGCGACAACGCCTCGATCATTTAGATAACTTTCACATCACGCATTAATTTTTCAAATTTAAATCGTAATATTAATGACGTAATGATATATCAATGATAAATTTAACAATGATTTTTATGGATTTAAACGGTGACAAAGAATAATCACGATTGATTGATTTCGTTCATATGTAATTGCAAAATTTATATTATTGAAATAATTCTATTGGCATTTCTGATTGAAACGCAAGAATTAATCCGAAGTGACATCTGACATCGTTCTTGAAAAGACTGAGATCAATAAACCTTACTTTTCAGCTTTCAATATTACAGTTGCCAAGTAACTCCGAGTTTCGAATAAACATTACACAGAATCTATGACTATTGTATTAAAATTTCTCTCTTTTCGTACGTTTTCTTAAAGCTAACGTATTCAGACATTATCGACCTATTTAAATTCAAATTCTTAGAGAATAATAAGTCTTCGCTATCAGAAATCGATTATTCGCTATTAAAAATCAATTTTTCACTATCGTGTCGGTTTCTATACAAAAAAAAAAAAAAAAAAAAAAAAGGAGGAAAAGGAGAAAGAAATCGAGGACCTCGTGTACATCGTTTACGCGGTGAGGTTTATCTAAACGATCGCGAATATTCCCAAGGCTATTTCGTTTCGACGGAGGCGTTGTTGTAACGAAATAAGGAGGAAAGTAATCCGGGAAACGAGTTTGCGTCCCGTCGAGTTCCCCTGATTATTTCCAACGGTGGCGAAGAAGGAGAAAAGGAAATGGAAAAAGAAGAAGGAGAAGAAAAAGTAGAAGAAGAGGAGAGAGAGAGAGAGAGGGAAAGGAAAAAAAAACATTTTTGCTTGCGCCTCCGAGACGACGACGACGAGCTTTCCCCGGATACTTTTAATCGATAAGTTTATTTCACGGGAAACGAAATTTCGCGGCCAGCGCGGCTTCTCACAGAGATCCGCGGAAATGTTCTTCACCGCCGTTATCGATAATCAATAACGTCCGCGATGTCGGGTAATTACGGGAAGAGGAAATAATTTTGGACGTGTCCAGTTTTAATCTTCGTTTGAAATTTTCATGAGAGCCGAACGGGCCGAACGGAACGAACGAACTGACCGAGTTCGATCACTTGGAAGGGAATTTCAGTTAAAAAGACATATAATTTACATTTCAGGAGCTGTTCCGCGAAAGTTTCCGCGCGGTGTCGCTCAAAATGGTATTCCCGAAGGGTATTAACGAATTAATTAGCCGCCGGCTATGTTTCATCAGTTTCTCGCGAAAATCAGGAGATGCTGTAACTCGTAGGAAATTTTTACGCGGAAAAATGTAGTTTCAGTGTAGTTTTTTTTTTTTTTTTTTTATTACTGAAAGTGATTTTAGCCAGAAAGAGACTTAACCCAGAAAATCGGGTCTCTTCAGGTGCAACGTTAATGCAACGAAAATTAGCGATTGGTTGATTTGGGTCACGTGATTCGCGAGGAGGCGTGGGGCAGACCTCGAGTAGGAGTGGCGTTGTTTGATACTGAGCGATCGCGCCTGTAATTTGTTTTCTATCGATTCAAATATTTGCATATCAATAAAATTTTATGGCAAGAAAGTCGTCTTTGTTTCCTAGTCAGAACAGTTGCTTCTGACCCTTTCAGTGAGACGAATCGTACTGGGGTGCAAGCCGTGCAATTTTTTTGAAAGAAGGTTTGTACGTAAATTATCGAAATTCTAAATTAAATAGGAGTGCGTTAGTTAGTAAATTAACGAAAGTCAATGTTTGTTTTAAAGTTATCGTCGATTATGAAGAATTAAAAAATTACACGAAACGTTTTTCTCTTTAATCTTTTGAGAACCAATTTTTATTAATTTGGCATTACTAATTTACAATTCTATTCAATTTATATTACCAAATTCTATTTTTTAATGTTAGGGCTATGAACGGAAATTCCAAAGATCTTTCATCTAGATTTTATAGTCTTGTAAAGTTTAAAGAAATTAAAGTATTTATAATATTGTTGTAAATTATTGCTCAATTCACTTGATTAATCCTTAATAATAATAAAATCAAAGTGTATATGAAAATTACATTCTCAAGCACGTTTATATCTGGATAGTATGAAGTATAATATTTGACAATATATTAATTCATATAAATATTTGATATTGAAAAACACGTAAAAATTTATTTACGTTAATTTAAATTTAACTTTTACTTAAAATGATTTTTGTGATACATTTCTAGATACATATTTGTAATAATTTATTATGATAGCATACTGTATCAATATGTAATATTTCGTGTACGTGACAATCTAAAATTTAATAAGTTGTAAAAGAAGATATTTTCAATATCTTTGTGCTTTTTAAGTCGTTTTTGCGTGGAGAAATTGTCAGTGAACAGAAAGAGTGAATGAATATCGATTGGAAATGGATTAGTTGAATTCTTATAAGGGATGAAGTTGAATAAAAATAAGCATCGAGTGAAGAATGTTAGAAGAATTTATAGGGGGATGTTAAGCAGAATGTCAATATTCAATGGATGCAATTTTTGTTCTTCAAGCATTTACTAGCGAAAGATACATAGCTATCATAGAAACTTAAAATATTTCGAGAGTCAAAATAGATCTTTAAAAATTGTTCTATTTATTGACTTTGATTATTGAACATTTATACATTTAACCAACACTATGAAATAACATGCTTATATCAACATTTATGTATTTTGATATTTGAATCTTGATAATGCGAATCTTTGAATCTTTAATAATACGAGAAAGTGATGTAACAATAACATGTAATAAAATAATATAAAGTAGCAATTATTAGGTTGTGGATTTATGAGAAATTGAAGGATGCAGAAATATAGAATATACAAAAATATATGAAACACCGAAGATGGAGTACCTGTTGTAATATTTATTAGCGGAAAGAAATTTCATTAAATGCGTTCACAAATACTAATTGTACGTTCACGGAAAGAAGATCTAATGCTGTTGCCACTAATTTATCACTGTGACAAATATCACGAGGGTCGGCTGAAAAACAATGAACTTCCGTTTGTATCTCGAGAACGAAAACAGTTATCGAAACGAAACAAAGAGAAAATAAAAGTATACGATTCATTAGCTACAAAATACCATAGCTGGTTTTTCTGCATAATGGCCGTTAACCTCGATACATTTTTTTGCCAAAACGCGTGACCAGTTTTTTCATTCCGTCAGCGAAGAGTTTCGACTATTTTTAATAAAGAAAGTCACTGTTGTCTTGACTTTATCGTTCGTTGACTGTTCTTTTTAATTCAAACATGTTGCTAGATTCTCATTGGCAATCATATCGAATTTTGTTCTAAATGATACTGTTCTTGATTGTATCATGCAAACTTATCGATACTCGGCACGTTTATAAAGAAGGGGATGTAGCTATAAAGTGAGTGTTTGCGCAGAGCTGTATCTTACTTCGTTCTAGAGGTACAGGCAAAAAAGAGTTTTTTACTTTTCAGTCGGTTCTTGTAAAATTGAAACAAATCCCACTCTCAAATATTAAAAAGAAAGAAAAATTATGGATTTTTGGATTAATTTTACACGTACAAGAAAGATCACATTGACCATTTTATCCTACGTTACGACAAGATTATTAACATTAAGCTTTATTATTTATTATCAAGCTTACTATTTATTAAGTACAATTTAAAGCTTTTCTCTAATAACTTGAGATGACTTGTAAATTTTTTACCAACATTACAATTGGATAGTTCTATCACTGCAATTGGATAGAAAAAGAAGATATACGTAAATCGTTCCAGCTACGAAAAGTTTTCTTCTTTCTAATCGTTACGAAAAAACAAAATTTTTTCTTACTTTGCTATGTATGAATCACAGTTGAAGCGATGATACAACGGCAAAATGAATGAGACAAACTAAGAATGTGAATACGAAATTTTTTTATGCGAGCTTCTATTTGCGAAAAGATTATTCATAAATATTTGCCAACTCTCCTGGCAACCTATTTGGCACAGTTGTTTTATTTTTGTACACGCAACAGTGTTTATTTACGGGCACTCGATATTTGCAATTGATAAGATCCAATAAAGCACGATATGTGTTCAAGCAGCGCATGTGTGGTATTCAGTTAATTGAAAAAATAATTGATTTTCTCGTTATCGGATTTTATTCTATATGTTTGACTTGTTTTACGTAGGATCATATCACATCTCAAATCGTTACGCAAATTTCGTAGGATTACACGTGTAAATGGGATTTTACACGCATTCTACATTTGTGGGAGCAAACATTACCATTAATAAATTGTTATTATAAGTGTTTGACTTTTCTTTCAATTCTGAAACTTTCTTTTTAAATTTTAGATATAAACGATATATTGGGAGGAGACCAAGTATTTTACCAGTATGTTCGGTAGATCATTCTGAATAGTGATCATTGTGCACTATTAACTTGCTTTTTATTTATTTCAAAAAATAGATTTTACGTTAATTGGATCAAAGAAGTAAGATTTTTATTTCTCTTATATTTTATGTCTTTTTCAACTGTCTTTTTCATTCAAAACGAGGACTATTTTCACTCAGAAAGACCTATTAAAAACACTGGTAAAGTCATTCGACATCCTGGAACACCCTGTATAATATTAATTACAGATTGCAAATACAGCACAGTAATATAATTTTCAAGCGATTAATTTAAAATGTAAAATTTCCATTAAACCATTTTAAGTATTAACGCGTTAATGCAACGTTCCATTTGAAAAGAGTTTTATTCTTCAATGTCGAGAAATTCCAAGGATTCATTTTACACTGAAACTGCTGGATCAATCAGAATGATCAGTTCGTTATTTTATTTTATAGAAATTTTGTGGATTATGTTCTTTACTGGATTCGCTTGAATTTCTGTAGCATAAGTTTTATACTTTGAATGTTAATATCTTCTCATCTGAATTCTATAATTTTATGAAGGATTTTAGATTTGTAGTATTAGAAACTAAAACAGTACAACTCTGTTTGTGATATGAATTCCGCTTATTTGAACCAAATTTCACTCAACGCCAGATTAAATAAATCCTTGCTGATTGAATTTACTTATTTGTACGCTAAATTCCAGTATAATGGAGTCACTGGATTTTTCTTATCTAACTTTCAATTATATAACAAACTATTTGTTTCACTATTTGTTTTAAACAAATAGAGCGGGGAAGTGACAAATTTTTATTTGGTCCCTAATGGATTAAAAAAGATTCTATTATATCATATTATTGTTGTATCATACTATAGCTTCGTACAAGTTATACATTTAAAGATTTTGTCAAGACATGAAATAAATCTGTAATTGGAAATTCTAAACGTAACAGTACTAGACTCTGCACTTGTACGTGACGATTTACTGATACACCATTCAGAAATAGCTATGAGCTATAACAGAATTTAGAGGAGACGTAAAAATGTGGTTTCCATTGACTGCTCGTAAAACGTCGGAGACACACGTACGGAGACGAACGATGGATACGTTAAACGACTAACATCCTGAGAATTTAAATCTACTCTTTCTTAATATAAATATTTCACCCGCCGTTAATTCCACACTTTTCAAGCGAAACGTCGATGTCCTTACACGGACGATATTCCCTGTTTTGCAACGCTCGTAAACCGATTCTGAAAAACCGATTCGAAGCCAAATCGAGGACAGTCGTCGCGCCTTCGGAGATCGATGGATGAGAATCGTTCCCCAGTCGTTGCTTTCGGGGGTCGTAATAACAACAGGAAGAGTTCTCCTGTTGTCGTCCGTTGATTGGGCCATCGTTCACGGTAGTTTCACGATTTTGCGAAATCGCCAAGGCACGACGAACGAGGATAGGTTTCCAACGCTACCACCCCGTCTTTCCCTTCTCGGGGCAGAGGGAGCGAACGAGGTCGGATCGAACTGCAAGATTGAAGCTAAATGAGCTTGAGTGTGTCTCTGATGGAGAAAGTCGACGAGACGAGAGGGAAAGAGAGAGAGTGGTAAATCGAAAACGGTGGGGAAAACAAAGACGGAGGAGGAACGGATTGCTGAACGACAGAGAGAAAGCTCGGGGAAAGAAAGGAACGGGATAAAAGTGGCCCGAGCTCAGCTGCTTGAACCCAGGGCTGAGAATCGAAGTTTCTCTCTGCTCGTTGATTTTCTTCTTTTCTTTCCTTTCCGAAAGATTCCTTCCTCGTGCTTTTATTGCCGCGTTGCTCATCGCCCCTTTTTGGCTCGCCGCTGTTTATCTTTTTTCTCTTTCAACTTCAACGAAATTCACGGGAAGGAGCGAGCGAGAGAGGAATATACGTGCAAATGCTTGGCTAGCATAGAAGGGGATGGAAAATGGATGGAAGGGTATCGTTAAAACGTGGCCGAGCGCGCGTGGGCTGAAGCGCGGCAGAGAAATTGCGGGTCTGACAGCGAGAAATGTTGACGCCGTGGGCAAGAATGCGCGCGGGGCGGACGAAGAAATTGAGAGTGTTCGGAGAGTGTGAGAAACGTCACCGTCGATGGTTAGAGGGCTCGACTTCCTTCCGGGAGAAAGGAAGGGGTTTCGGAGGGCGTGGATCCTGAGAGATTAGATACGAAACCGAGGAGGACCCGGAAACCGAAAAACGGGGAGGAAGTGCGTGCACGCAGGGTGAAACCGAGTCGGAGGAAGACGAACGGCCAGAGGCGAAGAACAGGCACGGAGGGACGAATAGAATTTTCGGGGGGAGTTTCGCCCCCTCGTTGCTATGACGACCATCCGGGTCTAAACGGTCGACGATAGAGGAGAGGAGAGAGTATCTGGCCGTGCCTCGCGCGATGTCGTGTATATCCACGTGTAAAATGTACGCCAGGGAAATCATATTCGATTTCGCGTAATTTCTTTTCACAGGCACCGCCGGGTTTTCACCGCGGTGGTCTTGGCACCCGGCCTCGCCGTCCGTTTTTCCTTCGTCCACGATTTCGGACGGTTAACGCGTCCGGTCTGGAATCGTGCCACGTTCCCCTGTATTCTACCCCCCGCCGCGTTTTGCGCCACTCCTCACCATTTGCATGGGTTACATTGGACGCGACACGTGCGGTAGAAACGTTGATCAAAACGCGTTGGAATAATTCCGGGATTTGTCACGGGTCGTTTTCTTTTTTTTTTTTTTTTTTAATTGAAGCAATTTAAACCTCGTATTCATTTTTGTCTTTCGTACCTATTTTCTTTCTTTCTTTACGTGACTCAATTGATCCTTGGTCTCTGTTTGCGGAACGGTGGAAGATTTTTGTGACAGGTGATTTTTTTTATTTTGTAGAAGAGGGTTCAAAGTTCCTAACTTCTTATTAGGCTTCTATGACTTTGAGAATCGGAAGGAATTGTAAAATTAAAAGTCGTGGAAAAAACAGAGTTAAATATTCTTTGCCATTTAAAATCGTAGAACGTTACTTTTATTTATCATCGAATGTATTCAGTATCTGATATAAAATTACTGAATCACGAAATTGATTAAAAATTAGACATCGAACTTAAATGATAAAAAAAAATATTATTTTTATTAATTAATCAATGTTTTAACATTTTATTCAATTTGTATACTTCTTCACTATTTTCTTTTTTTTTTTTTTTTTTACCAAAAGTGTACATCTAAAAATCTCAAAATAATAACACTAACGAAGAAAAATTGTATCCCTAAATTATTTTTACGACTGAAGTAATTTAATTCTGTTACGTGTAGATTTGGTTCGTTATTTACTTCTAAGCCGACAGAAATCAATTAACAAGTTCGTAATGCATTGTCGCGCAGCAACCTTCTCTTTGACGTACTCGCAAAAAATACCAACTGTAATTAACAAGTTCTAGGAAATGTTGTATGCACGTGTGTACGAGAGATATTTACACCGTTGTTTCCAACGACGTGAACTTTCTGGACGTTTACAGGTCTTTTGGCTCCGCAACTGCGATTTGCACCCCGTTAAAATTATGGCACGCTTCCAGCCGTTTTCACTGATTCTAAACATTGACCACTGTACTGCGTCTATAGTTTACTGTCGCGAGAACGACTCTGCATTTGTGGCACTCAACTTTGGAGAACTGACAGTTTGAAATAATGGATTTACGCTATACGTATCTAAACGTGCATTGGAAAATGTTAGTGAAAGATTTATCAATGCAGATTAAATAAATCTGTTTGTAACAATAAATTATTTTAATAACGAAGATAATTGTCAATCTAAAGATACAATTTTTCATCGTTTCTCGTTTCTAAATAAATTGGAAGAAGTATATAAATTTATAATTAAGATTAAAAATTTTAAATATATAACCAAGGTGTTAAAACATTGATTAGTTAATGCAAATATTATTTTTTCATCAGTTCCGCTGATGTAACAATGTTCAGATTTTATAATTCAGTGATTTTACATCGACCAGTTATACGAAGTTTAATCACAAAAGATGTATAAATATACTTTATACTTAAATTACTCGTTAAATGAATTAAATTAGCAGGCAATATTTAAGTTGTTATGTTATAAAACGCGTAACACAATATGAAAGACTGGAGAAGATTAAATATTTATGATTTGAGTTATGAAAGTATATTTATGAAGCAATGAATGGTACGTATACTCTAAGGTCTCGAAATGTTGTTGAAAGTAACAGGTTGACAAAAAATATTCACCATCTCATAAATTATTATTTTACATTCATTTCTGGTGCTTCAATATTTACCTCGAGCATCGTGGTTTTAAGTAGAAAAGAGATTAATAAATCAGACGTAAAAAGGATTTTTTAGTACTTTACTACACGTTGCTTGAGTGTATTATTTGCAAAAATGGAACAATTTATGTATATGTTTTCTTTAGTTTATCGTATTATAATTACCAAAATGGTCAGAATGATCAATTCATAATTTTTCATCAAAGTTTGAGTTATTTTATCAGTCGAATCTCTTTGATATATAAACAGATGCTTCTGTCTTTTAAATCTATTTACTATTTCTTAAACTTTCACTTCTCCAATGAAAATTTTTATATTTTACTCTTAAACAGTTCTCTTGGTTACTCACAAATATTTTATTCTAAACATCTTCTATAAGTTAAATCCTTGACTTTATAAACTTAAAATTATATTCTTAATTACACAAAATTAATAAAGGAAACAGTTTTGGATATTACAATTCATAGGTTCTTTTAAAATGAATGATAAACATCTTCGTTTTCTTATCACTTAAACGAGCATATGATAGATTTATTCACGCGAATTAAATGAGCAGTTTCATAATTAATTGTGAAAAATTGACTTGGAAATGGAAATTATTACTCAGTGTGTATTAACTGTACGCGTAAAAGAATGGAAAACGTATTCATAAAGGCGGAAATTTCGCGTGCCATTCAAATGAGGGCAACTAACGAAAAAGCAGCGTCTACAAAAAATTTCACAATTTGTGAATGCAAACAGGTTTTATGCAAACAAACATAATTTATCCCATTCTTGTGAACGGTGGGTTTTCTAGGAAAATGTTTACATTGATCTTGAGATTCGTTCGTAATTGTCCAATTAATGGAAACTAATTTTATCAAAGTTCATTTGCATGCAACACGATTATTATCAGCTACTTCATTACAATGATAAATAAAGGTATTTAATCTACGATTGATTTATAAAGCTAAGTAATCAAAACTTGTATCGAGTTAATCAATTAATTAAAGGTCGTTGGTAATAATTGAAGATTGGACATTCATAGAACTGATATCAAAGATTCCATCAGTTATAAGTTCTGATTTAAAAATACTAAATAATAATTGATTTAAAAAAGTATCTGGATTAGGTAGTTTAAATAATTTAATTTTTCAATCTTTGTAAAAATAAAACTTATAATATTATTAATACTTTAATATAAATTTGGATCATTATAAAATATCTGATAATTGATACGAATCTTAATTTATTAGCTCTGACAAGTTTGAACTACACATACGATTCGGTATCGCAGCAATCAACTGACCAATTATTTTAAAAACCAGAGAGTCCAAGTAAAAGGAAAAATTTATATAAACGTACATTTGTTAGTCGAAGAAACGTAGTGTTGTTGAAATAAATCAACATGATATCGTGTTGCCTTGCTTATGCAAAACATTTTCAATGTTGTAAACTCTAAACGTCTATTTTCAAGTTAATGTAAGATAAATTGATCAACAAAATCGAATATAATTAAAAGAAAGTTGGAAATATTGAAAATTCCAGTGTGCAATATAAAAATTTATAAACTAACCATGTTCATAATTGACAAAATCCACCTGAATCTTTTTTCCTAATTTTTTTTTACAAATGTAACTCTTTTTTACCATTCTTAGACTTTGAGAATCATGTACAATCTATTAATATTATATCTCCAAAATTTCTCTGTTAAATTTACTGAAATCTGACTTATGTACTTATGTACGCATATAATTTTATGCAAACACACAGTTTACGTAAAATTCAAATAAATCCATCATATTTACACTAGACACTAATCTCAATCTAGAATCTCGCCACTTTAGAATGCATTTCTTTCGATCGTGTCCATTTTCTCACAAGTTATTCGCGCATTTTTGAATCGTAATACGACGCACTCTGAACTCCGCAAAAAGGACGTACCTAGGTTCCGTGATGGTTTATTTTATGAAAACACCAGGGATGCTTATCTCCACTCTCCATTCGGGGGTATGTCTACGAAATCATGGCTCGTTTCCAAATACATACCACGCCTCGTGTTCCGCTTGTCTCTACGGTCGCGGTGCAATGTCGTCGATGACACTTGTGGCACGATTTAATCTACCGGGCGGTTGCATCGTTCGAGTAATCGCGGTGAAAAAGAAGGAAGAACGAATGAAGTAAAAAAAGGGACATTTGCGCAAGTGTTTCATGTACGTTTTATACTAGAGGAATTCTCTTCGCGAAATTGCATTTAGTTCTAACAATCGTATATTCAGAGTATTTTTATGCGAATTTTTGAAGATGTAAAAGAAAAGAAAATTGGTTCCTGATAGAAAATTATTTTACGTGTTAAATAGTACGTATTTATGTATTTTTTTGTGTATGTAACATTTCCTAAAAAATTATAAAAATCTATAGTCTATTTTTTAAAATTAGTTTCCGTTATCTCAGAGAAGCTTACATTTTTATTTATACATATTACATTTCAGTTACATGTTACATTTTCTGAAAGAGAATGGAAAGAGTAAATCAATATTGTTGCATCAGTGCTGCAAAAGATATTATTCCCTTGTGTTTGCTAAAATAATAAATTGTAAAAATTACAAATTTAATAGGAAATGTGTTAAATTTCAATTATTTTATAACTCGAGCACACGTATTCTCTTTATCACAGATGTAATTACTTGTTGCTCTACACTTTGATTTGTAACATTTTTTTATTTTAATAAATACGCAATATTTCAATATTCCACAATTTTGCAAAGCTAGATATGTTTTTATTTAGGTTATAAACTAGATAAAAGTGGACTGTTAGACAGATAAAATTCCAAAATAATCAAAATAGATTTTAATGCTCGAAAAAGTACAATTTTTATTGTTAAATTTATGCGAAATAATAAAAATTTATTTCGTCAAATAATAAAAAAAAAAAAGAAAAAATGTTTTAGTGTATCACCAGATGTGGAAACACATTTTCCTTATATTTCAAATTGTACGGCTCGACGAGCTGCCTAAGAAATATTTTTCTCGTAGGAATATGTGCATAGCCATTTGTTTCCGAGATAAATGAAATTAAAGGTCAACGTCTTTTTTTTTGTTGTTTAGTAACGAAATATTACCGTGAAGTCTCTGTTTTTCGAATTTTTATTGACTGTGTGGGATCTATCAAATCATTTTCACTTTCACTTAACTGGAATAGTTTGGAAATGATCATTGTCGAGATATTTTTTTTTTTTATACAACTTTATCAAAGCAAAATTAATCAAAGAATTCCATATTTCCAATATAAATGTAATACATCCAACATAGCCACCAAGTACGATTCGTCGCACTGAAAGGTTCAGAAGCAACTGTTCTGGTTAGGAAATGAAGACGACTCTTTTGCCATAAAATTTTATTGACACGCAAACATTTGAATCGACACAAAACAAATTACAGGCGCGATCGCTCAGTACCAGACAACGCCACTCCTACTGGAGGTCTACCCGACGCCCCCTCACGAATCACGTGACTCAAATCGACCAATTGCTAATTTTCGTTGCATTAGCGTTGCACCTGAAGAGGCTCGATTTTCTGGGTTACTCCCGCTAAAATCACTTTCAGTGATAACAAACAAATGGTCTTGAAGCATTTTCATCATATTTTTCTCAAATGTAAAAATCGTAGAATTCCGTGTATTTAAAATCGGAAAGAAATGTTGCACGAGTTGAAATTTCGACTTGTGTCGAACTTGAAATGAAATAAAAGCTGAAAGTTTTCACGATGTGGAGCCGATGTGCGCGACATTGGAAATCTCGGTGAAACGAATGAAAACATTCCGCACGCCCCGCTGAATATTTCAGTACGTTTGATGATATACGGGGTTTGCTGTGCAAACAATCAACGAAATATTCTGTTTGCTGTGAGACACCGAGTAAAATTAACGAATAAGTAAGCATAGAGAATTTCCGTTTCAGCATTCTTCGAGGATATACACCTCGAAGAATAGAAATCGATTTTCATTAATGAAGTGGGAAGAGGGTTCCATCGGCTCTGTCCGAGTGGCTAAAATATTTCCTTATTCTGCCTTGACCCGCTTAACCAGCTCTCCTAAGTTTCTGTTTGCTAGGCTTGACGAGTTACCTTCGTCTCTGTGGACAAGCGTGCATTTCCTTGCGTTATTTTCTAATCTCTTTAAAACAATACAGCGTCCCTTGACTGAAAACATCTAACGAAAATATTGTGTTAATGTTAACGCGGAGTCTTAAGGAATTAGTGTGAAACATGGTTTAGCTCTCTTGGAAAAATATCAGATAGTCTTAAAGCGTTCTCCTTTTGAACGTTATTTTATAATTCACTACATAACACACACGTACAGCGTGATATAATGTACTCTTGAGCTTGTTATATGTTAGATTCATTGAATTGTTTATCATTTTTCTTTCAACATTTTAGTTAACTCCTTTTTAAATTTCGACGACGAAACAGCATTTCCAGTATTCGACGATAAACTCTGATGGACAAGCTAAAAGTGTTTATAACTAACAGTAAAGTATTTTATTATCGATGCAGTGAATATTTTGATTTTCTGGAGTAATTTCACGGTGGCAAACTGATTTATTGCTCACAATAAATTAATAAATAAATGTTGGTGTTTAGAAGAAATTTACAAGATCTATAGAAGTTTAAACAAAGCGTGTATTTTGAAGCGAATAGAAGAAAGTCTGAAATTTTCTATTACGATGTGTGAAATTTAATAATTTTCATACTACGTATTTTTTATCAACATTAATAAAAATAGTGAAAATCATGTTCATGTGCTTTAGGAAATTGAAATTTTTAATAATTACGTAGGAAAGAAAAGTGTACAAAACCATTGATAGGATGATCTCTTGGTCTCATGCCTTTAATGCCAAACTTATGATGTAAATTTTTTCTCCGTATAACAGTATTGTTCACGTGTTTCTTCCAAACAAACGAAGAATGATGGACAGAAAAATTGAATAAAGAAATATTATGAAATATCAATTAACAACACCAAGTACTACTTTATTTATCTGAACGTATTTTGAATTTCACAAAGTTTAGTATCTTTATCTTTTGTAGAAAAATTAACATATAGAACAACAACCTGATTATTTGACATCGACACGTTGATTTTAAATCAATACATGAAATAGAATTAAATTGTTGAGATCAAATATAATTTTATTTCATTTTTTGAACTTGGTACGTATGAATTTTAAATACTTCACTAATGACGTTTTATCAGAAATAAACGAAGAAAAATATTTTGTTCTTAAAGGGAGAATTATCATTAAAGTTTGATTGCTTTCGAAATATTATATTTCGTTGTCAAGCAGAAATTGACGTCATTGGAAGAAATTTGGAAATACTTGAAATTACTCGGAACTAGAAGGGGAAAGCACGGAGTTAGTGTATAAGATCGATGAGTCATTGCGAATTCAACGGATGTGGAAACAGGTTGCATTTTTGACCTGCAGATATCTATTATTAAGCGGAAGTGAGAGGTACATGTAAGACGAGAAAACGCCAAGAACGAGTGAAAATATGCTGGATACGTGCTCCAATTGCAAATGGAAAACATCTAGAAATGAGTACATCCATTGAACGTGTTTCGAAATGAATGTCTGACACACGTATATATATGTGAAACGATTTTGAAGATTAATTTCGCGGTAACAAGTCAACAGTCTTTAACGTCAAAGGAGTAAGTCAAAACGTGAGATGCAGTAATTCCTTATTTCGATTAACAGCGATAAGAGCGAACAATTAATAGTCCTTTTAAAAATTTATCAAACGCGCATTTTTATTATTTTTTGTTCTATTATGTGATATCATGTTTTTTATACGCATAACACATTATGACATTTTATCAACATTAATGAGATTTGACTACCATAATTACATTGGTGATGTTTGAAACAAATCTGAAAATATGTATAAAAGTTACTTAATACAATTATATATTTTATAGAGGCCAAAAAAATATTTATCCATTATATTAATGATCCAAAATATCGGTGAGCATCTTTATCATAATTATTGTTAATATTTTTTACGTACATGTTCACGTTGATTTAAAATTCTGACATTAAAATCACATTTTCGTTACAAGAAATCATCCCCATTAATGAAATTTCAAAATTACGTTTCACGTAACGCGAGTTCTAACCGTTGTGAAGAGATCGGATCTAGTAAATAGACAATAAAATTCCCCAAAGCCCCTATCGTCGTTTCGTTTCAACCAGACTAGAACGGAGTATCGCATAAATCTAATCGTAACAAGGAATCTAGGAAGCAACAGGACAACGAGTATCAATTTCACCTCGTTCCCTTTAAGGTTCCCAACAATCAAAAGCCACCATTATTGACAGAGTGTCGAAGTTTTACGTCCGTAGGAAGCCACGAAGCACACATCGATCGATACAAACGTCCAACTGTTTCTGTCTGAATTGGTAGCACGTAGCAAGCGACTACCTGTCTGCCCGGATTAAGTTCGAACCGGAATCGATATCGCTGGTGATTTTCGAATTCCATAGCCGCGCATTAATCACGCCGTTGTGTTCCTTCTCGAAATCCAGCATCGCTAAATGGCAATTTAATGGCGAAATTCACTTGCTGAGATATTGCTTGAAATGATTTCACTCTACCGTGTGATTCGTTTGTGAAGTAATTTGAAAAATTGCGTTTATTTCAATACTTTTATAGTTCTAGAGCAAACGAAATTATAACAAGTACCTGTGTAAGTACCTGAAAATTTAAATATACATTACATGTAATTGTCAGGCAATTGAATAATTATATTGTGAATCACAATCTTATGTAAGTATTTGTAATTCATTACAATACCTACAGATTCATGCAAATACAAATTCTATTATTGTCACATTTAATTAACCAATATTTAATGGTACATTTTTAATTTGATACTTAATTGTATTCACAATTTATATCTCATCTCGTATCTTATATTATCAATTCCTAGCAAGAAAATTAAGTATCTGACAGTAACTTCTCTCTTGCAATTAATTGCAATTAATTGTAATCAGTTGTACGTACAAAACATTTGCTGAAAGTTCTAACAAACGTTTACCATTTGTTCTTATAATATTTTTCGTCAAATTGCAACATATACGAAGCTTAATAAATCGGCTATGAAATATAATATGTCGTCTAAAGTGAAACCATCTCGAGTAATTTGAAAAAAAAAGACAGATATTTCATTTCTAGTTCTTGTGCGTTGTCTTTTTAAATTTCCAATCGCTTTTGTCGCTGAAGCCACGTAGGTTTTGTTCTCTCTTTCTCGCGTTCTGTTTCTCTGGTCTTATCGACAATTCAGATTGATCGGCCGTTGATAGTGCACGGCCTGCAATTTTCAATCACCGATCGCCGAGATCAAAGTTAATGTAACGAACTTTGCGCCAGAAGTTGCCCCTCTGTGTGTTGCGCTCTGAATTTTAAAGAATCGCCGACGGTTCGTTTGATGCCGTTCGCAATTTCAAGTTTTGTTTAGACAAAGTTCTCTGATACTTCTACCTTCCGTCGAAAAACTCGATGGAAAGAGTGCAGGGAATCGTAACAATGTTTCGCGTGTATATTTTGTTCCCTCGAAGCACAGTTCTAATGGAATATCTAATCCCTCTTCGTACTGCGCATACACACGCAAAACGAAGAAAAATCTCAATCGTTGAGTAACTTCTGTGTGTCTCAAGGTGTTTAAATTTTGCGGAATATAAATAATTTCTTTTCAATTTAATTTTTCCTTTTTGTGTCAAACTGATACAAGCGATTCAGAAATTAATATCTACAATTATAAAATAAGCAGTTAAATTTACAAATTCTTTTGTTTTACAAAATGGTCCAAATTTTTATGTACAATTGCATATAAAATTCGCAAATACTACTCTCTACAGTCAATTTCATATGAATCTTACTTTTTATGATAGTTTTGTTTCAATGACGATTATTTGCTTTGGATTTCTTACGATTACGTTTCAAAACTATAAGTGTTTCCACTCATCTTCGTTCTGTTTATCAACGAATAGGTTTAATAGCACATTTTGTTATCAAAAATATCGAAGATTTAACATTTAAACGTGTTAGAAGATATCGAATCAAAAATACATGTTATATGTATGTTAGGTAAGAAAAATTAAAAATACATGTTAGATGTTACGTAATATAGCTAATATAGTATGACATTTTACAAAAGAAATGTGTCAAATTTAGTTAATGAAAGTTAATTATTAATACTGTAGATTTTCATTTCATCAAGAAAATATTTAAACAGCTCCAAGAAGAAAATGTTCCTCGAGCAGTGAATCGAACACGCTGTCGTTCTGTGCTCTTTAATTTTCCATAATTATCGTCATAAAAATCCGCAGTCCAGTAATAAAAAGTACGTAACGTGACGAACATCTTTTTCTTTAATTTTGAAATATATCCAACGCAAAAATCGAAGGCCTTGAAGTATTTTTTCATTCTCGCAGAAAAAGACAATTTACCGATTGAAAGAAAACGTGAACAAAACTCATTTTTACCAGATCATCTATTTGTAATACACGTGTCGTGAGATATCACAAATTAAACATCGCACTTGGAAAGAATTATTAATTATTAAAATATGTATTATCTGATTCTAATTATTCTACGTTATAAACTAGAAAGAGGAGGCAAAAAAAAAAAGGCAATTCGTTGCAACTTTCGTGAATCTACGTAAATGACCTACATACTTCACCATTCCACTTAAAAGACCATTAGCAACCCATTACTGAGTCTATTAAGATAATTATCAAATTAGATTCGGTATGTAAGAAATTCCAGTCCCTAGTTTATTCGAAACTATGAACACGAAAGTGACGCCAAATGGGGAAGCAATTAAAAGAGAAGTAACTGTTTATTCGCGATCGTTGCCACGAGCTCGAGAGCAAGTTTCGTTGATTCCTCTTACTTTTTCAATATTTATCTTCACGCGGTGTCAGCCACCTTTGAAAACTCATTAAGTAGGTACCTGTACAGAGAAAGGAAAGTTTGTTTCCAAGTGGTGATGATCCGAGATACCCTTTCCACGAGAAAATTTTTTCTTCGTTAATTCAGTTCGATGATAAAGTTTTCAAGCTAATAGCGCAATTAATCATTCTCGCGTAGATGGTGATATATTATACTATTGCTAAATTTGTGCGAGAATCACTCTTATCTGATATTATTGAGACGTTGGCAACGATAATAATAATTTTCGTTCATTATTCAATTATTTAGCTTTTTAATCGTGAACTGAATCTTATTACTAGTAATCTTTATGACGAAGGATATGAACGACGAAATAAAATAAAAAATTCTAGATTTTAATTATCTGATATAATTAATTTAATTGATATATATCGTCTAGTATAAATTAGTCATGTATAATTCAACGACGCTATAATATTTGATAGATAATTTGAAAAACATTATTGATCTCGTTTGACCGTAGTTTACAGAACACGAAACGGATCGAGATATAAATGTAAATAAAATCAATTACGTCCTAATTCTGCGATATTCTCTATACTAATATAAAATCGTTCGAAACGTGTGAAGAAACAGAATATAAAGAGCAAGGTAAAATTCTATTTTGATCAATGAAAGATTTATTTTGAGAAATTAACTACAAATAGCGAAATAAAAGTCAATGATCTCAAGTTGACATTTCAAGAATAACGTAAGCAGAATTTTAGACAGGAAATTATCAAGTTCTATTTTAATTAATGAAAAATTAAATTCTATTTATTTCAAAAGATAAACTTTAAAATCAATCCTTTGTTTTAACTACGTTCCACCCAACGAAATAAAAATTGTTACAGAGTATATAGTAAATTATATAAATCAAACTCGGTTTCAATTAATAAAGAATTAAATTCTACTTATTTTAAAATGTGAACACAATAACAAATAAATCACAATAGTTTGTCAGTTGTTGTTCCAAAAATAATGCGAGCGTAGCGCGCGAGAAAGAAATTAAACTCCACTTTAGTTAATAATAACTTCAGTGATTCTATTTCTTAAAAAAATAAATAACAACAACAACAACAACAACAACAAATATTCTCGTTTGCGTTGTGCAAAAGTTATTCTGTTTACGTTGTTCGGTCTAATTACATTCCCGAAAGATCTCACTCCCGCGTAGCGGCGCGTACCCCGGGTGGCATTAATGGCCGCGAACGCAGCCAGCGAACTAACGTGGCAGAAAATTTAATGAAACACGTGTACGCGCAACGTTCGAAGTTCCCCCGTGAATCGTGGCGAGTTCCAGCCAAACTGGAAATTCGTCTGATGTTTCGCCGAGTGGGGTTCCGCGCGGAAGCATCGCGCGCGTATAAGGGCCCAACTATCAATAACAGAAGTCATAAATATTCAACGCGCGTCCGGAGTCGACTTAAGGTGATCTATCGGAACGTCGATATTCGATATTCGATCACGGGTCCCGGGCTTGAGGACTCGTGGAAAAGCTGCCCGGCCTCTGTCGACCCTGCCTCCCCCCATCCCACCGAGCGAAGCACCCCAAGTATCAACAAGTCACCGTGCGCTGACAGAAAACCAATGAAAGGGTTGCTTACTGCTTCGATCGGCCCACCGCCGGCCGGTGGCTCCTCTTTTAAAAAGGAGTCCGCCACTGACCTTTTACTACGGCTCTCCCTCCTCCCTCCTCCCGACAACCACCTCTGGCGGTGCAAGTGCTCGTCTTGAGCACCCTTCGCCGCAGACGAAAATTTCCATGGAGCCTGTAGTTGACAAATATTGGAGTGGAATTGTGCTCGTCCCCTTTAAAACAGAGTAGTGGTTAATTAAGAGGGCGTAACTCCGGCAGTGGCTGTTTCACGTCTGTTGCTTTCGAGTTCAATTGCTTGACGTGGAGACGGTTCGTTGCGAATTTGGTTTTAGATGATTGATCCGTTGGGGAGGAAGTGTGTAACTTTGGGTATCTAAATGGGGACTTTGATATCTTGATTGTTGGAAAATGTGTGGAGATGGATTCGTCGGTCCTCCTAATCCCAGGAGATGTAAGCAGAAGTGCATGATCGACACCAGTCGTCAGTGTCCTTATAATAATAATAATAATTTATGAATCTACGAATTTATTCTATTTTATTTAAGTTTGATAAAATAGCGAAAAAGTATATACAATAGTGTACCAAGTTCCGAGAATTCGTTACGAAGAATAGACTTCATCCTTCGAAATGATGGTTCCAGTGACGAAAATTTACAGTTTTCTCGTCGCATTAAAATCACTTTTGAAAGAAACGGACTCACGACTGTCAAAGTAAGCTGTTTCGTGCTTCAAGATTTCAAGATTTTCCATTATGGTGTTAAATCATCGAAAATGTTTCAGTTGTGCTCCTCGCTGTTGAAGATGACCGAAAGAACACAGCATAGTTAAACGATGTCAAGAAAAGGCGTTGCTCGTTCCAGCGCCCGGGCTACAAAATTGGGCGCTTTTTGAAAGCTCGAACGCCTACGAAATTGACTATTAATCTTCAACTGCGATGTTGTCGGCGGAGATCCGTCTAACTTTTTCCCCCCGTGGAGCAGAACGGCCTGGGTAATTAAGGGCGGCAAGATCCGCGGTTAACGCAAATGAATTTCATCCAATATCTCGCGAGAGAACTCTCGTTCTCTTATCACGATGAGGGGGTGAGCTCTCCCGGCTGACGGCTGCGCTATTCAAACCGTTTGTAACTCGCCGCAGATGTTGGAGAGTTCGCTCGTGTCGCATCTGTCGAACTCGCTGGCGCTCGAGATTTCCAAAATTATTCGTTAATTGGCCCCGAACCCAGCCGCGCAGCCGTCACTCTTTTCCACCGTAATTATAAGCGGAAAAGCAAGGATGAAACTGAAACGAGAGTTGGCACTTCGATTGAGAAGAATCCCCTGTTTTGGCAGAACACGCACACGAAGACGTGGCGAGCGTTCGAGAGTATCGGTGTATCCTAATTTCCCGGAGCCTTGGAATGTAATTATGCTTTCATCAAGGTCCCTGTTCAATCGGTGACAATTAAACTCGGTGCATAGTCCTCCATTATTCTCCGACTGCAGGGTGCAAACTAAGGACGGTTTCGAGGGGAGGGACGGTGATTTCGAAGTTTGGCGGTGACGAGAAGTTTAAACTACGTTTAACGTGGTCCTGGCGCAGCGAGTCACGCTTCCTTGGTCGAGTTACATACGTGTTCGATTCCGTCGTCCGCGGGTAACCGGGCCACGATAAAAGCGTGGCTGCGAGATCGGGCTTCGTCGGATTTACAAGCGCGTGTATGTAGAATCGACGAGGGGGCGACGAGAGGGAACGAAAAAGCGGCGAGACAAAGCTGTGGAAACAGGGAAGAGAGGGAGAGAGAGAGAGAGAGAGAGAGAGAGAGAGAGAGTTAAGGGACACCATGTATTGTTTATGCTTAACGTTGTCAGCGCGTTATCTGCAGGCTACAGTCTCTGTCCTCTTGCATATTTCACCTTGCGTTTCTCTGCCTAACGATGATGCGCTAACGAGATGATAATAAAATATTTGACAACCCGTGTCCCCTTTATGGAACGGAGAAATGACATGGTACGTGGACATTCCAGGGGACAGCGTGCACGCTCCGGGCGAGTTATGAATTAGTTGAACGATCGGTATCTTGTACGTTCTATTTTAAGTTATTGCACCTTGCTTCGTTTCACTTCGTCGTGATATGTACATTCTCGATTCTTCGGTTAAGTTCTTGCTTCTCGATTATTGAGTGTATTTACATACGAGTTGAACAGTTGATACTTGATTTCTTGTACGTTGATTTTGTATGGCGGTTTTTTTGAAAAAATCAGAAATACGTATTGTTCAATTGGTTTTCTTCTGATACAATTGATAATTGTAACATCAGTTACAATTGCACTGTTTGTGTTATATTTGGTTATTAGGGTTGGATTAGGTAACTTGTATGCAGCGTATAACGATGTTTTGGCAAATTAATAATATTGTTTTCTGTTAATTAATTTTTTGATAACTGGTTGTTTGTTAATAATTTATTAGATGTTTGCGATGTTAATTATGATTTCATTATAGTCGATTATTTGTTGGGATCGGGATCATGGATCAAATATAGTTGATTGAAACATAGTTAAAATATTGAGAAGGAATAGAATAACTATATATTATAGTCAATTAAAATTATTATTTCGAATTGTTCCATAGTTTCATTTACATCTTCGTTACGTTAGTAATAATTTGTATTAGTAGAATTTTTGTATCGATTGGAAAGATTTATGTAAATGTCTATAATTTAATTTATAAAGAATATTACATATGTATGTAAACTTAATATTTAATATTCTTTACAAACTAAATTACATAGACATTTACAAATCTTCTCAATACGTATTAAACATTAAATTTACACATTATATATATTACATTTATATGTATTATGCATTATATGTATTATTTTATAAAAATTTAAACGAATTTCAATTACGGAGAGCACTATTTGTCTTTTATAATTGCTACACAGGTCAATTGAAATGACGGTGCTGAATCAATATATATTTTTGAATATGTATTGCGCGATTATGTCAACTGCACGTAGTAATATGGTCATTTCCAATATTATTTGCCATTTCCAACAGTATGGAATATTTATAGCAAAGCAATTGGGATTAATCGCGTTTGATCCTATAATAATTACATTGTGATCCATTTCACGTTCGCAATAAAACTTCTGTTAATGATCATTTATCAACACATTATTATTTATAAATGAAATAAACGCGTATCTTATTCGAATTTACGATCTACCAGTGAAAATGAGAAAAAGGATGTTATACGAAGTTTGCTTACAAACGCTTTATTCGTGACATAGGTAAATATTGAAAGTAGCATGAATAACATCTGCGAGATATTTTTTAATACGAGGATCGCTGAGAATGTTCAAATTCTCATTACAGAATTACCTATCTTCTGAAATTTAGAATTTATTGCATTCTGAGTATCTTGAGAATTTTTGCTATCCCTGCAAATCGCACGATAAAACTTTAGAATTTACTGTTACGCATACATTTAAGTTACGTTCAATACCTGGCTACAACTTTGTAACAAATCGTTCACAAACAAACTCCATGTAACATTTTTCTCTTATTTCGACTTGTAAATTCTGCTTCTGTAATTTTGCCGGAAAAGTAGGAAACTGTATGTTCCGCGTATACGTGTAATTTTTGTAAAATGAAAGCAAAACGCTAACGTGAAATTAAACGACGCTCGCAAAGTTATTTCATGCGAGAATATTTGGAAAACTTTGTCTGATTTTCAGCGGGAATAAATTCATGAAACCAACAGGTGTAAGAAGATGTGCAATTAGCTTTAAAGCGATGTCTAACTTATTACGCCTATGATGACGGCCCTGAATGAGCAATTAGGTTTGAAACCATGTCCAAATGATACTTGAAAGACAAAGCTTCCTCGCCCTGTTGTTAGCGTCTAAACGGTTAAGTATTTTATTATAAACGTGAAAAAGAGTCACAAAAAGAGATAGAATTTGTTCGTCACTCTGCGATACATTTTGTGAAATTAGTTGCAATAAATATTATATACATATATAGTAATTCATTTAATGAGATATGATAGTAATTCATTACATTTTAATGAGAATGTGATAAAAGAAACAGAAACATTACGAATGTTTCATAAAGAAATCATTCATTAAAATGTGTTGTTCATTAAAATTTCTTCGCAGTAGAAATTACCACAGTCCGTTTGTTTGCAACATTTCAGATTATTAAAATACATGAGAAATTCTTTCCACAGATAATCGTTAAATACAACAGATAACCATTAACAATTTTAAAAATGTGAAAATATGATGGATATTTTTTTGATAAAAGTATACCCTCCGTTGCAGTACAGCGGGTGTATCAAATTATTGTTTAACGTCAATTTCTTAAGTTGCGTTCATAAAAATATTAGATGAAAGTTCATGAATAGAATTTCCAAAATTAGTCGAGAGATGTTTTTGGAATATTCTTTAGTGTGACAGCTTCTTTTTGTTTTACAAAAATTTCCAATAGCCTTTCCAAGAAAATATGGTTTCTAACTGTTTAATTACATAAATATCCTACAAATAGAATGAAAAGTGAAACTTGTGAAAAATACTACTGAAATATTATACCTGTTTTTTCTCGGTCGATAAAATATGCATATTTACTAATTTCTTGAAAATGTCTGCAAACTCGATAAGAATGACTTGCCAACAATCAACCAATAAGACAGCAGTTTCGATTTTTAGAACGACGTATACGCGAAAACTAGATCAAGAATTGCTGTACAGAACGAGGACAAGTATCCTAGTGCAGATAATAGTAAGATAAAGTAAATTCTCCGTCATTTAATGTACACATGACGTGGCACGCATGCTATGTAACATCAGTCGCCAAGGAGACTTCACGAACCTTCCCGTATGAAATTTCTTGCCTGGAAAAGGCTGCTGTTAGCACACTTGACGCGTCGCGAAAAGACGCGTATAATAAATAAGGCTGCAAGTACTTTAACAGCTCATAAATTTTCATGAACATAACAGCAACTCGTTTCGTCACTTTGTGGCGAAGTAGATACTCGTTAGTAAAATTATAGAGCGATTAATCTCAACGTTTCCATCTTCATCTACTTTTCACATCTAAACTCGTCTTTGAACAAATCAAAGATTTCGAGTTCTTTGAGAACTTTCAATTTCTTGCATTTATTATTTATATACATGGTGTTCTTGAGGAATTAAGATCCTCTAACTGGATTTATCAAAAATTTCAGTAAAATTTCTTCAAATTCCGTTC
This sequence comes from Melipona beecheii, assembly GCA_032399605.1. Lineage (NCBI taxonomy): Eukaryota > Metazoa > Arthropoda > Insecta > Hymenoptera > Apidae > Melipona > Melipona beecheii. The sequence continues at coordinate 1,240,981 of JAUCMO010000082.1, read as the reverse complement.
TACACTGCTTAATTTTGCAGTTTTTAATTTGGTTGAATTTTATTGATGTTTTTGAGGCAGAAAATAAAATTGAATACATAAAAATAATGATAATTATCGATCGATTTTGTAGTATAATTAATTACTGTAGTCATCCACGTATTTAGTAGTTAATTAATAATTACTATAGTCATCCATGACTTCATTTGAGAATTAAAGATCGTTTTGTTATAAGTCTAAGAAAGTTTATCTCTCGTTGATGTGTTGTCAATATATTATGTTCATAATTTTGTTGCACACATGTGTAACAAAATAGAAGAGCTATCCTATTATCAATTTCACCAATAGTATCCCACGTCATATATTTTAAAATAGATTTAAATCATGAAATTTAAACGACACGTAAATTTGTATTTCAAAAACAACTTTTATTTATTAAAAATACTAATACATTTTAAACAAACCATGGGCATTTTAATTATATTAGCTCAGTTGCTACATATTGTAGTGAAATTATATACTAATCATATAATATGAATCATCAATCAGTGATATCAAAACAGACAGAAATAAGTCATTCTCAGAAATGGATACATTTTCTTTTTTTTTTTTGGTAGAAATTTGACAAATTTTGTATCAAAAGTACCTTAAAGTATTTAAAATCCTTGTAATTTATTTTATGTCGTATCCATAAATACAACATACATATTTCTTTTTAAATGAAACTTGATAGACACATCATTCAAGGTATTTTAGCTTTAAGACATGTACATTTATTTAAATAGTCAAAATATTGTAATGGTCAAAATATTATATATTCAAGGATCGATACTTATTAACATTACAGATATTAATTTTAAATTTACAATGATTTTATAATAAATGAAAATTTTTCACGTATACTTCATTCTTTTATACATATTTTGTATTAGTCTCTTTTTATCGGATTGCAATTGAGCATCACATTTAGCTATATAGAATAATGATATTTTCGAAATAATTGTAAATCTTACTGCTTCCTCAATGGTACAATGTAATCAGAAATCTACGAGTCTTGGTCTTTATGGTACGATTGAAAAAGACTGAAAGTCTACTCGAATTAAGCTAATTTCAAACTGGACATTCTGTATGCAAAGATAAGTGAAAAATGTAGACTGAAATATTTTTCACGAGACACTCTATTTTCAAGAAAATTAAGTAGGTATGCGCGCGATACAACACATGACATTTAAAGTCTATTTTCATGAAAACAAAACGTTAAACTAAAAAAAAATTTATTACACGCACAGTTTTTGTCCGTTGCAATTAATCAAATTTAAGTATCCTCGACAATTTCCGAAGCTTTAAAAAGCTCCTCTTTTCTTTTGTATTTGCATGGAGAATCACCTTCTTCCAGTTCGTATCGCGAAAACTGAAACGTGCAAAATGCATTTAAAGTATGTTTCTAAATACACGGAAAAAACTTCTGCAAAGTTTCCCGCTTCCCTGCACTGAATTGACTAACAATCGCTCTCTCGAAGGGAGTGATAAAAATGGCGGAAAGAAAAATTGCTCGGCCGAAAGTGTAGAAAGATTGGTCGAACTTATCGGTGTCCGTTTAAAAGAAAATCATTCCGCGTCTGGCCTGCCGCGTGCTTCGACATTCGACGTTTCATTATCTTGAAAAACGATTCACTCCGGAAAATGTTTCTGGCCGGAAGGAAGCCAGCCTGTGAAAATTCTCGTGGAGATTGCGAGGTTTTTACTTATTCGCAGCCTCGAGGCTTTTTCGTAGGCGCTCGGAGATTTAATATCAACAGAATATTCGACAACCTTGACTGACCCGGCCCCTGCGTACGCCGACGGAATACCGCCGTGTTTGTATCTGTACGGTCTTGGGAAATCCGGGGTATGATTACCCACGAGGTTTAAATTGCAAATAGACACACGCAGCGGAACCGAGTCTGCCCTCGGATACGATTGCACCGTCTTGCACGCGCATTAATAACTTTTTCCTTTCGTTAAATTCCGTAACTCGGCCGCCGCGATCAAAGCGGAAGGAAAACGAAACGGCGGCAAATTCAAAAACGGAATTAATAATTCGACTGCGGAAAGAGTGGAATGTTAAAAAGGAAGGTGGATTTCAAATTTATCGAATTAATAACCCCCAAAGATTGATGTAACATTTCTGTTTCGTTACCGTCATTCAAGTTGCATATTCGTTGCAAGCGTTAATAAATAACGCTTCGTAAAATTTATACGAACTTTCTGCGCGTGACTGAGACACGGATATATTTGAAAGACGTTCGTGCAAAATTAATTCTCGGACATCTTTATTTATACTAATTGATATTAGCTATTCTTCTAACTGTATATGTCGCGATTAAATTACGAAGATCCATTTTATACGTTTGGAATAATTCAAAACTCTCCAAATACATATGATGATCTTCCATATATGTATATTCTGTTGTACATTCTATTATATTCTTCTATATACTGTAAATATACATATATAAATTAGACGTATGTAATATTATCACTGAAAGTGATTTTAGCGGGGGTAACCCAGAAAATCGCAAACCCAAAACTTTAGGTGCAACGCTAATGCAACGAAAATTAGCAATTGGTTGATTTGGCGATCACGTGATTCGTGAGGGGGCGTGGGGTAGACCTCGAGTAGGAGTGGCGTTGTCTGGTACTGACCGATCGCGCCTGTAATTTGTTTTGTGTCGATACAAATGTTTGCATATCAATAAAATTTTATGGCAAAATGTCGTCTTCATTTCCTAGTCAGAACAGTTGCTTCTGGGCCTTTCAGTGAAACGAATCGTACTAGGATACAAGTCGTGCAGTTTATATATATATATATATATATATATTCTAAATATATTCTTCTATATACTATAAATACTTATTTCCTTTTTCTTTTTACAAATTACACTCTCGTCGATTATACCACAATTACAGACATCGCGGAAAAAGCTGTTGCATAATTCTCAGCGATACGGCGTGCCACTTCGAGGAAAGATTCGGAAGTTGGACGATTTCGAGTCGATCGCCGGCGATCTTCGTAGGGCTCTGTATCTCTTCAATTTATTCCGGAGCAACCGGCTTTTGTTGTAAGCGGATTCGAGAGTCCGTCCATTTGCTGGCGGAAGAGTCTGCCACGGATAGAATTCATTCTGTTGTGCATACTATCGATTATTCTCGAGTCCCATTCACCGCTCTTACGTGTCGTTTTGACTTTGAAAGCGCACTGCCTTCCATTCTCTTTGTACAACGCTCGGCCTGCCCGTTGATCCATACACACGTGTGTGTGTGTGTGTATGTGTGTGTGTGTGTTTCACTACACGTGTGACCAATTGGAAATCGCGTTTATTGTAGTTCACTGACTATCGTCATTATCCGTGAAATTATCCGTCCGTACCGACGATCGTTTTCGGTGGAATTCGAAGGCAATTCCTGATTTCAGATCCTAGTTGTTCGACGCAAAGCGGCGCGTGTCTCGTAAATTAATTTCTGGACGAGATCAGAAGATGCAATACTATCAAAGAGCGTTACATCTCTTTGAGTTATCGTAGTGTTATATCTTACGTTATCTTTGCACAAAGCAGAATGAAAATTAAGCCTCCGAAGTATGAAAAATTTCGAAAATTAAGACTATCACTTTTTGCACTGATCCTGCCATGATTCTTCAATTTCTATATTTTATTCCGTTTGGTAAACAAAAATGATTTATATTTTTCAGAGGTGTTGAAGTTAATCGAATGAAAATGCATAATAATGAAAATTTTTTTGGAGAAATAAAGATGGTTTGAAAATGATCAGAAGAACGCAGCAGAGTCAGAGTTTGTTTATATTATCTACTGATCTCTGGTTGAAAAATTTAGAGTATCGTATACGTTATTCAGTCGAATTTACCATTATTCAGTGAAATTACAAGATGTCCTTTTTAGTGGTCGTGAGCAGATCGTCGTTTATCTATCATTTACTTTTTACAAATATAATCGTGAAAGATAGCTTTCTCATGGATCTGCATTTAGTGATGGAATCTGACACACTGAAAATTGCTTCGTACACGATTCAAACCTTAAAACTCTTGAAAATCTTGATAAATCTCGAGTATTGAGAGTTTCGAAAGAGGTCTTGAAAATCTTGAAAGTTGAAACAATGTTTAATAACGTGATTCGATTACTTTGGTTCAAACAGTATCATTTAAAAAAATTCAAAAAATTCCAATTATTACAAATGCATTTATTCATGTTATTCATTTTTATGGCTTGCCATACATGCTGGTATTTAAATAAATAAATAAATCATAAATGTATTTATAATAACGTTTGACTTTTGACATTTTACGTCACGAACTTTGTTCACGAACCGAAGATTCTTGTACAACACTGCTATCAAATTTGAGTCTCAAATCTTCAGGATACATTTAATAGTGCGTTTAGATCAAACGAGTGAATGTTTGTTCAACCTTCGTTCCGACAAAAAGAAGTCGCGCTTATTTGTTACTTTAACTTTCGTTTAATGCAATAAACAATATTTGTACGAGCACGAATTTAGTCAAAGTGGAAAAAGAGAGCGAGTTGTAAGACTTTCAGAATTTTCAAGGCAGTCAAGACTTTCGAAACTTTCGAAGATTCAAGATCTATCGAAACCCAAGACCTGTCAAGAATTTTCGAGAGTTTCACATAAGCCACCTGTCAGAAGTTTCAGCACACTTTTACTGCATTTACATTTCACATTTAGTGTTAATATTTACGTGTTAATTCCTGCATATTTTTAGCTATACTATACAATATACCATACTCTAAAATACTCTAAATAAATAAATTACTACTTTCACAGGCGTGTATTCAAATTTTTGGTCGATTACGTACCTATACAAATTCGAAGCGACGATGAACTATGACGATGAATCTCATCAAATCTACACTATAATTCCTGCGAAAATTGTGTGTATAAAATATTTTTAAGAATCACACTTTCAAGAATCTTGTTTTCGACTTTGTTACATATAATGTGAAGAATTCTTTACCGCGAAAAGATAGAATAACACTTTAACGAGAGAAAGCTAAATTACAGTTGCGGTCGTTCCTAAACGACGAAACACTCGTTAACCTGCAAGCACATCAGCGATTGCAGCGAATTAGCAACTAGACGAGCACGATTTGCCACCGCAGTTGACGATCCCCTGCGTTCCTTTTTGTCGCGAAATTCCTGAGCTACTTTTCGGCCAGCGTGCGTAGGACGACACACGATTCCTGCGGATCGGTGACAACGCTTCCGGCAAAGATGTCTCGTTACATCGAGCCAAGCGTGGGTGCGTCACCCCGTGTTGCACCTTTCAATCACCGTCGCTCTTATCGCGAAACGAGGTCGATGATTCTCCTGCATTTTCCACCACTTCGGCTCGTCCACGGCGACTTTACGCGGCGACTATCGGCCCCCGCAATTAGGTAGGCGGAAGCTGAAATAACCGCGACGCGAGGAGACAAAGTGCAGCCTCTATTTTCACCAGATACGCGAAATCGTATACGTTTGTTAGAAGGAAATTCGGCTAGCGTGCCTGTCTTTTCGATGAAAAAATGGCTGACAGTGATAATTTTTACTAAAATGGAGGAAATGAGAATATTACTTCATTGGGCTTTCGATACGTGTACGTCATCGCTCGTGAAGAATTTTGAAGTTTATGTTGTAAATCAAATTCGTAATTAACAATTGGGACGAGTAATTCTATAATTAGCTGTAAATGCAGAAAATTATTAATTTATTCTTTCTGTTTGTAAGATAATTTAATATTAGTGGTTACGAACACATACTTACTTTTTACACATTATCATTTCATGTGAGCACATTAATTTGTCGCTATTTTCAAAGTATAAATACAGTTCCAATGGTTCGGCATTTCTCGCGAGCGCACGTTCCTTCAATTTAACGAAGCTTTTAAACGAAATTAAAAATTACTTTTTGCGTCACGTTTCTTCCACGTATTCGTCTTTACAGCACAATACGAGTGCAAATTTTAATCAACGTGAAAGTCTAATTGAAGAGAATGTAATAAAAATTTGCGATATTATTTTACGAAATTATAAATTGAAAAAATAAAATAGTTTTTCAAATGAAACGGAATAACGTATCATCAAATAAAATGATAAAAGACGGTTATACAATCATTATTTTATTAATTCTTTTAATTATGTGATTATCATTTTCTGAATTCTCGACTCGACAACTCTTATTTTTTAATCGTCAGTTGGTTAAGTCAACATCAAGCTGTGCTTCAAATTAATTGTCGTAAACATAAATATCCCAACTTTTAAATGATACTTACCCGAGAACAATGATTACTATCGGAGTAATTATTGGTCTGGAGTCAAACAGAATCATTTCTAACTTGCTGCAATATGTTTTGGTGTTAATTAGAGAAGATGCAATTACGTGAGACTCTGATCGTTTATTGGAAATTAGTCTAGTGATCGTGGAAATTTCGTTAAAATTTTCCTAGTAAATGTAGTAGCTGTAATTTAACAATGAAAGTAAAGAAAACGTGAAAATTTATAGTTTTTTTCGTAAATAATCTTGCAACGTTATAACGTTATAACGTGGATTAATATCAATACAATTGTGATAATTATGTCTCATTACTTAAATAGATCGCACATTCTTGCGAACATAATCGAGACAATGAAATCGAAGCAAATAGTTGTTTCAGTTACTTATTAAATGCTACTAAATAAATATTTGAAGTAAGTAGACTGCTTTGAATATTCTACGTAGTTTTACGATTACGTTCTCTTCATTTTTGCATTAAATGCATGTGCAAATGAAACTTCCAGATATTTTACTGTATATCTATACAACGCATAATTAATACAATACATAAAAGTTCTCTTCTCTACGTAACTTGACACATTTATTTGCACACAAATCTGAACATTGCTATAACGAATATATTTACATATTAATGAAAAACATTAATGCCATTATATTTCCTGTTGATACGATAATTTACCCTCTTTTGAATGCTGATGTGAAGAACCATTATATGCGATGAATTCAAGTTATTATTCATTATTCAAACAAGTAAATCTTGCTTAATTCTTCTATATTCTATGCTCTACACTCTATACCATGTTCTTCAAATTGTCTCAATACTATAACTTTGAATAACTCTACGTACACGTCTAAAACACTCTGCATATTTGTCGGCAGCTCTCTGCATTCTGTGTGTTATGACTCTATTAAAACTGTGCTCTACGTGTTTCTGAAACTCTATTTAATACACTACCTATGTTGCGTGTATAATCCTATTTAAAACTCTCTCTATGCTAATATTCTTTAAGCTCCAGCATCTTCCTCTGTATTTTGCCTTGAGCGCGTTGCGTTGCATTTATAAAAAGAGCTACAAGAGCTTTTGAAATTGAAATGTAATTCTAGAGATCGCACTTCCTATAATTCTAGAAATCGTACCTCGAAAGATCGGAGCTTTTACTATATTCTGTATAAAAGAAATTCGCGAATTTTATATATTTTTTGGGCAGCTCAGTGTACAAATTTGGAATAACTTAACACTAGAATTACCGATTTTTAATCATGTTTTACATAGAAATTATTATAATTCAAATGATCATGTCTCTGTGTAATGTCAATTTTTCACACAAATTTCAGTATTATTTCAATTATTTCAATTCTGAAATTCAATTAACAGTTGTTTAGTGTTAATTCCATTTTACAATATATTTGTGATTAGACTGCATTTATGAGAAGTTGGAAGGAAGGAAATGCAACAACGTATTTATAATATATAGAAGTTATTGCGTAGTAGATAAAACTTCTATTTACGTTTCATTCCTTTAGTTACGTTCATAAAAATAAAAATTGAAAATTAAAAATCCACCGTCCATTCATTCATGACAGATTACTTGCGAATCAAATGCAAAAAAAGAAAAAAAACAGCAGAAATACAAAAATTAAAACACGTTCTATTTAAAGTACGACAAAATGCATCTTTGTTTATGTGCCATCTGACTTTTGACACCCACATGATAGAAATACAAAATTTCAACACTCGAAAGTAGAAATCGTTGCCATTAATTACCAAAAATTAATAAAACCGAGAACCAAGGTTTACGTTGCTAAGTTACTTAGTTATGAAAAAAAAAAATTGCAGTCTGATTATTCTTCTCCGAGTGATTACTGCTTGCTGATTCCCGACACGTCGAAACTCGCGGAATTGTGATCGACAGTGATCGATTAAAAAGAAAAAAAAAAAAAAAAAAAAAGAATCGAGAAAATTACAAATCTCTGGCTGTTGGACGGAAAATAATGATAACTCGGGCGTAATTACGGGTCACGGTCGCACAGAGAGGCAATTTCACGCGTATCATCGTGCATGTCCTAAATTCCCGACAGAGGTGGAAACCAATCCAATCACACGGAATTCCAGCGGTGACCGATCTGGTAATACCGAGGCAGCTCTTCGAGTACAGATGCTCATTATTCCTTCCTCCTTCTGCTTAATGCCACACGCATATTTCTCGGTGACCGATAAACCAGAAATTCCACCGATAAACCCAAGATCAATTAATAACACGTATTTATAAATTCACTTTCAACTGTCGTGATAAACTGTCATCTTGTGTATTAACGCCTTCAGCGTTTATGTCGATGGAACTTTTTTGTTCAATGTCGAGTATACTCGTCACGCAGAAGAAAGATCGCTTCTGCTATCTATCTATTGTAAAATTTAGGTAAAAAAATTATACATATATTTATAATAATTTTAAAATGTTTCAAGGCAATGAAACAAACAAAGGAAATAAAATTAAAAATTTTTGAAAGAAACGCCAAAAGAATTTATCATTTTGTTATAATTTGATTCAATCTTACAGCAAATGCATTTACCGTGTTTTCGTCGAATATACTATGTCATCGCCTGGAAACAATTAAGCACACCAATGCACATTCTCGAAATAAAACACAATGGATTTTTATGTATTTAATAAGGAATTTTACTTTTAAGTGCAGAATTGCACGGATAATATAAAAAATGTAATATTTTCTATAATTTTCTATAATCGATCAAATAGATCACTAGTCTAGTGATAGTTCACTGTAACATTTCACTTTGGAACACGTGATCGTTTCAATATTAATTTCCGTTAAATTTCTCAGTTGCATTATTTTATTTCCTAGTTCTATTCGTACTTACCTTACGAAAGTGCATACATAATATATTCTGAAAATGTGAAATTTCCTTGCAATGCTCTTATCAAAGTACTTCACTTTTTTCTCGTTGTTGTCACGTGTCTATTACAAGGGATGAAACGTTATATCTCTAGTATATTACTTTATATCTCGCAAAGAAAGGCAACTTAATGTAGCTACAGTGCCATGTTAGAATGAAACGAACATCCCTTTTATCAGACCATTATGTACTACTTCAGGAAAAGTTGAGAAATCAGAGAAATATATTTTAATACTCGGTATTTGAACTTTTTACTTGATGTAAAAGTGAACTCTACGAGACACAGAGTATATTGAATTTTTTATGATCTCTCGATCTTAAGTGCTCCAAGTTTCATTTCAAGCTTTTAAGCTTCTTTTGTTAGTTGATGAAATGCTTTTTTTTTTTTGTTAATTGATGGAATTGGATGCTTTCTTCTTGTCTCAAATGCTCGCTAGAGATATTCGATAAGATTCATATCGCGAGCTTGGACTGTCCATGGTGGAAGTTGAATGGCTTTTTTCTTTTCTCGCTCAACTGTCGTGAAATATCTCCGTTACCAAATGTAACGAGGTATGATGACAGAGCAATTAATCATTCTGCGTTCCTGATCTTTGTACCGTATCCTACAAATCGTAAACTTCTCATTCTCTTTCTTTTTTGAGCACAACAAATTGATACACTTGAATGTATCTATTCAGCTTATTCTGACATGGAATTGTATAATACTTTCCTCTCGGATTGAAAATCGTTCATTAATCAGCGTGAAACAATTTTATTTAAATATTTTCTTCGCCTTTTCTATGGATATTAATGCACTCGTTAAGCGTCAATACAGTGTTGATGCAACATTTCATTTGCAATTCTTTTCAACCAGTTTATACGACCAAATTCTATCTTTTAATATTAAGACTATGAAAGGAAATTCCAAGAATTCATTTGATATTTTCTTGTTATTTATGTTATCCATCTAAATTGTGTAATTTTATGAAATTTACAGAAATAGAAGTATTTATAGTATTTTGAAATGAAAGGTGTAAACTTAATATGAAACCATATACTGAAATAATGCATCAAAGGTATATAAGAACGTAAATAGGATAACTTATAGTATGTAGTATATGGATTTATCAAAATTCAGACAATCTATGCCTAATAGGAGAGGTTTCTTTAGAAACTCAGTAAATAAAATTAAAATGAGAAAAAAGGAAAAATAAATTAGAAATACAAAGAATTTTGGAATTTAGAAAGTGGATTTAGTAAGTAATTTCTTATCAATAAATACAATTCTCTGAAATTCATATGGAAATGAAATTCTGTGTGATTTTGATTCATATCGTTCGTCGAAAGAAATATATAAAGATATATGACAGATAGAACCATAATTCGAATTTAAAAGATATTTTAATTCTTATTTTGTTACAATTTCCTACTGCTTAGTCTTTTCTTAACAAATTATTCATTCTTTTATCCAGGGCTTGAATTTAACTGTAAACTTTTGTAAATATAAGTTATTTAGTAAATCTTTAACTTCTAAATTATTTATTTTTCTGTATTAAATTAACTTTTACATTAGAATTAAAAGTTCAATTTTTACAGTTATTTTGTACTTGATTAATAAACGTTTTAAAGGAACATTTATTTCTTAACAGATATTTTAAAATAAAATATAAAAGTTTATACTCTTTTTCACTTGCAATTGTTCAAGGAATTGAAAACAGGATAAATACAGACGAGCACGTAAGTCGGGTTTTTTATGCATTTATACGATTCAAGGCTTCAACCTCAAACCTACGTAACACTTAACGATAAATTTGTTTGAATAAATTTAACTTTTTCAAAACAGAGTCTCTGTATCTGTTCAACTAGAACTTTTTGTCACTTCCGAAAAAAATAAAAATCTTCTATCTATGCATGTATACATGGAACATAAGTCTCGGTATATATAAAACTGTTTTCCTAGAACAGAAAACTTAAAAGTAAGGAAACTGATTGAAAATTTTAATAGTTTCATTCAAGCTCTGCTTTTATCACACTTACTCTACGAAAAAATTGTACTTAAATTAAACACACAAAGTGTATTTCTATAATAGAAACAACATCTTTATTATCACTGAAAGTGATTTTAGCGGGGGTAATCCAAAAAATCGGGCCTTTTCAGGTGCAACGCTGATGCAACGAAAATTAGCGATTGGTTGATTTGGGTCACGTGACTCGTGAGGGTAAACCTCGAATAGGAGTGGCGTTATCTGGTACTGAGCGATCGCGCCTGTAATTTGTTTTGTATCGATTCAAATGTTAATAAAATTTTATGGCAAAAAAGTCGTCTTCATTTCCTAGTCAGAACAATTGCTTTTGAGCCTTTCAATGAGACGAATCGTACCGGGGTACAAGTCGTGCAGTCTTTTGTATCGAAATATCTATCTTTGTACTTCATAAAAATATCGCGTCGCCGGGCAGTGCGTACATTTTTCAAAATTTTCCGCGCATTACTCGCTATTTCCTCGAAAAGAAAAATATTCTCCATATTTATCGATAACGCGTCGATGGAAGCGAAAACATGTAGTCAGATATATTTTCTTGTAGGAAAGAGATATCGCCCGACAACTTGCGCAAATACGTTTATCACGCGGGTTGTCGGCGAAATTGAAAACAAATTTCCCATTCGGCTTGGCGTTTGCTGTAACCTGCGATAAGCAATGCGCAGGGAACACGCTAAAATCCACACGGTCTGGATAAACGAACGTCTGGACGTGCATGCATAACATATTGCGCGCATATTCGCGTATTTACGCGTCCAGCGTATATAAATATCATCGCAGATGTGTCTCTGTCCGTGAAAGGTATTCCTATTCCGCTTCCGGGCTTCGAAATACAACCTCGTGACGCAAGGATTTCTCTTCGACGTGTCGTAGATACACCGCACACACCCATCTTCTGTCAAGAAAGCGACAGAGCGTTGAGGCATTTTCAAGGTTGACAGGAGCTCAATGGTTCGTTAAGAATCAAAGTGGTACGCTCCTCTTCTTTCTTTGAACGAGAAACCCGCTCGTTCCGTGAAAATCGTGGATTTTCGGGGGTTCGTTCGTCGAATAGAATCGCTGAAATCACAAAAATTCGGAGAAACATCGTTGAATTTTGTCAGTTATTAGAGATAATTCCTGAGAATTTAGTTACTACGCAAGCGTAACTAGATCGATTGATTAAATTTCGCTTGTGGATAACAAAATTTTGGTTGTTAAGGCAATCGAGACGGTTTAAAGCTCCATAGAGAGATTATTTTATTACTCCGAAACCTGAACCGAAAGCTCTTTTGTTGAAATTTGTTCCAAACTTTTCTCTAATCATTTATTTATAAAAGAGATAATTCTGACAGTCTATTGTTATACTAGCATACTTGAACCGATTGAATTTCGTTTGTAGTAAGTTTGACGTTATTGAGATAGTTTTGAAGCTTCACGGAGATGTTATTTTATGTTCTTTCTATGATTATTTATATATAGAAAGAGATAATTGCGATAGTCTATCGTTTTACAATTATAACCGATTGAACTTCACTCACCACAAATTGATATTAGTTCTCAGAGATAATTTAGAGCGAGTAACAAAGAGATTGTTCCACCATTCTACTCAAATTACATACAAATCGCATATTTGCAACGAAAGTGACGCGACTTACAAGAACACATTTTTTATCGACATTGTTTTATTGATAATTAGAGAAACGGTACAGTTCAAAATAATACATTTTTCATTCTATAAAACGCGCAGTTGCTCGCAGTGATGGTCAAGAATAGACTTCATAATGTCACAATATCACAAGACGCATTTGTAAAATATAGTACAATGCCACGTGACTTGGGAAGAGCGATATAACTGTACTCTGTGGATGAATATGATTTTTATAATTTGTCGAGGGACGTCTTTGTAATATTCTCACAATATCGATTCACAAAACTGAATCTTCTATGTTTTGTTATTTTTTATTGTAAATGTGCAGTTGCATTGTTTTTTTTTTTTGACACATAATATCGTATCAAACGGATATCAAATTTTTCTGTGAAATAAGATTAATTGCGTTATTATAAGTTTCATATATTTTTTGAATATCTTATAATGTTTTAAATATTGCTCAAAATTACGTTCTACTTTTATTATTATCATTTAAAAATCAAACTGCAATAAAAAACAATTTTATCGCTTGCTACAGAAATTAATCAAATAATCGTATTTATTATATTAGACGTATTCACAACAAACAAAGATGAAATTGTTAAATATTCACGGTGAAAGGGAAATCTAAAATAATCTCTTCTAAATATTAAATATTAAAACTATGATGTTTCAAAGTTTCCAACCTGTCAATTTTTCTTCAATTTCCCATCAATTTTTACTATTAAACTTAATTCTTCAATATCGAGGGGAAATTCCAAAAATTAATGTAATATTTGTCATCGATGCATCTCCCAATTGCATAAAATTGAAAAAATCTGAACTATTCATATTGCGATAAATTATTGATCTTTCGTCAACCTATTCAACGATAACAATAATAAAAAAAAACCGATGTCCCTAACATTTGTGTAGAGTTTAATATCGCAAAACAAGCAGCAAAAGGGGTCAGTAATTGATTGGAACTGTAGAAACTTGGGCCGGTATCGCGTAACGTCTTTAACCTTCGGAGTCGAAGAGCCTTCGCGATCGCATCGCGAAAACTTGGCCCCGTCTGCCGCCATTGTTCCGCGAACGACGGAAGTATATAAAGCAGTTAGGGCATTCATCGCATACAGCGAGAATGTGTGTAGCCCTGAAACACGCAACGAAAGCGCGAGTTCGGTTCGATGGTCGATGCGCGTGGCTACAATCTCATTTGCCAGCTAGGCGTGTTCGCGTTTGCTGCTGTTCGTCGATGTCAGGTCAATTAAAGCGTAGACAATGCCCGGCACTCCTTATGCGCGTGAACTTTCGAACAAAGTTCAAAGTGTAGCCACAGACACCGCTGGCTGTATCTCGTGCTCGCCAACAAGCGACGGATAACGTCATAATCCTTTGTGCGTCGCATAATGCTCGTTGGCGAAGGCATCAAAAGGGAAGACAACGAAGTTCAAAGACTTCGACTCGTGTGACTCGAAGTTTTGACAAGGGAAAGCCGCGCGCTCTCTGCTCGTTAACGTTTCATCATAACGAAAGAATTACGAGACGAGAGGAACGAAATTGAAGAGGTTGTCGCAGCAAGAAGGCAGCTCTGCTTTTAGCTTTTTTAAGCAATTGAAAATCAGGTATTATATTATTTTTATCAGTTGTAATTTATTTTATCGTCTCTTCAGCAACGCTAATGCAACGAAAATTAGCGATTGGTTGATTCGGGTCACGTGATTCGTGGGCGTGAGGTAGACCTCGAGTAGGAGTGGCGTTGTCTTGTGCTGAGCGATCGCGCCTGTAATTTGTTTTGTATCGATTCAAATGTTTATTTTTGTTATTATTTTTGTTAGTGTAATTATTTATTATTGGTAACTTTATATTGTTATTATTATACTTAAATTACATGCACAATTTTATTTATTTATATTATTCATATTATGGTGATCTGTTGCAAAGCTGTTACACTTGTTATTTGGAGTTAACTTCTTGCTTCATGCTGCAAATTATTATAAAATTAATGATTGCAATTCGACATTGTTGTCACTACAATTTGAACTTTTATGTATAAAACGTATTTAAATATAAGAAAGAATGAATTGTGGTTGTTTAAATATTTCATGCGATCTCAAATACCAATATATCCAACAATCATAATAGTCGGGTTTCATTACAACATTAGTGAAATGTCAATGTATTTTTGTATAATACATTATACAACAATATATTCATATCAGTTGCTATAAAAATTCTATATGCCAAATAGCTTTGCACTATTTTTTAAAATTAAATCGATAAAGAATAGTGTGATCAGTGATGGTGATAATTGTGTAATTATATCTCGCTAGAGTTCCGTCTGTGTAATTTTATTGGGGGACATTTTTCGTTCATAAGTACAATGAGAGTTTACATTTAGATAAGTGAATACAATAGGCGAGAATTCGTTTAGACATAAATAGGATTTACATAATTGCGCACATTCTTGTTCAAGACTCTTAGGCCATTTTTATTTTTAATTTATTTCTGTAAATGACAAAATTTTATATTTCAGTACAATTCTTAAAGTTAAAAACTTACGTAGTATTACATTCGGAAACTGCAGTATGCAAGTGACAGTGATAAACTAACGATGTACATTTAAAATAAACCGTTTTGAAGTTTGACATAAATACTTTCTATTTTCGAGGATTTAAATGTTTAACTTATTTCCCAACAAATTGGAGATGCCACTTCTTCTACCCCTAAAGAACTCACTTTCGCAACAGCTCGCACTCCGAAATGTTTATTTTCACTCATTCACTGCCAACCATGGTAGCACGAGTATTTTTATGTTAATAAACTGTATTATGTTCTAACGCAGAAATTTAAAACAGAAACGCGAATACTAATGAAATTCAAAATTTCGTTTTTTAAAAAATGCAAGTTTATTCCCCTGCCGTGTAACAATGGCTGGTAACACACGTGGAAGATATTGATTGGGGAAATGGAACTGCCAGGTGTCAACGTAATACCGTATTTCCTGTTTACTAGACCTTCAGGGTGTAAAAAAAGCAAGGGAGAGAGAGAGGTAACGACGACGATAGTGGATAGAAATCGCGCAATATTAGACACACAGCGTGTGCGCGCGTAACGGAAAAAAAGAAAAAAAGCCATGGAATTTTCCTGCCACGTTCTGGCAGTTTAATCTGAACTTTGATGTATTAAGGCGCCGGGGAAATTGTCGATACGCGTATCACGGGATCGCGTGTACGCGTATTAAAGTTGATAATGTGAAAATTGATTTCTCCCCGTGTTATCTCGTTTCACTGTATTGAGAACTGTTGGAGCGGAAAGATAGTACAAAATTGGGTATTTTCTGTTTTCTTTGTTTCATTGTGTCAGAGATAGTTGAGTGAAGAAAATGATGTACAAAATTGATGGACGTGTTTGATTCACGAGTCGGTAATATTAATTTTTTTTCTTTTTTTTTTAATAGCGAGTCAAGTGAGAGTTAACATCGCGATATTAATCTTGAGTGAATTGAAGCTTGATTTGAAAGTAAACTTAATTTAAGAATATTAAATGTTACATTTAATGTACGAGCATGAGTGTACTTAATATTATATTTGCGGTAAATAATCTCTTCCAATATCATGCCGATATAACTGTTATAATATAGTATCTTTATAAGTAATAGCGGAAATAAAATTTCGGATTTGCCGTTTTTCTCCAGGAAAAAAGCAATTTATTAGTCTCTACAACGTGGTGTTGAAAGTTGCATATTCACATATCTATATTTTCAGAATTTATTCTGTCTGCTTATTGCTTCGCTATTGTATTCCGAAAATGTCATGCGATTTCTGATAATTATTTATTCATATATTTATTTATATAATTGCATGTTGTTATTACAGTTATCGATATATCATAAAATACAATATTTATATAATTATGGAGGATTAATTTCAAAATCGTCGTTAGAAATTCAATCACGCGTTATTAAAATTTGCTTTGTTTGATTGTTCAAATTTCATATAGATGTGATGTTCGTAATATTAGTAGGTAATATATTAATTTATAAGAACTTGATAATTAGAAAAATTATCGTAAGATATAAAGAAGATTTAAGTTTAATATAAAATTGGCCCAATTTCTCGACAAAAATTTGAAATAAAAATACGATGTCTAATAATGAAACTACTTGAGAAATACTTCGTTTAATTCATTTTTGCTTACTTCCGCAATATAATAGTTTACAATTCAATTGCAATATATATATTTAATTGGCACGATTGCATCAAATTTATCAGAGATTTGAGAACATAACGTTGAAAGAATTGAAATTAAAGTTGCAAATATAGCCAAAGGTAAATACCTAATACGTCTCAAGTACGTGCGTGCAACAGTTAGTCTGTTTCATAATTTCTCATTTTCGCGGTCGGCGGTCCCTTCCCAGGAAAATAAAGACAATGCAGACGACACAGTAAGTCGCAGTCCCCACATCTTACACCCGAAGTCACTGAG
Source organism: Melipona beecheii (assembly GCA_032399605.1). Classification (NCBI taxonomy): domain Eukaryota; kingdom Metazoa; phylum Arthropoda; class Insecta; order Hymenoptera; family Apidae; genus Melipona; species Melipona beecheii. The sequence continues at coordinate 1,223,643 of JAUCMO010000082.1, read as the reverse complement.
CGCAATAAGCAGACGCAGACCCCGTGTACACCGTATATGAGTTCCCCGGTTACAAGCGCCAAGCACTTCCATATTCTAGCCAACGTAATATCAGTGGAGAGTAACAGAAGTAATAGAAGTAGCGGTAGCGGTGTGTAACACACAGGACGGAAGGCGCGCTCGTATAAACTTTAATAAAACCAATTGTTTGATTTCGGACGGGGAGGAATAGCGGATGAAGAAGAAGATGGTTGGAAATTCCGTGGCGTTTGAAATTGCGAGATCGATTGTTCGCGATTTCTTCGCTCCTCTTTTATTACCTTCCTTCGCAACACTCGTAATATTTCGCGCGTCAAGCACTTCCGGATAGGATGATTTCATGCAAAACTTAATAAAGCCTGTGGCTTGAATTATGAAGGTGATACTCCGCGAATGGTGGGATATTATTTTTTTTTTTAAGAAAGTTTATTAACGCCATAAATTTTTACATGTTCGTGATATTGTGCTGCGCGGACGTCTTGGATCATCTGCAATAGCGATTTCGTACAGCAAGAGCAATTAATCACATTTCTATACACACACAGAGAGAAAGAGAGGGATTGGACAGTGGAAAAAATTTTGCGGATTTTTAGGAGAAAAGTTTTTACGTCTGACAAGCGAGAGATCTTTCTTTTTACTATAAAAGTAGCAAAAACTGTGCAGTGCCTTCACATCTTCTTGGATTTGAACGTATATATTTACGTTATATCTTTGGTTCCTTATTTAATATTGTCGATATTATTTACATAAAATAATTGAAGAATGATTATTCAAGTAACGCATCGCCCTAATATACTCGATATAATTCTATGAAATTTGTCAAACTTTCATAATGAGATGTCCTTCATCTTCATAACATCCACAGTGAAAAATGGGATTACAAACAAATGACGTTCGTAAATCTACCACGAAATATTACGTTAAACAGTACTATAAATCTGATAAAAAGATTATGCGATTAATTTATGACCAGTTTATTCGTGACGGAATGTACAATAAAGACTTTTATTTAACGTCGTAAACTCGTAAAGCCTTCTTTGCCTCTTGAATTCGTTTCAAAATGGCATTAAAAATTGATATTACATGAGAAAAAATGTAAAATGAAAATTTCTTCTTTCTCTGACAGGATTTTGATTAATACGCAAAATAAATGATACCATATTAAAATTTATTAAGTGAAAATCCAATAATGGAAAAATGACTCAATCAGTATACTTTATCTCATAGTTTCTTTCAGTTAGTATAAAATTTCTTCATTCTTCACACGAGTGGCATAAATCCAAAATTAGAGAAAACGAATTTAGCAAGAAATACAGAAATGTTTCATTCATCAATTTAATTTGCTTACATGTTAACATCGAAATAAGTTAATGATTTAATCAATTTTTAATAGTACTCGATTATTCCTTATTCCGTTGATTGACTATTGATTGAGTTGTATTATCACAATTACTGTCATTCCACTTTATCATTCCCTTGCAATGAAGCTACATTCTGTATTACACGAAAACCTTTCATAAAATTAATAAAAAGAGACGTGATTCACTTAACTTAAATCTTTCTTCGTCGTTTATGAATCGCAGTGACCAGTCAACAATCAATAACAACAAAATTCCTGTAGTTTCGTATCTGCTGCTCGTCGATGAAGAAATCTCAGCGTTATTCCTCGAAGTGCAATTGCGAATCATTGTGCCGAAAGCCGGAAAATCGTACAGAAATCGCGTGTACAGGTTGGTTCGCAATTTCGCAAGAACAGCCACCTAAGTACCGACTTTGCAATTTCCTTTAGGTAACCAGCTCCCCAGCAGTAAAAGCGTAAACACGGCTGCACAACACTCGCAGGCAACCGGGGTCATTGACCCGTGTAACTTTGCATCATTCATACGTATATGCAAGAGTGGCGCTAACTCTGACAAAATAATAAAAACGAACTTTATTTCCACGCTTTTCTACATTTTGTTCCCCGATGTTTCACCTCCGTTGAAGCTGCGCCGCGAGAAATTATGCGCACCGGTCGTACTTCCTTTCACGGTATTTCCACTCTTAAACGTTCTCGCCAAGAAATACGGACAGTGTTTGAAAAGTTAATATTATCACTGCCACGGTGAAAATTCCAACGATCCGAGTTACTGAAGTGAAAGTGTGCTTTTGATTCTTGTTTTCGATTTTGCGCGTTTTACGCCGACAATGAAAATAACACGTACGAATAATACGATACAATCATTTTGTTGTTTCGCACTCATTACTACAATGCATGTAACGTGATCAACTTGCAAAAAGTCTTCCATGTATGGAAAAATTTATTACACTCGGATTGTTACTCAAATTCATTTGTCGATGTGCCTCACGTTTACAAAATTTGTTTGAACTTTTCCACTTGAGGATGTATGAATTTTTTCTGTTTTTTATTATCACTGAAAGTGATTTTAGCGGGGGTAACCCAGAAAATCGGGCCTCTTCAGGTGCAACGCTGATGCAACGAAAATTAGCGATTGGTTGATTTGGTGATCACGTGATTCGTGAGGGGGCGTAGGATAGACCTCGAGTAGGAGTGGCGTTGTCTTGTGCTGAGCGATCGCGCCTGTAATTTATTTTTTTTATTTTGTGTCGATTCAAATGTTTGCATATCAATAAAATTTTATGGCAAAAACGTCGTCTTCATTTTTCAGTCAGAACAGTTGCTTCTGGGCCTTTCAGTGAGACGAATAGTACTGGGGTACAAGTCGTGCAGTTTTTTCTATTTTACGTGTCACTTAATCATGGCCTTCATCTTTATTTCTAATACAACATTTTTCAAACCGTTCAAAAGTTAATAACTAGACAGTGGATATTTATACAGGTTCAGAATTTTATAAATGGAAATGGAAATTTTCTGCTTTGTTTGCGAATGATAGTAACGAGTTCCATATTTCTGGTGAAGCAATATAAAATAGAATTGTTAATTTGACAAAAAAGTTTACTTACAATGTTTATACAAATTTGAGTTGCATCATAAGATCAAGTGTTCTTCTTGTTTTATTAAATCTCGAATGAGGTTTATTTCAGCCGTGTCGGATATACAAGTAATAAATACAATACAACCTGAGATGCTCGCCATTGCTAAATTGATCGATTTTATATTTCTAAGATTACATTCCTTCAGGAAAATATGAATGCACTACATTGAGATGTTCGTTTCAGCATTTATATTTATATTTATTTGTGTTTGCTTAAATTTCTAATAAGTTTAAGTCTTTGTTCACCCTGTGTTAGATTTCGTACATGACAGTTCAAAATACACATAATTTCTTTAAATGATAATTCGTATTTTAATCAAAATTTACTCTTAGAATTTACAAGATTACGAGTCGATTATCTTATACGATTATAAGAATATTATATGTACGATTATCTTATAAATTCTAAGTTTGCTGCAAAGCCCGCTAATAATTGAAGAAAAAAAGCGCTCAAAGCGTAGCGATTCAGCGTGAAATTTCCATGGACTTGCGTCAGAGATCAACTTCAACTTGAGCAGGTCTTTTCGAAGAGCATTCGAGCCTCTGTTGTAATATTCGAGATTAACGTGGAGCATGGAGAAAGGATCAGCGATAACAAGGCTGCATAATAGACGCGATACAGGGTCTACTAACATCCGCGGTATGCAGTTACAAAGGGAAAAAGCGTCTATATTCAGATATTCCATCTGGCGTGGAATCTCCTGCCGCGCGATCACCTAGCTACCTATATCCTCCGTTGCGCGTGTGTACACACGTGTGCAACCCTTTAAGCGTAACCAGTCGCGAGTCTAACTCAAATACTGGCACGAGTTCCCAGGGATATTTGACTTAGCCGAGTATATTCGATTGTGCCCGAATACTTGGGCCACGTTCAATTTGACAACGAGCTTGTCTCGCATTACACGGGCGACCTTTATTAAGTGGTTCGTACATCAACGTGTCCCGAGATGCCGCACACGGGTCGCATTTTACGGACGAGCTGACGATTCCGTCGTACATTGAATCCGGAAGATTTGAGGTTTTGCGCGTGGAAAGGACGATCTGCTTCATAGACGAAGGAATTCGCAGATTGTTGATCGTGCGATAACGGTATTTCATCGTAACCTCCTGTCTTTTGTCGTGGATATATAACTATATTTATAGAGGTTAAAATAAGTGGACTACCGATTTTTGTGCTTTTACAGGAAGTTGGAAGTTTGAAATTTTTGAGAGATTAAAAGTTTGAACGAATACGATATTTTTTCCAAAAGCGGAGAAATCAAATGATGCTTTATAATGCAAAGAAGTTGTAAATTTCTAATCCTTCCACTGTAGTGGAGAGATAGATACAGTGGAGGAGATAGCGCTAGCGATCAGGAAAGTAGGGGCAAAAGCTCGCAGGCCGCCAGTTAGCCTGCTGTTGTAAACTGTTACATCAACAGTTACAAATATTACAAAATATTGCAAAGTGTAATTTAAAAATTTTATTATTCATGTCAAATGATTATTATTATTATCAGTGTCAAAAAGTAAATATTAAAAGTAAAATGTGTTCTACGAATTCCGAACGACGGCGGTGTATATAAAGTGTCCGAAATAAAGGTATTCGTTACAATAAATTTCTATTTATGTTACATTCGTCAAAATTTAAAAATATACAAAAATCTGCAATCTGTTTACATAACTATATCGTACAATTAAGATTAGCAACCATGTTGCATAGATTGCAAATTAAAATTTAATTGAATCACCACACCTTAACGTTTTATTTAGAAATAATGGAAAACTAATTAAGATCTGGACATCCTTCTCTGAATTCTCTAAAAGCGCTTGAAAAATTCCTGCAAGAAGAACGCTGTAACAGACCATTAAACATGATTCAGAATTTGTACGATTTCATTATGAGCAGAATTCAGGCTATATTGTGATCTTGCACGATATTAATTTATTAAAGCACTAAGCAGCAATTTATCACGATATTACGTATATATATTAATAAATGTATACTTTAGTTTTTTGAAAGTTTGTAAAATTGTAAAACCTAATTGTAAAACGTAATGATGAAAAAATAGTACAATGATCAAGTAAATCCTTGAAATTCCCTTTTATAGTGTCAGCAGTGTCAATATTAAAACATAGGGTTTAATAATACGAATTGATCGAAAAAAATTGCAAATGAAATGTTGCGTTGATGTAACATTAACATTTTATTAATAATGAGTTAATAAAGAATTCTTTTAACATACAAAATTTTCCCATTATTCTGTCAAATCTTTATGTATTTATTTCGATATTCCATTGAATACATGATTAAAACTGTGAATACATGATTTCTGTTAAATAATTTATAGAATGCAGTTTTGCAATTTGAAAACATGATGGAATTAAAAATTGAACTTTCTACATAATCTACATAATAACAATCTACACCGCAAAAAGTTTGCAGATATCTATTAAATAAAAAAATTATTGCGCTTTTATACAAATTTCACGTCAGAAAATGGTCTATGAATTTTTATCGAAGAAACTTGTTCTTTTACTTTCGTTCAGTACGCAACGAATATTCAACGATAATAACAACGCTACGTTTAACGATATACATTAAATTAAATCGCTTCGTACCTTGCGAAACAGTTCCGCGCAGTTCATATTTGACGTAAATCGATTAATATCTACCGACTATTAATCAGACGCTTTAATTTGACGAGTCGAGCACGGCTACGGAAATTCTGAAGCACTGTCAGCTGGAACTCTCTCCTTTCTTTTAGTTTTCAGTTAAAACGCTGGCGCACGGCGTGCAAGCGAGCATTGGCGTTACTTCAGTTATAACGATCTCATTGTGAGAAACTCCGGGAATAATTATCGAAGCAAGGACCAGCCGTAAATCGAGAGACAGCTCCCCTTTCGACTTCACGGCAGGGACCCGCTTAAACTTTCCTCCACTCCGCGAGTTTCTCTCGTAAAATTCAAAGGGAAACACGCGCGAACGTTATTACTTCCCGGGGCCCACCTTCCCCGTGACCATTATCCCCCGCTTGCTTACGCGCGTAGAAATATGCCGCGACCGGAGTGATTCAACGAACGAAAACGTTCTTGCAATCTACACTGGAGGATCCTACGACAGGGATGCAGCTCTATTTTTGACAGTTTCCTAGTTACAATGTTTCGAACTTCTGAAAAGAAATTCTACATCGTTCGGCGAAATTGTTTGTCGGTAAATTTGCTTGCTCGTTTTGAACAAAATGATTGTCACAACCTTAATGTAATTCTCCCGTGTGATTCTTTTTGTTGAATTTTAATTACGTCCAGTTTAAAGTTATGAAAAGTTTAAAACATACAGGCTTCCGATATGTTCGTTCAATATATACCCTTTGAACCTCTACATAAGTAAATCAATTATTATCACTGAAAGTGATTTTAGCGGGGGTAACCCAGAAAATCGGGCCTCTTCAGGTGCAACGAAAATTAGCGATTGGTTGATTTGGGTCACGTGATTCGTGAGCGGGCATGGGGTAGAGTAGGACTGTCATTGTCTTGTGATTCAAATGTTTGCATATCAGTAAAATTTTATGGCAAAACAGTCGTCTTCATTTGCTTCTGGGCCTTTCAGTGAGACGAATCGTACCGGGGTACAAATTGTGCAGTTTTTTAATTATCGATTATACGATGCAATACTGATGATATGTATGTGAGTGTTAACATAAAATTGATACTACGCGTGTGCGTGCAATTGAAATCGACACTATCGATTAAAATTTGGAAATGATGGACATTTGAAACAAGGGATTTACGCAAATCGTAGAAATCAGAGGGATTTGAACGATAGAACCAAAGTTGTACTCACAATTTGTATAAATTTAATTTGAATAACGATCGCGAATCGAGGCGATAATTTTTCGAACATTTCCGTTTCGTTTTCTTTTTTCCCTCCAATTCATCCGAAGCTGCAGCTCTTCAGTCCTGCAAAGTCCTCGATTCAATCTTGAACGGTTCCCGAGTTGCGCGATACGAGGTTTCGACGTTCGTATTCACGGACAGCGTCGTGTTACGCGGATAAATGGAAAGCACTAAGAAGATCTCGACTGGTACGTGCGAGACAGTGTCGCGTACATGGCAGGGAATACAGATCCTGTAGTACGGTTCGGCATTCGAATGTTAGAGACTAGGAGAATTTCATCTAGATTTAGAGGCGCGCGTAATGTACGTGTAAAGCAGCGAGGATCGTATACAGACAGTGTCATAAGGTCTAGGAAACCTTACAAGGCAAGCCGTTACCTTTTATTACATTGGACTGCGAAAGCTTGTGTCGTAATAAACGTTGTTAGGAAGGCAAAAGAAAAAAAAGAAGGGATGTTGGTTGTTATTGGATTTTACATGCTGCGGGAAATTTTCTCCGCTTTTTTATTTTCATTATATAATCCTGATGACGTAAGATAGAGTAGCCGATGCTTCGAGTTTGTTTCACAACGCTGTTTTGTACACTATTTTGCAACGTGAGTTTACCTTTCGAAACTATAATTGTTGTTGCTCGACCGATACTTTTTGCTTTTTTTTCAGAAAAGTTGTTAGTCCGTTGTTTACGTATAGTATAATACACAAAAATGTGTAAAATATTCGTTATAATATATGGAAAACACGTCTATTTTAGTTCCATTTATATTATCATACTGTCAATATTTCGACAATTTTATTTCATGAAGTGGAATTATATTTTAATTAAAATAAAGAATGAGTAATTGTAAACGATATTTTTCTAACGTATCTGTGCTGATGAAAATTGTTTTAACATTAGACTGCGATATGTATCAATAAATAGAATACTGCATTTTGTATATTTTTGCGTATTACATTCTGTAATTTTCCATAAAATCTAGTCATTAGTATTTCATTCTTTCAGTTTTTCTGTAATTTGCTTATATGTTTATGGGAAATTTTAATTTAATGTATCAGAATATTCTAAAAAAACAATAAAAATATATTAGATATTCGTTATAGTAATTAGAACTTTGTTCATAGAAATAGGAATTTTTAAAACATTCCTAATTTCACACTTGGATAAATTAATAAGAAAAAATTCATAATGAGATTTGCAATTAAATATATAAGTTCTTGAGATTTCCATTTTGAAATCATAAATAAGAAATAATCGCTATTGTCAATGTACAGTTCCTGAATCGTAGAAAATACAGAAAGTTCGAAGGTCGATCGAGAAAAAGAGAAATTACGAATACTACGAATTTTTAAATTTGTTATTCTTTTGTGACAATCTTGGTACCTGAAAAGTATTACCAAAATATTCCGCAAAAGAAAATCAATCCCTTCCAATTCTAATCGCATTGGAGTTTCCAATGAATTTTTAATTTCAATTTCATAGAATGAAAATTATTATATAAAAAGTGATTATATAAAAGTTGGGGAAAAGAGGAAAAATATTGTGGAAACCTAATGAAGTAGTAAATTGGAAAAGGTTAAAGTGCCCTCGCTTCTGCGTTATGACAGTAAATAAAAATAATATTCATTGCCCATACATGTATAAATTATCCAAGAGAAACGAATTACTTTTTTCTGTTATAAATTTGTAATACAAAATGTAATATAGATGTTGCGTACAGTACAACAAACACCTGTCTTTAAATATATTTCGGTGTAACAAGTTTTACAGAAAATAATGGATATTTTTGTTTCATAGTTATTGATTTTTTGGTTATTGACGATTGTAATTTAAAATAAAATATGTAAGGAGTTAATTGTACTTTTTATATATATTTGGAGTATTCAGAAATGAGTATTGAAACTTTAAGCGATTAAATTTTTAATAATTCTATTGCATAAAGTTAATTTAATTTTCTCATGACACTTTACGTTATTTAAATTTGTACAAAAAATACATTTCAACTTTTATTCTGTATTTTACGAAACGAAGCTCACATCAGTAATACTTGTTACATAATTAAAATCAAATTTACTTTAAGATGAAATTCTCTGACTTAAATCTGATCGAGTACTAATTAAGAGCTAATTTGGAATGTAAGCATGCATTCCAAAGAATGCATGCTTAATACACGTATACAAAATACACATAATTTGCTTGATACAGTTTTCTCTTTGTATATAAAATATAAGATAAAATTAATAAAAGAGAACCATTTGTCTGTGAAATTTTATTGTGAAAATTGATTTTTCCAGTAAAAATTCAAGGTCGAAGTAAACGGTCACGATAAATTGACCAGAAATTGATTCCGGAAGAATGTCTGAAGATAATTTAGTGCAATCTTTTCCCCTCTGTTTCTTTCACCTCCCGACACGTAATGTACAGTCACAACATACCATCATGGTGATTTCACAGTGAATCATAAAACTTTCTCCATCATGGCTTCTCGCTAACCGCGTATCGCAGAGCTTTTCTCATAACGAGATTTCGATTCTTGCCAATTTCCTGCATCTTGCTGGCAGAATAGCACGAGCTTGTGCCAGTGAACGACACCCGTGAAAGAGTTCGGTGCGACTCTCGACGTTTGCCACAATCTCGTTGAACCCATCGAAAAACGAATCTCCTTGGCATCGTGAACTTTCTCAAGAAATTGGTTTCATTCCGTCTAAATCTTGCAGAAATCTATGGGGACTTTCCCGAAGGACGCTCGACTCGTGTGTGTTTTCAATAGAGCGAGTGTGCCTTTCGCTTGTGTCCTCGATGATCTCACTCCACTACGTAAAATAATAGAAGTGAACGCAACAACTGAAAATTGCAGAAAAAATTTTCAGGATATTATAGTAATTTATGACATAAATTGGTTAGAAAAAATTATGTTTCTTCAACGGGTTATAATTTATTATTATTATTGTTTTAACTTGTAATGTAAATGTTAAAACAATGTGTAATATTATCTGGGGATATAATTACATAGATATTTTAAAGATACAACATTTGCTGTTGTAAAACTGCCAATAGAATAGAAAGTAGTAGTAAATAAGACAAGAAGAAAAGTACATAAATAAAATGGAAGAAATTGTTTCACAAATTCTTTTCAATTCTAATCAGTAGTTTGCCTCAGTTTGACATGATACGACAAGGGCAAACAATTTTATTTTTTGCTATGTATCCTGCATATCAAGATCAAGGCCCTTTATCTCAATAATGTACTATAAAGATTTTATTTTTTTAACTATATTCTCAAAAATATTCACTTGTATAAAAATTCGTTGTCCACTTGTAAATTAGTTCTACAGTGTCGAGACACGCGATAATTTTCAAAATTTAATTGATATCAAATTGTAAAAGACAACTCCCAACTGAACACATATTACTAATAAAAAATTATTAATATCAGAAGTGACTGTATTTTTCTAAATATTTATCGAAACACATGTATGAAGTAATAATCTTTCGATAATCACAGTGTTGGAATATTAATAAAACTAAATTTACTAATAATGTGCTGTTTTAAAAATATAACAACAATGTGAGATAAAATAGAACAATATTGTATTTTTATATTCGTGCTAATAGAAATACAGATATGAATATAAAAAAGAAGAATGAAAGAAAAATAGTTCGGTGAAAATTCATAAGATTAGAATTCAAGCGATTAGAATTCAAGAGAGGACAAAATTGCTGAAAATTCGAAAAATATATTTTGGTTGATTCCGAGAGCTTAAAGTAACGCTTTAATTGTTACGTGTTGCAACTCGAGTTACTTTGAAGCAATTTCCTTCTGAAATGATAGCTCGCCCTGAGCGATCAACGAAAGGAGCTGAACGAGCAACTCGTCAACCTCGTCGATATTTACGCTTCCTAAACGACCATTCGTCGTTTCGGTTGTGCGATGGGTATTCGATTCGGTATAGGAATAGCTACAAAAGGCACTTCGTTTCAGTTTCGTTTTTTTTTCGATCGTTCCGAGAGTTTCAAACGTCAAGATTGACAAACGATATCGGCAGCTGTTGCTTCCTCGAAGAACGCATTGTCGGGGGAACGATCTTGATCTCGAGTGCCCTTCCAATTGCTTCGCCATTCTCGCACGGCATTCTAAGCGATTTCTCGTTACAACTGTAACCAGTTTATTCGATGATCCGAGGCAAATTTCATAACTGTAACTCGCTGTTTCAAATGACTCGCTGTTGTAGTCTTGAAAGATTTATTACTTGCGAGAATTCTATTATGTTTGCGATATATGTAGAGCATGGTGATCATGTTGTCAAAGTGATGTTTGTAATATTTCACATACATTGTAGTTTATATAAATTATTTATACACTACGTAATTTATTACATTACAGAAATGTCAGTAGGATGGTTAAAAGTGGATACAATTTTATCAGTGAAAGTGATTTTAGCGGGGTTAATGCAACGAAAATTAGCGATTGGTTGATTTGGGTCACGTGATTCGTGAGCGGGCGTGGGGTAGACCTCGAGTAGGAGTGGCGTTGTCTGGTACTGAGCGATCGCCCCTGTAATTTGTTTTGTATCGATTCAAATGTTTGCATATGGATAAAATTTTATGGCAAAAAAGTCGTCTTCATTTCCTAGTCGGAACAGTTGCTTCTGAGCCTTTCAGTGAAACGAATCATACTGGAGTACAGGTCGTGCAGTTTTTATACTTTTACATTTATATTTTATATTTTTGGGAAGATAATTACAAAAATAGGTAGGCAATTATTTTATCCATTAAAGGTTAATTAAAAAGTAGAACTTGGCAGGTAGAAAATTATTTTACCTACTGAATATTATAAAAAATATTATACTTTAAATTTTTTAATATGTTCTCTATGTTTTTTAATGCATAAAAATCTAACGCAGTCTACTTATATTTGTCTTTATTTCCAAATATACGCAGTCTGTGGCTAGGAAAATTCTAAAAGTTACATTGCATTTCGCTCAACACATTATATTTCATTACATATAATCAAATTGTTTATAATTTAATTCTTACTACGTAAATCATATTTTGTATTATCGTAATATCAAAATGGTTGCCAACTAGCTAATGTGACGTTAAATAAATAAATTATTGAGTCAGGTATAGCTTAAAACATTTTTGTATTAGTTTGGCTAGCTTTGCTCGATTATATTCACATCATGTATTTATTTGAAAATTCATTTCGTTTTAACATCGATTTCATTCATTATCGTAATTGGTGTTGACTGAAATAAACAAAAATCGATGTTTCTCTCTCTTTCTCTCTCTCTCTCTCTCTCTCGCTCTTACTCTTTCTTTCTTTCCGTATGATTTTCGATCAAACGTTTTCTCTTTCAGACTGACCCAATTTCAGATTGCTAAACACTTTCGTAAAGAAAGTAGGTTATCTTTCAAAATATGGATATTCAGCGTTCTGATATTCGCGTCTTTCGTTTCCGATATTCGTGATTTTTGCGTAATGTGTTATACATATTGATAGAAATAAAGTAATGATTGAAGAATAATCACAGTTTGTGATACGATTCAGAAGGTGGATATCAGTTTGTGTACTTGTAACATAAATAATAAATTCATGTATGAATGGACAAGTCAATAAGAACGATCGAACGAGGTAACTTATTATCTGTTGATTTTATTATTGGAATGTTTCTTCAATCGTACGAAGAGTTGAAGAAGAATGTCCATTTTATAGCATTTTATATTTTGTGATAAATGGAACTACAGAATTATTTAATCACAGTGATTATAATGCTCGAAATGTCTTTAGGAAGTAGATACATTCGAAATATTATATTTAAAATAAATGTTAAGTTTGACGTTTTATTAATTATTCCTTCACTAGCGAACTGAAATGGCATTAAAAGTTTATTTTCTCAATGAAACTATTTTTTAAATTCTTTAATTACACTACTATTAATTTTGGAGGGATAAATTATATCTCTTTTACAAAAAATTTAATAGAAATTTCAAGATGAGTAATTGTATTGATAACATAATACAATTAATATATGATTAATATAACATTAACGTATTGATTTTTGTGGAATAAGTCATGTTTCTTTTACAAGAAATTTAACAGAAATTCTAAGATGATTGTATTGATAATATAATATAATTAATACAATTTTAATGATAATATATATATACATATTATAGAATCAAACTATTGCTTCACACGTTATTACGCATTTATGTCTCATTAATTCATTTGAATCTGTCAGACCTTTCCTGTGAGGAATATTAAAAAGTGCTCTAAACACTCTGGAACATATGTGACAGCACATTAAAAGAGCTCGTGCAAGAATTATACCGGACCGGTAGCAGGCAGTCCGTAATTCACTTTGATAACGTTTGAAAAAAAAAACGTGGAGATATAAACGACCATAACTTTAAACTTCTACTATGGAACTAGGTTTAAAATCACTTACTTAATTACGGTTCATTGGATTCATTCGTCTAGCGTGGTTGCAATGTAGTACTAAAGAAAATAATAGGGTACTACTGTTTTAAAAAAAAAAATTGATCTTGATATGACAGGGTTAAAATATAAGGATCGAAGAATCAAAAGAACTGAAGTTCATCTGTCATGAATTCTCTTGAGATAGATCTAATAGATGTAATAAATTTCATTTGAATTTCGTTTCTTTTGTAAATTCAATAGATAACGAGTTAATGTAGTATTTAATTAACGGTTGTTCTTATTTTGATTCATATTTCAAGATTCTGCATTTGATAAATTGCGTCAAATATTACTATAGTATATTTTTAGAAAAAACTTCTTCAGTCCTTTGATATCAAGTCATCGTGTTGTTTATAAGACGTTTTCTTACTCAATTTATTTGTAATGTTAGTGCAGCATTTCATTTAGGAATTCAATTTCAAGAATAAATATTCTTCATTTATGTATATATATATATAACTTGAATGTATATTACTTATACTTTTCTCTTTCTTCAACTGTTAACGTTATTATTTCTGAAAAGAGAAAAATACGAATAAGATAAACACATCACTCTTTTTCTTTTCTATACAAGAAAAAATATTAGTCTGAATTGAAAGTGAAAATTATTATTTATTTTCAATCTTATATTTGCAAGATTTCTTCCCACTGGTTTTTTTTATACATATATAATTTCTGACAAAATCTAAGGAATTTTAATTGTTAATTAAAAAATTTTATTTGTTATAAATTTTTATATATTCGTAGGAAATTTGAATATTCAAAAATCCACGCAACACGCGTAATATATGTATAAATTCATTTATTCTCATACCATGTAATACACAGTGTTGTAACATTTAAATTTTTCGTTTCATTTTTTTTTAACGATGACACAAAAATTTCATTTCCCATAAACACTCACCGCTGGTAATCTCAAACTCTTACAGTAATAAAATCCTAGAAACGTACAAAATATGTAACGTAATTACGATTTCATTCGTAATCATTATCGTAAAATGATGTAACTGTTACAAATGAAATCGTAGTCACACTACGAAAGATTAAGTCCGATCAACTTTCCCCGAAAGACAGTCGACGTACGCAAATATAGTTGTCCGTAGAAAAGCGAGGAACGTGAAAACTGAAGTGGATTCGCCGCAGGACATCGCGTTTAAGTCATAAAGTGCAAAGCGAGCCAGTTAGCGTAGTGTACGGTCGACTCGAGGCCGTCCTCCACGGCCGGGAAATCAGCCGCTGTACTACTATACGGTTAAATCAGTCGCGGATAATGGACGCAACTGCCGCAGAAACAATGCATACGAAACGCGCCGCTACAGCACAATCCTATCTCGTTTGCACCGTGAAAATTGCCGAAATCGAACGTTTCACTTTGTGGGTATGCGTCCAGGCTGAAGATAGATTAGCGTGATTTTCGTGTATACATATATTGATACAGGGGACACGTTGCGAAATCTGACAGAAAATGTGATATCACTCGGCTTCGTAGCTCGTGGCGTATTTTTCTCTTTAAACTGCAGATGGCACGTGGACAATACGCGTTTTCGAATATTTCAAACAGAGCAACCACGGAATATTTAGCTCATTAAGAGTCAAATAGTACGATCTGTGAAAGTACGAAAATTGTGTAACATGTACGAAAATTAAAACGATACATCACGTACGTTGTTTAGTCGAAACGTAACAACTGTAGCGCGGTTATGTAATTTTTTTAATTTATCTAGATAAAAAATTTCTGCGATGTGAAAACATCGAAAGAAAGTAATTTTCACAGTGGTGAAAGTCAAACGTTATGAACTTGCACGATTTGGATTTCTTCGAATTCGTAATTTTTCACAGAAATTTTATAGATTTGGCGCAGTTTTTAGTTTAGACATTCCTATTTTCTTAACTTCTTTCTATTCCTTGCATTTTAATTTCTCTGACACGAGTTTTATATTTTAATTGGCAATTCAAGTTTAGTATTAAATAAATTATAAAATTAGATGTCGATTCTTGACACGTTATTGCACTGACACCGAGTGATTAAACATTCAAAGTCATAAAAATTTATATTTTATTCGTTTAATTTCATTGCTGATCTTTGTTTTAAAAAAGGAAGAATACATAAATGTTATATTTTTGTGAATATAATGCGAATTGCTATAGCCATCTGTGATTCCACGGTACAACTTAAAAATTAAAAAAAAATACCACCCTGTCGTCAAAATGAATTCTCAATTTTTAAATCTTTTTTAAATCTCTAAAACTTATACGTGTTACACGGCACAAAATTGAAATGAAAACACAGGGCAGGAACGTTGTGATTGGTTATGGGAGTTATGACAACGGACGCCACCATAGCGGGCTTGACAAGTTGTCATTTCCCACTGTAATCCGTATATGTACGTAAGCATAAGCATAGGTGGCAAGTAGGTACCTCGTGGAGTGCCCCGAATGCCTGAAGCGACATTTGATTGAACCAAATGACGTAGGGCGAAGAGCATCGATTCTCTCTCTCTCTGTTTTAATCACTTTGAAATTTGCGAATGCTACGGTGAATTTTCGAAGTCAGCTCAAAGGATTCTTCCGGCGTGCTATTACGAACGCGTAGGAACGCTGAACGCGTCCTAATTGCTAATTTAGCGAACTTTAGTGTTCAAAGAAGACTCTCGGTTCGATTCATTTTCAAAACCCAATCGTGCAGTTATAAATCCTCGTTATAAAATTCATACTTTACGGAGCATCAGTTTTAATAGATTCAACGACGACATTGTGACTTGTTTGGTCGTGGCTAATAAATTTCTCGTGATGGCATGAGATACCTATATAAAATAAATACTTCTACTGTATTATTTACTATTTATTTATTTATTACTATTGTCGACTTTCGGTTTTCTCCTTGAATAACGCGCCATTTATCAATAAAGAAACTCGATGTGAAAGAAATTGAATTCAATTGGAAATTTATATAAATTCCGTGTGTCGAATAATCAGATTTTGCAGCAGGGATTTCGCTTAATCGGGAACATGCCACAGTGATCACCGACGACCGGTTTGTATCTCTATAAATATTATAAATATATTTTCTGCGACAAAAATAACTAGATAATACGTAATGTATAAAATAAAGAATTTTTCGTGGAACTTTTATTGAATTTATAAAAATTAAACAGTTGAATTACATATCTTCGTGCGGCAATATCAACGTTTCATTTCAGTTCATAAATTAATACGAAATAAAGAAACGAAAGGGTTCTAAGTAGTTCTACACTCGAACTATTCTGTAATTGTAAACGTCCACCTCTGATATTACGAGTAAATTTAAATAGAAATTGTGCTAAGTAAATTCAACTATCCCTTCGTTTGGATAATTGTACGTGTATGTATTAGTACCGACTTTGTGTACATAATTTCGGGCAACATCAAGTACATTTAACGCAGTTATTAACTACGCAATTGTTTCATTCACGTACACGGCACATTGTACTTAAGTATGTACATTACACTGTTTGACTTCACTTCGAAACAATAGTTACACCCATTTGATATTTTTAAAGCGTATGCTAAACTACAAAATTATTCTCAGATGTTTCACATTAAGTATTCGCGTACATGAATTTTTGTGTACTCGTGGCAAAGTGGGGAGTACGAAGATGCGTATATAATACGTAAAAATACATAAAATATCAAAAGCAGAATTTTTTACTTCGATTTTATTCCCTCGTAAAAATATAAAAATGCATAAAAATCAATACTCTTGATGATAATGTTTACATAGTTAGAAAACAAATTTCCTATTAGGCTTCGTTTAATTTAAATTTATTCAAGTTGGTGAAAACAAATTTCTATTAAAAATTTCATTTCATTCTGTCTGTTAGTGCATATGATTAAACGAATTTCTTAGTTTATTCCATACAAATTTTCAGTCCGGACGTTGCGTGTACTTTGTACGTACGGATAATCAATCACGAGAATTTCGATTCGCAAGATGTTCGTAAGATAGCGCCATTTCAGACACCTGCAAGATCTGTTCCACGGGCGAGCAGATCGAGAAATCGTTTTACATATAATCGAGAGATATTCGGGTTAATGGCAGAATTCATAATGTATGCGGCGAACTCCGCTGTCGAACTTCGATTCCGAAGTTCTTCACGGACGTGTTCCTGTCCGCTCTTTTGCGCGAATTCCCTGCATACAAACGTGTCTTTCACCCTCCCCCCTCTCTCGCAATCTTATAAAAACCACTCATGCGGTAATGACCGAATTAATATCCCAAGCGCGGACACGAAATCACACGCTGTTCCACCTGACCCATTTTCTACCGTAGATAATTCTTTTGCTCCGAAGCCTCACTTTCGTTGGATTATTTTTCACGCGAATTTGACGGAAACGGAACGTCTCGTCGTGCGCGTCTTTTTTTTTATTCTAAGCCACAAAGAAGCTTCTCCGCTTGTGTTTCATTAAACTTTCTCCGCGACAGCCACATTTTCTTGCGAAGTTTGCCCCGCCTTTCTTGTGTCTCTTGATCTCTATTTTTGTGGCACAGAACAAAATTATAGTTGCACAGTTCGAATAATTCTACTTGCGATTGTGTGATCTCGAAAGGTACTTTTCACTCGTGAAAAGTACCTATCTGTTCAGTTATTCGCATTTGTAAATAACGAATACTTTTGTAACGCAGAAATCAGGATTTCAATTTGTTCGTAATTTCTAGCTGAATATATAGTTTGCATTTTTAAAAATTGTAAAAAATAATTTTTTACGTATGTCGTTTGAACAAGTGGTTTTTCCGCAAACCGTTAAATTCGTCGTTAAAAAACATTAATTTCATCGATTTGCACGAAAACTGTACCTTCAGTAATTTCTGAGATTCGAGAAAATATTTTCCGGACCCTCATCTTCAAGAGTTTTCACGCCTTCAACATTGATAAAAAAAAATACATGTCAAATATTTTTTCGAAAACTACATTTATGCCAAATTTCATTAAAATCGGTGATTAATACTTTGGAATGTTCCTTTATTAGTAATATATATATATATATATATATATATATATATATATCAAATTATTCTCTCTCTCTCTCGCATAATCTTTCAATTAAAATTATTCACTCAGTCAAATTCGGCCATTATCGTTGTTGAAAAATCAAAGGAGACAAGCACGATCGACCGTACTACGTTTTTTCAGTGTATTTAAATTGTTGTTAGATCTTGACCGTTTTCAACGTTGTTATTCTCTTCCTTTGTTGATCCATAGAAAGAGTAATGTTTTTTCTTGATTAGGTTACCGGATCTTTGATCTGATATTACGAAATCGCTCTCACTGAAAAAGTTTTCGTAATGATTCATTATAAAACAAATCGTTCCCCCTCTTGATATCGATCAAAGGACGTAAGTCCAATTTAAGGAAAATTTTCAATGGAGTGCAGTAACGCAGTCGGTAATAAAGAGTATTTTAGGGAGTCGGAGCGCTTTAGTTGAACAGCAATTACCCGAGCTTAAGTTCCCTCGTATAAAATAGAGGGAAAAATATCGATTTTCTGCATTCTTTACCCTTCGCCATAAAATGAACCACTATCTATCGTTGCTCGTCGAATCCCTCTGCAAATCTTATAGAACACGTATTCATCGATTATTTTCGGTAATTCATTTGCTCATTTGTTCACATTCCATTGTTCTCATATCTTACCAAAGTAAATAGCTCGGAAAATAAAATACGCTACACTGTAACGATTTTAGTGAATAGCGAGAAATATCGTCGTAATAGAAACGAGTACATTTCTGGTGCAAACAATAGTCGTAATGTACGGTTCAAGACTCGTACGAGAAATATGATACATTTCAGTAATTGGGGAATGGAATAATGAAGTAAAGATCATGTAAGAAAATTTGTGAAAAAGGGGAGAACGTTTCAAGGGAAATTTTGCCATAGACTTACATTTAGTAAGACTCGTTTGGAAAAATATTAGTAAAATGACGAGCCAAAATAGGAGAATTAACAATAGATTTTGTACGTTAATAGTAGAATTTATCATTAGTAAGAAGCAACATTTACTTTGGAACTTTTGAAACCTACGTACGTATGTTTAAGTAATTCGATCAAATGACACTTTATATTCCAACACTAAAAATTATACAATTATATGTTGTACATTTTTATATAGTTCAATTTTATATATTTTTATGTAATTTAATTTAACATTCCTCGGATATTTCTGTAACGAAATATCAAGCAACGAAACAAAATTCTTCGTTGCATTTGCATTTTGTTTCGGATTTTTTCCGCAACAAATAAGACATTCAGTTCAAGAAAAATAGTCTGTTTCCGAATTTTCCATAGACTTCCATGTAAAAATGGTCGGAGGGTTACTCGTTGTGAAAGTTTGTTTCAAGACGAGTTTCCGGACTCTTTGTCCTTTTTCAAACAGACTTCCTAAATTGGTGGCTCTAGTCGTATGCCGCGTCGATTTATGTTGAGTCTGAAGAAAAGCTTTCGCCGGTATTGTTCTAAAATCTCTTTTTACTTGCGTTGCTCAATCTGAATTTCAAAATCTTTTCCTATCCGTTATTAATAATTTCCTCGGAAAAATCTCTTTTACAAACTGGTAAGTAAGTTGCTACAATTTTACTTGTGGCTAAGATATAGCTGGAAAGAACAAATATAGTCATTTTTTTTATGCCATTTTCGTCTACAATATGAAATCGTTGTCAAAAACTTTATTATTTAATATCTAATTTTATTTGGAAACTGAAAAATTAATTTTAATAAGACGTTCGCTGTACACACTTACGTTGAATTCATAATTAATCATTCGTAAATATTCGAAAGTGTTACTTTTCTAATTTTAGATGTTTCCTGTACATTTATAATATTCACATTATTAGATTTTAAACGCGAAAGTTTCATCTTAGATTTAAACATATACATATATTAAAAATATTTTTCATTCTGAAAATGGTCACTTGTATTAATTTAGCTATTTCACTTGCACTCTCTTGCTCACTCATCAGAGTGTTATCCTTTCATATATTTTTAGCAAGTCATGAAATTTCTTTCACATTCTGAAAATACCAAATTTTTCACTTTACACAGTATTCAATTACTAAACAAAAATTAGAAATTCTAAAGAAATCAATTCTATGAAAAAGAAAGAACTAAAAATTCCAAAGAAATCCATTTTAGCAAAAATGGTCTTTGTTCCATACAGATCTTGCCACCGAAAAAATCTTTTTGATATCTTAATTGATATGTCTTTATCAACACCGTGTGAAAAAAATTTTTCATAATTGTATTCCATACGAAGCTAACCGCGCAATTTTCTCTCAAATTGTTCGCTATGAAAACTAGACAATTTTGAATGACCTTGAAACATTAACAGATCGCTGAATTTGGCTTAGTGTCAGCTACAAAGATTGTGAATTCAAAAATATACTGTTCCATCTAAAAAGAACAAAGTTTTTTATCACTGAAAGTGATTTTAGCTGGGATGGCCCAGAAAATCGGGCCTCTTTAGGTGCAACGCTAATGCAACGAAAATTAGCGATTGGTTGATTTGGTGATCACGTGATTCGTGAGGGGCGTGGGGTAGACCTCGAGTAGGAGTGGCGTCGGTACTGAGCGATCGCGCCTGTAATTTGTTTTGTATCGATTCAAATGTTTGCATATCAATAAAATTTTATGGCAAAAGAGTCGTCTTCGTTTCCTCAGTCAGAACAGTTGCTTCTGGGCCTTTCAGTGAAACGAATCGTACTGGGGTACAAGTCGTGCATTTTTTTTATAACAGAACACTCTATATATATATATATGGAGAAATCCACGCCTCGAGTGTCAAATACTATACACATATAATACTATTCTTCTAATAGGAGATTCTTCAAGCTTCGAGCGTGTTGTTGCATGACGATCGAGGGTGACAGTGCTGAGAGGAAAATCGCGGGCCTCACGGCTCCTCCTGCGGGAATCGTTCGAGCAGTAACTACAGAATTGATCTCCGAGGCGCGGACACGGAAGTGCTCGGGCACAGGCGTCGCAGTATATCGGAATACAAGGGTTTATGATCCTCGCGCGTTGGCACGTTGCCCGTAAATCGGTCTGACCCAGCCGTCGGGCTGTGAGTCGAGAGACTCCGGCCGCCTTTCGATGCTTTCCTGCCATCCACACGTGCTTCCAGACACCTGTAATCCGACTCTCGCGAAGCGTGCGCACAACTCGCACGGCAAAACTTTCTTTTCAATTCCTTCCTCCTTCTTTCCAACTGCACTCTTGCGGAATTTCTCATGCACGTGTGTGAGTGTGCGTGCGCGCGTGTGTGTGTGTGTGTATGCAAGCACGAGTGCGAGGTTCGGTTAGATCGAGTATGTACGTTGAAAAACATGTACACCTTGCTTGGTCGGAGAGACGTACGTTTGTTGGCTCCGGCGGTCCTTTGATCACGACAGAGTTGTAAATTGATAGCCGAGTCGCATTGAACGAAGCACTCCGGGGAGTTTGTTACGTTTTGAACGTTCGGGATTCGCTAGGTGGGGATGAATGCTCAACAAGTAGCGATCGCTTGAGTTACGATTGACCGACCTGAAATCGCTCGTTTGCCCGTCGATTTCGCAGATTTTATACTTTCACTATTACCGTGCGGTCTCAGCGCGGTTTATGATTTATGATGATCAGTGTTGTCAATTTGATTTCGTTGTTTCTTGATATAATATAATTCGTTATTCCGTGACTGCATTGCAATGCATTTCTGTGAACTTTGAACCACTTTGAGATATTTGTCCCTCTGATCATTAATTTCAGAAAAGAATTTTGTAATTATAGACTGAGTTTAGTTGCTACGCTTTGAAAAATTATTGTCGGTGGTGTGCAGGATTTTATTAATCAGATTAGTAATAGAAAGCACAAATGAAACGAATGTAAGCAATAAATGAATCGCGAAGAATGCAAAAATTAATTAAAAAGAATTTCGTAATGGCGTTTATGTTTGGCGAGTATTGTCTCTTTTTTGTTTTTTTTTTCTCTTGAATTTGTTATACCGTCAATTGTCATGAGTTATAAAGTACAAAAAATGTACGTGCATATATCTTACAAATACGTACTACAATCTGGTGTTAGGATTATAAGCAATAAATATGAAACCTACATATTATAAGGGTTTAACGTTATAGAAGAAAAATTGTGCACTTTAATTTGTATATTTGTAATATTTTACGTAACAAATTTCTGGATGTTATAGCGAAATATGTTGCATAAAAAAATGCACAATCATAAAACATATTTTGTACATATTAATTAATGTGTAATGTATAAATTATTACTTATAATATTTATATATATTAATTAATATGCCACTTCAATCATAAAACATCTTATAAATATTATAACATGACTTTATTTGATGAAAAAATAATTTTATCTGCTTCTAGTTTTATTTGATATGATACAAATTGTTGTGTATGTGGTAAATAGTAAAATATATCATTCTTTATAAATATTAATATATCATCTTAGTCAACTTATATTTATAAACAATCTAGTGATTCTATAAAAATATTTCATAATATACAAAAATTCTATAAATTTTTCATTTTAATCAATAATTCGTCGTTAATTCATATACTTTGGTAAAATTTTCCGTACTGTTCTTACAAACTGTTCGCATACTTGTAAACACATACAACAGTAAACGTAGATGCTCAATCTTTGTCAAAGAACCAGACTATGATGCAGTAGTTTTCCACAAAGTTTGACTCAGAGCACTTTATCATGGCAGTCAAAAGAGAAACGTTTCGTAAAAAAAAATTCTCACGACGAGAACTTTCTCGGACGAGAAAGAAACGAATAAAAAAGCAACAATGTGGTCTATACACAGGATGTTACATTCAAGTGACAACAGTATCTTAGAAGAAGTTATATACGTGTTGTAAAGAAAAAAAGAAAAAACATATTCTTAAATTTGTAATTCTCTGATTTACTCTCAATAAACGTCAAATGGAACCTCATATTTGTTTTACATTCATATTATGAATATTAATTCATAAAATGATTTCGTTTAGAAAAATTAGATTATTTTACGAACGTGAAAAACATTTGTTTCAAATAATATCTTCCTTGGTATAATACTTTATACAATTTTTGTAAAAATCAAAAATAACAAACTTTTCCGAAAAAAATCAGTAATCTGTTTATTACAAAAGTCGAGGATATTAATGTGAAAATTTGTCAGAAAACTACACGATGGAAACAAAATTGAATATTTTTATTGTAAATAAGAATTACAAGTGACCGAAAATTTTTTCGTTGCCGATAACCATTATTGATGAGGGGGATTCTATTTCGGTCGCTTATGTGGTTATCAATAAGGGAAATTTATTTCAGTCGCTCATAATAGCGTAAAGTGCAAAGTGTGGTCTTTCATTCGACCGAAAGAATCCTCCGCAGTAGCACCGAAAATATTTTAGAAACTCTAGCGAAGCAATTTCTCTCGCTATTACGCCTATTACGAGCAATCGAATCAAATAATGATCATTGAGAACGGAAACATTTTTGTTTGGCACTTGTAATCGTTATTTGTAGTCGAAAATGCAATTGTTATTCCATGTCTCTCTCTAATTATGATCCTTGGAAAAAAAGTTTTCTGATAAATATCTTTGTTCCACGTGAGATATTTCACTGTTCTCCTTTGAATGCAACACCTTGTATATGACTTTGTGTTTTATTCGAGATACATATTTCATTACGTATCATCTCAATGACTTGTTCGTCCATTCCACTCGATGATTCTTCAACGATTTCGTCCACGACGACGAAAGTTTTCGCGTTAATCCACCTACACGTTCTACTTGCGCCGCGGCTACTTCGTTAATATAAGGTTGGCTAATTAATTTTCTCTCTCTCTCTCTCTCTCTCTCTCTCTTTCTCCTCTGCCTCGTCCGTGCATCCACGGAGAAAAGTGTGTCACGCGAAGTAATAAAAAGTTGTTGGGATACGTTCTGCCAACGTTGCCGAGGGTAGCTTCGCTTCCGATATCACGTCGTCTCTCGCGACACAGAGAAAGGATTTTTCGTCGTCGTCGGCTCGCTGGAAATTTCCCCGCCTCTGTGGAAAAGGGATCTTACATTCCCGGGGAACGCGCCGTCATCTGGGAAATGCGACGTTGTAAAAATCCGGAGAAATATTCTCGGTTCACGAACGATATGCATCGGGGTGTGCATCGCGCGTGCCGTTATCGACGCCATCGATTCTGACTCCATCCCCTCCCGCTATAACTAAAACGCTCTGTCGCGTTTGCAACGTGAATTTCTACTTTCGAGGGGAAGCTACTTGTTTCCCCTCGCCCCTCCCCCTTCAAATTTGATGCGCATCGCGTGCAAGATACGCGAAGACGTTATCGCGCTCGCTCGTTAACGTTGTTTTTTTTAAATTACGGAGAGTCTTCGTTTGCTATAGAAAATTGGAAATCTTCTGAATAAATGATGATACCTGGACCACGGGTTTTCGTGCATCTTTAACCTCTTGCGCTGGAATGACGTACTACGCGCGTCAAGGATTTTTTATCCCAAATTGCAACATTTTCTCAGTTTTAAGTACGTTCAAATGTAACAAAGGCAAAACAAATGATAAGTTTATTACTTTTTAATAATTTCTATCCAGTGACGTCATACCAACGAGTTCAAAAGAAAAAGAAAGCGACGAATATTGCGTACGGTTCGGTCACTCGTTATGGTCCGCGAACCAATTGCCAGTGGAAGGGGTTAAATTTTCATAGATGTTACGAGAGAAATAGGAATTGAATATTTCTTGTCTATTGTGCGTCGCAATAAATACTCTGTTTTATATATTCCGTGCATTATACGCACTTTATGGGCTTTTGCCTACTTTCCGGTTTCCCACAAATGCATAAATATTCGCGGTATAATGACATCGAATGCACGGAGATGAAATGCAAGAAGATACTTTTAGTATTTTTGAAAATTCAGCAAAGAGATAAATTTATGACAGAATGTTACGTTTATTTCTTTGTGACAAATGATCGATGGATTTCAAAAGTACTTTAAAATTCATCTTTGAATATATGAGGTAAAATTCACTTTTTTTTTTTAATAATCGACGTAATTTTTATTTAATTAACGATCCGGTCATTTTTTCCATTCTATTATTCTTCTGTTATTTTGCACTAGTTAAGTATCTTTTTTATCCAATTATTTCCCAAAGCTTTTATCCTTGTGTGTACTTTTACATTCATTTATACAGAAACGCGAATATTTTATTGAACATAAAATGCTCGTTTTTTCTCTATTGCTTATAAATGAATTGTTCCCTATTTATTGCTACGTAAGCAACATTTCCATGATACATCTCAAAGTGTACCACTAAGAGCTATGTCGTATTACAATTACTGCAATTGACTAACGTTTTTGTACTGTACATATTTTTCGAAATGTTGTTACTTTGTTACACAATATAGCACATAGTAACCGAGCATTATATTGCACTAACAACTAACAAAGTGTTACGTTTTGATATTATCATAAATCATTCGCTTCTTTATCTGCTGTAACAGCGTTTCATGAAATATACACTGACTACGTAACGTGCGGATGAAACTCCGTCATTGAATAATTAAAGCAATTGCAACTTTTGCTTGATGTAAATTTTCATTATCCCCGGTGAAACAGGAAGGAATGAAAGAAAAAATAAAAACTTTCGGAACAGTACCTAACTGGGCAACTTGAGACGAAGCAAAGCGATTTCACGTCTTTTATTTAAGCAGTGTATTTCATAATTTGTTAATTGTGCATATAGAGTGCTGCTTTATATCTGCAACTTTGCATCTGCTTGATGTAGATTCTTGTCGTTTCGATGGAACAAGAGAAAATGGAAGTTACAATCTCAAGTTACAGCAGGTAATTACTTGAGACAATGATAATTAGTTACTCAGTTAGATGATAGGAAATTACTTGACAGATAAAGTCTCTTCTTTTAAAGGAAATCTACATTTTTTTACTTGAGTCCGTTTCCTAATCTGGTAATAACGAACATAGAGTATTGTTTTACGTTGAAAAATTAAGATGGTGATAGTAACAAGGTATTATTGTTAGTTAAATATTAATAAAAATAAAATGTTATTAGTTAAAAAGTCGCAATTTTCCATGTAATGAAAAAACAGTTCATTTCCAATAAGGAGGGGAAAAAATTAAATAAAAATTGCACTTCAAATAAAGAGAAAAAAAATTAACAGAATTAATAGTCAATTAATAAAATTAAAAATTAAGTAAAAAGACACATCCAGTAAGAAATTTTCTATAAAATCTTCCATTTTCTATAAATCTTTCGCTACTAATGGCATTGAAGCCCTAACTCTCAAACTCTAACGTTGGTTAAAGTAATTTGATATTTTGACGTTTCCTTTTCAAAAAGAGAAACGAAAAAAGAACTTAAGACGCTGCTATTCACAGCTCGTTTATTCACAGTTTCATTAACGTGCAGAAGATTAATTGACCTTTCCATTTGATTGCACAGCTTATCCAGAATATAGGGAGTTCCAGATATAATGAAAAACATGCCGTACTGAGCTCGGTGAAATTAATTTAGAAATAAAAAAATTTAGAAACTGGGGAAAGAGGAAAAACACCTTCAATATTCCGTTGACGCGGAGTATTCTTTTTGGCAGAGGGTCGTGTAAAAGTTCGAGCATGATGAAGTATTTACGAATGTATCGCAAGAACGCGCCGATGATTGGCCGAGGAGCAGCTTGGAAGCTACGGAAGAAAGTTTCCGAAATTAATTTTGTAACAGTGTCGCAACGAATTTGAAACTTTTTGTTCGGCGCGGTTTCGCGTTCTGAAACTTCTCGGAAACGTGTTAAAAAATCTCTATTTACGCGCTGTATTTTGAAACAAGTTTAAAGTGATTCAGCAACGGATGTCGCTGATTGAAAAGCAAATTTCTATGATTTTTCTATAGAGATTTATGCTACTCACGACCTGTATCTAACAGATATGTTAATTTGGATTTAATACTAGTACGGACAATATTTTTGTGAAACATCACGTTGAAATCTAAACTTTCTTATTCTTATTTCTTTTCAATGATTTTATTTTTTACAATCACCAGTTGGATATACGATTAGATTAATTTTTAAAAATTAGTGTATGTAATTCACTTATGATTGTCATAATTTTAGAATTATTTTGCATTTAACAAACTCTTTCGTTTTTTTTTTTTATTATAATGAATTGCTCTAAACTGACAAAAATACTTAAATAACAAATAAGTAACTCCAACTTTTAACTTGCTGAATTTATGAAATTGTAATAATAAGTGTTTATTTTGATCATTAATTTATTGTTGGAACTTTTGCATTTCTTTAAATGAAAAATCAACCTCCGCGCGTTGTGCAATGCATCATCAACTACTCCCTAATTAATGACATTTTAGGTTTCCTCCACGTCAAAAATTCACTTTTTGAATAAAAGGAATTATGCGTCACCGGATGCTTAGATGAAGCATGACCCAAAAAAGGTTGGCAATCTCCGTTATAAATCAACTCATCAATGATTACAAATGTTTCGACACAGAGTACGAGCGCGATAATATCTTAATTTAACCCCTTGCGCTGGCAATTGATTCGCGGACCATAACGAGTGACCGTATGGAATAATTCGTCGCTTTCTTCTTGTTTTGAACTCGTATGATATCACTGGATAGAAATTATTAAGAAGTAACAAACTCATCATTTGTTTTGTCCGGGTTGCATTTAAATATACTTAAAATAAGAGAAAATATTGCAATTTGGCACAAACAACTCTCAACATGCGTGGTACATCGTTTCAGCGCAAGAGGTTAAAATCTTCTTCATTTGACACAGTACTTTGACACTTATTTTACTGTAGTCAGTAACTTTTATATTTGTTTTAGCATACTGAATCCACCAATGAAACACCATGTATAGTCAAATATTATATTATCTCCGTAATACTCCTATCTACGTAAATCGAGATCGAATTCGAGTTGTTCATCGGAAAAGGGATCGCCAACGCAATTGCTGCCAATATCGCTTGTCAAACCGCTCGTTGTGTTTTACATTTTCGATGATATTGAGTATCCAAACGCGTGTGTCTCCCTGTCCGGTGCGTCGCAAACGCGCTTAGACGACATAAATTGCAGAAGACAACCCTAACATCAGTGTAGTCCCGTTAATATTTATGACATGCCGCCAGCGATCATCGCTTAAAGCGGATGATACGCGTCGTTTGTAATTCGTCCTTGATGTTGCCTTTAATGCTCGAGGATGTAACGAATTATTGGCGTGGAATGAAGAAACCTGGAAACCTTCGAGGTCTTCGCTTCGTAATGAAAGAACTCGAGTGATTTCGGGTCTTTCGCAAAATTATATATCTATAGGTATACATTAAGCTACGTTTTAGTAACCGCGAGTTTTCTCCATTTCGGTGCAGTCTTTTCGTACGCGTAACGCATGGAATATACAAAATTTTTTCAAAAAATATGTACATGCAGTAGAGTACATTTACTGTATTGGAATTTTTGTGTAATATTGGAAAAATATCTGGAAAGTATTGCATTGTTGCGGAAATATTGAATGTTTTCTGTATTCAATGTATTCAGTGTGTATAATTTACAATAAGATTGTAAGATAATTAATGCATAAAAAAATAAGTTATAAATATTACTAAATTAGGTGTCATAGTGAGAGAAATATTAAAAATTTGTCACATATTTGGAATATCTTATTGTATCTATATAAATAACAATATAATTATATTATATTATTATATTATTAAAGTAGATCACAAGTTATATTCTATAAAGAAAGAAAAGGAAAATAATTTGGAATCCGTATTTTAATTCGTTCATTTATATGAAACATTGATTGGATTAAACTTGTATAATGATTGGAAGTTTATGAAAAGCTAATTTAATTTGTAAATGCTAATATCAATATTGTGTGATGTCAAGTTTGTTCTTAATAATTAATGTAGTAATTACAGTATTACAATTTATGTATGCAACATAATTTCATAAGTTAAAATGTGTAAATTTGTTGTTTGGAAAACTATTATAAATAATTCATATCTTTGTGCATAGCATATTAAAATTAAAAAATAATGTCTCAACATATATATATATAAAGTAATAAGTAATTATAAGAAAAAGCAGAGTAATACTCACTGTCAGTATATTTACGTATGATAATCTAACGTCTCACTTAGGTTTGACTTATTATTGACTACCACTACTGGACGAATGATTATATTACATAATATCGTTCTGTCTATAAAATAATCAACTTAAAAGTTATATTTCATTTAAAATATATTAAAAAGAGTAATTATATTAGAATAACTATATTTGTGTTTTTAATTGAATATGATAATTTGAAAAAGAAAAACATCAAAAACATCTCGCTAAGATTGGAAATAAGAAATACGTAAAAAATTCCATTAGAAATATACTCAAGAAATTTCTGTTCGTTTAACGAAGTAATTTTATTGGGTTTCCACGTATTTCGAAACAGATTGCACGGAATCACCACGATTCAGGCGGTTAGTCTATAAAACAGCTATATTAGGGGATTGAGTTCAGTTGCTATAAAACCTTCGCGACGAATATAAAGTTTATTCAACGCGATTACACTCGCGACAATTACTTTACTTTGAGATTAAGTTTGATAACAATGTTGTGAGACAAGAAAATTTTTCTGGTAGCAAATAATTAACTTGAGTAGAAAAATGAAAAAGAGTTGAAATTTGTTGGACAATGCAATTGATAATATTGTTGTTGAAATTAAATATATACACGATACTGTATTTTCTGATATTTTTAAAAACTCGAAGATGGCAGAATTATTGATCGGGAATTATAAAAATGTATGACAAAATTAGCGTGCATGAAACATACACAAAAATATTTTTACGACTTTTGAGCGAATTTTAAAAAATTTCCTGGTGTAGTTTGTGAGTTAAAGAGGATGTTTAAATTGTTGGTTTTTAATATCAATTATTCATCCACTTATTTAAAACTGTTAAGACATAATTATAGATTTAAAAACAAAAATGAAAATGCGATGATACGTGGAAATTGAAAATAATATTGTAAAGAAAATTCTAACAACAATTAAACTCCGTGTAATTCTAGTTTCCCAGCTAAAAGGAATTATAATTAGTTGTAACTAATGTCTTTTTTTTTTTGAATTTGAAAACTATAGGTTAGTACAGCAATAAAAAAATAAAATGAGTTTTAAAAGATGAGCAGAAACGTTTCAATTTTTGCGAAACTGCTTGTGAAAATGTGTGTCACTCGTCGGAAACTCCGAATTCTTCACCGAGCGTTTCAGAAATCTCGTAAAAGAACCGCGTCAGTGGAAGTGACCGTTCAAATTAGGCGAGGGAAGGACGCATAATCCTTCGAGGAGAAGTTTCGAGTGCGCTTCGAAAGTCTGTTACGAGTCCGTGGCCGTCGTCGCGATTTAAAATGTGCGACGTGAACTGGGACTGAAAGAAAGCGCGGAACAATCCGACGTTCTTCTTTCAAGCCAGCTTTGATTTCCTTTAAAACCGATGAATATTCAATTTCATTGCGATATCCGCGACAACTCTTTCTCTCTCTCTCTCTCTCTGCGAGCGTTCCCCTCTCCAATCTCCCTTCAGCCTCTAGCCTGCGCGTAGCCCGTTTCTGTTCGCGGCCCACGCGGGGAAAAATTTAATTTAAGTTCGCTCGCGCGACTTTCGATTTCCCGCTCGTCACAAAACTCCGGAACAATGATAGCCCGTCATTGGTAATCCATTCAGGTTCGTTCAAACGAATTCCGTGGATCCTCGAACTTCCCCCCGCGCGGTGCAACAAATTTTTCTTCCAATTTCGACATGGGTTTCCCGCTCGCGCTGGCGAGTCCGCGACAAAAATTAATTCTCAATTGGCGTACAAGAGTCGATTTTGGCCCTCTACCGGCCCTCTATCGGTTCTTGGAACTCTTTCATTTCTAAACAGTTTGCACGTAAATGTACTTTTGGTGTGTTTTTACTGTTAGACTGCATATGTGTGGAAAACTTGAAGCTGCAAAAATGTCGGAACAGACATTTACGGAAGAGACAATTTTCTATCTAAACACCATTTCTTTAACGATGCTCGTAAATATAGCAAAGTACAATGATTAGTTTTATTCTAATTTACATCAGTGAAATTTATTAAATTTTGTTTTAATATATTTTAATACACGCGCGCGCGCGTACAGAATACGATTTGTCAATTACATCAAGATTATGCAATTTATTCAAAAGATAGACATGCATGGAGGTAATAGTCATTGTATATTACTGACAATAGCATTTTGATAAAAGTAGCATTTTCAAAGAGACATCTTCATGATAGTAACGTTTGAATACCTTTAGACCGTGAAGGATTAATTCGTGGTCATAATCTCGTTGTCCATGTTTCCTGGATTAGGTGCATTCCCTACATAACGTACGTAAATTTTACGAAACGACTGCTTGTTATTTTTTTTATTACATATCTCATCTTTTTTCTCCTTTAGCAACAAGTTAATTTACGCGAATTGTTTGAACGTACAAGAAAACTGTCCTTAAGCAAAATATATGTTTCCGAGTAAAATTTAAAAGTTTGTGTTAATAAAGATGTACGTACCTACATGCAATCAATTTCATGAAAATGTATTTATTAAATTTAAGAAAAATTACGCGTCTTGCCGAAATGAAATATGTATTAGATACTTTAAATACCGTTTTATTGCCAGTTGTCCTTTAACATTCAATTCCATTAATAACGATCTTAATTTGTATCGTTCAAAAATACTTTAATTAATTTATTTATTCAGTGCACGTATTAAAATGTATTCAATCAATGCACGAATCGTTGCTGAAAACAGTCTTTAACGAGAATTATATAAGTACAATATAATCATACAAACATACAATGTAATAAAAATTATAAACACTGGGAGGAAAATTTACAAGCGCGTAATACAAATTTACAACAAACGATAATTGTTAATTGAACACGAAATGAACATTTTACTCATCACGTCGTTCAATAAAATATCACCTCTTAATATTTAATACTGAAATATAAAATACAGGATATTTTCTTTCTTTCTCTTCTCGAAAATCAGAATTTCAGTAGACGCATGCATATATCGATACGACGATGGACTGATAATCTGATATATACTTATTGCTGGAACTGCAGCTAAATTGAATCAGCAGCAGTGAATCAGGAAATGTACTGATCAATAGAAAGCTTCTGTTTACAGAAACCCAATTAAATCTTTTGATTACTGCAAGCCGAAACTTGAACTCACGCTTGATGGTTCTCTTCCGGCTACCTAGTCGCATCGCGCACTGTACCGCCAAGCATGACACAGCGTGGTAGCAAATTACAATAACAATTGTATAACGGAGTAGGCTATGGCTTTGTGTATCGCTATAGAACTGATTTATTTGAATATCGAACGCCTCTCTCCAACGTGAACTGACACCCGCTGTAATAAATGCGCTGTAGAAAATTGGAATGCGATTAGATTAATCGTGCAATCGTGATTATGGGTAAATTATCATTTTAGAAATTGTCACAACAAATTACAGAAATATTATACAAATTGATTTCAAAGTCGAAATTGTTCAATAAATTGTTACTGGAACAGTATTTGTCAAATTTCCGCAAATAAATAAGCAACAACAATAATAATAATATATATAGTAAATAATAATAAAACTTATTAATAATACTACTTAAAATAATAATAATACTTAGATAATAAATTTCTCTGAGATGTCCAATTCTGAGTATTAAGAACGATGATGTTTTATTACATTATTTTACTTTACCGTTGCATTATTGTACTATTTTTTAATTATGACAAAGACTTGATAATTTTTCAACTACACTTTTACTAATATTCAACGATATTAATTCTCAATAAAAGTTCGCAAAATAATGCACAAAACTGTTGACAAGAAGAGGCAAATTTTAATAAACAGCGAGAAACTTTGAAACTCAATTATACACATATCCACAATTTTTTCAATACTTAAATACAGAGAGGAAAAATTCATTATCTCACGTTGCTGGCGTAAAATTCGGAATTTCGCGGGATGAGAACGAGATATTATGCGGATAGCGAAAAGACCGAATACAAAACGGAAGAAATCCGCGTAGAAATGATAATCGCGCGAATCGGAATAATCAGTTTCCCCGATGAAACCACGGCAATCACGCCACGAGCGCGCGAACAAAAATGGAGTGTCGGATCTTCGCTGGCAGAGGCCCAATTAAGGTTTTTGATAGCGCGAGCCGAAAGCCGAAACTCTCCGCCGCGTACGTCGGATGCCTTCCGGCGGCGTACTTCCGTTCCGCGACCGCACAACTACTGTACGCGGTCAGTAAGTACATGCCGCGCGCAGGAACACGTTCCGTCGCCGTTAGTTTCGCCGAATTTCTCCGCCAAGCTCCAAGTTTTGTCACTTCTGCCGGCTCCGCTCTGCGAAACGTTGCTTACATGTTTGCAATCTGGCGAAACCATTTCTGCCTCGCTCCAGCGCGGCCGCGTGTGCGCCCCCGCAAATTTCGAGATCAGTTTCCAGAAGACTGCTCGTTTGAAAATTTGCTCGTGGCACCGATGGTACGGCTGATAAGCGAGCCGTAAACAAGGTTTACGTTAGGTTTAAGTTGGGTTTTATTTAAATCTAAATTTAATTCTATTTAAATTTAAATTAAATCCTCTTATTTAAATCTAAATTAATCTAAATTTTTCTTTATGACCGTCTCGCATATTTAACCGCATTTTCGGAGCTTTATTATTTTTACTTCAAGTACCACAATCGAAACAGCGTGATCTCCCACTCTGAAGCTGTCAGACTTACTACCGACGCAAACTACTTTCGAGTGTGAACATTCACTTCGTGCTCGAAATTTCGTCATAAATATCCAAATTGTTTCTCTCGTTCCCAACCTTTCAGAATTCTAAAAAACATCGTTTACCATGTGTTTGAGTTTGTCTTCAAACACAAACAAACAAAAAATTGCACGACTTGTACCCCCAGTACGATTCGTCTCACTGAAAGGCACAGAAGCAACTGTTCTGACTAGGAAACGAAGACGACTTTTTTGCCATAAAATTTTATTGATATGCAAACATTTGAATCGATAGAAAACAAATTACAGGCGCGATCGCTCAGTAGCAGACGACGCCACTCCTACTCGAGGTCTAACCCACGCCCCCTCGCGAATCACGTGACCCGAATCAGCCAATCGCTAATTTTCGTTGCACCTGAAGAAGCCCGATTTTCTGGGTTACCTCCGCTAAAATCACTTTCAGTGATAAAAAAGAAAAGAAAGCATTTTGTATAAAAAATTTTTATTGATGATTGATTTTTAATTTTTTTATTCCAAAAAGTTAAAACCGAAATTGTACTAAAAATTATTTCCATTTTCTACGAAAATTAATATTTTCTTTCAAATTACTACGAAATTATTAGGAGTAAAATCGTCGAATCATTGATTCCTTCGAGAATCTTGTTCGAGACCTCTATTTACGAGTTACGTACGGTAAAAATGTGCAAGGTTTACGTTTTTGGATGTTAAGTTCACGCGGTTATTTGCCCAGCAAGATGTTATTTTTTACGAAACGAGTAGTATTATTGCGTTACGTTGATGCGTGAATGACATTGGCGCCGAAATGGTGCGTCGAAATTCAGGGAACCACGAATCGCTCGTTATCGACGATGAACACTATTCAATACAGCGACGCCAGTACATATTATATTATTGCACGTCCATATACATAATGGAATTGGTAATACCTTCGTATTATTGATCTACATACAGTTGTCGCGGTAACGGAAGTCCGTAAATGTGTGAGTAATGAATATAGTAGGAAGCAACAAATGGTTTTCTTCTGCGATAAATTACTTAGCGATAACCCTCGAAGCTTGTTAATTTAAAGTTATTGACAATTTTGTTCTCTTCCACCTTTTTTCTTTGACTTTATTTAATAGTAACATTGAAATCACATAACGGTTATTGGCAAGTGTGTAATTAATAATTATAGAAGGAAAAGGAAATTTTAATAATCTTCAGACATTTGCTATTTTGTAATAACTGTAAAATAATGATTACAATACTTAATAATTGACGATGACAATAGTTGATAATTAATATTTATTTCTAAAAAATTGGCAATATTCATTATAAAATGTCAAAATGAAAATTTAACAACAAGATATGCGATAAAATATAAAATCACGTTGTTAGGTATATGATTGACATACTTCAAAGATTATATGAATTTTTATTAAAATTATTCTCGAGATAACAGAAAGATAAACGGAAGAATGAAAAAGTAGATTAAAATGAATTCTTTTGACACGTTGCGATCCAACATCTGAACTATACCTTGCAGTTGATAATTATTATTTACTACAATACACATTCAGTCAGATTGCTTTGAATAAATTTGTTTAAAACAGCATGAGTCGCGTCTTATTAACATTAACAAAATATTTCGTAAAACAATGCTTCAAACAAACTGCTTGAGACATTCCGTTCCTTCGTCAAATAAATGTTTTTATAAATTATTCGACACAAATTCAGTGAAATATTAGCGCACTTTACTTTTACTTTAATTCTATGCCTAATTAAAATTAATGAGCATTAAAATTTAGAGCTCGTGTAATTTTAGTTCTTGAAACACCAATTTGCAGTGTTCATTTAATAAATTACCCAAACTACAGTTTGCAGGTTAAGCCTCGGAGCTTAGGAAACTTTCCGGTTGTATTTTCATTTATCACAATATAAGAATCTCGAATTAACGTCATATTGTATTAGTTGGGATCTACTCTATTAAGATTATTCTACGTGTACAGAGGGATTAGCGTTGGTTCAGACTTTGTTCAGCTACACTTGGCGATTTTTGAGTCAAGTACGAGGAATTAACGCGTTGCATACTTTGAGAAGATTTTCTTAAATTTACAACGAAGGCAGAGAGAGGGAGCAAACTATGATAAAATATTACCGGAAGGGAGTCAACGAAGGATGCAGTAGAACTCTATTTATGGGAATTAAATTTTAGTGGTCGACTAACTGGAATCTTGCTAATTGAATTCGCTTATCTGATTGTGAACTCCTATTATATGAACTACAGTTATCTACGTAAAGTGTTTGTTCCATGAATCGATGGAGCTCTCCTGTGTATTCTTGCGTAAACTACTTAACAAAAGCTCAATTTGTAGTTGCAGTTGACCACTTGTTAGAAAATTATAATGTTGTTAAATTGACAGTGACAGACACGTTAGGCAGTAAATAAATAGTATCGTTGAAAAGAAGGAAATTTATACAATTGATATTTAAACTATTCGTGAATAGACTGAGGCTTATTTGTAACTCTGTGATCAGTTTTAGTTTTTATTTCTTTTCTGGGGAAGAAATTTTCTTTAAACTTGTTTAATTTCAATTTAATTTCTAATAAAGACAACATTATGGGAGATGAGATACTCTTCGTGAATTATTATTTTTTCATTTATAGCGTTGTGAAAAGCATGATGCATATTATTCATGGTACAACGATCGTAGTAATTTAATTTAGGTAGTCTACATCTACTCTGTCCAAAAATATACACATTTTCTTGAACATATTTGAAATAAATATCCTTTTGGACAACAGAATCCAACATTTTTGTACGCAATACTAATTAAGCTATGCAATCTCACATTTTCTGAAATAGACTCTAAACTTTCACTCTAACTAACGTTACAAATCTATTTTCCCCAATTTACGTGTAAACACTTTATATGCTTTTGCATTTTCGTATCTTGAAATTTCCCGCAATTTAGTTATAATCTGCTACAAATAGGACAAATGATCTCGTTTGAAGGTTTCTATTTCGCTGATATCGTTTACTTCGCGCGCATCTTTTATGCTTTCTTATTATAATATAAATATCATATAATATTACTATGTATCATATAATACAATATTAGAATAAAATACTCCACTTTGGACGTTTCATATACATTTGCAAATTACGTGTTTCTTCATTTCCCGCTTGTCCACAAATACACGCGAAAACCCTGACATACGAGGGTCTAACGATAACGTATCGATCTCTTCGCACGAGGGAACACGAAATCGCTCGAGAAACCGAATCGACGGACAGCGGTGGACCGGCGGAGGCAACAAATGCACTTACCGAATTCCCCAGCGCCATCAGTCAAAGTTTCCCCCGGCGCTTCTTGTTTTTGGTATTCATCACCGGCGATCACTTACACGAGATTTAGCCGGCGTGTGACACGCGGCACACTGGAACCTGTGTGCATCGCTCGCCTCCGTCCATCGTATCAACTCGCAACCTGCAAATAGAATTCTAAGAGAGTCAATATTTAGAAGGGTGGTGGGCGCGTGTGTGCATGTGTGTTAGAGAGAGAGAGAGAGAGAGGGAGGTGCACACATGCTGACTATGGTGACGAGTTGCCAACGGTGCGAAGCTGCCAACCATCACCGATACGGGCAAAAGTCCTCAGCAAGGGCCTAGCGTTCTGAGGACACTCTGTTTACAGCGTGATCAAAGTTACGACGTAGACGCGGGTATATTCCTCTTGGATCAATGGGGAGGCCTCGAGTCGCTTCCCTCTTGCGCTTCCTATTTCTGGCCTCGGCCACTCTTCGCCCTTCTGCTTCCGCTTACCTTGTCTCTCTCACCTGTTCCTGCGTGCATTCATCCTCTGACGATAGACGCGAGTTCTCTGCGTGCAACGATTTACGAACGTATGCACAGGGTGTCTACTTCAACAATCGTTTGCTACTCGTAACTGAAAATCTCGTTCGAAATGCAGCGTTACGTATTTTACGTAATTACGTCTGTGAAGATGTGATTGAAGAGTTCTTCGGAATTTTTCCTTTTGTTGCATTTTATCACTGAAAGTGATTTTAGCGGGGGATTTTAACCCAGAAAATCGGGCCTCTTTGGGTGCAACGCTGATGCAACGAAAATTAGCGATTGGTTGATTTGGATCATGTGATTCGTGAGGAAGCGTGGGGTAGACCTCCAGTAGGAGTGGCGTTGTCTGGTACTGAGCGCGATCGCGTCTGTAATTTGTTTTGTATCGATTCGAATGTTTGCGCATCGATAAAATTTTATGGCAAAAAAGTCGTTTTCGTTTCCTAGTCAGAACAGTTGCTTCTGGGCCTTTTAGTGAGACGAATCGTACTGGGGTACAAGTGCAGTTTTTACGAATACGATTTATATGCTCCCGAAGTTCGGTACCAACTTTTATAAACACCTTGCACAGAGTATATATTCAGAGTAAATTGAACCAGCTCGAAAACTTTTCAGTTCTAGGGGGCTCGGAAGCACGAACGTGTTGTTATTTGCCGATGGCGTTGTCGATACCAGAAATTTTTCTCGAAGTTAACGACGCTGGAATTGTTGTTTCCCCTGTCTACTTTCTCGCTGTAGCTTCGTTGACATTTCGTTTCACGAGCTTTCGAACAATAGCGCCGTTACACTGCGGGAGGAATTGCAAGTACGTTTAATTATGCAGTTCGGCAACAGCGCTTGTAATTCAAGTTGCCGGCTACGTGATCCGACAAGAATGCTCGAAACAAGATTTCTGGTTTCGGCTGCATGACTTCTCTGATCGAACGATTCGATTAATATCATTGAACCTTTTATAATGTTGTTTGTATTTGCGTCGATATTTGCAAATAGATTTTATTGAACGATTTCAAATAAAATTATTTAATCTCAAGTAAAACTGTTAAATATATAAAAAATAAGATTCAAGAAAAACAACAAAACTCAAAAATATATGCATAATGTCTTGATGATTAGAAAATATACTTTTAATTATTTAATAATATTTCAAATTATGAATTTTGAATAATTATTCGTAAATAGAAACGTGATAATACATTTCGAACGCATAAATAGTTATTGCATTTTATTTTACGAACGTCGTTTTTTATTATACCATCACATTTGCCTTGTAAATTCTGCGTCAGTCATATTTATCGAATTTTTGAATTAATTATTATTTAGCTATTAAATTAATTACTATTTATTCAAAATATTTATTACTATTGAATTAATTTATACTTTCTTTATTATTATTCTTCTACTACTATTACTTGATTAATAAAATTTACTGACGCGTTGAATACATTGATATGTTTATTAAATAGAAAATAAAAATAGAAGAGATATAAAATGAAGTTAATTGTACTGTCTCTTATTTCTTCAAGTTCTCGTATTTCTTATCCCGATGAGTCGTTCTACAATCACTTGTATGTGTATTTCGAGACTTATGTTAAATTGGAAAACTTTTAATGGGGAACTGGAGATGAAGAGGAAGACGAAAACATGTACACGCTCGTCCATCTTCGTTTCTCATCAAAATCAGGTAGTACGTTAAATCATTATCTCGTTGCTTCATCACTTCGATGCTTCAGTTAATTCTTTGGACTTTAACGAGTTCTTAATTCTAACAGTACAATAATAAAACACGACTTTGAAAAGTGCAAGTGTAAATTAAAAATCTCAAATTGTACACTTGAGATGATTATATCGATTTTCCAATAAACATCCTATAATTTTTACACACGTTTTCAGATTGGTTTTACAAATGTAATCAAAACAGTCGTATCTCTTTACAAAATTTGGGTATGGTATTAACAAAATTTCAAAATGTTTCATAAATACGTGAATCTTTCATAGTAATGTTTCAGTATCATAAATTAAAATGAACCAACCAGTATATCGTACAAAACAAACTACTCTATAAACCACAGTTAATTGACATGTTCAAGACAGATGGAAACCACAGATTTTATGTTTAAAAATTTATAACGATGCATCGTCATTAAAAACGTAGTAACGTGCTTTTATATTTGTAATGACACCTCCATACCAGAAACCTAAAAGGAAAGAAAAATTGATTTCAAGAAGTTGATTATTGGATCCCGAATCTCGAATGTGTTAACAGTCAAGCTGCTCTCGAGACAACGTGCGAGACAACTTCTTCCCAGCTCCACCTGATTTCGTAACCTTCGCTTTACAAATGCTAACACGCCATGTAAATTAGCCTCGCTATCGCTTGGATTCGCAAGATTTCATGGCGTAAGAGAGACAAACGAGGTGGCGCGGACTTTGAAACACTCTCGGAAGAACCGAACGATAACGCTGTAAAGCTAGCGGAACCGCTGTGAAGCAAGCAACTTCAGATATATGTTCCTGCTTGGTCGTAATTACACGAATGTGTGTCGGTGTACGCGCAAGTTTCGCGTGTCCCTCGACTCGTAACGGTCTCGTCTTCGTTAACGGACCCCGGAGATTGTACCTTGAAACATTCTCAGCGTTCAGTCGTAATCCTCTGGGCGTCCTGATATCGGTTCCTTGCCCGTGTTTTCCCGCGATGATAATTTTCAAGCAAAGCTCCGCGTCCTAGTGCGAGTGTTAACCACGCGGCGAAGAAGTATCGTAGATACACTTGGCCAATTTGTCGGCGGTGACAGCGAACAATAGAGGCAGCTGTTCCACGAGTAGGCCAGTTTATTGCCCGCCTTTGTTCCCAGAGAAACAGCCAGCGCGGCCAAATTGTTTTCAAGTAACTGTTACGACGGCGTGTATAATCCAATTTTCGCGATTCGATGGCGGATAATTGTCTCTTGGAAGTGTAAATTCGACGAACCAACGCTGCTCTCGCTGCTTTCGTCGTCGAAAGAATCGCAAACGCTCCAGAAGTCGAAGCTGCGAGCAAATCCGGGGTTATCACGAAGAATAAACGATTGAATTAATTTGACTGAAAAATAGGAAGCTTGTGTCGCTGATTATATTTATTTTTTATGAGCGGTCATTTGCGGAATAACAAAGAGTTATTATTTTCAGAAATACAATGGAACGAGACATCTAAAATTTAATAGGGTTCTAAGTAGACTTTTACGTCTAAAATTTGATATCTAAATTTTATATTACACTTTAATTGTTTAAATTTAAATATTGTAAGTAAATAGCATTTTCTTAATTTTCACTCGCGTATGTACAATTTAACATCAGAGAAGTGGTTCTTGGTTGAAAATTCCATCTCTTGACTTGAAATGATATCACCGAAACATTATGAGACATCTTGACGCGTCAGATGCAAAACTTGACTATGACATCTGGGAAACGTCATTTTTTAATATTTTATTCACACGAATTTCTCTCTGCTTGTAGTGTCCTGCGTTTCTTCCGAGCTAATAAAAGTTGACAGACAGACAAATTGAATGAAAAATTGCTGATAAAATATTTACTATAATAATGCAAATATCGTTTTATTTATCTGAATGTTTGCAGCTTAGCTATTAATGAAATTCAATATTTTTGCGATCTCAACACTTTTTTACACTTGTTCATTGATTTTGAAACAATCAAAATTATGTATGGAATGAGACAAGGAGTTAACCAGACATGTTTGTTTCCTTATTAATTTAGATATGGAATGCTTTATTGTATCGTAGATTGCAAGTTAAGCAGATTTAACCGTATTAATTAAAAACCGTATTAATTAATATTTTTTTGTCCATTCTTTTTTTGCGTTCCTTATTCTCTGACATGTTCAGAAGAACTTGGCAGCACGATCACGATAAATTTTAATCGAAATAATTGTTGAAACGTATATTTGTGAAGGTATAAATGAAAAGAAGAGAAAATTAAACGACAATTCATTTTACAAAAAAGTAATGTGTAATTACACATACCTGTGCATGTTACATAGGTATATCGATGCAAACAATCTCTGTTACGATTTAACAAAACGAGTGAACGAACTGTGAACTATAAAATACCATCTCCAAGCCAAACTAAATCCCTTCGTAGTAGATTAGCACGTAACAGATCCTTTGCAAAGTCAATAAACGACACGATGACACAGACTTGTGCGCAATACTTCTGCTACTTTCCGTAACACCGTCAATAGTGCATCCACAATGTAACTGTGACTGATAATAGCACGCTACCAACACAGGTGCGAAACTTTAAACCAAATTTCGCGGTGAAGACAGTTTCATACTGAAGCCCTGACACGAACTTCCCTAGGATTCAGAATTAGGTCTCACGACAGTCAATTTACCGCAGTCTATAGT
The DNA here is from genome assembly GCA_032399605.1 of Melipona beecheii. NCBI lineage: Eukaryota > Metazoa > Arthropoda > Insecta > Hymenoptera > Apidae > Melipona > Melipona beecheii. The sequence continues at coordinate 1,181,150 of JAUCMO010000082.1, read as the reverse complement.
TTGTACTGACTATACTGGCCCGATAGACAAGATAACAGGAATAGTATATTCGAGTTAAGCTACTGAAACCGCATGACTCGTGGATCATCAGCTTATGAATGCAATTTCATCAAGCGCAGGTGTCAACCACCACGTGTCTGCGTCGATGCAGCCCGATGGACCAATTAGGGTTTCTATTTACCAAGGTCGTCATTCATAATGAAGATCTTCCGCCCTAATCATGCGTATTAATGGCGTCTCTGATCGGTGTCGAGGGTGGATTAATTGAGACGTATAATACTTCCAGCGAGATCTTTAGATATATTTACGTTCTCACTAGAATATTTCTCAGCAGACGATAATATTAGGTTTGTTCTTCAATTTAAATACAGTTTCTACGACAGCTGAATTTAAAAGACTACTGAATTTAAATTTACAGTCATAGTTTACTTCTTAAATTTATTTATTGTCTTATATCATAGTTATTAATAGTATCATGCATTAGTTGCAGTAAATGTAGACCGATTCACGTCAGAAATAGCAACGGAATTAAAATAAAGCAAACACTCCGCAGTTGGATAATTTAAACCTAAATTGCAATTCGACAATTCTTTTTTTTTTTTAATTTTAAGCTAACGCATTTTGCTGAAATAGTTGTTATCACTTCGTTTATTACTATTCTGTAAATATATGGTCTCTTTGATAAATTAAACGAAAGGTATAAGTATAAATATAATTTCATAATTAGACCTCAATATTGTGCGGAAATACAATTTTTTTCAAGTTAGCTGGAAAATAATTGTCGTTACTTTATGAATTATTGATTGAACATGATATTAAACAAAGATTTATCTTAGTAAAGGCAGTCCTTTGATTTGGTGCAATATATTACAAAGTCTCTCGTAAATAATTGCACGCACGTTCATCGAAGCGAGCAAATCTCTCAAAAGGAAGAAATGTAAATTATGACTATACTGCGGACTCTTTTCATCATTTTTCGCACTTACAAATGCGGAATCACAGAATGCATGTAACACAAAAGAAGTATGTCGAGTAACCAAAGTATCTCTGTCAGTTCTCGGCATGCAAATTCTCAAACGCTGAAAACTTGTATGAAATTCCAAAGTCCGGTTACGACTATATCTCGTTTACAGTTGAAAAATTAAATCCCCTTTCTCCAATTTAATCGATTTACGCACATCGCAATTGCTTTGTGCATCGTGCATCGTATTTTTCTTTACAGTGACAAAGGTTGGTAAATTACATTTTGAAAAAAAAAAAAAAAAAAAAAAAAAAAAGAAACATTGAAAACGTACGCGCGTCGTGAAATATAACGTGCACTAAAAGGGTTAAAGGAAACATGTCAAAGCAAAAGGGACGAACCCTTCGCACAGAAATAGAAGATATACGAAAAAGTTTTCTCGTTTTAATTTGCTGCTACGGCAAAGTATAATAAACTTTTATTAGAGACGGAGTTTATGGCAATTGAACGAGAAACGGATAACGCGATGCTTCGTCGTATATTTTTTTAAAGTACCGTGTATTATTAGTCCTCGTGCATAGACGACAGAGTACAGGAACTGATAAGTTTACGAGGCGTTTGTCCACGATGACCAGGTGCACGTGATCGCACGTTGGATTCTACGCTCGCTCGAGCATGTACACGCGTGCAGGCGCGTATGTAATGCCCACGCGTGAAAATTACGTGGGCGATGTGACGTATGTACCTCGTGCTTAGAGAAACACGCGGCGTACATACGTGTATAAGCGTACGTGTCGCTGATTTTTCTCTCTTGAGAGAGAAGATGCCTCGACGACAAGGTGGTTGTTGTCAGCATCGCGCAATGTGAAGAATTCCTTTCTCATTGTGCCACGAAGGAAGGAAAATATTGTCGTCGGTTCCTTTGTCACCCTCTTTTACGCTGTCTTTCCTTAAGTGGCATTGAATGAAATATTCCTTCCTTTCTTAGGCGATCTCACGCATGATTTAGTCAGATACTGGTAGACAATTCGTGTAGCGTTAAGTTTCATTTGCCTGCTCTGTGTATTCGATGCGTATACACGGTATTGTATCGCGCATAAAGACATATTGTAGAAAACAAATGCCAAAAACGTATAGAGATGTTGAAATTAACGGGCTTGGGTAAATAACTCTAAAGTAAATAGTGAAATCATGAACAAATATCTCGGTAGTTGTTGGGTTTATGTAAAATCAAGTACAATGTTTTTTCGTGTGAAAATTTTAATACGAGAACGTACGCGTTGCGTTTAAATATTCAAATTGACCTCGATGTTTCGTAAACAAATTTATTTTAAAAAATCGTTTCGAACATTAAATACCAATTTTCTTTTTTTTTTTTTTTTTTTTTTTTGAAAATAAAACTATATTTCTCACTTATTTTCTTTTCTAGCCGATGATACTGTAATTGTATACTATTAGTAAATTACACATTTATTTATTTTGCAAAATTTTTATCACAAGAAATATTTCCACCGATACTGTATAAATAGAAAGTCTAGTAAATATTTCTCCTTCGACGAGAACAATTATTATTCTCGATTAACAATTCTACACTTTATGTTCCACAATCTACATTCCTCTTCTTTTCTCTGTAATTCTTAACGAACAGAAAAACAAAAACTGCACGACTTGTACTCCAGTAAGACGACTTTTTTGCCATAAAATTTTATCGATATGCAAACATTCGAATCGATACAAAACAAATTACAGGCGCGATCGCTCAGTACCAGACGCCACTCCTACTCGAGGTCTACCCCACGCCCCCTCACGAATCACGTGACCCAAATCAACCAATCGCTAATTTTCGTTGCATCAGCGTTGCACCTGAAGAGGCCCGATTTTCTGGGTTACCCCCGCTAAAATCACTTTCAGTGATAAAATGAAAAGAAGAACAACGCGCAGAAACGATAACAGCAAGATGCGATAAAATTTCATTTGCACCACTACTATCGCATAACTGTCTATTGCCAAGCGGCGAAGAAGAACGGCACCGGCCCGAAAATTTCAAGCCACGTACGCGCTTCCGAGAACAATCTCGTTTCGCGAACGATCCATAAATCCCGGACGCGTGTCTGCCATTGTTCCCGCCGCTGGTCTCGGTTTCGGTTCACTTTCATGCAAAGAACTATCAGGCTTTTCAGTTAGGCCGCGATTTACAGTCGGTCTCTGTACGTAAACGTCGCGCGTGCGAATATTCGGAAGGGTGCGATCGTGCTTTGATTCGCGGAGAGCGCCATTCATGCCGATGGTTCCCGCAGGCAGGCAGGCAGGCAGGTTCCGCCGACGGGGGGAACATTGGCGTCGAAGCTGCGAAAAAGAGACCAACTAACCATTCACCGTGACACCCGTTAACACACACACACATTTCGTCAAAGGGGTGCAGCAGCATCTCTAACCGACGTTCCTGTCTCCTTTCTATTCGCCTGTTCCTCTCCTTCCTTCTTTCCCTTATTTCGTCACGCTTGTATTCTCCCTTTCTTTTCTCTTGCACGCCTCTTCTTCCTTCTCTGTCTTGTCGTCCTCCCTCCCTCAGCGACTTTTTCAACCCCTCGCACGAAGTCATTCTCATTAATCTAAATCGACATTGACGAGATTCGGTCTGACGGAGAGCCGTCGCCCGATCCTTTTCCAGCCGGTCCTTTTGTCGCTAAGTATTAAAAGGCTCATCTGCCCGCCTGGTTAGCGGGCTTTGCACGGGCATTTGCCAGTCTGGCCGCGGACAGAATTGTCACGAACGATTATTTGCGTCTCGCGGCGTCGAACTCTGTGCGACTTTTTTTTATCAGACCGAGAACTCTTTTATCAGGCACGCTGCGAGATTGCCATTTCGATTTGCTCGCGGTATATCGGTGGCTAAATACAGAAGAACAGAGCTTGCGAATACGTTTTTTTTTTTTATTGCCATTGAACTGAAGTTTGTCGTTGCATTGAATTTTCAAGTACATTTGCAAAAATGTACTACGATTGTGTACGACGTTTATGTGCTCAAATATTTTGATTTCCATCGTTTTATTTGATCCTTTGGTTTAATAGACAAGAACAAGTTAACTCGTCCCACTTTGTTCCCACTCTTTTGAACATAATAATTTCTTCATTTGCAAATCTGTTATTTTCCTGAAGCGTTTTCGTTAAAAATAAATTATATCGTTCAAAATTGTTTAAAGTCGTCGTCGTCGCGTTAGAATTGATCAGATAGGAATTAATTTAACCTTATTAATTGTGAATTCAGTAATTATAGAGGCTTTTAATTGAGAGTTAACAGGTCAAAAGTCACAATGTTTGAAACACAATTAGATCGTAATTTATTATCCATCTTCTCTTTAAATTTTGCTTTCTTAGCAAAATGAGCATTAATTTTCATCAAAATAAATCATAATCGTGGGGCACGATTATAATTTTAATAACGATATCATCATTACAATAATTGTAATTTGGAATTATCAAATTTGTCTTTCAATTACTAAAAGATACAAGCTCAATGACTTTTATTAAAATAGTTGAAGGTCCTCGTAATTATAGGACATGATTATAATCCTAGTAGACAATTATATATAACAATGTTTTTCAATTGCTCAAAGGATGTAATCCCTGTTTGAACAAAACGAATGACTCTCATTAAACTACCATGATTTATAGATTTAGTAATTCAATAATTCATAGAATAGTTTCAACAATTGAGAGATTGTATAATTCAGAAGAATGGAAATATTTTGTTATACGATTAATTGGCCTAAAGTATCGTTGTACGTCGCTGCATAAATGTAACAGTAGTAATTATGATATCGTTGCGATCGTTATAATTTGTAATAATCGTATACAGTAAAATTTCGCTCATGACGGACAAATAATTTACAAATAATTGTATGATAAGAGTTGGAATTTATCAAAATGAATTTGACCAGAAAGAGTTCGGTAGTTGATACTATTAAATTAGAATTTGGTTCAAATAAATGAACAGAGTTCGACTGTACAACATATTGAACTGCACATTTTGTACTGTTAAATTATTTTGTATTATTTATTCAAGACACTGCATTTGTTTTAAATTGTATAAACATCGTTCACATAAGTTAGTACCAATGTATTAATTTGCATTAATTTGCTCGAGACTCGTCTTGCGTGTTGGAATCAAATTTTTGCGATAGAGCCCGATTCGATCGCATCCATTTACGGGATTTCAAATAGAAAGGAAGCAAGCTTTCGGTAAACTCAGCCGTTCGAGATTCTCGCTGATTGAGACAGGTGGAATTCTATCTGAGATCTGAAATGTGAGAAACACTCGAATCGAGATGGTTTCTCCGATTGTAGACCTCTCTTTTTAATCTAGATTAGCCAAACATCTTCCGATGCCAGATGTTTAAATAAATGAAAAGTTCTTTTATATTTGAACGAATGATAAATCATTTCAATCATCAATTAATTAGCATAGAGCAATTCTCAGTTCAGTTTATTTTCTAATTTATTTTCGCGTTATCGGTATTATTTTTGAATGGATCGTATTCGTTATTCAAATATAACATGATATTATTGTTTCTTTAAATAAATGACAGTCAAGAAATGACTTCATTCTCAAGACATTTCGCAGAAAAGTTAGAAATTACATTCAAAACAGAAATTTGTTGTGCCTACGTATCTTATCATTGTTGCCACTGAAAAATTTTGAATATGTTAAAATTTTAACAGAGGTAATCGTTTCTTAAAGTGGATAAATATTCCGTTCTTAATATTATATTTTTATACTATCTGTTGGAGATTTATTAATATCACAATTATAATAATTTTGTTTCACAAAGAAGTTTGTTTTGTCCGAAAAGCAAAGGATCGAACCTTGCGAGCAGTTATTCGTTTTAAACAATAACGACATTTTATGGTAATGACTATTCTCAAAATTAGTGAATTATCAATAACGTAATATTTCTCTTTTGATGTTTAAAATGGAAAAGAAAAATAATGGTTGAAACATATATTGTTGATTTATGGATGCAAAGCCTTCAAAATTGCAAAGCTTGCCCAATCAGTCTGTTCTGCATCTGAATAAAATAATTGCTCCACATAAATAACAATAATAACAATTTGTCCGTATCAGTCACATTTATATTTCCCCAAAAGAATTATGTAAATTCAAGTTCTCAACGAACGATATCAAGTATTACTAAGAAATTAAATCTACGAATATCATTTAATTCAGTTCTAAATTGGTAATCCTAAAAGATTGAATTACGTTATTTTTTTTTTAAAGCTACACTATCTTATTCCACAATTTTAATTCCTATCCCCTCGTGATAGATTTATGAGTATTTCACGTGAAAGAGATATGGATTGAAATGAATTGCTTTGCAATCGAACAGCAATTGAATAAATAACCTGAGATATTCCGAATCATCCATGATCGATATCTATTAAAATTTCAAATACGAATAAATATTACAGCATGCAATTTATTTATCAATTTACAAATACCAGCAAAGCACTGCTCAATTATAAAGGGAAGCAGTGTCTGTTTAAAAATCAAATTCGTGACAAATTGAGAACAATTTTAAATTTTGTTTTTCAACTACTGTCACTTTAAGTAATACAGAATATTATACTCGAAGCTACTGATAAATGAATATTATATTTTATTGCTATATTTACCACCAAATGAAGATTCAAAACAAATTCGGGGTCAAACAAATTCGTCTCATACTGATCTTACGATTACTATCTTTCTTGGTATTTGAGAAGTCGAGGAAAGGAATTTATTGTTATTTTTGAACTTGGCACTTTGCTTTCGCCAGAGATATTTTAACTTTATAATACACTGTACATCACATCGTGTGAAAGATAAGTGTAATATACGCGTAAACACTGCTTTGCACGTTTCTTTGCCTTTTTCGTATACAAAATTGAAATTTAAGTATAGAATCTCCTACGCTAATAATTGTTCGACACGCGTGGGTTTTACAGTATGTTTTTTTTATAGAGAATGTCTAGCTGTATCGATTGGTATATTAAAATATGTAATTCCATTTAAAAAAACAAAGTTGACTTTTATATGACCTTTAAACGTCCACGCAGAAACTGGTATAACGTTAGAACACGCCCCTCCTCGTTCAGCTTCATCTGCGACATTCTTCGCTCGAATAATAATAACGATGTTAAATCAAGATGTCAAAATCTTATGACACCTTGTATTTTATTGTAATTATGTTTTAATATAAGAGAAACAATTCATACATTTCAAAATAATAAAATATTGCACGACTTGTACCCCAGTACGATTTGTCTCACTGAAACTGTTCTGACTAGGAAATGAAGACGACTTTTTTGCCATAAAATTCTATTGATATGCAAACATTTGTATCGACGCAAAACAAATTACAGGCGCGATCGCTCAGTACCAGACAACGCCACTCCCACTACCTCTCGCGAATCACGTGACCCAAATCAACCAATCGCTAATTTTCGTTGCACTAGCGTTGCACCTGAGATATCGGGGGCCCGATTTTCTGGGTTACCCCCGCTAAAATCACTTTCAGTGATAAAAAGTGTAAAATATAAAGTAATTAAAATAATTTAGATCCGTGCAACGACAGTGCATACGAACGCGTGAAGCGCTGTAAGTGCGTAAATGTGTGTTTTAATGTCTATAGAGCGTTTTTAGGAATTACGAATATTTTACCTGCTTTTTTTGAACTATTCGTGCTTCTCAACGAACCGATATAATCGGTGAAACTGGTCGGCTCAATCACTGTATTCGAACAACTCTACTCTCCGCTCATCAATAATATAATAGAACAGCCGGCACGACGTCCGTTGCATCGGCATTCATTCGCGTGTCATTTGTTACCGTTTGATGTGGCGACGCACATAAATCAAGATACTTTCTACACGAAAAAAAAAAAAACAGCCTGTTGGAGCTTCCATGTTATTCGCGGCTCATCAATTATAACTATCGTTTCTCGTCTGAAATATGGTTGTTGCGCGAGTTCTTGTTCCTCGCCTAGGGTTCATCTAGGGTTTGGGGCGTGCTTTGAATCGAGCTAATCTCGGGAGAAGGATCGTTTAGAGAGAGAGTGACCTAGAATCAATCGATCGTATCACCTTTATTTATAGCTACACTTTTACCTTGACAGAAAATAAGACTAGCATGAGCGTCGTGTGCATATTCAGAGTGCACGGATCTTGCAAAGCGCAATTGTTGCGTTAATTTAGGGACGTCGTTCGGCGATTGACGGGACGCTTCGTTCAGTTTCTCGAAAGCGATCGAACGGTCTCGAATGTTTGAACGATCTTGAATCCTAGTTCGATACAACTAGGATCGGTATTTCGCCGGGATGAAAGACTTTGAGGAAAGTAACGAAGAATTATTCGAATTTACTATTTGCTTCTGATTTCTATTGTAAAAGAAATATTTAATAATGATTTAAGACGCATAGTAATGACATGATAATGTGATCAAGAAGTTGGTAGAATTTATTAGAATTTAGACAAAATGAGCCAAAAGTTTCTTTTTTTTTTTTTTAATAAAACATCAAATATAAGAAAAATTTAACTTTATTAATATTAAATTAAATTTTTATTTAGCAGAAAATTATTTTTTGGTCCATTCTATATAACTTTAAAATTTTTATAGATGTCGTTAAATAAATAGAAATTAAAAAGATATTATATATTAGAAAATTATAATAAACTAAAGTAATATAGTAAATATAATATACAAAAATATGTAAAATGTCACATGAATAAATTATAAATATACAATATTTTACATATTTTTATATATTATATTATGCATATTATATATTATACATTTTATATTTTATACATTTTTGTACTAACTATGTTAAACTAACGTTAAATTGTGTCGAGATCCAAACATAGTTATACATGTATGGATTATTTTCATCATATTATTTTAATGACAATTATTTATATACGTACAATGTATTTAGACACACATTATAGATTATTTGCTCTAATGTTAAAGATAGTTCATGAGTGGGTAGTTTGTGAATCTTTTCATTCTCCTCATACTTGACAACGAGAAGTAGGCGGAACGACCTTCCCTAGGAAGTTTGGTTTCATTGTTATGTATTTTTATTTGTTTTATTCTTTCTCGTCATTTTCATTGATATTTTTATGTAATTATTATAGTTATTAAACTCTCGCGCCAAAATTATTACACTGTTAATTTTTGATCTCAATAATTCTCTAATAACACATAATTAAATTTAACGTAGGTATTAATAGAAAATGTATCAAACAACAACATTGACATAAAGATTGAAAATATGATGAAATTGTTGTAATCGATATGATCTGGTTGAGAGTAGCAGTTAGCTAGCAGAAAAGTTTTCAACATTAGATGTACTGAAAAAAGCACTCTAGATTCATAATCATATCAAAATTAAATAGCTGAATTCAATTCAATTTTTTTCAATCAATTTATATGGCTTAATTTTATTTCTTAACGTTAAAAATTCCAAGGATTCGCTTTCATCATTGTGTCTTCTGCATAGATTGTATGAAAAAGATATGAATAGGTATATGATAAATGAAATTGATATATTTATAATATTATTACAGAGTATTGCAATGTTGAGGGCCAGATTTTTCTACCATAAAATCCATTATATTTTTTGCTGAAAAATAAATTTACATTTTTGAAGAAAGAAAAAATGCGAACAAGTTTCACGTGGAGCTAGAATCTCGGCTGTACCGAGCTGTAATGCTGACCACGTTCGCAGGTAGAAAAATAGAACTATTTACATCCAACTAGTTCTTGATGTTTACCACCGACGTGTATCGATATCGTAGCATGTGTTCCGCTCGTAGTATTACAAAGGTGATTAATCAGCGCAATGCAATATGTCGGTACTATGTATATAAACTCCAGTTCAACACTCGGATCAATAACACGTGATACATTTGCCTAATCTAATTAACGATGACATTGATTTCGTTCGAACGATGAAGATTCACTTTAACGTGCCCGCATCGGCCTAATTATTCTTGGTGAAAAGATCGTAGCTATAAATAATAACTAAATTTGCCCTTTGTTCGCGATGTGGAAGTGGAGGTCTATTCAGGCACGGAGTCTGTAAACTTTCCCTCCTAATTTAAAACAAGTTTAAATAAATAAATAAAATGGAAATTTTTAATTTATTTCGTGATAAAAGCGCACGCTCGAAAGCATCCAATTAATTACGAATGTACATACTGCAAATGTACGAGATATTTTAATATTTTGTTGACCTTGCAGAGAGAACAAATTATGTTCAAGTTTGGAACGAATTTGGAGATGTACATGGAAATCGCAAGATATTTAATGTAAACAGGTGTATATTAAAAGTATTTAAACAAGTACAGTCCATTATGTCAGTGAGATTTAATATTCAACCGGATCATCTCTTACATTTATAACAATTTCATCATAATTAAAAATATTTATTGTAATTTATAAATATATAAAATACAATTTTATTGTCACGTGTTTAAGATTCATGTTGCATTATTATTAATAATAAAGTTGATAAGAACTTCGTTTTGCAATTGGTTTTGTTTAACATTTATGATCTCTTTTATCATAATTTATTAAACCAAATGATATTACAAAATTTTCTGTTATATAGTTTTACAATTATTTCATAGCTATTGATCTACGTTAGTCATAACCTGTGGCTGGTTAAATAAAGAGAAACGACATATAACGTCAGTTATAAAATATACAGTCGTCTCTCATTCACAAAGTTCTGAGGTACCGAAAAAGAATAGCATTTTCCTGTTCAATGAATTCTTTCACAGGTAACGCGTTGTTCCATTTCAAACGTTTCATTTCTATGCAATGAACGAATAAGTTATTCTACCTAAGAGATAGTTGCATCTTTTTCATGCCTCTGTGAATTATTATGCATTTTAAATGATACAGTTATGGAAATAAACTCTACTTTACTTTGAATAAAATTAAATTTTGAAGTTTCATCGTATTTTTGGTAGTATAAATTAATAATATGGAAGTATTTCCAGAGAAACGAAAATCAAGATGTTACAAATAAATTGTTGGAATGTAACGTTTCGTTTAATTGTCGTTTAATCATTTTACATGCCGTTTTTTCACTTTTCAATTATCGTATCCTTGTAACTAAATCAGCAGTCGATCAATAATCGCAACCACATAAACCGAATTTAATTACTTTTAATAATTGATGACTAAATATGCAAATTAATAATTAATAACAAACTGCACAACTATTCCTGCATTATCACAATAGGCGCATGACCATACATAATGAACTAGTATACACATTGAATTTCACTTTTGTATAAAACTTTAGAAACATCAACGATGGTCAATTAATTAGATATTTTCCCTTGAAAATTAAAAAATATGAGAGTAAAGATCATTGGTATTGTATTTACAAACAGAAGTATATTTCCTTATTTTTGTCTTTTGTTAGTAGATGTGAAACCGACTTTTTCATTGCAGTAAAGCAAGTGTGATTATTAAAATGCGGATTTTTATACATTTATAATGTAAACAGAACACATGGTGTGATTGTGCTCTCTATAATATTTTTCTACCGAAATCGTATCTTTTCGTTCGTATCTTCAAAAGTACAAATTTGCATAAGAGTCAGTAGTCCAATAATTATTTCCGAAATTGAAAGAATTTCAATACACGTATAAGGTTTCTTATGCAACGTTAATTAAAATTCTTCTCTGACGTTTTCGATACTGTTCGATGTATATAGATCTCAGAGAATTTCATAAAAATTGCAATACAAGTAAGCAATACACATTGCTCTGATAATTAAGAATGATATTGTTTATTGTTAAGCATTCTGAGAGCATTCTACGAAGGAATGAAATAGTGGCTACTGTACAAGCATCATAACGAAAAAAATTCGTAGCACGACTGATGGAATGGAAATTTCAATAGTTAAATTCTACAGGAAAGTTCGGTTACGAGAACACTAGAATGCCGACGTGAAAGCGGGGAAATCGATATATCGGCGTGGAAACTAGATGGGATAAAATAAAATCAAGAAAAATGTGACCGAAAGAAAAAGTAAATCAAGATAGAGGAATTAAATTTCTGTGGATATATAACGGCTTCTCCGATTTTGTTTGCTCTACTTTCTTGCGAGGTGTTCTATATTCGATCCTCTGTAACCAGTTAGAACGCAAAATTCTTTAATATAGTAAATTTTTCTGTTACTGAAGTATCTTTTGTTGATTTTGACGACATCTTGAATATTAATTTTCTGACGGTAACTATATCGTGACCAATTAAAATTCTTTTCTTTTTTAAAGTTTATGATACAATTCTTTTAGGTCTGATATTTATTGTTTAAGAATAGAACAAACAGTATTAAATATACATTTTATCATGTTGCACTTGTACATGTTTACGATCATGAATTAAATATCGACAAGAATGATACTTCCTGAATTTGAAGCAATAAAACTGAGTGCACTAAAAAGGAATTTAATTTACGCTTAACATTTGTTTTGTTACGAATTAGCTGATATTGATAAATTAATTAGTTGAAATTATTCGTATTATTTCTATAGTTTCTTTCACTTCAATTAGAAAAAAAAGTACATTGAAATATTTATACAGAAAGATTACAAAACGAAATTATGTTCAATATTTCTGCAATGCATTCATACAATATATTATATCATTTCATTTATAGATTTTATTACTATTATTGTTGAAGTATTCATTGCGTATTAATATTTAACAATTATTTCCATGTCGGTGTTTAATTTCGAAAAATATTCTAAAATTATATATATTATCAACTTTTTTTAATCTTCAAAATTTTCTAAAATTACATAAACGTCTTCTGTTGATTAATTATGAATAATCAATGTTATCTACTTGTACAGGTAGAAGTTTTATCGTTTCATCTGATATTCTTTCTCGTTTACTACGTGTTTGCATCTTTCAAAGTCATAATTGCCCTCACGGATATTAATATTGGTATCCCTTCATGTTTCTGATAATTTCACTGCTCGCAAATGTAACGTAACAACGTTATTTCCTTTATCATGTTTTATATTTAAATAATTTAGGGAATTAATTCACGTAACAAGTCACTTTGTGTTCACGAGTATATCGATAATACGTGTATTATGATCAAATTGCGAATGTTGATGCAATATCACAATTTTTATGAAAATTATTAAAAGAAATGAAATGTAAATAAGAAATTACTTTATACATTATTAAGAAACATTATACTTTGAATATTTTGAATATTTTAGATACATGTTTGTTGTCTAAATCTTTTGCCAGACAATCTTCTTGGATAATTCAACATTCGGATATTAAGACAATTAAAATACAGTAGTTCGAATAAAGAAGTTTCAATTTAACCCAGGAACGAATTAAGTTCGATTAGGTTAAACATAAAGTTCATTCAAGAATCGATAGAAATAAAACACTTTTTCCATATACAACTTGTTGCGACTTAATGGAAATATGCTCGATTCTTCTATTACATAAGCGGCAAGCACGTGTACTCGGTGCGGTGGCATCGAGGTCTCGCACACGTGTCTTAACCGGCTCCGAAATCCGGGTCGAATGCGAAATGCAACAGGATTGTGTCTACAGAGAGAATAATGGCCGTAGCCGGAGCCCGAATTCGGTGCACGTGCGTCCATTAAAGACGGACCGAAATATTGCGGGGCTACGACAAATGCAGTTGCTCGTGAACCACCGCCCCTTGCTACGTCCGACAACGTCGGAGGATTCAATACCCTTCTCGCTTTTTGTTCCTCTTGCCTTTCTTTCTTTTCTCACCTCTACCGCCATTTCCTCCTCCCTGCTCTTTGCCCGGCGTCTTTTTTTTGTCTTCTCCGGCATATTCGGAGTCATTCTGTTGTGCCTGGTCGTGCTCGCTTGATCGCAAGCCATTGAGATACAGCGTTTTGTACGAGGATCACTCGTTTTTCGTTTCTACGAGGGATAGTCCGTTTTCTCAGTGTATAATGCGAGACTTATATCTTTACGTTTCAATTGGTATCATTGGGAATTATGTCAATTTAAAGATAAATTATTTTAGTTCGGTTTAGTCTGTACTAGAGTATTGTACAGATAAAATCGACGATAAAATACTTGGTTGAAGGTTCGAAGGAGATAATTGAATATGTTCAAAGATGAATGTATTCTTAATATTTTCTATATGCTCTTTGTTCGGTATTAAACTTTTAAACTTTTGGCAATTTTAAGTAAAGGATTAATTTTGGACTTTTCTATTTCATTAAAAATGAAATTCCTACAATGCATTTATACTATTTAAGAAAACACACACTGGCAGACTAAAGTCAATTGCTTGAGTGGTCAATATAAATTTTTATTATTTCTTAAGTATTTGTATAACATTTGAAAAAAATAGTTTTGGTATTGAAGAAGTTTGAATTTTATTAATACGTAACTGATAAAATATAATTATAACTCAGACTATTTTCAAAACAGAACAATAAAATCTTGAAATCTTATACTCAATATTTAATTTCATTGCAATTTCTTTAATAGTTCTTTAATGTTATCAAAGTGTAATAGTATTGTAATGTTTCTTACTTTTAATGAGATTGGATTCATCGTTAATATTAAATTTGTAACAATAAACATTGCGAAATCAAAAATTACATTGAAAATTTTTTATTTCAATACAATATTAAAAATTAATAACATTCTTTCTTTCGCAATAAATTTACCTTTCAATTATTAAGTCCGGATGAACTTTGTCGTAGGTAGTCATGAATTAAACATGTTTGTGGTGGGTATGCATGGTATGGAGATCAAGTGGCTGCTTGGCAGGCGAAGATTTGTTTCGAGTAAAATATGTCTCTGAATTTATTCGAGGGATGCATGTTGAATTTCATATTACGAGAGTTATGTTTTAAAAGTTTAAAAAATCAACAAACAAGTTCATCTTGGTTTCGATTAGAATTAGATAATAAAAAGAAAATAGAATTAGAATTTAAAAAGAAAAGAAGAATTTGAGAAATTGTCATTTGAGAATGTAAAGATACACGATTATAGTATTTATTATTACGAGCACTATATTTTGTTCTGAATCTATTTTTATAAATTTAATCTGTTATGTAATTTCAACGTGTATTATTTCTAGCTGTTTACACTGTTATTATGAATATATGTTATGCATTACATATATAGCAATGCTTTTATTATTTTATACATACTATATCAATTTTTTTTATACATTTTATTCATCAATTAAAAAATCAAGTAATTTTCATAAAATATTATATTACGATATTTAAAATTTTTATGAAGTTATTAAGTTATTAAGTTACGTTATTTAAAATTTTTTTTTGTTGATATTTACTTTAATTTAATTTAATCATTTTACGTTATTCATGCTAGTCACTGACGACCATTACTGCAGTCAACGTGTTAAAATATGAAACAGAGCTGGTTTTATTTCATATGTTCTTAAATATAAACAATAACTTAAGTGTGATATTTAGAATTTATATTTGTACAAGTATGGTATGATATTTAATCGTGTAACGATTGCTCTTCTTGATAATTCATGCAAAGTATTATTTAAACGATAATGTAATGTGTCTTTCATATATTTATAGTAAATTTTACTACTTTGTAAATGTATCTTAAATAGCGGTTGAATAAACAAAAAGGAAACAGGACATTGTAATCATGAACATGAATTCTAAGCACAGATTCGAGTGATTAAAAATTCGCGTAGTTTCAATTCGTCCCGGACCGAATGTGTACGAAGCTTAGCAGGTTTGCCTAGGGATTACAGTGGCTTACTCGCAATCGTTGCTCTGTAATATATCGAATCCGTACTCGCAACACGATCTGCGATGTTCGCCAGGCTGAAACGAATTTTCGAACGAATTTCTGCTGCAAGCAGAATTTTATGTAATAATAGAAGTTGATATCAAATCTAATGGCTAACGCGTGACTAATATCGCGATTATAAATTGCAATATATATTTCTAAATAACTTACAATGTTTATGTATATATACTTTTAATTAAACGTTGCAACGAACATTTACGATATTCAACATTTTACAAGTTTTTGGTAAAATTGCAGGGTTTGATAATTTAATAACAATTTATTAATTCTCAAAGGGCGTATAGTGTGTACTAGTCTACAAAATATTTCTTTTCTTTCGTCATAAAATGTTTAATGTATATTTTTCTAGTGTGAGTGGAATTATTGTGTTGAAAATAAATATTTCGACAAAGTAATAAAGTATCTATTTCATTACTTTGTAATGTATACCATCATGCATGAAAAAATTATAAAACGCTATTTACTTATTATTCATATTCATTGTCATACTTCATCGTTGATCGACGATTTAGCTAGAGTTAAGTCATTCTCATACAAATTTTTATTTCGTCAGAGTCACAAATATTGAATTATTCTCATTACGGAACACATTCGTCAGAAACATAGCGAGCATCTTTACCGACGATAATTAGATTGCCGGTGTAAGCTGTTAATACTGTAGTTTGGGCGCTGGTCACGCGATCGCGTGCATAACGCGATGTTTGTATAACCTCATTAGTCGTATCTGAAGAATGCACAGTATCATTGTTTTCAAGAATATACTTGTTCGTTGTAAAACTGAGTTTTCTTTCCAACTAACCTTCAATAGTCTGTGATATAAAAAGTGTTCAAGATATTTCGGAGAAGGAGAACGTGCCAGTAACACATATGTGTCACATATCTTGAAACACGTAAAATCTTCCTACATCTTTAAATAATAAAACGAGAAAGCAGCGTCAGCACGTACGACGAACACGAAAGAAAAAACAAAAAGAGAAAGACTCCGCCACACGGAACTACATAATAAAGAAAATTTGAGGCGCACGTACGTAATAAAAACATCCGCCGGCGCGACAACACACGGGTGACAACACCGACTGCGGCTTAAACACGTCGGGTCGTATATTTTTTCGTAGAAACGTAATGGAGCCTCGCGCGCGTTATAGAATTTTTGTTTTTACACCGCCGTGGAAAATATTTTGCCTCGCGTCGCGTGCTCTGCGGACGTTCAAACAATGATTTTCATCTCCTGTCGAAATTACGACACTCTCTATGGAATGGCTCGTGGTACAAAATTTAAATTTATGGTGCAAACATGGCGGCTGGTAAACTAACCTATACTAGCGGCTACTGCGGAATGTTTCGTCCCGGGTTGAAACAAGTTGTTTTTGTTGCAGAGAGCCTGTGCGGACGTCACGAGAAACGTTTATTGAACGAGCTGCTGTCAACGTACAACACTTTGGAGCGGCCCGTTGCCAATGAGAGCGAGCCCCTCGAAGTGAGATTTGGCATCACGCTGCAGCAGATCATAGACGTGGTGAGTTTATCCCCTCCAACTTTTTTTTGATATCGTTAATCGCTCGCTGTTGCGTGTCAACGATTTACGAAGCTCGCCAACTAAAATGCCGGGGATAAAATATTTCCTTGCTAGATGGACATTGTTCAGCCTATCGTTGATATTTCTTTTTCGATTCTAAAGTTGACTTTGTCTCAATTTCAAAAATTGACGCTAGAGCTATCGACTGAAACATAAAATTTGCATCAGAAATGTTGAAAATAGAAAACTTTGTGAAGTACGCAAACTTTTATTTATATTTTATGAAAAATCGTTTAAGTCTCACATCACATAAAATAGCCAACAAAAATTATAGATTATACGACCATTTTGGTAGTTCTAGTGTTAAGCTACGTTTGAACTTGTATCACTTGATGCATGATGATGATAAAGAGGTATATTATTTTCAAGCTGTCACTCATTCATATAAATCACCATTGAATTATTTTATTCTTTCTTTTTTGACTTTTTAAGTCAATTTATAATAATAAATGGCTTCTATTCTCCTATTAGCTTCTATTAGCTTCTATTGTTAACAAACAATTCTTGCGATTTTATTGTTTTTAAATTGCAATTCCTTGTTTAATTTATTTCGCATTTAGTACATTTATTGAAGCTTAATGTACTTTTTGGTACAAATTGAAATTTTACTTTCATCGTATAATAATATCAGTTCTATTTTGACAACTTAGTAGCAGTCTTCTTTAATTCTCAAAATAGAATTAGGTACATACGTTTACCTAGAAAGAAAAGATGATGAGCTAAACCTAAATGATAATATCTACTGATTGTAGCGTTTTACTCTAATTTTTATAATAAACCTACCAAAAGTAGATCAAAACGATTAATTTATAATTTTTCTTAGAAGTTTTATAGACTTTTAGCGATCTGAATGATTTTTCATAAAAAATAAATAAAAGCTTGTGTTCTTTATTACTATATAAACGATATTTCTCTGTTATTTGAACTTGAATACAAGATCGAACTCTGATGTAAGACTTACACTTTAGTCATCAGTAATTTTAGCTAAATCTAAGAACTAGTTTATTAACTTTAATATTGATATTCCAATCATTGCTATATTGCAGTAATAAATAGATAAAATAGAGTCTTATATCAATACGTGACATTCAAGTTACATTAATTAATTTTCACTGTTTTATTATTGATGATTATTTGCAAAGGGAAATCATACTTTGGTACATTTGGACAAAGAAAAACAAAATTTTTTAATTTTGACAGTTTTGTCTATTCTGTGCAGAGATTAATTCTTTTGCATTCAGTCTTGAAGTAAAAATTCATCAGATTTATGAAACACATCGTCCTTTCTGACTTTTAACTAAAGATGTTTCAACAGTAATTTAAACGTATATCTTACCAAGAACGTTTTAATATGAAAATTTGAATATTGAAAATTGAAAGAACTGAAACAATTATTAAACGAGAACTCCTCTAAAAGACAAGAACTTCTTTCACGGCACGGAATGATGCAAATTTTTTATTACAAAGTAAAACCAATAAATAAATAATCTGAAAGATAACTTAAAAAGGCATCGATTAACTAATTAATTTTTAATTAATGCCTAAATATGTAATTGCTATAAACAGTTATATAACTCTTCAGATATTTGTTGTAAATCCCCGAAAAGACTAGAAGAATGTAAACAAATTGGATACGTCTACTTGTTGTCGGAACTTTGTCAGGTTCGGGGCAACACAGGCTGCTCCGGTTATATCGTTTTCCGTTCAGATACCTCTTTAACAGTCGGATCGGCCGAAATCCATCATTCTCAAAACCGATTTGGTATTCTACGTCCTAATTTGATCCGCGTGTAATCGCATTTATATTAAGGGAATTACCAGTCGAGCACATTTCGCTAGGTTTTCTTCCTTTCTTAAGGAAATCGCATTAGAGAGGATTTACGTCGGGTGCATTTTCGCTTCTACTGGCTGCAAACTGCACAATGGTTAGCAGTTCGCATATGCGCGCACGCTATACCGTATACCTATATACACATATGTATATATCGTTCCATCGATGGAACTCCCCTATGAAAGATTTCCATTATGACCCTCTCCTCTTTCTTTCGCCGTATATGAGAAGTTACCTGAATCGTGTATGAATACCGTCTGTTGCCGTCCGATCGGATTTCTTTTCCTCGCGCATTCATTGCTCGCTTATTCCATCCTCTCCACCCGTTTATTCCACGTGGAGGCAAATATCGGCGACGCGGAGGAGCCGCCACAATGAAATAACACCGACATCCCGGCAAATAATGGCTCAAAAAAGCGCGATAAAAGCTGATCCTTGCGAGTAAGGAAGATTTTCGGAACCGTTTGAAATTAACGAGCCTTCGATATTTATATCGTGCCGTGGTTTATTATTTATCGAAAATTATGATGCTCGAGAGATTCTTGCTCTGTATGTTGTACATGAGATGTTACGAGATGTTATTCTGTTTGTTTAACTTTTTTTAAATCTCAGTGCCAAAATAGTATACTGTTGATTGATGTTCGGCTTTTATGTGAAATAAGTTTTTTGTGATCCTGGAATAACTGATATTTCATTTCAGAAGCCAGTGACTATTCCAAGGTATTTTCTGTGTCGTTAGATCTTACTATGCTTATTTGAGTTTAAGTTTTGAAAGAAATTTTAAGAAAGAATGTGTTCTATTTAACCAATTTCTTTTCATTCAGTAGTTTCTTTACTTTTTATTTCGTGAAGTTAATTGATTTAGTAAACGAGTGGTTTATATTAGGGTGCTATTGAATCAATTTTACTATGTTTTAAAAACACTCATTTCAGTCATTTATTTGTAAAATATCTCCTTAACCATTAAGTCTAGGACCAATGCGATTCAATACTTCTTCACTTGGAATTTAATATTCTTTCAATTGACGATGAAAAAAATATATGGTCCAGTTAAGAAAAAATAAAGATGACCTTGGAAATTTCGAAATCCACAAAAAATTGATACACCATGTTTTGCCTTCCTCAAAACTGTACAACTTTTCTATCAAACAATTTTTCATTAGACGCATAATTTGAAAGCTATCTCAGATGTGCAAGTTACGTGAATTTGCTTATACATCATACTATCGCTCAGAAATTTAAAAAATGTCGCTTGGAATCTTCACCGTGCTGCACAAAATCTCTCTAAAATCGTCACATTTATTGACTCATCCTCTGAATTAAACAGACAGTCGAACAAAAACCAAAGGGAATTCGATAACGACACATCGAGCGCAATTCAGTAATACTTCCGGGTATATTAGTTGGACCGAAGATTGCGGGAGTCGTAGCGGCACGACGTTATTTCCGTGGTTGGATGCATCCTATAAAAGTGGTTGTTCCGCAATCTTTGCGTGAATTGCAAAGATAAGGGCCAAGATTAGCCTGCGCAAGTTTTTGCACGTCAAAATATCGGTCTTATCTAAATGAGAACGGTGGGTAACAGCCGGGGGCTGGATGGTACGAGGGTGAAACGAACGAAGGAAGAAGGCAGCAGATCGCATTACGCCCTCCATCTTGTCAAAGTCATTTACTTACTTTATGCAGCTTCTCTTTCGACTGCCATCGATAGTGCCGTTACGCGACTATCGCAAACCGCTGATATGTAATTGGGCGCAAACTGCGGAAAATTTGCTAGGAAAAAAGTGTAATTACCGCACGTTTTCCGCGTGTTCGAAGCATTCTCATTGTCTATTACAACGGTTGTTTCTTCCTATTATATTCGTGAGGATTATGGGATATTTGAAGCTTCAACAGCTTCTTTTATATCTTCTTATTGCACCTTTTATATTAATTCCAATGGTTATGTACACAATTTTTTATTTGTGTATGTTGAACGTCTAAATTATTTTCATTGTTACTGAAAGTAGGAGAACAAGGATAAGAAAAGTTTATATTATAACTTTTCTTTCCGCTTATGAGATATTCGATGGAATCATATTAAGAAAATGATTAATTGAGAAGCTCGAAAGTCGTATAAACGATATCAAAAGTTGTATATACGATAAACAATTTAGTTGTAACATCGTTTTATTAATTATAATCACTTACTAAATTATTCCATTAGCTGAGGATTTTGGTAGTAAAATGGCGTTTGTACGGCACAAATTATTTTTAATAATATTACTACAATCATTGACGACTACATAATTATCGAGGCAGAATAATCAACTTAATAACTTTCTTAACTTTGCCATTTATATGACGGTCTGCAACGCGGATTCTGTGCATGCATGGACAAAGTAGAAAGTTTTAAAGTACCGTTTAGTCTGTATAACGTTCAGGTAAGAACAGCTGCTTATTCACAAATATAGCTTTAAGAGATAATCGATACATACACTTACTTGCATACTTTACAATGTATGAGATATCTTGTTTATATTTTTCTTGAATTACAAGCAGTTCAAATGACTAAAAAAATATAATGAAGATTCACTCGTCTAGTGAATAGAAACTGTTATTTTGAAAAATATTTCCTTTATTATCACTATAACACTTTAGTGTTATTTCTTATAAATAATTTATGGTTTTGGGACAAATTACCTATTATGAAATAGGTTAGTTATAATTATTTTCGCAAATGTTTTCGTAAATACACAGGATAAACAGAGGAAATATGCTGTAAAAGGAACGAGCACATTTCTAAAGAATGTTGGTACTTCAGTCATGAATAAAGTAAAACTGATACAGATACGTTTGTGTTTGAAAGCTGGAAACATTTTGTTGGATAATTTGTTAGTAATTCCGAGTAACGATTTTATTCAGAATCCTGTGCTTTATAACAAACTAAAAATGTTGCGAACTCACTTCTTTTTATGAATATTTAAAACATAGACATTTCTCGTTTCATTTGAAAGCAAACCACCAGTTTTTATTAACTGTGTGTACACTATTTTCTACGCGAAACCCTATAATATTTCAACATAATTTATTTTGTATCTTTCTTATTTAGTAATTGTAGCATTATTAGTTACTATAAATATATACATATATTTTCAAACAGATATTCGATTACAAATCGTCAATAGATTTCGATAACATTTAAAATGTTGTAATTATAGTAAATTCATGATCATTCAAAGGCAAATAAATATGTAGGAATGAAGCTTATAACTAAATCAAATTTTTGTAAAAAATTTATGAAGAATTATGAAAAAAAGTGTAATGTTACTGTTTGTAATATTCAATCCGATTAATGTCACGTGCGGTCATACAAGACGTAATTTACTCTCAAAGCAAATATTTTCCGATTCATGCAATTCCACGTGGAATAAGGCGTTGTCGATGCCGTAGGATTCTGATATGTACGTGTAAGACCAGCTACGTGAAACGTAATTATTGCGCACTGACAAATCGTTCGCATCGATGGGGGTTTTCTGCGCGCATGCAGCGCAACGTTGTAACCCTGACATAAAATGAGGAAGCGTTATAAAAGGGGAAATTGAACTGAAAGGGGTCATTTGAACTGAAAGTTACAGCGGACCGCGAAAGCACGAAAAACTGCGAGCCACGAAAATTCTTTCCTCTCTTAGGGAAAGCGCAGTATCTTCCGCGCGGAAGCTCGCTGTTTCAAGTTCACTGAAATCAATTTGTCTTGTTACGGTCCCGGTGTACCGTGGACGTTAAATTTTGAACCGTTGTTGCCCCATGAATTCTTCGGCTTTAGCCTCGCCCCGTGCTTTTTGACCGATCCCATCGCGTGGTTCCGTAAATTTTTCCCAAAGTCTCTCCTTTTCCGAGAAACCTTCGAAATTCGTAGCAATTTCGATTTCATCGCGCGAATCGCCACGGATATTCACTTTTATTTTTGCAGAGCGGTGTGATGAAAAAAAAATATATATATATTCGTTTTCCCTCCTCCATTTCGAGAGGGCGTTCACCTCGAACGCGGAGGAAGTATTATTATTCGCGATATTGGGTTAAATCGAACGTGAAATAAATCGATCGTACGTACGATTGTGTGTGCGTGTACGTAATACATGGTCAGAGAAATTCGAGATATTTCGAAGGGGAGAAACGTAAGTTGGGAATTTTTCTCGGAGGGTAGAAAAAGTTTGTATTTACCTTCCAAATAGAGTCACATGGAGAAAAGTGGGAGCAGCAAAGAGCTATGGATTTTTTCGAATGAAAATACGCGAATGGTTGGAACTTTCGCGCGCGATTTCTACGTTGGGACGTTGAACAAATACTAAGATTTTTTAAATTTCTATTCAGAATTAATAATTATTATTGAAATAATTGTAACGGACGATATTAAAATTTAGGTTTCACATTAATTGGATATATTCTAATACATCTAATATATTATAGATACATTCCCTCAATCGTCATATTCGTATAAAACGAATTTGTCTAATTCAATTGAACATAGGCAAAATATGCTTGATGATATATACATGATTGTGTTGACTTCAATGTTGATATGTTTAAAAATACACAATACAATATTGAGATTATATTCAATTCAGATTGCACTGAAAAAGATTCTTTGTTCACAAAAGATACGCACCGATAAAAATAATAATTCAATGTGAACAGATTTGTGAACATATATTCAGTTTTTTATTAAATTTAAAAATTACAATTATTAAATTACAATATAATTAAATGCCTAATTAACTTATGCCGTAATATAAATGTGTGATGGTCTGATAATGATAAAGTTAGAAAAAAGTAATTTGGATTTTGAGAGAATTGTATAGTACGAAATGTAGTTTTTTAAAATACGGAAATGAAGTTTAAATTTTAAAATCTTTTCTTTTAGTGATTTTAATGAGGTTTCTTATCTTCAAGTGTGGTGAAGAATTTTGAGCATTTTTTGTCCGACCGTGAAATTGATAACATGCACGAGTAAAATATTTCAGTTGCTTAAAATTGCCGACACTATATATTCGTATCATAAATTTCGTGGAGTCCAATATCCTCGATATCAACAAGAAAATTATATTGAATCTACGCACACGGATTGAAAAAAAGACGTATGTTGGAAATATTTCATGAAAAAATATTTGACATACGTTGGTATACATTTTCTATTTATGAACGTCTGTGTCGAAGGGATGAAAATAATGCTCAGAGGTGGAGATTAAAAACCATGTTTTTAAATTTGCGCAAAGAATTTCTCAATAAATCTGTAACTGATTGATCGAGGAAACAAATTCGCGAGACAGTAAAAACTTATATTTATATCGATAATCCGGAAGTACTGTAACATTTCGAGACAGAGTTGGATCTAACCAACAAAGCTGTACGTTTCAGCCGGAAATCCCGTCGAACCAAAACGGAATCAAAACAGATGGCGTATGATCGTGAGCAGGCTAGTGTAACTTGTACACAGAGTTTCCATTCGTATTCACAAACATTTGTACATATTTTGTTTTACAAAGCGTAGCAGGCTGAACGAATTTCTGCGCTACAATACTGGCAAAAATGGCAGCTCTACGTAACATTTACGGCGCGATACATGTAACGCGTTTTAATATCACATTTCGAAAAATGGGTCTTTTTTTCGTCGATTCTGTCAACATTTTTCGTCGATTTCGCTTTGTGGGTAGTAATGAAATTTCCATATATGTGGTAACAAAAGGGACAAGTTTCGCGTTAGATTACAATGTTAGCTTTTAATTTGTTATTTTCAATAACCTGTTATTATTAATTTGACTCAGTGCTTTAATTTGAATTCTCTTGTAATTGAAAAGGCAACGAATTTTTATTATGAAATATAAACAAAATGTTCTATCGATGATTCATCTTGTATTTTACACATTTTACATTATTAAACTGTGGATTTTTATGACTTTATGGAAAATTTAGGAATACAAAAATCCAACAAAACTCAAATAGTATGTAAAAGTATATAAAATATGCAAAGATTGGCATGCATTAATATTATAATTTATTAATATTTAGTAGATAAAACATGATGCAACTTTGAAAATTAATCTGTGCATTCTTTTTTTTTCTTTCTTTCGTAAAAATATGAATTTTCGGTCTGTATATCGACAGTTTTTACATAACTAATCATTTTATGTGTAATTATTTTTATCTTAATTAACCAAGTATCTATACATGTATGGGCATCACTGTTTTCAGAACAAAAATGTAACATTTGCTATCGTATATATAGTGTATTTTTACTCAATTCTTTTAAACATATTATCACTGAAAGTGATTTTAGTAGAGGTAACCCAGAAAATCGGGTCTCTTCAGGTGCAACGCTAATGCAACGAAAATTAGCAATTGGTTGATTTGGGTCACGTGATTCGTGAGGGGTCGTGGACCGCGAGTAGGAGTTGTCCGAGCATGGCGCCTGTAATTTGTTTTGTATCGATTCAAATGTTTGAATGAATGATTCATTCCTAGTCAGAACAGTTGCTTCTTCACTGGCCTTTCAGTGAGACGAATCGTACTGGGGTACAAATTGTGCAGTTTTTTGAAAATGTTTCGTTGATTCCAGCATTTTATTATTAGAATATGTTAGAAATCGTATAATTTGTAATAAAATCTTTCTATTAGTCGTTGTCTCCAAGTTAGCTCCTGAGGATTCTTAAATTTGAGTTCCATTAAACTTGAGTTCAATTATTTCAACAAAACAATTTTATCATGTATTTATTCTTCTGTTAATTATTCTTTCCTGTCTCGTCTAAAACTAGCTAAGGTCATGTTATACTTAAATTCTCTAACTCGATTTTCTTCAGAACGAAATCTTATATAAAGGATTAGTCTATTTTGTTTCTTATTTTTTCATTAAAAAATCATCCTGTGTTTGTACATTCCGCCGGATTGTGTATAATAGTTTTAAAGTAAAGAGTAGAGAGTAACAGAGAGTAATAATCTCGCATTTAAACAATTAATCTCTAGTTCACGAAACAACAATATGACGTACCATTGTTGTATTGTATCTATTAATTATAATTATATTGTACGATCAGTTTTGTCGTCAATCACTCTCTTGTTTATGTCGGTTACTCTAAAATAAATAAAACAAATAGTAACAATAATAATAATAATAAAACGAACTGAGTATTAAACTTCACAAGAAAAATATCTCGCAATATCCTTAATTGCGAATCGTAAATTTACACATGTACACAATGCGTAAATTGCCTCGTTGCTGTTGATTCATCGCCAGGGACATAATTTGCGAGGTGTACACGCGATTAAACTTTGGAACTGTTTGCTCGCGGGCAATTTCTAAGGTTGCGGTTATACAACCAGAGAGAAAACAACAAATTAGCTAATATATTGTATTTTAATAATAGCGAATTACATTCAGAGATCAGAGTTCCTATTTCTTACGAGGACCGAGGTATTCAATTGAAAATTATGAGAATGTAAAAGTTACAAATTAAAAGATGCAAAAATATTAAAAATTGGAGTAGGTTTTTTTTTTTAGAAATTCTTCTAGTTTCCGGTTTCTACGTTTCGAAGTTCTATGTTTTCGAAAATGTTTTCTATGATAGAGCGTAGTATGTACTTTGATAGTCACTTTTTAGGATAGTTATAGTAAAAGTCATTATTATGCTGTACCTTTTAAAATTCTGAATTTCTAATTTCCTTTCAGCTCCACTTATTATTAGATCGCGGATTTTTATGTAAATTTTCATTTTCGAGAATACTATTAAAAACACAGAACCTTGGCAGAAAATTGTTTTACGTACCGACTGTTGTGAGAAGTAGATGTATTTCATACATTTTTCCATTTCTGCACTCTGAATCTCTTTCAAATTTCCTATAAATGCATAAAAAGCTACAGTTTACTCTTTATAGGTGCTTGAAAGGTTCATTCATTTGACAGCAAGACGCTGCATTTGTAACGATGTAAACAATTTATAAAAAATTTGTAAATATTTCTAGAAACGAGAAGAATCTGTTTTACAAGTATAATTTGTTTACTGTTCTAAATATTAGAACAGGTTTTATAACATTTTATATATTCTTGTATGCATTTTTTAGTTTTTAGTTTTAGAATTTCAAGTTTCCCACGAATGAACAGAAATCCAATTTTTAAACTAACTGCTTTTTCGATATTTGTGCAAATTTATATTTTTATGAGTGCAACCAGAGAATCTAAATAGATACAAGAATAGAACTGGAAATTTGGTTTGTCTTTTAAATATCATAACGAATACTTGTTTTTGAATGCTTTACGCATTTCTGCATGTAAAAAAATGTAAAAATTCGCAATTTACTATCGTTATTAGTGAACTGATGAAATGACAAGATAAACAGTTTAATAGAATACAGAATAATGAAATGAAAATAAAATTGCATTATGTAATAAAACAAAAAGTAAAATGAAATAGTTAAATTTTATAAATCGAATGCAACAATCGACGTGTAATGCATAAAATTCACTTTCACTTCGTATTTGTTTTATCGCGAAACTTCTTACTGACTGAATGAAATCTAGCACTGAAAATTTAAATATTGCTGTTTACAAAATTCCGCCGAGTAATAATTATGTAATTGAATATACGTCGAACCAATATTCAGTGTATCTAAATATTTCGATCGTGTTATAAACATTATATAAAAAAAAAAGAAGAAGAACGATAATTAGAATATAACAACTTGACGACGAATAATAAAAAACTAATTCCTAAATTATTGCTTGCCGGTGGGTATCGCGAACGATAAATGGAAACGGTGAATCCCATTTCGCTGTCGATGTCGTTTGACCGTGAACTCCGTATTTATGGCCGGCATAATGGAAATTGCGTGACGGCATTTTGCTCTCTCGTTCGTTCTCCAGTGGGCGGTGTGCTGTCAGCTCTCCTCGCAATCTATCGTGGCCTCCTGCCGATTTCCAGATCTCCCTTCGCGTTCTTCCCTTCGTCCCGGGGCACCCGTTCACGCAGCCCCGTTCAAAAGGCGCGTCCACAGCGCAGCAAAGTGACGAGATGCTTTTTCATCAGCGTCGCAATTATAAAATGGTAAAGCAAGCTCATCATATTACCCGGCCTTTCGCCATTTCAACGTTGCAAGTTGCACGTAGGAACGGAATGAAGGCACTGATCAGCGAAATTTCGCCCCGGCGCGACCTTATTTTCTCCTCTTGTTGTCTTCGTTTTCCTCCTCCTTTTCTCACTCTCTTTCTTATTCTTACTCATCCTTTTTCTTTTTTTTCTTTTTTTTGAAGTTTCCGATTAATTCCTCTAGCAAATTCAATTCGGAAAGTTTGATGATTGATCCAGGAGAGTGGGGATACAATAGGAGAGGCGAGTATGTTTACGAATTTAAGAATTTCGAAAAGAAATTTATATTTTTGTTAATTTTTTGGATCTAACGTTTCAAACTAAAATTGTCTGTTTACCATTGACGAATAATATAAGTAACGATCGACATTTATTTAAGTATTGTATCGACCGAAAGAAATTTTTTTTTCTAGAGAAATATTTATGTAGAACGAGTTATTTAAAAAATTAGATTTAACGTTGTTTATTTCATCCTACTTTCCATTGTATTTTCCTCGAAACTGCGCAAATGCATAAAACATTTTTCCTCGATGGAATGCATACTTTATATTCTGAATAATGCAGTTACGCGATGTATCTCATACATGTAAGTTGGAAGGGATTTCTTTCAATAAAATAAAATTAGCTGAAACACATGTGACGATACGCAAGTGTGAGACTTGTAGTTTCTATCGCGGAATGTATCTTTTACTGTCTATTACTGGATAAAATGTCTCGTAAAGCTAAAAATATTTGGTGTATGTAAGTGTATAATTAATATGTAAGTGTTTTTTCAAATTTATCTGTTTAAATGATAAACTAAATGTTTTTACTTGTGTTCACTTAAAATATTATGGTTTTATTCTATTTTATATTTTTATCACGATTACAACTCTGTCAAATAATAAGCATCACCGCATATAAATTGCTCAATTACATGCAATTGTAATGCAAATTATTAGTAATTAATAGGAGATAAAAGAATTAATATCTACATGTTTATTTTTGTTTCGCAAATGTATAGAAATGACTATCAGACACGAAAGTAAATTCGAAGAGAAGAAATAAAAAATTTTTCCATTGAAAACTTTATTTTCAAGAAAACAGAGCTTGTTTAGTTAACTTTTCAGAATAATGTTGATTTAGACTCGAGTTTCGATCACTTTCATACGTTTAATATTATTAATAATTTTAGGTTTAAATTAATAATAATAGTAGGACTGAGGATTGATTTTTATAGCTCCAAACGATGGCAATAAATGCTGATTTTTGAAATTTAGTATGTTGAAATGACTTCTTCAAAAGTCGACTAAGTAGTTAAGAACTGGCTCAGTGCAAAGTATCTTACGAAAATATTTTTAGTTTATTTTCACAGTGAATGTTTGAATTGATTTGAAATTAATCAAATTGAAGTATATTTGATGAATTTTCAAACTCCATTCTTTCTCAAAAACGAAGTGTTATTCTTTCTTTTCGACTTATTTCCGCATGTACATTAGAATCATTTCTCATTCAATTTTAGCATCAGTTCAGAATAAAAATCCGCAGTCTGTTTCTGACAGATTTATTTCTAACGTAGCCTACTAAACGTTACCTATTACCCGATGCTTCTCGTCATCTTTCCCTCGTGCTTGCGCGTAAAAACACGATACTGCGAACGATAAGTTTCGCGTATTAAAGCAAGAGATACTTTTAAACGGAGCAAAATACATATGTTTCATTATTCAACTCGGTTCCCTTCCTTTGCCCGTTTCCTTAAGTCGTATTACTCAAGCCGCTTCGAGTTTTTACCCTTCCTTCCTTCCCTTTTTCCTTCTTAGCTCTCGTACCCTCTGAACGATCGTAGCAAAGAGAATTGCGTGCTGCTCGCGTTCCCGTATTTTTGATTTATCCAACCGGAACGCGCTTCATATTTTCGCTTCCGCGAGCTGAATGATTTCTTTTTTTTCTTTTTTCAGTCGTTGATTATTTTTCAGTCACGACGCAAACGCTATCCTTTTAACTTCAATCTATTTGCCCGTTTTCAAATCTTCGTGTTCGACCACTTCTGCGAATCACTTTCCTTCAAGTCCGCTTCTCAAAATCGTATCTCGTCTTCGTTTATTCTCGATGACGTCGAGCTTCCGAGCTTGTCCTCTGTTTCTGCTGTATTTTAGCGGGAAAATGCGAAGAAAGTAACAATAATGCGACAAGTTTAATTTCTACGATTTTCTGTCTTTATTGGGTATCTGTTCCTTTATCAGCCCTTTGTATAATGTTATAATATCGAGTTACACGCATTGTAGGAATTGTGAAAAGAAAAAGCAAATTGTAGTCCCACGGAATGTGAATTTGACCTTTCAATTTTAATCCTCCAAGTTGAATAAATACAAATTATATACAATGCTTTCGATGCTTTACATTTGACACGATGCAGTGATAAACTAATGTTTACCAATTTTGACTATTTCGCTTTCTCTTTTTTATCGCTTAGTTCCGGATGGTTCCGTATGTTCTTCCGATCTTCTGTATCGAGGAATACGAATTCTATTAAAAAAAAAAACACAGAACTTTACGAGCCAGAATTGGGCTTACATAAAATTGAACGAAAATAGTGATTATATGTATTATAGTATATTAGCGCGCTGACTATTTCTTTAGCTTGAATGCAATATTACTCTCAGACTATCGGAGATTGCTTGGGAGGCGATCTGTATCGATCAGAGGGGTCAAGCGAACTGTTCCTCATCGGTGTCAGGCGAATTTTCAACTACGGCGAACTGGCTGTCCGTGGGCCGGTCTGTGCCCCCACTTTCTTTCAATGGAGGGCGCAGGGGGTAGGGCAATCCCCTCTACTGCATCGATCTCTCCACTTTAGCTTTAGTTGCTAAAGTTAACAGTTGTAGGGGTAGCAGTTTATACGACTCGCTGCAGCGAGAAAGAATGTATAGAGAGTAGAAATTAATTTTCTTGGCGGGGAAACTGGGGCAAACTGAGTGAGAGAAGCTCGTACGATGAGAAAGAAATTCGCCATTCTTGTTTTGCTATACGCGATTTGTATCTTGCCAAAGTTGGACGATTTCTTCATTATCTTGAGTCGATAGAAAACTGGAGAAGACTCCTTCGGTTTCCTTTCTTTGACATCATTTGTCAATTCTTCGTGGAACGCGTTTCGTTTAAATATTTTTTGGGAATCTCGTCTGAAAGCATACCACGTGGCACCGCTGTATGCTATTGAAATGCGCACGAACTTTCGGGTAACCCAACTCTCCAGTTTTAATGGCTGAGTTTTCTCTTAGAAAATAGCGTGAAACCGTGCCATAAATCAGGGTACTACTCAAAGTTCCCAAACAGTTATTGGTACACATTAGGCGATAAAATCTTATTAATTGGTATAATTGGATATTCGAGGACGTAAAAATTTGTGCTTTATGTTGCTCGATCTTGAAATTTGGTTTATTACTATAATTAGTAATATCAAAGTACAATATCATAGAGTAACATAGTGATAATTAGAGTAATATTTATTTTTTTATTAATTACATATTAAATTTATTGTTGTTCATTACTAATTTCCACCAAAAAGATACGAGATACAAAATATAATAGAATTACGTAATTGAAATTTTTTTGTAATATAATGCAAATTATTACGATGTTACTTATGGGTTATATATCACGAGTTAAAGTTTGATAAAATTATTATTATTTCGTAAATAAATAGTTCAAGAGTTTACTTTGGTTCATTTTCAAAATCGTCTTGTCCCTTATTTTCAAGACAATTTCTTGTTCTGTCAGGAATGATTATATCTTGATGATATTTCCTATATCTTTAACTACGTTTAGAGATAACATATTTTAAACGAGAAGGCTCATTTAGTTACTGAAATGACAGAGGACTTGGAAATGTTGGAAATTCTGATAAGCCGTCTCATTGTCTTGAAACGCAGAGAAGAAATAAATCATCGTGTGATTATTAAACTGGATTATGGATTTTTATGCATTTATAACAAATTTTAAAACGCGAAATTGATTAATATTCGTAATATGAAAAAATATATAAAATATCGAAAGTACATTGCTTTATCTATAATATAATAGGTGATATAATAGGTTCTATAATTTCATCGCTAACTTTTCGTAACATATAATTTAAAAGAATAACTTTTTTAAAAAATTCACTAGAAATTTTAGTAAATATTTCAGTAAATAGATACAAATGTCAATATTAGAAATTTTCGAATTTTATACATTATTAAACATTCAGTGGTGAGGAAGTAAGAATATTCTTGTTTCCAGTTATTGACTGAACATTTATCTGAACTTCGTCTGAATGTCTTTTGCTTGTAAGTTTTGATTATAATGATGATAATTCTAATTGCATTTTGTCATATAATTTGTTGTAACGAATTATTATACATGAAGTATTCTTAATCCTTGCACGATCGAATTCTTGTTTAGCCTGTGAAAAAATAATTATTTTTTTACCAATTTAATAGAATCATTTTAGAATAGTTTTGTAAGAAGAATAAATATAAGTTCTATTGTAATTAACATTTGGTTGAAAATTTTTTATCATCACTAAATATTAAGACATTAATATCTAATTAATATTATTATTAAATATTCTAGTAACAAATATATTCCGATATTAAATTTTGCTCCCAAATCTTGTTAAAAATTTTTTATTATTATTAAATATTATGATATTGATATTTAATTTTTAATTAACATTCTTATTAATTCCAGACCTACT
This sequence comes from Melipona beecheii, assembly GCA_032399605.1. Lineage (NCBI taxonomy): Eukaryota > Metazoa > Arthropoda > Insecta > Hymenoptera > Apidae > Melipona > Melipona beecheii. The sequence continues at coordinate 1,148,068 of JAUCMO010000082.1, read as the reverse complement.
CCAAGATATAAGAATGTTTTAATAACGATGAATAACGATAATATTTTATTTTGTACAAAATTTCCGAAGTTGATTACAAGAAGAAAAGAAATAAAATAAAGTTTCATAGAGGTAGAAGTAATGTATTTCTTACGAGGGAAAAAACTGGTGATCATAATTTTTCACGCAAACATGAACCACGTTCTGTAAACTTCCACGTTTCTTCTCCACGTTTGCCCAAATTCTGAGCCACACTACTGGTTGGCTCGCAGCCCATGTATTCAGGCGAGACAGTGCACGCTGCATACCAAAACGATTCAACGGAACCAACGATCCTCTGGTTTACTCTTTGAAACAGTCTTCTCACTTTTCTGGTCCTCCTGTTGTCCCGTTTCAAGTTCTTTGTTGCAGTGTGAAAAAACGAATGCTTCAAATCGACGATTATTTTCTCATTCTTAATTTGATCGTGTTTTTTAAAATTTATAACGATTTATATAGTTTTTCTAAAATTTATAATAATTCAGTTAAGGTAGCCTCTGATTGTCAGTGTGACGTACAAACGCAACGTTCCTTTACTTAAACCTCTTTCCATTATAAAATTGTTAGTGTCGTTGTCTATGCTGCAAAGAAATTCTTCACTCTTCAAGTTTGCTTCTTTATATTCTGGACGCGATCTGACGCGATCACTGGGATTTTTCCAATCTAATCTCTTTCTACTCGCACATAGTTCCTCTCCGCAGTTCATTTCCGTGTTCCTGTAATTTTTACCTCTCTCGCCGAACCGCACACAGGTTATCGTCCGTGAAAGAATTAAATTGTTCGAAATTCAACTGTTCCAAGCTCAACTCTTGCTGAGTGAATGCATAAAGGCGAATATGATGAATCGCATCGCGGCGTTTTTTCCCTTTTCATGTCGCCTCGTGTACGTTCTACCATTTTGTGCCGCTGCGTGAAAATTAATCATCGTACGAAATGTGTATTCAGTTTCCCGTTTCTGAAAAATAGTTACGTTATCACGGACCGGTCTTATTTTTGACGAATGTTCCCACGTGTAATTTCCTACGAAGTTAATTTGCCAAGTTTTCTTTTTCGAATAAAAACTCCCGGTTTCCATAATACGTATTTGCAGCACGGGAGGAAACAGCGCTACAGAATTTCTTAAGAAGAAACCGTGATGTAGGCTCTTAAATGCTTCATTAAAAACTTGGAACGAAAACTAGAAATAATATAAGCGAGCCCTCCAACTCAGACGAATGATGCAAGTCCAATATTGGGAAAAATGAGTTTATTATAAAAATAGCAACTCGTAGTTATACTTGCTTCTTGTAGCAATTTTTACATTGTTGGTAAATAATAACACTCGATTATTATTTGATACGCCTTGCCATTAATTTACCGTTGAAAAAAATAGTAGGTAAATTAATTTTCTTTCAACTTATATTATCTCTTTGATTCTTTACAATCAAAAGCTGAATTCTGTTCTTATTTTGTCGTAAAGTCCAATGTTCGCAACATTGAGAAAAGCTTTTTATCACTAATATAAACATAGAAAATGATTGAAACGAACAAACTTTATAGACTATATAGACTGTTCAATTGTTTTCAAAGACGTATTATATTATATTTATCAATGATATGTTTGAGAAATACACGTGATTTGATATAAAAAGTAGAAAAGTACAAAATAAAAATTACTGATACTAACAGTATGAAAAAGTACAGTCTGTATTTACAGCAGGTAATTTGAGACAACAGTTGCAAAAAAAGACTGAATCCAAATAGCCTCCAGATTCAATATTCATTGGCCAATGATTGATAACTAGACTATGTAGACTATGTAGTTTGTGTTACAGCCTTTATATCCTTGTCGTTCACTCACTGTCATATCACCACACTTCATTGTTCAAAGTACAGTTGATCATATTAATAACCTGGTATAATGTGACGATTTATCGATTTATATTTATGAACAAGTTTAAATATTTAAATGAGACTTTGCAAGCGTTATCTATCTTACATTTACGTATATTTATGAACGTATATTCCAAACTCATGAAAGTTTAGTGATCTGATCGTTTATTATTCACAGTCACTGCATTGCTGTATTGCAAACGTACTATTATAATTCTTCATAGAATGTACTACTGTACGCCTACTACTATGCTACGCTATACTATAGTACGCTGTAATTCTTCATATACGCCTACTACTATACTGTACAAAAATATCGTCCAGACTTTGCAATTCTAAAGAAATGAAGTTTAAATGAGTATTTATTTTATTCGCAATAAAAATAGTCCATGATATATTATTTAAAAGATCACACGTAATATCAAAAACAAATTTTATCTGAAAGTTATTATTTTGTATAAAGATTATCAGTGTCTTTCTTTTAATATGATAATATTAGTTAAACATTCGTGCTTCTATAAAAGTAGCTGACGATCACGCGTGCATTTTCTAATTTATACGATTCGCAAAAAATAAATTAAATTTATTTTGAAAATTCGACATTTATATATATCTTCAACCCTTGAGTGGTTAAAACGATGAAAAGTCTAAAATGTCGAACGACTTTTTTAATACCGAATGAGAAAAATATAACAAATTACACGTTTATTCAATGAATTGTAACATATTATTATCCTTCTGGAACCTCTGATAAAATAAACCAGTTATTTCGATCGTAAGATTATCTGTACACATATTTCAGTACGGATGAAACGCTCAGAGGGTTAAAGGTCAACTGATTTCGAATCTACGTGCACACGTACGTCGAGCTAATTGTTATTTTCGACAAAAGTCTCGCGCGTTTCAAAAGGGAAATTTTCACGTGACGGGTTTGACCTGCTTGAATCGACCTTCGATTTGTACCCGCTTTGAAGCGAATAGGGGTGCAGATTACGAGGGAGCTATGCGTAGACCACGACCAAAGGCGTTGTCAACAATTTCGATTAGTTTCGACACCTGCGCCCCGGCCGTTGTACACACGTTTCCGTCAACAGTGACAGCACTGCTCCGTAAACAAACTACACCAACGTTTCTCGTATTCGTACTTCACGAACTTCCAACATTATTTATCATTAACTTGCCTGCGCACAAACTGTCGCGTTTCTCGAATATATTTAGTCGCTCTTTCTTTGTACATTTGTCGACATTTGATTAGAGTGAAATGCTTAAAACCTTTGAACATGGAAAAATTAATTGGTTACTCTGTCATATATTCACAATATTTTAACACAACGGCTCTTAATATTTGGACATCACGGTGACTGAAAGATCATTGCTTATTTATCTCCAATTTTCTAATTTTCTGATATTTGTTTCTGATTCTCCAAAGTTATATTTGTAAATTCGTATCTTTTCTAAATTTATATTTCATTAATTTATATCTTATATTTGTTTCTAATACTCTTATTATTGAATTAATCGTTTTTTAAATTTCTAAAATCTTTTTTTTTTGTATTTGTTTCTAATAATCTTAGAATCAATTGCTTTTTTTTAATATATTGAAACAATTACTCAATTATTGAAACAGTTGGCGGAAATACAAATTTTGTTTATTTAATGCACAATGTTGTATGTTATTTAAATAATCATAAAATATTTACAAATGAAAGCCAGACCAGTTAAAATAAGCAATTCACAGTTGTTCGTGGAAATTTTTTAGTCTTACAATGGTACGTTTTTGAAAACTTTTTGCAAAAGATTTATGTTCATTACTGCATTATAAACTTTCCCTTTTGTACCCTTTTGAGTTGAAAGATTTTAATAGAAGTGTTCTACACTATCTACCTTTGTAAAAAGCTGGAAACACTCGACGACCATTTTCATCGAAAAATAAACAAAGATATACTCGTAATAAATTTTCAGCCATGCGTGTAACTTTTGGATATTATCTTCGTGACAAATATGTATTTTACAGTCAACGTGTATTTTATACTGTGCGAAGCGTCATAGTGTACGAAGTGTGAAAAACAAACTGAATCTGTGATTTCTTCGGATTACACGATATACGTGACTCGGAATTTTTGTTTCCATACAGATATATTTCCCCTTCTTGCATTCGTCGTTTCTCGTAAAAGTGGAAAGTGTCGCGCAAAGTGGACAAAATGGAAGAGTTCCGGGTATTCTATTTTCCACTCTAATATCGTTTTTCTGAATTTACATTTTAAAGTAGGTAGACACAGTGTAGTGATCAACTTTTAGTACAATAGCTGCCTCTCCAAGCAAAATAGTTCGTTGCTTAATTACAGATATTCTGAAAATAACTTGACTGACAATCTTCCCGAGGTACGTCAGAAAATTTTGCAACGTCACGAAATTATTTTATAGAGTTCTAAATTCTGAGTTGCACTTCCAAATTCTGTTGTACGAAGTTAGGTTATGTTTCAATTAAATTGTGTAATTGCACTTTCATTCTTCGAACAATGTTATTTTTGCGAACAAATCTGGTCCGATGTGTAAATAACAAAGGATAAGTAACCAAATTAGATTATAATTCAAATTCACGTATTTACATCGTTTCAGGGAAAATTAAATGTGTGTATTTAGCGAGGTTGAATCTAAAGCCCTGTGCAAACTAATTTTCAACTCTCGCGTTGTATCTTTTTTTTACGAGAGTTGTTTCTACATATGCATGTATTCGTTGAATTTAAAAGCTTCGATTGTTTTTTTTTAAACAATCGAGACTGATGGTAGAGTAAATTCCCTACTCGGTCCCGTAATTGCAAACACATTAGACGTGAAAACGAAATTCGTGTTACAGAAGTAACGAACGACTGTTCGAATATCCTAATATTAAACTAATTGTAAACGAGTAGCGCTAGAGAAATAGTCGCAAACCTTCCGATTTCGGTACAAAATTCGTGAAAAATAATTTTCAGAAATAATTGTGGAATAAATGGGATTAGGAATGATTTGCCAATATTTACTCCAAATTTGACATAAAAATCCATTGACTTGAAAAAAGGAACAAATTATCAACGAGACTGTCTTTAAATTTATTAACTTAATTTTTAAGATTAAGAATTAGACACATTGGAAACGGACTCGACAATGCTTGATAACAAATTGCTGTTATCAGTGAATCACACGATCCAGAAATTACTCGCCAATTTGAAGGGTTTTAAGAGAAAATTCTTCCCAGGTAACGATAATTAAAAAATTCTTCCTAATTGACAATCGAAAGTAATTTAAACGAAGAACGAGTAAACTGTGGATTAACAATAATTCTAAAAAGTATATAATAACAAAATAAAATGTATAATGTAATATGTAATATAATATAAAATGTATAATAATAAAATGAAATAAAATAATTTGTGATATAGCGGTATAGTGATTGTGTGTTGGTTGTAACTACGTAACTATGTAACTTATAACATAGTTCGTGTTCACATCTGTGAAACAAAGTTTAAAGCAAAAGTAGTAAGCCGATTACAATGGCTTTCACTCGCGTAAATCGACTTAAAATAAATGAACTGAAAAAGGTATACACTGCGAATTAACGTCGTTGATATTTTTTGGTTAGGACTGGAAAGATTTTTAATAATCTACTAACCGGTTCGGTCAGCGCGGTTTGTTTCCACGATGATTGATTCGATAATTTGATCGCTTATTGATTTCCGATAACCCTACCGGTCTCTCCCGGTTACGAAACATATTAAACAACGATTAATCATGGCCACGTCAACCGCGGAATTATATTTCATAATAAAATGAATGTATATTAGCGTTCTACGCACGCCGGAACTCATCGCGCGTGCTAATTAGGGTGTGAAACGAAAATTTTGAGAAAAAGTTTCGAGTTCAACGTTCATTCTTAATAATTAAACGAAATATTAAATAATTTTATTTTTATTTTCCTTCTCGTATTTTTCGACGAAAATTTTCTTGATTCCATTATTTCGAAGGAAACGAAATAAATTTATTTCTTTTTCAATGCGTTGATTGCGAGAAACAATAAACGGATGTTTGGTTAGAGAAAGAGCATAGAGAAAAGTATTGGAAAAATATTCTGAATTGAATGACACGCAAACGAAAAACATTGAAAAACACAACGGAAAGAAAGGTATGTTGAAAAAATATGCGTTTCATGGAGTTTATGGAGAATAGTTGAAGAAAAGAGTAACCCAGATTCAAGCAAATAAACTTTCTGAAAATTTGCAACAAATACGATCGAATAATATCAGTTTAATTGTTACTTTCTAACCTAAATAATTCCGCATAACTGGCGTTGTTAACGTTTTTTAAATGTTCAAGAGAAACATAAATGTTCAACGATAATACATATTTAGCGTCAGAAGCAAATGACGAGGTTGTTTTAATACAAAATTACTCTTTTTTATAAAAATAGTAAATATGTTTCTTGTCGTCTCATCGTATCGTAAAGAAATATATACGAAAAAAAATTAATTTTGTTGCGACGTGAAATTGAAATGACGTGTGCCCATCTAAGGAATGTACTTTTAATTTCTGAGATAATAATGGAAGTTATACAGTTATACAGCCGGATCGCGATCGTTTCGTGCTTAAAATTGAAATAATATGTTCCCTTAGCTCTCACGCTGTCCATTAATAACATTCTTTATCGCTTTTAGCCAAGTTCTACGAGATTAACAGACCATTCTCGTCACGAATCGTTAAGCTTAAATCGTTTTATACTTGTTGCGCCGGTCGCAAGCTTCCCCTGCATCCTGTGCACCACCTTTCCGGGCTGCGTCCTCGCATTGACATGCAAATCTAATTTCTTTTCGCCGGGCACGCCTTACAGATTTATTTCATTCGCGGAAATAATTTTCGAACTGTAAAGCTTCTGTACAAAGTGATTCTCTAAAAACGGGGCGTCAGACGTAATTTTTTGTCACTTAATGATATTAAAACGATAGAAGCTCAAAGCAGCAAAACATAATATTTTATTCCTTTGAGTCGGAGTTATTACTCAGTGCCCTGTATGCGAATCTATTAGATGGTCTGTGTGGAAGACATTGATCATATTTTTGCAATTGCTGAGTTATTCTGGTTTAATCAAAGACCAGGTGATGAACTTTCCTAACATTGTAAACTACTGTCATTTGGATTTCTTTTCCATAAAGTTACAAAATCTAAATGGAAGGCAGAACCATGAATAACTATTAAATGAATCGTGAAAGTATTGATATATAAAAAAAAAAAACTGCACGACCCAGTACGATTTATCTTACTGAAAGGCCCAAAAGTAACTGTTCTGACACTAGGAAACGAAAACGACTTTTTTGCCATAAAATTTTATTGATATGCAAACATTTGAATCGATACAAAACAAATAACAGGTGCGATCGCTCAGTACCAGACAATACCACTCCCACTACCTCTCGCAAATCACGTGACCCAAATCGACCAATCGCTAATTTTCGTTGCATTAGCGTTGCACTTCAAGAGGCCCGATTTCTGGGTTACTCTCGCTAAAATCACTTTCAGTGATAAAAAATAGAATTTGATAACACACATTGTTTGAAAAAAATGACAAATGAAATATTCCGTTAATTTTCGGTTCTTAAATTTTCAATGATAAAGCGGATAGATACCTATTTGATGTGAAAGTTTATTGTTTTGCAGAATATAATACAATCAATCTAGCTTTTCTATTCTCTTTAATTCGATTTGTTAAATATGTATTTACTTATATACATATAATCGTTTTTACACGATTAAATAATATTTTTAATTATACATTCTGAATTAGTTTAGATTATTACATAAATTTTAATTATTACGTTCTGAAATACAAGATGTTGGTACATCAAACTACAATCTTAAAGTTATTAGTAGTTTCTGTCATAAACATTTTACATGATCATTATTGATTCTGTGAAAATTGCGTCGATACCTCGTCGTTTGACAGAAAGATGGAACTTAAATGAAAAGAAATTCGTTTCTTCTTGCAACAGATATTCCATTTTTGATATTTTTCACACATTGTGTGCTTCTGCGTCTTTAAATGCAGACAGATTCGAGATCTATTCATTGCTCTATCGCAGTCGTAATCGGCCCAACAGATCTATCGGACGAACAGTATCGCCACTGTATTGAAAAAGATCGAATATTATTCGAGAGGGAGTAGATTCGAATTTCTATATCGGGTTTCGTTACAAAAGCTTGAAATCGCGGGAACGAGAGCGTGACAAGTAGTACTGATCAACGACTAATTTGTCGGGCACGATCGTTTACCAAGTGGTCTGTCTGTTGACAGTATAGTTGAAGTGCAGCCGTTTTATAAATCACTTTGAAGTTTTGATGGGCTTGCGGTTCGAGTGCGGTTCCCTATAGAGCACTTGGAAAACGAACGATTTCGCAGCAGCAATTTGTGGTTATTGGCTCCCTGTAGTTTTTGGGCGTGAATTTTTCGACTTACTGACCTTAGCCTTTCGTTTTCTCTTTCACGCTCGTCTTACGCGTACATTTTATCAACCTCATTTTCTCATGAAAGATGATGCTTCTACTATAAAAATTATCTTTTTCGTATTGATGTAAAAGCGAAAATTTTGTTCTGAACTAAACTATACATGTTTTTCTTTTGATTTTCCAGGATGAGAAGAATCAAATATTGACGACGAACGCGTGGCTCAAACTGGTAAGTGATTAGACATACGTACGTTAAATTCTTAAGTTCAAAGTATGCTGTTAATCTCACAATATCAATCGTCATAATTGATCAGTTATCTGAGCTCTTTTATTTGACTTCAAAATTGTATCGTGCGTGATTTTACTCATCTATTTTCAAATTATTGATTAGCTACTCGTGTAATCTAGTTCTCTTTTTTTTTTTTTTATAACATTTCGAATTTTAGAAACAGTTGGACACTTTGGATTGAATAAGTTATTATTATTTATTTCCTTCTCTACGATTAATACAACACAAACATCAGAAAATCAAATTTACCTTGATTTTCTCGTGTTATAAATATACGCAGTGATTAGTAAAAATTTTATTGACGCTTGAAATTAACGCCTAAACATTTATGTTTTCTGTTAGTTACGACATTCGATAAAAGTGGAAACATTTAAACATTAAACATTTACAAATATTAGATACAAATCATTCAAGTTTGATTCGTAAATAATTCAAAAAAATTCTTTGACAAGACGTCGACGTCAGAAAAATGTGAGAGAAATCTATTTCTTCAAGCTTCTTCAAAGTTAGAGACAGTCGTCTGAATGTGTTAATTCAACACAAAGATAAGAACAACTGTCTTGAAGTTGTTATATTACCAGAGAAATAGTTGTTATGTCACAGTTGCCACTCTCTCATTTCCATCATCGAGGTGGTCTAAGGAACACGTGCAAAAGTACGAAAAGAAAAAACGATGAAACGGTTAGCCGGGCTAATTAACTTCGGATGTGCTCGTTTATACGCTCACTTGGCACTTTTATCACCTATGCTCGCCCAGAGCATCTTCGAAAAGTTCGTGAAATTTTATGAGGTTTTCGGAAGTTCCTTAATAGCTCGTTTCGGAAATCGTTTTTGTTTAAAATGTGGGTAGTTGTTTAGGGAAATTAGTTCGCACAAGTATGATGTGGGGGCTAGTTAAGTTGCAAATTTTTCCCCATTTTTCTTTCGGATAATTATTCGACTCGAGAATCTACTAGATTATATTTTCGTGTATTTTTTGTATTTCTTAATGGAACTACAAAGATTGATTATTATTGTTATGTTGGAATAAACGAATTATGAAATAATCATTTAGCTACTAACATTAACTATAATTATTACGCATAAATGTGTGATTATTCAGAATCATAATTTAAATTCTAGTTCCAAATAGAACTAAAAATTTCTGATGAAAATTTTGTATATTTAGGATGGACTTAGGATTATTTTATTCTAAACTTTTTTCTTTTTGTTGCATTCTAATCTCTTTCTAATTGGTACAAGTTGTATATTTTAATCGTCGATGGTTTTAGTTTTTTTATATAGAAAAAATTTCATATTTTCCATTATTTTATCTCTGTTTTATTATTCCAAGCTTAAATATCTTATCAGCTCCCAAATTCTGCACTCGAAATTTGCAATTACCTACAGTTCGATTTCTTTCGTAATTGTCGATAGTTCTTACATACAGAGAAAATCTCTTTTCTTAAGTACCTCGTCCACGTATAAATTTTACGATTTGAAATAGTGAGAATTTTGTCAAAAGATTACTCTCTTCCGAAACGTATCTTCTCGCAATTTCATACTGTCTCGAGTCTCAGACAATGCGAAACTGTTTCCAGCGATAAATAATCATCCTCGTCCACGTTCAGGGATAATCAAGGAAATTTATTTTCCACGCGTGTCCCACGTGCGGGTGAGCGTATCCTGATCAATCACGTGTAATTTCATACGACTGGTGTCGCGTCAAATCGAAATTTCAATTCCGTTAAAATATGAAAGCGCGTCACCGGGGGCCGGGGCAACGCGCGTGGAATATCATTTCCATTTTAATGGAACCGGCTTGGAGATTCTCGTTCTAAGTAGATAGCGACAAAAAAAATGTTGTCGATTGATAGAATCGATTTTTCATTTACGCCGCGTTCGTCAGGCAGGTCGCCGATGAAGCGGAAACGACGATCGTGGACTGACGGTGTCAGTTCTTTTCGCATCGAGTGCTCGCCCGCAGATTTTCTTGCAGTTTCTCTGCTCAAGCTGCGCTTGCTGTATCGATCAATCGACAATGTGCAAAAAGGCGAAAGGTGTAGTCGGTTCCCTCTAGCTTTGTTCTCAAATTCCGCGGGAAATGCAGATGGTAATTATTGCTCTCGCTTGTCGAGATTGCGTTTGTTTAATAAAAGGCAGTGTAACTTTGGCCTTTGATTTGGAATTTGATTGGAAGTGGTTTTGCACGATTTTGAAATAGCATCTGAATGTAAATTTTCGCTCAAAACTGTATTTGTTTATTTTTAATATTCAACGTTCATGGCGGATAATAAAAATTTGTAAGGTGTTATTTAATTTTTTCAATTTTGAAACGAATATGCTTGATTGCAGTGGTGATAACTGCGATAAACAAATATGCTTTAATAAATTGTCATAAATAAATTATTTAAATCAATTACCAACCAACTATTTAAGAAATTGATTAAATGATCTTTTGTTTTGGGGTTTCAAATATACATGCACGCACAACTCATGAATATTATAACTACACGTATAATTCAAAATATACATCTTTGAAAATAAAATTTAACATCAAACGGCAGAATACAAAGGAGATACATATCACACCATACATAATTAAACATCGTTTAAATGTAGAGCCGTTCTGTGCCGCGAGAGAATCAATTAATCATCTTTATATTAATATAATATTAGGCTATCGCACGTGAAACAGCAGATTTCACAAACGCGCAGAATCATTCAGAGTTCAGTGCGTTTATTAGTCATTTTAAAATTCACTAAAGGTTACTAGTAATTTGTTGTTGTTTTATTAAAAGTAGGTAAATTGTGTGTTAAAACAAACCGATCGAATCGAATATTTATTTTAATAAATTTAATAAAATAATTTGATAAATAATTGCGCAGGAATATTGCACAGCAACAATTGATATTTGTGTTTGATATTCTTGATAATACGTAGCTTGTCAAAAACAATTGCATATCTGGAAACTGAGATTACAAAAATCTGAAAATCATACATGTTGATTAAAATTTCGCTAAAAAATAAGAAAGTTTTCGCTAATTACAAATTGTATAATTTTTACAGAATTCGAATTTTATTAATTATTATACCTTTGTGATATTTCATTATGAACGATTAACTGAAATACGATTTTTATTATACTATTTCTAGAATAGGGAGTTGAGATTATGAGAGAGTTTTAAGTTTAATAAATAACTAGAGTTTTAAATCCAAATAGATGCAGAATGAGACTATGTATAATTTACTAGCTAGTTTAGTACCAAAACTATGGTTCTTAGAAAATTTGAATGAATAATGATAATACGGTAAAAGTTGCTCGTAATATTAATACAGCTCTACTTCGTTGTTGGTATAAAATATTTTATTCAGACGACCAAGAATAAACTAGGAATTTCTAGTTTGTTATAATGATCAAGCAAAGATTTTCGTTGAGGAAATTATAATTTTATCTCACTTATCACACACATTTATTCACGGTCAAAGTGCAATCAATTATCATATCTTAATTAATATATCAAACCGTTAAACGTCGAAACCTTTAATAAGAATTCCATTATTTCATTTATAATGACCGAATGTAATTACATTTAATTATTAACTATTTAATTGTCGTTAATCTGTGAAAGCATTCTATGAACATTGAAATATTTATAGCATTCCTTTATTTTATTTTTTCAATTTTCAATTTTCGTTATTGTTCATGAAAATTGCATTTGGAGTTCTTTTCAATTAATTTATATCATTAAATTTTATTTTTTTTTCTTGCATTGAAGCCATGAAAAGAAATTTCAATTTGCTTAATATTCCATCACCATTATTTCTATTACATGGATTCTATAATTTTATGAAATTTATATTATCGTTTATTTTGTTATTAATTTCAGTTGATTAAATTTGAAGAAATTGATATTATTCAAAATATTGTAATAAATAATTGCCAAGACTTTCACGAAAAGTAATGTTGCAACAGAGATTTTTGTAACAGAGTCCATTATATTTTTCATTTAAATTTAAATTCAGGTAATGTATGTTTATGGAAAAATACTTCTCTTTGTTTTAATTTCTGTACATTTAATTCTGAAAATTGGATTTAAACAGATCTAAAAAAATTGTTTTTATTACAAAATATATATTTTATTCAGGAGTACTTCATTTCACATTTATTTTTGCCGCATTAATATGTATGCACAATATAATGCAGAAATTCAATAATCTCGTAAAAAATGAAATATTCTGATATATGCGATAAATAAAAACTGCACGACTTGTACCCCAGTACGATTCGTCTCACTTGCCCAGAAGCAACTGTTCTGACACTAGGAAATGAAGACGACTCTTTTTCCATAAAATTTTATTAATATGCAAACATTCGAATCGATACAAAACAGGCACAATCGCTGAGTACCAGACAACGCCACTCCTACTCGAGGTCTATTCCACGCTCCCTCACGAATCACGTGACGCAAATCAACCAATCGCTAATTTTCGTTGCATTAGCGTTGCACCTGAAGAGGCCCGATTTTCTGGGTTACCCCCGCTAAAATCACTTTCACAGTGATATTTAACGCACTGGTTCCACGAAACCACAATAGGTGAAAGCGGTCAAAAAAACTCGATATATCGATTTAAAGGGAAAAGCGTAGCTACGTCTCTGTTCGAGATCTCGACAGAACCAACAAATTTCCAACACTCTCCCCGTGGAGGAAGATGGAAGTCGATCCATCCCTCAACGATCTTACCCAGTGGCAATGATCTATCAAATAAGATCGGTGAAAATTGATCCCTCGCGTTGTCTGCGAAACGGTCGGTGATCGAGGAAACAAGATGGTGCATGCATCACAGTCGATTCACCCGGCGCGAGTCATCCTTTTCGCGTTTCCTTTCCCGCGCGGCAGCTTCGCGTTTTTCCCATGGGGTGCGAAAGGGAACGTCGGGTAGGAAATAGGAGGTGGTCTCGGTGGCCACGAGGGAGGATGGAAGGCAAGATGAAAGGGAACAGGCTGTGTGCAAAGAGGATTCGACAGAGAGAGAAAAAGAGAGAGAGAGAGAGAGAGTGGAATGATGCACTCGTGCATCGTCTTTCTGCAGCTACGGCTCTGCAGATCGAGATGAAAAGCACCTGCAACGGTTTCTGACGTTGCTCTGCCACCGAGTAAAGAATTGGAAACGAAAGGCCCGAGGACGGTGGCCGCGTGCCAGTGACGTTTCGGCTTTCTTGCGCGATATGCGACAACTACACGCGAATTTATTCATAACTCTGTGCGTCGCTCTCTCGTGCTTTCTCTCGCGGGGTCGCATAGTCTATAAATTTCGTGTCACGTTCTCCCTCGCTCTCTCTTTCACCTCTTTCTCGGGACAATCGTCCCGTGTTTATTTGATAGGAAGACGAATGCGCAGGTATATGAAAGTAGCAAGGAGTTGTCTTTGGAATTGACGTTCGCGTTTGGTGAATTTTTGATAGATTCTCGTGATAAGTGTCGTGATTTATTGTGTCGTTTGGCGTTTCATGTACGAAATGCAGTTATTTATAATTAATCGAGAGTCAGTGATATCAGTTCTATCAGGTCTATTGTTCGTTTTGTTTTACTATTCAAGTGGAAAATAAAATTATTTACGATTGAATAACTGAGAATCAGTGGTGCAAGTAGCTTGTTTTATAGTCTGGGAGAAAATAATGGAAACAATAACGTATACAGAGATTTTGTGTACTTGTTAATATCATTTTGTTAGTAACACACGACAAAAATTATAAGCATTTAATTCGAATATAAATGAGACACGTTTATTATTAAACTTGAAAGATAATGCACAAATCAGCTTGTACTCCAGTACGATTCGTCTCACTGAAAGGCCCAGAAGCAACTGTTCTGACTAGGAAACGAAGACGATTTTTTTGCCATAAAATTTTATTGATATGCAAACATTTGAATCGATAGAAAACAAATTACAGGCGCGATTGCTCAGTACCAGACAACGCCACTCTTACTCGAGGTCTATCCCACGCCCCCTCACGAATCACGTGACCCAAATCAACCAATCGCTAATTTTCGTTGCATTAGCGTTACACCTCGAGGTCCGATTTTCTGGGTTACCTTCGCTAAAATCACTTTCAGTAATAATAAAATTATTTGTATCGATCAACTGAGGATCACTGATGTAAATCAATCAATTGTTAACTTTCATAAAATATTGTTTTACGTTTATCACTATAAAAGATTCAAGTACAAAATAAAATAAAACTATTCACAATTGGGTCGACTGAGAAGCAGTGACATAAGTCATTTCATTGCCACTTTATTTTTTTTTCGGATTATGAAAAACATAAGGACATGAAAGGACATTATAAAAGCAAAGTTCTATAACTATAGTATAACCGTGCATCAATAACGCGATACAAAATTTTCTGCTTCATATAATGATTAGTCAAAAATTAACTTGTTCACGCACAGAGATATATTTCGCAACCTATTATTATTATAGGGCAAAAATTTTTGAGTTACTGGTTGATTCATAAAGTCCAAACACCAAATACAAACACCAAGCTTGAAATCGCATTACATCGTCAAAAATTTATTTCGAATCTGTTGTACAAAATTGCCAAGATATTTGGTCATCTGACGTCTGCATGTGTATCCTCTTTCCTTCCATGTTGTATGCTTTGTCACTCGCTTCAAACAGACTGTGCAAATACAATTGTATGTGCGTGCGTACACTTGTAGAGAACGTTCGATCATATTCGTCCAAAAATTTCAGTAGCTTCTTTTACGTTTCTATCTTGAAGCACTGAACCCTGCATCTTTGTGCATTCGTAGCAATTTGATATATATTAAATCAAATGAAAATAAATGTCGTTAAATATAAATATCATGAAACAAAAGTGGATATTATTAAGTTGTTGTAGAAAAAATAATGTACAATATATTACAATGATACTTGGATAATATTAATTTTTCTTTTTGTTTTTGTAAACAATTTTTTTAAAGCTTCTTTTTAAATTAATCAAATGACTGGAAATATAAATATAAATATAATACATATGATGTAAGAAAAAGTTGTAAGACTTGTAATATCAACGGGAAAAAGGTTTCTTAATATTAACAACAAAAGATAAATGTTAATATAATATAATACAACCTTTTCACGCACTTCGTTACTTGCAATTTTTGCGCAACGTTTTATAAATTTTATAATGTTCAACACAAAGGGAGAGCTCTAAAAATATATTCTCTTCGAAAACTATGTGGACAAATTTCTATTTTAACACCTTTTTTATAGATCGTTGAATCCTTTTATGTAAGAGGAGATGACAAAGTAAGTATTTATACTGACAGCACGTAAGTCCCTTCGAAAGAAAAAAGGTACACTCGATTCCTTTGGATTTAAAAATAATGTCTTTTCTTTGTTCCCGGACAATTACGTCAAACAAATATTTTTATAAAATATTTCATACGAACTACTTTCAAAACTTGTGTGGATAATCAATGAGAGGAATAAGTATACCTTTAACAAAAAGAGAATGATTTTGTACTTTCTTTAAAGTCAAATTCTGGTAAACGTTCTCGGAATCACATAAAATATGTGTATATCAAATTCGGAAACGTTTGCAAGTTAATTTGATAATTTGTAAAAAATAAGTATATCAGCATATTAATTTCATAACAGAAGCATAAAACATTTTGTTTTATTTTCATCGCGTAATTAAAAACTGGTAGAAACTAAAATAAAATTACATGTTATTAAATTACACGACTCATATCACGTTTGTGCTCAGTAAAAGAGATAAAACAAAAGAGATTTGTTGTAAAGAGAAAGGTTCAATCTTCAAATCCATAGTAGATTCAGTCACGAGAAAAATGTTGCTCAGTGTTTCCACACATTATGAAAATTTGTAACATTTTCCAGAAAAATGATATTCTTCGTATTCCTATTCGTTGCATGATATAAAAACATCTCAGAAAAGAATGAATTCTATGCTGCGATGAATGAATGATTCATCTTTTAAACCGAGTCCTCGTTGATTGCTTTTTACGATTCTGTTTCACAAAATTATAACAAGACATTTTTTCGAAATGTACTGGATAAATTTGACGATTCCAAGGGTTAAACGTACGATTAATCTTCGTGTGCGAACAATCTTCTAGCGGTTCCCGGAAGCGTTTCGTCGTTTCTATCAATTTCCTAAATTACGTCGTGTCGATATCATTCCGTTTCTCGGTTTATACCTATTTCATTGTTTCCGAAGGATTGATTCCCAACGGCGGTAAAGATTTCCTTCCTGCCTCCTCTCGCGCCAATTCGCCACATCCTCTTTCATCCTCCTTCACGATCCTCCGTCACCTTTTCTCCTCTCTCCCCTTCTTCGGACCACGTTGTGGAATTCGATTGCGCTCTTTTTGATCTGCTTTTTGTTTGGCTGCTCGTTCCTTTTGGCATTCGACGGTGAAATCTTCGACGAGCCATCGGTATCGCCTCCTCTCGAGGAAATATCGACTGTCGATCGACCGTTAAAGAAGAAGCGAACACTTTTTGTAAGATTAATTACCTCGGGGATCTTCTTGCAGATTCTTTGCCAGAGGTCTGGTCCCTCTATTCCGTAACATCGGTTTTATAATTCAATCCGTATCCGGTTCGGAAGGCGGAAGAAAGTAAGTAGATGTCTGTGAGAAATAAAAAGGGATTTAAAAAGGATCTTCACGCGATTGAGACGGTGCTTAAAACGGAAGCCGTGTTACGTTCTAGTTTTTAAAAGTGTAATTCCGCCGAGGTATTTAATTATTCGAGTGCATCGTTGCGAGAAAGTTCGCGTTGAATTTGAATATTCATGTGGAATTTTTAAATCCGTCTTATAATTTTTGCCAATTCGCTCTCATTATTTTTATTATAATGTAATTAGTGTTTGGCACAGTTTGAAATGAAGGATATTTATACCTAAGTGTACGACTCGCTACAATTTGGTTAATAATTGTCTCCTTTTTTGTCAGTTGATTTTCCTCTTCGTTTGTGAAATATATTAACATTGTTTAAAAAATTATTTTGTTAAATTCACCTTATAATTTTTGCCATAAAAATGCATTATTTTCGGTAATTAGTGTTTGGCACAGTTTGAAATGAAGGATATTTAAACCTAAGTGTACGACTCGCTACAATTTGGTTAATAATTGTCTCCTTTTTTGTCAGTTGATTTTCCTCTTCGTTTGTGAAATATATTAACATTGTTTAAAAAATTATTTTGCTAAATTCACCTTATAATTTTTGCCATAAAAATGCATTATTTTCGGTAATTAGTGTTTGGCACAGTTTGAAATGAAGGATATTTAAACCCAAGTATATGACTCGTTACAATTTGGTTAATAATTGTCTTTTTTTTTGTCACTTGATTTTCTTTTTCATTTGATTTAATTGTGAAATAGATCAACATTGTTTAAAAGATTATTTTGCTAAATTGAGAAGGTTAATGAAGAAGAGTGTGTAATGCATAGATGTGAGTATGCTAGTATATTTCTATTCTTTAAAAATAAAATTTACTCATTTAGTTGATAAACGACAACGAATACGTAAATATATACAAGATGTCGTAAACCATTTGTTGTTTCAAAAAATGTTTCAGACAAATCTTGTTACGTTCCGACGGGGACGAGCGATTTTATGAAATCGGTTCAATCCTTCTAAACGGAATATATTTTTTTTTATACAGCAGTCGATGCATCGTTTTATTCCTTACGAAACAAGAATCAGAATATCTGTGCACGAAAGACAAGTAATTGTAAACACGGGATCTGTTATCGTAAAATCTTTTACTTGGGACAAATCACTATCCTTCAAAGCGCCAAACTGTTGTGAAACTTCCGAGCTCCTTCATAGTTCACGATGCACTGCACGATGACAGCCACGTGAACAATTAATAGCCGTGCCGGAAGTTGCTTACTCTCGAGGACAGCAAGCTCAACAGTCGACCGCAAGCCCTCGGATTCGTTGCGCTCTGGCTGACTCTGTGTCATTAAAATTACACACCGTGTCGTGAAAGTGTCGTCCGGTGACGAAGTTTCACAGAAGAGAGTATTAATTCTCGCTTTTGAAGCGGCCAATCAAAACTTTCCGAAAAGGCATTAAGCCGAAATGGAATTTCGAAACAGGCCCGTCCTCGGCCAGCGACTGGCCTAATTTTCCCCGTTTGAGTTCTGAAATAATCAGCGCACCCCCGCTGGTACGCGAATGTAAATGCGCGGGGCTGCACAGACAACGCAGTGTCCCTTTCTACAATCTCTCTGGCCGAGGCAACCAGTTGCCTCGGAACGGTTCAGGACCTGTTGAAACTGGCTGTAGTAATTCATCCTTAGAAAAGAGAGCCGCTGAATAGAGCCGCCAGGTTATTTCTGTCCTTTCAGCGAGAAAAGAGTGAGAACTGCACGGTTAAGCGAACGAATTGATACGAACTTAATCCAGATTTCTCTCACGTTGGGGATTTATAGAGCTCGGGCCCCGCTGGATGCCCTGGAGTTTTAAAGCGGATACCAACGAACGTGGTAATGCAGTTTATTTTGGGGGAACAAGTTGTTAGAGTACATGGTTGCCGACGAGCACGTTAATTGTGGGAATGGTGATGTTACGATGCGTCGAGTTGTCTGAAACAATGTTGGTTTTTTTTTTTTTTTTTGGTTACAGCAAATATTATTTATCGTACGTTAATAATATTGGTAAGAATACGTAATATTCTACAGGGTGATTCACGTAACTTGCACACTTGAAATAACTTTTGAATTATGCGTCTAATGAAAAATATTTTACACAAAGTATCTGAGGGAAGCAAAACATAGTGTATGAATTTTTTCGTGTGTGTTGACGGGTTTCAAAATTTTCAAGGTTATCTTTAATTTTTTTTAATTGGACGATACATATATATATATATTTTTTTTTTTGCAGTATAATACTGTATAAAGACTACTCTGATCTTTTCATATTTTCAAACGAAGTGGATTTGAACTGCTAAATATTACAACAGTATACTTCATACATTTTTGCACGTTTCCAATAAATAAAAATTTGCAGTTTACGCAACGTAGTAAAACGAATAAAACAATCGTAATATGAAACATATTGGAACCTGAACATTTCTGTTAAATAAAAAAGTATTTAATTACAACGTTATTGATTTCCCCTGATAAAAAATCTACTCTTTGTTTACGAATAAACAAAACGAAAGAGGAACGATAAATGTTGCGTGGAAGTAATACTCGAAGGAAATTTTAACATGACCCCAACGAGAGAATAATTAAAACGCTCTCGACATTTAAAGCATAAAATCAACGGAACGACACAAACTTGTATTTATATATTTTACGAAAGATCGTCGAAAGTTTAAAAGTCTTTCAAAGTGCAATCTTCAAGGAGCAATCTTTCAATTTGAGACGCACACAACATCAGAAAGAAAACACACAACGAAGATACAAAGTGTAAATCAACACCTTTTTTGATTACGAATTAAATTAAATTTACGAGTAATTTAATATAAAAATAGAAAATTTCTTCTTGATAATACTTACATGTGCATAAAAGAAATATGTCTGATATACCTTGAGAACAAGTGTCGTTCGAAAGAAAGCAGATAAACGAAAACGATCTGACGAAAATATCACAATAACGATAGAGCAATAAATCTTTGAAAAAAAAAAAAGAAAACGCAAGGCAAGAGGAGAACGCTGGCTCGTCAAAAAGGGACGTTTGTTTTTGCATTTTACACGGTCAGAAGTGAAAGCACATTTTGAGCGCGCACTTGTGCGCGCGAAAGGCCGAAAAATAATTCAAACCGAAGTCTCTACGCCAGCCGGCGATACAAAATGTTGAATGCCCTTTCCAGCGGAAACATTTCCGCACAAAGCGTTCAGGCTGAAGCTTGGCAGCAACTCGGACGTGCACGACAACCCGGCGGCCAAATGACGAAACGGATACCGAATACGAAGCTTGAATACGAGCTTCCGAGTTCCCCAAAAATCTCGTTGGGGTGCTCGCCGCTCTTTCAGCCCGTGAATCTTTTTCGTTTTTCCTCCCCGTCCGTCCAGGTGTTTGATAAATGAAGCTGTCGGTTGCCGAGATGCGACGCAAGTATCGAATTACGTATGCACCTATGAGTAAAAGAATATTGCCCGATCTCGTTTCTTTGTTCAAAAGAATTGATCATTATTTAAAAACCGAAGAATTTACTTTAAATATACGTGTAGAAATTTGAGATTTTGAACAACTGAGAGTCCAATTAGCGCTGTTATTGGAAACTCTACAGTAGGCGAAATATTTTATAAAAAAAACATCCAAGTGTCGAGATTGTGTTGGTAATGCAATTTAATCACTGAAAATGGTTTTAGCGAGAGTGGTTTTGGTGTTTGGACTTTATGAATCAACCAGTAACTCAAAAATTTTTGCCCTATAATAATAATAATAGGTTGCGAAATATATCTCTGCGCGTGAACAAGTTAGTTTTTGACTAATCATTATATGAAGCAGAAAATTTTGTATCACGTTATTGATGCACGGTTATACTATAGTTATAGAACTTTGCTTTTATAATGTCCTTTCATGTCCTTATGTTTTTCATAATCCGAAAAAAAAGAAAAAATGACACTGAACGTAGAACAATATTTTACAAAAAGTGGCAATGAAATGACTTATGTCACTGCTTCTCAGTCGACCCAATTGTGAATAGTTTTATTTTATTTTGTACTTGAATCTTTTATAGTGATAAACGTAAAACAATATTTTATGAAAGTTAACAATTGATTGATTTACGTCAGTGATCCTCAGTTGATCGATTACAAATAATTTTATTATTACTGAAAGTGATTTTAGCGAAGATAACCCAGAAAATCGAGGTGCAACGCTAATGCAACGAAAATTAGCGATTGGTTGATTTGGGTCACGTGGGAACAGTTGTTTCTGGGCCTTTCAATGAGACGAATCGTACTGGGGTACAAGTCGTGCAGTTTTTTTATAATAAGGAATAGTTTGAAAATTTCTTTTTTCTGCAGCAAAACTGTACTTTTTTTATATTGAAAATAAAATTAGACAAATATAAATCTTCTATTATTATATATTTATTACACGTATTATATATATATTTTATTACACGTGATATAATCGTATTATTATTATTTGTAGTATTATATATTCGTATTATTTTAGTTTGCTTTTTAGTATCATTTTTGAATATTTTACATTTCTGCAGCATTATTTATGGTAGCGTCAAAAATACTATTTTTCTGCTAATGAAGAAATATTTTCTAATTCTTTTCGTTTAACTGGTAATAAATCTTTTGCACTGTTTTTTACTTAATAAAATTAAGTAAAATTCGCTGTTATATACAGACATTGACAGTGACATTTTTACAAATATTTCGCGAGTTGGATAATTATCTACATGTATGGGAAATAATTGTCGAAAATATAGATTTTTCACATTTCCGATGACACAAAAATGATCGAAATTGATAATGCGTCTGCATTTGGACTAATTACAATATTTTCATTAACTCGACCGTATAATGATGAAATGTTTGTAAATTGTTCCACCGTGTCTGGAAATAAACGTAGTCGACAAAGCTGACGTAGGTGTTAATGGAAACATTAACAAATTTTTCAAACTTTATTATACTTTTTCGATTTCGTTTGTTACAATTTATAATAGAGTGTTCTATAAATACTACAAACGTATTTAGAACATTTATTGCGTTTATCGACTTTCGAATTGCAATTAGTTAGCGAATAACGATTGGCTAAAAATTTTTAAAAACGTTTATTAATAAACACCAAACGTTAACGTTTCTGTCAGGAAAGTTGACGACAGAAAACTCTAAAAATTTTCAACAAATTGTTAATAAATCCTAAATGAACAAAAGCTTCGTAACAATCATGCACAGAATTAAAATGTTATACAATTAATACAATACTATTGTAGAAATAACATGACGTTGTGTTATAATTAATTCGTTTACATATTTAATTATTACTAATTTGCTGTAGTCGAAAAGTGTACTGCAAATAAACAAATCTTCTTTCCTTTTTCGTTGGAATGAAACGTTTCTATCTTTTTGCAAAAATGGAAATATAATTATCGAACAATTTTAACGATAAATTTCTCAATAGATAGCATACCTACACCAGAATAAAATTGTCATACATTTAAGAACGACAATTGAAGAACGAACAGATAAAAAGTTACTCTCCAGCCATTTGATTATTATATTTATTTATTCCTTTTATCAATATATCTGTAGAAGTCTCGGTTGAGATCCCAGTTTGTAGGAATTTTTAGGAATTTTTGTTTAAAATAATGATGATGTTTATTGTAAGTTGAAAGAGTTTATTTAAGATGATTTGAAAATTTAAATTATCGCTATAATCGCTATAAGGTATGCTCGCTAAGTTTTCTTCACACGACTACACACTGAACTCGCTAGATGATTCTTGCTGTCTCTCAGTCCTTCCGCTCTCGCGACTCACAACTTTCTATGTCCTTCCGCTCTCGCGGCTCACCACTCTGTGTAATTCTTCTCCTGCTCATCCGCACGAAACATTCGTCGTTCCCACACAAACGCAGCCAAACCTTGAAATATTTTAGGTGCTAGGACCTGGAATGCTAGAACAAACATTCTCAGGTTCCAGGCCTAATTTTCGCTATGTTAAAACAGATGTCGCGCAGGCGACACGTTGGGCACTGGAAAAAAGTTTCGAGTCCTTTCCCGGAATTCTCAATCCCGCATATATTACGTACATGTTAAGGTTAAATTGAAGAAATTCATTTGAATTTCTGTGCAATATTAGAAAACTGGTAGGTCTAATGTTAATTTTATTGGAGCGAAACGTTTTTTTTTCTCCAACATAGAGATACAATTATCGAGCAATTTCCAGCGGCAAATCTGTTTAAGGACAATAGCTTTTCACGGTGCCAACTGGAACAATTCTCGCTGAGGAAACACTCGTCTTCGCGAGCTGTGAGCGAAATTTCGTGCAACTTTCGAACGTTCAAGTTGTTTTCTCAGCAAACGGTCGCTCGTTGCAATGTTTCTCGTACTATACTCGGCTACCTTTTCCATCTTTAATGGAATTCTTCGAGACATCTGCGTTGGAAGTTCATCTTCAGCTATCTATTTGGCTGATCCTTCGACTTCGAATCGGAGACGGAGACGCGAGACGTGACACTCGGCTGTTCGAATTTAAGTATACCTATACCGCTGAAAGTTGGAAGTGTCTCCTCTCGAAACTTCTCCAACTTTTCCTTTCACGGCGAGTTGTCTGATAAAATTTCACGATGAAAATCTCCTCTCGAGGAGAGCTCCTCATTCCCGGCGACTGTTGATCTCAACGTTTCAAACCGTGCTTTTAACTATGGCACGGCGACGCGTATCGTCATTTGCTGTCCAAACTTTGCTTTACCAGGGATTCGTTCATTCGTATTTATAAGTGAAATACAATTCGAGCAGTGAACACTTCCCGAAGTTATCAAATTAAATATCATCGCAGCGATCGCGATATCGTTCAACTTTTATTGTTGCTTAGTATTGGATATTCTTCAGATATATTAATTCATTGTTTTAGTTTAAATTTACAGATGTAATGATATTTGCTCGAATATTAATAAAGATCTCAATTAATAAAAATTTTAAGACACTTTTTATTCAGATAATCAAATTTTCTAACTGCATTGGCCATTTTATTATGATAAATAGGCACTCGACAAATCCTTATTTGTCAAATTCTTATCGTTTGAAATATTAATTTTTGAACCAAAGTTTGAAACAAATATAGTATTCGTTGTGAGACTTTGGGATTCAGACTATTGTATATTTATACTATTGCGTATTTAACCAATGTTGAACCTAAACTGGAAAATATTTAACCAACACTAAAGAGTCAATTCTCTTCACCAAATAACTTTCTCCTCGCAACATTCAAACATTTTTTCTTCAATTTTGCTCGAGTTGCGTACATTTATTTATTCTTATCATCTTACCGCATTTACCAGTAATAATAACCAATCTGAGTATCCCTTCCCGCGTGACGAAACCACAGAATCTGATCCGACGTTCGTCAATCAAAGAGATATCCAACAAATCGCAGCCGCTCGCTCGGTGTAGCGAAATATCTTGCGAGAGATGCTTGGATAGCGCGACGTTCGACCGTACATGCGCGCATACTTGCATACCTGTTTCCGACAGCGCGCGATTGCGTTTCAAAGCTAGTTGCAAGGCAACGTCGACACGCACGCCGGCTAAAATAATTGCTAATCGTACCTTGTCTTTGCTCGTTGGCGAAACGAGATCGACGACGAGGCGTGCTGTTCATCTTTCACGTGAATCAACCGGCCACAGTTAACGCCGTCACGTAGCCGTCCTAACGCCGCACAGAGCTAGAGAGAACGTGTCGCGACGCTCACGTTTCACCGGCACGAATAATGTGGAGCGTTCGCATTTTAGATCAGTTGGCGCCGCGGCCCTTTGCAGGCGGACGTTGACTGGCAAACGAAATCTTTAACGCCGCTCTTCTCGCGCGACTCTCGTTTCTCTTATCGAGATTCCCCGCGTGCACGGAACCACCGTTTACATTCGTACAGGCGTGAAAGCCAGAGGTTCGAGAGAAGTATTTGAGACGACGTTCACTCGAGTGTGTGGCATGTCACCGCGTGAGAGATTCGTCGATGCACGATCGAGCTGTCGAATTGTTTCTCGCGTATCCGAAAGATGTTGGGAAATCTGTATCCGGTGTTTCGAGATAATTTATATGTTTTCGAGTGATAATGAGATATTTTTAGTTTTGTACGGAAACGATTGCAATTTTTGTGTGACTGGGATTTTCAGTTTTTTTAGATCACGTTCGAGTTTTCTTAATTTTATCACTGAAAGTGATTTTAGCGGGGGTAACCCAGAAAATCGGGCTTCTTTAAGTGCAACGCTAACGCAACGAAAATTAGCGATTGGTTGATTTGGGTCACGTGATTCGTGAGGAGTGGCGAGTAGACCTCGAGTAGGAGTGGCGTTGTCCGGTACTGAGCGATCGCGTCTGTAATTTGTATCGATTCAAATGTATATCTTTACAACCACATGTTTTTTGAAAATCAAGTGAAAATTAAATACCCCGAACGCAGTTCAGTCATGATTAACAAAGATTAGAATTTTTTATTCGCAATAAAGTGTCTAAAGTTACAAAGTCTGAATTCGTACGCATATATAATACAAGTTTACGTGAAACTCCAGAGTGTCCCTACTTTTTCCGGCATAGCTTTGCCAGAAATAAAAAAAAGATGTGATATGAACGTATGCTCAAAAATTCCTCGTTAAGGAACTATAATACTCCATGGTTAGAATATTGTAATATATTATATTAGTATTATAATATTATATATAATATAATATATTATAGATATAAAACAATATATATAATATAATATACTCCTGTACTAAACTAGCCAAAAGTGCGTACGTATGTAAGTAGTTCGCCTTGTTGAACGGCGTCTATTTCTTTATCAGCAATTCGCCCGAGCGCGTGTATGTACTCTATAAATTGTAATGGAATTTACCTTGAACGATCGAGCACGAGTGCCTTTTGCAAGGCACGATCGAGAACGAAGCATTTTTGCGAGAATGAAAATTTAAATACGGTCGATAACGAATGACAATTGTTAGATTTGACCATATTTCAGTTTTTCCGGACGACGATGATTTCGACGGTTATTTTTTGATTCGTCAGAGAATAAATATTGACTGGTTTTTGTAATATGACTACATTTTTGAAATACCAATCAGCATGATTTTTATCCATCGAGATAACCTTCGTAAAATACCTTCGTTGACACTGTTTTAATCTACCTGTTGAGCAATCGCGTTTATAATAATAAATTGATATTGAGGACAAGAGAGAAGCTAATAGTGAACTCTAGTTATTACTCAAAACTCCATTTTATACGAACGTTTACACGAATTCAGTTTGGAGTTTATAAACTCCAAATTTTAGACTAAGGGTGGCTAACTGGCGGCCCTTGCCCCTACTTTCGCTAGCGTTATCCCCTCTACTGCATCGGTGTGGGAACTAATTTTTGTGGTGGGGAAACCGGCAGAGTACGATCCGCAGTGGGAAAGAATTTCACCGCTTCTGTTTTAGATTACAATAGCATACATTAAATTAACTCTCTCTCTGTTTTTGGTATTTATTATTAAATTATAATCTGTTACTAAAATAACAATAATTTTCACATTATCAAGATAGGATGGAACAATATAATATACAATTCCATTCTCTAAATTTAAAATGAACACTTGCATCTACTTATTCGAACCTGAACTCCTATTATATGAACGGAAGATGAGTAGTAGAGAGAAGAATCAATGGAACTTCCATTACGTGAACTATAACTGTACAAATCATTTGTCCCTCAAAGTTCTACTTCCTCACAACCTTGTCGTAAACGCAGCAGCGAAATCCTCACGTTGTTACACAACGCAATACGACTCGAACGACTGTTTCTCGGTCGACGAAGATGGAGATCGCCAACGAGAAATCGTTATCCCGAGGTTATTCGAGTTGCTCGGTCTCGAGGGTTGAAAGTACTTACTTACGTTGTCCATCTGGTATAGTACCGAGTATAGCGAGCTCGTAAATTAAACCATCAAGTAGCGGCATTGATCGATGGTTTAATATCTGTCTGATAGTTGTGGGTCCACTTAGGGTCGTACATTGCATTCGGTTCGAGGGTTCCGCGCAATAAAAAGACGATAACCTATGGGGAACGGTATTTTGTTTGGAAGTATTTGTTAATTGTTTTTCTCTTTTTAATTAAACGAGATTGCAAATATGAATGTAAACTTTTATTTATATTTATTGTTGTGTATCAAGAAATAATCGAGTCGTTCAGGTCAAAGTTTTAAATTTTAAATTAAACACAAGCTAACTGAAAACAAAGTTTCAGCTAATTAAAAAAACAATTCTGAAAAATCTAATTTTAATTTGCATTCCGTACTTCTTTATTTGTATTATTTAATTTGTATTTGACATGATACAAATGATTATTTTACATATAAAAACAAGTTGAATAATGAAGTATGTTTCTTATTAATTAATTCTTATTAAAGTGGATTATTAAAATTCAATTTCATTTAATATTTTACCTTTTCTGTGATAAAAATTAATACACAACGACTAAACTGCAGATATTTAGATAAAAAAAAAATATATATATATATAAGAATGCATATAATACACGATATACACTATGACTGTAATATTTAAAATAACATTCACAGTCTGAATCATAGTTCCAATCATAACGTTTCTAATGGGATCTGATAGTACCAGTTAAGAGTCAAGCAATCAGAGTCGTATTTAATCGAAATTAGTAAAATCGGATCGTAATCAACAGCGATTTGTCACTACTGGTTGATGGTAAAGTATTTATTATTAGGTAGGTGTTCGGCCTACGCTTTGCTTCAATGCAGGGCTCGACATAATTAGTTTTACATAAGTCAACTCTCAAACGTGTCCCAGAGCCATCGTGACGATCAAGCATGAGGAGGATTTACGAGCCGCTCGAAATCTGAAAACGACAGTTTGCGGCGCGCGATCGTTGACTTTGAAGTTACACGAACGATCAAAATGTTCGATCAGCCGCTGGAAAATCTGATTAAGAGCTTTCGTTTCAGCGGTTCCCAGAAGGAATGCGGGCACTTGTTTTCTTGCAGAAAAGTCGATTTAATCCTTGTTTCAACCTGTATATCCTGGTATTAACTTGCTGTTTTTCTTATATAAAAACTTTCGTTGTAATTCTGAAACGAGCAACTAACGAAAATTAATTGATTTCAATTATGTTGATTTCTTTAATTCTTGGAATGTAGAATGGAATTGCAACGTTGCATGAATTTTAGTAAATAATAGAATTTTTTGTATCGTGTTTTTTTAACAGTAAATCGGGAAATTAAAAATTTAATAAGCGACTAGATTACGGATTTTTATGAAAATTCAGAGTTTTCAGAGTTAATTTAAAAATAGGATCTCGGTAGAAAATTGTTATAGAAAGCACTATGTTTTGAATATTCCATTCCCAGATTATATGCTCAAATTTGTATTTTTAAATTTGTTATGAATGCATGTTATGAATGACGAATTAACTTATTTTTCCAAATTAACCTATTATTAGCATTATTACGGTTCATGTTAGTGAAATTAAAAAATATGAATTATTATTATTAGTAGTAGTAAATTTCTTCACGCAAATCCACGATGTAAATTAATTTTGTCATTAGAAAAATAAAATGTCGATGGAGGTTATACCATCGTGAATCACTATTGTCATCACGAGTATCAATACAGCAGAATACAGTAAATTCATAAAATTAATACTTCCTCACCCTTGATATAAATTTCTTTTGTTGCAAGAAAAATATATTGACGAAGGTTATTATTATTATTCGTATTAACAGACGAAAATTATCAGATATAAATTATTGTCATTATCAGTGACGAACTACAGTAATGTCGTAGGATTAATATTTCTTCGTTCTTCGTTCCAGAATAAAAATTTATTTCATCAGAAAAATATTTCGATATACAAATATCGCATGAAATTTCATTAGGACACGCGTCTTCTAATTAAGATATGTAAAATTTAATTTTGTATGCATATGTATGTCGCGCACGTCGCGTCACGGTGCGGTTGGACCACGGAAATATTGAATCAATGTACGGGGCAGCTGAAGAAGCACCGGAATACAAATTCAGTTCAGTTGTCTGAATTAGAGTCGTTTTAATGTTTCAAGTGTGTCATTGAAATTGAATGGATATCTCTCTCCACTTCCTAGAGGTGGAAGAATTCGAAACTACAAATATGCGTGTATTTTCACTTGAAAATGAAATTAATCGGAATGGAAGGAAATAGGAATATTAATGACGTAGAAATATTAATATTAATGTAAAACAACGAGGTTAGATTTAAATTTGCTGTTATGGGGCTGTCTGTGAGTAATTGAATAATATTGTTGCGTATAGATGACTACGATGATTTATATCAAATTACTGAAATTAACTGTGTTTTCGTATTTCACGTATCCCGCGATAGAAACTGATGACAAAATTCAGTTCAATTCGGAATTTCAAAATTTAATCATGTTAATTGTTGTGATCTCCAATGACTCCACAATATCAGTTGAAGATTAATTTCGGAATAGTTTATCAAGAAAAATGAAAATTATATAAAATTCTTCTTTACGAGTTAGGCTATTTTGACTATTTCTCTCTCTCTTGCTGTTTTTAGTCATAGATTTGAAACTTTGACTTCCACACTATTAGCAATGCAACTGATTTAATAACGATAATGGAATGGAATAACGTATCAAAAATTCACGAATTTATGGCAATATATATTTAGAAAAAGCTATAGATTTTATATTTGAAAGTATAAAAATTTTTTACCGTGAATGTTAAAATCGTGTATGAATTTTATTTGCCTGATTTAAAAATGATTTCGATTGATTCTCAGACAACTTTTGTGTTTATATAAATTATTGGAAACTGGAGTTGTCTCTTTATTGCAGCAATTTTGTCAACTCTGTGTAAAGGAAAAGAAATACACGGAAATTGTAAGTAATAAATAAAAGTATAAAGATACTTGGAATGTTTCGTTCTATTCGTTGCTTGACAACTAGTAATTCCATTGATTCTACCTATTTTAACATTTCTGTAGCATATCGTATGTAATTTATTATTTATAATATAATTTGTAATTTATATTTTAATATAATTTATTCCTCTCTTCGTTATAACATAAATACACTGTCCTATAAAGATAATCTGTTTCGTTCTCTTCTATGAATATCTGACGAATCTAAATCAATTTTAACATTCCTACACAATATTTTTCGCTGATCAAAGGAAAGAGATTGTTGACAGAAAAATTTCTCCGCGTACAAAGCTACCGAATTCACCAATTGTTTCATTAAATTTTCCTTCGATATCTATCCGCGATAGCCAACAGGGCCAACGAAAACATCTCGCTGGGAAGCGGGATTTATCTTTGCAAATGATCTTTCGATCGAATTCTTGTTCAAAGAAAGGTTCAACCGAACCCCGAGATAACTATTTTCTCGTATTTTCGCCCATCGGTAATCCCCTAAACATCTCTGCCAGTATTTCCATTTTGTACACAAAGCGGGAACCCGAGGATTTTCAATCGAACGCTTTCTCTTCGCGAGCTGTCCTCGTGTTTTCTTAGAAAACGTCGTTGCGAAAACGAGATGCGTGAACCATCTGTTGAAATGATACTTCAATTGAAAATTAAGTCGAGTCTTGTGTGTTCGTGATAGATATCAGTGACAGTAGATCAGAAAAATGTACGCAAGGGATGCGAGAAAGTATTTGCGATGTTTTGTGAAAAGTCATTCGATCCAAATCTAGAAAATTTCTATGGAGTATAATTAATTGTTTGAATACACTTGCTTTAGTCTGAAAACACCAACTATTTCCATAATAATCACAAGAATGACGATGCAAGTCTCGAAAGGAGAACTGCTCGCAATATTTTGACAGAATACAATTCAGTGTTATAGATGAAAATATTGAACGATGAGCAACGGCGTCGGAATACCGGTAAAATTAATTTTCGCGAGGTAATAAATTGATACGAAAATAGTACGTTGTTGGAAAAATTTTTGCTACGTTGTAAATGACGCAAGAAAAGTTTCTTTGAATTCGTCCAAAGATCGTAACATTAAAATATCAAAAAATCGACGGGTACGAATTATTTGATCGCAAAGTGTGTTACTGATTTATTTGATTACATTCGTACTGCAAATGAATTTCGGTACTCTGGTATTTCGCGATAATAATATGGAAATTAAGAGTAACACGCGTCGAGAAAACAGCAAGGAAACGTGGTTTCATTAAACGCGTGGCGATCTAATTTGAACGATGGTTACTAAAATATGGTCAGTGCGCTGGGGCCACATATTGTACAGATCGTTCGGTAATAACAGCTAAAGTCGACGCTGCGAAACGGAAAGAGTCGGTGGGAATAACGCAGGTACGAGGAATAAGGACGACGAGCGAGTTACGATTTCGAAATTAAAATTCCGCTCTATCGAGCGAGCCGGCCGGGCGATTGCAATCGGCCGCTTGTATTCTCTGCACAAGCTCACCCTCGTTACTGAATTTGACGTTCTGAAAGCGAGGGTTAATCGCACTGCACTGTCGTAATGCCGCGCGTAATCATTGTCGTTCAACGAAACAAAAGGAATCGATTGCCACGCGGGGGGAGCTCGTGATAAGAAGTAGCAGGCAACTGGTGTTAAAATTGCTTCGAATTTTGTCGTTTTGATTTGTCATTTTGTTTTCCTTTGTCAGTTTAACCCTTTGACGACTGTTGTTTGTTACGCCACGGGTTGAGCGTTTGTGCAGGTTCGTGACTCACGAGCGCAATAAAGCAACTTGAATAGAAATTTCTCGAACGAATACGATATTATAACATTTCTTTGAGTACACGTTTTATGTTTCGTGCTTTTAATGCACTCTTGTCTTACGACTTCCTTTCCGAATATTTATAGTAATTCTGATTATGGAATTGTGGACGCGGGTATAATTTGTAGTTGTTAATTTTTGATTTGTATTTAATTTCCGGATCATTAAGAGTCGATTCGGTAGATTATCGAGTATTTAAATTTAATTTCTAGAGAATTTAAACAAATTCGAATCTAAATTCCGCCATAGGATTACAGTTTGTTTCTTCTGTTGATTTGTAATTTGATCTGGAACCACCAAGAGTGCGACTGAACAACAGCAGACAAAGGATTAAATTCGACATTTGGACGATTCGCACAATTGTGGCGAACTATATTTCGTTTTCCTGAGAACTAGAAGGAGATGAACTTACTTACGATTGTATTTTGCTCAGAAATGCAATAATGTATGCGTATTTTACAATTACTGTTTATTTTAAATGGATCATAGTTGCTATTTATTTTATATTTGTTGAATGTTGTCGTCATTCTACCTAAAAAAAAAAGATACTAGTCGCAACTGGTCGATTTGAAAAATATTTTAATTTTCATTTCTTGTAGATTTGTCGTGTGAAAGGCAGAGAAAACACGAACGCAAGAGCGTAGTTTCTCTTTCGTTTTTCACCAGATAAGTTTTAGCAAATTAAAGTTAAAATATCTTTCGAACTCATCCATAGAAATCGTCGTGTATTTTAATGAACCATAATTAAAAACGTAGAATAAGAACTAATGAAAAATTGTAAATGTACTGGTAACTTTATCCTAATATCATTTTACGTTTATAATAACGAAAAGAAGGAGATTTCTCCATTTCAATAAAACAGTGCAACTGTAACGTCCACGAAGAAGAAAAAGTACATAATCGCGAGTAAACACGTTCACTTTGAACCGTTCGTCATTTTCGTCCGACATTTTTCTCCGACTTCAACCGAGAAAAGTATCGTTTCTCACTGCGCAATGGAAAAGTTAGAGAAAATTAACGATTTGGATAAAAGATTTATGATTTTATTCTTAGACCGACTCGGAGAAATAGAAATCCATTGCTGGGAGGAGTGCCAGAGATTTTAATGGTTTGGAGTGGTTGCCAGTCGATATGGCGACCTGGGTCATGGTTAGATTCCTTCGGAGAAAACTTATGTTAGAGACGTGCAGAGAGGTACAAACTGTGTTCACGGACTAAATAACAGTGACGTGAAACAATACAGGGGATTTTTGAAGAAAGAGAGGATGAAAACGAAAATAAATCAAAAAAAATACGAATAACGATAAGTGAATACAAATTGATTCTTTCCTTTCCTCCTGAGCAAACTGTTTTTTTTTTTTTTCTTTTTTACTTGTAAGGAAAATTGCGACTGACGTGAAAAAAATTGTATAATTATACTTGAAAAATACTAGCGATAACACCTTCACATCTTCTGCACGCATTTATCTGAAAACAAACTAACAAGTATAGAAAAATAACAAATTACTGCCCTCTCGAAACAAAACATTTTTTAAATGACAAATTGTATTACACAATGTTTTACAAGTGACGAATAGTATTGTATATTATATAACTGCATTTATAGATCAAAATGGAACACCCTGTATATGTATATGTATTATATGTTGCACAATGTCGTCGTTACACGTTTGTAACGATCAAATGAACACTGCAAGTTCCTTCCATTTATAAGAAAGTTGCGCGCCGGGTGTTACCAGATTCGTTTGAATTTCGAATAACAAAACACGGCACGATCGAGAGGTGATATTGTTGCACGAGTCGAGGGCACGGCAGGGAAAATTAAAATTAAGTCTACCATGAAATCAAAACTGTCCCGGTTACAACCTGCAAACCTATTGGAAAAAGCAGGCGCAAGTTGAACGATGGCGGAACAGCAAATAAGCGACATAATTAAAATTAAGCCGGCTGTGTAATCGAGGACGGGTGTATCTCGATGATTTTTTTCTCTCTTTTTTTCAATACCGTCGATAAACATTGAAACGTTGCGGAAAGTGGAGAAAAATCGATGCAAAGGTAAATGAGCTTCTTTTTTTTCTTTAAATAAAGTAGTCGAGGAATTTTCTTGCGAGACTGTAATTTAGAAATAACGTAGAAAGACATAGCTGTTTGATAATTCGATGAATTCAATTTCAATTTCGTTTCTGCTAGAATTTTGAAATCTTTTACTACGTGCAGTGTAATGTGACAATGTGATAAAATTTTATCGTCCTTGCATATATACTTTGTATGTATATCGCGATAGAAATATTTTTTTTCTACCCGCAATTCCATCGTAGCGAAATTATAATGCCTTAGATGAATAAGACCAGTGTCCTGTACCAGGAATATATTCAAACGTCGTCGTTGAAGAAAAACTTTTCAATTTTCGACCGAAAATCCTCCTTTCCAAATTCATGATATTTGCATAGCATCAGATAATAATGTTATACATTATACATTTTTCACAACGTGATATAATATTTAATTTGTTACATTTTTCCAAAATATTATTCTTTCACGAGTAATTTGTATTTTGTACAGTACAGTTGTTCTCCGTACTGATTTCTCAAAGAATTCTTTAACAATTGACGCAAACGTGCTTAATGCCCCAAATTTCTATAAAATCAAATGCCCCATTACGAGTAAGATAAATATTTTCCAATGATTTCAAGTAATTCTTTTCTTTAACTCACGAAGGATCGAGTTCGAATTTCTTTAAATTTCGGAAGATTATACAACCTAGATGGAAGATGCAATGATGAAAAGATATATCACAATAGAATTTTATAACACAAATTGAATTAAAATAAGTGATGACTGCAGGAATAATCTTAGTTGACAGTTGATAAAATCTTATAGCGACGTATATAAACATTTATTGTATCACTATAATTTACCAGTCATTTAATTTGTTACTTTCTTCAACGGAACTTTTTATTGAGAACTTTGTAATTACAAATGATATAATTTGTGTCTTTACGTACGGTTGACGACTAATTTAATACCGCGGTAAAATAATTTAATTCTCTAACGTTTCGCCCAGGACGTTTCCAGGTGTCTAAAGACATGGATTAATTAGTCGGCATGTCAAGTTAAAACGTTGTTGCCTTTTCGTAATGTAACTGAAAGTGGGCGAAACGCCAGCAAAGCAAAACGCAGCTGAACGACAGACTGGAGCAGAAATTTCCCGTGGCTGTTGAACCGTAAATCCATCAAAACGATTAAATTAATGATGCGCAAAATATAAAAAAAAAAAAAGAAAGAGAGAAAGAAAGAAATGAAGACGAGTTGAGCGTTATACAAAAATCTGCACGACTTGTACCCCCCAGTACGATTCGTCTCGTTGAAAGGCCCAAAAGCAACTGTTCCGACTAGGAAATGAAGACGACTTTTTTGCTAATATAAAACTTTATCGATATGCAAACATTTGAATCGATACGAAACAAATTACAAGCGCGATCGCTCAGTACCAGACAACGCCACTCCCACTACCTCTCGCGAATCACGTGACCCAAATCAACCAATCGCTAATTTTCGTTGCACTAGCGTTGCATCTGAAGAGGCCTGATTTCGCTAAAATCACTTTCAGTGATAGAAAGAAGAAAGATGTACATATTTCACGGAAAATGAAAAAGTAATTTCAGTATTATCCCGAAGTATTATCACTTGGAAGGCAACATTGAAAAACATTTAATGAATTATTGTTATTGTAATATTGTGATGTTTGTTGCAATGAGGTTTTCCTGCAAATTCATAATTTGAGAATATAATTAAAACAACAAAAATTTGTTAAATTATTTTACGTATTGGTAATATTATAAAAAGCATTTTGGAAATTTTTGCATCTTGGTATTCCGTGCAATTTTACATTCTGAAATTTCATAGAGATCCATAGAAACCCGCGGTCGAAAAAATAACTAACTAATCTAGAAATTAACTTTTGCTAGAGAAATTAAAAAAAAAAGACTTTTTTTACAACTTTCATCGTAGAACAAACCAAAGTTTGATTTGGCAGCACAAATTTGAGTTGAGATAAATATAAAAATAATGAATCATTTAACTTGTTACTTTCATTTGAAAGATTATGTAGGAAAAGTAGATTTATCTTGTTTCCAAATCAAATAAATAATTCGTAAATAATCTTTTATTCGTGCGAATCTCAGGAAATAATTTGGATACAAGAAGAAGTTTATACAGTAGAAAAACAAATATCTAGGAAATACAAGAATAAAAAAAAAAGATTTTCTTTGATAATCAAATAATGAAATAATTTCGAGGGAAATCGTTGGATTTTTTAGTTGAAATTGGATACCATTGACAATGTTTCTGTCATTTGTTTAGAAAAATATGTAAATAAATCGAAAACATTATTTTATGAAAATTTGTATGAAATTACTATACATATACTATACACATAGAATAAAGTTAATTATTGTATAATGTCACTAAAATCATATTTTGTATACTTTAATGTAATCGTCGTCCTTTTATATTTTAGAATCTACATAATCCTAGTAAATAAATAAATTAACATTCGTGAAATATTTAACATTCTTCTTTTCTTTGAATTTAACAGAATACATAGACTTTTGCGTATGTTGAAACACTTTATCACAAATTGTGGAGAATATCCCACAGGAGACAATGTGAACATATAGAACACTTTTGCAAGATTCTTAACGAGCTCGTCATTACCGATGCAATTCCTTACGACTAATTAAACTTCGATTGAAACGACTAATTTTCTTCGACGCCTTTGAGGCGTTCGAGTTTAATCTCTTGAATAATTACTTGTCCCGAAGTAATCGCGGTAAAAGCACGTAACACTAAAACCAACGCGATGCTTTCCTAAAGCAAACAACGAATATTCAAGTTACTTTGGTCGACTCGAACCTTTCGAATCGATGGAAATTTACGTAAAATTGCTTCGACCGGCTCTTAAATTGCCCTCGCAAATTCCGTAGAGCGGTCTTGACGGCTTTGAGATTGAAACATTGGAGCTGATTCCTCGTCTTCTCAGTCGCGTTAATATCCGATTGGCAGTTCGTAGATGTATCTTTGTCGACAAAATACATTCGAAAATTTCTAGCTTAAACATTATTCGAATAAGACATTTGAAAAATGATTATTTAAATCTTTTTATTTGATGATTCTGTGGTAATTTATAATAAATTATTTATTGATAATAAACAATTATGTGTTAGTTTATCTGGACAAGCAAAGACTTTTCTCGAAATTATTTCATAATTTGACTACTAAATGAAACAATATTTTAGTACAATTTGTTATTTTGTGTTTGTTTCTATAAATCAGTTCTTTTTAATCTTTTCATCATACATTTTATCCATTATATTTTTTCTTCAGGCTGCAACAGATT
Source organism: Melipona beecheii (assembly GCA_032399605.1). NCBI lineage: Eukaryota > Metazoa > Arthropoda > Insecta > Hymenoptera > Apidae > Melipona > Melipona beecheii. Next base: position 1,110,550 of record JAUCMO010000082.1, on the reverse strand, counting down.
TGAAGATTAAAGGCACACTTTTTATAATTGAAAAGAGAAAAGAAATGTTACATAAACGTAGTATCATAAATGCACTGTCACAAAGTTGTAATAAAAATGCCAAAATTATAAGTGATTCGTTTCTCGTTTGATTCTGTACGAAAACGTTTGCCAACGTTTAATTCTGTTATTACTAGTTGTCACTATAATTAGTTGTCTATTTTCAATTACACTTTTCCTATTTTCAATTGCAGAACACGTTGACACCATGTGGAGGGATAAAAACAAAACACCCTTTACAGTTTTAGCATCGACATCTAGATTATTAGTGACAAGATACTACATACATGATTGAGATTTTTCATTTAGATTTTCTGTAGAGGCTCAAGTATATGTGATTATGCTTTAATTTTTGATGATCGTAATTGAACAATTCATAATTTATGAATCGTAATTTGTTCAGTGATCGTAATGATTGCATTTTCTAACCGATTCTGAAAAATCACTCGTTTGTTCAAACAAACCAACACGCAACATAATATTTCAATACAATACCGAGTCAAACAATGAGAATAAAATTTATTCTTCAAGTAATTACTTTTCAAATATTTCATTCAAATAACTTAATTTTATTTTTTAATTGTATAGTCGCAATGATCCTGAAAACAGGCTCAAACAACTTGAAACAAACCAACACGCAACACAATACCGAGTCAAACAATGAGAATAAGATTTATTCTTCAAGTAATTACTTTTCAAACGTTATATTCAAATAATCTAATTTTATTTTTCAATTGTGTAATCGCAATGATTTTTTAACCATTCTTTAAAAATCGCTCGCTTGTTCAAACACACCAACACATGGCATGATATTTCAATACAATACCGAGTCAAATAAGACGATTTATTCTTCGAGTAATTACTTCTCAGATATTTTATTCAAATGATGACCAACCAAGTTACCAGTCGGGGACTAGTCGTACGATAGAATAATTTAACACAGTTGAATGATCATCTAGAAATTCGTGCCTGTCGTCGCACGACAACGACGTCTATTAATCCCCGCGACGATTCCCTTGGCCAATTTCCGCCTACGTCGACAATAAATTTTAACGCCGTGTTAACGGTATCGTCTCCCCCCTGGCTGTGTTATCAAACATTCCCGCGATGGATGCCACGAAATTGCATCGTTACCGCTCCTTCGATGAGCTTGCCTCATTTATGTAATATGCAGCGCAATCGCGAATTGTTTGTCAACGCTACGGTGGAACGATAACCCTCTAGTTGCCTTCAGTTTCGTGTTGCGGCCCTCGCGTTTGATGAAATTCATGTTAACGGGGAAAAGATAATTGAAACGAGGAATTAACGTGCTGCGCTCGCCGTGACTGAATATATTATGCAAAGTATTTCACGATAAAGCCTAAACTCCACGAGACGGTACTTCACTTTGGATATTATTTCGCGTTCTTCGATCAATCAAATTGAGACGCAAATTCTCAAACGAACTGCTTTCGTCCAAAGCAGTGACTCTCGTTTCTGGAAAATCGTACGTTCCGCGTTCGTTTAGAAAATATTTCACGGTACTGCGCACGACCGCGAATGTTCGTATTTTACTGGATTAAATTAATTGGATCTATCTATTTGGAAATGAAGCGGTGAGTTGTTTTAGAAATATTTGGGATAAGAGAAACTAGTAAATCGTATGGGAAATGTTTTACGGTAGAATTCAGTAGATTTATTTGGAAATGAAATGGTGAATTATATTTGAATAAATGTAATAACAATATATTTGAAGAAATGGTAAATTGTTTAGAAAATAATTACAATTACAGCTGTGTAACAGGCGACATTGGTAATTTTTCTAGATTAAATTATAGTTGGATTCATTTGAAAAGGAAGCAGCAAATCATTAAGGAGGGAGGAGATGGACGCTATGAAATTAATTGGAAAGGTGAAATTATGAATAAATATAAGTTTGTTTTTTGTTATGGTTATAGTTAATTTCATACTTTAGTATTGAAGAGTATTATGTAAACCAACATATTATATGCATATGTATATAAAGAGAAATCTGTATAGCAATTATTTTTCCTTCATTATTACTTTTAAATGATACAATTTTAAATAATGTATACATAAAATTGTTTATATTATGACAATATATATATTTTTATTATATATTATTAAATTACGTATATTATGTATATACATATTGTTTAAAATTGCATCATTTAATAACAGCAATGGAAGAAAAACAATTGTTGTAATAAAAAAATATGGAATTTGCGACATACATACCTATTTATATATTCATCACGTTACTAACATCGAAATATCAATTGTTTCAGTATTTGCATAGTAATTTGAAGAATATTCAAATACATCTGTCAGAATATTTCAATAAGGAAATAATTAGATAAAAACGTTAGATGTCCTATCTGCAAAACATACGGAAAATACATATGAACATCAAAGTATATTTCACTTTGCAATTTTTTAACAATTTCTCTCATTTTTCGAAAGAACATTATACAAGCCAACTTAAAGCACGACATAATCCTTGATACATCTTTTGTTTATCATTTGTACATTTCAATATCACTTTTAATATTTTTCGTATTCGCATTATCTTGATCTTAATAACGCAAGATCAGTCTCTCACGTAATTTTTCAAAATCTTAATATGCAAGATTAATGCAAAGACAGTGTAACTCGTTGCCGTTAATACCACGTCGGAGCACGCTGTATTTTTCATTAACTAATTACACACCGAGAAGCCGAGAAGCGGACTCATTCTCGTTTCACCATGACCCACTTTGTCGTTCAAGAGACACCGAAGGTCTCAAAAATGCGCTTGGATATTCGCGCGTGCCGCTGAAATCCCAGTTCGTTCCGTGGATCGAGCTGCTACTACGATTCGCTCTGTGATACGAGGAAGAAACGGGCCTTGCATCCACTTTGCTTTTCATCATCCTTTTTGGCCGTTTCTTTCTGCTAAAAGTCGCTGGACAAGCGAATCAAGTTCACGAACGGACGTCAGGAAATCAGGCTCGTGCTCGCGAGCTTCTACGATATAAAACGCGTACGCGAGCGTAGAACGGCGGAAGATGCGCCATGCTAGCGGTTTCCGCGCAACAGGTTCCGATTCGAACATAAATTCACCCTGTTAATTGCGTTTAAAAAGTGCGCGAGTGGATAAGGGGATATTTCTTTGAGGATTATCTTTCACCGAGGAGCATTTGTTGAAGTTTGCTCTTTGATTATTCGCGAGAATTACTTATTGTTTTTCTGAAAGACGGAGCGTTTCTAATCACATTCATTCTTGTTTAGTCTAGCGACTATCCACGTACAATAATATTTTTATGTTTAAACAACATCTGTGAGATTAAATTTGGTATTTAATAACTTAAAGCAAGTAAATTGTAATAGTCTGGATTAGTTTGGAATTATGAACATTTATTACGTGGAAATTGATTATTTGCTTCGATGGTAACAGCTGAATGAAATGTACTGTTTAATTGGGCATTATGATTTTATACGTACAATATTCGTATCAAGTTCAATTAGAAAATTAGAAATTGATAAAATAATTAACTAATCAACATTTCTGTACTTTTATTACCTAATAATGATCTTTTAAATTTCGTAAAATTTATAAATTTTCTCACAGAACGATATTTACATTAAGGATCAGATCATTTGTAATAAACTTCTCATTAATAATAAAATGATAACAATGAATAACTAATATATATGTTTATTATGTATTAATATAATATATATTAATAATAATTAATAATTAATATTCAATGGAAAACACACACGTGAAACCTAGTCGATTGATACGCAATATAAGCAATGTTCGTATCCTTTGCAGAATTTAATTCGAAATTTACGAGAAATGAAGTTTGTAATAAAATATAGATTAATAGGTAATTTGTGTAGCTTGTACGTATATATGTTTTGGATTTAAATTTGAAGCATCTCGATATCAAAAATGACGCAAATATGTCACGATGATAAATTTTGACATTTACCAGAAACGTTGGCGGGCGTCCGAAAAATTATTAGCATTTTATCTCAGAATCGGACGTTCATAAGTGAATATTGACGTCTGGCAGTGGGCGTTGGACAGTTTCCATAAGGAAGCATTGTTATCTCAGTGCAACAATGGAACCGTCTATCATTAATAGCGTATTTGACAGACAGTATAACGTTCAATCGCTCTCTAGCCCCGAACTACAACTTTTAATTTTTTGGACATTTGCCAAATTCCTGGCGAGTGTCAAGATCCATTGGTGATACTTTATTCACCGTAATAATAAACGAATTTTTCTTTTAATTAAATTTTTTAATCTATTGAGTCGTTGGCAGTCAATGAAATACAGGAAAGATTGTCCCAGCTAAATGCTGACGTAGCACTGCCGCAACAAAGTGAATTTATTATAATCAATGTTATTTCGTCAACGTTAATACTAGAACTTATTTATATATATTTTTTTAACAATTATTTACACGTTTAAAACACACGTAAAACACATCTATAAAACGTGTAACAAAAATTAGAAATTGGTATTATTTTGATACTTTGGTAGTTATAACAGGTTAGTATATACAGTTAGTATAGTTTGGTAGGTAGTTATACATGTTGAAATTTAAATAATATAAAAAATTTTAACTTGAATTGTGTATCAAAATTTATGTGTACCTATAAAACGTGTATTAAGAAATTAGTTCTTTATATTAGATATCAATTCTTTGTATTAAGGAATTAATTCTTGACTTGAAAGTTACACGTTACACATTTAGAAAATTTCATTTCGTCTGTTTGCATTGCTTATTGTTAATAAATGATTGACTGACTTTCCAGATTTTTAATTGGTATGAATATCTCTTGCTCCTTTGAAACGAAAGTTGTAGTTGTGTGGGGGTTGCAGATACAAGTTACTAATTAATGAGTATTTAATACATTGTATCACACGTGACTGGACAATTTCTTTGCTCCTGAAAGTTGTCGAGCTCGTGAGAAACGAAAATTTACATTATCCAGCAGCTATACGTATTTAACACTCATAATAATGGATCATGGATAATTCTAATAATTTCAGACATTTAATTTCACTTTGCATTTTACACTCCTCGCGATAAAGATTAATAAAACGAGATTAAGTTGAATGAAAAGTTCCAAAACTACGTAAATTACTGTCTGTCCAATGGTACACCACTTGAGAGTTAAGTACTCGTAGGTACATCTGTGCACGTAATAGAGATACACGAGTATGTGCTAGAGATCACAATTTTGGACACGTACTAAAATACACGTGTATATGTGGTACATGAAACGTGTATTAACACTGTAACGACCAGCTAATTTCGAGAGTAATTTTCGCCAAAGGTCGCTAAAGGTTCTGTTGACAATTATTAAAAATGTGAATTCCGTTACGCATAAAGGAACGATCAGTAACCTATGAAAAATAAGAAGATAAAAAGCGGAAGTAAAATGAATGTGAATGAATACATACTTGTTTCAACTTGTTATAATATACTTTTCAAGAGTCATTGCATGACGTTATAGTACGTAGTATAGTAAAAATTAATTTGAAACAAAAAACATACCTTTATCATGCAACGTTGAACTGATATACTTAAAGTGCCACGTTGTCAGTCAGAAAATTAATTTTCAACCATCTTCAATTATTCCTTTTTTCTAATCTATATTAATTGATATTAGCTATTACTGTATGATTAAATTAAAAAGATTTATTTGTATTGTATTTTATATGTTTGCAATAATTTGGAATTGCCCAAATACTTACGTACGATAATACATACTTGCGAGCTTATCGTTTCATATATACATGTATTGTACAGTTAATTCTGAAGTGCAGAAATGAAAACATCACGGAATACGAAAGAGTGTAGTAAAATTATTTTTCTAAAAATCTTTGTCACATGCTGCTGGTCGGAAAGTTGATAATACAAACGTATGTTAATTTCATTTATAAAAATTCATGATTATAATCGATGTTTCGTTATTCCACTATGTACTTTCTTTGTGACATTCCCGACATGATACATTCAAAGGAATAATTTTCAATATTTATAACACGATGATAACATATTTGATATTTATAGCAAGAGAGAACCTCCGTGTTCTAACAAAATATTGTCACACAGTATTTATTCGCAATTGCTACACTGCACGAAGCATCGTATATTTCGTCGTACCACGAACTGTCTCCTATAGAGGATATTATTTTTCAGATATTGAGTACGGCTTCGAGATCGGTGAACCTGTGTACAAGTAGGCTGGAGACTATAATGCAATGTACTACGGCGATAGAAACATTCAACAGGTTCGGTTATTCGACCGGTAGGACGGGTTAGGCTCCCATAAAAATTTCGTGCTCCTAGGCTGCAGTCACGACACATTTACCAATTAAATTCCCTTTTTATCCGGCAAGACGAATCAAACCAACGAATAAATTTTAAATTGGGCAAATTGTAATCAATTGTGTTGAAAATTTGGGGATTTCGTGACATCGCGAAAGATGTTTGAAAGATCAATCTTGTCTAGAAATAAATAATACGTATCTAAGAAACGTCACTATCGAAGATAATTTTCGTTTTTATTAAATCAGATTAATTAATTTCAAATTAACAAACATCTTCGGCATCTTTTCATTTTAATTTTATAGAATTCAATCGTCCGAACGTGATGATATTGTTGAAACGTTGTCGACTAGCTTCCTGGCTTCAAATATTACAAAACTTTAAATACGAATAGCTACAAAATTTCAGACTAAGAAAAGACAAAGAAATTCAGACATCTTCGATCGCATAGAACGTACCAAAAGTTCAGAGATCAAGTAATAGATAAAATATTTGTAAAATGAAAGATAGAATTTGAAAGTAATAAGGTGTAATATTTCAAATGCGTGGATATATCAAGTGAACCAATATTAATAAAATTTCATGTGAAACTCAACAATGTGGAGAAAAAAGATACCGAGTAAAAATGGAATTAAAAGTTCTATGATATTTAATAAAATAAAATGAGAAACTATATAATAGTTTTCCTTGAGAAGCGATAGTTTATATTTATTTTCACACACATTATTTCCTAAACTCTACGGGCATTGTTGGTTCATTTTACTTGTCATTCCAAAATTGGAATAGTTATTGCTTATTTAATTTACCATTTTAAAAGAATTGGAAATAACGATTTATTATTAAACACACTTTGCAATTCTAAAAGAAATTGCTTATGCTTTACAACATCAAATAAAGGTCTGAAATATTACCATGTCTATCGCTAGTGATATACTTTATTTGTTAAAAATTTATCAAGTTTCAAAGAATTTATTTATCAACGCACATTGATAAATAAATTGACGCGAAATTGACATGTAATAGTTACCAACGGCACGAGTAACAATCGCATCGCGAGTCGAATTCCTCCTTCGCTTCCTTTGACAGTTTCTGTTCGCAATATCTAGATCAGTCATCGACCGGATGGCACAAGCGCCGTAGAAAGAGAACGAACCGTTCCGAGATGATAATAAACTCGTTTCGAAAGTGATTAGCACGGAAGTCCATTTGATTGACTATTGATCGGCTGCTCACCCGGTACATTCAACTTCCTGTGTCGATCGTTCCTTTGTAGTCGTCTCTGTTTTCCTTGCGGTACGTTCTTACGCGAGGTCAGTGACGCAGCGGAACTCCGCTGAGATCGTACGAGAGTATTTTCTCAAAACTGGAAAAATATATTTCTGAAGAAATACTTACTGGATGGAAGAAGAAGAATATTTTTTACTATTAACAAGGATTTCTATTTTTGCTCGTTGATATTCTAGATGTGGTATTGTAGAATTTTACGATGGAATAATTCAAAGTAAAACGTAAAATTTGATAATATGAACGAAACTTAAACTTCGAGTATGACAAGACGTAAATATGTCAAATATTTTCCATTTCGTTGTTTGTCAGCTAACCGTTGTTTCAGTGATCCGAATTAAAGTTTGGATCAACGTTGCAAATCCGAAACTCGTTATTTTCCTTTCCAATCCACTTTGTATACCTGTCGCAAATCGCAACGTGCTCGAGTATCGATAGCCATCGCTTCAAGTTGTATTTCCGTCGTGTAAAAATTAACAGGCGCTCGTATTTTCCCCATGCAGAATTCATTCCGATTAGCTGATCTCGTATTTATATCATTCAGCGTTCAGCTCGCGACGCGAGTTGTTTTCCCGCCAGAAATTTCACGACTGCTACACGCGACCGATCCGAGCGACAAATCAAACGAACGGTAACGCGATTCTACCCTTGCATTTCCGGCGAACGCCGTAGGTTAGAACTTTATTCCGCGGTTTTGACTTATAGCCGGTAGCCGGGCACCGCTCGATGTTTCTCGCGACATTTTCCCAAACAACCGTAAATCACCAATCGAAGATTGAACGGCCCGTTTTTCCCACGTGGACGCGAGACGTACACTCGAACTCCGCGTGTCCCGAACATTTGCGTGTACGTTAGATTTATCGCCGGGCTGACGAGTCTCGCGAAACGCTATGAAGTCGATTGGACGGTCGCTGTACGCACGTTCAACTGTCCCTGGGAAATTTACGCAGTCGTGCGACGAGGTAAATTGACCCTTCTGGTGCGAATTGTGTCTCCTGCCGTACGTCGAATACTTTAAAGTAGAACTAAAATAACAGTTGTCAAAATAAATCAAAACGCTTCTTTCAGTGAACCTTACGAATTTGCCTCGAACTGCTTTAAACAGCATGGTTTACAACAAAGGTGGTTAACTGGCGGCCCTTGTCCCTACTTCCTGAAACAGCCAGCGCTATCCCCTCCACTGCATCGATCTCTCCACGATCGCTCGTATTAGCTACATATGTATATAAATTGTTCTCTTTACTCTAGCTAGTCAAACATTAGAATGCTAGGAGTAGGAAAAGATTTATAATACGAAAGCGGAATGTCAACGAGAAATTACTCTAAAAAATTATGAATTGGATATTTTTACCACTTTGGTAGTTTTAATGGTTAAATCAGTGGCGGCTAACTTCTCTTCTCCGCCGCGGGTCGCATGAACTATTCACTCATTGTCAGTCTGCCGGTTACCTCCACTATGAAAATTAGTTCCCACTCTATTCCCTAGTGGGCAAACTACTTCCCTAGTTCATTTTACTTTAGCAGCTACAGTAAAGAATACAATTTATACGTATACATATACACCTAATGCGAGTATCGTGGCCGCGACACTCTCAACTGGTAGTGGGGAGATCGGTGCAATGGAGGGAAGAGCCGTCAGTTAACCATCTTTGCTTTCAATCATGCTGTTTGAAGCAGTTCGAGGCAAGTTCACAACATGAAGCGCGTTAAAAAGTAACAGGTAACTTACTGAAAAAAACGTTAATTTATTTTGGTAAATGTTTAGTTTAGCTAAATTGTTCCGTCGCACGAGATCAAATATACGAGGATCACGAACGTGTCATAAACCGGCTGTTTTTGAGAAAAATACTTTTAGTACTGTCGGAAATGTCAATTAACCTTTCGTATAAGTGCATGTTAATGAAATTATCATAAATATTAACATTCTATAATAATGATAATTTTATTAATTTAACAAAAAATATTTTTTTAGATCTTCTTGCGTTTGGTTTTTTAGCTGTTTTTTTCTAATTTTTGTTCTCATCTCATATATATCTAATCTAAGCCTATTATTACAATTAGTTGAATCTATAGTCAAGAATATATAGAAATATGTGTGTCTATATCATGAACGCTCCCTTCTTCTGTACTTGCACCCCGAATTTTGTCCAAATTTATCTTTTATTTAGATTTATTACAGGGTTGACACATGTTAGAAAATTATTGGAACTTATAAATACGTACAGAATCGCAAAAAAATATCGAACTATCGAAATAAGAGAGCCGAAAGCTCTGTGATGCTTCCGCTTAACAAGCTTGCGTTAATTTTTTTCAAAGATGCTTTTACATCATGTAACAAATAGAAGAGCAAGAATACTTTTGTTCTTGAAAATTAAATAAAAGTGCAAATGCCTCCGGGAACATTGAAAAATTTTCTCGTGACTGAATTCTACCATGGTTATGAAGATTGAAGTCTCCTTTTTACAACGATCTTTTAAAACTAACTGTATAATTTCTTTTTTTACCATTGAACTTTGAACGTTGGCCAAAATGTAAGGCATTTCTTAAATTTTTCAAAGTCGCAAAGAGAAAACTTCAATCTTCAAAATTATGATAGACATAATCGTAAAAAAAATTTTTCAGTGACTTTGGAAACGTTCAAATTTTCACACTTTCCAACAACGTATCTTTTTTCACCTGCTGCATGATGTAAAATCATCTTTAGAGAAAAAAAAACTCATGATTTGTAGAATAGAGATTTCAACTGGATCGTTGTATGATTTTGTTTTACGAAGCCGAAAAAGTATGAAATAACAGTAATTCTTCATCGAGTGAGCGAATATTTCTGTCCATCTCTGAATATTGGCTCCTATTTCGTTTGTTCGATCTGTTACATCAAAAATTGCATGAATAAAAACTGCACGACTTGTACCTCAGTACGATTCGTCTCACTGAAAGGCCCAGAAGCAACTGTTCTGACTAGGAAATGAAAACGACTTTTTTGTCATAAAATTTTATTGATATGCAAACACTCGGATCGATATAAAACAAATTACAGGCGCGACCGCTCAGTACCGGACAACGCCACTCCTACTCGAGGTCTACCCCACGCCCTCTCACGAATCACGTGACCCAAATCAACCAATCGCTAATTTTCGTTGCATTAGCGTTGCACCTGAACAGGCTCGATTCTCTGGATTACCCCCGCTAAAATGACTTTCAGTGATAGAAATAAAGAAGTTAACTTCGCACATTTCTAAATCGCAAGTGGGTATGTCCAGAAGATTCAGTAACAGTAATTTTAAAAATTCGGTTTAAAGACAATTCAAGTAACAGTAATTTCAAAAGTACCGATCAGTCTTCGAATATTAAATCGAATAGATCGGCATGTACACGTAGCCTTGTCAATATCAAATTCTCCAACAAGAGAAGACTGATACAACCAAGAGAGAGAGAGAGAGAGAGAGAGAACGTTGGATAAAATTTACATGGGCGTTCGCCGTGCGCCGGAATCAATATTAACGCGACAAGCTCGTAGCGTTTCGCGCGAAGGAAGATCGCCTGTGAATCATTTACCAACAATTTATTTACGATGCATCATATCAACTAAAATTATATATTGGAAGTAATCATTCAACTGGTATTTAGCACGAAATTTTGTTAATTGTATCTTTCTAACGTGTGATTATCGTTTAAATCTGAAGCAATCATCAACGTGCATTGCTGATTTGCTGGAACAAGTATAACACACAAGAGTTTCGATCTCTGGAAAAATAGTGTAGTGATTAAATATAAATATTATTTATATTTAATAAATATGCTAGTGATTGAACAATGTGACGAACACAAATGAACAATTAATGCACGCAGTCACAACTCAAATAAACTTTTCTTTAATAACTCAGTCAACTCTTTTTCACAACTCGACCGACGCTTTCTCACAACTCAAATCGATTCTGTTTTCAACTCGATTCTCTCCTTTTTCAAAAGATCAACGCCTCGCACTAACGTCGTGCTTCTCACATTCATACTTTCTTCTTTTTTCATGCATTTCTTCACACCGCAGGTCATCTATTATTACAATACTGAACGCAACTAAAGATATAATTACTACAACTACTAGGCAACGACTTACGATAATAACCTACTATACTACAATAACATCCTTTTTTTTCCATTTTCGTAAAAAGCAATAAATCCAGTTTGTGTGAAACATTGAAATTGTCAATTGAGTCATCTATTTAGGACTATCTTCAGAAATTTCGTCTTCTGAAATTCTTTTGTTCTCTTTACGTCGTTATTATAGTTTTCGCTCTAAGCGTCTGTTCAAATATTATGTAGGGTGGTCGCTGAAAGACTGAATGATGTAAAACAAAAATAACTTTTACAAACACATGTGTTCTCAATTTTGTATTATTTTACTTGGAAATATAATTAACGGATTTTTTTCTATAATCTTATAACTTCTTCAAACCCTTCAGTTTTCCAGTGGCCATCCTATACATATATATATCAAACGTATACGTTTATTATAATTATCAGCAAATTACTGAGCTGCTAGCTAGACTTGAGTGCTGTACGATGTCTACTCCTCAGAAGGGAGTAAAGTCAAGTGCAGAGGGTTAAATTTTATTCACCTCCCCGTAAAAGAAGGGACACGCTGAACTATCCGCAGCTACGGAAGTGATAAACGGAACACGGTATCGGTAATGCGTTCCAACGATGCCCGAGGGAAACCCGGGCAAACGTCGTCGATCGTTAACCGATAGCCGGACAAATAGACTCGCATAGACATAAACATCCCCGGTTAGCTGGCCCTGGCTTTCCGCCATTCTTTCTTCAATTTCGATCGGTTTTGCCGCGCGGCCGTGAGCGAAAATTCCACAGCCTCGACCATCCCTTTCTCTCTTTTTCTCTGAGCTATCTATCGGACGTCCGTGCATTACGAGGAAATTTAACGACTCTGTAACAACGATATTTCAAGCCGGACGATATAACGTATACCACGGCCGTATCTGGCGCGGCCTCTGCTATTTATGGACGTGATAGAGGCAGCTTTTCTGGAGGAAAAACGAGGAAAATTGAAGAATATAGAGGGCTTTGGAAGCGGCGACTGCTTCGGAAGGGGAAAACGATGCTTTATCGCGGCTTAGTTCGCTCTAGCCGTGGCTAACGTTCCATTGAATTGTAATATATGAAACGCGCTGTTTGCGCCATTGTGCGAGCAAGCGCGCGTTTTTGCTGAGAGTGTTTCCGTTTCCGCGGCGACACTTCGAGACGGAGCGTCTTGGTTAATAACGTGTTACGGGCCAAGCAGTGTAATGACTGCGGTGACACGAACATTAGCGAGAAATGGAAATATACCGAGGTTGGATGTGTATTCTCTACAGAATTTTATATTAAATCAATTTTATGTCAAATTATATATACCGCAGATTTGGATTTTGTAGATTGGTATGTTTGGTATATTTAACTTATCGAGGATATTATTATTTTGTACAGTTTGATCGTTGTGATCTATATTGAGATTGGATATGCTTATTAGTAGACTGCGAATTTTTGTGCAAAATCGTAGGTTGTAATAAAATATAATTAAAATAACTGAAAATATAATTGAAATATAGCTAAAATAACCGAGAAATCGAATATAATTGAAATAACCGAAAAGTTAACGAAATATTATAAAAAGCATCGTGTTTTGGGTATTTTATGTATATATATATATACTTTGCTATGGAACTTCAATTTTTAAACTAATTTCATTATTACATGAGCGTAGAAGCGTATCTTCTCAATATTATTTAAAGATGTACACTTACTTACTATAATTAAATTGTTTATGAAAATACAAATTTTATTATTATTATGGGTTTTTATACGAATTAATATCTCGTACAAAATGTTTTATGTTATTAAGAATTAAAATCGAATATTATGAAAAGTACGATACATCTTGGAATTTTTCATGAATTATCGTTTAATTAATTTGCAAGTGGCTGTGCGCCTATCGTCAAAGTCCCAGCGATCTTCGATGGTTAAGTAAAGCAGTGGGAACACCGCTAGGATGGGTGCCCGACCAGCCCTATTCTAGCGGTATTATAAACAAAAAAAGAAAGTGGTTGGGTGGAGTCTTCTTTCTCGAAGAAAAAGATGTTCAAACATCTTAGAGAGAAGGAAACTTCTTGTCCAAGTAGCGAAAAGGGAATACATTCCCTCTGTAGTGAAAGGAGGTATCATTACATATCCATCGTGTTAACGACGTCCGTCGCCACGTTACCCACGTCAATGGAGCGTTTTATAAAAAAAAGAAAAATCTATGATTGAAGATAATTGGTCATTATTTACTTCAGAATGTTGATCAAGTATTTTGTGTTTCATTTTGAATCAACGAGATTTATTTTATGTTGTTACAAAACTGAGGAGCCATTGTAAAAACGGAATTTATAAAATTACTTATATAAAGTTACGAAATGTCATGAAGTTATTTTAACAATTAGACGTACACTGGATAACAGCTAAAAAATGAAATATCGTATTATCGAGATACTTTTCTTCCTTGAAGTGTCAAAATACATTACAACGCGAGAAAAGTACAATCTTTTCTTTGGTTTGGGGCGCGGATCGTCAAATGACATTACAGCCGAATGAGAGTTAATCTAATGTGTGTTCCATAGAAGAAGCTCTTTACTTTAGCCCCCATACGGCTCTAAAGGAGAATACAAAAAGAAAACGAAATCTAATGTAACTTGCTTCTTTTTGTCTTTTCCTCGTTCTTGAAAGAGAAGACGAGCTGTTTGTATTGGGGACAATATGTGTGTGTGTGTGTGTGTGAGACACAACATCCAGTTAAATGGAAGACATCCCAATATCTCCAGAGGGTTAGACAAGACCATTTTCTGTTACAGTTGTTATTTAATAAATACATCTTGGGATTCATTACTTCAATACACATAAAGATCTTTGTATAGTGAAATACAAAGATTATAATTAAAATAGATTAAATGTGGAAATTGAATTTGGATTAAAATATAAAGTATTAGGGCCATTCTCAATTTTTACAGCTTCTCATAAAATGCAATTCAATAACAAATTTCATTAATTATTAAAGTACACACATAATATACACACATGTGTGAAACATGCAGCATTGTGTAGATGTACTTTACTAGTTTGTGTTTTCTTTGTTTAATTTATTTTAGCATGTATTCTACTCTTTATATACTATGTATCACATTTGACATACATTATTTTCGCTTTTTGTTTTCAATTTTTTTTCCACTATTCCACGAAAATACTCTACGAAATTAATCATTGTGTAATTGATTCCATGAATTCGTTGTCAGTAGTAATAAATATCAAGATATCGTGTACATTAGTTGATAAATTTTATATATAACTTAGTGGTTAATAAAACTTGTAAATTCCATTCAAACCTTCCAATTTTATCAAAAACATGTGAATCGTTCAAAATTCAATGACCAGTGGTATAGAAATCAATTAAAAAAAGAATGAAAATAGAATTCGAAAATTAAATAATCGAAACGCGAGGCATCGATCAAAAAGATTTCCAATTTTCCTGCTTCAGAAATGTTCAATTGGAAAAATCTGTGTTTTTTGTTATTGGTTATTCATTTTTAGCCTGACTCGTAAATTGTCAAATTGAACGTGTAAGTCGGATTTGATAATCAGTTGATTAAGTTGTAATTTAGGATTTGATGACAATTGCCAATCAAATTTGCAAATATTGTAATTTGTGATTATTTTCAAAGAACAACGATGAAGACATGAAGCAAAAATTACTGAGCAAAACTGAAAGCAAGTGTATCAAATTAGAAACATTTTAGAAAAAATTGATGGTTAATAGGAATTCTAGATAATTCATGCAAGAAGCTTTGTTTTTATAAATTATTTTCTTTTTACGTTCAACTACCAAAACTAATTAAATTAGGAGAATTTTTGTTCAATCACTAAATTAATTAGTAGAAAACATTTGTTCTATTACATCTATTTGTTCTAGTTATATTTTCTTTGTTTGTCTCATTAAATTTGGTTACTGAAAAAATATAGTATTTTAATTTAATGATTCACTTATTTAAGTTTTCTATCCCTTCTTCTAAACGCATAATTGAATTTATATTAAAAATACGTTATGATAGTTACAGAACTTAAAGGGAATTTTCGAGCTTCATATTAAAGAGAAATTTCTACCTAAGAAGTGACCTATTTAATGAATAAACTTCACATTTCCTTTGAAAATTTGAACACAGCAGAAATGTATAGAATAAACGTAATAGTGTGTAAAATCATAACAAAATAAAATAAGAATAAAAGTAATGTGTAAGACATCGAAGAAAGTGAAATTCTAGTTATAACATTTAGTGACAAAAACAAACTTTATACACTTGTTATACACTTTTTTAATTATCTTCATAAAAATTCGCAGTCCACCAATAAATTCGATAAATTTTGTAATGTTCTTCCTTTTTCATTCTTCCTACGTATTATCCTTAAACACACGCAGTTATTGCAACGACGAGTAATTGTTTTAGTTAAAATTCCAGTCAGTTAAAGGTCGACTCGGTTACTCCACGTCTTCAGGGCACGACAATCGACTTTAAGGTCGAAACAGTAGCCAATATCGTATCAAAGGCGATTTATATCAGTGCAGTGTTCAATTACGCCACGATCGCGAGACAATGATCTGCATTCACACTGTAATATCCAGTCGCAGTTCAGTTAAGACTATCACGATTGTGATAGGAGTGACCCTAACTTGACGTAGCATGAACTGTTGTCTGATTGCTCTTGTTCCTCCTCGATTGCACGCTGTACTTAGATATCTAAATGTTTCGAAGACTGAGAACCATTTACCGTGCAATAGTAGTTGTGTGTTTTCGTCTTATTTCGAAGAAATTCCGTTCTTCTCAGTTTCTCGTTATTTGTAAGTTTCCGACACATTGTATCCAAATGGAAAATACCGCAGCTTACAGACTTCTTCACTATAATCTTATAATTTATAGAAAATAACAGAATAGGATACAAGATTTCGGAGAATAAGATTCGTAGGATCGATTTGTTGTGAACTGTTTCATTACCAATCTTGTTTTAATCATTAAACATTATTTTCTAACTTGTGAAATATTCTGTCAGTTGTAGCAAGTAGACTTACAACAGATGCGTTCAGTTAGACAAAAGAGAAAAAAGTTAAAATGAAATACTACCAAGTAAGTATGAAAATCCATGATAACGAATTTTCACACTCGATTTCCTCCTAAACGTCTCGAATAAAATATTTTTCTTATTTTCCCGTAAAGAGTCACGCGTATTCGTGCCTGCGTTTTACATTTCATATAGCCGGACTCTGTGTGCATGTAAATTTGTAGAAAACGGGTCAAGCACTGTAAGGTCACGAATGCTTGATCCATCACTTTTTCCTTTTCTTTCTTCTTCTTTTTTTTTTTTTTCAATTCCCTCTGGACTGAACTTAATCCCGATTTTAATTGCATCACGATCGTCAAACA
Source organism: Melipona beecheii (assembly GCA_032399605.1). NCBI lineage: Eukaryota > Metazoa > Arthropoda > Insecta > Hymenoptera > Apidae > Melipona > Melipona beecheii. The sequence goes on along the minus strand of JAUCMO010000082.1, from coordinate 1,093,394 downwards.
CACTCGCCCGTACAAAATTCCGGGTACACATTATCGTTTCCGCTCCTGTTCAAATTTCGTTTATCCCGTCGTTTAATTCGGCTCCCGTCCGATTCTGCACGTTGTGTGTGTGTGTGTGTGTACAGAGTCGCGTGTTCAACCAGATACATCGGCAAGGAGCGGAGTAAATCTTCTCGTTACAAAGGGACTTCGTTCCTTTTTGTGCACCTAGAGATGCACGAGTTTCGATATCCAGCCGCGATCGACTGATTTACGAGTTCCTGAGCGGAAACGGGCGGAAAGAAGGACCCTGACTGAAGATCTCTCGGGAACTGTTTCTCCCTGTACACCGGATACCTGAGCCGATTCGGGACAATCTAATTCCCTCCTATCGCGCGCTGTTAATACTTGTCGCTTCTAACGACACTCCGTAGACTTCGTTCGGTGACGTGTTCCGAGGATCTTAAATCTTCTCGATCCTAACCGTGACCATTCCTTCGATCCTCGAACGGTCGGATGACCGTTTTAGAAACGTTTTGCAACATACCGGATATATAGCACTACATATATTCAGTTAGTTTAGTTATAATATAGTTATACATTATATATATATATATTTTTTTTTTTTTTTTTTAGCAGGTTTGATTAGCAATTAGCATTTGTGTACATGTATGGTATAGTATTTTGTAGGTTAATGTATCAGAGTAAGTTAACTGGCGGCTCACAAGCTTTTGCCCCTACTTTCGTGATCGCTAGCGCTACCCCCTCCACTGTAGTGGAGAGACCGATGTAGTGGAGGGGGTAGCGATTAGGACCGCAGGCCGCCAGTTACCTACTCTGTGGTAAACGATGTCGTCAGGAATGACTGAAGTAATTGAGATATTTATGACGAGTCAGGCACGAGCTGAAGCATACATACGAATGTGAACATCAGCGTACAACTTTGTCCTTTGCCATTTGTTCCTCTCGTTTATCATTTCCGAGAAACACCCTATGTTGGAATTTTGTTACGTACGATATTTAGAGACTTAGCACTCAAATTTTTGTTGTAGTTCGTTTAACTGGGAACTTTGTTTATCCAAACACGCAAAGGAACAAAACAAAATAAGAATTCAGATTCACTTTCTCCGTATCCTGCTCTTGTTTCTTTAGATAACAATGAGTAGCGGACAAGAATAATAGGAGTTGATCAATCACAAGTTTGTATATTTGAGGTACAATGTTATAATAATACTAAAACACTGGAATAATAATACATATTAAAATATTCTACGCGCGAATAATTACAATTTAAATGACAATTGAAATAAATAAATTTGTGCAATTGTGTCCGTGTCTTTTAAATGATCCATCAGGCTAAATTACAATTTTTTAAAAAAATGTCAGATTTAACAAGAATTTTGTGTAATTTAGCAATGTGTATCGATTAATCACGCAGTATGAAAATAATTATTTATTTTATAGCCTTAGTTTTCTTTCTTTTTCTTTCTTTTTGAGAATGTTGGTACTGTGAAATCCATTCTTCAACCTCAAACATTAATCTTTCTCAACTCCATTTCTATTACGGCACAGTGCTTACAGGAGTGAAAGGCAACGGAATCTTTCTATTACACTTACGTATCAGATTGTTCGTTCTGAACTGTCTAATGTTTCCTGTAATGAACTAATTGTTTCCTGTACAGATTGAAGATTTATTGCGAGAAATCGGCGAGAGATTGAAACAAACTCTACTTTTGAATGAATTGGATGCAATATGTTGGACATTTTATTTAACATTTTCTAATTCGACTGTAAAATAGTAAATAATTTTATTTGTTTATGAAAAATAATTTATGTAATTTTCAAGACGTTATGAACAGATTCAGGACATTATGAATAGATGAGAAAATTATACAAAATTTCACTGCACATGGCCATTTTTATCTCAATGTGTTCTATTTCAATTTCCAATTTTTATCAAATATACGTATTAAATATCTTGTAATCTTGACATATATATTTGAACTTGTACAATATACAATATACACACGTGTTTAGATTTGATGTTAATTTGTAATTCCAATAGCTTTGTCTCAAGTTTGACCACATTAAGAAAACTGAGAAAATATTAAAAAATAAAAAAAAAAGTATTAGAAAGATATTAATGCTACTTTTATATAAAATGCAAAAATATATTCATAAGAAGTGTCCATAATACATTCCCAAAAGTCCCTGTTATTACTTACATAAAATACGTGACACATTCATAAAATGTTCGTGAGTATTCAAACATTTTTGCGCGTCACTGTGTACTCCTAATTTTTAGGAAGTATTAAATGATCCGTTTGGACTAATATTTGCTCAGCACGTTGCTCAGCGAAAGCATTCGCTGCTCGAGAGCTGAAACACTGAAATCACTAAAACGAAGAATTTCGGCTGTAATTTACGATTTTACTTGGGATTCTTGAGGATTCTTGCGATTCTCTCCTTGGAGGATATTATCCTTAAATGAAACTGGAAAAATTTTACGATTCAATAAAAGCTAGTGGTGAGATAGCGAACAAACACATCGGTCTTACGTAAAGTGAGGTGAACATTGAAGCTTAATACCTTTTCATGACTAACCGTAGGATGATGTCCTTGCACTGATCTACTCTGCATAAAGTGCATTCGTTCAGAGTCCATTAAGTGTATATCTCTTGACCCAATTTCCCCGTTCGTATCAGCCATTCATCGATTTTTTTTTTCTATCCAAGTAGAAGTGACAGAAGAAAAATTTACCTATCGCAGGAACTCGATAACAGACGAAAACAGTCGTTTGTAAAAATTCTCCTTCGTAATTAGAACTTTACATTTCGTTGCGTTCCTGGAAATGTAGTTTTTAATCGCAAAATTGTAAAAAGTCATTAAATTCTAAAACAATTGGTCACTGATAACGAAAAATTATATTTCAATCATATTTTATCACAGTTCTATTTGTATTTTATTGGTTAATTTTATTGCATTGTGTTCGTAGAAATGTAACTTTTAATTACTTTCCTAATAATTCGTAAAAGAGTTATCAAATTTTAGGAACAATTGATTGTTAATATTATGACGTTGAGTGAATTTTGTTTTATTATCATCCTGTTCGTATTTAGTTTTCAATTTTATTCTAATTGAAAAAATTATAAGAGTAGCTGTTTATGTTTGTATAAATTATACACCTAAATTACATGCCTCTTCGATGAAATATAAAAGTACACACCGGTAAATATAATATTGTTGCTTTTATAGTTGGAAAGATTTTATTATATTATAAAATAACAAATAATCAAATATTCTACGAAATGTGTGAAAGTTATGAAAGGTAGAAAATTAATTTTATAAGGAAATAATGCAATTACAAAATAACTTTCGACAGTGTATATAGGAAATAAAAATAAAAAATGCACACTTATCTTCAATTTGAATTAGAAGTTTACAGAAGTAGGGAGAAAAAATAATTATAAATCAATTGCTATTTTAATTGAAATAATTTTATTGCGAGACGATAAACGAATAACGAAATATTCTTTCATTAACATCTTTCAACGAAGCGCCGAAATGTTACACTGTCCAATTTTCAAACTGAAGAGTTTAACTAAACTTAAAATTCGCGTGGCGCGTTCCCTTCGAAGCGAAGCTTTATAATTCGTACACTCGAGCTTGGACTCTATATGGCGAGAGATATCGAAATAAATCAATAGCTTTCGCTTCGTCCGACTTATCCTCGAACGTCTCGAGCAAAATACAGTAGGGACCATAACCGCCATTTGTCTCGCCGCCGCGTCGCCGAAACGACGAAAACCAAATAATCAAATTCGTCAAAGCCGAAACGATATCCTCAGACACAACATTCTTGAAACTCCCGAAAGAAGTCAAGTGCACCGCGCGCGGGGGTAAACAATTCTCCGTTCTCTTTGCCCTCCATTCCCCCCCCCCCTCCCGTCTTTCCCCTCTCCGCTTCAATTATTCGCTTTCATCATCTCTGTCTCTATTCTGTTTCGATGCACTTGCTCCTGCACGTGCAGGGGGCGCGCACCCTCGTAAACACAAGCAGACAGACGGACAGACAGACGGACGAACGAGGAAAGAGGGGCGAGCACGCCCCCACCGTGGCCCACTTCCGCTCGAGGTCTGCATTTGAGGCCCTTGATGCCACGAGGATCCACTTCTGGCTCGAACCACACGGAAACCATCCACACACGACCATCTACGCGCCGGTCTAACTGTATTGATAACGACGACTTGACAGGCCACTATAGCGCATTATGAGCTTGGCGATTTCTGGGTCTCCATCGGGTATTGTCTTCACTGTATAAAACGATTTTCAACAGACGGACGCGATTGGATGTACAGAGTATAGAGGCGATGAATTTTTTCCCCCTTTTCTTTCTGCCTCTCTCTCTCTCTCTTTCTCTCTCTCTCTCTCTCTGTGGAACGAGAAGTTAGGAAGTTTCTGTAATTAACTTTTTAACTCTTAAGTAGCATCGTGGGATCGTTGACGATCTAGTTCATGGCTGTGGATCTTTATGCAGATTCACGTTTCTGGGAGTATAATGAAACCTTGGGAAGCACTGTATTTATTTAAGCACAATATATGTTTACTTTTTACCTGTTATGAACTTTGCGTGCAACTTTAGAAATTCTTGCAAATGCATAAAAGTGTACTCTGCTTTAAAGGTTTAAGGTTTTCAATTTTACTTTGCATGCCATAGAGATCGGTATAGAGTGTCAAATAAAATTTATGATATTTATTGTAGAATCATAAAATAAAAGTCTCTCTTGTTAAAGTAAATTAAAAATCCCAGATTTCCAATATCCAGTTATACCAGTTGGATAAGTCAATACAGTTAATTAATGTGTTAAAATTGTGAAATTTATACGTTTTATCTACGGAATATCCAACAATTAGGAAAGATTATGTGGCAGCAAAGAATGAAAGCAACGAAAGCGTATTCTTCATTTTGTAAAACACATTTCTAGTGTTAATTAAAATTCTTCGTCCATGATGTTCATCTAGTTTCAATTATCCAACGATGTTTATAGTCACAGTGATCACCACTAATAATAACATTAATTCTCAATCAGTATCAATAACTGTTAAATTACTAAAATTTAGGATATTTGATTATACTTTCCATTTTATATTTATTTAGCTTGGCGGAGGTCACTAATGGAATTCAATGGAATCAAAAATTTTGAAATAATTCAATCCAAAATTGTTATGCTTCAGTTAACCAGCTCCGTTCATATTCTACTCTTGTGATTTATGTTTGAATGAGATAGTAGGCAAGAAAAACAAAAGTCGATCAGTTATGAGTTCGTGTGCATACCTAAAGTTCAGTACCAACTGGTTTCGCCGCATGAAATTCCATTCTTCATTTATACTTTCGCTTAGTAGTTCAAAATTTTCTTTCTCTTTCCAAACGAAATAAATCACTTTGTACATTTTCTCTGAGAAATATGAATATGAATATCGTAATTACAAATCTCGTTTCTAAATATCGTCGATTATACGATTTCAGTGTTATACGAGTAAAATATTTATACTCGCTGAAGGAAATAAATTTCCTTTCGAAATCCCAACATGTGAAATTCCACTACATTTGCTCTTTAATTTTAATTTAAAATCTAGAACGCTCGTTCCTTTCGAGGCCGAATAAATCACTTTGTACATATTCTCTGAGAAATGTGATTATCGTAATTACAAATCTCACTTGTAAATATCGTTAATTACAAGTAAAATATTCATATTCGCTCGAGGAAATAATTTTTCTTCTCAAACGTGCACGTAGGAAAGAATTAATCTATTAGAAATAGTTTCAATATACACACCACGTTTCCGCGAGAGATCTTCCTATTTTTCGTTCTTTCCAAGTTCAGTAAAGGATTCTGTAGAATCATCCACGCGCAAGAGATGGAGAATTTTCTCGTCTGCCAGTTACACCCGGGCAAATCCTACCCTCGCGCTCGCGTCCAACCCAAAATTCCCAACCAGTTTTTATTTTCTCCAAAATTCACGTTCATCCTTGTTTCACACGCACGCACGCACACGTTAGTCGCCAGAGTTCATCCCTTAAGCGCCGTACATTCCCACATAAATTCCAAATTCATCCTCGCGCTGGGAAACCTCGCGGCGTGCGCCTGAAGAGAGGAAAGTGTCGTCACGAGGACACTAATCCGCGAGCATCAAGCGAAAAAAGTGCACGCGAGTGTCGAAACCCGCAGACCCGTCTTCGGGGAAACGAACTCGCGACAGATCTCTCTTTATCGTCCATCCGTGGCGGAAAGTTTTTACACCCGCGGACGAGAAGTTTCAACGAGTCTTCCTCCGCGAACGAGTCAGGAGGACATTTCCCTGCGAGGAATCTCGTTGCACGACCCCTGCATAAATTCATTAGCGACAACTTCGCCACATTGGCGTAAATGGAATTTTTTCGTTCCATCGCGTCGACCCAGATTTGCCTCGTATTTTTCAATATATTCTTCGTACGTTTTGGATTGGCGATTCGATAACCTATCGATTGCAGTCTTGCAAAACGAAAATTTATTGCCGAAAAATGGCCAATAATTCGAACTTCGCGAAGAAAGATCATTTTTTAAAGCAGCGAGGCTTCTATTTTGACGTGAGTTCGTCTTCTCTCGAAGATAATTTTGATGAAGATCGTGTTGCAGCTGGTGGAAAAAGTGAGCGTACTTCTTTCCTCGAAAATTGTGAAAACATTAAAAAAAATTTTTTCGCGATTAAATGATGAAATCTCGAAGATTGAAATTTTCTCGATTTTCTTTTCATTATTTTATTAATCTTGGGGAACATTGGGGTTGGGTTTGTTCGGGATTTCTTGAATTTTTGTTTTACCCCTAGTATTCGTGACAATTTTTCATTGTCATTGATACAATTATACTCTTTACTGTGTATCTGTGTGAAGCTTTCACGAAAAAAGGGGGGAGTGTCAATTTTAACAAATTTTGAGTTCAACGTTTCTTCATGTGTTTCCACGTGTGCTCCTTATCTCTCAGTTATATCGTATAAACTGCAAGTGAACATTTTCCAAGTTTTTTATTTATTTTGAAATATAAGAAAATATAAAGTTGTGACATTACGCAGATTGAAAAGTAAATTTTCATTTTCTGAAGGGCTTAATTTCTTTTTACAAATATACGAAATCTGGGTAATTAACATTGGAACCTCGACGAGACTCGATTCTTTCCTGTACAAGAATTACTTTCTCCGATTGAAACCGCGAGGAATCGAAATTCTCCCTAAAAGTCTGCCTTTCAACCCAGGAAGCCCTTCTTTCATTTCACAGCGATCGAGTTCTCCAGATTTTCGAAGATCATCGAAACGATACTCGAACGATCTGCAGGATCCAAGCCAAGTGCGTCTGCGCATAACGCATCCGCGAAATACTTTTCCTTTTCCATAAAAAAAGGAAAGAATCACTGCCGGCAATTCCACGAATCGTTCGAATAGCGCCGTCCGGATCGGAAATCGCGTAGTGGAATTGACCGAAAAATCGGCCGAATCAACCCGATTCGAATATCTCTCGTGCTCTGGCTTCTTTTCATCGCGTCCAGGGATATAATTTGTAATCGACCGGACTGTCGGTTCGTCTACACACACACACACACACACGTGAAATGGAATTTCAATTTCATCTCCATTCGCGAGTAATCCGAGTAGGAACAACTTCAAAGATCTACGGAGGAATAAATTCAAACGGGAAGTGCGACACTTGTACCGCGAAATTGCATTCCGATTTCTCTGATGCGCCGTAATTTATGAGGACGGAGAAATACGTTCCTCCCGCGTATGTGTCTAACCCTTTAAGCGTTTTGTTTTATTTTGAAAATTTCTAGGCGATGACTAGTATACTCGACGAAAACACAGTAAACGCACTTGCTGTAAAATTGAGTTAAATTATAACGAAACGATAAATTTCCTTGGTGTTTCTTTTGAAAATTTTTTAATATTTTTGGTTTTGTTTTATTTTACTTTTTTTCTGATTTGTTGCTTTGGAATATTCTGAAATGTGCTAAAATTACAAATATATATGCAATATTTTTACCTAAATTTTACAATAAATAGCAAAAGTGAATTATTTTATCAGTGAAAGTGATTTTAGCGGGAATAACCCAGAAAATTGGGCCTCTTCAGGTGCAACGCTAATGCAACGAAAATTAGCCATTGGTTAATTTGGGTCACGTGATTCGTGGGGTAGACCTAGAGTAGGAGTGGCGTTGTCTGGTACTGAGCGATCGCGTTTGTAATTTGTTTTCTATCGATTCAAATGTTTGCATATCGATAAAATTTTATGGCAAAAAGGTCGTCTTCATTTCCTAGTCGGAACAGTTGCTTCTGAGTCTTTCAATGAGAAGACGAATCGCACTAGGATACAAGTCGTGACGAGTATATTCGACTAAGACACAGTAAACGCACTTTCTGTAAGAATGAGTTAAATTATAACGAAATGATAAATTTTCTTGGTGTTTCTTTGAAAAATTTTGAATTTTATCAGTTTTAGTTTATTTTTCTGTTTTGTTGCCTTGGAATATTCTAAAATTACAAATATATGTGTAATATTTTCACCTAAATTTTATAATAAGTATCGCTTTTGCAGTTTGTTAACGCAATAGTTTACTCATTGTCGAAGGTATTTCTGTAAATTAATGGGGAAATACGGTTAGACTAAATAGAAATTTAGTTTGGAGCGTTTGAGTAAAACAGCGTGCGAAATAATTATGTCGGATGAAGTATTTTTCCGATGTACATATTTTATTTTATTCATTATTTTTATAGGAACGAAACATTTCGAATGAAAATGCAAAAAAGGAACTATTTTATCTTTTAACGAATACTATTTTTTCTTTCATCACTTGGCTGTCAAATTTAAGAATATACAGTGAAATATTTGAAAATATAAATATAAAGAATTGAAAAATAAAGATTGGGATAAAAATTAAAAATGAAGATAGAATGTATCAAAGGAATATTTAAATATAAAAATGTATAGTGAAATTTTGGCAACGTACTGTATCAATTTTTGACGCGTAATTCTACGCAGTATGCAGAATGACAGACTATGCTTGATCGCAGAACAATTTTTCTTAGTTATTAGTATAACTACTTGATATCTAACTGTTGCTAAAATACAATTAGTCTGCAGTTTTATTTTGCAAATGCAAAAATGCTCGAACTATACAATTTTGCTGTTAGAAATGTTCCTGTCTTTAAATTTGTTTTTCTTTGTTTTATTTTTCACTTTCGTTTTATTGATCTTTCCGAGAAGTGTTCATCTCTTTAAGATTTATGAGGTTGTTGCGCTGTTTGGAAAATTTAATTCCATTCAGACAAAATACGTTACATATTTCTCTTTAATATATTACACACACATTATATATTATAAATATATATTTAAAATTGTACACGATGACTTCTCAATGTTTCGTCATAAAACATGTAACATTATAGAAATCATACTATTCATACCTGCAGGAATATTCTTTCACACGATCTATACTTAAAACTGTAATTCAACTTTAGTACATTTCCTCCATCTACTATAATGCATTAAAACGCAGAGATCATGAGGTCTGTGGTGATCCTCAAGGGTACGTAGTAAATTCATGCTACGTCGTCCCTTCTCGAGATGTAGCATCATCCCAACTATAGCACGAACTAGATTCTTGTTTAGAGCTCTGACACTCGCTGTGACGTGATGACAGGCTAGACATCTTGCATCAGAAGCACATACTTTGACACAATTGCAATGTCATTACTTTCGCAATTTTCTAATTTCCACAATTTTTGTCATTGTTGCGACTACATTTTTTTTTTCAGACATACATACGTCTGTAGAAATTATTTTCACGCGTTTGAAAGTGAAAGGAATGAAACTTGAATTTTCGAAATTTGTTTCGTCTGTTCTGTATTTCCTCATACTGCATTTTGCACTTCCAGTTTTCGGTGAAAGGGAAACTTTTAGCGTCTGTTGTTTTGCACGTTGATACAATGCAACTCACCTTAATATAAGATAACAATAAACACATGAATATAATATAATAATACAATTCACAAGAAAATAAGTTTAATTTCAAATGGCAGAAATTGAGAACGCAAGAAAGTATTCCTTCAGCCATAAATATAAATGGAATGCATAAACTTCTATGCCGCAGTTTCCATAATTTTCTTCGAAAATGGAATCATTTTTTCAATTCATAAAACACGCGGAATTAATTCAAGGAAATAATTAGTCTCATTTACTTACAACAGTCTTACAATATAAGTCTCCAGTTTAATAAATTGGCTGGGAGCTTGATGATTCAGTTTCACGCCGAAACTTTCGCAAAGTACGGAAGATTAATCGAGTAATTTGTTACGTTCGTTAAAGTTTTAATAACAGAATAATCAGTTGCTAGTCGAAAGAATTTGTCTCACCTATCGTCTTCCCGACCTCAAGGGAAACATTATTAGACGTCGCGAGTTGTCAGAATATTCGCGCAAAGTTTGAAAATGCAGTGAACGTTATTAAAAATATAAATTATTAGCGTTGAAATAGAAATACTCTTTGACGTATCGTCTCTTAAAAATCATTTAAGGTTTAATTAAAAAATTTAATATTAAATTAAAATATTTAATTGAAAAATTAAAAAATTATTTAAAAGCAATCATAACGGCTTATCGTATATTCTAAGAATTGATAATAATTCGTATAAACTAAAGAAACTAAAAAATGTGTATACGCAGTTCGAGTTCTATTCGAGAAAAGAAAAATTTTATTCGCAAAAACCATTGTAATACATTAACTTCTGATTTTTACAAATTCCTTTTTTTTCTCGAGAGTACGATAAAAAAGAGAGTGGAAGATCGTTTTACTTATCAAACTTTGTAAAAAGCTTCTCCACATTACGCGTAACTTTGGTTTTTAAAAATACAAATACATAAAAACTGCACGACTTGTACCTCGCTACGATTCGTTTCACTGAAAGGTGCTCAGAAACAACTGTTCTAACTAGGAAATTTTTTGCCATAAAATTTTATTGATATGCAAACGTTTGAATCGATACAAAACAAATTGCAGGCGCGATCGCCACTCCTACTCGAGATCTATCCCACGCCCCCTTCACGAATCACGTGACCCAAATCGACCAATCGCTAATTTTCGTTGCATCAGCGTTGCACCTGAAGAGGCCCGATTTTCTGGGTTACCCCCGCTAAAATCACTTTCAGTGATAAAATTCTACCGATACTTGACACATCAAATCGTCACGGAATTGAACGACAATCCGCGAAGCTCTGTCTGCTCTGTTTTTCAATTGCAAAGGAAAGAAAACGAAGAAAGATGGAGTCAAGCTTGAAGTACGAGAAAAAAACGAAAGCGAAATAGGTCGATATGATCCCTCCCGCGTCACCGTGCAACGAAATTGCAGACGTGTGCGCGGCACGCGGGTAAATTGGCCCTTGGGACCGCAACAGATCCCCCGAAATAAAGCGGGAACAGGCAGGCACACGCGGTCGGTGCAAAAGCTAAGAGGCGTCCCGTCGTGATTTAGATACGTGGCGTTTCACGTCGAGGGCCGCGGTCGGCTTTAAACGCGGCTCTCGCTTCAACGACGGGGACAATAATCTCGATCGTCCTGGCGTTCAACGAGCCACCAAATTCACCGCGGGCAGAAAGTAGCGTAACATCGTGCTCGTGACGATCGCCCCGGTGTGTAGCTTCCAATTACCTCGTGCTACCAATTCTCCCCTGACCGAGATGGGAAATCCTTCGTCAGGCGATTGCCAGAGGAGCTTGCAGCACCGGAAACCAACCAACCGGCCTTCTCTTTATTCCTTCGAGCCGGGTTGCTTGCGATTTTATTCCCTCGATGTACTCCTTGCGACCTCGCGACGTAGTAGTGAACTTTTCCATAATTAGATGCATAATCGTTAAATCTGTTTTTACTGCAGTCTTTACTTTCGGTTTAATCAAGCGAATTAGATACGGTTATCAGTTTGGTTTGGTTTAATTAATCGTGTCCGTTTACTAACATTTTAAAAGCCTTGAGCGAAATACAAGAATAGGAAAAGATATTGAGGAATTTTTGAAATAATGTTGTAAAGCATAATCTCGGTATAATAAAGTGTAAAGTGAAAATTATCCAAGTGTTTATGGATCTTTTTCGTTTATTCGCAAATTGTCTCGCAACGACATTTATTTTACGTTCAATGTGAATCATCTATATGTCAATTTATATATATTTCAGTGCAACAAAATGTGCCACGTAATAAAATGTAATCTCAATAAAATGTAAAATGTCGGACAGAGTAACAAAAATGAGAAAAATTTCATAGGAAATAACATAGCATAAAGTAAAGAATGAAATGTATAATGTAACAAAGTATACAATATACTGACATGATAAAATATGGAGGAAAGTAACAAAAATGACACGAAAACAAGAATTTCGAGGACAACGTGACATAAAATGACGTGAAACATGTAATGTAATAAAGTATTTTACATAATACAACGTAACAAAATGTAAACTAAAATGACAAGAATTTTTGAAAACATCTCTGAATATAATAAAATCAAAATTACAAAAGTGACGAAAATTCTGCAAACATCGACTCGCAATATTACTTTGTTTAATAATATATATATTTTTTTTCAATATTTTCACTGCTGTTCCGTTGTATTAATATTGTTCATTCCGTTCTAAAATATCCAAAAAGACGCGTAAAGTTTTCATTCACACAGGGAAAATCTGTAACACAATCGCGGAAGGAAGAGATCTCATGCTAGGATATTAGCGATAATTAGTCTCTTTTGAACTATTACTAATTTCTTGTATAACCGAGAATGCGTTATAAACTCGGTATTTCCGTAGGTAATTTGGAGACGACTAGTAACAGTTGCCAAACTCGTCAAAGTTTCGACCTGAAGGAAATCTCGTGATCCATACGGAAACTCTGAACGTCTCGCGCAAGTTCGAGTAATGCCGCGTCTTCGACAGTAAATGCACAGAGGAACGGTCTTGCGTTAATTGCAAGTAAATATTTTTCACGTAAATCAGTCAATGTTCATTTCGAGTTTAAATCGGGAAGAGCGCGGACTTTTTCGCGCTCGACAGAGGATGAAATCATTTTAACGATCAGATGTATCAGTTTCAGCGATAATTTATTTCGACAGTTAAACCGATGCGATCAGATATCCGTGCGAAATTCATAATACAATTCGACATTCAGAATTCACGCTCTTCAAATACAGTTGCTCGCGAATTATACGCGGTTTATGAAATTTGAATTTGAAATTTAATTAATAGCCGGACATCTAATTGTATTGATCTAATTAAGAGACTTAAAAATATATGTATGTGGAAACGACAAGGTATTTCGTAGCTATTGTAAAAATTAATTATTATATTAGTAATAATGTAATTTATAATATTAACGGGACAATACTTCAATGCTGTACACAAATATTTTTTAATTCCTACAAATATTTACAGATTTCCTTCGAATTCTCTGAATATAATTGTAATAATCGTGTCTCATTATAACGTTAATGAAATATCAAAATGTTTTGTATAACACGTATGACACTTTAACGATTCGAACAATTAAAATTTTTTTTTGTATTTAAATATCATTTATGTGCAGCTGCTATCACTATCGGTATTCATGAAAATGATATTCGATAAAGTGGAAAAAATAATAAAAATAAAATGGCGAAAGAAATACCCCATTACGATTCGTCTCACTGAAAGGCCCAGAAGCAACTGTTCTGTCTAGAAAATGAAGACAACTTTTTTGTCATAAAAAACATTTGAATCGATGCAAAACAAATTACAGGTACGATCGCTCAATACCAGACAACGCCACTCCTACTCGAGGTCTATCCCACGCCCCTCACGAATCACGTGACCCAAATCAACCAATCGCTAGTTTTCGTTGCATTAGCGTTGCACCTGAAGAGGACCGATTTTCTGGGTTACCCCCGCTAAAATCACTTTCAGTGATAAAAAATTTTCTGTGATTGCGGAGTAGGTTTGAATTTTACAATTTTCTAAAATGAAAGTGTCCTTATTTTCCTAGCTGTTGTTTCTTTGAAAAAAAAAAAAAGAAACACTGAATGGTCAAAGTAGAGGTTTCACGCTTTAAAACGAGGCCAGTTATACTGTAATTCTCTTGTTTTTTTTTTTCTACTTAAAATTATAACATTTCAATTCTGCTGCGATCTTTGAATTTTCAATCCCTGAAAAGGGATTTATAATATTTAACGTGAAACTCAAATGAAAAATCATGCACGCTGATAAGAATTCTTTCATATTTCGTTTGAACTTAATATAATTAATATAATATTTTTGAATTTTTGAGAAACGTACGTGGATGTAAGGTTAAAATATCGATAATTTTTCACCGAGTGTGCGAACAATTTTCTAAGTGTGTGTTCTCTAAACGTGTAATCTAAAAGCACGTGTCAATTCGAGCCCATGTAGTTCACATTGATTCAACGTGAATCGCTGCGAGTTCATTTCCGTTCATTCAGTAATAAGGCTGGTTGATGGAGATGGTTTGCGCAAATAATTTGAGAACCGATTAATCCACGAAGAACGAAGTGAGATGTTGGAGAGTTTGTTCAACTGCTTGCCGTGATTCTTATATAATTGGTTTAATATTTGCACCGATTCTGATAATAATTCATTAGAATCTAGGCGAAACCTTCGAAGAGATAGAGTTCGCTAGGAATAACAGAACACAGTTTGTTAACAGTTCCCTTTTAGTTGTAACACGAAGTATTACGAAACTTCGGGACAAAATTCCCTCGATGAATATTTAACGCGAATTAAACGCTATTATGAATGTAAATTTTCTAGTCAAATTGTAAGAATTGAAAGTGGATTGCACGCTTGACGAAACGAAAACGACATGAATTTTTAATGAAGCTTTCCAACAGCTCGAACGTAATATCTGCTTGGTATTTGGAATAAAAAATTAACATTGGGAAACAAAACGTTTCTGTTTTATGATACTCCTCTCTTCTAACTAAATTCTATTTACTTATTTATTTATTGTCAAAATACATTTTTTGAAGTGTATTCAAATTATCTCCGAAAGTCTGACTCGACCAGATTAATCTTATTGTTAGACCAGTTTATTTTTCACAGTTGAAATTCTATATTATTATTTTACACATATGTAATTCTCAACGTCTCTAAAATAAACTTCTAGTCCTTCTTAATACTTGAATACAGTTTCAAGAAGCTAAACAATTACAATTATCGTTCAGACGAATGAGTTTCGCTTCCAAAACAGTCCAAATTCACGTCGAAATATTCCAGGATGATTGCCGAATAGTCGAGAATGTCCGATAATCTGGCGGTGAGACCTCGTTAGTGCCGGATTATCGGAGTGCCGTTGCTATATCTAATTGTTTATTCTAAATCTAGCACAGTCCTAGGCAGTGGAATGTCCGAAGATTTAGCATTATGTCTCGTCCAGCGTTTAATATCGGAGGATTATGGGGGACCTTCACCCACAAAACTGTTACAGTATGACACATTTTCGTGCAAACTCACCGTGTGAGAAAATTACGTTTACTATTTACGTTTATTACGTTCCGTGTTTATTATTATTATTATTATACGTCGTAATAGTTGCTCCTTAATTTGTGGTGACTATATTTCTTCTCAGGTATTACCATTATTATTTGAAGTTAAACTGAGTTATTAAAATGATTACAGATATTACATTTCTTTTGAATATATTATTATATATATTTTGTTAATTATATATATTACATGCCAATTTTATTAACTATACTATTGACTTATCACTGGACAGTGGATTTTTTTATGCATTTACAAATTTTTTTCAGGTATTGTAAGTATTTTAAATTATTACAAGTATTTTATAAATTTGACGGAATATCCGGTTTATGAAATAATTTTCTGTCGGGCTTCTACTTTACATTGTACTGATATTTATTAATTCAGTTGTTACTCATTTATATTATACATGCTTTATTCATTTTAAATTAGAATACCATAATTATATTCTCAAAGGTACGATTGTGCATAGAAATCTGCAATTTAGTTACTACATACTATAAATATATTCGCGTTGAAATGATTCAAGTAAAAATTGCTTTACAGTTTAATTTTAAGTGTTACAATAATGAAGACATTGTAGTATTTATCAACTCGAACGAATCACAGCGACGTTCACAGTCCCTTTCCATTAACGGACAATGAAGAACGCTATTAAACGAGTCATTAAGTCGAAGTTTTCTTCTTAACAGCTTTGATTACCTCGAAATTAGTTTAGCGTAAGCGTAATTCCTCTTGAGTAAGTTTTAGACTTTCATGGAGTTTCCAGCCTCAATCGGGATCAATCTATTAGTTTTGGCATTTCGATCGAATATTCGAGAGCTGCGTGATCAGGTAATTCGTGGTACAGAGAGAATTCGACGGTGTTTCGTATATAAAATGTAAAATAACTGGAACTCGAAGCTTTTTCTCCATTTTATCACTGAAAGTGATTTTAGCGGAGGTAACCCAGAAAATCGAGCCTCTTCAGGTGCAACGCTAATGCAACGAAAATTAGCGATTGGTCGATTTGGGTCACGTGATTCGCGAGGGGGCGTGGGGTACACCTCGAGTAGGAGTGTCGTTGTCTGGTACTGAGCGATCGCGCCTGCCATTTGTTTTGTATCGATTCAAATGTTTGCATATCAATAAAATTTTTATGTAAAAAAAGTCATCTTCGTTTTCTAGTAGGAACAGTTGCTTCTGAGCCTTTCAGTGAGACGAATCGTATTGGGGTACAAGTCGTGCAGTTTTTTTTTTTGCTATATTTCGTTTTATCTTATTTTAATTTTATAAATAATTTTAGTTGTTATTCATTCTGTTTACGTAACTAATCGAAAATTTGACAGCACGTTCATACGTGTGTGAAAAATGTATGAAAGTATATATTTTCCACATTTGTATAATATAAAAGTTTACCAACTATTAAATGTTAATAATAATTTTCTTACCTAAAGCATTGTGTTTGTCTTTTTAGGTCGCCATAGTATAGCAAAATGATATGCAAGATTTAACACATATTAAAAAGCGAAATATTGAGTGCAAGATAGATATTGCATTTTTTAAAGAACTTTTAGGTAATTGAATAATTAATTATTATAATATAGTATGGTTATATTAATGTAATATTAGTTATTAAAGTTTAATAATAGTTAAACATTTTTTAAATTAATTTTTAAAATTTTATCTGTTACATATTTTATTATTTTGTTGTATATTTGTTCTATTCATTTTCATCCTTAATAGATTTTATTTCTAAATACAGATTTACAAATATACATGTGTAAATTCTTTATAAAAGATAATTTACACAAGTGTCATGTTTTACAGTATAGATATATATATATATGTATGTATAGAATATTCATTGGTCACTAGTTGTCATGAGAATACTCTATATTACTGTTGTTGATATCCAATTCCGCATGGAATACTATTGACAAGTTTAATGGATAACGATAGTCTAAATTATTCCAATAATTATGTTGCTTATTTCTCAAACTTCCACATTGTATTTTATACTTTCATCTATTTTTATTGCACTTTTATACTTTCTTTTATTTCTCATAGACTCATTTTATATTGTAATCAATTTGACAACAGGTATATTTTTTAAAAGTATTTTCTTAACGATTAATTTGTTTTGTCAAACACCTTGAATACGATAAATTTAAACGAATCACAATTGAAATGTTAAAAAGCACATGTATAAGATTGTACAATTTCTTCTTTTAAAGGTAACATAGAATTACATCAGTAACACGGTTTGCCTTTGCAGATTTATTTTCTGACGCTAAAATCGTCTGCTCGAATGTACTTGCGCGTAACAGCATAGTCTGCACAATAGCGGATCGAAATCGAATTCACCGGTGAAATTTTCGTTTTTATAAAATTTGAAGTGTCGCCCTGCACGGGGATTGAAATATTCCATAAATTATTGAAATATTCCAAGTTTTATGAATAAGTTCCCACGGTCGCATAAATGAATAGCGCAGCACCTCTCATCATCATAACACTCTATCTTTTATGCATCTTCGGTCCGGTGTTTTTGACATTTATAAGGGTAATTAAAGTTTAACGTTCCGTGACGTGAATAATTTCGATCGCGTTTTAACGTCGATTTCAAGGGAAAGCTTTTAAAAAATCTAGGAGACCTTTGTGCCGCGATCGCCAGCGTTAAATAGCAAAGTTTGTCTCGCAACACAAACACAACTGTCGTCTTTAGGATGAAAGAAGTTTCGCAAGTTTGTTTAGAGCGAGGCTATAATGAGAATATTGTTATAACGAGAGAAAAATTGGAAAGTTCCAAAGACAATGAGCTGTCAATTTTTAACGCAGAGGTTACCCGTAAAGTTCTTCGAATTTTTTAATTTCCCGGTTTTATTTTCATTTTTCACTCCCTTAAAGAAATATAATCCGTATAATGAAATTGTAGAAATATGATCCAAGCTGAAAGAAGAAAGTTTTAATATACTTCACGTTTCGAAAATTTTCTCGATGACTCTCACATGATGAAATTTTTAATAATGATGGAATAAGATGAAAATTTTTAATAACGAAACGTATTTTGATGTTTATATTGAGAGAAGTATAAGTGATAAAAAGCAGGATATGAGATTAGTCAGTTTTATTTATTTTCTTTCTTTTCAACCAGAATTTAACTAGCATTTATGTAATCGTGATGAAGTAAATTTTCTAGCCAAAATTTCTTAATAATTGTTATTTGTCGCTACACTGTAGATTACATACTGCATTTTTTAGATGAAATACAGCTTGCTTCATATATTATATTCTTTCTTTCTGGTATCAGGTTTAGTTGCAACGTTTATCAGAATTAATTATGTCAAATGAAGATCCTGTAAAGACATATCAAAATTTAGCACACAAACTCATTTTTTCAATTAATGTGCAAAAATGAGAAAAAAGGAAAGTTCATTATTTACTTTTGATGAAAAAATTTAATCGTAGGAATGAAACTGATATGAAAACTTGGAGATCGTTCTAAGAAGAAATTAAAGTAAATTTAAATATAAATATTCATATATATTATGACATAGAAGGAACATTCTTTATCTATAAATTAATTTCCTTGTATGAAAAATTTAAAACTTATAAAAACTTTAGCGTGAAAATTATAATATTTCCAATAATTAACCTACTTATTTTAATACTACAACTGCTGTAAATATGCCTATTTGCCAGTCAGTGTCGTTTTTAGTTTCACCTGAAATATTTGAAAGTCACAGTGTTTCGCGGTAGTTTCCTTACTTGATTAACTAGACAAGCTTTTAATTAAATTTACAAAGATTCTTCCTGTAATCCCGCGAACGAAACAAAGTTTTGCCAATATGTACTATCGCTTTGCAGTAATTACAATGCCTGTTCGTAGCAGTACGATGGATCTAACGTCGATTGTTCTTAATTAAATAAAATTCGTCGAGTCCGTCTCGCTTGATAATTTCGTTAAATTTTCATGCACTTCGAGATGGAAGGGACTGGCTGTCTAAATTCAGCAGCGAGGAAATTCAACTGTAAACACACCTCACTTCATTTGCATAGAACTTCATTACAAACACGTACGCATAGTTTAGTTAATTTCATTATTATATTTCTAATTTCCACGAAGTACCAAGCGTATTTTTTTTAAATTAACGTTCAAACCTACTTGAGAGGTTTTTACAATGAATCAATTAAAAATTTAGAGCTTGCGAATATTTCAATAGAAATAATGATTTTGTTGTTCTTTTTTGATATTGAAATTTTTATTAACTATTGGACCACGGATTTTTATGCACTTTAAAGTGAAATTTATTTTATTTAAAGGTTTAAAATTGCACAAAACGCGCATAATATGAAATATATTATGTATATAAAAAACTGCACGACTTGTATCCTAGTACGAGTACTCATCGTCTCACTGAAAGGCCCAGAAGCAACTGTTCTGATTAGGAAATGAAGACGACTTTTTTGCCATAAAATTTTATCGATATACAAACATTTGAATCGATACAAAACAAACTACAGGCGCGATCGTTCAGTACCAGACAACACCACTCCTAGTCGAGGTTTACCCAACGCCCCCTCACGAATCACGTGACCCAAATCAACCAATCGCTAATTTTCGTTGCATAAGCGTTGCACCTGAACAGGCCCAATTTTCTAGGTTACCCCCGTTAAAATCACTTTCAGTAATAAAACGTATTTCTACCAAAATCTACTTTTCCAAGTTGCATGTATTTCCAAAAACACAAATTTTCGCGAAGATTTTTACATTTTTTCTTTTTATTCGTACAGCTCTGACAAATCTGTCTCTGACGATATTAATAATAATAATTATACTAACATTAACTGTCGAATGGTATTGTGATACATAATTTGTACTGTATTACAGAAATTTATGTAAATCTGCATTGTTTAATTTTATTTGGCATTCTGTATTCACTGATATACTATATTCTACAATGACTGAACACATAAATGTACATGTAAATGTATATTTACTTATAAAAGATGTGTGTATCATAAAAATACGCGTTTCTGCAGTAAAGTTCAATTATCTTTATTCAACCGTCCAAAACTACATTACCGATCATAAATGTGTACATTAACGATGACTTTCGATGAAGCTAACAGAGCATTGCGTTGGTATTATCGAGAAATTACATATGCGTGTATGATAATGTGCTTGCTAGAGAATATGCACATTTATTCGCTCTGTACAGTTCGACAAGAATGCATAACGTTTAGAGAGAATGTTAATGCAAATACATACGTCGTTTTACCGCGCCGTATCGGCAGTTAATGCACTAAATTGACGTTTCTTTGTTTCACGCTCTTTCCATAAAACGAACCTGACGACGAAGCTTACGAGCTTGTTCTACTCTGCTCGGACAGGAGATATAATCTTGTTAAAAACTGGAGACACGCGATAATAAACGAGGAGAGAATATGAGAAACTACACCGAATATCGTCTCGCTCGAAATTCTGGTGTAATTTGTGTTTTATATTATAGTTTTACGTGTTAGTTTATCAAGTGGCATTGTGAGTATATTTTGATAACAATACTTGTATTGAAAATTTATTCGTACTAGAATATTAATTCCATAATTTCTGTAATAATAAATTAATATTTGATTGATAATTAAACACGAATTCTTTTTTTTCCTTCTTTAAAATTTTATTGATATGCAAACATTTGAATCGATACAAAACAAATGGCAGGCGCGATCGCTCAGTACCAGACAACGCCACTCCTACTCGAGGTCTACTCCACGCCCCCTCGCGAATCACGTGACCCAAATCAACCAATCGCTAATTTTCGTTGCATTAGCGTTGCACCTGAAGAGACCCTATTTTCTGAGTTACCCCCGCTAAAATCACTTTCAATGATAAAACGGTACAAATCGTTGAATTATTTTCTAATCTCACTTATGTAGTCTCAAGACCCACCGCTTGTTACATGTGCCGTGTTACATCAAATACTTCAATTTAATATACCATATTTCATTAGTTTCGTGTGTGAGTGTATGTCGTAGATTATCACATCATTATCCTTAAACGTGGATTATTGTGCTGTATGTATATTATTATGTTGAATGTCATTAACGAGAAACGCAATTCCTCAGAAACAGAAAAACGAAAATGTAAATAGTTCCCGCTGCCTCGAAGCAGACAGGTTTGAACAGGTCGAATATTTACGCTCCTTAGTCGTACGGGAGCTATCGAAAGCGTAACATTCGTGAAATACACTCAGTATTGAGCGCGTATTAACATTCGGAAAAAAGTGAAATCCAGTTGAAGTACACGCGATGCTGAAATTAAACGAAGAACGTTGTTTTGTGAGAAAAGTGGTCAGAAGTGTTAACAGAAGTTATACAGTGATAATGAATTTGCTAAAAGATTCCGATGATTATGGAAAAAAGAAAAGTTGTGGGCGACTTTAGACAGTATCTAACAATCATAGAAAGTTATTGGGCGAGTTATTTGACGAGGGACTTTCGTATACCAGAATGAAAGATAATTCGCAAATATTAATAAATTTAAAAAATGTATTGTAGAGGAATGGGAAGAAAGTCTGAAAAATCATTAAGAAACTACATAAATTTTTGCCTCAAAAAATGGCTGCTATAAGTCATACTAAGTATTAAATAATTATCAAACTCGTTCTTTTTCGTTTCTGTCTATTGTTATTCACAACGAAACGTGCTGTCATTTTGATCCACTAAATATTACCATATTTCTGTCTCGTTTTTTAATAACACAAAATTTATGTTAATCATGCGTGTCGATAAACCACGAAAGAATGCATATAAGAAAGATTTTGCGTCATTTGTTTAATAAAAGGAAATTGAATAATTTCTAGAATGTGCTGTCCTTTTTCTCCCGGAGTGATTTTTTTATTCCTTTGTTGAATTATTAACAGATAGATGTGGTGTATATATGGAGATTATGCGGACTATGGTACAGAGACTATACAGAAACCATAGTATACAGTAACGCATAGACTGTGTAATTATAAGGTGGTATAGTTCACGGGCAGATCTGTGCAGGTGATTAGTTGCAAGGCACGTACATTAACGTCACAAGATGCTACAATCTTGCGATAACAGTGCTACGTTCTCGTTTCTACGAATTTAACAGATTCCAGAAATGGCAGCATTACGTGAGAGTTCGTAAACTTGCTAAACGATGATTTGCGGGTCGCCTCATTGCCTTCGTTACGCTTGAAAATTTTCCCAAAATTCGGAGATTTTGCACGCGGCGCACGGCGGCGACTGCGAATTGTCATCGTATCGCGTGGTTTAGAAATATTCTAAACCACGTCCACGTTGAAACGTTACACATCTACGTAAATACACACGTGTATCGCAGACACGTGAATTGTAAATTCGATCGAACGTGAAAGATATACGTGTTCGAAATCGCGGAATAGCTGCTTCGAGGAAACGAGTGGAATACAAATGGCGATACTTTGAAAATTTGTTTCTGCATTTTACAAATCGCCTGAGAATATCGTTCTGCCGAATCTTTGTTTCTGTTTCTTACGATTGTTACAATTAAAGTGTAGGAAATGTGCAGTTTCACATTTATTTGTTATTACGCGCAAATATGTAATCAAATATCGCCATCTTCTTCGGAATCTGTATAGAAATATTTTAACTATACTATATAGAAATGATTATAGCTTTAAACACTTCGAATTTGACATATTTTAAGATATTTCGTACATAAATCTTCCAATATTAATACACTTTTGATAGTAATTTCCTTGCTTAGGATACATCGTATACACACCTGTTATTACATAGTACTGCCAAAAAGATACAGAAATATTAAACTGTGAACTGTGAGCATAATATGCAAACTTAAAGGTAAAAGTGCACTCAAACTTTTGGCCTATCACGTAGATTTCTGTGACTTGATGTATTTATTTCCAATTTATTCGCTGCGTCGCTCCACAAGATACTCGGATATGACTATTGAATCTATGGATAATTCCAGTTTGAGAATTTCTCCTAGGAATCGTGCGCATCTGAATAACAGGAGAGGTTAACAAGGTGATTGTACAGGTTAACCAAGGGTCGAGGGCAAGGGGAAGTGGCTCTCGATCTCACAAATTACGTCCTGTCATGGGTTCACGATGGACCTTTTATAGCTATTGAAGGCCATAAATACGCTGACGCTGGGTTCCCAGTTGTTCGCATAATACGTATGTGGAAAAGCCGCTTTCATGTGTCTACGAAGTAACTTTGAAGTAATTTCTTGACATTTGACTCGAAGGACTTTTGCTTTCGTATTGAAAATGGTCGCTCGACTCGCTATCGTTATTTACACGACGATGACATCAATTTTCAGTTTTATAATTTTCAGTTTCTGCCCACGCTGAATCCGTTTTCATTTAGCTTTTTCGCTGTTGCATCGCACGCTTTTTCGTTCTTCTAGAATGTAATATCCGAGAAGTAACGAGCAATAACGTAGCTTTCTCATAATCCACGGGGAAACTGTCGCAAAATTTTAATTTCGATTTTTCAATTCACGATCGACACGATGTTAACAAATAATACCAACTTTTCAGAATTTCACGTGTACACTCAATAATCTTAAGAGAAATATGTAAATGTCAATAGGATATGCAAACATTTGAATACAAAACAAACATTCGATACAAAACAAATTACAGGCGCGATCGCTCAGTACCAGACAACGCCACTCCTACTCGAGGTCCCCTCACGAATCACGTGTCCCGAATCGACCAATCGCTAATTTTCGTTGCATTAGCGGTGCACCTGAAGAGGCCCGATTTTCTGAGCCCTCCTCTAAAATCAAAATAAGATATTGAGTATTGAATATTAAAAATAAAGACTTTCGAGCACAAGTGTATACGTATATATCTGTCTTCAATTTTATAAAATACCGGAAATCATATCAGGAAAATTGAATGAAATTTTAAATAATATAAATCCTGTAATATATTCTTTCGTGGGTCTACATTCAGTATGACTGGACAACTTTATTCCAGTGCATTCAATATTCTGCTTGGACAATGATCCCAATTATAGACCCAGTTATAGACTCATCATGAAAATAAATGACCTACCAAATAGTAGCTAGAAAATAATTACAAACCACGAAGAGTTGTTAAGTTTCTTTCATTATTTAGAAAGATATATACATAATTTTATAGACTTGGAAAGAACGACAGACCTTCAACAAAATAAAAATAATAATTTTAAAAATACGTGGTATGTAACAAATTTCACTGCATTATTATTTAATTTAGTATTTCTTATTACAAGAATCGATGAAAACTTCTCTTAGAACGTAACGAATGTTTTATGAAATAATATGATTTTATAATAAAATATGATTTAAAAAGGATAATCAGAAAATTTTGTCGCTTTATTATAATTTATTTCAATTTTATTTATTTGCTTTTGTCGGATATACTCGTCGCAGCTTGAAAAAAATTAAGCACGCAAGTGCACATTCTCAAAATGAAATAAAACTTGTTAGTAGTGGGTTAATTAGATATTGATTAAAATTTGGTTCAAACAAATGAAATCCATATATACGTATACGAGATTCTATGGTATTTGAAATAATACATAATTTTCGCATACGAACTTAAGACGAACGACAGACCTTCAACAAAATGAAAATAATAGTTTCAGCAATATATGATATATCTCAATATGTCACTACAGTAGAAATCGATAAAAACTTCTCCTAGAAGAAAGGAGAATAAATTCGAAAAGTTTCTGTTTGCACGGACAAACACGGCGATAACCAGGATCTATTTCCGGTCTGGAGAATCATCAGTTCTCGGAAAACAGCGTGTCCGGAAAATGAGAAATCCCCTTCCGTCCGTGCGCAAGAAAGGAATAATGATTGCTTAAAACAGACGGAGGCGTATCCCTCAAATATTTGTTCCGTTGAGAAGGCTGTGATTCACCATGAACCAGGGGAGTGGAAGGGAGAATCAATTTTTTCAAAGTCGTCGATAAAATCAATGGGCAGATATCCGGACCCTCTGAATCATAACCGTCTACAATGAATTTCACTCACGACTCTTCTCCGCGTCTTTCAATCTTCTCCCACTCGGCAATTCGGTATTCAAGAAGAATTTCGCGGAATAATTTATAGGTTATGCATTATCTTCGTTTTCCGATCAGTTGGACAAGATCTATCTCACTGTGAATATATTTTTTTTTCCTCTCAAAAACGCGTGTGTTTGCGATTTAACCACTTGCGCTGGCAACTGATTGCGGACCATAACGAGTGACCAAACCGTATACAATAATTCGTTGCTTCCTTTTTGAACTCGTCGACGTGATATCACTGGATAGAAATTGTTGAGGAGTAACAAATTTATTATTTGTTTTGCCTGAGTTAATTTAAATATACTTGTTAACGCAAACTTTGCTCGATTACCGCGAAGGATTATTTGTGAATATGGTTTGTGTTTGGAGGATTATTATTATTAACGATTTCTCTAAATGAGAATTTTGTCCACTTGAAAGAGACTGAATAGAGAATTAGAGGAGTATTTGAGAGTTTCGTGAAAATGATGAACGTTGGTAGTTACAATTAGTATAAACCGATTACCAGACTGCAGGTTCATTTCTGCAAATGAATTTTTGAGAAATTTAACGCGTGTAAAAACATTACGTATGGGATATTCAAAGTAGAGTATTTCAGTAAAATATGAAATCGAATTCCTCAGTTGCGCTCGCAAAAGTATAAAATTGCACAAACATTCCCAATCAGCTAAACAGAGATCGAAAGAAAATATTTCTATAATGATCAATTTGATTGAAGTATATTAAATTTCGTATCATTTAATATTACAAAGACTTAATATTATGAACATGGAATGTAAAATCCGATCAAAGTGACTTTTCATTGAAAAATATTTTTTTTTACCTACTGTTGTGAATTTTCTCCGATTATGACTTTGAGCCAATACGTGTAGATAAAATGAAAGATGTCAATATGTAATATTGATGCGTCACAAATAACGATCTGTTCCCAAAATGTGAAACTTTTTGGAAATTCAATTCTCCTCTAAATTTTAAGAAGGAGAAAATTAACGACCTAATACCTGATTCCTTAAAATAGCTAATTTACCGAATGAAATATAAGAGCATAAAAACAGTCGCAGTTGATGTGACAAAAGATCCATATTTAAAAGAAATCTATTTGTTTCCATTAAATATATTCGCAATATATTTATAATTTATAATACAAATTTATCTAAGGAAGGGTAATTGAAGGAAGATGATTAAGAAGTATATAACATTATTGAAGAAATATAATTATTTTACATTTCTACTGATATTCTTGCCAACTATTTCTAAAATGCAAAATGTCCTTGCTAATTGTTTATTTAAACGAAAAGGAACGTTACCTTTAACCCGCCGTGTATAAACATATTTTTTTACACTCCGTGGATTATTCATGTTTCAAAAGACTTTTAAAAAATTTTAAAAATTTTAGGGCAGTTATATATCTCTCTGCCAGATTGCACGATCGTTCGACGAATCAAATTTTTGAGACCTTTTCCAGCGAAAATAAGTATTCGAGGGAGGGCGAAAATTCCAAGGGTGAAATTTCGCTTTAGTCGTTAACGACCCAATTTAATTACCAGCAGGGGGGGGGGGGGTAAATCGATGATGTGTCGTTCAACGTGTATGAGTAATATAAGTAATAAATTACTTTGTCGTGTATTGCGTCCAACTGTCACACCAAAAACAACAACAAGATAACAAATGTGACAGAGTTACCTGTGTATTACTATATATAAATGAAATGCACAAACGATACCTCAGATTGAACATTTTATGGCACATGTATATACGTAAATAGCAAGCATCATGAACGCTACCATTTTTTCATTTAACATTCTATTTTCACAATATACGTATTAAATATACATATACATATGTATTCTGTTTGCATATCATAGGAACATTTTGTATTGTATAAAACCTTTTCGACATTTCATTAACATTGTAGTGAAATTATATTCATAAAATTTAAAACAAACGTATTATAATATAGAAATTACAGATAGATAGTTATTCGTATATTATAAAAAAATTTATTATATTATATTATATTATTATCATAATATTTGGCTTATTTGAGTTATTATATACTACGATTGATACATTGCTACGAAAGAAACAAAAAATTGTTCAGTTTTGACGCTTGTGGTATCTTCTACAAGGTCTATTCAAGAGCTGTTACTCTTCAAGTTGATGTTACTTCCAAAATTGTCTGATTTCTAATTCGTGTTTTTTCTCGTTTGAGTTGACGCAGTTCAAACGCGCGCACGTTAATCGCACACGTGCATGTTGCAACGACACAGTAAGGGAATTTCAAATTGAGACTGTGAGAGCGAAGAAAAGAAAGCGGCCTCGTCGGGGATACCAACTGGTTAACTGTCGCGAGTCATAAAGTATGTACGTGGGTTATTTGGAAAATAGCCTGTGCGGAAGTGAAATAAGCAAGGGAGGACATTTTCATGCATACAGGAGGATGTAGGTTGCAAATCGTCCGGGAGTGTTTTAAAAGTCGTCGGAGCATCATTGCGAGAGTCGTGAGAAAATTGTCTGGGACGTTTTAGTGTTTCAATGAGATTGAGTCGCGTGTTAATTTGGCGTTAATCATCGTACGTCCATTGTCATTTATCGCCAATAAAAAGTGCATTCAAGTAATTTCTTGTATTGAAATCGCTGGATCTATAGAAAAAAAATAACTGCAAGGATTAATAATAGTAGAAGCAATATTTTAGTTATTAAAAAATAATAATGTCAATATTTTAATAATTAAAATATTACTTAATAGAAATATTAAATCGTTAGAACGATAACAGTGCACAAGCAACATTAGATAGAATATTGTAATTAAATATTGTAAACAGCGCTCTTTTTTCAAAAATGCATAAAGATACATATAAAATACACATTTAATTTAAAGATTTTATCACTTGTAATAAATATCGGTTAATAAAAATGAAAGGTGTTTTAAAACTTTTAAACGATGTTATACGAACGAAGCTAACAGTCTTGTGCTTACTTGACATTAAAACTACCAAACTGATAAAAACGATCGAAAATAAAATACTTTCACAGACGTACGAACATTTTTGACAATTTCACTGATTTTTCGTAAAATGTATAAACAAAAGTTTTTATTTATTTACTTTTTTTTTCGCTTTAACGTCTTCGTTAATCGTCGAGCTTAAGCGACAAAGGTGAGCCGCGAATTCCTGGCAATCGGCGTATTTTAATACAAAACGACGTGTGTATTTAACCTCGGCCACTTTACTTGCGCCTACCTAAATCACGCTCAAAGAGAACCGTTGTAAGCGAGTAGTTGTAACTATTTGGTAAGCGGAGGCCACAGTCTGTGGATTCAGCTGAATAAATTGCGTGGTTAACTGACAACGTCAATTCAAGTACGTCGAGCCCGATACGAGAGAGAGTGAAATACCGCGGCTTCCGTTAAGAATTCATACGGTGCTTAATCGACCGGCCTGGCCTAGGCATTGGGTGAGGCCATTTTCGTTGCGTTCAGGACGTGCACGTGTTTCGTTACAATCTCTCAATTTTCCGTCTCTCGTTTCGTTCCTTACGCTCTGCTGCTCAAGAGTTTGTTTTTACAATTACGAACAGATTCAGCAGAACTGGTTTTTTTTTGTTAGAAATTTCGTTGGACGTTACGGGCGTTTATATTTGTTTTGTTATCTCGTTGCTGGAATAGATGTGGAATTATATTTATTCTTAAAACATAATTGAGTATGAGTGGTAATTAATGGAGATGGATTTATTCTTCAAAAAAATTTGAAAGGTTGTATATTGTCTTTTATTAAATAATTTCGGATCATCAGTCCTTTTTTGTCAATTTGATACATTTTATCACTGAAAGTGATTTTAGCGGGGGTAAAACCCAGAAAATCGGGCCTTTTCAGGTGCAACGCTGATGCAACGAAAATTAGCGATTGGTTGATTTGGGTGATTCACGTGATTCGCGAGGGGGTGTGGGATAGACCTCGAGTAAGAGCGACTGGGGTACA
Organism: Melipona beecheii; assembly: GCA_032399605.1. Classification (NCBI taxonomy): domain Eukaryota; kingdom Metazoa; phylum Arthropoda; class Insecta; order Hymenoptera; family Apidae; genus Melipona; species Melipona beecheii. The sequence goes on along the minus strand of JAUCMO010000082.1, from coordinate 1,063,755 downwards.
AGTCGTGCAGTTTTTCTTCTAAAATATCTAGAGCCACAATATAAAATTGAACGTCTATACTCGACATGAAAGTAAATTGTACGCAGTTGCGTAGAAATTGAACTGTTTATTTTTTCGTTGCAGACATTTGTCCATTTTGACAAAAGACAAATTAACTTGTACAGACTAAAGCGTTAGTTGTGAAAAATGTTTCTTTAATTTCTCTAATCATTATTACAGATTGTTACACGTTATACGTTATTATAAATTACAATAGTAAATAATAATAACAATTGTTACAAAAATGAGTTACAAATATAAATATCTTGTTGTACAGGTATCTTAACGTTAATAGATTTACGCGTAAATCTGTCAATTATCATTGATTAAGCTATACTCTTCGCTGTGTACTCTTCGTCTTTTCACAATGCTAATGACGACAGTTAGCAAACGAAACTGGAAAATGATATTAGTCCATTGTTATAAGCTCTTGAAAATTGCACTTCTCCTCTCTTGCAATCGAAGAACTCTATGGATGCTTGAACATTTAAATTTTAATCTGCGTCCTCTTTTCTACTTGCTCGAAAGCAATGAATATTTCGCGCTTCCCCGGAAAGTTTACAGCCTCTCTGAAGTTGCCACGGAGTTAATTAACCGCTCGACTTCTCACTCCTCGGAGGTATGATGCCGAGTGGCCACCGATTTCGCGGGCTGATAGTTGTTGGCTTTTCTCGATTACACCTTCGAGGTATCGGATTTCTTCGAGCTGAAGGCGGATCGAGGCGAAACCTAGACAGAGGGAAAAACAAGAGAAATTTAATCTTTGAACTTCCCTCCGTACCAGAGTATCGTAATTAAGCTAATTAATTTACTTTAACGAGGATAATGCATTCAATGAGGAACACGTTTGATAAATATAATATCGGAATGATAAATTGTAATAGTATAAATAACAATATAGATAAAGTAAATATAATATATACTCGTAAATATATATATATATAAATAAATGTAGAATTTCAAATAACAATGATAAGTGTATTAAGTATGTTAGAATCAATAGAAGTATATTAGAATAAATTGAAATGACTGTAGTGCAAATAATAATCTAAATAATAATCTAAATAATAAATAATAGCAGGTGTGTAAATGATGACGTAAAATTTTAAACAATAATATCAAAATGATATGCTGAGCGTATTTAAAAGAGTATCTAGTACGTTTACAGACGAATCCATTCTTAATTCGATATTAAACTTTTAGATACTTCAGCGAAATTTTAACGGACACGCTCAAAGGGTTGATCATTAAATGTTTTAAAACGAAACTGATTCAAATTTAATTACAACGTCGTGATTCATCCATGACCCGATGTTAGTTAGTGTTAGTGGATCATAGATTAGTTATGGCTAAAGAACTGCCATGTCCATCCAGCTACAGGTATTCAAACAAAGTGTTCAGCAATTACTACTTAAATAAGATGTAACAAGATGTACACGTTGATTTTTTTCAATTAGATACAATTTCACGTGAAAAAAGAATTTGTTTCAATTTCCCTTATTTTTCTCTGCCGTACTAAGCTATTACGTGTAATCCCTTAATACCGCGAACTATGATTCGCGCATTGCCGCGGTAGAAATTTCGAATTTCTAATTAATTTATAGTTTGATAGCGAGGTGTATCTACTGGTGAAAGCAGAAAGGCAAGATGAAATTTTGATCAGTTAATTTTGCCTGCAGTTCATTAAACGCGAAATACATGCACGAAATACGAAAGTTGCGACACTAGGTAGGTAGTAAAACGTTATTAATGGTGGTGCCTGCAGTGGTACGAAAGTTAGAAGAAGTTTAGAAATTGAAAATGTACAGTTTACATTGCGTGTTGTTAATTTTTAATTAATCTCGGACGCAATATCGTCGAAGTAATACGTACCTATCGTTTCACAAACGATGCAAATACACTAAAGGTCGCTTTTAAATCGACGAATGCGAGAGGATGCAAATTTATAGGTTCGGATATTTCACTTACGACGAAAGTTACATAATATATTAATCGAATGGGAGTTTGGCTCTCGCGTGGTAGTTGCCATTAATCATCTTTTTGAGAGATGGATAGTCTTCGTTGCCGTAGATTTATGATACGATCAAAGTTTTGTTGATGGCAATAATAATATGTAACTAACGTGACGTGCACGACAATTCCAACAAATGTCGATTTCACCTACGTGAATTCTCGGGGATTAGTGCGGCGTATGTAGGTACGCAGGTTTTCGTAATAAATGTAATTTATTCAGATTCAAATTTTTAGTAATAATTAGTAACAAGTATCGTATTGGTTACTGAAAATTATAAATTACTTTTCATGCAAGAACAGAATGTCACATACCTGTTTTGTGTACTACACAAATAATAAACATCAGTGAAATTTTATAAATTATAAATTGCCAGTATTAATAAATTTTTCTGTAAAATTGTAATAAATTTGATAAAATAAAACAATTAGAGGTAGGTAGAATTGTCCGTGATGTGTAACTTGTCATTTTTGTCGATTAACTAATATTCTCAGTAAAATTAACATATTTTTATTTCTGCAGAAATAACTATAGTTACATTTAAATACTAAATCAGTTGCATTTCGTTATTAAATACGTATACAAAAAGAAGACCTTACTAACGTTGAATCTTCTGTACATAGTGTAATGTTTAATTTACAAATTAATTAGTTGGAGAGATTGAAAAATGTCGACGATAACAAGATTAAAAAATTTAACAACGAATATAATAATTTTTAGAATAACAAAGATTACAGGAATACAAGTCGTATCGTACTTTTTCTTCTTATGAATGATGACACAATGTCCAATGTGATGGAACGAAGAAAGGTGAATGACGTTGGACGTGATGTGGTGTTGGGCAATTATTAACTTTCTACCGATATGTCAAGGTATAATTAACGAGCTGACGCGAGGATGTTAAATTTAGTTGGAGAATTTCCTAATTAACTTTTTCATATCGTGGTCATTGACACAACTAACATCGAAGTGTCACTGGATTTGGTACGATCAAGTTCAATTTTAGATTTAATATTAGAAATTAAAATACAGCGATAATATGTATGACACTTTCTTTCTATTCTTCTAATATTCTTCTGCAAATTCAGTCAGAAAAAGTTCACAATAATTGAATAAAATTTCTTTCTGTTAAATGGAATTCTGTATTATTTACATGTGTGATATGTTATAAGAAATTATACATATAAATTACAGTCTGTGATAAATTATTTCGTTTAAAAGTGATTTTTTAGATTTTTAAATGTAATTTCTGAGACAGTTTATGACGAAAATGACGAGGGTGGATCTTCTTATGCTAAAGTAAAATACTCCAAGTATTTGCCAAAGGTTTTAGATCATTCAATTTGACAAAATGTCATTCTTAAAACATTCAAATATATTTTCTTAATTATCTTATTCTTCGGTTTTTAATTCTATTCACAACGATATTTCTTCCATCTAAGTGTATATAATTCTCATAGGAATCTCCTGCGAAGTTTATTTGTGAGATCAAAATTATAATTATCTAATGGCTAAATGAATTAGAAATGCTTTAGAATTTTCAGAAATATTGAGTAAACTAGTAATACTTCGTTTGCACGTTTAAAAAGTTTGAAAATGAAAAAGAATCATGTACGTGCTAGTTCCATGTAACTAAAACTGAACTGACAAGTGATATTACACGTGCACTCGAGATAAATTACTAACGATGAAAACGAGTGATTATAAAAATAATAAATCATCGAGCGTATAAAAATGAACGTGATCAACTCTGTTGTTCTCCTCACTTTTTCATCATTCGAGCTCGATCTTGTTTGCAATGCTTCATTTACAAAAAGCAAGGAAGACACAAATGATCGCATCAAATGTTTAATCAAATGTTTACGTTAGTATAAAAGTTAGTATAAAAGTGTGTGTGATATCCATTTCTGGGTCGTGTTAAACATTGAAATAGGCTCGTAATTTTCTTCATCTCTATTTGAAGACACGCACTTATTAATATATTCGGACAATTACAACGACTTACAAAAACTGCATGGCTTGTACCCCAGTACGATTCGTCTCACTGAAAAGCCCAGAAGCAACTGTTCTGACTAAGAAATGAAGACAACTTTTTTGCCATAAAATTTCATTGATATGCAAGCATTTGAATCGATAGAAAACAAATTACAGGCGCGATCGCTCAGTTCCAGACAGCGCCACTCCTACTTGAGGTCTACCCCACGCCTCCTCGCGAATCACGTGACCCAAACCAACCAATCGCTAATTTTCGTTGCATCAGCGTTGCACCTAAAGAGGCCCGATTTTCTGGATTACCCCCACTAAAATCACCTTCAGTGATAAAATTTGAAAAAGAAAACGACACACTTTGAAAGTACTTTAAAGCTTCAGGACGATTCAAAACGAGTTCAGATTTGTTTCCTTTTACAAAATTATAACAGTCTGAATATTTAGTGTTCCGACATTTTTGTCTCCTTACTGAGGAGGTTACTGTATACTGTGTACTTGTTGTTATACGTAAGAAGAAAAATCTCTGTTTATTCTCAGTGACGCAGTCTCGTTCGAAACTATTATAATTGCATTTCGAATACAATCCTTTGGAAACGCAGGCAAATGACGCTGCAACCGCGTGTCGTTTCTCTTTTAATTTACGTGGACGGAACTTTCAAAGTTACTGCTGCTAAAAAATTATAATTAACAGCACGACGGAACGTCTACGACTGTTATAACGTCCAGATTGCACTCGTCCCTCGTCTGCTTCTGTTTGCGCGTCGTACATTTGCACAGGCAAATATCAACATCAACATTACGCGCATATACTCCCACGTAGAATTACAGGGTACTTCTCTAACAAAGGTACTACGAAGTGCACGAAACACTGGGGAAATTATGAATTTGTGGAATTTTGTACGATGGAAGTGCGAACGGAGAAGTTAAATGGTCGATAGAATTATCGATCCGCGGTAGAATATTTATTCGCGTTGTTGCGTGCTGCTTCCCGATACTTGCAGAAATTTAATAAAACGAGAACTCTGTATATATTTATACCGATTGCGAGAGTCATATTACGTGTTGGTTTTTGATATCAATGTTAACGCTGCAATTAATCAAAAAGCAAAATATTTTTTTATTTATAAATAAAAAAAAAAGTATTTTTAGTTGCTGGATATAACAAATTTATAGGCGAGAGATTTGTAATCGATAAAAGTTACAGATGGAACTGACATGGCATTGTACTTAATAAGGGAACATACCGAAGTGTGAATCGCCGATTTTAATGAAATTCTTGGCATGAATGTAGTTTTCACAAAACTATTTGACTCGTATTTTTTTTTATTAAGGGGTGAAAGCAACGTTGGGGGTGCGGAACATATTTTGTGAAATATCTTTTATTGGAAATTATTGGAGATACAATTTTTGTGCAAATTGTTGAAATTATTCCTTTTTAACGACAAATGCAGTGCAAAAGAACATTTTGTTTAAAAAAATATATTCGAAAACCTTATTTTTTATAAGTTTCTCCAAGGAAATGTTAATAAATCTTCTTGAATACTTGTTTCTGAAAACTATACGCTCAAACACAAATTACAGATAAAGTGGAATCTTGAATTTTCCATTATAAAAAAATTATGAGAAACAAGCGACGATAATTTTAATTATTATCGATATGCAAACATTTGAATCGATAGAAAACAGATTACAGGAGCGAACGCTCAGTACTCTAGAAAACGCCACTCCTACTCGAGGTCCACCCCACGCCCTCTCACGGATCACGTGATTCAAATCAACCAATCGCTAATTTTCGTTGCATTAGCGTTGCATTTGAAGAGGCCCGATTTTCTTTCAGTGATAAAACAAGGAAAAGGAACGCTTCAAGTATTTGAAATTTATGGAAATATGATTTTTTTTTTAAAGCGCGTTATCGCGGAACGTGATATGAATGTAACACAAATTCCGATTCAAATATCGATGTTCGAAAGAGCATGCAAAAATTTTCGAACGGAGTACCAATTGCAATCAAGATTTCTCGAATATCACCGTCAAAATTTTAATTACGCAGTCACTTTTTAAAATTACTATTAATTCGTTTCTTCTTTTTTTTTTTCTTTTTTTACTTGTTCTAATCTTTTATTTTTGTCCAAATTCTCGTCAAACTTTGAGTTTAACTGTCCGACAGTTGTACACGTTTATTTAAATAGAACGTGTACACGTGTATTTACATATGTATCTGGAAATGGAAATCTCTCGTAGGCGCGATGACATGCGAATCGCCGGGTAATCTGCAATGTTGTCCCAAGGTTAACAGAATCACGCAGAATGACGGTTCTGTAAGCATATGGAACAGCACGGTAACGTAGTAGGGCAGAAAATGCTGTATTTAATACTACGTAAAGTAATAATCGCAATAATAACAAATTTCTAATATTAATTATAAGCAATATCAAATGCATTTGATAATACATAAAACAATTGCCATTTCACGTTCGTAATTTCTTCGCAAGCATCACATTTGCCGATTCATTCGGAATTGATCTAGAGAGCATCGTCGTGTAATAATCGGACGCAATCATTCAAATCATTTTAACTATTTTAGTCATTGTGGATGTAATTTATACCGTTCGTCATCTATTTTGAATTATTTTTTTCAGCTTCTATCATGATTGTCGAAACGACAAGATACGCCCAACGGTAAATTTAATTTAAATTTGTACTACCAACTCCGATCCGAGTTGATTAAAATTAGTTGTTTGCAGAGCTACGATTTAGAATGAATCGATAGCATACTGTCGATAAAACGTATTGTTTCTCTGTTGAGCCTGCGTGCATTGCGTGTTAGCTATCGTAATTTGAGTAAATCGTGGTGGGCTCGATCTCGAAATATTTCACACGAACGTTCGACAGATGTTGCTATTATCAACAGAAATCGGAAATTACAAAATATTTAACCGATGTTATAAGTACTTTATAGGTACAAGCTAAATTCTCGTTTCTTTCTTTTCTTTCTTTTTTTCTTCTTCTTGGAATTTGAACATTTTGACCAGTGTCATGGATTTATTTCCCTTTTTATTGAAAATAGTGTACACCAATAAATTACGCCTAATTAACGCGTAAACGTTCTTTATTTCTTTTTTTATATATATTATATACAATAATGAGTGATTATTTTAATTAATTAATGACTAGTTGTAATGAGCAGTAGTAATCTCCACCAAAAGCTAGAAATTTTTACTGAGAATCCTTTTTTTTTTTTTAATTTATCTTCAATTGTTCAGTTTATGTTCCATTGTTCAAAAAAGGCGTTCGTTACATTTAGCATCCTATCAGAGCTATCTGTTTTCAATAGTTTGATATTGAGTTGTGAATATGTCTATTGAATGTTTTTAGCCTTCTCGCTCCAATACTATAGTGATCTTTTAATAGAGATCAGCTCAGGAAAGTAAAAGTATCAATCTCTATCTTCTCTTTTTTCTTTATCTTCTCAATATTTTTAAATTTATTACTTTTCTATTGAACGTGTATAATGCTTGTCTTTTTACATCACGACTTTTCATTTTAACAATGTTGCCCAAGTAAAACTACCTTTGGACTGAGGAATTGCTAGTAATATTACCGTGAAGGAATTCATAGTAATATTATTGTCAAAATTAAGCTTCTTATATTCTTTGTTACCGTTGAAAGATCGTGACTTCACAAAGGATTCGAATTTTGATGAATTGTGGAATATTTAACAGCTGCTATACGTATTAAGATTTCAAAAAAGTCGGTCTATCGGTAATTAATTAATATATTCAAATTTAAAAAGATATTGCGACTGAAATGAAATATAAAAATCACAGTGCGCTTAGTCTTACATTTTATTGCATTTAATATATATTCGCATTGATTAATGATAATAGTATTTATTATTAATTAATAGTTATTAATATTACATTAATGTTAATACTAAATTATAATATTGTATTATAATTAATATTAATATATATGTTCGGGAGAGAATCCATGCTGCAATGCCTACGGTCTAGGTGCAGGTAGTCCGGGAAATTTGTTGGATTTTTATAGGCCTGTCTCGCCATAAATCTATGGCGATATGGTTGTTTTTTATTCCAAGTGGACAAGGCCCTCGACCGTGGATTGAAGCACGTCATTAACTTTCCCAAACACGTGGAAAACATGTGCCAGCGAGGTCACCGTTAGGTCTGCGACAGATACCTGGCTCTTCGTGCCCCACCTTGGACCTCCAATCTTCCGCAGCCGAAGGAGGGGGACCCGAGAGAGCTTTCGGGCCCTTCCTTCAGCTTCCACTTCAGAATCCTTCGGACTTTCGACAGACCAAGTACACTCCCTGCGACACAAAACTTACCACGAGGGGACAAGCCCCTAGTACACGCAGAATTTGAATTTCTCAGAAAAGATAGCTCGAAGCACGGAAAATTTTATTACGCAAATTATTATACGACTGCCACATTAACAATGAAATTTAAGAGAAGAGACACACGACACGAATAATCCAAGCGTGTAAAAATTTTGAATTTAGGAGGCTTGACAAAACGAGGGGCAAAATCTGAGGAAGGAGAAGACTTATAGTTTGCTTTAGAGCAAAAAGCCTCGTGTCGTATGTTCGCGCGTTAAAAAAAAATCCGTGTTTTCTACACGCTGCAGCTTTACATTTAAATGGCATGCCAACTGTTTCAAGCTTGTACGCTTCCGCGTCTCTCGAAAAGCGCAAAAATAGCTGCCGTGCTAATGCATCGGAACGCGATCATTTTTTCATACGCGTGAAAATATACCGACGCAGAGGCTTTCAGAGAAGGGGTGCCTTCGCGAACATACAGCAATCGCTTTAATTTAAATGTAAAAGGAAGACATTTTGAAGCAAATTTTTTTCAATTAAGATGCCACGATTGATTTTTCTCTAATTTTCTTCTTTCAATCGATTTGTCTTACTGTATTACTCATCTCGATCGACTGTCCTGCTCTATTACTGTATCTTTTATTTGAACAATCGTTTTCGATTGCACGTCGAAACAAACAATTACAATCGTTGCTTTCATTTCTGTAGATTATTCATCAAAAAGTGTACTTATAAAACGTTTTGTTAGATATTCTTATAGTTAAGAAGATATTTTGTAAATTGAGAGGATTTTTGTGACTAGAAAAAAAGATGTCTCGTAATTGAAAAATTAAAATAACTAAAAACACAAAGATTTATGCCACGTCGTCGCACGTAGCTTCTTTAATCAGGAACTGTCTCAACTTTTAGTTTTGTTAATGTCGATGTTGACATTTACTAATCTATTGTATCGTGATACAATAACCTACTACGTTTTTCAGTCAATAATGTCAATTTATTTTCTAGCTTTCTGAGCATTTTCTGTCGTTTCACTTGTCCAGTCCTGTTTCGTTAAAACAAAATTTCCATCTAAAAACTTCCTTTTTCGCTATATGAATTTCTGTATCAAAGAATTGAAGAAATACAATCAACAATCGTTTCGCTGTCTGGAAAAAAGGAAGGGAAACGTTTGGTTTTGCTATATCGGCTCGTGCGAGCGTGAGGAAGAGAAATTGGAATTTCAGTTGCATCGCAGAGTTCACCGACGATAAATTCAGAATGTATTTCAGTATGTTGAGAAAGAGAAGCGTGGTTATCTGATGGAAACACGAAGGACCCCAGAGGTGACCTCGCTGGGTTTTCGAAAAATCTCATCGTGAAAGAAGCTCATGCTACGTCGAGTTAACTCAGTTTTCGGAAAAAGAAAAGAAGAAGAAGAAAAAAGAAAGAAATAGCCCAGCTTAGCTTAGCTTTTGGCGAGAACGTGTATCTGCCGAAGCAAATATTTTTAAACTTAGTATTGCATGGTATAGGTTGGCTTGGCTTGGCTCAGCTTCCCGGCTCAGAAGCCCTGGCTTTATAAAAATTCACGTTTTCTTCGCAGAGTGCATTCTAATCTTCGTATGAATGCACGTGCTGCTGACAAATACACAGTGAAGTGTTCCGTTCAAAAATCCAGGGACAAGTATTTATCCCGAAACTGGAAAAATGAAATAATAACTTTGTACGACCAAAGAATCTACAAAATGATTCGATGTATTAACAATTGTATTATGCGTGTACAATTATAAAATTATTAAATAATATTAAAACTAGAAAATGTCTCGAGACTTTTTGAACGACAGTGTACGTTAGAATAAGCAGAAATATGTATAAAATCACAGAGTTTAAAAATTAATTAATAACAGAGGAATGAAATATAGTAAAATTAAAGATAGAATTAGATACAAAATGATCGATTGCACTCGATTCTTCAAAGAACAACTGACAAAATCAAGTTCAATTTTAAGTTTCATGCAATAAAATTAATTATTAAGAATTTAATATCAACATATTATTAAAAAGTTATTTAAATTAGTAAAATTACTTCGTTTAATTATAATTTTATATGAAATAATATAATTTTTCTGCCAAATGGAAATGTGTACTTCAATTATGAATGCATTGAGCTATGTGGTTTTAGAAAGATATTATAATGTTAAAGAAAATAAAAAAAAAATTAAGAGAAACTAAAAATTGTATAAAAATTTTGTTTTTAATAAAAGTTTGTGGACGAGTAGACACATTTAATGATCACATATTCAATAATAAAACAAATTACAGGCGCGATCGCTCAGTAATAACTAGACAACGCCACTTCTACTCGAGGTCTACTCCACGCCCCCTCACGAATCACGTGACTCGAATCAACCAATGGCTAATTTTCGTTGCATTAGCGTTGCACCTGAAGAGGCCCAATTTTCTAAAATCACTTTCAGTGATAATAAAGTACACATATCAGGATTTTACAAGTATTATATATACATTAAAAATTACATATTTGTGTTCGCGTTACATATGTAAATTTCTTAAAATAATTTTGTAAAATTTCATTTCAACTCAGTTACTTGTGTTTGTATAATACATAAAATCACACACCATTCCACTGTATCCGTACTTGTGTAGTTTATTATGCATGCACGTGCACGAAACAGATTTTTCAATTACGTTTTCATAAACACAAACCCCGAAAGGGAAATATTAGGTTGTACCATAAGTTTCTTCCGCGCCACGCTATGAGTGACTCTAAGTGGCTGTGTTAATTAAACATGCAGGCTTATTTCTTAGCCGTTTATGGCATCGGTTTCAGTTGTCCCAGAGCTCTTTCAAAGTACGTTTCGTTGGTGACAAAGTCTCTTTTAAAATTTTTTCTGCACCGTTCAATATGGAGAGCCAAAAAATGCATTTGCGACATGTTATGCTTCATTGCTTTAAAAAAGGCAATAGTGCAAACGAGACACTGCAGACGAGATTTTCACCGTTTACGGGAGTGGTACTACCACTATTAGAACCGTCCGCAATTGGTTTAAGAAATTTAGAGCTGGCAATTTCGAGTTGAAAGATGAAGACCGTAGCGGCCGCCCAGCAACGACTGATACGGACATTATCAAGACTATGTTCACTGAAAATCCACGATATAGTGTGCGTGAGATAGTGGATGCCACTAATATTCCCAAGACAACGGTACATAAGCATTTAATCAAGATAGGATATGCGAATCGACATGAAGTTTGGGTTCCACACCTATTGACGGAGACCGGCCTTATGAACCGCGTCTCTACGTGCGACTTGCTTCTCCAGCGACATGAAAGAGATCCTTTCTTAAAAGAGGCTTGTCACTGGAGACGAGACTTGGATTTTATACCAAAATGTGCATCGAAAACGCACTTGGTCCAAGGAAAATAGACCTTCAACTGTTGCGAAGCCTGGACTTCATCCGAAGAAGGTTCTTCTGTGCATTTGGTGGGACTGGAAAGGTGTAGTGTACTACGAGCTCCTTCCTCAAGATGATACGATCAATGCTGACAAATATTGCAATCAACTGGATCAATTGAAAGCAGCCATAGCAGAAAAACGGCCAGAATTGGCGAACCGACGAGGCGTCGTTTTCCATCACGACAACGCAAGACCGCATGTTGCGTTAGCCGTAAGGCAAAAGTATTACAATTTGATTGAGACGTTCTACCTCATCCTCCATACACCCCCAGACCTTGCTCCATCCGATTACTACTTGTTCCTCTCCTTAAAAAATTCTCTCCGTGGTAAATCTTTTTTCAAATCCATAAGCGAAATAAAAACGCACCTGGATGAATATTTTACAAGTAAACTTAAACAATTTTGGAAAGAGGACATAATGAGGCTTCCTGAGAGATGGAAGAAGGTTAGAGAACAGAACGGTTCATATATGACATAATAAATCCATCTTAAACAAAAAATATCGTGTATTCATTTCGCATCAAAAAAAGGGAAGAGACTTATGGTACAACCTAATACTTTATTCAGCAAACATTCGGTTTACTTTTTCATCCATTTTCATTCATTTTTTATTTTCAATTGTTTCCCATGTGGAATTCAGCACTTAAACAACGCTTTCACATTTATGCATTATTCCTGCTGCGTTCTTTAATATGTCAGAAATTTAACCATCATTTTCGAAAAATGAAATCATTTTCCAAGAGTATGAATTTTCAATGATCTTAAGAATCGATTCGAGGAGATTTATTTATGAGAGAGAAGGTACAATTGAGAATATTTCTGTTCATAAGATGCGTAATTCTGAGGTTTGTTTCTAATATTTTAGCATTATCTGCACTTAAATTGGTCACTGTAATGGATTTCAAAGAATGTCACTCGTTTTCTGTTTACAAAGTAAATCAAAATTATATTTCATACGAGAGTCATTCGAATCTCTACAAATTTCTGTAAAAAGTTTCGATCAAACACAGCACGCTTAAAGTTCTACTTCCGTGACTACTGCCGTGTCATCCGTTGCACGAGTAGACTCAGTATGTTCGGTCTTCCGACATGAATACAAAAATAGAGATCTTTTCTCTAAGAAATTTTTGAAATAAGCTCTTTGAATTATTATTAAATTATTATCTACATTAAATCTAATTCGATATTCAAATTTAACATTCAAATTATCTGACGTTCGGATTATTTATATCTACGATATAAAGTATCGCAGTAAAGACAAAGATTTTAACGTGTTTTCTTTGAATTTCTGAACTGATTTTCCTAAAAATCTGATCTGTGAATCGTTACGGCCGAGCATGGTGCCCGTTATTACTTACAAAATGTAGATAAAAGTTTCACGCGAGAAGTTGTAACAGACGATGGGAAATGAATATATGTATACACTATGTACGAGAGCGTGAATATGAGAATTCGAAAAGAGGTCATCGGTAAATTCTGGAAAGTTTACAACTTACAATAGCAGCGGCGTAACGAAGTGTCTGCGTGAAAATGGAAAAGGATGTTCTGCACTGTCGGCAGGTTGAATAGAAAATAATATTTCCTATTATAGTACCCTTCAATGCGATCAAAGTATTGAAATACTGTAGATCGATCTACGAAACGTTTTCAGTGAAACTAGGAAGACAATCAAATTTTTCATGATTAATTGAAAAACAATTGAATGCTTCTTTATTTTTAAAATTAGAAATTTACAACTAGAAATCTTTAAATCATACAGCTTTCATTTTCGTTTTCAAGATCAATTTATTATTTGACGGCTTCAGGGATTAATGAGTGACGCTGTGATTGGTAAGGAAGAGTCAGATGAAAACGGAAATAGTCTTGAATATCTCCGATTGCACCGGTTGACTTTAAATAATAAAATAAAATAAAAAGAATTCACTGTGAAGAACTCAACAACAACAGAAAAGACATTTTAAGTGATGATAGTAATGTTGTTTTATCGCTGAAAGTGATTTTTGGGGGTAACCCAGAAAATCGGGCCTCTTCAGGTGCAACGCTAATGCAACGAAAATTAGCCATTGGTTGATTTGGGTCACGTGATTCGTGGGGTAGACCTCGAGTAGGAGCGGCGTTGTCTGGTACTGAGCGATCGCGCTTTGTACTCAGTTTGTTTTGTACCGATTCAAATGTTTGCTTATCAATGAAATTTTATGGCAAAACTGTCGTCTTCATTTCCTAGTCAGAACAGTTGTTTCTGGGCCTTTCAGTAAGACGAATCGTACTGGGATACAAGTCGTGCAGTTTTTCAATTTCGTTCACTCGATGATGGACGATAGTCAGTATTTAAATGAAATATTCGACGCGAGATAGACAAGATTCTGTTTCTTCGAATCAAAATCCTTCGTATCTCTGTGCGAAGATCACACATACACTGCTGTATACGTGCATCGGTTTAAACGTGGGATACATAAAATATTGAGAGGAAGATTTATGCTGGTCACCTGGACGAGATTCGTATGAACATACTATAAGTAAGCATATTTTTGAAAGTAAAGTACTTCCAAACCAAAATAATATGCTTCTAAATGTACTTTCAAACCAAATCACGTTATAAAATTACTCACATACGTTGCAAATCGTGAAAACTTTTTTAATATTTGAACAATGTTCGGAATTGCATGAGACGAAGACTAATTGAATTTCAACAAAATTTAGATAATTTATATTTTGGTCTCCTTTCAGTACTTTCAATGCTTTTTCACCTCGATGTTTTCACGTATTGACGATTTCAATATTTTCAATATTTTTAACTACGATGTCCTCGATATCCTTCAATTCCAATATTTCCAATATTTTTTGAATTTTGACTTTAAAAGCTTGGATAAAATCGTTGTCTACGCGAGCAGTTTGTCAGATTAGATTTAAAGATTTCTTTAATATCGAAATGTCGAAAGCCTTTCAGTTCGTTAGAATTTCGGATTCAAGCTAATAATTAGAGAGATACTTTGACAATTCTCGAATTAATTATTACCATTTGTCAATATATAGCGTCAATAGTGTGAAATATTGCAGTTAATATCTCGTAGCAATATCAAATTTTGTATTGCAAGATACCATTTCAAAATACTTAAAAAAAAAATTAATGTTAACATGTCATCAATAAACTCGTTACCTAACACATATTGAAATAATTATTTAATTAAATATGATCATTTCGTTAAATTCTCTTTTATACTGGCTGAAGCGTCTTTTATACTTATATTTATTATATATATAAAAATTCAAGTGCAAGGAATAGGAAAAAATTTACAATGTACTTACAAGCAGGTATATTTTAGTCATATTTGTTCTATTTAAATGAAATAACATATATTTGCACGAGATTGTATACAATTTATTTACTTTATTAAGTCAATTTGTATGAAAAATTACTCAAAATCACGTCGCTGTAAGTCGCATATATGCGCACGTTGATCATCGCACGATCACTTTAATCACTGTTGAAATTCCAGTATTGAAAAGGACGAAATACCGATATTGTGATCGACAAATATTCGCCAGTGGATTGCTGAAACTCGAATCTCCCTTCCTCTGTTAAATTTCCTTTAACATCCGAGATCTTTGATTTTCTAACTCTGACGAATCAGTCGAGGCACGATCTCTGTCAAATCTAGGCGAATGACGTCGTCCTCCGTGTACCGTCTGTCAACCTGTGAGCAGTTTGAAGCGTTCAAGAATTCACGCTACGTTAACCATGATTCTGGCGCAATTAGCAGGCAGGATTCGCCTTCGCGCGTGTTGTCACAGAGGGATTCAGTCAAGTGCACCGCGTCCACGCTATCGGTGACATTACCGGTTTAAACGTTCGTCGCAATGAAGCTAAGGAGCCGAAAATGATCGTTCAGCGTGAAAGTCAACGCGTTTTCCGTAAATAACGTAATAACGGATGAAGGAGACTACGTTCTTTCTTTCGTATAAATTAAATTACGTATTATTTAATAGGTTGTGTGATTTGTTTCACTCGCGATTTTTCGATTTGTCTGCTTTCTTTTTACATATTGAGAATTATATTTTGCATATTTTGTACAGACTTTTAGTTATATATTAATTCCTATTTATATTGTCACCGAAAGTGATTTTAGCGGATAATAGGATAACCCAAACTCTTCAGGTGCAACGCTAATGCAACGAAAATTAGCGATTGGTTGATTTGGGTCACGTGATTCGTGATTTAAAATCTGTTTCCTTTATTAATGAAATTCAAAATATCGATAATTTTCAAGTGTACACTCATCGTCGATATTTATAGATTTAAACAAATAATAAAATAAACGACTTGAAGGAAGCAATAATAATTAATATCTTGTAATAATCAATATCGTTAATTACATACCATAATTACACTACACGTGTCAAGTAACAAATTTCATTTATTAAAACTATAAACTCAATTTAAATAAAAAAAAAGAAAAAAAATTAAACTTTTATTGTCTAAAAATAAAGACTTATCTTCTAAATAAAATCGAAAGAGCGTGAAGATTCATCGACAACGGTTTTCAAAACAGATTATTTACAGCCACACCTTTATCAGAGAGTTTTTTTTACACGGAATTACATTTCTCGGCGGGATCTCGTTCTACTAATGCCCTCGTGTTTGAGAATACCCTGTACATCCGTCCGATTTCTTTCATCCCCTAACCTGCGCGGCGCAACGACTGAAACTCCAGTAGCTAAACAGAAATATCGTTGAATGACCCCAAGACCGGGACTTCTAATTAAAGTAACGCACCGACAGTAATAGCCGGATCCATTTCGTCGGAACAAAGCAGCAGTTGAAAAGAAACGATAACGACCTGGTCGCAATACCATTGTTGCAAAGCTAACACGGAGGAGGGAACGATTCTCTCCGTCGAGCCATTTTAAGGTCATCGGCAGGTTTCTCTCTCTCTCTCTCCCTTTTCCTCGATCTCGACGATTCCTCCGCTTCTTTAATTATTCGCGTCACATTTGAGGGACAGACGTTCCCCGAACTACCGACTGAGATCCCGCTTGGAAAATTCGTCGTCGCGTAGAACGGACAGTGGCACCCATTGAAATCTCAGTGATTATTGTTCAGTTTTGCGAACGAAATGTTTGAAACGGCGGGCTTTGAATGGCGAACGTTAAACAAAAGTACCCGACGGGTACAACTGGCAGGGCAGTTCAGATTGCTTTGGATCTGTATATCGAGTTGTAATACACGTGGCTAGAATCTCAGTTTTCAGATTTATCCGAGAGCATGCTCTGTACATTGTTCTTGATGAAATGATGGATTCTTTTGAAATATCGTGTGTAACTGGAATACTGAAATACTATTGCGATAACTACGATTTTAAAGGAATATGACAGATGATTGTAATATATATGTGATATAATAATATAATTTATAATATAATAGGATGAATTTTTATCGCTGAAAGTGATTTTAGCGTGGGTAACCCAGAAAATTAGCGATCGCTCCGGACAACGCCATTCCTACTCGAGGTCTACTCCACGCCCCCTCACGAATCAACCAATCGCTAATTTTCGTTGCATCAGCGTTGCACCTGAAGAGGCCCGATTTTCTGGCTCAACCGGAAATCGAGAGACCAATTTAAGCAGAATACGTGCTTCGCTCTTTTCTTTTCGAAGCCGCCGCCGGTGAAATAGTTCTTGCGTGAATTTAAATGTGCATACACGCTGAAAGCGCTGATTGTGCACGTGTATATAAATGTTCGTGCACGTGCATTCGTACGTGCACGCCGATGCGTCTATTCATGGAAAACAACCCGTGAAACTCACGAAACGGTTATAAACTGTCACGGCGAAATCAGACGACTGGGTTTTATAAGATTTGCTTCGTGCTAGCCAATCGATAAATGTGTCTCCTTCCGGTTTTAACTCTTTTACATATTATAAATATTTTCAAATTAATAGATAAAATACCCACAAGTAATATCATGTTTTGATACTGTACAAAATTTTATTTCGTTAAATTATTGTTACCAGATTGTAATGTTTTTCAAATTTGAAAAAGAAAAACGACATTACTCACGGATATATTCCTAATAAATGGCCACAAGCAATCAAATTTTTGACATTAAATTTCTTCCTGTTCTTCGAATTATTGAAGAATCTTTTCATCGCGAAAAGACACAGCTTCGTGTGTGTTTTCATTTGCTGTGATTTGTAGAGAATTTGCATTCACGATATCGTCAATTTAAAAAGAAACGTTTATCACGAAATGAAACATAGTTCGATCGTTATTAGTTTTTAGTAGTGAAATTGTTTAGTAATTTTTTTCTTAAATGCTATGATATTAGTATCATCTCGAAAAGTTAGTGTCGTTTAGGAAAATAACTATGAATGGATTATTTGTCGCAGTGACTTACAGTAACGTAGATATTTTAAAGTATGAAATCAACACAAAATAGCGCAGATAAAATATCAGAGTGTCGAGAGATTTTCAGCACCATGGGAATACACCATTGATTTAAACTAATTTGGGGGTATTTGAATTGTAATACCGGGATACAAGCGTGATAATCCGATTGTAAGTATTACAAATGTAAAACGTTACGCGGTAGAATGAAACTGGTAGAATGAAACCTACAGATAGAAAATGTTTCTTCACATTCGTAAATGAATATGACGTTATCTTAATTTTGCCGTTGTCTACAATAATTTTAAAAGCAGTGGTCATCGAAAATACGAAAAATATTCGTCAATTTGGAATAATAATTATTTTCCATGAGGAATCTTTTCGAGGATTGTCTCAAACAGCATTTTAATGAACTCATTTCGTGCTCTGTATCATTTCAGTATTTAACCTGATCTCTTTCTCTCTCTCTTTCTTTCGTTTCTTTCATCAGCAATATAGACCAGTAAAAGCTTCGCACTAACACCTAAAGAAAATACGTAACGTCTCATTTTCACATTGCAGCATTTGCAAATGTTTTTCCCAGAAATATGTATAATTGCTATTGTCAAAGATCAAATAATTTGAAATTGAAGAAGGCTCACATAGAATGTGTAATTCCAATTGATTAATTTGTTTCTTCTTGAACTATTTCTTATTATAACATTCCTTTACAGATATTTAAACAAAGAAAAGAAATAAAAAGAAGTGGACCTGTATCTTTTCTACGTGGTTTGTTATTTCTCCTAATAGCGTCAATTCAAATCATATAAAGTTAATTTCTCATAGTTTTGAAGATAATCAAAGGTCCATTTTCATAAAAGAAGTTCCTAATTAAGTTGTTTAATGATTTAATAGCCATGATTTATAACTGTTGATGATAATGACCACGATTTGTAACATGTTTAATGACCACGGTTTAATAAATTTTCATGAAATATGGAAATTTCATCACTGTTTAACTGCAACAATTAATCTTGTTGTTTCAAACTATGAGAACCACATAACATTAACTGTGTCCATTGCAGTTTAGAATATGTACATTTATGTACAGCTTCTCCAGCAATTTAGATTGTTAACTGCACTGGCATATTTTGTCATTGTTACTTTGTCATCCAAATGTATAATTATATTATAATTTTCATAATTTTTATTTGTGAACATCGCACGATACAAACGTTCATAAATAAATTCATTCGAATAACAAGATTGAGTCACCTGTTTCGCAATAAATGAAACGAACAATTTCTAAATTTGATCTGCAGATAAATTTTGCGTATGAAAATTGTCGGTGTCTAAATATTTCCTCCTCGTCCTGTTCCGTTATTATCTCGCGTTTCCACACGGTGTACGAATTATTATTTATAGAGTTCCTTTATTTCCTCTCGCGCGACACCAAAGCGTTGCCGCGCGAATTTTCGCGGGGAACATCGGCGCAATATAGTGCAACGTATAGATGGCTAAAGCCTGCCAAAAACTGAAGGAAACTAATTTTGTCTCCGGGGCAAAATCTATAAGCCGGGCTCGGCCGCTCTTGTCTCGAATTCCAATAACGTTTCATTGTCATCAACGTGCACGATCGATCGTACGTACGTACGTACCCACAATCAAAAGAGAGCGATCGCGTTGTCGACCAAAGTAACTAGACGTCCCTTTATCTGTCTCTGTCGAACTAACGAACTTTGGAGATCTTTCACGTTCGAACGCGTTCAATCCGGAGATTAGAGAGAGAGAGAGAGAGAGAGACGAGCATCGTGTGCACTTGTGTACAGTGTGTTCAATTTCAATCTGTAAATAATTTATAAATTACTGCAATTTGCTAAAATTAATAGAACAAAGGATTCGTAATTTGTAGGGTAGATAGTGCTCGCCATGAAACACGAAAAAGGTTGGAATAAACGTGGTTTCAAAGTTACAAACGAACGTTTGAAGGAACTTTTGGTTTGAAGGAGCGAATTTCTTCGCTTCGAGAGCTGTCACACTGTGTGTAAATAGTGGTTTTACCAGAGTTGGCTGACTGGCGGCCCGTGCCCCCACTTATCTTGTCGCTAGCGCTACCCCCTCCACTGCATCTCTCCACTTGCTTGGTAGAGAAATCTGAGAGAGTGGGGCGCATGCACGACGATGAAATTTCAATACAGCGAAGAGATTCCTTTGGCATCATCTTTTTCAATAAGCTTTACGCAAAATCACTGAAAATTATTGAAAAATCATTGAAAAATACACATAAATCGTGTACATGATGTCGTAATTTTTGTACCAAATTAGACATTTTCGAAATTTCTTTTGTTTCACAACTTTTCATGCGAAAAAAAGTTTTTATCACTTCTCTCCCTTGCCCGGACCGAAAGAGTTAATAACGTCTGCGCATCCATTCGCAGGAAAACAATCAATTGTACAATCAATGACAACTAATTGCAATTAAAATCATTCACTTTCTAGTCAATTCCAAGTAATTCGAGTTTTAACAGTAACTTTTAGATTAAAAAATTAGACACCCCGTACGTGCATATACGTGCAGGAAGGAGTCAGAACGCCGTCAAATGAACAATTCATGCAACATACGGCATATCCCGGCGTCCTAGCCTACCCAACCCCCGTCCGCCCGTAATCTATCCTGAACCAAACTGCACACAAGTTGCCAGAGCAATCTCCTTCACCGCATAACCCGATAATTCTAATTATCCTAACAAGATCAATAATTTCTGGCAGCCTGCGAGCGCGCTATCGCGTCCCCGTAATCGTCCTCCGAGATTTCTATCGACGCCTCTGTCACGTGAACTTGAATTTTCGAGTGGGTCTCCGAGGGGGAGGACTCTTCGTGGATAGACACGGCTAAATTATTATTCGTCTGATTTTCGATAGTTCCAAACGAATGGACGTAAATTGGAGGGTGTTTCAGTAAATTGGACGAAGCGTTGCCCGAGAAGATCAGACGATTTGATCTTACAACAAATGTATGATTTATAATATTATTTGTAAACGTGAATTTAATTCATATTTACTTTAAATATTTACTTTAAATAATGTAATAATATATAATATATAATGAACTATATAATAATAATGTTCAATGTAAAATTAGAATTTAGTACTTTAATTTCTTGTATAATCGTGTTTCTTCGGTGCTCAACTTTCTTGACAATAGACCAATTTTGAAGAAAATGATGAGGTAGGGTATATAATGGGCAATCATGTATTTCTACAAATATGAAATAAATATAAATAAATATTATGTAAAATATAAATCTAAACAAATGAGTGTAATGTAATGGTCGTATAAGAGAATAAAAGTGTGATGCTGTGTAATCATAACAGGACACTTGTACATGTAACGATTGTTGACTGAGAGCTTGGGATTTTATTCAATATATATACATTGTACATATACATTTTGTACAATATATATATACGTATATTCGAACATTTAAATTTCGAAAAAAACATTAAATTTAATCAAGCTTTGCTCTACCCTTCGATTGATCAGACATTTGTTGTCAACTTGCAAGCAAGCAATTCACATATCTGTGTTTAATTGAAAGCAAATTTTCGATTAAGATGATTAATGATGTTGTCCAGTGGTTATATTGTGTAACATTGAATTTTGTTCCTTAAATTCTATTTTCTATAAAACTCTGCAACCATATAATTTTCAAACATTGTGCAATTCGAAAATATCTTTTAACAAAATCGTTGTCGTTTTAGTTTCAGACGATAGTATCTGTTCGTCGGTATAATTTCGTTGATGTTTGTGAGGACAACTTTGATTACTCTAGCCAGGAAGGATCCCATCCAGCAGGTATCCTAGATTCAATTATCGATCACGGGACGAGGATGCTCTAGACTAGAGCGTTCGCTTGGTTGTAATTCGCTTTCATTATCGACGCAAGCATCGTCGACTAGGAAAATTATGATCGTTTCAGGCTGTCTTATTGGTGTTTACTTGATGTTTACGTGATGCTTTGATGATTTGCGGCCGATCTAATTGCATCGATGAAGCAAATTGGTCATCGATATCCAATTTCTCGCAAGAATATCAGAACGCTCGACGTGTGTCACATTAAACATTTCGACATTTCGTTAACACGATAATAACGAGTATGATTTTGTGCATTTACAAAAAATTGAAAATTGCAAAAGTCTATCGCACGATGTATTTAATATAGGGAAAAATACCTGTACAAGATATTCAAAATGCAGCATATTATGATATAAAATATTAGTATATAAAATAAATTCCTCTAGTAATGTTCACAAAAATTTTTAAATACATAAAATCCGCTTTCTGGTGACGAGAATTTCTAAAAATGTACATTGAAACAATAAGATGTTTATAAATATTTATAAATACGTTATAACACATAATTACATATAATATTTATGTATATATCAAATGCAAGTGGCAGTGAAAAGTTTTGGTCAATGTGGTGAAGAGCACAAGTTTCTGTTAATTTTACGAAAAAAATTATTCAAACCTCTGAATCTACAAAAATTCTGAATTGATTATTTTGACCATTTGATAATTTTAATATTAACAGAAGCACCGATTGTATATATTTGGCAGACGTCACAAAAATAATTAAAGAGGCAATTATTTATTGCGTTGATGATTGAGATGCGGTGGGATTATATTTATATATTTAAGATGACTATTCATTCATAATAAATATCTTGTGAATTCTGTGTACCTACATTTTCAGATTGGTTTCAAATTTTATCAGTACGTATAATCGCGATGGTCGTGATTAAATTAATAACATGTGAAGACGTTTTTACGTAATGCTACGCTTCGCTCTCCACTTTCACGATCCACGCTCATGATCATCAACGCTTGTTTAATCTAATAAACGATACGAGTATGAACAGGAATATTTGGTTTAAGGCAAACGAGCTTCATTCCGTATGGAAATAATTTCATGTCTCACTTGCTCTCTTGTTCAATTAATTCATACTTTCACGTAACGGTGATTGTTGGAATTTAAATCATTTTGTAAGCTTTAATCAATTAGTGTCTTAAACTTAAATCTTCAGTCATCACTGCACGTTAATTCTCATTGTCGAATCTCCACGACTGAGGTCTAAGAGTTTTAGAAATCGCGTGTGAAAATGTCTCATGAATTTTCTGGATAGATAGATACGGGGTGGTGCATGCGGTTTAACACTTTTTTGTTTTCATGCATATAAAACAGCCCGTGGTGCTTCATGTTCTTTGCTTTCGTGTATAATACGTACACACCGTATTGTTTGCTTTGTTGATATATGTATAGCAGCAGCGTCATTCATACACGTACACAAAGTATCGCGTATACTTCTAGACTTTTGTCACAACGTGGCAATATACGAAATACGATAAACTAAAAAATATATCAAATATTGACTGTACATGATTATTGTTAATTCCGATTTTCACAAGTAATTGAAATTTCTACAGACGTACCTAACCTAATATAAAAGACGATCGAAACGTGATGGCGGATGCTAATGTTGAAAGGAATAATTTTTTTACTTACGTGTGTAGATAACTTTTATTTTACGTCAAAAAAATCGTTTCGTAGATTAAAATCGTCAATAATTAAAGTCATAATTTTCATTTTACGATTGTTTCAACGCAATTTCCACTACATTCCAAAATATCGATCAAAGTGTATCAAAATAGAAAAGTTGAATCGTCCGTAGTGTTATTTGTTATTTTAGTATTTCCACAGTAAAACGGAATAACTCCGTTTCATATTGATCTTATCTATTTGAGGCAAATTTCAGTTAACGCCCGATTGAATTAGTTCGGTGAATTAAAATTTATTTATAAGTCGAGTAAATTTATTTCAACCTGAACGAAAAATCATTAGAAGAGAGCCGGGTCGGCGGATTTCTATTACACGTAGAGAGAATGAATAGTTTATCTAATTGGAAAGTTCATACAGCAACAGGAGTATTTACTTATTTCCCCCTCTACTGATATAATATATTTGTTTTTCATTCGTATGATGATCAAATAATTCAGATTCAGATAAGCGGATTCGACCAACAGGAATTTATTTAATTGGCGATATTAACTAAAATTTGGAGCTTCTCTCATAACTGGTTTACACAAATCAGCATAAATTACATATATCTCGTTGAAGAAGCAACAAACCTTTCTCTTCAGCGGAAATAAATTCGTAACACATTTCGAAGATTTGTACAATTTTTCGTAAAATGAATTAGACGAACGTTTCCGTATTTCAGTGCATCATAAATTTTACACTATTCTTTCCCAATTTAATCTCGCCGACGCGTAGTTTCGCATTCACTTTGAAAACGACTTCTCTCGTTGCCGCGATATCCCTGTAAAAGGCGAACGAGAATAAATCCGAGAATTTCTTATAATTCGTTATACGCGTCTCGCTCGTACGTGCATTCAGCGATTTACCCTAACCGTGGTCAGCCAGAGACTCTTTTTTACCACTGCTACTACTATTTAACCGGAACGTGCGTATTTTGAAGGAAAAAGTGGGTCACTGCATTGCCGAGAATTTTGACCGTCATTCGGCATGTTTGAAGTGTGTATTGAGTGTTGAAAGGAAGTCTTGATTTAATCAATTGTAACTAATAATTAATTAATTTCTAACTTTAAACAATTCTAACCAACGACTAACTTTGCTAATTTGTCAACGCCTTATTAGGTTACAATAAGATATATACAGCAATGTGGATGAAATAAAAATCTCACTGAAAGGCCCAGAAGCAACTGTTTGCGACTAGGAAACGAAGACGACTTTTTGCCATAAAATTTTATTCATATGCAAACATTTGAATCGATACAAGCAAATTACAGGCAACGCCACTGGATACTCGAGGTCTACTCCACGCCTCCTCGCGAATCACGTGACCCAAATCAACCAATCGCTAATTTTCGTTGCATCAGCGTTGCACCTGAAGAGGCCCGGTTTTCTGGCTATCAGTGATAAAATGTAAATGTTAAACTTGTTCTTTTTCCATTAAGATCAACTTATATTAAAATCCAATCGTGATTAAGATACATTTAATTTTTTATTGCGATTGCATTAATTAACAGTCGTCAAATATTATTTTTATTATACGTCAAAGACCTCGGTACAAGGTTACACGTAAAATTGCACGCATATGTCACTTATTATAATCTCAAAATATTACAAAAATCTTAAATTTTCAATAATTGACAAAAGTATTATTATTGTAGTTTAGCGAAATGTGTGTTATCAATAAATATGATATAATTGAAGTATAACAAAGTAAGTATTGCAGTTTGTAGTTTATAAATCCGTACGTTGTAACGCGTCGTTCGTCAATATATATATATATATATCTACGCTGACCAGTTGTAAGTTTCTCTGGGAATTTCTGCTGTGCAGATTGGCAAGTTGGTAAAATCTCGCTGTTATCTGTCTTCACTGTTACACCCTGTAATTCTCCGAACAAGGTAGCGATTACTCCGAAACAGAAACGCTATCGTATCTCTCTCTATTGATTCTCTGGAACCGATCGAGTCCGAAAAACGAGGTCTCCCGGGATGAGTTCCCCAGATTAGTACGGTCGACGTAGATTCGGGGAAGCGCTGCGGTCCCGGAAGATCGCCATCCAACCTCAATCTTAACCGAAAGCACGCGTCGCATTAATGCACGCGAGAGCGCCGGTCAAGTGTGTGTACGCCCGCTATTGTGGTCATTCGAAGATGGATGCGGCAATCGGTTGCAGCTCGAACGATGAGCATTTCCAGAAACCAATTCGGCTCTTTGTTCACCGTATGAATGTCGACAATTGCGCAATAATGCCTCTCATGTGTGGAAATGCGTCTGAAATGCTAGAACTATAAAAAAAAAAAAAAAGAAAATAACAACAACAAAATATACGTGCATAAGTTCTCAAATATATAAAATACAATTCAAAATTCGAATTTTTGAAATTTGTGGATAGCGTTGATATTGAGAGTGGAGCCGAAGATCAATTTTTCAAAGTCATCACAGTTAATATATATCTATCGAATACTGAAGTATGTGTCTGTAATGTTTGTTCAAGAAGTGAAATGAGATTCAATCTTAGAAACGACTGTAGAACTTGAGTGGTATTTCTTGATTTAGTAGAGTACTTTTTCATCATAGCACTGCAGCAGAATGTAGAAATATGTTGGTTGGAACAATAGAAAGATTTGCCATTGAGAACCAATTCGTGATTTGTACGGTGTAGTTTTAAAAGTTGGAACAATTTTTCTTTGAGTATGTAAATAAACTCTTGCGTTTCTTATCGTATTAGAAACACAGTTTTCTATTTCGTGAAACTTCATCTCTCTGATACACAAATAAAAAGAAAAACTAAATTTTTATAAACGTAAAAATTACAAATTATAATTTTAAAGTTTTATGCTTTTGTCAGTTTTACACTGTTATTGTAAGTTTCATCATATTCTAAAAAAATTTGTCAGTGATAAATTGATTTGTAAAATGTATATTTAGGAAATTAGTAAGATTTTTTTTTAAATTAAAGAGCCCCGGTAGCAAGGAATTACGCAACAAATGTAACATTTTGGACTTTTATTTTACAGTGATATAGGAATGAGTTCAAACGAAATTAAATTTGGCACGAGTAATATATTTCCTCAAAAATTTCGTCTTGCACTTTTTTTGTCGAAAACAAGCGTTGCGGCAATTACGTCGGGTCGTGTGTACTTTCGCCGTTTTTTATTCGACATAAATGTCTGTCTTTTCTGTTTTTTCTTACTTGATTCGAAGTGCTTCATTTTTTTAATTTCTAGCAGTTATACGCGCCTGAATCTGAACGAGTCGGTTTTTCTACGACATACTTGCTCCAACAGAATTAATTGTATGTAATAAATATCATTGACACGTGTATTTGAAACATGTGATTATTAATCTATAAAGAAAAGTTAAAACTATTTATAAATATCAAATAATAATTGAATATAAAAATCTGAAAGAGCAAGTATAAATCGACAGATTTAGATTTCAATTTAGAGGGCTCGCGCAAGAGATTGAATTGTTGTTTTTATAATCGGAAGAGATTCTTCGTAAAATCGGAAGATTCATAATTCTGATCAACCGTGATCAGGTGACTTTCGTACTAAATTTTTTGAAATTAACGATCTCCGAGAGAAACTGAGAGAATGTTTGTCTCTTAACTACTGGCCGACTAGTTCCTGAGATCACGTTTTGTAGGAAGGACGGTGTAAACCCCAGAAGGAATAGTAACATTGCTACTTGATCGCATCTAGGACCACATAATCCGCGAACCTAAGTGCCAGTGTGCTTCGTAAACGTAGAAATATCATCCAGTGGAGGAAGTATTACGACCAGTTCTCTCTCACGAGTTTACTTCCATTGTCCCCTTTCGCAGATTTTCACGTTCAATTATTAAAGGCATCCTTTTGATCTTTAACGACTGCGGCTTATTTTTAAAAGTTTGCCAACATTGACAACATTTTTCAGTAGATTCATTTCTTCGCTTCTTCAGATCTTCAAACCACAGCTAAAATTAACGCGAAAAGTAAATTATAGTTGAACAGAAATCTTCCAAATAACTGACAATTGTGCGGAATAAAATTGATAAATTATTCCGCCGATTATTATTTTCAATCCTACAATGAATTTCGAATTTATCAGCGTTTCTTTCCGTCTGTCAAAAATTAAGTTAAACTTTGAATATTCATATTTCATTGGATATCGTACGCGTTGCACGTATACTTGCATTCTAATTTTAAGTAGATCTGGCAAATTTTACTCTATTTTGTATTTTACACTTTCGTGGTAGAAAAATTCAGAACTAAGTTAAAAATTTCAAAGTCAAGTAATCTGATTAATTAATACCACCAGCTGAGAATTAACTTATGTAGATATTCCTAGAAGAAGGATTGTTGCGAGATAATTGTAGCCACAACTTCAAGTTAATTAGCTACAGTTAATTAACCAGCTAATTAGAAAATTATCGAAATCTTCACGAGTCATTTGCAATCGTATAATCTTACAATAAATAAATTTTAAAACGAACTTAATTTTATAGTGAAAGTTTCATCTTTGTTGCATGCAATACTAATAATGTTCTCTAAAATAACACTAAAATAAAATGTATATTATTTCATTTTTCTATCGTTACTTCGATCAATCGTGATACTCGTGCTGTTAATTTGTTTATTACATTCCCGTGTATGTCGTCATATTTGTGCATTTACAAATGTAGATTCTCAATTTCTCACATTACGATTCCTACAAATGACTTTCTACAAATTTTTGCATTGTTGTACAAGTTTGCACGGAGTCGTGATTGATTAAATCGTTTTCTGCGAAAGCAGGAACGATCTTGTTTTACCACGAAGAATGATTTGTGCTCTTTTAAGAAACGCGTTCATGCGTAAGGGTAACGCGTTACGTAGGAAAGACACACGGAACAAATCTCGTATATTGTTAGCAACGTTCTTTTCCTTTCTTCTTCGATGGGTTTTCTTTGACTAGTCCGGCGTGTGCTCGGACATCAAGAAGGGATTGAGATTCTAAAGTAAGACGGGGATTATATTATACTTTGTTAAATGTTGTCTACCTACGCTGCTGTTACCGCAGGAGGATATCGTACAGGGTTTACGACGTTTACTGGAAAATTGAAAATCATCTTTCTTAAAAAAGATGTGTCGAGATAAGGAAATTCGACAGAAGAGATTGATGAAAGATGAAATACGTTGAAAATTTGTTTAAAAGAAATTTCTCTTAAAACAACGGGATTCGACACGTAGCATTTGTGATATTTACACAATCGTTTGCAAGACTTTGAAAATTATAATTTTAAAATTAGATATCTATTGATCAATTTGACATTTTGGGAAGAGGAAAAGAATTATATAAAATTAAGAGATGACCAAATATAACAATTTCGTTTTTATCGTTACATGTAATATCGTACTGTAGTTATTATTCTGAGCTTTACGTTTGACATTGGCTTTTTTTGGCTTCTTTTTAACAAATAAGTGAGAATTTTATCACTGAAAGTGATTTTAGCGGGGGTTAACCTAGAAAATCGGGCCTAATGCAACGAAAATTAGCGATTGGTTGATTTGGGTCACGTGACTCGTGAAGAGGCGTGGGGACCTTGAGTAGGAGTGGCGTTGTCTGGTACTGAGCGATCGCGCCTGTAATTTGTTTTCTATCGATTCAAATGTTTGCATCGTCTTCATTTCCTAGTCGGAACAGTTGCTTCTGGGCCTTTCAGTGAGACAAATCATACTAGGGCCATGCAGTTTTTTTATCTTGTAATAAATAATTTAGCGTTTGAGATTGTTCTTCAATTTTAAAATTATTTTTATTGTTTCATCTCGAAGTCATTCCAACTAACTGCACGTCTATATATGTCAAATACATGCAATAAGATTTGTAGAATGCTTTCATAAAGTACGAAGATGAATTACTTTCTTATTGCATCATACATATAAAAATATATATATTCGTGTATTTGGACAATTAAACAAAATTAATAAAATCACTTGCTACTGCAAAAATTTCATTCCCGGTGTGAAATAAAAACAGAAGAATTTCTCTGTTGTACAGATTTCTAACCATGATCGAACTGTTTCGAACCCGAGTGAACTCACTAAATTATTCATCCTATATTTACCTTTCTACGAATTTAAGCAGGTTACGTAGCTCCCCATGTCGTCTTGAAAATGAGCGATGAGGAATGGATTAAAACTTTTTGTTCGGGAATATCTGTGATATAAAATTCAGCGGGGCAACTTTCATCAGAGCCGCGATAAAGCAATTCCCGCTTGATAATGACGAGGAGAAAGATAATTATGATGAATATGAAATGATCTCTCGCAAAAGTACATAGTTAAATGACGTTAAATAATAGATGCATCTTGGAATTTGCGTAACGTAAACTTATGTAAGTTTATAGAATCTGTATTACTCTTTTATTCCTCGTGCAAGGACTCTTTCACATTTATGAGAAACTCTGAAGTGTAAAATTGCACAGAACGCGCATAGTATGAAAAGTACGAATATATAAATTGTTATTTGGAACACAAGTTTCAGATATTGTCTATAATTACATTTTCAAAACTATGAATTTTTATAGAAATCTGCAATCTACTTATTATTATATCAATCTATTGCAAATTCACATTGAAATCGTATCTATTATTATAAGAATTGGAAATTTTAACGAGTTGTTTGACAAACGTGTGGAATTTATGTGTTCTGTTAATTTTTTTACACACTTGGATAATTAATTAAACTCCGATTAAAGAAGTATTATTTATCTTTTAAATAAAATAAAATTATATACAGATACTTGTCTATGCGTTATCAAAGTTTATATTATATTTAATATTTGTATAATTATTGCAATTGATAACATAGTTGCAGAATATATAGTATATAATCGTATCTGAATGTGTTCTACCGACAAAATATTTAAAAAATTTGCAACATTAAATTTAGTTTGCAAAATTAAATAAGAAACAATATCGATTGATATTTACAATAGCTATTGTTTTAAGTTTTAATAAAAATCTGCGTAGACGAATGTATAAACGAACAATTTATTTGCTACAAGCTAGAGAGAAAGAAAGGAGGAATAAATAAATCTGTTTCTGACTCTATAAATTGTATTGTCGGTGTAGGTCTTGAAAATGATCAATCATCGAATTCTTTACGGTAACAGAAATTCAAAAGATTGTGAAATATGGAAACTCTTCCTATTCGAAAAACATCATCTATCTTCTCCGTGGCAATATACAAAACTATCGTGCGGCACAGTCACGCACAGAAATACATAAATCATGCGACAAAACTATGCGTGCTTTGACTTTCGAAGAATATTAAGAAATTCTTGTTAAATTTATCACGTTAATTAATATTTACAAGCATCGCGACGGTGAATGTATTGTGCTATTATGCTATTCTATTACATGTATAGAAAAATGACACTATGCTTTTGATAAAATCGACTTTTACTTCTGAATTTAAATATTTCCTAAACATTCGAATTAAGTT
This sequence comes from Melipona beecheii, assembly GCA_032399605.1. Taxonomy (NCBI): domain Eukaryota; kingdom Metazoa; phylum Arthropoda; class Insecta; order Hymenoptera; family Apidae; genus Melipona; species Melipona beecheii. Next base: position 1,032,490 of record JAUCMO010000082.1, on the reverse strand, counting down.
AATTCTGAACTAGACAGGAGTGAGTAATTGGCAGAACGTTGTTCCACCTGCTAAAATAAATGAAAAAATAACAAATTTTCTCTTCTGGTTATATTCGCCCATTATTCTAAAGCTGCAACACACCAGAAAATAATTTCATTTATTATTTAGCAATAATAATACTTTATTTGTATATAGTAATAATAATATAATAATAATAATTTAATTAACACACCAGAAACAGAAGCGAAATGTTGTGAACATCATCTGAGTGTTATCCAAAGATTAAAAGACTGCATGACTTGTACCCCAGTTCGTCTCACTGAAAGGAAGTAACTGTTCTGACTAGGAAATGAAGACGACTTTTTTGCCATAAAATTTTATTGACGTGCAAACATTTGAATCGATACAAAACAAATTACAGGCGCGATCGCTCAGTACCAGACAATGCCACTCCTACTCGAAGTCTACCCCACGCCCCCTCACGAATCACGTGACCCAAATCAACCAATCGCTAATTTTCGTTGCATTAGCGTTGCACCTAAAGAGGTCCGATTTTCTGGAGTTACCCCCATAACTCCCCTTAAAATCACTTTCGGTGATAAAAAATCCTCCAGTGTTCCTCGGAGGGAATGAAAACTGAACTGAATGAAAAAAAAAACGGGGAGAGGGGAGACCAAAAAAAGAAACAAAAGGGAAGGGGTAAAAGCGAAAGCGACCTTTCAATCTCCAGAAACGCGGAACTTCTTCCGGAATTTCTCCCAGGTTGGCGGCAAACAAAAAGAGACGAAATTTTATTTCACAAGGAGGATGCGAAGGAGTGGCGCGCCGAAAGAGCGTTCGTTACGCCTCGTTTCCATGGCTCTCGCAGGAATCGCCGCGCCGCACTAGGGGAAGGGAACTTGAAAATCTCCGCGGCAGACACGACGCGTCTCCGCACCCTCTGCCCCTTGCTCTCGCAAACAGGAAACGCGAACTTTCACCCGCTGAATTCCTCGTTTGTGCAATTCAGCCGCGTAATCTAATGAGCAAACCCCGGGACTCGGCCGTCCGGACCCGGAAATTGAAGTATACATTATAAAACACCGCGTTTTCTATGCAGCTTGCACGCCGTGAAACCAGGTCGCGCATTCCTCAAAAGTTGCTGCGCTTGAGTATACACGCACACGGCGCACGGGCAGCGGCTTTTTGCCCCTGTCCGCTTCCTTCGCACTTGGGCTCGGTAATGCCACGGGATTTCGTATCGACGTGCCGTCACGATCTGGCGTCAATTTACCGACTGAGCACGCGTCGATTACCCTGCGCGCAGTAATTCCCGCCAATTTCGTCGGGGAAGGTGTTTGACCACCATAGTCGATGATTTAACGTTAAGTACGCGAAACGACGCGACGAAATGTGTAATTTTTCGTTTCGAGGCTCTCGACGAACGTTGTGGAGTGTTGTGTTTTGTGATAATTAGGTGTATTCCCGTGCGAATAATTGAGAAATTAGGACCGAAGCCGAGGTTTGTTTTATTGGATATTTTACACAAATCGATGAGTTGAAGATTAAACATAAAGAAATAAACATAAAGAAATTACGTTTCGAGATATTTGAAACAGTAATTTTAGTTTTTGTGTATCATCAACGTTATTACATTTGTGCTATCCCTAGATGAAAGTTTATATCAGTCTTCCCACAATCGACCATAAATAACAATTATTTCATTATCTACTTTATCTACTTTATATTTACGATTATACGACAATCGTGCAAATATTTTGTTTTATACTTTCATTATGTTATGTTATGTCATCTGAAAGCATTAATCTCAAAGTGGCCTAGCATTATCTTCAACTTCATTCGTGAGAATTCTCTGAAATAATACAGTACAATAAAAAAAATACTATTTATCGTCCTGCTTTAAACTAATTAAAGTATTGCATGTAATTGTAATAAATGTAATTAAAATATTGACTGATGATATAACAAAAGCTAATTATTGAAATAAATTTGAATGGCAAGCGGCTAGGGAGTGAGGGAGAGAACAGTATAAATGCATTACAGAATTCTGCTTTCGCACTTGTTAAATTCGTACATTTCAGTTTTAATATTTTTTAAGAATTTCAGTCATTGGACTTGTACGGTTCTTCAATTTGCCGATTATTTAATTATAATATCACGATTTCGTTATAAGCACATTAATCAATGACTCGGTTTAATTGTGATTGTATAAATTATTATAATTAAATATTTCCTTTATCGAATGATAAAAGAGTAACATCCATAATATATAATATATATAATATAAATTTAGTGATTTGCTATTACTATTTTATCGTCGTACTTACAATATATTTAAAAAATTGATATGACTATTCTTGTTGCTTTTACTATTAAAATTGTACAACAATGTACGTGTCTGATAATTTCGTAAAAATATTTCATAGAAATTCAAATTTTCGTTGGCGAAAGCCTCTAGCCCATTGCTTTTGTTTGTTATTGACGGGTTATGCTCGTTAAACAATAATTTAACCCATTTTATGTGCATATATGTATAAAACCGCGAAATATTAACCTCATAATTCTATAATCTATGTAAATCAAAATTAAATACGCGCTTGTATAATATTTATATTTTATAAGTATTTACAAACATATGCATTTTACTCTATTAATGCATTGTTAGATCATCGCAGAACCAGTATGTCCAGGTATAGCAGTTATATATTAGTTTCAAATTTTCTCATCAGATAAAAAAATTGCTTTTTTCCTTTCAATATAATTTAATTAATGATTGCAACGAATCGAAAAGACTGTACGTGGTGACTTATAATGCCACGTTATTATATCTAAAAAAAAAAAAACTTAAAATAGCATTTGTATATCAAGAAAAAAGAAAAATGACGTGAAATTGATTATTAGGTTGCACGATAAAATATTTTTTCACGTAAAAAATGAATTTCAAGTAACTGCACATTACCAACAACATTTCATTTACCGGTGGAAGTTTCCCCGTTGTATTTCAAAATTTAATTGAACAATTTTTACTCAAACTCGCACAAAATAAATTGCCAAACGGTAACAATTACGAAGAATTGTAGACTCGTAAGTACTATTAATCTGCACGAACTTTAGCAGCGCGAATTGTGAATCGACTTTTGTACAATTTTTACATCAGAAATTAACAGCTTAAAACATATTTTTTCCCCAACGAGCTTACACACGAGCGAACATCCAATTAAAGTCAGGTTTCCATTATTACAATCTCAATCGCGTTATTTTTATTTACATTTCATGTTTCAATTCGCTCTTTCACCCGCGTGGCGAAACGAAAGGGACAAAGAGAATGTTCGCATAATTCGCATTTAAAATGCTCTATTCAACGGCATACACGCCGCTACGATGTTTCCAAGAGCGAAACAACAATTACACGAGCGTCTTGTCGTTCGACCGTAATTCATCAACGCTGATTTTAGAGCGAATTTAGCTCTTTAGAGGGAATTTATCTCCTTGAGTCTAATGCCTCGTGGATGTCGCCGGTGCCAGCACTCTAGCCATTTCGCGAACCACTCACGAGCCACGATGCGAAACAGAGGGAGATGAAAGGTGTGCCATCCGGTGTTTCATCCCCGAGACAGATTCGACGAATTCCACCGGCATAGCTGGCGATCGATACTCGCTCGCTTTCTCGTGGAATTTGATTTGATCACGCTCGAGTTCGTTCCGCGTTTTAAGCCTTTTATACAGCTCTCGCTTCGGAGAAGAACGTCTCCGCGAATAATTAATTTCCCCGCTTTAACGAGGATTAATTAATTTTACCGATTTCATCCGAACGTCCGGACGAAGTTCCCGTGGCTCTTCCGGTGCTTCATTATTCTCCGCGGGACTGTGGAAAATTGATATTCTTCTTGCAAGGGAGCGTAACCAAACCCTGAATCGCTGATTTTGATGAAATTTGGCGTGAACGCAGTGTTTAAAGTAATGTTCGATCAATATTTTTCTTTTTATCGGCAATGGTTGATGTCGAAGGGGTGAAAACTGCTCGAAATTGGGTGCGAAACATATCTTGTTAAATATCTGGGAAATTATTCATTGTTCAGCACATACTGCTTTTTTAAAATTAATATAGTATAGTTAAACACAATTATTTTCTCAGTCAAAGGAACAATGTGAGATAACACTCTTTTCACATTGTCGACTTACACGATACTATCAGGGCAAAATTTATTTAATAAGATACCCTTGCGGAATACGAAATTATGAAGATAAACGACTAAGACTTTTATAATTAGTCGAAGGGCGTCTCTTTAACATTTTCATAGTTAGATCACGGATTTTCACGCATCGATAGAAAATTTAAAATAGCAAAATTTTATAATATTAAAAAAATATTAAATATCAATATAAAAATATATAAGACAGAATGCTTTAATTATATTAAATTTAGTGATATATTTCTGCTCCAGTTGTATTTTTTCAATGTCGTGCTCGGTATCTCGGTCTACTGGATAATCAAAAAAATCATCTTCGTTCGTATGCGATATGCAAAAAACTGCGATTCGTCTCACTACAAGGCTTCTGACTAGGAAATGAAGACGATTTTTTTGCCATAAAATTTTATTCACGTGCAAACATTTGAATCGATACAAAGCAAATTGCAGGCGCGATCGCTCAGTACCAGACAACGCCACTCCTACCCGAGGTCTGCCCCACGCCCCCTCACTAATCACGTGATCCAAATCAACCAATCGCTAATTTTCGTTGCATTAGCGTTGCGCCTGCTAAAATCACTTTCAGTGATAATAATACTCATAAATCGTACATACGTGGCTACTAATGTCGTTCATTCACGATAACTATTGGCTGTTTCAGGAATGGATGGATTACAATCTTCAGTGGAACGAGTCCGAGTACGGAGGCGTGAAGGACCTTCGAATTACGCCGAACAAGCTTTGGAAGCCAGACATTCTCATGTACAACAGGTAACACGAGCTTGTCGCATTTGCATAGGTAATTTGGTCCCCCACGATGAATCGATCGGCGAATCTAATTATCCCGCGGGCAAAGTAAAAATTCCAACGAATTTTCTCTTCGTTAAAAATATACCCGCGGCCTCTCTCCGCGAAACACGTCGGGAAATTCGAATCGACGAACGGGGTCTACACTTGTATCGTTGAACTTTTTTTCCACGATCCGTCGGAACGATCCGCGACGAAAACGAAACTGAAACGCGTTCATCAAGAAAGAGAGCAAGGAAAACGAAAGTGAAAATGAAAAAAAGAAAAAGGAGGAGCGAGGATTTTTCGACGCGCGACGAACTTCGTTATCTCGTCAGTGGAATTAAAGCTCGGTGAAACGCGAGTTTGAAGAAATCCCGGCGTGAATTTAATCGCGAGCTCTGTCTAAGGGATTCGAATTGCCGTCACACTTACCGTAATCCGTGATCGTAACGCGTAAAAAAAAAAAAGGGAGAAAAATTGCACATCCGGAAATATCGATAAAAATAAACGTATTTTCAGCGTATCGTGTATCATGAATCGCTCGATTTTATCGCGTCCTAGTTAAACATCGCGAATTAATATTTGTACGACCATTTGCATTCAAATCGTAAAAATAGACAAACACTGGGTTCTGTGCCGATTTGCGATTGCGAAAAGGAAAACATTGTTTCAGTCGGCATCGCTTTGCCGACTCCTGTAAAAACAAGGAAAAGAATGGAGCAGCCGATCAAATTTTTGCGCAGGCAAAAAACTTTGTTGTTGATTTCCTTCGAAGAAACGAAAACAAATTTGCAAATTTATTCATCCTCGATGCTGTTAACTTCCAAAGTTTCTCTTTGTCGTTAAAATAGATTTCAAAGTGTACAATCAAATTTTTATACTTGGAATCTTGTTGTCGATTTTCATTGGAAAAGTGAAGTTCGTGTATTTTTTAGATAAATTCTACTTCCGATATGATATCGGTGATAAATTTTGTTACGATGTAATGTGAATTTTATTGCAATATACGCGATTATTATAATATGTATTTCATTATAGCATTGTCTTTTTTTTAATTTTATTTATTTTTTCCGATTAAATTATTGAACCATTGTTTATATTGTTGGTTAAAATTCTTAATATCAGTGAAGTATGTAACAGAATAGATACAATCAGTGAAACTCGAAACTGCAAATACGAAAATATTTAAGAATTTAATTATTATAGACTTAAAAATTTCATTTCCGTGGTACAAAGTAATTTTGTAAAAAATTTTTTGGAAAAGTTTATTTCTAGAAAAAAATATCATCAACGTATTCTCGATATATTTTTATTTTTACCGTATCGTTAAAATTCTTTTTCTCGATATTATCAATAGATACCGAGTGAAGCTCAAATATGAAAACACAACAATTGTACTAATTGTAAAAATTCAACTATTGATATATCAACTAAATAGAAAATTAAAATTATGCTCGTGTATCCGATGGACTTAAAAATTTCAGTTCTATGGAACGAAAATAATGTTCCAAACAACAGCATCGTCGCACATATTCGCTATTAAAAGTTGGATTTTTCTCACGTTCTCTATATTCTCTAATTATTTCACAAATAATCCAAAAAGTTGTACAAACTATGGCGAGTTCAATGAAAGTAAAAGTGCTAATTCGTAAGAACAGCTTCAAACGGTATTCGAGTATCAAAGTTCAACGACAAATCAGCAACAAATGTCTGAAAACGTGGACGAACGACATTGATCAGAGCGTTTCGGAAATTTCGTCCATTTGTTCCCTGCATAATTGGATCGGAAGCGACAAAATCGAATTGATTCACGGTGCACGCGATACACGGCGGCGCGTAATCCGGTGCACGTTCGAGTTGCGATTACACCGAGATTAAGCCGGGGAACTTTGAAGGCTCGTTGTCGAATTCGGTCGAATTAGAAAAAGAGTTTTCGACGAGAGATGTTTCGAGCGCGCGAGAGGCCAAACTCGGCGGAACAAAACGGAAGAGATATCACGGCGTAGGGGTTCGAGGATCGTCGACGATCTCGGGGTTGAAAAATTGCGACGCGTTTCCGGACGCCTCGTGCCCGAGAGGGACTAAGATTTTCAGAATGTTTCAGAGACCACACCCCCCCACACGGCGGCTATGTCGTCGATCGCGTGAAACGAATTTACGCGCGTTTCGCACGACGCTTACCTATCCCCTCAATTTTTCGCACGACGAAATTAATTCCTCCCCCCACCCCCCCGAGTACATAGAACATAAAGCGTAAAGACGGTACGTAAACATAATCCCAGTGTTGCTTCGCATCTCTCTTAAGAAAGTTCACGTACATCGATCTACTATACATACACACTCTCTATGTCACGAACACGTATGTGAATAGTTATATACATGTATACATATTTATATATATATATACATATCGAAGACCCTGAAGAGTGCATGCGTTTTCTTGAGCCCCCAGTAACACAGTATATCTTGTCCAGTATATATATATATATATCTTACGTACTACCTGTATATTTACATTTCTCATTTTTGTACATATACTTACATATATTATATTATATAAGTAGATCTGTCTATCTACATATAATTCTTCCCGCAGAAATTTTTCAATCCCAAAACCGTAGATATACATTTTCCGCGACGAGCCGTCCGATTCTTTCTTTTTTTTTTTTTTTTTTTTTTTTTGGTTTCTCGACGGTGAACTGCTTGCAAGTTTATGCTGACTCGAATACATTACAAACGCGTTTTCGTCGCGGGATATTTGTTCGAAGAAACAACCGGTCGGCTCGCGCGCGTTCTTTTCGTACATTTTGATACATAACTTGCGACAACGCAGAGGCATTGATCGCATATATACTTCGGTCATGTTCATTTCTCCAAGATTCGCGAGGACCACGGCGTTACGTCGCTTACTTGCAAGACCATTTCAACTTTACAAGAAAAAAGGAAAAAGAATCGAAACGAGCTATTCCAAATTTTAAATAAAAATAACTTCTCTCCGGTGCGTCAATTAAATGTCAATATTTTGTCGTTCGAAGGGCAGAAAGTTTGAAAGTAAATTCCATCGGTTACCAAAAGCAAACACAGATCGCAAGAGTAGCTTCAGCTACGTCTGACTGATGTTTTAGGGGAGAGCATCCTGTAAGAGACAGACGAGGGGGTTGGCACCCCCGTGGGCGACTAACGCCGTGGCTTCCTCCCGTTCTCAGCCACACTTGTTCACACTCAGCCTCCTAGATTAATTAGTTTTAGATAATTAATAGGCAACGCAGCAACTCTGTGCATATATACATACAAGTAGTAGGCGCCGGGCGAGCAGCACGCGGGACAACGCGTTCCGCGTTCCGCTGGCCCGCTGAACTGATACGCTGCTCGGCTGTCAGCCGATTTCCCAACGCCGCCGCGAGAATCGATCGTCGCCACCGCCGCCGCCACCACCACCACCCTTCCCTCCTTCGACACCCCCCCTCCCCCCTCCGGCCATTCCGACGAATTATTACACGCATTCTCGCTCCGTGATACCGCGTCGCACAGCCGCGCGAGTTTCCGATCCGCTCGCTGAATAATGGATCAACGAGCGCAGCGATTTAAGCCGCGCTGGCGATCAGATCGCAGACGGGGACGGTGTTTGGATCTTTTCTATACGACGCGGCTCCAAGAGAGAGATCGTCAAGGTACACGTATCCTCCCAAGGTCGGACGAAAGCGGGATTTGCCAGAGACGACGAAGTCTCGACCGATCGCGCGTCTAGATTCTTCTGGTTACGAAGAAATTACGGGGGAAATTTAGAGGCAGTTTTCAGACAGTTTAGTTTCGTTGGGACATTGTGTGATCTCTTAATATCTAAAGGGTGAGGTTTTTTTGAAGATCGAAGATTGAAAGATTGAAATTAGTTCTTGCTAGCTTCGTTGATGGTTAAAAGTGCGATAATTGAGGGAGGATGGTAATTTTAATTGCTCGATTATCTAATTGGCGAGCCAGAATAACAGTGTCAAATATGCGAACGTCACAAACAACGTAAAACATCTGTCGCGACTGCTTTTCATTTTTTAAAAATACTTTCACAGCCTCTTTCTTTAAAATTATCAATCGAAAATGAACAAACGTCAATGATGAAACTAGATTCCTATAATGACACGTGATACAGGAATTTGATTAACAACTCTTTGTTTTAACAAAATGCAATCATTAAAGCCGAGTGATTACTACGTAAAAAGAGCAATCCCACAACTCCTGTTCAAATAAAATCTAACAGAAATACTTCATGCTATTTTTCCACTCCGTTCCCTCATTTTAACATTCTCCTGACGTGATTTTCTTAAGATAGGAATTCCCAATTTTCGAATTTTCTTTCTTCACATCATTAATCACGTATTGTGTTAAAGAAGTGTCAGAATTTTGTCTTCTTTCTTAACTAACGTGATTTTAAAACAAAGCATAGTTCGCACGAAACGTAACATACGTCGCAAAGGGGACACGGATTTTATCCGAGATTTCGATTCAACGTAGATAGTCTCCCGTTCTCCCGAGTTCTATCTCGAAATCACTTAATTCTCGTAATCGCGTTGATCCCGTGGAATTTCGGTAGAAACTTCTTCGAACTTCGATAGCTTGCAGGAGAAGAAGGAAAAAAAGAATGCAAAAGCGGAGGGAGAAAGAAGAAAAGGTGAGAATTGCACGCGTTGGGAGCGCACAGCTCTTTGTGAAAAGTAAGAAGAGAAATGGCGGGATCGCGTAGGTGACGGTGAAAAGGGACAAGAGGGACGACACGTTGAATCCTCTTTCAGCAGCCCCACTGTTGGTCAACCAGCGGCTAACAAGAGCTGGAGAATTTCGCGCCGTCTCGCGTAGAATTGATTAATTGATTTCGCAGGAAAGAGACAGATTTCACAGACTTCGACGAAACAAGCGACTATCAGACAATTAATAGACGTTCCAATTCTGATCCCGTTGTTGACAAAGAGAGATAAATCCCTTTTGTAAGAAATTTATATTTTCTTTTTTTTCTTTTTTGCCACGAAATTTTTTCAATTATAGGAAAAAATGTAAGGATATACTTTCTTGTTTCGATGTTAGATTTACAAAGTTTATTCGAAGTTTATTTGTAAATAAAATCTCAGAAAGATTTTTATCTGCGAGAAAAGATGTTGTACATTGAAAATTCAAGAATGCAAAAACGAAGTTGAACGAAGCGCCAATTGATTTTACGTGATTTCGAAATATAAAGATTCGTATAGTTTCGTAGTTTCAAATACTGCTTTACGACGTATCGACGATACTCGATGTTTTTTCCGCGAAAGTTCCAACGAGAGATTCCATTGAATTCCAATGCAAAAATAATAACTTGAAAGCAAATGCTAATGATCGTATTATGCGTGTTTTTGCGAACGCAGTAACTGCGAAATGATAAAGTCGGATCATTTGCATCGCGATGAAACATCAAAGTTTGCGTAATTAAACGTTTCGTATGAATTAAAATTCTTTGCTGGTGCTATATCGCCATTTTGATATTTCTGGAATATACGCAGTTACAATGTTCATGCAATTCATGTTAATCAACATTTAAAGCACCAAAAGAAATAATTTGTGATGGCAAATGAATCGTCTGTTTCATGTACTACTTGCAATTGTAGTGTTAATAATTCTGAAATTTTCAATTTGGGAATTAAAGTCATTTGAAAAATATACGTGATAAATAATCAGAGCGCATCTGAAATTTTAAACACTCTCGTTTCCTTCATTACCAATAGTAATAATACTCTTGCACAACAACAACAACAGCACACAAATCACTTTTTACATGTATTCTTCTCCACTTTGTATTACGTATAATATTTTGAGCGTACGCGTTCGTAAACAATATTCGGTTGCCTAGAGAAACCGGAAGCTGTTATTCAACAATACCTTTACTGGCAAAGCGTGAAATTCCAACGCAAATGAAATACCAACACGCAAAGGCACGAAGAGACAGAAAGCATATCATCTTTTATCTAGGAAACACTATAAACAATATGATATATCTCAATTTCAGTTTTTATTTCCATTCTATATACCTTTATTCACTTTTCTAAAAGAAAAAACATTCACGCTCCAGATGCGAATTCAAATGTGAAAACGTCATCAGGTGCCTCCAAAAATATCAATAATTCAAGAGTCGTGTAAATCAAATTAATGACAAGTTAACATTTAGGCGCGACAGTATAACCAGTATGACCAGTATCGCGAATACGGATCGTTACATCCACACGTACCTCGTTCTCGAGATCTCGTGGTCGATGGAAATATTATAATACGCGTCCATTTAGCAAGAACAGTGTGTACACACCCCGGGGAACAGTTATCGCGAGTAGAAAGGTGTTTCCTGTGAAACCGTGAAGCGAATCCCGAGCATCCCGCTCTGAGATACTTTCAGGCGGTGCTACCGAATTTAAGCTGCTATAACCCGAGGGTTAAGGCTTCAGGATCGGCGTACAGTCCGTAAAATCCGTTTTAACCGAACATCCCTTCGCAGATGTACCGTAACTTTGCCACGCTTGAATTGACCGAGTCCTCGTGAAATTTGTAACAGTTCGATCGATGGTCTCTTGGTCCATCGATGAACGTTGTTCTTTAAATATTTTTTTCACGAATGAAATAATTTTCCACGCAATTTTCCATTCGTTGAATTAGATTTACAGAAACGTCAGCTTGCGGTTTAACATTTGCTGATAAGAGGTATTAATTAAAAAAGGAAAGTAGAAAACGTCAATTTCGGGTAACAGAATTGAAAATACACGCGGCGTGTGAGAGGTTACACGTTGTTTAAGGAGGACGTGATTGAACAAATATATCGTCGAATACACCAGCTCGGGTGATGGGATAAAATTTTGGTACGTAATGCCGTAACATTTTCCTAACGAGAACCGTAGGTAGAAATGAAATTTACTTAGACAAATATGGACAGTGAAATTCACTCAATGTTGATCAAACATTGAGCGCACATACATCGTTATGTTAACGTTGCGAAAACATTTTCCGGGTAACAAGTGGCGTTCCTTGTAATTTTCGCGTGTCGGATTCGATTATTGTCTAATTGAAATTCTACTTTTGTTTGGTACGCGTACGTCATCACGAAGTAAACGGGTATGAAGTTCTTTTCTCCGCGTTGTATTATTATTTTGACCGAATTGTTAATTATTAAATCAACTATCTGATTTTAATTAATTTTCAAGTAAATTCACTATTGAATTTAATTCGTAATTGTTCGAATCATCAGTTTTTTACGTAATTACTGAGTTTATTTCCAATTCTTAATATCCATTAAAGTTCCAAAACTTTTAACAAACGTCAAGCTGTTTTGTTCGAGAATGAAACAGTAATAAATGCTTCGATGTTCGAGAAAAATCACTACGTTCTAGCAACAGGTCGTTATGGCTTAAAAAGTGCTCGAGAGAAAGTTATTACTATTGAATAAAAAGATGAGCTGCCTTTACGAAGACTGTTTGTGACGAATGATTTTTTAAAAGTTGCAGATAATATCAATGTTTCGTCATGTACATACGTACGTATATGGGTACGTTTTGAAAGTACAAAGTGATTGAAACTTTGAAATTATTCAAAATTAGTTCCACGGTCAATTTAAACTCTTCAAATACCACATAAAACATTCTTTCTCATGTTTTTATCAATAATTACTTCGCAATTGATAGCAAATAACATTTTGTCATAAGAGATTCAACAGTTTAATCTACTTCAGCATTTGTCCAAATCATTCCTTCCCTCCCTAAACTACACATATATACACCCACCAATTAAAACAAAAGTGAAAATTAACAGCCTCTGATGAAAACAAAGAAAAATCAACATCCTCCTTGGAATTACATTAAACTGAAATTTAATCGTATGAATAAAGGGAATACCGAACCCAATCCGATCCAATCAACTTTCCACCCTGTCACACATCCCTCGTCAAAAGTTAATGCAACGCCACCCCCGAATATAATCAAGAATACGTCGTAATCGCGTTACACGCTGTTCTTGCGGTAATCACTCGGCTTAATCGGCTTAGGTTAGACGCGTGTGAAATGGGATGGTCGATCGCAGCGGCGGGCGTCCAAAGATCGTCGAAAGATCGTCCAAAGATCGTTGATCCGACGAATCCGCGTTAAAACTCCGATCTGGTCGACAGCCTTCTTCGTCTTCCCTGCGTGTCAGTTGAAATCTCGGGGCCCCCGTTACGCGTTGATCAGGATGGAAATTGCCGGACATCAGTTGGCGGCGTTGGCGAACACGCGGCTCGCAGCGGGTGGCGCGGCTGTAATTATGTGAATAATTAATAGAGACGCGACGTCAGGCCACCCCGTCACTGCGGGCCACCGCAGCACCGGGCCCGAAACCCGCCCCCTCCAAACACGCGCAACACGTAGCTACGTTTCAACATTCCTGCGGAACCGTTGCAGAATACCTGCGAGCGCAACTACTCTGGCACCGCGACCAAAAGCGCTCCCCCAGACCCCGAGCTAGCCGATCCGTCTGCACGCGGGACACGTACGACACGACGTGCACGCGCCGGTCTTCCCCTACCCCCGGATGCTGTGCGAACTATCGTCGCCGGGGTCCATCCACCCCCTCCCGCTGTCAGCGCTGATGATTTTGCCCGATGACCGCGACGACGATGACGACTATGCGGGCTGATCGCGGGTTTTTCGGATCGATGTATCTGACTGGTTGCTATTAGAAACGCTAGGTTCGAGCAGTGTTTAATTCGATTTTTTGAGGATATTTTCGCGTAATAGGGTTAGAGCAGAAGATTCTTGTGAAATTAACGTTGTGGGTTCAGGGAATATTCAATTTGATTTTAAAGATGTGTTTGTTAGGGTTATTGATAGGATTAGATTTAGGTATGTTAACTGGTTTGAAAAAGATTTAGGAAATGTTTGAAATATATAGTATTGAAATAATTAATTAATAAAATAGTTGATAATGGTTTGTCATTAATCCAAATCGTAAATCAAAGACAAAAAAAAAAGGTATCAGTTTCAAACAATCATCGAGAGAATATTGTTTCGATAAAAATATCTCAATGATACAAGTTATACACGAAACGATCAATTCTTCAAAACGTAGAGTATAGATAATTCCTTCTCGATAAGAAGGAATTAATATTTTGGGATATAACGATCCCTTGCAGCTTGATTAATTGAACCGAAAATTCACCGGTAATGAAGTAGACTCAGGTGGTCAATGAAAGAATAGCCAGATGTCGAAATTAATTTACGACTCGATAGGTGTACTCGTTTGGATGATACCCAAAGTCATAAATCGACAACGTTTATCGTGAGAAAGGCGAAGAAGGATACTTCTTTGTCAATTAGTACTTTGATAAACAAAGAGAATATTTTTCAGACATTTCATTGGTTATTTTTAGTATATATAATAGAGGGATGCTACTTTTATACAAATAATTGAACTTTAAATATTACATACGAATTTTCCTTTCGGAAATTATCAAACGAATAATTTTGCGAATCGAACCTTAAATTTCAAACTAAAGAAGCAATTAGGTTTAGAAATAATTTTAAAATGAAGAAACCATCAGGTTGGCTGTGCAACTGCTCGTACGAGTCTCTTCTTCCGGATATTAACAAAATATATTGCAAACAATTGTTCAGCACTTGGCGTTGAAGAAAACGCGGGAGGAGGCTTTCCAAATTTTTTGAGATACAATCGGCTTGAAATCGAATCAAAAACAGTGCTCTCTCTCTCTCTCTCTCTCTCGTGGATCGGGCAGAGTGCTTTCCATCGGAAATTATTCCGCTCTAAATAATATGGTTCCCATCGTAAAGTGCTTCGCCTTTAAGAGGGGCGTGTAACATCAAATTTTCGCCGGAAAATATTCTGATGTGTGCGTTTCGGGAGCGATGCTCGGGGCACGTTGTCTCGAGCACGCCTCTATAACAAATTAATACCACGCCACTGTGCATGGTGATTTGACGTTAACTTCCCGACAGTTTGCCCGACATTTATGACGATCGAGTTGGAACATGGGTCCGACGCGTGCACAGTCAATCTTTCAAATAAATTCCATTGGAAATATCGAGACTGTTTGACGTTGAAGATTTTTTTGCAAGAATCCATACAGAGCTGCTTTGTTATTTTCACTTGATTTGCGTTGATCTATTAACCCTTGACCGGTATCATTGGTTCATTGGGGATCATGACAATTTAAGACCGAATTGCTGAATTTTGAAAATTTGAACCATTTGTCTCCGTGATAGAGCATCGTACAGATCTTATGATCGATAATAAAATAATTGACTTATGTTGGTAGTCGTCTCTGTCACCTCAGTTTTTTAAAATACAGTTTGAATTACGAACGTAAAGTTAAATATTCTGACGAAGGAAAGAAACTTTAGAAATTTAGATCAATAATTCATGCGTGGGTATCATCCAACGAATTTCTCTCAGCCCCAAACCAGTCAAAGATAGATTTCTTTCAACTTTCGGATACTAAATTGGGTAATTTTCGGTTTTCCTTTTACTTGCAACCGTTGTTACTTTATTATATTGTTCATTTCTAAATAAAGTGAAGAACAATATTTCGTCGTCACTGCAATTCTCAATTTTTCCCTTTGTCATTACAATTCCTGTATTCTTGCATTGCAAGGGGAAAAATTATTGCAAAATCTCTCCGGTACTGCAACCAGAGTTAACTCGCGAAAGCGGATGAAGACTCGCTTCGTCGAAACGCGAGTGCGTCTAATGCCACTAATTATTCCTGAAACCCAAAGTCACGCGTGCACGTCGGGAAACGCGGCTCGGCGAGAGCGTGCGAGCGGCGCCGGAGGAAAATTCGCGAGCAGAAACTGCGTGCTGCGGAAACAGTAAGAAACGCTGGGGAAATGCGCGGTGGAAAGAGAGGGAGCGGGTTTCGCGGCATGGTCGATGAAACCTCAACCGCCCGAATTTCTACACGAAACGCGCCCGTACTTGAAAACGTTCGCGTACGCGTCATCTTCCGCCGGCGAGGATGCGCTCGGTAGGCGATGATTGAAGGGAAACGAGTTCTAACTCGACCGGAGCCGAGGGTCTAAACCGTGCCGCGTCTAAACTGGCGACAAATCGGAAACGCGGAGCGGAACGAACGCGACGAAGTCGATGAGGAGGAGAGGGTCGATCGATCGGGACTATTTCCGTGATTCTGACGTGGTAATTCTATCGCGAGCAGCACGTTCCGCGGACAGCTGGTTTGTTAGCCGTTGACAAGTAAAGCCTCGAGAATGGCGGGTTTCTCGATTGCTGTTGCGGTTGTTCGAGAGGGTATCTCTCGGGACGAACGTTTTCACCCCGTGCCTCGCGCTTTTGGAGAGCCTCGCAACGCCCTGGATAATAACCCTGGAAACTCGAGGAATTATTTTACGACGTGCTGGCTTGTTACAATCGAAACGCGTCAAGCGGACGTTTCATGTTGCGAGAAAGTTGTAAATAAGGGCGTATTAAAAATTATAAGGTATCGCGAGGTAAGTAAATCGTTTGGAAAGTGCAAACACACGTCACTCTTTCGGTAAAGGTAAATTTTTTAAGACAAATTTTAACATGTATCGTGAATTATCGCATATTATACATATCGTTTTTTACTTACGAACGAAGGCTAATAGTAGGATGTAATAATAAATCTGCAGGAGAAACCTTTGCGTAAAAGATATGGGCCATTTTTGTTAAAATCTTGTTACTGTCGAGCGCACTTTTTTAACGAGCAATACAGAAAAACGTAACGAACATTTTATTTTAATTTAAAGACACGTTTGCGAATAACGAGACGCGTTCAAAGAGAATAATTTGCCAAAAATGTGAATTTTTCAAAATATCGTACTCGATTAAAATTATTTCCACATAATTCAACAGTTGCTCCGGTTCAATGTTAGCTACGTAAAAGTCACCTGTTCTAAAATTAAAAATAATCCTTTTCGCAATTTTTTAACTCTGAAATTAAATGAAATAATCCAAAGAGAAATGATAATTTACTTTCCCTCCGTTTGCCTTTGCATATTACATAATTTATCAATGTAGTCGTTTCTTTTTTTTTTATTTCACAATTGCTGAATGATCGAAGCATTGTTATTCTATTATTTGTCGTGAATTATGTCGAACGATCAATTTTGAAACGTTCGTCGATAGTATTTTCTGGCTCTACTGCCGAATGTTGCTTCCCAATGGACCGTCATCAATCTTGAATTGTACAGTTCAATATTGAACTGTTCCAACATTTACATAAACTTATTCAAATGCTTTCTGTAGACTTCCATCGTAACGTTTACGATGCATTTTTCAAGCTTACGCTCATAAAAAAGTTACAGGAATATATTCCGGTGATTTATGATCTGAAATAACAAAGTTCTAGCAATTTCAATTTAGCACGTTTTAATATTCAGCACGTAACTGTATCAAAGAAAATTCCTTCATTTTGAATACGATTTCTAGTCGAGTTAAATGTGGAATGAAACTTAATGTCTTTTCAAGAGAGTAATAAATTAGAATTCAGAATGAACGATCCGAAAAATTATCCATCAATTTTGTAAAAAGTGTGAATCAATCACTAATTTTACTTCGTATGTTTACGTTAGAAACGTGGAAATTGTAGTACTATAAAAATACTATTGAAGTCTTTCTCATACTACACTCTGAAAAAGTTTTTTAGTAACACAACGTTTTAAAATTTTATTTCTTATACCAATTTTCAATTTTACAAACGTGGAATGTAAGATGCAACGTAACAAGAATAATTATTCCTATAAAACTTATTGTTTTTGTGCAAATAAAAGCAAAGAGCCTTGCAAGAGCAAAATGGTTCTTTATCATTTTTTTTTTTCTTCTTTCACCAGAAACTGAATAATTCATTTTTATAAAAGTCATCGTTGTCACCTCGTTTTATCGTAGGTATTCTGAATTTAATTTTTCTGCAACAAAATAACACGTTGTACGGTAGAACAAACTGGTCTTCTACAATTTTTTTTCTTTGGAATTAAATTTATTTCTTACTTACAGCAATATATAAAAATATACATACATGTATAAAATGTTTTCACAATTACGACTAGGCTGCGTCGGATTTTTATGCATTTATCATAGATTTAATAAATAAATGTGGAAAAATGCACGAAACCTAACCTAAAATGTGCAAAATTTCCCCAAATTTCTTAACTTAATTTCAGTTTGTTCAATTACGTTCGTAAAAATTTAAAAATCCTCAGGCTCGTTACGACACGCGCGTACACGTAGCGCGTACCGAGGACTCAAAACCAAAACGTTGCCAATCAATTCAAGTCTCACCCTGTTTCTCCGCGTGTCAAAACCACAGAAAACTTCGCGTACGGCCTCATCAATCAAAGTTTTTCCCGCGACGAGTCTCATCGAACAAATTACCAGAGAACTCGTCGCGCGACAAGAACTCGTCGTTGATGTAATTTCCTATTTTTGCTCTGGAAAGGCGCCTAATCACTGGAGTGTGTTGTATCGAATCGACGTTAAGTGGTCATCGCGTTAATGTCGTTCAAACGTCCGTTCGAGGGAAGGGGTTGTCGTTAGTCGCGAGACAAAGGGGAGAGAATGCGACTTACTTGTTGCTCGCCGTGGTCTGCGCTTCTTCTCTTCTGAATATCGTCGAATAGCATCGCAAAAACGATGAATCGCGAAGCGTGCGAGCGAGATGGAGAGATAGAGAGGGTGGAAAAGGTCAGTGATCTTAGAGGACAGGATTCATCCGGAAGCTAGACAATGCCCGTCGTGCAGGGATCGTCTTTGTGCGGCGCTGAACAATCGACGAGAGGGACGTTCCTTAGAATTTATAAGCGACGCGACGCGACGCTTTGTAATAGCGAATGACGAGAGGGAGCCTGGAACTTGAACGAGGAACGTTGCAAACGGTTTCTTGGTTTGTGTTGTTGCATCGAGCGTATATTTCGTACCGGGGTGAACCGCGCGACTTGATCACTTTGTGCACTTCCCCTGTTACACACGGAGAAACTTTGTTGATAAAATCCATATGGAGATGATGACTTTTATATACGTCGAAATAATAAATTTAGTGGTTTAGGAAATATTTTAACTTTAATTCTCTATGTAAAATCCATCGTATGAAAGATAAGGGGACGCAGGAATAGCATCGTCCTTGTCGTTGATGTAAAAGTAAAACTCAAATATCTCCGAACTTGTCAATTTTTTTTGGACACAAATAGATCACTGACGGTGATTAATGGAGCAAAAGATACGTCGTTTCGTCTCAAAAAAGTGGAAATGATTTTGAAACCTTCGAAATCCTTCCAAAAATTGTTATTTCTATATTGCGATCCCTTTCCCGCTAAACAAAGTTCTTTCGTATCTTCGAATAACGAAGATTGTCATTCGAGATGATCATCCTGTCATATATTTTTTAGTTAGTTTTAGCAAAAGGATTTTCTCTCAATCAACTGGAATTTTGTTTTATTATTTTTGAAGGATAAAGAAGAACGAAACGTGAAATTAAATTGAAATTAATGTTGCATACTATTTTCCAATGAACGAAGAAGAGATACAGAGAAGATATAATTTTTTCTTCGAGTCGTCTATAATACCATAACAATAAAATTCACTCGAAATAAATAATACTGTAAAGTTGGAAATTCTTCGCGTGTAAAAAAAAAAAGAAAAAAGAAAAAAGAACAAGCGTCGATGGTCGATTACTTCGGTCGCTTTTCGCTCCTCTAGCGTTGCGATTAACCCGTTCTCGCAACAGGCCGTGCTCCCCCCGCTCCGAAACGTGCAACGCTCGAAATACATGCACGCGTCGAGGCGTCGCCGATTGTTCGTCGGCGCGCGACGTCGCAGCGAGCGCGAACAAAGGAGGAAGACGGGCCGTTTTATATAACGGGTTGTGAAAAAGAAAAGCAAGAAATTCGCCGGTGTCAATTACAGACTCGCCTGCCTCTCTGTTTTCCCGTTGGATTACACCGGTGGCGTATTCCCTTCTCGCGCACGCGAGACGAAAAGAACGCAGACTGGAAAATTCCCGAGGCATTGTCCGTGCTCGAGACGAGACGATTCGAGTCATCGGATGTCTGAGATACCGTGCAGGTTAATTTTATTCGGTCGGTTTGGATTCAGGATTTATGTCGTTTGAAGATACTTGTTAATTTTTCGGTCAACGACGTGATATGGAAAATTTTGAAAAATTTTATTCGAACGTCGCGCAATAAAATTTTCTTGAACAAATAGTTTTTTGTATAATTGGAGTTCGTATAACGAGGTGATGATTTTCCTCTCTTTTAGATTTTCTTCTCAGTGAATTCGATCAGCAGATGGTTATGCATTTAATCGCGTAACGAGAAAAATTTGGTTTAAATAAACAGAGTAATTGTACAGTGGAGTTTATTTTAATTATAAATTGGAGTTTATATAATATTATTCCAATAGTAATTATATAATGACTTGTGTAATGGAGTTTATTACTTTTTCCCATTATTACTTACCTGATTTAATATGTAGTTTAATAGGAGTTCACGTTCAAACGAAATGAAGCAAACCAACAAAAGTTTAATAGTAATTAACAAAAACCTCATTCCAATCGATTATTATATTGTATTACATTTTTAAATAATTTAATTTTTTTTCATTAATATAGTACGTTGAATGAAACAAATAAATTTGAATATTTAATTAAACAAATCTGAGGGGAGACACGTATACCTATACGTACAATAGATGGTTATTCATATTGATAAAAAGTTATGGTAACGCTTGAAATTTTATTTATTGTAGCAATTTCGCTATATTAATTGTTATGGACAAGTGAATCCATTTTCTATTGATTCAAAGAATTGATTTTAAAAACTTAGGTTATTATCTCTTAAAAAATTTATTTCAATCATATTTTATCAAGTATCTTTTGTTCTTCTTGATAAGTGTCGTGATAAATTGTTCAAATTTTGAAACATTGTGAATAATTGAATGGTCGGTACGTAATTATTGCAAAGACAATTTTCTTGCATTTTATCACGAGATTGTACAATAACGGAGATGGCGTAGAGAGAAATTTAAAACTGAATGTTCAATTATCGCTCAATAAATATCTTTTTAATGGGAATGACCAAAGTGAAAATGAATTGGATTTTTAATACGCGTGAAATAAATATCTGAAATTATTTGACCAATACGCGTTTAAATTATTATTTCATTAATGAAATTGGAAATTACTTTTCATAAATATAATATTACAATTCATCTCCAAGATACAAAATTACAATGTGTCTGGCAGTGTAAAATATTTTGCATCTACATTTAAAAATTAAAGACGTCAAAACGTACATTTTTACTAGACTGTCGATAAATCTAATAAATTCCTGGTGAGTGACTTAATTATAAAATAACAAAAACAGAAATGAAGAATCCTTCTACTAAATTCTACGAATTTCTAATCGTGTATTTAATATACGCGAGACAAAGATCTCTCCGTGAAATGTCAAAAATAAATGAAAATAAAAATATAAGAAGCTTCTAAAAATAACAGAAATAATATCCGCGCGTTTGATTACGCGACTAATTTCTTTCTTCGGAGGAACTCGAGCGCAATGGGCTATCGATTCTGACGGCCGTCCCGTTTCTCAGACTGCTTCTTTAATGATCTGCGACCAAGCCGATTGGCTAAACAGGCTGCGTCGAATACTCCGCGGAAGTAGTTGAAAGTACTTGATAACCGTTCGACACGCTTCTCCGAGGGAGGAACTTGGACGACTGTTCCAACGGATCGAAAGTATTAAACGGCGAGGAGCGAAATTCGGAAGTTGAACGACGAGCGAAACGATGGTGTTTCAAACTTCGACGCAATCCTTGTTTCGATCGGGAACCGGTCGAATCCCTATGCATCGCACATAAACGGTGAATTTGCAACTTTGCGAGAAAAGTCGTACGATACGATCCAGTTGCTACCCTCGTTCGAAAGCGCGACTAAATCGCTCAAAACTTGATACATACGATTGTTTCCCCTTGAATTTTGAATTTTATTGGAACTGAATAATAAAATGTTCTTGCAACTTTTGCAATTCAAACGTCATCTGAAAGATTGCTCTCGTAATTTATATTTGTCATCATGAAGGTTGAAATCGGTCAAAACTTGCTGTACCATTTCTTTTTTCGCTGTCTCGTCGAACTTTGAATTTCATTTACTTTTGATCAGGGTTCAACGATAAAATGTCAAGATCATTCGAACTCTTGTCGTTTAAAATCCAAGAAAACAACGAGAAAAGTTTCATAGCAAGTTTCAAAGAAAGAATTCAATCGCGAACAAAATTATTCAGTGACCGAGTAATTTAACACTGTCTGTATTGCAGGTGATAAATTTGAAAATATATAATTTTACGTTTGCAAAAAAAATATTTTTCAACTGCTACGCAACAGTTCGAAATACCGGCAGTTCTTCATCGAGTCTGAATATTCGCGCGTTAATTCCGCGTTCGTGTAACAATCGCTGTCGCGAGACGGAGTCAAAGCTTTTTTTTTTTTTTTTCCATCGAGGTGACCACAATTGTTTCGTTAATAATTCATGAATTCATTATTACGTCGCTTGGAAATTATCGCGACGCGGTGTCGAAGGCTTGCGGTTCCGCTTCTCGTTGAATTTCTTGTTCTCCATTCTTTGCGAGAACAATCGAGCGACCTGTGTACGAAATAATAGTATACATTTTCTTGTTTAATTGCTGAGCAAATGACCGTAATTTCGTTTGAATTAGACAAAGATTTGCCTTGTCATTTCCACTATACGCCGATTTTCGGGTGTAATTATGGCGCGTTTCGTTTCCTCTTCCTTTTTGGAACGACGTAATAGCGTTCGTTCTCTTTCTCTCTTTTCCCTTTGCGCCGTCTGGTTTTGTCTTTTGTCATTTCTGCGAATCGACGATTCATGTCTGAATCTTTGGCTTTTCAGTAACATCGTGCGTGTAAATCTCAAAGGAAAGATATTACTTAGATACGTAGGTAAACGACTACATTTTTTAAAATTTTTTAGAATTTTAGAATTTTATTTTACTATAAAATAATAAAAAATATATTCGTTATTTGTTTTTTATATACGTGTCTTATTAATGTGAAATTAATTGCGTAAAATGTTAGATTTCCAAGTTTAAAGATATCAAAGATCGAAAGGCGCCGATAATTACAAGTTGGAAAGTGAAACTCACGACGCAATAAAATAATTTACGACTTTTCTTCAAATTCTTTTGAGAAGTATCAATTTAAATTGATGTTAAATTTAATAGGCAAGTCTTTTCGTTCGATGTCTATCTCAAAGTTCATCTGTCTAGGTCCATTTGATTTGTCATAGAATTATAAATATAAACGTGAAGGCTCTTACCAGCTAAATAGAAACGAGTGCTAATTCAATAATACAGCATCGTTTTATTCTCCGATTCACAATTACAAAGATTTTTGTTTTTCAAAATATTTTCAAGATATTACGACGATTACATCACTGTAACTGCAATATAATGCATTATTATTGGCAACGTTGTGTGAAATTTCCAAAGTTTGGAGAATATTTTCTAGATGCTTGCCCAATTGTTAGTACTTTGTCGTCGATATCTGAAAGATTTCGATATTTGAAAGGCTCATTATCAGCGACTGGTCAATATCAGTTACTTTCTATTAAAATTGATTTATGAAAATACTCTTTTGATGACAAAATTTTCAATCCAGAAAAAATTTTAGTCATCGCTTTAATTTAATCATAACTAAACTGTTTCGTTACTTGAAGATTTTGTTAATAAAAGGATATCCGCAGAACACAAGTCGTCTCTATATAAGAAGTGACTTGTATTATACTGATTGAATCTTCCATTTAATAATGAAACTTTCACATTCGTTTAGTCCTCTCGCTGCGTATTGAAAATTTTCAATTTTCGAAAAGTGTTAATTTTAGGGACAAGAGGATACAAATTTCGAATGCGTGAATTATGATCAAGTAACGCAGCAAAAGGGTTAATTTGTGGAAATCAGAAAGAAGACAATATGACGAATTATTATACACGAATACAATTTTATTTTATATAGTACATTAATAAATTTAATTATCCTTTTATTGAGTAACACAAGTACAAGTAAAATTAATCTTCGAAAAATTCGAATATGAGACTTCGAAGCAACATTTGTTGCATAAAGTTGCATTTAAAGATATAAAATGTTGACACTTGATGGCCCATATCTTTCACAAATATTAAGTAATCGACAATATTAATTATAACGTTAATTGTAGGAAAATTTGTTTAGTTTTCGAGTAAAGCAACCTTTACTAATTGAATGACGTGTTGCGTTAGAAAATATTCATAATATTGTTTTCACTTTTATCATTACCAACGAATTGAAGATCAACGAAATAATATGCAACATCGTTTTCGTTAAAGTTTCGAGACGATCAGATTCGTTAACTGTATAGTATCATAGCATTCGATAATTATACGTTTAATATTTAACGACTAAATTAAAGTTGAATATCAACTCATTATGGACCGAATAATAGCTCATTGCAATTAATAGTTAACAGTTCATAATATCACACTAGTAATAAAATATAAAGTTGAAAGGAATTTTTAATGTTATAATACTACTAATTAAATGTCAAATATATTATGTACTGTATTAATAAATGTAATATGACAGTTAACGTTATAACATTAAAAGTTTCTTCCAATTTCATGCAATTCTCTGCCGCGAGGAAACTGATGAAAACTATTCCAGTAATCGACAATGAAACGACGCGTTTACACAACACTGATCCTTATTGAGTTAAATTTCCGTAGATTTGCGTATTTTTCCACTCGTAGTCATTCACCAAATTATTCACACCTCTAAAATGTTAAAAATATCGCTTCTCCTCGCACAGAAGCATATATTGGATACAACTTTCTTGCATCAAGAACTGGTCTATTTGCGCGTTGCCGCTCGGTTGTTCAGTGGCATTATTTTCAGTGTCCAATGACTGCGAATTATCTCCGCAGAGAAGCATCCATTCGCGACTGACGAATTATCCAGGGAAAAAGCAAGGAACAGCACTTGGAAACGTGTGGTTTCCCTAATAAATCTCGGGCTGCAACGTATCGCGGGCATTTGTTCAACGGCCGTAAACAGAAACCGCGGGCAGCTGTTCGCGGGGCGCGACGTGCTATGCGCGGCAACAAAGAGACGAAACGGATAATAATCGACACATTAAATCGCCACAATAAGCCCCGACAACCGTAATTTCGCTATTTCGCGAGGCCATTGTTAGGTTTGACAAACGAGCGACGAAACGCGTCTCGTTGGTCGACTCTTTAAAACATCGAGGGGGAAAAAAAAAAAGAGAAATCAACGCGACGACGATCTTCGAGTTGAACCGCGAGTCCCAATGAAGGGTAAAACTGTACTCGCTGTACTTTTAATGAAGCGCCACGATTTCACCGTTTCGTGAAATCATCGTTTTAATCGGAAAACAGCGATCTGTATGGCAAGATCGATGGCTGAAGATCGTGGAAAATGAATGAAACAATACGCTTCGTTCCTTGTGAGGAATTAATTTGCAGATTTTTTGCTATCTCTTCTCTGACTTCTATTCCTGATTTTTCTCATCTGGGTTAGAGTTTTGGTGCATCTTACTTTCCTCAGTATTTAATGGTTAATGAAATCTTGTCTCGACGAATCTGAATATTTCTAATGTTTTTATATTTATTAGCAGGTGCGTTTAATATTTATTTTTATACTTGTTAATATATTTTAATACCTTTGTTTGATATTATATTTCATGTCACGTGTTACTTTATTTAGATTCATCAAGTCAATTTTCTCACTCGGTTAACTTCGTTACAAGACACTGGTAAAAATAATGTTTTCAGAAAGAAAATATTGCAAATGTTGATATTTTAGTACAGGGGTGGCTAACTGGCGGACCTTGCATGTTCCTAATCGCCAGCGTTACCCCTTCCACTCGATCTCATGCAGTGGAGGGGATAGCGCTAGCGATGAGGAAAGTTTGCCCGCTCTATTCCAGTATATTTTATAGTTACTCTACGAATGTTTATGTAATTTTGTATTTTTTACAAGTATAACTAAAAGAATAAAACCAAGATAAAAAATAAATATTTCAAGTAACATCATGCATTAACTATTTTGTACGTTTCTTACGTATTAAATGTATTCTGTGCATTTTTGCGTCTTGAAATATTCTATAAAATTATGTAAATATTCGCATCTGTTATATTCACAATAAAAAAACCGAATTAGAGATGATATTCTTTTCGATGTAGAAAATATTCTTGCTGAAAAATTGCTATTGAGTATTTAAGGACCAAAAGAGAAGACTGAAATTCTATTTTATTCGTGTTATTGAATCAGCCAGTTCCATTCAGGAATTAAAAATAAGGATTCTGTGATTCTCAAGATTCTTTATTATCCACTTTTAATTTCTTGTTTCAATCCTTTGTACGACAATTTTATTTCAAGTTTAAATTGAATCTTATCAATTAAATTTTTGTACGACACACGTAACAGGTGCTAGCAAAATTATTTTTTCCAAAAAAGAATGTTAAAATTAAATTGTAGTCATCATTCTGAAAGCATACCATGAACCATACTAAAAGAAAAGTATAGTTATAGATAGCAATTGCTACTGAAGCAGTAATAGTTTAAAAGAACGTCCATTCTGTAATGTCTTAAATATTTTAAATGCATGCAAAATCTACGATTTGAATTCTTCATTCTCTCGTGAGACGTGAACAATCGACTTTTGATCTAAAGAAAATTGTTACGCGACGATAGTGTTTAGATTCCATGTATATGACTTAATAATCGAGCAAGTTTGTCAGACATTACACATGGAAACTATCGGATGTGCGCAGTTAATTTAAACCTAATAGCAGCAGAATGTACTCATAGATGGAAATTATGGCAACTCTCTGCCTTTAACGCGACAACACTGGTAATGATTTCATTGTATCCTGAGCAAATAACGATTATCACATGGAATCGCTAATAACTTGAAGTAATTGTCGTTAATCGATCAGTCTCTGACAGATGTTTATCGGTTGTTACTATCTACATTGGCACAGTGAAAAGTCATTGCAACATCGATTTGTTTGTAGACGTGTAGTGTTTGATTATGCAATCGCTGATGTGGAGCTATATTAATTAATCGATGCATCTCTCGCGTTGCTAAAATTTCGTCGTTATTCGATAAGATCGTATTTTCGCGAAGAATTAGATGCGTGGTTCTTTTTGTTCGCATTTTGTGACAAATATATTTATTCGTTATTTAATTGAAACTGAATGTCTTTATATCTCGGTGATCTTTTTTTTCAAATGAACTTTGCAAAAATGAGAAATAAAAATAGAAACGACCAATCGATTGTAATTTTATATGTGACTAGATTATTTTTGACGAGATTATTTTATTCATTTTTAATATCATGAAATGTTCCAAAATTGTCCTTCGATTAATTATTTTCTTGTAAGAATTTTATCTGTAAAAAACACTATTTATAAAAAAGCACGTAAATTTCGTAATAAAATAATTTTAATGAATATTTCCATTTATTTGTATCAATATTTATGTAACGTGTTTATCATTGTATAAATCTTACGATGTAATAATCTTACTGTCCTGTTATTTTAATTTTTATTTCATTTCACTACAATTTTTTTATACGAATAGGAACTTTATCATCAGGCTTTTGCAAAACTTTAGTCAACAAACTCGTTCAAACTTGTTGGACGAAAATACTGTAAACAATTGTTATTTTGTTCACAATCTTCACTTTGAAAAAATTTTATCTCAGAAACGATATTCATTGCAACATGTATCTATTAAGATACTAAAATCAACGTGCAAATACATTGTTGTTACAATTAGTTCGACTGAACTGTCGCAAAACCGATATTATAACAATTTATAACAATTAGCGCAAAGGAGTTTACTCACAAATAAAAAAGAATTTGTATATAAAAATTACACACATGGAAATTACAGTTACTTATTGCTCAGATCTAAATAGCAATTAACCCCTTAACCTATGGATACGTGTGAGGTACTCTTGTATTCGGGCCAAAACGTATTACTACGGGCCGTTCGGGCCAAATGTAAATATTACGGGTCGTGCGACGGTCGCGCTCGTGATAGATTCTTAGTATCTCTCTGTATCGTAATCAGTTACATGTTATTCTCGGTCACGGTCGCACGTTGAAATATATTTTCTTAAATATCAGAGAAGAATCCCCACAAGATGTTTCTTGTTATTGACTTTTTTATGCTAATTACGTGAACTGCTAATTTATTCAGGAAAATGTTATTGATTTATGTTACATTTTAGTGATTGATGATAAACCTTTAGTGGTATATCTACAACAATTATTACATCAGGCTGTAATTACTTGTCAAATATTCCACAAAATTAAACCAGTTGTATCCTACACGTGTATTCACATTCTGTAAGTCGTGCGCGTTTAGTGCAACTTAGGCCCGAAGGCTGCGCGATCCTGTTTACGTTTTGGGCCCAGACTGTTGGAACGTAGCTTGTAGGTTAAGGGGTTAACAACGATTATAAGTAATTCAGTCACGGAATTAATAATTACAAGTAATTCGTTTTATTTCTGTAACGTTGCATTGTAAATAGAATACCTAACTTGCACGTTACACGACGTTGTACAGAGAGTTAAGCTCTTAAGCGTTTTATTTTGAGAATGTGCACTGTCGTGCTTAATTACTTCTAGGCGATGACGAGTATACTCGACGAAAAGGCAGTAAATACACTTGCTGTGAGATTTAGTTAAATTATAACAATTTCATTGGTATTTACGGTATTTACGGAACTTGGCATTTTATTTTTCGAAGATTATTTCATTTCATTAAAAAAAAAAAACGATTAAAAATTCAAAATGCGAAGAAACTTGAACTTGAACTTGAACTTTCATCGATTCATAAAAAAATCAAACATTTGCAAAATTAAAATGGTTAGAGCTGAGTGCTGAAATTGCAAATATATATAGTTCTTTCACCTTTTAAATTTTCACGATAAATAGCAAAAGCAAATTTTTTTTCTACATGACGAGTATATACTCGACATTAAACAAAAAAGAGTTTCCATCCATCGTTTCATGACTATACTCGATCCAACCACTTAAGGAAGAAAGTATCTTTCTTCCTTCAAACGCGACAGACACGATCCTAAACGACACGAGCGTGTGATAAATTCCTCAAACGAAAAGCGCGACGTGTTGCGAGCACTCGCGGTGAAATCGATAGGGGAGGGGGGAATACGCGTCTAGGCGTATTTCGACGACTGTGTCGTCCCGAATCCTCCGAGGTCGTAGCGACAACGTTATTCGGATGCTTCTCGCCCTTCTTTATCCCCTTTGCCGCGAAAGGGAATACACCAGCCTGGCTCTCGGTGTAACGTCGGAATTACTCTCGCGCAGGTGCGCAAATAAAACCAGCGGGGGCGTTTTGACGTCCCGGAGCTCTCGCGGATGCATATCGGGCCGTCCATCCTTTCCGTCCCGCCTCACAGGCCGGGCGTCTTCTTCGCGTCTTATCTGTGAGACACTCTCGAGAAGCGCGCGATAAGCTGCTTTAGCGGACAAATCTCTCTCTCTCTCTCTCTCTCGCGGAACGCGCGTTGTTAAATTGCGAAACTGATTCTCCAGCTCGGCGAATGTATAATTGACTTTTGAATTTACTTTGTACGGATTTGAATCATTGAGTGAGGCGATATTAATTCGACTTTGATTTAATCGATTGGAATTTGTTAAACGCCGTTTAAGGAAAGAGAGAACTTTGGAGATTTGTTTTTTTTTTTTTTGTTATTGAGATTGGCTTGATGGGAGTGTCTTTGATGTCAAATTTGGAACGAGGTGCTTTGTATTTGTGTAATTTATGCAATTTTGCAGTTGCAAGTGTCACGTATTTATGGATCAAATTTAAATTTTGTCGGTCAGAGGAAGGAATTTAAAATAATATAGTTTTCATCGCATTTACAATAATCAGCCAGAGCAAAATTCATAATTAGATGAATTTGTATAATACAGCTATAGTTGTTTTCTTTTGTCTATTATCGAATTACAATTAACTACTTAAGTTTTGAGAATGATGTCCATATTTTTGGAAATTCGATGACAGTGTGTTTCACAAAGATTTGATTAATTCAATTTAGTTTTCAATTTGCTTAGTTCGATCAAGGTTTCGAATGATCAAGGCTTCAAATAGTCACAGTTGTGTTTTTGTAAATTTGTAGCCATACATAACAATATTAAATACCGAGTTAATGATTCTTATACTGTGTTAATAAATAACGAACAAAATTTTATTAAAATATATCTACAACTGAAATCGAAACTGATTTTACCGTTTTAACATATAACAGGAAATAAGTAGATTAAAATTCATTTTCAATATTTGAGATTCTCGTATTTCTCGTTATCTCATAAAAAGTTATAAAAAATTGGAAAAACTTTCACACGAAGGCTAAAATACACGCGTACGTAGATAAAGTGCTGAAATATTAAAATAGATAGATAAGAAAGACAAACCGATAAATTTAATACGGCAGAAAATTTGCCTCATTTCCAACTTATTATGGATATTATGAGTGATGTTATATCCATAATGTACGTCGCGAAAATATGCTACAATACTGGAATTAGCCTTTAGCTTCCATAGGTTTCAATTTCACTCGAGCGTGCTCGTTAGTAATTCACAAGCAGATTTCACTCTAACAACTTGATAAGCTGCTCTCTTAGGGATACATATGACAGGGAATAAAAATATTTCCACCTCGTGAAGCGTGCTGAGATGTTTCCCTGTCATTGTTTTAATCGTCGCTTTGAATTCTTCTTGAGGGATCAGCTTGCAATACGACGGGATATTGGGAGCGCATTATTTCTTCCAACTTTTCTATTTCTTCGGAAGGCTTGAGGGAATAAAGAATATCTCACAGTGATTAGTATGTCTGTGACATTCATTATAAATGTGTGATTTTTGTATATTCTTGTCATTTGTTACGATTGTTTGACCTGTTGGAAATGCATAATCTTTCCATTTGTATGGAGAGTATATTCAAGAAAGAGTTGAATCATTATTTATTAATCTTGAACAATGTATTTGCCACGAAATATATTTTTAATCAGATAAATTGCGATATATGAATTTTATAAGAATTAGTTCTTTATGCAAAATGTTCTCCTTGGAGGAAATCTTTGAGAACGTTTCGAATGTTGCTACACAATGCTATTCCTTAATTTAATTTTAATTAAATTGATTTTGATTTTTTAATTGATTTTTAATTGATTTTACTGTTTTTCTTGACATTCTTTTAACAAAACAGAGAACTTTTTCTTGTGACAGAAAATCCTGAATCATTTCGATTAGATGCTTTTGTATTCACAAGTTTTCGCGAGAGAGATTTACTTTTCTAAATTACTTATATCAAGGGAAATTAAATTATATACAAGATAAAATTAATTTCGTTTACAGTAAATTTTTCTTTAATTTTTCCCCATTACATGTAATATATAAATTCCCAGGAAGATTATCGAATTAATCTTCTGGATGACTTTAATGGTTCATTTACTCGAACTCGATGCACGAACTTTTAGATTATTATTCACTTGAACGAGCACGAAACGCTATTCAATTTTCCCTTCCTTTGACGAAGGTTGAAAGTTAAAGTCGTCGTTTAGAATAAATAAAGTAACGAAACCAAGAGAGAAAAAAAGCCAAACATCTAAATTGTTCAGTCATTTTTAAAAACGAATCGTCGATAGTTTCTTTCTATTTATATTTGTGTCTTCCCACACTGCAATTGAAATGATATTATTTCAATAATGAGACTTTCTCACGATAAAACAAGGAACGAAGTTAGAAATTTAAATATCGAAATACATTGAAACGAGATACTTAGAAAAAAAAAATAGAAATTTAAAAACGATAAATATGTCGGTATAAAGACATCGACAGTAAAAAAAAAACATTTCTCTACTAAAATATAAATCGACAGTCCTGTTCTTGCCAAAAAAAGACGCTGTAAAAAAGTAATTGAAACAAATTATCGGTAAAATATCGACAATTAAAAAAGAAAAAAAAAAGAAATCGCGACAACAGAAATAAGAGAATAATGATGTGATATGAACACGTTAGTGCGGATGAGGGTTTCGACGGGACGTACCAAACAAACGTGGTGGTCACGCATAACGGCAGTTGCCTGTACGTTCCTCCGGGCATCTTCAAGAGCACTTGCAAGATAGACATCACTTGGTTCCCCTTTGACGACCAACACTGTGACATGAAGTTCGGATCCTGGACCTACGACGGCAACCAGGTACACTACTGTCTCCACTAAACACTAAACACGCTCAGAGTACACACAAAGCACCAAGAGAAAAGTCTCTCTACTCGTCCCGAATTCTTCGACAATACGAGCTTCCTTGGACAATACGAGCCGTGGCTTCGAAATTTTGTCGTTCATCGACCTCCAATGCGTTTTCGAAACGTTCCCGTGGAGAGGAAACCGTCGTTTTTCTGTAATTTCGTCGACTTTTATTTTCTGCGCAGGTCGAGTAGAACAGATTTCCGAACAACGACAGTTTTATTCGAAATTTGCTTGGAAATTAATTCGAACATTGAACGAACGAAATTTCCTTTGTTTCCGAATTTTGTCCGAAACTTGCTACGTTTCGACATCGTTATAGTTGTACCAACTCCTTAATCACTACGTAATAAAATGAAACTAGTAAAAATAATTGCAATAATTACAAATGATTTTAATCGCAGCTATTTAGTTATTTGGAGTTGAGTTTGTGACAAAATGTGCGCGAAAATTTTTGTTCTTCCAAGTTTTTTCACAATAATTCTAATAGAATTACTGCGTATCGTATTATATGTAATACATAATATTTGGCTTTTAAGTATAAAAAGTATATACATTAATATATGTTAAATTACGTACGATATCATTTCGAAATATTGAAATTTCAGAATTTTCATTCCAATATTACATCCAAAATCTGAAATTCTAACATCACCAAAACACAGATTCGAAGGAAAGTATCGAATTTGAAAAATTTTCCAATTGCCGCTGTCGAACCACCATCCGAACATGTAAATCGGTCCGCTGAACGAAAGAAGGTTCGACGAGCGAAAGAAACAAAGATCGCCGCGTATTGTCAACGTCGACGTCGCGTTCTTCGGTGAACGACATAGCGATTCGTAGCTTGGCGGTGCTACTCGGTGCAGCGAATCGACAATGGCGGCGATGACGCATCCCGACGTTCTTCTCTCTTGAGCAAGGTCTCGTTTATTACGCGAGTCGGTCTCCCGACGATCCTCTCCACGGTGGCGATCCGTTAAACGGGGAAACGCGAGAATGGAGGGGAGCCCGGTGGCAACGACACCGACGAATCTCGACCGCCACGATATCCCCTGGTCCACCTTACTCCCCCGCCAGCGGCGTCCCCGCGAAAGAAACTGATCCTCTTGATCCTACGCCCATGGACTGCCTCCCGAGGCTTCTTTGTCCGACACAAGAACTCAAGTGCAACACAATAGCAAACGCTCCATAGATAGCCGTTCATTCTCACGCTTCGTAGCTTCAGCTCGGATCTTTATATATAATAATACATAGGTATATTATACGATGCGATATTATATTATTTATATATATATATATATACACATTATATTCCTTACGTGTATACGATACATGTGATACACGCACATGCGCCAACGTACGTGAAATGTCGAGAAGCGTGGGTGGGGAAGGGAAGAAAGGGTAGCCAAGGGAAAAAAGGCGCTCGTGAGATAATGGACGAGGGATACGCCATGTCCTCTCTCGCTGTTCTCTCTCTTCTTTTTCTTTTTCTTTTTGCGATCGAGAAGGAATTTTGTTGGCTGGAATGGGCAGTACATGTTGCATTCACGCGCGACAGATTTAAATTTCGCCGGGTAAAATGGTTGTACTTTTTAAAAAATATTTTCACGCGTGTAAATGAAAATATTTGAAAACACGCGCGACGTGTTCTTATTAGGTCGTATTTTATTTTTTCACACGATATGTGTGTGATTGAAAGCAATTGATCTTGATATTACCAGTGGTGAATTGAAATTTCATTCGTTGATGCAGTCGCGAGGCAGGGAGGCTGTAAAAAAAGCATTCGAATAAAAGTATTCCTTCCTAAATGTTTGCTCAAACTTGAAATTTCATCGAATAATCATATCATTTCTATAAAGTGTAGGACTAAATTGACAAATTGGTTATAACGAACAAGTCTTGTATAGTACGATATCAAATGTTCATTTTTATACTCAACTCGAAGTCAACTTTAAGATCGAAAGAAATTTACATTATTCAAAAGACTGTTTCCAATTCAAGAAGTGGAAGAGTGAATCGAAAAGAAAATATCAAATTTTCCATCGAAGGTTTCGTTTTCGAGAAATTCGAGTTTGTCGAACGATTGATTATTATAATGTACTGTTTGACTGATTTTTGTAACTGGAAATAATTTTAATTTCATTGTTTGATTGCCGAAGAATTTAACGTTCGATTCCGGATTGGGCAGGAGTAAATAATTAACAGAATGTTATATGCTCGGCAGCATTATTAATTTTTCGCAGCGTGAAAGTACGATATTTGAAACGATCAATGCGTAAAATTCTTATATCTTAAGCTGCATTCACGTAACACGGATTTGCATAAATATCAGTAATCTGCTTCCAACGAGACTCGCTAATTTCTAATGTTACAAAAATTAATCATCGAATGAATTATTGTTAATTAATTAAATACGTTGATATTAAAATGAAAAGAATTGAGGAACTGACGAAATTGTTAAATCAATTCGATTCTCGACCCATTTTCTCACAATTTTACATAATGTTCTCCATAAAGGTGAAAGATCAATCGATCAATAATTCAATCAATAAAGATAGAAGATCCGTCAATAACTTAATCAATAAAAATTCTTAATGGAAAATAAACGATCGATCCAGGATTCAGATTTTTAAAGGGCGCCCAATACTATCGATTACTATTTCCATCAAAAATTGTAAGATTATTTATTTACTCTTTGCACAACCTTCGTGTTTTGGAATTAATAAATCATTCAGAACCTTCAATCTGCATCGGTGGCTTTCGGTTCACAAAATGCGATAAACTCTTTTGGAGAAAATTATATTCTGATTGAAATGAAAATGATATTTTGTTCCGTGATTAAAAATCGTCGAAAAGAAGGAAATGAACGACGAAACAAATTAGTATCAGGTACGTACCGCGCGAATGTAGGACGTTTTCCGGGAAAATTAAATTCAAAAGTTCAGCAGCTGCGAGACGGTTTTTAAACATTTGAAATTAAAATCTACTTCCTTGAGAACGAAGTCTTAAAAGAAGAAATGTTGTTCTTTCTCTTTGACTTATTTTTGCACGAACAACGTACAGATAAAAAGTTCCTTGGAAAACTTCCGTGAAAACTGCTTTTTCTTCTTTTTTTTCGTAATTTTCATCCTTGAAATGGTCTGCGATAACGTGCACATTTACTCCAAAAGTGGCAAATTCGAAAAACCCGATTTTAGTCATCGTTATGAAAATTGCAGAAACAGTCCTTCGTCAATTGTGAAAATCTTATTCACGATTTGACCGGTGAAAAAGAATTATGCTGCTCTTCCTGATTTATGTAATACATTTATGATTTTATCAATTTTTAATCTCTTGATTATCATCGCGAAATATTAACGTGCATTATTTTGATTTATGTTGTTTCTTTAATTAAGAAAATAATATTTGATTTTCAGTTCAAAACCATCGATAATCTTACAAAATTTCACGACATTTTAGTTGTCTGATGAAAAATTGAAAATCATAATATTATTACGTGATCTTGAACAAAAATAAAATTAACAAATGAATGGGTATAACTAGTACCGTGATGAGCAAAACTGAATAAACATAGGAGTTTTTAACATTAACGATATTTTATTGAGTGTTTGTAGAATACGAAAAAGTATAGAAAGTATATACCATTTCGTGGTATAATTCAAGTGAAAAATTGTCAATACTTCAAACTGTGTTAAAAAAATCATACCACAATCTACTTAGTCTCAAAAGCTTCTGTTTTCACTACCGTGAATTTATTTTTTTTTTTTCTTCTAAGATATTTTAACACCATGGAAATGGAAAACTATTTTCTTCAAAAAAAAAAAAAAAAAAAAATTGTAAAAACTCTGAAAGATTCTATTTATGACTGAATCTATCACAATATTGAAGATTTCAAGTCTTTCACTTGCAACAACCCTTTAGAAAAAATCCCAACCTTAATGTTCAAAGTTCAATAAAATTGCAAAGAAGAGACTCATACAGCAAGTTTCAAGGGATCGTTATAAAGAGAAGATTCAATTTTCCAAACCGTGATGGATCAAGTTGCAAAAAGAAATGTTTCAAAAGTGTTCTCATAGACGTCTGAATTGTTACAATTTTTGAGAATAAAACTATTTTTACTTTCTCATCTATACGATGTAAAAATATCTTTGGCAAACAAACGAACTTGGGACAGTCGAAATAGCTTTTAAAGTGAGACTAAGCAGATTTCTTTTGTAAAGTTTTAAAGTCGCTCATGTTTATAAATGGTCCTAATGCTCTGTAGCGGCCCTACGATTCCTCGACTACGAGTTTCGAACACTCGACTTGCACAAGCCGCAAGTGGCTGCGCGCCTAGCGTCGAGGTCCTACCGATCTCCGATGTTAAGCAAGCAGCATGCGGAACCCCGCTAGGAGGGGGGGGTGATCCGGGCCCAGCCCTAGCGGGTAGTTATAACAACAAGCGTCTGGGGTAAGGAGTCGCTGCCATCAGCCCCACTGATGATGAGTCTAGGCAGTGACTCCGAGACGAAACGCAATCGCCTTTCTTCTCACTTCTCTCTCTCACTCCTTCAGTCCTTCCAGCAGCATCCTGGGTCCTTAAAATAATCCTTTACAGATACCCTAAAGCTCTATACAGTTTTCACCCTCGACTTAAACGATGGTAAAATATCTCCTTGATCATTAGGTTTAGAATCAATACCTTTTTACTTGGAATTTAATATTCTTTCCGCGATGAAAAAAATAGAGATGACCTTGGAAGTTCCGAAACTGCTCAGCAAAATTGATACTAAGAGGCCAGATTTTGCCTCCCTTAAAACCACACAACTTGTGCATTGAACAATCTTTCATTAGACGCATGATTTAAAAGTTACTTGAGGTGTGTAAGTTACGTGCGAATCACCCCCTGTACATAACGGTTTAAAGTATCGACAATTTTTCACCATTATGTGCCGCGTCAGTTACGTTTCTATATTCTGCGAATCTTTTTCATCGAAACACCTCGCGAAATCACGGTTGCACCGTGAAAACCGTGAAACGTTAATCTCAATTTTTTTCAAAACGCTTCGTCTTTTTTTGACAAGTCCCGTCAAACGTCCAAATGATGGAAACCACGATGTTTCGTGTTTCCTTGTTGGCAACGTCGGTACCAGTAAAACTGGTAGCGGCGGTCCATCCGGCTGCCGGAATAATTAAATTCGTTAGGTGGACCGCGTGTATTATTTAATGCCGAAATTTATGGTCGTGCTTGGTCGAACGCGAGCCGGTGGAGAGAGATGGCGCGCGCGGATTCCCGTTAATTGTATTCCACTCTCAGGGCTCTGGTTACCGCGAGCGCGCGGAAGCGCGCCAGAGCGTCGCCGACCGTCGGCGAATCGTAACTCGTCGCGTCCAATTATTTCCGAATCGCAGCTGACTTGAGGTAATCGTCATTAACCGGGAACGATCGGCGCGGCTGTTACTGACGCGTTGCGATCGTTAATTGGCTGCCGTAATTGGAGGAAGCTGTAAGACGCTCGCTTCATTATCGCGCCAGAGCCAGATAACTGATTGATCGTTCCGTCTTATTGGACGCTGATGAAATTAAGCCTTCTGCTCCGTTGTCGGGAATTTTTGGTTGACTACTAAATATACTGAATACAATAATATACTATACTAAATATACCGAGTACTGCAATATACTGTAATATACTATATAAAAGAAAAATAGATATAAAAGGTTACACCTTACCTTAAGGATCTGTACATTTCTCCATCAATGACTGACAATGAAAAAAACGAACAGAAACGATCGAACGTTATCTGGCTCACGATGGCACGAATGGGTAAAACGATTGACAAGAAATCCAATGTGCCGCGGCATAATTTATTTGTACGCCGGTGTGACAGTGTTATCCCGTACGTGGCGCGGAAATCTCCCCCCGCGAGTAGATTCTAGATATTCCGCGTACGGAATATACGGCAGATTCCAGCCGACGGGACGCCGACGTTAAATCTCGTTAAACGCGCTCTGCCTGGTTGTATCCGAATTTCGGGGAAGTTGAGATAATCGCCGTTAATGGAACGACGTCTGCATGTTGCGTCACGTGCATTCCATCCTTAATTACGGTACTTTCGTTCGAGATTCGAAGGATACCCGTTAATTTCTGCTCCATTTTACTTGCCAACTCGGCGCACGCCTCACGAAGATATAGTATACGTCTCTCTCCTGTTTCCACACCGGTGTGGCGTTTCTTCACGCTTTCTACAATTTCGTAGTCCTTTTCAGTAGTCGCAAATTTTACAACTGTTGGTTCTAATGTTGGGCATTTCGTAGAATGTGTATCGATTAACGTGAATGTATCGTAGATAAAGAGTTTTGATGGTTGTTGGGATTTTCTACAATTTCCTTTCCTTTTTACGATGTCAAATCCTTTAATTATCGGTTCGTTGGGTATTTCGTAGAATATGTATCGATTAATGTGAATGAATTGTAGATAAAGATTTCTAATTTAAAGATTGTTAGAAATTATAGAGAAACGAGTTAACTCTGAGTTGACTCTGAGCAACTTGTAGGTATAGGTTTCGAATGGTTGTTAAAATTTAGAATTTTTTCTACAATTTCTTTTCTTCTTTGTAATTTCAAATTTTATAATTGTCGATTCGTTGCATATTTCGTTAATGTCACTAAATTGTATGATTTCTGACGATCGTTAAAACTTAATTTAACATTCGTAAACTACGAACTTTCTCCTAACGACAGTGCAATGTTCGTCCAATTGTATATTTATCTGCAGCAAACTAGAAATTGTTTCCCAACAATAGAGCAGTATTCGTCCAATTGTCCACGTACTGCCTTCTCGCAATTATAAATTTATAATTATCAAAAGAGAGGTCAACAAGAAATTTTCCTAAATAACGGTATTTGTTCAATTTTTGCCCTCCTTTGTTGCTCCTTTACAACGACAATGTCGTTAACGAAATACAAAAAAATTGTTCATTTTAACGGTAATTTAGATCAATCGAATTTCTTGCGAATCGGTCGAAAATACCGGACGAATAAACAATACCACGAAGTGACCAGCGCGTCATAAAGTTCGGTAATCACTGCAAACGGGGAAAGAACGGACTTGGCCGGTGATGATGACACACGGGAAACGGAAACGACCGGTGCAGAGCATAAAGGCCGAGCGATTTATTGTTTGGATCAGTGCTTCGACGTTCGTTCGTTGAAAAAAAGCGTTCCGAGCGTTATTTGATTTAGAGTCACGTGAAATTCATGGCTTTTAGTTTTACGCGGACGAGGTTTTAATTAAAGGATTCGCAGAATACCTAATTTCTTCTCGATTAAACAAAAGAAGAAAAAGAATAATAGTTTAATAATAATTTGTAATTTTTGTTTACACGTGATATTTTAGATATCCTCTTCGCGTCAAATCGAGAGATTGATTGATTGATTGATTGATTGATCGATCGAAGTTGTTAATATTAATGGTATTATTTGTTTATTTCATTATCCATAAATAATAGATTGATTGATACATCCTTTGATTATTTCTAAAATAAGGAGTGAAAACAGATCAGTTTCAGATTCGGGTAATTTAGAATTGCATAGCTTTTATTTGAACGATTTGTTCAACTTTTAAGTTATCCTTACATATATATATTTATATTATGTCATATAAAGATCTATTTGTTTAAAAATAAGTAAAGAAATTTAAACTATTCACTAATAATAAAATAATAATAACTACTTAATTAATTTTAACTTGTGTTTATACGTCTGGTCAATAAAATCACGAGAAATAAATTTAAAACGTTTCGTTTAAACTGTTTGAATTGTCGTCGACATCCGTTCGAAACAATTAATATAAACACATCAAGTTTGTCGCCCTTTTGTTTCTTCTGTACGCGTAGAAAAATATTTTTAAGTTTTTGAGAATCGTTTCGATGAAATCCTTATTTCGAATGATTTATGTTTATTCAGTTGATGCGACATTTTGCGTTCCGATTCTCTTCAGTTTAAGGATTGTTTATCTGACGTTTAAAAAATGATAAATTATAAAATCGTATTGAAAATTACAAACAATGGATTAAATATCACTATCTGTTGCGTTAAGTAGCGTTATAAATGAAGTCCTGAGAATTTTGTGCCTGTGTTATCTCGTGTGTTTGATTAATGGTTTACCTTAACTACTTACATCTCCGTCGGACTTGGGCATTTAAGTATTTGAGTAATATATAACGTATATAAACGTTGATATTGCACGTTCAAACTTCACATTGCGCTATTATATTTAATAATGAAACGATTAATTTTCTCCCCAACAATTTAATTTAACGTTACATAAATAATTATTTATATAATGTAGTCAAATTTTATATTATTTTACAAATTTTCTAGTATTTCATATTAATAATTATTTATTTTATTGATTATTTACAACAATTTGTTTCAATATTGTACAAATTTATTAAATTTTACTTATATAATTATTTAATTTTATTAACAAGTATAACAATATTCAAATTTCATATTATACTCAATAGTATTTAATCTCTCTCTCTTCTTTTTTTTTATGTTGGCGGTTACTTATTACTTCTTAGTAATTATTTACTATAACTATAATTAAATTAACTGATAATTAAATAGTTGTTTGATGATTAACGACTATCTATCTTTTTTTCTCAATATTAACAATTATCTCCTCGATGTTCATCAGACGTCGCAGATCTCTGGTAATACACCGAAAAGTGAAGGAACCGTAACGAAGGACTTTGAAAAATAGCTTCGTTCTTGCAAATGTTATTTATTATATCGAATCCACGCGTTTAATGCAATTTGCGAAACGTCGTCACGGGAATAACATCGAGTCAATAGTGTTAATTAAAATTCAATGCTCGCGTCCGAGAGATTTAAATTCACGTTCGCGTACGTTTCGCCCGCGATGAGGAATTGGTTTTCGTAAATGCGCGTGAAATTTATGCAGATTCATTTGATAAATTTGTTTACCGATGGCTGGACGCATTGTCGGTCGACATATCGAGCACTCGTTTGTTCTCAATGCTACGCGACACGAGATACCGGCAAATATTTGCTAGATGACGAAACTAAAAATACAACGTAAACACGAGCGATCAAACGAATGGAGTAGGTGTAGTCCGACAAGTTTGCCGATACGGTGAAGTTTCTAATTAGAGCGGATGTAGATCTTCCACGACAGAAAGTTTGTACCGTTTGCGAAAGAGAAACGAGTAACGAAAATTAATTGAATATCAAGGCAAATTTTTGCACATAATAGTGAATCTGTGTAAACATCTCTCTCTCTCTCTCTCTCTCTTTGAAAACGGTATTTATTCTTAATATCTTAGTAAACACGCAGTTTAGCAATTTTTCTCGGTTCTGCTGTTTTCACTGTATTTTTAGAAAGCTTCGCGAAATGAAAAAAGGTAAATAAAAAAAATTTTTAATTTCACGCTTTTTTGAAAAAATGACAGAAACTGTTATATTTTTTCAATCTCTTCTGACTGAATTCTTGTTTTAATAATAAACTGAAATTTTTTTTTCTAGAAAAAGGAAAAACTGTAGTGAAATTGGAAAAAGAGAGTAGGAGCTAAACTGCGACTAATATTAAAATTATATTTATAAAGACTCGGGAATTCATGACGTTGTATTTATTTAAACTTTGTAAGATAAAGATCTCTAAATAAATTCTCCAATTAACTATAATGAAATAAAAATATACTTGATGTTGTAATTATGAGATTATAGCATCTGTAACATAGTCTGATATTTATAATTATAAAGTTAGTTATAATTGTAAAATTACTAAGTATAAGATTGAAATGAATTAAACAGCATTGTTTGTAAGATACCACGTCATTCCTAAATTGCACATCTTCCTGCAATTTCATACTTTTACAACTATAAAATTTATTTCTTACTACCAAATATTACAACAGTCACTCTGTTTTATACATTTAGTTTAATCACTCGTAGTTTATCTCTTTGTCATAACATAAATTGTGACAGTGTGTATATAATTTGATTATAAATCAGGATCTCTTCTAGGATCAGGACTCTAATAATTCTAATAACTCGAATATTTTAAAAAGGTGTTACTCACATTGAGACAATTCAAAGACTTTAGTCAGCTTTTCTGCCTCGAGATACGATAAAATATTTATATACTGTGAAAGCGTCAGTAATTTCAGTAATTTCAGTTAAAAATTACTGCAGAACCACTGGTAAATACAAGAATGCATTGTTCTTGTCTGTGAAAGAAGTAAACGAAATGTGATAGAATTTCTTTCTTCGAAGTTTCATTGTCGTAAGGAAAATCGAGTTCTTTTGTCGTTGCTTCTGGTCCGAATTGAAAATTCATAATGAAACGAGACGCTCGTTTCTTCAGCGAGTGACTTTTGTATTGTACAAGCGCGTAATGTATGCAAACGTTTGTACGGTTAAACACACATTTCTGCGAAAAACGTTTCTACACTCGAGCATTGAAAGGAGAATCGCTCTATAGACACTTTCAGTTATTTATTTTTTACAATTATCGTTTCTATGGCGTTCATAATATGTTGGATGCAATAAGTCACAGAAGTCTACGCACGTTTGCTAAGTTTCGGATTTCTGTTTAAAGAAACACAGGAATTTTCGACAATTTACAGGCAGAAATTTATTTATTACAGTTACGCAGGTTATGACATAAAAAAAAGAAATCAGAAGCCCATTGATGACAATGTTTGTATTATTATTACAATCTTATTCTTATAATTTGAATATAAATTTTGTGAAACACATTGTTCTAAATAAACGTAAAAAGACACGATCGGTATTTTAAAATTGATCTGAAATTTTAATCAACGAACGACGATTCGAACAATGTCAAAAACATTCCTTTTTCTTTTCCTTCGTCTTAAATACCCATTGAAAATTTCACAAGCTCGCGTAGATTTCTGCGATTGATTGCACGAAACAGTTTTCGACGACGACGCGAATGTTGTTGCTCTGGGAAGAAGCTCGAATTCGATTCTTTGCTTCTCATTTGCTTTGTTTTCAAACGCGAGAGAGGATTATCGATTGTGAACAGCGATGAAAAGAGGGGAG
This sequence comes from Melipona beecheii, assembly GCA_032399605.1. Lineage (NCBI taxonomy): Eukaryota > Metazoa > Arthropoda > Insecta > Hymenoptera > Apidae > Melipona > Melipona beecheii. Next base: position 989,075 of record JAUCMO010000082.1, on the reverse strand, counting down.
AAGAAGAAGAAGAAAAAAAAACGAAAGCTATCGAATCGAGGGAGGAGAGATGAAAGCGGAGTTGGGGATATTTCGTGGTTCTCCGTTCCACCCACTTCTCGACGGTTTCACGATTGGCCGGAATATAAATTTCAATGATGTGCACTCGTTTAAGCGTGAAAGGTCTGCTTAAAAGCGATGTTTAGCGACATCATGAGCGTTCTCGACGATTTGTTACGCCTGCGTGTCAATACGATATTTAGTCCCTTCGAAATAACTTTATTCTCTTGTTAATCCCTCTCCTCTTTCTGAAAATTCTAAATTTCTCTCTGATTCGTATTCGTCGTTCTCGAACATTCTTCGGAATCCCAAGTTCATCCAAAGCTCCGAGAACTCTATCGAAACACTCATCAATTGGTCCTATGAGACCGTGTCTTCTAAGGACATTTCATTTTCATTTCAAAAAAAAAAAAAAAAAAAAAAAAACCGAGGAATTGAGTGTATTCTGTGCTCGATCGCATCGCGAGATCATTATCAGAGTATAAATTCTGTAAACTCTGTGCTAATGGAGTGTGGGGAAACGCGCGTGGCACGCGTGCTCTGCAAATCGATCGCACGAGAGAGGACAAAGGGCGCACGCATAACAAATCGACGAACGCAGCCTCGGCACACGAATTGGCTCTGAATGTGTTGAACATTATACGTGTCCTGGTGTCGTCATTATCCCCTCGAACGGGCGAGGGGCGCTACGGATGGGCTGATGTCGCTTGCCGGTGTTTCTTGCTTTCACGGGCTTGTAACCACGGATTATATATCGAGCGAGCTTTCACTATATCGTATATATATATACATGCAGATATTATGTACAATATATATATATATATATATACGATATATATACAAGTACGACCATGTGCAGAAGCAAACTTAACAGACAAATACGGAAAAAAAGGAAAAGAAAGAGAAAAGAAAAAAGATGACGAGAAAAGGAGCAAGCGAAGGAAGATATAGTGACCCACCCCCTGCCCAAACCCCCTCGGGAATATACGATACGTGTATGTACTACTTGCCCCCCAACCCCCTGTTACCAACACCCCCCTCAGAACCTCTCCTCCGGTGGAGATGGATAAAAGAAAAAAAAAAAAAGAAAAAGAGAAATAGATAACCAACACAGATAGAGCGGACGTAGGGGAACAGGATGACCGAGAACACAATGACCCAGAATATACAGATTATACATGCCTCACACACAGATACATCGACGAGTCAAAGCAGGGACCACGTGATTATGTCTGAGCTGGAAATTGCGATTTCGCATGGAACACATATCCACGTCGCTCTACTATCGACTCCGCACCGATCATTTCTCGACGATCCCTCTCAGGCGAAAAGAAACCAACAACAACATCCCGACCTCCTCCACAGCTACTACCACCACCCCACATCAGATCTCTCTGCTGTCTGCTTTCGAACTGTCTCTGTCTTTTACTTTTCTCCCCTCCCGTTATATATCTATTTTTTTTTCTTTCTTTCTTTCTCATTTAGTTTGGTTTGGTTTGGTTTGGTTTGGTTTGGTTCGTCGCTGCTTCTTCGCGAAAGCGACGCACGCATGCCTTGCGCGTGCATGAGAACGAGCCCCCGAGCTGCTGCTTTCACCGGGACGGAGGTAGGTGAGCCTCCTCACGTTTCGCGATTGGCTCCCTTCCGAGTCAAAAAGTAGACGAGAGACGAGCGGAAGGCGTTAAATCTCGTAGCAAGTTTGAAATTAGAGCTTTGCTGATGAGTAATGAGTAGGGGATCGTACGTGTTATGAGAGAAGCATGTCGCGCCATGCCTCGGCGCGTCTCCGCGCCCGTACTCGATACTTTGTCACCCTTTGTAGTTTGTTTTGCGCTGTTTCAGTTTTTACAAAGTAGATGAGAGATTGTTGACGAACGATTGATTTTACAGAGAGAATTTGATTTTCAGACACGAAATGTCGTCGTAAATGATTTTTGACGTCGGATTGTTCGAGTTGGTGAATTCCTTGAATTTCCATTTTAGCACGTGCAAGTACACGATGTCTACAATTAAGTACGTTTAAGCTCTAGAGATTTGTGATGGTCACTGATAGAGTATAACAGATAACACTGTCGTGAATGATTGAAACAACAGAAGAAATATTTTGTTCGATTCCAGCAAATGGGAGTAATTACTCGTACGGTTTTTTTGTTTTTTAAGGATTTGTGTAATAGTCTGTTGCATTGTAAATTCTGAAATCGAGTATTCGATTTTGCAAAATTATTTACTAGTCGTCGTAATATTTTTGCAGCAATATGACAAAGATATATTGAACGTAATATGAAATAGTAACTGTTTCCTTGTACCAAAACCAAGATGATGTTTGAGTTTTGTTTTCAACAGAAATATGTCTTTTTCGACGAAGAGTATATTTGTTACCATTTTACGTATGAATGAACAGACAATATATATATATGTACGTTCTTACAACAAATTCTTATAATATAATTCTCGATATAATTTATGAATTCTTTGTAATTTAAATCCTGAAAATAGATACATCAACCATTCTATTATATTGTATTAAATATAATTGCTCTGAAAGTACGTAAAGTAAAGTGCTTGCAAAGAAATTTCACACGTAGTTATATGTAATTTCAAAGAATAATTTTTATTAAATTACGAGATTTTATTAAATTTCGAGTAATTACTTTCATATATAATACTCATGGTTAATAAATAGTAAGTAAGTAACGCATAATTTGTAAATCTCAAATATTTTCGTTGTTTCCGATGGGAAAAAGAGAGAAACGTTTGCAAAAATCAACTTGCAAACAAAGTCATCGAGACTCTTAAAATTGCAACTATGCACACAATTGCTAACATTACATTTTCTACGATTGAAAGGACATCAATGTTTCTTGGTACACTTGACGAAAAATGAAAATACGCGTGTAGGACAAAGTTTGAGAATCGCTTGCGTAAGTTTCTCTGTCGTACACTCTTGAAGACGAAATAAGAAAATACCTGGTAGATTTGATCTACGATAGTACTAAGTAACTATTGGCATGTGTAGCTTGAGCATGAAAATCTACAAAGCTTCATTATTTTCGCTTTCTAATCGAACACAGGATTTTTCTTCAAGGTAATCCAGACGACATCGTGCAACTTGTGTCTAGAAAGTTGAAGATCCAAGGATCTTCGTTGAAATTTTAATTTAATTTCGTCGATCTATTTCTTTTCTAGTTAAACTTACAGCAACGAGAATATTTCAGATATACAACTTACGTAAGACGTCTGACGCAGTGCTATCTATCAGTATACTATCTTTGACGCCTACTAATTGTTTGCCAATTTTAATTCAAACAAAGTGCAATTTAACCGCGTAGAATTTCCATTCAAAACTCTCTTGCAGGAAATAACGTGAAAATTTCTCTCGTTTATGAACTCTTCAAACTCTTTAATTAACATTAAACAAACTTCCGCGAATCACCACGATAACAAACAACGCAAAACAAAAAGTACAAGCCTCGCGCAGCTGTGAACTGTAATTGTGAACATGTTAAAATTTCACAAAATTCTCACGCGCGCCAATCCGCAGAGTATCTCGCTCAAAGTTGCAAAGCGAAGCGGTACGATCGCAATTGTTACACGGTTTTCCACCGATCCGCCAATTTGCAAAATGTGAGGGACCGTCGCTTGCCTCCTCCGCGAGATCGATTCGTCCCACGACGAAGGGACGATCGCGTCTCGCCTCGCGTCACGCAAGTTCTCATCGGAGCTTCGATCTTGCTTGCGATCACGTTTTTGTTTCGGCAAGTTACTCGCAGCCACTAGCTAAACTAGCCAGGCTTCCACGTTCACCCTTGTTTCGTTCCGTTCCGTTCCGTTCCGTTCCGTTTCGTTCGAAATCGATTATGTTTCCAATGCGTCGTTGTCGAGAGAGCATCTCGATGACACACCGATCCTCGTGTCTCGTGATACTGACAGCAACGGCAGCAAGGGCAGACACGTGGATCAAGTTATTTGCAATCTGTCGATCCGTTGTCCAGAACCTAGGCGAAGTTTCCATCGCGGAGTCGATAGCTGAGTGACGTTTCCATGCCAGCCAGTAGCGAGCTTTTGCTCTTGAAATTCTCCGGTCTACTAGGCACTCATGAGGCCTGGTTCGGCAAATCGATTCCACGCGATGACGTTTCTTTCTTTCTCTTCTTTTTCTTTTTTTCGATTACTTGCTGCTGCCACGTCCCTGTACCATGACTCGAATTTCAATTTGACTCTCGCGAAACTTTAATTTTAATTTCCTTTTTTGGTTTCCTTGGACAGCGTGACAGCGTTCATCCGTTCGATGTTTGTTTGTTTCACGCTATCTTCGGTCCGGACGTTTATTCATTTCAACAGTTTTCAGTCTTAGCCTTTCAGTGACAGCCTTCGTTCAATTTTCGTAGTCGCGTTTTACTCTTACCTTGCACGAGAAGTATGAGTCTTCCTGTAAGTTTTATACTATTTTTTGCTCCCGTGTTCCTTCATCTTTTGTCTGGCAACGGAGTGTCTCTCTACGTGAGAGCTGCGCTTCGTTCGAAACAGTTATTTGCCACGCAAAGGCAGCGTTGTACACTGACGAGAAATATTATTATTCATCGGAGGTAGAAAACGTAATAATGAGAGAGTGGAGGGCGAACGAACTTCTCTGTGGATTCGCTGGTCCTTTGTAAGTATAACGATGCACGCCTGTGGTGTGTAGTTGAATATGTTGTTTAGTTGAACCGTCTTTCTCCCTTTTCGAAATGTCGGTCGATTTTTCTTTTCTGTTCACTGTGTGTATAAAAGTATACTAGAACATGATGCTGGAGTACCGATGCAGAGGACACTTCGAGCGTTATATAACGTTTGACTCGAAGAACGTGGTTTGTCACACTCGTAGTCCTACACCTTTGCATGCGTTCGGCTGGATGTTTGTATCCGAAACAAAATGTGTTTGTATGTACGTCTGTTTTCACGTAAAATTAAAACAAACAACGATCGACTGCGTTAATTGATAAATTGGAGTTGTAAAATTGGTACGGAAAGTCTTCCAAACGTTTACGACGTTTGCACAGTGTTTGAGCATTGAGTCTGTAAGAAATCGGAGCTTGGAAATGTGAAAAACGAGTCATCCGGTGAGAGATAGATACTTTTATACAGAACAGAATATAAAAATTGATTTACGTGTGCGATGTATCGCAAAGGATGCATCTAACGATCTTTTGCAACGTTATACTTTCGAGAGAAACGTGAAATCATAGATAGATAGTTTGTCACATTGTTCGCCTTTTTTTCCTCTCTCTTGTTTCTTCTATCTTCAATCGAACCGTCACAATACGCCGTCAGTCTATAATGCACTTTGCAGTATTTTCATTTCACAGGAAAACCGATAACAACGTTTCATCGACGAACAAATATCATAAATACGATGTAGAACCAACGCGATACGAAAAGAATAATTTCACGAGTTAATTGGACTCGCTTTAAATTTACAATTAGAAAGGTATTACCAGTTCAAATCCATATTTCATCCGTCATTCTCGCATTGATTCCTCATTGATAATTGTATCGTTGCTGTTTATTAACAGTGATTTTATTAAAATTTTGTAACGTGCACGGTAACGTCCCAGAAGGTTTAAAAAATCGTCATTTTGAATATAGTTAATCTAATCGAACGAGTAAATTATCAACGAGTGAGATGCGATATAGTATGATTGCTAAATAAAGTTTAACGAAAGATCATTCAAATCGTTTATTACTCGTCGAGGACCAACTTTGTGTTAACGTAATATTTCATTTGCGATTTATAATATAACAAATTCTTAATTTTAATTGGCATTGTTAATCATTAGGAACTGTAACAATTTCGGTTTCACGTTACTCAACTTTGAAATTTCTAATTCGACGTAATATCCATCAGATAGAATATAAAAGATGAGAAATTAAATGTCCAAAATTTTCCCAATCTAACGTAAATTACTACCACTTATAATTTAACGATATCGATAATTAATATTAAAATTATAAAAGGAAATTTGATTCAATGATTTTTTACACGCTCTACCCGGATTCTGGAATTTTACAAAGTTTAAAGAAATTGAAGTATTTGCAACACTACCGTAGTAAATTTAGCATTTTGGTCTTTAATGGGTTAAAATCACTGGACGATCGTATGCTTATGAAAGTATTCGAATACCTGTACACTTTACACAAAACATTTTGAAATTTCATCAACGTTATAACGAAACCTAGTCATCTTCTGATTATATTTGTCAGGTTTGAAATAAATTTCAAAGTGCAAAATGGAGGAATTACGATATATTTGATACAAGTGTATATGCTAGTCATATTAACATTCATTGAAGCCATTTTTAATACTTATTGCATTGCAGTAATTTTTAGGGGGAAATGTCAATCGAAGAATATATTATAAGTTTCGGATTCATAGTTACTGATTATTTCTTAATTTATAGCAAAAATCAGACTTTGCACATTTTTCAGACAGCTTCCTCTATGATATAAAAATTACAAATTATCGAAAACATTTATAATTATATACGTATATTGTGATATTATTAAAAATAATTGATTATTGATTATATGTTGTCTTGCAACTTGTCACATGCATTTCCAAATTTATTTCAAGTTTTTTATATTTATCAATATAATCATTTGATTAAACCATGATGAAATTTCAATACTACGATCTACATAATTATATCATACATTTATACGATTTATAATTGTAATTTGCAAAATACAGAATATTCAGTGGTTGCTAACTTTCTTTCTCATTTATCCCTCAAAAAAGTTTGTTTTTTTTATTTTGACACTTGCAGGCTTTTATTTCTGACTTTGCATTTTACAATTTATTTCAATCTTTCGTAATCGCAGTCTGACATAAAATCCAAACAAATGAAAACAGCGCAAGTTTCTCTTTGTAAATCAAATCATTTTTGGTGTTTTCCGTCATTTTTCCAATATTATTTTTGCGTACCACAAGTTGGGAACTGCTGTTCTACATGATTAAATATTTTACATAGTCTGCATTATAATTACACAATCACACAATGTAGATTGCAATTGTACACGATTATACAGTTATTCAATTTACACAACACATACATATACATATATAAAAGTTTTTCTTCCACGAATACTTTCGCGAGCTATTGCACAGGGTGGAAAGAAAAGTTTGTCCATGGCTGTCACACCTTCGATTTGTGATGAAAATACATGCAAAGAAACTGCCACGAAATTGACTTTGACCTTGATTTTCAAAGTCAAAAAACTTTTTCTGCTTTTTACTCGTCTACTTTTCCAAGTTTTTCTAATAATTCTTTCGAAAAATGGCGAAGAAGTTTAACACTACAGACAACACGTGCGTTCTAACAGCGACTTTATGGTTCTGAACACGTGATGTAACGTTTATATTTCGAATAATGTCAACAGTTGGTTTTATCATTCGATTATTTAGACTCACGCTGATGATAAAAACTATGATAAATCAGATGTTAGTGAAACCTAATACGAAAATTACGTAAGAATCGTAAAGTCGCTGTTAGCACGCACGCGTATCATAGTTCCTTGGAAAAGTTTTACCTTCGTAATAAGTAGAATACGATGCAAAAAAAAAATTTTGACCCTGAAATTCAAGATCAAAGGCAATTTTGCGGCAGCTTCTTTACATCTATTTCCATCAAATCGAAGGTATTTCATATCTTCTTTGCATCCTGTGGATGCACAAGCCAGGATCGACGAGTAAATCAATCCAGCCGGTGTTCGAATGAAGTCGTCGGTGCGTCGGTAACGAGCGGGCAATTATCGTTTTACGAGAATCCCGGCTACTAGATTTACGATTGTCACAAGACTGCTGATAGACAGCTCGTAAATCCGTGGAAACTACGACAGCTGAGTGCCATTGTTCACCGGTTTCTATCTGCTCGCTGCTAATCATAAACTGTTAATCGCGTTTATCCACTGCTGGACCACGGCCCACTTGATAATTTGATACGGACGTCGACCAACGATCGTCTTGACGCTGCGTACCCGCGCCGGAATCGAGGTATCGAGTACCTGAAGCCGTCATTCCGATTCAAGTCGTGGCCGGGTTGCATCGAGGCACGAGCAGTCGGTGAAATTGATCGGACATTTGGAGTTTATGGCGATATTACAGAAACGAAAACGGGAAGGTTATGGTGAATCGATGTTTGATTGAATGGAAAAATTTAGCTGAGTGATAAAATTTGGTATTTGCACAAAGAGAGTTTCAACGGATTTTTACGAGAGAATGATTATATCTTGTCAAAAGTTCAATTATTTCTTCTAAAACAAAGTAAATAAATTTTGCAGTAGTCTCACTTCGTAAGCGTAACAATCAAACTCTCTTAAATATTTTACTCGGAGGCACGAATTAAAAAAATTCTGCTCAATCACACGTCGAAAATAATATTTTGTAATTTCGCAAGTTGATAAAAATTAATATAAATTTTGCACAATGTGTAAATAAATGCACAGATAGATGCAAGACAGTGAATAAATAATAAATACTACAAATTACAAGATAGTAAAAATTAGTATAAATATTTTGCAAATTTTGAAAGCAAAGAATTATTGAAAATATCACACTTCGTGAAAATGAAATATCTTCGGAGAGAATTATTTTGCACATTCTTTGACTATCGTCGAGTGTAAAAAAAAGAATTGTCATTCTGAATGAATCACATTGTAGCGTCTCAAACTCGGGAAAGACACAAAGACACACCACTTAAAATGATGATAATTGTTTTCGGAAGCTAATAATTTTAACATCTTGCTTCAATAGCCGAGTGTCGTTTTTATTTAAAGCGTATGTTCGATGTGTCCTTGGTTTGTTTTAATACACGCTTGAGCACGTTTCGTCACATGTGTTCACGTATGAACATTTAGATAATATCTTGTTGTGTATATGTGTATTACCTATTGCTATTTTATAATTGTTATACATATATATACTGTTGTATAATGATGTATAAATATGTGTTCAGTCGTCCAAAGGATGACACAACTCCGAAAAGAATTATTGCTTCAACCATATTGTTCGTCGCTGCGTATATTCTCATTCTGATAAATAGTATGTATATTGTCGTTTTAAATCTTGATCCTTCGCTGCCCGATATTGTACTTGAGACTACGGATTTTTTGAACAGATTGCCAATTCATATTTTTGAGAACGTAATTTGAAAAATTGTTTTAATTTGATTAACAATTTAATTTAACAAATCCAACGGATGTTAAGGAAATATTTCGACTTTTGATAAATTAAAATTCTACTACAAAAATCCGCAGTCGTTTCTTGAATGTTAATAGCAAATCGTTTTATTAACATATCTTTACATTTCACATTTTTCCAATGAATTGGGAATTGTATCGGTTCAATTTTAATAATATTTTAATAATAATAAACAAATTGTCCTTGTGATTGTGCTAAAAGGTTACTCTGTATTCAAAAATACGCTCAAAAGAAGAAGCAACATCTTTTCATTTAAGACTTTGTTTTCGAGAAAAGTGAGTTTAAATATTTGTTAAATTTACTTTATATTATGATTTCGGTCGAAACTGAAGCGAATAATGTTAACCTGATAATAATTCGACTCTTTTTATTTGTAAAAGTAAGTCAGATTAATTTCTTCAAGAAAATCTTTGTTTTCGCGAAAATTAAATTTGAAAATTGATCAAATAAACCTATTTTGAGCCCAACTTCCATTTCTCTTTCAAATGAGATCTTTAATGGAAAAATTTTATTTTACAGCTTTGACGTGTTTTTGCATGTAGGACAACTCCCATCTAGTCTGAAATTATCCAAATACAAGTACAACGAATGTAACGTTCAACAAATTTTGAAACTCCATTTTTCCCAGAAAAGTGTTAAATGAAAACACGTTGTTCTTTATCGTCGACTCATTTTTGCACGTAAAGCGATAGTATTGATACTGATCGCAAGAACGTCCTGTATAAAAGAATCAACAGAGTCTTTGAGCGTCTCGAGTTATCGCGGTAGTGAAGGGTTGAGAAATTACAGCGTCCGTGACATTCTCTGCAGAGAAGGAAACAAAAATCGGATGTAAAATATTTCATCATGTTTCACGTCAATAAATGACAAGTTTACAAAGGAAAAACAAAATTGTCAGTCTCTGCAGAGACGATTCTCGAAGATTATTACATTTTCAAACAAATGAAAAAATTTTCGAAATTGACGAACTAATATTTGCACAAACAGGGATAATATACGCGTACGAGTCGATTTAAACTAAACATAAAATTCTGAATGTCAGAATCTCTAGCTCGTCCAGTTCTACAAATCACCGAATTATTTTGTCACGTAATGTCACATTACTCACGAAAGTTTCACGAGTGAACTGGTAATACTTTTCACGAGCTTTTCGCTACAAATAAAGAGCTTTGCCGTAGTTGGAGAACGCGATCTTTGCAACGCGTAAATCTGCAAAGTGGCATGATGCAAAGTGGTCATTAATTTATTGCGGATGTACGATGACATTTGCCATTCTCTGTTACAAAACACGCGAAAGAAATAAAGAATACAAGTGTTTATGATACGTTGTTTTTGGTATATATCATCGGACTATGTTGAGATATAATTTTTTAGTTATTGGATCGAGATCGATAGTTTTTTAGTTGCTTGATTTTGGAGGACGACGGTTCTTTTTTTGGTAATTTGAAGATTTGATTTTTTAGTTGTTCCTTTCCGTTTCGTTCGACCGACGCTTCTTTGGAAGAGAAAGTATTTACAATTAGAATTTCGAGATAAAGTTCTACAATTTGTCTTGTGAACGTTACGAGCTTCTGAAGTTTGAAGGAACGTTTGCTACATGGAGATTTTGAAGAGCAAATGTTGGCTAAGCTTAGGCTAAGTACATATTTGTTTCGCACACACCTGTTAATATCACAACTTTTTTTTTTGCAACGTTCGTCATAGATGGTAGCAGTGTATAGATAGGAAACAGCGTGCTCTATAAATGATAAAACGTAATTCTCCCCCAGGAATAAACGGATAGAAACATTGCTAAGTGGATCGTCGGCCATTGTAAAGTTTTGAAATAATTTAATCACTGCGAAAAATCATTGTCATTGGTAGTGTACATATATATATTTAATCTGACAAGTGGAAATATAACGAATATAGTTAATTTCACAGTGCTCTGTCAATGTTATTGCATTATGAACAATATGGCGAAAAAGAGAAAAGAATAAACTTAAGAAAATTTACATTTGCAATAAAACTCCACTCTACGTAGAATATTAATAAAAATCGATGTTTTGAAATTTGTTTCGTTGATCAAGTTTTGATATATCCAATAGTTTATCGGGAATAATAGGTCAGAGTCTGTTTCTTGCAAGAAAAACTTGTAGGGATTTCAAGTAACAAATTTTTCACATTTTTACGAATTTTATTCATTCGTGTTTCTGTTCTGCATATTGATGCAAATTCATATTTCAATAAATAAATTTGTCAAACATTTCTATCAATTTTCTTCACGAGTAAATACCCATAGTGTTCAAATAATAATCTCCATTCGACTCGAATGTTCAAAAATTTTCTTTATTCAATTGAGACGTCTAATAATTTACGAGAGAAGAAGATTATTATTTAATTGCAATTACAGCCTGTCCGAATTTAAAATCCGAGAACTCATGATTCCTATAAGTAATTCATTTGATATTCTCCCAATAGTTTATTGACAAAATATAATTTCAAACTAATACGTATATTTTTTATCACTGAAAGTGATTTTATCTAACCCAGAATATGGAGCCTCTTCAGGTGCAACGCTGATGCAACGAAAATTAGCGACTGGTTGATTTGGGTCACGTGACTCGTGAGGGGGGCGTGGAGTAGACCTCGAGTAGGAGTGGCGTTGTCTGGTACTGAGCGATCGCGCCTGTAATTTGTTTTGTATCGATTCAAATTTCCTAGTCAGAACAGTTGCTTCTGGGCCTTTCAATGAGACGAGTCGTACAAGTCGTACAGTTTTCTTTTCAACGTATAAATATTTAATCCAAAAAAGACAAAAAATCTTAAATGTTGAACAAAATGCCAAAGTATGTGAAGCTTGTTTGAGTTTGGGTGAAAATACGGATTTAGATTTCAAAAGTGATTTCAAAAGTGACACTGAATAATTTTGCGAAATTTTTCGAAACGAGAAAAATAACATGTTTCACACGTTTTCTGTTCGAGAAATCGTTTTAGGAGTGAGCTTCAAGTTCACGCGATGTTACAGAGAGATAAAATACAGCAAACAAACGTAGAAACCAACCAAACAAATTTAAATATTTAAATATTTTCGTCGGGGTCTCAATTTGTTAAGATTTTTGCAATTTTATACGCTCTTGCGAGCGTGAGCTACTCTTTCATGCCGTGTTGCTTCAGCTGTTCAACGCACGCAGACTTTCGAACAAAACCGCAAATATCGTTATAGATATTCACTTCTCCGACGTTTATTCGCTCTTTCAAACGATCGCTCGCTGCTACAGATGGAGCAAATGGCCAATATTTCTTTCGATTCTCGCGATATCACGACGCGATTCTTCTTTCTTTCAAAAGTCTTTTTTAAAGAATTATGCAAGGCGATATAATACCGCCGATGAAACATTTATATTTCATCACGCCGGAGAAACTCCGATTGGTAATTTCTTTTCTTGGTTTTGTTGTTGCAAGGATGATTGAATTGATTTTCGAAGATTCTGCAGAAATATGAAACGGTGTGCTTGATCTTCGTGAATTCTTGAACGAATTTTCCTTTTAATATTTCACGATGTTCGCGGGTAGATCTTGAATCTATTTCTAAACGAAATTGCAACTTACATCTTTCGTTCCAAGAACTCGTATCCATCCGCTATTTAATTAATAACATTTATTATGACACGATAATTTAAATGAAAAATTTAAAATACTTTAAATGTTTTATAATTTTCTTGCTACAAATGATGTAATAATTTATATAATTTATATAATTAAAAAAATATAAAAACCAAGTTTTACAGTAGTTCAGATTTAACGTTAAATAAACAAAGTGTTTATGAAATATTTCATTGCAAGACAATATATAGTAGATATAGACATTTATTTATTGAATACAAAAATTTATGCATACTGGATATTTGTGGCAAACGACGCAATTAAATTTCCCTGTCAACGAATTTAGCTTGTTAAAAATTTTCACGTTTCATTTTAAGAAAAGTCGAAAGTGAATTAATCGAGGAAAGAAATACAAAGTTTAATCACTTTATAAACTGTTTTACACTGAATTTCTGATTGACATTTTCGAAAAAAAAAATTGCTTTGCCAGGTTCGAAGTTACTTGTACTGCAATGCATACCTGTGCACACGTACAGTTTACACAAATTGGCTTTGGTAGAAATTACCCTTAAAACATTTTTCAAAAACCAGCTGCAATCAGTTTGCTTATTGTCTTGTATCGAGATAAATTTTTTGTAACTTTTGTAAAACTCGCGGATTTCTCTGTTTGACGCATTGGCTGGAGAACGAATTCTTGAATCGTGCTGATTTAACAACAACTCGAAAATTGCAAAAGTTAACCTCGGGAGTGATAACGACAATTTAACTTCCTCGTGTTCGTTAAGCCGCAATTCAACAGCGTGTTGAAGAGCAGAGTCTCGTCACTCGCTCATTAATCTCCGTCGCGCGCGCGTGGACCGTACGCGTCCAAAAGCCACAGCAAACGGGATTCGAAGATCCGGCGAGTGGAAATTTTTCCACGGCGAAGGATCGAACCTGGCGTTGAAATAAGCGAGCCACTTGATACCAACTTTCACCTGTTGCTCGTGTGTATCTGCGCCACGACGCGACGTTTCCAGTCACTTCACCCTTAGCCACTCCATTCTTTCCTCGTTCGAACGACGAGGCCATCGCCGAGGCGCAGTTAGCCTGCCTCTCGTTTGTTCTCGTTTGTTGCGCATCATCCTCTGTGCTCTAGTTCGTGAATCCAGCGAATCTGGAACTTTGAAATATATAGAACGTTTCACGGAGCTACAGAGGTGCTGTTACATCTCTAAAACGAGTTAATTCCAAAGTTGGAAATTTGAAAACGGCAGCGAGATTAAATAGTGTTGTATCATCACTAAAAGTGATTTTAGCAGGGGTAATTCAGAAAATCGGGCCTCTTCAGGTGCAACGCTGATGCAACGAAAATTAGCGATTGGTCGATTTGGCTCACGTGATTCGCGAGGGGGCGTGGCGTAGACCTCGAGTAGGAGTGGCGTTGTCTCGTTATAGTTTTGTTATATTCGGAATTGTACAATTTACAAGTCGTTTTATATGATTTACAAAAAAAAGGAAACCAAAATTGAAAATAAAATTAAGTTAAACGACATTTGCCACATTACATGTAATATTTAACATTATATCATTTACATACGGTTGCGTACGATTATTTTGACATATAATTTAGAATTTTTTGCTGTGGACAATTTGCAATTACGTCGATATTCTTGCAATTATCAAAGTACGCGTATCTTTGAGCAAAAGGCGTTTGAACATTTACGTGAAATTAAGATGATTCTCCATCAAGTCACGAACATTTCTGGATGTTGTTTACAGTGTTGCACCTCCGTTACTTCTGACGCGGGACGATATTTCAATTTTCGAGTATTATTAACCTGGCTGCAACCTGCCACAGACTGCACGTAAACGAGATTACGTGTACGCGCGATCAATAATTCATTTTTACTCGTGCACACAGCTTTCGAAACAAGAAAAGACGGTACAGCTTTCAAAACGAGCCAGCATAGTGGTGCGTCGTTAAAAAAATAAAAACGTCAGCCAGAGGAAAGCCACCATGGTGGCGTTTCGTAGCAAAAAATTATGTTACGTAACGATAAGCCACCATAGTGGCGCGTAGTAACTTGTTTGCATTTGTTGTATCATACTTTACGCTCGCGTTTGTTATGCTTTGAAGAAAACGTGTAAAAATTTTCTCGATCTTGCGAATCTTTTGCTTTTTGTGAATTGTTCGCGTACGTTAGGGTTGCAGTGTAGATTTGGTAAAAAAAAAGCTCGTGACAGTCAAAGCATCACTTGTTATATATTCAAGTCTAATTCGACGATTTATGAAAAATTTGTCTAAATAATCTACAATCAATGGGATTTTCTTCGAATCGAAAAGCAAGGAAATTCATGTCAATTTGATTGTTCGTTTTTCATCACTTATATATTTAATTTAATTAATTGTACAATTGTTACGAGACAATGTGACTAAAGTCGTACAGATTAAAAGTTTCGTTGAGATATTTAAAAAGTTGCGTCATAGTATTTCGTGAATTATATTTATGACATTGATGTTACAATCAGATTCTATTATTCGTCAAATTTGAAACAAATCTAAATATATTTATAGAAATTATAAGACAATTTGATACAAATATACAAAATTCTGCACTGTATCTACAAGTCTCAATCTATTTAGTGAGAATATCTTAAACATTCATTAACACAAATTGCATAATGACACCTTTAAATCTCATAAAATTATGAAATCTAATCAATTTTATCTTATAAATAAATAATTAAGAAGTATATAATATAAAAAATATTACAAAAACCGATATATTCTATATTCATAAACTAAATAAAGTAGAAGAAATATAAATATAAATTGAGTGATAAGAGATATAGTTCATTCATGCTGTACGCTAATTTCTGAATTTAAATACACGTTTACAGTAAATATCTTGTAATTTCTATGTACATGTTCAGATTGGTTCCAAATGTTATTAATGTAATCATAATATATAATATATATGATTGAATATATATAAATATATAATATATTAAACAACAAGTATTGCAATATACAATAATGTTAAAAAAATTCTTCTGTGCTAATAACGTATACAAAATAATTTCAAGAACATCAATCTTTGCAAGAAAAATTATAAACCCACAGATTTATTCGGAAACAGTTACACCTTTAATAAACAAATTAGCATGACGCATGTAGAAATGCATCACCATTTTCCAAGTTTTTCTCATAAATTTCTCTCTGTCTTTGGTCAATTTAAGAATTACAGCGTGAAATATCCTGCGAATGCTTTATTCATCCCAGCCGATGACCTGTTTAAAGTTTAAACCAATTTCGAGATGCACCTTACCTGCATTCACGGCGACGCCTGTGAATCTCTGGTTTTCAAAATACACGCCAGGGTAATGGTTAAAGTGGTGACACGGCTTTGTGAAATTAATATAACCGAGAGGACGGCGAGGTTTAGCGTATTTATGAGACGTCTCTTATTATAAACGAGGTGTCTCGCGATGATATCGACTTTCTTGGATAACCACATGTACACGTAGTCTTCCCTCGGGGAAAAAAAGAATGGGAAATGTAAAAATCAATACTTAAACCCCTTTGCACGTGCTCGCTTTATATTTCCACTTGTTTCACATTTATCTCTTGCGTCTTGATTCTTTTCTCCGTGAATGGTGGATCAATAAAAAATACACGAGCGATTGAAAATTTATGAGTACGGAAAGAGTACTATAGTTCGCGGATGAACAAATTCTGAAAACTACAACATCGATAGAATTTAGTTTGGCGAAATTGACAGAATTATCTTTTCTATATTTTTGAATCAGTGCTTGAGGTTTAATTTTCAATTAAAAGTGACTTGTAACGTGCAAACATACTTTTCTTGTCAAGTTTCTTGTCGATCGGTGGAAGAGTTTAATTGTAATGTTCCGGTATTATCAGACTGTTCCGTCGATCGACGATTTTTAATAACAGAAGAATATTCGCACGACGCAAGCTGCTTTTAAGCTGGTTTGCCAGAATTTTTCATTGCAAGAGAAAATTGAGTAATAAATTATGATTAAATAATAATTATCAGAAATCAATTTATATCTAAGTACTACCCCCAAAAAAAAAAAAAAAAGAAATCGAACCGGTGATATCGATCCGCAAATCAACGCGTGGCTGGCGCGAGCGCGCGCGCGTCGGAAACTTTATATAAATAACGCGACGATCCACTTAACTTAACTTTCGCTCGCCGTACAGAGTGCAAGTCCGAAGAAACAAGGAGAAAAACAAAAAACGTGCTCCACGAGTTAACCGACTTGCTCGTGTGTGCGAAGCAAATTCGTTCCGTTCGGATGCGCTCTAACGTGCGTGCCCCGCGATCGAGCTGGCTGGAAAAGAGCAACGCGAGAGGCGAAGCCATCGACGATCGACACACGACGATCGTCGAGCTAATGAAAAGAGAAAGAAGAGACACAAAAAAAAAAAAAGAAAAACGGGATGAAACGCTCGAGACGTGGCACTCGCGCGAGAGCCCGAAGAATTTAACCCAACCTCTCTCGATAAATACATTGAGCATCGTGTATCAACCCCCGTAGGCCTTAAGTGTTCATCGCGGAGAAGTTGGTGAAACGAAGTCAAAGGAAATCGTTCGTTTTCCCTCGGATGTCGCGTCGACCTTCGTCCTTGTAACGGTGGGATTTTATTGGCTGATTTTACGCTTGGGATAATCGCCGCGCGTCCTCATCAATCGAAGCAGATCGTTTGTGGACGATTGTGTCTCAATCGTACTCGTTGATCAACGAACCAGGAGCCAACGAACCGCGAGAAATTCTTTGATCCGAACACGCGAAACGATAAAGAGACGTTGATGCTCGACGAATGAGGGGGAGGAAAATGGACGTTGGAACGAACGATTTCCTTCGCGTATGTGCATATCGAACGAAAGACTCGCGGACTGCAGTAACAAAAGAGAAATTTACATTTCGCAAATGTTGATCTTCTCTGTGTGTAAAAGTGCAATGGCGGTAGTTTTCGGCTCGTTTCCTTTTTCCCGCGATTTCGACTTTCGGCGATAACCGTTACGAAGAATTGCGGGACAATATTGTTCCTCTAGTCGAATTCGTGTTATCTTTCCAATATAAATTTCATAAATTTAGTAATCTCCTCTTAATTCAAAATTTCGAAGAAAGATTCAGCTCGTTTCTTGCATTTAGGGTGCGAAACAGTTCGAAAATTGAGAACGAGGTCTGTTTAAAAAAAATGAAATGCGTAAATTTATTTCTTGCAGTGAAAACAAACAGATTTAAAAGAAAATTGTTATTTTTCGCTGAAGTGACATTTGTGAAAAATTAGTGTAACTAACGAATTAATAAAATTATCAACTAATTATTAGCAAAAATAGATTCTAACTGTTTTCCAAACTCGTGACTGAAGTTTCTGTAGAAATTTGAGATGTCCTTACGAATTTTACAAGTGAGTAACGTAAAAATTTTCTAGAACACTGAGAAATTTTTACAATCAACGTGGATATCCTTGACGTAATTATTTTACTAATAAAATACATGTATGCATATTTAGAACATTTTTGTAAATGCTAACAAATGATGCACCAATAAACTTATCGATCTCGTTTTCGCAAACTGCTTGATCTTCACATGAAACATGATTCGTTACTTTGACATTTTCGAGTAATTCAAATTTCAATTTAAACAGAGATCGATATATTATGTACGAGACATTTTGAAATTTAGTTGACAGTATAACGAGAGACGAATTGATACGATTATATTGCTATTTAAAATTTGAAGTCAATCTGAAAATGTTGCGTAAACGTTGCAGAATGTCTTGCTGTAACCATATATTCGGTAAAAGGATTCAATATAATCGGTATTAACGTTAGCTCCCAGTAATTATTAACACTGTGGATAATTAGCTATTTTTGATGTATCGCAAAATACAATACTTTTTGCAACACGTAGTTTTATATTAGCTTCAAACTTGACCGTGTAATTAATCGTAACAATTGGATCTCACTACTATTGTCGACGAAATGTTATCAAAATGTTCTACATACATAAATAATAATAAATACATATATATAAAAATAAGAATAAATATTTTACCATTTTAACATTATTATTGTGTAATTATTAACAGTAAATATTTATAAAAAATTCCACTGCTACGAAATTTCGTTGGGAAAACGAACGTGGTCGTGGCACGCGCGTGTTCCTCGAGCCATCGACCGGCTGCCATTGCAAACCCCGTGGAAAATGCAGTCCGGGTGCATTTCATCGATTACTATGTCGCATATTATGCGCTCCCGCCTACCCTTCCACCACCGCCATCACCACCAGAACCTACGTACACTGCCAGCCGCCTCCATCGTTCTCATCGACCAAACAAAATCTATCGAAACTCGCAATAGAGAAAACAGAGAGAAAAAGAAATTCGTTCTCTTTCGACACAGTTTAACCACCACCACCACCTCTCGCGTCGCATCACACGCAACGATCCTGTAAATTCTGGTTGGTTCACTAAACCCTTGGCTCCATAAGCCTCGCTATAACCATAAGCCACCATCCCCCCCTCAAAAAAACAAAAAAAAAACCCACCAATCTCTCTCTCTCTCTCTCTCTCTCTCTCGTGTACATCACAAGAAATCAACATTCGATCACGCTCGATCGAGCTCGATTTAGTTATAATTGTACAACAGCGCGTGTGTCGCATGCTCTCTCTCTCTCTCTCTCTCTCTCTCTCTCTCTCTGTGTGTGTGTATACGTGTATGTACATTTATTATGGATCCACGTGTAAATACTCGGTCAATGTGCAATCAACGGGCGTTCGCGACACGTAGATGCATGCGTTCCATCCTCCCCCGGCCACCAACGATCCATGTGATTCATACACCGCCTGTAGTCACCCTAGCTCCCCCCTCCCCATTTATTGCCGCGTTTGCAACCAAATCCACTCTCCGTTCGCGCGCGCGCGTGTATGCGGAACTGTTTGTACATACCGTCCCAGCCAATTTTCGCGTGGATGCGTGGTACCTAGAGCTACCTTCGCGAGTCTTCGTGCTCCTTGGGAAAGCACGATTTGACGATTTTGCCAGAGGCAAATCGACGACGATGCATGTAACGTGTAGTCCTATCGCTGCGTACCGTCCGGACGAGACTGATTTTGGGCCTAATAGATATCGAACTGTGTTATTCGTCAACCTTTTCGCTACTAACGACGATTATAGTTCGTTAGATACTACCAATGCCTATGAACGTCATATACTTCGTCTCTGACTATAATTACCCAATGTTTGATGCTCATTGGGTACTACCGGTGACTATATTCACGCTCATGGGATACTACCAATGACTATAGCACAGGCGAGGTACACGAACGTCACATGCCTCATTTGCGATTACGGTTACCGAATGTCCGACGGTCACTAGTCACTACCGACGATTACAATCAGCCAACGAGTCTGATCTGACACTCGCTGCATACTACCAGCAGTTTTTAGTCACCGAGTGAGCATAGTGAAAAGGTTAACAGGGGCATTCGTGCTCTCCGGACGGTACACTGTCTGACGATAAATGCTCCCGAGGATCTCACGAACCGACATGATTTGTCTACGAACGTTGAGTCAGTGAAACAGCATCCTAGACGTCTGCAGCCCTACCTGAATGAGAATGTTTGCGCGTGTGTTTGTCGTTCGAGGGCGTGCACGCCAGGTCGATCGTCCTCGAGCGTAACGCGAGCCTGCTGGTGCAAAATAGGTTGCACTCGCAGAATGTGAACGAGTGCAGTCCGAACCTGCGTCCGAACCTTTTTCAGTCCTCTCACGTAGCGACACGCACGATCACCCAATCGCGTTCGCGCACGGCGTTGATCCTCGATCGATGGTGGCTCTGTTCAAACGCAGGGTTGAATCGCTCTGGGAATCTGGGAATTTGGCGATCATCGTCGGTCGCGATTACATTCAGGCAAGGTTAATTCTTAGTTGGCGATTGACTAGATTGATCGGTGCCTTGGGACGTCGACTTAATAGGAGAAATTACCGCGATTATTGATTCAGTGAAGTTTATCTTCACATACGGGGTGTCTCGCATAGAAAGTGATTCCTGCCCGAAGGTGAAGCAACGAGTCGAAGAAAAGGAACAAATTTTTTTTCGTCGAGGTCGTTGTTTTCGAGTTTGAAAATTTTCAAACTGCACTGGGATAGTCGATACGAGGATACACTGCGCGCAAAAGTGCAGGATAAAATTTTTTTTTACATTTTTCATGCGTGGAATAACCTCTCGTTAATTGTTCTTTTCTGTCGCTGAATTCGAGTGTATTTGATGAATTTTCAAACTCGATTTTCTCGAAAACGGAGGTTTCACAACCTTCCACAAAATTTTCATTTGTATCTCGTGTTCAGAAATCGGAGATTCAGGAAATGGTGAAATTTTAAAGATACGCAGAGAATATGTATATACGTGCAACGATAAATGAGGTAGATACTTAGGTGATTCCATATATAATAAAACAGAAAACTAACGAGGGAACATATTCACGAGCCAGATATTCAGAAAAATGTGGAGGTTCGTTAAAGGTTATTGCAGAATTTCGTGCAAAAATAAAGAAGACATCAATATAGTCATGCTTTAGCTCAACATACTTTTATTCCATCGTCTTCTTAATTTTCGAATCCCGTGCAATACGAAACAGTTAAATCTACAAAATAAACAGTTTGTTTCAACATTGAGCAAATGTTTCTCCTGCGAGCCAAGAGCAAGTCTCGATTTTGCCGTCGAAATTGCAGAAGGAGAAAGATTTTCATCGAATGATCAAGTTATCGCCGAGACGAATATTATATTTATTTCGCAGAATCGGATTATATGGATTGCATTAAGAAAAAAAAAAAAAATAAACTAGAAAACTGGAAAGTTGGATCAAGTGAATCGAGACGAAGAACGATTACATTTCTTATTATTATTTACGATTTATGAAATTCTCGAACAACTCTCTCACCTTGTGCACGCATTTTTTTCTTCCCTGCTGAAATTCACTTTAAAATTGATTCTCTCGAAAAATTCTTTCATTTTTCGATGGAAGAAATTCATCGAGGCAAAATTTATCTCTTCTCAATTGGAGCGATGTTGTAAACAAAAATTGGTCAGTCACGTGATAATTAATGGTAACTAATGTTTTTAGATTGATCGATGGTAATTAATTTTTCTTCTAGCTTGCGTAGAATCGGGCGATAAGAGTTCTGGGGTCAATTCTACCTCTTTGGAACGAATTTCGATAGAGAAAGAAATTGCGTGCCACATATGTACTCGTAGCGTTTCCTGCTATTGTGAATTTCTGGATTTTCCTTCGTTAGTTTCATATTTTGCTGCATATCTACCTGTCTACATATCTTATGCTTTATTGCACGAAAAAGTTTCCCGGAACAAAGTTGCACCATTTCAAAGAGCACGCGCAACAGTGAAAAAAATTTTTTCATTTTTGTTTCTTTTTTTCGAGACTTCGAAGATATTTATACTTTTAAATACAGTATAAAGTCGATCAGTGCGACTTTCTGTTCTCTGTACAAGAGTATCGGAGTGCTTGTATTTGAAATTATTTGATTTAAAATGTAATTCAATCGTAATTTCATCCAATTTACTGCAATTTACTTCATATTTACTCCAACTGTTTAAAATTAAAGTTGTAATATTTTTTTAAACTGACTGGCAATTTTTAGACACGAGTGCCTTATTACTTTCATGCACAGAATAAGAAAAAAATGCATCGATGGATAAAAGTATGTAAAGCTTTACTTAAAAATATACTAACAATTATGTGAAATAATGTGACTTGGTTCTAAGAAACTTTTTAAACAAATATGGCAGGTATTTAAATTATTTAAATTTCTACTTATTTTTTGGTCACACTGTACAACGACAAATGTGTTTATTTTCTAAAATATTCTCGGCAAGAAAATCACTATTCCTTATCGGAAGAAATATTGTTCCACAGGAACGTTTGCACTAGAATTGCCAATTTGGAGCAATTCGTATTTTCTTTTACGAAACAAGTTTCGGTATTCGCGTCAATGAGAATGCCGAATTAATTAAATAGAGCTGAATCATTTCAATGCACATTGTCGTTTAGAGGAATTCTGACATTTGAAATAAAACTGTTTCGTTTCCTCGTGTTCGAAGAAATCGATTTTAAAAATTTATTAATTTCGACTTTGGAACGAGTAACGAGCAGTTATTCCATCTGCGGGAATAAATCAGAAACGCACAATGAAATTTTCCACGGGGGAGTTTCGTTTTCGAGAAAAATTAAATTTGAACCTTTGTCGAGTACACATTTGCCTTAAACTCTATCCAACGTTTTTCATTTGTACCCGCAGTTAGTACAACTCTCTGTCGCTTAATCCAGAATTATCCAAATTCAAATATATACTCGAGAACGAAGCCTCAAACGAGAAAAAAAAGGTCGACTTATTCTCGCCTTCGTCTGTTTTTTCCTTTTGAATTTCATTTTCTCGCCATTGTTCGCGTCTCGTCCCGTTTCCTCTATAGTGATCGATATCTCGTCCGATATGACGGACGCGTCCGGACAAAAACGGCCGGCGTTAAGTAACGTGAATCACACGCGAGTCACCTGTCACCGATTCAGGATTAATCGTCAACCGTGCGCGGACCGATAAATTTCCAGACAGACCCGAGCCCAACGCTTTCTTGCCGGTTGTCATGGAAAATGACAATTGGGGGAGCGAGGCGACGAGCTGAATGAAATACACGGCCGCGCAAGATCGTTTCCAAGAGCGATCTCTCGAACCGCTTGGGAAATTGTGATTCTGCATGGCCTGCGTTTAACTGCGAGCGAACGTCGAAATTAGGAAATTGAAAAATTAACGCGACGCAATTTTTGTTAGTTGCCTGATGAGTCAAAAGAGGCACTATAAACTATATATATATATATATATGAATATATATATGAATATTAATGATATTATAATATTATACATATATAGTTTATAAGTAGACTTATAAACTTATAGTAGTATATAATATATATATAATTATGAATATTAATGATATTATAATTTAAATATATATTTTTTTTAATATGTATATATTTAATATTCTAGTATTATTAATATTCATAATTTTATATATATATTATATACTGCTATGAGTTTATAAGTCTACTTATAAACTATATATACAATATTCAGTATTATTAATACTCATAATTACAAACTATATATACTATTACAATATTACAAGTTTATAAGTAGAAATACATATGCTGAATTAGTTTCTTTTTTATCTCAAGGATACATCATTCAAAGTGGAAATTTCATCTTGTTTTCTATGTGACTTCTTTCTTTCAATGAATATTTTTAAAATTAGTATTTTTTCAATTTGTCTAAATACAGTCACTCATGGTTTCCAACAAACAAACGTAAGATATTTCTTTCAGAAACTTTAATGAATCAAGTTAGTTTGAAAGACTGCGTATACAGACCGTGTATGCACATTTACCTAAATTTCTAAAGTACAAAAATATATACAGATCTAAATCTAACAATATGAAAATAAATCGAGAAATAGTACGAAAACTATTAAAAATCACATCGATTCCTTCAACTTCAATCTACGATTTACTAGTTGTCACCATATGCGAACTGCACATATTTTTGGAAGTACAAAGTCCGCACGTAGATGCGTAATAATCTAGAAAAAGAAAAAAATTAACGCCACGTTGTTGTGCAAATCGCTACGCAATACGTAACTCCGCTTGAACATAAAATATCAGTACACATATGCGCAATTGGTATTCCGACCGATTAGTCTCGATACAGCAGTCGGAGTGCCGGGCCACAATCCCTCGAGGATGAACGTTTGAAATCGGGCCGCCTCCATGAAATATACGTCTCTCCGCGATGAATTATGAGAGACTAACGTTCGAAACCATACGCGTCCGTTCTAATGCCGGACGAGTTTGTGCGTGAAACTCGATGACCCGAAAATATCGTCGAAAAAAAGGAGGAAACTCCGGCGGTTTGAAAAAATGGCGCGATATACAGGGTGTTCCGGAGTAACGATATCTACCGAGTTTATCACGTCTGAATTTTCTCGCCGACTGCGAAAAGGTTTATGAATAAAAATTCAGTACTTTTGAGTTTGTTATACTTATTAAAAAAAATTGTATTATTTCTATATTATTGCACTATTCCTTATTTTGAAGTATTCTTTTTCTTTGAAGTTTCTAATTTTAGAGTAATATAAATTCTCGTGGTATTAGAATGAAAGTTACACTGGCTGTACATTATTACAATTGCATTTTTTAAAAGGCAAAATTTACATCGATTATATGTCTTTCTTTTTTATTCGTGATGAAAAGAGAAATTCGAAAATATCGTAGAAAGATGTGTTCTACGTCTTTATGTGTATTTCTTTTGTGGCACACAGTTCTATATAACTATGAGTCAAATGTGAAAATATCGAATATTTTGAATTGTGAGATAGTTGATTCTCTTTTTGTGACGTCAAGATCAAATTTATACGCAGTATTAAATAAGAAACTCCACGCTGCATATTTTAGTAGAAACGTGCTGTGGTTGTAGCAAATAATATAATTTTATTTAGAATTTAAGTGATTTTCATTGTTCAATTTTAATCCGAATCATTAAAAATCAATAAAAAAGAAGTGCGTTGAATTATTTGAAAAATTAAATTTGCCTCTTCTACGGTCATTTGGCTTAATAAGAATTATTTATCATAAACTTTTGTCAATATTTACTGGAAACAGAATAAAAGACTTCTTTTTTTGTGTTAAGTAACATAAGTAACATCTTGTACAATATGATAGAATTGTAATTTTTGAGCCATTATTATTATCCTTGGTGGAGAATGGCATTATCTGTAGAAAAGACTCAAGTATTAGGTTCTATACTGAAAAATGTATTAATTTAGGAAATATTTTAACTTCAATTTTATATAAAAAAAAATTATATAAATATACGAATACTGTTTTAAATATTTCCTTTTCTTCTAAATAACATTTTATGTGAAATTGAAGTCGAAATATCGTCTGAACCAATAATTGTTTGACACACATGGATTAATATTTCTTTATAAAAAGAACCTACTTCGATCATATGATTCAGAAAAATATAGTTTCTTTCAAAATATCAAAGTTGACCATTAATTAAAAGACTTTTTTAGGCGTTCATTCTCAAAAAAATTAAAAGCACATGTATGAACGAATATATCATTCATTGTAATATTTTTCGCTACGAGTAATAATAATGATGATGATGATGGATTATAAACTAAGGTGATAATATCAAATGAAACACACTACATATATATGTATAAAAAATTATGAATGGAATTGTGAAGTAAATTCATTCCGCTTTATCCTCTTCAAATATTGGATGTAATATCGAGAACATAATCTCGTCAATCGATTTGTCATCTCTTCGACAGCAAGAAATGTAATATTCTCTAATATTAGTTCTATTAACATTACTCGGGGAATTTATTTTCCAAAAATGAGGAACTCTTTGAGAATGAGAATCTGCCTTATTTTGTTAAAGTTACAAAAAGTCAGTAAAGAGTCATCGAAAGAAATAGTCGGAATTCCACGAAGTGGAAATTTAAGTTTATAAAAATTTCGTAAGCAATGAAACGAAAAAATAAATAAATAAATAAATAAATTTCGTTAAAAAGTTCCGAATATCTCGAACGAACACCCTATAGACGAGCGGTCAATTTTTCACCGAAGATAAAACGCATCCGTCTCGGTCCGAAATCTCTCCGTGCATTCATTCATTCATTTCGACGTTTTTCAAAAATTCCGATGGCGGAATTCGCAGCAATTAACTCGGACAACTTGGAATCGCAGCGAGTAGAAGGAAAGGTTCGAAGTTCGAAGCTTTCCGAAGCTTTCGTCTTTCGACGCGCGTAATCGTCAGGGACGTTCGACGGCGCCAGTGAAATTTCAATTTAATATCGGCTGGGACGAAAGTCGGATTCCATCTCTGATTTCCTCCTGCGCGCGGGAAACTTCTTCCACTTCGTCGACCAATTTATTCAATTTCTTCGATCGCTCAGATCAGTGGCTCCTAACCAATGTTCCGTGGAACATTCGCGTCTCCTGGAACCTGACTGCGAAAGATGTTTCTCGCCGAGAAGCGCCGCGGAGAAAATGTAGATTTGTTATCTGGCTGACTTTCAGAAGTCAGAAAAGCGAAAGATTCGCTGAAAATTTGAGAAAAAAGGAGAAAGTAAGGACATTTAACAAAGATCAAGTTCAATATTTGTACATCTGGTACATTACTAGCAACAAGACTGACAACTAAATTCTTTTTGATGCAAAAATCAAGATTCCACTTTTTATCACTGAAAGTGATTTTAGCGGGGGTAACCTAGAAAATCAGGTCTCTTTAGATGCAACGCTGATGCAACGAAAATTAGCGATTGGTTGATTTGGGTCACGTGATTTGCGAGGGGGCGTGGGCTAGACCTCGAGTAGGAGTGGCGTTGTCTGGTACTGAGCGATCGCGCTTGTAATTTGTTTTGTGTCGATTCAAATGTTTACGTATCAATAAAATTCGACTCTGTCGAAAATGATTAAAAATTGGTTGCTATAAAATACTCCAAGTCTTCAGTTTTTGACATAACTGGGAAAATTTTTAGAAAACGTTAGAGGAATTTCGTGCATTCAAGCTGTATACTCGCTTATTTACTCAATTATTTCAGTCACAATTCTCACAAATGTCACTTGTGTAACATCTGTGTAATTTTCAATTCACTTATTGTTTTAGTATTAAATTTATGACCTCGGTGATTTTAATATTTTTCTCATAATCAAAAGCGTGAAGAGAGAACGTTAAGAACCACTTCGACTTCGTCGAAATCTCGTTCGAGCTTTCATCCGATAAATCATAGCCGTTTTAACCGCGTGCTCGAGTTGCGAGACAAATGGGAAACACGATGTTGAACCGGTTAAACGATCAAGGTAGCAGATAGTACCAGAAAGCGCGGTTAAGGACCGGCCTCGTGGATGGAAATGCCGGTCATAAAAGTCGGAACAGGCCAAACCGCATCTCGTTTGGCTCTCGATCAAAGAGCAACAGATAGAGGGGAAAGAAGGTGCAGCTACGTGCCCAAAGGGAACTCAAGGAACGGCTTAAAAAGCATTCTACGACGGAACAAGTGTTCTTTGAAGGAAACCTCCAATATTCCGTTCGGTTGATGCTTAAGCGAACTGAAGGAAGCGAACGATAGTAAAAGTAAAACGGGAAAAAAGAGGTATGGCCGAATATTATCAAGTAACGTGTAACACAACGTGTTGACGAATTTCGCCAATGTGTTTCACGGTTGTGATTGAAAAGCGAAATTTCTCTTGTTTATCACGTATTTAGGAAGGAAAAGATGTAATTGAATGGCTGATATAAAGAGTCGATAATACAAAATCATGAGTGAATAATTTTTTATTACTTTTCGGTTTTTAATTTAAAATTTACGTTACATTCATCGGAATTGTCGTTGGTGATAATTTACTAATTACTGTTACTACATATTCATCAGTCTAAGTATAACAGGATTGCATTATATATAACAACATTCACGGAAAGTTTGTAAAGTGAAATTATATTCAAAAGAATTGTAACTGATATATATATATATATATACATTTTTAGAAAAGTTTGAAGCAAAATGATGAAATGAAGTAATTTATTCTTTTTAGCTAATAAATCCGGCATTTTAATTGGAATTTCACATTAGACAGTCTGAATTATCTTATAAACTTATACTTATTTATATTTATATTTACTTATGTTTTAATTTCACTTTATGGTGGAATAAAATTTCTTCTAAAATTTTATTTTACTTGATTTTATTGACAATCGAGTTTCTTCATTTTATCTTTGTAAGATCCTCAAAAGTGTACTCACTTATATTCTACATAAAAATTATAAAAACCAAGAACTCAAACGTGAGTTGAGTACTCGATATGAATATGTTACTAGAAATAGTGAACGTTTACATTGATCTTCTCTTTGACTCTAATACATCAATTGCTGTCAGTTGGAATTAATTTATATTAATAGTTATCATTTCCTTTACTATTTTATATTTTTGTCACGATCTATTAACGAAATTTCACCATGAAAACTGAATCGTAAAAAACAAATGGCGGCGGAGTTACGTGTCGTGCGATATCTTCCAACTTTCGGAAGACGAATGTGAAAACAATTTACTTCCACGAACTGTACCAAATGTCACAAGTCAGAAATACTTTTCGACTATCTCGCCTTCCTCGAAGAGCGGAAATCTCGAAATTTCGCCAGCGTCGCAACCAAATAACAAGAGCCGAGTGATGAACTGGTATATCAGTGTATCGCGGTTGATTGCGGAACGTTGGCGAAGCGTTCGAGACACGCGTTCTAAAGGGGACAGCTGCCCCGAAATAGAGTAAACCGTGGA
Organism: Melipona beecheii; assembly: GCA_032399605.1. Classification (NCBI taxonomy): domain Eukaryota; kingdom Metazoa; phylum Arthropoda; class Insecta; order Hymenoptera; family Apidae; genus Melipona; species Melipona beecheii. The sequence goes on along the minus strand of JAUCMO010000082.1, from coordinate 959,782 downwards.
CCCGAGAAGCTGCGAATGGCGGCGAACCTCGCCTGGATAGCGAAACGGGAACGAAAGAGACGTTGGAAAGTGCTAGATACGCTTCAATTTCGCAGCTGAAGACGTAGACGGTAGACACGAAGAAACGAAGTCTCTCAGGCATTGTGACTGACAAGAGGAGAGAATTACATTCGATGTAAAAGCGGATTAAACGGACTTGCCAGGACTTGTCAAACGTTCTTAAACTTCCGTTAGATCTCTAACACGGTCTTTTTATTGACAACCTGTCTGCAGTTCACAATTGGATATAAAGCAAGTGGAATGTTACTGACGATGGAACGAAAAAATAGTTCTTTGACAGCTAACATATTTAATACGTGAAGATAAGTGTAGATGAGATGAGGTACTTGATCATTTTATCACCTTGTGACTACGTTCCGAACGAATGCATTTTAATGCATTGGACAATGCAATTTGTTAAACCAAAAATATTACTCTTCGTGTGAAAAAGAATTGGAAATTATTCATCGTTTTAATATATCTATATAATATTTCAATATTATATTATATATTGTATTTCAATATCATGTTATATAATATATTTCAGTATACCATTTAAATATCATATAGTACTTCAATACAACATTTAAATATTAAATTATGTAGTATATTCGAGTACAATATTATACAATTACATGTAATAATTCAATACTATATTACACGTTATATTTCAAAATTATATTGTATGTTATATCTCGGTGTAATACTACGATACAAAATTCAGTATCTACTGTCAAACAAGTAGGAACAATCTCTGAAAAACGAAACGAGGTGAAAGATATCGGAGACTGCCAGGTTTGTTTCAATTTCGCAATAGAAGACGTTTCCACACGCAGTCGAGAGGCATGCAGAAACGAAGTTTCCCCTCTGTGAGGAGTGGAGCAGACTCCTCCGGATTGGATAAAAGCGGATTATGCGAAGCGTCGCGAGTCGACAGACGTTAGACAAGCGGCAGAAGACGTTTCTCTCATTACCAACAGAGAATCCGAGGCTCAGTCTGTCGATCGCCATGGATTTACATACCGTTACCCCCTTTATATATTACCCCCAGACACCATAACGAGACACCACGAACCATCATCCTCCACCCCTTTGAGCCTTCACCATGCACGATTTATCGAAATAGCGACACCGGCACTGCGCCAAATGTGCGTTCATCTATGTGCAGTAGCTGCAAAAGTAGTCGTAGTCGTGCTTCGTAGATGCTGAAGAGTGAATGCATGCATGCATGCATGCCCGCTTCGTGTTACCTAGCAAGATGCCACCCGCCATGAACGTACGCCCGTGTTAATCGAACTTTGACGTTGTTAGGTCGACCTCGTGCTCAGCTCGGAGAAGGGCGGCGACCTGTCCGACTTTATCACGAACGGAGAGTGGTACCTGATCGGTGAGTACACGTTTACACGTACGATTTCTAGCTATACGATGATACAGGGTGGCCACTGAAGAACCGAAGGGTTTGGAAAAGTCGTAATTTGTTCGTTTTCAAACTGGTGGTCATTCGAGGAACGTTGTTTATTAATTAGTAATTATATTTCCAAATAAAACAATAAAAATTTAAACATGTGTTTGTAAAAGTTATTTCTGTTTTGTATCGTTCAGTCTTTCAGTGACCTGTACATTGGGGAGTGTTATTCGCAATAGGTTGAGAATTGTCTAACGTTCAGTTGTTTGCCGGCTGGGTTGTATCCCGAATGATTTGTCCAACAGGGAACAAACTTAAAACTGACCTAAATCAAATCCAAACCTAACATAAACCTGATCTAAACTTAACCTAAACCTAACCTAAATCTGACCTGTTTTTTTTTTTTGTGGAAAAAATCTTCAAAAGACAACTGGCTTCTTTGAGGAGAAGAACTAGGTAGTGTCGGATTTTTACCTGAACTTAACCTAAACTTAATTTAAATCCAATCTAAACCCACTCATTCTGAGAAATAGCTGATTTTGAGTTGAATTGATTGGTTTATTTACCTGATTGCTTCTAGTTTTTAAAGACGACAGATGATTCTGTCCGACTCATGCTCAAGTTAAAGGCGGACTGATTCTGATTGCTAATGAAAAGATTACCTCTTAGATTTTGACTAAAAAGCTGTACACTAATAGTGAACTGTGAACTGACAAGAAAACGTGAAAATTGAACACTGACTGTAAGCTGACAACTGACTTTCCTTCTTAAAGCTTTCGTCTTCTCTTCCAAAAACTCTAAAGAGGATTAAATCATAGGGAGCGTGTTAAGACCAATCAGAGTTTCTCATTGTGATTGATTATGATTATATTGTGCTCGTCGTACAAGAAAACTGAAATTGGCAAATTTAGCGACTTTTTGCTAATAAGAAGTTTATTTTATTACTAAATATTATTAAAACAAGAAAAGTTATATAGTTCTTGTTACTTAAAAAAAAAAAAAAATATCATAATAGACAGTAAATTGGGAAAAGCCGCTGAACTGGAAATTTATCTGGAAAATTCATTTAGTTATAAATTATCTAAACTAGTAAACTAGTTATAAATTGTCTAAACGCGACGATGTCCTGAATGTTTCCAATCGAATAAACTAATTCCGAAACGCATTCGTGTCACAAGTTAGTAACGCATCGTTGTGTCCTTAATATCTAAAATAAATCGTTTCTTATTGGTTCTGTGAAGAAACATTTTAGCGAATTATGTTGCATTTGAAGAGACTCGAGATCTCTCGTAAATCATAGTCTTAATGTGGTGACACACGTCATTTTTTATATTAATAAAAAACACTTATAGCACATTACAGCCTTAGTAGCATACGTCATACACTTGTATTTTCACGTGATTGTTGCTTTTTATCTTTGTAAATCTTTAGTTCATCGGTTTGAGAAACAGACGTTTAATGTAGGTACTACGTCTTCTCTAGTATGACATAATGCACCATTTTGTTGTAAGCCTATTTTTCTTCTAGTTTCTAGCAGTAGCTCTTCCAAATACGAGGGTAAAATATTTTCAATAAAATTCTGCTATTAGTATGATTTAGCGTGAAAATAATCTGCTGTTATTGCGATTTATAGTCCAACGAATTTATTGTTTCGCGGGACACATTTACCGAAAATCGATGTTGTTATTTCCGTGTAACAAAACAGAACAGACTTATACTGTCTGACTGTGAAGAAGTGCAAATTTATCACAAATTAACATTTTAACAATATGATCACTACTTTTCTTGTTTATATTTATCGTGATTTATCTATTTGAATACAGTGTGTTAAAAAAAAATATATATATTCTTTACAGTCTGCAATAATTAATAAGTAAAGTTATTTTATATCAAAATATGTAAAATCAAAATTGAGATCAACTACACTCGACAAGTAAAATTATAATATTATAAAATTATAAAAATTATAAAAATTATAAAAATAAATAGATAAAATTACTTTACACCAAATGAATGTTCAAAGAAATTCAGTTTACACGTTTTCATACGCACTATGGAAACTTTATTGTTAAAAAGTGTATTGTGCACGTGTAGATAATATTTTTCGCTGAAAATAATCTACTGAGAGAGCGAACAAAATTTCAGACTGTATTATTATAGAAATAATGATTAAGTAATTATTTTAAAAAGTTATCGATACGAAAGAAACGTGCACGCTGGTGTGAAACTTCTGTGAGCGTGAATCCACGTTGGCTTGTTTGTAAAGATTTGTCGTGACTTGTGTCATCTATCTTGAGGAGTATTTAGCAGTACTCACCTCAGAGACTGAACTTGCTTGGTCCTTACTTGACCACGAAAGCCATAAATTCCAGCAAGTGTCAGTCGGTCCCCGTTCAGGGAAAGGGTCTAACCTCAATCCCAATCTTTGTTCAGTACATTCCCCAACAAGCGTGTAATTTATTTCGTCCCTGGGGTGCATTTTTTTAATATCGTTCTATGAGTTCGCAATAAAATTCTTAATTTATTTTTAACTACATCTTTCAAGGAAAATCTTTTGGACTGTAATCTTTGGATTATATGGACGAATGTAAAAAATGAAATGATCGATTGTGATGTATAATACTGTGAATGTTTTCATCCATAAACTTTGTCCATGAAATCTTATTTTATTTGTTTGGATACATTTGAAAAAAAAAAAAAGTGAAGCTTTTGAATTACGTTAATAGAAAATGTTTCAGTTTATTTAATTGACAACAAAAACAACAATGTAATTCTTAGATGGTAATTTATAATATTATATAATATAATTAACATAATAATTTCTTTTTTTCCAATTTAAACAAATATATTTAATTCCAAGTATTTAATATTTAATATCTAACATTTTAGAGTTATGTAAAAATTTCTCAGTCATTGATTATCAATTTTCATTATTTTGAAGTTAATACTTTTATTGATGGAAATTTGTGTGATTATCACTATCAATAATCAGCTTTTCGAATTTTCGAAGTTTTTCTGTGTAATTTACTAAAACACATAATGTAAAAAATATAAACAATTTTGCTGCTATTTTTTCGTACAATATAATAAAAATCTTACAACAAACAATAACTTATTCGTTATTATGCGTTAATAAATATAAAATTTGATCTACTCTCCATATTGTAATTCCAAGCTGAAAGTTTCGAGACTGAATTTGGTTAACCTCGAAAATGCTAGTCGCATTCGCCGGCTTTGCTTGACATCTTTCAAATGTATCAATAATCTTATAAATAATTTGTATTGCAAACGAAAATATATCATTTCCGAAACATATGCACATACACAATCTTAACAAGAGCGGAAAATTGAATTTATTATTTCTTCTATGAATATCACTAAATAAATAATAAAACTTAACCTTAGTTTTATCAACTGCATAACGCAATAAATATTCCTCTTTAGATATTTTATGTAATTTACTACATTTTCTATTTTTATTATAAAACTGCGGACTTTTGTACAATTTTGAGAAATTTGGGAGTGTGAAAGTCTACAGAATGCATACAGTGTCTCGCGCAATCTTCGAAACTCCCGCGATTTCGTTCTTGCTTCTTTCTTATTTTTTTTATTTTTATTCTTGGTGGAAGTTTCTAATAAAGTTTCACAGAATCTAAGTTTACAAATATTTATTTTTCCCTATTTGCCATTTGTATAGAATATACACTGACAAAATTCAGAAAAAAAAGACTAGAAAAAAAGATACTTTTACGCATTATAAGTTTTATACAAGTCAATATAGAAAAATTTAAGTTAATATTTATTTTTCCATCGTACAGAATACTGCACTGACAAAGTTTAGAAAAAATGCTGAAAACAAGCTGAAACTCCATAGAGAATATAAAAAGCAATATTTAGCAAGATTCAAGAATCATCTCAATTTTTTTCTAAAATCTTCATTCTGGTGTATTATGGTGTATTTTTTACATAAACGATTTTATTTTTCTCAATTTACCACCGTATAGAATACAAAGTTAGAAAAAAAACTGCACAATTTGTACCCCAGTACGATTCGTCTCTCTGAAAGGCTCAGAAGTAGCTGTTCTGGCTAGGAAATGAAGACGACTTTTTGCCATAAAATTTTATCGATATGCAAACAACGCCACTCCTACTCGAGGTCTACACCACGCCTCCTCACGAATCACGTGACCCAAATCAACCAATCGCTAATTTTCGTTGCATTAGCGTTGCACCTGAAGAGGCCCAATTTTCTGGGTTACCCTCGCTAAAATCACTTTCACAGCGATAAAATACTAAAAATAAACTGAAACTCCATAGAAAGTGAGAGAAGCAACGTTTAGCGAGATTCAAAGATCATCACGATTTTCTTCGTTCCCGTGTCTGGCATCTTCCTCGTCACAACAAAACCCACGATTTTACACAGTGTTTCTTAATAACGTTCCAACGCGTGGGAGTGTCAATTTCCAGGCTTCCACGGTATGAGAATGCATTTTTCGCCGGACTTGCTTCACTCGCGCGACATCCGCGTCAACGACGCGTAAAGGAATGCCGATGGAAATTGTTAGGGAGAGCTACTTCCGCGTGCGACAAAGGCGAAAGTTCTGAAAGCACTGACTCTTGCCCCGCGTGTCTCACGAACTTTCCGATCGACGTGACGATCGAACGAATCACTTTACTTCGCGAGACTTCAATTTCGCGCGGCCAGTCTCGGCCATGTGTGCATCTCACGTCTTCGCGATGTTCCTCTGTCACTGTGACGATCGAGTCGAGCGATGAGTTTGAGCGAAAAAGCTCGGCGAACAAGATATCGATCTACACTGGGTTTTAACATTCCTAAATTATTATTATTATCTGTCAACAGGCGTAAAACTCGATGATCTTCCTCAAATTTCTTATACGATCGTAGCATACACACTTTTCGTTTTCGTAGAAACTTCAGAAATCTCTTTTCTTGACGCTTGACATCATCTGAAGTGCGCCAGAATCTTTATAAGGAAAGAAAAAACAACAATTACATTCAAGCTGTCGAAAAAATTCAGCGCAAATTCCTCAGATTCAGCATGTTGAAGAACGCAAAGAATCTGTCGGATATTCTTCTCCCTTTTTAAATCATTTCGATTGTTCTTTGCGACTCCTCGAGTTAGATTTCTTCCCGAGCGACGTTAGATTTAGTTAGGAAAGAAATGAAGAAACTTTTCGAGTGATTTCGAGTTACGTGGAGGTTGGAGAATATTGGAATTCTGCTACTATCGGTGTAAGTACTTCGAAAGCGTCAAAGATGGTGGAGTGAACTTAGTTACTTAGTTTGCCTTCCGAAACCTCAGACTGTTTCCTTCCTATGGCCTACTTATCTACGAATCCAAGGCATGTTCGATATCTAAGTTTCGCTTCAGGTTTCGAATACTATTCGAATAATATGTTGCACAAATATGCAATTTATTCATTCTAACTGATTTCTGAACTCTAAAATGAGTATCCACAAATTTTGAAAACATATTGGATCAATGTTTATGAAATGTGGTATTTTTAATGGTAAGTGATATTTGGACGCCTGGATACATAGTTACGCTTAAAACTGGCCACAATTTTTCAGTTATTTCCAATCTGATCTGACAAGAAAATGTTTGGAGTGAAAATTAATCCCAGAGCGCTCTATATAGTATTCTACAAATTTCAAAATGAAGAGTTTCAAAGAAATTCAAAATAAAAAATTCTGTTTTCACTAAAACAAACGAAGCAGGTAACTTAAAACAGAGGTAACTTGCCCTCACTTTCCTGATCGCTAGTGCTCCCCCTCCACTGTGGTGGGAAGATGGATGTAGTGGAGGGGGTAGCACTGTAGTGGAGAGATGGATGTAGTGGCTTACAATTAGAATATCAGATATAAGCGTTGGAAAGATTCACGTCAAGCACGTAGAAAAATATTTTAATATTTCTTTTATATCCTTGTATGCGTATTAACCTGCAAACGTATTAGAGACGCGATCGTCGACTTTAACTTGGAAAACTAAAAAAAAAAGGCAGGACATTTCCCCGAAGGACGTCATTATGTCAAGGTGTCTTATCTGAATCCGACGACTGAGAAGATTCGAGCAAACTCGCGAGCTGCTCGGTCCCATCGCCAGCGGCGACAGTGGGTGATCTCTTTGAACTTTCCTCTATCCTTTCCCGTCGCCGTCTCTCACGGGAGACGCCGCTTTGACCGCGTTATTCGAATTTCGTCCACGTACGACGATTTCGTCGATGCTCGGCCGTACGAAAACGCGGGTCGTTGAATAATGGAGAGCGGCGATGGGGTGGATCTCAGGCGGGCTCGGGCAAAAATTGCATTAATAAATTTAGCTTTGCTCTCGCGGTGCAACGACACGGAGCCTCGCCTCGGGTACCCGATAGCCTGAATACTTTCCGCTTTTACGGCCACCACACCTTACACCGCGATAGTTTCCTCGAGAGATGGCGCTATGGTGACTCGGTAAGTGTCTCGAGGCACTGTAGTTTCCGGGATGGTCGGTTTATTGTTGAGTGTACGGGCTGATTTGATGCGGATATCGGAGCGCAGAAGAGCGTGTGAATTGCGTTCTTCGGACGACGATGGAAACCGAAAGAGAGCGATTCTGCATGGACGAACGACTCGGAACGATGCTTCGGCAGTTTCGACGTCGTTATTCGAGAACGTTTCTGTTCCGATTGTTTTTCTTAGTGGTTGTTTCGCTGACCGTTAGTTTTCGTTATATAGACGCACTTCAAAGTTTGTTTCTCAAGCGAGTTCTGAACATTAACGACGATTAGGATACAAGGCGACAAGAATATAAACATTTGACAATGATAGTATTTTTTGTTATTTTACTTTATCTCGTTCGCTCATGCTGGCCGAATTGTGGGAAAACAAAAGCGTTCGATTAAAATTTTCGGACGATAGAACAATCAAGTTTTCTGACATCAAGCGGCGTGTATCAAAATAAAGATCGAGAAAATTGATTTCACTGTTAAATTATTGAGTCTTTTTAGTACATGATTTTGCAGAGTTGCATTTCTTTTGCGCTTCGGATCCTCGAAATCTTCTCTTCGACGTGAGACATATTTTTATTAATTTCGTTGACCATTTTTGTAGGAAAATTACATCTATGACATAAACGAAACCTTGTTTTATCAAGTAATTAAATGTAGTTTCTTACACATTTTAATACTTTAATAAATTAGCATAAGAAAAACCCATTACTAGAACAGCAAATGTGTTCTGCTCGGATAATAGAACAATTGTCCATATAATTATATTGTATTAAATTTTTGTAAATTTCTACTACTAGACTTTGTTCTATTTGTGGAAATTTTGATAGAATATATTTTTATTATTATATGAGAAATTTCATATGTAGAGAAATATTTTTTTCATACTTCAGTAACATACTTCAGTATAGCTAGAGATAAATATGTTTATTAATTTTATCGTTACAAAACGATAATAATGTTTTCCTGATAGAATTTCTTTGTAATGTACCAAAACTTCATTTATCTGAACCCATTGCGAGACTGATTTATTTGAATTGATTCACTAACTCACCAATCTATCATTTTTTTCGTTCAACGCAATAGGATTTCAATTAGTGAATTCAATTTGCAAAGATTCAATTACTTAGACGTTAACTAAAACTTTGTTCCAGTAATAGAGTTTGGATGAATCAAGTTTTACTACATCTAACTGTAACAACATTTTTCTAAATAATCTAGAATCCTGTTTGGTAATATTAACGATGAATTTGAAACTTAAAGTTAATCAAACGTAACATAATTGATGTTTTATCGATTTCTTTCATTACAAAAGAACACACTGTATGTTGAAGTAATCGTTTCATCAATCAACATTGAATTCGGATGCATTCTGTAGAAAGTTGTACATTTTCTTTTAGATGCCATAAAATTGGTCATAAGGTTACTAATACTAATTTCCAGTAAACTGTCTCAAAAGTAAAAATTACTTGCCATTGACACGTGAAAGTTAGATTTAGAAGAAACCTGTGAGCTATGATCAATTAAATTTTTCGACAATTATAATATCAAATAGACGATGATTATAATTATATTTATACAAGTACGTTATTATTACACATTAATAATAATCTTATTTATAGCAGTGAATATCATAATCTGATTAATATTATATTCAAGAAGATTTAGTTTTATAAAGAACGCAGTGACATTTTTCCACAATAATAATTCTAATAGTATTAATATTTATATGATGTTATATTTGATATTTTTCAATATATTTAATATCATAGTACATAATATTAAAATATTTTCACAATACTATTTAATTCTAATAACATTTCTAGCTTCATTATTCATCAAACTTTACGAAATGATACGAGAGCAAAGTTGCAATATTCCAACATGAAAAACAATTTAACCTCTGGAACAACTTTTTGTTCAGACCTGTAAACTCTCTATTTTCACGTAGCAGCAGCGGTGGACGAAAAAGACGTAAAACAATGGAAAACAGCGTTGTAAATTCGTTCTAACAAAAAAAAAAAAAAACAAACAAACTTGCTGCTAATTCGAATGAAACGACAAAAGTCGCCCGCATCTAGCGCGGAGAGATTCGGTGCAGCGCGAGGTAATTAAAATATCGTGGCTCCACAATAAGGCAATCGCGGACGGACGTAAGCTTTGGCAATGTCCGCAATTAGAACAGACGCAGCATGTGGTCAGATCAACGTTATCCCGAGTCCAAACACGCCGTCCAAAAGAATCCTGAATCCCGCGAGCAACAAGTGAGCAAGTTCTCGGTCAGGACGTTCTTAAACGAGTCCTCGGAGTCGATCGTAAGGGGACGCCGATCGATTGAGAGTAATTAAATAAGACGACCATCTCGGCGTGATCGTAAACGACCGACTTTCTCATTTCGTCGAACGTTTAAGTTATGTTAGAGTTAAGTACGTTCCTTTGATTGTTTTTTTTTTTTCGTTTTCTCGCCTCTTTTATTTTCCACCCACGATCTTTCTTGTCAGCTGCGTCGTCAGCATCGATCGACGTTGAACTTTTCCACGAAACGCAGAAACGAGATATACAGACATACAGTTGGCTTGATGTATGTGAAATCGTTACATTCCGAGTTATTCAGTCGATATTTGAGCAATATTCGAAGAAATTGAAACAATTGTACAATAATTTTGCGATAATTTAGTTATCAAAATGGCTATCCGTTTCTTTTTCCAATTGAATGTTTCACGTATGTTTTGTTCTGATTAATGTTTAACTCGAATAATACAAATGCAATACTCGAATAATAAATATTTTATAAACGATGCAATAATGAAGAAAAAAAAATATAGAATGAAATTTATTGACAAAGCTATAATTCATTAGTAAACTTACAATTGTTATAAGATAATTTAATACAGAATAAAATGTACCGACAAGTTTGAAATTTATTAATCTTAAATTTTACTGTTGCATCTTTCAAAATCAACGAAGTTCTGGCAAATTTTGCGAGTCAATGTTGGCTCATTAATTCCTGCATACGCATTCGATAAATACATTCAAGCTGAGGGAATATTCAAATCAATCCGAATGTAATATAATTTGCACACGTATATAAAATATTCAATTAAGAGCACGAATGACCGTTTTAATAATTAAATCATTGTACAAATAATAATTTCAATGGCGTGCAATTTCTTCAAACATTAATAACTTGGGATAATGTTTGCAAAAACAGTTGCAGTTGGTTACATTTATTACAAGAAGAGCGAGGATTTTAAATATTTTGCAAACAGTAATTTGTTAAAATTGCTTTATTAGTTAAAATTGTTATACAGATTTTTAAAAAACGTGACCATAATTTGTCAACTGCAAGTTAACTTGAATAAATCATAAAGTTTAGTGCAGAATTACCACGGATACATTGCACGGATATTGTTATTATTGTCAGAGTAAGTTTCATTCGGTTCACTTAAATTGTTCTTTCAAACAAACGCAAGAAATTCACAAAACGTGCGAAATACTCCTTTTTTCCTGTTTTAAATCGTGAAATTTCCGATCGTAAATATATTTACGCAAGTATATTTACAGTGTATTAACTTTGGTAAATGCCCGACGTATTCAATTTTCTCGCATAGAGCAGCGACTCTGTTCCAAGAATCTGTGAATTCTTGAATTTCTGAAATTGCCACGCCACGCTTGCATTTCAGCTGACAGTGGGCGATTTTCACGAGCTCGAGCCGTACGAGAGGGCAAGGATATCGAACAGTCGGCTCGTAATCAACTCATAGAGGCAGTTGAACAGAAATCACGAGACACACCGTGCTCGTATCTCTCCGCGGCTACTTTTGTTACGACCGTGCCCAGCCACTGCCACGATGACGCGTGCCTCGCCTCGTAATTCCGAATTACGTCGGAGAATTCGTGTCATGCTCGCTATGTCACGCTGCTCGTTGAATTAGCGAACCGTGCAACTCGTGGCCGGTGTCGGTTCGATCGAAATTAGAGATCGGGGATAATTAACGGGAATTCTTCAATTCACGGAGTCGCAAGTCATTGAGAACGATCGTTTTTTATTCGATAGGTTCTTCTGGTAGCTGTCCAAAGACAGATCATCGAGCGACAATTAAAATTTTAATTGCCTCTTCGGTTTCTTTCGTCTTCACTTCAGACCGTCAGACGTTGCAGACGATCGGAAAGTTTCTGTTCATTTGGCAGATTTTCAGAAATTTTAAAATTGTTGTTTAAAAATGTCATTCACGGTGGAAAAGTCTGTTTTTACCAGCGAGTATTAACTTCGAATGTTTATGAATGAATGAATAATTGGATTAATGAATTCAATGTAAAATCGATAATGAATTTTAATTTGAAGAAAGGTTGGAATATAAAGCTGGAAATTACATTTATATGACACGAGAAGACTGGTGTTTTTAATTCAACAATCATCAATTCGTAATAAATAATATTTTATATCGAGTAATTTTATTTATTCTTCGACGATTCTTAGATCGAGAAATCTAAGACTAGAAACGAACGTAACGAATATAAAATATAAAATTAATTTTAGCACATACAGTTAATGATAAAAAGAACGAATACATAAAAACAATAATTCAGTGTTTCAGGTATATTTGTTCATCGTTGAAATTGTAGAACGATCGAAATCTATATTTCTAACCACTTTGAAACGATTTGATATAGATTTTATGAAGCACCAACCGCGTATTTATGAAAAATGAGTATGAAATTTGAAAGTGCAGAAAACGTTCGTCAATAATAATTGTCGAGAAGTAACAAAAAATGGAGTTGCACAAATTCACCTATGTACAAAGTTCATGAATTGTATAATAATAATAATAATATTAACATTAATTTTATTAAGCGAACAAAGAGCGTTGACTCTGACGATACGATATAATCAGTATAATCAGTATAATCATCCAAATACAAAAAAAAAGGAAAGAAAATAGTTCGCTGAACGTCCAATTGAACTCCGATGTCTGTTATGAGATCAACGAAGCCAATGTCTCCCGAGAGGAAGCACTTAACACAATCACCGTATTCAGGCCACAAATGGGTGTTTAAACCCGTATCGGAATTCGTGTCGTTCCAAATTACATCGTCGCGTGCAACAGCCGCCAAACTCGCCTTCGGAATCCGGTCAAAAGCGACACAGCGATCCAGCGAACGGTGATTTGAATTTCGTTCGTCGAAACGATCATCAGTCTTCTTCTTCGTATCGACGTTCCCGTGTAAACTCGCCCAATCGTGCATTCACGGGTTCCTAAAAAAATTTTTGTCATATTATTTTCTGATATCCAAATTTGTTCAAGAGATAAGTACGTTCCTTCGAATTCCTCTATTTTTTACCAGCATTCGCGAGATGTACAATAACTAAACAACTAATTTTTTTTAAAAATGAAAATTCATATGAATTTTGAGGATTTTATCAAACTATTGTCGAAAATTGCGTCCCCTATCTTTCTTTAACTTTTACATCGTTCGGGCCAAATGTAAATATCACCTGTCGTGCGACGGTCGCACGTTATTATCTCTTTGTATCGTAATCAGTTACATGTTATTCTCGGTCACGTTCGCACGTTGAAATACATTTTCTTAAATATCAGAGAAGAATCCTCACAAGATGTTTTCAAAAAGAAGATTTTGTGATGAGAACAGTGCAGTCATCTAATACAATTAAACGCAACTAAAGATATAATAATTACAACTATAGGTTAATAACTCAACAACGACCTACGATACTACACACACACACACACATGCGAGTTTGTGACCACGACATTCTCAACGTAGTGGAGAGGATAGCGCTAGCGATTAAGAGAAGTAGGGGCAAGGGCCGCCAGTTAGCCACCTCTACGCACGCTATTGAAATTCACTCGGACAACTTTCGGATAAGCAAAATCTCTAATGACGTTCGATTTTCCAATGAACCAGCAGAGATTCTTCAGTGGTCCTCTCGCTGGCTTTTCTCTTTGAAACTATCGTGGCACAAACCACCGTACCACGGTCGCGAAGCATCAAAGTATTGAAATGAATTTTGCAACTGCGCTCTAGCCCATGGACAGAATCGCAATATCGTGCTCGATTTGGTTTTGTTGCAGGAATGCCGGGCAAGAAGAACACGATAACGTACCAATGCTGCCCGGAGCCTTACGTCGACGTCACCTTCACCATACAGATCCGCAGGAGGACCCTGTATTATTTTTTCAACCTGATCGTGCCGTGTGTCCTGATATCGAGCATGGCCCTCCTGGGCTTCACCCTGCCGCCAGATTCCGGGGAGAAGCTCACCTTAGGTAACGTAACTCGTAGCATGCCTTGCCTGCCAGTATTACACCAGCCAGACAAAAAAAAAAAAAAAAAAAAAAAAAAAAAAAAAAAAAAAAAGAAAAAAAAAGATATTACACCTTGTTCTATCTCTACTTTCGTTTACTATTTCTTTCGTTGGTTCTTTCGACTGTCACACAAAACACACACACACACACACACACACACACACACACACACACACGTACGATATGTATATCTCTGTCTGTCTATCTATCTATCTATCTCTCTTTCTATCTGTCTATCTCTCTTTGTATATTGTATGTATGTACACATACACTTTGGAGTCTTGCGACTGGTTTGATTGATTTAGTCGGATTATGTTTCTACGATGTTGTTGTTGAACCACCGTTGTTGACCACATTGTCGCCACTGAACGCTGACTATCCCGCGTTTCTTTCCGTTGCCGGACGTCGAGAAGAGGAAGTCGGGGCACGCCGCGAACGAACCGATGCGTACTGCGTGTCGCGCAATGGGCCTAAATTTTGAAAATTTAGCGGTTCAGCTAGCATATAATTTTTGTATCGAAAAATTAATCGAAGGATGCGAAATTAATTGTTTCGAGTCTATTATCGCGTTAATTAATTACTTATTATAAATATTACTTTTCAAACATTACAGTTTAATTGTTTATCAATCACGTGACATACCAATTGTTGTCTGTCATTACCGTAAGTAAGAGTTTCTGTTGAAAAATAAATGATAATAACAATATGTGATAAAGGATCTCAAAGATATATAGCATTCGTGTTATCCAAGTTCGTTGGAGGATTTTTAATGTTACCGAACTGACAAGTTTTCGACCATAAATAAATTATGGGCCATTGCGCGTATTTCATCGATTTCGCAGCAATTTTTTCGAAAGTAAAGTTTTGCAAACTGTGTTTTTAATTCTTTTCTTCGTGCAGCAGGAATATTGGAGGCAAATGAAAATAAGAAAAAGATGCTTGAAAAAGTTCCACTATAAATCTTCTATCGTATAAGCAAATATTGAAAACGTGAAATGAAATATACAGTATATTTCTGTATTACAAATACAGTCATTTCAAATGCTTAAATTCTCGATTCAAGATACAATCATCCAATGTTAATATTTGACATTGATGTCAACCGTTAAGAAGTGAGCTGTTAATTTTTCCATTTTTCAATTACATTGTATCGTACAAAACTTCATTGGATACTGCACGTCATAGTTACACGTTGATAAAATTTGGAGCCAATTTGAAAAATACAAATAATTGCTCGCTTGATCTTTTTTTGATTATGTGTACCTCGAACACGAAATTTTTACTCGACGTATCGGTTTAATGTATCTATTTTCAAACGTTGCCAATAAAATCACGATGTCCAATTGTACTCGTGAAACTCCAAAAAGTTTTGTCTAATACTGTAATAATTACGTATTCGTGTAAAAGTGATAATTGTAATTTCGTACGTGATAAATTTTGCCTCTAACTTTCTAATTAAATATATTCCTGCTGCAGTCTGACGAGAAGACGTCGCATCGCACATGAATATGAAAGTCGATTGCCGCGAGATCGCAGCGACACGTCGGAGCATCCGTTCGTCAGCGTCGCGCTCGAAAGTCGGGACCGACCCACCGACGGTGTTCGATCTCGCGGACGACAGCCGGACGACATACATTGCGAGTACAACACGTCGGACGACATATTCGACGTTTCCCCCACGTCGCTTCGTCGGTTCCAACGCAGGGCTCGCGTTTCCTCCTTGTCTCTCGTCCGCACGCGACGACTCTCGAAGACGAGACCTTTCGATCCGTACGAGTTCGCGCTTAGTTTAGCCACCGTAGGTCACATCCGCTTCGTTTCGTCAATCTCTCTTTTCCATCGTCGAATCGATCTGGTATCGAAGCTTCTTCGATTTTCCACTTCCCCTCCCCCCTCTCGGCTCGATTAACCTTTTTTCAGATAATTGCCTTCGTTTCGAAGAGAGGATTACGGCCAACTCTTGCCAATTACGAACGAATATCGCTTTCGTGCAGCTAGCTATAACGGCAACTTATACGACGACGGTCGTTCCGGGGTTTTCGAGTTTACTCTCGTAAATTTATTCCTCGCGATTCCTCGCGATATTAAGCGCAGCCAGGATATTGAATCCAAGGGAGGGAGGGAGGGAGGGGGGGGGGGAGACGCCGTGTAGCCTTAAAATATTCCCGATAAGCTTGATCAAAGTATTCATTGAATTCGAACGTCCGAATAGTTCGCGCGACTGGCGTTCACCGCGGCCGCGATGGTTTATTTATTCTCTTGGTGATTAATTTTTTAGTTAAATTCCTGGTTGCCAGGCGAGTTAACGGAACCCGCGATCTTAAAGTGTACATGTAAATTTATGCGCATTGATTCGCCAGCGGAAATTTCAATCTTCCTTTCTACCGTAATTCAGGGGTAATTTCATCCCCCTTTACCGAGCTGGCAAAAATAGTTTCACGGACGACCCGCTTCTCTTCTCCTTTCTTTTTGTCATTTCCGCGTCGAGTTTCATAGGTCTTTGAAATCTTTCTGGGCTCTGAAGCTAACAAGCACAGTCGGTCGCAGAAGTCAAATCCGCAAATTCCAAACGCAAGGATTCCGATCAGTTTGTCAGAGTTGCGCAGATTTCGGAAGAGCGACGATGTCTGTTGTGATTGCCGTTTGCGCTAAATTGTACAGAATATGTGCTTTTATGATCGTTGTTGTAATCGGAAAAGAATTCGTTCTATCGTACATACTGTAATTGTGAGATTTTACAAAAACTGTGAAAAACACCGTCGATATTTTGGAAACTGTACAATTCTGATGTAAACCGATTGACTGTGAATTCTCCATAAAATGTTCGAAATCTTTCGAATGTGTGAAATTTGACGAACGCACATGTTGCTCGGAAGTTTGAAGCGTGCGTTCAGAAAAAATACTGATTGAAATAATGATCTCAAGCAGATTGAAATACATTTCTTTTTCTCGTCTTTCAGTGTTAAAGTTAAAGTATTTAAAAGTGGCACTTGTATAATTACGGTACATATTTTCGCAGAAAATTGATTTCCCGAGTTTGAAAATGAAACGAAATTGCCTCGAACTTCTGAACGAGAGAGTGCAGACTTCCGCGGCCAGCTGCACGCGAAAGTAGAGCGAAGAATTCGGCGAATTTGCATTTTCCAGGAATGGTATTATGCGTGTGATTCGGCGTATTCTCTCATTCGCAGCGATGTACCGCGATCTTATAATAGGTGCGTAATATCGGTCGTTGCATTTGGGAAACGGGCGAAAATGGGAAATTGAAAAAAAAAAGCTCAACGGTTTCGTTCCAATCTACGATTGGTATTTGTTCGGCAATGGTTTCAAACTCCGTGCCGCAGCAATTTGCAGCGAATGAAAATCGATGATACAGAATTCCGTGAAGTTGTAGGAACAGAGAACGAGATATGGGAAAATCGCTGATTTATGTACGTTCAAAATTATCAGAGTTGTTGAAGGGTTAATTCTCTCAATTTATATCGTTTCCGCAACTTTTCGTGGAATCGTGTTATGTAATAATGGATAGAGTGGTTTTTAAATCTCTTGGCAGGATTACGTTTTTTTAGTTGATAATTTTTTTTTAAATCGATATGATCTGTCGAACAGATGACTGTCTTTTCAGAGAAAAATCTGTAAGTAGAAACTATTAATTCCGTTGCGATTTTCCATCTCTGTTTTTTCCTTCGTTATCTTGCTTCAGCTACGACAATACGGAAGTTATTTCGAATCTTTCCGAGAGAAAATCTTCGGCGCCCAATTTAACGAAGACATAACTCGAAATTTGAACGAAAATCCAAGAAAGAGGAAGGAACCAGAACTTTAAAGGAGCTTTAAACTTTAAACTCGAAGGAGAAAATTTGAACTCTTAATTTCAGGGGAGACGTTCGAACGCAGGTAAAGCTCGAATCTTCCTCTCTTTGCGAGTGAAAATTTAGCCTTCAATTCAAAGGGAAATGCTGCGACAACAGGAAAATGAGATTCGGTCGTGTACTCGAGTCATCGCAACAGGCTTGAATAGTTACTTTATTACTTTTAAAAGTAATTAGAAAGTAAATTATCTTGGGACCAAGAAAGAACTTTCGTATTTCATTCGTCGTCGGTGATACAGACAGGTTCTCTCGTAAAATGGCGATGTCTACGAGAGGATCGCGCCCCAACGATATTTTCGACCAGCTCCCGCCGGGAGCGTCGCCCAGTGTCAATTTTCAATCAAGGGCGAATCACAAGGGAAAAAATCCACGGCGATGCGCCGTGCATTATGCACGCGGCCACGGTCTATCTATGCTTGATGAGGTTGCAACGATTGACTTTGAGGCACGTCTTCTGGGATGGTCCGGGCGTACGCACATACGCTAAATCGTTAGTTTCCTTTCGCCTGGGAATGAATTCGACGTGACGTTCGAAGTTTGCACTGGACGATCAGGTTTAAAATCGTGGATAAAAGATTTTATTGGATTTCTGGGATAATCGACGACGCGTGGGTTTTATGTTTTCGCAAAAAGTTGCAATAACGAGAGAATAAAGTCTGGAACACGCAGTTTAAAATTTTAAGACCAAAGATGACGAATGAAAGCAAATTTAGCTTTAGTTTAATGAACTTCGTACGTTTGCGCAGTTGTAAATTTTAATGTATGTTTATGTGTATGTGTTATGTGCAACGTGCAGTTTGGTTTAGCTGCATCTTTCTTTAACTCTGCAGATATCCTCGTATAAATGTTACTTTACATTTTTTATCACCTTGTAATAAATATAACAATCATACAATAAATATTCCTTTCGTGTAAAGTTTCTGCAATTAAATCAAAATTTTTCTCGATTAGCAAAACGAATTTATAAATATCTTCAGAATTTATTTTTTTTTTTTATATTTACGTGTTAATTTACATTTTGATACAAAGAAGAAAAAATCGATAATTTTTTTAATTAATTGTACTCGTTATAATATGCTAAATGTTGATATTTCTTTTATTTTTTGACGAAAGAACGAGCTGCAAACATATCTTGCACCTGCGCATCCGCACAAACGCGAATATAAAAGGAAAGTTACCGTTCGAAAACGATGTCTCTCTTTACTGTCACAATTTCAGTCAAATAGTCCGTTCAAATTTCGCAGTACGTCGTAAAAGTAATCTGACAGCGTTCCCAGTATAATTGCAAAACAGTTTAAAAAGTTCCAAAAACAGATATTTCAGAACGTTCTTGTTAGAACAAAGTAATTTATAGAACCCATCTCGTTTTTTTAAATATTTGCTAGATATTTGCTGTAAATTCTCTCGCATGATGTAACGTGAATAACTTTTAGATTCTTCCAAGAGAGAAGATAATAAAGATGAACTAAATCGTCGAAAGTGAAACTCACGTTGGTCATGTATATATAAATTTCAAAAACTCCAAAGTAGGTGTCAGTTCTTTTCTGACACGAGTGATTATACACTACGTACGCTCTCGTTCATAAATATAGGGACATTTACAAATTAACCTTCGAAGACTTACCGTTTTATTTGAAACTCGCGTAGAAATAGAATCTGAGAACGAACAAAGAATTTGTACGCACAATATCGCAGTGTAAATTTTATTTTCATGTACAGCAACGTTACACTTTCTTTCATTTTTTCTGTTCACCGAGTCTTTTAATCATTGTTTCAATCGTGTTCCAAATTTTCCCGTTGCATTTGACTTCAATTCAGATCTTGGATAAATTTTCCTTTGAAATTCAATTCCAGTTCCTTGATTTTTCTCGTCTTTTTTTTAAATTCTAATTATTACAGCGTGACCTACATTTAACACATACATCTAATTTGCATCTATTTCATTTTTACATTATCATGGTTCTCCTTCGACTTTTGCAAATATTGCAAAATGTAAAATAACGATGGAACAATCTTTTTTTTTTTTTTTTTTTTTTTTTTTTTTGATAACACGATATGAATTATACCGTGTAAAATAAATCCAATTATACTACACATCAAACTGTGTGTATTCACTGTGTTAAAAAACAACGTGTTAAATCACACGTAAAATTGAGAAATTTTATTTGTACCACGTTTAGTAATAAAATTATAAAATGTCCCAATATTTATGAACGAAGATGGTTCAGCCATCTTTGTGTTTGTCCTTGTTATACAATTCCAACTAGACTGGCCTTCCGTTTTTACGGTCCAAGCACTTCTGCTATCGTAATTTTCGACAGGTCTTTCGAAGTGGATCGCGTCGAAATAAAGAACGACCCGTTAGAAATATCGATTCCGAATGACCGTTCGATACCTGTACACACGAAATCAGATTTCATTCCGCGGCGCACAGGTATACATTATATTTAATCCAATGGCTTCGCGTGATTCTATTCGTTGTTTTTTTTTTTTTTTCTTTCTTCGTTTTTCTTTCCAGCTGTCGAACTCGATCGTTCTCAATTCTTCAACATCGACGTCGAACAGCTTTTGGTAGCTCTGCTTGCTCGAACAGCGCGAAACAGCGCTTTTCACGTGAAATAATCCACCGTTCGTTCCACCGTGATAGATTTATGGCGAAAGATGGAAACGTATCGACTTCTGGACGTTCTCCCATTTATCGTACTTCAGGCACGCGTCTCATTGCGATTTTGTCGAATGATCGGCGATAATAAATGGGAGATTTTCAGTGAGGTTGTTAAGGATGGTATTAGCTGGATAAAATTTCGAGCACGTGAGCCTTGGTATCGATACTGCTTCGTTTCTCAGTTCCTTGAAGAATTGGGTATAATTGGTAGTTTATACTTCCAGTACGTCGAACGTTAAAAGTGTTTAACGTAGAATTTCGCGGTGTTACATCGCGAAAAGATACAAATGTGTAAGAGTATTCGTTTTAGAAAAGAAAACATTAAGATGGTAGATGTGTCTCGTTCCTATTGTTAGAGATTTGAAAGATGAAACGATCAATTGTATACGTGTATTTTATAATTTCAGTAACAAAAACTATCATGCCGTTACTCTTTGAAATGAAAAATGCAGTTGCAGCAGAAATGTAACTTATTTGTACAACTTATTTGTAACTGTACAATCGCTGCAAGCATTGTCACAATACGGAACGACGAAAGGATCGAGATTACGCTGTCGAATAAATGATTCTCTCAAAATGCATGCTCGTAAATCTCAGTTTGATAAAAACTAAGAGTTATGAATTCGAGCATATAAAATATCGTGACTTGTAAAACAACCTTCAACTACAACTAGTCATAAAGAAGGACTTCTTTCCTCATTTTAATTAAAAAATGTAACATGTTACTCTTTCTGACATAATTATATCGTAAATAATATAATAGATACAATATTTTATAATCGTCTCAACGCATTATTATTAATTAAACATGAAAATAGACTTTTCAGACATAGACATACAGATAACACGGAGGAAACGATAAATATTAAGTATTCAGGATTACGACTATTTGAATCTATCTTAATAATTTTTGCTCAAAAGCCAATCTGAAAATGTTAAAATTTATGTACGTTAAAATTTATGGCGTGTCTAACCATCAAACAGCGGGAAGAGCAATTCAGAAGCCCTAAACTCCAAATACTTACGGTAGTGTGTCCAAACCTAGTCAAACACCATCAACCAGTCAAAAACAATCAGTCAGAAACCTTAAACTTCAAATGTTTACACACGGTGGTGTGTTCAAACCTAATCAAACCTAATTGATTTTCAAAAATCAAAAAGAACAAATTTAGAAAACTCCAAACACTTACGCGCGGTGATGCGACGTGTCCAAACTTATAAATCGTTGTCGAACAATTTTCAAAGACCAAGAGGAACAACTACGAAACTTTAGCTTCGGCGAGCGAGTTCAAACTTCTTCGAACGGGGCACGCGTTTGAGAAGTCGAGAGGCACGACGAAGCGTCCTGAGAACGTAGTTGCGAACAGAAGGTGAGGAAATTCAATTTTCATTGGACGCGTGGTAGGCAACGACAGGACAGGATCGATGTTGGCAGGGATTCGGGCTCTCGACAACGTTATTCCCTGTGCACAATTGCCGCTATGCACACAAGCCCGTGTATACATACAAATACGGACGTGGCCTGCATGCCGCGTGTCCCGTGAGCCTCTACCTACGTATATAATTTCCCGAACACCGTCCGTACCGGGAAAACACCGTGAAAACGCTTCGTCTCCGGTCCGCGATCCCCTTTGGGATCGTCGCGCGGACCGATGGACACACGTCGTCTCTGCGGTGGCGTGATTTTTATTCGATCGAGGATCGATCCGCCGCCACGTTCGAAAAGCAGGTCCGAGTTATTAGAGGCGCGACGGCCGGCCTTCGATGAAATTTCGACGCGTTGACGCGTGGCTGGTAGATTAGTTGTAGTCGCTGAGGCGATTTATGACGAAACAGTTTCGTTTGCCAGAGTTGTTCGAAAATTCTGCGAAAACATAAAAAAAAGGCATTAAATCAAGTTTGATAAATCGATTTTTTAATGCTATTCGCATTGAAACGCGTCCTGCCAAACGAGCATGATCGTTTCGTTGATTCTGAATTACTTTTTGCCTTTTAATTTGAAGACGCGGGGAAGGAATTTGGAGCGAACGACGAGGAAAAGAAACGTTTGATTTAAAAAAATTAGAAAACGTTGGAAGAGTGATTGCGTTGAGGAATAAATTTAATTTCCCCCCTTCTGCCAACAAGAAAAAATGACGCACTCTTTATTCTTCCTATTCGTATCTCGAAGAGAAGTCTACAAAGAGTTGAGAGAAGATGAGATACGGAAAAGTAGACTTTTATTTGCACACGTGGAATTCGCGCGTTACGAATCCGACAAAATTGCGTCACGAAATTGAAAATGTCTGACGCTTCTTTCGAACCTCTTTTTTAAAATCTTTTTTCAGCAGGTGCTAAATCCACATTGATTAATTCTAAATCTATGAATTGGGAAAGACTGTGCGCATAAGAGTTGACTAAACGAGGCGAGTAATTAATTCTCTCACAGGCAGCGAAATTTTGGCTGTCACGTGTTGTCATTTCTATTTTAACACGGAACGTCCGAAAACACTGAAAATAAGAAAGTAATTTCTCAGTGGAAATCTTTCGTAGTTTTAAACAATCAAACGTAACATCTTAAATACGTAATATGTATGATACGTATTATGTTACGTATAATAATGTACAATTAGAATTTTATCATCTCATGTTATCTTTTATTATTATGATTTCGATTATACTACAATATAATTACAATTGAATGGTACGTTCGTCACATTGTAATATATAATGTACTTACGCATTATAACGTGAGGTGAACGTAACTCTAAATAACCAATAATAAATATAAATAATAAATTTAAATAGCAACTAACTAATAATTCTGAAAAATTCATTTTATTAACTATAAGTATAAATTTCATTTTGTCAGAAAAAGTACTGTTAACAAAATGAAGTTCATCCTGCGGAGATTTAAATTTTCGTTGAGTCAGTTTGGAATCTCGTCAGACTGTAACAGTCAATATCGATCTTCGAAGCCAAAGTCCATTTTCCTTTTACATCCCTCAGGAGTGTACCGTGCCTGCAATCTTTCGATAAGACTCCAAATAAAGGACTACGTTGCACTTAACAATGAGCAACGATCGGAATTGAAATCGAGAAATTGTTCAGTCATCTTCCCGACGAACGCTCAATTTCCTAAGACAAGGTGAAACTCGGCGTAGCTCGAACGAGTATCGATATATTGGAAACTAGGGCATTAGAAATATTTATTGCTCATAGAATGAACGCAGAATTGACGAAGAGATGGAACGTGCTTAAAAATTCTACGTGAAACGAAAATGCGTGCTACAGGCAAGAATAAATTAGAAATTTTTTCAATAATAGCAATTGGCAAAGAAATTGGCCATAAATGAGGGAATTTATAAGTAACTTGCCAAGCATTTTTGTGGAAAATAATTATTCCTTTTATCCTGGAAATTTAATTGGACGATAAATTTTATTAATTACAATAATAATAACAATTCTAATGATGATAGTAGTATAACTTAATTATTATTGTACATGTAATACCATTTAATATTTCACCTCTTATATCTCAAAAGTTGCTACAATTTTAAAACTGATATCAACTCTTGAAATTCTCTTTCGAGAAAAAATTTTAAAAAATCCGTGAATTTATTTATTTGGTGACCTTTTTGCTTTTTTAACTTTTATTGGTGAAAATCATATTTTTAATATTTCATGTTACGAAACCAAATATTACTAAAGAATCAACACTAATGTTGTTATATACTCGGGTCTGTATGTTTCAATAGAAACATACTATTACTTAAACATACGCAATTTTTGAATATTTGAATATTTAGTTTTAATATTCAACGTAATTTTATCAAGTTTTCTACAGTTCTTACTATCTGTGAAATAGAATATTTTAAAAGAAAGATACAAACGTAAAGAAGAAATAAGAAAACCAGCAGGATCAGAAATTAATATATCGTATAATTTTTTACAGTCCGTACTATCCACGAACAGAGGAATTCTAAAGGAAAAAAAATATTTGACTACAGAAAAACGTAAGGAAAACGTGAAGCTAACAGTAAAATCAAAGCTTAATATTTCATATAGTTTTACTAATTTTTATGCAGTCCATTTTCTCTGTGAATAGAGTATATTCTAAAAAAAAGAATTTGAGAAACTACAAACATAAGGAAGAAGCAAAGGTAGAATCGGAGCTTAATCAATTTCACATAATCCTATCAAGTTTCATGTAATTCATCTTATCTACCATCTTATCTATTTTAAAGGAAGATAATATCTGAACAGGAACAGACGTAAAAGTAGGAGAGTTAAAGTTTACAACATTCAGTGTAGTTTTACTATGTTTCGCGTCTGCTCTCTAAGAATAGACTATTTGACTTGACAGGGTTAATACGCGCGGCTAATTGACTGCTCCCATTAATCCTCCATGGGCAGCTCCTTCGCGGCACAATGGCCGACAGAGGCTATCAAAGGCGCAATTTCCATCGGCGCAAAAATACAGACAGAGAGGCGTGGATAGTCGGACCGAACGTTGGAACGAAATAACCGAAATGCTCGTCGAATTCATCGAATTTCCCCCAAACATGTTGATAATATCAAGTTATTCGAGATATCGCGCGGGTGTGCGCCTCTACCCTCTTATACCTAATGTCGGAGCTACAAATACGGACCATTGGCCCCGTTCGGCGAACAGAGATGGTATAATATCGTGGAAATTCCATTCCATCCGAGTTTCATCATCGCCGTTAGCCCCAGGTAGACCCGATGTAAAACGAATTCCGCTCGGGACCGGGCTCAGAAATAAGATTCCCCTTAGAAATTCCGATTAGTCGGGCCGCGGATGCATCGAGGTGCTGGAAAGGCAACGTTACAATCCTCTAATCTCTTGTCAATTTCCGCGATACGATTGGACCGGGCAAAGAACGTGACCCCGAAGGTCCGAACTATGAAACGTATTGCAGCCGAATATTGTCCGTCCAGTTCTGGCGGTGGCTTGCGCGCGAAATTTGGGCAAGTTGTTAAAGGTGAGGGGAGATTCTAGATTCTCTCATACCGAGAATCTGTTCCGTTATTTCGAGAGTTGGGAGCGAGACTTTGAAGCCTCATTCATTATAATCGGTTGGTTTCGAAATTTCGACAAATTGTATCGAAGGACAATTTTAGATCTCGTTTATCGAAAAAAGTACTCTTCTGTTTTTCAAGCTGACGATTTGTTGAGTTCCATCGATCTGATGAATTTGGAATCATTACAAAAATATTTCGCGAGGGAATTAATTCATTTCCGTTCTATTAATTCTAATAATATGGATCTTTCATAAAGATATGTGGATTTTTATCGCTACAATATAATTTTATTTTACATAGTTTAAATACTAAATCTTTGGACATTCTGTGTAACTCTAAATTGTTTTCTGTAAAATATATTAATTACTTATATATTATAAAAACATCAAACGAAATTTTTCATTTATCTTTCAACTTTTAGTTTATTTCATCATTTTCATCTGCTACGTAACATTTAAAAATAACATGCACGTTTAATGTTATATTTTTTATTATAAGGATTCGATTATCTTGTAATAAATTTTTTTCTAAACAATGAAATCTCTTTAATAACGAGTTCTATATTCAGAACAAATTCTGAAATTAAAGTTTCCAAAAAGAGTAAAATAACTTGTTCATTAAGATATCCTGGGTTTTGGGGAAATTGATATAATTTGGAGCGTGTTGATATTTCAATATCGAATAATTAATGATTTCTTAAAGTAGGTAAATATTCTATTCACAATGTCATTTTTTATAGTGTTGAAATCTTAATTAATTAATTATCATTGTATGTTCAGTCAATGGTATTAAATGTCTCGTCATTCAGAGAAAACGTGTAATGTCCATATGTTTGACATAAATTCGGGACAATATTCCTCAACTTTGATCGTGGATTACTATTTATTATTTACACATACAGTGGCTCTTATAGATGGCCCAAATATACTATACTGTATGAAATTATTTCTGTTTACCTATGTTCGTTTACAAATGTTCTCGTTATACTTGATAAACGAATAATAATTAATAGAGATACATGTAATTCTTATTTATTTAATGCATGCAATAAACTGAATAACAACGTCGAATTTAAAGTCGCGAGAATATAATATCGCATAACGCATAATAATCACCGTTTCTAATTATTTTGTCATTTTGAAATATGCGAGTATTACCACTGTTATTACAAAATTCACCAAAATTCCCAGGAAGTTTTAAGCAACATTGTGTATTGTACTTTAAATCTACTGAAAATAATACGCGCTAAAAGCGTGTTGTTACGATTATTGCAAAACAAATGATTAAAAATGCACACTTTCTCAGAATTGAATTTATCGATGATGTATTGAAACGTTTCGTACTTTCTCTACGTTTCTCGACTGTCAAAGATTGCGGGGAACATTGGTAATTTTGCTAAATCAATTATCAAAAATAATTTCATTAAGTTTGCCAATTACCTCCGTGCTCTCTACTCCACGTTCTTTCAACGAACGAACAACCAATTATCATCTCGAGAATGTTACAACGGGCGAAATAAATTAAAATCCATCGTCACAAAGAAGCTAATGAATTGGTAAAACCGTCTACGCGTTTCACTGTTCGCCCGACAAAAGTTCGGCTGTCACGCGGCGAAAACGCGTTTCCATTTAAATTTCCCAGCCCGATCGATCACCGCGCGCCAAATTCACCGCACGCGCAAGAAATTTCATCGACCAGACGCGTAACTGAAAACGTGGACCGAGCGATTCACGGGCCGAAACCGATTAATCCCTGCGGGGTACTTACTTCGCGAGGTGTCTACGAGGGGAAGAAAAAAGAAAAGAAACTGTCGCACGTCCCAGGTGGGGCCTCTGCCATTCTTTATAAGAATGCCGGGACTTTTACGTCGCCATCGAAACGCGACGATTTGGAATCGTGTCGATAAAAGAAAGCGCGTTTTGACTACTCAACAGTGGGGGCCAATGGCGGCGACCCCCACCCCAGACGCACGAAGGCGTCCTCCTAGAGTGGGAATGTAAACAGTCCACAAGCTACGCGCTTAACCCTTCGTGAGGGCTTTTCAAAGAAAATGAAACTACCTGCACGGAATTTTTTTTTCGTGGAAAAGGAAAACAACGTTTATTTATTTCACTTATTAAACAAGAAATATGTCTTAAAATTAAAAAAAATTTTAATAAATTATTATTAAAATATTCTTATATATTTATTATTTTAAATATTCTTTATTATAGAGGGGGCCATAAATAATCCCACCATGCATGAACTGTCAAAAAAGGTATGGGACAATTTAAAACTCATCTAACTCCGAAGAGTTAATCGATCGCCATCAGTTAGCTGCGTCCACTTGCGGACATTGGAGACGTAGGTTTGGAACTTGCGGATGATGAACGAGTACTGCGGGGACTCGACACCAGACGAGGCCCCTATCCCTGAGGCCTAAGAATTAAAATTGAATTTGAAATTAAAATTGAAGCGAGACAATGGGACTTGAACGCAAAGATCCACGCAGTGATGTAGAAACTCCAAAATGACGTCGAGAGACGTCACGAGAGAAACAGAGAAAAAAAGAGAGAACGATCCGCCGCTCAGGTTTTCAAATCTGGCCCGTTGAAGTGGTCAATAAACTCTTGATCTATCAAAGAACATTTCCTCTTCTGACCTCTGTGTGTGCGCGCGCGCATAATTCTCGGAAAGGAAGACGAAGAGAAACCAAAAAAAAGGAAAAAGAAACGAGAAAGCGGCGCGTAGAAAGTGGCCCGAAAGCTTTTCACCGCGGAAAAGGAACAAAACGCGAAACGTTGCATAATCAAATCCCTTTGAGAAACGCGCGCGCGCGCGTGTGTGTCGGTGACACGATCCGTGTCCGTGATTTCCGCGTTGCGCGGATGTTGGCGCGATGGCAAAGAACATAGGGTATATAGACTCGGGAAATGGTTGGAACGGCGCAATTAAAACATAACTGCGGCTCGTTTGTCAGACTATGTGTGTCAGGACTGCGGACGGAGGCGGAGACTTATTAAAAATTGCCTCCGTCTAGTGTAATTTTCACGTGAACGTGAAACGTGTCTTCGAGATTCAGCCGTAACCAGCTGTGGCAGTTTAACTTTGCCCGTGTCTTTGACGTTACTTATTGGACCTAATTGTACTTCTTCTTTTTCTTTTTGTTTGAAATTTTAATCGAAATATTAGATGCACGGATCTGTAGACTTATTCTGAGACTAATTTTCCGAAAATTCTGTTATTAATTTCTTTTTTATCATTGAAAGTGATTTTCGGGCCTCTTCAGGTGCGACGCTAATGCAACGAAAATTAGCGATTGGTTGATTTGGGTCACGTGATTCGTGAGGGTGCGTGCGGCAGACTTCGAGTAGGAATGGCGTTACCAGATTCATTTTCTCATTATTTGTGAGAGTTTAATTCTATACCTTTCTAGTTACTTTTGGACATAATTTTTTTAATTATTGGAAAATATTTTAATTATTTATTGTTATTAGAAAATTTCCTAAATTTATAAATAAAATGTCAAATGTATGGTTTTGCAAACAGAGGAGTGGGATTTACTAAAAATTGCCTCTGTTTAATTTTAATTTTCACGTGAACACGGAACGTGTCTTCAGAAATTCTATAAATGATCGACTGTGAGATTGTAAATAATTAACTGTATGCCCTTCGAGTTATTTTTGAATACAATTTTGTTTTGTTTTATTGTCAAGATTAAATTGAATTGAATTGATTAATTTATTATTATTGTTATTATTATTAATTTATTAAAATGAAGCATTAGACGTACGGAATTTTGCAATCATTCGAGATACGAGTAGTGATGAGATATCGTTTCGATCCATTTGGAATCCGCAAGAGAACTTTGTTTGTACAAACACAAATTCAAACATTTGTTTGAACTAAATTTTCAACTAAATCATCCGATTAAACGAGCCCTTACTGAAGCTCCAGCAACTTGAACGTAAACTCCCCTTATATGGATGAAAAATTACTGATATTGCGGAGACTAAGTGGACTTTTATCATATAATACAAATTATATGTAAAGTACTTCACTGATTTTTACTGTGACGATATTTGACGATCGATTCCAATCACTTCGAATACGATTTGAAACTTAAAACTCTTGAAACTCGACGGTCCTGATAAGTTCTGATCTGGCTCAGCTGTCTTAAAATCCTCGAGAGTGTCAATAGACTCTGACAGCGATAACGACGAGTATTCAGCCATCTTACAAGCCTCTCGATCACTTTAGTTCGAACGGCATCACTTGACATAAAATGTTTAACTAATGAAATTAAAACAGTACGCTCTTCATACGTACCGTAAGCTCGTTGCACTTAGATAATGAATTGAATTTAAAAATGCAATTCGGAGATATTTCTGATTTGAAATGCGCAACGCGCCAAATACTCGATTTTGATACACGTGCTTTCCATTTGAATCCATTTGAATTTCAGTTACTTGTATCGATTTTGGTTGTTGGCAGACGTGCGAGAAGTAAATGAGAAGCCAGATGAGTGTAAATTAGATGAACTTTTCAGAATCGTTCGTTATCATTGTATCGTAAAGGTACATGATTGCATTATGTAATCGTGATGGTCCATTGGGAAAGTAACTTTGAACTCGTGTTCATTTATGTCAACTATCGAGGCAAATTTACGCAGGCACCAACTAAATTACATTAGAAAATACGAAGGCGTAAATTACACGAATCAGATTGAAATATAATAGCAAAGTTGAGAATTGCATATATATATATATATATATATATATGTATTTAGTTAGAGCATGATAATTTGAACTGATTATCAAACTATATTACTGTTTCGAATTACTGTTTAGTCGACAATTTTATTTCAGTTAGTACAGATTTAAAATATTATATTTCTAAATTTAAAACTAACTTTGAGAAATTCTTTTATTGAATTATTTAATACATATTTTATTCAATGTTTTACTGTATTACTTTGTATTTTTTATTTACAAATGATTACGTTTCATTTATCAAATTATTACCTCAACCATTTTTAATTTTTATTGTATAATGTCATTTTTATGTGATGTAACATCTTTTAATTTCTTATTTTCTAGAAATATTAACTTTCCAAAATCTAGTCGTTTTGTCTTACGTTACGTGTGAGTAACTTCCAACGAGAGTGAATATTCTAACAATACTTAAAAATTTAAATTAGCTCAAATTAATTAAAAATTAAATCGAATTCGTTTTCGAATCCTTACTTTGGTTGCCATCAAATCATCATACTGAGCAACGTACGCTGAGATCGATCAAATTTTACAGAAATGAAGAAATAATATTAAATAATAAAAAAAAAAAAAAAACGAAAAAACTGCACGACTTGTATCCTTGTACGATTCGTCTCACTGAAAGGCCCAGAAGCAACTGTTCTGACTAGGAAATGAAGACGGCTTTTTTGCCATAAAATTTTATTGATATGCAAACATTTGAATCGATACAAAACAAATTACAGGAGCGATCGCTCAGTACGAGACAACGCCACTCCTACTCAAGGTCTACCCCACGCCCCCTTACGAATCACGTGACCCAAATCAGCCAATCGCTAATTTTCGTTGCATTAGCGTTGCACCTGAAGAGGCCCGATTTTCTCGATTACCCCCGCTAAAATCACTTTCAGTGATAAAATAATAAAAAAAAATAGACGGAAATCACGAAAATTATCACAGTGATCAAGAAATAAAATAGTCGGATCAACAAGATGTACTTGCGAAAGAGAAACACGTAGCGCACAACAATTTTCAGGGAAACGCGTCAGATTCCACCACAGCTGCGAACGCGGAAATTTCAGACGACTATTGCAGTTGAGACTCACGTACAGAGCCACAGCTTCTTGTATATCTCTCGAGTCGATCGAGATTGGAAGTTCATTAAGTATTCGAGGAACGAAAGCGCTCTTTGAAAGCCTTTTTTAGCAGAGGCACCAGCTGGAGCTGATACGCTTGATTGTGCCCAATTATTGTATATCGAAAGTATACCAGGCCAATTTCCGGCACAAGTGCTACGGAAGTCCGCGGAAATCTTTTTCACAGCGGCGCGCCAAGGAGCGCGAATCGTGTTTTCAACACTTTCTCGGAGAGAATGGCACGGGAAGAACGTCAATTACTCGGGGAATCGTGTAAGAATTTGCTGACGCGATCTGTAAAGGATTGGGGAACAATTCCCTCAACTTTCTTTCCAGGTGGATGTAAAAAAAATCGTTCGCCGCTCGAAATTAGAGTTTATCCTAGATGATTTTCCTTTAGCTCGAGTATTCCCTTAAATTTTACGATTTAATTTCCCTTTCTCAGAATTGGAGAATGTAGGTGTTAACGAAATTAAAAAATTGGGAGCAACTTTCTCGACCTCTTCCAAATCTACAGAAAAACGTCCGCTGTTGAAATTGTCCTAGAAATGATTTTGTTCCAGCTCTTACATCTTTTCTTTTTTTTTTCTTTCATCCTTATTAAATTTCGCAACATTTCGTTTTCCTTTCTTAAAGTTGGAACGAAATTAAAAGATTGCCAACAATTTTCTCAACTTTTTTCCGTGTGAGTGTAAAAAGTCGTCCATTTTACCTAGTGATCTTATTCTAGCTTTTACATGTTTTATTTTTCTTTCTTTTTTTTTTTTTGTATCCTTCAGAATTTGATTTGAACATTTAATCTTCTTTGTGTGAAATTGAAAAACGTCTTTCTCGCAGAAATAAATTAAGAAATTGAAAATTGTCGCAGACCAAATATCGCGTTAATACGTTCATCGTAGATTTAGCGTTGTAATAATAATAGAAGCTAGTGAAGTATCGGAATAATAGTAAATTATTAAGCAGTAAATCATTAATAATATTAGATTTATCATGTTCACCGTATTCTGAAACCAATGTTCCGTGAAAATATTAATGAGAACGTGTCATTTATTTACGATTCGTCGAACAACGGTTATAAATTTATAGAATATGTAATTTGCACAACATTGTGAAATATAAATAATCTACTCACTGCGTGTCAAAATTTGATTGCGAGATAATCGGTTCGCTTTGCTACGTGATAAAAATGAATTATCTATGAAACTGCTACTGATATGATTTTTGACTACGAAATAAACGTAATTACAGATTCATCTGTATATTCATTGATAAATAACTTGAAAGTAATATTTGTATTGTTAGGTTTTTAAACGCTTTAAGGACCAATTGGAAAAACGATATTCAATTGCAGTTGTACAATAAGTTATCAGTAAAAAATTCTTATTTAAAGTTATTACATTCTTGGAATTGTTAAAAAGATATTATTTAAAATTTTGCTTGAAATTCAGCAAACGTATATAACGTGATTCATTCAGTGTGTTAAACAGTTACATGTTCGTCAGAAACAATTGCATAATTTTGTTTAAAACAGACAAAGACCACCTTGAAACCTCGAAATTACCTAGACAAGATTTGCAAGTTTTTATTTAAAACATCTATACGATGTTACGTTTCAAATGCAACACCCTGTATGTTAGACTTTCACTCTCAATCACTCGAGCATCGACGCGACGTTAAATCTTCATAAAAAACGAGATAAACTCCCAGTTTAGCGGCTTTTAATATTCTGCGTTTTTTAATAAAAATGCAAAAAAAAAAAAACATCGCTGGAGCTAACGTTCCTCGATGTGGAAGATCAAACGAAAGCGAAGAGAAAATGAGAATGTAGCGAGATGCCCGAAATTGAGAAAAGCTGCTAAACTGGAAATTTACAAAAGACAGAAAACAACAAAAAAAAGGAAGGAAAAAACGGAAAAAAAGAGGAACACTCGATTACGTCTCATTTCGTTAACTTTCTTCAACTATCTGTCTCGGAGTTCTGAATCGCGGTACGGCTGACGGGTCCCTTTGAAAGTCTTTAACTCGGGACCGTAGTCAGTCACGATCGTCTCTCGCTCGCCATTCACATTCGGCGAGTAATTACGAGTTAGCCTCGCGAGCAAACGGAAGGAAGAATTCCCG
The DNA here is from genome assembly GCA_032399605.1 of Melipona beecheii. Lineage (NCBI taxonomy): Eukaryota > Metazoa > Arthropoda > Insecta > Hymenoptera > Apidae > Melipona > Melipona beecheii. The sequence continues at coordinate 925,953 of JAUCMO010000082.1, read as the reverse complement.
CAGGAAATCTGAATAAGAAAGATCGAATCTCGCGGTATCTGCGCCCTCGGCGCTCGTCTCGTTTCTCCCGTTTCCGTGTCATTGTTATCAGGAGCCGCGTCTCTCCTTTGTTCTTCCGTCGCCGCGTCCTCTCTCATTGTTGTCGCCTTTACGCGACTCGATTTAAATCCGAAGTCCGGAACTGAGATCCGACGACGACGGTGTTTATTCTTCGTCGACTGTTTTTACGAGATCGCGAGAGAAGCTATTCGATCGACGCGACGCTGTGGAACGTAGTTGAGCTTTAATTTCCAGTCAACTTAAACGGAATTGACACGTTTTACGTGTAACGTCAGCAATTTAATTTCGTTGAGTAATTTAAGTTTGAGATTTTTGAAGCTTTTTACGATTGAAAAGATAATTAAATTTGAACGAGATTGTAAAACGCGATGTAATTTTGATGTAGAGCAGAAGGCGGCTAACTGGCGGTCGACTTGCCCTGCAGCGATCTCCCCACCACATTGAAGTTTCCCCGTGAGGAGAAATTGATGCAGTGGAGGGGGTAGCGCCAGCGGTCAGGAAAGTAGGGGCAAGTCGGCCGCCAGTTAGCCGGCTCTGACATAGATAGTAGATAATAAAATTTAAGTGAAACAGGGGTTTCCAGTCTACTTAAATAGAATTGATACGCGAGTAATTTAAGTTTGATATTTTGAAATTTTTTTATGATCGACACATGAGGGAACTATCGACGATTAAGCGTAAAATTTTCATCAGAGACATAGAAGTTCAAAAAATTTATAATACAGTGGAGAGTGTACAAGTTTTCATTTATATATTTTAAGAAAAATTATTTAAATCTTTAAGAATTGCCTATAAAGTGTCTAATAAAAATTATAAACTAGTCATTTTTACCACTTTGATAGATCTTCCGGTGTTGAAGAGATAATTAAATTTAAACGAAATTGTAGAACACGATGTAATTGTATTGTACATAATGAAAATTAAGTCAAACAAGGGTTCTCAGTCAACTTAAATAACTGAACTGAATTAAATTTGATACTTTGAAGTTTTCTATGATTAATAAATATTTACATTTAAATGAAATTGTAAGACATAATATACAAACGACGTGTTTAAAAACCGTCACTAAACACAGATCATTAATTGTGCCACGTGTACATGTATATTATTTTAATGAAATGTTGTTTCAACGAGTAATTGCTTAAAGAGACGTTCGTCATAAAATAATTCAATTAGAATTAATTTTTCCATTCCTAGTGCGTATGAAGCATTTCCTGAAGAAATTAAAAGTAACTTCTGAAACTGTTAATTAAAGCTTTAAAAAGTTGAGTCAACTGAGGACTTTGAGTCAGATTCAAATGAAATTGACGTTTACACTCTGAGAGTTTCCCTTCAATATTTCATTCATCTTTGTACTTGATATTTTTCAAAAAATTCTTAATTTCACGAGTGTGCGACTACTTGTTCATTGTACAATTTATAATTGCTCTTGTCATTCACATTCTTCACCGCTGGCGAAAAAGCTTTCGATATTTACTCGCACGCGGGTGCGTTCAACATTGTATGAAAAACAGTCGCGTTAGTTTCGACGAAAATCCTCCGGTCAACGTTCCGAAAGACAAGATTTATTCGTTTCTATTCTCCAAATGCTAAACGTTCGAACGGTGTTATTTATTCACCGGATATGCACAATATCCCATTCAATTTGTCTGCTTCTTCTCGCTTCGTCTCGATAGTAAATACCCTGTGAGTCTCAAAGTTTCCTCAGAGATCTTACGACGATGGCCGGTAGTCCAGAACACCACAGAGTTTACCAAACTACTGTCCACCTCCGTGGTAGAAAGCTTCCATTTCCCTTCAGGCGACAAAACACGCGGTGGTAACGTAATAAGGGACAGAACACGAAGTTCCAGGAATTTTTGACCCAATTTTTAAGCATAATATCATCCCAAACGTTTGCCCTCGCGTACCTTGAAATTAAAAATTAGAAATTTCTCGAAATTTCAAATTAATTGAATTTCACGCAGTGTCGCAATTTCAAAGGAATGCGCAGTTTTTGAAGAAAACTTAAAAACTGCGATCCCAAGTCTGCCAAATTCCTTGGTTCTTCCTAAAGTTCTTCGAACAACATTATCGTCAGTCAGCTGTTCGAATAATATTATTATATTTCGCTCGTTTACTTAACGCTAGAACTACCGACGACTGGAAGCATGAAATTTCCATCAGAGATGCCGAAGCGAAAGAAATAGGAAGATTTTATGATGCAACGGAGCAAACTTTTATTTCAGTTTATTTTTACGAGGAATCATTTGAATCTCTAGAGACTACTGTTTCACATCTGTAAAATTTCTAACGAATTATTTTGAATTATGTGGATTTTTATCCATTTACATGAAATTTTATAAAATTATGCAGACTGTAAATATAATATACAGTAATAAACATAATATAAGATATCCAAAAGGATATAGAAAATGTCCAAGGTACAGTGATTTCTATAATATTTGGTAAATATAATTAATAATTTTTATGCATTTACAGGAAATTTTATAAAATTATACAGACTGTAAATATAATATGCAGTAATAAACATAAAATTAATATAATAATATAATATATAATATACAGTAATAAACATAATATAAGATATCCAAAAAGATACAGAAAATGTCCAAGGTACAGTGATTTCTATAATATTTGGTAAATATAATTAATAATTTTTATGCATTTACAGGAAATTTTATAAAATTATACAGACAGTAAATATAATATACAATAACAAACATAAAATTAATATAATAATATAATATATAATATACAGTAATGAACATAATATAAGATATCCAAAAAGATACAGAAAATATCCAAGGTACAGTGATAGTACTATAATATTTGGTAGGTAAAATAATTTCTTGCTGAATTTTTTAAATATATTTCATTTTACATTTCAAATATATGCTTTAATTATTACATTTAAGTACACATATTTTAAATTCTCAAAAGCATAAGTTTGCAGTCTGGTTCAGAAGAAACAGTTGTTTGCACTTTCTGTGTGTAAAAATTCCAAAATTTGTCACACACCGAAAGACATTTACATTGGCATTGTGTAAAATTTTCGATGATAATTTTGCGCTTATAGATAGTTTTATAAAAATATCTCTAATTTCTTTCTTCTCTCATTTATCATTAGTATTATTTCAACTTTTGATTTGATCGATGAAATAACATATACATGACATAATGACAGAATATCGAATAAATTTTCACGATTGAGGGTATTTTATTTGAAAAATTTTCATATATCTTGACTATCATAATAGTGTAATTTTGAATTCTTGCAAAATTGTCGCAATTCCAATTATTCAAATTTGTTTCTCTTAGAATCCTTATTTTCTAATTACACTTAATGAATGATATGTTCGTGTATGTGCAAATCTTTTCAAGGCTGAGTCATTAGTTAAAATGATCTGTGAACTGCGAAAGGAATATGATGGTATGTTCACATAGCAAGATTTATGTTTCGAACATACGAAGTACGTCTCTTTATTAATAATTTCAATATGTTTAAAATTTTTAACTGTATTAGATCTTAAATTCCACTTGTTTAATTATTTTAATTATCTGGTCTTGTAAATTTCATTATTCGCGATTTATATATGTATATATAGGTCATACAACCGAAGAAAATAAATCCAGAATTCGAAAGTCGGTTCCAAATAGAAAAAGTCGAAACAGAGAATTATTATTTAACGGTGAAAACAGTCCTGAGTTTTTCACTATTTCAATACTAATCTCTGACGGAATATTTGCATATTCTGTTTCGTTTAAATTTTTCTACTCGTTTGTAACGCTTTCGGTTTACACTTTTATATCGTACGCACTTTCACGACACTCCCGAAACGCGAAGGCAGCTTTCGAATGCTGCACTTTCCTTTCGTTAAAGAAAATCAATCAATCACCCTAAAAATCGCCCTAAAAATTCACCATTTTCAGCGAAATTTTCACTCTCTTTCCCCGAACGAAGATAACAGTCCGATCCGTAACTCATTCCTATCGTTGCCTATTTGCGCGAGAAACCTTCCCAGTTTTGAAATACGCCGCTTCTAACTGTTCAAGAATTCTCACTTCTCCAGCGCAGAAGTAAACTCTCTCTCTCTCTCTCTCTCGTCCCCCGCGTCCATAAATTTTTTCGACGTTGCAAACGCCAGCAGCCGCGAGTCCTCTCCATTTGCCGAATGAGAACTCGGCCAGAGGATATTTTGACAGAGGTCGATTTATCAGAACGCGCCATCCTTCATTCTTAACCCGTTCTTTCCTTTTTTTTCTTTTTTTCTCTCCTTCTCGAGCCGTCTCTGTTCCGTAATTAATCACTCAGGGGGGGGCGAGTTCGGTCGCTTTTTCTTCACGGTTCTCCGTACGAGAGGAAGTCAGGGAGCAGCGGAGTTTGTTCAGTCAAGTTCCCAAGTGGCTGTTCAACGATTCCGCGAAGACCTCGCGACCAGTTGATTCGCGCGCGCTTCTCTGTCACACGAACTCGTTTACAGAGGAAAGCGATCGATCCTGCTTCCCGAACTTTTTCGGACACTGTTTGGCGCCAAAGCGCCACGACCTTTTGCATTTGAAAGGAATTTCATGAAACGGCGAAGTATGCGAGAAGAAGTCAGGAAGCGCGAGTACTTTGTTAAAGTGTGCATCGATTCCGCGGAGCCCCGCGACGATCAAGCTGTTTGCAGGCCGAAGCGACTAATTCCATCTTTCCAACTTTTTTTTTGTATTTTAGATAAATTTCCCTGATTAACGCGTGCGTTGATGCGTCACGGAATATCTCGGATCGTTTGTTTTTCTGAAGCTAACGTAGTCACTCCAATGAAGTGCGATTTTATTTATCATAAATTCCGTACTAGTTCTACTTCTGTAATAATTCTTTTAAAAGAAAATGTACATTATTTCGTTAATACATAAAGAAAGTTGACATGTCTAAATGTGTCACAAAATATTTTGGGTCATTTGTTTTTCTGAAGCCAACGTAATCACTCCAATAACCTGCGATTTTATTTATATAAAATAAAATTCATTGTTCGTTTGAATTTAAATTTTGTACGCCATTTCGTCAATTTCTTTCCTTTTTCGATTATTGATTTCACGTTGATTCAATTTTCAATAAAGCGAGGCTTTTCCTCAGGAAATAAAGAGTGAAATAAAATATAAATCGGTGAGAGATTGTTCCATGCATAGAGCGCGAGAATCTACAAAATTTGTATTATACGTAAAAACGTGTCAAATAAGGTAATTATGATGTTATAGTAAATTGAAATTAAAATTAAAAATTAAAAGATCAATGGCAAATTAAAAAGTAAATTAAAAATTTAAAAAAAAAATGAAAATCGTTTAAACGAAAATGCAGCTTTTATCGGAGCGCACGTACTCGCCTGAAAGGGATCTGCTTGAAATTAATTAATATTTTGAAAACACGTGTTAGTAAGCTGATCGCGATACAGAACCGAAATTGAAAGAGAAAAGAAAAAAAGAGGGAAACACACAGGAAAAACTGTTCCATGTTCTTCTCACGTTGCTGGAGCAGGAATTGGATGAACCGAGTCAGCACCATTTCATTTAAAAACAATTTCGCGCAAGATATGCAAATCTGATCTTCGTTAGTACTTTTAGGACCGGCGTAAAATCTCGCTCATGTACCATGAAATACCTTCTCGTATAATAAAATCTCCGTCACGTAGTGTAAAACGTCACTTTTACGGAGCTTAATAGAGAGATTATGCTGATATCGCGAATGCACTTTGAAGAAGCTTCCTTTTACCCCAAGTTACCCCTTTTATCCGGAACGTTTAAAATTTCCCAATAGAATGTGTCTTTGTTACTCGCGTGCACATTCTGATCATATTGTTGAATAATCTTTTATTATTATTAACAACAATTATCGTTGCCATTAATCTTTCGTTGATAATTCACTGATTGAAAAAAAACTGCACGACTTGTAGCAACTGTTCTGACTAAGAAATGAAGACTTTTTTGCCATAAAATTTTATCGATATGCAAACATTATCGATAGAAAACAAATTACAAGCGCGATCGCTCAGTACCAGACAACGCCACTCCTATTCGACACCACGCCTCCTCACGAATCACGTGACCCAAATCAACCAATCGCTAATTTTCGTTGCATCAGCGTTGAGGCCCGATTTTCTGGGTTACCCCATCGGCTAAAATCACTTTCACTGATAATATATTTAATGAAAGCAGAAACAAACGCAAATGGAATGCAATGTATGAAATTAGAAAAGTAAAACCAATTAACAAATTTGAAATTTATTGAATTTTATTGAAAATGTATCGTTTCGTCGAGTACTGTATTACACCTATAACTCGTAACTTAAATAGGTATCTTTAGATTTCTGTATATACAACTGCCTCTAATGTTGTTTCAATAATTTAGTTTCAACAGTTTTAGTTTTGAAGAAACAACATCTACATTTGCATCACTTTATATCACTTTTTAAACGGGTGATAAATATAATTATGAAAAATTAGTTTCATTTGTTAATATGACTGTTGATGATATCCAAATGTATGGATTAGATACTGTACACCGTTTTAATGAAAGCAAAATTCTATTGAAATTAATATAAGAGATTATCAAAATTAAGATGTGATCAATATGTGATCAAATTAATAGGTTTCGTAAATCTAAATTAATTTTAATTGCAATTAATTGCAATTTCGATGCTTGAGAATGTCAGTATCGTGAATTTATCGTAGATATTCATAATTGCCCGAGGAAGTTGTTATTTCTTTTGAAATTCTAACACGTCCCGAACATTTAACCGAGAATGCGTATTATTCAACAAAAATGTTCTTTCTCTAAAAATGAATTTCCAGGAAATGGTACAGTTTCTTCAAACGAATTCATTAGCGTAGATTATTGAAGGAAAAATTAAAAGAAAAAAGAGAGAAAACGCATAAAGGATTACTTAATGTAGGGCGGTCACTGAAAGACAAAGAATGATACAAAACAAAAATAACTTCTACAAACACACGTTTTTCTAATTTTTCATTATTTTATTTGGAAATATAATTAATGGATACTTTTCAGTATTTCTTTCTATAACCTACAAAAAGAGAAAATAAAGAACACTCTATAAAAAAAAAAGAAAAACGAAAGAATTCAATGAAACGCTACTTATCAACTTTCAAACAACGTGATACGATCGGCTTTTCATCCTACTGAAAAATATGACTAAAACGTCCGAACGCTAAAAAGAAGGAGCAACGACGTTATCGTCGTCGATCTACCTTGTAAATCCGCGACGTTTCTTATCAGCGTCGAGCGAGAGAAGAGGTGTCCTGTTATCCGGCGCTAATTGAAGAAGCACATTTTAATAAATATCGGCGAGGAGGAGACACTCGAGGCGCCGTCCAAGAGTTCCCGCCCGTCCTCGGGAACAATTTCCATCCGTGGCCGCGGAAAGCTTATTATTATTACGGGCGAGAACGTAACTCTTTAGGCACTCTTGGGCATTATTGCGACGTCCATGAATGAAATTTCCATAATATTACCGGCCGGCTGTGTGGATCCTGGGCTGTGGGCTCCGGCGGCATCGTGAATTTCATTAAACGGATAAATACGGGGCCGAGGATGCATACGCGCGAGGAACCGCGTTAAGGCTGAGCAAAGTGACACCACCCTTCTCCGCGTAGAGTGCATTTGATTGAACATTACCATGACAAAGGGACGAGCCTCGCGAACAAGCGAATCCCTTCCCTACTTAGGATTGACTGACGTGAGCGAGAGTATTCTCGCGTCACGAGCCGCGATTGTTTGAAACAACGCAGACCTGGGCGTTTTGAGAAATTTTCGAAATAACATTGTTTTCAAGTTACTTTTTGAAAAAACTAATCTGTAGTATACGTAGTTACAAAGTAACGAAATTATATTATATCAAGTATCTCATATAAAAGTTAAACTAATTTATTTCCAATTGAACGATTTTGTTTGTTACTACTTGCCAGGATCTTTATTTGTTTCTTAATGTTTGTAATGATTATTTCTCATTCCACAACTATCGTTTGATTTTTTGATGACGAAATTTAAACATGCTCTGTGACCATATATTGATAAAACAAGTATTTGTAGAGTATTATCCCTCCCGTCTTCGTTGTCAGTAGAGAGAATATTTTTATTTGTAACTTTGACAGATGTTCCCAAATTTTGTTCGTTAGTGGGTCAAATGTTTGAGGAACGAGTCCTATTAAAAGCTAATTATAAGACAAATTTCTGCCATGATAACACACACTAATAAATTATTTTGATTTTAATTTTAATTTTAATTTTGTTTTTTGTTTTCATTTTAATTTCGCTGAATGTTGTTTTAAAGACAAATTATCAATTACCATGTAAATGTTATTTTCTCAAATAATCAAACTCTTCAATTTATTATTTTCCCAAAATAAATAAATCAGTTATTTGCCAAATAAAATTTATTTACATACTATTATTCGAAATAAATTTCACTCAGTTTCAGTGTCCTCGTTCCGGCGATGCTCGGATGAAATGGAACGAATTGCACTTTCTCGCGTTATCTTCTTCCTTTTTTTTTTTAATGTTTCGTTCTCTTATGTGTAATCTCAATGATGAATTCGTTGGAAGAGATCGTACTATTTCCCAGAACATTTGTTCCATGAAATTAACGAAGCAATTATTATCTTTTGTTGAACAATCACGTTTCAATAGTCTTTGTCGAAAATTATAAGTACTTTGAGACTCTTGAGGATCAAAATATCTGACGAGAGGACGTGGCGTTTCGTTTTGTTTGGACGAAATTCTCCTGGAATTTCTCGAAATTTCTTCTCTGCTGTTAAACGCGTTCCGAAACTTGTAATGATATTAATGATACTAAGAATCGATGTCAGAAATATAAAAATAGAAAACGTTTCGTTCTTCTTGCGGCACGAGGTTGGAAAGTCGATAACCCGTCTTGAGCGTGTTAAATTTCTTGACAGAAATATGTTATTATTTTTATAGGGAAAATTGTTGTTTCAGAGACTGATTTGTATTTTAATTTTAGTTTTAAGACACTAATTACGTATCTTAAAATTGTTATAAATAGAAAGAGCAAGAATGTGATAGAAAATGTGGGAAAAATGGGATAATTAAATTACAAAATAAGGAATAATAATGGTTAGATTTTTATGAGTCAATTTTACGTTTATATTTTGGTATCATAAAAAATGTCGTTCTTATTTCACTTTTCTGTCTCTTCTTCTTAATTTTATAGTATAAGATAATTTATGTTAATTTGTATTTATATTATTTATATTTATATCATAAAATTATATATATCTTTATATACATGATATAAAGATATGTATAATATAAATATCGTCTCTATTTCTCCTCTGTATCTTATTTTTAATTTAGCAGTATAAGATAATTTATATTAATTTATAGTTATATTATTATTTATATTGTAAATATATATTTATAATATAAATTATATATCTTCATTTTAATTTAATAATATAATTTACATTAATTTGTATTTATATTATTATTTACGTTATATATTATTATAAAATAATACATTATCATAACATAACTGATATTATTATTTTATAATAATTCATTTGACGATACAGTAGGCATCTTCAAATCCATTGCTGTTTCAGTCACAAAGAAGAATGTTCCAACGTTTCGACATATTGTGACAGTTTACAATATTTTATCGAGGTAAATTCATCGAAAATGAAATTGATCATTTCTGGTTGCCGAGAGGCTCAGTTATCGTCTTACCATCTTCGAACGATTTATCGCGTTTATTTCTCGAAGCGATCACTTCGCCGTTCAGTTTCTTGTCAGATCGAATATCGCCGACGCGAAGGTTCCGGAAACGCGTGCAGCCTCGTAATCGCGCAATTCCCGTCACCAGGATTTGCTTCGAAGTCAGCGCGGTCGGTAAACTAGCAAATGATCCGTGCAACAAAGTGATTTATCATTGGAGAACGCGGCTCGACCAAGAAAATGGCGAAAAATTCCTCCGCAGGCAAATCCCGGCATACGTACGAGACGCAAATCTCTTTTACAAACGAACGTACGCTTTCTGCGGTCTCCGGGTTTAATCGGGAGATTAGCGTTACAGCGACACGAGCAAATCGTCGATTTTCTTCCAGCGAGAAAAGTAACGTACATCTCCGCCCCCGAGGATTTCGATAAATTGCCGCGATAACCTCTCGATGGCTTCGGCAAGCTTTCGTGCAAATAACGGAAGAATTTATCAATTCTTTCGTCGGATTTGCATTAGAAAAGAAAACGAAAAAAAATGTGAATTTTTCATTGGACAGTCGCATTGCAATGCATTGCAAATGCGATGAATTTTTGATGAATCTTACAAATGTAATTCGTGTTTTAGTAATTTCTGTGGTTTTTATAAAATTGTGTCAATATTGCGCGCTCTTTTTGTCTAGAAATAAAAAATGCGACAGAAACTAAAGGATGATAGTTGCTTAAATCGAAGTATTTATATTAAGAAATATACCTTATTGTATATTGTTAATATATAGGGTGGGTATACAAAAAAAATGTTACTAATATAAATCCGTGATCCTTTTTATTACATATTTCTTTCAATATTTGAAAGAAATAATTTCTAAAACCTAATGAAAAGATCACGTATATTTCGGTTAAAAATAAAATTAATTTGTTCCTATATTTTTGTTTAAAAAAGTAGATGTGAAGGAACTTTTGGTCCAGCCTTTATAAAGAGATTCAGGTTCGTGCATTTTAAAATGTTATCTAATATTGAACAAAGTTAGCGGCGGATAATTATTTTAATAGAAGTACGTTAATATATTTTATAAATAACTTTTCCACGGTGAGATTAATTTTTGCTAAATTCAACGTCAATTCTAAACAAATACAGAGATACCTAATTAAAACTGTTGCAATAGATCTTCGTAAATTCGTTGTTAAACTGGCCATAATTAAGGAACTATTCACCGTGGTATATAAGTTATATATTCGCAATTGAAATATTGCTGTCATAAAATGCAAAATCTGTTGCATTCAACGTTCAGCAGATTTATGAGACTCTTCGCTGAAGCTAAATATCAATTAAACGCAACAGCGACGCTGACACTTATTTACGTCGAATCGTTTCTCTTTTTCGCAAGTTATCACTCCACCGTAAATTATCTCGCGAACTGTGATAATTCTTTCAAAGTTGTACAAAATTAATTTGTAAGTGACAGATATGGGGAATAATGTCTAAATGAATTTTTGTACAATAATAAATATAAACGATATTTAATATCTAACGTCCACAGACAATGTATTTAACAAGGGAAACAATATTTGCAAATAAAAAATATAAAGAGTAAATATCTGAAACAATTTTATAAATAATAAACAAGATATTGTTATTATTATTATATCATTATCAAATAATAATAATAACAACAACATATTAGAATAGTGTTTGTGAATAAGATATTATAAATCATAACATTTAAACGACATTTGTTACGTGTTTACTATATCTGACATTGTATTTGTATCATTTATAAGATACTGAAAGCAAAAATGGACTAGCGATAAGTCATCCTTATCTTTTTGAATTTAAATTTAATTAAACAGCATTAATTCATTCCAACGTGTTATATTAATCACACAGAAATGGAGAAATTAATTTTCTCCAATTAAAAACTTAATTTTTTCCAGAATAAATCAGTTAACAGAATATCGTGTAAACTATTTTGTGCTCGCGTTTATTTTAAACATTGAATTTTTTTTTTCAAACAAAGATAATACAGAATGTAGGAATAACATTACACGATATAAAAGATACAGGAGGGTGCGATAAAGATGAAAAGATAGACTACAAATAATAAGATAACAGGCCAAAGGATCTAGAACCAACGAGATATAGCTCGAAACCAGGTGTTTCGTAAATAAATCTATTTTAATAGATCCAATAGATCTGTTAAAATCTCTACAGCACTTTCTCATACGCTATAAATCAGACGCAGAGATGTCTTTATAATAATATAAATTCGTTATTCTGAAAACATGAAACTGGAACCTGTTTCATATTGATCATTTCCGCATATTTATTGCCAGCGTATCGTTTATGTGAGATTTCACGATACGCAAATAAATCACATTCGTACGTGTATGAATAATATTTATTAATATCATCGAACGTAGAAACCTTCCAGTTCCAGATCCTTAATTAAAATATGATCATTATTCGAATTCATCATTCTGTGAGTTTCACGACAATGTTAACTACGAAATAAACTACAAGTTAATCTAAACCTCGTTTGAGCAACGAGTCTGTTAAAACGAATAAAATTTCGTTTAGTCGCGAATTGGTATAAGTTATGAAACACGTACGTGTATATTTGTTCGTGGCAAATGTTTATAGTGTCTGCTTGTGTAGCATAAACTAACGATTCAACAGTGGCATTCGGATATGATAGCATAACCAACATTTATTGGTATACAACTATGTCAATTGTTTTCACCTAACACGTACGTGAGTTCATCGATTACGTCCATAACGTATGTTATGTATAATGGCTCGCGAAAATGTTCGAACTTAATAACAGGAATTACGGTATCAGGAAACTATAGAAAAGGATAATAAGAATACAGAATTTAAGCATTTTTGCGAAAATTTTTCCTTTCCTTCTTTGACTATCTTTATTAAAATCATGATTACTCTTCTAACTAAAAATTGGAAACTAGAATATTAGGAAGAGAAACTACAATAGAACAGTAAGAATGTAGGATACACTTTTCTGAAAATTTTCTCTTTTTTATTAAGATTCGACTATTTATTAAAACACTTGTTATTGTCCTAAAGTTAAAATAGAAGCTAGAATATTAGAAAGAGAAACTACAATAGAACAGTAAGAATGTGGGATATACTTTTCTGAAAACTTTTTCTCTTTTATTAAAATTCGACTATTTATTAAAACATTTGTTATTGTTCTAATGTTAAAATAGAAGCTAGAATATTAGGAAGAGAAACTACAATGGAACAGTAAGAATGTAGGATATACTTTTCTGAAAACTTTCTCTTTTTTATTAAAGTTCGACTATTTATTAAAACACTTGTTATTGTCCTAAAGTTAAAATAGAAGCTAGAATATTAGAAAGAGAAACTACAATAGAACAGTAAGAATGTAGGATATACTTTTCTGAAAACTTTCTCTTTTTTATTAAGATTCGACTATTTATTAAAACACTTGTTATTGTCCTAAAGTTAAAATAGAAGCTAGAATATTAGAAAGAGAAACTACAGAAGAACAGTAAGAATGTGGGATATACTTTTCTGAAAACTTTCTCTCTTTTATTAAAATTCGACTATTTATTAAAACACTTGTTATTGTTCTTATGTTAAAATAGAAGCTAGAATATTAGGAAGAGAAATTATGGAAGAATAATATAAGAACATATAGGACATATTTCTCTGTACATGTTTGCTTTCTCGCTTCAACTATTTATTAAAATAATAATTACTGTCTTAATATTTAATATTTCAATGTTTGCAAAGTTGCTAGTCAGTTGAGCTACTGTTTGAAGTGAACAATAATTCTAACTAAATATCTATGTAATTCTCGAGATAATAGATAATAATTAAATATAAATAGTCACGAGCTTCAATTCAAATACGCATTATACAAATACTGAATTTTTTTTCTTTTGGTTCTTCTTTAAACAAACTCTCTTTATATCTTAAAAACAGTAAATGATAAACATAAACTTTACCGATACTGAAACTTTGATACATATTGAAATATTCTACGTATAAATCATTACAATTTAAATGACATGGAATAATTGAAATAAATATTATTTATACAACTGTGTTTCTGTCTAAACAAAGAAACAATATTAATTTCGACAAAATCGCACAACTTAAGCAATTAGTCTGCAATCCGTCATATCGATCGACAGATTTGGTGGTTGTTCTACTTTTAATAAATAGCAATAAAGAAGGATGTACTTTCAGCGAAGAGAAGGGAAAATGTTAGGAAATGTTAAAAATGAATAAATTTAGGAGCGTTTTACTTTGAAATTCATTCCGGTTCTTCTGAATATTCATACTATGCTAAAAAAGTATCGTTCATCTACTGAACAACAGTTTAATGGAAATTGTTGAGATATCGATTTAAATAAATAAATGCAACGGTTGCTACGCTAAAAAATGCCCTGCACTTTTTAATAATTTGATATTTAAAAAATTCACCGACAGAGTGAATCAGCAAATCATATATTTAAACGAAGTGTTGTTTAAAAATGAATTATTTTGCACGAGCTCATTTAATTGGACAACGTTGCTTCGTTTATTAAAATATATTTGTTATCTTTGTAGCAAAATATCGAGTTTAACTCGTCAGTTTAAATATCAATATTTCATCGTTCTAAATTTCAATTGTTATCTTTATCTCGAATATTCGAATATATTTTTGAAGTAAATTTATTTTTAATTTCTGAGAGACTTCCAGATTTTTCCAAAATTTTAATTCTAATTCCATAAGTTCCTTTCATCTTTTTTCCTGGACAGTATTTGAAAAATGATCGTTTAAACAATATATCATCTTGTTCGACGTTGAAATAACCCCGCGTTTCGTTTATTTGAACAAGAAAACGATTCTCCTCTAAATTATTCAATTATTAGCATTTCAATAATTTTTCAATCGTTCGTTTCTAATTCGATCGTACAAACCTCACCATTCACAATCAGCTGAGATCATTTATGATTTTGTCTCAATGAATCAACTCGAATAAAAGATCGTCCAAATTGGACGAAAAGATAAAGTTGTTTCTCAAATGGATTCGTCAGTTCAAATTATTTTTTACGATAATAAATGCTTTCTTTGCAAAATGCCACCATTTCAGAGAACACTAATTTCACCCAATTTACACAAAAACTGTATCCTCAGTAATTTTCGAAATATTTGACAAAATATGCTCCGGACTCCCAGCTTTGAGGATAGCTTTCATTCCTTCGATAACGATAAAAGATTGCCGATAAAAAAGAAATATGAAATTTACGCGAAATTTCATCAAAATCGGTGAGTAACATTTCGGTACGTTCCACCTTGTCGGACTCAATACCGGAAGGGTAGAAACGAGATTCTTTTGGCAACGCGTCCACGTGCCAACCGAAGCTCCCGCGAATCAGCTTTGCACATTAACGAAGCGCGCATCAGGCGCGAGGCCCGGTCGAAGCTAATCGCAAGGAACTAATTGCGCTTTCCACGCCCCCATGATCCCATTCTCAACTTCCTGGCCAACACAGTTTCGATGTTATTGGCGGTTTGCCACCTGCAGCTGATGCATCTTGCCGCGGTTTCCGTTGCGCGAACCCCAACTCTTCCCCGGGTCGCTTCGAAAACTCAGTTGCCAACGAGTGGAAATTCTCGCGGAAAATACAAATTCCTGCCTGAGCGAATCGAGTCCTTAAAGCGTTTCGTTTTATTTTGAGAATGTGCGCTGGTATGCGCTGGAATTATTTCCAGGCGATGACGAGTATACATCGACGAAAACACAGTAAACGCGCTCGCTGTAAGAACGAGTCAAAGTTAAATTTTTTGAAAAAAATTTTAATTTCATTGGTATTTACGGTATTTAAACTTTACGTTTTATTTTTTGAAAATTATCCCATGAAAAAAAAAAAAAGAAAACCATTTGAATTTTCATCAGTTCGTGAAACGTGAAATAAAAAATCAAATGTCTGCGAAATTAAAATGACGAGAGATAAATTTAATTTGTTTTTTGCATCGAATCGATCGCGTCAGATTTCCCCGAATATTTATGCGCCAGGCAAGCATCAGTTCAAGTTCAAAGGGAACTATGAAGAACGTAATAAAAAAACTCGGATAGAAAAATTCGTACAGAAGTTGCAGACGTTGAAATGAGAGTTTGAAAATCCTTTAGGCGAATTCTCGCATTGCCAAACGCGTATCGTTTCGTATATCTCTTTATTTCGTGTTTGAAGATTCCACTTATCCTCTCACTTTTCCATTCAACTTGCAAATCCCACCGCCATAGCGCTGCTTTCTTTCGCGAAAATTGATTTTAAAAGTTCATTCAGAAACGCGCGTGCATTGTTCCTAAAGTCAGTAATCGTGTCTATCAACGTCTGTATCAGCAAAAAGTTTCGAACGACTCGTGTTTCAACAATGTCAGTGCTGTTTATAACGCGAATTATAATATTATATCAATATTATATTATTACAAATACTACTAATATTAATATTAACTGGTAATAGTTACTGCTATATTAATAACAAAGTGGCATAATAGCCAAGCTGTTACACACGTAACTTCACGCATGATTTTCGAAATTTCTCGTCAATGAAACGTTAAGATTTATACTTGTATTAAATTTTTTTCGTAAAATTAAGACTTGTATCAATTTATTTCGTCAAAACAATTATTCCATTTTATATTTCATTTCATACTCGAAGTTACGAACGACTAAGTATTCTGTATTCGAAATGAAGAATTGAATCAAACGAAGAGATTAAATTGAATTGAGTTAATTTTTAAACAATATTAAATAATATGTATAATAAAAATTGTGCGATATATATATAATATAATAATAATAATAATAATAATTCAAATTTCTTAAAAAACTTTATGACAACGACCGAGTTTTTATTTACTGAAAATTCCCATCTTTCGTAAAAATATATTTTATTTGGCATGGACAAATATAGAACGCGAATTAGAAAAATAAACTAAATTTATACAAATAAAACGTTGAAACGTAAAAGTACCGTTCAACTGTTAGATAAAATTGCACTATTGAAATTAACCTTATGTTTTATTCAAACCAAAATATGGATCTTCGATAAACTGCTGTAAATGAAATGAAATTCAAACAAGAAGAAGAAATGTTCCTCTGTACGAAATCCCTGATCTTTTATACAGTTACCGATACAAGATATCTTGTTTAATAATCAAAGCTACCAATTACAAATATAAAAGTTCAAATAATAATATTCAGCATGTATTTGATGATGACATTACGTAATAACGTCGAAGCCACAAATAAGATGCCGATATTGCAACTGTACTTACACGTGATTCCACAGAAATTGATCGAACAGTAATTAACATCTGCGTTAATTATACCTAACGCTATTAATACTGCATCTGTTCCTCGAAAGGGCAACGTAATTAATCAAACTCGAATCATTCGTATATATATATATATATTTATATACACATATAATTGAATCAAAGTATACATATACGTGTATATGTACACAAAGTATATTGGAAGTATATGTAAAAATATTGGAAGATTGGTAGAAACTTTT
This sequence comes from Melipona beecheii, assembly GCA_032399605.1. Classification (NCBI taxonomy): domain Eukaryota; kingdom Metazoa; phylum Arthropoda; class Insecta; order Hymenoptera; family Apidae; genus Melipona; species Melipona beecheii. The sequence continues at coordinate 908,601 of JAUCMO010000082.1, read as the reverse complement.
TACAGATGGATTATACGCGTTATAAAAACATTTGGAAATTTCACGAACAGATGTAATGAGGTATCATGTTCAAGTTTTATTATTGGCAACAAGGTAATATTTATATATCAAGTATTTTTTAATAAATTTTTACTCGGAGGAAAATAAATATTTCCACCCCGAGGAATTGCATACTTCGACATTAATACAGTTTTACAAGTAAATACGTTTAAACGAATTTTATATCGATTGAAAATATTGAAATTTTTCAAAATTTACAAGTAGACTCAAAATTATAGACATGTTAATTAATACTATGATTGTGACTCGAAAGAAAAAAACAAATAACAGAAATTATAGTTAAATAAAATTACAAGTAAAGGAACAACTTCGGAGAAATTTGAAATATCGCGTGCACTCGTAGATCGTCGAAATCAAAGCGATTGAATTGCGCGCGAAGCACACGTTCGTTCGAAATACTGTAATGGCCGCGCGCGTTAATCCATCTTCTAAGTTCTCCATTATGGAAACTATGGAAATTTACGTACATTTAGTCACGCGTGTGTTCACGTGCTTGCGCGATATCGTATTTGTTGAACGTGGACAGGCAACTGATGTTTACCTTCGACACGAATATCTTCGATCTGATGATAGCTTTCTGTACATGCATACGTACGCTTGTACAAACGTCATTTACGTTTAATCGAGTGCATCGTCTTCCCTCAGTGATATTTCAGATTTCCGGAGAGAAAATCGCTCTTTGCGAAATTTTTCTCTCTCTTTTCGATTCGGCAGAAACATCACACGTTAATAAGAATGCCAATTAACACAGATTTCTGTATTTGACACCATAATTTGCATTACTCAAACTTTATAGTTACTTATTTGAATACTCGTGAGAACTGTATCTTTAAATTAAATTCCTACATTACCTCTGTTAAATTTTATAAATTATATAATAATTATTTAACATTATGTGCTATAATTAGATTATTGGAAATTATATTATAATTAGGATATTTTTTTTTATTTTTTTTAGGATTTAAAAATTTACCAGAAATAACAATTTCGTGACTGACTGTGACTTTAAGAATTATTAAAATTCAACTAGACTTCTCAATTCATTTGCACCTTCTCAAATCAAGATATCTTTCATTTTACCGAAAGTAATTTTAGCGAGGGTAACCCAGAAAACCAGGCCTTTTCGGGTGCAACGCTAATGCAACGAAAATTAGCGATTGGTTGATTTGGGTCACGTGATTCGTGAAGGGGCGTGGGATAGACCTCGAGTAGGAGCAGTACTGAGCGATCGCGCCTGTAATTTGTTTTCTATCGATTCAAATGTTTGCATATCGATAAAATTTTATGGCAAAAAAGTCGTCTTCATTTCCTAGTCAAAACAGTTGTTTCTGGGCCTTCCAGTGAAATAAATCGTACTGGGGTACAAATGCAATTTTTTAATTCTAAAGGTTATTCGCTTCATCTCGAGAGCTTCGTTATTGATCTGTTTCCCCTCGCTTCGAACAACTCGAGCTGGAAGAAACTCGGTTCGCCACTTTTGGCAGATTCGACCTTTCTCAAATCTCCGGGCCTTTCTTCCACGAATTAACGAGACGAAACGTCCGAGTGAAGCACGAATTACCGAGACTCCAGGCGTAACCGACGGGGTGGATTATCGCGTAATAATGCAATTTCAGACGCATTAACAAACACGTCGTAGTTACGAAGTTATTAACGACTGAGCTGATTCTGTGTCCGGAATACTCGTTCACGCGTGAGATTGTGGCCACGCAATCGCATAAGCTAGTTGCGGAAATTACGAATACGCGCCCCGTACACGATGCGTCGATACACTCCGCCTTGCGTGTCCCGGATCGGTAAACCACAGGTCGCGCGCCAATTTCATCCCACGTGATTACCGAACATAAGGGGAGCGTTGAGTGTTGCAATAGCAACCTTAAATAACCCTCTGTAATCAGAATTTCGTTTACGTTGCGTATACACACGCCACACGTATGGAATGATCGCTGAAAGACTGAATGATATAAAACAAAAATAACTTTTACAAACACGTGTTTTCTTAATATTTTATTATTTTATTTGGAAATAAATAAATATAGTTAATGGATTTTTTTCAGTATTATATGCTCACGAATACTTTATGAGTGCTTTTTTAAACCCTTCAGTTTTTCAGTGATCACCCTATATTATATGTACTTGCACCAGTGTGGAAACCGGATGAAAAATGGTCGATATGTTCCACTTTCGGGAGATAATCCCTTAAAATTGTATGATATTTTTCGCGTCGATGATATCATACGATTAGGTTGTTACATGATTTTTATATTCATATTTTATATTTTACAATTTTACAAGGATTTGATAAAATTTGTTGTATGATTTTTTTTCACTTTTTTTTAAGTGTCGACAATCGACAATTTTACTGTCGTACTTTCTCGTGTCTTTCATTCTTGCGAATGAATTTTGTGACACTTTGAACTATTTCTGTGTTACGTAATATTTTCCAAAATGTGAACTGATTGGAGTTTAATTTGTGACTTGGGTGATGCACAAATTTAGCGTATTTTCATTTTTGGTATAAGTAAATGAATTCATTTAATAAACTTATAATATATATAATTATAATTGATATTAACTTGCAATATATTATGTTGTAATATTAACTGATAAATATATATATGACATTTAATCAATTTATAATATAAGTTTACACTATAATATATTGTAATTGATTAAGTTAATTAAATAAACTTGTGATTTAATTAAACACAATTTACTTTATCGATATGGTTAGACATTTATAAAAGAAAAAGACTATTTACTCCAATTTAAAATCTGAGAATTGATAAATTGTTTGGTACTTTGAAGTATTATCGACAAGGATAAAGCAACAAATAGGACAAAATAATAGAAGTATATCGTAGGATAAAAACGTTTGTTCATAACGTGATTTTACAATGACACGAGAGATAACAGAATATCGTATTATTTGACAATGAGTCATTCAGGAATTTTTCAATTTTGTTCATCTCTCGATTCGTCAAAAAATTAATTCCATTTGAATTTGTTTGACAATTAATTTCTTCTTTAACATAAATTTGAGAATCTAACAATTCTCTTAGTCTGCAATTGTGTTTCGATTATTTTCGTGTAGGATTAGTGTTGCCAATTTTCAAATTTTTTATTTTTATAACATCACTATATTAATTTTTATATAGCAAGACGATATTCCTATGTCGAAAAAGAATAAATTAACAAAAAGATCGAAAAGAGGAAATAACGAAATATAAGTTATTAATAAATTTATTCACGTGACAAACGAATGATTTGCGAATGATGATCGAAGGTCGAAGGATATTCAGACGACACGTTGGCTCAATTTCATCGATGCACGGGCCACGAACGAACGTGTGACAAAAACGTTTTTTAATCCACCGTGGCGACAGTGATCAAAAGGGTTCTATTCGTCTCGCGTTTCTTCGTTGGCTGTTCCTTCGATCGGCTCGTTTATCATTCACTGGAAAAGCGAATCACGAGAGAATGAAGCTCAACGGCGGTAAACTCGCCCCTTCGACGCAATGGCGAAATAGAGTGAAAAAGGGGGGGGGGCGGGGAAATAAATTGGCGAACGGGTTGGGGCGCGGATCAGCGGTGTAGCAAGGTCGTAAAATCAATCACGCGTGAAATTGTCACGTTTCTGGCGTTGAAACAAGCAAATTGGTAGAAATATGAGCGGATAAGAGCTCGAGATTCTATTTAAAAAAAAACCGTAGCAAGGAATTTCTAAGGCTTTGTCAGCGGGTATCGCGGTACCCGCACACACAATCCCCAGTATTGAATAAAGTCCTGATCGAATAACAAAATCGTGTAACGAACGGAGCGAATTTTTCTGTCGCATTGTTTGCGTTATACAAAGCATGTAAAAATGCTTTTCTCGCGCGAATGTCGCGATACGTTACACTGACAAAACATTTCAAACCAATCTAGGTATGCAGAAAAATTGTAAAATGTTTATTTTATTTGGTAAAAAGTTAGCACACAATTAAAAAAGAAATCGACTTGTAGGTGTTACAAAATTTTTTAATATTTTTTAATATTAGGAGTGAGAAAAGAAATTTTAATTATTCGCATGATACTGAAGCTTATCGACACAACAACGTCAATGTTTGTCAATGTTTTTCGCTGTGAAATATGTATCTGCTACATTCAGTATTTTTTGTAAATACTGTGATTTGTTTTATGTAATAACTTTTAATATAATCGCGACAGTCGAGTGTCAATTTCGATTGTTTCAAAATGTTTATTAAAACGTAGATACACCGTGGGTGTATCTTTTTAATTTAATAAAAATAAATAGTTTTATTTTTATATCGACGTAGCGAGTAAACAATTTAATTGTCTCATATCATGCTGCATGTAACGACGATGATTGTATAAAATAGTACAAAACTGAATTTTGTGCCAAGAACTCTGTGTATAAACTAATTATGTATCACACTAACTATGTTTTAATAATAACTTAAACAAAATATTATATGATACATAATGTAATACTAATGTGCATAGTTTCAACTTATAATTGACGTAAACATTAAATAGAACGGAGGCATTGTCTCGAATGTCAAAGTTCAATCGTGATCAAACGATAAAAATTCAAAAATCGTGTCGGTGATAATCCCATTCGCTATTCGCTGTCAAAGAATTAACACAACCGAACCGAAGCAATTTTCTTTTCTTTTGTATCAAAGATATTTCTCCTTTCCTATCTCTCAATTTATGGCAACAGTAATTGAAATTTGTACTTGTGTAAATGAAATATTCTCAATCAAGCTCAAAGGGTTATTATTATTATTTTTGTACCAATCGTTTTATCAAATTCTTTTTTTTTTTTTTTAATGATAGAAATAAATGTATATAACGCTGCATTTCGTCCACAAGCTGGACTAGTGAGATGATTCTAAAAAAGCGCGTGACGATCATTCTAGAAGATCGCTTTGGCTTGTTATATCTCGTTGAGACGATCCGTTTTCGGGAATGGCATAAACTGCAAAATTTGATAGCTGCGGCGGAGAATTTACGAGTATCGCGCAAACCGTTTCATCTGACGAGTATTTAAACATCAAACATTAAGATGACTAACGTGCGGCACGACCAAGGTGAAATATAGCTATATTTGTGACGTAACGTTTATAAATATTTGTGTATTTCGAGCCATACAGTCTCGATTCCGTAAATTTCACAAGCTGTATTATTTTCGTAATATTACAAGAATTAACAAAATTGCAAGAATAACGTTACAATGTCCTTCTAATATTATCAGTTCTATAATGTTTCTATATAATTTTCTATCAAACTGTATGAATATTACGATTGTTAGAATGATTCGATTTAATTAAGCACGTTTCATTCGTTCGTTATAGCTAAAACTATCGTAGCTAATGTGTATTACGTTATAAGTGTATTAGGGCGAAAAATATAAAAATGTTGAAATATTTCAATTAATAGCGTGTCTGCGGAATCTTGTTTGAAATCGTGTCACTTCACAGTGAACGGCATTTTCTTTCCAAAACAAATGACGATTTGCTCAAAGTGGTAATACTGTACGATTCAATCGACAGAGTGAAGCAGATATTAAGTAGTACGTATCAAGCATTCACGACCCTTCCCTCGCAAAGATCAGTACGAATTAATTTTGAAGGTTTTCTACAATTTTTCTGTTTGTGAAAAACAAACTAAATACCAATTAAAATACATTCTCGCGCATTGTAAATAGATGTTCCTAAATCTACGACTTTAGTAGAAATATATTAATAAAATTTAATGCAAGTTTTACGTAAAAGCAAACGTGGATAATGACAAATGTCATTGTCAGTGTTATACTAATAACAATATTAATAATAAAATAATTTGTATTACATTTATAATAAAAAGAATAATTTAAAATCTAAAAATGTTGAAATATACAAATAGGAAAGACGGCTCTAAAAATAAAATAAAATGTTCCATCATTAAGAAAATAAACTACAGCGTGCAATCGATCCTTTCAATCGTTTCCGTAACGCGTACAAAATTTTCTATCATCAAATTGCGTCCACAATATCACAGAATTATTCAACATTCTCGTCTTTCGAGTTTCCTGTTTCGAGCGAGATCATTGAAATCATATTATAGCAGATCGCGAAAAGTTCAAACACGAAATATGAAGCTGCATCGATATTCGAGAAAAGTTGCCATTTTTATTCTTTCAATTTTTGTTCGATATATTTCTACATGATGTCATAGGAGCTGACATAAAGTAATTATTTTTCGTTTAAAGAATCAAACAATAGATCTTTTTTTTTATAATATCAATTTCGGTATTTTCAAATTCAAAGATTTTTTCTTTGAATATTACGTTTAATGAGAGATTGAATACCTAAAAGTGCATTGGATGTATTTCACACTATAATTAAGCGTTGAAAAAATCGATTGATCGACGTTGTCGATCTGATTGTTGTCTCTCGTTTAAATTTCTTAGTCGAGGAAATTGTCGGTAGTGTATATTAAGGTTTTGCTAGTTTTGGCTTTTTCCCGAGATTGGTTCTCTCTTTCAGGGAGGTATTCAACTTGAATTTGGCACGCTGATCTGTTTTGAAAACGTACATTTTTGTTCAATTGGTGAACATTTATTAAAAATTGAACACGCGCGACAAGACTGTCCACCGTATATATAAATTTTATCGTTCAATTGGTGATCTTGCGCGCTTCGAACAAGTCTGTTTAAAATGAACATGCACAGAATTTGAAATACTTACATTATTTCGAATTGACTCTGACAGTTTCGTCATTTCAGGAGATGATTAAAAGTCCCGTAACGTGGGACGTAATATTTGGGGAGTCTTGAATTATACAAAAATACTGTGCAATTCAAACTAAGCACACAGATCACCTAAATTTCGTATCTGTAATTTCAAGTATAAATTTTCAAGCTGCAAAGACACGGACGACACGGACGACACGGATCGTTGTGAAAAATTCAGCAAAACAGATGTGCAAAAATTCGTAAAGTGCTCTTTGCTCACCTTTGCTCTCCCAACAGCGAACTGCGTCGAAAGTTTTTCCATTTGCAATTGCTAAATTCTTCGAGCGAAGCGAACCAGATACTGCGAGATTCGCGTTAGGTTTCATCCAATCCGTCTTCGAAAAGACGGAAAGAACAAAATCGTCTTTCCCAAATCAGTTCGACGTCACGCGAAACTCGGCGATTGCAAGCTAGTCCGGCTAGAGCGATTCGTCGAAGCCTTCGAAGGCCACGATCTTTCGAGGTCGAGCAACCGAGCCGAACGATGGAACACTATCCGCAGGAATTTCCACGAGAGACGATCTTATCGTCGTTCCCCCTATCGATAGATAGCTCCGACTCGCTCTCGGTGAAAATCGCGGAGAGAAAGAAAGAAAGAAAAGAACAGAAAAGAAGAAAGACAAAAGCCCCCTTTCTCGTCCCCCCTTTGCCAGGAGAAAGACAGAAAGAACATCGTCTTGACGATGATACTCTACTCGTTGTTTCTCTTTTTCTTTTTGCCGACTGTCGCAGGAGTGACCATTCTGCTGTCGCTGACAGTTTTCCTGAACCTCGTGGCGGAAAGCATGCCGACCACCTCGGACGCTGTCCCTCTAATAGGTACCTATCATCATCATCATCATCATCATCACGCAACAAACGCGATAGTTGGCGCAAGCGTTTGTGTGTGTGTTTTCTTTTTTTTTTTTTTTTTGACAGTTACGTTGCCTCCGTGTAAATAAACGTTGTTGTACACGCGCACCGTGTTCTGCCGTGCCTTTTGTCGTTTTGAACGTAAAGTTCACCCCCGCTCGCCCCCGCCCCCCCCTCAATTCCCTCAAGGAAAACAACGCGAGAGAGAAGTCGCGTTCTTGGAAACGGGTAAGAAACCCCCGAGGGTCGTTCAGACGCGAGAAAGGGCGATTTTCGTCATCTTCATTGGCTTGGTGGCTGACTCCACTCCCTAAGGATGAATCGCGCTTTCGCGAGGGGAAACGGTGGGAAACGGCTCCCGTCCGAACATCGAACGCTCGAACGTCGAAGAAATTGCCTCGCGCGTCGCGATTACACGGCTGCCTTCGGCGGTGAAACGATTTTCACGCTGTCCTGCTTGTTCCACGGCTTTTCCGTTCTGCTAGGATAACGCCAGTCGCGGCTTGTTACTCGATAGAAGGGCAGTTTCGTCCCTTGACGTACGAGTTTCACCGTTTCAGTATAGCCACGGGCTGTTCAACACGTTGACCGCCGTTTTTGGGTGACGATCTTAATTTTAAACTTTAAATTCTCAGGCGAGAAATGACGTAACAGTGTTTAGTGGAAAAATTAGATTTTCAAGTTGAATTATTTTGAACAATACATGACACTGTAACAAAGTCGTTTGTGATATATATTGGAGAAGATTTTAAACGAAAGCTGGCTAACATCTAGGGCTAACATCGTTTGTATTTTCCCTCAAATTTAAATGGTTTATATTTGAGGGATGCAAAAAAAAAGCGATGAAGGAATAAATTAATAATTCAACAATCCTTAGGAAAGACTATTACCAAGGGGTTAGAAATTTGAAGCGAATTTTGAAGTTGAAAATATTTTTAGAAAAATGTTTTACTTTTAAAGAGACAGTAGAGTAAAAGAGAGCGATTATCTTTTTTTTTTTTGTTATCTTTTGGATAATGATTCGATGTATCGAAATTCTCGATTCTCTTCGTTAAAATATAATTCGATGAATGCTTTTTTGGAAGAAACAGTTTTCAATTCAATGTGTTTGAATAAAACGTAAGAGGTATTTCCACGATTAAAAAAAAATACCGAACAATAATCGCAATCTGTTCTTGCTGGAATTATTCACCAAAGCAACAAGTCGAACAGTGTCAATATCTTTTTTTCATTTTATGTTAGTGATATGAAATATGAAACACCTACGTAATAGTGCAGTTTGTAAAAATGTAAAATATAAACTGAGGATACGCTTCGCACGATTGCAAACAGAATGAAGATAAATCGCTAGCAAAGGGGATAAAAAATGTAAAATTTTCACCGCAAAAAAGTATTTTTACGTTTTACTCGTTTAACAGATTAAGACGAGCATGTTCATTCATCGCAACGAAATCTCAATTTTCCGCCGTACAAAAAAAAGTAATTACCATTAAAATTGAAATTTTAACAAAAAATGAAACACATGCGAATTTTTATATATTTCGGAATATTTTGAAGCAAACTAAAAAAAAATAATAATAAAATTCGTTTGAAAAAAAGCTAGCGTGAAATCGTAATTTTCCGAGATTGATTTCGAAATGCGGTGTTTAGAATATTTATATTAAATGAAATTTCTGATCTGTCATTTTTCCTTACGTATTTGACTTCTTTTTTTTTTTAGGAAGGAATGTTTAAATTTTGTACGTAATATTTTTGAAAATTTGGAAACAGAGTACTTGTAATATTTTGAAGCAAAATCAAATTTCTACTTAGATTACGTGAACACTCGTGAATATTATCATTTGTACAATATCGTAGTAATATTCATGTGATTATTACACTGCTATTTATAATCGTCGTAATATATAATTAATTACGTATAATCACAGCATTATTTATTCATATGATAGTATTAATAATTTCGAAGAAGAAAATTATCCATTTTTCTAAAAAACCAATTGCTATTTCGTTACGATCTAATCGAACACTCGTTAATCGAACCGTTTCGTTTTTTGTAATACGTGCTTTTAAAACGAGATTATGCAGCTAACGGGTTAAATGACAGAAAATATTCCTTTCACGTATATTGCACGAAAGAAAAAAGAAATTGGCAAAAATGGAACTACGTTTCATTTCGAGAGCGGTTTGTTTTATTTCTAGGCGATGACGAGTATACTCGACGAAAAGACAGTAAACACACTTGCTGTAAGATTGAGTTAAATTGTAACAAAACGAGAAATTTTTCATTTCATTGGTATTTACGATATTTACAGAACTTAACGTTTTATTTTTTAAAAACTATTCCATTAAAAATTCAAAAAGACCTCGAATTTTCATCAATTTGTAAAAAAGAAATAAAAAGATTAAATATCTGCGAAATTAAAATGATTGGAGATAAATTTAATTTGTTTTTGCTACTGTATCGATTGCGACAAGCTTTCTTGAAATTTATTTTGTTGCCCTGAAGTATTTTAAAATGTGCCAAAATTGCAACTGTATGTAATTCTTTTACACAAATTTTACAACAAATAACAAAAGCGAATTTTTTTCTACATACTCGACATAAACGCTTAAGGAATTAAACTAGTCGATCTTTTGGAAAGACCTCCATCCGGATTAAGTCGAAAGATGTCGCCGTGTCCAAGAACGCAACGTCAACAAATTTTTGCGCGGCTCAAGTCCCTGAGGATCTGTAGTGAAACTCCTCGCGATTCGCGTCTCGGTTTTCAACGTTTCTCCGTTCGGTTATTTTCACAGCAGATCGTCGGTACGATCTCCACTTGGCGGAAAGTGGAGAAGGGAAACGGTCATCTTAACGCGATTTTTCGATGCCGTCGTCCCAGCTGGAAAACTGCTGAAGGCTCGGCGGAACGGAAGACGCCGTTAGCCGAGGATGTTTCGCTTGGTTACTTTCGCGGGAATTGAATTTTCTTTCCGGCAGTTGACTTCGCCGGGAAAGATTAAAACGGATATCCGACGACGAGACACCGGCGCTCACGTCGATCGCCAGACGCGAATCGGCGAAAATTGTAAAACCGTTTCGCCGATAAACCGTGTCATTTAACCCGTTACACATTTACGTCGATATTCGAGTATACTCGTCGTGCAGAAAAAAATTCTATTCCTGCTATTGATGAAAGATTGAAAATTTACAATCACAATTACAAAATTTATATTATATTGTTGCGAAATTTACTAAATAGTATACATTACGATTGCTTGGTTGATTTACATTCTACGAAAAAACAAATGTTCGTTCATATGTTTTTCGCCTGGTACGAGTGAGAGAAATGAAAAAGAAAAAAAAAATACTGTACTTGGTGAAAAATAATTATCGTTCTTAAACAGATATCGTCCGAAAGGGGCGATTCAAGCAAACGTTCAAATCATTTTAACCGAGTCTCGACGAATGGAACGTAGCTGTAATAAGCGGCAGTAATTTGAGCAATTCTTGCTTTAATTAGCAATTTGCTTTAATCAACCTCGCTTTTAATTGGCTTCCGTTACTGGAACATCGCGTGTTGCAACACTGCATTTCAAAGGGAACGGTCTCTGGCGATCTTACGGCAGGATTTTTCGATGAGAATTTCCAAAAGACGACGAACATGCAGCTCGCGACCCGGATATGTCAATAAAATTCAACGGATACAAGAACTATTTTTCTTGCTGGTGTGTCTGGCTTTCTCGTTTTGATCAATCACCCTTGAGGGATTTTCACCGTGAATTATTCGAGCACACTTTTTGCTTAAAATCCATCCCCCTCGAAACGTGTCGTAATTGTCAATTTTTTTTTTTTCGTCGATTTATTCTCACAATTGATTTCCAATCTGTTATATTTTGCTGCACCGACGAACTAGATGAAATTGAGAAGAAAATTTTAACGACGAAACATCGAATTTTAACTTCACTCGCGAGTTTTCCGTGACACGTATTTGTTCAATTAATTTGATAAAGGAAAAAAAAAACTATTTCCATCGGCGAGTATATCACTTCGTACATGGTTTCCTTACGGTCGGTTTTTTATTTTTTATTCGCACGATCAAGTACTAAAAAGGGAACTAAATAATTTTCTAAAAAATTCGTTTCGATCAATTTAGTCAAGTATAATTTATAATTTCGAGGTAACAGAATTACACTAATTTCTTGAAATTTTCACTTTGCTCCTAAATTTGCGTCTCTTAATTCAGATCTTAAGTCACATCGTGCTTACTTTGTAATTACGACCTCAAGTTGTAACCACGAGCTACATTTTAATTCGGTTGAACGAGAGATTTGAATTTAAAACGTAATTCAATTCGTAACTCTGCGCAATTCCGAAGAAAATAGCGAGACACCTCGGTCACGCGAACGTTTTTCTTCGAAGAAAGAGTCGTTAAATCGCGTCTCGCGTACCTTGGGCGAATTTTAAGGGCCATCGAGGCCGGCCAAGCGCCTCCAGGAAGTTGTAACGCGTTTACGTCGAACGACTTTCCTCCCAACGTTGCTCGGTGCAAGTCCTTTCTGCGGTCCGTCGGACACATTGACTATCCAGAACCGTTCTCTCACGATCAATCTCACAAAGAACACAAATACGCGCGCGCAATCCAAAACGCTTTTCCTCTGTTTAACTCTCGTTCGTTTTCTGCGCCAATTTGACACGTTTTATTACATAGCATTATAACATTATACCGTGATATCGATAAAATATGAAACTAACTAGGCAATTTTCTCTCAAACTATTCACTGTAGAGAAAAGTGTTTCGAATGAAACTTGAGCGTTAAAATTCGATCTTGAACGACCTTGGAACACCAACGTTACCGTCAGGTCGCTGAATTCGTCTTGATGTCAGCTACAAGACTGTGAACTCGAAAGTATACAGTTCTGTTTTAAAGAAACAAAGACACCTCGGAAGCATGATCATCTATTGTGATGAGATTTGTGGCTCCCTCGAAATAACGTAAGTTTCATCTGAAACGCTTTTCACTATAGCGAATGGTTTACAAAAGAATCACGTGGCTAGCCTTATAAAGGACACCCTGTATAACAGAATGACTTCCATTAATATTCGAGCACTAGATTATATTTTGTAAGGAGGAGTTTTAAAATGAGCCCAAGTTTATTATTGTACGATTTCTTTTTGCAAAATTTGGTGCGCGGATATTTATAATATTATATTATATAATATTACGTTGTTATAATTACAATTGTATTATATTGATTTCGGATTCAATCAGATTAAAAACCCATATAGAAAAATATTATTCTTGTATCCGATATCGACAAATGCGAATCGACACTATTTTTTAATGTTTCTATTCAATCGTGGAAAAAGTAGAAAGAGCATACGCGATATTCTTCAAAGAGATGCAAATGCGAAACGAATATTTTAAAGAACACATAATTTATTGCGACGCGTCTTTACTTTTATTCGCGTAAAGATTAACTCAGACGATCAAAAAGTTGTAAAAAATACTTTGTTTATAGATTAATTGTCTAAAATTGTATCCCTTCTGTCTTACAATCGTGTACTCTTAAATAACCGATAAAAATAAAATTTAAAGATACAACAATTTTTTGAGTGTATAGGCGAACGATCTCTCCGAATCAATTTCATTTAGGTCATTTTTCGCGAATACTCCATTAAAGGAGACGCGTTGAAGTATCGGTATCCAAAGGACAAAAGATAACGAGAACAGTGATCGATCTTTTTCTTCGAGGAAATATAATCCGAAAAGCAATGGGTTTAAATTCCTCACGATCGATCGAACGTATTAAACGAGAGCTCTTGACAAGCCATTATTGTGAATTGCAGAACGAAAACAAGCGGAACAAGCAGGGAGACGTTCAAACGAAAATACGATCGTACGATTTCTTTCGCGTCGACTCTTTTTCTTTCTCTGAACGTTCCCTTTCTGAACCTCTTCTACAAGAATAAACCACCCCCTCCGCCCCACAGGCTTGCGTTACATTAATGTTTTAGATCATTATCTCGTCGTTGCCCTCACGACAAGTACCAATAATCTCAGCTGCCTAAAAAACTTTATGTGTCCACGTGTTTAATTCGCACGTGTCGTGACGATATAGTAATTTGTTTTCAAAAATTGCATTTGGAGTAATGTTTCAAGTAAAATTGTAACCAAATTTTATAATACAGAAAGAATGGATCAAGCTTGATATTGTTAATAGTTATTTGATCGTCATATAATTTCTAATAATCTGTATTCTACCCTTTCGTACGACGCAAAATTAAAATTAAAATGTCTATTAAGCTGACGCATTTTCGACAGAATTCGACCAGTACCTTTTCGCAGGGAACGTAGAAATGGATCGATGCATTAAAAATTACACGATTCCATATATATGTATAAAGAAAAAACGAATTTAATCTGTACATATACAGATAGGTTCTCAAAAAGCTATTAAACCATCAAATTACGCGTCTCTCGATATCAAACAAGTTTAATTCGATGCCACCGACAAATCGGAACATTCAGATTTAAATGTCTCGTCCTCTCTCGCTTATTCGCAAATTTAATTCTTTTTTTTTAATCTCTTTCAGTACAAAATTTCAGTACAGCACGATTTTCCAATTATCTCAGGCATCTGAATCATTGGTACTTGAGTTGTTCGACCCTTCTTGAGAGAAACGTGCACGGTTCGATTTTGTTCCAGCCCCCGCCCACTCTCTCTCTCTCTCTCTCTCTCTCTCTCTCTCTCTCTCTCTCTCTCTCTCTCTTTTTGGTGTACTGTATTAATTGTTCCCACTTCTCGAACGAGCAAGTTCGGTGTGTTTAGAAGAACAACGTTAACTTGATTGCCCCTGTGTCATACTTTAGAGAATCATTGGTAGCATCAGAATCTCCAGGTACATTACGTTGCTGTTGTTAATTGCCTGTTGAAAGGTCCCCATAGTTTGCCCCCCACCCCCAAACAGCCTGCCGTTTCAACCCCTTAGCGGTTTAGCAAGGGACATGTCAGTTTATCGGGCACAGTAAGTTCAATTTCACGAGCTGGCACGCTCTAGTTCGTTTCTAACGCGAATCGGATGTTGTTTTCCGGTTTTCTCGCGTGAAAAAAAAAATAAAACGCCCCGCCGGATCCATGTACAGTTGACGTTTCAGCCACCTCAGCTATCTCGACGAGACACAACGCAAGCCCACACGATGTAAATGTAACGCTCTTGTTTTTGAACCTTAGATCGACGTTATAGATGTTTGTTTAATGTTGTTTTTCAAATCGATGTGTTTTGTTCGTTGTTGTTAACGTACGAGAGGAGACAAAAATGTCAGAAATGGCAAACGCTCTGAAACGAAAGACACAACGTTTTTACAGCTTTTATTAACAAAATGACGTTGGTAAACTTCTCCGTGTTCGATCGTCGTCGTCTCTAATTTTAATTAAAGTTGAAATCGTCGAATTGCATCAGTTACTTTGGAAGAAACTTCACCAGGAACGACGGATGTTCTTGCAGCTTTCGATGTTCACGGAGACTTTGAGACGTTCAGTCGTTGTCGTTACGTTAACCGTGAAAATCTCTCGTCGCGCTCGAACTTTTTACGGGATAAAGAGCCAATGAAGCGACAAACATTCTTACACGGCGGCAAAGCGAAATGTACTCGACGATTAAAGATTGAAAAATCGAAGATCTCGTCTGAACGACCTTCGCGACCTTGCCTTTGTTTTGAAAACGAGATCCATGTGCACAGCGTAGAAGCGTAATTTATTTGCAGCTCAGAGCTACAGCCTGAAAGAAGTGTAGACACTTCTGAAACGTTATAGCGCTACAAGCGATTTAGTTGCAAAGTTCAGAGAGTCTAATTGCGAAGAAATAACACCAACGATAACGAACGATTCTACTGTCTCACTGTGAAGAAATTATTCTATAATTTGGAAATGGACTTTCAAAGGTAATCCGACGGATAGCGACGCAGAGTTCTACGAAATTGATCACGCGTGAAAATAGAGAGCGGCGAAGCTGTTCAATTTTCAGTCGTCATTGATTCTTCGTTTCGGCGCGACAAATCGACCGGTGATAATTTTATCACGTTGACAAACAGCGCAGATTGTTGTCACAGGTATCGTGAATAATTCATTATTCATCGCGCGGAACGAGCGTTTCCTCGAGGAACGATTTTTCCGAGCTAACAACTTTTCGTAATCTTGTTCTGCACGGAACAATTAACCAACTCCGTGAACGAGTTGGTTAACACGTTGACCGCCACGCGAGTTTCGTATACATACTTCTAAATCTAATAGATTTTTAACTTTTTATTTCGATCCTTTGATTTTTTTCAAATTTCTTGACACCGAAAGGTGTCATCAAGTGGTAGTCGACGTGTTTTCCATTAGGTTGGTGCGTGTGAAATATCGTTTGTACGATGTGCTATGAACTACGTATATCCGACGTACGATTACACGTTCGATATCAGAGAAAACTCGTTATCGTGAATAATCGAGAATATTGATTCATCGCTGCATCGACAAATTTCGCGGGATTTCTTTCGTTTCGAATCGAAAGTGTCAAGGCCACCAGCGTGATTTGGTGATTTGTGGCATGGATGTGACTCGTTTTTTGAGATTCTCACGCCAGTCTGGTTCAACGGAAAATAATCTTAATAATTAAAACAGTTTTTTAATCATTATATATTTGATTGAAGATCACGCTCCTTTCTACGAGATTCGACAGAAAGTAATCTTAATTGAAACTGTATTCCAAGAGATTTTTTTGTGTCAATGGTAACTTTGTGGGATTGTAACAATCTTCAAGTAGAAACACTCTCGTCGATACTTCGTTGAAGTTCCAAAGGAAATGGAATCTTTTCTGGGATGTCTAATCTCCAACGGCAAACGAAGTTTTCTCTGAAACAATCGATCATAAAATCTCTTCGATTTCGCTTAAACAATCTTTCGCTCTGCGAATTTCAGAAGCTGACGGTAACAATTTCGCTGGTCCTAGTGAATTTTTCAACTCTAGAATCTGACCGATTAGCTGCTTGAAAAAAGTTAGACCAAATCACGTGGAAATTATTTCGATTAAATACGAGGAGTAGACACTACCAATGGTATTGTAGTTTCGTGTAAACTTCAATCATTCGACGTCTCGCATGCACCAACCTAAACACTGTGCGTGCCTATCGGAGCAATAGAGAGCGACTCGCGAATCGATCGATCTCCGTCGCGTCACTCAACTCTGTCTAACGTTTATTGCTGACATAGTTAATATTAATTTGTCCCTTTACGAGGATTTACAAAAAAGAAGGAGGAGCGTTAAACTAGAAATATCAGAGGCGTTCGTTCGAAAGCGGTGGCCAGCGAAAGAGGAAGGAAAGTTCAATTAGAGCCTAAATGGTTCGACCATAAACGCTCAGTTTCCCTGGGAAATTCGTTCATCAGTTTTCTCTTCTTTCCCGACAACAGTCAGTGGTCAGTCGCCTTTTTTCCCCACGATCCCGCTGCGGTCATCCTCCATGAACAGGACCCCCTTGTTCGTTTTTCCCTTCGGTCGTATCAACCACCAGAATGACCAGCAACCGCTGGTCTTCCGCCACACCTTAAAAACTTTTGAAAATTGCTCCCAGCTGACAGTCCGACGACGTACTTTCTTTCCCAGGCAATTAGCGATGCGCGTGCCGGGAAATTAGTTTTCGACGAGCAATCGTCGAGCAATTCGGAGGACCTCCGGAGCTGTTGATCGGGAACAGCCAGAGGGGTGATTCTCACGGGTGGTGGGATGGTTTGTTAACGAACTGTGGAATTCGTTGCCAATTAGGAGTCTCTTTTGGAGACTCTTCGAGTGTCCTTGACTGTGCGGGGACCGTGCACTAGTTATTCTCGCAGCTAGTTGGAGAAAGATTCGGCTACTTGCGAAATTAGGATTCTTAGGATGCTTAGAAGGCGGATGGGATTAAGAGGATCGAACTTCACGTGATGGACTTTGTTTGAATTACGATTACGTTTATTTGCACAGAAGACGATAGATTTCGTAGGAATTTTGTGAATTTTGTGAACTGGCGATGCATTTCTGGACGCTTCGATGATTTCTCCGAAAATGTTTGGATTGAATCAATTTATCTCGTCGATGTTGTTTGAGAAATTAGGATTCTTCGGCAATTAGAGAATTAAAAGGCAATTGTGTATTTTCTAGGATTGTTTGTTGAATGCAAACATTTAGAATTTGTTCGATGTTGCAGTGCAGGTTTTGTTATTTATAACTGAATAATATTCACAGGAAACTCATTACACTGAGAACTTGATAATTTTAAACTGACAGATAATTGTTGTCTTCATATTTTGGTGTAAGTATTCCGCGCACGTTTCGAAGCTTTTTACGTCACAAATCTTTATCTTTCGCACACTAACTGACAATATGATTCACAGATGGTAAGCAACAATTTATTTTCAAGATCATTACAGTAGAATTTCCGCATCTCACATGTTAATCAGTGGTACAAGTCAATAATGTATTCCTCGTAAGAAGACGAGCAAATTTTATAAACTTCTAAAACTTCTAGAGTATTCATACCATTCACTACTTAATAAACCTATGTAAGCATGCAAGGTTTTGTATAAATTATTTTCCATTTTCTTTGGTCAAGATTATAACAATTCGTAGACCAAATGAATTATTAAAAAATGTCATCTTTGTTCCTTGAGGCAAATTTCGTAAATGACAATGGTATTATTAAACAAGCTATCGTTTCGACACTCTACCTCTGTCGTTTTCAAAATCACCGGAATCTCATTTCCTATTAATAATATTTTATGTGTAGTGCATTAATCCTTCATCTATTCCTTTACAAAAGCAACCTCAAAATATACCAAAATATGTGTCATTGATTGAATTAAATTCTAGAATATTTAAGTTAATCGATAATCAACTAATTACTGATTAATCAATGTAATTAATAATTAATTGCCAATCAGTTATTAATTAAATTATCCAGTTCCGCGTTATCTAGAATATCAATTAGTCCGTTTTCATCTAGAGAAACAATAGTTAGGATTTTTGATCATGTTCAATCGCTTTGACAAGTTTAACAGACGAGTATATTTACACAGAAAACAAATATTGCAAGAAAATTATAAATCACCAATTCGATCTCACGATAAAAAGTTTCTATACAATTGATTCATTTGTACTCAACAACGAGACGAGACATAGTTCCATCGATTCCATCATCTGTTATACTTTCATCTTATTATAATTTCAGCCAACATTGATTAAAATACGCTGTTATTTATTTATTATTTTTTATCTAATTCTACATTGAAGTCGAAAGATTAGGAAAAAACTTCGTTTTCGTTACCAATTCCCCGATTTATTCAGACGTCGAAAAGAAAAGGATTATCAGGACAAATCGGAAATAAAAATCATTTCGTTCATTTCAGGAATCGATAGACATACTAAACTGTAAAAATCATCCTCAGAGAGAGAGAGAGTTTGCCAAATTCAAAGAATAATACAATTTCGTTTTGCCAGCCCTCGTCGTCAATCACGTTCAAAGCACAATGACGATTACACTGCCTCTCCCTCCGCGATCAAAATTGAAATTTTCCTCGTTCGAGACAGGAAAGTGTCGCGCTAAACAGGACCAAACAGTTCAATGGTCTTTTCGGTTCTCATTATTCGGCAATCACACGCCACTATTTTCTCCGAAATCGGCGGTGGTCCCCGGCTGCAACGACAAACCGCAGCCGCGACATTTGCAACAGCGAAATCGAAATAAATCAAGACAGCGGTTTCCGATAACCGCGGTGTCCACGGTGTCGCGTTTCGCGATAAACAAAAAATTCGGTCAATTTTTCAACGGGGAGGGGGGGAGCAAATGAGCACTCTGTCTCGAAGGATCGAATAATTTCTCGACTCTCGTTACGACAGCTGTCCTAGCAGGTTATGGCAATTAATGTTGTCCCCGTGGAAATATTCTATTAGTCCCCCCTCCTCCTGTTATCGGAAAGCGAAATCTTCTTTGTCCTTCTGGAAAAATGCTCGGTAAGAGAATCGATTTCCTGGTTAGATGTGGTTTTCCTCTGATTTTCTCCTGTTTCTCTTCGCTCGCCTTTTTTCTTCTTTTTTTGTTTTCGTGCTCTTGTCTTCTCTCTTTTCGTACCAGTCACTTTCGGTACCTTCCGGTAAAACCGGGAATCCATTTTGCCAGTCCTCGACGTGCCTTTTATTGTTATTATTATTATTATTTTATTATTTATTATTATTATTTATTATTTCATTATTTCATTATTTATTATTTCTTTTTTTCAGTGCCTTTACTAAAAAAGTTTTCAAAGGTGGCCTGAACGGAAACGAATAACAAAGTTAATTTGAAAAACTGCATCGGGTGTGCCGAGAAACTAATTAACTCCCTTTCTCGTGTCGCTGCTTTTGTAAATTCGCATCGATAGACGGTGTTTCCCTTTCCAACTCTGAACGTAGGTACAAAGGTTTTTAATTTCCCTGGACTTTACACCGATTTTTATAATACTTGGAATTTTGATCGTTTCATAAATTACGAGAATGTATTAGAATATCAGAAACGTTATTCGCAAAAGGAACTTAGCTTGAACGAATATTTAACAAAAAAGTTAACGAGTTTAATCCTTTGAGTGCTTTTTGAAATAATCAAATACGATCGAACGCGAAAATATTCGTATTTTCTACGTGATATTTTTGTGCGCGCAATTTGTATCTTTGCGAAGAGGTCATTTTTTAACCAGTCGTTACACATTACCTGTTGTACTTTTAACTTTCTTCCCAATAACACGTTGACTGTCACGATAACTTTCAAATATTAGTATCAAGAAATTAAAATTCAAAAAAGACTTACAAATTAAAAACGAGTTAAAAATTTTAAAAAACTTGTAAACTGAATATTAGAAAAAATAAACTTTATGCATGCACTGGAGAATTTTCAACAACGCGAAAGATTGGATGTTGCAATGATATACAATAATATATTTCACACCATTAGTTGTTTCTAAAATATAAAACTCGCATGGCGGTCAACGTGTTAAAACCCCCAAACCTTGTGTTGCATCAGTAACAGTTGAATTTGGTAATTTCATTTCCATTTGTAATAAATGACAAATTAATTTGTTTTCACACGCTTGAATAAATTGTACTCTCAAGTGAGAGCAAAATGCAGAAAGACTGCGGGGTCTGATAGAATTGAAGTTCGTTGGATTTCGAGAATCTATCGAACAAGCTTTTCATTTTAGAAAAATCTCTCTTCCGTGTTCACACAGGGCTTGCGCGGATCTCAATTTTCAAAATCAATTTTAGTTTCGAGTTTTACGTTGATTTGTCAGTTTAGTCTTAAAAACAATTTTGAACATCTGTTTTACACACGTATATACAGTGATCACTTAACATATATACAAAAAGTACTTCTACACATCTCCAATTTCCAATGAAATACCTTTTTACTTTGTTTGACACACGATGGTTTACAATTTGCTTTCATTTGCATACTATATCGAATGAATAAGTGAAAATTATCTTTTGCAATGTTTATTGCAATTAAAGATAATAGTTGGAAATCAAACTTTTACTGCGGAGCTCTTTAAATCTTCACAATTTTATTTTCCATTTTCCTTCACGTTCAATTGTGACAAATATTACAACTTTTTAAAAATTTTTAACCAACCATTGTGCAATTTTATTTTCGTGATGTCAAACTTTTACGATTACCTGAGAGTACTACCAAGTGATACGAAATTTAATATACGACATATAACAATTTCACATTTAATATTTAATTTGGACCCTAAAAACATGTAGTCACAATGATATACAAATACCGTATAAAAGAAATACTTTGATAAAACGAACATTTCTGTTACAAAAGGTAACTGAGCAGAAACTAAACACACAGTTAATTCACGTAGGACTGAGTTTGTAATTAGTAATTCGAAAAAGCTCGTTACACACTGTTACGACGTATTATTCCGTAATAATGTTCGAATTAACTTTAACGAGAATTCTAATATCTCTGTTCCGAAACAAACTATTTATTTCAACTTTAATTTGAATTAATCGCGTTAATGGTTAATAGTTTTTGTTGTCTGTGCGATGCGCGGACCAAGCACTCGAAGGATTAATCTCATCTCCCTAGACAATGATTCTGGATGTGGGTCACGTGCAAAGCTCGTAGCTATTATCGGTCAGTGTCCGAGAAAACGGTTGGGAAAATAATCTCCACGAAAGAGCGAATTGCAAAATATGAAAAAGCTATACGTATGCAAAGTGATATCGTCATTAATTTCCAACCAAATACGTATCTTCCTAATTTTATACAATCTGACGCAGGAGAAGATTCTGCTTTTAATTTTATACTCTGCACGCTCATCGAAATCATTTTATTTTCATTTCTCTTGAGTTTCAAACTGGTCGTAGTTGTTGGCTTGAAAATGAAAATATTAATTCAAAGCCACGTTTGGAAAAATATACGACACACGCGTGGTCGTACACGATGTAGCAACAACTCAGAGAAGAGGATAGCGTTTCAACAACCGAAACTTCAGTCTCGGAAAAACGAATTAAGACGATGCAATTTGTCTCACAGTCGAGCTCGAACATTGCTAGACACTGCGATCGTCAACAACTTTCTCTTTTTTCCATAATTATCGGAGTCTTTTAGCATCGTTCTTCGTTTAATTTCAATATCGCGTGCACTTTACTTTTTCCCCGAGACTCGTTCTTACAAATGTTAATACGCGCTTAACTGAGTTATTTATTTCACGAGTGTTACGCTTTCGACAGGTTCCGTACGACTGAGGAGCATAGATATTCCGCCTCGAGGCCGCGCAACATTTACATTTTCGTTTTCGCATCTCTGCGTATTTGCATTTTCGTCTTTGTATTTCTAAGAAATTCTGTTTCTCGACATAATACATGGCTAATACCCGCCCGTAAGGATACTTACGTGATAATCTACGCTCCGAAGAGAATCTCTACTCTGGGATACGTAACACGAGAAAATATACATAGAGTGTGTTGTCTTTTCGTCCAGGGCACTGGAGACCAAAGTGTATTACGTGCAGCTTGTTCCTTCGACGCGTCCATCTCGATTGTCCGTTTACGTGTCGTGTATATAAGTGTAATTGCTCGGAAATTCGCGGCTCGAGTCTCTGCTCCTTCGTGGTTTGGTCGGCCACGGAAGCGAAATTTTCACACCATTTTGCGAGAAATTCATACGTAATCACTCGCCGCGTCGTTTATCTCCTGCCGCGCGCAACATTCCACTTGTTCCTTACCGGGGCGATCCATTTATTAATTCGACAACGACGGTCGACCCAGTTCCCCGCTCGAACGCGAAACCTCGACCGGGAATAATGCATAAATACCGGGCAAGAAAATGGCCGCCCGAGCTGATACACGCCCCGGGACGCGTCTTTTTGTTGATATATATTTTTTCTTTTCTTTTTCTTCGAGCAGCTTGAACAACCCGGCTCGATCAACGACACACGCGGCCTTGCAAATTTATGCGAGAATTTGCTGCCCTCCGCCCCCTCGCGCGGAACAATCTCGACTCGGAAGACGGGCCATCAGCATTCAAGCAGCGAGCTTTTATGCGAACCTTCGTCGCGTGTACTCGCGTATGCATCAGCCTCCTGCCGACGTTGTACGTCGCGTAATATCGCACTTTTGCCGATAAATCGACCTTTTCAACCAGTTTTCGAACAAACTTCCTCCGTCCCCGTCGCGCAAGTCGAGAATTGTATTTTTGAGAAAAAATTACGCATGGCACTGATTGGGTTCGTTTTGAACTGACTTCGGACGGGTGAATTGATCGAAGTATCGAGCTGTTGGTTCCTCTTTGACACTTCTGAAGGCTAGATTTTGTGAAAAATTTGACTGCAATGTGTGTCATATATTATAGGTTAATGTGATTTAACAGTAGATCAATATGGAAAGAACTTGAGTTTGTTTTTTTTTTTTTTGCTCTTTTAAAGACTGAAGTAGAAGAAAAAAGGAATTTAGAAGTGTACGACAAATTTTACGCAGGTAAAGTTATTAATTATATCATATGATACTATAATATATTATTATATATACATATAAAAAGTATCATAGGCTACTTATTTATCTTATTTATTTTATATAGAGCACGTAGTTTTTTTAAAAGTCATTACAATTATTAATTTCAATGAAACCAATATTAAAAAATTAGAATTACAACTTTCAATGAAACGTAATCCGTTCAATATCTTATGGTACCTGCTCTTTTACCAGGAAATTGCAATTTATGAGATTACTCAAACACTTAAAATTTGTAACGTGTTCTTTTGTTGTTCATTGTTCTGAAATGGTCAGTAATTTCATAACGATGTAATTTCAGTATAAAAGTTTTATATCATCAATGCATACTTTAAATATTACATTTTTTTAACTGTATATAATATAAATAAATTAATCCTAATAGCATTATAAATTGATTTATGATAGAGAAACTTAGTTTAAATAAACATTTGGTTCGAAACAATTATAAAACATTGAACAAAAGTTTTAGTTCGAATAAGTTATAGATCGAAAGCATTAGATCGAATGTATTTAAATTAATAATTATAATGACTTTCAAAGTCAAAGTTTTATTATATATTTATAAATAACGAATAAAATTTCCATAAGTGTTCTTAAATTATTTAATTAGAAAATATCACTTGACATTTTCAAAACGTGGGTGATAAAACGTACATTCTCTTCGTCCGTTTCCATTTTTTTCCAGACATTCTCGCTTCAGAGCGAAATTTTTTTATTTCAACGTTATCAATTTCTTTCATTTCCGTTCTTTCAGTTTTCGTTTTCCCTCCGAAATTAGTCACGCCGTATTTCCCTTCTCAGTACCCATGGCGTGTTCAAAATTTTTCACGAGCAATTACACCTTTACTTGGTGCAGCTGGAAGTTTCGAAACTTTAATGGACAAGTGGAAAAGTGCAGATTTAAACTGCTGTAATTAACCACTGTATATGGTAGCGAACAAGAAGCATTTTTTTACCTATCTTTTAATTACATACAACACACGTGCCTTTGTTAACTTTTTTCCCCTTTTTTTCTTTGTTTCGTTAAATGAACAAATTTTTCAATTCATTGTATCGTCTTCTAATGTTCATTTCTCCAAGAAATGATTATGAAAATACAATTGATAGCAAGTAAAATTAATTGAGACATATAAGGCTCGTAACTTTCGTTTTAATTAATTTCACACGTATAGTTCTAACTTGTTCACACGTCACAAAGTATAAATATGATACGAAATTGCACAATAGAAATTCATATAACAAAAGCTCGTTGAAACAAAAATTATTACGGATTTAATTTCATTAAATCAAGTTTAACAAATTGAATTCTTTTTATGAAATAAAGTAACAAACCTCTTGACATTCGTTGCTTAGAATTCTTTCTTTCTCTGAATCAGATAACTGATGTTATGCATTTTTCTATAGAATTTTCCATAAAAATACAAATGATGGTCGACATTGTGTATTTTCACAGTTTCATAAAGTTATGAAATTATTATTACTTTACGTGAAGTAGCTGTGTTGCTTTAACTTGACTGAGTTGCAGCTTTAGCGATGAAAAGGATAATATTACTATGTTAGATAATATTACTATGTTATTTCGATTATAACTATAAAAATATATCGTACAACGTTGACATTTAAAATTTTACTTTTAACTGTGAAAAGACATAATAGT
Source organism: Melipona beecheii (assembly GCA_032399605.1). Taxonomy (NCBI): domain Eukaryota; kingdom Metazoa; phylum Arthropoda; class Insecta; order Hymenoptera; family Apidae; genus Melipona; species Melipona beecheii. The sequence continues at coordinate 883,196 of JAUCMO010000082.1, read as the reverse complement.
ACGTCAACGATTATTAACGTATTAGTTGTGTTATTCTTTATGATATTTAAAACTTTGTTAGAAGCAAATCATTAATAAACAAGCTAAGATGATAATTATAATTGACGAGAATTTGTGTAATACAGTAATTTACATTCGTTTATTATATCTGATTATATTAAATAAAGAGTTTCATTCCTTACATTTGACTGTACGTCGAGAAACATCGTGTCAAAAATTAAATAAATTAATCAAACGTAGGTATATTTTTATCACGAAAATGATAGTTGAAGAAACATCCCTTCTCGTTTATCAGTTAGAGAAAGTTTCCAAAATTATAAAAATTTTTCACTTGCATTTTCTGAAGATAATGAAGATAACGTTTAAAAATGACATCTTGAATTAATGATTAAGTATCCGTACATTTGACACATTTCTGCACAATTTTTGTACTTCTAAATTCCCATTTGAACACGATCTACTACTAAACAACAGCACAATGTACAATTTTACAAAATTATTAGCAAAAGATTTACAGAAAGACAGGAAATTGATCGTTCTCAGTACTTGAAAACTCGTTTCAATTTGAAGACGTCCCTTTAATCAGACGTTGTAATCGAAAATCCCAATCTTTCTCCTCGTTCGACTCGATTCCGCAAACACATATGTATAGGGTGGAAAGAAAAGTTTGCCCGTGGCTATCATAGACAAATTCTACACCTTCGATTTGATGGAAATACGTGTTCGAATAATATTGACAGTTAGTTTTATCATTTGATTGTTTAGACTCACACTGATGCTACGATAAATCAAATGTTAGTGAAACGAACGAAAATAGACATCCACGCGTCCAGAAATATAAAATCGCTGTTAGCACACACGCGTTTGCAGTGTTAAACAATTAAGAAACTTTGTTGCCAGCTTTCAAAAGAACTATTAGGTTGCGACTTGTGGGTCTTTGAAATTCAAATTTTGCGGCAGGTTCTATTTCCATCAAATCGAAGGTATCTATGATAGCCGCGGACAAACTTTTCTTTTCACCCTGTACATACGTGTGCATATACGCCGTTTTACCTAACGTTGAACGTTGCACATGTTTCAATTTCCATCGTAGTTCGCCAGCCGCGATATTGAATCTGAAGATTCGGTGCACCGAAATCGACCGACGGAAGAAATATCGGGAAAAGCAAATCGCGAACGAAACACGGCTAAACCATTAGAGTCCGCGATAAAAATCGACGCGAATGTGTAATTGATAGAAATTTCACGTCTACGTTGAAAAGATTATTTAAGAAAAATATCAAGAAAGTTACGAATGTTACGTTGCAGAATTGCGTTCTCTGCATTTGTTTCTTCTCCTTAAATGAATTTCGTGTGAAACGAGCAATCATGAAAATCATACGGTTCAAATCATATGGTCATTGACAGAGAAAGAAGTAAGTTTAAGATGAACATTTAGAAAAAAAAGTGATTTTGATACTGTTCTATGTTGATCTATGGCAGTTTTCACGTTCGCTTTGCAGAATTATACGAACGATAACTCTTCTCAATGTAAAAGAAAATATTTTACTTTATATAGTAAACTTAACAGAAAGCTTAATTAATTAGCTGCGAGAAAGTATGAGAAATAACGTCAATTACGTACGAATTATAATGAAAATTGAAGAAAACAACAAAAAGAAGAAACCAATTTAATGTTTAACTTCGCGTCGTCAATTAATCTTTCTTTTCTAACTCGGAATAATTTGTGGCCTTTACAAAGACGTTTAGTTTAATTTAAGTTATTAAAGACGACCAAAAAATGGCATATTTATTTGAACAAAACATGAAAAAGACTAAACAACTTTTTTCGAATTTTTAATACTACACTATAACTTTCCGTTCAGAGGATTTCAGAGGAATAATTACATCTCATAAGTGTTTTGACACCTGTTGGCCTCGATTGGTTCATGTTGTTATTAGGCAAACAAATTAGTCGATTTGGAATTCGTATTTACATTGGTAAGTACACTTTGTCGAAATTACTTTCTAGAGTTGGAAGAAAATGATGAATTAATGGCACAATTTTCTGATTTCGTTATATCATCTTTGTGTCATTACTGACATAAATCACACCATACAATATAACATAGAATATCTGGAAATCGAGAACGTAATAATACAAATGTTAAAATGAATAATTAATAATAAATTAATAAACACAAGACTAAAAAGTAATTTAATTTCGCAGCTACGATATTAAGATTTTTATTACATTGTGAATTTGCAAGTTTTCTTACAAGTTAAAATTCCAAACTTGATAACGATTCTCAAATGTTTTATTAATTTTTCAATAATTTGGCAAATTTATCTAATTTTTCTTCAAATGTTTTGATTTTATTTCTTCAAACATCTTGATACTTGTCTCACCCATATCAAATACTTGTATACATGTACAAACGAAAATATTTCGTTGACAGACGCGATGAAAGGGATACAAAATAAATACGAAAATAGATACAAAAAAAGACAAACACTGGAAAAAGTCGATTCGCTTTCTTTTTGCAATACGACCCAACACAAACGCGTCTCGGTGGATACGTACTCGATGCAGTTTGAGCAAGCAGTAATTAGAAAATCGTGTTCTCAAAGGATCGTCAGGAATTCGAGCGCGAAATTGAAGAGATTAAATTTCGCGCTCGGCCATTAAGGGGGCGATAGCCAGAAGAAATTACTTCGAACGAGAGACGGGGTCAAGATACAAAGTTCGTTCGACGAAAGTATTGCAACTCGAGAAGAATATCCGCTGCTTTTCACGGTTCCGTTCAAACGAAAGTTATTTCCTTGTTTCTTGCCGGACAGTTCAACGACGCAGCGTCGAGAAACTTATTCAATTCCATCGAATAAGCTTCCATCTTTCTTTCTTTTTTTTATAACAATTGTTTCAAAAAATTGACAATGAGACACTCTCGGCAATAGATTTCACGAGGACTGGCATATCGTTTAAAATATACATGTATATATTTAGAAATCGAGAAAATTGTTTTCTCGAAAAGATTTTGTCGGAAAACAAATTTATGGGAAATATTGCTAGTATTACGTGAGAAATTGACGAATAAATAGTTTAAAGTTTAAAATACAATTGGTTGAAATAATCAATAAGTAGACTGCGGATTTTTGTGTAAATCCGTATTTTTTTAAGAAATGCAATCTACACGAAATGGAACTTGGGTGGAAAATGATTTTGCACAATGTAGAAGATATTGTACTTTGGACATTTTACGTATTTTTTTGCATGCGTACGTTTCAGTACCTTTAAACTTCCTATGAATACATAAAAATTATTAAAGTACATTATATAATACATAGTAATTATTAAAGAAAGTGATTAAACATGAATCGTTCGTTAGATTGCATTTACAAAAACAAAATAATACGAATGCGAACAATGTTTAATAATATATTCATAACATATATAATATATGTAATATATCAAAGTCATTATCAAAATATGTAATGCATCAAACAAATTATCAAAATCTTTCTACCTCGTTTCGATATTTTTAATTATTCTCACAAAAACTTGCACGAATCTCCGCAGTCAGAACTTATCAATCATCTTTAAAAGCAAATTCGTCGCGACAGCGAGTTAACCTTAAAGAGACGTCGTCTGTGGCTGCAGTAGGTAACTGTCTCCTTTATGCACGTCACGCAGGCTGACAGCAGTTTCAACAATCGAGCTCGAAGTTCGAAAACGTCTACCGAAAACGTCTTATCGGAGCTCTCTCTCTCTCTCTCGCGCGCGTAGCTTCCCCATCGGGGGGCGAGGAAAACATGTCCGCAGAACGGCGAAGTTCGACGAGTTTTCGTCGTCGTGTTGCCCCGTTCTTTCTGCGCGAGACGGGGACGTGTAAATCCGAATTTCCAAACAGATCGCCAAGTAGTTCCTTCGGTCGGTTTGTGCATACGTCTAACACGACGTATGGCGCGCTCAGTCAAGTTTCAAACTGCCGACAGGGTTATATTTAGGTTGAAACAAACAAACCCCGGGAGGATGTTCGCGGACGATCGAGCAATCGCGGAACTCTGGGGACCATTGCGTTTCCACGATTCTCGGAATGTATAAACTTCGTGCTTAAATACTGCGAGATATCTGTCTATTTCGAATAAAGTCAAGTGGCAAGGGCTTTAAGCACTGTTCTTTACAGAAAATAGTTGCTACGGGGAACACTGTACAGAGCGTTCCAGGTGCCTTTCAAAAAACGATACTCTGTGAGTAAAAATAAAAAAAAATGACACATAAATACCTTAAAGTGTTTTATGCATTTTATATTTATACTTTCACTTTTCTGTGACTTTTAAAAAATTATAGCGCAAACAAAATTATTACGATCGTTTCTTTTTAATCTCAATTGACCTCTTGCGCTGGAATGACGTGCCACGCATGTCGAGAATTTTTTGTCCCAAATTGCAATATTTTCTCAGTTTTAAGAATATTTAAATGTAACCCAGGCAAAACAAATAAATTTATTACTTCTTGATAATTTCTATCCAGTGACATACCGACGAGTTCAAAAGAAAAAGAAAGCAACGAATTATTGTATACGGTTCGGTCACTCGTTATGGTCCGCGAACCAGTTGCCAGCGCAAGGGGTTAATATATTTCCAATAATAATATTGATTCTCATTCGGCAGACTTTTCTCCTAAAGAGTAAATTTCTGATAAACCTCTGACGATTCATTCAGGAATTAAAGATTCGCGAAAGTTTAGTTTAATAATTGTTTAACTATTATCTGAAGTCCAATAACCGATTTTTATCATTTTCTTTGTGTTTATTTGCTTTTTATCTTTCACGATGGCATTGTTTGATCTCACGGTCTAATTTTGCCAGACCGTACACTCTATGGATATAATTAAACGAAAAATGCAATATTCAATGAGAATCCACTTTGGTCTCCGATATCGTTTCCAATTTCAATACCAGTAATTAAAGAAGAGAGATATATCAAACAAAGACTAATACGTGCGACTGCAAAAATATTGATTGATTTATCGAGATGAAGCAATATCGAAATGAGTTTTATAGAGAAATAAATTCAATTTTTATTGCTGTCGATTTCATATCAGCGGCAGCGATGAAGTTTAATACGGACAAGAGCCAATAACTATGAGAATCGCAAACAGAAAATCAATTATTATTATTCCCTTCGTGTTTCGTGCGTTTTATTTCTTTACTATGTTACATAACTTCAAGTCACCTACAGTGACTAATAAAAGTATTTGATCACTTACTGTAGGAAACTTTTGTCCATATATTACATATATTTTGTAAAATATTTGAAAATTTCATTAACATTGTTTATATGATTGTTGATTACATCGGAAATATTTAAAATTAATATGAACATGTACATATACTGTTACTGTAATATTTAAATTCAAAGTTATTGCCTTGATATAATGTGTGTATATGTATATATAATGAGCGTCAAAAATGATCTCGTCTCAAAAATATTCAGATTCATTTGTTTATGAAATAAATGTGTTTGAAATTTAAATGGATTTGTATTACGAAATTTTAAATTTTCCTAAAATGTAGATTTTCTAGCTAGTTTCTATTTCTTTTATTTTCAAAAACATCTGTTTACTATTATAATTATGATCTCACAATGTTAATAATAATTTAGGATTTTGTATAATACATGTAAAATGTCAAAAAATATACATTCATATATTTTGCTCGATATACAGAGTATACTGAAGAGTTAAGTATACTCACAGAGTATACCGAAGAAGTTTGAAGAAGGCAGAATCAGAGGCAGAAAAGTTTGGTTGTTAAACACTGGAACGCTCTATAAACTTCATCACTGTTCTCCATTTGTTATCTAAAAAGTGTTAAAGATGATCTGTAAGTGCAATAGTTCAATTATATATTAATCTAGGGGCAGAAATAGATAACAGAATGACAAATACATGCTAAAGATCTTCTTAAAACATTAAAAGCCTTTTACAATTTCTAAAATTGTACATGTAAATTAATATATTATTTCTTAGTGCTGCTTCCCGTATCTCAATCCTTTTATATTTCAACTTCTCTTCTACTTCAGCAAACAAAAATATTTCAATATGAAATTAAAACGAAAAATCGTGCATACTACTATGGATTTTCCCACAATTTGTTTGACATCGAAATATGTTTCAGCTTTAATGTAATGTAAAACACAGGTTTCAACTGTGAACAAGCATACGTGGCCAAAATGGTGTAGGTGATCAAAAAGCTGAGAACAAACCGTAGTTTCTTAGACGACAAACTAGTTTCAGGCTACTGAACGATTATACTGGAGGCAACATCTTGCTCGTAAACACGTACATACATATTTCAACATGACACTCGAAACGAACGACGTTTCGAGGAACATCCGACGTGATACACTCAATTGCACGCACGCCAACTTGCCAACTTCTTGATTAGGTAATGGACGCGGTTAACAGAAGTTCCGCATGAATTTGAAATTAGTCACGTGCATAAGTATGCGTGCAAGCTTTTCTAATTAGCTGTTTCAGACGCTCGTGAAGTCATTTTGCCTAGCTCTTCGTCATTTCCATTCAGAGGAGTCACTCCAGGAGAGACCATTCCAGGCGTCTGTTCCCCAACTTTGTCGTCCTTTGTTCTAATTTAGAAACAGATGGTAGGTCACATCCGGCGAGCAATTAATCCTTTCGGTCCTAACTAGGCGAATATATACATCCTGCGGAAAGTATAAACCATCTTGGACTGGGAAAATGAATATTGAATTCTGTTCGAATTGAAATTCTAGCGGCGTGTTGCTATCTTGGTTAACTGTTGAGATTTTGACATTCCAACGCAATTTTCTGTGTGTTCAATGAAATATGTTATTTTCATCGATACAATTTAAAATGGGCTTTACGTCATTACCGTCAGGCTATGTATTTGAAGTTTAAAACTGTACGTGAATAAATTATTTATTTATAGGAGATCATGTACGATAGAAAACAAAAATATTGAGGATCATATGCCAATTTAAGAAAACCGAAGAAAGAGATACGTTAGATCTCGTGCGTTCCCTCAGCATGTTCAATAAATAAAATTTTCTGTTACTATTGGGGATTATTATATCTGCATATGATTCTAATATAAAATATACAGTTCCATTTTCAAAAATATTTTAAACCAATTTTTTGCAATTGAATAAATTATTATATTAAAGAAATATATTATTACACTGTTACATTTATTTTTGAAAAAAATGTGTTCCAGGATGATTAATACACCTATCAAAAAATGTCTTTAGAAAGTATACAAACCACATAATTTGGTTTATTGTAATTCACTCTCACGTACATGTGTCCCACACAAAATTTCAAAGTAATGCTCTCTAAAATAATACAGAATAGGACTGTGATCAATCAAAGTCCCAGTGATGTGTATAGTCAAAGAATTCCTATGAATATGAAATGATACCTAACTTATTACTAACTTGTTACAAATATTATTTTATTTTGAAATCTTTAACTGGCATTTTTTTAAACTTATAGAAATATTTTTCATTTCTGTACATCTAAAACACATTAACGTTAAGTAAAAAGTAGGGCTGAAGGAGTTAAATTGATTATAAATTGCCGAGTTCATTTTGGTATTTAGAGGAAAGAGATATTCGTTAGTTTCGTCAATTACATCAAAAGAAGAGAATACTGCAGATTGATTTATATTTACGAGAGGAAAATATGAAGTCTCACAGTTTAGACTTTAGATTAATTTCAAATTTCAGTGTGTAAATGACTCAATTTCCAGGTTTTCAAACGAAATTTTTCGTCGACGTTGTAATATGGTTCGATTCACGGACGATTCTTCAGAGCTACGTTTCGTCAAAACGAATTCCAATTATCGTCTCGAGTAATAGTGTAAACGTTCAGCCGCAGCTGATGAAAATATCTCAGCGGAATGAATGAGTGACCGAGTATTTTATTGCATTTCACAGCGAACCATGCTTCGTGACACCAGGGACCCGGTATGTCACGTATAAATTTAAATTCCATCGACGTGTTATATCACGTAATGCCCGCGGATCTATAAATCGCGCGATATCGAAAAATCATGATAATCGAAAATTTAATTCCCAGCGTGTGCCCGACACGATTTGACATTGATTGAGTTTCGATCACGCGAAACAACCAGAAACGCGATCTCGAGTCGCAGATCTCGTACGTACACGGCAAGTAAATCGCGAAATGAAACTGGAAAGCGAAGAGAATGTGACGTGGAATGTTTCAGAATCATAGATTGGTTAAGAGATAGCAAAAAATACAAGTTAAAATGTATCGCGAGATGCTATTTTAGTAGCGAGGCTTTAAAGAGCAAGACTTGTCGGCGAATGGTGAACTATGTATCATAAACTCTACACATTTGGAACGATATTACAATTAGTAATTGGATTGGATATTTTTTGTGTAAATTAATATTTTTCTGGAATATAAATAAAAAAATAAGACCGCAGTACAAAAATTGTATAAAGCCTAATACCGCGCGTTGAAAATTCCAGCAATATATTTTGGATATTTTATATGTTTTCTTCATATTATGTGCATTCTGTACGTTTTTTAAAGTTTCCTTTAAATGCATAAAAATCCATAGTTCATTAATAATTGAACTGTGGATTTTTATACGATATTTGAAAGTAAAATTATATGGCATGCATGTAATGATCAAAAATATATAAAATATAATATTCATTACGATATTTAATAAATACACAAGGAATCCAGCAGTAACATTAACATAAATCCGTTTCTGCTTTTATATTTAATGTAAGTTAGTACAAATCTCGAAAGTTTAGAAAAAATTAAAATTTTTATTGATTTATTTATTAATTAAAATTCTATAGACTTTGCAGTGATGACGACGTTTTTTATAGTGATTATATACAGATATTTCCTTAAAATCGTATCTTTGATTTATTTACATGTTCTCTCAAACAAGTGTGAAAGAAAACATCGTCAACGTTTTGAAAATAGTCTAATTTCAATTAATAAATTAATTAAGATCCATAAAGTGTTCAAAATGCTTATCTTTCTCTTTTAAATATTTTAAATTTGAAACTTCTACAATTAACAGAATGAATTTACACAATAACATAATATTGTAAAATCGAAGTACAATAACGAAGTACAAAAACATACAATTATTAATCGTAATTTTATCAAAATGTGTAAGAAATCACTGTCCGTCAAAGACAAGTAACCTGCATCTCTGTAGTCTCGTGATCACAAAATAGAACAGAATCGAAAATAAAAATTACATTAATAATCAGTGTTCTCGACTGATCTGATTCTGAAACACTCCGTATGCCATCAGTATCAAAAATAAAAAAAAGGGGGGGGACGATGATCGCTAACTTGGGGACAGTTGGTTTGTCTGCGATACTTTATGAGTCGTTAAAGGTGCAGCTAATGCAAGCTATAAACTCAGAGGGGAAGCAGAGATTATCCCGGGCCGATTTCTCTGGCCGTTCCGTGCCAACTTCCGGGTCGAGATACGGTCTAATTGAATTAATAAAAAGGCGCTCATCGCCACGCTGGCACGAGTGCACAATCACTCGGACGAATTCTTTCGAGCCTCGTCGAGAGGTTTCTATTTAGTTTTTCAGTCACGTCTCATCCGACGAATAAACGGTCATTTTTCACTTCCACCAACCCCAAGAGGCTTTGTTGAGAGTCGGTTCGTGATATTCGACGAGAAATCGAAACGTTCTCTGGTCGGATCGGCATCGAATCGCTCTGATCGTCAATCGGTACGATAATCACGAGGAATCAACCGAATCAGAACCGTTTAATCAGTCCGCGTTAACCGATTTGGTATTTATTCGTTGGTGATCGGTTTCAATTGTAAAACAAAGCGGTTGTTTGATTAAATTATAACGAGGGATAGTTCCGAGGATGGGTAGTATCGCGTGGTTTCGGGAATTTGCGGGAACGTCGATTGCTAATTCTGTTCCAAGTTTCGAGAAATCATTTGAATACAACCAACTCTAACTAATCGTAAGCTGGAGAGGGAGGCAATCTTTTTACAACCCACTGTACGATTCTTTTTTTTTTTTTCATCATTCTATTGAACTTTGAACATTAAGATTAAATGACGAAATTTGGGGATTTTTTGTCGTTTAATTCTAATATTCGAAGTTCAATAAAATTTTGAAAGAAAAAATTGTACAGCAAATTCTAAGGAAGACTTCATTCTTTTCAAATGATGATAAATCTTTTTCGACGCTTGAATTTTTACAATTTTCTAAGAGACGTAAAATCATCTTCGAGAAAAAGAAACGAACTGAAGACTGTGCTTTAAAGTGACATCAATTAGATTGTTACTTGATTTTCTTTTACAAAGTTGCGACAAGTTTAAATTATCGGCAATGTTTCGCAATTGACTCAGTTAGGCTCTTCGCTGTAACTACATCCCACGAAACTACTCCACGCAACGAAAGTAAACAAACGAATGTAGTAGAAACAAAGAACCTTATCTCAACTTTTCATTCCTTTTCGCCAACTTTAACTCTTGAAACTTGGGGATCCGTTTCGTTTCAGAAGTATTTCTTGCAAGCATGCTCCACGCATCATCAGATTACCGAGCTCTCAGAATGAAAATACTCCTTTCCTATCTCTCAGCGGGCGGAAAACGTTTTCTTTTCTTCTTTCTTTCTTCCCTCCCTTTCCCAAAGAACTTTCAACGCGATAATCGTGGCTACTCTGTGTTCGTTCGAACTTTGAACGTATATCCTTTTTGCGGCGAGAAAACGAAAACGTTTCGCAGGCTTGAGGAATTTTCACGCTCCGTTTGATAAGATGCATTTATTCGTTCGACGTTGATGCGGTCTGCGGTATTCATTGGAAATCCGTAACGTATCAAGTTTTAGTGATCTTGGAATTGTTAGAGAATTACTCGTCTCTGCGAGTGAAATTTCACCATCGTGATGTAATTCAAGAAATTCACAGTAGGATTCGATGTTTCGTTTGAAATTGGCAAATAATTGTTTCTAAGAAACTGATAAATGATTTCATGGAATCTTACGGTATCACGTATTGACTGAATATTCAAAGTAGGAAATAATATTCAAGATTTTGCAATGAAGTATATTTATATACTAAATAATGCTATATAAATTAGCGCTACCCATAAGTAATGTCGTTTTTTCATACTGTACAAAATTTTATTTTATTTTCGTGCACACGCAAGATATTTATACCATATTCTTAGATATTTTATTCATTTGTAATTAATTTCTGAATATTTATGCTAAGTAACTGGTGAAAATGTCTATTGTATGTAAAATTACATTATCTAATAATGGGATTGTGAATTTTTAACAGTAATCTATCTTGATCTTTGATTTAGAAGCGTGTAATAATTGTTCCTTTTTTTCTGTCCTATCAAAATTTTTATATTTTGTAACATCTATCAGTTTTATATAACTTAAAGCAAAACACAATTGTGTGTTCACGTATCTTTGTGATATCAATTGCTTCCAAAGAAACTCTATTCCATGTCTTCATTTAAATAAAGAAACTTTATTCTATGTATGTATTTTATTGTATGTCTTCGATTAATTTTTATATACAAAATCATGCTGATAATTCTAAATTCGTTTCCCATTCAAGTAATTTCAATAAAACCGAGATTGAAATGTTTAAATTGATCAACTGCAGTTTCGCAAACGAAGCGATTATTTCGAATCAGGATAAAAAAAAATACTATGAAACGTTTAATAAATTATATCTATTTATACACGCCAACAGATACGTGGAAATTATTTCGTGTCGCGTATTTTTCAATATTTTTTCAGATATCCCGCAAATGCCAAAGAAACCTCCGCAACCGTACAAAAATCAATGTTGACCGAACAACGTGTGTAAAAACGATTTTCCCTTGTAGCAGCATCTCGATGCATTTGCAACCGAGTTGCAAATCCCACGCCAGTCGCAAATGAGCCGACGTTTCCCTCCGGTCGAACTTGTCAACGATATTCCCTCGGAATAGAGTTTACATTGGATAAGGGATATCTACATCGTCGCATTCAAAGCTTCGAGTTCCAGCGAGTTTGTTAATCTAAGTAAAAATATCTCTAGCTCGGTAAATCGATGCGCGATGGCAAACTGACGAATCAAAACCTGTTATTCCCGAGTGACGGTTTGTTTTCCAGAAATTCCTGAAACGGCGAAACTTGTCCAATAGATGGACGTTCGTGCTGGTTTCAAAAGGCGGAAACTACTTACTTCCTGTCGACATTGACTGTAAAACTTTGATTCCTTTATTTCGCCATCCTTCCCCCGGTCATTCGGTCACTCCCTTTATTCAATATCTTTCTCTGCTCCAACATTTTTTTCTACGTCGTTAGGTATTATTTGTTTTTTTTCTTCTTTGGTAAATATTTCAGCTATTATCATCTTTTGTTATGTCTCTGCATACTTCACGTATTTCGTGAATTTCCGTCTTTAAGATTCATATCAGCTACATGATTATTGGCGACAATTTAATATTTGTAACACTAAATTAGAAATTAGAAATTTTCTGTTTTTTTTTTGTGACTATCCTTGAGTGAAAATATTAATCTGTATTTGTTACGAAGATGGATAATTTAATTTTGATCTTCATATTATTATTTGAAATTTGTAAAATACTGCCAAATCCAAAAAATTGCCATGCCATTTTGCGTTTCTTCTTCTTATTAATGCTTCAACTACCAATTTCTCTCCCTCCTTTTTGTACTACTTACTCTCACTTCTCTCTTTCATCTCCCTCCATTTCTTATCATTCTCTCCGAGTTCGGTATTTCAAGATAAAAATTCAGCGTACACGCAAACTGTGGACATGAAATTAAGCAAAGTATCGATACGGTTTATCGATTCACTCATAGAAAAAAAAAGCACTTTCGTGTCGCTACCAACGCTTGATATTAATGCTTTCTCTATATCTATAAATGCAGGGGGTCTGAATTGAAAATAGGAGCCGACGGTTGAGCAGGGAAACAATACAGCACGTTTTCATGCTGGGAAAAGCCGACGATTTTTCTGCTGTTTCACGGACCGCCCCAATCCGCTTCCGATGTAAATGCGCCATTAATTCTACACAGCGCGAAACAAAGAATTGTAAAACAGTCTCTACTCCTCGAATCATCTCTTTATTTACTACGATTAAATAGAAATTCTCTGATACCGTTAGAATTCATTATTGTGTTGTTCTCGCGACACTTGAAAACCTTTTCTATACAAAAAATCATGAAGTTATGTGTATTTGCATTTCAAAATATAATAGTACCTCACAGCGATAAATTTACTCGACCAACTCTGTTTTTTTTTTATTATTATTATTTGAATGACGAGTTTAACGAATTTAAGAAATATGACGTGTGAAAAATTTAAAACTAAAATTATTTCTGTTAATAAACTTTTTAAAATTATTCATTGTGAATCGATGGTTGAAAAAAAGTAGATAGTTAAATAAAAATAAAAATATAGTAAAGTTCTTTTTACGATTTTAAGTAAAAGAAATTTATCGCATTTAATTTTGTAGATAACTTTCTCTCTTAAATAAAAATCACGTTATATATGATGTTAAAAACTCATTTATAATATGACTTTTTAATTTTTGCTAGAAATAAAAAACTTAGAAGCTTATTAATTCTAAAAGCTTATTTTAAATTCATTGCTCGTAATATTATACATTTTATTTTTCAGTCTATGAAAGCTCCTATTTTCATTTAAATATTTCTGCAATTATAATGTTTCATGAAATGCAGCTTATATTAACGTAAAATATTTTTCATTTTTTGCCATACTTTGAAGTTTATCAGGAAAAGCATAAAAAATATTTTGTACATAACATTAAATTTCACGTTACTGAATACACGTAATTTTTCGAATATTCGCTTAAAAGCGTTTTCCTTAAATTCTTCAGATATAAAAATCACATATTTTGTTATATCAAGTTTCTTGTCAAACTTCATCAAATTCATTTATCACTGGGAAGAAATTCAAATTAATTACATGTATATTTCAATGGCGTATATGAGCCAAATATTTCTCCTTCGGTTGTCCATACAATTTCATGCAAATAACTTTCTCTCGAATTCGACATGCAGATTTTTTTCGTTCTTTTTTCGATCATTATTTCTGCAACAGGAAAGGAAAAAACAAAAGAAATCTCAGCCGTCGTAATGTCTTCTTGCTGATAAAAATGTCGTCATACAAATCACCGTAGGCCACTGGTTCGAGTGCATCCTGTTGCGCAACCTCCCTCTCTAGCTATCCGCATTATTTATTATTTAATCCATTTCTCCTGCGGGACTCGATAAACAGCGGCTGTTCCCGTGCAATAAAATTCCTACGACACTATTGTTACGTGAACTGTACTTCCGGCAAGCATTTTTCTTCGTAAAATACCGGTCGATACTTTGTTTTCTCATTTGTTTTGCAAGTTAAGTTTAGTTTTCCAGGCCATTCCTTACAGTCAAAGATACCGAGTTTCCCATGTGACTCAATAAAACGTGTTTTAAAATGCGCGATAGCTTAATAAATTTTATAACGACAGAGAGTCCTTTCTTTTCTATTTTTAAACAAAATTTTTTTGATGTCATTTTAAAGAAAATTGATATCGTTGAATCACAGGTGATCACAACAATTTAGTTCAAAATATTTAATTTAAATTCTATTCTATATTTGCTGCAAAGCTAAAATAAAGGCATCAGTAGCTTGTATGACGTAAAATATAGAACAGAAGGTAATTAAATAACTTGAAATTGTATAATCTAACTTGTTATAGTTACCCATGGTACGACTATATCAATTGAGAAGTGAAATGACATCGTCATCAGAGATAATGAAAATAAAGTTTTGACATATTTAATAATTTACCTAAATCAATTACGTCAAGATTGTATGGCTAATTACGAATTTTTGTTATTGATAAAAATATTATAGGTATACATTTGAAATAGAGAAAATTTATATTGCTTAAATTTTTTTGTTTAGAAAAGAAATAACCTGCCTTTCAAATGTCTGAATTAAGCTATTGTTATATATCTGAAATTTATATTGTCCTTTAAAATCATGGAAATAATATTTCTAATAGATAAAAATGCAGACAGTAAACTGATATAGTTATGATTTTTTGTTGCTTGTTTCATAGAATATAAAAAAATCATCTACTGCAGAAGCTGCACCAAAACGACTGCATAATGTATAACTATTAAATATTCCCCAAACTGTTTGGTATTATATAACTCAAACACACAATTTTTAACTCGTGCATGCGTGAACCAGAAAAATAAACACTTTAGACAAACCATCAAATAAACAAATATATTTCAGAAAATCAAGGAAGTTTTGAGTTTCGAGAAAGAGTGAATCTCCGAGATTTTTCTAAAAAAAATTGTACTTCAATTTCTTAAGAAGATTCCCATCAAATGAAAGTAACGTTGCTATTTCAAAGTTCTTCTTTACCTTACCTTCTTTCTTAAATTGCAATTTAAAATCGACGAAAATCTGGCTAGAGGATCAAACACCGCACGTGTGGCCGTTTCAAAATCGGAGATTCACTTGAACCTCGATCCTCGAATTGTCGGTGATCTGGACGATCAGCGGATAGAATCAAGGGACGATGCTCGTGCCAATGGGTGAGCACGATCGTCGGTTTACTTGCTTCGAACGCGAATACGAAATGGATCATTGAACAAGCCGGGCTCTACGACTGTTTCAGGAGTGACCATCTTGTTATCGCTGACGGTGTTCCTGAATCTCGTCGCCGAGACCCTGCCCCAGGTCTCCGACGCAATACCACTGTTAGGTACATTGAGTTTCTACAAACAAACGTGTGCTAGTGTGAATTTTCTATTGTTGAGAATGGACTTACCCTTTTTTTCTTCTTCTTTGATTCTTCTTATCATGTGTTTAGTGTGTAATGAGATTTTCATTGAACATTTTCTCTACGCACAGTTAGTTCAGAATGTAACCATATGTGAAAAAGAAATTAAAAACTAAATACTTTTTATTTTCTTTTTTTATCTTTCCTTGGTTCCATCCTGAACTAACTTTGCGTGATTTGATGTTAGACAAAGTGTTTTTTATTGAAGGGTGTTATTTTTTTGTACTTTTCTCCTCTTTAATGGGATCATTGTTTGTCTCATTATAGATAAGAATACCACTCAAAGTACACTCACTCTGATTTGATAATTTTAAATAGAACGGTGCACTCAATACTTTAGAACATGTTTATAACAAAAGATTCTTACGTAAAGTCCCAAAGTTAGTACATTACAAAAGATTTTTTCCTTTAATTGTGAGCAATTTCATAAAGGAAATAAGTAAGATCAAGTTCTTCTTTAAATGTAACGCAGCATTGCAACTATATATAATATTATTTTTAAAAGAAAACAAAGAATTGTGTAATGAAATATTGTATTGTTACAAACAATGTATATATATACAGTTATATAAATACAAATATAATATATATAAAACTGCGAATAAGAGGTTCAAACCAATTTTGTGATATTAACAATAAAAAAAAATGTACTAATATTAAACTGAGGTAATAAATGAATAATCAATAAACTGCAATAAAAAATATAAATGAAAACAGAAATTAACATTACAACAATGTATCATGTAAGACAGAACATATTTTTGATATCATCTTGAGTGATATAATTCTTTGCAATATTTATAACACTTAATTTGAAATGTGCGTAACTAAACACTCAGTTTCACGTTATGTAATAATAAAAACTTTGTGACAGTAAATCACATAATGCACATTCAAATACTGAACCAAATATTCAAACTATATATATTTATCTAATTTAAAATATACATGACTAAACATTCAACCTTGAATAGTTCACTACTCAAAATAAAACATATAACTAACAATATATACTGAAATAGTAAACTAAGAAATAACAATTTTTCTAATAAACTACTAAATAAAATTCAACAAAAAATTGAATTACTGCAAAAACAAATATGCTAGTCTTGTACATAACCTCAATCACGTCCAACAGTCCAACGAAATTCTCTCGAATGAACAATTTTCGACAACGTCCGAAATCCTTCTTTTTCTATCGTCTTCCTTGATGAAAAGAATCTCCTTTCTTTCTTTCTAGTTTCGATTTTCTTTTGCCCTTACTTCGGGAACTTCCACGGCAACTCGCTTCTATTTAATTGAATAAGTTCGTGTTTCGAGCAGAATAGCCCAGTGTCACTCCGTACGTACTAAGAATCCACCAATGCGAGCACATTCCCGTACACGTATTTAGTTTTTCGCCGTGTCCCTTTTTTAGCATACGCAGCTGCGAAATGGCGCTTTGAGAACTCGATGTTTTGATATTACGAAATCTTTCGATAATCGATGGAATTGCGTCAGTCTGTTAATCGAAAGCGACGGGTAATGGAAGTTTTTGGCTTCTTTCTCCTCTTCTTCCTCTTTTTGCGGTTTATTTTCTGTTTATGAAATTTTATTCTTCGTTGAATAGTGTGTGAACTGTAGTGTAATATTTGTGTATATATTCGTGTATATTCGGACCACTGTTCCGTTTTACATCCACGCGAATGAAGATGAAGTTCCTGTTCTACTGCTTCATGATTACAACTCGCTACTGAAGAAAGTAGATTGAATTATTTAAATGAGTGAGTAAATATCGAAAACTTTAGAATGTTTATTAAAGAAAGGTATTTGACAATCAGAGATCAAATATTGATGAAATTTTGAGCATATTTTGATATATGCATTATACAGTGTGATATACATTTGAATACTGCCAATCAAACTAACCTAAATAGATACATATGATAGATACGATAGATAGGAATAAATTAGAATATTTGTGTATCAATAAGAAAAAAGACAAAACTCATTTTAGTTATATATAGTATATCTCATGTGACAAAAAAACAAATTTATACTTTGTTCTTTAAATATTTTCGACATCACAAATTAAACAAAAACGAAAACAAAAGATATCGGAGAACGTAGAACTTTACGAGTCATCCTTTCAGAGCGTAATATAAAAGACTTTGTACTCCCACTTTTATTATTATATGCAGAAGTTTCTCCCGTCACATAGAATTTTCATTGTGTATTTGAACAATGGATTTTTAACTTTTAACTTTAATATTCAAAAAATAATGAAACAAGTAACAACTGTTTATTATCTCGTTCATAAAATTCTTGCATTCTACAACGTAATTTTGTTGAATCTGTTTATGAATCTATTTATGAATCTATGTTTATATAACTAACTTTTTAAAACTGAATACATGTACATCAATGTACTAATTTCGCCAGCAATGCGTATATATTCTCGCCAGTAATAAAAATTCAGTTTAGCAATTGTTAACCACACTTGACATACATGTTTCAAATTCCGAATTATGAACGTTTCTCTTTCTGTAAATTCTAACAAATTTTCACCGAAAACATCTCAGTATGTTTAAGAATACGTAGCTTCTTTCAGATTTACATTTTGAGCGAGTTTTCCACAGCAGGAGATATCTCCCCAGTTTGCATACGATTGTAGAGTACACCTTCTTCCTTTTCCAAAAAAGAGCAAAAGCCTTCTAAACCTTTCGCATACAACGGTGACATTTCCAGAGCGGAAAGGATCTCTTAGACCTTCTGCATACATGTGCGCAGCTTATTCTATGCATCTATACATACATACATACATATATATATATATGTATATGTATATATATATCGTTCTGAATTTGGAAAACGAAAACCAAGAGACAACCGAAAGGCATCTGTCGGCAAAGTTTGACCATTCATGTGTCATTTATCAGGACTGTCGAGATCTCGTCGATCTTCTCGTTCGAGAACCTCGGCTCGTTACGTACGATGTCGAAACTCCATTCCGGTACAGAAACGCGCGTCCGCGTCGAACTTCAGCGCCTGTCGATTCGCGCGATTCCCGTACATATTCTCCCCTTTTTTGCCCCCAATCGGGCAATCCATTTAGGTTTTTATCGGTGATCGAGGTAAATTAAAACGCTTCGGTGGTTGTCCGGCTCGATGTCAGGGCCTGTCTTTGTTCCGCTGTCGTATCTCGTTTCTGATTCAGAAGGTCGACGCGTCCACGTCGAAGAAATCGGCGTTTCCTTCGTCGTGGATGACACCGGGCGATATTGGACCGCGGAAAATTAATTAAAAGAGAGTCGAAACAGGCTGGCGGCACGCTGAAAACGATGAGAAAGAAGCGGCGCAATTTATCTTGAGGGGCGGCGAGTGGAGAGGATGGCTCGCAAACGTTCGATTAACAACCGGTATGACACAGGCGGAAATGTCTGAATCTTTACAGCGCTCATGGTAGTATCGTTTGATGATTGGGTGAAATTCATTTTCTTTTTGATAATTTCATGTTACGAGAGAGAAGATTATTGCAATTAATATGAAAACAGAGTGATGTAAAATGAAAATTTTACAAATAAATATGTAATCGATTACATAATTTTTGAAAAATTATATCAATTTTTCAGTTTCATTTACACGTGTATAGATTTCTATTAAATTGATTATTTTATAAAGTATTTTAAAAGTAACGCGAAGAGAATAGCGAAACTTTGGATATACTTTTTATAAAATATTTAAACTTTTATTGCATAGGTAATGTAGCTTGTAGAGTTGATATTTTCGTAAAACTATACATCAGGTGTTTACATTGTTTAATCGAATTTAAAATCGAAAATATCAATCTTGAATATAAATTAAAAATTGTAAGTAGCATTACTTATTGTTTACATACGTGACCCATTTTGTCAATGCAACAACAACGAAATATTTCAATATAAAGCAAAATTGTGGTTTGAAAATTTCTAGGAGTAAAAACTTTTTATCAGAGAAATCTGAACTATTTTCGTAATAAGATCATCACACAATGTGCTCGTGCAGAGTTTTTAATAACAATGTAAGAAGAATTACAAACAATTCAAAACAATTCAAATGTTATTTTCACTGTAATGAAAGTTTCTATAAAGTTTAAAATAAAAGTAAATTTTCTATGTGCAAGTTTTATTAAAGATAAAATGAGAGATACAGAATGAAGTTGTTAGAAATTTATTGAAACTTATCTAATTAAAATTGAACAAAGTTTTTAAACAGAAAAGTACGTATGTATATATATATATAGTGATGTATAATATTTATTTCAACTTGTACAAGATATTTTTATTTAAATATTCTTTTTGTGTGCACAAAATCTTCTAAAAAATGTAATAATACTAATCTTTATTGCATCAGTACTCTGTGTCATGTACATGATTACAATTAACAAAAATTTGGATGACTTAATAATAGAAAACTAGAAATTGTATAATTTAGTGTTAGGAAAATACATGTTGTGAATTTAATATAAAATTGGTGCAGAAATGTCTAATTTATGAACATTTATAAATATATACTAAAAATGGTGATTAAAAATAATTTCATCCACACAATATGGAAAATTATAGATACTATTTGGAGAGGTTATGTTCAAGGTATAATAATAATCAGATTGCGGGTTATTACATAAAATTTATATTTTCAAGAATGTAATTGAAAAAGGCAAAAAATTGTACTCTACGTATTTAAAATTTTCAACAAAAAAATAAAAAATCCGCAATATAATAATAATTAAATTAATTAATTCTAGTGTTATACGTAATTATAACTTTACCTCATATCATGAAATCAGATTACAAAGAATTCGAGAAACGAATTTGTTCAAATATACTTGCGCTGCTTCTGCTATTTTTAAAAATATCAATCGCTGATAATTTGTACATAATTGGTAAAACCGTGTTTGTCAGCGTTTAGCTTATCGTAAATACAAAGTATTAATACCTTTATTGTCGCGACAAATAAGTCTGAGAAAAGTAACAGTGCAATAATTTACAACACCGTGTGCCGTGTCACATTCTGGAACTCGTTTCTCTAGTTCGTACCCATGCTTTTACATTTTCTCATTTCAGTCGGTGCACGCTACAAACAGACATTTCTCGACGCTTGCCTGACCGCCTCTCTTCTCGCGAGATACTTCGGTCGTATATCTTTCAAACATCCTCGCCATTTCCAGCGCGCTAAATGCGTTTGATTTATTTAAATAATGTAATTTATTTATGGATCGCCGCTGCGAAAGTTCATACGCGACTAGGTATTTTCATTCGGTTGTAAATCGACAGTATATCGATCGAAATTAATCTAAATTTACGTTAACAGTGACAGAGGTATTACTCGTGGAGGAAACAACCTGCGAATATCGTTGAGACTTTAAATACATTTTTATTTTTTACTATTTCTATACTTTAGCAGGATTTATTTGGAATGGAATATTTTTTATTTGAAAATTGTATATGTTTTCGTTGAAAAAAATGCTCATGTAATGAATTAATTATTTTCTATACATTAAATTCACTTGAAATCGTACATTTCTATTTAAAAAAAAAAAAAAAAAAAACAATCTTTGTCAGTCAATAGAAATGTAACAAGTAAATACATTTGAAGCTAAAATGTAAATGTTTAATCATTCAAGTATAAACATCACCACTGGATGTATGTGTACGCATATATTAAAGGATTAGTAACATTTTTAATAATCATATTTTTGAAGAAAATAATTGTAACCTAAACCCGTGTGATATGTTAATTTGAAAATACTAAAATATAGTACTTATATCACATTTGATACACATAAGTTACATTTCTCTAGTATCTATATTTACAGAACTAATATCAGATTAATCTTAAGTAATACAAATAATTATTTCTAAATACCAAACACTAACAAGTAGTATTTGCAATTATCACACGTGTATCCATTAATATCGTACGGTAGTATAGGAAATGATAATTCGGTAAATCAGGCTCTTTCGGGCAGAACGGCAAATTCAAAGCACACTTCTCCCTCGTAAACAACGCATCGTTTCAGCCATAATGTCCCGCTTAGTACTGCTATTCCTTTCCCCGGGACGAGTTATTACACGCTCTCTCACTCGTCATTTCTTTCCCGCCACTTTTTATCACCGCCATTCAATTCGTTTTCTTTCTATCTCAGGCCATTACGACACACGGCGGCCGTTCCCAAGGCGGGTCCTCTCCTCCCGCGGTCGCCAACGAGAACTTTAATTATCGTGGTCTTTGTATTCGCGCGCGATATCATCAAAAGAGCGAAACGGTTGCGTTCGCAAGGGCTTCAATTATATTTAAAAAGCCATCCGACTGCCGCCACTTGTCGTAGACCGCCTCCGACGCTTTCGAGCAGTTTCTCATCGCCTTTCCCTCGAGCACCCGTCGCACAATGCGAACTGAATATCTCTTTGTCAAAGGTATGCCGTCTGAGAATCTTGGAATCATGGTCAAGGCAAATTTCGTTGGACTTGTCTGACGTTTTATTAGAAAAAAATGTGCGTAATTAGTTGGTAATTGTGTTGGTATTATCAGTACTTTGTTTTCAATACCTCGGTATTTTTCAAACTAGTTGCTACAGCCATCTTTTTCAAGAATTTGATAATTCACATTTTTCCAGATTACATTACACGTGCATCATAATCTATTGATATACATTTATTTAAAAAGGAAATAGATCAATTACAAATATCAATCATGAAATCAATAAATCAGAATAAAACAAGTTAGGGAATGATCAGTTAAAAGTAAAATTATTTCACATAATACATATAAATATATACTCAGAAATATAATTTAGTTTCTGATATTTTAATGAGTTAGGGAAACGCAGCTTTATATAATAGTTATATTCCATGCTAAAGAAGTTTTCACATCATAATTAAAGAAATGCTTGATCCAAATTTATTTGTGTAACAATTTATGCCAAAGAAAAAGATCCCTATTAATTATTCGTGAACAAAAGTGACATGACCTCCACAGTGGAATTCACAACCATTTCCTGAGTAGAGCAGAAATAGGTCTATCAAAAATCAGGAGTTTAATATATGCATATGTATTGCTTTCTATGCAAACAGTGTTGTTGTAAAAATGTCTATATTGAAAGTAAACGTAATTTTCGAGCATCAGTATGAACGTAGCGTTACATCAAAGGATCGATTTGCGATAAGTCTCCTCACATTTTGGTCTGTAAACTCGAGGTTCGAGATTTTCAGCGTGTACATGATGCTATTTCGTTCACGAACAATTTTCGCCAATATGGTCGTAACGTAAACAAATATTTCGCTAGTTAATAATTTGTATGCGACACGTGTTATTACATCGCGTGTCAATTTAAAATTGAAATTTTGTCAAAACGCTGAATACGTTTCCCTTTTTCTCCTAGCGTTTTAAATTTTCGTAAAATGCGATAGATTCCAATATCAACGGATGATCAAATATATGAAACGACGTAACGTAAAAGCCTATTACAGACGCATGACAATAAATAAATGTACGTTACGATCAATTTTCAGAATCAGTTGCAATTACAATCAGAATTGATTTTCTATACTCTGAGTGCACCGGTCTATTAAATTCATTCGAAATCAAACTGTTCAATTACGAAAGTTGCAACATCCTTCAAAGAAAGCCACTAATTTCTGATCAACTGCTCATTATAACACCTTAAATGTGCGAATGCCCGTCGAAACGCGTGCAAAAAGGAATGCATTTGAATGCTCGACCCTTTTTCACTCGATTCCTTTTCAATCCTTTATCGAGGCAATAATAATTGCCAGCGATACTCCAAGAAATACTTTCCACCTTAACGAACATTCTCACGTGACTTGTATTTAAGTCGAACATTCGAAACTGGACGGTTTGCGTTAACAGTTTCTAGTTGGCCAGCAAATTAATACCCTGGCGAACGCTAATGACCAATTACAGAGGATTATTTCGAGACAAGGCGACTCGACATCGCAGGCCGCTGTTCTCGTAACACGAGAATAAAATCCACCACCCGCTTTTTTTTCTCCAACATTCTTCTCTTCTCTTTTGATCTCCTCCCCTCTGTGCACCCAGTTTTCTTTTCCCAGTTGCCGCACACGAACGATCGCGATTCTCGTTTTCTCTATCCGTGAGAGCGGTAATTGCCTGACTTCTGAACGAATAGATCGTGGCTCATCGTCGTTTGAAATTCGACTTCACGATTATTACAATTATCGATGTTCCGCCCGTGGTATCAGCCATTTTTTATTTGATCAGGATGAATCAATGAAAATGTTTGTTAAAAAAGCAAAGCACGTTGCATTCTTTTTTAAGAGTAAACGAGAAACACATTTCGGTATATCTGCCTCGCTTAATGAAAGATCAAAAGATTCTTGCAGAAGATTTCCTTCTATTTCTTACGTTGACTTTCATTATAGATAAGAGAAACTTGAACACGAAGCAAATATTGGATAATTAACAATGGCTTTTATGAAAGAAGTTTGTAAAATAATTATTATATTGAGAATAGCCAACGAAGACTGTGTATTACATAGTCTATGGTGTATGAAATATATTCCAGTAGTTCAACTTGATCTCAAATAATAAACTAGTATAATTTCATATTTGATCAGTGCATGAATTTATTGACGATAATTACATCCATGTGTAAAGATATGAATCAAATGGTACATGGAAAGGTGAATAAGATGAAGTAGATGCCATACTGTTGGAAAAATTTCGATTAAATGCATAACACAAAAGTCTGTGGAAATGTGAATATTAACATAAAACGTAAGATATTATTTTTATAATTTTGTTCGTTAATTTTATTCTGCGGTAATAACTTTAGCAGTTATTAACTTTAAAGTTAAATAGTCAAAATGTAAAATTTTCTGCACTGAAAAAAAAAGAGAAAGGAATCAGATACGTGCTTTTACTTTAAAGTAATATATTTCTAAAATATTATGGTCATCCTTTCTAAAAATGTACCCTTCAAATTATATATTTTATAATATTGTAAGTTTGAAAGAGATAAACATGTAATATACATTTAATAGCCTAATTGTATATATATATATATAATAGTCTAACGTTGCTATACTGTACATATAAATTAAATAGTTCAATTGTATGTAAAAGTCGTTAAAGCCATGTTCCGGCTACAATGGCTCTGATCTCGACGCAAGAACGCTTGTATTTTCAACAACGTTGTTTGAATAGGAGAAATTAATTCGTGATAAAAGCTCGTGTATCAATAACGTTTCAATTTCATTGAAATGCGTCTGTTCTGTATTTTTATTTAATCCGAGAACTGTGCAAGCTCGAATTATTGTAGCAGAAGCTGTTGTCTGTATGTCGCGAAATGTGAAATTGAATTGAAATATATATTATTTTTACGGTTTCTAAGTGGAAGGAGAAACAAGATTTTACATAAATAAATTTTAGAATTTGGAAACCACTTTTTAAATAAATATTTTGCAATTTCAATTTGATATTTTTAATTTTAGGAATATTTTTGATTTTCAATTTTCAATTTTTATAAAGTATCAAGTATATTGTATATACAAGGAGCACGAATTTCAACAAAAAGAAAAAAAGTCGAAATTTTAATAAATAATTAATATCAATGAGATATCAATATCAAATGATTTAAATATTAATTCTAATTAATAAAACATCATTGCACGTTATTGTACAATTTTTTACAAAGATACTTATAAATTTTAAATACGAATAGAATTCGAACCAATGTTACTTTCTATACTTTCTGTTCAATCAAACATTTAATGTCGTGTTTCTGAATTTTGTTTTAAACAAGTAATACAAATGCACGACATAATTTGACAGAAAACACTGTATTACGGTAAAGGACGTTTTTTGAAGTTTAATAATTAAGTAACAATTTAAATATTGTATTAAAATTTATTACGTAATTGTAGTTAATTATTGCACAATTTTGATATGTTGTAATTGTAACTAATTATTGTTTCAAATTACAAATCGCACATTTGTCTTTCTTACATTTACGTTGACGTACGTTCGATACATGTTATCAGATACAGAGGTCATCACACGCGTATCACAGGAAATGATGTATTATTTCGTTAAATATACAATATTTAACGTCCATCACTAGCCTAAACGTGATGAATTGCACGGAACAGTATCCGTAAAGAAACGAGACATACGAGTCGCGCTCGAAACAAATAAATTTCAGCAGTGACGTCTCGCGTCATTACTCTTTGTCCGATCGATCAGATCGCGTCGCGCAAGATTCGTCGTCCGGACGAGCACGTAGCCGCGACGTAGCAATCAGCTCGTGATTGCTAGTCGGCCGGTGAAACGAGTCGGTTAGAAGAAAGGCGGAGGAAAAAAGGAAAAGGCAAAAGTAGAACAGAGGTAACGTCGAAAGCCACAGCGAGATAATTTGTCCCGCGATCCATTTTCCAAGCAACGTTCGTTTCGTGTCTCGGAATCTTCCGTCGTCGGAGTAAAAACGTGGTCGAAAACAGATTTTGGGTTGCAGCTGTTTTTTGGTTGATCGAAGGAACGGGACAAGCGAAACAAATTCGACATCGCGTGGAGAGACAGCTGATTGATCGACAACAAGCTCGTTGGTCAATAGAACAGTCACACTCCATCCTGACTTCGCTTGACAGTCAGCTACATCGCTGCCTAGCTGCTGAAAACGCACGAGCGTATTTGGGTCGCAATGCAGTTGATTGTTCAGTTGACTAGCGGGTTAAATAGACTAATGTAATCAGTCAGCTGTTTCTTTTTTTTTTATTGCGATTTTTATGTCGCATCTGCGATCGTTCAATTGCTTTGTTTTCTCGGTCAGTTGAGTTACACCGTGATGTAAATCTCGTCTGTGTTACTTACTTTGCAAACGTAAACGAGCAAGTTTAGGATTTTTCTGAAAAAAAAAAGTATTGTTTTTGGAATAAATTTTGCACGTGTCTTCGAATTCGAGAAATATGGAGGTCTTTATCTGCCTCGAATGCTGAAAAATTGGTGGAAAATTAAGAACGTCATTTCTCCAAAAAAAGAAAAAAAGTTCTTTTGGTCAAAATTTTGCACAGATCGAAAGGACACTTAAAATGCCATAGATACCTTGAAAGAACCTTTTCTAAAAAAATGGCGTTCACATTCTTATTAAACACACTTGTATATATATATATATATATATATATATATATATATTCAACCGACAGATGAAATCAAAGCAAGTGAAACAAACGTGACATCGCGTGAAGAGACAGCTAACTGATCAGCTCGTTAGTCGAACATATAGAACAACCACGCTGTATCTCAGATTTGATCTAATAATTAGTCGAACAGTTGGCTACATTGCGATCTAACCTGCTCGCTATGTTTCGGCTCGTTTCGAACGCACGCGCGTGTTCCTCGGACCAAACGCAATTCAACTTTGCGATTGATTTTCCAACAAACGAGCGCGACGCGATGCAAGCGCGTTGCCGGTGGACGCTCGAGAGTCGCGAGAGGATGAAACGACGAGAAAGTCTGTCAACCCCCGAATGTAAACGGCCCATTGTGTGTACCCAGAAACTGCGATAACTGGCGAACGCTGTCGCATGAGCATACGTTACTTCAAGAACCGGTCCGTTACATGAAAATAAGAGTCTTGTGCGAAAATATTTACGCTGTCCGTTGCTGGGTGGAGAGTTGGTTTCAAAGCTTGTTTGTTAGCCTCGATTGAGATGGACATGTTGGTTCAGGTGAGGTGAGGTTTTGGGTAGGTTGAAAATGTTTGAAACGTGCTATTTCAAACGATTATCTTGTCAAATCATTTAATTGAAAAGGTTATTTGATTATTAAATTCTCGCGAGAGGTAAAAGAAATGAAAGATGAACAAGTGAAGTAACGTGGAAGAATAACAGAATGAAAATGATTTACTCTTTTAAATTACTCTTTACTCTTTGAAATTTTAAATTTTCAGTATATTCAGTGTTACTTGTGGATGAAAAAGTAAAAATGACGTATAATTAACGTAAAGTAACACTTTTCAGCTAAATTGAATTTTTAAGCAAATTTTAACTAGTAAATATTATGTAATAAATATATTTTGAAAAATTGTGCATCGGTGTATGCATGTATCAAATAAAACAGCCATTGAGTAAAAATTAGATTGAGTTTCTACAATTTAATACTGTTACATACATATCGGTATCACTAAATTTCTTATCTTAAACTCGATGGTAGCTTGGTGAACCATTTTATGAACCACTTCATGAGCAATTGCAGTTTTAGATCTTTAAATTTCCATACATTTTACGTCATTTTTACGTACATTCAAATTAGTTACAACAGAAGTAGCAGCCATTTAAATTGGGAGTTACATTCTGCAAAGTGGAAATTGTAAAATTATTTAAACAAGAAAATTTGCAAATTTGGCGCAACACATGAATTGAATCTTGTGAATTTAAATATAAATGAAATACAATGGACCTTTCATTTAACGTGCTTAAAGAACATTTTTGCAATTGCATATTATGTCATAATTATTCACCACTCTAAGAAAAATCAAAATAAATAATAATAATTTAATTCCATTCTCTGTTCTCGAAAACAAACAGTAGTGGTTTGATTGAGTGGACTGCTGAGATTCTTAAATATTCTCTTATGAAAAAGAATATTCTCTCTTCTTTCTTATCGTTGAACAGCAACGAACATAAAAGAAGTAGTATAAAAGGAATTTATTTCAAGAATCGAACAAAGTAATAACTGTTTGGTCTAGAAAATTTTCGAGAATCATGTACAAAAACGGATATATTCCTCAATTTTTTTCTCTGTGTGTAACAAATTTAAAATTCTAAGAGATATTAAATTTTATCTTAAAAATTAAACGTTTTCTTGGAATATTTTCATTGGCACGATTCAACAGCTGAAAAGAAATGGAATAAATAATTTTTATAGTTGACCCATTTAATAAAAAATACCACGTTTAACACACTTTCAATTCATGCTTTTTTTCTAATTTACACTGGTACATTTATAGTTAACAAATACAATGGAAATTTATAAATAATCGTTCTGATATAATGGGAAAATAATATTGCGTTCGCTATTTTTAGTTGTCTATTATTAATCATATATAGACAAACTAACATATCTTACGTAATTATTATATTACATATATTACTTACACTTTCTTCTTTTATTTTTTTTTTCAAATAAAATATTTGCATGTAACAAATCACACATACGCAAAATCGCTTTCGCTAGGAATGTAATTAGAACGTGCAGTTAATATTTGTTATAGATCGTCATACGTATAAATACATGAAAGCTAATTTACTTTGACAACAGTAAATTTAATGAATTTTTGTAGCTTATATAAATAAATAAATTAAAAAATATGTGTAATATAAAAAAATTTTTAAATATAAAGGATTTGCGTTAGCCAAAATTTTTCAAAAATCCTACTGATAACTCTCTGTGACTTATCTGTAAAATTTTGAAAATCCTCTTTAATCTGGTTATTCACATTATACGTTATATTGTTCTGTATGATATGCAAACAAAAACGAATATAAAGTTATCAAAGAATCATATAAATAAGCATTCATGCGAAAAATTATAAAGTAAGACAAACATACGGAAACTAGTTCGAATAAGTGAATTATAAATTAACAGTACAACAAATAATAATATACAGTGAGTAATAATAATCAATGGTAGTATAACAAACGAATAAATTTCAAGAAAATAATATATTTTTAGAAATTTAATAAGCAGAAACGTATTCCGTGACATGATTCATTCACAACAAAATGTATTACGTTTCTGATGCATAAAAGTTACATCCTTTTCTTTAAACAGAATTAACAAATAAATAATTATGAAGAACTTGCAACGATTAATGAGAAAAACACTACAATGCACAATGTTATTAGATACTCCCTAACGAATAATAATCTGCAATAAATTAAGAGTGTCTAATTTTCAAGAAAGTTTCTCTCCTGAATGGTGAAACTTGACTTACGCATAAATAAGTAGCAGTTGACGAGGCAGAAGCAAAGAGATCAACTCCGTCTCCTGTGACATATCGATGCGCAAGCATTTGTTACCTCGCCAGTCACGTTCAAACGGTTTCGCGTCAGTAACCACTGAGAACACTCGATGCCTTTTCTTCGCTTTCTCCCCTTCGTTTTCACGTATGTACTCTGCTTCCGATCTTTTCACCCCGCGAATACGTAACGTTTGTATCGCACGCGGAGACCGGCCTTGCTCTTCCAACTCGACGTGATCTCGTTAGTATGACCATCGACGCTGAAAGAATCGCGCCTCTGCCTTCGTGCAATATCTCTCGCGCCCTTTATTTTTCGGGGTCGATTGCCTCGCGTGTCGAAGCTTTTACTGCAGTTCTCTTGATTTTTCGCGAATTCGTGCTCCTCGAAGCCTCTTTAATAAAAATTATTGAGGAATTGAAGCGAAGATTAAACATTTTCTATCACGCTATGTTCGCAATAGCTTCAGGTGATTTTGTTTTTTACAAGTCGGATATCTTTGACTTTTGAATCTTCAGTTTTTAATACATTACGTAAAAATTGGAGTTTAATATTTTTTCGATAACATTTGACTTGCGTGTCAGTGTTTTTTTCTTCAAAAATAAGAAAGGTTGGAAATTACGAAGAAACATCTTGAACGTGTTAATAAACTATATTTCGTAACAAAATAGTTGAATCGAGCAAATTTATGAAATTTATGTAGTTTTATAATTTTGTATAAAACGCACAAAATAGATCGCAAAAGTATTCGAAAGTATTCGAATTTTGTGCATACGTTATGTTTGAAATCTTTTGTATACTTTATATTATGGTAAAATTTGAAAATCTGCAAATGTGTATAAGTGCAGAAGTTTCAAGATTTGTTGCAATTTGTTGCAAACACATGTAACACGATACGCGTTATAAACGTATTCGTGTAAATAAGTCTTAAAAATGGTCTCGCCGAATATCGATTTATCAATTTCTACATGTTCAAATAAGAGGAAATGTTTCAGGCCTAATCATAATACATCAATGAAAAGTTGCAGTAATGTATTCGAACGACTATTCACCGAAAATGCACAGTGAAATATTTGCACGAATCAAATCAGCGAAACGAGTTCATTAAGGTCCTTCGCAGTTTAATAATTACGTTTCAACGGAGGGAGTCTCAAATCGTTCGAGCTTGCACGGTTAATTTCATCACTCGACAAAACTAAAATCGATTAGAAATAGAAGGATTGATTTGATGAAATTAAAATTTCGACAGCTGTTTACACGTTGGTGTAACAGGCTGGTACCGTTTCGGTGGATACGCACGACAGAGACACGTCTCTGTAGCATTGAAAATTCTTTTACAACTCGTGCCGAAATCGAGCGAGAACTCAGGCTTTGCCAGACGATCGACAATTTTATTTATACTGTTGCAGCAACTTTTATTTCCATTTCCAAAGATTCAACTGCCGCTTTGCTCCACCCGTTTTCGTCCTTTCTTCCTTTTTTCTTTTTTTTTTTTCCCCGAGTTACGTGGCTATGTATTTTCTACACGTTGTTCTGCACAATATAGATATATACTCTCATACCTCGCTGTTACGTTTGAATCACCTCGTACGCTACCGTACTACGTCGGAGCAACACGTCACCAACATGCGACACTTTTCACACGAACAAGTACACAAACGTTGTCACGCATACGTGTGTTACTTGCGTTTATGTATACTTATGTTTAGAAACACAGTGTTCTCGAATGAAAATTTTCTGTAACAGCTCTGTGTCTATAAATACACTTGCAATGTTGAAATGAATTATTGGAGATACCTGAGTTCGTTACCCGGTTCTACGAAACAAGCGATTGCGTAATTTATTTTTGATAAAAAATACGACATTTGTTCTTACGACCTCTTTTCCAAAATAATCTATGAAACGTGAAGAGACAGAAGGTCAGAGGTAGAGCAGAACCTAGCGAGTGAGAACAAAAGTGAAAATTAAAAATGGAATAAAATAACGGTGAAAAAGTGAATAAACAAAAGGCGTTCGTTGTTTAAACTACGTGTACGGGATAGTTTTTCCTGAGGAAAAAAAAAAGGAAACGTGAATTTGACAAAACCGTCATGCGCGTGCGAAGTAAAATTCATAATATAAACTTTGCAAGTTTAGTTGAAAATATACTTCGCACCTCCGTTTATAAAGGTATGGGAGTGCTATTTCGTCTTATTTAAAAAATTTAAAAATATTTCATTAAATTTCTCATTCAAATTTACGCGGGTTTCTCATATTTGAAAATCTGTAAGACTTAATTATAAAGTAACAGCGCCGTTTATCTTGTGTACGTTACTAGACTGCGGAGTTTTATGCAAATTCGCACTTGAAAACCTAATTAAACGAATGGAATCTGGGCAGAAATTTATTTCATCCGTTAAATATTATGACAAATACTATACTTTGTGCGTGTTTCCGTAATTTTAAATTTTATCTACAAATGCATAAAAATCCGCAGTCTATATTTTACGTATATTTTTCTAATTTTGAGATAATATCTTAAACAATAATAATCGACTATAAATAAACTCAAAAGAATCACACACGTTAAAGTCGTTCGTTTTTCGAGAAAATTGAGTTTGAAATTTTGTCGAATATGTCTACTTGAATTTGGTTAATTTCGTAATTACTGAACAAGGGGTAAATGATCCGCACGAGAACATTTCACGTTCACGAATAGGTAAAAAAGTGTGGAATAAAATTTTTTCGCTCTCAAGAAAATAGACTTTGAACATGTTTCGTCAAAAATTGTCTTTTCAAATTTCTTGTAAAAAAAAATTACATTCCACATTTTCTGACGTAGAATGAATCTTTTGTCGATTACTCGCTCCTGTTAATTTAATTCAAAGACACAAATTCGAGTTGTATAATTTAATTAATGACATAATCACATAATTCAATTCATAATATTCCAACGTAATTATGATAATTTAATTCGAAAATACTGAAATTCGCGATTTTCTCGAAAACGAAGCGCCCCCCAAAAAGTGTTATTCCATATTTTCGACGTGGAGTCACCCACAATGTGTATTCACCACGCGAAGAGTAATTCTTCATTCGTGCCTCAACGTCGAAATGCGAGAATTCGTATTTCAACGATGAAATTAACAGCGAGAATAGAGATGTGCGAACGTAGTTGTCGTTCTTTCCTCATCAATGAATCAAAAATCGCCCTGGGGATGTCGCGCGATGCCACGAATTTTTAATTAATCGGAATTACGTGTACGCGCGCACACGCGTGCATCACGATCGAATCACGTAACCACGCCCATTGTGAAATTTCGAGCCCCGCTGGCCATTGTACGACGCGTCGTGCATGCGGGTCATAATTCACCCGGGCCGGTTAAACAGTTAAGAAAACCATTCTCGTTATTCGCCGTGTACATGCAACGAGCACGCGACCGTTGTGACCGACGAGAGCCAGTAGCTTTTTTTTCGTGTGATTTGTAGACGACGAACCGCGAAATTTATGAAACTCGCGGATTGCGCGTACAATCGTCCCCGACACGATAATGGCACGAAATTTACCGAAATTAATTTCGCCGAGAATTCGTCTAAAACTTTGTTACGAAATCGGCGCGAAGCGGAAAGGAGAAAGGAAGATTAAAAGACCGAGAGAAGGGAATAATTGTGGAGGACTTTATTCTGTTATTTGGGCAAAAAGAATATTTATTTATTTCTTTATTTCCTCTTTTTTTTTTTTTTTTTTTTTTTTTTTGATGGATTTTACTTTTCTCAGTACGAAGAAAAGTATTGTTATTGCCAATCACCATTAAATCATTACGTTCTGGATTCATTGGCTAGATTCAGTCAAATTGTAACATTGAAATAAGATTTTGAAAATTCCCTTTGATAAAAGAGCAATTCTTATTTTACTTTTAAAGGTTCGAATAATTACACGCAGTTTAATCTCTCCGAGGAGATACGAGCTTTATATTTCAATCGTCGGTAAAATTATTGTAGTGTTAAATAATGTTTCGTATTGATAGTCATTTCAGTCGGAGGAACAATAAATTTCGTGATCGTTTAACGTACTGAACAACTTGATTTCGTAATAAATAACTACGAGAGCAATTAGTGTTGTAGCGCTGAATTACGCGCTCGTTGAATCCTACTGTCATTTGATGGATATTTCTGCGAGAAGAGCGAAACAACTGGAAAGATATGTAATTAAACAGAACAGCAAGTGATATGATTTTAGCGATGTCGTAGCACACTTTGTGCTTTATTTACGAAAAAAGAAAAAAGAAACAGATTCTCAAGTGTTTAAATGACAATTATGAGCACGTCAAAAAGTGATTCGTATTTATCGCGTTAACGTAATCGATAAACTTTCATATTTAAAAATGAACGAACAATACACCAAAATTCAAATTATCAGATGTATATTTCGCTGAAATATTTCGGCGAAATTTGTACATTTAATAGTACTCACTCGATTGAATAGAAATATTGTTTTCTAATAATTTTCCAATTTAAAAGTTCATTCAGCTATATCAGCGTGACAGATCACTGTGAATTTCGAGTATTAATATCGCAAAACATCAAACGAATATCAAATAATTCTGAAAATATCCTCTCTCGATATTTGTAAGATCAAATTTAATATCATGGTTTACATTTCCACGCGTATCCTTCGATCAACAGAAACAGTCATTTTCATTGACTATCTTATACAAACGAAATTATTCTTTAAATTCGAAATTATTGCGGATTTGAACGAGCGTCGTTGCATTTTTAATTATTTGCACTTGTCAGGCAACGTTAAAATTATCGCACACGCAGTTGGAACGATCTCGGGAATCTGGAATCGTTGCATTTCAACGGTTTCAACGAAAAAAACTTGTATCGGCACGAACTCTTCTTGCAGTTCCACGATTATTCCCTGCTGGGGAAAGGACGCTTAACTTTATTTCAAATTTGCCTTTGTCTTTTCTCTTACCTGCAGTCTTCGACGGGGCAACCTGCCTTTTGCTTGACAAAAATAATCGAATTATTCCATCGAACTCGATCAGTGCTCGACGTAGCGCAATTACAAAGCGATACGCGGCACAAAGAGACAGACCGAACGTTCCATCAGCGTTCGCCGGGGGTGACTTTCGATTAAAATTAATTGCCGTTAATGAAACGCAATGAACGCGCGTACCTTCCTGATTTCCCTCATTAATTTCGATCAAATTCTGTGCGCGAGCTTAGGACTCGATACAACGACACACCGACGCGATTGATCTTCATCGTTCTACAACGCGAATTATTTGATTCTTTGTTAAACGACGAAACGTTTGCAATTATACAATTACGAAGACTTTTTTTATTAACATTTCCCGAAAGTCACTGGTAACAATTGATTAGTGATCGATGAAGTTTGGTAACATTTAAAATTCAATCGTGTAATGATAGTAACTGTTGTGTGAATTTTAAATATTATTTAATTAATTTATATATAATTTATATTATTTGTATTTAAAAAGATATTACGTGAATATTTTTTAATATTTAAAGCCAACAACTGACAATAATCTTTAGAAATTAATTCTAGCAATGTTACCCTACAGTTATCTCCTGAATATTAATTTTTACAGATTCGAAACTACTCGAACGCATAATATAAAATATAAAATTAATACGAATGTCAAAATTAAAAAGCTGAGAATAGATTAAAAAGCAAACGTATTTAATTTCAACTCGCTGAATTTGATTGAAAATTACTTGGAAAATACTTTTGCTTTCCCAATTTCCTACCGAGCTATCAACGTCATCGCTTTCCCGATGTAAAACCTTTGAACATTTTAGAACGGAATTCTTCTCCCGAGTAATCTCGTTATTAAGAGGAATTCTATACTCGCCTTTTTTTCTTCCTTTCTCGTTTAAATATTCGCGGGCGAATTAGTCTTTGGTCTTTCGCAACTGCAAAAGGCCCACGTTATTCTTGTGGCTCGACTTTCTAGAAAGATTACCGCACAATTGAAAAAAAAAAAAAAAAAAAAAAACGAGGGTGCAATAACAGAAAGGACATTAAATGGCTCTGTTTCGTGCTTGTGTTTAGTACCGAATAACGTGTACTAGCGGAAGGACAAAGTATAACGCTAGACTCGTTCTTTACAATTCGCGTCAAAGTTAATTCCCTCAATTCGTCTTGCTCCGATTTGAAACGTTCAATCGACTCTTTATTTCCTACGAAACATACGTACGTCAGATTTAGTCGTCATATTTATGAATATAATTCCTGACTCGTGTAATTATACTTCGTATTCACTAGAAGCATGACAATTTACAACTCGCGAATTAAACTCGTAATTTACATTTTCTCGTAAATGCTGACTGACAAACATATTTTTATGGAATGATTGGAAAATGTTATGACGCAACTGAGTCTGCTCATTAATTATTTTCTGTGACATTTATTTAATCGCGAAAGTAAAAATTAATCACCGTGAACCATTTTTACAATTACCCGTAAACGCAACACAGTTGCATTCAGCAGAGTACAAAACAAAATATTAAAAACAAGATTATACAAATTTGTTCGCGATGAATTAACTCATCTTTCTCACAAAAGAAAAAAGAAAAAAAAAAGAACGCGCGAATTCTTTATGAGAAGAAATGTTACACTAAAATTATCACAGCTCTTTTCAAAATGTGTACTTAAAACAACACTGTATGTATGTGAAAGTTACCCAGAAAAAATAGCGAAAGAAGTTCAAAGCGCTTTAAAGTAATTTTTCCCAAGAAAATGGAATTTTTGAGATTTTACAAAGAAATAATAATAATAATCGTGCGAATGAACATTAAAATGAAGCAATTGATCATTCAAAACATTTTCCATTTCACGAGAACCGAAATCGATCGGAAAAGAGAAACACGAACGACTACAGCGGACAGATTCGATTTCACGCGAGTTATTTCTAATTTTAATTTTAATTTGCAACCGATTACCACGGGGGATTACTGCAAATTGTTTCAACGCGTAATTCATTTGATTCACGGTTTAGAGTGAATGCTTTTACATCGAACGTTTCCGAGCAGATCGATTCGCCTCCCGAAATTTGTGAATTAACGACCAAGGGATTGTAATTTAAAGTGCAGTAAATTGCAAAACATTAATTAGGATAACACGTAGCAAGAGAATTGCATCGTTCGCAAATCACGCGCGTGTGTTGCCGTGTTACATAATGCCGTGCAGGTAATTTATGATAATTGATAAGAGGCACATAGTGTGACAGATAAATTCAGCAAAGAACTTTACGTTTCGATTATAAACACTTTTATCCTTTATTCGTCGCATAATTCGTACGTAGTTAAAATTTGCTAAAAGTTACAAATTATTGTTTTTCAGTGTTTGTAGAATGTTTATTATACGTCGTCGTGATGATTTCATTATATAATATATTAGTATGACGATTTTACTAAGTTTTTGTACATTCTTCAAGTGAAATTGGAATATTTATTAATACAATAAATTCATATGGGAAGAAATGAAACTGCAGATTAACGTAATCGATCCATTTTTATTGAGTTTGATTTTCGTTTGAAATTAATTACACAAAGATCGACGCAATTTTAAAAGCAAATCATTGACACAATTATGTACATTAGTTTAAACATCTCTTTGAGATGAATACACCTTTAGATAAAAGAGTTTTGATCGTAGAGAAACTTCACGTAGCTATTATAACAATCATAATTTTTCTAAAGTACGAGACAATAATTCGGAATGAAACACAAATGAAATTTATATTAACAAAGAATTTATTTATTGCATTACTACGATCTATGAGTAACGATCGATTATTCAGATTAGTGTTTTTTCGACACAATTGTCTCAATGTTAAAAATTATCGCAAAGATCACTTTTCGCTTGTAACAGTTGTACAAGCTCGAATCGCTTAATTTTCCTCGGAATAAAAGAACATGATATTTCCAAAATATTTGCCTTTGCTTTCACGTACGAAAAGATGTTGTCCACTCTTTCCGTTATTTCAAAAGATAAACCTTCAACGTTACTCCAGTAACAATCACAACATTTAACATCTTGTCGATATTTTGGTGAAACATTTTTTCTCGATTATTCAATCCACCCTAACATCATCCGCTTCAAACTTCATCAACGAAGTAACACCGTTCGCTAAAGAATTCCGTCCATTAACAACATATTTCTGCGAGACGTCGAACGAAAATAAACTTGATACCAAACGCAAATTCGATGCGAAGCACCGTCGCGGAGAGAAAAAAAAAAAAAGAAAAGAGGTCGGACTCGCGTAACATCTTCGTGAAAATAAAACGGAAGAGGAGGAGGAGGAGGAGGAAGGAGAAAAAAATTGAATTTTCTGCTATACCTCGTCGCACTTGTTCCATTCTCCCCAGGCTGATAGTAATGAGGAAAGAAAGACGACGTTGTTTCGCCCACGAGAAAGGAGCTGTCGCTTCGAGTCTTGGGCGAGCAGCCAAGCTAGAAGTAATCGATGCAAGAATCGCGTCTCATCTTCGTTAATTATAATCATATTCTTGCTCGATAGACGCGCGGAGCCATCCTCCTTGAAAATTACCGTTCCTTCTCGGGCAGCTAGAATTTTCCTAGCCGTCCAGGCTAGTCTCACTCGTTACTCGAAATTTCGAGAATTTGAATTTTCGACTAGTTCCCCTAGTCGATTGTCGAAGAGCGTCGTTTCTCCTTTCACCTGGACGATTATTCATGGATGAGAAAATGATTGACGCTATACTCGATGTAACAAAGATGTAAAGCTTCTTCAAATTACACTTCGAGTATTGCTCTAAATTGTTCGAATAATTAAATTAAATTCTAGTTACTCGAATAATTTCCTTTTCTTTGTATTTCAAAATTTTGCGTACGCGATTACTGGAAAATAATTAGATCGCTGTAAAGACATTTCTCTTCGTTCCAACATTGATCTAATCGATTGAATTGAAATTAAAAGTTCAGCTGACAATTTAAATCACTTAATTAATTAAACTTTAAATAACATTTAACGTTGTTAAATTTATTGATCGTGATTCGTAAGATTGAACGACTCGTTCAATCTTAATTTTTCACGAAGTTTAAACTGTAAATCTGCTCGACGTTTGACAGTCTCACGTTTAATCTACCGATGAATTACTTAAATAATCAGGATCGAAATAACATCGTCAAATTTCTCATTTCCTTTTACACCGACGACGGTCTCCGAAATTGAACGATCCGTTCTCTTTGAATAATAAATTCTTGGCGTGAAACTATGTCTCCCGAGCGAGGCAAGCTGATCTACTCACGCTGTTCTCCGACGAACACGCCGCGTTGTACCTCTCGCAGGCCCCCGTTTAATAAACGTTAATGATGTACTGGTACGTGTCTTTTGATTGGTTGCCTTTGATTCGTCCATGAAACGCCAGTACGTACACAGCATGGTAGTCTGCGCCTGACTCATTGGCAAGCTGGCACTGCTGGCGTATTTGCCGCGTCGGTGCTGAACGCGAGAAAAAGTCGCGTCATTAAAACACTGAATGGGGCGTGACGCTTAAATGGCGCGCAGCATTTGGTTTTGTCAAATTCACGTTTCAAATTCACGCTTCACAATCCGCTATAATTAAGGACAGTCCCGGCTGATTGAATCCGCGAATTGATTAAATAATTCCGGCGAACAGCTGAAACTGACAAAGTTCGGGGTCCCCTCGTTGTCGACCCGGTTGTTACACTCCAACAACGCCGTTTCTCGAATGTCGTATTTTTCCTAGCTTTTCCTTTTTCTTTTGGGAATCACTCTCGCGCTGATTTTTTCTCCACTCGGCGAGACTCTCGCCGAATGTTTCGTCGCGAATGAAAGACTTGGTTCTCTCCGCGGTCTTCGCTCGTGAACCTTTCATACCTTCGGCATACACGCACGCACGCGTACACGAGTACACACGATCAGAGTACACGCATAACTCAACAACGGCATATTCGCGGTGACGTTCGGCGTTAGGGAAATGATTCGTTTCTCTTTCTCTCTTTTTTAATTCATTTCAAAGCTACTCGCATCACTTACTGCAATAGCTCTGACGATCTTTGCTCACTTTGCATGACGTCGTGCCGTATTATCTTATTACTATCATTCGTACTTGTTATACTACTAATCTACCGTTCTTTTTCTTTTCCTTTTCTTTTCTTGTCGTTACACTATTATTATTGTTATTATTATTATTATTATTATTATTAGTGTTTTTCTTTCCATAATGCGAAACACTTATTAGCGTATACAAAGAGGAACACACCTAGATTCGCTATGTTTTTCTTTCTCTTTTTTTCTTGCTGTTGGTATACATA
Organism: Melipona beecheii; assembly: GCA_032399605.1. Lineage (NCBI taxonomy): Eukaryota > Metazoa > Arthropoda > Insecta > Hymenoptera > Apidae > Melipona > Melipona beecheii. The sequence continues at coordinate 842,973 of JAUCMO010000082.1, read as the reverse complement.
CATATATACATATATGTATATATATATGTGTATATATAAGAACGTCCACGGAATTTCCTTCTTGTTGTCGAAATTCTGTCCGATGATGATGGTCTGATATCGATTTTGTGTGTATCTGGCGAGCTTTTCTCTACTTTCTTATCGTCTCTTTTAGTTCGTCTCTCGGTCTGCCGCTGCATAATGACTGTCAATAATGAAATATCGAGTATTCTGTAACACTTCTCTCTGTATTATGTCCGTCTTTCTTTCACTCTGATACTTCTCTCTCTCTCTCTCTCTCTCTCCACTTTGTCCTTCTCTCTTTCTCTATCTGCCTCCTTTTCGCTCTATTTATTTCTTACACTGGCTCTAGCTCTGTTCTTTTCTCTTCCCCATTCTTCGGAGAGCCGTCCTTTCTCTATCTCGTTCGTTTTCTTTCTTCTTTTTTTCTTTCGTTTTTCGCTCGCATTCTCTCTCTCTCTCTCTCTCTCTCTCTCGAGCGCGCGCTACTTATTTATTCTGATTTTGGTTTCATCTATGCAAGCTGCTGGCTCATTGGGTTCTGAAAGTGCCTGTAATACTCGGACATTGCCTGTAAACACTATATGCTTTCCACATCTACGTTAAGTATACACGTGTAATGTCTGTTGATTGATGTTGGTATGTTTCCGTACGAGCAGTTATATAGTAATATATATGTATATATATATTATATATATATATATATATTACATAGACATATATAATTATAAATATTATATATAGCTGATTTATATTGGTTCTATATATATATATGATAATTTAATTATGTATACAAAATGATTCATTACGATAATGAGCATCGTGCACGGTATTGCGACACACTTTTATGGGAAAGTATTTTCCATCGTGTTCGTACATGGTACGTTCGTTCAATGCACGCTGACAAATATAAAGTAAAATATAATAAAACGAGAAAGGTAATTTGATCGAAATTGTAATTAACAGATAACAATTCGAGTTGTAACCGGCCAGATATTATTTAGACTCGAACGAGTAAAAAATTGATCAGCTTCCGTCGATTGTGTTGAACGATGTATAATATAATACACAGTGATAAAGTACGGTAACGTGTTACACCGAAATTGAAATTTCTTTTTATTTTTATCATTGCGAAATCTGGCCCTCGTAATTATTTCGCTCGTTCCGTTCTGTATTAATTCTCGTATCTGTGACAGAGGCAATGATTTACGACGATTACTCGCAGTTGCTAGTAATCTCGGTCGCTTTCTCGAAATTCAAGTTCAAATAAAATTCTTTCGACGATGCTCCGAGTTAGATAGAACATCTCTTTTATTTTGCAATAACTAAATCGTGTTCTAAATGACTATCAAGCGTGTTCTTTGAAAGCTTTCTGTTAATTGATTATTATCGAGAAGAAAGGCTAATTTAAAAGAGAAAAAGAAATCATTGAAAAGAAGAAGAACATCCAGAAAGATACGCTCGTGAATCTCTTTTGCAATGAGAATAAAGTGACTTTCGAAGGATTATCGTCACAAGTGTCTTTCAGAAATACTTGCTAAAATATTCCAACTTTCAAAGATTGCGAAGCTTGTCTACATAAAATAAAATCTATATAACGCAACTATTGTGTCATAATTCTCGCACCAGCATTCAATAATTATCATTCACGCGCGTAACTGACAGAAGAATGTTCAAAAAATTTACCAAAATACTTACAATTTTTATCAATCCTTGACATCGGTAACAAAAAATTAAGTTGAAACAGATGTTTGATTGGAAAATTGTCACATTCGTCTTATTTGAGAAATCAATCAAACGATATTTTTATTCATCTATCAATGGTGAATTAATCCTCAGAGAAATGGGACGAAGGTGTACATGAAGTGTCGTTTAATTAAAGTTCGATTTTACTTTTATCCCGTTGTCAATTAAGTATATCAAAAGACAGAAAATCATTATGAACTGCGTATCTAAAATCTCGTTATAAATATCACAAATACTTGATCGTTCAAACGTTCGATTAATTTCTGTTTTTAATTTTTAAAAACAGCTTGAAGAAACCTGATGAAATTGAAAGCTTCGTTCCAAAAATCTCTTAGATTTCAAAATTACTGATTCACGTAAATCCGGAACGGCGAAACTAATTATCACACGAAACCACAATTTATTAAATTTCTATTAAATACACGATATCGCGATGTCGGTTGTTCCGTCTAGAAAAGAAGAAAAACGACAATTTATACGCGCAAATCTGTTTCTTACGAAAGTCTGAATCTAAAAGTCACTTGACTTTCGTCGTGCGAGTCACATTTTGTGTATCGAAACGAAGACGTAAAATCTCGGATGAAAGTCGCGAAATTTTAAACGAAATTGTTGTCGTCACCTCTCCGCGCTTTCGATCGTTCGTTCTCGGAAGAAAATCGCTCGCGACGGCCAGAAACGTTCTCGCGGTGAACAGAGCACCACGGGGGGAGTTTCGACTCCGCGACGACTACGATAATAATTACGAGGCCCAGCCGCAATTACGCAACCGCATTAATTCAAGCTTTATGGACCGTATCTGTCTTTCCTCGGTACCGGCAGCGACATTTAGCGCAATATGCCGCGGCGCCTAGCTCGCCAGAGTTACCAGCGCAGGTAAATGAAATTGGCTACCCTCTTTCTCCCCCCCCCCTCTCACCCCCTCGTCGTCGTTCATCCGCCATCGTTCCACGATATTCCAGTTTCACCCTCGATTGCTTTTAATTTCTCCCCGTTTCCTATCCTCTTCTTCTTCGTTCTACGCCACTACACCACTACACGTTCTTCACCATGCTCGGAGAAGTAAATGGCAACTTGTGGAGAATTGTACGTAAGGACGCGATCAGAGGGCGACACTTGGCGTAACGACAGATCGGCGTAGCTTGTGATTATATAATATAAGAAGCCCCATCCTTTGTGCAATACGTAGATGTTTTCGTTGAAATTATGAAAGGTATATATATATATAGAAATTTTAAAAGAGGAATGAGTTTGTTTTTAAAAGAGCGTACTAGGTAGATGTTTGTTACTTGATCTAACATCAAAGAGTTTAAATTTCTAAAATTCTGTTTCTTTCATGTTGAACTCAGATTCATTCTACGAATTTATTTTATTCTATTATATAAATATATTTCTTCTTTGTCCTTTATCAAAGAGTTCAATTATCACCTTTAGATTCTTCAGATAATCTTTGCAACATTTTCTGGAATTTATACAAGTAGAGATTTGTTGCTGAACCGAAAATATAAATCACATAATATAATACGAATTTTCAATAGTCAAATGAAATTGATACTTTTAGAACTCGTGACTCAAAGTTTTATTGAAAATTCAGAACCGTATTTACAATTATTCAAAATAATTGTTTCCAATTTATTGGTTTGGAGAAAAACTCGATTGAAACAAATTCATTTTATATATTCAGTGATCTTTATATAGATCAGAAATTACATTTCATTTTCAAAAATAAATAGATCCGATGTACGGTGAAGTGGACAGTAGAGTTAAATGTTTGTGAAAGGTAGCACATTACAACATTCGCATTGAAATCTGTCCATTAAGGCCTCAGAAAATATTCAATTTTACATTATACATACATTACACAACTCCTTTCGCCTTGATATCACCAGACTGCGGATTTTATAAAATACAAAAGTGTACAGAATACGTATGACATGAAAAAATATATAAAATAACTAGAAGCGTAGTATACTAAAACATATAATTTTAAATTAATAATTATATCATGTGTCGAAGATTCATGCAATAAATTGTGCAACAACTTTCCAACGCTGCAGGAGAAATTTTATTTTCATTTATCACTTTGATACAAATTAAACGTTAAACTAAATTTGCATAAAAATTCGCAGTCTGATTATCAACCATCCAATATATACAACATGAATCATCTCGATGAATTTTTTCTACTCTGATCTTATTATTTCGCGTCCTTTCTCTTCTCGGTTCGATTATTCTGTTTACCAACATTATTACTAAACCTAGCGAATGTTTATGCACTTTGGAGGAACTCCAAGTTCCACGTATGTATAAACGCAAAATTACACGAAATGTGCAAAATAAAGTGAAATTCGATTTGTACGAACTTGTCGACAAAAAGTCCACTGATTCTCTATCAATAATAAAAGTTCAAGTTTGAATACAAATGAATTGAAATCGACTGAAATTTATTGTTGTAACTTATTGTTTATACTCATTCGACGAACAAAAATTGCACCAACATCGACGGATTAATTTCATTATCCATTCGACTCGACCGACTTCCTCGCTCGCCCCCGTCCACCCTGACGCTTCCTTTCCGCGTTTATCTTCCGCTCGTTTCTTCGTTTTATCATAATCCCCTTTTTCGTGGTCGCAAGTTTCTCCTCGATCCTCGAGATCGCTCACGATCTATTTACTCCCGTCATTCCCCGGGTCAGAATGGCGCGCGCGAGGTTCTTTGAAAGCGTCCCCTCGGCCCAGTCGAGTTTCTTGCCTGTTTCCCTGCTAACACAAGCCGCTATCAGCGCGCGCCCTCCTTCAACCCTCTGTCATCTTAACTCCGTCACTTGCCGCTCTTCCCTGTTTACGCGCCGTTTCCCTTTATCTCGGCCGGGCGCTCTGTGTCCGCTGATAACCGGCCACTCCTCTCGCTCCCTCTCGTGCCCGCCACGTATCTGCATAAAGAGGAGAACAACCATCGAGAGAGAGAGAGAGAGAGAGAAAAACGGAGGTAAGACGCGGGCAAACTGCTCGCTGAAATTGACAGTTTTAACGAGCGAACGACAGTGAAACCACGAAATTTGGCGTCAAACAGTCAAACGCGAGTCATCGCGAGACGCTCGTTCATCGAATTCGATAAAATCGGCTCGTTGGCCGGAGTATTCGCAGCGCAACTGTTGGACCGTGGATGTCGTTGCGCCGTGTGCGCCTCTTAGGGGTGTGATCCCCAGGGTGAAACGGAAGTTGAGACGCAGAGACTCGTTGGTAACGATAATTACGTTTGATAATTGCAAAGATAAGTGATTCGTTTAATACTTAACTTCGCTCGGTATTTACTTACTTGCTACGTACTTATATATGGTTGGTGCTTCATGTGTTTTTGTGTGTATATTTTGCTAAATAGAACTTTCGACGAGTGTACTTCACTTTATTTGGTAGAGTATTTAATATATTTTTATACATACACGTTTCATTGAGTATAGCGATATTTATAACGAGTATTTTATTTAATATTTAATGCTACTCTGTAATTACTTAGTGAAGTGTTTAATATATTTCTATACGTGTATCTTGCTAACTAAAATTTCCAACGAGTGCTGTGCTTAGTATTCGACTCTACTCACTGTCAGTTATTTATTTGGTAGAATACTTAATACGCTATATTTACACATTTTCTGCACATTACGTGTATTTCTGCACTTTTAAATTTTCCTACTACGAGTGCGTATATAAATATCCGCGATATTCAACAATTGTACATTACGAACACTATGGATATTTTGAATAAGTGTTCTTTTGCATAAAGCAATTCGGAAGGTATATTTCTTTATTCAGCCGTTATTCAGTCTACTTATTCTGTGTTAACACGATCTGATCTTTTATGCATCGGCACAGCAGGAAACGTTGTTTCCTCCTCTAATAAATTTTCCAAATTTCAACAAATCATTTCCCTCTCCATACTGACTTTACTTTTTTTTTTTTTCTTTCCTTCGTACTACGTCAACATAAATTTTGCACGGAAAATGTAAAAATTCGACGAAAGGGTTGAATATTTATAGAATCGACTCAACAAATTGGTGACAATTGCTCAAAGTATATAAAGAGAAAGTCGATATCGAACTGTATATAATAAGGAACTTCAAATTCCCTAATTGTACGAAATGTAAAGAAAGTTCCAACAAGCACGTGTCCCAAAACGTCGAGTGTAATTGTAACACTTTTCACGCTTCGAATTTGTCGAAAATGAGAATCATTATCAACTGCATAAGCCTTAACGTGCGTTAAAGCTTATGAGATAATTGTGAAAAAATTTGACAGAAATTATTCTCGTTCAAACGTTCTTACTTTCTTAACACGACCATTTCGATCGTTATAACATTTGGTAAATAATTATAACGCTTGGTTTGCGCGCGATTTAGCTTCACCCAATAAGTTCGTAGATAAAATTTAAAAGCTTGAAAGCTCCGATTAGTAACTAATAATTACATACCATACTTGTTTCGAACTTCGCCAGTTTTAATACAAATCTATTACTTTTTGTGAAAATTCGTAAGCTCAAATTGATTTTCTAATCAAATCAGTTTTTCCGCCTGTCAATTCGAAACATGTTCGCAATGATTCGTCAAGTGTCTTCAAGATATTCTACAATTCTCTCGCGAGTATTTCTTGTAACAAACTCACGAATAATAATACAATGACATGTTTCTACACCGCGTTCACAATAGCTTCAAAGAACTGTATTTGAAACGGCAGTACGCGAACGAGTGATAAATAGACGATCTGTGAGAATACACCTTACACACGTGTACATAGTAAAGCAAAGTGGCTGCTCTTCATAAATAAATTAAGACTTTATAAATAAACGAAGAGACAGAACAGACGTTCTATCAATTTCAATTCTGGACTTTGTTAAAATCAAATATACTTTATTTGAATTTCGATTCGCATCACGCCGATGAAAGACCAAATCGGAGAAAATATTACAACAAAGAGTTCTTCATTTCTCATTTCAGTTTCAATGTAAAATTCGATTTAATTTGTAATTTCTAAAGAGAACGCGTTTTCATTTCCAACTCCAACTCTCTTCTGTTTCAATTTCAAATAAATTCCCGTAGTTTAAAATAACAATTTGCGTCGCGATATTGCGCTAAATATTCGCAAGACGACCTATACCAGTTGTTTGATTGACAGTGAAACGACAGAAGAGCGAAATCCAAAAAATGTTAATGAACAATAGCGACTCGATTTATTTTCTCGTGCGTAATTATTTACAACAATTTTACGACGTCTACGAAATTATTGGACAAACATCACGCAGCGCATGAATTATCTGTACACCATCGTTCACTCGTGAATCCTTGACAATGCAAGTCCGACATTCCGTTGGGAATGCTACTTCATCAAGTTCTACGAAGGAAGATCACGTGCTCGTCGCGCAGCGAGCGGAGGTCGCGTCTCGTTCGCGAAAGGGAAAAGTGCCAAGGCAGATTAAACGAACGCGAAACGTACGAAGAGAGAAGTCGTACACAGAACGTTTCAAAAAATTGAAGTCAAAAATATGTTAAAACGTGACAATCGTTAAAATAAGCAGGAAGATTATAACAAACGTGAATCGATGAATGTCGTTAGTTTCACAGTTGTCAAGTACCTTTGTTAATTTGGACGATGATTGGTAAATTCGTCGTTTAATAAACATATAAATTTAAGTATGTTGCAAAAATTATTTTGTATTTGTTTTAAGAATGAATTTGTTACTTCTTACTCTCCACGAAAATATTCCATTGACCATTTTTATAAATATATTATACGTCTTATATAAAACATTTTGATAGTTTACTAACACTGTAATGAGACCAATGGCTAAGTTTGAAACAAATTTAAAAATTTATATAAAAGCTACAGAAATAGCCTTCAGTTATTCAATAAAATAAATAAATTATTTCATTCGATATTTTCATAATATACTTTATTTAATAAGAATAGTTAATACTCAAAACGACTATTTGTGGTGTGCATTAATATTTTCACTAAATATATTTGCAATATATATCTCGCACGTTATACATTTATTATATTATAATTATATCGTATACTACTCCATTTTAACACTAATACATTCTCATACTGTACATTTTCAGATTTGTTCCAAATTACAGTTTCTCGTTACAATGTAAATGAAATTTCAAAGTGTTTGATATAACATGCATAATATATGCATAATAGTTTTGTGGCATGTGTTCAGTTTACGAACCATTATATGTCTGACGTAATCATTATTTTAACATACTTTGACACATAATAGTCACGGAACTATTATTTAAATAATGTAAAACTAATTGAAAGAGCTTCATATAATGAAATAACATTCTGTTGCTGTTATTACCGAATGACATTAAATCAAATCAATTATTACAATTAAAACGACAGTACCATAAAGAACGTCTTATAATTTTGAAACTAATGACATTTAAGACCACGTTTATTTACTTTTGAAAACTATCGTGGATCAAATTATTGTTATCGTCGCCCGATAATAACGCAATTTCTTTCGTTGATAATTTTCGGTAATTAAGGGTAATTATTTGGCTTGTTCTGACATGTTCCAAAAAATTTGACTGCAATCGTTTGAAATCGTTCCGTAGCTTCTCAATCTTCCACTTGCCTCGAAGTCGTCATCGGTGAAAACGTACGCGGACCGAAGAATCACGAGAAAGCAGTGGAATCGGGCTCGGATTCTTCACGAAGCAACGATGAAAAATAGCAAAAAAAAAAAAAAATGGCAAATGACAAGACAGAGTCGACAACGGCTATCGGATATCGTAAAAAAAGGATATCGCGTAGTTTCGACCAGAAATATTTTTGTTTTCTTTCTCGGGGAACGTTTCGGCACGTAGACGTCCAATTCTTGGCTCCCGCCATCGACATCCGCGTCAGACGACACGTTCTTCGAAAATACGAGAGAAAATACGAGATCTGAATTGTCGACGAGCTGAAAGGCTGACAATATGGGGATGCGTTTGTCACGGTGATCGGCAAATCCAATGACAAATCGTGCTTTATGTCGATATTAACCCTTTCGCGGCGTCTGCCTTTAATAGAGATTGGAAATCGAGCGAGCTTGAAAGTGATAAGTGAAAAGGATTGGTGCACGTTATGCGTTTCGTTATGGACACGACCGTCGTATATCTCTGTCATTCTTTGGAAAATATGTGACTCGTCGACAATGTGTTTGATACTTGATGTGCAAAGTTGATACTAATATTAAAATAAAAATTCTTTTCGACGTTTGTCCGAAGAAGTTGAGTATATGTGCCTTAAAATTCAGTATAGTGATTTTTATAATTCATATTCATTGTCTCTCTGTAAAATAATTAATCGTAATGCATAGACATCGGATATAGATTGGCAATGAATTTTTATTGGTCGATAAATAACTTATCGACTTTGAGACACTGAGAATCGGAGAAGGATTAAAATAAATTAAAATCAAGTTACTGTTATTACTCAAAGAAACAAAAATTTAAGAAATAAATACATTCAACGAAAATAGATTGGAATCTATAAAAATGAATTTACAAAAGAAAAAGAAAACCTCGAATAAAATAAGTTTGTGTATATACCTTCTGTATCATCTTGCCTGTGTCATGGATCACACATTTTCCCAATAGTAATGAAAGGAATTCAAAAGATAAATACCTTCGATAAATGTATCGATAAAATACATTAGAACCTGTAAAATAAAATAAATTTAAAAGAGGAAAAGGAAAAATTCAAAAGTTAAATACATTGAGAAAGCTCGTTGGTAAAATAAATTGGACAATCGAGAACAAAAACAGTTCGAATGTCAACCGAGATCAAAATCGATCTAGCCTGTCGCAGTTTACGATCTCAACTGCAGCGTCAAAAGTTAAAAAAAAGTTCAAAGGGTTAACGGCGCAAACTCGTTCGTTTCCAAGTCCATCTCCCCTTTGACGTAGTAGTGAATGATTCTCTCCAACGAGACGTCAGCAACCATCAGACACAGAGAGAAGAACGTCTCTAACTGAAGGAATTACGGTAATTGAAACGATCAGACCATCAGGTGAAATTCGTCCGTTATTGGGAGCACAAGGATGGATAGTAGACGGTCTGCTCTTTCCGACTTCTCTTATATATTGGACGACTTTGTACGACGTACGAAGAGGAAAACCCGGCTCGTCGACTGATCCGTCGACTTTTCGGAAAACCGTGCAGCTTTCGTGTAGATGCGCGTTTGTCCATCGACGGTATAACCTAACCAGCAGCGTGGTGGATGTAATCGGGACCACGACCGATCCCTTTGATCCGCTGCTCCGTGGCGAAATTGCACGAGAGAAATTGTGCGCGCTGGTCCGGGCCGTATATACGCGATAAAGCTGTAGACGAGTACAATCATCGAACGTACAGAATGGAAAGAAAAGTTTGTCCGTTGCTATCGTAGATGAAATCTACACTTTTGATTCGATGGAAATACATCAAAGGAACCTGCCGCAAAATTCACTTTGACCGCGAATTTCTAGGTCAAATTAGTTTTTGAAAAAAATGGCAAAAACGTTTCTTGATCGTTTAACTGCGGACGCGTGCGTTCTAACAGCGACTTTACGATCCTGGACACGTGGATGTCCATTTCATGTAATTTTCGTATTAGGTTTCACTAACATTTGACTTATTGTAGCATCAGCGTGAGTCTAAATAATGAAATAATGTTAACTAACCGTTAACATTATTCAAACATTAATATAAACATTATATCCAGAACCATAAAGTCGCTGTTAGAACGCACGTGTCTGCAAAAGAACTATCAGGTTCCTCAGAAAAGTTTTGCCTTGGTGATGAGTAGAGTATAAAAGTAAGCAAAGGAATTTTGCGGCAAGTTCTTTGTATATATTTCCATCAAATCGAAGATGTAAAATTCATCTACGATAGCCACGGACTTTTCTTTCCACCCTGTACAGTCGGGAGCATCTCGAATCGCGTACGGATCAATTCGTTCGTCTTTTCCTTTTTCTTTCTTTTTTTTCTTTTCAGAGATCTACAGAGAGCGTCCATTGGAAACGATTCTGTGCAATTTTTTCTCTTTTTTTTTTTGTAATTTGTTTTGTTTCGTAGTCGCGCAGACGACGTGCACGACGATCGCGACGATCGCGAGGCTGCGAACGAGAATCGATCGGCGCGACGCATTTCGAGAATCCGAACGATCGAAATGATGGATGTTTTGTAGAATGTTTGGTGGTTGCGCAGAGTAGAGTATGCTTTACTGATTTTGACGATATATAATTTGCTCGGTTTCAGTTTTCCGGACGTAGGGTAATTTATGTTCAATATTTTTGTGGGTTTTACATACCAATAACGAGTTCAAATATGGCTTCTAGATTAGATTTACTATTTAGATTAGGATAAAAATCAGAGTAAAATGGAATATTCCACTAATTTCACCACTACTATACTTGACTCTAGTTTTTAGTCTACAATTAGTATAAAATGATTAATACGATCAGTATGAAATTATTTTACATTGACGTTTTTGAATGATTTTGTACATTATGTTGGAAGCAATTATCATCGATGAGTTAAGTTTAGATTGGACTATGTACAGAGATATTGAATTAAGCTATCTGTTATGACACTTTTTTTTAATAAATTGAATTTAGATTGGATTATATATAGAGCTATTACTAATATTAGAAAAATATTGTAAATACATAGTATATTATAAACTTATAAATACTACAAATTTACTTCAAAATTTACCATTACTTACATCATCATTTTCATTCAACGAAACAAGTCACGTTTCTTGAGAATTAATCTCGTACTTAAGTAATAAAATGAAGGGACTAAAATGAAAAGTCGAATTGATCAGTTTGGTCTGTGAGAGGCTCGCGTAGGAAATCTTGACTCGACAACATTGATTCTTCCCAAGATATCGAAATCAGTGAGGTGTGCCTTCTGCACGATCGCCAAATATTTCGTGGTAACGTCATGTTGGACGGTACTGAATATCCTCTATAACCTTGCACAATCTCTATTTCAAACCGTGTTTGAAGATCGTGGATTTGTCGAGTGCATACAGTGGTGAGAATATATACGTACGTGCGCATAAACGAGAAAATGTTTTCGTCGCCGGAACACGTCGCCAACAGTTGCAATTTCCACGTTCGGCGAAATAACGTTGTAACGAACTGACGACTGTATGTTTTTGCATTTGATGCGAGGCATCATTGGGAAAGTGCTTTGCATGACATTAGACACTTCTCTGTATTTGAATTTGATTTGATACATAGTTGATGGATCTCGTAGAATAGCAAACGACTGGCGTTAAACGATTCTACATTTTGCTCTTTAATTATTTCCACATATTATATTTAGAAGATGTGTTATGCGCTGATCTGCATCACTTGTATTTAATGTATAAACCGTATATTTACCCACAATGTATAATAATGTAACATCATGTATGCACACTCGCCACTGTACATTGAAATTAATTGCATTTCTCTTTTACCATGGAATATCGTTTGTAGGAAAGCCGCAGTTAAACAACGCTTCAAGTCATTTCGTAATTTTAAATTTCAATTTCTTTCACGTACCTACGTTTATTGACGAATGTGTAATTACGTTAAGCAGTTCAAATAGAAAATGTTGTTGAACTTTCGTACTAGTTACATCGTGCAACTTCATACGCGATTCGTACGCAGTACGAACATAATATGAAAAATTCACATACAACGCGATGCAATGATTTGATCAACGAGCGGTATGATCGATTCGCAACTTCTTTTCGGCCCCAATGAACGCTGAAATTCCGACAGGCATCGTCGTTGAAAGAGAAAAAAAAAAGTAGAAAGCTTCACCAGGTTATAGAGGATTGATATCCGCCAGCATCAAACGCGCGATCGAAGTCTGTCAGGTCGCAAAACCATCATTTGCCCAGAGCACTAACGAATCCGCTGCCACCAATTACACTTCATCAGCGACCCCCATCGCCGAGCCTCATCCAACTAAATCGTCGGATATTCCTTGTGAAACGTGAGCGAGTTTCAAGAGTCTCCTCGAACCACCGTCCTCTCCTTGGCCACCTATTATCGCGACATCCTCGTCTCTTCGCACCGCTGAATCGCTTTGACGCTCTGGCGAGAGGAGGAGGCGGAAAGGGAGAGAGAAAGCAGGGTGAAAGTCGAGGGAACGCGAAGAATGCGGGAAGGAAGAAGAGAAAAAACACCGCGTCGAAGGGCTCCGGTGGTCGACGCGGAAGCGAACGGACAACGAAACCGCCCCTTTCCTGTCTCTTCCCTTCCGTTTTCCACCCCCATCCCACCTTTTCGTTCCTTCGAAAGGCGAGAGGCTTCTCACCGAGAAACATCGTTTTCTCATCCGTTTTCGCACGCATCGCTTCTCGTTTCACTTGGCAGCCACGCGTTGGTTGGCACGCGTTATCGATCGCAGGTGCACGTCGTCTATGCTGCGATCCAGATACCGACAACAGGCGTGTGTGTGTGTACGATGTTGCAGGTGTGACCATCCTGTTGTCACAGACGGTGTTTTCCCTGCTGGTGGCCCACGTGTTGACGCGAACCTCCGAGGCGGTGCCACTTATAGGTACCGATCCACCACTTTCCTACCTACGACACCCTCTTCTTGCTGGTGCGATGATCTCTCGCTCGCTCGTGGGGAGCGTTTCTCGATCCTCGAATGTTTCGAACTGAACGGGCGGCTCGAGCCGGTGGAGTCGGATGCTTGATTCGTAATAATGGGAATTGCAGTCGGAGAATATTGTTGTTGACGCGATTTTAATCCCGTGTGATTGATTTTCTTTGGACGAAATTAAATTTGCGACCCTGCGAGGTCGACGTCTTTGTCTTTTAGACTATTTCTCTGGCTAAATTGGTAATTTCAGTTGTTGCGCAGTGGCCATTTCGAAATTTCCGTTGTCATTTGCAAAAATCGTTCCGAAAATGAAATTTTTGCTTAAATGTTAGAGTCGAATTTGGGAATCGAATTTCATGCATTAGACAAAAAGACTATTAGGGAATGGTGTCGAATTTGAAACCTTTTGAGAAGTTTCTTTGTGCATTTTTATTCTTTAGCCATAATTATTATAATTCGTATTAATGTTAATATAATTGATTAAGGATCAAATTAGAAGAATCCAGACAGAAAAATATGGAAAGAATGGTCCCCAAAAGGGGATTTTTAACAACGAATAAGCTACAAATAAAATTGAATTCAAGTTCATAATCGTGCATCTACTTGAGAAGAACACAGTACTGTATTCTTAGAGTATGGATCTTTTTTTTCTTTTTTCGAACGATTAATGATAACTGATAGTGTGATTACATTCATTTTGTGGTCGTACAAAAATATAGCGTATTACTAAAATTAAACATTGTCATTTGACTTTGTAGATACAAATTATAATTTATCGATGGAAAATGATGACAAAGAATGTTACAGGTCAATTACACGATCAATCTATTGGCAGATCTGTGACACAACATAATGCTCAAATGGAAATGAATTATTTAACCTATGATTGATTTCTAATTAAGGAATAACTAGCAAATAATGCAATAATTATGAATTAATTTGTAATTCGTTGAAACAGCATCCAGCTCCACTTACACGAATTCTCGGTTCACGGCAATTTCGAGGTTGTACCTGAATTAGGAAATTGAATGTACAATAAACGACAACTTTATTAAATAATAAATCAGGAACTTGATATTATAATTTACTATTACAGAATCGAGTTATTATCGAATGAATCAAATGAATGATACGGTGATATTAAATATATCATTAATAACGTTTCAGACGAAGATATCACTAATTTGGATAATGTTTTATCGTCGTTTTATTTCAAGCTCTTTCGTTATCTTGCCTTTCTCAAATCAACCGGTTAATATACCGAAGCAGAGCATAAAGCACCAAAGTGCTCTCGTGATATACTCCAAAATAAAAATAAAAAGGGACTGATCTTCCAAGTCAACCTGGAAATTGCACGATGAAACGGATTTAAGCCACGGCGAAAATTTATTTATCGAAACGAGACCCCCGTTGAGCAAACTCGAGAAAACTCCCCACAAGTTCTGTGACTTGCTTTAGAATTATACCTAGTGGCCTGTCCTATCGTCTGTCGCGTGACAATTCTTTCATTGTCGCACATGTCTGTTTCTTAGAGCGAGGCAACCTTCTTTCCCCTCTAGCGTTGCGGAAATCGTCTATCGATATACGAACGAATCCGTGTCTAGGCGGTTCGTCGTTTCTCTCTCGTATCTAGTTTATTCGTACACGAGTCTTCCCTGTCGCAGATAAACTAAGTCTTCTGCGGCGTCTTTCTTCACCGAACACGACGATGCTGGCTTCTCGAACGATAATTGAGAGACATTTCGCGAGAGTAGCCCGCGATCTTATTGAAATCGCACGCCGGTGACTTGATCGAAATTTCACGGTTTTACGGATTTTTAAAGAAATTCAACGTGGAGTTACACTGTTTGATGAATTGTTTGCAAGGACTAAAAATTTATCGAAGAAAGGGAGTGATATTTACTTTCGCAACGATATTGTAATTTTTCCTCCACATCCATATTAAATTCGAGTTTTGTGTGAACTACGTTGCAATAGCAGAGTAGTTTCAAACTGTCGCAAACATATCTGTTATCGAGACGCAATATTTAAGAAGAAATCGCACAACGATACAAGTTGTAGAACGCGTAAAGTATTGAGAACTAATGACACAAATTACGAATCAGACGTGGAGATCTTGAAATTGTCGCAAATCTAAATTCGTAATTTAATTTACAATTTGTCGACCATTGTTTAATAGACTAATATCGTTGCTCAGTATACAGGGGAACCTCTGTATATACCAAACTCCGTCCAAGATAATTCAAACCAATGACAATCTTTAAGAGCAACGACAATCTCGGATGACAACTGTTCCAAAATTCGCGCGAAAGTGCAACGGAGGATCTCGCGTAAATCATCGAAGCACGCAATCGTAACGCTCTCTGGTCTCAAAATTCTCGGCGAGTAATCTGAGAGAAACACGCGTCTCCTTTTCTCGGCCCGTGTGCCGGCGACAAGGGGATGAAGAAAGCACGACAGGTGTGAAAACAACCGCGGTTGGGAGGGGGGGACGCGCGTCCTGCTTCGTGTTCGGTGAGAAGACGACGACGAGAAAAGGTAGCACGGGGAGGAACGGTTTTCCCCTTTCTCATCTGTGAAAACACCCAGTGCGACGGGCTCGGTGTACCGCGGAATGCTCTTCTATCCTCCTCGCGCAGGCTCGAGAGCAAAGTGGAAGGAAAAGCGAATTGAATGGCGCATCGTGGAGCCGGGCGAGCGCGAAGCTCGTTGTATGCACGATGCGAACAAACGAGACAGGGGGAGAGTACCGTGGCGGTTGCTGTGCCTGGCGAGAGCGAATCGCCGCGTGAGGCTACGATTTTTACTGCGTGCGTATTCGAACGACTAATTCGCCGTCCGTGTTTTGACTCTTTGACTCTTCGACTCTTGGACGAAAAAATCAAATAGTTTAATACCGTTACTAATACCGACAGTATTTGATCCTTGGAGTGTTTAGTCCGTAGCAGATAATCTTATGATAAATAGTATACATGTACGGATATTATGTCTTGTAAAATAATTTGTTTACTTATTAGAGATTCAGAGAAAATAATATACTGATCAAATGTGTCGAAGGATAAATATCACTTCTGTCATTTCACTGTGACAGCCCTTGCGATATATTTCTTCAAAAAGAGTTTGTAAAATGTTTTAGTAAAAATGTCACAGTTCACTTAAATGCAATTTTCGCATATGCAAGTCGTTCAAATCAGTTTGATTTTTCGTACGATTGCAACTGAAACAACCTAGTACGTAATATGTATATAATGTACGTAATGTATGTAATCACGTCTTTTACGAACAGATTTCAACATCTGCAATTTCAATTTCGAAAATTTAATTGCTTGTCAGATGTATGTATTATTTCGAACGTAGGAAAATGTTTCAAGATTCATTCTCTTTCTCGTGAAGAATTCATTGTATCGATTTAATACAATATAGTATTCACATAATCATTCATTCGTGAATTCTTAATAAAGAATTGAGCTCTTTACAAAGAAATGAAAGTCTTAATAAAGACAATTCTTTCTCCAATTAAAATAATAATAATAATTAGCCAAATTTGACATGCATCACAGAAACGCAAACTGGTTCGTCAGAATATGCAGCCTCGAACAGAATAACGAATTATTTATCCGAATACGCACTCAGAATAATCGTAACCTAATAGTGCATTTAGACCGAACGAACGAACGCTCGTTTTAATAAAATTCGTGCTCGTATTTGTATCATTTGTTATGCTAAAGCATACTATTTATTACGCTGAAGCAGAGCTAGTGGCTAACTGACTCGATCTCTCCACTTGCTTGGTAGGGAAATCAACAGAATGAGGGGGCGAGGCTCATGCACGCCGAGGAAATTGCAATGTGGTGGGGAGATCGATGCAGTGGAGGGGGTAGCTACCTCCGTGCTAAAGTATACTCTTACGTAAAGTAATAATTATTAATAATTATTAACACGAAATAGTAAATATGCAAATATATAAATATTGTTAACACGAATTTGGCGAATATAAAGAGCATTCGCTTGTTCGGTCCAAACACACTGCGACATTTGCGCTGAGCTCGTTCTCAGGTAAAGTAAAAACGAGATTGATATCGGTCCATATCGATATTTCTTTAATCTCTCTCTCCGTGTCTTTGTCCATCATCCCGATGATCGGAGGAGCTGATTCTAATCACCAGTAGGATTACGAATCGGCAAATGTCCCTAGTCGAAGATTATCCTATTCTTGGAGCGAATTTTGACAAAGTGTAGACTCGAGTCGGCTAAACGCCGATCGGTTCAGCTTGTCTATTTGGTCAGGAACGCATCGTCCATTAGTGGATCAGTTCGTTCGTTCAAGTCGAACAATCGAATTTCGATCAAAACGGTAAGACGAGCAAGCAGTTCCCGTGAAGCCGCATTCGACTTTTCTCTCTGCTTCCCTCTCTCACTCTCTCTTTCTCTCCTCTCTTTCTTCTCTCTCTCTCTCTCTTTTTCTCTCTGTCTGTCTGTCTATTTCTCTGTCACATCTCGGTTTGTTTGACTCTCTTTCTCTTGGCTGTCGCCTATATTTTTGCGATTAGATTTGTTAACCCAACACTGTCCGCCTACAGACACGATCATACGCATCGCGCAGACACGCTGATGAGATTGATGTCCTTCAGGTATCGGGCAAACTCGTGCTCTAAACGGTCCGCGCGAATTCAACCGAGCGGTACGATAGATCTCGTTACACGCTGCTAAATCGTTTCTTAGAAACTTCTGTGTGACGCTCGAAGCCCCCTAAACTGATTCTCGTCTCTTCTCACTTCTCTGCATTTAGACGTTGAACCTCTAACTCCCCTCTTTCTTTTTGTTTGCTGCTGTTCTTTGCGAATGAATACTCCGACTCCGGCCGATGTTGGCTTGAACACGAAACGTTCGTGGCTAAGTCTCGTTTTGGGTTCCAATGATTTTGTGCCATTCACAAACGAAGAATGAACATATCATTACGTTTGGTTATTGTTAAATTGCGATGTTTGTTTGAGTTTTTTTTTCTTTTCGCTGTTGTTGACGAAGCACAGAGTGCTTATAATTTTCGCGCAGATACACGTAGAACAATATATACCGATTACAGTAGGATCCCCGTATCAACGAACTCAATATTCGTTTCACTGATTCACAAAAACCGAATTTTCACGAATTTATTTATTACGAGAAAGCAATTACTATTATTACAGAGGATAAATTTGAAAAAACTTCTCAGTGATTGAGTATTCTGTGAACAAAAATAATAAAATGCCATGTAAAGGTAAATGCCGCGTCAATAGCTATAATATGCGCGAGTGTTTCATTAAAAAGTTATGACAAAAATATAAAACGTGAAACTATATCTACACGTGCGTATCAATGTGTCGTCCCTTTTCATCAGTGCAAAATTGATTCATGGTGAGTAAGTTTTTATTATTTAATTTTTCCGGTTTCGATTCTTCTAATTGGTTTGTTCCGTGTAAATGTATTGTATTGTGAACTTTTATCTTCAGAGTGGCCTGTAGATGAAAATCTAAAGATTAAATTTTGTTTTGTTCCGAATCAAAGCAAAATTAACGTTGTTATAACTTTTTAATGAAGCATTTGTAAACTTTTTGTCACGTGACCTTTTAGTCTTATTTTTACCCGTAGAACACAAGAGTTTGAATACTACCCCTAAACGCTTCGTGTAAAACGTAATGTAAACATACTTATCCATGTGCGCATAATAAATTAATAGAAAGTGTGGGAATTAGTTCTCGTTGATACGGAGGTTCTGTTGTACTTGCGTGTCAATTAAAAGTTGAAAAAAAATTAATTATAAAATACCAGGAAAAATTGAGCTTCGGTCAATTTCTATTTTTAAATTGGATTCGAAATTAAATTCTGAACAGCGTACAATTTTATAAAGATGCATACTTTGCGTACGAATGATTTTATATAAAGTAATTATCATTTTTTTAAGTAAACAACACGAGTTATTTTTGTTTATTTGTTACTAGAGAAGTTTGTTACTATACTCGACACGACGTGTGCTGAATATTTACACTAAACTCTAACTCGTCCTCTTCCAATATCAAAACTGAATGAAATTTACCTCAAGTAGCAATCTTTGATATGTTCTTCTTTTAGATTTAGATTCTACGATACTTGTGCCTTTCTTCCTTGTATTTTGTACAAAAACACTCGCGTTCGAAACATACTTATTGTTAGTTTAATTACTGGTAGAACGCTATTGAAACTAGTAACGAGTAAAATTATAATTAAGTTTCCTCGTGTTCTAATGTACCACTTTAAACTCGAATGTACGTAATGAGCAAAGTTGTATACTTCAACAGCGATATTTTCGGGAAAATTTTTCAAATAAACACAAGTATTAATCGAAGCAACATCGAGTGTGTAACAACGGAGAAAACAACTTCTGCATTTCAGCTTCGCGCGAAATTAAATTTCAAAAGTTTCAAACAAACAGTAGCTCCGATAATTAAAACTTCGCAATATCCACTGACTTTCCATTGACCGAGATGCCACAGTTTTTGCTGAAAGTCATTTTTAGAAACTTATCATTAATACTTACAAACTGTATCCTTGCAAACATTGGATTTATCCCGAGACTTTAATTTTGTATTCCATACTTTAGTAAGAATTTTTTTCTTTGCAATTACGAAATACACGACGAAGCATTGAAACAAATTAATGTGAGGAAAGATCCATTAATATTACGTTTTGTTCAAATAGTAAAACATTCGGATATCATAATAGATAGAGTGCTATTATTCGAATAATAAAGATTTTTCCAACAAAGTTGTTACATACAGGGTGTCTCAGCATGGAGAAATACATTGAAAAAAAAAGAGCAAAATTTTTTCATTCGAGAAAATCAAGTTTGAAAATTTGTTGGTAGCTGAATTGTTGCTTTCTTTAACATTATGTTGACATATTCTCAATTTCTTGTGACGATGATACAACGTGAAGTTTAATATGAACAATAATTGCGTTATTGTAACGTACTAATATCGTAGAGGGATATTTTATATTCTGTTAAAGCTGTCAGTATAACATATCCAAGTTTTATTAATTTAAAAGTTTTAGTTAATACAAACGTAACTGTATATTTATATAATTACTTCAAACAATATAAGAAGGCAGAAATATTTCAAAATCATCACAATCCACGAAGCATTTTTGCGCGCAATCTTCTGTTCGTTATTTCTGTTCCCTAAGCAGTCCAAAATTAAGCAAAAATCGAGCACCGTTGCGGTAAATTGTCAAACTTGTTACAGTTTCTGAATTTTTATCAATAACTGCATCTGTAATGGGCAAGAAACGTTCCTACCGATTGATCCGCAGTTCTCAAGCATTACGTGCAATAAAAGCTCCGGATCGAGACGGTCACGAGCAATAAAAGAACAGTTCCGGTGACGGTGAATCGTGATTGTGAGGATCTGCGCAACGGTACCGGCGGATTTCCATGCAATTGCATTTTTATACCGGCCGTCCCTACTTTTATCGTAATCAATCGCGCGAGAATGGTCACGCTTCAATTAACAGGTAATCCTTGGAATTGAATCGGTGCTGTTCGAACGAACGAATTGCTCGAACATAAAGAAGGGATTACGAAGAGAGAGAGAGAGAGAGAGAGAGAGAAAAAGGACGGTTAAATAAAAAGAACAAGCCGCGTAAACGTACGTTTCGTCGCGAGTGTTTCTATTAAAATCGTATCTCTCCTGCGCGAGCCGTTCGAGTGGTTGATTGAAACCAACCAATCGGAGATCGACTATGGCCAGATTGCTACTATTTTTAAACGACTCGTCATGATAGCATCGATATTTTTTTAAATTAGCTCTAGTAGAACATTTTGGGGAAATTATTAGATCACACGTCTTGCTCGAACGATTCACTTGGGGAAACAAGGACACACACATGTTTGTTAACTGATCACCCACTGTAAATAAAGTACTTTGCAGTTGCAAGTGAAGAATCGCAGTTCGTTTTGAGCGAACGAGATCGACGAAACTTTTTACAGACACGTCTTGATTGGAGATAAATATCATTGATACAAATGCAATATAAAATATATATAAATTGTGTAAAAAATTATAAAATCACCGAATATTTCAGAGTTGGAGAAGTGAGCTGTCTCTTTAGAAATTTCGCAGCTCTTCTTTGCAAAGCACAAGGACGGAAGCGTAATTCGGAATGTAAATATAAATCGTGTTAGAAATTTCGAAATATCGAAAACTTACGAGCGATAATCCAACTGATCGCGAATTACAACGTTCATAAATATACATAGTAGTTGGCGTTGCATTTCGCGTGTTTCACCCGCGAAAATTTCCTCTCTTTCCGCATTAAATCATGTCACTTGAAACACGAATTACATTACTTCATCGAAACTACTTTCCAGGCTACCTTTGAACTCCCGCGTTTGCGCGTGATATTCAAACGGCTCAAAGAGAAATGATCGAACTTTCGCAGAACCCCGAGATTAAACTGATTGCACGAATCAGATTTTCAAATTACGTGATCTGAAATTCGTAAAACGTGTTTTCTCGTTTACCCGAGCTCTTCAAACAGAGAGAAGAAGAAGAAAAACAAAAAGAGAAACGAAAGAATCGACTAACTTAACAGCAGCTTGTTTGCTGTACAGAAAATCGGAAAAATTGTTCAAACAGCGCAACGAAGGCAAAGATTATTCAGTGCTGCTGGACAGAATATCTCGTGGCGAATTAATCAAGTGAGAGAAATTATCTGCCTGTTACTGCAAGTTTGGAACGTTGAATTAATTAATGCGACAAAACGAGTGACATGTAAATAAAGAAGCGCGCGTCGCACGCTTTCTCTTCTCAAATAAAAGTAAGAAATGAAATGAGAACAAGGACATTAGTATTAGTTCAATAAAAATCGAAACATGGATCTTCCATAAAGAAGCGAATTAACTTGAAAGTTACTTCACCGCGGGAGTATTTTTACTAAACTGGAGTTCAATTTCATCTTAAGCGAAGTTTCAGAAATAAAAATTTTATTTCACGTTCTCGCGTATAGAATTTCTCACGGTACGTTGCCATTCATCCGGTTAAAATCACGTTTTCCAATTTATGCGATACGTTCCACTCATTGTCACTTGGTTTAAAGAGCAAAGATTTAAGGAGCAAAAATTTCAGTAGATAGACTGATATTTCTGTAATCATTGGTGACATGTTTCAATAAGTAATTATTTACCAGCATGTATAAATAATTAAATACATTTATGAATATATATATGTAAAATAAATTCTTGAATATTTAAGTAACATATTACACAGGCAAAGATAATTTTTCTCACATTCCAGCAATAAGATGTAATATTAAACAGACTTGTAATTTGTCACACTAAATTTAACGCGCATTCTACTAAAAACTTTTCCAATTAACACTTCAATTATAAAACTAAAAGTGAAAAGTGATACATGTTTCTTTCAAGTTATTAGCAAAATAATTAACAACTTAAAATTATAGATATATGTAGATGATCTTGTATTATAATAATTGATGTGTAATGATACAAATAACGTATGTTCAATAACGAATTATACAGTGAACTCACCAATACAATTTCAATAATTCTTTAAACTATTAGCTTAACTTAAAGTTACAAAGAAAAATGTTTTCTTAACTCTTACTGCTAACTCTTGCTAGTAATTTCGTATGTACAATTAGTTCAACGTTAAATGACTCACAATAATAATAATAATAGGTACACTGAACGATGATATATACTAATTGAAACAACTTTAAAACTAAAGTAATATGTCTGTTTCTTCGGAGGTTGTTAGCAAATCAGTTGCCAACTTAAAATCAAAAAAGGAACTTATTGTCGCTGCTAAATTTACTCGACTATCATCACGATAAACCGGAAACGCATCGTCGGTTGTGAATCGGCAGTTGGCGTGTCAATTTGCCCCTTTCGCGTTTGCGAAAGAACGAACGACGATCACTAACTGCTTTCTAACTGAACGCTTAGCGGGATCGAACGTGCGTATAATGCGAAACGCGAGTTCTCCGTAATGGCGGGCGTCCGCGCGCGAGCCCCTCTCCTTCCTCTCTCTCTCTCTGCTGCTGGGTTTTTAATGACACGCATTAAACGAGTACGCTTCCCAGTTTAATTATTATCGTCCCGTTTCAAGATCTGCGTTTCGCGTTCGAAATTCCAGCGTTCGGCCAATCTGAAATTCGACGATTTCGAAAATGTTCCCGTGTCGACTTTTCCCCCGTGCATTCTAGCTTATTAACATATTTCAGCGACGGGAAACGTAATTTTCCCGCGATATAACGCGAAACAATTTCGATTTCAATGATCGTTCATTGCAATAATTCGAATTTAATCCCTCGATCAGTATTAATAAACTCGGAGTTGGCAATTTAAGATGGACGTGCATATTGAGTGAAATTGCACGCACAGTAAATGAAAATTTCAAATTTTGGCTGAAAAACAGACGTTTTAAATATTTTTAGAATTTATGGAAAATTAGAAGGAGCAAAATATATACAGAGTGATTCGCGCAACTTGCACACCTGAAATAACTTTTAAATTATGCATCTAATTAAAAATTGTTTAATACAAAAGTTGTATTAAAGTGGTTTTTAAGGGAAACAAAACATGGCGTATCAATTTTTTGTGTACGTTCTGAGGATTTCAAAATTTCCAAGTTCATCGAAAGAATATTAAATCCCATGTAAAAAGATATTAAGCTGCATTAATTTTAAATCTAATGGTTAAGGATTATTTTACGATAATTTTCACGAGAATGAAAACTGCGTAGTATCGTCGGAATATTCGATAACGTTTGTACGTGTCAGTGATATTATCCTACGTTTGGATTTAAAAATGGTCACATTCGGGGAATTCATTCTGTCATTGAGATAATCCCAATTCCAAGAATCGGCGGGGATAGGAACGAACGCTTAAGTTACATTATCCAGAAACTTTGTACGCGTCGGCAGTGTTTACGCGATGATCCACGCGATAGTCTATTGGAAACAAACTTCTGCGTCGACATCGATCGAGGTTGAAGTAGGATACGAGGTGCCTTACGTGCGTAGAATGTCGAAAAATTGTACTACGAGAAACTAGTAGCTTTAACAGCATTAAACGTGACCGTATCAGTAGTACCAATGAAAAAAATGCCGTTGCCATTTCAGAAGCTGTCGAATACAATCCACGTGTTAGCACACGACGGATTTCTCGACAGTCGATCAAGTATATACTTTGAATTCTTCACGCCCGTATCACCTGTAGCTTCATGAATCTGAGTTTCAAAATCGAGTATAATTTGCTGAATGGTTTTTGCAGCAAGTAAGTGTTAATGAAAGTTTTCTTCAGAAGCAACATTTACCAATCATGGTAATTTATGGAATTTACATTATTGGGCACCAAATAATCCCCATTGGATGAGGATTATTTATTAGTTCATTAGACGCATAATTTAAAAATTATTTCAGTAAAAAAGTTACGTGAATCATCCTATAAAGTGTATGAAGAAAAATGATAATTGCAGAAAGGCATATGCAGTCTTCTTTGAATAATGTGAAAATTTTTATATCTTCAGTGTTCAGTTTGATCTTTTATTTAACATGTAAAATATATTATCAAATATATTACGAAAAAAATTGGGAAAAGGATAGAGGTAGCAGACGAAGTCTTTTAACGATATGTTTATAAACATTAATAATAAAGTGTTGAGTGTTGCGTGATTTTGGTAAAATATGTTTTTTACATTTTACAGAAATATCATTTAATACAATTTAAATAAAATGTAATAAACAAGAAGAGTCATTCAATTGTGTTAGAAAACGTTATTATCTAAAAAAACATCATTTATTACAATGAAAAATTTACGTCGATTTGTCACGAATTAACACTTTAATGAATACATGCTGTTTTTTTTCCATGTTATAATTAGATAATGTCGAACTTGAGTATTAGTATAGCGACAGAACTTCAAGAACAGAATATGAAAGTATAAAGTAACATTTTTTGTTTACAGGAAGCTTCATTTCCAAATGAATAAATCAATGTTGAAAATTCATTCAAACAATGTAAAATCGTGCGGTGTAAAATTGATCCAGGTTTGCTTTTTTTCATGACATCAAATAACTACGAATAAACAATATTTTTCTGAATTCGTTTTATTGTAAAAATTACAGAAATGTGAAATTTATTTGTCTTTCTCCGTAAATTTAATTTTTTATTTTCTGAACTATTGTTTGTTTCAAATGTTCAAATACGGGAGGAACTATTTTTTCAGTTTTATATTCGCGTTTTCTTCGTGCACTCGTTTTATACTCGTGGCTCCTTTGTACTTACTACTCTTTTATACTCGTATTTCCCTTATACTTACAGCTGTTTTATACCTACTCGTATTTTCCCGGTATAAAAGAATCTTAACGTAAATTTACATGTATGAGTAAAAATGCGCGGGTGTTAAGTTCTTGGGCCGCATAGTCAAAATATTTTATAAACCGGTTCACAGCATAGTACACGCTGGGTATTTTCAACATTGTACTTGATACGAAAAAACTGTTAGTCTACATTTTGGACTTTGTGTACTTTCTTTCGCATACATTCGCGTTTCTTCGCACTATAGGATTTCATCAACATGTAGCAATCTAACAAAATTATAAAATTAAAGAAAAATTTATTTTTTTTTTAAATTTAATTAAATTTTCTAATTTTACTTCAATTCTTCTGTCAAAATCAACTAGATAACACTTCTGATAACACTTTACTTATTAACTCTCATCTCTCTCTCATTTTTATAACATAGTTTGTCTCTTGTCAAATTATAAATTTAAAGTAAATAGTTAAATTCTTTTATTGACAATAAATAGATTTAATTTCTATATTCAACGGCGTGAAAAATTCGCGCAAGTCATATCGAGCTCGTACATGCCAATTTTGATAAATTTTATTTTAGGAAAGTAATTTTCGAAAAAATATTTCACACGTGTTTCCTTTTTTTTATTGACCAACATCTATATTGAAGAAGTAATATTATCCCTCAAATGCATATTAACATTAATAATATAACGAAAATGTATTTCTGGTTATGCCTCTGAAACTAGAGGATGTAGAGAAAAAAAAATTTTTTCTTTTCTTAATTTCTTATAAAGATTATAACCTGAAAAATTATTTATGAGCCGAAGTTTGAGGAATTTCGTCACCCATGTTCCAGTATGGACGATGGTCGATAAAACAAACCAAATATTTTTTTCTGGAATTATCTCCCATATAAGTTTCATCAAAATCGGCATGTATGGATTTGTGACGTTAGTTTCTGTAGTTTTTGCCCGATATTACAATCAGCAATTATGTTCCAAAACTATTGTATAACTACCCACGCGCATCTTCGAAAAGGTGAGGCATTGAATGCATAATTGTCGCATAATGTAATAACAATATAAAGGCAACATTTAACAGTCTTTAAATTTAAGGAATTTAAAATAACTTTTGAAGTTAAGAAATTAATGTTTGAAAATAAATATTATTTGCAACAGTGTGAGCATAATATATATATATATATATATATGGATTAATATTTATAAATATATTATCAAAAAATAAATAACAGAATTTCATCTGCTACCTTTGTAACTGATAACTTTCTTTTGTTACTATTTTTTTTTTTTTTTTTTTTAGTATTCAATATACAAAAAATCTAGTTTGTTTCAACTAGATTGCAAAAAAGATTAAACTATCTATTGTCCGTGGACAATGAAAAACGAATTCGTATACCACGTCAGCGACGATTTAAAACTGTCAAAGTAATGGTGCCACCGTTCAATTATTTTTATTATTGTAAAGTCAAAACCCCTGTTTTCTTTTGTAATAGTTTTTCCGTCTGTTTTCCTGTTACGCCTAACCAACTATGATATTTTTTTGAATCTGTTGCAGCGAACGATCAGTTAAATCGATAACAGTTTAGTTATCAATCATTTAGTTATCAATCAGTTCGTCGATTTTGAACGACTTGTTACATTGTAATTTAACATAGTTATTAATATTTTCAATGGAGTCTATTAAATGTCGAACGTTCGTTTATGTTTTTAAATTGCAACGCTATTGATAAAATTGAAAATTGAAAATCCAGTTTGGAAAAACATTGATTTTTTTGTTGGTTAATAATCACTTTTTTCAAAAGTTTACTAGGATCTTATTATTGTACTATTATTACTGACTTAAATTACCTTTGTAAATTAGAGTAAGGTAGACATATTTATTTGGTTCAGTTAAATTTAAACGCCATAAAATTCAACCTTGAACTTCTCTGAGAGTGACAGATTATGAGACATAATAGTGATTATCAATATAATAGTGAACATTATTAAAATTAATTGCTTGCAAGAATAAAAATTGTGATTTGTCACAATTTTATAATAAATAGATTACAATGCAGTAACATAGATTGACATAGATAACAGACAACATGGATTAATTGCAATAAATTATTTATTACATTAAATTATTAGCATATTATATTAATTTGTACAATTACCATTACATAAATGATATAAATTGTCAATTACAATAAGTATAAGTAACAGGAAGTACAGTAATAAAGTATCAGCACAATAAATATAAAATAATAGTACACTAATGAGTATCTAAATAAAATAAGATTTTAAAAATGTAGTTATGTAGATTGTGTGTGTTATGTGACGTTGTAGGAATTGAATTGAACATATGTATATATATATGTATATATATAATGGAGTATGATAGTTTATGTTCTTTCGTTTTATATCATATATAACTTGAAAAACGGCATAGAAAATTAATATAAGCTTTTTTTCATAAGTATAAATGCTATAAATTTAATACGTTTTTTTCAGTTCAATTCAATTCAGTTATTACTAAACTAAATTCAATTTCAAATTGACAAACTCGATGAATACAATTATCTGAACCATTGTGTGGAACAATTTGCTACATTGCAATTTCTAAATTTTCGCGAACGCAAAGAAATAGAAGCCAAACAGAAATTCGTTTCTTCCATGTACTGTTGTAATAAATGGTCTTTTTTTTACGTATTGTACGCAATGCGTGCATTTTTGCAGCTTCAAATTTTCCAAAAATGCACAAAAGTTCGTTGACATTTTTTTCCACAATTTTTGTATAAGTCAAAACGATCAATTTTTAATTCCAAGATTTCACGTTCTCTTGCTGCAAAACCTGTAACTACAGGACGAGAAGACGTACGGTCTCCAAATTGCCGCGAGTATTAGTTCGATTACGCGAGGGATAAGAGAGAGAGAGAGAGAGAGAGAGAGGCCCATCAAACGTTCCACGATCCTGAAAATCGGCTACTCGCTTTCATTTCGTTTTCATGCAAAACCGGCTCTTTTCGCCGAGCCGGGTGACGCCGGACGGAAGATCAAACGGACAACGAAACTTTGACGAGTGCGCTCAGCCGGCGAGTATTCGATGTCTTCAATCGGGAACGGTTTTTGCATACCTCTCTCATCCATATTAACACGCGAGCATATAGAACTCTTGATAAAAGTATATATATATATATATATATATAAACGTTTGTTATTAAAATGCCCGGCGAGAACGGAACCGTGCCCCGAGGATAAAAGACCGTGGCTTTCGTTTAATTAAGGGGATTAGATTAAAGGTGAATTGGCCTCGTGATCCAGGCCGGGTCCTCTGTTTCTGCTCGAAAACGCGAGTAATCCAGTTGGTCGTGCAATCGCCTTCGACGGGATTTAGATTTGTTTAAACCTTGTTTATCGTTGTCCGAAGACGACAGACGTTATTGATTAGATTTGCACTCTTGCGAACTTCCTCTGTGAACAGATACAAAAACGTATAAATAGTCGTTTTATTGTTCGAAACAGGAACTTTGCAACATGGTTACAATTTGTGTATAGTGTATCGGGAAATTACAAATTGATTGTTGCAAGAATATAGCAAATTGTTTCACAATAATTTGATTACATAGGAAATTGATTGTAAGGTACTTTGAAAATGATGGAATATTCAGGATGGAGCACATAAAAATAATGAAACAAAAATTCCTTTTGAATGCTTCGTTCCTTTTATTTGCTCATTCAATATTTTACGTTTTGGTAATATAAATATAGTGCAATATATTACGCTAAATTAGGAAATACCTTTTATATACTTTTTAGAGCAAATTTTGACATTTCGGATCCTGGAAATTCAGAAATTACAAACGCCGTGTGTCTCAAAAATTTTTTTAAACATTATTTTAGAAAGTACACAAAAAATTCAATGGCACAGACGTTTTTGTTAGAAAAATTAAATGAACATAGAATTGCGCGCGAGTCAAATTCTTCTTTTAATGATATTTAAATCGACGAAATGTCAGAACAAATTGATTTCGCAGTAATAGCAGTTCTCAGGATTGCGCTTTATTCATTTCTATGTACATTCCGCAATGACCGGTATTTTGTACGTTTTTCGCAACTGGAGCAAAAAATGGATAATATATTGATTTGGTGCATTGAAAATTTGGGGAAACATCGCAGCGAAATGAACGTCAAAATTTTCTGTTACGCGGCTAATCTGATTTCACAGACACTGTCATACTGCTCGTTCATTTTTCGAAAATATAAAAACGTGTCCTTATTAAAAAATTTTTAAAAATTACGAACAAAATATGCAAAATACACGTATGGAATACAATAAACAGACTGATTTACGATCACAAGTCTAGTCGTAAACTTGAAAAGAAATACGATACGCATTTTATTTTGCAAACAGTTCGGTTAACAAAATGATACAGAAATTGTACAACACGATGATTTCGTCTTAAGCTAAAGTTCCCTTGTACTTTTATTCGAAACTAATGAAGCATTGATATAATTATAATATATTAGATATAAGTAGATGCTAGTAGTATCGGTCAATGGAAAGTCTGACACGCGGAGGATGTATACTTTTCTCTGCGCTATACGAAGACACTGTAGAATGCTAAAATACAAATATTCTTATATTACACGAACGTTTAACAATATAAACACACATTCGATGATACGAAAACCAGCACGTTAGAAAATAGAGCGTTGAGAATTTTTCAAAGAGTATGAACGTCTCTGTAAAGCCTTTCAATATCTTTTTACCGAAAAATTTGAAACGTTCAAAGAAAGAATCTCACTTGACATTTCATTTCATACGAATGCCCGTTTAACGAATGCACATTTCCAGAACAGAATCCCACCGTTCATAAGTTAATTACTTCAAAAATTGATAGGCTAATTATCGAATGCAGTAACAGACCAGATGCAACGGAAAGAATTTACAGATGAAATGAGCGAGGAGCAAAAATTAATGCACGGCATAATCGAATGAACGTACGTTCCCAACGTTGCGAACTCTTAACACGATCTGTTCGTGTATGAAATTTTATGATAAAATTGCTTCGTCAATTTATCGTTAGATTCATTCAGCCTTTTAGTATTAATTTTGGTTCGATAACATCCTGTATAATTAGTAGGTATTGGATTCGCAGTTGTTCAAAGAATTATTTCCGTTGCATCGCGAGTTAATTTCTCAAAGTGGGGGAAATTATTTCATATCAAAACTTGCGAAATTGAATAACACACTCGCTCGTGCAACAAATTTACTCGTCGGCAAGTGTTATCACAAACAATTTTCATCCTCGAATCACTCAAACTAACTACTGTATCGCAAGAGTGCTGCATTATTCCTCGTTGCGACTGTTAATTTTGCAATTCGTTCTGGCATTCCGCCAGTTACTTGAATAGAATTATGTTATTATACTCGCGAGACGGTGCTGAAACTTTATATTTTCAGTTAACGCGCGTGCGTAAATGATCGCAGTCTGGGAAAACTTTAATATTCCTTCCCGGAGAAATTCAAGATAAAATTAAAAAGTATGTCAGCTTAATTATGTCCTTCTTACTTTCTTCGCTGTGATTATACGTATAATTTATTATATCTTATGTTACGTTCAGATTGTTAAGATTTTAATTTTTATTAACCCGTTAAGAACCAACGTTCTTGCTTGCTAATACTTCATTTATAATTGCGCGTTTCACACGTATATATTTTTCCAATTCATCTACGTTACTGAGCACGGAATTATAATTTTATTAATTATTCGTATTTTGCGTAGCATTTCTTTTCATTCTCCCTTTCTTTCTTAAAATTGTACGAAATTTGAAGAAATCGGAGACGTTTACAACGTTACGGTAAATTATTGCTTGGGTCCTTAATGGGTTAATAAAGTGAATTTAATGCAATTTTAAAAAATTTATATTTTTTCAAACACGAGGCTTTACTTACGTACATATACAGCCTCGTAACTGTTTTTCGTACGTTATGTTTATTTTTCAAAATTATCGTTTAATAATTTATGCAGAATTAAAAGGTTTTCTAATTCGAAGAAACAAATTATATTGTCTCCGAAAATTGAGAAAACTAGCTTGTTAATTACGCAAGTTGTCAGTTGAGTAATAAGTTTTACAGGCTCAAATAAATTCATCAAGGAGAATTGAATTAAATTGGAAAGTTTCATTTTAACGACAACGCAATATTGCGAGATACGTTTATCATTTCCAATACTTGTAAAATTCCGCAAGTAATCTCAAACATACAATTAATAACTGCGATTCACAAACGCATTGTTGCACTATACACTTCACTCAAAGTCACGATATATTTAATATTTATCTAATCGCGACAGAAACAGAAATTCTTTCTTTCTTTCTTTAGTTTCTGAAATTAAAGAAGGACGGTGCTAGCGTTACGAGATAGATGTATAAAAATATTATTTATCGTGCGGTTACAAGTCTGAATGAATTTAATCGGTTCTCTTTGAGGAGTGACGCATTGTACAAAAACGCAGGAAATTTATATGAAAAAAACAAGCAGAGAGCCTCTCATGGAGCGGCACGAGCGTGATAACTCACCAACTACCGATTTTACGCGATCTTACGATACAACGGATCGAACGAACCCGATGCATTTTTCACGTGGAAGCTCCCCGTGTCATCGCGACCCCACCTTGTTGACTTAACAAGCGAGCGAATAAAACTGTGGAAACTTTACTGTCCGCTATTCTGTGAAAGATTAATAGAATCCGTGATTAAGGTAAACGTACGAAGACGATTTTCACGACGCTCGGCGGTGCTTGTTTTCTGCTCGTAAACTGTCTGAAAGAAGTTTTACGACCGTATAGACAAACTGCCTGTGCATAAAATGCAAAAAGGGATTTTTCGTGTCGCGAAATACTTTGTTGTTGCGGTAGAGTTTTAGCAGGCTCGGTGTCGTTCAAATTTTTGAATTTAGGGAAAATAAGTATTCAACGTCTGAGCAAATTTTCCAGTTGGAATTCAATTCGTGTCAAATTAATCCGCATCAGAAACACCGATTTCTTAAGATAATTCCTAAATATTATTGTCATATTTCACGTACACGTTACCATCAACACACACGTTAAATTGCTGCAGTTACTTGAAAATTACAATCAAATTTAGAACCTAATTGGACCTAATTTTTGATCAATTTATATTGTTATCAATATTGGAGCTCCAAAAGAGAGTTCCAAATATTTCTTTATCATCGTGCCTTTCATCTTATAACTTCACAAACATAATTTCGTCATTGCTCAAAATAAAGGCATCGTGCAGTCCATCAAGGTTCTCTGCTTGCAATTACCTTGCAACGTAGAAAAAAAATTAGAAATTAAAAGGAAACAAATTAACGAAAGTGACTGAGTACGCGCAGTCACGCAAGGGCAAAGATCATTACGTCCGATCTCAACCCGCGAGCTATTTCTAGCCAGGTTCGACGAAACAGAGACATTAAATGTCCCTGGTTAATTTAGATGCATCCCTGGTATAGCAAATGGTAGCCAAAGTGGTTCGTTTTGTTGTTTAAACAATACGGAGAAGAGCATTCTTCGTGGAAAATACATTGGGATAATAAAAGCTTCTTGTCTAAGAGAAGAACTTTAAAGATTTGTTGAGTGCATTTGCGTTCGTACGACTCAGAATTATGGGGATTTTTCATTCCTGAACTTAACTAACATTATAACGTTTGAATTGTAATACCATGCTTCTGGTACATGTCATTTAGTGATCTCCCATTTGAAGGCACCTGAAAAAATTACAATCCTGCGTAATTGAATTTCAAACTTTTAATTCAAAGATTAACAATAAATATACATAACGCTTCGATGTACTATACATTTATTCGTACTTTACTTTACGAAAGGCAAAAGATTAATTTATCTGCAGCAAAAAAGAGGATGGAGGTACTTGAATAAAATTGGGTATTGGTCTATTTCTTAAGTTCTGTCATCTCTCGTTGTTGATTCTTAATAAACTAGTTTAAACATCACGTTATTTATTCTTTAATTGGTTATTCCTTTGATTTTAATATAATTTTTGTTAGATATAAATGGATGTTATACAGGTAATATAATTTTTGATTAAAAATCACCGATAATTTGGTGAATGAGTTGTGGATATGAACACATGTTTCAGTTTCTCCAAACGAGAACGAATTAATTAGAAATAGAAAAGAGCAGAAACTCCATATATAATTATTAGATGAATATGGGTTATTATTATTATTATTATATATATATATCGATGGAATTCTTAAGGGAGAAACTGGAAGAATATGTATCGTTTACTATAATCTTCACTCTACTACTCAACCGTGTAACGCAAAACTCTTACTTTGATGACTACTTCACTTGACGACGGCTATTCAACGACTACAATTACCCTGCTCACACACGTCCCACGCAATACATTCCACCACTTGTACAATCTCCCCCTTTCTAGTTTGCAATTTCTTTGACTGATTGTCACTTCAGACGGACTACGTACGAGTGTTCTGAGAACACAATCGGTCACCTGCATTTTTTACGATTTCAGGCGATTGCACACTCGCCAGTTCAAAAGTCTTGAATCAAGTATTACATCTGTTTTAAAATTTTTTTAATTTAGTCAATAGTTTTACGCAGCGAATTTGCAAATCGTTCGTACAATCTTCCTCTTTTTAGTTTGCAATTTCTTCGACTGATTGTCACTTGAGACGAATTACACACAGATTCTAAAAATACAACCATTTATGTGTAAATATTTCTTTAGAATCAAGTGTACATTTTTTATGTACACTTGGGCCATCCTCTTCTGCGTCACAATACTTAATTTTTATGGTTTCGAACATTCGTTTCCAACAGTTGAGATTCAATCGATAATAATCAACAAAAATCCCTCTCCGATAAGAGATTCTTCCCAACGATAAATTTGAATCTGCATTTGCAAATTTTCTAATTTGAAAATTGCTCGAAAATCGTTTTTCAATCGATGTTTCATTCTGTCATTCTGTCGTTTGATTTTTTTTCTATATTCCGTACTCACGTACAAATTAGATTTCGATAAAATGTCGAATAAAGGGTCGAATAAAATTTTTTGAATTTTCTCCCCTGTTGTCTCTTATCGATACGAGCAGCCATAGAATCAAACGGAAACGTTGCAAAAACAGGGAACAATCGCTCTCAAATGCATCTGCATTCAACAAACGTTTAAACTTTTATCCCCCCCCCCCCCGCTCGCTAAAAAAAAAGAAACAAGACTATTTGTCAAAATTTTCGTCATCGACGGTCGATGGACTCTTTTTCCACGAACAGTCGCCTGCTCTCGAAATGATACAAAGATACATGGCAACGAACCACTTTGTGCGTTAGTATGCACGAGGACGTACTTAAATGCATACACACGTTGATGCGTTGCATCGCGAAAGAAGCTTTGAAGCAGATGGAACGATCTCTCCCAGCACCGTTTACGCTCTCTGTCTCTTTCTTTCTCTTTCCTATCTCTTTCCTCCTCTCTCTCTCTCTCTCTCTGTCTTTTTGTTTCTCAAGCTGCGTTCTTCTAAACTCTCAAGTGGTAGTTTCGAAACGATAGGCTGCTGTGACAAGTCCGTTACTGCGAGGAACGAGTGACAATGAAGTATCCGAAGAGATACGTATTTGGGCTGAAACTTGAGAAGGATTTCGACACGATCGAATTAATTCAAGTTGTGACTTTTAGAAAGCATCAAATTTAAAATACGAGGATCTTCAAGTGGGATGGGAGAGTGCATCTAAAATATGAAACTTTTTTCACTTTCGATGATAGTACGTGGGATATCTTGACGATCATAGTGTCAGATCAGCAAGGATGAAATTCTACGTGGAACAAGTTAGAAATATAGAGTGCAATTTTTTTTCCTTATAGGGAACTTTGTTTCTGAGAGAATTAAATTTGAAAATTTGTCGATAAACTTTGTGCATTTATGGAATATTTGAAGATGCAGACAAATATCGAAAAAAGAATACTTATTTGTATATATAACATACTATTATAGTATATTATAATAAGTACTAATATGTATACTATTTTATAATGTAGTATGATACTTGGAGTATTTATAGTATTCATTACATTACCTCAGAAAGAGATTCTTACGTAAGTTTCATTTCTTCAATAAATCGACGATAAATATTTGTACAAAGTTCATCAAATACTAAACAAACGAATAATTAAACGTATTCAAACTTTAGTTTCTCAAAAATGAAGTTTCATTTCTTTTTTAAACTTAATTTTCTTTCCCAAGAAGATAAAGAGCTTTGTCTTCTCGCAATTAGAGGCGAAACTTTATCCTCTTGACATTAAACTTTACTTTCTCGAAAACAAGGCAACTTTATTCCACATTCGTTTTTACTTATTTTTCGCACGTAGAATAGTTAGAGTGAGTTTGTCAAATTTTCAAATTCGGTTCGACTGAAAACAAAGCGCCGTGTGAAAAAAATTTTATCTTTTTACTTTCGACATTTTTCGTCGCGTGGAATCATCCTCTTGCTGGTTCAGTGTTACCGGGACACCATGTATAATACATTTTCGAGGTAATTGGGCGTCACTACGTATGGCGATTAAACTTAATCTAAAATTGAATCCAATCCAAATTTGACCTGCGTGTAACCTAAATTTGTTCCAGTCAAATTACTTGTCAGATTTGCAAACATTATTTTTCCCGAGTATAATATAAACCGACCATATCGATGATACTATCGCGTTGGAATACATACACTATCGTGTACAAATAATTGGACATTTAGCGCAATTCCATTAAAAGCTCGATAAATTTTTTACGTTTTCGACAATTGCGATCGACGAACAATTTTTCTACCATTGATTTTCTGCATTTTCATCTTTGATAAGTAATTAATCCATTTTTAATAAGTAATTGATGTTTTGCAAAATCTGCGCGAACCCTTTCCAAAATAGATACGTATTTCAAATGTTTTAAAATTTCTACGATACTTGAATTCAAATAAATTAAATTTCTACAAATTCCAAGTACTTGCAACTTCACTCTTCAACAAAGTCTTCAGCAACTTCTTGTCAATATCTATCGATTGCAAATGTTGAGATTAAGTTAAAAAGATTTATTTTTAAATTGTATTTTATACTGAAATAACTTAAAATATTTCTACATGCAATGAATCGATTACAGATGTCGATTCTGAGTGAAAGCCAAGCATTAAATTAAATAGACAATTAGCAATCAAAACGTGTTAATCTCTTTCAATAGCTGCAGCATTAATCTGTTGTATTTAAATATAAGGACTTATGTACATCTCCCATAAGTCTGTAACGCGTGCATTGCCAAAGATTTCATATTTTAAATGCATTATCTCATCCCGTAATATGTACATAATAAGTCATGAATTATTATAAATCAATATCAATTTTATCAAGAATATACACGATACAAAAATTCGTCATGAAAAGTGGTTTAAACAATGTCTTGAGCAATTTATTGAACATTGGCACAATTGTAATTCAGGTTGTGGATTTTTATTATGAATTCATAAGATTAATTTTAAAGTAAAAAGTTACAATAACTTCAAAAAGAATACGCAGTATTCAAAGTGTTCCTTACCTTTATAAATCGCTGTATTTCCACATTCGATTCCTTCGTTCGCATTTCGTACATTATGACGAATGTAAAATCAATAACAATTCAGAATTTCTCTCTTTGTATTATAATCTTTGTGTAATCTTCTTCGTCTAGGAATTATCTTTCTATACTTACATTACGTTCCTCTTGTCCAATTGAACCAATATTGTTTACGAAATTTAATACAAGTTATTAGCAAATGCAGATAAATTCCAGATTTGAATATTTCGCAAACTACGAGCTACGAAATTGTGAGATTGTGTAGCATAAGGCAAAATATAATATTATAAAATAAAATATTATTCGTAGAATT
This sequence comes from Melipona beecheii, assembly GCA_032399605.1. Classification (NCBI taxonomy): domain Eukaryota; kingdom Metazoa; phylum Arthropoda; class Insecta; order Hymenoptera; family Apidae; genus Melipona; species Melipona beecheii. The sequence continues at coordinate 805,306 of JAUCMO010000082.1, read as the reverse complement.
TGACAAGTTACGAGTCACTTTATCGCGAATGATTTTCCATTTCTTTAACAATGACAGACTTGAAAATTCCACCAACTAAATATCTCGCGGATTACGAATTACCCTATATATCACCTCCGATACTTGTAAAATCATAAAGGAGAAATCTATAATCTACAACCTATACCTGGTAACTTGTCCCAATTCGCTCGTATTATCAATTGAACAAGAGGCCACGACGTTAAGACCTGCTTCGAAATAAAATATGAAAAGGAGACTCGGCCCTTGAGGCAACTCAAATAAAAAAACGTTTATAGGTCATGGAGCATGGAAATACACCAATAATAATCCTTTTTTTTTTATTTTTATTTTTTTTTGAGGGAACATATCTTCCATGAGAGATAGAAAAAGCTTCGTAAAAAACGACCAATAAGAGGTAGATAGCTTCGAGAAGCTTGTAACATACTTGAAGTACTCTAGAGGCTAATTACCAACGATGAAATCGGCGATTTCGGCTCGCAAGTACGCCTTTAATACCACTCGAGGGTTAATTTCTTTCTTCACTGACCACACACACACACACACACACACGCACATACATACACCTACTCCTTTTTTACTACTGACTTGTGGCCTGAGTATTGTTGCGTATTGTGCAATGGCAAACGTTGAACTCTCGTAGTCACGTTGGTGATTGAAACGCGTAAGGAGGCTGGGCTGATTCTACTAGTATCAGTATCACTAGTACCACTTACCCCCTATCGCTGTCGCTGTTGCTACCTCGACTACTTTCTGCAAGGCAGTTCTTTCTCCCTGTTTCCGTGACTGCGTTGTTCACCAGCTGTGAATCTATTTTCTTGAAAGTCGCGCACACTAGCAAGCCTGTGATCACCGATGATCGACGTGACGCGATCGACATTGTTTACATCGATTTGGCTTCACTCTCTGTACGAGCATGGTCGTGAATTAGTACGAACGAGAATACTAGCAATGTACAACGATATCTAATACATATTATTGATATATATAATATCTGATATATAATAACGTAGTGCATAAAAGATGCGAGAGAATATATTTCAAGAGGCAAATGTCTCTTTTTTTTTTTTAATTATTTGAACTGTTTGAAATTAAAAACAAAGGCAGGTATATAATGTATTTATCAGGAAATTTAAATAGAGAATTCAGATAAACTATTTTATTTGTATTCATTTTCTGGGATTGAAAAATTGCTACTTAAATATTATACATTTCTCTCAAGAAAAAATCCAATTACAATTCATACTTTTAATTTTGTTTTTTACCATGGGAAATTCGCATCCAACTGTTTCTGTTTCCGTTTAATTGTACATTTACGTAATAATACTGATTTTGTAATTACAAGTCCTTTCTACGACCAAAGATTATATTTATCTAATCTATCTGTATTGATTGTCGTATTATTCATTGATCAATCTTTCTATGACTAAAAAACTTTTTAGAATTACGTTGTTCATTTCACACTTGTCTATCATTTATACTTTCATATTTAATATATAATATAGATACCGGTTACAATTTTGTGATTGCAAGTTTCTATCTATTATTCCGATCAAAAATTATATCTAATCTGTATTATATTTATCATTCTAATAATACAGATGGTGACAATTTTGTTCCTTCTACGATCAAGAGACGTCATTTCTCAGATTAAATTACGTTATTTATTCGTTAATCGCTCTGTCGATTATTCACACTTTCGTATCATACACACAGGATGGGCCAACTATTTCTTTAAAATAAAATATCTTTAATTTGACTCTTTGTGCTCCTTCTTTTTTAACAGGAAGTGATTTTTGGCTCTGTACTAGAACAGAATAATACTGATTTTGCAACTACGTAATACAGTTTTCTAACTACAAGTTTCTTTCACGGCCACAAAAATAGCCTCTTTTGGCAAGTGTTCTCCGTTTGAATTGAAATTCTTAGACAGAATCGCGCTAATTCACGACTGTTCCGCCGCATCATTTCTCTCTCTCTCTCTTTCTCTCTCTCTCTCTCTCTCCCTCTTTAACTGTCCGCTTCCTGTCTGGAACGAACAAAAGCAACAGAGAGTTAGTTGACCGGGCATCGAGGAATTTCCGAGGTCTTAACTAGGCTTACGACACTTGGGTAACGAGGGTCAGAGCGTCCATCACGTAGCAACTAGACTCCCTCTCTCTCTCTCTCTCTCTCTCTCTCTCTTTCTCTCTCTTTCTAACGTCTCTCAACGACTCCGGTTATCTGCGTTGTTCACGAGATTCTGGAACGCTGTCGTAGCTCGCTGTCGTGCATGGAAGCACTTTAATATCGTTTTCAACAAACCGAGGTACACGCAAGCATCGTTTGTGTTGGATGACCATCTCTTCATGGCCAGTTATGCATCGCCATTTCTTCTTCTTCTTCTTCTTCTTTTTCTGCTGCTACTTTCTTCCTCTTCCTCTTTTCTTCTTCTTCTTCTTCTTCTTCTTCTTCTTCTTCTTCTTCTTCTTCTGTCGCTGCTGTCGCTGCTACGTCCTAGAACTACTTCTTCTCATTAGTTTCACTCACGAGTTTATGTACACAAAGTGGCACCGCTGAACATGCAGCCCGTAGTTACTTTATTACCACGAAGCTGGGCAAAGGGTTAAAATTGCGGGGAAGACTCGAGCGACCGTTTCCACCCCGGGCGTCTCGTTCGCGCGTTCTCCTCCGCTCGTCGCTAGGGATGGGATCAAGCGCAATACGTGCTTACGAATCCGAGTTACAAATTCCACGACTAATTGCACGTCTCGTACCTCCGTGGCTTTCCAAGGAGAATCGTTTCAATCTTATACAAGTTGAGTTCGATGCATACGTTTGTTTGTTCAAGTTTAACGCGTAGAACGTATATACTTTCCATCGAGTACAGGGTGACTCGATCATCTTGAACATCTCCGTTGTTAAAATACTTTGCTTAGCATTTTCTTGTGGCGAGAGAAAAGTCTTTTTGAAAAGTTTGTTTGCTTTTTTGATACACCAATCGATGTGGCATTATTACTGACACATTTATGTCAGTAAATAAACTAAACTAATAAATTTTCCACGTACGTAGGTGCATGTACGTTAATTTTTGGTAGAGAATGTCGAGCTGCATCGATAAATAGAATATATCGTTCCATTTAAAAATGTGGAGATCTTGAAATGATCTTGAACCCCTCCTTGCAAGTAGCACTCGAATCTTGGAAATCTGAATTGAAATTCTGGAGAGTAGAAATTGAATAAAGTTCAGTCAAGTTTGACATCTAAATTTCGTTTTATGAATTTCGAATGCTGCTCGAAAATAAAAATATTTCAATAAGTATATTTGCAATAAGTATAACGTACGTATTCATTTTACACAAGCCTAGAATAAGTATCCACAGGTTTCGATGATTGTAAGAAGTAGCACTCGAATCTTGGAAATTAAAATCTGCTCTTTCCAAGAAAGACACTACTGATTCGACATGAAAGTAATATATATATATATATATTACGTGTTTAAAACGAGATTCGTTTCTTTTCACTTCGCACAGATAGGTTAGGTATACAGGTATAACCTAACCTAACCTAATAGCAGTTTCTATTTTAGCATCTTTAAAAGTAGGTTTCTTGTAAATGTCAGACAAAAATAAAATCGTATAAAAGAGTATAAAAATGAATGCTTCGTCAAGTCGTATCTGAATTAAAAGATATGTTGTCAATTCTTTTTCAATATATCCTTCATCGTTATTAATCCAAGTTATTCTTCGTTATTGATTAGAAAGCTCAAAAACCAATCAGTAAATCGCATCATTAAAAACAATTCATGGCACGCAAATATCTGCTCGTTGTAAAAATCTTCAGTTGGTGAAAGAATTTAGTCGTTGTAATGTAATCGTAAACTGTTTCGTTGATCGAAGATTTTTACAAGAAAAATATACTTATACACGAGTCACGAGTGATTTTTAATCTCTCCAATTATTTCATGTCCAGAATTATACGAAATATACGAAACTGTCCCGCTTAGACTCGACTCGTTACGCGTGCTTGGAGATGTCGTTGCAACGATCGCGCGATATCTGTCGATAATTCAACGACTAAAGATTCGAAGCTGCTTGCGAGGCACTCGATCCCATCTCTACTCGCTGCACCGGCGAATAATAACGTTATTTAAGGCTGTTTAACCGTCTTCGCGCTGCACATCGCCCGACGAAATTGCACGAGACTAATTGCCACGGCTGTTTTTACGTTCTGGCGAGCGTACGTATTTCTTGCTAATCCGTCGGCTTGTTCATTACCCGGGATTCATTGTGTTTACCGAGTCGTGAGAACGCCTTATGAAATATCGCCGGGCGTATCTTTCGACGTTGTTCCGCGCGTTGTTTCACCGTGCATGCCGCGCTTGGATCCTTTTTATTCTCGAGCGAGGATCGTTTAAATTAAATCTTCGTTTTTGGAGACCATTGAATTTTTTATCGACGAAAGAGCGTTTCGTTTGAGTTTGAAAATTAAGATGACCATTCGGAATCGTCTTGTTACTGAAGTTTACGAGAAATTTAAGGGAATGTTGGTTTCAAACATTCCCTTAAATTCAGTAGAAATTCTCTGTTGCTTCTTTCTTTTTAGAGTTTCTGTACGTTGTGGAATAGAATACCGTACTGGAAAGGAATTTTTCGACGCAATTGGCAAAATTACAGCAGTTTCGTTTCACTTTAGATTTTTCTCGAAGCTGTTCATCTGTCAACTTCAAATCTTGACGCCTTTTTTCTACATTCATATGTTTCATTTCTTAAAACTATATTGCAGATAATTTCGTGAGAGATAACTTGATATTTAACAAATGGACAGTTTCAAAAATCCACCGTCAAGTCAGGAACACGATTTCGAAAAGAGATACATTGAAAGTTTTAAATTAACGTTCAGCTGAAACGAAATGAAACGAAAGTCATTCCCAGCGCTGTGCCAAATACTCGATTTTCGAAAAATGCTTCTAGCACGATATTCCACGCATACGGAATTAAAGAAAAAAGGAGCAAGAGAAATTTTGTCTTTCTTTTTAAATTAACATGGTGCTACATTATTTTTTCTTTAAAGACACCTAATGACGAACAGAATGTGTTTAATACGCAAAAACACAAAATGTAAAATTGTTAAAGTTTCATAAGATAATCCAACTATTTGTTATGATACACAAATTAAATTACAAATTAAATTCTTTCTAATCTCATATGATGGAAGCACTATTCAAATAAGAAATACTCCGTTTAACTTGAACAAAGATTTAATCAAATTTTTCCAAAAGTAAATCAGGTTTTATTTTATTTTTTTCGCAACTAAAATAAAATAATTGTAAATGTTACTGTTGGAATTTATCCATTAGCATTTGACGCAAAAATAACTTGATATTTAACAAATGTAAAAACGTAAAAATAATATAAAGCAAAAAGAGTTCTTAAATTTAGTACTATATGTACAATATAAATTTCTTTTAGAATGAGTTTTTTCATTTCAGAATTTCAATTTCAGACCGTAATTCCCAGACCACTCGCAGTTTTATTCAACTCTTTCGCATTTAAAATTATCAATTATTTAGAAGCTAAATACTAGTTTATCGAGCAAAGTTATCAATCTATTAGAAGCTACCGAATTTTTAACACGAGAGACATTAGAAAAATATCTTGATATTTCTCTGAACCGATTTACTTTTGATCGCAAAATTAGCTAATATGTAGATAATGTTCCATTTTTCAAAAGGAGTTTGTCCAACCTCCTTGTGTCTAATAATAATTAACGCTATATCACTTATATATCTGCCTGTATTGTCCAACTTTGTATTTTTATTTATACACAAATATAAATCCAGTTCGGTTAAAAAATAGAAAAATAATTTCACGTTTCTATCACGTCGAAATGAGTATAATTCGTAATTGAAGATCAATAACGATTAATTTGGGACATACAAATTAATTTCCAATAATTAGCGCAAATCTGTATTTTCACGAACAACTAAACATTTTAAGTACTATCGAAAAGTACAATCGAAAAGAAAAGGATCAGGCGTCGCAGAATTCGTCGATCGCGAATTAATTCCGCCAGAATTCTAGCAGAGATTTTAGAGCAACTTTTCAAACAGCCGACACATTTAGCCGGCAAAATTAGATGCAAAATTTCCCCGTAACCGGCTCGGTAAATTAGCAGCGTGCTGTCGGATTATCAACGCGTGTCTTTAATTGTGCAAGACCATCGGATCGAGTCGCCATTCAACTCGAGCTCGCATCGCATCGATGTCCTCGGGCCGATTCAGAGTCGCGCGCGACCGCGATCGGATCGCGGATTAAACAGCCCAGTGACGAGCGTTTCGATTAAGCTTCGCCAAGCAGCGAGAAGTGCAGAGCGCGCCTCGGTTTAGACGGCGGTTCGGTCGTCGGAAAAAAATCGGGACGATCACCGGGGAAATCGGTCGTGCATTGATCGGGACGGGGGAAACGATCTTCTTCGCGCATCGCGAAACATGATCGTGAGATCAAAGGACGATCGATCGACTCAATTCGAACGAGCACGCTCGCGAAATATCACGATTCAGTTATTGCGAATGCTCGTTTTTATTCAGGCGAGAGTTAGAGCGTTTTTTCTGTTTTTCTTTTTTTTTTCGAACTGTCGATCGTGACGCATTGACGAGATGTTTTAAGATGAATGCTTCGAGTTACGACTGTTTCGCGTCGGAAAAGGAGTGAAAATTGAATATTAACCCTTTCCAGACGAATTTTTTCTTTATGTAATAATTCTTATTGTAGTACATTTATCAGTAAAAAAAACGAAATTTGGTTGAAGATGTTTTTGAATATGTTTGATGTATTTTGTTGTATTTAATACGTGTTTGATATATTACTATTTTTGGATATATTGTCCCGTGAGTTTTTTCACATGTATAATATTAATATTTTTACGTATATAATATTCTTAATATACTTTAATATAGGGTGTCAGTATTCAAGATATACCCAAGGAAAAGATGATACATAAAAAAAATGAATCGAAGATAAAGAATTAAAATTATTAGGAAAAAATTATTACTAAAATTACGTTCAATAGTCTTGAAAGGGGATAAGAAGGTACATTATATTAAATCGCGTATTATCCAATGGTAGATAATATTTAACGCAAAGTTTGTATAAAGCATACGTGAAAAACGTGTTTCAAGTTCAATGAGTCACGCTCGAAACAGTTTGGAAAATAATATATTAATTCAGTGCTGTCCAAGTGAAGTTTTCAAATAAATTAGCTTATAACTAGCAAGTTATATTTAATATATCAACCTACATGATTCCGCGTTTTAATTATCATCTGCAGAATTCACTTTTGTTTCCGCGAAGGAACAAATGAAACTTTAATTGGACAGCACTGCGATAAGCAGTAAATAATAAAACGCGTATTAACTGAAACTGCTAGAACCTCGTATTATCTGGGTTCTAACATTAAATGTCGAATATACATAGACAAACGTAGAAATTGAACCAAAATGAGAAAAATCATGTGTGCTGTTCAAATTTTGAAAACCCAAAGAATCTTCCAGTTTTCAAAGTTGGAACGATTACGAAGCGATAAATTGCGTGTGAAACAACACAAAAATTTCAACATCAATCTTATGTTTCATTTCAACAACAGAGAAGCATACGAAATCTTCGTTTTCAACAAATCCACGATTTACACTGCAAGTACTGAGAAACGCAAACAAAGATAAGGAAACGTTAATCTTGTCGTTGATGAAAACGAAATCTAAAAACGAAACGTGGAAAGTGCTCGATTTAATAAAGCCGGGGCAACGAGCAAGGAAAAATGAAACGTAGGAGTAAAAAGGATAAAAAAATTTCGCAACCGAGACGTTGCATTGAATGTAATTTCGCGACGTGCGTCTCGGTGGCGAATCAAGAATGCGAAATCCACGGCTACGTGCGCCATTACGCGGGCTACGCGAACAAAATGGCGTAACCACAAGGTCTCCGATGCAATTTAACCTAATCTAGAACGAAACAGGAGGATTCGACCTCGGATGAGTCCCATAGAGCTCCATAGAGGCTGACCAAAGCGTTGTCGTGCAGAATATTTTGATTGATAAAGATCTCCAGAAATAACTGGAAATTAATAATACTTTTAGCATACTTTTAGCATATTTTAAATAGTACCTGTATTTTAAGTGGGATCACTATAAATGTGGGATCGCTATAGTAATTTATATCACATCATGAAAATTTAAGATGTTTGATTTTATTTTACAATTTCTCCAGTAGAAGTTGGTAATAAGATTAAATTAAAATGAAAAATTATAAAATTACGTAATGCAGAAGCTTAAATTATTGTGACTCCTAATGTTTAACAACGCTTGTTAAGGGTTAAAGATGAAATAGTATTTCAATAGTATTTCATCGTTTTAAAAGATCTTAAATCTACTATCTCATGGAAGTTAATGATGTTTTACTTTCACTATTATGGTAACACATTTCTCTGTTTGTGTATGATCAAAGTTCAACCACAAGTCAAAGTAAATATCATAGTTAGGAATAATTCAAAATAGATATTACAGTATATAATTTCTTGTTGAAAGTATAAGAATTTAAAAGTAATCAATGAGAATTTCCAAAATTCTCACTTACACAATTGTGATTCTCTGTACATTAACAATAAGTCGCACGTTTGTTAAAATGACGTTAGTAACGACGTTTGCAACTTTTACAAATTTTCTCAGTAAATAACAAACGTTCCAAATTAAATGATTAAATTGTGTATATTCGTTCTATTTTACAGTTTCAGAGTTTCGAGAGATTAATTGTTAATATTGCATCTCTCGCTGTTAGACGTTTAGAAAGAAAAAAGCGTGATTCTGACAGTAACGTTCACTTCAAATTTATTTGAATTCTAGCTGAGAAATACTTTCGAATATCCCATTTCCGTCCTGTTCCGTTACTTTTGCCGCACGGTACGCCACCAGCAGTGAAATAGCTTTTTACCTACATATATGCCATGTACTGTCCTATATAATTGAACAAGCACACACACACATACAGAATATACTGAATATACTGTTTTAGCATTATAACAATTAATTTCCACGTCCCGTCGTACATCATCAGTTGCAAAAATTCCTCATATTTTTATTTCTCATCTACAATTGAAATTCAAACCGCAGACAATATTCGTTTCGATTTAAAAATGGAGAAGTGATCACAATTAATATCTGATAGATGAATAATTACGTGCAGATATTTTCTGAGACTTGACGACGCGAAAAGGATTCGCTTGAGGAACTGTACTTTGTCCAAATTATTATTATTTTAATATATAGGGACTTTTGGGGACAATTTCCAGATCTCACTGCAAAGTATACAGACAAAAATTTGACAAAATTCAGACGATATTGTGCAACTAAAATTTTAATTCGAATTCTACGTTCATAAGGGAATGAGATGCTTCGTATCGTCATTTAGACGAAACAAATTTTAACATCACTCCCTTCTCTTTTCTAATTGTCGAAAGATTGAATTTGGAATTTTGTGCAGTCGTTCTCGAGCACAAGGATCCCCGGATAACGCGAGAACGACGATTACAGAGAGAAGTCCGTGTTCTCCAATTTCAGACGAAAAATTTCGAATTCAGTTCGGTTAGAAGAACTTCTGAAAACCAAGACCGAGACAAATACCGAATAAAATGAAAAGCGTCTCGAGACTTTCCGACAGGGTAAGAAGGGTACACGTAATACGTATACACGTTGTACGAGCATCTCGCACAAGGTGTCTCAAACGTGCCTTATTTAAACTCGCATCCATCGGTCTGGTGCACCAGAGAAGAAGAACGGCAAGAAGAACGACACAGGGTCCCGCGTAAGATACAAGACAGAGAGTCACGCTTTCGTCGTAGCTATTCTTCCGCGATCGTCTCGCTTCCGTTTCCGTATCCGTGCGTTCGTTCGCCCGGGACGAGCGCGCGTGTTCGAAAGCTTCGCGCACAGCCTGACGAAAACTTCCGCGAAACGCTTCCCGGAAGCTTCCTTTCCCCTCGCGCGACCGTCTCTTCCACGATGACGCGAGATTGCGATTGCACCGTGAGAAACGATCCTTCTTTTTCCGCCCGCGGGGAGAAACTCTCCAGGATTTGTCTCGCTGTTGCGTCAGGCGATCCACCGTGCAGAGGGAAGATACAAGCTCCGGCCGACAGGCTTGTACAATATTAACGTTAACTCTGGAACAGTGGTAGTAGTCGGATTGCGGTAATCTGTGTTGAGACACTGAACTTTGGGATGGTTAATTTTATTTTGTACTTTACCGTTCACCGCGCACGAACGAAAGGGGTCGCGACATTAACGTTAACTCTCAAACTCTCAAACAGTAGCAAATTGTGGCAATTTGAGAAGTATGGTAACAAATACTAAACTTGGGATATATTAAAGTAACCTACTTTGTTAAACTTTAATATTTAATTTTATTAACGTTAATTCTCAACAGTAGTAAATTGTGGCAATTTGAGATACTAAACTTTAGGATATTTAATTTCATTAACGTTAATTCTCAACAGTAGTAAATTGTGATAATTTGAGATACTAAACTTTAGGATATTTAAGTTTATTAACGTTAATTCTCAACAGTAGTAAATTGTGATAATTTGAGATACTAAACTTTAGGATATATAATTTCATTAACGTTAATTCTCAACAGTAGTAAATTGTGGTAATTTGAGATACTAAACTTTAGGATATTTAATTTCATTAACGTTAATTCTCAGCAGTAGTAAATTATGATAATTTGAGATACTAAACTTTAGGATATATAAGTTTATTAACGTTAATTCTCAACAGTAGTAAATTGTGATAATTTGAGATACTAAACTTTAGGATATTTAAATTTAACGTTAACAGTTAAATTGTGGTAATTTGAGATACTAAACTTTAGGATAGATAAATTAACGATAATTTTGTGGTAATTTGAGATACTAAACTTTAGGATATATAATTTCATTAACGTTAATTCTCAACAGTAGTAAATTGTGACAATTTGAGATACTAAACTTTAGGATATTTAAGTTTATTAACGTTAATTTTCAACAGTAGTAAATTGTGATAATTTGAGATACTAAACTTTAGGATATATAATTTCATTAACGTTAATTCTCAACAGTAGTAAATTGCGGTAATTTGAGAATTGTGATTGAGATACTAAACTTTAGATATTTAATTTTGCTTTATATTTCCCATTCACCGTGCACGAACGGATGGGGTCGTGCAACGTTAACTCTCAAACAACAGTACTCGCATTGTGGACGATTGTGGTGATTTGATAGTTGGTGGTTGAGATATTAAACTGTGGAATATTTAACTTTATTTTGTATTTTCCGGTTACCGTGCTCTCGACTTTGATAGTAAAATTAAATGTAATGAAAAATTCTAAATTGTATAATTATATGTAGACAACTCTATAGTAATTCATATCAAATGCTAAAATTGAAGATATTTAATTTTACTCTCAATCTAGCTGATTCTTTGAATTTTAAATTTAATTCTGTTTTGTATTTTACGTTCTTCATGATAGAAATTAGTAGTCAAATAGAATGAGATTGGGTTATAGTAATTCATGTAGATTACTAAAACTTGGAACATTTAATTCTATTTATTAATTTAGTTCGTATATTAATTAATATATGTTACTTAATTCTGTATTGTATTTTACATTATCTGCGATAGGGATTGATAATTAAATTAAAAATTCGTATTCTTTGTATTGTTGGGGTGTAGATAATTTTACTAATTTATGTTAGATCATCACGTAAAATATACAGTGTTTAGTTTTGCTTTATATTTAAATTCTCCGCGACAGAAATTAAAGAATAAACGAAATTATGAATTCTAAATTATGTTTGACAACTATAGTAATAATTTATACAACAATTAATAATCCATACGAAGATTCCATAGCAATCCCTATATTTAGTATTCTATATAATTTTTAAATTTGAAACTAGATTCTCAAGAAGATTGAATAAATTAAATTGTAGTAATTAGTAATCTGTAAAATCATTGCCATATAATTATTATAATTCAATTTGAACTCAACTTTTTTGAAACTGTAGCTTCCAATTACACAGCGATCTATATAATTCGAAATTAAATTTGTCAAGAACGCTCGAACGCAACTATTGTAATTTCCGATTCGATACAAACGGAACAGTCTGAATCGGAGAAACGAATCGAGTGTCTCAGATTCAAATAAGATGAATTCGTGATACCAAATAATGGAATAACAACTGTGAAGGAGAAAAGAGAGAAGGAAATAAAAGAAAGACGGGAGGAAGGAAACCGATGGAGGATATCGATACGTAGAAAATGAGAGAACAGTTGTACGTGACAATGAGAAGAACGTGCTTATCGCAGTAGAGAATCAGAAAATAATGGAGTTATCATTGCGGATGAAAAATTGCCAATTTCTCAATTTCCACAAACGTACACATGGAAACTGCCTTTACGAAATTTACGTGACAATACACGCGACTGAGAAGAAGAAAGTGAAAAATGTTATTGTTTACGTAATAAAGTAAATTTCCATAGTTAATTGAACACCTTGGAGATACGTGTCTTTTACATCACTTCTGTGGAAGATATGATCTTCTTTGGGAATGTCTCTATGAATTTTCAAAATTCATTTTTCAGTTTAATAATATTTCCATGTGTTTCACGCATTGCGATCATACATTTGATACATACATTGTTCACAAATTGTTGACACTATTAGATTATTTCTTAACTGTTTTTTAAAATTAATCATTTTCTTTTCAATTTCAATCTTGCCACTCTTTAATTTTATACAAATAAAACGAAAATGATTCAAATATAGTAAAAATAATATAAAACTGTGGCAAAATTTATATTTCATTTATTTTAATCCACTTTGAAGGGAAGAGTTTTTCGTAGAAGTAGAAGTTTATATTTTGAACTCCGGTGAAATTTTCTCCGGGCTTTAAAACAACGAGGAAACTTTTAATTACAATAAATTTCCAATCAAAAGAAACTCAAAACATAAATATCGATAGCAAAAGTGTATGAAACGACGTTTTTATTGTAATTGTAATAAACTGTTTTGCATCATGCAGCATGAAGATTACCGAAGAGCAAAGGAAAAAAATTGTTCGAAAATTCTTCTATATTATTAAATTAAAACGTGCAGTGTGCAAATTAACTAAATTCTAATTTATAAAATGCCAAACCTTAGTGTAACTATGAAGCACTAATTAGATTTAATTGCATTTTGAAGCAAACAATTAACACTCATTCGATAACTTGAAACATTCGTTCAATAAATTTGACACACGTAACCTTTTAACTTTTTACAACTAAAAGTTTGTTCACTGATGAGAAATAGACGAAAAATTATAATCGATTAAAGTTTCCTACCTCAATCTGAAATTTAGAGACTAATAGTTTTCTATTGGTCTGATATGATTAAAATATAAGTAAAAATAAACATATGAACGAAAACTGAAAATAAAATACTTTATTGTTTATCAGTAATAAAATAAAGTAAGGTTAAAAAATGTAACTCTAACTTCCAAGTTATGTTAAACGACAAAATTGTTGTTTAAATTTTAAAAAAATATACAGTACTTTTCATTCTGTAAATAAATAAAGAAATATTCCACAAATCATTCCCAGAAATGAGCAAGGACTCAAACGATCCAGTGTTCAAAGTGACTCAATAAGTTTGCCACGATGCACGTGTTTTAAAATTTTCCATGCGAAGTATAAATAAATATTCCTCCTTCCAACATTGCAACATCCACGTATCATTGGAATCCATCTTATCTTACTGATACCGCTGAAGATCAACGATTTAAATACAAACGTACGAGGTTCAAGTTCAAGTTCCGTGTGCGAGAAATTGGCACGACATCGAAGTCGTCGAGCAAAATCGACGAAACGAAGAAGAAAGATGGCTCCCCCGAAATCGTAAAAAGGCGAACGTCGTAAAATACGTTGTTATCGACTGCGAGGTTCGCGATGGAAACGAAGGAAATTTTGTCCGGAATCTTGTGGCAAAACCGAGGACCACGAAGGATCGTCCATAGTTTTCGTAGACCGAAGAAACGGCGAGACGCACACGGTCCATCGAGCGGCAATTCGAGCAAGCGCTGTCAGAGAGCCAGCCCCCGGCAATGTCGTTAAAATCGCGAGATTACGGATCTATTTCGCCCGGCTAATGCGGAATTAAGTTTTCACGTCGAGATGACGAGGTGAAAAGGTGGGGGGCGAGGGTATGGGACAAAGACACGACGTGGGCGCGGAGCGATAAGAGGGAAGCTGAAAGACGGTGAGAAAACGAAGAGGGTCCGTCGAGGAAAAAGAGAAAGTTAAACGAAAGAAAGAAAATAACTCTACGCGCCGTGGAAACGTGTACGTGTACGTGAAATAAACGCGGTGAACGAAGCTTCGAGAATAATTCGCTAGAGAAAGTTTCGTTTTCGGATTAAATCGGGATTGCGAGTTCAGTTTCGTCGGAAGCCTGGGAACGCTTCAGTGTTAAATTTATCATTCGTAATTACAGAGGTGGACAAATACTCGTCAGAAATAATATTATTCTATAGCACGAGGAGAGCTATCCGGAACTTGACAATTTCATTTACGATCACCCGATACGTACATGATATTTAAAGCAAAGCATCCATTATAATATTGTAGTGGTCGAGAATAAGGCCTTTGAAAGCACAGGGTGTTGCAAATTTAAATATCAAAACTTTGGGAGGGCTGACAAACTAAGAGAAGCAAAAAGTCCAAAGAATTTTTTTCTCAATTTCCTACAAAGTTTTGACATTTCAAAATTCAGGACACCCTGTTTGGGCTTCCAGTTCCGTTCACGAAAATGCACTCTGTGCAAAATCCTGCGTTTCGCAATTTCCTGCAAATGTGTAAAAAAACGCTCCGATGATCGGAACATCGACTCGTCAAAAAATGCTGCGCACTTGACAGGGCGCCGGAGCTCTCTCGTCGTGACACGAGGCAACGATAAACGTCGCGGAACGAATTTACATTGACGTTCGATCGCGAGTGCCGCGAATGAAAATGAAAATTGGCCGATGGCCAATCGCCAGGGAGAAACAGACGAAGCGATGTAACGGGAAAATGAAAGAAGAGAGGGGGGGAGGGGGGAAGAAAGCGAGCCTGTCGGATGAGATTAAACGATCAAAGAGAAACGTGGAGAGTAAATCTGCTAAACCGAAGTAACTGAGAGAAAGAGTAAAAAGAAAAGAGCGAATCAGTCGCGGCGCAGTGAAGTAATCAAGAGACAGATTGAGATCATAAAATCGCGAGCTGACTGAGTGGACGCGAATGGAAAGTTAAGAAAAGGAGAGAGAGAGAGAGAGAGGAAACAGCTGGTTGGACGCGGGAGCGAGATGAACGAGTTGTACGTGACGTTGTAACCAAAGCGATGGTTCGAAGTAATCAAGGGTCAGAGCGAGGTAAACGAGCACCTTCGATGAAAAGGATCGGCGAAAAGGAGGGGGGAGCCGAGAGTTTCTCTTTGAACCGGCGAGAAACTGAGGAAAAAGGAACGAAAGTCGGAGGGAGCCGAGAGACAGAAACGACGAGAAATTGGGAACTGCGGAAGATAGATTGTTGGCGTCGGCCGAAGGACTTTTACGATGCTCGAGTTATGAGGGCTCGAACTGTTAAAGGGAAGAGACAGATTCCGGCCCGTGTCCAGCGCACTCGCCGCGGAACGAGATGACTCGAACGAAGAGAAACAAATTGAAAATATGAAAGAAAATCGTTTCGCGCGTGACGCTTCGCATTTCGAGAAAATTGACTTCGAAATGGGCTTGAATCGGAGTAATTTTGGAACTAACTAGAGGGAAGATTGAATAATGAATAGGGTACTATCTTACGCGTGAGAATGAGTGAAAAATTGTTTTATTCGATCTTTTATGTGACGTTCTTATTAAATTTTATACGGATCGATAGGTACATATTTTTGTTAAACTTTATACAGATCGATAGATGTGTGTTTCTGTTAAATTTTATATACATCGATAGATATATCGACGCGTTACAAATAGCGGGAAAATTAAATTTTATACGAATCGATAGGTACATATTTTTGTTAAACTTTATACAGATCGATAGATGTGTGTTTCTGTTAAATTTTATATACATCGATAGATGTATCGACGCGTTACAAATACCGGGAAAATTAAATTTTATACGAATCGATAGGTATACATTTTTGTTAAATTTTATATAGATCAATAGATATGTGTTTTGTTAAATTTTATACAGATCGGTAGATGTATCGACGCGTTACAAATACAGGGAAAATTAATTTTCTGATAATCGCATCTAGTCGAATCTCTATTTCTCGAATATTCAGTAGCAGATGAGCTTCTAATTACTAGTAGACACTTTGCTCTGATAATATGGCATTCGAGTATCAAAGTATTTGCAAGATAGAGATTTACAGAAGTAAAGAAGGCTCTATTGTCGTTATGTTCAAAGTGGCAAACCGATAAGATATAGTGAAGAAAGTTTTTGTGCTCTTTTCAAACAGATTCTTGATTTAGATGCAAGTTTACAACGATTCTTAAATATTGGAACATTCTCCGAAATCGTTGAATATTTGCAGAAATTTTTCGTACATTTAACGTGAATCATCGCGGGAACTGATTACGGATGACCTCGCCAGTTGTAAAATACCGTGCACCGTTTCCATGGAATTCGAACGAGATTCGCAAAATTCACTCTTGTCAGAAACACTATCTGCTCGTTGACGTTTTCATTTTCGAAACAGAGAAACGGATTTTACTCTCTGGAAATGTCAAACAATGCGAGGCGAGCTCGGCCAGCAGTTAAATTGACACGCGTTACCTGACCAAGAAACAGCGTTAACGTCACATAAATACCTACACACAGATAGAAAGAAATGAAAAAATAAATGTTGCCAAGATCGAATAATACTGCAATATCAATATTATTGTTTGCTTTATTTATTTCAGGTCAGTTTAACGATAGAGTCGCCGACGATCGCCAATAAACCATAGAATCAAATGATTTAAATTGATATCTCTTTTAGAATCTTTAACTTTGCTACATTTCATTACATTTTGTTCTGCTTCTGGAAAATAAAATGAATTTATGGCGTTTCTGAAAGACATTTAATCGAAAAACTAATAAGCACGTGCTAATGGAAATTTGTTCAAACTTGAGATCAAGGCTGGACGAATAAAATAAAATTTCTTATTTTATCTCGCTTCATTCGTAACTGAAGATTTAAAAAAAAAAAGTTGAAAAAAGAAGAGAAAAGGAAATCTCGTGAAATCGATCGCAACGGAACGAATCGTCCGAATTTCCGGTATCGCAAGAGCGCGAAGGGAAAAGCGCGGGACTATCGAACGATGGAGAGCAATAAATGTTTCACAGAGATGTAACACGTGACCTGCATGGCGTATTTCGCGATACAACTTGCATACAATACGTAACTTGCTACTTTCGTATTTTTTCGTAATCAGGATCTCTTAAAACGTGTCACAATTCGACGCAGAACTCTCAACGAAATTTTCCCTCGTTTTGCAAATATAATTTCTTAATTTCAAATTCTCGTATTGTTCTGTCACAATTTGTTTAATTTCATAACGTTTCATAATTTTAAAATTTTATTTATATACTAAAAAGGAGCCTGGACAATTAAAACTTTTGAAAATTTATTCATTTTCCTGTTACTTGATACTTGAGAGATGAATGTCTTTATTATGTATATAAAAATTGCTTTGTGAATTGAAGTTTTTCTTATTAAATTTCACAAAACAAATATATTATAAAATTTACCTCGTAAATTGCAATTTTTTTCTCTTACTAAATTTGGCGTATACATAAATAGAACTAAAATATTTAAATGGAAAAGATCTTTAGTATCTTGATAAGAATCTAAATCATTATGAAATTATTCTTACACGAACAGACAAATAAAATTTGTTGTAATCAATTAATTGCAAGTTTATAATCAAATTCTTCATCGACATTTGGATAAGTTTCTTAATCTACTCATTTTCAACATCGTTGTATTTATATTCTTATTATTTTTGCATATTCATATTATTACTATTACGGACATGTATAATTTCATATTTTTGCGAACACGATTAATGAAGTAAATTTTAAACAGGAATTTATTTCTGTTATTTATCATAATTTACTCGTATGTACAATATTTTATACATTTTGAGTGCATATTGTATTATTTCGCATCCTCAAATCGTTCATTCGCAGTCTAAATATTGTATTTTACAATTACATTTTACATGATTTAGTTTTCAGCTTTTTTCTTTCTTTTTTTACGCAGCAAAGCTATGCACAACGACAAAACGCAACAGCCGCGCGAGCGTTTAAAGGAAAAAGAAAAATACAAAAACCTAAAGCAAAACCAGAAATACGCAAAATTCGCGCAACCTAGTAAAAAAAATATCACGCGATTTTTCAAACAAACGTCTTGTTTGCGCCGAGGAAAGGGGAGGCACACAGCCCGTTGTTTGTCGCACGCTACACAAATACTGGTATTTAACAGCTAATTAAACGCGTATTGCCAGCTGGACCGTGTAACGAACGCGAACTGTATTCGAAAAGAGCCGAAAAAAGTTGCGTACTCTGAACGATATATCATCGAACGGAGTAATTCAGGGGAAACTTCATTTGCACCGTCGCTTTCGCGTTAACGATGTGCACGCTGCGGATGAAAGTGACACAACGTGGTCGTACAATCAAGAGAAAGCTAAAGTGTCGAGTGTGAAATCACGTATATTGGGGCTCGCGAAAGTATTATCTGTACGTTTGTTATGGAAAAAAAGTTTTATTATTATATAGAAAAGAATTTATTATAAAACACACATTTATTATGGAAAAAAATATATTATAAAATACATCAAAAAATATTTATTATTAGAGAAGGTACGTTTATTATAAAAGAAACTTTTTATTTTAGTTGAATCATCCAAATTTGAAAGTTAGAGTTCGAAATGTTATTGAAATTGTTCCGTTAATATGTACATAACTGATTAAAATCGTTCGAATTCAAATTAACTGAGCGTTCAGGAGTTCATTTAATCGGTTACTAATCAGAATTTGCTTTAAATAAACGAGGTTTCAATCATCGGATTTTGTTGTAATAAATAAATATGATGTACACGATAAATAATTAAAAAAATTGTCTCGGATAAACGTGATATACTTGCTCACGTAATTTCACGTTAGTTTTATATTATATATACATCACAACTGATATAAGAAATCCGCCATGCAACGCAATAATTCACTATAAAATTTTTTTATAGTGAACGTTCAAACGCTCACTATACCGCGAGCCTAACGAAATTGTCTAATTAAATTACACTAATTGCATTATCTCGAACCAATATAAAGATGAAATACGCCCTGCAACATGTGCACGTAACAAAATTCCGGATGCAATTGCACCAACGAACGCCTCTTCTCAGAACTTTGATTTATCGTTCCATTTAACATACCACGTACCTGTAACTTGTCGACGCGTCTATCGACGGGAAATCGGAAATCGGAAATCTCATCTAACCTGCGTTCGATTTTTCCTGTTTTCGATCGCATGCACCTCGAATTAACGCGACCCTGCCTCGTGAATTCTAACGAGCGAACCGAGAAGGGCGGAGCCCTCGTGCAAATATTAACGAAGCTCCGCGAAAAGCGTTCTCCGCGTATGCAAAGATCATCGTCGCAATTTGCCCCCGTACGTGAGCGGGCCGTGTACGTGGCTTGTTTGCTCGCGTGTGCGTAAAATATAAATACCGGCCCCCGGGCGTGTATCGTTTCCTATATAAATTGCACGCTCGCGTTTAAGATCGATATAATTTCTAGATTTCATCTCGAAAATGCTTCCGTGAGAAGTTCCTCTCTCTCTCTCTCTCTCTCTCTTTCTCTTTCTCTTTGGCTGGGTATTAGGAATTTATTGGTCAAAGTTACGGTGAATGGATATTGGATCGTTAACGGAGAGATTGACTGCAAAACGTGGCGCTGTTAGTTGGAGGAAAGGAGTGGCGGTTATTGATATTTCTGGAAATGTCTGTGAATACTTGCGTGATGCCATTACCATTTCTTCGATTTATAATTTAAAATGGACCAATGGAGACTCGTGATTTTGACTTTTTCAGATATTTAAATGCAGTGTCGATCGTTTGACGATTTCGATAAATTAGGTACACACTTTCAATACTTTTATCGTTTGTGAAACGTATTCTGACTCGTTAGGAACCCAGTGACACAGTTTACTATATTTTTGAATTTCTTTTACGCGATGCAGAAAATATTTAAAAAGTAATTAGTTAAGTACTTTATTTCTTTATTTAGTACTTTTATTTCAGTACTTTATTTTGAATATTTTTATAAAAGTTACGAGTATTTCGTTTCGAATATTCTTTCCTGTGTACGACCGTAAATATCTGCGCTTCAGCGAAGCAACGTGCGACATGGCATTAAATTGATCGTTTTAAACGTAATTTTAACTTTAATTCCTCCCTAAATTAGAATGAATTGCGAGATAGAGTGGAAGTTGAGGAAGCCAGGAAAAAAGAGTGGCCGGAATTCAAGATATATGTGACGGAACATTAAGTGAAATTTGTAATGGAAAAAAATGGAAATTGAAGTAGTAAATCTCGGGAATCTGGTAGGACGTAGGAAAAGCCGAAGAAAAGTGAAGAAAGATTAGGATGGCTAATCCGGGTTGGCCTGTGGTTGTACAATCTTTCACGGTTCTGATATAATTTCCCATCGAAAATTTCGAATTTCGCCTTTAAAATAAAGAAAAAAGAAATATGCAACTGATGACTGTACGAGCGATCACACGCGAAAGTGACAACACGATTCAAAAAATATTATTCTCGAGTCGTCTTTACGAAAATGTTGCAAATCTCATTCGCGCTTACGAAAATATTCCAAGATTTACAGTGATTTATGTCAACGTTGCACTGACATTTGACGATTATAGTAAGTTGCAAGTTTATATTTCGCAGATATCACGAAAATATTTAAATAGTTGTAGCTCGTTAAATTAATAAACTTCAATATTCAACAGAATTATCCGTATCTATCGTATATTTAAAATAGTGACTTATATACCAACTTTTTGCTACATATTTTATTATTTTGCTATATATTATGCAATAAATACCTATACATTTATATACATTTATGCACGTTGGTTTTAAATTTCATCAATAAGTACAATCATATTAGTCATCTCTTGTTTTATTTAATACGTAGTACACATAATATATATATACGTGAAAATTCTTCAGTGCCAAATGAGTCTTTGAATATTTTCTGCAAGCCACAGTACGTCTGCAAAAATACAATTTTACAAAAGTACCTTCAAAAAGTACCCCTCGCTACTTCGGATCTTCGCAAATCAAATCTCAAGTACGTGCAAATTTCCACTTTCCCTTAATACCCGTTTCCAATTGTTTGCACCCTTCCAATATGCATAATAGGCCCGACAGAACGTCTCAGAAAGTAGCCACAAAGAAACGACAGAAATTGCCCGTGGTGGCGAACGAGGTGAAGGTTGTAACCACCGTAAATACGCAGGCCGTCATTCGCTTTTAAGATTCATTGATAAAAGCGGGGGGAGGGACAACAACCTCTTTCGTATACAACGATTAATCACGTCGGTGACGCTTACGACAGCCTTTATGGAGCCGTTAAACTCGACTGTGAAGATAATCCGAACTTTAAAAGCCACCCTCCTCAACGTTGCTTTTTCTCTCGCGCCGCCGCCGAGATTAACCCTTTTATTCCCTCTTTTTTGCCCTCTTTTTCTCTCTCTCATTTTAATATTCCTCGGTCGTTACCTCGTTACCTTCGACCATTTACCGGAAAATCGCAGCTCGATTATTATTCGATCGTCGAGTGTGGATTTGCATTATCAAGGTTTCTTTATGCGTCGTAGCTTAATTAAGAAGGGATCGACCCTTTGCAGACGAGCATTTTTCCCGATTTCGGCTGATTGATTCCTGTGAAGAGAAAATAATTTTATACAGGGAATGATCCCTCAAAAAGAATCCTTTTTTTGTGAATCGCTCATACTTTTGTACAAGTATAAATCTCTTCTCACAATACCGCAAAGAGTATGAAATTAACAATCTATTACGTAATATATGATAGAGACTCATTTATCCGAATGTTTACTTTATTTCATTTTAACGTCCAACATATTATATTGTTGCAACAAAATGTCTGTCAATAAGTAATGATTTCCCAATTGCCAGCAGACAATTTTATTGCAATTATTAATGCAACATTTCAGCACTAAGATATTCCATTAATATTTTATATTCATACACGAATATCTTAGTGCTTCATTTGAATATAAAAAATTGAATATAATTTTGATCGAATGTATAAATTATGTTTCACGATGTACGAAATGTATCGCAAATGTGATTCGTCCGCAAAGGGTTAAACCTTGTGACTACAATGACTTCGATGAAATGAAAATGCTTTCAAATTCAGAATTTCAAACACGTAAAAATGTTTTGTACTCGTTCTATGATTCTATCGAAGATCTATTTTAAGGCAAACAGTATAAAAATTTCATTGTTATTCGTGATATCGCGCGGTTAAATTTGGTATAATTAGTTTTGAGCGATTAAAAATTTCGAGAACGATATTCCTGTACAACCGGAGAATCATTTATTTCAATGAAATGTAATCTTAAATATAATATGTCACGAATAGTTACTTAGTAACAATTATGCAAACTGTTGCATAATTACTCCGAAATAAGCAATAAACAAAGCTCGAAAACGACAGTTTCGAACAATTGAAGAATCAACGATCGCACGTTATATTGCCAACTAAGCTATTTAAAAAAAAAAGACGCAAGTTCAGAAAGTGATGAATCGAGTAATATAGACACGTCGGTGATTAGAAACTCGAACAACGTCATTCCCGAACGTGTTTCGATAAAACATCACTTCACCCGACGAAAATATCCCAAAAAAATGAAAGTTCAGTCATCAAGTTGAAGAATCAAACAACACTCTGCACACGTTTTCTTCACAGTTCTATGATCTCGACGAAGCTATGCACATTCTGTTTACATATACATACATATATATATATATATATACAACCATAATTTTATCTTAAAAAAGAACATCTACGAAATGTAACTAGCAATCTTCAGAAAACAACATCCAAACGTCACAAAACGCTGTTCGAATCAAGGATAATAATAACAGTAACCAACTCCCAGTAAGTCTGTCGCATACTAAAATACACCTGGGCTTTCCTGAACGAGAAAAGAAAAGGAAAAAAAGAAAAAAAAAAGAAACGAATGATCGTTGGCCTAGCAGCAGCTTGAATCTCTGTGCAAATGCTACCGCCATAGTAGTGCATCCGTCAACGTAGCAATATTCGTGGCTATAATAC
Source organism: Melipona beecheii (assembly GCA_032399605.1). Taxonomy (NCBI): domain Eukaryota; kingdom Metazoa; phylum Arthropoda; class Insecta; order Hymenoptera; family Apidae; genus Melipona; species Melipona beecheii. Next base: position 781,854 of record JAUCMO010000082.1, on the reverse strand, counting down.
CCAGAGCACTCGTGCATCCCTGTGGTAATTGCATTCCATAGTTGCATGCCAATGTGTTAGATGTTTCCCTTTCGAGATACCAGCCAGGCTACCGGTGCACGTCGTCGCCGCAGAGACGATTTCGAGAGGATGCGTTGTTAAAATGTTCCTTAACACTTGGTTACTCGTATCTTGCATCGCGTAAATATTATGCACGTGCACGTACCAAGAGGACGGGCATTAAATTCGCAGTATATCCAATATCACGTACACGCTACGTTAGAGGAATCGTCCGACAAAGCATAATCTCGCTTTGCAATCAATTTGTTGTAGCTTGGCGACACAATTGGTCAGCGTTTCTCCTGAAAACAGAAAACAGAAAATTCGACTTACCATCACGTGCATTACGCGTCACACGTTTGAAACTGTTTGACGTCAGTCGGAAGCAAGTCCTTTATTTTTCATTTTCCTTTCTGCGCGATCCGCTTCGTGCTTCTGACCCTTGAATGGTATCGTTGGGTCGTAAAGAGGGACGCAGAGGCAGAATATTTTATTAAAGGTAATTTTTGCGTAGCGCAAGTTGTTTTCCAATCAGCCATTTATACATCAATTATACGAGTGATATAACGTAAATTACTAAAATTTAAAATATTTGATCTTATTTTGCATTCTGTAATACTGTCCATGATGCTACTGAAACAAAATGAACTTGTAAAATTCCCAAGCGAGATAATTCAATTGTTTCGTTCAATTGCGAGTTACAAATGGCCCAATGATACCAGTTAAGGATTGAGAAAAAAGAAGTGAAAAAATTATTTTGCGAAAAAAGAATCCAAGGTAAATGTTCTTCGTTTTGATTGCACGTTCCAATAATTGAGTTGAAACTAATTAACCGAATTGCTTTGAAATCCATTTTGTTACATAACGTATATATTGCTATTACGTAAATTCGAGAATGTGCATTGTATTAAATTCATTGCGACACCATCAAACGCACGCAGGTCGAATAAATTTTCAAGCTTGATGTCGTTGGAAGCAAATCGAAAACGATGTAATTGAACTTTCTCGTAATTTGTGTAACTGTGAGATAATTGCTGTGTAAACTGTGAAAATAATCGCGACAATGACAATGACAATAATTTTCGATCGCAGTAACGAAATGTTGAAGTAAATTCTATTTTATTACACAGAAGATACTCGATTGAGTGAATTTATAATCAAAATTCAGGAACGTTACCGAAAAACTCAAATGTAGCAAATGTTCAAAATTAATATAACAATATGTGTACGATAAAATGTTGATGAACAAATTTGCGAACGCTAGTCAATCGATGATGGAATTGTAAGATTTTTTTAAATTTTAAATATGATTCAAAGAAGTATATTACAAAAAATATTCATAAAAGTATTTAAAAAATACTATCGATAATAATTAGTTTAGAGGCTAGATAATGCTTGACACGATGATTGACACGATATACAGAAATAAAACTAACATCGAAACCTATTATCAGTAGCATTTAAACAAATTATTTTATGAATTTATGACGCACTCTTTGAGTCACAGTAAACAAGTTTAAGATTTAAATAACTTTAAAAATTTCATCGCCAATCGAATAGTGGTCTCTAGTAAAAATTTTATACAGGGTGTCTTAGTTTTCTTGATGTAACCGGGGAAGAGATGATTTTTCTGAACCAGAGAGAAAGAATAACATTTTTCTCATTTAAGACTTCGTTCCGAGGAAAGTCGAGTTTCAAAGTTTCTCGCGTATACTTGAGTTTGTTTAATTTCAGACCAGATCGAAGTGAACAATCGACAGGAGGATAATCAACGTATGAAAACTGAAGAACATGAAATAAAATTTTTCTCGTTCAAGAAAATAGATTCTCAATCGAGTTTTTCACTTTCTTGAAAACAGAACGCACGGAAGAATTTTATTCCACGTTTCTCGTTTATTTTCGCACACACAGAGTAACCTTCTAAAAATTATTCACCTCTGTCCAGTCCAGAAACGTTCAAAATCGACTTACTCGAAAAACAAAAAGCGTCGTGTAAAAAATTCATTCCCTAACCATTCTCACCACGAAAATTAAAACACCCTCTATTACTTCAACTACTGAAATTACGAAAAAAATGTTTCAAACAAAAGTTGCATGGTTTTCTGGGGGATATACAATGCTTTAATTGTTTCGTTGTCTTTTCATCGAGATACGAAGATTGCTTTCAATTTTTCAAATTATTAGAATTATATATGTATTTTATAATATAACATTATATATCATTATAGTACATTATATAATTCTATATATTACGAAAAACTATGAAGAGACGTTTAATTTTAATTCTAATTCTGTTCGAGAGATATTTCAATCCCAGTTCTGCAAAATCTCGTACAAAACGAGAAAAGCAGCGACGTTCTCGCGTTCGCGGTATCGTTCCATTTCGAAGACGTTCTTCGTGTCTCGATAAGAAAGAAATGGAATCCCCTGGAAACAACTTTCGACGGTTAAGGAAACACCACCGCGTGCATGAGCGACGGGGATAGTGTATAAACTCTGAATGACAACTGTCATGGACAAGCGACGGACAGTTCATTATCACGATCGCAGCGTAAAAACGGGAAGAGAGGGAAAAGAGTAAAAGGAGAAACAGCCCTGGTGTACACTCGGGCTCTGTGCGCCGAAAGTATCAACACGGGACGTGCACACGGGAACACACACACACACACACACACACATACGAACACAGAGCGCGCGTTTAAGAGACGCGTTAGGTAACAAGTCCTCTCGATGTCGATGGGGCAGGATGGCGAAACCGGGCAAAGCCTAAATTAAAAACGTTTTTGCGAAACCGCTTGTTTGTGTTTTCCTCCGTGCGCTCGCGCGCGCGCGCGCAAATAAGCACGCTTTACAGCCCCGAGATACAGCTCTTCCCCCTCCCTCCCTCTGTTGTTGTGCGCGCTCTTTTTTTATTTGCCATCTTCTCCTCTTCTTCGTTCTTCGCTCGCCTGATCTCTCCTTCTCTCTTTATTTTCTCTCGCCTATCTGTGTTCTATGCCCTCCGTTTCGAAACGAGGGTCCACCCACGGTGGATCGACGCGGGAACGCGGCCCTCCGGGTCGCCGAGAATGAATGCGTGAAAGAGAACCGCGTGAACCAACTTCCCTGGCCCGCGAGCGTAAAACCGGAGATCTGGGATCGAGAGTTTTGTCTCCTGACAAAAACTGCACCATATGGAACCGGTAGAACGTTTGTGTTTCGTGAATGGGCGATTAGCGTGCTCAATTCCTTCGTTACCGCTACTGGTCTTCGTGGTCTTCGTTTTCTTTTTTAAACCTACGTTCGTGCATTCCAATGTACAATGTTACATTGTCAGAACAGAATTTATTGCTAGCAGATATTCTACTTATTCTGTTGACGTAACATTCGAATAAGGAGTTAATCGTGCAAAGGAGAGACACCGCTGTACAATAAGTTTCTTTTAACTTGGAAAAGTTCTTAAAGAGACGATTGTAAGAACAAATCGTTCGGGGAAAGAAGACCACGGAGGAGCGCGGCACCGGGGATGATTCGTCATTGGAAAGTATTTATTAATTTTCCAAGACGAGTCGTGAAACTCTCACCTTATTACCAATAACGAACCGACTCGTCTCGTGAAGCTTCAAATATCTTCCAATGATTAGCTAACTCGTCATGAAACTCGGAAGTTTTCCCAATTTCTCCCGCGAGTCCGACGATGAATGAACACATCGTCCTCGAAGGGTCGAAGGGTGCACTGAACGTTTAGAAACGTGATCTAGTTCGAGTAATCAAGTAGATGTTACGTCATAGTTCGATCGCTGGCAACTTTCACAGGCCATTTATATTACGAGACATAGTACATGTGCTGTAAATACCAATAGATTTAGTACGTCGTGTGTAAATATCAATAGCCGACGTCTGCCCGCTCTCGATCCTTGAATCTGATTCAACGAAATTTCTCTCCCAGTGTGCGTGAAAGCGAAGAAAAAGAAAGAAATGATGAGTTGGTTCGAATGAAAGATTGTAAGGGGTGAGACCTGTATCAGGTAGATAAAGGATTCGATAATGATTGCGAGAGTATAAGCTCGTCGAGGGTGAAACCTCTGGGCCAGTAACCTTACAGTCTTTCATTCTTGGAGATGAATCGGGTGGATGCTCGATCCATTACCGTGACTAATCGCCTCCTTTTTATGTTTCTTTCTTCGGGGTATCTTCTGGAACACCCCGAATTCAGGGTCGTACTTCAATTGCATCATGTTCATGGTGGCGAGCAGCGTCGTTTTGACGGTGTTGGTGCTGAACTTTCATCACAGGACGCCGGACAGATACATCATGCCGCAGTGGGTAAGAAACACGTACAAACAAAGTATAAATAGACTTTTCCAGCGAGTAATTCCTACTTGTCGAGTTTTTTAAAATTTCATTGTATAATTTAAAGTTTAAAGTAATCCGCGCGTGATATATTATATTTTAGTTCTATTTTATTTTTAATTATAAATATCACACGATATAATCAATTTTTTAATCATATCATTTTCTAAATTTTATTTTATTTTATTTTATTTCTATCGTATTGCGTATCATTCTTCATTACACGTTCATTATACTTTCTGAGCGTCCAATTATTGATTATAACGTTATCTGTAGAAACTAAATACTCAAATAAAAATTATTGCGTTTCATTGAATTGTTCCAAGTCGAAGGAAGTTGCACTTAAATTACGAAAGGAATAAAATATTTTTAAGCCATTTGTAGATTTAAACATGCTACAATTATAAAGGCGAATCTCTCTTCTTCCTGAGAAATCTTTCAAAGACACGATCATACGATATAATGAAAACCTAGGATTACGTTTAAAAGAATGAACGACGGGTGATAATATACTCACCTATAGAGGGTTAACGGCACAAATTAAAATATACACGCGTTAAAGTTCTTTTCACATCTCCTTTGACCACATTTGGTCAATTTTAACGAGCATTTCAAAGGTCAAATTAAATAACTTGAATCTACTAACTGATTTTTACGTATCTATAGGAAACTTGAAGCTGCAAAAGCGTACAAAGTGAACGTAATGTGTAAAAATATATATAAAAGATTCGTTATAATATTCAGTGGATATTATTCATTCAGTCAAATATCAATTTAATTGAAAATCCGCAATTTCGTTCTTGTATAAGCATATTATAATCATATGGTGTTATTGTCGTGCATTCATGGGAAATTTTAAAGTTGCACAGGATGCGTACGATACGAAAATTTCTATTTTTTTATTATATTAATTATATAATTATAATAATTAATTAATCACTATATAACATAATAACGTTATATAATGTATCAATAATTATATTATTATGTTATTACTTACCATTATTGTTTGTTATATTCATATATGTTATGAATTTGCACAAGTATCCGAAATCTTAGAAATCTAGTTACTATTCTTGATTTCTTTTATATATTTAATTGATTACTTGTTGTAATACATTATCATTATTTACAGTTAATTACACCGACTAAAGCAATCATTTCTTTCCTCTCTCAGCTTCGTATTCGATCTCTATGATGAAACAATATTTTATTTTTCTCCCATTCGGTTCTTTTATGATGGAGGAAGGTAAATAGATCAAAGTTCTCGCCCAGAGACAAGATAATTATGGTTGTTTCTGACCCTCTGTTCTATTACCTACGGATAACAAAAGATAAAATTGAAGTTTGCGTGACCTGCTTCCATTATGAATAACAAGGGTTCACGAATTAGGGCAATAAATATTGGATCAAATGAACGTATCTTCTGGGTTTCCTTGCGCAATTGAATTAACATTGATGATCAATATCGTTAAATACTTTTATACAAAAATAATAGATAGATTCAACAATAAAATAATAATAAAATAAAAATTATAGGTCATTTAATTAAAGTGTAAAAGTTGCTTTAATTTTAATTGAAACGAGTTATTTTGTTTTTATTTGTCAATTCACTGATAACGTTATCATAAGTAGTTTATTACGTACAAAAATAAAAATTCCCAGTAATGAGTTATACAATAATAATACAAGAATTATAGACATTCAAGAGTCGAAAAAATATGTTATTAGAAAAGTTGTAAAATATTCTTTTGTGTCATCGAATGATATCGCGCCAACATTAAGAAAGGACGTTTAAATTATTAAGAATATTTTACATTCCGTCGAAATACACGACGTATATAGCTGTAAAAAAAGCCCTCGTGCGTCAATATATTTTTAATTCTCGCATTTATATATCATCGTATAACTATATTATTATTAAATATATTTCTTTCATTATTTTATTATCTTTTATTTCATTTTTACATTGTTGCACAACTCATTATTGAAAATTGCTACCTTTGTACGCAGTGAGCTGTTTATAAAATAAAAGTTTATAGAGTTTTGTTAACGTTTTCATAGAAATATCGCAAAGGAAACCAGTTGCGCTGATACTTTTTCCGATCCCGATTGTACGTACGCCGGGGTTAGGTAACAAGCTCTCGAAACTCGTTTTATCGAAAGTGCCGAAAGAACTTCGACAGATGTATGCAAAGTGTAGCCAGTGTTTTCGTTCATAAAACTCCCTCCCTTATCCGCAGTGGCCATTACAGCCATTAAAGACAGTGCTTTAGTCGCTGAAAGTTTAAAGTGCCTTCGAGGCGTTAGCACTTCCTCTTGCCCGTTGGTTACTAGAACTTTCATAAACCAAGGGGAAAACGTACTTCAGCCGGAGACGAGAATCCTACCGGCTACGAAAAATTCCCTGCGTTGGTACTTTTCCCGTGCTATTATTTCCGGATGGGAGGCGAGCGCAACCGAGAAACAAAGAGTACCAATCTACAGCGGAAGCACAAGAGAGAAACACCGCCGTCCGTGGCCTATAGCGTGCGCGCGCGCGCGTGTGTGTGTGTGCGCGGTATTAAGTAATTCCAGTTGCACGAAATAATTTAACGAGAAAGGCGAAAGATTTTTCGTACTCCGTTAAATTCCGGCAAATGCCGCCGACTTTTACGCCGAGGTGCAGAGAAATTTAATTGCGGGGAAGAAAAGTTCCATTTCGCGGAGAAGGAACGAGCGAACCTAACCTAAACCTAAGTTACAAACAGGAAGATGTTGCGCAAGAGGATTAATCCGGGAGTTGATAACAAGCGAAGGGTTCACTTTTGCCGTTCAAAAATTGGAAACGTACACGTATGACCGACACAGAAACGTCATTTGTCACGAGACAAATAAACTCGAACGAGAAGTTAACGACAAGCCGATAATATCACTCGTTAAATCAATGATCAGAGAGAATATGTACAACGAGTAAGCAGGGAACCATACGTGAAAGAGATTAACTGAGAAATTAAGAACGAACAGTATCGCAGTATCGTAGTATGTAACGTTGCTGTATGAATTTCACATTTTTTTACGTTTGAAAATGAAACAGCTCGGGCATTCGAGAGGAAAATGGAAAATAAACGTAACTTACAGGAAAGAAATTTAATTTCGCGAAACAGACGAACCAGTTGCAAACCAGTTACAAAAATAATAAACGAAATGTTCTACATTTAAGAAGTTTAATTCAAAAATTAATAATGAATCGCCTACTACTTTTAACTTCTCGATACCTAACTTCTTTATAGATAGAAAAATAGAATTGCAGACGTAAACACTTTTAACATCTCAAAACGTACGAACAAACAAAAATGAAAGCTCGCGTCGCTTTCAAAAATAAACGATCCAATTTATAGATAAACAAATTTATGCGAGTCTAAATTTGTAAAATTACAAAAATAAAAAAAATATAATTACACGTACAAATACAAAATATAGATATCTTATATATACTATGTATTAACACGGAATAATAATTTATATGTAACATATACTCGATACATATTTTGTATTTTTATACGTAATTATACAACTATTTTATTTCTACACACGTGATATATACAATTGTAATTTTATACAACAATGTAGTTCTTTCTTCTTCTCCGTAGATTAAAACGGTGTTTTTACAATGCCTGCCGTGTTTACTGCGCATGAGTCGTCCAGGGAAGAAGATCACGAAGAAGAACATTCTAGGAGGCAACCGAAGAGGAAAAAGCATAGAACTGAAGGAGAAGAGTAGCAAGAGTTTGCTGGCGAATGTTTTAGACATCGACGATGACATCCGTCACAAGAATAGCGCGGCAAATCCTCCTTCCGGTTACATAAGGTACTGCTTTTGCTCAATATCACTCCTCGAGTTCCTTGATTCCGCGGCAAATCCTCTTCCCTTTTTATCGTTAGAAGTTCGTGCCGCGAAAACTAACGGAATAATTTAATCCGTTTGAACCGAGACACCGGTAAACCGAAACTGCAAATTCGCGGAAATCCTTTTTACAAAGTCTTGCGTATCCCTTGCGCGCTAAAGTACAGAATGTCTCCCATAGGTTCTCGTACAAACTTTGCTACTCTACCTGTTAAAATTTGTATTTTCCCCGGTTGGTAGAACTTCATTTCCAGCAAATATTCCTGGGGTTAAAGTCAATCGATAATGTATTTTTGTCAAATTACATCGGTGATTTTAAATGAATAATTAAAGCCTCTCTATACGTACACTTCGCAACACAGTCACTGCTTTTCTCCCATAGGTTTTCTACATTTCGACGAACAATAAGCGTGTTACTCGTATCTTGAACAAAATATTTTTCACTGTGTCACGAGCAACTGCAAACTTTTTTTGCAATTACAGCTTCTTTCATTTATGTATCAAGTTATCATTTACAAAATGTTGTAATACTCGTTATAAATGTATGAATATTATTTGTATTATTTTTAGTTTTTTTTTGTTATTTTTTAAAATTATATTATATATCGTATTATTATATTACTACATATTACATCAAATTGTTCTATATTTTACTATCATTATATTGTCTCGCAATTGACATACTATTACACTATATTTTGTAGCAATTCAAAATATGAATATCGTTCATTCATTTCACTTTTTACTTGTTTTGTTTCAAAACTTATTTATCTGTCTGCATGCAATCGTTCAATGTGCGCCGTGAATCCACATGTGCGTTTGATATTATTGTTATTTCTGTGCCTAGAAATAAAAACAAAAATAGCAAGCGTGATAATAGCAGCAAAAGCTATTTCTTTTACCCGACGATTGACGAATGTTTACCTTGTCGAAATATTTTTCCATTAATCCATTACTCTCTTGCGTATTTTTTAACAAATCGTCGAAATCAATTACTACAATGATAATAACAGTAAATAACCTTTATTATTAACCTCTTGTTTTTATTATGCGTGAACTCTGCACAAAAGTAGTTGAAAAACTTTTATAAAAAATTTTTATAAAATAAAAAATTTCATATAATAAAATTAATATATTAGTAAAAAATTGAATTAAAATCTAATAATCCAGTTATAGAAGTTATTCACTGTGCAGCTAATGAAAAGAATCACAATATTTGAGATGGTCCTCTTAAATATTTATATGCTATTTAACGATTTTTGCAAAGTACATACTTTCGATAAATATTATTATAACACATTTATTAAAATTATCTGCAAATGTTCAAATGCTTTCGTGCAAAGCGTCAACTGTGGACAGAAATATAATTTATAACGTGGTTAACATAATTTATTGTCAATGTTACATTTTTACGGTTAACACGAATGTAGCAAACATAAAGTTCTATTATATCTTTGTTGTCTATAAACGTTGCATAAATGTCTCATTGAAATTTCTGTATTTTAATTTTTAAATGATTTCAGATAGAATGAATATTGTTTAGTCTAACTTTTAAAGTTTTTATCGCAATAAATAGACTGTGGATAATTGTGCAATTTAAATAATAACGCGTGTCCTTCAGTATCCGAGCTCTAAAAACAAATCAAGTTTTTCAAATATTCCTCAAATTAACGAAATTGAATAGCTTTTCAAAATTAACGTCGCCCCCGTCACAGTTTACATCACGATTTCACAACGCAAATGCAGAAACCTGGTATTTCCCGTTTCTGCAAAGTTTAGTGCACAAAGATAACATTTTATCCTACCTTCGGCCAACAACGTGATCCAATATCGTCATTCATACGCTGTAACTTTAAACCATGCTAAAACACTTTTACGAAAAATGCACGTGACTCGCATAATAACGAGCCTCCCCGCGACACGCCGGATATGTAAATGCAGTGCAAGTGAACACACGGCTATCAGCACGTGCTTTCGAATCAACATAGCTGGAATGACAACGTAATTCAGCGCGCGTAATCCTCGTTCCAGCAGACATTCTACGCCCCGGCTGCATCTCGAAACGCCACGCAACAACATTTTCAAAATTATTATTTCGAACACCGAGCACTTATTGTTACATATGTAGAATGTCGAGCTGCGTCGATCAGTGTATAAAAAGTACATGTGACTCGATTTGAAAAAGTGGAATTGACCTTTCTGATCTGGAATGAAACCTACAGTAGTTGCTAATACGAGATGCGTCCAAATTTTATTTCGACTATCACACTGTTGTATACAGAGACAGAAAGATACGCGATTTTATTTGAAGAAGGATCTTTGAATTTCCAAAACTCTTTCCAAAAGTCAGAAAAAAAATTGTCAGCGCCGCCTGTACGTTGAAAAATTTTCGCGAACAAAGCTTTCCGCGTTTTCGAAAATAACGGGAGACGTTCAAGCGCTAATTCTTATCGAACCACAGTAAACCCCGATATGCGTCAACGGTGAATTGGGTAATCTCAATTTTAAAAGCCGCATTTCGTGTCTCCGTTTCCGTTGAATATAACATGTCAAGGATATAGAATTTTCCATCTGCGAGAGTCGTTGTTCGTTAAATTTTCAGCCGACTTCCGCCGAGAACACCTATTTCCTAACTCCTCCTCTTTGATGCTTGTCCGTGATATCTCGCTAGCTAAGACATTTCCGATAAAATAATTCCATGTGCTTCTCGATGTGTCTGCCAGACGAAACGAGACGCGTCGAGATTTATTTATGAAACGCTTTAGCGCGAGATGTCCAAGATGAAAAGACAGTGACGTGAGAATTGTATCGTATCTCCCGTCTGATTGATTTCACTTCTTACTTGGAATGATTATTTCTAGGAATTGTGTCCGAAAACGGTATCAGAAAAGCGCTGTTTTATTGCTACATTAAGATTTTAATTGAAAATGGAACTTTTTACTTATCGAGTACGTTAGGAATTTAAATTGTTATTTAAGTCGTAAGTTATTGTATGCTAAGCTTCGAGATTAAATTATTAAACTATTGCAGATTTTTCTATTGAGTTTCGAACGCTCAAAGTCAGAATGGTCAAAATGGTAAATTGGTAAAAATTAAGTTTTTCTAAAAATTTTATAATTTGTGCCAGTGTCTGACACAGATTATGGCTCGCGTTCTTTGATACATTTTAAATCCTTTTTCTATTCTTTGTATTTTAATTTCTTTGACACATGTTTTCGTGTCAACTCCTAACTGATGGTATCTAACGTTGAACGTTAGAGCCAAATATCAGTTGATCAAAGTAAACGAATTTTAATACTTACATTATAAATTATTTATAAATAAATATGGAAATTTTTTGTTTCCTCGATCTTCTCAAAAAATTCCACCGTCAAAACCAATAGATGGAAACTAAAAGTTTTTACAGTTAACTGCTTCTTGTATTCTGAAATATTCCCGAAGAAAAAAATACGATTCCCAATTAATTTCCCAATTTGTTGAATACAATCGACGTCGTGTTTCAATTTTACTCCACCTTTTAACGTGAAATTTCCTAAATTTCTTTTAAACGTTCCATTGAATTATCTGCTTTAATTGGACAACAGATCGGCGTTCGGCACACCGATATCTACCGGGAGGCCAGCAACGGTCGAAGATACATCGGCATCGTTGCCACTCAGCGGGATGCAGGAGGAATTGCACACGATACTCAAGGAACTGCGATTCATCACAGATCGCATGAAAAAGGCGGATGAGAGCGACGAGATCATTAGCGATTGGAAATTCGCCGCTATGGTGGTGGACAGGTTCAGTATATTTTCTACGCGACGTTGCTTTCTTATTTCTTTCAAAATGAGAATCAAAACGAACTGTATTCAACACGACCAAAAGTCAACAATAATGCGTGATTAAATCCTTCCGTTGATAATTGTCGAGTAATTTGTAATTGACAATTTAAAACAGTTACCGCAAAATTGAAAGGAACATCGAAATTGCGAAATTGAAAGGATCATTATTACAGAGTTTTTTTCAATGTGAAAATGCACAGAGTATTTTCCGCAATATTAAATTGTGTCAATTTAATAAAATAATCAATCTCCACTACGTGTACAGACAGCTATTTATTTTTGTATAATTTAATTTTTATACCTGTGATTTCATTTTATTACTGCCTTATAAAAAAAGGTACGAAGTTTCGATAAATTTATTGCATTAATACATTTGTTTATTTATTTATACGTTATATTTATTGTGTTTATTTATGCATTATATTTTAATGTGGGACATTTGCATTTCAATATGCAGTGATTTTTATCGGTATTCAAACATCACAATTATTCTAAATTATAAATTTCCTTCATTTAATAATTATTCTAAAAATATAAATTTCCTTCATTTAATGTACATAAAATCGCAGAACAATTTGGACGCAAGAAATTATACGCGTTAAATAAATAAAATTTACGTTTCTACCAACTATAAATTGAAAGACAAAACTGTAATGTTTGAATACTAATAGGATAATTATTAAACAGTATTCGTAAACAGTTAAGTAATCAATGATTACTATCATTAAAAATTTTATCAATACATCGTGTAGCCTGTATTTAAAATGTTACTAATTACAACTTTGTTTCTTAATTACAGGCTTTGTTTGATCGTCTTCACGTTGTTCACGGTTTTGGCCACGATAGTGATATTGTGTCGTGCGCCACACATAATCGTCCAATAAATAGACTGCCCCGGTCAAGTCACCGAAAAAATGCACAAAAAATGCCAAAGGTAAAATCACTTTCATATCTTTAATTTCAATTGTTCATTTTGTGTCCATTTTTCTTTTCTTTTTTTTCATATCAAAATATCGTATTCTTTTCTCGTAATTAATCCTTATTTATTCGATCTTTGAAATCATTTTGTTAAATTTGATCAATAATCGATAAAAATTCTGAAAATATTAATTGTCATTACCTCGTGCCTTTCAATTTTAAATCGTTATTAAATCGTTCCAAGACTATATTTACGTTGCAAGTGGACTGCGAATTTTTATGAATGTTCAAATTTTTAGAAACATGATTAAAGATACGGGAAATCTAAATGGAAATTTCATTCTTCCAGTAAATGTTATGACAAATGTCTTATTTTAGATATTTTTACATATTGCGTGCATTGTATGCATTTTTGAACCTCCAAATTTTATAAAACATTAAAAAACCAAATGCGAATTTCTCCTCCTGTAATCTCGCTTTCCCATTTTTTAAAAAAAAAAAAAGAAGATCGAAATTATGTTTCCGATTTCGAACTCATTTCAATTTTTCAAATTCAGCAACTCGTAAAAAAGTCATGAGATTAATCAAACTTTATTTCCCAAATTTATTTTTAAACATTTTTGTTCTCAATTACGCGATTTCGTTGCGAGTGATACGGTATAACTTTGGTGTGATTGCCACGCTAAAATGTTCATGATATCAACAACGTTAAAGGGACTGCCACTGTCCATCAATTTCTGACGAACAATGGCACCTGCGTGCGTACACGAGTTGTTGCATTCGAATACCACGTAACGTCACTCTTCGCGCGACGCGGGACTCGCCCAAGGAACGAAATTAATACAGTATGGAGATGTTAATAATTCGTTTTACGTAGCAAGTTTACCTCGTTCGTTGTCATCGATAATTTCATCAGTATTGTACGCAATTTTCCCGAAACAACAGACGGTATCTACGAAATCGATTGGACGGAATTGAATTTCAGCCCTTCAGGGATGGCGACTAAATTCCATAATTATACCTGTACAAACGAAATCAAAACGCGGTCTATTGCTATTCGTGATGAAGTCTAAATCATATCGATGTCGGACAACATACGAAAAAGAATGGACATTTTTACGTACGGAAAATTGTTATACTACCGCAGGTATTTGTCAATTTTGTATACTTGAAAGAATGAAACTGTCGACTGATAATAAACGTACGAAATTTTAAGTTTTGTACAGCAGAATATTTACAGTAGAAATCTTCGAAGATATTGGCAGTAATATTGACTTGCAATATTTAACAGGGAAAGTAAATTTCTACTTCAGACTCCATTATCGCATAAATATTCGCATCTAAACCTGATTCCCTCAGTATACAATAAAGTCTCGAATGAAATAGTTTTTTCCTTTTTTTTTTCTTTTTTTATCACTGCAAGTGATTTTAGCGGGGATAACACAAGAAATCGGGCCTCTTTAGGTGCAACGCTAATGCAACGAAAATTAACGATTGGTTGATTTGGGTCACGTGATTCGTGAGGGGGCGTGGATTAAACCTTGAGTAGGAGCGACGTTGTCTGGTACTGAGCGATCGCGCCTGTAATTTGTTTTGTGTCGATTCAAATGTTTGCATATCGATAAAATTTTATGGCAAAAAAAGTCGTCTTCATTTCCTAGTCAAAACAGTTGCTTCTGGGCCTTTTTTTCACATTTCTATCTACCTCGCTTGTTATCTGGTTTCGTTCGGCTCGACACCAGAAGCAACCGTACAGGAGAAACAAACGAGCTTGACAAATCGATCGGACCCCGTGTACTCACTCGCTTCTCTTTCTCGCAGAAACGACGACACGTGAGTTTCAAGGAGGCTGCCACGGCGGAACGACCACGAGGAACGAGAGCGCGTAAACGACTCGCCCTTTCTTCACCGCTGCTCTCTGCCTATCTCCGTCCCTGTTCCTTTGTTTCCTTCCGCGGCGGGAAGGAACCTCTGGAACGGGGAGACTGCACGAGCGCGAGGGACCGTGCTCTTCCAGTGCTCGACGGGCGAGCCTCCTCTTGGTGGAGCGGACAGGAAGCGAAGAGAGAAGACAAGGAAGAAGCGAAGAAAAGGAAGAAGGAAGTGACCGGAAGAGGAGGAATCATCTCTCTTCGTCGTTCGTTCGGTTCTCGCTTGCCGACCAAATTACCCAATTGAATCGTGTTTCGTTCGATTTCGCGAAACGTTCCCCTCGCGAGTGGAAAGCGCGAGAGAAAGAGAGAGAGAGAGAGAGAGAGAGAGAGAGAGCACGAAACTCGACGCTCGCACTCGAAGGCGACACACACACACACACACACACACACACACACACACACACACACACACACACACACATTCATAGGTAGACGTGTTCAATACGCGGACAAAGAGGACGGCAAAGAGGAGGGCGCCTCCCCCCCGACACGTTAAACACTGTTGACAATACACGGCCACGTTGTGCGTTCACTTTCTTCGGCTGAACCTTTCCTCCGTTTTCGAAAAAAACCTAATAATTGTATCGCAGTCGCTTTCTCTTTAACAATCTCCTCTCACCCTTTCTCTCCATCGATCTCTCTCCGGGATAGGTGATCGACGCTCGGCCGTCGTACCCGGCGATCCGTGATAAAACTTTTAAATTACCGCGTGACGCGCGTCCCCGGCTTATCGAATAAGCTCGGGGACGCCGGACTCGTTCGAGGCCGTATTACATATACCGCGGGGAGAAAGTCGTACGGAGACGCCGCGCGATTCGTTTTAACGCGCGTCTCTCCCTCGGGAGAGAGAATGTTGTCGCGGCCTTTCACGTAACGATATATATATATATATAGTACGCGAAATGAGAGAAGGAAGAAGGGACAACAATAATAGTGATAATGATAATAACAATAATAATAATGATAACGATAACTGGTAACGATAATGATCGTTGACGATTAACGATAAACGATAACGTTAATGATAAATGAACTAACAATAATGGTAACGATGATTAAATGATGCTAACAATGATACTGTTGTTAATGATATAACGTACGTATGTTAATAACAAATGAATAATAATAATAATAATAATAATAATAATAATAATAATAATAATAACAGTAATAATAGTAATAATAATAATAGTAATAGTAATAGTAATGATACTGATTAATTATAATCGCTTTGTGTGCGGGCGTTACGATCGAGAATCGTCGAACATAATCGCTAAGGGTCTCTCGTGGAACTGATACGGTCTTTATAATAACTGCCAAATATAAAACCAAGAGGAAACAAAGAAGAAGAAAAAGAAAAAAAGAAAAAAATAAAGAAAAACTCGAGGACAGGGGTGTCCAACCTTTACACAGGTAGAAATGTAAGTCGCATTTCTCGCGCGTAGGATTGTAAATGTTATTACCGACTGTATAAGTAACACAAGTTCGAAAAATCAAAAGAAAAAAAAAAGAAAAAAAAAGAAAAAAAACACAGCCTTTAAAAGTGAAACATTTGAGAATCAGCGAGGATAACCCCGTTTATTATTAAAACGTAAATTGTATAATATTAATTAATATTAATTTAACGTTAATTGTTTATTATTGTTTATTATTATCGTTAATATTAATTAATATTATAGTATACACAAATCAATACTAACATAATATAACGACATTATAATATACATATACATATACATATATATATTATATAATATTAAATAATAACGCAAAATAATATTATATAACATATAATATCTAACATTTAAATATTATTAATTCTCGACATTGATTCCATGATTAATTCGATCATGTTCTAACGAAGAAAAAAAAAGAAAAAGAAATAATAATGAAATTGCCTTCTAGAGTAACGTTCTAATCGAAAATAACGACGATCGAACGAAACGAAAATCCGACGGGAATCGACGAGGTATAAGAGCGAAGTATAAAGGACAAAACTGCCAAGTTGGACAGCCCCTGCTTTCCGTACAGACACGAATCCGAATTCTTGAAAGATCTTCGATAGGTCCGCGACGAAGGGTTCCGCATCGAGCCGCGACCAACATCAGAGATGCATCGTAATCATAAAATCCTCCAACCGCACGAATGTTCTCAATGACTGTACTCTGACCACTCGAAAATCGTTCTCGTTCGAACTGTTTGCTTACGCTCTCGATAAATGCATCTCGCGCATTGTTTCGTTCATCGCGTTATCCTACTTTGGCCGATTTATTGTCGAATTATTCGTGCGAAGAAAATATCAAACATGCACGTTTGCATTCACGTAGTCGTGAAGAGAAAAGAAATACAAAGGAATTTCTCGATTATCGATCGGTTTGGAGCTTGTCAAGTTTATTCGACGTAACGTCCGCGAATTCAAGCTTACTTCGAAATAAAATTTCAATTTCCATTCGTTGAAGTGGCTTTCGATTATAATCAGTGAAGACGATGTTGCGACAGTTGTAAAATATTTTGCTTTTAATCACAGTTAGATCCTTGTTAAACTGAACCTAATTGAACAACTACGAATTGATATTGTGACTGAATTTTGCCATTTCCTGTCAAAGTTGTACAAAATATAGGCATTTAATACCGGAGGATTGTACAAAATATCTCACAGTTAATCGTTATAAAAATTTACCTCCACGTTTCTAAAATTAAAAATTATTTTCTATTGAAAATTGAGAATTATTTGAATCGATAGTAAAGCCATTTTTTTTTTTTTTTTGCGAATATATTGGATAATTCTCGCGTAAACTGTTTGACGAGAACCTACGCTTTTTCACAACGTCGCTACATAAATAAAAGTTAGATTTTTGCACGTGAAATGAATAAAAGTCTAAATTTCACTTGGAAAATAATTCGCAACTTATCTTTTCTTATCTTACGGATACATTTCACGAAATTGCAAATTAAAGAACGTGCTTCGCAACCACAAATCGAACAACGAACAACGAAGATGAACCAATTTTTCTCACTCGCTATACACGCAACACAAATTTATTTTCAATTCTGTTCCTTAAATTTTCCGTACGAGATAAAAATCGAATCGCTTCTATAAATTTTTAATTTATACTTTTCAGAAATTCAGTGTCTCGATTTGCGTTCTCGTGTTCAACGCACGTTCCGTTGAAAAAGAAAGAAACGAGGACAGACAATTCGTCGATCGTTACTGCAGTGTGCGGCAAACCGGAAGTTGCTAGGCGTTTCTCGTAATCGTGGCTCGGAACAACAGCTTGTGCACACAGACGTTTGACGGTCTGGTGCGTAATCACAGTGAAAGCTCGGCGAAACGTTGGAATTTAGCGTGCTTCTCTACGTGCTTCTCTACGCGCGGATCCTTCGTCATTGAATGGCGTAAACTTCAGTTTAAAGTAATAGGTATATATGTCATCCGACACGGAAGACCGAAACTCGGCGGTGTTGAATTTATTTTGACACGTTCCGTGCTGAAAGAGCATTAAACTGCTGAGATTAAATTTAAATAGTCGAAATAAAATTAACGAAATTGCGAATTTGCATTAACGTGAACAAAAGATAACAGGTGGATAGATGAATTCTTAAATTCTGTAAACAGTGATAGTCGATCGATTTTATTGAACGTTGCGGAAATTTGCTGAAATATAATGAGAAAAGAGAGATTCTTAACCCTTTGATTGTTTAAAATTACCAAACGTCTAAAAGTTTAACGCTAAAAGGGCATAGAGCATAATGTATTCATCTTTAAACGCTAAATATATTTTTTGATATATTTATTCAATGTATCGTAACATCTTACCCTCCTTTCTAAAATTTTATTTTGCCATTTATTGTAAGATGACCTGTAATGAATAACCTAGTGTGGATTAAACGTTCAATGGGTTAAGAGTGATTGATATATTTGAAAAAATTGCAACACAATCAAAGTCCAAATACAACAAGAGTAAAAGCAACTTGGAAACTGGAATTAAATGTTTTCTGACAATATAAAAATATACATGTGTTGCGCTTGATGCTGCAGCTTATTATAATTGAAACTAAGTACTTGTGTTAAAATTATTATCATCAATTATTGCTTATTTCGCTTCAAACTACGAGAACGTCTTGAAGAAGATAAATCAGTCGTATCGAGTATACCGTTGTAAACTATGCAAAATATAACTGCAAAGTTGTTAGAAGTTAAAGTTACGGACTTAAAGAAACTCTGTTTGGTTAAAAAAAAAATGATACAATGATATATTGGCACGGGACGTGTCGATCATTTCTACGTAACTTCTACGAATTATCGTCTTTCCAAATAAACATCACCCATTTCGCACCTTGTTAAAACGGAATTGATCCAAGCAAACGGGCGATCGACAATATCTCGATGAGGTATTTCGATTATCGAAACTTTCTACATCTTCGCCCGGTGCATGTTCAATGCGTGTATTTAGCTGATATGTACACAGTTAACAAAATACGGGTACGTTTGATATCCTGACGAGCTTCGGCGCGTATCAGCACGCAACAAGAGTATCGAATTAATCGTGTTAATCCTTTTTTACTCTCGCCGACAACGTATCTCATCGTAAGTTAACTGCACATAGAAGAGTTGAATTAGAACTGCGAAACCGATATTGCTAAACATACGTAAGGGTTACGGCGCGAATCGTGTCATTTTTTTTTTTTTTTTTTTTTTTTTCGAAGAGAATTTGAATATTTCAACGGGGAAAGGCGATGAGAAAAACGTAGAAAGTGTTTCGAGAGATAGAGACAGGTATCGCGCTCCTCGTATCGTACAACGAATAGTCAAGTTAACAATATTCACCATGAAACATACGCGAAAAATAATAATAATAATAATAATAATAATAATAATAATAATAATCGTAAAAAAAAGGAAAAGTAAAAATACAGTATCGCTTTTCGCAGCTGCGTCTGTTCAGAGATTAAGAGAGAGGGAATCCCGCGACGGCGAAGAGCGTGAAACGAAACACGGAACAAACGCAGAAGTACAGTCATTGATCTTCGTATCGCGCAAAGAGCAAAAAGAAGGGAAAAGGAAGGAAGGAAAGAAAAGAAACCGACAAGTGCTTTTGCTCGACGCAAAACTGTCGAAGCCCGTTCTGTTTTTCGCAGAGTTGGCAAAAGCCGCATGCGGAATGAGAGGGTCGAACGAATCGTTCGAAACGACGGGCGACGAGGAAGAAGGAGAAGAAAAGGAAAAATAGTAAGAACGAAAGAAAGAAAAAACATAATTAAATAATGAAACAAACTTCGTGGTGTTCCGATTAAATACTCAAATAATCCTGTACATAGAAACATGTTCGCATGGGGCGTGGGACTCAAGTTACATCGTAGCGACGTAAATAGACATCGTGGTAACACTGTTGGTAATCGTACTCGTAAGGATTAGGCGTAAGTAAGAATTTAAATAGAGAAATCTAACGTTATCCAGAAGAAAAAGGAAGAAGAAGAAGAAAGAAGAGGAGGATGAAACCCGAAGAACTTTCATAATACAAATTACACAGCGTCACGTGAAAGTTTTCCCGCGACGAGTTTTGTAACAATTCTTCGTAAAATCGTCGGCAATCGACTCCTGGTTCGATCCCTCGTTGCACACGAGAGAGAGAGAGAGAGAGGAAGACACGAAATATCGTCAGAATGTTCGGAAGTGACTCTCCAAAATATTTTCTTTTCCGTCGAGGCTGCCCGTAATCGTCGACAATCATTTCACGCGCCCGATTTATCGAACGACGGAAGTTGCGTTGGTTTTTCTTGAAGTTTCTTCTTGTTTCTTTTTTTCTTTTTTTTTTTCGGGAGACAAGACCGCGTGGAGAAACGTACGGCGATGGATTTGGACGACAGTTTCGAGAACAACGAAAACTAAATGAAACATTTCTGCAGAGTGCAGGATCGTGTCGAACGGGAGAGGCGATTTTACCGATTTCGAGGGAAAGTCTGACACACGTGCTCCGATCTAGGACCTAGCGTAATTGTTTTCTAATTCGCAGTTTCGTTCGCTCTGAATAGATTGATACGTGCAGCGCGCCGCGGAACAATTGCCACGAGCTTTCCGGCACGTTCGAGCTGAAAAGAATCATTATTTCTACGTATAGTGAAACATTTCGAGTGATTTCATAGATTTCGAAGATACACGGTGTACGTTCGAATTTGTTTTCATCTTTTTGTAACTGATCGCGACGATTTCCGAGTCTTAACTCCGCCGCTGTGATCCTCGAATTTTTAAATTTTAATTTTACACCGAGTTTAGCAGCCAAAGAATTAGCGACTTGACCGAAGAGTATTCTAAAATTCGATCACACGTATGAATGAGAATTTTTTCATATTTAAATTTGAGATATTTTTTTCCATTTTTGAAAATGATCATTTGATACGATCAACAATTTACACCTTCAATTCTAATAACGTGGATACCAAGAATTGGAAATTTTGCAAATTTTGTTTAGAATTCAACAATTTCGTGTTTATTGCTCGTTTCACGATCAGCAAAAATACATTACGTAGTATAGTACTACGTTCTATCGACTAAAATACTTTACTTTCCATCGACGAAATGTTTAATTTTTAATATTTTTCAACGCCAAGTAAGTGTAATTCTTGTTTCGTTTTTTCGTTAGGTTTTCCACGAACAACCTGAAAAATCGTGGAAACTGTTTCGCTGCGCAGCCTATACATATATATATGCGATTAACTACAATATGCGTTCGTCGATCCAACGATTTGTTTCGAGATCGTCGTACGGTTTGCGAAAAGGAAGAAAAAAGAAGAAGAAAGAGAAAACTATTAAAGTATAAAAAGAGAGAGAGAGAGAGAGAGAGAGAGAGAGAGAGAGTGACGCGAAGGAAACACACGCGATGACTGCGCCGTAAAGTCTAAAGTCTAAACTTTATCCTAACATGGCATTGAACAAACAGATTTTATATCAAAGAGAACGCACGCGGCGAATTTTGGAAGGATGCATTTTTAGCACGAATGCCCGTTCAATGCCAGCCTAGTAGCGAAAGTATCGGCTAAGAGATTTCGCACTTTGTCGCATTTCTATTATTTAAGACGCGTTTGACATCTCGAGGGAGCACAAACGAGATCGCGAGATAAAACAGATGTTAGAGTATTTAAAAGAATACAGAGTCCGTGTAATAAATAAGAAACGAGAGTTGACGACGTTCGACGATCGTTACAACTGAACGCTGCTGACGCTGCGGGGACGTTGTTTATTATTATTGTTATTATTATCGCTGTTATTATTCTCATCGTCGTTTCTTCTCCATCGCCGCTCGATCGTTATTATCATTATTGCCATCGTCGTCGCTGTCGCCAGTCATCATTGTTACTGTTACACGCGGCAAGCCGTCGTTGTTACTACTGTTTACCAGACAGCATTGTACCGTTATGCTGTTAAAAAAAAAAAAACGAGAAAAAGAACAGGTCGCGCGAGGTGAGAGACGACGAAACGACGGCGAGCTTTTTCGTATTCCGCGACGAAACGCGACACGAAACGGAAACGCCAAATCGGTTGGTATCGTGCAGAGGGATTAAACAGGGGGTGGAGAGGGTGGAGAAAAGACGTTTCAGCGAATCGAATTGTCGCGTTAAATTAAAGAAGGAGAAAGAACAAGAATCGGACATCCGTGCGTTTGAACATTAGGCGTTCACTTGTATATTTGAAAAAGAGAAGAAGAAGAAGAAGAAGAAGAAGAAGAAGAAGAAGAAGAAGAAAAGGAATTGAACTAGAAGGAAAGTGACACTTCGTGGTACAAGAAGAGCAAGAAGACTGCACGTAAACTTTTCGAAAAAAATTCCAACCCGATCTTTGACACGCGTGCGTACGCTCGAACGATTTTTCACGTTTTTCGTTGATCGACGTACGTGTACGCGACGATCACGACTCTGTTCCTCGAGTTTGAAAATTGTCACGCGAAAGAAGAGCAACGTTTCTCCGCACCGCTCGGAAAAAGAAAGGAAGAAAGGAACGCGCGATTTTCTCGAGTCTCTTTTTTCCGATTAGGACCGGCTAGATTTCTTGTTGTCTGCGCTTCGAGGAAACAAAGTGGGAAAGCGAAGAGAGCAGTCGGTTCGTTCGATCGAGCCTCGATCTCGCTCTCGAGATCCGATCGACACGAATGCGCAACCGTGTACATAACTTCTGTGATAAGAATTGACTATTAATCATAGCCGAACGCGAAACCCCTTGAAACGAGTTGTTTCGCCGGTGCAGTTGCCATCCGATCGATCGACGTCGACGAAAACCTAGCCGAATTATTGCTTTTCTTTTTTCAAAACAGTGGAACTACCTTTCGAATTTCTGATTATTTTTTTTTTTTTCATAAACTCGATGGATCTGCGTTTTTCGTGAAGCGTGTCTCTGGTAAACGGGCAAAAATATATCTAAGTAAGTCGTTATTTAAAAAAAAAAAAAATGGTACCTATTTCGAAGTTTACCATCAATTTTTACAAAGCGAACTCGATTTCACATTGCAGTTTAAATTTAATTATCGTGACTAAGAATTTTGATTTGTATTCCCTTGCCCGTCCATCGGAGATGGTTGTTATTTACGTGACTTGGAATGGAGAAAAAGAATCTAGCGTCTGAAAAATTGATTTTGAATCTTACAATTAAAATTGAAAAGAACGAATGTTGTTGGAACGTTAAAACTTTATTGACTTTATTGACGTTTTATTTTCACAATTAACCAAGTGTTACGAGCGTGTGATTGATCTTCGAAATAATTCCAGATTGATAAAAGTGAAAAGAAGAATCTCGAGCGAAAAGGAATTCTGTTAAAATTGTATTTTTAAAATTAGCCGAGCATTGCAAGCGCTGCACGTTAATTAATTACTTACGCGTTAATTAATTTTCTTCTTTCAAACGCTGGATCACCATTTCCCATTCTAGATCGCGCATTTAAGAGTAAAACTCTTTCGTTGTTATTCGTAACGTCGTCGCGAGCAGAGCGCGGGTTTTTCAACGCGTTGCTCACGATGCTCACGCCGAGCGCCGTGAAACAAAGAATTTACCGAACGAAGCAATTTTCTTTGTGCGATCAATCGCGTCGCTTCTATCCTACAGAGACACGCGTGAAAACCCGCGGTCTCCAATTACAAATTGTCAAACGTTCGTCTCTCCTCGCCGAGAATCACGCACACACTTAGAATTGTAAGGAACAAATTCGCGAGAATAATTCGCGGACCGAATAATTGCCGAAACGAATCGCAGCACTCGAGCAAGCGAGTTATTTTTTTACTGGATTCCTTTCGCAGCGATTTCAAACGAAATCACAGACCAGCGAGCACCGCGGACGTTGTTGTCTCGCCCCGCGTTGTTTCGCACGCTTCGAAAATTCGTCGGTTGTCGCCGGAACGATCCATCCGCTGTTCGTCGAGACGATCGAGACGAAAAAAAGAAAAGAAACGAATAACAATAATAATCGATCGGATTAAAAGGAGAATCGCGAACTGGAAATGGAAATCGTTGCGCGACTTCAATCGACGTCCGATTGATTTCACCCCGACGGGTTCTCTCATTTTTGTTTCTCGGCGAAACCTGCCCGATTTGCTTGTTCCATTTCGCGGTTTCCCGTTCGACCGTCGCGAATCCTCGCGATTCAGGCACGTGGAAATCATTTGACCGGGGAAACGTAATGCCAAATGGCAGCGTTTCATTCGATTTAGCTCAGCCCCATAATTCAACTGTGGCTAATAAATGGATCCGAAGGTCTGGAGTCGGGTGTGCGCGTGAACAAACTGTATTTCCAGTCGGCTGGCCGGCTGATCGAAATCGTCCGTATCCACTAGCGCGCCTTCTGTCCTCGAGCGTCGGACGAAACTGCGTTTCGAACTATACACGTTCCATTTATTCCTTTTTTTCCTTTTTTTTTTTTTTTTGTGCGCGCGCGAGCCGTTCGCTCTGCCGCTTTTTTAACAATGTTTTTTTCCGCTTTTTTAACCATTTTAACCGATCCGACCGATCGAGATTCGTTTGTTTCGAGGATTTAAATGGAGATCTCGATGGTTCGGGCAACTGGCTTTGCGAGGGAGTTTTGTGATTCGAGGGAGATCTTCCGTCACGTATCGTTGAAGTATTGAAAGCGCGAAGTAGAAATTCCAAGCGCGAGCGTTGGCTCGTAAATTTTGGATCTGAATTGCTTCGGATTTTCGAACGCAAGTCCAGTTTTTTGACAAAAAAACATTCTATTTTCACTAAAAAGACTTTGTGATATAAAACCAGAGTTGGACGAAACGTAATTTGATCAATGATTGACGATTATGATTAATTAAAGGAAAAGGATCACAAAATGATTACACTTTTGACAGTGATTGTATCAATAGTTTACTTCTGTAAATATACACAATATCGCATATATTTTGTAGAAACTACATATTTATATTTCGTTAGGATGCGTTTAAAAAATTTCCCAAGTTAATCAAAAATCTCGTCTATGTTGTTCTTGAATCGTCATTGGCACGATCTTCTGTGAATGATCAAAATTTTGAGAATTTTCACACTCGTTCTTGTGTCAAAAATATACAAGAGAATTGCATACTTTGGCAAATTATATTCTAAATTGAACAATAGAAGTACCATTATATTCTCCCTAGTTATTATTAATGGATCTATTATTCAAACTGCAAATGGTTTAATAATAACCATTATTATTAATTGACATGTTTGAATTTGTTACAGCAATGTGATCATAATAATTACGACTTATTTTAACAACAATCGATTGATCAATGATTACGATTACTATGATTGCTATTCAGCAATCGATCACAAAAATAATTCGAAAATTAATCGATTACTGCTCGACTCTATACGTACGAGAAACTTTTTTCGTTTAAAGTTTAAAAAATGACATTCAAGCTTCAAGCCGTAACGTGCATCTTCGTGTTTACAAAAAGTAATCAGAAAAAGGAATCTTCGTCTTTCATTTTTTTTCACATTTTTCAGAATTCTTTCATCCTCAACGAGACGTGAAAAATTCACTCGATTAATTTCCCCTGTTGAATAACCGAAACTGTCCTGACAAAGTTTTCTCCTTTTTTTCTTTGTAGTTGCTACGTATCGCGCGTAAAATGATCAATTTCCACGTGCTGGACTAACGAACGAACGAACGGACGGTACAGATCGCGAGAACAATCGCGACAGAATTGAACTTCTGTCCTCATTCGTGGCTAAACGTTGTCAATTACGGGCAGCTCTGCTTGACGAACGAAATTTCTGCCGATAGCGGAAATAGCGAGGCTCCACGTGGAAATTGCCAATCGTCGTCCGATTTACCGGTTTTCAGCCAATTTTCTGTTGATACCGAAGATATAGAGCGCGAATTCTTCGTCACTGCACGCGCTTGGAATGGCTATCGAGTCGCCATTGTTGTTCCTGTTAGAGATAGCTTGGAAAAAAAAAAGAACAAACATCA
Source organism: Melipona beecheii (assembly GCA_032399605.1). Taxonomy (NCBI): domain Eukaryota; kingdom Metazoa; phylum Arthropoda; class Insecta; order Hymenoptera; family Apidae; genus Melipona; species Melipona beecheii. The sequence goes on along the minus strand of JAUCMO010000082.1, from coordinate 755,477 downwards.
CGCGAGAAAAATCGCGACAAGTCCATTTTTTTGTTAATTAAAAAATAAAATTTAAATTTTAAATTTTTGTATATTTGAGTAAAGAATATTTTTGAATATTTGAATATTTTTAGAAAATATAATTTAGCAAGTAACTCACAACAAGAAAAGTCCACTGAAATTGCACACGACGGTATTCTCACTGAATATTGATAATGTTTTTCAATCAATTTTTTAGAAAACAGAAGATTTTCCAATTTTGGCAGTTGCAACGATTGCGACTTGTCATGTGTTTTACTTGCCACCTTTCAGACGATGTGCAGCCATATTTGATTCGATAATTAACCGTACTTTGAAGATGAAAATTACGACCGAGCCAATGGGAATTTATATCTACAACGTACTTGTAATGATATTAGTTCAGTATATGATTAGTGTGTATGTACGTGATGTGATTTAACGGAGAAGATTGAAGAATTCCGATGTCTTTGATAGAAAGATATTACGAAAAGAAGGGTTGCAAAGTTTGAAAGGGCGAGTATGACGATAAATGTGAAATTGTTTTATCACTTTTGCAGATGTTACTGCAAAACTGTTTCTTTATCGGAAATAAATTTCTGTCGAGTTTCGTTTCTTTAATTACGTTCGCAAAAAAATAGAATCTAAGTGTATGAAAAAGGTTTAGAATTTTGGAAATTTGATGATTATTTTGACTTTCAGAAGAGCATCGAATATTTTGATTTTTCATCAATATATAATTCTTGTATTAGAATCATGATATAAAAGTATATAGGCAATGCATTCAAGATTGGAAATAATTTTGACATCGTCATATTTGCCTTTTTTTGTATCTTCCAGAAACATCCTTTTTTTAAATTGACGATAAAATCTACTTTGAGATTTTAAGCAGCGATTGAAAGCAATGACAGGTATCTTGTTTCCAAATTATAGCCATTTTAGGTGATTGTAAATATTAACTTGTATTTCTATCAATTGCTCAAACTTGCCATTTCTTGCATCTTGATACAATCATCGCTACGTATCATTATTATAAACTTTCCATTGCAGACTTTTCTACTATTCCAAAGCATATTCTAAATTCGAAATATTTTATTTTTTTACTGTAAGGTAGGCAAAGTGTCTGAATATTTTTAATAACTGTTTAAGAAATTTTTAGTATTGCGAAGGAAACTGCATAGAAGAAACTCCACGTGTTTCAGATAAAAACGCGCATTTCCCAAAGAAAAGTCTTTCCCCGTTTGAATATTTCTTTTATTTAAACTTTTGCTGATTACTGGTATTTTAATAACATTGTTATATCAATTTCAGTTATTAGTCAGTTGATACCAATAACTGTCGTTAGTTTCAACTGTCGTAATCAATAACGCCAATTACATTTTGTTAGTATCGTTAGGAATTTTCAACGTGACACTTTGTTTACCGTAAGACGTAACAAACGTAAAATAGCAAAGAGGAAAGGAAAACACGCTAAACTTAAGAAACTGAATCCTAATAACCGTAAAATTTGGAAATAAGATCGATGAACCGGATGCGGATGTTAATTGTTAATGTCAGACCCTGCTTCCAAACCCTAGAGAAAAACGCGTAAAAAATTTACAATTCGCTTCGAGCTGCGCTGCTCTCCATCACGCTCAAGAACACGTCGAGTACGCTTCGATCTCGGATGGCATCGGCGATCGGCGAGCAAGAGTCGGAGCGCGTGGTCGTTTGAAGCGCCCTGTCACACGTTTGAGCGAAACAAGAGTGAAGAGAGGAGAGAGAAAATTAGGAAGAAGAGAAAGTTTATTGTGAAGCGCGTCGTGTTACGCGTATATACATATACGTATAAATATAGACGCGCGCGCGTATGTATAGATACATGTATATTCATCACGTATAAATATATAAATAGGCGTGCGCTTAGGTGATAACGTTATTACAAATACAAATTCTACGAACAACGTACACACAACTGACAGAGAAATGCACACACGTACGTACGTACGTACACGCAGCGAAAATTGAAAATTACACAAAGCTGGGAGGGGGGGGGGAGACGTCGGCGAAACGCTGGCGAGCCACATAGAGTCGATAAAACGAAGCTGCAACACTCGTCAAGGGAGCTCATTATGCGTTACATCGTAACACGTATGTTATAATGAACTAAATACGAAGGAATTGAATTAGGTTACACGGGCCAACCGAAAAGTAGTCTGTCCCCCATATTCTCGTCTCTGTTCCTATTTCTCTGCAACGTGCTCGCCCTCCCCCTCGCCCCCTACGACGGAGAGGTTGATTTTTCTATCGATCATCTTGTTTCTCTTTGTCGATTTCTCCATCGCAGGAGGGGGAAAAAAAAAAGAAGAAAAAACGCGAACCTAACTGTGATCGGTGTTGCCGTGACCGTCGATCGCGTACGTACCCTCGGCTCCATCGACTCGCTGCGATCGTTTTCAATCCAATCACGGTCGCCGCTCGGTTGAAAATGAGCCAGCCAGTCCCAAGCCACAGCCAGGACACATTTGTTTACATTTATATGAATACCGCGTATGTGTGCATGTATGCATGTATGCATGTGTGTGTGTGTGTGTGTGTGTGTGTGTGTGTGTGTATGTGCGTATGTATGTATGTACATTATTAATATAATAGGCGTAAAACACGGGGAACCGCGACGAGATCGAGGGAGCTCAGCCGATAAACGTAGATTCAAACGAGAACCAAACCAGTTCCTTCTCTCGCGCGCTCGCGAAACTCGACGGCCCGAGAGAGAGAGAGAGAGAGAGAGAGAGAAGTGGTTGCCGGCTGCCATTTTTGAAGGAGGAAGAAGGAGGAGGGAATTTGTCGTAACGAGCGAATCGAGATCGGTGATTTTCTTTTCCCTTTTCTTTTCTTCGTTTCGTTTCTATGCCTTTCTTCGACAAGTTGAACGAGTTTGGAAGTGCGAAACGAGACGAGGGGAAGGGAGGAGAAGGAAGTTCGTCGTAGCAGGCGAATCGAGATCAGTAACGAAACGAAAACGAGAAGAATGAAGAATCTACGAAGGATTTTTTGAATTTCCCTAGTTTCCCTTCCTTCTCCTCGCGGAATCACCGCTTAGAAACAAGAAAAAATTCACCTTGTCGACACGAACTCCGTTCCTCCCTTCGTCCTCTCGTAGCTTATACGTAGAAACAGGCTGAAGCTAGAACGAGAAGAGCTGAAAGAAACGACCCGATCTCTCTGTTCCCCCTCTGTTTCCGCGTTTCGATCGTCGTTAAAATAAAAAAAAGAAAAAAAAAGAACGGAGAGAGAAGGGAAACGAAGCTCCTCCCGAGTAAGTAGAAGATCGAAATCGATTTTCGAAATGGGAAGAAAATATATAGAACCGCACTTTGTCCTCGTTTTGTACGCCCGCGTTTTGCTCCAATCCTGTCACGCGAACTTCGTTCCCCTTTGTTTCTCCTTGCGAGAACATCCGCGCGAGATGATCTCGAAACTTGGAAACGCAAGACGAGAGACGGTCGAGGGAGAGAAAGAACGCGAGAGCGCTCGTTGACGCCACTGGTCTCGGTCCGAGTTCAGCGCGATTCATCGACACTCGACGCCGATCGTTCGAAACGACGACGACGTCGTTGCGATTACTCGAGGACTTGGAAAAAAGAAAAGAAGGGAAAATCTCGTGCATCTATCGACCATTGTACATATATATATATATATATATATATATATATATATATCTCTGTGCGTACAAGGGTGTAGTACACACGCGTCGAGCATACGCGTGCTATATCACGTGCTCGTGCTCGCGCGAGGAAAGGCCGCAATCGCGATGCGAAATGGCACGTCGAGTGATAATTACCGAGCCGGTGGAGAGCTACGTCCTCCGTGAATCTGTCTTTTTTTTTTTTCGTTTTTTTATCTGCCGTTCATTTTGCTAAAATAAAGAATCGACGATCGACGGACTTTCGTCCCGCGCGCGCGCGAATTTCCCTGATTTTTCTACCGTGCGATCGAGAACGGGACACAGTTATCTCCCGGGATGTGATTTCGGTATTTATTATTCGAAACGCTGTTCAGCTCTCTCATCAGAGACTAGCCGTTGAATCGATCCACATCGACACACACACACACACACACACACACTTACACATAGGCGTTTAAACGTGGTTTTAGATATTATTACGATACCTATTAATGAAATATTGCTCGTTCAGGCAGAACGTATCGTCTGCACAAAAGAAAAAAAAAAAAAAAAAAAAAAAAAGGAGGGAAATCCAAGGGGATACACGATAAAAATAAAATAAAATAAAATAAAATAAAATAAAATATAATATATATATGTATCGTATATGTATATATATATATATATAAATATATATGTGTGTATATATATATATATATATATATATAAACATGCGATAAAAAGTAAGAGATAAGGGAGAAAGAAAAAAAAAAAATAAAAATAAAAAATAAAGCCGCGCGGTATGCTCAAAACGTAGAGGAAAGTTTTATCTCTGTACATGCGCTTAAGAGAATCCTTACCTAGAAAATTATATTACGATTATTGCGATGTTTAAATTGAACGCGAGGAAATGAACGGCGGGGGAGGGGGAAAAGAAGAGACGTTGCGAATAAAAGTTGTTGCGACGTTCGATGCGGTGCGAACAAATCACGACTCGTCATGATTCTGTTTCTTTTATTTTTCTTTTTTCGCATCGTTGGCACGATGATATCGCGCTCAGCGGACGTGATAGTACAGATGTTCGTTTCCTCTTTCTCGGTACGGTTTGCTGGCTTTTCGTCGGAAAAACTTTCAGTCAGACTCTTCCAAAGAAAGATCGAAAAATTCCCGAGCGATCATTTTCGCGCGAGATATTTTGTGCTACGCGAATCGACGTCGCTCGAGAAACGAACGTGGAAAAGAATATATCGGAAAAGTCCTATCGGCTCCGCTCTTCTTTTTTTTCTTTTTTTTCATTTTCTCCCGCCCGAACGGGGAAAGTCCGAGTGGTGCGACGAATATAAACATCCGTATTGTCGTACGAAAAATTTACGGACGATAACGTTGACGATTAACGATGCGTGTCAAATAAAACGAGACGGGGGAGGGGAGGGGAAGATGCAAAATGGCCGAGCAAGAGGACTGCGCGCAGGATCGACTCGTCGTTTGAAGCTTCGTGAAGCTACCGATCGTGTTATCTGTTGTCTTGCTTCAGTTGTTCGCAATGAGCTTACAGCTCGTTTAACCCATTGATTGCTATTATTTTCACGTTTAATGTAAGTCTCGTATACGTCGGCGATCGTATCGTGATCTTGAGAATGTGGTTGATGCAGGGTTAATAAAAAGTTCCAAAAATCACACATGTATTTGTTCCTTTTTCAATGTGACGATGATTGTATCGATTGTGACATATATTTAGCATATTATATTTTCATTGCAACAGCACCACCCAACAGTGTTGCACTCTGTCACGGTGGTTTTTGTTCGGCATAAATTTTGTCGCAGCAACCATAGCGTTTATGTGAATTTTTCTTTGATATTGATTGGTAAACGTTCGTTTAAATTCATTTGTACGCGATATCGACATTTTGATTATTGTATTTGTACCGCGTTACGATGTGTTGTTACTTAGCATGGATTTCGTACCAGCAATGAGATTAATACAGGGTTAATAAAGAATTTTTCTTCAATACACCCAGGAAAATATTCATTTTGTTCTTTTCTTTAAGTACGACACGATATTTCGTACGCGTTAATACTATATTATATCGTGTGAATTTCACGTCAGCGACCATAATCTTCAAATGAGATAAATACAGGGTTAATAAAGAATATTTCTTCAATATATCCAGAAAAGTATTTTATTACGTTACGGATTGATGTTTTGATTTTATTGACACAATATCGCGATATTTCTAGCACGAAGAATTAATGTTTTAATATCTTGACAATTTCTATCGGTATTTTAAGAAAATTGACGTTGCTATAATATCACATCTAATATCGTAATTAATATTATATTTCCAACATCAAGAATACTTTAATAATCCACATTTATCGAATGAACAGAATCTTGTAATTTCGTTCGAAAAGGAAAAGCAAGTGGCAACTAATGGGTTAAAAAAGTCCTTTCTCCACGAATATTCGATTCCTCTTCCCGAGATTACCCTCAGCTTCTCTATCTAATTACTCCGTCGTTCCTCGTATCTCCCCGATTTTTAAACCGATTTTAAGATCACGATCTGAAACGGCGTTACCAACGATCGATCCTGCGCACGAGAAACGTACACCTAATTTGTAACATTCTTTTTATTCTGCGATCTGCACACGATTTAACGAGCCACCGCCGGGTCGCGATGGGGCGCGGCTGTGCGCCTGCAAACATACAATTATCGACGATAAAATATGTACACACGCGCGCGCGCACGTACGCGATACATTTTCTGCCAGACTCATTTCCACCGTATCGATGACGAAGGCAGTCGATATCGTTTCTGAGGATAGTCACAGGTTATCGACAGGCGTAGCGCTTCGACGTTACAAAACGAATCGTTTCTGACGCAGAGAAATCGTGCGCGCGAATTTTACTAACGATCTAACCCTAATCTCGGGAGAAATAACACCGCGACGCTGCGATTTTGTTTCGCCGTGTTCGATCGTTGCAGGGGCGGGGCGGGGCGGGGTGGCTTGCTTGCTTCCGAACGATTTGAAATTCATTCAGAGGTGTCGTTCATCGCGGGGAATCATCATGGTTTTTTATACTATGCGAATGTGTTTGTATACACGTACACACACGTACACACTACAGATAAGAGTCGTTAAACGATAAATGTAAGATACACGCATCTCGAGTGTTAATAAAAAAAAAAAAAAAAAAATAGAGGAAAAGATCGTCGTCACGGGATTTGATTTGAACATTGAATTTTTCAATTGAATTTCGAAGATTTTCTTTTGTTTTTTTTCTTTTTTCTTTTCTTTTTTGTTCTTTTCTTTGGTTACCGCATTTTGTATCTGAACGCGACGAGCGGACTGCGGATTTTTTTGTCCCGCGTAAAACTGCGAAACTCAAAAGTTTAAAAGTTGATATTATAAAACTGGTATTATAAATATAAATAAAGTGCTTGTGTATGTAACGATATTTATATTTAAAATGATATTAATATTGATGTAACGTTGGCGTTACAGGCATTTGCGAGTCAAGACGCGAAACGAATTATCATTTGTTTGTTTGTACAAGGTTGCACGAGAATCCGCAGTCCAGCGAGACAGAGACAGAGAGAGTACTAATAAGAGAAATTATAATAGGAAATTTGCGAAGAAGAGAAGAAGAAGCGATCGTTGTTGGCAACGGATGCATTGTAAATATACCTTCAAATATGAAAATATAATTGTTAGTTGTACTGTTGTTACGATAACAACTATCCGCACAAATTAAACGATTTCGAGATAGTTTCAAAGAGCGTATTTTTCCTAAAAGTGAAACGTTTGTTTTCTCGATGAAGCTTAATTGTTTAATCATGTGATCAATTTCCTTTTCCTTTTTTCTCTTTTGTTAAATTTAACGACCATCTCGTCCGAAATACGACACGAACTCGATGTTATACCTCGTTTCATTCGTTGAAACGAAATCGCTTCGTTTATTTTACGAAACAAACTTTGAGAGTATTATTATTATTCAATCGGTCGATCGTTCGTCTGAGACACTTCGACTGCATACAAACTTCGGTTCCCTTGATTTCACATTCCGACAGTTGAATTCCTTGAGACAATATTAGCAATCATTCATTGAATTTTACGATCATTGAGAATGAAGTCGTACCGTTACTACAAGAAACAAATGCTTTTTAAGATTTTGTAACACTTGTAACAGACACGAAGATTTTAAATATAAATATATTGCGTAAGAACAATTGCAGAATCTGTTTCTATCGACGCTGGAACCCTGGAAATTTTATCCCACAATTCCCTTGACATTGCGAATTCTTCCAAGTTGTTGCCGTTAAACAATATCGTTTAAATTCGATTTTGTAATTTAATTACTGTCGAATGCACTATTATTACTAAAAGTAATATCTGTTGCATCTATCACACTAAAAATTATATACTATCGTTATACTAAAAATTCGAATCTATACGTAAGATCTTCGAAGAATGAAACAATTCGTAATTTGATTTTTAAATAATACGAATCTTTGTTGAACATGATTACAAAATTTCAATACGATGTGACTAATTCGGCAATGTGTAGATGATGAAACTCATTTCCCAGTCGAATATCTGCAGGGACGATTCTCGGAACTTGCATCGAATCATCGAACACGTCGCGTTATTTTTTCAGTGATTATTTCTTACCGATGCCAGGAATTTTGCAAAAATTCTGCGTTTAGCTCACATCGCGTGTAACAGAGGGTTTCGTTCGGCTGCGTCGCAAGGACGACCTTATTTATACTTCGTATGTAGGACATCCGGTGGAACGTGTGCTATTAAATTACAACCGAGCTATTGGATTAGTCGATGCATAATCGAGCCGAGCGCATTGCCTTTGAGCATTCACTTTGAAGGACTAATTGTAATATCGATCGCCGCGAATTAATAAACTGCGTCCGGGGAAATAGTTTCAACGTAGCTTTCGCTGCGCGCGGTGAAAACTGGAGCAAAGGAAAGAAATACGTTTCCTGTTCGTTTCGCCGCTCGCTTTTTTTACCAGTGAAAATGATTTTAGTTTCTGGGGTAACCCAGACCATCGGACCTCTTCAGGTGCAACGCTAATGCAACGAAAATTAGCGATTGGTTGATTTGGGTCACGTGATTCGTGAGGGGGCGTGTGGTAGACCTCGTTGTTTGTGTCGATTCGTTTTTTTTTTTTTAGGGAAAAGACAAAAATTCGCAGCGTTCTCGCGAATTCCTCCGAATCGTGGAACGTATGAAATTTCTTTACGATATTAGTTTCACCGTGTTGCATTCTTTGAATATCATACATCGAGCTGACTTTTTATAAATTAGTAAATAAAAGAGCAAGAACGACACTTGCGTCACACAGTTGTGTTAAACACGGGAGAGAAAATAATACGTCTCATTGAGATTCAATCGGTTGAAATCATTCTTCCTTCAACCTTGTTTGAATTTATTCAACCTTCTGAATGAACAAGTTTTGTCAATTTTTTTTTCAGGCCCGGGTGTGGACAACGAAAGGAAAATTTAGTAATTCGAAATCGAGGAATCGGTGCTCACTATTTTACAATACACTTGCTCGGGAATCTCGAGATTCAGGAACGGGGACAAAGACAGTGACGCAGGGACGACGAATTTTGTATCGGGAGAACATGAGACTCTAGAGGATGGCGCGACAAAGCTCGCCGTTGAGCGATTCTCCTGATACACGGGTTTTTCGAAAAATATTTAAGCTAAAATATTTCGTGAACGGGAAGTAGTTTCTGGTTGGAATTTCGAATTTTGTGTCAGGAAAACATCAGGTCAGCGAAGGTCAAGACCCTAGCACGAATATCTTGGAAGCCGGGAAATGGCACGCCAAATCCCCAAAAGCCAACTGTATTTTGAAAACGCTAATCACGATTGGTTTTTCGTGGAGGATTTGTCGAATTGTTAGGAATCTTTAGTACATTTTTAAATATTGTAGAAGACTTTATTATTAAAGGCCATTCTAAATATATTATATAAATATTTAATACATTTGCATAATATATTATATAAATGTGATATCGTTTCCAACGAAAAACCAATGAATTCGTAAAACACTAATAGAGCTCTTTCTGACGCTCATACAAATACGTAATAAAAAATGGAACAATTTTAAATACTAATCTCGTGTTTTGGAATCTGAATATACAATTAAACATTTTGCTCGTATCATTTTACGTGATATAATCACTACAATGGGTCTCAAAAATCATATTTCACTAGTTCTCCAACTCACCGTTGTTTAAACGTAGAGTGCGCTCTGAAAACCAATGATTTTTTATGTCGGTATTTCAGGTCACAAAAGTCCGTAAGATGCAGTGTCTATTCGTATACCTCGTCTGCGACATTACCCAATACTTTTAATGATTTATTTGTTACAATTAAACAATATATTCACTTCTATAACATTTTAAAGTACTATTTAAAATTTCTTAGAAATTATTAGTGACTTGACTGATGCAAATGACCAAATAAAAATTTTCGCTCGTTTGTTGTTTCACAGAGTAAGAAATATATATATTGTATAATTATCTTTTCTGTTATTTTAAATGAAATAATTTAATTGTTATAAATGAATTGTTCAATCTATGTGACATATAATACTAATTTATGTAGAAAATAATTGCATTTGGTCAAAAATTGTGTCTTTTAAGAATATAAGAAAGCAAAGCAAGCAAGATAAACGTTTAATTCAGTAAATAATTTTCGATGCTGATGTATCAACGTTATTCATATTTTCTGATTTCAATTCCTATTACTAACAGCGCTGCGGTGCATCGATATAGTAGGATGTGATACGAAAATGTGATATTGGGAGTCAGGTGGTCCCAAAACATTAGACATGAAAGCATTAGATGGTCTATTTTAGTTAATCAATGGTCAATGTCATAATATATTTTTGTGCCTCATCTATGCTATAAACATTGATTTAGACGAGGCATTTATGTACCTCATTGACTACATTTTACCAGCGCATGTTAACTTATGAACAAACTCAATAAAAACTCACATTCAAATTAATTAAATATTATGAAAAATATACCTAGAGTACGAGTGATTGTCCATTCGACAACTGTAGTCTAAAATCAGTGAAATTTTATTGAATAGCGAGAAGAAAATTTAAAAGAGATTTCATGATTACGTGATGATCAATTTAACAAAAGAAGAAATAGAAAAATAGAACGAACGATCTCATATAATATCGTATTATATAAAAAAGTTATCTTATTCTCTGCAACTATGTGGCTCTGTTGCTATATTCCCAAAATTCGATACCAACAAATTCGCCAAGCTGCACACTGTACTGCAGCGTAATCTAGTGGTTCGCGCGTAAACCAATAGTGAAGAAAACGACATTTGAAATTTTAAAATGTATTTATTTAATCACTAGATATTGTAGATTTCCGTGCGAATTCGGATTTTTCGGGAATTTAATTAAGAGCGTAGAATTTAGAAATTGAGTTACGTAACAATTGAAAATACAGTATATACATTCACGTATATACATTCACATTACACACGTACGTTCTGTGTAATTTTGCATTTCAAAATTTTTCACAAATTTCTCGTAAAATTATGCAATTTAATAACAATGGAAAAGTATACCATGCTCGAGAGAAACAATTTTTTCCAATAAAAGGGAACTCTTATCTCGTAACTATCGAATCAGTGTAACAAAATATTTTTTCTTTCGCAAGAATTAATTTGGTAAATACAATTTCAGTCAGATTCTGTCTCACGTCTGATACGAAAGCATATTTTACAGTCATGCCGAAATCTAAAAAGAGGAACAAGATGAACGAATCAATCGTTTATTTCATACTTGTAAAACCATTCGAATATTCGATTCAATGTGGAAGCAAAAAGCTACATTCAGTATCCCAGAAGAAAGTAATTCCCAGCATTGTAAAAGCATCCTAAAGAAAAAGCTAAATTCTAAATCAAAACACCTGAAAATAAAAAGAAATAATATCGCGTGATATTCCATCAGCCACGTTTGCAAAATTTTTTAATATTCCGACGATATTTCTTTAAGCGTGTTTATAAAAACGTAAAGATGTATAAAGGTCAATCGCCGCAATCTATCTGTAGTAAAATTGACTAACTTTATGGGACAACGACGTGCTGCGTGTAATTCCTAGAAATAGTTGCCCCCAAGCCAACCCAATTTGCCGATCCATCTATCTGCCACCTTTTGCCACGTTCCACTTAAAATGTGGACTAAAAACTCATGCTTAATGGATTGTCCGGCGCGCGCTTTCATTAACAAGGCTGTTAGCCATGGCTGCGGAATTATCAACCCGGGGGGACGAGCTCGTTTCGTCACCTTTTCACAGTCGAAAATTAACTCACACACGCACGCACATATATTCTTTTTTCTTTCAATAGAGAGAGAAAATCAGGCACTCGTGATGATTTTGGGAAATAAAAATCGTGTCGACGTCGCGTCGTAAATATGATTGCTGAAAAGTTATTGCGACGTCAAAGAATATTTATTATCTTCTCGTAACCAAATTAACCCTGCTGCGTTCTTTCCGTCATCTTACATCCAATTGTAGTTCTTTAAAATGAAGAAACATCTCAAGTTTGAACAAAGTACAAAGAAGTTATATCTTATTAATATACAAAGAAGTTCCTTATATTTTTCTTATATCTTCTTCAAATGTTATAAATCTTTTTCGTTTGCAAAACTGAATGCAAGATTGAAAATGTAGAGATTCAAACAGGATTATCTGTCTGCGTAGATAATATTTTAAGATTAATGATGGTACGTATTGTTTCTTCAATAACTGTTTAATCAATTCTGTGCATAAATCTCTGAACTTTTATTAGCAATTGCATTGTCACGTACGTATACACTCCTGCACAAATCCTACATTTGTTTCAAAATTAGAAACAGCGTATAGTGTTTTATACAGCAGAGTATATATAAAGCTTCAATATATTAATAATTGCAGAAAGTAACTTAGAAATTACATTTTCAATAAATAATAAATAAATAATAGATCGTTAAAACTAAAGAGTGCCCTGATACTTTTGAACAACGATGTAAATAGATGGATTTTATTTTCGTTCGAACAAAGTACGCAGTGCAAGTTAACATTGCTATTATTAATGCAACGAAGTAAAATATTTCCAAAACTGTAATTGAATCTCAAGGAACACGTGATCTGTCAAAAATCTGCAGAAACACAAGTTACACTATAATTTATAATTATATTGTGTTATTTATGGTTATGTTTCGGAAATTTACATCTAGATATTCAGTTACTGCAATTCGAATTAAATGATCGTTCATAGTTCATTGTATTGAATTTAGCAGGCTTCAGGCTTCACATCGATGTCTAATATTTAATATTTGAAATTCAATATTTAACATTTAATATTTCCTATTTAACATTTATTCGCGGTAAACAGCCTTTGATAAGATAACATACAAATAAAAAGACACGTGTAACACAGTGTTTCAAATGTAGGTATAATAAAATGTGAAGGAGAATTAGTTAAAAAGAATTGGCACGTTTACAGAAAATTTTACTAAATTGTTACAAGATATTAAATATTGCTATACTTTTCCTTCGCCGTTATAATTCGTCGATACATCGTCGCAAAAATGTCAAATGACTTATTCGTAACAATAATTACAATTAATTAATCATTTTGTAAATAAAGGAATTCTAACTTACAATTTATCAATTGTGAAAATTTAAATTGTTAAACTCTGTAAAATGATTCTACGCGCTTCTGAAATTAATTAATATTTCGTATGAGATGATCTAACAAAAAGAAGAAGCTTTGGAAGTGTTATACTTTCTATGGCCATTGTTTTTCTTTTTTTGCACGTTCATCTTTGTCAAGCTATCCGTTTCAAACGTAAAAAGACACACTTCTCGCCGCAAGTGAGAATACGTTTTAAAAACGGATTTAGTTCCCTTCTTTAAACCATCGAGGAGACAATCTTCATTTGTGTTTAAGCTTCTACATCGTTTATCTCGTGCGGAGCCCATTTGTCCATTTCCTTTGCCTTCTGTGCTTGAACAAAGCGATGGACAATGATAAAATACCTTTGATACGCTGTTTCTCTCGCAATTTATTTATTAATAATATATTTTGCTGTTACATTTGTCATACTTCAGTCACACGCTCAACTCGCTTGCCAAAGAAAAATTATTGACTTTGAATTTTGCGAGTCAATTTTGCTTTACGCACGTAATTTATATCCATGTAATTGTATATTTTCGCATTTATTAAATTTACAGATATGTATTATTACGTGAATATTACGTGCAATTTGTATTTACAATTATTACGTTTGCAGCAATAATTATATTACGTTAAATAACTTTATGGTTATTTTAGCACGTTTTAATTAATACTTTGCTATTCATGTATACTCTGATTATTCATGACGACGTTTGATGTAAATTTTATTCTAGGAATTTCATACTATGTGATTAATCAGGTTTTGAATATATTAAATTTCACATCATCATTTGACAAATTGTAAATATGATAACGTAATTATGTACGTAAATATGATATCAAAAATTTACGATACTACGAAAATGAAACATGGTATATAATTAATACTACATATAACTACATTATAATATATGCATAATATAATAACATGCATATAATTTTATTATAATTTTATTTTAGTACAATCATAATGTTACAAAAATCATAAATATTATATATACATAATTGCGTACTTGTATATTTATATCAAATACAACACGTAAAAAATCAAACTTATTGTTGGAACTGCGAACGATAAATGAAATAGCCCGTGTTCCAACTCGGAGATAGTCTCTTCTACTCGACACGTGTGTCGCAAGAATACCTATCTATCTGTAGGAAGAACTCACGTTCCTTGTGCCTTCGCTTTGAAGATGGGATGCTGACGTTATTACCGTTGCACTAATGAACGTAATTTTGTCCATGTTAGGACAGTAGCGTTGAACTATGCGGCATTTAGCGGGATAAAATTGAAATTATCATTTTATCCACGTGTGGATAACCATGAGAACGTATAATATGTACATCCTACGCTGTACATCCACGTGTGGTATTAATATTATCTAACGTATCATCGTGTCACGTAATCATGTGCGGCAAAGCAAAATAAAATAGAGCAATTTTTAAAACAGAACGTTCGAAAAAGATGTCTATTTTCCATACAGCGTGTCATGATTGTAACTTTGAACTTGTAACTTTCCACTTATCGTTCCACCACTCCTGCAATTACTACGCAAACTCATATTTTAAGATTACACACTGCGTTTAAAAAGCTTTTTAAAGAGTTAATTAAAGCGCTGTTAAATAAAATTTTTCAGTTGCGAGTTCTTATTAATGGTGTAGCGGCCCTACGATTCCTCGACTACGAATTTCGAACACTCGACTAGCACAAGCCGCAAGTGGCTGCGCGCCTAGCATCGAGGTCGTCCTACCGATCTCCGATGTTAAGCAAGCAGCATGCGGAACCCCGCTAGGAGGGGATGATCCGGGCCCAGCCTAGCGGGGTAGTTATAACAACAAGCGTCTGGGGTAAGGAGTCGCCGCTGCCATCAGCCCCACTGATGATGAGTCTAGGCAGTGACTCCGAGACGAAACGCAATCGCCTTTCTTCTCACTTCTCTCTCTCACTCCTTCAGTCCTTCCAGCGGCATCCTGGGCCTTTTAAATCCTTTACAGATCCCCTTTAAAAGTAAAATTTACACAAATTTCAGTTTTCAATAAATATAACAATTCAATATTCTAACATTTGTGGCTCAGATGGTGTCGTTGAATTGCAAATAACTTTAAAATTCAAGATGATATTGTTCCGTATTATTTATTTTACGTTAGTAAAATTCAATTAAATGAAAAATCTCAAAATTAACAATGTAATTACAATATAATAGATTATATAGTATAAAATATAATTAATATATAATGTAAGCATTATTACAACATTCGCAATATGCAACTGTCATATAATATATATAACCATTATTTATGTTTAAGTCACAAATTAAAGTAGAAACTGGAAACTGTAATCAGAGTGTATTTCTTTCTTCCCATGCCATCAATTTCTTTTCATAACGAGGAAGGAGATTCCAGTTCTAAAGAATTAATTGCACCATAAAATGGTAACTTCCTGCGACGATAGTTGTTAATTACAGATATTTATCTCCATTCAGAAGTCACGTTCGTGACTTTTGAATCACCCTGTAAGCGAGGTAATTGCATCGCCTACCAATGGTTATGCATACTAATAACGAAAATTTTCGTCTTCCACGTCAAAGAGCAGACTCAATACGTTAATCTCTCATACGATGTCCATTCGTAGCAGTGCGACGTACGATTGATACTTTGCTCAAACATTTTCTCCAATCACGGGAGTGCATTGTAACAAAAAAAAAAAAAGAATCGTTTTGTACTTTTACAACGATGAAAAGAATCTGCACAAACGTGCATTTATCTTTCACTTGTTTATTTCTGTGTAGAAATTGAACAGCATGTTGTGTCAACTTGTTATTACTTGAAATGTACAATTAATGCAATTAATTAATTCGCGAAGAGAATTTTCTATACTTTTTGACTGATTAATTAACAATAGTACCAGCGACTGACCGGTAAAATTTTATTTCTCGCTTTTGCTCGTTACCTAATTTGTTACCTGATAATAATAATTTTGCCCAATTCCACGGCTAATCGATTTTTCAAAGACGACAGACCAACCGGACAGTGTGGTTTTATAAATATCTCGGGAGGCCTAATAAACTTCCAAGAAGATGAACGAGCAGCACGACAAGCAGTCATTTGCGAAGCACGAAATCGAAGGAGAGGGCAGCACGAATATTTCTGATAAAAAGTGAGTCGTCATTATAAATAAATAGACTGGACGATAACAGTGTCCGTAAACGTCCAATCGATGCCAGTGCTCGTTCTATTTTTACGAACGTTGCCATCACCTTTTATTCGCTTAACCCCTTAGCTTACGATTCTCTTTCCAAGCTCTCTTCTCAGCTTGCTCGTTTGTTACATCGTGTCAGGTGTAAAGTATCGAAGTTACGGCGTTACGTATAATTCAACGTTACTTACACTACCTTGTTACATTATTGTTACATTTATATATTATGATATATTGTTGTAATTTAATAATTGTCACAATTGCACGTAATTGTCACTGTTGCACGTGACAATTTAAATTTAAAACTGGAAATTCAAATTTCACGGAACTCGCTTCAAGAGTGTGACTCGACGTCGTAAGACGAGAGATTAAAAATTCCCTTCGCTATCGATCCGTTTGAACGTGTAATTGAGTATCAGATATGTATGTCGATACCGCATGTTAAGTCAAACTGTAATCAACCTGAATGTAACATGACTTACGTACGTGAAATGTTCACAATTGTTTCTTTCCGATTTTTAATTTATTAGGGATAATAAACTTTAACCTTTTGACGCTGTGCAAAATTTTATTTTGTTTAAGACTACGTTACAGTTTCGACTGAATTACATTCAGAAAAATATTTGCGTTAATACAATTTACACTTATCGATCCTTTACTGAAATTCCGAAAATTGTATCAGAAAAGAACATCCTTTTCTATTTTATTGTTTTACTACACAAAATAATGGACATAAATTTTGCAAAAATTTCTATTTCTACGTGATATAACGAAAGATTGTACATGCAACAGATTATCGAACTACGTGATGATCACAATGATGATTCTGCTTTAAAAATAGAATTCGAATTCTGCACAATTGCAATTTGCTTCCTTCTTTCAAATTCGAAATCGAATGTGACGCGATATGTTACAAGAGAAGGGGGTTAGAAACTCCCTTCTGTTTGAACGTTTAATTGAAACTGAGTATTAGATTGACATTTGATTGGAATTGAGCATTAGGTACATCAATGCTGTCTGTTAATTATTTAAATTAAACAATAACCAACCTGAGTGTAATATGATTTTACATACATTTGATTGTCTTTCAATCAATTCCAAGTTAACCAAAGGTTGGTCGTTTCCTCTGTTTTAAATAAAAACTTAAATATTATGTAAATATTGAATATATGAGTGATCAATATAGAAAATTAAAATTACACGATTCGAATTGCGTCGATACTTTTAACCGGTATCGTCAAACATTCGGAGCCATCCAAAAATTTTGGAATTAAAGAACGTAACTTTTTTGTAGCCTAACTACGACTCCGTAGTACCGCGACACTTGGGTAATTAATAGAAAACTGTGACAAAGAAATATCCAATTGTTCGACAATATAGAGACACAGTGTTGCAACAACTTTCAATATGTCACGTAAGAAAAAACTACACGACTTTTACCCCAATACGATTCGTCTCACTGAAAGGCCCAGAAACAACTGTTCTGGCTAGGAAATGAAGACGACTTTTTCGCCATAAAATTTTGATATACAAACATTTGCATCGATACAAGACAAATTACAGGTGCGATCGCTCCATTAGTACCAAGTACCAGACAACGCCACGCCCCCTCACGAATCACGTGACCCAAATCAACCAATCGATAATTTTCGTTGCATCAGCGTTGCACCCGAAGAGGCTCGATTTTCCGGGTTACCCCTACTAAAATCACTTTCAGTGATAATATTTCACTTTCAAATGCTCACACACTCTCCTCTGAAATTGACCTCTGTCGTCGGGAGGCTGTTCCTGCGTCCAACAGTACAATCGTGTCGTCCATCCATGGAAAATTCAAAACGCGGCGGATGAATATCGATTGAAGCGGTGCAATCGCCCCCGACAATCTCTCCCCTCCCCAGAGGAAAGAGAGGAGCAGCAGTCGTTTTCAGATGAGGTGAGTCTTAATTGGAAAAGCACATGCAACTTCTCCGGGCAAATGCGACAGATTCCATCAACGCGAGAATCCTCGGGAAGAGAAGCTAATTACTAATTAGCAGGGCGAATGTAGAAACGCGGAATAATTGAGGAGAGAGAAGAGGGGGGGACAAGACGATGCGAATTGTCAACTGCACGTCGCCCGGTTATAACCAGTTAAATTTCGAAGAAACACTCCGGTTCCCGCTCTTGATTGAACGTTTAAATACCGGTTTTAATTCCTTTGTTAATCGTTGAAGCCATCCGTTCTCTGATCCAGCACATTTCTGGACATATCTGCGAAGCAAGAACCGCGGAGGTCGAGTGTATAAACTCTAGTCTTTTGGATTTAAGTGTACGCGAGTTAAGTTAAGCGAAAGATCAAGTTCGGCGGTGATTGTTAGGCTCGTACGATTTTACATTTTTCAACAGATTGAGAAATTTAATTACCACGAAGTTTGACACTGATTATTTAAACCGTGAATGCCAGTACGATTTTATGTTTTTCAACCGGCTGAGAAATGGAAATTGTCAGAATGTAAATTTGGATTTAATTGTCCCAGCGTTGTTTCTGAACGAAAGAAATATCGTCGATTTTTAAACAAGCCTGACCGTGAATGCTCGTACAGTTTTGTATTTTCCAACAAATTGGGAATGTATAAAGTAAATTCTAGTTTTCGAGTTTAATTTCGCCAGCGTGGTTTCTGAATGAGAGAGCAACACCTTCAAAATCATCGATTTTTACATACACGCGGACATACATATGAAATAAAAAATGAAGCAACGAAGTGATCACTGGACTGCGAATGCTCGCGAAGTTTTGCGTTTTTTCGACAAATTGAGAAACAAAAATTGCAAAAATATCAAATAAATTGGAATAGGCATTTTAAGCGTACGATAAATGTTAAAGATAAAAACTTTACTTTGCTAAATATTAAGACTCGTTGAAATAATGATTGTTTAAATCCCTATAAAATCCTTATCAAACAATTTGTAATTTCATATATATTCTTAAATTTCTTTCAAACCTAACCAACATAATCACGACACTGTCGCGGTGTTAATGGAATTTCAAAATAACATATTAAACAAAGCACACAAATTGTATCGATAAAACGTTCTTACAAATATCCGAACGCAGACGAAATTATTTATTTATCGACTTGTTTCTCGCTTTTGCGCAGAGAAACGGGGAAAGGCAGAAATTGCCGATAGAACGAAAAGGAAATAAAGTAAGGTGCAACGTCAGGCTCGCGATTTAGAAAACGATTCACGTTGCGCATTGTATCTCGAATTTTCCCCCTTGAACGGGAATTCCAGGCACAATTTCTCGTCGAACTGCGAAAACGAAGAGAGCTGATGAAACGGGCGTAAAATCTTGCAATTTTCTACCAGCCATCCTTTAACGAAAATCAAAGGGAGCACGATGCGGAAGTTGCTGGAATAAAGTCAAAGCCGAAAAGATGAGTTCGTTGGAGATCGTCTGGATGTAGAGAAGGAACGGCTCGCTATGACATTACTGCACATATTTTCAGCTTTTTAAACTCGAAACGAAAGTATACTAAAATAATAAACGATTGTGCACCAGTGGTAATATTTCAAATTTTCGTTGCAACAGAAGACAGAAAATAAAAATGAAAAATTAGTCCTTAATTGCGATAATTTCTCAAATTTTTATTTAAATGACACACTTTCGTTATCAGCTGCTTTTTGCAACCATAACAATGTAATTCATGACGTTAAAGCCAATTGTTGCGAGCGGTATTGATATGTTATTTCTTTGAAATACGATATATATTGAAATAATTGATAATTCAGCGTGTACAGCTAATAAAATCACCATAATGTTAAAAACGAGATGAACATTATCGACAAAATTATGAAAACACGTTCTGCCATCGCATCATTTGTTTTCGCGCTGCAAAAAGAAATTAGACGTACGAGCGAGCACTTTTTTGATCCGCTGCAAAGGATTTTCCAAACTCGCCCAAGAATCACGTTTATCGTTCGGCGCTTCATCCTCCAAAAGTTCGATCCAAAATCCCTCCGCATGCACGTGAGCGCGAAATTTCGGGTCACTCGGTCGTTTCCCGAGCGATTGGCCCTTGGCGGGGCGGGTTACTTTTACGTTTCTCTTCCACCCCGTTCCCTTTAATCCGGCTCACCTATCCGAGCGTCCCTTTATCGCGAGTATTCCCCACCAGCCAGATCCTCTGTGAATCCCCATGAAACTATACCTTTCTCCTCTCTTCTGCTTTTATCGCGATTTTATCTCTCTCCCCCTTTCCGTATCATCGACTCTATCTAACTATCTATATCCTCCCTCTCTCCCTCTTTTTCTCCATCATCCCCATGCACAGATACGTACGCCATTCTCCTTTTAGCCAGCGGTTTGATCGCCGCTCTCGCTCTCTCTCTCTCTCTGTCGTCAGGTGCCATTGAAAGCCCTGCAACACGTTATGTCTAAACGCCGGTGAATAAAAGCTCGAAGCCAACGAAGTGAGTATACGCTTCGTCACTTCTAATTTTAGCACAAAGGGTGCGCCCGGCTCGGTGTGTGTACACGTTTTCGCGCGTGAACGTGCGCGAGCGCCACCACCGCCGTTCCGTTTCGTCGTGGAAAGCACACCGACGATCGGAGAGGGTTGTGTTCGTCCAAGTTGCGCGCCATATATCGGGAGGGGTTTCCATATATCCAGCTGTGGGACTGCGGAATGGGATCAAGTCCACAACGCGCACTTACCGTGTATTGTTGCAGCGGGACGTTCGACTGTCCGAATCAATTGAGTTCGGAATGAATCGGACACGCGTTCCTCGTGAAAAATTATTAAACTGGGAGATTTAATAATAAAGGCTGGCTGGGAATTAATTAAATTTTGGGGGAAACGAGTTTGAGTAATCTTGCAGCTGATGTCAAAATGACAAGTTATTAATACACGAATAGGCGAAAACGAATATTCTTGAATTTTCGTCGTTTGAACCTAACGTTCAAAGTATAAATACGATAAAATGGCGGAGAAGAAATCGTATTATACTTTGAACTTCAGATTCATTGTGGATCTTCTCGCGAAAAGAAAAAACTGTAAAATATTTAAAATATCAAATTGCAATAAATTTTAACAAATATTAAAGTTTGAAACATTTTTAAATATTATACAATTTGTAACATTTTCGGCAAAGAAAAATGTCTTCACTTTCCCATTTGCTGCGAAACATCTTGGAATAAAACGAACGATGCCTCGAGCTTTAAAATGAACCCAGGTTTAGGTTAGGTTAGGTTTAGGTTTTTAGGTTAGGTTGTTTCACAAGATTGTAACAGTTTAAATATTTAACGAATATTAATATGAACAACAGTATGTGTAGACAGCCGGAAAGCGTGTTACACGAGACTTACAAAGACATCTTTTCATTTCGATTTCATCGCTAGGAACAATGACAATGATTTGCAAACTTGAGAAAATCTACACAAAATGTCACACCCGTCGAAGTTAATTCATAAATTCAGAAACGAAAGAAAAACAACGTTGAAAGTCTACGCGCCTTCCGCTCTTTTTTCGTGGAGGAGACAAGGAGCATCCTCTTCCGTGAAGAAACAACGTACGTAGGTGTTGCTAAAGCACCAAACATCTCGAACTTCTTCTTTCCTAGAGGCTGCAAATTATTCAGAACGGCAGATTTACTTTGACGATGCAACGGTTCATTTCGAAGCTCACTTTGCATTCCTATCGAACGAGTCGAAAGTAAGGGGGTTGAATATATTCGTTTGTCGAAATAAGCGTCTGCTCGATTCGACGTTCGTGACCCAGACACACTTTAGAAAGCTTATCAGCAGCAGGTAGTTTTCTTCTTTTCTTTTTTTCTTTTTTTTTCTCTTTCGACGTAATTTCCTTTTCCCTCTCAAAAAGTGGAATTTTCATAAAATTGACCATCAACGTCTTTCGCGGGCGATCGATGTCCTGCGATGGCCAATGAAAATGAAATTTTTATTAAGCGGGAGGAAAATTTTTACGAAGGGGAATTAACCGTCGAGGATATTGCATTTTTGTCGTATCATATTGCTGTAATTGACTTTGAAGATTGATGCAAGGAAATTGCAAATTTTGTTGCAGAGAAAAGAGTACAGGTTTGAAAAAAATCCTTTTAAAAAGTTATGGATAACGTATTGTGATCATCGCAAGAATCGTATTATGTAATTTTAATCGATTTGTCAAATAAAGAAAGCAATCTGATCTTGTGACAACAAGAGTGTTGGGTTTGAAACAGGGTAAAGAATAAATTCATTCGCTTTATCGTAAAGCTGTAATTCTTTCCTCAAAAATAATGTTTTTAGTGAATTAATTAGAATACATTAATATAAAACTATCAGTAATTTTACATAACTCTACATAATTATGCACATAATGGTTTTTAATTCATTTCTTTAATAAATAATCTTATTATGCTGTATTACGTTAATAATAATATTATTACTAAAAGAATTGTATTTTTATAAATAAATTTCAGTTTCAGAAATTCTTCTAATTTATTTCAATTTTTTTCATGTTTCTCATCTTAAAATTAAGACAAAGTTTTAATTTTATTGATCTCAGAATATTGTTTTATGTATGCATAGTATATTTCACGTATAAAAATCATTTTATTTTCATTGTGTCTCCATTTTTATTTTATGAGATTTTATTATTAAAGTTATATACAAAAGGGTTATAATATTTCGCACACGTGTTGTTTCAACTGATCATCAGTTAGTTTTAATTATATCAGTTTCGAGTGACGTACGTATGTGTACACTTTCTGACAGAGAAAAATATTCTCTCTCTCTCTTTCATTCTGTTTCAATATAAATTTTCTCTATAAAAATAATTAAACGTTCACTCGTCTACCTCTGATCATCGAGATATACATAAACAAATGAGTCATCTTACGTTGCAGAAATACCAATATAATCATTTTGCAAATTTACTGTGATTGATTTATTTAATTAATCATTTATTTCGCAATGCCGATGTATTTATTATTAATATTTGCTACAGTTGTTACGTATCTCGCGATAATTCATATTTCTAAATATTTTCACCTATAATTTATAATTTATCAATTATCAATTACAATTGAAATTCATTTGTCACTAATTAAAATTAATTGTTAATTACAATTATATAGGAACGAATCAATTATGAATAATGTTAAATTGATAATTTTATAAAATTTTTTAATATTCTTTATGAAATGTAAAATGTAAAATATTTTGAAACAACCAGAACAAAAAGAAAATAATTATTTTCTACTCTCTAAAATCTATACGGAAAATTTGTCTGAATCTTAAACTACACTTATATTGATACATTCGTACCCGCCTACGTGAATTCACGTCGTTTCGAATTCAGTTTCTGGTTGCCGTTGACGTGAATTAATGTCACTTCGTAAGCTTTTCTTTGTCGGCGCTGAGTTATCGCATTAAACAGATTTTAACAGCCATTGTTTGCTTGGAAAAGAATTTGCCAGACAAAAAGAGAGAGAAGAAATTCAGATAATTTTAAGTGAATCATACGGCAGCGAACGTGTTAAGTGTCTATCAATTATAAATATATAAGAAGTGGACGAAAGTATTTGCATGCTTGATGAAACATCGTCTGTATTTTAAACTGTTCTAACTTTATTAAAGAAAAAAAATATAACTCGAGTTTTTAAGTGCAAAGCCTCCACTTTGACATTCATTTTTTTTTTTTTTTTTTGTCAAAGATGTTTTTACTTTACGTGTAGCAATTTGTTCCCGAAAATTGTAAAAATTCTCCTTTTAAGTCCTCAAAATTTGCTGCATCCTTTGAATTTTTATTAGAGTTGAACGACAAAATGTTAGAATTTCTTGAATTATTTGATTAATTGAAAGGCAGCAAATAATCAAAATTTATTCTTATTTTTTTATTAACGTGGAAATAGTTTAACGATTGAGATAAGTTTAATTTTGGCAGTATTTTTCTATAATATTTCTATAATGAACTCGTTTTTGCTAAATTTTTGACTTACGTCACTCGTCAATGAATTGATATAGTCTTTGGTATAACAGCGTGTAACATGAGACTCGCGAAAGCAAGCATGATTCGTGAATGAATCAATTACTTAGAATTTAGTTCGAAAAACGAATTACGAACTCACTAAACAGGCAGAAGTAGGTGTTCCACGAATCAGAAAGGATTACACTGAATACTCGTAATTCTAAGAACAATTTATCGTCCAATCGCACGTCGATAAACACGAGCACGCACACACACACACGATCGAACACTTAGTTCATGCTTCTTTAAATATCCTACATATCAGTATTTCTGATGCACTGACATCGTACCGCTGAATTGAAAAATTCTCTCAGGATTTCATTTCTCGTTGTTTGAGATATTTTTAGATTTTTAGACTATTTTTTTAGACGTCTTATTAGTAGAATTTTGTTTTGCTATTTTTTTTACTCTCAAGTTGAAACGAGACGAATCTTAAAACAGAAAGGACAAGTGATGTTGTAGTAGTGATAAAGTGACGATTGCTTTCAACGAGGATTCATTTTGTCGATCTGACACCGTCAAATAAATCTGTTAGCCGTCTTCATTCGATGAATATTTAATTTCGTTTTGTTCAAGTGAAAAATTGAAATTCGTAGGAATTAGGTTCAGAGAAATCACGGTTTGAGAAACTGAAATGTGATTTATCAAAGTTTGGAACAATAAAAAAGCATGTACACTTCTAGTATAAATTGATAGTCTCTTTGCATCTCTCGCATTTATTAAAATATTTCTTTTCCAAATTTGTCACTATTTTTATTTTCTCTATCAACTTTTCGTTGTTCCTTTCCAACCTTTTCAAAATTACAATTATATAATTTATATTTTTAAAGAATTTAATTTAATTTAATTTCACTCAAGAAACAATTAAAAACAATTAGATCTTTCCAACTAGAAGCGACTGAATGTGATTGAGTAATTAATTTGACATAAATGTTTCGCCGTTTGTACATTTCGTAAGATTGTATTTAAATGAAAAATACAATACGATAAAAAAAATATTGAGCAAATCCTTCCTGAATTTCCTTTCATAGCCTCAATGTTGAAAAACAGAGTTTTCGTAAATTGATGGAGAGAAATTTCAAACGAAATGTTAAATACGCGATTGCAAATCGTTCGCTGCGTGAAACAACAATTTATGGATTTTTTCAAACAGAATTATTAGTCTGACATCACGAACGATCATAAAATTTTAGCACAATCATAGCTGCGTGCTCTTTTCCCGATAATGCGAATCGAAAATGGTGTCTCTCTGTTTTACGAGGACGATATTTACCCAGGCTATTCTTATATAAGGAACTTCGTTTACCCTGTTATCGTTCCTCAAGTCAATGGAAATATTCTTTTTTCTCTTTTTTACGTTCTTAGACAAAAGGAACGCTTCCTCCCTTCTTAAGGATTGGAAAAAATTACGTGCGATCTTCGATACCATGTTATG
Organism: Melipona beecheii; assembly: GCA_032399605.1. NCBI lineage: Eukaryota > Metazoa > Arthropoda > Insecta > Hymenoptera > Apidae > Melipona > Melipona beecheii. Next base: position 729,480 of record JAUCMO010000082.1, on the reverse strand, counting down.
TGTTTCCAAAAGTAATAATTATAATAATTAAAATAATTAATTGATATATTTATATTCAGATTATATAATTACATAACAAAATTATATTTATCGTCATTCGTTCATACTCTGTGTTACATGAAAAACATATTTCACATTTTACTTCCAATTTTTACGTTTACGTGTATTTTGTCTTTTCACGCCACTTCCAATTGATAAAGTTTGCGCAGGAACCTGTGGAAAACTTTACATTTCCTTACAGTGGATCTTCAATTGTCTGAAACTCGTGGAAGGACAAACAGTTTATACAACTGCAGTTCAAAGAACACGAGTTCAGTGAATCTTTCCACTATCTGTGACTTTTCCATCAAGTAATACAAGTTTACATACACCCTCGCTCGTATTAAGGTGAGTAGTAAATTTGTTTCAAAAGTGCTGAGACTGCATAGTCTGGTAAAAAGTTAACAATAGCATTGTAGCAACAATTGATATTAAAAGTAAAAACTGCCCTGAGATACTTGTCTCTGCTTGTGAAAGTGTATTAAAAACTCTTCTATTTCCAACATTAGTGAAATTAGAGTGCTGTACATGTACACACTAATGTAAGTGAATGTAATAAATATATTGCAATATATTATTAATCGATAATTTAAATTTATAGTCTGCTGTTTGAATACTAAATAAATAAAGTGTATAACATATGTAATAAATAGTAAAATATATCATTGACACTTGATCTTGCTCATAAAAAGTTTAGAGAAACTTCTAGCATTAATGCAAGTAGTGATATTTAAATACCAAACATAATATAATATAATCGACAATTTAAATTTATAATCTGTTAATTATACAATATATTATTATATAACGAAAACAATATGTTGCGTATACAATATATACAGTACACAAAATAAAACTGAAAATTAACCTAACGCAAATTTTCGTGCTAGTCTGCCAATATCTACCAATATCAAACGAAATTTTCGCTGCGATAAATGAAATTTAGGATAATAAAGTGCCATTATACGTATAATAGAATTCTACTCGTATTTCTAAACTATGAAACGAATATATTTCCAGTATCGTTCGTGTTATCTGTCACGGTTAATGGCTTCCGTTGTAGCAAAATTCGATTTGTCCGAAGAAACTTGAATCAACGACGAACTCAGTCTCCCTCTGCGCGGAGTAACTTTGTTTTAAGTTGGCAATTAATTTCAATTTGTCCCACGACGACGTCTCATCGCGAGCGTTGCGAACGAGCTGTTTTAAGAAAAACGCAGCCTCGAAGCGAACAGTCGACGGCGCGGGTCTAATAAATACTTAAAACGCAGATGAATTGAATCAGCCAGACAACCAATCGCTGAACGCTGAGACAGGTGTACGAAATGCACACGTCCAGGGATGAAACGATCTGTTCATCTGGCCAAATCGATTTACTCCGCGTGACAGGAAACGGATGAAGGTGTTGCGCTGATTTTTCAAAATTCCTTTCAGAATTCAACGCTAGAATGTGGTCAAAATTTATAATGTTTGTTGGAAATTTTTCGAAGCGGTGTATTTTTAGAGATTTAAGTGACTTAAATATATATATATATACATACAAATGAAAGCCTGTGCGATTTTATTGCGTTATAAAGCTTTCCTATTTTTTTTTTTTTTTTTTGCTTACTCTGATGGAAATTTTATGCTTCGATCGTCGGCAGTTCTGGCGTTAAACTCAAATAAAAATCGTAGAATTTATTATCACAGGCGCAGCTCTTATCCGACAACGTACAAAACGCATAAAATAGCGCATGTATCCTCGAAATAACTTTTCCGAAATAAATTATTTGTTATTCCACTATTCCGGTTAAAAGGAATTTTGTCATTCAGTAATGTTAGGCCTAATTATTAAAAATTCGGAAAGTAAAATGAATTACTACATATAATTATTGTCAATTTAATTATTAAATTGTGGATTCTTGTACAAATTCATATTCTTAATTAAATAGAAATTATATGAAATTAAATTCTTTTGTCTGACTTGTATGTAAAGTGAAAAATTATATTCAATTGTGTGTAATATGTTGAAATATATATTATAAATAGTTTAAATATACGTCAAATGTATACATTATTATTTGTTTCCTAGGATTTCTAATCACATGTGAATTGTTTTATATTCAAGTTGATAACATGCTTGATAACATGCTATATATCGAAAAAGATTTCCTTTCAATCGTGCCACAAGGAAAAAAAAATTGGCTGACTCGAATATATCCATTCTAAAAAAAAAAAAAAAAAAAGAGAGAGAAAGAAACAAACAAGCTCGTAATTGTAACTCGTGATTCGTCTCGTGACGCGTCTCGTGACTCCGAGGTTCGTTAAAATCGGATTAATTCCATTTATAGATCCCCGCGCTGTTCATAAAGTCGCGGTTATTTAACTCTTACACGCGCATAGTTACATGTATACACGTTTATTTGCATTTCCACCGTAGCTTTGAAAACTTTTCTGAGATTATTGTCGAAGAGATATGATAACAGGAATGAGTCTGTTTTTCAAGGAACAAAGCACACCCTGGTATGTTTAATTTCTGCTCAATGCGTTGGTTTATCTTTGTAACTTGAATTAGAAATATGATACTTGAATTCTACCTCTGCAAGTTTTATTTTTATAAGTGACAGTAAGTTTGAATTTCGCTGAAATAATAAATATTTCGAGTATGTAATTTATTTTATATTTAACTTCCATTTTATAAATTTACATAATATTATCGTATCGGCGAAACTTCGTGAAATTACAAACTGATTATTTCGACCACTTTGCCAGTTCACTAGCGTCGATATAAGCGCAGTCGATGTAATGACGCGATAACATACTTTGTTACATACGTCTGGCAAAGTTACCTACTGCAATCTATTATCCTTTATCAAGTCCTCGAGCTTCTCTTCGTCACACAGGATGCACTTGCGTGACATTTTAAGCGCGCACGCACACGAGGGTGAGATAAATATATTCACGCAAGAGCCAGGCGACCTGGACTTACATTTTCAACACAAAAGACAGTTGACGCAAATCGATTCTTCTGTACGCCAGTCATATGGAAATATCTAGGACCTAGGGGGATGTAGGAACTACTCTTGGGCCTTCTTTTTCCTCTCTTTGTGAATTGCACTGCGAGCCTTGACAAATTAGGGCCCTCTGCACGCTAAAGGACCAAAGGGCTTCGCTGCTCTTCACCTCTGCTACAAATTGAAGCAAATTTTGAACAACCGAAGCTATCCTCCACTTCCTGTGAATTAATATTTAGCGAATTTCAAATGTTTCCAAGTGTAATCGAACAAGAGCAAATGCATTGAAAAATGTAAAACAGAAATATGAGTAAGTAAATAAATAAATAGAGATGAATGAAAATTGGCAGTCATAAGCAGACTATATACTCAATAGTACTCAAGAGTTGTAAAATTAAGGGTTTAAAAGAAACTCCAGACCATTGATCTTTGATTCTTTCTTTATATAACGTTTGAGAAAAGACAACAATTTTGTGGAAAATTGTAAAGAAGAAGTGTCATTTGAAAAAAGAAAATTGATCGAGTCACCGTCACCTGGAAAAATTACTGGTATAAAATATCCAAGAGCGGAAAATATAATCAAAGGTAATAAAATTTTCAGCAAACCTGAGGGAAAAAATTAATTTCCCGAGGAAGTACTGGAGAATTGTTATAAAGGGGAGAAACTAGAAATTGCAATGGAAACTTTTAATGAGCTTTCGAAAGAAATTGGTTTCCCTACGAATAAACGTAATTGCGTGATAAATAAAAAAAGAGAAAAGAGTCGAGTACTTGTGAGAAAACAATCGTTGGTTCTTACTAAATCGTCTCTCATTAGTAAAGCTATACCGTTGAACGTGACGAGAACAGAGATTACGTCGCTAAAAACAAAAAAAAAGCACGAGCGTTGGTAGAGTAAATTAGAGCTGGAGATTAAACTTCGAAGAAGCCCCGGTTAAGCGAGGTAATATTATATTCTTTCCAAAAGAGAAGAAATATCGTTATTCACCGTTGAAATTGTATTTTGAACGTGAATATAACGTTACAGTAATATAAAAATTGAATATGAAAATGAAAAATCCCTGGATAAACAAATTGTTGACGATCTTCCAATAAATTCACTTTTAAACCTTAAATCGGTATAATTGAATCATTTGAGATTAAATTATTCCATTCTGCGATCTGAAATTACTTTGTTCGAGATCGAAGGCTCTCCTAAACAGATCAATTATTATGACAGAGAACAACAAGAAATTCGTTTCTTCCCAGCCAGGAATTCAAAGCGTACGTATCCGGTACAGAAAAGTTCGCTGCTTCATCGAGATACATACTTGGAGTTTATATTTTTGACGTCTAAATCCATTTAACTTTTATGACACGCCGTAACTTTCTATTTCCTCCCACGGGGAACGCATAAACGTACTCGGCCGATAGCATGAACTTCCCCCAACAGAGGCGTTGCATTTTCCTCAAATCGTGCTCTACAACTTTACGATCCCCTTCTTCTTCATCACTGAAGCACGATTGCGTAGTACACGACCGCACTGGAAACAACAAACATCTCCGGAACAAAAGCAAATTTGATTTGTAGCTTAGAACGAAGAAATATCTTGATTTTTTTATTACCATTTTATTATCATTTATATGTTGTTATTATTTAGCACCAAGTTTTATTTATTTATTTGACGCTTGAATGTTCTTAGTTTAAACATCCTAACCTGACCTGATCTAAAAAGAAGGAATCGAATCTTTCGAGTTCAGATATCTCGTAAACAAGATAGTTTTCATTGTTATCCGTCTGAAAATGATTTTAGCGGGGGTAACCCAGAAAATCGGGCCTCTTCAGGTGCAACACCAATGCAACGAAAATTAGCGATTGGTCGATTTGGGTCACGTGATTCGTGAGGGGGCGTGGGTGGACCTCGAGTAGGAGTGGCAGTGTCTGGTACTGAGCGATCGCGCCTGTAATTTGTTTTCTTTATTTATTGTTTCTTTATCTTATTATTACTGCATTGCTAATCTTTGTTACAATGTAAAGTAGAAATATCTTGATAACCCGACATAAATTATTACCCTGATTAAATTACTACATGTAGTTAATTATTAATTTATTTAATCTAACTAGATCATTGTAATTATTTTTAACAAGTGGACTGTGGATTTTGATGCATAATATAAATTACAACACGCTGATTAAATTATTGCAATCATCTATGATCAGAAAGTGTAAAGTTTTATGGATTTTAGGAAAATTTCAGAGTACAAAACACATACATACATAAAATAATAGAAAATATTATTATATATATATATATATATAATAATGTAACATATCACACATTATGTATAATAAATAATATTGCGTAATGTCATATTATACATAAAAATACAACACAGTGTTTCGCTTTTTTATTATTTAATTTAATGTAAATAAATTTGCATAAAAATCAACGATATCCTTAAGCTGAAACCGTAAATATTTAAAAACGTTTTCCTCGAAAATAACTATAGTCCTCGTTACATGATGCAATTATCGACGAATTAAATTACGTTATAATTATTATCGAGAAATGAAACAAATAATTACTCGTCGTCCAACAGACAAAAAGTAATCGCGTAATTAAACCAATTAGCCTCGCGCGTGGTTATCGCCGGGATTAGATGGATCTCGTTCGTTGTGGAATTTTGAAATCGAATATTCTCGCGTGTCGCGCGAAAACGAAACTGAAAATCACAAAGTTCGTCAAGCGAACGTGGAACGAGGCAAGAATTTGCTCCGCGATAACGGGTGCGATTTCATCGTGGATCGGGCGTTAATTAATATCGTCGTGAATAATTCAACGACTTGATTACACGCCCCGGAAACTTGCTTCGGCTCGCCGATCATACGTGAGAAAAGATTTTCGGTGTAAATGAATCGACGAAGGAAGCATCGTTGCGTCTTTAAAGAATGACTCAGAAACGACTCTTTTCTAACTACAGGCTAATTTTTCAGGGTCGCTGATACACGCGCGTGTAAATAAGCCTCGATTATCCGTCGAATTTTAATCATTAACAACGTTAACGCACGTAACGAGATTACAACGATGACAGAGATTGAAACCGAAGCGGAATATTAAATCCGATAACGATCCGTACGGTGATATTCCTGCGTGTAAGCCGTTCAATCTATCGGCGAATGCCGATTGTAATTAAACTCTATATTTTGTTCGCGGCTTCAATTTAGACGCAGAAATAACACAACGTATTAACAAACGATTGTTGCGCATGAAACGTTCAATTTGCACGAGCGTGCAAAATTAATTTGAAATTTCGCTCGGGAAACCACGTTTTCGAGCTTCGAACGAAATACACGTATATAAATACATACGCGCTTGTTTTTCTATTGAACTATTATTTTAGTTTGTCGCGTCTGTTTTTGATGTAAATGCCTCCAATGTCAGGAAAATAAATTGCGAGGTGATTAACAAGGAACCTGGACCTATCGTAGACACGAGCTTTGTGCACGTAATTGATCGTTTTTTGAGAGACGCAACAACAAATTCCGTCATATTGCCGCAGAGTGTGTTTAAAACCAACGTGTGGAATCAATCAATGGAGACTTTTATCGTTAATATTTATTATTGATTGTAGCGATACGTATACTGGCGTTAGTATATATATATATATATATATATGATTATTAATTTATTTTAAGCGCAGCAACAGATCACGAGCTTCATTCGCACTAATATTTGAATATAAATAAATATTTAAATGTAAAATTTAAATTTAAATATACAAATATTCTGCAGAACAAAATCTGGCTTTGTTTCAAAGGTTGAAGCTTCTTCAATTTCATTCATTTTAGCCAAAAATGTTTTTACGTCGCGCAGCCGGTGAAAAGGGGAGGCGAAGGCATTCGAAAATTTTGCAAATTGTCACAGTAAATGTAAGAACAATTGAAAAATTTTGCTCGTGACTGACTTTTTACAATGGTCCCCCGAAAACTTGATCTACGATTTTTCTTCGCTGTTTCATTGAACTTTGAATCAGGCTCGTGCAACGAAAATTCAAGAAATCGTAACGTCTCTCCGTCGTGTCATTTGTTATATTTCGCTTGATGATTAAAGAAAAAGAAAAGATTAATACGTGGTGATTGATGTGCATTTCCTTCGAATTCATTCTTCTCCGACAAACGTATTTATCCATGCCACAAGCGTGAAAAATCCGAGACACCTTATCATCTGTCATTTCGCTGTCCTAACGGATCTTCTAATATACGTGCGCGTAACGCAAGATGACTATGTTCGAACTTACCTTATGAAATAACTTTGGAGATACGATACTCGTACGTATAAATAATTTCAATTAATCACATTATATATAATACTATCCCTGGCAGAAAGTTTGATCCGAATATATTGTATTTAAAGACGTTGACATTTTTCAGACATAAACTGTGCAAATGTGTTTATATACTTTTTCGACATGTACGAGAAAAACTGGAATTAGTCTTTGAGTACTTTCGAATACCTACGTCTGATGAAAAAAGCATTTCTTGCGAGAGACAGATAAATTATTATATAGAAAAGAGTGTGTTCGATAAGCGAAAGAAAAAGTATAGGAACAATTATAAAAAAAAAGGAATAAGAATATTTTCAAGAGTTCTGTGAGTGATATCCAAAATTGCAAAATTTGATAAAATCGATAAAGACGTGGAAATCGACGATAGCTAGATTTGTTTCTGATTTTAAATGTGTAAATTTATGGATTATTAAATATATATATATATATCTGAAATATATTCAAACATAAGTAGAAATAGACACATAATACCTTCGTATAGTTATACCACTTTCTATGAGTCTTAAATTCATAAAACAACTTTTAAAATACGATATTTGCTAAAAGCAGCAGAAATAATGGCAACAATTCCATTTTCGAGAACTCTTAAACTATCGCAAAAGAGAATACTCGGAATGCAATACTCGACAAAGAGCGTCGAAATATAGAAATAGGTAACAAGGTGTTCTTTCCTCTATTTTCAAGAGTTCTAAAATTATTGAAATTATTAAAAGGTACATAATCTGGAATATATATGTACATCTGAAATACAATATCCGATGAAAGAAGTAAAAGTATAAAAATAACTCGGTTCAACTATGTTCTATCTTTAAGAGTTCTTAAATTATTAAAAAAAACTCCGAAAATGTAGTACCCAACCGAAGAGGCAAAAATATGAAAGTAGGCGATAATTTCAGTTTTTCGTGCTACTTCCATTTATTTGCGAGTAAATTAAATTAAGAAGAGGCAAATATTTAAAATATACGACGTTCGACGGAGAGGATAAAAATATAAAAATAGGTAATAATTTGATTTGGTTATGCTATTTCTATTTTTAAGAGGAACTCAAATTACTAAAAGATTAGACTCTAAAATACGATATTCGATAAAAGCGATAAAAATATAGAATTAGGCGACGACTTCGTTTAGTTACACCGTTTCCAGTTTTAAAAGTTGTTAAAAAAAATAAAGAAATGAGAGAAATGTCCAGTTAGACGTTTGAAATAATATGTCGGGTTTTGTAGGTTTTTATATTTTTCATATTTTTCGCTGAAAATTTTATAATCTACCCTGCCTCTCTTGCGTTCCTGTCACTTCTATATGGGAATAGCGATTAATCAATTCGAATGGCATTTTGCATTATCGGATAAAGAAACAAGCGAATTGATTCGATTTGATTGATCAAAACCGTAAGCAATTAATTTGCGTGAATTACTTTTGCATGAATCTGGATCGATATTATTGCAGTGAGTATTATTGCGAGCTTGTATGCATATATTGTCAAATATCTTGCGCAATTGATTAATAGTAAATTAGTTGTCCGATAAATATGATAACGTGTGCTTGATAAATTGATCTTTAGTAAATTGCTAAACAATAGGCAATGAAAAAAACCGTATTTATAGAAAAATCGTGCACGTAGTTATTGACAATTTGTCAATTACAGACATTCTTTTTATTAACAATTTAGAAATTTTTCAAAATAGAAATAGAATGATTGAATAAAATTTTTACCTCCATACTATTTTTACACATCTTTCTGTAATGATTGAAAACAGGAATATTCTTGAAGCTGAATAGAGTTAATATCTCTTTCTATACGTATTTTTTTACTTTCTTTTTATCGAATAAATTATACAAATACTATAAAACTAAAAAATATTAAATATACTGTGACTTCTTAACTGTAAATATTTAATTTTACATCGTGATCTCAATTTTATACACATTTTACAAGACAAACGTGTTAAACTGGCACGAAGATTAATTAAGAAATAATTAAATATTAATTGAAGTTTTCTTGCAAAAAGCACCGTGAGCGCCAAACGTCAAACTTTTCAAAAAGGAGAAAAACATGACTGCCATGATAATCACTAACATTAACAAAGAATTTTAAATAACTTAAATAATTAAACAAGACCATATAAATACGCTTTCGCTGTATTTTCACTTTATTGTAACACAGTATCTCAATATTTTATCCCACAGACAAAACGTGTAAATCAACGTGTTAAATCTGCAAATACTTAATTAATCGATCAGGAAAGCAAACCTATATATATATATATATAGAGCAAAAATTAACAAATTATTTTTACTTTCAAGCAGAACGTAACGATAACTGAAAATTTGATGTTTGACGCTTACAAGGACTCTTCAGTTTCCCCGATAACTGTATAATTTTCTAAAACACGATGCGAGGTGAAAATAAATCAAAGATTCAAACTACGAGGAACGAATGTAAAATATAAAATTGCGCGTCACTGCGAATTGTCAGATTAGAAAATCGATCAATTAGAGCCCCTGTATCGAATGTATTAACGCATTCGAGGACGGTTTACTGAGTGTACGAGCATATTGAACCATTCAAGTTCAACGAGGTTGCGGACCACTCTGACGGCTCGCTCTAAACCTGCGTATATATCGTTCCTCGAGGGAAGCGATCGAGGGAAAGGCACTTGTGCGTGGCGCGCGGGGCTGCGACTTTACAACCGGTATATACGAGGAATAGGGATAGCAGTGACACAGGACCAGAGGAGGTTTTGACGGTATTGATTTCCCAAGCCCCGGGACCTCGTATCATCTGCAAACTCAAACTGCTCGGACTGAGATACCTTCACAAGCTCTAGCCCGGAATCGTCTGTTAAAGTCGCGCACGAAGCAGACTGAATTCCGTACGATCTCTCCGTACGATCGAGGGATCTCTTTTTTCCTCAAAAAATATATATTCACTTGTTTCGTTCTGTTCACGCGGTGACATATGCGATTTTATCGTAGCCACGCTGAGGTGGGAAGAGGGAATAAGGAAGAGCCTCTGACAAAAGTTTCGAAGAGACACGCGACGATATACGCGTGAAAGGAAATTGGAAAATTGCACTACGGAAGTTGTTGAGGTTGGATGGAGTGCATGCTGCAGCGGAAGAAAAAGTGGCTATAAAAAGACACGATTGTTTTACGTTGGCAACGGAACGCTCGTTAACCGAACTCTCTATTATCCGAATATTCTGTGACAGCGAATAATAAAGACATTTTTTTGTGATGGACAATGTTAGTATATTGTGTTGTATTATAAATTAGTACATCATATTATATTATATTATAAGTTCCAAAGATCATAAATTGTAAAAAAGAAAGATGTTTCGTCAGATCCATTGTAAGATGAAAAAAACTGCACGACTTGTACCCCAGTACGATAAATTTTATCGATATGCAAACATTTGAATTGATAGAAAACTAATTACAGGCCCGATCGCTCAGTACAGGGCCAGACAACGCCACTCCTACTCGAGGTCTATCCCACGCCCCTTCGTGAGTCACGTGACCCAAATCAACCAATCGCTAATTTTCGTTGCATTAGCGTTGCACTTGAAGAGGCCCGATTTTCTGGGTTATTAATCACTTTCAGTGATAAAATGATGTATCATTATATCATTTCGTGCACGCGTAACACTTACTCTATGTGTGTACTAATATTTTAAAATTTCATTTATCATCGTAATAGAAATGACCATACGGTATGATTGTAATACTGGCAAAATAAAAGATGTCTTCAAAGTGAGATAAAAACGTACAAAAAAGTACGTATGTACGTGTACAGAGGGAACCACGTAACCTTGAATATCTCCGTTGCTTTCGAAGATATGAAAAAACTTTGTCGACAGAAATTGTTTAGTTCTTATTTCATTCGTGAAAGACAAGAATATACACGAGGACACTGATTTACAAACTTAACGTTGAACTGTCTCCCAAATTAATAATTTTTCGACTTACTTGGGCCAATATCCTTTTTCTAGAGAATGTCGAACTAGAAGAATATATATCGTTTCACTTAAAAAACTGGAGGAAATCTTGAAATAACCTTGAACCCCTCCACTCACAAAAGAGATATATAATACTTTCATATTACAATTATCTCTGTGTTAAATAATTTTTGTTAACAAATTTTTGTTCACATCTTCAAAAACAACGGAGATATGTACGTGTATGTGCAATACACGATTTTCGAATATATTGTGGGGATAAACGCAAGGGAATTCATCCAATATTATTCAATATTCGGGTCAAGACGCCGTAGAAATTTTCCGACTGTTTTACGTGAATATCAATTCCCGAATAATTCGATATCTCTTATACTTTCACGTATCTTTCCCTTTTCACGTTTAAAATCGCCCAAAGGAACATTCCATGTTGGACTGATCCTGTGTTCGACAGCGCTTCGCTCCCGAAAGGAAGAGTAAACATCGTGCATACAACATGTTACGAATTCACGATATTACAAAGCAAATTTTCGTGTATGATATTTTTAGTATACGTATGAGTGTGCAACGTCAGAAGATTGTTTCGTGTAATATATTATATCGATGTTTGTTGCGAATATTCATACGGTATTCATCGTATGGTAATATTCGTTTATAAATATTAAGGTGATAAATTGTTCTGTAAAAGGTATAAAATAAACCTGAACGATTGTTAGAAAATTGTTAAAACCTTCAGAAATTATCGTCTCGTTTAAATGTTAACATTAAATGTATTTAATATTGCAATAATGATAATTAAATATTGCAGATGTTTGTGCAAAAATTGTTAAAATGATCGGAAAACTAAATGTTACGTCATTTGTTTATGCTTCACTTTGAACATGAAAATGTATGTAGTAGTACAGAATAAATATTTTAAACAGATATTAGTATATAATAAATGTCAAAGATATTCATTCATTGACATGATGGATTAGGTATTTCTCTTTAAATATTTTTATATCTCTATATCTACTACATGTTTCTAGATTTATTTTAAACTTGATAATATAATTATCAAGTAATTTAATATTTAATAATTGATGAAGCATTATACGCGTAATGTACACATTCATAAAAATTGTAATATATTATAATATATTCCGACATGTATGGTCGAATATGTTTGTGTTTAATTGCAAGCACAAATACTTGATCAAAGTTTTAACAAAAAGTTGATCAAAGGCTGTTACCCACAGTGAATCCTTTAATATCTACTATCTATGAACGTAAAAGGAACGTTGCGAGCGCAAAAAGCGTAAAATTACGCAAGTATGGTAAAAAAAGAGAGAATAAAAAATCAAATAGATGATGAAAGGAGCAGAACCTTAATAATAATAATAATAAATAATAACAGAGAATAGTAATAAAAAGAACATAACATTGTAATAATAGCGAAAAAGAAGTTCTTTTTCCTTTTCGAGGAAAAATATTCTCTGCTTTTATTTTTAAATTCTGTCTGAATAGACAACTAGCATTGAGGTGCTCTCTTTGAGGTGCTCTCTTTAAAATCCTATCACGTACTGCATGACTCTGTTTCTAAAGAACCGGAAAGCTGTTTCTCCAAAAGTTGTAGCCAGCCACGCGCGAGTTGTTGTTAATTAATACCGCAACCCCAATCAACAACAAGACTCGCTAATAAACTTACATACCACGGTACGGTAAATGATGAACAAGGTAATTTACGAAGTAAATTAACAGCTTCAAAGGAGAGAAGTCTGTAATCAGATTTGTATTATTGCTATTATTAAATTCCTCTGAAGCAAATCTTGATTTCCTCTTGCTGTTACATACATGGTATATATTTTTCGATTTAACCGTACACGTGTTATTATTTATTGAACTATCGATGATATATTTCGTACGAAATTTTTGATTTAACGGAGAAAAGTTAGAAAATAGAATATTTATTTGAATTTTTCAAAATTTCTGGATACGTAAAATAATAAAATAAAATTCAATGAAATGAATAAGTATAACATCTGACGATAATGAAAAAAAGTTTTCTAAATATTTAAATAATTTGTGTATTGTGATTTCTATAAGTAATGTAAATAACTTTTCACGTATTATAAATAACTATAGAACACCTTGGCGAAATTTGAACGTCAAAACGCAAGACACTTTATCTTAGTCATATAGATATAAAATTTATGCGTGTTTTTATACGTAACATAGACCATCGGAAAAATTAATAATTCGCAAAGAATTAAATATTCTTTACTTTGAAACGAAGCTAATTTTTTAACACTTATTTATCACAGAAGACAAAGATGCAGAATATAAAATAATCAATCTATTGAATATTAAAAAAAAAAAAAAAAAAATGAACGTCAAAGTATAAACGGATAGAAGGATATGTTTGCATATTTGATATTCATTTTCATCCCTCTTTTGTCCATTATAGTAAATTATATCTGTCGCACCCTTCTTTATCTTACACGTGCCAGTTCGCGATTCCACAGTACAATTACACTTCAACAAAAGGTCAAAAGAAAATAATGTCCTTCCCTCCTACGCAGGTCTCGAATTGTGACAAGAGAAATTAAGAAAATTTATCGAACAAACTTCTGGTTTCACGGTACAATCTCTCGGAACAATTATATTCCATTTCCATCAAAAGTACAACAAAAGTCGAATTTTGAAAGAATTGATTAAAACAGTCCGAGATAGTATTAAGGAGTTTGAATAAAGCAATCAAGACTAAAGCATCGTTGGATGTTACGGACAATCTTTACTTTGATCAACAATTTTTATTTCAGGACGAATTTTACTTTCTTACGTTTATTTCAAAACGAAACTTATTACTCCAGAGCCAATATTTGGGCAAGTTTGTAGTTTTACGAAAGAATTCTCGAATTCTCTTCAAATTAAAGGATTGAAAAATATTTTTTTATTCTATTAAAAAAAAACTCTTCGATTCGTAAATTTTATTTTAGTGAAAAATAAATAATTTCGTCAGTTATTTTAATTAACCCCTTAACCTACGGATACGTGTGAGACTCTCGTACTCTTGTATTCGGACCAAACGTAAATATTACAGGCATGGCCCCCGGTACAACGATCGGGCCAAATGTAAATATCACGGGTCGTGCGACGGTCGCGCTCGTGTTAGATTCTTATTATCTCTTTGTACCGTAATCAGTTACGTGTTATTCTCGGTCGCGTTCGCACGTTGAAATATATTCTCTTAAATATCAGAGAAGAATCCCCGCAAGATGTTTTCGAAAAGAAGATTTTGTGATACTTTTGCTACCGAAAGTGACAATAGTGACATTACACGTTCCGTGCGAAAAAAATGCAAGCGATTAGTTATCGATGAAGTTATCTCTGACGAAGATCAACTACCAGAGCCCTGGATTTGGAAAGAAATAAGAAATAGTCGAAAAATCTGGAACTATACGATGACTCCTGACATAAAAATTTTCGTGCGGAGATATACCAGAGAGACTGCACGCGAAACATTGGGCTCATTTTCCTAAACATATTGACCCAATAGCATCAAAATTAAGGCCATCAAGACCTTGTAAAGTTTGGGAGTGCAAAGTTCCATTACATGTACTAGTATATTTCGAACGATATCATACCATTGAAGATTCTTAATTTTTTGTTATTGATTTTTTTATGCTAATTACGTGAAATGCTAATTTATTCAGCAATTGCAGATAAATGTTACTGATTTATGTTACATTTTAGTAAACCTTTAGTGGTATATCTACAACAATTATTACATCAGGTTGTAATTACTTGTCAAATATTCCACAAAATTAAACCAGTTGTATCCTACACGTGTATTTACATTCTGTAAGTCGTGAGCGTTTAGTGCAACTAAAAGGGACCGACTTGCCGAGCCGTCGAGTGGCCCGAAGGCTGCGCGATCCTGTTTACGTTTTGGGCCCAGACTGTCGGAACGTAGCTTGTAGGTTAAGGGTAGGTTAATAGTTTCTGTATAATTAATTGACAATTGTAGTTACGGAATTTTCCAATTACATTAATTCCGATAATAATTCTTACAAATCCGGAATACTAAAAAGAACAATCGTCGAGGAGTGTAATGAATTTTGAAACTGAATTTTCTCAAAAACCTGTCCAAGTTCTAAATGACACTCTCTATACAGAGTGTCCCAAACATAAAGCGATCAAACAGCGAGGACAAAGAGGAAAAAGAAAATGTTATTAGTTTAAAATTCAGTGAACGCTCCGTTAGAGATTTGTAAACAAATATCTTATGCATGTTGACATTTTCCATTAAGCTGCGTTTACACTGGACAACTACTGCTGAAGCGATTAGATCGTTCAATCGAAAATAGACGAACGGGCTGCTTTCGGTCGAACGATCAGAAGTCATTTCAACTTGGTCGACATTGTGTTTATACAGGCGACTGTGAACAACTTAACGTTGTCAATTGTCTGACCAAAAGTTGCCTGATGTAAATGTAACTTCACGGAACACAGAAGTTCACTGTATCGTTAGTTAACGCTAGAACTTATCGACGATCGAAACGTAAAATTTCATTCAAAATTCAGAGACGTTAGGCAACATTGAAAACACGAGGAAACTTTACAATACGATAAACAGTACGAAGACTTTTAACTGTTTAACAATACAGTGTTCTACATCGACGAAGAAATATCTAACAAAAATTATAAATGGACAAAGCGATCATTTTGGTAGTTTTATGTTTTCTATTATTTTCTTGCGTCTTGTCATCGATAAACGAATTGATAACACAATATACGAAATTCGTTAAAAGAAAATTATATTTTTAATTCTTCACGCGAAGTTACTTTTATCGAATGATGTAAATTAACATTACTAGCGATTTGAAATCACTAATGGGGATGCTGCAACTTTCGAAATACGCGCGCACACTGTAAACACGGTGGATTTTTATTATTTTTTTATACAAAATAAGAGAATTTTATAGGATTGTTAGTAACAAAACTGTATTTATATTCAAGAGGAAATTAATAAATATATATTTATATTTATTGAGGGTATGAGTATTATGTTGCATCGTGTTTCATCGAATAATACAATACGTCGACGATTAAACGACAGAGATTCAAAAAATTGTCACTCAATATTTCGTCATTCCTAATGTTATTTAACGTTTAATTATAAGATTTAACCTGAAAGTTCAATAAAACTGCGAAAGAACAATCGTCGTACAGCAAGTTCTTAGAGACTTCAATCTTCAGAATCACGGTAGACTCGCGTTAGCCATAAATTTTAACATTTTCAGAGACATTTGACTTATCGACTTAATTTCAAAGAACAAAAATACTTTTGCTACGCTTGACGTAGAAACATCTCTGACAAAAATCAACGTAGGCCTTCGCTCTTCACACTTCAAAATGAGGCCAACTGTATCGTCGTACGACTTTTCTTTCTACGAAGTTACAACAGTTTCGTGTATAGATGATTTTTTTATCGAACGGATACTTTCGTCCACACACACACACACACACACACATATATATCCGTGGCGTTAAAGGAGCCTCCTACCTTTCTACTTTATTTCCGTACGTAATCAATAGGCGTTCGATCGGCTCGGTACATTTCCAAAGTGGCGTCTCAACGTTCAGTGAGGAGCGCCTCACCTCCTTTATCGAGGCTATCGGCGCGAAACCCAGCGTGGAAAGGATCCGTACGTACGCACAGAGTAAGAGAGTACAACACGAGGGCAAAGAGGGAAATTGGCAGAAGTGTGGCAGACCGCTACATCTTCCTCAAGAATCACGCGTGCCGCGTATAAATAACCAGCCGCTTATTTATTATCGTGCCTCTGTCGAGAAAGAAACGCGAAAGAAGGGACGGGGGATGCAAAAGGATCATAAAATGGGTATGCTACGCTACCCGCTCAAAGAAACGCCGTACTTGCGCGTACAGCTTTTTTTTACGGGGTGTAATTTTCATTGGAAAATAGTCTGCAATGATTTTATTAGAACGCGATGAGGTGCGTTTCGTTGAAAATTAATGTACAGAGCAATGGAAGTCTGTTTATTTGGAAATGGAACTCTGATCGAGTTCTTTCAGCACTTGCTATTTTTTGTTCGCATAACGTTCTGTGAATAATTTTATTTTGTACTACTACGAACATAATTCTGGAAATTATTTTAATATTTCGTTTGTTGCAACAAGTTTGTTTCTAAAATAGCATCTGCTTAAACATAGTATTACATTTATCAGCGTAGAAATGTTGAAAATATTTCATTTAGTTCGAATGTTTAATATTTAATTTTTATAATTCCTCTAAATTTCTGCCAGCTCTGCTTACGTTTAGGAATGAAACATTTAATTCATTTAATAATAATTTTATTGCGTTAATTAAAGCACTGTTTTGCACTGGTTAAAATATGTCGAATCTGGTAGGTCGAAATCGTATTGGCATTATTTTCAAGAAAGCTAGAAACGTTTTTGAGATTTTTCTTAAGAATTTGACTATTTCATCCGCAAGAGTCTCGAGTTACTTGATGATACTTAATTTTAATTTATGAAATTGAAGCTTAATAAACACGAACTGAACGTGAGGTTTGAACGTTTCTAATCTGGTACGCCATTTTAAGCAGTGAGTACTAGATATAATACATCACTATATGTACATTGTCGCCAAAAGAAAAATTATAAGACGAAAAAATAATTGAGTGGCATGTAAAAATCGTTGTTTACTACATCTTGTTTTTCAAACATTTATTTACATCATTCTAAATCAACGCATTTGTATGTCAACTATCAGCAATTGATATTAAATATCGAATAATTGAAAAATACTTTTTCAGTTGATTATTAAAAAGGAAATAATTACAATTGACTAGTATCAAACTGAATAGTTATTAATACATGTTTGTGCAATTTTTGACAGAAATTTCATCTGTTAAGTAATATAATCAATACTCTGCAAAAGTAAATTTTATTATCTAATTTTCGCGTGTACATTTTTTCACCTTATTTTCTCGTTTCCAACAAAGACACAACAGATGACAATAATTCTTTCAATAAATTTAATCAACAGCAATATTGCTACAAAGAAATCCCTACGTCTACTTAAATCTGCGAAGCATATCTGTGTGTATACAAGAACACGTAATGAAACATACATGTAACTGTCTATTCAAACGTAATAAAATGGAGATCATATTTAACATCGGACAACAAACAAAGTTAGCACTCCAATGATATAAAAGTCTCATAAATTATTTCTAGATCCACGTTTCATTACAAAGCTTTCACTTTGCTCGTATACTTATCATGCTATATTGTAAATTATACTAAAGTTTCGTTCCAAACGTTCTGCGTTTTCGAGAGGAACAGTCCTCGTTCTTGGAAACTTCGCGTTTCGATATTGATAAGTTTCGAGGTTCGTTTGAAAGAACATCGTGAGAAAAAGTGGATGGTATCCGCAGCGAGACCGTGGACAGGATAACCGAACGTTACTTGAAGAGGTTGACCAAGTTTATTGGAGTAGGCGCGAGTGGTGATGTTTCTCGAAAACAGCTGTTTTACGTGTGAGATGAGTAACGCGTTCGTGTGGAGTAAATTTTAAAGACATTGAGATCGTTTCTCTCTCTCTCTCTCTCTCTTTCTCTGCTCAGTCTACCTTCTATTAATAATGTTTTCTATAATCGATGTAAAAGATATTTACTCTGGCAAAAGGTGGCGAGCGAGCTTTATAAATAGCTATTCACTTATTTATCGAGCATTTCTAATAAAGCCAAGAATATTAGTGATGTATTTGCGTACCATGTTCCCGGACAATTATACTGAACCCTTAAATTCAAAAGAATCGTGATAATTTACAGTAGATCGGGGCTAATAATTACGTTAATATAAATAGAACATTATTTTTGTATTTAAATATATAATTTGAAATTTTATAATTGTTATTTGCACGTTATACATCCATACCACATGTGTGTGTGTGTTCTAATAATACAAATGTAATATATATATATATATACAATACATCATATATGTGTATGATTATTTATCATAATTATTCCATTGAATTCCAACTTTTTGCAATTATTTGTATATAAATTACAAGTAATCGTAACAACCTATACATGGTATATTATAATTCCTTGTTATAATTATGTTACCTAGTTTGCAATCTTTAGACAGTATACAACTATCAAAATTATTGTACTTAAAATATTATGCTTGTTACATTATATTATACTTAAAATGTTATTGCACTGTTATTGATCATATAAATTAATCCATGAACATATTGTACACTGCATAAATCATTCATTTAGTAAAGATATTTGTCAATTTATCAAGCGAACGATATTTAATATACTTTCTCGAGTTTGTTAGACAAAGTCGGAGCTTCCACAATTATTTCGTTCGGAATATTACCATACGATTGATATTCTTCGTGCACACTTCGTACACGTAACTTTATCGAAAAATCTCGTTTGCATGTCTCCAAATCGTTTCAACATTTCGTACTCGACGTTCTTTCAAGAGCACGTGCAGATGGTGAACGAAACAAACCAAAAAAAAAAAAAAAATAAAGGAAGGAACGATAGGTCCGCGAAATAAATGTGAAAGTTCGAGTTCTATTTACTGCATACAAAGTTTCGCGGGGGAATACACGTTTATTAATAATACAACGCATTTTCCTTGAGAAACGCAGCCATCGTTTATAAATAACCGGCTTATTTGTCGTTGCGTCCAAGGAAAACGACAGGATCGTTATCGTGGTGTATTTAAAAAGAAAAAAGTAAAGGGGAAAAAGAACGGCACACAAGGAGGAGAGTGAAAGCCGCTTTTTGCAAAACGTCAGAAGCTACGGGCGATTTAACATCGCTGTGACAACGGAACAAAATCCACGAACCGAATCGTGTTTTCTTTTTTCTTCTTTTTTTTTCGTTGTTTTATCCGTCAAACGACACAGGCGAGTCGATCGCGAATCGACCACAAAAAAAAAAAAATAACTATAACACGGGAATCTCGCGTTTGAAAGTTGAATTTCAGAACAGAGATGTAACTCATTGCCAATCAGTTTGGTTTCTGTTAACACACAGTGATCGATGGTACGAAGTAAAAGAAACTGAAAATTTTTAATATCGTTGTTAAAGAATAAAAAATACGAGGCTCGGCATTTCTTGTCGAAATTTTAAGCTTTAGTTATGATATCGTAACGATTAGAATGAATGTTGTAACGAATAGAATAGAAATGCGGATTTTTATGCGTTTATAGAAAAGTTTGAAGTGGAATGATCCACGATCCGATTTTGCACACGATGCGCGTGACACGAAAATATATATAAAAAATAACGTGTAAAAACTACGTATAATGTAAAAATGTAAAAATCTCTCCGTGAGGCGCGATTTTTGACGAATATAATTTTCGACACGTGACAAACGACTTTCTACCGAGTTTGCATTCTCCTTTTATTGCACTCTTAAAAATATGAATTCCCATAAAATAAACGTCCGCAGTCTGATAATGTAAAAATACTGTCCCATCGACATCGGCGATTTTAATAACAAAATGACATTTGCACGGCATAAATCTACTTTCCTGTCAAATTCGTCAACGAATTCCAGAAAGTCATTCCGAAGATTTATAAATGATTGGACGCACGTTTGCAAAATTCATTATTTATCGCGATCAGAGGCTGAAGCGTAATCATTACTCTTCATTTGCGCGTGGACTTCATTTTCGCGTCGTTAAAACCCGATTTTCAAGCGCAGAAACGTCGAAAATGTTATATGAAGCGACGAGTACTCTCCTCTTCTGCTTGGAGATTAACATTTGACAAGGCACGTGGAGGTTTAATAGACCCCGGCCAGCTCAATTTTTGTTAATAACGCTCTTTCGTGTTTTATTTTCTCTCCAGAATCCAAGAATAAATGAAACGTAATACATTACGTTTCGTTTTTAATTTAGAAAACATAACCTTTGTACAACACACGTGAATTGTAACGAAACTCGATTATTCCTCGACGCTTCGATTTTCTTATTTCACCCACAAGAATTTCTATCGGTGCATTTTTGTTCACACTTCGTCAAAAGGATGAGCAAAAAGTTTCTAGTAAGTGTAAGAATTTTTTTTTATATAAAAACGTAACAATTATTATGCGCACAATGCGAAAAGACTAATTGCAGTCAAAATAAAGTTTTTTTTTTTTTTACTGAGAATTAATCTCTAGGTGAAACATGTTTTAACTGAAATGAAAAATTTTCGGTTCGAGCGTCGACTGACTCACGGCTGCCACTATCCTCGAAGAAATCTTCCATTTGAAATTTTATTGTTCGCCTTACGTCGTTGTATTGAATATATCGTGTCGTGCAACACCGTTATAACTACTCTCGCTTTCTGTAACGTTAACTAAATTTAAATTCCCTCGCGGGGGATAGTCGAGCGCAAATCGCGAGACGAAGGGGAGGAAATCCGTACGAAAATCCCTACATAAATTTCGCCTCCCTCGGTGATTTCCTCGGGTCAGAATGGCGTTAAAAGCGGTCTCCTCGTCATTGTCGATCAACGCGAGTCAAATATTTATAAAATCGCGAGGGGGACTGGCGATCGACCTTTCGTAAACGAGATCGTCACCGCCGGCGGCTCGTGATAAATTCTAAGATCTGAAATAAACGGACGTGAGCGGAGCCCTCGCGCGCACGCACGTAACATAACGTGACGTGGCCTCATGAAAATCCTCGTCCGTGGGGATTCAGCCCACCAGGGTTTGACTGTCTCTCTCTCTCTCTCTCTCTCGAAACGATTATAATACGATTGCACGAAACACGTGCGAAACGCAGAGACATTGAGGAAGTTGAAGCTTCTAAAGAAGAGGGACGGAACGAAGGGAGAAGGGGGAAATTAAAAGAGGGTGAATCTGTGTCCCGGCTGAGATTACGCGACTCGAGCTCAATTGCTCCTCCCACGCTTTTAACCCTTTTAACGGCTATACAGGATACATCGATACGTTGGCTTGCCGGACGTTAGTTGCCAGAGATACGAAAGAAAGGAAAGAGAATTGAAAGAACAGTTTGACTCTCACGTCCGTCCGTAGTGAAATGTTTCGTCACGAGGAGAACCTACGTCAAAAGTTGTAACGTCGTATTGCACAAAGCTTTTCCCTTCGAATGTTGTACTACGCGTGAATTTTCGATATTTTTTTCTTCGATATATATGCATTTTGCAAGTCCCAAAATTAAATGTTAGCGATATTCGGATTTTAGACTTCTTCCTTCTTTACAATTGCTTAAAAAAGTAAAACGGGTATTTTTCGTCAAAATTAATATTGATTTCCGTTTAGAGGACATAAAAATGATTGTATAAATTTATTATGTATTTCAATTATTGTCGTGTATATGTAGAATATAATATTTTGATGCGTATGAAAGGACGAAATATTTCGTTGCAAAACTAATAATATTCTTTTTCTCAGAGATATTATCGGTATCAGAGATATTATACATATACCTATATGTCATTCTACGTCAAATTGTGCTATTATGTTGTTCATTTAAAAAATTTAAAAAATTTGAGAAATAGCCACTTTTATGATTTCGAACAAACACTATTGATACAATGTTTGAACAAAAATAAAATAAATACTCTGGTGATTAATTTATTCTTTCCTCGTCCCTTTAAGTTTCGTAATTTAAATTCTTATAATTTTCCTCTCAGAGCTTATCAAACTACATTACAATTTCAATTAGTTAATTTAATTTAATTTTAATCAATTAATTAATTAAAGAAATATTGCTACTTCATCTAATTAATTGAGATTCGTGAAACGTTTGAGATCCTTCTGTTTCTCCTTTAAATTTAAATATTTGAAATCTGTATGAATTTAACATAGGTATACAAATTTTCGCGATTACTTATACGTTATGCATACATAAATATTTCAGAAGAAAAAAGTTCTGACAAACGCTAGAAATTAATACCAACCAAAACTAATGAGTAAGATTAATTTCGAATTATAATTTTCAATGAAAATTAACTCTCACAAATATGAAGAATATTAATTGGTTAAATCCCATTTTATTATTTAAAATCTCATCTGTTCAATTTTAGATCAACATTTTTAGTAGATATTCTCCTCCCACGCATAGTTGATAATCTCGTACAGAAGAATCGCGTACTTTTTCAGAAAGTTTTTAGTAATTCTAAATGTATACCGGTATTTCATATTTTCTGACGTAGTCCACCTACATTATTGATTATTGAAGCAATAAGTCTTCAAAAAAGGGTAAAAATATCGGGAGATTTAAACTAGGAGATCAAAGAGGCTTCGACTGAAACGGTATGTTTAGTTATAATATCGAAGATATTAATTTTTCTACTAGTATTTGTACTTACGTTACATACCGTTTCTTCCAATTTAGTTTATTTATCTGAACATATTAACTGAAAGTTTAATATTTTGATAAAATCGAGGAACTTTTTGATTCGTGGATATTTCAGATTTGCAGTTAATCAATAATAATAAATGATTGAATAATCAATTAATAATAGCACCTTGATAAATAATTAAATCAATTAATTTAACAAATATATCGCGAGATATTGTCTCGTCGTCAAAATACATTTATACTTGATTCAGTTCAATGAAAAAATCAAATTGTCTTTAAATCATGGACGAACGATTTATTACGAAATCTTAATTTCTTCTAATTTCAACAATAGATTTCATAGATTTTATAATATTTATAATGAAGATGGTAAATAATAAAGTATTTTGTAATATTTAGAGATCTAGTACTATCTTGGAAAAAGAATAGATAATAATAAATTACTAAAAAGATGTTACAGGCATTATGCACCTCCAATGTTCTGAATCCTTGGTTACGTACGTGCAATGGCTGTTAAACAGTTAATTGGTATTTTGAAGCGTAGAGGAAACAGAGGAGAGGAGTTAAAAATCGAGATTAAATTGGATAGTAAATTGAAGTTTGTGTAAAGAGAATGTGAGTTTTTAAAAGCGGGGGAGGGGGAGCTGTTTGAGAAACCTAGAATGGGAACCTGGGAACGATGATTGTAACAATAAATCGAGGGTAGCTGCCCAATTTATTAGAACGACTGTTTAAGTTTCTAAAGTTTTTCAGAAAATTTCGGAGTTTGGATTGTTCGATGATTTTACAAGAGACGGGGAGAGACGATACACACTCTCAGCTTAACCGCGTGGCCGGGCAGAAATCGTTTCTTACTTCTCGAGACTTTGCGGATAACTGCGATGCGCTTGAAAAGTTTTAGAGGTCTTTTGATCACCTTGAGGGATCCAAGGGAATAACGGTTTTATTTTTATTATTACCGTTTTTCTAAATTACGGAGGGTGGAGAGTAATCATACACAAAGAAAATACATATACTCGAATAAGACTAACATTTAGTAAGAATAAACAAAAAGTTGTCACTTTATTTAAGAATCTTGCTTCTTAAAGAGAGAATATCAAAGAACGCCACGAAAATTCCAATTTCGATTATTTTTCTGTCAATTAGGTTTAAACTTAAGATTTGTAATATTTCACCGAATAATAAAAAAATTGCCGTTCCATAGAAATAGTTTTATATTTATAGAATCAATTTCTCAGAAAATGTCACGAAAATTCAAATTTTAGTAATTTCTCTTAATTTCTTTTAATCCAAGCAATACATTTTATCGGTTAAAATAAACTCGTTTCACGCGTCTAAAAACAAGGGAGATATTCAAACAAGGTGGAAGTTATTGGAATACTGTATTAAAAATGTATTAATATATATATATATGTGTGTGTGTTAAACACAAGTGTAATAGGGATCCGTGTACACGTGTATTCGCGTGGTTCCCTCCACTCTAAACCACTTTCTATATTTATGTCGTCGTCGATCGACGATCTCGCTTGTTTCTAGCGAAGACGAGACCCGAACAACTTGGGGAACTAGGTCTCGGGTGCTAGGACTAGGGCAAGACACATTTTGCGGTCCTTGTACCGAGCTGTTGGACCGAATTTAGTTTCCTGTACGGACAAATATATTTGCCGCGCAGCTAAATAGCACCACCAGCGGGAATGGAGAGAGGGCGAGCGTCTCTCTGACTTTGATTAACACTGGAACCACCAAAGTGATCGAAATGGCCAATTTTTTTTCCTATGGACACTTTATATATTTCTAACAGTATATTTTTAGATGCTCGAGCGACTTTTAATTAATTATATTATGGAAGCGTTCCTTACTGTATTATTAACTTTTTCTTGTACCTTGCGCTTCAATTTCTTTAATATTACACTTTGGTTCTACTGATAATTCGAATTGCAAACGCGTAAATTCAATGTTTTTTTGAATATTTCCAAGAGGAACGAAACTTTGCGCTATAAACTGGAATACGTAAAGTTATGTAGATGTGTATTAAAATTTCAGATGAAAATTGCTATATATCAATTAATTAATTGTTGACTTAGTATCACCAAGTATTGGGAGAATTATAATAATTCAGATTTATATTGCTTAATTTTATTTGATTTAACTTTGTCGGGGAGAATGTGAAATATGAGATGAAATTAAATATCCTAGTTTGAGATAAATTGCCTATGGTCATTTGTAACCAAAGAGTATAAGAATATATCTGGAAGTATAAGAATTAATTCTTATCAGGGAGAATGTAAAATATTATATAAAGTAAAATTAAATAACTTAAATATTATATATTATATATACTATACTATACTAGTATAAATTACCACACATATATTAGTACTATATTACTAGTAGTTTGTATTTCAAAAATATAAAATATACAGTTTGGAATTTTTCATTTCAAATCAAACGTTCTACAAACATCAAAGATCACACAGAAAAGTATCCTTGACAATATATGTGAAGATCAAGATCAAAGTTAGTCACCTCTAAATGCAACTTTTATTTTATTAAATATTGAAATGAACTGACAATTTTCTTAATCTCCGCCTAAACACACGCTATTTAATATAAAAAAAGTGATTGTTCTGTTGTTCAGAAAATTCCATTAATCGAACACTTGCCTCCATATTAGGAGGCGGATATTGGAGGTTCTTCACGCCAACGTTGACTTTATTAATGAAATCGTGCATTTTCATTTACTCGACTTGCCTATAAATGCTAGAAAGTATTTAACGCGATGAAAACGCGTTAATTATTTTTACGTGCAAATATTATTTACAAATATGCGTCGCCAGTGGGTAACGTTTACTCGTTCGAAATTACCAAGAATCACTCTGTCGTTATATTGATCAAATATGCCTTTTAATTTATCGTTTTAATGAATACGACGTCGAGTCGCGGTTCTACCTTAAAAACGGAAATCAACACCAAAGTTCCCGTAAATAATAATAATAATTTTACTACGTGATTGAGTTGTATGATATATTTTAACAATAAGTCACAAATAAACGAACGGAAATTGTTGTTAGTTTTTGACTATCGTTTAAAATAAATATTGTTGCGTTACTTAATTACTTTAAAATAAGATAAATATCATTATTATTATTATATAAAAATTTAATTATTTTAAAATAAATAAATATTTAATTATTTAATTATTATAAAAATAAATAACGTAGAATAATAGATGGATATAATAACTTACAAATAAATTGATAAATTTAAACGTATAACTAATGTCTTTACATTTTTAACGTTGTCAGTACACAGACCCAAGTATGCGCGTAAATCGAAAATTAGATCTAAAGTAGATAATATTTAATGATTAATCGTCTCTATGTAGGATTTCTTTCAGGCATTGTAATTCGTCAGAATGTAGTTTGTCGTAGTTTTGAAAAAATCAAGATGAATACCTCCCTCCTTTATGACGATTAATTACAGCGCAACATCAGAATAAACTGAAGAACCATTCTATAATATTAAAGAAAAGCTAATTTCTAATTCTAAGAATGAACTTTCTAATTATAGTCACTTCCTATTTATCCTATTTAAATAAGAAGAAAAGTAACCAAAAAATTCGATCCTACACTTGTACATTTAACAAAAATAAAAATGTAATAAAACAATTTCGCAAAAATACTTGGTAATCACGTTTGAGAAAGCATTTCAGACTGTGGCAGTCGTGCGAACGCGAAAGTTACAAAGTTAATCAACACCGGGGGAGCGAGCATCCCGTTCACGAAAAAAAAAAAAGAGGAAAAAGGGGGAAAAACGAGAAAAAGAAGAAGATTATTCGCCGAATCGTGATGAGAATAGTTTTCATTTCTCACCGATGGGTGTCGAAAAGTTTGGCCAAACTTTTTCAATGAATTTCAAACGAACGTGTTAATCTACGTGATCTAAATCGGTTTTCAGACGTCGGCCATTGAAAAATGACGAGCAAAAACATAACAATACCGCACGCCAAGTTATCGCGATCGTATCGCGACTGTGTATCGTATGTTCGATTCACACAGAGAGACAGTTGAATCCATCAGAATACTTATCGAGACGTGACAGGTCATGCGAAACGCGCGCCATGTGAATACGTTTGCGGTCTGCCGGATATTCGCGGCTATCGATGATATCCGGCGGCATCCTTGGCCCGATAAACGGCCCGAATACTTCTTTATCCGAATAACAGCCGCTCTCTATCTTTCGGTTAGAAGAAATCTCGCGTCTAATTCGTGAAACAATGAAACAAAAAAGCCTATGCTTTCAGTTTCTACACTCGTTATTGTCGTTGTTGATCTTACATTAAATTAAAATCCGCGACATTCTTGAAAATTCAAACTCAAATTCAAATCCTTTGATTCTTAAGTGGTATAGTGGGATTTTTATGCGAATTCACATTTTTTGTGAAGGTAATCACAAGAAACATTTCTTTCTTTTCACTTTACTTTAGAATTACTTTCTTTTCAATTCTTTTTGGAATATCTTTTTAGACTTTTTACTATCTCTGATTAGAAATTAGTAATAACTATACTGTGGATCTTTGTTCAAATTTATATTTTCAAGAGCGTAATTAAAAAGGTAAAATTTCAAGCAAAAATTGTTTCACCAAACATTATAGAAAGCATTTTATATATTTTTTCATATTGTATGCATTCTACGTAACTCTGCATTTTAAAATTTCCTACAAATACATAAAAATTCGCAGACAATAACGTTAAGTCAATTTAAAAGGCAATAGATTTCGAGGGTTAGATGTTAAAAATTTGCGTAAAAATGTACGTAAATTTTCGTGACTGATTATATATTTTTTGTAATTTTCTACTTTGAAAGTACAGAACCATCAAGTTACACAATGTCCAGAATTTCTCCAGAAAGTAATATTAAAAATTTGGTATATTGATTGCAAACAAGCAACTTTGAACTTTGTATTGACTGACAACTTTGTATTGAGTTTACAATTATTAATTATTTTATTAATTAATATACAATCTCTGTTTCACGAACGAAAGTTTGTAAGTTATTTTCTAAAATAATATTAAAATGTTATTAAATAACGTTAAAATATTGCAATATATTAAAGTTCAAAATTCTTGTTTTATTGTATTTAAATTCTTTGTGTCTTCGCGTATGGAAATAAATTTCAATTTGCAGGGAATTCGAGTTGTAGAAATAAAATGTACGTACATGCATGTATAGTTAAGCTCTCCATAATATTCGAACTAATAGAGAGATAAAAATGTTCAGTTAATGGAATTTTCGAATAATACGGAATATGTTTCTGATATTAAATTGCAAATATTCAAATGGAGATTTAAAGAAACTGTCGGCTCGTTCTGTTTGAGAATACACGGCTACTGAATTACTTAAACCATTTAAATAATTCTGTAGAGTTACATGTTTCGAACAGTCGAAGTCTTTTTCTAAATTCCTTGAATTGTTCAAAGTAAGAAAATATTGTATATCTCCTCATCGTTGCGAAACTTTCTGCATCTATGATAAATACAAAAATCTTCAGAACGCGTGTGAATATTTAGAAATGTATGAAAATATATGAAATATTTAAAGTAAAATTACAATATGTGTGTGTGTGTGTGTGTGCGAACAAATTTCTATTTAAGATCCACTTCTTTAATTATGCCCACAAAAATTTATATAAACATTTTCATTTGCTGTCTATGATATCTTTATTATTCATAAGTATATTGCGGAGTTTTTTTATTTCAGTAGAATATTTATTATAATACTTAAAAGATGAAAAATGTTTTTGTCCCATTTCTTTACATTTCTATCTTTATGTTCATAAAAATATTTAAAAAATCTGCAATCTATTCATAATCGGAACGTTTATTTATCACGGAATTAAAAATAATCTCTTACACCTCTTTTCATCAGCATTGTTTTTTCAATCAGATCTTGTATCTTGTATTTCCATACGTTTCTTCTATCACATATGTATGTATTATGTATATTTTGTATATATATATTTTAGTAAATTCTTTCTGAATAATATGAAAAAACACATCAAACACATACCAACGCACACTAAAGTACACAATTTGTCGTAATTAGAAGTAAAAGAACAAACCTACAAGGAGGATTCACTTCGAAATCGTACGAGCGTTGATACGGAATTCCTTTTATCAGGAACAGATATTCGCCGCTATATAAGTGAAAATCAGTTCCGATTCCGAAGGAAAAGACGGGAGAAAGAAAGAACCGTGCGCGCTCTTCCCTTTGATTTCGTTCGCCAGGCGAATTTTTCCGAAAATATCGCATTTCCTTGTCTTGGCTGGCGCAAGGTGAAAATAAAGCAACGCTGCAAAGGGACAGCGAATGGGAAAAGGGAAGAATGAAAGGGACCGGCAACACAGAAAGATCGAAAAAGCACCAGACGCTGTTTTTACTCCCTCGCAAACCAAGAGCAACAGGGTGGCGCTCCGAATATTTTAAGCACGAGCCATGAATAGCTCTCGCGACATCGGCTACAATACACGAACTGATAGACGAAATCTTATATCGAATGGCTGTCGTACGTTCTATGGATACGTTCGAATGGGTAATTAGGGATTTTCGCGTTATTTTACCTCTTCAGGGACGAATTTTTCAGCTATAACAAAGAAATTTCATTTCATTTCATTTTATTTTATCACTGAAAGTGATCGGGCCTCTTCGGGTGCAACGCTAATGCAACGAAAATTAGCGATTGGTTGATTTGGGTCACGTGATTCGTGAGGGGGCGTGGGTTAGACCTCGAGTAGGAGCGGCATTGTCTGGTACTGAGCGTTCGCGCCTGTAATTTGTTTTGTATCGATTCAAATGTTTGCATGTCGATAAAATTTTATGGCAAAAAAGTCGTCTTCATTTCCTAGTCAGTGAGACGAATCGTACTGGAGTACAAGTCGTGCAGTTTTTTTCCTTTACGTGTTACGACAATTGGGATTTATTTTCTGGCTAGCAGTGATCAAATTCAGTGAATATTGCACATTTATTTTTGTAACGGTTTCGCGAATGGAAGTAGCTTTTTCGTAGGACGTAAATTAACTGTCCACTTTTATTAATATTTCTGAGCAACCAACATTAAAAAAATTTATTTTAAATAAATAATAAGTGAATAGTCAAAATTTAAAGAAAGGTAGAGTTAAAAGTTCTAGAGATTTGAAAAATTTTGTAAATTGCGAATCATTTGCTACTGTTACACACGGTATACATTTAACATCTTCGATTAACGGATGGATGAGATGCCTCTCGTCGCATAATCGTTCATGAGGTGTTGTCGACGCGACATCTTGTCCATAACAGCGAAGAGATTAAAATTTTATTAATAAACGCTGTTTATTACGAATTGTCTCTTGTCTAAATCATTGGACGAGATATTATCGAGTTCTTACAGCCAAAAGATATGCGAATTATTTTATCCATAGCACATCATAAACGACGTTGTTTGATGAGATATCTCGTTCATAACATCTCATGAACGATTTTGTGACGCGGATATCTTGTCCATAACACTTCATGAAGGACATTGTACGAAGAGATATCTCGTCTGCAGCATCTCATAAACGAAACTTGCGACACGAGGCATCTCGTCCATAACAACGAAGGGTTAAAGTCCTCCTATAGATGTTCCAACATGCTGCGATGCATGTATCGACTCCTATAGGGTTTCATGATGAAATCTGTGTTGCAACGTCTGCAATTCAGCATCGAAATGGACAATTGATTTTTATATATAATATATATATATATATATAATATAAATCAATCTGTAATCTTGGGGAAGAATTTGGAAACGCATAATAGAATCTGACGAGTTCTTTTTAAATAACGGAAAAAGGAAAAAACAGGGACATGTAATATTGGATCTGGGGCGTCTACGTGCGATAACAGATGTTGTTGATTGCACGTTGAAATGATTTCAACGGTTTTTTTTTCCCAAGAGAATGGTTGAGTTGTGACCCGTAGTGACTTTTTTTCTTGTTATACGAACAGTGAATAGAATACAATGCAATAAAAAAAAATTTGACGTTGAGGATCAATTTTGCGGCCCACTTTTAAAACAAATCTCCACCGATTCAGAGGTGATTGACAAATTTTTTGACATCATCTACAAATATCGTAGATGCCTTAAGTAAATCTCGCATAAAACTTAAAATGCTTAATGTAAAAAAGAAAACTAGAAAATTTTATTTATAGAATTTATTACAAATTTTTTTTTTTTTGTGAAAAATAACGTTAATACTTTCTTGCCGTTGTTAGTATTATTAATATAATTTCTATGTGATTACATAAAATGGTCACGTTTAATGTAAAAAATTCATGGAATATTCATGCAATTTATTACAAATTATTTTCCTTTCTTTCACGAAAAATACTTTCATACCATTGTTGGCATTATTAATGTAATTCTTGTGCTATTGCATAGTCGGTCTTAAATTTTCTGGAATTGAATAACAAAGTCATTAGACCCTGCAAAATTTAATAAAGAGCTACGTAGCAGGAAATGAAAATGAATATCTATTTTTCTTTCCCTTTTAGCAAAATATGTTACATTCTTGGAATATATTAATGTTTTTATTTATTTAAAATACGTTATTATTATAGTATCGCCTAGAATATTTTTTGCTTTCTTCAAATGAAACAGAATTTAATCTAAACCAAAATTTTTCCTAAACGAATTCGTTTACACGATTTTCATCAACAAAAACGGTGAAATGTGGAGGGAAAGTGCTGCCTTTGCCAAGAACAGAGAGAGAGAGAGAGACGTTCGCTGACATTTTCAAAAAATGGCGGCGATTAAAGGCCGGCAAAGCGGCGAGGAGTCTTTCTAATTTTCATCAAGGCAAGCTTTTACAACGGGTGAGGAGAGCGCGCAGGTAAAAAGGATCGCCGGGGCGATCGCGAGTGTAATAATGAGGCAAACATTAAGCGCAAGAACGCCCCGAGTTGCGCCAAAGGTCCCCCCCTTAACACACTTAATAAATACGTTTATCGCTTCAGTGACTTCCGTCTATCGGCTGAGCGGGTCCAGTGACGTCACTGACGCTACTCCCAACATGTCGCGATAAAACAAAACCCGGTGGCAGCCGGGAGTCGCGGCAAAATAATTGGCCACGGCCAGATCGGGCAGGCACGCTGCCACTTTGCCACTCGGCCGACAATGTATTCCCAATTCTATTTACGCTCGGCTTCGCGGCTATTTTTAAACGAAAAAACCGAACAAAGTCGGCGAGCAAATCGACGGCGAAACCGCCTGCCGATGGCTTCTCGCCGACGAGTCGAGCCGAGTGCCAAGTCTACCGAATCTGAATGGAGAACCCACTACACGCGTACCCGTTTTCTACGTGCGGCAGCACTTTCTCGTTTACACGAACTCCGTTTGTTCGAGACGCGATTCCAGTCAATACTCGATTACACGAATTCCGCTGGTTAAACCTGAACTTCTATATTCGTGTATTTTAAACATAAATACTGTCTGTTCCCTGACGTTCTTTTTTTTTTTTTTTTTATATTACCAAACTGTATAATTTCATATTATTGTACGGAATATAGAAATTTTATACTTGTCGAAACATTTGATGTTATTGACGTACGAAGGGCTCAAAAACTGATCGGTGTAAGTCGCTTTTCGATAATCTACGCTGTGCGAATACCGTTTTGTTGTAAAAATTGAGAGTTTAGCTTATATTAGAATATAATTGTCATGATATTGTGACTATATTGTTCCACGGGTTGAAGATTTTGATGAGAAAAGTATGTTTGTATGGCGCAAATTACATTTAATGGAAAATAATTTACACTGATTGGCTTCTGAGCCCTTCGTTTAATTTATTGGTAATATTATAAATCCTTTGTCCTCGCTTAAGAATGCATTCATCTTTAAACATATACCTTCTGATACATTTATTCAATATATTGTTCCCTTTGAGCCTCTAACAAGTAAACCGATAATTTTATTATTGATTACAAGATTATCTGCACGGTGCTCTAATGCAAACTAGATACGTAAAAAGTTAATATTAAAATTCTTGCATAGATTCTTCTTCTGCAAGAAAAAGGACCTACGTGTTACACCATGTTATTATAATTGTTCCCTTAGAACAAATTGTAAGGATTGTCAGAGGTAAAAAAAGCAAAATTGCATTGTACAATTTCTTTTTTTAAGTAAATGTATATATCTGTATTGATCATATTATGTTATGAATTGTAATACATAGGTATATAATATAATCATCATATTATATTATATATTATACATTACATCATAAATAAATAATGCAAAATAAAGTAAGTAATATTAATAGACATAACATTTTAAATAATGTATTTTTAATTTCTTGTTTTGTTTATATGCATTTAAAACTTTTTCTTATCTAAGAAATTATTTTTAAAGAATTTGTAAACTAACAGAATCTATAAATAAGTACATATATACTTATTACAGTATTAATAACGTAAGAAAGATATCCAAAGATTCATTTTTATGTTACTTTCTAAAAATATACTTGTTATCATTATGAAATCCACTACCCTAGATGACACAAGACTTTTGCATAGTACGTACATACGCATATGTATAGAAGATCAAGCCAATGACCGATTACGGAGCTCATATTCTCAGTTCTGTAAATAAATTTTCGTATAACATCCTCTTCTCTGATTTTGCTATACATGTATGTACATATATATATATATATATATATATATATAGTATATAATGTACGTTACGATTTATTGATCTTACACAGTATATTCACAGGCACAACTATAAATAGAAAAAAAAAGAAAAAACTTTGTATGCACATAGCTTGTTTGAAGTTTTATTAAAAAAGTTATTCAATAAAAAAAAAAAATACAAAATACAAAATAGGGAGAAGAATAACACTTAATCTTTAAGATTACCTGATCTCTGCTAAGAAAAACTTTCATCTGTAAAAAAACTTTGGAGTAAGATATTTCAAAGAATTTTTATTCTGAACGAAGATTAATGGACAAAGTGAATTAATGAACTAACACAAACAAATTAATAAATCATTGATCGAAACGAAGCAAAATCAATCAATGAACTATCAGCTTCGCTGTTAGTCTCGTGATGACAGAAACAGTGTACACATTGAACTAGAGTATTTAATATTTAAACATGATAATATCGATTATTAACTTATTTTTGTCTTCTATCGTAACTATCGCAAAGCCTGTGCTGTTCCCTTCGTATTTTATATTTCTATTGCAACTTTTTAATAAAACTTAGTAAATACATATAAAAATTCTTCTAAAAACATTTTTCACAGAATATATTTTAGGAAACATGAGGATACAATTAAGTTATATAATAATCAAATATACCGTCGAGTGTATGAAAATTAAATTCATATTTTTTAGAGCACAAAAATAAACATCACGGTATCAAAGAAGGAAATGTGATTATAAAGGGATCATTTCGTATTAGAATTGAAGCGTTTATTCTTGTTCAGTACTTCAACGAAGAGAAAAGATATATCATATCTATTTATACTTGATGTGACAAGCTATATTCTAGATGGAACGAAAAATTCTAGGAAAATCGATGGTTAAAAAATAACCGCATGTAAATAGACACTGTATCGCTTTATCCAAGGTGTATTTATTTCGGTGGATCTTTTTTTCAAGTATTAGATACCTTTTTATGTAAAAAATACTAAATAATAACGTATAAACTTGTATCTGCATGGAAACGTTTTAGTTTTTAAATCCTGTCATAAAATAATCAAAACACGATGAAACATTACTACACTTTGTAAAATTTGAAAAAACACTTTTCAGAAGTATTTTGACATCTCGAATTTAGAAAAATTATCTTTCAAATTAAAAAGGAAGCTAAATTTTTATTGATGAAAATTTAAGATGTCTTTTCAGACATTTTCATTTAATTTTTGCAAATTCAAAATGTTAAAATAATTCTAACATGTTCTATACATGCTATTATGTATTATTGTATATTATAATGTAATTACATCCAATGCTATTTCATTACCATATTTTTCGTTTATTTCATAAATTATAAGAACATTATTAAATCCACTATGTAAAAAGTACAACAAAAGTTAATAATAAAACGATAAAATAAGGCACTAGAATATAGCCAAGTATAATTTTATAGTAAATTATTCGCACAAGATTAAATACCTCACCTACGCACTCTTGATAATGTGCTTTCTTCTATTAGAAAGTATAAATAACTTTTCTTAAATGCATGTACACATATTAAGACGTTTTATATTAAAATTCCAAGTAAGATGAGAAATTTAGCAGAAATTATTAAAGCTTAATTATTTGTATATGCGTTTAATTTCTCTTCCTTTGAAATATTTGATTCGTAATATTTGTCTAATTGTAATAATAAATTCAATGATATAATGATTTTAAACCCAATGGTTCGACAAAGAAAAAATTGTGCGACACTGATTTTTCAAGATTATTTAAAATATTTTTGTCATTTTAAAGCAGAAGATATTGTCTTCATTTTGATACCTTCTCTGAATACAATGACTTCACATAAATGAAGCAATATTTTAATCAAACTCGACAAATAATTAAATTCGCTATAAATTTAAATGGAACTCTGGCGAATTTACCGTACGTAAGTAAATAAAATCTATTCCCATATTTCGCTAAATGATTAAATTATTAATTAATTAAATTTATACCTGATGTTATTTTTAAATGTATGAAAAACACATACATGTGTCAGTGGAATCATCATGTAGTT
Source organism: Melipona beecheii (assembly GCA_032399605.1). NCBI lineage: Eukaryota > Metazoa > Arthropoda > Insecta > Hymenoptera > Apidae > Melipona > Melipona beecheii. The sequence continues at coordinate 693,023 of JAUCMO010000082.1, read as the reverse complement.
TTAACACGAGCAATTACTATTACCGGCAAAAATGAAGAAATATGTACATACTACGTTTCTCTAAATGTTTTTTAACAAATGTTAATACACCTCTTATTTCCTATGAAAAGTATTTTAACCGTGTTTCCTTAAACGTCACGTCACAGTAAAATCTATATACATACCTACTAACGTACCAACACTTCACAAAGAGAAGAAAACGTGCTTCGTGTTTAGTGCTGCTGTTATATCTGAGTAACTGGCACCTCGAGATGTCGCGAGTACGTTTTAGATCGTGACATTTTAGAACGAGCCAAACTGACTAATCATCAATCACCACTCATATTTTTAAAATCTAAAACTTAGCTCGCGTTACAATATCACGACGTTATATAATATAATACGTTCAATTTTCCACGTCGTGATATTTTAGGACCAGAAAAATTCACTAATATTTGCAGAATCATTCGTATTTTTAATATTGAAAAATCGCCTCATTCTACGATATCGCAACTTTTCTTCTCCAACATTGTAACATTAGTGTAGTATTATGAATTTACAATGATATTTTGCAACGAGTAAAATTGACAATTGATCGTTAATCGCCATTTATAATCGTCAATGTCAATTAAATATTTAAATATCCGTCAATTCATCTATTAATATTTGGCTTATCTCGCTTATATTTCTGCTTAACGTTACATGATACTTCTAATTTCCTACATCGTGACATTTTGAAACGAGAAAAATTCACGATTGAAAAATTCATATTTTTAATATCTGAAAATCAGTTTATGCAACAATGTCGCAACTTCTCCTCCCTAACGTTACGGCACTGCATAATACATTACTATCAATTTTCTACACAGTGACATTTTAAAACAAGCAAACTTGACAATCAATCATTCATCATCGCTCATGTTTTTAATATTTGAACTAATACGTCTCCCGCAATATCGTGACATCAAATAACACTTTGAAGTTTTCGCGTCGTGATATTTCAAAACGAGCAAAATCGACAATTAGTCGTTGAGCTATGAATTTTTCTGCACGTTCACATTGTATGGAGGTAGTAACGTACAAAGCAAAACCTGCGTAGGAATATGTTTGTGCATTATTTTTCACGTTAATTAACAATTTATTCATATTGTTTATGTAGTAAATTAGCATAGCATTCAGATGCGAGTAAAATAAAAAATCTACTATACTTTTGTCTTCCAATTTTCCATAAACGCAGAAACATTTGCAATTTTAACAATATTAACGATAATTTATAATTTGGTATTGTTCGTACAATAATAATTAATAATATCTGAAAATTATTTCACATTACGTTTAAATGGTTAATTAGTAGTGTTCAAATATGAAGATAAAAGAAGACAGAAATAAAAAATTATTTAGACTACAGAGGCTTGATTCTAATTATTTCGATATTTACTCTACACCAGTTGCAATAATTCAAAGTATTTGTATATCACGACTGAACACGATATAAATTATATGTATCTGATACATGTCGTAACATTTCCCAAAATATTACAAACATTTCCAAATATCTTTCCCAATCTTGAACAACGAACGATATTTATGCAAAGGGAGGAATAAAATTTGTGGGAAACGTATTTACAAAGAAGAGAAAGAATAGAAACAATTTAGCCTAGAACGATCGAGCCCCCTTGAAACGTTAAGCGATAGCCAACCGTGAAACGGAGAAAAAAGAGATCGAGTAGAGAGCTCGTGGGGTCATCGAAGTGCTCGTCACCACCATTGTATCCACGTATTTCGGAACAATCGGGCGATATCAACAATTAACAGTTGCAACTCGATTTGCGACCACGTTTCACGAGCTATAGATAGAGTTTCCGTAATAGAGACACTATCACAGGCTCCTGATCGTACAGTCGGAAGAAATTTTCAACGTTGTATTTACTTTTTCTAATTTTACAGGATTTGCTAAAACGAAATTCAACTAACGAAAAGACAGTGTAACGTGTGTATGTTAAAGACACTAAAATATACTCGTTGTCACCACGTCGCTTTAGTCGCTTCAAAATATGATACTGCTATTAACATTACACTGATGTTGTCATTGCGCATTTATTGCGAATGCGATAAAATTATCACGGATGAACAGCTGAACAGATGAATATCGAATTGATGATTATGCTCTGCTAGAGCATCAGTTATAAGAGGTAATCGAGTGAAAGGCCGCTTCATTTGGATTTCTATCAATCTTATTAACACTCGTATTGTATAAAGAAAAATTTGTAAGAAGAAAAAGCAGACACGATAGAACAGTGAGTAGTACATGTGAAGTTCCAGGAGGTGCCATTGAAATGAAAATAAAAGAAGACACACACACTGTGTACTCTAATATATAATATATGTACAATGTATAATATAACCCCTATAACATATAGATACATATTTTTTATAGTATAATATAATATTATATATATATATATATATATATAATATATTACACAAACATACGAGGTGTTGGAAATTTGGAACTTCGAAAGACAGTGGTAAATACCAATTTAATGGCCAAGGGTTGCCTTTCGATTCCAATCGTTTATTCCTTCTCGTCTCCTTCTATCATCGGCCTTTCTCTGTTTATTAAAAAAAAAGTGTCCGTCACTCGAGAGAATATCCATCTTCTCTGGAGCAACATGTCTATTTCTGGCACGTGGCTCATACATCAAACTCTTATTCTCTACATACTGACCCACATATGTTACAACCAACGTGCCGTATAAAATCCCATACACTGATAAAATGACGAATATAAGCTCTACTCCTATCCGACGGTGTTTTGTCATTTTATCGCGAAACGTATCACCCATCGTCGTGTGAATATTTTACAACAAATAACGCATATCCTTTGTACGCGAACGTGGAAGGAAAAATGCATTGTATCACAGCGTGAGTCGGCGTCGATTGAATATTTTATTATTGCGTTGTTGCGTGGCAATTTAACACTGTTGTTGCGCCAGTCTAATAACGACGTACCGGTGAACGTCGTTATAATGATTTGTAGCGACAAAAGCGGCAGTTGTAGCACTAATATTGACTTTTCTTCAGAGGAATTCGATTATAATATTTAAAATTTTGTATTTGGAATTCAATTGTTAGAAGGATTCGATTTAAAATTTCGTAAAATTTAAAACTTTGTAATACATAGACTGTTAATTAATATAGAATTAATTATTAGTACTAGTAATGTAGTAGTCTACATACATGTGATATACAGATCAGAATCTAGATACATTCTAAATTGATTAGTAAAATACTTTTATTAAATTAATATATGTACACATGTACAGATATATTATATATATATATGTACAATATGTATATATTATATGTATAACTATATATACACATATTATACATGTATACATATTAATATTTCTATCGTAGTAGACAGTTCAAACTGTCTCTCGCGCGTAGATTTTATAAAATTAAAGTTAAAATATCTTTTAGATCAATTATTTATCGCAATACATAAATTAGTACTTTTTTTGCAGAGAGTGAATAAAAAATAATTTATCATATTCCATTTAAAAAAACTAAAAGTGACTTTTCGTATCTCTGGTATAGATTTTTCCATCCATGGGATAGCGATGTCCAATTTATGGACGGTTATCTGACGGTTTAGTAAATTGCAACTTTTCCTTATGACCGGATATGGCGGACTAGTTATTCCGCTTCGGAACATTTTCTATTATTCAAAAATTCTTTATTCATTTTCTATTAACCCAACACATTTATCTTCCTTATTCAGATATTTAAAAAAACTCTACTGTTCTGTAGCATCTTCTGCAGTTTTGTCACGTACTACTGTGGATTATTAAGATGGTAAAACTGATCATTTACTTTTGAGAAATGGCAAAAAATTTTTAATCGTTTAACAGTAATGACAGATAGAGTAATGATTTCTTAATCATTTAATATTATGGACACGTGCGTTCTAACAGCGACTTTATGATTCACAGAGACAGGATATAATGTTTATATTTTTTGAATAACGTTAACAGTTTTATCATTTGATTATTTAGGCTCACACTGATGCTACAACTATGACAAACCTAATGTTAGTGAAACCTGATACTACGAAAATTACGTAAAATAGACATCCACACGTTCAGAATCGTAAAGTCGCTGTTAGCACGCACGCACGCGTCTGCAATTAATTAAACGATTAAGAAACTTTTTTGTCATTTTTCAAAAGAACTACGAGATTGTGATACCTATATAAAAGAGAAAAGAGAGAAATTTTGACCTTGAAATTTATCAAATGGAAGGTGTAGAATTCGTCTATGATAGCCACGGACAAACTTTTCTTCCCACCCTGTACGTATGATAACAATTACGTGCTTACGTAGCTACGTCCGTAATTTATCTAGCGTGTTCGGCCGGTAAAGAGGACCGAAGTGATCGATGGATCGGGTCAAATCAAATTTCTGAAACCCCACTTTGACCTTCGATCGACATCTTACACCTGTGTGAATCTCAAGATTAGCTTGGATTTGGACGTTACGCAAGAACGACGATGCGGATCAAGGATGAACGCGTTAAACCGGTTCAATAACGTTCACAGGGTTCGGAAGCGACGACACGTTCTATTTATTCTTAACCAATACTTCCATCAAACCGAATTTATACCATATTCCGCGACACGATGTGAAAATTTCCTCTTGCGTGTACCCCGCTATTGGAAACAGTAATTTCTTTTTCACAGAATAGACTGGGGCTATCTTTCGTAACAAAAGCAAGAAAGTGATACGTGTTAAATAACTTCGAACGTGCAGCTTGGGATCTTGTTTTATCGCGCGGAAATGTATGGTTAAAAATGGAGTGGAGTGAAATTCAAGGAATGGTATGCAATTATTTAATCTGTTGAAATTGACAGAGACAAGAGCTTCGTAAACTTTTACGAGTAGTAGAATAATTGATATTGAAAGAGAGATGGATTACAATTGACTTGTAAATTAAATCGACGAAAACGTAATTTTGACACGATAATTAATAAATAATGTATTCATCTGTGATGGGAAAATTACGATACTTTTTTTATTTATTGATTTTATTTATTGAACAAATAGAATGATATAGAACCAGAAAATAATGTAGAACTGTTTAATTTGATTAAAGTCTATTAACAAACCCTGTAATATGAAGTAATCAAAATCGAAAAGAAGATGGATTACGATTGGTTTATAAATTCAGTGGATAAAATGACAAATAAAAGTATAATTTTAACAACAATTTCAACATCGTGCTAATATTATAATTAATACATTATATGCTTATTTGATAGAAAAATTATCATATTTTTGTTTGTCTATTAAGAATAAAATAAAATAAAATAAAATAAAATTCAAGAGATGGTATGAAATTGCTCAATTTGTTTAAATTCCATCAAACCTGTCAGTATATGTGAAATAATTTAAATTGAAAAAGAGACGAATTGGTTTGCAAATTAAATGGATAAAACGACCAACAGAAATACAATTTTAATAGCAATTTTAAAATCGTCTCGACATTACAATAATATAACATATTATATTATGCTTATTTACGAGAGAAAAATTGCATTTTTTTTAACGATTGATCTTTGTTCCAAAATTGTTTCAATCGAGATATACTCGTGAAAACAGAAATTAAATTGAAATGCTTAATTAAAAAAAGTTAAACTTGTACGTTTCGAATACTAGATCATCTACTATCGATGACAACGAAATATTTAGACTAACAAAATTAACAATGTAATTTTCCTTTTAAAGAAAATATTTCTCACATGTATTTATAAATAATCCAATCTTATTAAATTAAAGGCATTGAACCATCGAATGAAGAACAACAATAACATTACAAATCGTTCAATGGTATCAGTCGTCGAATAAAAATACGTAGATGTAAAATGTATAATATATTCGTAAAGAATTCACGGTGTCTCTTCTATAAGAGAAAAAAAAGAAATGAAATGTAAGTTCAACAAATGATATATGTACCGTATATGTAGCTTCAACGTGTCAGTAACCTCGTCCTTGAACAGCTTACGCATTCTAATCGAGCCAAATAAATGGTTGTGCGTCCAAGCAAAAATTGACGTTAGTTCATTACACGATACCTTCGACAAGGTTAATACCCGTTTAAGCGGCTCATTGTCATTGCCCCCTCACTGCCGTCAGTTTCGATTCGTTACTTCGGCGACAAATGTCTCCTAAGTTCACTGAACCTCCTAGTGATCACAGACAAATCTGTTCCTCAAATTATAAACGATTCAAAGATGTTTTCATCACCACATTTTTCTAAATTTCACTTTTGTACAATAAAATAAATTTGCATACATATTATGTATATAATATGTATAGATTATTTATATACAATTATTTATATACAATTTGGTGTGAATAGTTCTTGTATAGACGAATTCATAAGGGTCGCACAAAGGCTACCTCCATTCTTCGTAATATATTTTTTGATCCATTGATTGGTCCAGCTTATTATTAAGCTATTTACGTCAAAAAATCATCAGTTTAGAAGATATTTAAATCGCAAAAATTAAACACCAGTATGTATAAAAAAAAAACGATTCGTCTCATTGAAAAGTCCAGAAGCAACTGTTCTGACTAGGAAATGAAGGACTTTTTTGCCATAAAACTTTATTGATATGCAAATATTTGAATCGATACAAAACAAATTACAGATGCGATCTCTCAATATCAGACAACGCCACTCCTACTCGAGGTCTACCCCACGCCCTCTCACAAATCACGTGACCCAAATCAACCAATCGCTAATTTTTGTTGCATTAGCGTTGCACCTGAAGAGGCCCGATTTTCTGGATTACCCACTAAAATCACTTTCAGTGATAATATCAAAATTGAACAATCGCGTAAAATTGCACAGATTGGGAAGTGTGTAGATTTCGCGTTATGCAGTTAACTTGCGAGAACAAATACCGAGATATTTAATGCCGGAAAATATTTCGACAACAGTACATTCGAATAGGTAAAGGGAGAACACGAATGAAAGGTAGCCAATGCTAACACTCCCCCCCCCCCCGAAACTTCCTTGTTTATACCTGACAAGGCCGAATACAATGCGAAATATCCGCATCTCCACGTTTCACGTGACGCAAACTTTATTCATTCATTCTGTCCCGTCCAACCGGCTTTGCGATAGAAATGCAAACACGGGAGGAGGAGAGGCATGCACTTCATTCATCGATCCCGGCTTTTAAATTTACTGAAACCACGTAACAACAGCAACACACTGCCGGCCGCAGTCGTTCCGAGGCGTTACGCAACGCGCGGTTAAAAAAGATGCGACCTACAATACGATCAAGCCCCATCGATCGCGATGGGACTCGAGACACTTCGAATCGATTCGAATATTTTCTACAAGCCCGTTTATATCGACTCGACCACGGACAAGCAGTTCGTGTGACAAGGGAGCACTCTGTTAACCTCTTTCCTTGTGATTCCCTTTTCAAACTTTTCAGGCGCGAGCCGAAAATTAATTACCATAAATGTGAAGTATTGAAACGTTGTATGCGACGTTTAAATGCACTTTCTAATTGTCAAATTGGAGAATTCGAATTAATGGTGGCATTGTGATCTTTCGTTCCTTTTTTTTTTTCTTTTCTCTCAAACTGAAACCATAATTTTAGGCAAGAAGTTAATGATTTTTCGTTCGATGTAACAGAGGTTTAGGTTCAAATCGACAGGGGTTCGTTTCATTATTTTAACAGATGTTTTTATTCATTGGTATTTTATTCGATATTAGTATCATCGAATAGTATCATTGGTATAAAATATAAATATTCGTAATTAATATAAATGGATAAAAGTAGCTATTAAAGTAATACAATTATTGTGTCGTGAGATTTTTGTAACGACAGTTTTAATATACTCGATTGAAAAAGTATTGGCGTACTATTCTTTTATACCTATGTATGTGATTGATCGAAAATATTGGTGTAATAATAAATGAAAACATCTATTCAAATAATAAAATTGCAATAATAAAGTAGTAAAATCATAAAACCATATATTAACATAATAAAATGTTAATTCAGATATGAGTGATAATTACGATATTATAACTAAACTGTAATATTTTTACGATACAAGTTTAGGAGCTATATTCGTAGGTATATTCATCACAAAATATAATAATGTATCCAAACGATTTTACAACCACAATCGCCAGGAATAAATTATTTGAATTAAAAATTGGGAAAGAAAAAAATTATTAAAATTTCTTTAAATATTATGAAATAACATCAATAAAATCAACGACGAATCAATTACGAGCAATAATTAAGCACAAAATATTAAACATCACTTTTGTAATAATACGCAAATAAAAAATAACGACGTGTTTTCTAAATAAATTACAAACGTTAAATTTTCATTCTATGTAAAAGAATACATAATATGTGTATATATTAAGAGATAATAAAAGATATACGTAATACCAGCGAAACACTTTAACATGTAAAGATATTTTGCACGATATTAAGCACGAGGAACCTGTTAAATCGTCATTTTTCTTTCATAATTTTTCCACACTGCAGTTCTAAAAAAAGGCACAACACATGCATGTTAAAAGACACTAAAAGATATATGTACTACTTGATATCAATAAATCAAAGCTTTATATATATACAAAGATATTTCAAAAGTAAAGATGCTTCGATATTTCAAAAAGTGCTTCTAACTACTAACTAAATCGTCTCTTAAAATCTTGCAAAAAAAAAAAAGAAAAAAAGAAAAAAACATCTCACAGGTGTATTCTTCATCAAAAGACACTAAAACTACGTCACTACTACCAGAACTAGACACTGCGTCACTTCTTCGGTACTAAACATAAACAAAACGCGACCCCCTCGTGCAGTTTCCATTCTTTAAACTCGATCGTCGTCGCGCAAGAATAACGTGCTCGCGAACGACACGAAATTCCACTTCTCGGAATATGCTATCCGTGAAAGAATCCGTGTCTTCAAGAATCTTCTCTTTAAGAATCGGCGACCTCGAAAAGTCGCGAATCCCAGTGTGTATGTATTTTCACGGATCGGAGTCGTCGGTGGTCTGCGAACGATTCCGATCGATCGCAGTCGCCCGATGGATACGAGGAAGTCGACTGGTACAGGGGCCGACCAGGCGTCTTACGAACGAGACTTCTGCACGAGCGCAGACATCGATCCGACTTTGGCCTTTGGAATGCACCGTGCCATTACATAATTACGTCGAACGTAATGTTACATCGTTACGCAAGCAAAGACCCGGTGGCCACGGACACGACAGGGACACGTCGCACTGGCAAAGAGGCAACCGGTTCCTCGAGCGGCACGCTCTAAAATTAATTCGATACGTTAACAGAAGTTGGCCGATCCTCGCGGACCCGAAAATCCGCGGATTTCCAACGACTCGACGTGGAGATGCTCGTTCTCGCGTTATCGTTTTAAAATTCCATCCTCTTGTTCAGTTGGATCGATGATTTCTTTTTTTTTTTTTTGTTTGTTTTTCTTTTATTGAAAAACGTGCTAGGTGTAATTAAACATGAAGAGAAGCTCGACTTTGTCTACATCGTTGTATTTTTCCTCTTCCGTTTTGAACAGGAAGGATTTGATATTACCACCAATTGAGATTTACTATTAATCGTTCTCTTTGGTCTATATGTATCTAGGTTGACTCGGATAAGAAATCGAAATTGAATTGACTGTCGCTTAAAATGGTCTAAAAATTTCGTATCAAATTGTATGACAAATTCAATGCGCATTCATCTTCAAACGTGCATCTTTTGATACATTTATTCAGCATATATTGTGATATGTTACGCTCTAATAAGTAAACCAATTATACTTTAAGCATATTCCCAATATTCTATGAACTGAATGCACGGAGGATTAAAGAAATAACAAATTTTTGCGAAACTCTGTAAAAAATTCTATCTGCTACATTGAAGACCTAAAAACGATTTCATTTCTCTGTGATTCCTTTTTATTTTTAGCGTGACGTAAATAGTTACAGCGTAAATTAAAAAGGTGCAAATTAAAGAAGATAAAGTAACGACAGAAATTGCGAAAAATAATAACAGAGATAAAAATAAAAAGCAATCGTCTTATAATTATATCATAAATAGTATCGTTTATTAAGTTCGTTTATTAATCTATTATTTGTTATTATAATAACTTTATTATATGTTATTAATTATAACATTCGTAGAATAAATATTATAATTATTTTATTTTACGAAGAATTAATTTTATTAATCTTGATTAATAGAAGAAATATAAATATTAATCTTTTTCAATTAAATAAAGAGCTGACAAAGACACGTTAAAAATATACTTGTACTTTTCACGTACAAAATATATGTCAAATATATTACGTCAAAAGAATGGTCTTTCTTAAATTATTGGCTCTCAAAGTGTTATATATATATATATATTTTTTTTTATTTAAAATTTATGGATTAAAAGTTGTTCGACGATTATCACCCGTCGTTTACGTCTAACAAAGCGTTTAGTTTCGTAACAAAACATTTTTCCCACAAAGGTTGGTGTTGCATAACTGACATCCCGGATGATGGAGGTAATACACTGACAACAAGGTTACTGAATATTTTTATTTAAGCTTTTATGCAACGATAAAAAGACAGATAGCTATAATTTATCGCGATGTATTCATTTTGTGGAATAAGTTGAAATAACAAATTTCTAAGATTTAATTAACCATTTTCGAACAACAAAGAATGCATTGCAAGTTATTGCATTCGTCAAAATTTACAATACTGATTCTTTCAATATTGGTAAAAACATCTAAAAATTCAACTTGCAACTTGAAATTTATATATTGAAGTATAAAGTCACAGTTTTCATTCATAGTAATTAAGATTTAACTTACTATACCTTTTTTTTTTATATTAAAATATAAAATTACGACTTTTCGTAATCTTAAACTTAACCCACACTTTGGGACAAAATTATAGATTTCCATACCCAACGTTTAACAATGCACATTTCACAAGTAACTGTTCACTGTCTACTAAATATTTCTAGTGGTTTAATGCCAAAGAATATTGAAATTTTTAGTACGTTTAACACGTACGAGAATATAATCTGAAATTCTTTTTTCTGAAGAAATCAGTAAATAACTACTTTGACTGAATAATTGAGAATTTTGAACGAATTTTGAACATAATTTCTATATGTGGTAGATCGTAGCTAATACGTAAAACAATCTACTTCGTCGGTCGATACATCTCCTTCGTTTGATACGGATTTATATCTGATTGCAGTGCACGACACACGCGGGATTCCATAGGAAATCGACGTCGGAGAAGACGGGAAACATGTTCGTCGACGAGCGACCGGTTCGTGCTGGTCGATGCAGCAATTAATGGTCTCCGCGGTCTCGGCGAAGGAACTGGCTTAATTGAAGAATTAGTTTAGGTAGGAGTTCGTCTCTCGTGCTTAGGACGATCGCGAGTGCACATCTCGCGTTAACATCTTCCGATTCCGTGGCACAGTTCATCCGAAATAGGTTAAACTTTTTTTCGGTCAGAGCGGTGAATTTGTTTATTTGAACGAAAAATTCTGCTGCAGAATGAATAACAGTTGTACGACAATTATTAGATTTATTAAGAATATAGAGATATTCGTTTCTGATAATTCATTAAGAACGACATAGTCCGAGTGATTATTATATCGTAGAAAATGAATGATAGGTATATTCGTTTGAGTGTTATATCATAGAAAATAAGTAACGAGCGAATAACAAATCTTATGATTTTCTTTTCAATCTTCCTAACTAAACATTAATTACCGTCACCTGTTCTATTGTGTTAAATGTGCACAACGAAGTTATGTACATTGTGTACAAATAAAATTTAATTCAAAAAATTGAAATTTGATATTTAATTTAAAGAGTTGAAATTAAAAGTTCGAATTTGAATTCTATCTAGGACTCTACAACTTACACTTAGACGAGTTAATCTTCTGTACTTTATGATTATAATTTTTTAAGATCGCGATAAATAAACAAAATTGTTCGATGATGCGTATTTTATATATATATATATGTGGTCAAATTATATAAAACTGTACAAAATACGTATCATCGAACAATTTTGTTTATTTTGTTTATATGTATAATATGATAATATAGATATAATAAAATACATATATATTATGTTATTATTATTATTATATATATAACTATTATATGAATATAAATATTAAAACATTATTGAACTCATTTACATTCATTTACTTATTAAACTCGTTTACATCGTCGAATCATATTATTTTCATGTTATTTTTATGTTTCTCTGTATTATCATCGACAATTGTCACTATGCACTTTGAACCATTTACGGAAAACGATTTTATCTTCGCGAAAATATCGCAAAGGAACCAGGAGTGTGTCAGTGTCTTCTTCGTTTGTACATTTAGAACGAGTGTGCATGTGTCACGGATGCAGCGCGTCTGATTGTTCGCAAGGATGGGTGTATAATAGAATTATTAGGCTCGCGCTTTACTCCATTTCCCCGTTAATACATCTATAAGTCCACGTTAAAACCGCATCGACCGACCCGGGGCGCACGCGGGGCAAAGTAAACGTTACGTTTCTGCGATGGATGCACTCCTTTGTGTGCGGACTAAATCGAGTTGGCGCTCAATTTCAAGCTAACTTCGATTCGCAGCCCGAGCTGAAACTCGGGTAAGCATACATTTAAACAATAATTGCGCCATTCAGAACGCGTGACATCGTTCGATATCGTTATTCAACCTAGGGTTGAAGACTGGCCGATGAACTGGTCGGAATACGTTCTCCGGTTCTTCAAGAATGGAGGATCTTCTCCAAGCACATAATTGAAGAGTTCGATGCAATCGACCGGTTGGAAGGGTGAATCTTGGAAGGGTAATCCTTGACTTTTAATTTAATCAAATCCTTGATTTTCTCGTACTCAAGAAAATATGTATGTGTCGCTATTACGAAGAAGTATTCGGACACTTTTAAAATATAATTCGAGTGAATTCTTTTAAATTTAACCTCAATATATACGGTTAACGGACATCGATAGAACAACTTGTAATAATAATAATAAAAGAACGATATTATAATAATAATTACGCGGTTGAAGATTCCTCGGAGTGACTTTGAAAGTATAGTACCGCATCAGAATGAAATGAAATTTCTCTAAACTGAATATGCTTGTATTTAAAAAATAACATTTTTATCATTGTACTGAATATATCAGTCCTGTCTTATTGTGTCTTATTTGAAATTATATTTGAAGAATATTAGCATAAAAAATAGATCGGATTTTAAACGATGAAGAAGGCACTTCCATTTCGAGCAATTGAAAATGTGGGATAAAATTTTCTTTCCGCTTCAGTTTTCATTTTCATCTGCCCATCGAGGAAGAGTCAGGGATTTTTTCAATTTTTCTCAGTGAAAGCAAATATAAATCTTAAGAGAAAATTGGAAACAGTTTTGTTGCTTTTCCAATCCGTTGTTCTTATATCAAATCAATCTCTCTCTCTCTCTCTCTCTCTCTCTCTCTCTACGTCCACTATTAATTACGCATATTTGCAAAATATTTCTTTAAATATTTAAATTTTAACTTGTTATATCTGAATTTCGAAATCCGAAACCGCAGCAACGAAATGAAACGATTAAGACGATTGTATTACGCAACACGAAATTATCGTACTTTATTCGCGCATTGTTCATCTAATCGTCCCGTTTTGACAACGAAGGAAATCTAATTAATCCGTTCTAAGACTCGAGCGAGCTAAAAGCAATTCCAAGGGATAAACAAGTTACCGGGACGCGAAACTCTTATCTTGGCTACCTAACTGCTCGAATATAAAATGAAGCTGAACTCCGCTTTTGGTATTTATTAACGACGATACGGAGTGTTCGCTGTGAGATGAGATTCAAAAGTCGAAAATAAGAGCTAGGCAAATGGCACTGCATCTCCGGACAAATGTTTCGAGTGAGCAAATGTCATTGAAGTTGAACGTGTTTGTTCGACAAATAAGCATATTAGAAAAATTGGCTAATTAAGGTGCTTATGACGAAAACAATCTGTTTTACATATATTCAAATACATATATATATGTATGTATATATGTATATTTGAACATAGAACGATATTCACATGAACAGATTACACATTTTTATACTTTCAATTAATTAAAATAGAAATTAATTAAATAGAAATTCGTTTCATTCGCTATAAATAAATTACACTATAAACGTTATTTACTTTTTTGCTTGAAACAAAGAATTAAATAGAAAAATTGAAAAAAATTGAATCCCCACGATAAACGGTGCCTTACTTACCTGATTCGGTCGACGTAATCGGCGATTAAATCGGTAAATATATACAGGATCCTGGAAACAACGGCATTGTTGCGTCGCAAGTTGGTAAGAAGAAGGCAGGTTTAATTAACTATTTAATTAATTTATTTGTATTTATCGTATAATCACTCGTAAGTACCGGGGGATACGTAAACAATCAGCTCAAATTAGTTTAAATACAAATAGCCTAAAACACATCATTTTTTTTTTTTTTTTTTTTTTTTGTTTACATACTTGATATTATTATAATATTCACAGACAGACTTAGCCACGTTCGGTTCTCATGATTTTCTTTTTCTTTTTCTTTTTTTTCTCGATAATATTATCTATATATTTATACATATACAATTGACCCGTATTGTCTCGGATCATAGACGTCAAAGAGGCCGAATTGCAGCGAACCTCAGGTAATTCGGCGACTTCGATCCGCACTTAGATTCTTTATTATTTTTTTCCTCATTATATTTATTTATATATATATATATATTTATTTATTTATTTATTTATTTATTTATATTTATATATTTATATTTATCGATATACAAATATGTATATATACACGTGCATATGCATATATATATATATATATTCATTTATTATATTCATAGGTACATCCTTACGGGCGATTGTAGCTGCGAATCGAAAAGAAACGGCGAAATGTGTCGAGGAAACGATACGATTACAGGTCAAGACATTCGTCCTTTGCCGTTTAATTATTGCTTTGAAAACTAGCTTAATATTTATTGTATATTTGCTAAAGGCTAGTTCAACGATCCTTCGTCGACATGCGCGTAATCGTTACAACGATGCAAGATACTGATCCTTCCAAGGTATATCCGATGAAACTGACTGACTGACGATCGGGAAGCTGACGCGAGACATTCGAGCTCGATCGAGCTTTGTCCCGACATCTTTGTTTGTTCGTGACATCGACTTGCTCTCTCCCGCCCTCTTTCTCTCGTTTTGTTCACTGTTTTGTCCAATTGTGACGCTCGGTGACGAGACAAGTCGAGGCTTCGTACAGAAGCGTTTCGTCATTTCGTGGTTTCTTTTCGATTCCCCATTTTGCGTCCGTTTTCCACGGGCGACGCAACAGCAACAGCAACAGCAGCGGTGTATAAAGTAAGCCCATAAAAAGGTACCTTTGCGTTACACGTTTGACACTTAAAACGATAGCTTTCACGATAAACGGTTCGAACGATTTCAGGAGTACACTAAAACGGGTACAGCATTCATTCTTTTTTTTTTGTTTTGTTTTTTTTTCTTCTTTTTTCTTCTTTTTTTTGGTTTTTTGGTTTTTCTTTTTCGTTTTTAAATAGTCTTGAAAGATCGCGTGAGATGTCGTTTTCGTGCATTCGAGACATTCTGCCTACTGCGCTCGTTGGACGATCTACTAACGACGAAGTGACTATCTAACCAACGGTTACGTTAATACAGATCTCCCTCTTCGTTTGAGAGTTACACAACGACGATACATCGCTCGCCCCTTAGTCCAAACACTCGAGAAAAATATATTACCGTGTGTATTACTGTGTGTGTATTACTTTGGTTCCATCGAATCGAGGTTTCCGCCACTTTTTCGTCACACACGCCTCTGACGTCGCGACCGCCGAACGCGATAGAATCGGATGGGGCAGTGTGTTTCTTGATCTTTTTCGATTGCCACGGACCTCTTTCGAATAATTTTGTTTCTCATTACCGCAGACTCCAAAGACTAGGGTTGAAATAATGCAACAGGATGAACTAAACGTCACGAGTTCTCGACGACACTGTGTGCATCAAGGTGGATGATTTAATTAAAATATCGATCTAAATTTACTTGTAAAGTGTTTAATTTTGAAATCTGTCCAAGAAATCGCTTGATTATACTTTCTTTGGTGGTACCTAAAATTCTGAAGACGTGAAGACACGTGTAATGCGTATTTAATGCGATTGACAGCATTCAAGGTGTTGCTTAAAAAATATCTCGGTAATTGTTAATTTTTCAGCTCGTATTGATATTCAGCATTCGGTACTCTTCCAAATCGAAGGATCAAATATTACATTTTTTATTTCATTTCAAATAAACTCTAGTCTAGTCTCTGTCGATCAACACGCACGTGTTGCGAAGATCGGCGAATCGTAGATCAAGAAACCTCTCCCCAAGGGTTCCGTTTGCGTTCCCTTGCTAAGAAAAAACCCTGTGGCGTAAGGATAAAAATCGTAAAGGTAACTAGGTATCTGTTGTTACCTGCTCTCTCAGTCGGATGCCTTCGAAAGATCGTTTCGCGGGAGTTACTGCTCGAGTCGATTTAACCCTGAGACGACGGCCTACACGTACGTATGTACCTACGTTCAAACTTCGTTCCGCCTTCGTCTATAAAAAGTGTCCTCCTATCCGCCGATTTCCAAACGACAAACCGACTAAATCGTGAACGCGCGTCGCGTCGTCCGAGTCGAGAGAGAGACGATTAAACCGAGTCAAGCTGAAACTCAAAGTGGAAAAGGTCGATCCCTGGATGGTGGATGGAAGTTAAGCTCGATAACGACTGGGAACGGTACACAGGGCGTACAACAGGCAACCCGGCGACTGATTATTTCGTACTGGTATATTGGCAATCCACGGAAAGACAACGACAGCCACGTCTACACGTCTACACCCAGGTTTGACACTAGAACTACCAAACCGGTCAGAATGAACAATTTGTAATTTTTTAGAGCACCTTTCAGAGATTCGAATGATTTTGTAAAACATATGAATAAATAAGTTTTCCTTGCATTCTAACTCAATTTTTATACTTCTAGTGTTAACGACAGCCAGGCCGGCCTGCTGCTGGTTCAACGAGCTTCGACGAGCGCGCTATTAACAAAAAGCACGCTCCAACGGCGTTACGAACAACGATCGGCAACAGCCAACAATTGGCAGGTCACGCATACTCATTCTATCCAGACGAATGCCTAAAGCGTTCGAATCGCCTTCCTTTTGTCGTTACGTGCGCTGCTTACGCGTGTACTTTCCCTCTCTCTCTCTCTCTCTCTCTCGACGATGTGAATGAATGGAAAAACGATTCGCTGGTTCCGCGGAACGTGCACCAAAAAATAGCCTCCCGGCTATACTACGAGTAGGACAGAGAGTCTCGTCGGAGAGAGAGAGAGAGAGAGAGAGAACCGGCTTCTCGAATTCTGCTGGCGATGAAATTAACGATGCAACGATATCCGATCGTGCGCGCGGATCAGATGCGACAGCGCTGAGTAAAAATAGCGTTCGAAATGAAAAATATACGAAATTCTTCTTTTTCTTCGTCACGAAAGAGCGTTACGTTGGTCGGTGCTGATCGCGTCGCGTTGATTGAAGTACCGTTTGATTTTGCAAATATATTTTTTTTTCAGGATGAAGTTGAAGCATGGAATTTACAAGTGTACTTCAATTACACGTCTTTCAGTGTAAACTCGAAACACGGAGATTATTTTAAATTGAAATGTACAAGTATATTCACCGTGTAATTATAATTAATTATATTTATAAATGCAATTAATTGCAATCATAATTATAGACAATTGTAAATTGTAATTATATTTATAGATATAATTGATTGTAATTACGACAAATACGATTAATTACAGACACATTGTTCAGGATGAACTCGAAATTGGAATATTGTGTTCGCAAATTGGAATATACAAGTACATCCGCTGTGTATTTTTCAATTCTTCGGGATGAACTTGAAATATAAAATTTACAAGCGTATCCACGAATTGGAGCAGTGCACGCAATGGACGAGTATATTCGTTATATGTTTCACTTGTGAGCTTGAAATAATTATTTGAAATATATCGTATACACGCAACGAGACATCGAATGGAATTTTTGGAACATTTGAGAAATATATATTCTCTTTCGTCTGAAACAATAATCGCGAGAAATAACATCTATGTAAATGACTATTTCAAATAACTATTCTCAACATTTTCAAACAATTAAATTGTTTTCAACTTTTCAAAAAACTTCCCTCGTACGTTTCAATGTGTTTCAATGTGTTTATACATCACTGTCAAACGAGATAAATTCGAAACAAATTTGAAATACTTATTTCAATGATTATCTCTAATATCTTTCGTATGAAATGTACGACTGACGATTAATAAACAATGCGGAAGCTGAAATTTTAACGCGTGCACTGGGTACTTTTGTATCTCTGCTGGATTGCAAAATAGAAATATCCACGTAAGATACAATTGGAAAATAATACACTGGTTATCAAGAATGGTTATCAAGACACAGAGAACGTTCCCACTTTCTTCCCACTTCTATTATTTTTGATTAGTGTAAGATTGAATTACGTCAGAGGTAATAAAGAGTCATACATAACAGGCGAGCGTGGAACATGTATCCAAGTATTAATCAAATAGATGGACTGGATATTTCTCGTTTTAATAATAGTAGACGTTTCTTATTTTTCTTCCGCGTTATTTTGCCAATTTTCAAACGAACGAAGATCAAAATTTATCGAATTTTATTATTCTTCGCTGACAGACTAAAAAGTCTGAATTGAAATTTCTTTAATAAAATTATTAAATTTGGTTCTATGTAAAAAATGACAAATGACCTAACGAATAAATTCGTCACAACGATTTGATTAATTTGTTACGATACATTTTCAAACGAATAATTTTTCATCGAATATTTAAATTTTTATTTATCTAGCGTTTAAGCGTTATGGAATTGATCTAGTGATTCGAAACTGAAGCAAAAAGAATGAATTTGACAGTGATCTTTCAAAATTTTTTCTTACGTGATTAACAAACCGCTGACATTTATACAAATTTTTAATATAATTGAAAAAGTGAAATTATTACAGATAATTGTTTCATTATACCTTTACATATTTTTGATATATTGTGTATATTCTGCGGATCTTTGCATTTTCACATTTCCCGTAGACGCATAACGTGTGTCTAACAACTTTATTTACTTATACACTGCTTTATTTAATTAAAATTAGGAAAATTTATCTTGTCAAATTGTATTTGATGTTGTTTTCTAACATTCGATTTTGAATCACACCAAATATAGAACATGCTTTTGAAACAAATCGTACCAATAAATATTTCAACACGTTTCTTAATTAAAATGTGAAACTTACATACCAAACATTCACGTGCAACATTTATTATTGTATTTTATATTAGTCTCCCATTTGCATAATCGATTTTTGGAAACGTTCTATCCGTAAAACAGTTCACGTTTTAATATACTTCCGATCCCTTCGACTCGCTACAAATCTCGTTTTATCGAAAAAGGCATTAATAAAACCAACCAACTACACGTGTATATAAATATGTATCACGTTCCAACATTGTTAAATAATTTGTGATAACCTGAATACCCACGCAGATTTCGATAATTTTGTCAAGCAACGATCGATCAACCCTTCAAACATTCAAATTTTTGAAACTTTGAAAATTTTGAGGTTTTCTACGTTCCGCCGGGGTGTTCAACGTGTTTCAAAATTCAGAACTTTGCGAAACTCGCGTTCGAACTAAAAATTCGAAGGCAAACTGACAAATTGTCGCGAAGTGATAATCGATCCTGGATGGAGCAGATGTTCGACAAGCTAAGGGCAACAGAATGTAGAAATCTCATGCTCATGAGCAAATGTCAAATTTTCCAAGCGGAGAGATTTAAAAGCGTTTGTCAGTGTTGCATCGGTTCAAGGGCTTCGGCCATCTTGAACAGTATAATGCGAGGCAAAGGTATCATTTTTCCAACAAATCAGCCAAGACACGTCTTACGTCTCTCGCAATAAGCTGATATTGGGATTGTTCGGAACACTCGTAGCGAAATTTCAGAAAAATTCGATAGCAATGTAGAATGTTTCTAGACGTTTACCTCTTCCTTTTAATACACGAGGCACTTGTTCTTCTCGTTTAAAACGAAGATGACACGTTCTTTCTTTGATTTGCGTCTCTGCGCTCTCTAGTCTCTTTTGTTTACAATATATTTCTGTGTGATACTTATGTTCACGGTTTCGTTACGTTTGACGCAAGTATGAAAATAGACTGTCGATTTTTACGCGTAGAAAATAGAAAATTTGAAAGTAAAGCATTGAACATTGATACGTGTAAAAACGGGAAAAAGATATTGAAATTTTGAAATACATTATGTATACGAGATAATAGATAAATTTTGGGAAATATTGAAATTTTCTCTCTACAGTGTATTCATGACCAATTTTCTACCGAGGTTCCACTTTCTCGGTTGTACTTTCAACAATACGAATTTACGTAAAAAATCCGTATTTTAATGATAAGTTATTACATTATTCGAATCTTGTCAAATATGCACAGAATTTAACTCTTTTTCTGCTCTTCTTCTAAAAAAAGTATATCGTCCAGTTTTCTAGAAAGACGAATATTTACGTAAACGTTCTATCGAATGTACAATTCATTCTTATTCTCATTTACACATCTCACGTGCACGAATATAATTTTCACAAAAATTATTTTCAACTACCTGTTAAAAGCATCCTCGTTTATTTTTCAATTTCAAGAACATCGCACACAGGAGGGATCAACGTTGATTGTCAAAACTGCTACGAATTTCTCGAACAACCCAATAGAAAAACTAAAAAGCAACGTGTACAAATTATTTCTATCTCAATTCTGATTCTGTTACGTTAGCTTCTAACAGTGGCTTTTGTTACTCTACGAGTCTCGGAAACGAATGTAAAATTCGTCGCTACTCAATGAGTTACTTCCTACTAATCAACCACCAGTCACATTTTTACGCGTCGTCAAAGGACAAGCATATTCCGGGAAGAGGAGGGACTATTCGCTTAATTAATCCCTAATTAGCATCGTTCGACATTGAGAAACACAGTAATTTAGATTTTCGTATTTGACAACTTTTCGTAGTCAACTATCAAAGTGATCAGAATGACCAATTTATAAATTTTATTGGAAACTTTCTAGATATAAAACAGCGTGTTTTCAGAGATTTAAGAGATTTTTCGTAAAGTGCAAGTTTATGATGAAGATTTTCTATTTTCTTTGAAATACGAGATAAATACCTGAAATTTGAGTATCTAATTCAACATACAATTACTACAGTCGATTATAACCAGCGCTGGAAAATTTAATCAACGATTGGTGCATAAATCTCTTGGTTATTAACGATAGTGTGAAATGACCTTTTTTTTTAATTTTAATCGCGTACTGGATAACTGATCAACTGATTAATCTATTGAAATACTTTTTTGCAGTGAAATTGTACGTAAACACACACATTGGAAACGAAAATACAATGAAGCGGTAAATACGGTCGAAAATGATTTTAAATAGAATTTTAATTTAAATGACATTTTGATTAAATTCCACTTGAAGACCAACAACTGATAATTGATAATTGATAATTAACGATTGATCTTCTTCGACGCAACAATTTCGTTCGTAATTCTTTTCAATCGATGTGTATATTATCAAATCCTATTTCCTAATAACATTCGAGAGTACAAAAGGATTCGATTAACATTTCTCCATCGCTGCGATTTGTATTTGTATAAATGAACCCGAATGTTTATGATATTACAATAAATTGGGTCGTTTGTTATCAAAATCCATCTCTCGATGAAAACGAAAAATTCACGCACGTTTCACAAACGTGACGGTTTTCACTTGCGAGCAATTTATAATTTGAATCTTCAAACACTCGTTTGATTGATCCCTTCGATCAACTGGAATTTCATGACGTTTCAATATCGTCGAAACAAAAGAAAGTGGACTTCTGGCAATTTCAAAGTGAACAAACGGCCCAATCACTACCTGATCTAATCAATCAACTAAATGAACCGGCCATTGTCAAAATAATTCATCAATCAACGTTTCATTAATTCGTTCTTTCAATCACAAGCATCGGCCAATCAATCCAAGAACATTTTAATCAAACACTGCGACCGTTCGAGGATTGAACATCTTTCGACGAGCTGGCACAGCACGCGATGCATACGTACTATACGCGCATCGAGGACATCCGCCAGTTCTCGCAGAAATTCTCGTGAAACATACCCGCTAGCTTATTATTTTAGTTAAACGCTTATGGCACACTACAGCTAATGCATGCTTCGCGTTTCTGGAAATAGAAGCTTCTGCGAAGGGGACACGCTAAAAATAATGACAAGTATGCCGACTTGGTGCACGTGACAGTGGGAACAGAGACCGCGCTTCCGGCTGTCCGAAGCCCGAAAGCTGCCGAGGTACGAAAATTTCCACGTCGATCGTGTACGCGTAGGCACGCCGCGAAAGGTTCGTTAGCGAGACGGAACTTTCGACACGTCGTTGACAGGAGACGACGTGAATCGTTTTTGAAACGTTGAAGAACGGAAGGCGTTTTTCATTACCCAAACGAGAGGCTGACGGTGATTGTGCGAGTAATAATCATTAAACCGACGTGTGATTTTGTGTTCAATTCAGTTTCAACTAGTCAAAAATGGAGCATCGATCGAAGGAATATCTTGAAGAATATTTTTCATAAAGTTGGGCCCATAAAGTAATTGCGAAAATTGCTTTATGGCACTCACCTTTGCCCAACGACACATTTCAGTCGAAAATGATCTAATCACGTGATTGGAAAGGGCGCAAAAATATCTCGATTATAATTTCCAATACAATGTACCCAAGATCGATACTGACGAATTACTGGAACAAAGAAAATACCATAAAATTTCGTCAAGATTACACGCGTTAGCAAAATTCATGCCCTTTGTAACCAAGTGGAAGAATCGATCCAAGTCGCTGCAACATTGCATACCGTGACCCGGAGGACCCCTGGTATTTTCAAGATTCTTAGCTAAGCGATCAACTTCCTCTTTGTTGAGGAACAATATTCGCATAACACATAACACAATCCGTCGAAGTTCAGCTGCAGCGAAGTTCGTCTTGGCATTTGTGCTGCAAACGTTTCGCGAGCGAAGTGAAACCTTTCGAGGAAATCGAACGTGGACGAAACTGTATAATTCTTCTAATAGGTCTCATTGTCCTTTTACTTTCCGATTAAGTGTTATTTAACGCGTAATATACGTTGTCGTTTGAAACGTTGCCCCGTTTATTTCCCCACGCGCGTTCCAGCGTGTATCATCGAGGAAAACGTCAATAAAAGTATCAAGGGGGGAGATGTTTTGTAAAGAAGAAGAAACGATTTAGCGGTCGAACGTCCATAAATATTTTCCAACGGAAGACGTTCTTTTTCTTCGAAGAGGGAAGAAATGATTCTGTCAGACTTCTCTATTCGATTCGAAATCAAGTGGAGAGAATATTAGTAAGAATATTATCTAATTGACTCTCCTACGAAAAAGAAGAACTTCGAGAAACACGCGTTTCGCTTACACACCGTATCCATTCGCTTAAATCGAGTCATCGATGCCAAACGAGTACAGAAAGTGGTTGAAATAGCGCCAAATAAAATATGAACCAAACATTAAAATTTATTCGTTGATTTGATACTTTTTCTTATCTGAGTCAGTTGTCGAATTCTTGACAGTCGAGACCTCTTCGACGATCCCCAGTTGTTACGTTGAAATTTCGAAAGTTGCATATTTGCATTGTTCTATCGCGCGAAAGTAAAGAGAGAAAAAGAATGTAAAAAAAAAAAAAAAAAACGGTCGTCGGAACATCCCTTAACGTTCCCTAAAATTCTTCGTAAAAGGAGTTGCTCGCGTGTCTCGTCGTTCCGAGAAAATTCGATTATTTTCGAACCTGAAATCAGCGTTGAATCATCGTGCAAATATCACGGAAAGATCCCGAGATAACGCAAATTCACATACTCGTGATAAAACGAGGCGCAGTTATGACATCTGTGAACTGGGAAGATCCCCCCCTCCCGATGACCCCAACGGCGTAGATAATAACCGCGGAAGGCGCGGGGGACTCCTAACTTCGACTTCGGGCGCGCGTCAGCCGGTTTCCGTCGATTCCGTCGACACCCCGCTGTTGGATTCGCGTTGCTTGTTATTAGCCGAGTCAACAGACGTGAATACACGTTCCTGCGGCGAATGATACACACACACACACACACACACACACACACGTGCGCGTGTCGCAATAAATTATTAGCTAGACGAGCAGTTTGCGCGACTCGAAACCACCTACCTGACTTCGCAGCGTCACACAACATTGCGTTTCTCGCGTGGAAACGCGATATCTCGCTTTCCTCGTCGAAAACGACACGCTCCGTGCAACCGGCGAGCGCGCGTTTTATGACAGACTCAGCGCAACGACGCGTTTCTAATAGACGGAAAAATGTCGAGCTTCGTGTTATTTGTTCAACTACGGGGTAATTGGATAGCTTCGTTCGGACAGAGCACGAGCCAGAGAAACGTGGCGACATCGTACAAGGGCAACGATAAATCTGTTGTTATTTTCGTATGTAACGATACAAGAGGTCAAATCCGCAACGATACACGACGATTATTTTGCAAAATAAAATTACGACTGTACGAACGATCTCTGGACTTGTTGCGATCAGAGGACTCACTGCAGTTGCAGGACAGTTGGCAAATTCACATTGGACAGAGGATTTCTATCGAAACGTAAAATACACTCTGGTATTTCTCGATTGTATGTTACTTTCGTAAATTAGTACTTCGGTATTTGATTATATCGGTTTCGATACCAGCTGTGTTGGTATTACACTTGTACCAAAATCGTACCAATATCTGCAAGGACTGTGAAGGTATCATAATCTTCATTTCACGTTTCGGACAATGTTAGACACGGTATTCGGCTCAGAAAAGTATTCGATCGCAACAAAACTTTGTACGTATACAAAGTGAGCGATATATGCAACGTTAGCACTCTACTGATTGTGAGACACGACTATGATTATAGCACGTACTGGTAAAATTTAGAATCACAGGAGTTTACAAAATGTTTATCGCGAGTGTGAAGTAACTTTTATGTACAGGGCGAGTCATTTAACCGTACCTTGTAAACTGTTCAATTCTTAATGACTCACGCGTTTGTACGCGTTGTTGCATGTTGTACAAAACATTTTGAAACTTCACCGACACTCCATTCAGACACGACTGACTGTATTGGTAAAATTTCTAGAATTATTCTAAAAATGTATACAGGAGTTAGAAAATATTTATTGTAAACGTATATTTGTTGTTAGTACTGACTCGCATGGTGTGAATAACCATCTCAAGTGGCATGGCAAGTGTTAAAGATGGTCCCAATGAATATTGTGGCTTACTAACGTTAATGGTTTGTGGCTGCTGAAATACTTTTGCGATAAACGTCTTGTAATTACCAATGCAATGGTAACAGTCGTGTCTGATTACAGCGTTAATGAGATGTCGAAATGTTTCATATATTCAAGTAAAAAGTTTCTATAAATGTTTGGATACTTTTCTGAGCAACTGTAACAAACAATGTGTTTCTCTGTGTTGTATAGTGACTGTCATTTACAATGTTCTTATATTCGTTTCACTCAAAAAATTTACTCCATATTATAACATTATCAGCAGATGAACGTAATTGGAACGACAATTTCAAGGAAAACTCATTTTTCAGTTTTGAGACTGATGGAAGATTTAGCAAATCAGTTGAACGATTGACATGTTCGTTATTGTTATTAAGAGAATAAAGAATATTATTAGAGAAACAGAGAGACATTCTTCACAATTATTAAATAAAGCGTGACAAACGCAACGTCATTAACAAGATAAATTATTATATACATATTGTCTTGTCACACGTGATACAAGTAGTGTCATGTTTTGTAGAAACAGACCCTAGATGAAATAACTACAAAAAGGACGAAAAAAATAATAAAAAAATAAATTCGACAATGTAAACTGTTTGAAAAATAATTCCAAATGAAAGGCTGCCAGCTTCGAGGCTTAACACAAACCTCGTTAAGGTTATAAAAAGTGCTATTTGAACACTTGGCGCACGTGCTCGTCCAACATTTTCCAACAATTTCAGATACGCATTTCGCCTCAGATAAAATATTCTTGCCACGAATGAGGATCTACATATATTCGAAGCGCAACGTGCCCGAACATATCAATTATCTATAAGCATTACATTGCAACGTATGAAATGTCCTTTCGAATATATTCAATTTCTTGCATGTTCGAGTAATATATTACGTTATATATCACTTGAACATTTATTTACGCTCTTTCATATTCTTCTTTTACTCCCTGCAAATATCTTTTTCTGCAAATAATATCAAAAGTCTATATTTAATATTTGCAAATTTGTACAGTTGTAAGCTCGAGCGAAAGATTACTAATCGATATTAATGAACGATATTAGTTGAAGTGTTTGCAGCAAGAAGGAGACAATTCCACTGTTTTATAACATTTCTTGTTAAAAAAAGTTACATCCTATTTTATTTAAAAAAAAAATGTGATGATTATGGTGATTTTGCAATCTGATTCGTAATTACACTTTTGTTAGTTTGTTAAAATTGCTAAAAAATGGAGTACTACTACTTATTGTAGCAGTTGCTTTAATTTCTACTTGTTCCTTAAATCTTCTTCTACTTTGTAATTTCACATTTCGATCATCAAACTCATTGCAATAAAGAGCAAGAACAAATATATATGTTAACAAAAGTCAAGTACTGTTCAAGGAAGCTCGTCTTTATATCTAATTCTTTGTCTATTTTGGGCTTCCGGAAAACATAAAACAATTTCGCGTCCTTTGATGAAATCTGCACTGTATTCTACGATCAATTTTAAAAGTAAAATCTTTAAAAGTTTCTTCAGAGAGAATAAAAATTGCCTTCGGACAATTTACTGCGAGTGAAGAGTATTTGCACATAAATAATTCGTCTGAACAAAATCATCCCATTACTGTCCCGTATCCAAATAATATAAACCAACGACACTCTGTGTGTAAATGAATTACACTGGCAAAGAAAATTTCTTGGTCGCTTAGTGAAGAATCAACGTACAAACAGATGAGAGGGATAAAAATAATTATTCGAGAACGAGATGGATATATATAAATAACTGAAGAGAGTATCTGTAGAAAACATTAACAAAATTTGCTTCTTTTTTCCATTTTTTTTTTTTTTTTTTGTTGCGCGTGTCATATTCGATTGTGAAATGAAATTTTTCTTTTACAAATCAATATCGACTCAAGCACCGGTATAATATTGTTTCTCCCTCCCGAAAGACACATTCGACTTTTGGCAGTTGCAATGTTTTCCAGAAATACTCGTCTATGCTATTTCGAGTTTCGAGTTTCCCCTCGTCTAACGAACGATCGAAGATCAGATGTTGATTGTTACATCTGGAGCAAACGAGTAAACGCGAGCACGACGCAAGAATGATTTCGTGACGTGAGAACAAAAGAGCCACTTGTCCGAAAGACGTATTCTGAACGTTCTTTGTGCTTTCGAAGGAGCATCGCGTCAGTGGACGATGTATCGGTTTGCGGTAACATTATGATTGTTCGTGCACACACCGCGGAGGAGTGGTACGAATTTAGACGCAGCAACAATCTATAGATGAGCCAAGGTCGTGCCGCTGGCTTTTTCACAGGGAGCCACTCCTCGTCGTCCGCCATTCTATTTCGAGGATTTTCTAAAATTTATCGCCCGACACCGGCAGCAGTGATCGTTATACCGCTTTAATACACTGGCGCCATCAATTTGAGCACTATGGCGCGTGGCGAAGCATTATGTTCTCACGGTATTGTTCCGCCCGAGGTACATTTACCATGTAAGTATTTGAACGATTTCGAATTTGTCGAGTACAGTCAAAGCGAAGATTTATGATTTAACTTTTAACGCGTTTTGCGAGTGATTTTACACTTTCGGCGTAAAAATCTTCAGTTAATGTAAGAATTTGATCGTTACGATGTAACTAAATTGTTGAAAGAACGTTTGACTCATTTTCTGTTTTTTCTCTTTTTCTTTTTTGGATTTTGGAGTTTCTGAGTTCTTTGTATTTTATGTAGTACTATTCAGGGGTTGACTGATGTTGAGGATTCAAACTTTTTGATAATATTCGCAAGTTGAAATTGTATTAATAATGACAACTAAATGACAATTTTATAGACAGACTTAATAGCTAATAGATCATTTTTATAGCCTTAAATAAGAAGAAACGTCTACATCTGTTGATTTTATTTATTGTTATTGATAATTTTGCGAAATGAATTTTGAAAGAGAAATTGAATTACACGATTCAAATCAGTCAGTCATTAAATTTTATGAAATTAGAGAATCTACGTGGAAAATGTAACGACAAAGAAATATTAATATATAAGCGAATCTTTGATACTTTCTTTCGGCTAATTCTGCTTTGTTAAGCAGACTTTCGATTCTACAGTTAGAACTTGTGTTTAATTCACGTTCGATTGATCGAAATAGAAATAAATTTTGGCGATAAAACGAGATGATACGGAATCGCACTGCAGAATATGGCGGAATGTAAATTTATCTACAATAAGAATGTACCGAGCAATTTATAATCGTGCGGGCTGATGCTAATAATAGCTGTAATGAACGTACATTACGTACTTCGTTCTATTAACACTTACACGTCTTTCAAGGAGGAAATTTCTTTTGTAACTTGAACGAAAAAATTTGGAGACGTGGTAATTAAAAAAGTTCGTAGAAAATTTTTTATTCGTCACAAAATAGCAGCGACCAATGTGTTTCATTTTCATTATCTTGCAATTTCTTCGTTCAAAAACGTCACGGTGATTTTGAAAACAGAAGATCGCCTGTTCTATCTATATTTCTTATCGCAATAAAAAGAAAACAATTGAACAACTGGACAATTCGTTTCGACGTTTCAAACGTTATTTTTAAATAAAAATCTCAAAATATTGCCGAAACTTGTTCTATTTTCAATCTCTGTTTTCTTGTCGTAACACATACCGGGTCAAAATAATTTCACTGGCGATCACGCGACGGTAAATCAATACAGATCCAACGAAACTAAAAGAGCCTTCCTTTGCACCAAAACCGTTTGTACAAAATTCTGTCAAATTATGTAACCTGACTCTTGCGTAATCAACGTACGTGCACGTACGCTGTTCTCTTGCACGACGCGTCTCTAAACGAGGTACTCAAAATTTCATTTCAGGCGAAACCTCGTACGTACGACCCAACCCACCCTGCTTGCAATAATTTATATTTTTCCCAACCACGTTTGTTCGGAAAGAATGTCCGGACAGTTTTCAGCAGCATTGCGGAGCAACCAGGACCAATGCCAGAGTTTTCGGGATTCGTTGAAAACAACCGCAATGCCGTCGAGACGTATAAAAAATTCGAAACGAACATGACCCACAGCGAGAACTCGATTCAACTCGGCCGTCGATCCGAACTTCGATCCGTTGAGCGACGTCAGGATCCTGATCCTGGATAAGTCCCACACTTGGGAAACCACTGGGTTTATTCAATCGCGCGATACCAATATAGACCACGGAAAGCCAAGACCCCGAGCATCCGATATCAATGATAACCGCAACCTACTGATATCAGCAGACGATTGTTATTGATCGTTCGTAAATCACGCGAGTGGATAAACAGCGGGAAAAAATTGAAAACTCTTTGGAACACTTTTGTACAATGGCGATCGTCTTGCGATTCTTTCACGTGTCGTCTAGAAACAGAACTTTTCAACAGTGGAAATATTTTGTAAAAGTATAAAACGAGGCGTCGACGAGAAAAACCGAAACGCGTAATGCTCAAATGTGGGAAAATTTCGAGGTGTCCGAATTTTTATCAAAGTATTAAAAATCATGGGACGTGATATATCGGCTCTCGTGTACTGAGTTTGAAACTCGTGGAAATTTTAGAAAAATGTAATTTCAAATTTTTGTCTGTCTCGCGAGAGGTAGCTTCGCTCAAGATCAATTATTTGGAATCGTGCGCGCAGTGACGATTTTCATTATCTTGAAATATCCAACCAAAAGTAAGCTAATCGTTTTGTACGTATCCTTTCGTCTCTTGGCTTTGGTTTTTCAAATTGTTTTCACTCTCAAAAATCTCAGTACTCAAGTGTACGAAATCTTCCTTCTCCCGTGAAATAATAATTATTAAATGGGAAAGGAACAAGAAGCGATCATGAAGCGATGACTTCGTTTTTAGGTTACGTAAAATCACGTTTCTATATGTGGAACGTTGTGTTATCTCGACAGAGACCGTGAGTTACTCATATTTGTGGATATTTTTTGACGTATATTTTATCTTTACGACAGATTATTTCTCTTTTAAATTGTGTTTTTCTTTTAAACATAGAGATCCCCGCAGTAGCGAAAGGATTAAAGGCCGTTACGAGTGAAATTTCTTCGTATAAAACGATTGCAATATTATAGTTTATAATTACTATAAGCGATAATTTTTCTATTTTTCGTTCAACATCGGATGATAATAAAACGTTCGTTACGTCTTTAATTTTAAAAAAAAGATGTTCCGCGGATTTTCGTACGTTTGCGAGAAATTCGGAGACGCAAAAATGCACGCAATACGCGGAAATAAATATAGATAAGGAAGATACCGATACTTTTAACAATTAGACGACATTTCAAAGAATGCACGTATGGTATAAAAAAATATTGAAGCTATCATGAAATGATGCTATTATAAAATATTATAGTATGTAATATTTGTAATATTTGGTACCTGAAACGACATCCTATCGACATTCTATGTTTTTTAATTACGTTCTAAAAAAAAATACGAAATTTCACAAAGATCCACGGTCTAGGTATGATATTTAGCAAATTTCTTCAACCTCTTAGCGACTCACTGAATTTTCAACACTTGTTAAAAAACATAAAGAAACATTCTTTTATCTCATCATTCTACTTTCTATTGTGGTTTTTTTTTTTTAATTTTATTTTAATTCATATATTTTAATTACGTACATGTATGTACGATATGTAACACCATATATGAGAAATTACAATTACGTGTAAAATTTACTACCAATATATCAGCAAATTTAATTATATTGTTACACGAGGATGGAAATATAAAGAGTCTAACTATGTCATGAATTTTTCACTCATAACAGTCTTTGTGAACCGAGGAAAAAGAATGTATTGAACACAATATTCTATAAATCTTTCAGAAACATAAAATAGATTTTAAAATGCATTCGTTTGTTGGCGGTAGTCTACTATCATAGTATAGCATAGCATAGTAGTTGCAGTTATCGAAGATAGCGATAGACATTACGTAACACGATGCATTGCTTCCTCTTTTGTAAGTATCCTGTTTTGTAAATATACTCTTAACATTGAACCGAAGAAAACATGCCAAAACAAGACATAATGATTTTGATGTCATTGTCCCGGTTTTTCAAATTTCATTTCGTTCAAAGGAAGGGGGATCGTGAAAAAAAGAAAAAGAAAACAGTCTCCAATGTTCTATTTTAAAATAACTTAAAATCGAGAAGGAGATATTATCTATCCTTTCTTTCAAACGGCGAAGAAAAGTAATATATAATTGGGAAAAAGAAACAAAGTAAAAGATAAATATATACAGCTTTCGATTTGCATTTCGAAACTTTTTACTCCTTTCTGACAAGTACGTCACATTTCGTCACATTTCAGTGTGACGCAGAAGTCAAAAAAAAAAAAAAAAAAAAAAAAAAAAAGAAAAAAAAAAAGAAAAACAAAGGAGAAAAAAAGACCAATTCTATTGGACTAATTTTAATCGAAATACAGAAAACTTGTAAACTGTTAACAAAAGAATACTACAGCTAATACTCTCGAATATAATACACTCTTGCCGCAAATAGTTCTTCTTCACGTTGTCAGATATCACATTTATAAGACACTAATGTTAATCACATATGTAAATATGTATGTATGTGTCATTTGTGTCGGATGAGAAAAATTAATTTGTCGTTTTAATCGATCTCTCAATGTTGGATGTGCTTTCTTTTTTTTTTTTTTTTTTCTTGCGTGTGTATTTCGTCGAAGGAACCGTTCAACAACTGACTCTTCGATCGCGAAAATTTTTCGTGACGTACGACGCGTCGTTATCGTCGTGCTTCTCGAAGCAACAGTTTTAACAATTTTCTTCGAACGCATTCGTCGTCGATTACAGAATCGCAAACGTTGGTGTCTAACGAAACACAAAAGAATAATAGATCCTAAGTATTACACGCAGCTTTTCACGTTTTCCTTCCGTGGAGGTAAAAGTTGTGCTTAAAACTAGAAAAAAGGAAGGGAAGGCGTCGCGTGAGACTTCAACCCCTCGACGACCAGCCTAGTATACCGGGTATTGACTGCGCTTAGAAACTGTTCCAGCAATTCGACGATTTAACAATTGAAAAATTAGAAAAAAAAAGCTTGAAACTTTGCGCAAGCACAGCAAAACTGGGCATTGTCGAGTTGGATTATTATTCAAATCAAATCATTATTTTATTCGCCATCTGCTATTTCATCTTGTTTAAATGACGTTGGTTAAGTACTAATACATTTGAAAAATAAATTATTTTATTATTTGTAATTTTATTTAACTTTACCTTAGGAAAATAATTTTCAACCTAAACTCTAGCACATATATTTACGCATTTTCTATTATTAGGGATTATCGTTTGGAAATAATTTATTCTTCAAAGATGTCGGAATTTATATTTATAAGCTTGTTCCTTTCAGAAAAATGCCCAAACCTGAAATACAGTTCACGTAAGTAAAACGAAAGATAATGTTTCGTCTCGCTAATAAATTCGCGATTGGTGTGCAAACATTCGCCGAGAAAAGAAATCTTGACTCTACGCTCATTCGTCGTGCTCTACGTGCGCGCGATGCAAATTTTTCGATAAAAAAAAAAAAGAGAGAGAAAATTGTGCCGGCAAAGCGCAATTTTCGTCGGTCGTCGAGGGGTTAATCGGAACAACGCGAAACCGTGAGAATTTTCTGCGCTCGGCTCTCAACGAATCGGCATTTCGCCTCTTTCCCTTTCTCGCACGGAAACGCGTCCGTCACTATTTACAAAAAGAAATACATACGTATTTATGTACAGCGAACGGGAATTGCGACTTTTCCTTTTCTTTCCCTCTCGATTAATAACGCGCGCGCGCAAAAAACGAACGAAAGAGAGGACGGGGCGAAAAGAAAAAGAGGACTTTTCCGTGCAGCGTCGACGAGAAGCGAGGGTGAGAAGCGTGAATGGAGAAAAAAAAAAAGAGGAATATCGAGGGAAATACATGCCGGCGAAACGATCTTGAGAGAAGAAACGTCTTGAGAGAAACACGGTAAGAAAAACGGTAACGACGGTTTAAATTGTACAATATCTTTGCAATAAGATTTATTTTGTCTCTCTTCGTCTTCTTCTTCTTTTTCTTTTTTCTTTTTTTTTTTTTTTTTTTTTCTTTAAATTAATATTTACAAAAAGATGAGATTAGCACGTTTCGTTTCAACGAGGTGACCTCGCGCAACTCGCTCGTCGAGTGCCAAGACGAAATAATGCAAGTCTCTCTCTCACCGAGCTTCACCTTCGGAGTTAACCCTAGAGCACATGTACATCGTGTATTATAGGAATCGTAAATCGGCTACAACGTATAAACATAAACGATCACAAGGCGAGGAACATTCCTCGTTTTACAACACACCTGACGCGAAACAGTGATGATATAAGTTTCTTTCCCCTTCCTCCCTCTTGCCCCTACGTCCAACCCCTTTCGTTCTCCTTCTCGAAATTCGAGAATTTCACGTATACACTCGCAGGAATCTCTCATTCATTCTCTCTCTCTCTCTCTCTCTATCGTGTCTATCACACGGTACAGATTTATTGTTACTTCGCTCGTTTCGTCATTTTGGCGCAACAAAATTCATCAACAAACGAGTTTATTACCCATCGATTTCTCTATCTCTAATAATATCTTTCAACGCAAAGGTATATTCAACGTATATGTACATATGTAACAGTGGTCACGTTCCATTTCACGCAACGCGGACAAACTCTTGCAAACGTGTGGCCGTCGATACGTAGAAGGAGAGTGCTCGCGTAAATTTCGAGGGCGAAACTTGTCACAAGAAAGAGGTACTCGTCGATTCCAGACGATCTCCGCGAAAATAACAATTCTTTTGCCGTAAAAGAGCTGGTTTTTTTTACGCGATTCGTGTTCGACAAGGAACGGTTCCACATCTATCGGCAAGTAAAAATGTTTTCTCCTTTAACACATTCGAGGCGATCAGCGCTGGAACTAAGCAAATTTTGCAGCAGAAAAATTTAAAATTAAGAAGAATGGAGAAAAATTGATAACGTAGTAAAGAACACGAGCTTCTGTCTGTATGGTTAAAAATCATTCGTGTCTCCAAACATGCGCTGTTATATAAAATATATAAAATTACAAATTGGTCATTTCTATCGATTTGGTAATTCTAGTTGAAAGATTGTTTTTTCTTTACTTCGTATTGAACGTGTTCTGAAACTATTAACATTCTTATGCATTTATGGGGAAATTTTTAAGTGCAAAGAATACGCGTAACGTTCAAACAATGCTTGTTACAGTATTTAGTACGTAATTATTTAGTGTCGAATTACATTCTCAAAAGTGCGAATTTGCACGAGAATTCGCAGCCCGGTAATGACACGTCGATATCGAACATGTAAAAGGAAATTTCTTTCTACTGTGAGATTGGAGAGTTGATTGGAGCTCGTTACGGATGTGTTAATGTACGTAAAATATGGTTGTATTATCAGTTATTGTAGACTGCGGATTTTTCTGCATTTATGCAGAAACTCGACAACTTATGCAGAGATACGTAAAATGAATTTGAAATACAGTGATCCATAAAGTACTTCGTAGGTAAATTAATTTTTTACCTAGGTTCCATTTCTTTATTCGCCTTCATAAAAATATAAAATTGCACGAAATTGCAAAACGTTCGCAGTCTAATAATTTATTAAATACAGGCAAATTTGTGAAAAAAAGACATCGTCGTTTTAATGTGCACAAGTATTTAAAAAAAAGAGAGAGAAAATTAAAGCAGAATATTTCATAAAACATTCTGAAAGTTAACGAACGGTGAAAAGAGAAGTGTTTTTTCCATATTTTAGAAGAAATTCGCACAAATGCGCACCGAATGAAAATGTTCCACGCTCGACGAAATTATTCTTCGCGAAAATGTTGTATATTTAAACACTATTACCATTTTAGCTGCAAACAATAATATATCATCGTCGGTTGCACTAGCGAAAAATACCGAGGACGATATATATCATTGTGCCCGAGTCACTATGCTTGAAAATAGCAAGTTTTCACTCGTCGAACAATGAGCAATCTAGAATTATTATTTATCTCCTAAAAATTCACTGACCCTTTACTTCAAACACGTATAACACGTTCCAGAGTAATTTTAGAATTATCATTTGCTTCTCAAACTTCGTCAAACCTCGTCAAACTTCGTCTTGCGCAATCTAGAATTATTTATTTATCTCCCAAAATTCTCTGACTCTTTATTTCTCAACATATTCCTTTCCTAATAATTTTGTAATTGTCACTCAAACCGAATGTTTATCACTCGCTTGTCAAACTTTGTCAAAGTTTGACTGAGCGTTTCTCACTCGGAACCGTCGTTTCAAAGGGTTAAAGAACATTTGTCGACGATCAAAAGACACGTTCCGTATGTGCGCAAATAACAGAGATCCACCGTAAAGCATCCTTATCGATGTCTCGCGTCCCGACTGAACCGGAAGCGTACAAACACGCCGCGCAAGACTCTCGCGAGGGCAACGACGCTTCTGTGT
The DNA here is from genome assembly GCA_032399605.1 of Melipona beecheii. Classification (NCBI taxonomy): domain Eukaryota; kingdom Metazoa; phylum Arthropoda; class Insecta; order Hymenoptera; family Apidae; genus Melipona; species Melipona beecheii. The sequence continues at coordinate 656,942 of JAUCMO010000082.1, read as the reverse complement.
CTGACAAACGCCTGTTGTCGTCGACAATCGACGTGACACGATTCGCTGGATTACCTAAGACTAAAATTGTCCGCGTCTACAGATTCGCCGATCGCAAATTTCCAAATTATCGATAACGTATCAACGGCCCCTCGGAATTTCCCAGACGAGGAGAATGCACGACGCTCTCCCGCCCCGCGACTGCGGAAAATCAATACCAGCAACCTGCTGTCGCGTTTTGCACCGGTCGGATTTAGCAATCTGTTCATACTACTCCTGATTTTCGTAACTGAGATTACGTGGCTCGATTCTCTTTCTCTTTATGTTCTTTCGTTTCTTTTTCTTTTTTTTTTTTTTTTAACACCAGCACTACCAAAATGACAAATTTCTGAAAAAAATTTTTCATGGAAATTTTTCATCGTATATTTGTAACAGCGTGTTTTCAGAGACTCGAATGATTTTTTTCAAGAGCTTGCGCTCTTGTGTCGTAAACTTTTTCCTGTTCCTTTCGTTTTCATTTCTCTGCTACAAATTTTACACTTTGATCGTCGATAGATCTAATGTTAACTTATCTCGTCACACGAGTCGACGAGATACCTCGCGTTTCACCAGACTTGGCAAGACTGTCTCGTGTTTGATGTATGCAAGCAAATGCCTGGCTATTGAGAAAAATCGGCGAGAAAACGTGTTGAAGCTTTTATTGCCGAACGACGATTCTCGTCGTTGGCTACACGTGAAAAATATCATTGTGCGTGAGCCGCGTTGAGTTGAAAATGACGGATCTTTGTTTGCTGGATGCCGTGCATCGTCGAGTTATTTTTATTTATTTGTTTCACGAGCCGTTATTAATTTTATTATTTCTTTGCACTCCTTCTTTTTCAACTATCGTTTGAAACTCAATTTTTGTCACTTCTCTCGGATCTTGTTCAAACTACGTCAGTCCGAATCGACACACTTTTCGCTCATTGCATTTTCTATTATTACTTCGTCGACAGCAAAAGGATTAAGCAATAACAGAGACCATCGAAAGATCACGAGGAGAGCAATCGTTATTAGAGTGACTCGTGTTATTTACGATACATATGTATTTAGACAAATTAAAATTGTTCAACCTTTGGAGGATCGGTGAAGCTCTTTTTGGAGCTTTTTGGAGCTTCTGTACAAATCTTGAGATTCTACGTAACGTATATTAGGTGAAAAAATTAATTCGATGTCTTTTTAAATAAATTTGTTTATTTAAAAAAGAGTTTGCTCTTGGATCGTTCCGATCGTTCGACGTTGTAAAACAAATCGTTCCTGCATTTCTAATAATTATTTAACAATCATTTAATATTTATTCAAGTTCTTCAAATTTCTATCTCGAGATGATGAGGCACTATTAAATGTTTAATTAAATTATTACTGTTAATCCTTCGAGTGCTTCAAATTACCAGAAATCTAAAAACTCAACTCAAAATGAAAAGCATATAATGAATTATATTCAAATTTTTATTTATTTTTCAATTATTTGATATTTAATGAGATTTGAGTGAGATTATCTGCATGATATTCGAACTGAACATTTAAAGGGTATAACACTAGAATAGATCAATTTGACGGATTTCACATTTCCTTTTCTTAGAATTGTTGGAAAGATGCTTTTGTCAAAACGAATATTAATTTCTGCCTAGAGGAAAACGCATAAGTTTTCATAAGTCTGACGATACTTTCAAATTCAATGAAAAGACACCTAATAACGTTAAAATAAATGTTACATATAAATTATAATAATTTACATACAGAAGTGGATAAATTTCTGTTCATGAAAAAATATCGATCCTTCAGAGATTAAGATCCACAGACGAGTCCTACCGAGAGAGAGAAACATCACGCGGTCCCCTAGCTCTGACGTGTCACCAGAAACGACCAGCAAAGCCTTAGCCTTCTACGACACGTCGAATGTGCTCCGTGTTCTCGAGCTTCTGAATTATTCTTTCCAACTACGTACATACATATATCTATATCCCATCGATGACAAAACGTATTGTACGCAACGAACTAGAAACGCAGCCGGTGCGTGCAAGAGCCTGGCGTTGCGTGTAACGACACAACCAGATGATGTTCCAGATACGAGATCCCCGAGTTAATTAATTTTCGTCGAACGTTGCCAATTAATTTTCGGGGAAACAATTAATTTTGATTAACCAGGGGCTACATAATCGAGCCACGTTCCCTGGATTCGAGGACGTAAATCTGGAACCCTTCGAACGACGAAAGTCTCTCTCTCTCTCTCTCTCAAACAACATTTTGATCGAAAAAATATCGATTTTGAATCCTTTGAAAAATATCATCGATCGTCAACCCTCGTGCGTCCCATTAACTTTCGATAGAAGAAGTTACAAGTTCGATGTCTGACCACTTTCAGTGCACATCGCCGAGGGAATTGAAAAACGAACGAGGATTAATCGAGCGACTAACCATTCTCGAAATATCTTTCCGTAATACTTTGTCGTTGGGTAACGCTAAAATTGTCGGAGAGACCTTATCTTCCGATGTTACGTCATCGTGTGTTTGTTAACGATCGAATCGCGCATCCGGTGCACATTGTCGAGAGAGAGAGAGAGAGAGGGAAAAAGCCAGGAATAACAAATAATTACGACCAGAGAATGAAGCCGGTTATCAAGCCGGTTATCTTCCGGTCCGTGTACTCGTGTTTCTCGTTTTCACGTAGATACGTTTCGTGCGACTTGCGCGAATGCAGTCATCACCGCTCGGCACTGATCCACGAAATTCGATTGTCCGCGACGCTCGACGAAAATATACCCTCGTTCGTGCATATCTCTCTCGTTATCGCGTGTGTACAAACACCTCGAACAAACAGAAATTGACGTTTAAATTTCCGTTGGGACAGATGATATCAGTCGGTTGCCAATTGACGAGCCAGACTCGTCCTCGTGATTCTTACGAATTTTTTAAGTCAGAGGCGGCTAACTGGCGGCCCGCGTGGAGACATCGACGCATCGGAGGGGATAGCGCTAGCGATCGGGAAAGTGGGGATAAAGGGCCGCCAGTTAGCCAGCTCTGTTTTAAGTGGTCTTAATTCGTCGAACGAACGTCACTGCCAAATTTGAACGAATGAAACAGCATGTAATTGCGTTCCTTCAAAAAAAAAAAAAAGAAGAAAAACACGATTTCTGGGACACGTAACGAAAATCTATTGTTTCATGCTCACGTAGGTGTTCGTCGTGTTTTATTATTCTTTTTTTCCTCTCTTCTTTCCCATCTGCTGCATTAATTTCGCCCCGTATTAATTCAGTTTTACACGACCCGGTGAAGGCGTTGGACAGTGTAATCCTCCCCCGAGATACGTAATTTCCTATTAAATGTACGCGTTACACATATTCGAGGTTCAGAAGGTTCGCCTCGATTCTTAATATCCCGTCACGACTAGAAACGACTAGGGGCAAGATATAACAGAATTTTCCCTCTGGTTTTAGTGTTACGTACGTGTATTTATATGCGTGTGTGTATATATATTACACGTACAAGAGCACAGTAAATTAAATCGAACGAATATACGGGGCAGAAGGACTTGTCCTTGTTCCGGCGCCTGAGATTCTCGACTCTCAATGATAATTTGAGATTTTTGCCACAAGCAGGAACTCACAGGAGATTACTATTCGTTTAAACCGATCGCACGAACGACTTCTTCTCTTTCTTTTCTTTCTTTTTATCAAATTGTAATTACGAATACTCCCTTAGCAAGAATGTAGTTTCTTAAAAAAATGATCAATAATTGAAAAGCGCAGAATAAATGGCTTCGAATATTGTACATACATACGTGTTAACTCTCATCCGTCTCCTCCGTTAATTTACCACATTTTTTCTTTCTTTAAATATTACGTTATATTTCGCTTATTATTGTTGCTTCCTTAGTACTATGCCATCTCACAGTAATGAGTGAAATTGTACATAACAGTTCGCTATGAAACTAAAACCTTCATTTATTCCGATATTTACTTCGGTATTTAAGAATAGTTTTTTTTAACCATAAATGAAACATTATAAACGAAACATTGATTGTACATAATCTTACATACTATTGATATTGTCTTTTTAGAAAATATTCTTTTTCTAACTATGAAAAACATATCAAACATATAACAGTTCAGTAAAGAAAAGCATCTGTTACTTATACTCTATCAGAATAGAATAGAATGGATATTAGAGTATTCTGAAAATAGAAATTCGAACATGGGAACCTTTGCTGTGTATTTTTGAACAACAGTTCGTATCTAAAATACTGAAAAATAAACACGATTCAATTTAAGAAACGCATAAATCATAACTGGTAATCGTTTAGGTTTCGTTTGGGTTTAGATTGAATCGTTAATGCCAGTCTGATAATATTTTCCAGGCATCTACAGTTTTAAATATAGCCGTGACAAATAAAAATCGAGAACAACTGATCATAACGTTGAAGACAAAATCGGCGTGAAATTAAACACCTATACGTATCATTGCGCGAACCTCACGCACGATTGAATTTGGTCTGTTTGTTGACTGATAAAAGGATTGACAAATTCAATTATTTATCTCCTCGTTGTGTTAGTTTTTTTATCATTGCGTCAATTCGACGCCGACAAGAGACAAATTCGTTTGGAAAAATGAGAGACGGATGAGGGTTAAAGCGAAGGAACATCTATCAAAATCGTCGTTTCCTTCTTGAAGTAAAGGAGAAATCCAGAAAAAAATCGAGATAAAAAATTACGACACGGGTTACATTATATCTACATTCTAGGTTTCAAAAAAAAAAAAAGAAGAAAAAATGAATCTTAAACGATATCTTAATCAAAAGACAGTGAATGAAAAACATCAAAAGTGAGCTAACTACGATACGATGAAGAAGAACTCGGAGATTGGAAATTCTTAAAAGTCTTACACTTGGCTAGTAGATACGGAACTTTCGAGGAACTTGAACAAAAGAATCTACATGTTTGATGAATTTTTAGTGAATTCATTAACGGGGTGGTTTCGTCAAACAGCGAGGGGAACATCGATCGATACTCTTGTTTCTTGTTTACTAAAATGATAATTAATGTGAGCACACGCGTGCACGCACGCACTTAATCGAGTAACCACCCAACGAACTATAACAAAACTCCCCACACGTTCAGGCAAAATCACTTTCCTCTCGTGACATAATGTCACTATGTAATGAAACGATCGCTATTATATCTTGGCTTATTCAAACACTCTGGATTTCTCGTGTAATTATGCGAGATTTAAGGATGCACGCAACATACAAGAATGTACAAAATATTGAGAGTGTAGAAGCCAAATTTGTCTGACTATTAAAGACCAATTTCTTCGATTCTTAATTCTTCCAAAGATACGAAATTGCACAAAGATCCGTAGTTTTGTTATTTATTAGCGATACAAAAATAGGTTGAAAAGGTAAATCGACAATTCACGCGCGCACACTGTAATGTCATAAAATTAAATCCAAATTATTTTAATAATTGTCAAAATCAAAATAACAAGAATTGCCAATCGACGAGCTTTACAATCGATCATTTAATTGATATTTAGCCAAGAATCGATTGATCTTTGTCCTCGAAGTGAAGAGAAACATGTTTTTATTAACCGTAAAATTAATCACTCTGACTTTTCACTGACTTTTCACTGAAAACGTTGCTCGACGAAATCAAGACTTAATCGAATCACATCGAAGTGCGACAAAGCTACACTTGCAAGTGCGGAAACTCGTCCGTGGAATCGTTTCGAAAGATGCAAATGGATGTAAAGAAAAATCAGATCTGTCGTGGTTGATCAAATATAGGAAATATAGGAACCTCTTCTTGACCTTAAGCTCCCTATGGATAAAATCCTCTTACGGATGCTTGTAATGGACAGTCAGAAAAATTGAAAAAACTGACTAAACTAGGAAAATCCGAAGACATCGCATCGAGAAGTTGGAATAGTTTGTCTCAAGGTCAGAACGTAGGTCAGATGAACCATTGTTGCGTTTTGTATGATGTGATTAACCTGTTAACCGGGTTTAATTACGAAGATAACTCGTTGAGTTTAATTAAAAAGATTACATCGTTAAATCGTTGGCAAATGTTTTTTTCAATTTTAGCGAATTTAAATGTGATATTCACCACAATTACCACATTTAAATTATATTAATAACTATGTTGTATAACAATAATTCACCATATGATAAATTCAAATATCATATTTAAATTGTGTTTTATATATATATATATATATATGTATGTATAAAATAATTGTTAATACAATTACCATATTTAAATCCATATTTAATTTAAAACCATATTAAAACGTGATATAATTCAAATACCACATTTAAATTGCACTATTGCGTTATACATGTATCATGATTATAATCTACGTGTAGGCATAAAATAATTACTGCCATATCTCGATTATGCATCTATAATTTGCCATATTTAAACTACACCATAAAATATGACGCAGTCTACGCGCAACAGAATTGAAACGCGAATCGAAAGATGAAAAAATAATTCAAATGTTTCAACTCGCGTGCCCCAATTAACAGATTAATTATGTACGATTCGAATCAACGAATACGAGCCAACGAAGTGAAACAGCGAACAAAATCGTCGTGGTATATATACACACTCGTACACGTGCACGCGGTTTTAGCATGAATTCTAAATACGCGCGTCACAGTGAAATACAACATTCGAGGCAGGCCTCGATTAATCATTTGCGTGCGCATTGAGCAAACGCCCTCGGAAAGTCGAAGCATTTAAGTACATCATCGTACGTTCATCGAACTAATGGCCACCGAATCTATGTGTGTGTTACCGGCCGTGACGTTCGCTTCGTTCGCTTCGTTCGCTAATCGGAGTGTTTTCAGCCATCGCAGTTGTTTCATACCTGCGAAAGTCTCTACGTGCCTCGAATTCGGAACGAAATTCATTGTTCGATCCTACCGAACCCTCGGAAACTCGAGTCATTTTCACGTTACGTTTTCGAAAACGGTTCGATCCAACTGGAAATCGCGCTGAAGATCGATCATATTTAAATTGTAATATTTAAACATTATACATACGCATGTATAAAATAATTACATAATACAATTACCATACTGATCGTAAATCATACATTAATATTCAAATGAATAATTTAAAACCATATTAAAACGTGATATAATTCAAATCCTTCGTGTGTGGCACAAAGTTGTTGCAAGACTGTTTATAATTTGACTCGTTACGAGTCAACCAGCTGACTCTTCAATGCGTACTATTATTAAATTCTATTTGTTAACATTAACGACGTACTAAGGGGAAATTCCTCTGAGGAGGATTTAATATCTTTATGTCGCTATCTGCTTTCTAGAATTTCATCGAGTTTTAAAAAATTTCAAAAATTTCGAACGTCGTTTTCAGTTTCATCGACCGAGTCTGATTAACGTTGTAACATATCTTCTTGATGTTGAATACTTTTCCTTAACAATCTCATTTGCAATTCTTCGCGCATCAATAAAAATTCAACTTTAGCTGTTTATATTAGTTACTCGACACGATATGTAACAATTATCTCAATTACTTTAATGGAAATTATATCATCATCGACGAGGAGGGGGCGTAAGAAACGAACGATCCGAAGATGTCGAAGAGACGTTGAACAAGAGACGCGGCGATCAATTGGAAAATTGTTTAACGTTATACGCTTGACGTACGTACGTAATTGATTTATCGTTAAATGATTCCAGAAACTTTGCTGGAGCACTTTGCAGTTGAAGTGTCGATGGATCGATCGAGACTAAAACCAATATCGAATAATTACAATGGCCGTTATTCGATACAGAGTGTCGCATCTGGAGGCCAGACACACGACATCGATGCGTGAGATTGTAGAGACTAACGATCAATGGCACATCGCAGCCATTGCTCGAGAGATAAAGTAATAATAATTTCGTGCTTCAATTTCGGACCGAGACTTTTAGATCGGGATATCCATTTCTTTAATCGATCAAGTACAGGGTGAAGGTAATTTCGATAATTACCTTTCCCTTTCCAATGCGTTTCCAAGAATATTACGAATATTAACTCTTCGACAATGCGGTCTGCAGAGAGGCTTGGACAAATTATCAAGACTTGGTGCTATAATGTTCACATATTGAACATCCACGTTATTTTTTTTTTTTTTTTTTAATTTTTAAAAAGAACATGGACTAAATGGACATTGTTCCACTTGTTACCAGAGATAGAGAAAATATCGACAAATAGGGAGAGATAATTCTTCCCTAAATCATTCGTTTCGATTTCTTCGTCGCTTCGTTACAACACTGTCAAAGGATTAATACTCGAAATCGAAAGTTTATGCCTGTAATGCGACTTTAAAAATCTCTCGATTTTTTCATCTGGAAACGCATTCGAAATAATTCTTATTTATTTTAATCTCAAACGTTCGTTCGTGTGGAATATTTTCAAATAAAATTCAAGATAGATTCTTCGAGGCGTAGATTGCAAAGATCGAGCGTGCCATGAAAATTGTATGCCGAGAGAAAAAGAGAAGAAAAGGACCGTTTTGTGGGGAAAATGAAGCTTGATAACTAAGGGACATTAATTGTGAATATCGCGTACGATGAAATCCCGATGAAATTCCTACTTCTACGCTCGACAAACGCGAGACGGAACAAAGCATTCGACGGAAATACCAATTGTCCAACGGGCTGCCCTTTCTTGTCTCTGTATTTGGAGAGGAAGATTAACGAGGTCAGTGAGACGGCTACAGTCTGTCGGCAGCGACAAAAACAAAAGAAAAAAGAAATTCTGCGGGCGGTTGAACGCCTAATGAATGCAGGTAGCCTTCAGAGGTCGAGACATTGCGTGCGGAAAAGCAACGAACTTCGTCAAGGCTAACTACTTTGCCTATGTACGAAAATACGGGCGCGCAAAAGGCTGTCCACCTACCTACGCGTTTTTCTCGTGAAAAAGAAAGCCGATTTCATTGACGCGAAACCGTTTCGTCAGCATTGGGGCACTTTTGTCAAGCTGTAGTATTTAGATATTCGAGTTTGACCGATTCAAAAAGTAAATTGACGATTTGTACCAGACGACGAAATATATGTTAAGAGTGTGTAATCTCATATTTTTACGAATAGGTGAAAAAATGGAAATTCCTATAACAAATATTATAACAAATACTCCGACTTGGAGATTTTATATGTTCTTGTGCGTTTATATATTTTTAAAACCCGCCATTAACTCATTATCTTTTCATTAAATTAACAAACTATGAGAGTACATTTTATGTTAATCATTGTAGTATATATATATATATATACTACTTAAATGTCACGACCGAAATCGGGAAATTTTTATCAGTTTCAAAGAATCGCCTTGAATCCAATTTCAAGAAAAATCCAAAGCTTTAGGGAGTTTCAAGCAGAAAAAGTAACTGCAACGAGCAATATTTGGCAAGTTTTACTATTACAGAATTTAATCGTGTCGTCACTCCGTTATACGTAACTGCGACTAATACAAAGAACAAAATTATTGCAATTCAATTTTGGAATTTTGGAAGAATAAACTTGAAAGTCCAACGCTTCTAATATCTCTACGCGACGGTATGGCTCGACAGAATGCATAAGTACATGGTGATCGACTAATTTTTTCACGCGATAAATCTCCAATTTTCCCGATCGTACGTTGAACGATCGTTCGACAGATATTGATCCATTAAATTTGAAACGGTTTTCCGCGAGATGATCAGCAAGAAAAATGACGCCTATAAAACACGATGAATCGTCGTTCATCGCTTTTTTCCCCCCTCCCCTCCCCTTCTTTATAATCCCGAAGAACGCCGAGGAACTCTCTCTCGCACAGTGATGACTCAGAAAACGTATTGTCTGTCATTTCTATAACGAGGATGCGATTTATAAAATGTTGTAAAATGTCACACATCTGCCTCAATGGTTGGACGTATCTCGCGCTAATTTAATGAAACGTTTGAACAGCAAGTTCTAATTGAATAATCGAAGAACAATACGTATCCAAAGTTGGCGTTTTCAACGCGTTGGGACGAAAAGTAATACAGAAAAAAATACACGATGTTAGTTTAACGAATGCGAAAGCAATGTCATTATCTCATTTATTATTAACTATGAATTCACCTTAACAAGCAGTTTTCATTAAATATTAAATATTTAATCTGATCTGAAAACTGAGTTGAACTCGAGAATAATACAAGTCCAATGATTGGGTACAAAATTCACGAGTGACGTTGAACCGTCGGTAGGCAGATATAAACGTCCACTCGAGTTAACGTGACATCACTTAGATTGGAACAGCGCCGTAAAGACAGTGACGCTAACGATACGCTAAAGCTGAAGTTACATTTTCAAATATACATCTCGAAACGTGATTTTTTGACAGTGCTGGTTAAAATAGTAATCGAATAGAAAATGGAAACATTTACAGCATGTGGTAAAAACAGAGATTGTTTTTACCAGACGTTGTTACATTGGTAATTTGAAATGAAATTTTCATATCGACTGAAACATCGTTTGAAATATTCATTTGACTTTATGAATATCTAGTTTTACGTGGCATAATTACGATACAGCTTTTCGCAAAAGCAGCATTCGAAACGATCGATATTGCTAGTTCGGTTTATTTCCGATACTTTTTAAGCTAATTGTCGTTCCAATTATTGTTAAAAATTCCACTAGTACTCCGAATGAATATTCTCAATTATGTCCTCTTGTATGCGCCACTCCCAAACGAAATACATATTTTCAAATACGATCGTCATCGTCTCGTAAAATACTTTTTAGTTAAAAACTGGTTTTTGAACTTTCTCGTTGATGCTCTTCGACTCGCGAACCGAACCTGCGCAGATCTCGCAACATCGTTCGAGACTCAGATTTCAAGTTCAGGGAAACAACTGATTTCGGGACACCGGCTGAATTAGTTAGGAATATCGGGAAGAAAAATTCAGGGACCATTCTCTCAACGACAAAAACTACAGGCGCAGATGCTAGGTTCTTGAAGGAGAAACTAGTTGGCTTCGAATCGAAGTCGATCCTTGGTTCCCGATAGAAGACTGTCCTCGCTATTCAAGTTGCATCACCATACTAAAATTACGCGATACGTCAATGGAGTGTTCGACAGATGGAGAACGCCGTTACAATTGCGTCGAATATTCGCAATCAACGCTCGCTCGCGCGGCCGCTCCTTTGCTCGAAGAAGCGCAATCTTATCTCGCTCGCGCGATCTAGAATCGTTACCCCTTACGAACTCGTTATCAGTCGCGTGTTTCCCGTGATATCGACAACAGCGACGCACGTGCATCGATAAAACCCATAAGAGCCGACTCGGCGTGCTTTGTTCGGCCGATGTGCAGATGTTTAGAAAAATATTTACACCTACATCTACGAAAGCGACAAACCGAAAAGCAAACGCCGCCTCCCTCGGAGCTTATCGTTGGTTAGATCGGCGTTGGAAAGTTCCGATCAACTAACCCTCGACTAATCCCCAATTTTTTTCCACCCTCTTTTGCTTCCTTCTGTTCCAGAGAGAACAAAAGGAAACGAAGAAAACGAACATATTTTGACGTGGTAAAGAAATTCGCGTAAAGAGCCTGGAACCTTGTTTCGTTGGAAAAACATCTGCAGAAGCGAAATAAAAATATTTGACCGTACGTAGCTTAATAAGAAAGTTTCGCTAGCGTCTCTTACGACGGTCGAGACGTAAAGCAAGAACGGAGGTACTCTTTGCGAAATTGTCCGGTGAAATAAAAACTTCTCGTGCGACGAATGTAATTATTGTTTACGTAGGATAGACGCAGCGAATCGTGTTGCATTGCACGTGTAGTATTCTCGTAAATATTTTGCAACGCATAATCTTCTATGATTTATCTTCTTTTATCTATTACTTAATCAGATAATAGCGGACGCGACGAAAAGTGGCGATAACGCAATGACGGGTGTAAAATCAAACTGAAGAAACTTTGCAAATCGAAACACCGTGAAACGCCGTTTTTTTTTTTAGTCGAGGGTAGCATTCATCGATACGAGGACATTTAATACACATCTCTGATCAAACTAGGGCATACATCATATTTGTACATTCAAGATTAGGTTCAAGATTAGGTTTAAGACTGTACTCGCTACACGTATTCTACTATTACGACGATGAGACGTACAAACGTGAATTTTTCAAAATGTAACAACTCGACTAAATTTTCCAAAGTAAATGCTTTCATTAGAAAAAAAAAAAACAACACTTGACTATAAATTAGACTACTTCAACATTCCACGTGTCATCTCGTCGATTAATACGGAAAACTCACAAACATAATATTCCTTCGAAAATTCCAACTCGTGACGACAAAGAAACTAACGAATTCAAACTACGTATTCTTCAAGAAAATTTCTAAAGACGAACGGATCTTCGTATCTCTAGCACACACAAACGCGCCGAAATTTCATGAAAATCTTACTCGACTCTAACTCTACGCGTCACACATCAGAGGAATATCTCTAAAAGCTGTGTCCAGATCCGACAATAATCATGTCATCTCGTTGACCGTGTCACATCAATATGTATCTCGCATTTTGATCGTCAGTTCCCTGTACGATTACAAAATTACCGTGGAAGATATTTATATTTCTCTTCTTTATATTCGTCGACTGTTGATTTCGCGTTTTATCATACCGAGACGTGTGTGTTTCTCAAATTGTATAAATCGTACGATTTGTTCTAGGATCGCGAGAATGATCAAACTAATTAGAGCAAAAACATAGTGAGCAGCGTAACTGATTATTTAGCTGATTCAGCTGATTTAGCTGATTTAATTGAGCGCATAGCGAAATCAGCACAGTTTCACTGTGCGACGTTCAATTTGTTTGAACTCTTTGAAGTTCGTTGAATTTTAAGAAGCAGCTTTTTTTATTTCATTACCTTGTAAACGTTTACAAATATGTATGAAGTACTATTTTTCAAAAAACTTGTATCTTTATACATAGATATATATATATATATATGTAAGAAATTATACGTATCTAAAATCGGCTAAGATAATTGGCAAATAGAATATTAAGAAAATAAAGGGTTAATTACTAGATAGTCAATTAAATGAACAGAACCTGCTCTGTTTTTACCCTTATCATCTCGCGAATATTGCCAGTGCTCTGATGTTTGAAAAAATTCACGAGGCACATTAGATACTAAAAAACTTTTATCGCGCTTCAATTAGAAAGTGAAGATTTGTAAAGTGCAGACAAAGAGCTGTTTCTCACTTTCGTCTTCCAAACGCAAGCTTTTGTCAGAAAAACGAAGAATCTCCCTTCTAAAAGACACCAATACACGAAACGTAATCGATAATCTGGCCAATATCCTGCTAAGCCTCGCAACTTCAACTTCCTTCGCAATTTTCAATCTTCTCAACATTCACTCGGTGCAAATACCGGAATAGCTGAGTAATTTTCTGGATGTAAAATACGGTGTCAAGAGAGTGATATCTTCTTTCCAATTTCTCATTTTTCTATCAGGAAATGTAAGAAACGTCAATAAAGAGAGGATGAACTTCGCAACAAGAGTGGAACCTCAACGCAAACCTCGACTACATATTTGCGACATTGGTCAAAACGTGTTGAGCATGATGAACGAAACCGAGACCCGGGTATAGGAGTATAAAGTTCCTCGAGACGTCGACGAGGATCGTCGACGTGGGGGGACTTTTTGATCCCACGAACCAAAAAGCACGACGTAATGTGAGTGTACATGGTAACGTTGGGAGTTGCAAAGATAGCAATCGGCTGTGATTGATTGTAGTTCGAAGCTCCTTAATCTTTCGATTGTCACGGTCCTTTTCGGCAGTTCTTTTCAGAACTACCAAAGTGATCAAAATGACCAATTTATAATTTCTGTTAGACACTTTATAGACGCAACAAATATTTAAATAATTTTTCGTAAAATATATGAATAAAAAGTTGCACGCTCCATTGTATAATATTATAAAGTTTCTCTATTTTTGTTTTTTTTTCTTTTTTTGTCTTTAGTATCTCTGATGCAAATTTTATACTCCGATCTTCTGTAGTTAGATATGCGAAATAATCTTTTACCGTGGCTAAGATGTATTTTCAAACAATACGTTATCTGTTAATTGAATAATATATCATCTTTTTTATTTAACTCGAGATATCATTTGAAATAACTATCAGTTATGGAATAGTTTATTATCTTTCAATCATTTCACTCATGTGTACGTAAAGACTTGCTGGGATTAAGAAACACTGCTCTAATTCCTTAGATCAATAGATACGTATATAAAGACACGCGTTAACCAAAGTGTCGCATCTACAGATTGAAAATTGTGTGATGACAACGCAGAGCCAGATGGAACAAACTGACACGAGTAGAGGAGAGGGTAGTATTATATAATGGCTCCCTGCTGGTAACTGGGATGCTGGTCTCCTTGTATAATTAATAACAAAAATAATTTAAGGGCTAATGTAAAGAAAATCGAGTTTTTCTTCATAAAGAATAAAATTTAGCTTATTGACTTGATATGAACGACTTATTCCGAAAATAACGTGTAAATCCATTCTCTTTTGTTTCGAGAACAATATTAAAACGTTTGCGTCCGCATCGATTATTTCACTGAAATTAAAAATTTCAATTGACCAAAAGAAACGAATATTTTACAATATAAATTATAAATCGTTTATACGTAAAATGTACATATTAAAGTACATGTAAATTTTCTCAAGTGAACTTGCACTTTTAAAATTAACGACCCACGTGTTAAATTCAATTTGAATTGTTTTTCTTTTGTTTCTACTTCGTCACTCGCGCATGTTTATGCAAATTCATAATTAGGCAAACGCCATTAAAGAAACAGAATTTTAATGAAACTTCATTTTACCTGCTAAATATTGCTATTAATAATATACTGTAGATATTTTATATATTTTAGTTCCGTAGATATCTAATATATTTCATATATTATGTGGATTCTATGTTTTCAGCACTTACAAATTTTCTATAAATGCATAAATATCCGCAATCTGCTTATTATATATATATATATATATCCAAGAGTGGCGCGTAAGAAATATAATTTATTTTTTAAAACTGTCATTACAGAAGTTTTAACTGTTTAAAAGATTAATATTAAACTTCTATGTTTGGACAGAAACGTAATCGTTTTAATTATAGTGATTTACACGTAGAATATCTCGATGCGGTTACTTCAGTGTCGATAGATATTTTCATATGTTTGGGCAACCAAAGCCAGCAACACACAAAATTTAGAATAATTTAAATTACGAATCAGACTTTGATAAAAAAAAATTTGAAATTGGGGCGAGCCCCACGTATTACCACCCTTTCCCCTAGTATACCTCTTCCCCGTTATAATGTCTCGATCGTCATCTTTTCAGCTCGCAACTATGTAAATCTCGTGTGTGTATGCATATATGTGTATGTGTGTGCGTGTGTGTGTGCGCGCGCGCCTAGGAAGCAGATCGAAGCTTCGCTCGCTAATGAGCATCACTGCTACGTATGTATCAGCATGAGATAACGCGGTTTATTCTCGTCGAAAGCGTCGTGAGTGACTATCTATATATCAAGAGACGAGCGACGATAACATCCGAGAAGCAGAAACACTATCGTGAGCACAGCCACAGATGAGGAACGTCGGGCTGAGAGGTCCGACGATTAATTTACTACGGACAGTCCTTCTTTGCGCGCTTGATAACGCTGCTAATCAAATGAGTCGGAATTTACTTCTCAAGCCGGATCAAATCATCTTGTACTTGATATAAAAAAGACAGGGTCATCCACCGCTTGGAGAGACATTTCCTTCCCCCCTCCCCTCCACCCTCCCCGGTCGGTGGAAAGTGGATTTCACCGTCCCCCGTAATTCCCGGGATAAAAGGGAATAAAACGTAGTTTTGAATTGCACGCAGCGAAATTGGTCGAGGCTCAGGGGCTCCTACGAATTTCAATTTCAGGAGAGATTGGAAAACAAGAAGCGACACGCCGGCCATATCGAACGCGCCGAACTTCTGCCGCTTTTTAAATAGAGTCTTCCCTCTTTACGAACGCGTAAAAGTGACATATTTCTACAAAATCGAGGAACTTTTTGACTAACTGATATCCAGATTTCCAGATTTCCAGAGATTTGAACTTGAAATGGAAATTTTATTTCGAACTTCTACCTTTACAAATCTGTTTTAACCCTGATGCATCCCTCCGATCATTTTCCACTCGTTTACATTTCTGAAAGTACGAAGGAGTTCTCCTAGAGTTCTCGTGCGCGTCACTTTCTGGTTAAGTTTCGTGCCAAACATTTGAAAATCCTTTTCGTTTGCTGAACGCAAGATGAAGATGTATAAAAATTTTTGGATAGTAACATTAAATAAACATTAAATTTAGTACATTGTAAAAAACAGACTCGAAACTCGACATAATTTCAATTTCCCTTTTATCCCGAAATTATCGGGGCCTATCGAGACATTCTACGCATCGCGAGGTGCACCGTGAATATACCAACGAACGTGAAGAGTGACCGTGATGTCGCAACTACCTGTTACAACGCAGAACGCATTGCAATCACCTGTTTCTAGGCGAAACAGCCGAAAAAAGACAAAATGGCGAATACTAAAATCTTTTCAAATCAGATGGTGCAACGTTCCATTAAGCGAGTATCGAGAATGACGAGCCGTACTTCACGCGAGCAATTTAGGTCCCTAAATTTCCATTTCTTCAATCGTGACTATGGCGGTAAACACTTCCGGATCGGAATTGTACGTGAAAAATCGAAATCGGCGAGTTCTTGCAATTCTCTGTATCATAATTTTCGTTACGTAATGCCGGCGACCGTGCGCAAAAGATAAAATAAAATTACGCATGCCAATGATAACGAACGACAAACAGCTTCGAACAGAGCTGCGTTACCGCGACAAAGGAACACGCGGAAAGAGATATTGCAGCTTTTTTTTATTCTCTCTCTCTCTCTCTCCAACAATGTGGCAATTCGTTTCGCGAAATATGCAAAGCATTCGATAACTTCACACTGTGTAAAATTACAATTCCTTCGAATTCGAGATCTCCTTTTTCACGAGCAGAAACGATTTGCGATCGTGGTTCGAAGTTTCGCTTAAAAAAGAAAAAAATTTTTTAAACACTCGACACGTTGATTGTTGATTAAATTTGATGTTAAGGGGAACTTTTTTCTCAAACAACACGAACTTCGTATCGAAAAACTTAGAAACAAGTGAAGTCGAACGAAATCTGAAGTAATCAGCCGACAACTCGAACACACGTCACGTGTGATTTCAAAAAAATCGATAATAAGTATTTGGACAGGTGGTGCAATTCAATCAAGAAGTTAAATATTTTCATTAAGTTTTTAACTTTTATAATGAAAGAGTGTTGTCGATCCTTTACTTCTTGCGGTAACCAAATAATCAAGGGTCCAAATAATCTAAATGAAAACTGAAACAAAGAACATACTTCTCTGTGAATTTGTAACGAGTACTCGAAATTTTCAGAAACAGAATGTAAACTTTTAGATGTCTCTTTGCAAAATAAATTTTCATCTACCTATCAATATCCTTGGTAAATATTCTTTTAGGCTCTGATACTAATTACTACTATGCATAATTACCCAGAGATAATATCAGAGACCAAAATCTAATCAAACAGTCTCGTTCGAAGTATATTTTATATTTTTTAATGTGTCCAGAAGCATATCGAGTTTCATCGCGACGATATTCAATTGCCATTGTCGTGAATTAACAGTTGGAAATTTTTTTTTTGAATGAAAATGCCCATTACGTGTTTCCTGATAAAATTGCAGTACGCATATCGTCATCGTCATCGTCATCGTCATTGTTTGATGAATCAATAGTACACGCGGTTTATAAAGTTCGATGTGAAAATAATCTTGGGACGAGTAACGTCTTAAGAGAGGAACCTCTACGCACTCCGAGCTATTTCTGAAGAGTGGCACATACATACTGGCACGATGCTCGCCTTGTCTCAAAGTAAATTGATCGTTAATAGCCCAATCGTAACTTTTACGAGCGTGTCGTACCGCTTCGCTCATTAAGATCGTTATTCGTCGTCTCTCCCTCGTTTGCTTCTTCATATTTTTTCATTAATGTTCTCGATATCGTTCTCTTTTTGCTCCATCTTTTGTGCAACCGTCTGTGTGTGTACACTGCGACGCGCAATTCACTCGACTTCCTTATCAAACGTCACTTGCGCGCAAAGTGACTTTTTCAGAGCGCCATGACGTAAAAATACGGGAGCGTGAAGCATTTGTCCTAATAATTCTTCGCAGACAGAGAATAATTTCATCTACGACGAAAAATGTTTCTCTGTAGAAATATTTTTTCTGTTACCTCTCTCTCTCTCACACACACACACACACACACACGTACACTCTGTCTCTCTATGAAAAAATTTGCACTGTCAAAGATATTTTAAGATACAAGAATAAAGATAAAGCGCCGATAAAAGAAGAAAACTTTACATTCAGTGATGGAATATCAACACTATAACGACCGGTGACGTTACTGCAGCGTCACACAATCCTCAACATTGGCAAACGAAACTGCGGCGTCATGTGATTTTCAACGGTGAATGAGACCGACAAAAAATAAATTATGGATTAAAATATACGTATATTTATTTGTATTCACATTTATTTACATATTTCGCACTTCTATCTTCTTATTCTTCGCTGATAGTCATCGATCGTTCCTTTATACATAGCAAAAATTACACTTCACAAATTCTTCATTCCAGTGACCCTACTATCGAGAGTAGCCGGTCGTTATAGCGTTGAAGCAAAGAAGAATACTTGAGCATTTCACGTAAGAAAAATACCGGGGAAAGTTTGCATCCTAATATTGCATAAATACTCCAAGACGATGATAAGCACACTCTTCAAGATACAAAACGTACTATCGACAAAAATGTAAGAGAATCGTGCATTCCGCGCGTGGAATATCAAAGAAAGAAAGAAGAAAACGAGACATTTCGGCGAGGTCACGTGAGAAGAAGAATATGCTTCGCAAAATTGGAGAAAGTTGGCATCCTAATGTCGTATAAATACTTTATTATTGTACAGATCATTCAGTTGGTTTGACAAGCTGATGTACAAGACAAACACACAATCGATTTTCGATTGGAATCCCTGTCAGAAGAAAGGACAAAGGTAATATCAATTGCCGTTGCGTTCGCCAGTTGATAAAACTATGATGATAGGAAAATTTCCAAGTCCATATATTCGCCCGACGTTCGGTCGTAGTAGTCCAATATTATCGAGCACTCTCTTAACCTCTATTCTCCTTCCTTCTTCGCTTGATTTTCTCTTATTAAAACGTCACTACAGTTTGTCTGTCGCATGAGGGAAGAACCACTGTCCTGCTAAATGTATGTATTGTACGTGTGTACGTTTGTGTATGTATGTGTCTGTTTCATGAATATCGAATATATTAATTCGAAACTGCACACCGCCTCGACCAAACCTGATACTTCGTGTCGATATTCCCCGCCCCCCCAAGCTCTTCAAAGAAGTTTGCTTTTGCCAATACTACCGTTATAGTGAAATATAAAAATACAAAAGTATCGGTACGTATGAATGGTTCATTGATAGGTATTTCTCTACGTTTATAAGTACATACGTATTTGTCAGAAACACGTTCTATTTTCTCTCTCTCTCTCTCTCTCTCTCTCTCTCTCTTTCTAATATCCCGATATCAATATCGTTTTCACGCTAAACTTTTACGTGCCTCCAAACACGGTGAAGTGATCAAAGACAGATCGATTCTTTTGTTTAAATATCGTGCATACCACCAGGGAAAACCGATTGAAATTCTGAAAGAACCAAGGAAAAATTGATTGAGAAACATTTCTCGTTCAACTTCTAGCTGACTAAAAAAAAAAAAAAAAAAAAAACAGAAGAGTTTCGAGAAAATAATAATCAAACGTCGCGCTTGAACATGCCGTCCGTCCGCGAATAAGGATCGATAAAACAGGTCAAACCGCGTTTTAATTTTGAACACGTATAGGACACGAGACGCAAAGTCCCGTGAATATCTGATACGCGTTCTCGACGATGGGTCAAACATTACCACTCCGATAACGAGATATATATATATATATATATATATATATATATATATATATATATATTATATATGATTTTAAAATTTTCATAAAATTCAAATTCACGTAACAACGCAAATAGAGAGGGTCGTGAGCCGTGGAGAATAATTAGGAAATGAATCATGTTTTTGAGAGATAAATAAGAAAAAGTAAATCCACTCTCGAAATTGCACAGCACGTTGAAACAAGTTGCAGTAGAAAGTATTTAGTTTGTTGGAAATAAAGTTATTATTTTCAAATAACGTACGCTTTTTAAACTTCAATTGGTACACCATTGTTCCGGGTACGTTCGAGCCAAGTTGCACGGTATTCAATGATGTACAATTTTCGTTCGTATTCAACGTTTTCCGTTATTGTGAATTGCCGTTAATGACGCTTCGTTATTATAAAATGTAAAACACAAATTAAAGCAAAGGTAATAAGCAAAATTAAGGTAGCTTGACTCGTTGCGTTAACGATACCAATTGAAGATTAAATATAAAATTAGACATTCCAATCCTAATCCTAATGTCACGCTATGTAACAGATCTACTTTACATTATCCTGAGTTATAATCCAGACGTAACACTAAGATCTACCAAAGAGAGTTGTTCGCGATCCCGATCGTTATGGAATCGAAGAAATTCACTCGAGGTATCTATATATGTATAGATATACCATAAAATAGATGATGGTTAGATGAGTTTCTTACTTATGTGTATATGAGCTTGATTCACTTCCTGCGTAGTATCGCAAGGCGAGATACGCTACGTGGAAACAGAAATGTTACGTGTTACGACTGTGTGTTCTGTTGTATGCAACGATGCTAATGGGCGTCGAAGGCAAACCGTTACATGACAATGGACGAAACAATAAAATAACGCAATTGATCGCTTTCCATGAGCGGAATTGCACTTGATCTGCGTTCAATAAATAATTAATTCCAATTCGAGTGCCTAAGGGTAACAGGCGGAAAGTAACAGCGTCGGCATGATGCACGTATTGTCAGTCGTAAGTTTAAGACCACTTCTATTGCTCCGTTATTGATTTTAATTAATCTCAGATTAACTAATAACAATAACGAGGTGGAAAGAAGAAGTTACGACTGAAACGAAAATTCTTAAAACGACGCGTAACTGTCGACGTGTGTCTTGAAATTGAAAAAAATTGAATTTAAAATAAAGATTAAATAAAGAAAGGATACATATATATATCAAGTAAAATATTTTTCTAAAAAAAAAAAAAAAAGTTTTTGCTTTATAAGAAGAAGAGTTGTAAATCTTCGTATTTTTTTTATAGAAAATAATCGTTTGTTCTTTTTGTTTGCTAAGGAGCGGTCTCAAATTTGTGTGAAACAGTTGCTGCACATTCGAGGTTTTTAACTAATTGACTGAAATTGTATTCGTACTTTCTCTATTTGCCGAATTACCCGATGAATTTCCGCGCTATTCGTCGATAAATTAATTTCACAAGAAAAGGAGAAAACAGAATTCCTTAGTGGCTAATACAACGAGCTCCTAAAATAGGTCCTTCCCCTCGTCGACGAGCACAATCATCTAAAGAGATAGCAGACAAAAGACAAACGTAAAGTACTAAACACAATGGGGGGGCAAAGTGTTATTACCAGAATGTATGCGTCTGTAACGGATGCAATTTATCACTTTACGACGTGAACTTGAACGAAGATGCTTTCGATGCGATGACGTAAGTATTTAGACGTGTGAATATTTAAAATTATATATGTATATATCGGCGCATCGTCGGTCAACGGGTTGCACAACGATTGTTTAATGAAACAAGAGATAATCTATTTATGAACAACGGGTCGCATTGTTCGTCGAGTCGACGAAGAAAAGTGGCGAACGAATAATGTACAATACAAAAGTGCGGATACGTAAATCGAAAAATCGGCTTAGTAACACGTTCCTCCGACGAATTGCCCGGCGAAAGTATCTTGCTCGACAGAGCAAAACTACGACAAACACAGCGGTATAATGCAGCTTCAAACGATCACTTATAACTAATATTTACAAAAGGATCTTCGTACACTTGACGAATGCGTTCCACGCGTTCTTTGTGAAAGATTTGCCCTGTTGTCCAAATACGACAAAAATACTATCCAATGTAGCTTTCATTGCACAGATATGGCTCAACACTTACTATTCCCCGGAAATAAATATTGTTCGAACGTATCAATGCCATATCAGGACGTCGTAATCAGCGATCATTCATAGAGAATCCAACGCACGTGAAAATAATACGTGACGACGAAAGAGGGTCTTATCTCTTCGAATCCTCACGTTTTCCAGTGATAAAGCTTAGACGATTGCCTTGCAGTTGCCTTAAGATACGAATAATCAATCAGACACCACGATTCACACAATGAGAGTGCGAAGAATTCTCGTGCGTGCAAGATTACCTCATTCATAACAGTCTCGTAATCGGTCGAAGATTTTTGATAATTTACTACGTGTAAACATATGAGGAAACAACTCCGAGAGTTAAACCAATTGTTTCGAAAAGTTACAACCGATCTTATACGACTTCGAACGTACAAAGCAACGCAGTGTGCGCTAAATTTAGCGCATTCAGTTGTAATGATATGCATGTACGCGTGATAATGTGGAACTTTTACGAACAAAGTTTCCAATACGTACCACTCACGGTGATTTACTTGAAATCAAAAATGAATTTATACTATTCAAAAAATTTTATCAAATCGCATTTCCCTTCTTCCCGAATACGTCGGCGGGAAACGTGTTCGCGAAATGTAGAAAAAAATACACACGTGTCCAAAAATTCTCTCCTCTACTTCCAAAGTCAGTCTACCGATTTTTCAAACTAGAAACTCGAAAGAAGACAAGAGCAAAAGACAAGTTAATTATAGTACAGTAGTAGCCGTGACGCCGTAATCAACGTTTCGGTGTGTGTGTGTGTGTGTGTGTGTGTGTGTGTGTGTGTGTACGTGTATACGCGGATAGAACACCAGTCGAAATTGACGATTTGACGCATAATCCGTCTTTGCATCGTGCAATTCTTTTACCAAAAAACTTCGAGCTGATTCGTTCGAGCCGAGCTGTATTCTTGTTTTTATTTGTCCAACGCTGCAGTATACGCGAGTGAATACTTGTGTGTAGACAAAGTAGGGAGGGAATATACATTCTGAAAGTCGCCAACACGCGGCGAAAAAGAACGTATTGTTTCTTTGTGCTTGCGCATTACTTAAGAGCGAAGAAAATCTCACGGTTTCTTTTTCCAAATTGCAAGCTTTAAGAATTAATTCTTCGTGAAGGTCTATCTTCGCCTGGCAGATGTAGGATTCATTCTTACTATCAATAATGAATATATTTAATAATAATGATATATTTGGGAAAACGAATGAAAGCAAGATTTTTCTATGGATGCTTTTGGATCCAACATCCACCGTTCGAGGATTAATCGATAAACACAATCTGAAAGGACCGTACACGGTCCGTAAATTAGACTCTTGTCGGTAAAGAATTTTGAAGACTGAGAAACAGAGATATATATATATATGTACTTTTTTTTTTCGTTGCATCATTCTTATCGAGAGTATGCAATATGCATGTACGAGCTGAAGCACGCGGAAAAATAAGCTGTATAATATTATAAGTCAACTTGTATTACCGATTACGTTCTCCCTTCCCTGCTCAGCCTGTCTCTTTCTGGATGCAACTTCGATCGTTAAGTTTCGTCTCACTTGGAAAGAGGACGAAGCTGGACGAAACTGGTAACCGCAGCAGTTACCCGAGATGTGTTACCGCAACGTGGACCATAGATTTATCTGTGTGTTTCGCGTTCTCTTCCTTTCGTCTCCTCCTTTCTCTCCTTCTTTCACTCTCTCTCTCTCACTCATTCATTCACTCACTCACTCACTTTCTCACTTTCACAACGATTAACCGGTTAACTAAAACCTCGACCAAGTCACCGAAATCCGATTGATACGACGCTTCCCCGTAATTCTAATGACTTTACGCGAATAATCAACCACGTATAACCAAGTATATTCATCTATCGCGTAATAGTCGAACGAGCAGCTATGTCGCAGCGAAAGTCATCCGCTGAAAGTTTCGTAATTTCGTACATGTACACGTTTCGTATATGTACTGCATATACGCACACGGTGTGTGGCTTGGACGAAGCTATTCGTGTGTGTCGAATCTTCTCGTGCGTGTTTTCACACATCGTAAAATCGATTTTCATTATACGATCGACGCGTGTCCACCATCGTCGACACAGCGCTCACAGCTCCTTGGTGTTAGTGTTTCTTTAATTCTCGCGTTCCTTATATTAACTGATCATTGAATTTCACACCGACGAGATGCCGTACACAGTATGTGTTTTCATCTCGAAGGGAAGTTTTTTAGTCGATCAAAAAAAAAAAAAAAAAATCAACAAATACGTCTTTCAGCGATGGATGCTCTCGCTGTCATTGCTAACTGCTGCTGTTGCTGTTCTACATTTCGTTATCATGTCCTTTTGTTCTCTTTCGTTTATGCTCGTTTATACGTTTTTGTCTCTGGTTTCATCGTTTGTTTCTGTGAACAGTCTTCGTGCGATTTCGTTTTAACACGCTTCAATATTATCTCTCTCTCTCTCTCTCTCTCTCTCTCTCTCTCTCTCTCTCTCTCTCTTGCTCAATGAAAATTTTCACTCCATGTGTGTACGCGAACACGCGCGATTTTTCCCTTGGCCATTTCGCGCGTGTGCATGTCGTTTCATTTCTCCGTCTTGCACAAATACAGGATTGTCCACACGTTTACATTCCGTACTAAAAGTGCAGCTCTATATAAAAGATAACGTTGCTTTTTTTCTTGCGCGCAGCAACTTAAGGCGATATAATTATATATGAATACTCTTATAATGTATCTATGTACGAACGCCGGTGGTCCTCTATTAAAAACGTTCCAAAAATGAATCCTTATATTTTTTTTTTGCTCGTACTCCGTCGATCGTATATTTTCACAAGTACTCTCACTTTCTCTCACTCCCTTTTGTCTCTTATTTCCTCCATTTCCTGTATCATTTATGCAAGGTACAATATAATTCAACAACGTGCATCTGCAGCCAGTATATAACGAGTATTTTTTCATTTTTTTTCTTTTTTTTTTCTCTTAATAAGATTCATAATATATTATAATAAAGGACTACGTTTCTCTTTCTCTCCCTCCCTTGCTCTCCCGCTCTCTCGCTCATCCCTTTCTCTCCCTCTCTCCCTCCCACCCTCTCTCTCTCTCTCACTCTTTGTTTCTCTCGGATGTTGTCCACAGCGAACGATCGATGAAAAACGAGTCGTATATAAATATTACTCCAGCAAAATAATCGCGTGACGACTAGCTATTACAAATACGGTTCGTATCGTGGCAAAAACTCCTTTCTTCTTTCCCCAACGAGAATGAGAAGAGAAAAATACTCGTAGACAAATAGACAACAATGCACGACATGACAATTAATTGTTTGGTGTATATTATATCCTTCTCTCCCGACAAGTCTTTCTGATTATAAACTTCGTATGTGCTAAAAGAGGCAGGACGATGGAATTAGTGGGGCGTGGTGTAAAAGGGGCTCAGGGGATGGGGGGGGGACATTCACGAAGATTATAGCGACACTATTATGTACAAAATAATTCCGGCGAAGTGACGTTTTCCGATATTAATGGTATACTTATCGAGAGCAATCTTTACACACGCCTCCTCCAGTAAACCGGATAATAAAGCCATCTTAGGAAACACACACATATACGTGTGTATATATATATATATATATATATATATATACGTGTATATATATATATATATATATATCGTCATTCTCATATGTCAATATGTCAGTTACTTGGTTGGAAAAAAAAAGTTGTAGTTACTCTTATGTAAAAAGTTGTAGTGGTAGTTAGTGATAGTGACTATGTGTGTGAGCACACGCGTACGTGTATGTGTATGTTTTTTATATATATATATATATATGTGTGTGTGATATTTATCATATATATATATATATATATATATGATATTCGTGTATGCAATATATTGTAATTTTCTTCAATATATTATATCTGTTTATTTATCTTTCTCTTTCTCTCTCTCTCTCTCTCTCTCTCTCTCTCTCTCTCTCTCTCTCTCTCTCTTTACTTTCTTTCAATCTCCATACGTTCAACGACGCCGTTTACCGTGTCTCCTTCGTAATACTCTTTTCATTTTCGCTCTCCTCAGAAGTCCAATCACAAAATAAAGCGCAAGAGCTGTCATCTGCTTCTTATATGCTTATCTTCCGTACTTTCTTTTCTCTTTTCCGGCTCTTTTAACCCGCCTTTTTCTTCCTCTCTATACGCTATTGCATCGGACGTGTCCGTAAACGCACACAATCATACATATGTTCATACACACACGTTTATATACGTGTATACATGTAATACATTCTCTCGTTTACACTTTCTTACGCTCTTTCACTCTCTCTTTCTCTCTTTTTTCTTCTTCTAATATCTTCATTCTCGCTCTCTTTCTTTCTTTCTCTCTCTCAAGCGCACACACACACACTTATTCAAATTCTCTCTCTCTTCCTCTAATATTTCTACTCTCGTTCTCTCTCTCTCTCTCTCTCTCTCTTCTCTTACTTCATCTATATTTCTCGCCCGAAGAAAAGCGAACGAGCGACAAACCATCGCGTATGAATATACACGCGACACGTGCATCCATCTTGAATCGGTGTGGGAATTCAAAATTCGGCGAATTCCTTGGCACACTTCTCCGTCAACGAAATCCTAAGCGTCTCCTCCTCGTAGTCGTCGAAATTGCTAGTATCACCCGGCCCTTTGCATTTCGGTATGAACGGGGCTTCGATTTTCTTTTGGAAGACCGCTATCCAATCAGTACTGGCGAACCACTTGTGACCCTTGACATCGTTTACACCGGCCTTTAGATTGCCGTACCTTTTAGTGAGGTCGACTTGCAGCAGGTTACGCAGTAAGTCTTTCAGATCGGATCCGAAATGCGAGGGGAATCGTGGCTTCCCGCTGACGATCTTCTCGTAGATTTGTATCGGCTGATCAGCGAAAAATGGTGGATAACCGGCAGCCATCTCGTAGACCAAGACACCGAGCGCCCACCAGTCAACAGCTTTGTTGTAACCTTTGCTGAGAATGATCTCGGGGGCGAGATACTCTGGCGTGCCGCACAAGGTCCATGTTCTACCCTGTACCCTTTTGGCGAAACCGAAATCCGTGACCTTCAAATAGCCCTGCGAGTCGATCAACAGATTCTCCGGCTTCAGGTCCCTATAGATTAAGTCGAGGTAGTGAAGATACTCGAACGCTAACACAATCTGTGCCGCGTAGAAACGGGAATGCGGCTCCGAGAAGCGGCCAACTTTTCGCAGATGGCTGAACATCTCGCCACCCGGCACGTATTCGAGGACCATGTAAAGATACGAGTTATCCTTGAAGTGAAACCGCAACGAGACCAGAAACGGGAAGCTAATCGCCTGCAGTATCCTCTTTTCGTTAAGCGTATGTTCAACCTGCTTGAGTTTCACGACCTTCTGCTTGTCGAGTATCTTCATGGCGTAATACTCGCCGGTCGGCTTGTGTTGCACTATCATGACACGGCCGAACGAGCCGGTGCCCAGTGTCTTGATACGCTCGAAATCGTCGAGCGCCGCGGTGTTCGTCGGATTTCTTTTCCACTTGTCCTCGAATTCCTTCTTCGCTTTGTCGAGAAATTCCTTGACGCTCTCAGCGGCGTCGACCTTTTTGTTTGCGGTCGCGGCATTGTTGCCCATCTTAGCAGCCGCGTACGTACCCGAGCCAGCCAGGGCTCTACACAGCTCAAGAAGTTTCAGAAGACCGCGTCTTCGTTTCCGTTTTCGTTTATCCTCTTCCGTAGCCGAGCCTACCACAGCCCCGCCGATCACTGCGCTCTTTTTTAAATTGCCACTACCTTCTACTTCACCGTCTCTTCCTCTCTTCTTGTCCTCCGTCCCCTGTCCTACCGTTAACCGATAGTCCGCAATTGTTTCTAACCGACAATTGTCGCGACGTTGGCCCTACGAGACCTGTCTCTTGTACACGTACGAGAGGGCACTCACACTTACGCAAGAACAGGGCACACGCGCGCACTGCACGAATACACACTCCTCCTACTGACTAGCAAACTTCCTTTCTTTTTTCTCTCCAGTTCGACTTACTTGGCGACAACCGTGTGACCTCTAGCACTCTAGCTCGAACCTTCGTGGTTTCTTAATTGTACGACAAAGCGAGACCGAGCGATTTCGCGCGGAAAAATGGGTCAGCATTAATCCTCGTCCGCAACTCACGCCATCTTTCCTGTCAATTGTACTGGCCCGTCGTTGTCGTCTCGTCCACCGACGCCGTCACAGTCCTTCCCTTCCTTGTCCTTGTCCCTTTATTTTCTCCCCTAAACCGTCGCCGCAATCACCCGTCTACCGTCTACCGTCTACCCTCCTACCTCTTTGCAACTTTCGTCGACGTTCCGTTTCGTTCCACTCCAATTTGACAAATCAAAACACTGGAAACACTTGTCGGTTCTCACGGCGGCGGTACGTACCGAATGGCAGAATCGCAGCTCGGGAACGATAGTTTGAAGCAAGGGTCGAACAAGAGCGAGAGAACGACGTCGGTTTCGATCGCTCTTCAACCCTCGAGGACAGAGCTTGCGAAACGTCGTCTGCTTGACTTACACGACACGCACACCACAGAAAACTTTGACTCGCTACTCGCATTAAATGAACATCGCGAACGAACCTCGTGTAATCGCGTCTTCTCGCAATAGAAAACGAAAAGTAATTACGCGCTGTCGCACAGATCCCTTTGCTACAGTGCTCGCGGACTGATTTTCAACTCTTAGAAACGTAGCAGGCGGCGGTAGCAGAGATAGTCGGTACCGTTCCTAAAGATGGCGACGCGGCTCGCTCTACTTGTTCGCCTCGGATTTCGCACGGCTGCGAAAGTGACGAAGTACCGCTCTACGAAGCAAGAGAGCTACTGTACTGCACACCTTGGATATTGCTTCAGCTTATCGCCGATAGATGTAGCACTGAAAGGTTTAACGACTTCCTCGATCAGTGCTGCCGCCAAACGAAAGCGTCAACGTACTTTGAATTCAAAGTAAGCTCGTCCTCACCTCCAAATCGTCAAGGCTTTCGCATTGGATCGCGAAAACGCTTCGTACAACTTGCTTGTGCCACTGTTTCGGCTGAGAAATGTGATCGTTGAGTCATCGAGAAAACGAGTTGCGATATCTTGTGAATTTTTCGTCAGAATTAATATTCGTCCATTTGACAAACATCGGTGGATACATCTTTAATAATTGAGTTAATTACTAAGTAGTTTTCAATTTCTTGCATTAGCTTTGCCAAATCCTACGATTACAATAAAACGTGAAAGTCGTTTATTGTACTAAAATTTTATACATTTTAAAAATCAAAATCACATTTACAAACCGTGTACTATTTTTTTTTTTTTTATAATATTGTTATCGTAGTAAAGATAAAACTCTAAATCTATTAATGTGTCAAGCTACGTTCTGCTTGATCAACGTTGATATATCGTTATGAATTATCGTTTTTGTCGTTGTATTTATTTTGATATTTTATTTGATTGACACTCTGTGTATTGTAGTTATTTTGCTATAAGCCAATCTTGTGTCGAGTTTACTCAATTTGGTAGTTTCGTTGCTATTAATAATAATCGACCTGTTTTGTGGTATTGAACCGTGGTACGTGCACGGAAGGTTGAATACTCGCTGACCTGTGATAATCCTTTGGCGATTAGTTTCTAACTGTAGATAGGCATATAGGTACAATTTTAGAGCGGCAGATACGGTCGAGAAAGCTAGGTGGAGTCGGTAGAGGACGGGACGAACCGGTTACGATCAAGTCAAAAAGGTATGACCAGGTCAAGCCTTTCGGACGTATACAATATTTTTGTGTGATACATTGCACATCAAACTAGATAAAGATGGCAAAAAGACACTTCCACCGAGGTTACATTCGGATATATTGCTTGTATTAACTTTAGTTTGTTTCTACCCTATGGGATGCGCGCGACCACGCGTTCTATTGATTCCATGACCCGAAGCTGAAAGTGGTGTGCCAATTTGTGGAAGGAAAGTAGAACCGCATCTCTGCCATTTCTTGAATATTCTTTTCAGAAAATTGTACACACAATTCGTATATACTTTGATAAATTTAAATTCCCAATAGCATTATTCTGTTGAAAGCTGAATCTTTAAAATGTTTAAAACGTACCAAATTTTAAAAATTGTATACATACTGATATAAAATAATTTAAAAAATGTGTGTGTGTATATATATATATATATATATATATATAACTATTACTTTCGCAAATGTATATTAATACTTCTGAAATTTTTCGCTTCCATATTCCATTTATTTTCTTTCTCGGCACTTTCTAACGCGTAAAAGTAATGAAACAAGCATGTTAGTCTATAGCGTGATGAATAAGAACGTATCAAGAAAAGTGGGAATTTAGTCCAGCGAAATGAAAATTTAGATGCGTGGATGCTATCTTTAGTTTGACACTGCAAAGCCAATGGAAATATAGGTTACTGTCATCGAAATAGCTTGTGGCTGAACACTTCCACTGACCCACTAAAACAAAATTTAATTTTATCAATGCCACATGTCACCATCTACGTACATATTTATTTCCATTGATAAAATATCTTCAAACATTAAATTCTATATTAATTATCAGATATATATATATATATATATATATATATATACACACATACATGGATACACCCTGAAGAAAATTTATTAAAAAAATTAATTTATTTATAAAATAAGTCTAGTTCACAACTTTATAGAAAAAAAAGATGTACATTATTTCTTTTCTTATATGATATATAAATATCACATATTTATTCGTTCTGTGAGTATTATAAATAGAAGTGCGCTAGAAACGATGAACACCTTCCTTTTGGAAAGTTTTATTGAAAACAACTCGATCTGGTATAAATGTGTCCTCAAGGTTTTACCATGTAAAGGATATTCAAAAAGAAGCATCTGCTTTGCACGTCTTCACCTGCACCGACCATAGCAGCTGCTCGGTGTTATCTTCGTGCTTACGTAGACCTCTGGCACGTGGCATGTACGGTAGAATAAAAAATACATTTCTTGACAGGCTAAACTGATACGTTTGCATGATTTTTGCGAATATGAAGATTGATAAACCATATTTGATCTCATGCCTAAAATTTTAGAAAGAATGATGTTTTTCTTTTATTTTAATAATTATTACAAAATTTTGACGTAATTGTAAAATAAATTATTGTACTCGAACTTCTACATACGATACAATAGACTTTGTACAATAGAAATGTACTTGATATCTATCTTTTCTCGTACAAACAAAAAATAAAATATATATTCATATATACGTCATATAAAATTATAGTTTTCCCCTACTACAGATAATGAGATATACACGTGTACATCAATTTTTATATGAATATGTGTACACATCTACGTATATGTATACGTAATCTATATATAGTACCTGATGAAAAAAAATATATATATACACACGTATGTACTTGTTATGTGTCATAAGGACATTTAATGTGTCATTTTAAAGTAAATTATACTTTAATTAAATTGTTGATAAGACTTTTAAAAATACCGTTTAAAACAATATTGTAGCGAAAAGAAAATGCGATCTCCTACTATTTCATAGTAAAAGCAACCTGTAACATGGACGTAAATGCAGCAGAGCCTCTCGTATGGGTGCGTGGATCAACCTGAAAGCATCGCGCACCTTTTAATATACACCGGAAATAGAACCATACGCGAAACTTCTAGAACTTTCCGTCACTTGTTCCCGTTTATATCTTGTATATTATCCACAGTATACATTAAATTTCACTAGAATCGAACCAATATCTTAAATTGTACATAAGATTTAATAGCCATTATTTTGAAGACGATGCGGAACAAAATACATGTTCCCTCAAACGATACATCACTAGCGCCGGAAGCGCGGGGATTTTTTACGAGTTTCGTAAGACAGTATCCAATTGGTCAGTATGTTATTTGGAGGGGCATTAACAATGCGGTAGTGGCGAAGTTACCACTACTACGAACCTAAAATCGCATAACCACAACCATTAACAGATGAATATATTATACTTCATGCGTATGAAGTATAATATATTCATCACTTGGAGAAAGATAAAACCAACGCTATAATTAATTACTAGCGTTTGATATTCTAACGCAGTTTTATATGAAACTTCGTTGAATCATGGTATATCCACGATGAAAATATAGCGGCAAATTTATATGTATCTCAAAATCATTTTCATTGGAAAATAAACTAATAATAAATAAATGAACAACTGTTGCCGATAATATCGTTTACCGAGAATCTTCCAGTAATCTACTGTGAATGAATTATGTATTATCGGTTTCTAGTTATTTTAAAATTACATTTACAATGAACAGTTTAATAAGCGATTGCATCGTGCGCCATCTGTAAACGAGCGGGAAAGAAAAGTGTTTGAAGGCCGCCGGCCTGCCGGCCGGGCCGAGTAACTCGGGTCTTGGGCGAATCAGTGTGCGAGTCTCTCTGCCATTTGCGCGTCGGTACGCGACTACGCGGCAGTGGTGATACCAGAATTCTACGTCTGCTTACCGGTGCGTAGAAAACGCAGGCCTTATTAAGTGCGTTTTGTACCTAAGTGCTTTATCGACCGTACGATTAAATTGATCAGCATGGCGGATACGGAATCTAAGTAAGTACTACAGATTTTTTTTATTGATCTATCGTAAGAAAATCACACGTTTTCGTCGAATGCTTTTGTTATGTTTCTGTGCTGGATACAATAACGGCGGATCAACAATGTGTTTCACATTCCTAATTTTCACTTGTTTGTTTTAAAGAAATCAAACGTGAAGTTGATTTGACCAGTTTGATGATATTTGTATCGTGATTGATTGTGTACTTTTGAAAGCGTATGTAATTTGTACAGTCCCGAGAAAGGGACGGAGGAGAGAGAGAGGGGATGCTCTCTCTACGTGATATTCTCAGCTTGATTCGTAAGGCGCGTTACGTTCTCAGGATTACCTGCTTTTGCCATAACATGTGCTCTACTTGCAAACCACTTTTCTGGCGGCATCGTTTACCCTTTTATTTTCTCCACTTGTAGCTTCAGCTACATGAGACACACAACAAGAAAGTACGTGTGTTTGTTATTAATATTTATTCATGAATACTTCAATTATTTACTGTCGAAATAATTATTTATAAATCACTTAACATTTTTTTTAATGTAATAGATAAATATATGTTTGCAAATCGAGTTAAAATATTTTATAATACGTGAGATTATAATTTTTCGGCGTTAAGGATGGATCAAACATTTTTTTTATAAAGATAAAAGTCTTAATCGTATATAAAAGGAACTATTTTGCAGATAATTGTATACACATCACCTTAAAAAGAAAATGGACAATGTATCGATCTGTTCTCCCTTACCGACTAAATTTGGAGAATACTATTGTTTTACTTAATGTTTCGAAGAAAAGACGTATAATATTTATAGCAATAAACATCGGTGCTATTTAGGTTTATTTAAGTTTCGATACTATGGGAACAAATGTATATGTAACATTCATGTATATATTACGGTCCACGAACATCTACGATTTGCCGCGCCGAAACAGCCTGTATGTGTTGCGTGTATGTACGTGTGCTCTATTGAAAGGAGTGAGTTGAAAGAAGGGGAGACGAAAGCAGGATAATATTAACATCGGTAGGTGCCGCTACGGTTGGCGTCCTATCTCTATTTCTTTTCCTTGTCAGTCCATCTTTGTCTATAGCTGTAAAGTTTAACCACTCTAAAGAAAACATATCATGATAGAATCACGTTTTAAATATATACTATTTGTATATTATTTAACAATTTTCCTTTTATATATTTTTGCAAAGTATAATAAATATTTCATCCATAATATGGATGTTGATACTTTAAATACAGAATATATTTTATGTGTAATACATTTACATACGTTGTTATTATTATTATTATTATTATTATGTTGTTTTATGTTTATTTATATTTATTATTTTTTAACTTGTATAAATTAATTAACTTAATTACTTAATATATTGTAATTTTTTAGAGACACCAAAGTTGCTACTACTCCAGAAAAGAAAGTAGTCGAGGAAGAGAAGAAGACAGTTCAAGAGGTTGATGAAGATTCAAAAGCATCTGAAAATGGAGAAGCCGAAGAAACCAAAGAAAATGGCTCAAATGAGGAAAAAGAGGCAGAGGATAAGGAAGCAGAATCAACAGAGAATGGTGATTCTACAGGTAATATCAATAAAAAAAGTTTTTAATTTGTTGCCAAATATTTATTAAATATTAATTATACTATAACAGTATAAATTGTTGTGTATTATTGAAAACAATAGAAAATTCAACTCATTTATAAGAATAATATTAAAATATAGTTATTTCTATCCATAGATGCCCCCATCGATAGTTGTTGTGTGAAGAGAAAATCAACAACTTTAAGTGAAACAACAGAAGAAGCTGCTACTGATGGTGCCAGTCCTGAAAAAAAGACAAAACTTGATGAAAAGTGTGCTGAAACAGAAAGCAATGGGGAAGCAGAAGCTACGGCCTAATATTTTTTGTTTATTGCAGATTTACTCTATAGATACAATTTTAACAGCTAATGACAAGTCAGAACACCGAAAATTTGTTATGCATCGTCAAGATAGACGAGCATTAAAAACAAAAATTTCAATATTGTATTAATGACTTTTGTGTTCAGACATTTTATGTGTGTTTATTGCAACCATTTTTATGACTTTGATTGGCAATAGCATCCGTATCATCTTAAATTATCATCTTAGATTACTACCATTCATGTTTCCTAAGTTTTCCACATTGACGTTCATACATAACACGTATATACACACAGTGCTAAACTTATAAAATGAAAAAGATACAGATAATATTATAAATAATATATTTCTGATACATAAAAGTAGATAATAGTGTGGTGCTTGAGAATGACACTTGTAGAAAAATGTTCCATATATAATTTTCTTTCTGATGCACAGACATAAATATTAACACTTTATATTGAAGATGGAAGAAATAATATTTGTTTGCAAATCAAAATACATTCCTAAAATACCTTAAAGCTCGCCTAACGTTCATTAGTATTTTCTGACAAAAGATGTAAAACGAATTCTACTTGTAAACTCTGACAAATATTTGTTTCATACATAATTTAGTATTCAATAAAAGTAAAAGAAATTAGACAAACTATAAAGTGTTTGAGTGCGCTGACATTAATATGATAGTATATAGTTTAAATGATTTATAATTAAAATTTAAACTATATTCGATAAAAAAATAAATATCAAAATCGCCAAAATATTTAATATATGTACAGAAAAATACTGGTGAATAAAAAACGTATTTTACAATAACGTTATTTACAATAACAGCGATAGGAAATACTGCGTTAACAATTTTATTTAATAAAGTTACATATCAAAAATTTGAAATTCATGTGTAAAAGAAATATACTTGTAAACAATATGAAAGGTGCAAAATTAAAAGCAATCTAGTGTATATTATACGTATTAATATTAACCAATTGATTTATATATTAAAACAGTTACTATATCATCATTAGTCCTTTTTAGTTACTAGAGTACAAATTGTTCTCATACAAAGAATGATAAAAGCAGAATAAGTGTGTAATATTATTTCTTATGTAATAAATATTATATGTGAATTGGCAAAACTGTATAAAATTATATTAAAACATATCCACGAACAAGATAAAATTAA
Organism: Melipona beecheii; assembly: GCA_032399605.1. NCBI lineage: Eukaryota > Metazoa > Arthropoda > Insecta > Hymenoptera > Apidae > Melipona > Melipona beecheii. The sequence goes on along the minus strand of JAUCMO010000082.1, from coordinate 620,941 downwards.
TTTAAATACAATGTTGATGTATTTATGTTAGACTTCTACATTCTGATACTTCATAAAAAATACAAAATAAAAGATAGTTGTTATTAATAAAACTATTTATGTACAAAGTAATATTTGTCTTTGTATATATTACAATATATATGTAATACATAATAAATTCATTCACAATTAATTCACAAAATTTTAAGGATCGCTTATGGTTTCATAACGTTCTATATATGTATTGTTATTAAATTTTAAATAAGAAGGCTATAATTTTGATATTCACCATTCTTTTATTTACTTTAATGCTATTTATATCATACTGTAATATTGTATTCACGTTTTCATTTAGTCCACCTTAAAATTTTTTTAAAGGTATAATGATCATTATAGTGATTGACAATACAAATATGATGAATATTTTGTTAATTTTTTTAATATAATTTAAATGTTTTCAAATTATATACAGTGTCATCTATGGGAGGATTAAAGCTTTAAAGAATTTGACAGTGTTAAATATATGTATGTATCATTGACGATGTATACGAGTATGTATGTACCGGGCGGTATTTGTTCATTCAAATTGTCTGATTAGTATTTAAATACACGAGTTTACATTTCAAGGACATATTTGAAAAATAATTTTGTTTCATTGTGTTGTTTACATAATTATATAAAATGAATACAAAACCGATTTTCTCTAAACCTGGTAGGTGCAATTTTATTTAAATTCATTATCTATACAAACTATTAAAAAAATAATTTTTCTTCTTTTTTTTAATTTTTATTTGCTAATATTGTATTTCTTTTGGATTATAAATGATTTAAAAATAGTATTATGTATTTACATGTACAATTGTATGACATAACCTATTGTGAATTTTGTGTGTGTGTATGTGTGTGTGTGTGTGTGTGTGTGTGTTCTGTGTCTGTTGTACTTCATATATTTATATACACACTGTATTGAGAAAAATTTTATATTCATTTGATAATCTTTTAAATTGCAGGAGATAGTATGTGGCAAGAGGATAAACCAGATATAGAAGCTCATTCATCTACACAATTTGTATATAATGCACATCATTCCCTTGCACTTAACATGCAACGTCAACGACTACCTACATTTAAATATAAAAATCATATTATATACTTACTGGAAAAATATCAAACATTGGTCTTGATTGGTGAAACTGGATGTGGAAAAAGTACACAATTACCTCAGGTATGTTCTTATTTTGAACAAATTTTATAATATAAAGAGATAAAATTTTAATAGATAACATTGTGATAATATGAATTTTACTGTATATTAAATAAAATTGTAAAATTGTTTTATATAAATTTAAGATATAATAAAATATACATATTTGTTGTTACCTTTTATTATATAAAGTTTTATAGGGTTATATACATATATATCATACTATTATGGAGTTATAGAATTTTATCTCTATTAAATTAAAAATATATATTATTGAATGTTCCTTGTTCATTTTTTAAATCATCCATAATATTTAAAATAGTTCTATTATATTTTTACGTTTGTGTAAATATATGTGATAGCCTGTGTAATTTTATTGATTGCTTTTCTTATGTATATATATTTACTTACTATTTATAATTTTATCTACATAATATATAAGATGTCATCTAAAAGCATAAACGAATTTATTCCTCATAAAAACATAAGAAAGAAAAATATAAAGTAATCTTTTCATTGAATCTTAGTTTCAAGAAAACCGAATTTGAAAATTGTTTGGTACATGCGATTTATCTAATTATCGATCGGGTATGAGCAAACAGTGAACCAAAAGTTATATGAAAATAAATAAAAAATGTACATTAAAATTTTATTTGAAACATTGTTTTCAAAAAAAATAAACTTTGAACATGTTTAGTTAAGAATTAGCGTAATATATACGTGTATACTTAATAAATATCTAAAATTAATTTTCTGCTCACAGGAAAAGATTTTTATAGGTACATTTTTTCTTATTGTTTTATTAGGAATCACCTTATGTTTATTTATACGTAAATTTTGATTATATTCTATATATATAACTCGTATAAACAGATCTAATAGAAACGTTTAGTATTTCATAAACTTGCGCACGCGCCTATGTAAAGATCATATTGCATCGCCATTCTATTGTAGTCAAACAAGATACGACAGTACACTTCATTATTTGTTCAAATTGTAATATGTGTTAATAAAATTTGCCGGTAACAATAACGATATTCTAAATTTGGTTAACAATCATGTGTCGTAAAAAGAAATATCATGAAACAACAAATTTTATAATTAGCTATTTTGCTATCGGACAATTAAAAGAACGAATTATGTGACAATAGTGTGATTAAAACATAATTATAAAAAGGGTTTCATGTTATCAAAATAACATGACGTTGTTCATTAAATTGTTCTTTAAATACTCGAATAAAATATACTGGCATGGTATCAATTAATCAATCAAAATAGTACATTGAGAATTTGCAAGATTTCATATAACCATGTGGAACCATGCTATGCTGAACATTGCTGGATATCGGAGCATTATTTATTCATTAGATCAAAGTACTGTTATTTATCATATTAATTAATCCTACGAAAGATATATAAAAACCATCATAATCACGTGATGAGTTCAAAAGTTAAACAACTGTATATTATTGCGTGTCATTACATCGAAAAAGTGAATATTACGATAATATCGTTTTAAAATAATAAATAAATGTGTGTTTTTTTATTCATGTTACATTAAAGAAGTATGTATAACAAAGTTATAAGATCAATGAATTTATTGCTAATATTTAATGGCAGTGTACATTTAAATTAACTACATACTTGCAATACATTTGAATCTACTATAAAGAAGATCATGACATAATGTTATGAAAATCTAACAGGAATATACCAGTTTATACGTGCCAAATTTATATACAAAATGTTTAGTTCAACAACTCTAGTAAGCAGGTCATTCCTGGCAATTTTGATATTAATGACATTATATTTTTTTGGAATGGACCTTCTATTGTATTCTAGAGCACAAAATTATGATATAAGACCTACATCAAATGGTACACGATATATTTCAATTATACCTTGTGATTTTAATCCGTTATGTACAGTGACTGTAAAAGGATTAATGCTTGATCATCCAAACCACTTTCTTTTGAGTCCTCTTGCAGCTATCATGGATGATCTGCTGCATATAAGCAGTTCTTGGGTATGGGTGACGCCAAATGCAATCAGTTGTTTTCATGTATTAATAGCAGTGTTGGCTGGTAAATGTGTTTCCAGTGATTCATTGTCTTATAGACGCCTAGGTGTAATACTGTTTCAAGCAAGGACATGGCTAGATGATCTAGATGGACATGTTGCTAGAAAAAGAGCAAATATTAATGGTGAACGTTCAGATGTTGGTTCATCTGGTTACATTATTGATGGTATTTGTGATGCTTTAGGTTGTGTTGCGTTTATTATTGGTTTATATCAATTCCTTGCCCGTAACTCAAGTAGACGTGGAGGATATGACAAGCTGCCACAACTTCCTGTATCTTCAGTTTTGGAACCTGGAAATGTAACTCTGAAAACTTCAAATGCAGCGCTTCGTAATATATTACTTATGACCGTCCATTTGTTCCTCACCAGTGCTGCCTGGAATCGATATATATATTTATATCAAGATCTTCTTGAGACTGAATATAGAACACCATCGATTAGTAAAGAACATCTTTATGCTAGACAGACAACTGTATTCAGAAGCTCGTCCTTTACAATAATAACTCTTTGCTGGAAGTTTTTAAATTTTCATGCTGTCATGGATTATTTGCTGTTAGCAATATTTTTTGATCGTATGCGGGAATATATTAGACTTATAAGATGGTCTTCATATGTTGTTGTATTATTACTTGTTTATGTAACTGAATTTCATTTTCTGCGGGCCTATACATATATACAAGATGTACCATCATTGATTGATGAAGAGATATCTTCATCTGATGTATATACTCAAGGATGACAGCGTGAATCTTGGAAAACATTGTTTTCTACTATTCGTTACTGGTGATATATAATGACTAAAATGAATTGTACACTGAAATTCGCAAATTTGTCTATGGAAACGATATCTTGATAAAATTTTTTGTATTTTCTATTTTTCTGCATGTATTTTATATACATACCAGACTGATGTATGAAAAAATATGTATAACCCCTTAAATGACAAACTAACTTGGTTTAGAAAATTTATAATGTTCAATTATAGCCAAAATTTTCAAGAATGATTTTCTTAAATCATTTGTAAGCTATAATATATGTTAATCTATATGTTTTAAGCAAAGATAATAATTAGTAATAATTTACTAAATATTTAATAATATATCTGTCTTCCTAGTTATGTAACTATGTATGTAGTATATATTAATTTTGTATTTGTAAAATATGACTATTAAGATACATTGTTTAACTTTGATTATTTATTTTGGTGATATTGCTGTGATGTTTGATGATTCATTTGAGGGGTTTTAATGTTAATATTTAATTACACAACATAAACAATAACATATACTATCAAAGGATAATATGATAATTGATCAGTGTATTCAAATTTCATAAAATTTTTTTAATATGTTTTTTATACCTGTAGTGCAGATTAAAATATGAAAAACAATTTTTGCGTATTTCGATTTAATTATTAAATTCGAATAATGGTATATAGGTTGTATTATTATATATATATATATGATATAAATATGTATTTATGTTAACTATACAAGTTAATTAATATATGTTGATATGTGATAATTATTAATATTAAGTGCATCAAAATATATAATTTTGCATTTTTTATTTGTAATAATTGACGATTTCTTGCCTTTATCTGCATTTTAATGTGATCCAATCTTGCGGGTTATCTAGTTATAGTACTTGTAAGTTTGCCGAAGTCACGTGGTAGACTTTTAACATACATAAACCGTTATAATGAGCTTTCAATAAAATCCGATATAAATATGACATTAAACTACAAAGACGTAATATATGTAATATTCTTCCATTATGGAATATGTGCTAAAGCTGGTAGTAGATTCCAGAGTATAGAGCTTCGCGTTGAACTTGAAAAGCGATCAGTGCATTTCACAGTGTACTAATCAAGTTTGTGTAAAATATAAATTTTACTTATCTGACATATGGTGTTACTTACTTTGCCTTTGCAATCTTACGAAAAGAGTGGTAGTTGTACTCGATATTAAAGTTTTATAATTATTATATATTACTATATAATTCTATATATTTTACTACATTAATACTACATAATTCATAAGCATTAACTTTATGCCCAAAATGAATGTGAAATAGAACATTATTTTTTGTAATTTTTGTAAAATATATTTCATATTAATATAATAATCACCTATAGAATATGAAAAAAAAAATTGCATTATTAAATAAACAATATTCAAGAATTATGCAATTATAATATTAGTTTTTATAACATTTAATATATATATATTTTAGTATTTTTCTTGCATTTATTATTAATAGTGAATATTCGTAGCAATAACATTTCGACAAGAAATAAATAAGATAATAAGTATTTAGACAAAAATATAAATGCGATCTACAATATTTTTTGTAGGATTTCTTTAATTTCATGACCATGTCCTGCAGATTCTTGTTTATATAAATTATTAATTTTTCAAAAATAAATAATGCTAACAAATTAAATAATTTATTACAAAACGAATACTAATATAGTATGGACACGAACGTGTCCTAAACTTATATTATTTCGATGTCACACATTGATATGTAACATTACTAATTAACTATTTTCATTAATATTAGAAGTCAATATTAGAAACATTAAGCAATAGTTATTACTGTTGTTACTTGTTAATAAATTATCATTATTAGATGATAAGATAATAGATTATTTTACAGAATATTAAATACATTTTATAAAATTATATTACGAATTATGTTTATATTTTAATGTTTCCAAACTATAAAATATTTGTTACATCTTTTTAATGTATTAAATCTATATCATTACATTATATTATACTATATTATATTAAATTATATATTAAACGTGTACGTGCGTGCGTGCGTGCGTGTGTACGTGCGTATGTGTGTGTGTGTGTGTGTGTGTGTACACAACATTTAGTTAATTACAAAAAGTATTCTTTTATTTTTAAATGATTACAGTATCTTCTTGAAGCAGGATGGTGTGCAGATGGAAAAATGATTGGCATCACAGAACCAAGAAGGGTTGCAGCTACCTCTTTATCTAATCGTGTTGCTGATGAACGTAATTGTATTTTAGGCACTGAAGTTGGATATTCTATTCGTTTCGATAATTATACAGACGAAACGACAAAGATCAAGGTATTGTTTTAAAATGTTAATTAATGCAATGAAAGAGATAAGTTACATATATTATCAATAGCCATTTCTTATAAAAATACATGGATATGAAACAATAATAAATTCTAGACTAACTTCCATTTGTTAAACACGACAATTGTTAAATTGTCTCTGTATTTTGAATTTTGAACTTTGACTCTTTTTCTATTTTTCAACTTTTTAGTTGAGAATTTTTCAATTTCTTTTCTCAACTCTTTTACTTTTAACTAACTTTTATCAATTTATGTCACATTATTCCTCATTAATTCTAATTTCATAACAATATTACAAAAATTATTATAAATTAATTTTTTTTTTCGATAATTTAAATATGTATATAGTACAATATTTGTCGATGTAAGAAATTTAAGCAGAGTGTTTAATAAAATAATAAAGCTATATATGTGTACATAATATAATATACACATATATTATAACTCTTATATTACATATATTATATATAATATAATATAATATAATTGTAATAATAATAAAAATTATATATAGTCAGCAATTAAATAAAATTACATTATTAATAGTATATGACAGAAGGAATTCTACTTCGTGAATTAATGAGCGATCCTTTGCTAACAAGTTATTCCGTAATTGTGGTGGATGAAGTACACGAAAGGACTCTTCTTACGGATATTATTATGGGACTTTTGAAGAAAATAATTCGGGTAATTGAAGGCTATAAATTCATAGATTTAAACCTAAATAGAAGATATACTAATTGTCATAAAAAAATTTGTTTTGTGTTTTAGAAACGAAGGAGTTTGCGGATTGTTGTTTGTTCCGCTACAGTTGATGCGGAACAGCTCCGAGATTTTTTCAATACAAATACATCCAGAGATTCAACGAAAGACACTGCAGTTATACTTACCATAGAAGGTAGACTTTATCCAGTGGATATTTTCTACATTAGAGGTATATTTACATATATAATTACATGAAATTATTCTATAAGTAACGTCTAGGTCAATTCACAAATAAATGTATTATTTTTAATTTATTATTAATCATCAATATATTTCTATTATTTTTTACAATTTATTTTTCTAAGTTTTTTATTTACTACTATTGATCGTTTTTTCTTATTTTTTATTTACTACTATTGATAGATTTTTTCTTATTTTCTGTAAGGTTCTATGAGATATCTTTCTGTTTCAATTTTGTGTTTTGCATTATATTAACATTCCTGTATTTTATTTTAGAGCCAGTAGCTAATTATGTGACTAGTGTAGTAGATACTGCTTTAAAAATTCATGAAAACGAAGAACCTGGTGATATTCTAGCGTTTCTTACGGGTTTGGACGAAGTAGATCAAGCAATTTCTCTTTTATCAGAGCATGCAAAACTTATAAAGGAAGGCAAACGTGAGTAGGATACGGAATGATACCCTCGTTGTCATTGTCCTGTTATATAACTGTTCAAAGTTTAAGATAGATTTTATCAGTGTCTTTGTACTGTTTCTTTTTAGTAAAACTTTTACCTCTCGCAATGTACGGTTCTCTTCCGAACTCGGAACAACTGAAAGTATTTTGGAGAGCTGCCAAAGACACTCGTAAAGTTATTGTAGCCACGAACATTGCAGAAACATCCATCACTATTCCAAACATTGTGTATGGTATGAATTTAATAAAGTATTGATTTTATTAGAAAATATTCCTATTATTATTATTACTATTACTATTACTATTACTATTACTATTACTATTACTACTACTACTACTACTACTACTACTACTACTACTACTACTACTACTACTACTACTACTACTACTACTACTACTACTACTACTACTACTACTACTACTACTACTACTACTACTATTATTATTATTATTATTATTTTTATTATTATTATTAAATACAATAATTTATAAAATTCGGTATAAAAATAATATTGAAATTTCTATCTAGTTATCGATTGTGGCTTTGTAAAAATTCCATGGTATGAGGCTGAAACTCAAACAAATTCGCTCGTGATTGTTCCTGTATCCAAAGCATCCGCGGACCAACGTGCTGGCCGAGCCGGTCGTGTTCAAACAGGAAAAGCATATAGGTATACAATTCTCGTAAATATTCCAATTATTTAAATATTTACTAGAGATTTATTCGTTGGTTTATATTTACATATTTTTGAAAGTTTCATTTAAAATCTAGATTATATACAGAAGAAGCGTATTCAGAACTATTTGAGGCAACGCCACCAGAAATGCAACGCTCGGATCTGGCGCCGGCTATATTACAATTGAAAGCTTTAGGAATTGATAATGTATTAAGATTTAATTTTCCTTCTGCTCCACCGAGTAAAAATCTTCTTACTGGATTAGAATTACTTTATGCATTAGGTGCAATTGATAATAATGGAGAATTAACAATGCCATTAGGTATAACAATGGCAGAAATGCCGCTGGAACCTGTTTTGGCAAAATCTCTTATAGTATCAGGTAAAATTATATAATATTATATTATAATTAATTATGTTTATATTAATTATTTTAAATATTTAAATTATTTAAATATAAAATTGTTGTGTACGAATATAGGCGAAATGGAATGTTCTGAGGAATTATCTACGATTTTAGCTATGCTTCAAGTGCAAAATGTTTTTATAAAACCAGCAGGAGGCCAAGCTGCTATAAAAGCAAGAATAGCGCATAGAAAATTCGAAGTTGAAGAAGGAGATTTATTAACGTTACTAAATGTATATACCGCTTATGAAAAAAATAAAACACCTAGTTGGTGTCAAAAACAGTTCCTGAATAACAAAGCTTTACGGAGAGCTACCGAAATTCGAACGCAAATGCACTCTATGATGAAGAAATTAGATATAGCGTTGGTTTCATGTAATGGTAAATTAAACTGTGAAACTTATAACTATATTATTATGAAAATTTTCTAATAACGGTTAATTTTTCTTCAAGGAAATGTACAACAAATTTTAAAATGTATAACCGCTGGACTTTTCCCGAAAGCGGCATACTTACATTACACTGGTGTATATAAAACAGTACATGGAAATAAGGATCTGTATATACATCCAAATAGCTGTTTATATACATTTCAGCAACCTCAATGGTTTGTACATTTGTTTTGTGTTTCTATAAACACATCATACACATTATACTGAGTCTCTATTTTCCTTGAAGGTTATTGTTCTACGAAGTTTTGCAAACAAATAAAACGTATATGAAGGATATAACTGTGATACAACCAGAATGGTTATTAGAATTAGCCCCACATTTTTATGAGAAGACATCTCTCGAACCTATTTAATATTTTGTATATATGTACTTAAAATAATACAGTAAGAAAAAAAAGAGAATAATGTTTACTTAATGTTTACTTAAGTCAAATGCCTTCTAAATGAACATTGTAATGCTGATAAACATAATTATTAAATGTGTTTTTTTTAAATTTGAATAATTAAAATGTTGCAAAGTAGACTACTGTCGATAAAGTAGTACATCTATCTTAATTAATTCCACCATTGATACCACAAACAAGATTTAATACTAGACAAACTTCATGGTTTACGTTAGTTTTTAAAAAAAACTTACTCAACGTCTGTATACCGCGCGATCTGATACAACTCACATTTAAAGTAAAGAAAAAACATGTATTGAATAATTTTTCATGCAAAAGAAAAAGTTGAACATAAAAACTCTAATAGTTTTGATTTAATTCAAAGTGATAGATATCTTACATTTAAGAAGACAATATTAACCTTAATTTTATGATACCTGTTCAGAATCCCGAAAACAAGCAGCATGGCTAAAATAGTTGAATCGTTGAAAAGATTAAGTGTTGAACATAGCACGCATAAACATGATGACAGTCGAGTCATTAAAAGGAAAAGCGAGTTAATATCGTCGGTAGAAAAAGCAATATCTTTTGATCATAATTATATTCTTGCTGTTTGTGGAACACAAAGGCAAATCTTGCTTATCCTAATGGAGCATTTTACGTCAAATCTAGTTTAAAAAAGTATGGCATTCTTTAAACATTTCTAACTGTTTACCTATATTTTTAATATGTAGTGCCTCCATTTCATTTAAAACATGTATGATTATTTTGTAGAGAACCAATATTTTTCAAAGTTCATTTCATTTAATACATTTCATTGCGATTGAAAAAAATATTTAGCAGTTAGTAAGTACTGTAGTGAATAAAATACAAGCATTATAAATATCTTTAATTTTTCAGTTATTTTAATATTTGTTATTTTACTTATATTTAATTAAGTATAAAATTAAGAAACAAATTTTCATAATTAGATAAATATATTTAAAATACATTTAATATTATATTTGGATTTGACGTGAACTGACTCATAATTATATATACTAAAAAAAATATTTACAAAATAATCTTACGAATTAACTTTTATGTATAGTGATCCAGAATTTAGAATTGGTACAGCTTTTTCTGACTATACGTGTGTAATATATTCTGTTGGGGAGAGTTTCAATCAAACTGCTACATTAACACACAATGAAGCACCTATCGTTGGTATTAAATTTAGTCCTACTTCTAAAAATATATTATATACAGCTACCAACAATGGAGAAATTACAGCATGCGACTTGAGAGCTAAAGGCAAAGTTGTTGCAAAGTTTAAAGGTATGTATCATAAATCCAACAAAAAAAAGAGTAGAATAGAATAGAAAATTCATCAATTAAATTTGCGTATTTAATAAACTTCTTTTTTGGTTTTCAGATAATACAGAAGATGGTAAAACAAAACCTCTTTGTAGTTTTGATGTTAGCTGCGACGAAAAGCTTGTAGCAGGTGGTACTGAGCATATTGCAGGAGATACATTTATTTTATTTTGGGATGCTCGACATACTAGTTCAAAATTAGACGATAGAAATAATCTCCTTGGTGGGTACTGGGAATCTCATATGGAAGATGTAACCTCGTTGGCATTTCATTCTAGCAAGCAGGATGTCTTAGCATCTGGTAGTACAGATGGATTGATCAATATCTTCGATCTCACACAGCCATCAGAGGATTCTGCATTAACTTACTCTTTAAATACAGAATCATCTGTGGTAAGTTTATATCCTTATAAAATCTAAGAAATATTTATACCATAGAAAAATTAAAATCTACTTTAAACAAAAATATAGGATAGGATAGATTGGTTAAGTGACGATAATCTTTGGTGCACTACACATAATTCACTACAACTTTGGAACTATGATGAAGTAACTCCATATGCTAAATTTGATCGCAGTGATATAGCAATTTCCCAGGTTAATAAAATAATTAACATACATGTTCATACAAAATATCAGTTCTAAATCTTGATGATCATAAAACATCAACAAAAATATTTTATGATAACTTTTATAATAATTTACATTATTTTTTTTTAGAACGATGATCCAGATGATTGTTATATAGTCAAATTTCATGCTTCAAATGCACTTGGACAACCATTTCTCCTTGCAGGTTTTAGTAGTGTTAAAGGGTAAATTGCTTTCTGCCTCAAAAACTTAACAGTATGAGATAATATAACATCAAAATTAATGATATTAATTAAATATTTGAACATCAATAATTAGTTTCATGCAATATATTTGCAATATTTTTCACATATTAAAATATTTTAGGGAAAATTTGAGATGTTTAAATGTCGTAAATAATCGATTAGAAACATATTACAATATGATAGAAAATAAACAAATAGTACGCGATAGCTGGTTACACGAAAAGGTATAATTTTAATATAAATAAAATTAATGAAATTTATGTCATTTTAATTAATATCATATATCATTTGTAGAGCGGTTCTTTGATAACAGTAGGTGAAGGTGGACTTATAAACATTTGGAGGCCAAATGAAACTGTATCCATTCAAAAAAATTCTAGCCACAAATTGGTGGCGAAAATTGGCAGTGGCAAAGTACGAGATCGTCAACACAGGACTAAGCCATATTAAAATAAAAGTGATAGGATAAAAATTTATAAATGCAAAAAAAGTTTTTGTAAGTAAATATAATAAACAGAAGAGAAATATTACGTGTAACATTAACGTAATCGTACATTTCCCTCACGTTTTTCTTTATTACAATAACAGTTGTATGTACATTTATAATAAATAGATATTATTTCTTTATACGGTTAATGATTTAACGGCGATTGATGTATCAATTAAAAAATGTAGCATGTGTATATATAAACGTTAAGGAATGTAAATCACATACCAGTGTGTATATATCAGTATAGAATTGAAACAGGAAGGAAAATATCGTAAATATTTGTTTACTCTTGCCAAGTAACAGATTAATTTCTATGGATATCGCCTTCTGGAAAAATTTCATTTCGCAATATATAAGGAATTATTAAAATAGGAGTTTTACGACGTGCATTTGTTATAAAATAGTTGCATTTAGCGTATTGTGAATAAATGGTAAACTTGATAAAGTAATCAAGCAAATAACACAATAATAACAATATTAGCATATAACCGACGCAACGGCTTTTAGTTTAAAATTGTTAAATTCTAAGAGAATTAATGTTGACGTATCAAGTAAACGCGTCTTAAAACAAATACGCGTTTACTTATTAGGTATAATTTTATGTTAACGTTTTCAAAGACGATCGCAGTATCACAATGATAACAGTAGATATATAGTTTTTAGAGTAAAATAGTAGGTACAGAGTAAACGTACAAAAATACTTCCCATGAGCGTCAGGGACGTAAAGATTCACTAAAACGTGGAAAACCGCGTTGCTAATAATTTTTTATATCCTTTCTTAAACTTATGCTGTCCAGTGACGTCAAATATTTTAGATGCCACAAGACGCATGTAGGCCGCCGCACTACTCCTTAGCTGTTATTCCAATTTGATTCTTCGCGTTACCCTGAAGATGGTGTGCGACTTCATTGCATAAGGATAATATTTAATAACAATAAACTTTAGTGGTATCAAGCTACATTTGACATAATGCAACGTTCTTAATGTACATAAAGAATACATTCTTTAATATATTTATATATATATATGTGTGTATATATGCAATTAAATTATATATATAAATGTATATATATTTACATAATTATATATATACATATGTATATATAATTTCTAATATCTATCTGGAATGATTTCTTGGAATTACGTTCCAGCGTTAAAATTTACTTTTCATATATGTTTCGTGTTTTTCTTATAATGAGCATTACGACATTAAGATTTTATTTTAATTTGTATTAAGTGTTTTTGAAATGAAGTCGAACACTCATCCATAAAGGCTACTAACAGGTTAATACAATATCATTTACGAGCTAATATATGCTCGGTATTTTTTTTTTTTTTTTTTTTAGTAATAGACTTGTAAGAACTCAATTATGTTTTTTTTTTTGCATCTTACTGAAATACTTTTAAGAACTATTGTCACCACGATTGATTGAGACAAGTTGATAGCATTATTTATGTTTCTTTACAAAGATAAATTAATTAGTCACATGTTTTATCATCGTGCCTCGACGACGCTGTCCTTCTATTCGATCATATTGCACGTTACAGCATCTTTTGAGATAAACACTAACCTTCGAGCTAAAATCTAAATGAATCAAAAGAAACAATTTTGACTAACATTTAACGATGAGTTACATTCTAGAGCCACATTTCTGAGATTATCTTTTACCTAATATTTTAGACGTGCAGTATGATCAATCTTTGTATAATACTTTCTCTGGAACATTCTTCGAAAATTTTCTTCATGAAAAAAGTCTCATATAAAGTATAAATAAAATAGTTCACAATCAAAAATCATCACTGATGTTACATAATGCAATAAATAAAATAGCTTGTATGTTATTAAAAAAAAAAGATGGAAAGAAAAAAACGGTTATAGATTAATGATAATGGCAGTGAATAATCTCGAAGAAAAATATCAAATATAAAATGCCGCTTGGCTGTTGTCGATTCAATTAAATTAAAAAGGATTTATAATCGTTACAGGAATGATATAATTAAATTCAGACAATTAACGATTTCAATCTGGCTTGGCACACATAATAGCAATGCATTATTGTTAACAATAGATCTTACTCGTCGTTTTAGCACATATTAAAATACTTTTAAAGTTATGGTATAAGAATAGTTACCGCGATCATTCACACATTCGTACATATACATAAGAAATATACACGTATACGTGCCACAAAATGAAATTATGTACGAGCGCGGCACATTCATTGAATTTCATTCATATGCACGCATATATTTTCGCGCGTTTCATTCTCAACGTACGTGATGTCATACATATGTCATGAAAAAGTATATCTATATACATATTCATGTATATGAAATCCTAATATAATGTATTTTTTTCTACCTTGCATTTTCAGCAGGCTGCAACAGATTTGCTTAAAAGATTCGTCTAAAATCATGTTTCTAAAATTGTCAGTCGGCTTAATAACATAACGCGTAAGAATTTAACAAGATCGGCTGATCTATCTCACTAAGCCGGCCATTTTAACACGTTTTTCTTTTCTCGCAAATATTTCTGAGCATTAATCAATTTATTTGTCCACATATTCTTTATAGTTATTTTTCTCTTTATAATAGGTTCTGTGAGAATTTCCATAAAAATGATATTATTGCCCTCAGTAGCAGTTGAAAAGTAACACTATCTTTTATCAATTTATTGAGAATAATATGTATATTCTTTTTTTTTTTATTGACAATCACACTGTTATTACCTTAAATGCATCACTTATGTATTATGTTGCATTTGTCAATGTACAACATGAATAAAATTGTTAATGAAAAAAGAATAATAGAAAAGAGAATGGAAGGAAAGACACGGGGGGCAAGTAAGAGGAGAAGAAAGTAAAAAAGGAAGAAGGAAGTGTTCGTGGAAGAAGCGTATCATAAACATGATATGAACATAAAGAAAGTAAAAAAGTAATAGTAGTAATCATAAAGAAAATATGTAACAATAGTAAAAGAGTCTTACCGAGAGAATGTTGAAAGTCAAAATGATTTTACACGACTTCTAGGTTGAGCATCTTTTGATTGATTTCGGGAGGGAGTTAGTGTAGAAGTCGGGGTAGCTTCGCCAGTTGTAGGACGAGAAGATCGAGAATGTTTCCGACCAAAACGAAAGAAACGTCAGAAAAAAATTACTTCTTCTTCCAAAGGTTGCTGCTGTTCCGTTCTCTGATGCTGTTGCTGATGTGAATATTCTGGAGGCGATCGTGTAATTCGAAGCGAACGATTCGAGGAATGAGTTTGGCTCGTACCGGCATGATTGTTTCCTAATTCCGGTGAAGAATATGTAGAACCAGTTACAATTGCCGGACTGCTTCCCGTTCGTGAATGCCGATCTGGACTATTATTACTCGTGTTTCCACTTCTATATTTTTTATTAAATAAAAAATGCGTTATTAAAGTATATCTATTAATTATTGTATAATGCATGGAATGTAGTCGCACAGTGAGCATGTGTAAACAAAGAGGAAACGGAAGCTAAGAAAATTACTACAAAAATATAAGTTTACGAAACATAAGACACAGTAAGGAAAAAATGAAGCAAGTAAAACCACGGTGAAAAGAAGAAAATTACCTAAAGTTAAAACTATTAAAAAACTAAAAAAAAAAAGTAAACAAGGATGTGATTATTATTATTATTATTATTGTCTTTTATATTTTTTTTTGTACTTTAAACACATTTTCCAATTAATTTTTCCAATTAATATACTTGCCTAGTATTATTGTTGCTTCCACTAGCAAGTTTTAAAGGCAATTGTTGTTTTACTGGAAGATTACTTTGCACTTTTTGCTGATTAGTAGCACTAATTAAATTTAACGGAATTCTTTTAGCATCCGGTTGCGTTTTTCGTGCCTGCACGGTATCAGATCCCTGTGTCAAATGAGATAGATGAATAGTTGTAGAACTAGGTGCAGAGCTCGTAACTAATGTGACCCCTTGTCGTTCTAATGCTTCGAGCCGTCGATATAATTGATCTCGCTGTTGTGTAACATCTCTCTGTTCCGCTGCTAATTGTTCACGTAGTCTTGCCAATTCGGCTCGTTCTTCTTCTAATTGCTTTTGTTCTTGTTGTGACGCGGCGCGAAACGCTGCTTTCTCTTGACTTAATTTATCTTGTAAATTACGTAATTCTTCTAATTGGCGATTTGGATTAGGTCTGTTATTTAATTTGCCCATACTACCTTCTTTACACGCAGCTAATTGAGCCTGTAGGCTGTCAATTGTCGTCATTTGATTGCTAATTATACAGACCAATCTATAAACATGATGAGACAAACGAATCGCTGCCCATTGTTGCTCTTTACATATTTCTGTATCTTGATTTCCTTTTTCTTCCGAATTCTCTTTCATAAATTCACTAACTTTTGGAAGAGAAATTACAGAATGAATTGCAGACTCTCGCAACGGATATTTTTCCTGAAAAAAAGAATATAATTACTATTCTGATTTTAACTAGTATATGTTGTATATTTACTTTGTTATGATCAAAACCGGCAAATGTCTCAGCTCTTCGAGGAATAGAAAGTGCAGACGGAACATAGGCTTCACTATGTCGCTCTCCTGCAGAACTTAAACTTCTCGAAAGAGTAGCACCACCCGCACTAAAAGATAATGAGCTAGCAAGTTTTGTTGCTTCTTGAATAGCTGCAACCACCTACAAAATAGATTATTTAGTTTCAATTGCATTATGTAGGATATTAAATTACTTTTCATACTAACTTTGCCAGTGTTTTACACATGATTGAAATAAATTATTATAAATACAAACAATATCTGACTAAAATGTCAAATAAACATGGAAGAAATGTTATAATTATTTATTCATGTATCTTGAAATGCTATTTTTATTGATACAAAAAAATCTAATATTATAGATTGTCTGTGAATCGACTTTCATTGTAATCTGTGTAATTTCGATAAATACGGTTTTAATTTACTAAATTAAACTTATATAAAAAAAGCAAACATTACTAAATGACCAAAAGTGATATATCATTTTTTCTTTACTTTTGTTGTAAAGTTCATAAAACATTTACAAATTCGTTTCCAATTTCAATAAAGTATACATAGAAATCTTCGAATATCGTTTATAATAGTAATTTAATTTAAAGATATATACAATAAGATAGAACAACCTCTTGGCGTAACTGTGTGGTATCAGTTCCTTCGTTATGAACTAATCTAGTATAATCTGCAATTTCTTTATCAGCTTTTTCTATTTTCTCATTATCACTATTTTCACTTCCATTCCAAATATTAACAGCATGTAAGAGTTGTATTTGTAAATTGATTTTTTCTTCGAGCAATAATGCTTGTTCCGCATCCTTCTTTCGCAGTTCACCTAATTATAATAATATAAAATAATATATTTATTATTATTTATAATTTTTAAATTAATAAATTTAATAATAAATATATATATATAATATATAATTTTATATATATATAATAAGATTAGCGTAATATATTATTTAATGAAAATAAGATATCACACATACCAACTATCTTAAGAACATGCGACTCTTTAGTTTTGACTAAACGTTGTTTTTCTTCAACAGAAAGTAACGATATAGAAGAGGAACGTGTATCTCTTAATTCATTATTATTATTACTTTCAGTTGACATATCAGTTTCATTTTCAGGTTCTTGCGGACAGGCTTCAACTGCTGATCTAATTGCTTGTATCCACAATTGCTTATCTTTTGGCTTTTGAATTTTTAACTCGAACATCTCAGGTTCAGCTGGATTGCTACTTATTAAATAAATTCCTCTAGATTCTTGACCCGCTTTTTCACGAACTAGTAATTTTTGAAGTGACACTATACCAGCCTTATTGTCAGGCACAAAAAATGCATATTTCTGATCTCTTTCAGCCAAGAAAAATAATATGTCAGAAAGAACAACCACTACAATGGCAGTCATTTTTCCACGACCTTGCATTAAATACGCAGTACCTTCGAATTTTAAAATTCTATTAAATGCCATAATATCTGATTTTTTGAACTTGGCACCACGATATGTCGCAAAAGACTTTGCGTCAATCCTAAATGATAATAACAAAAAACATATTTCAAAATAGTAATTAATTATAAAAAAATTGGAAATATATATTTTATAAAATATATAATTTTCTTACTTATTATAAATTTCTAATTTTCTATCTTCCCTTTCCTTATCAGCAACACATGTATCCACATTTGCCAAAATTTCTTTAACGAGAACCAAAGCTTTGCGCAAATCTTCACCCTCTTCTTGCGCAATACCCGTTTTGATAAGTGGTTCCACAAGCAGTGGATATTTCGTTAAACGTTGAGTAACAAATAAAATACATTCAGGAATTCCTTTCTTCTTCAGCAAAGGATGTGACTATACAAGCATTAATTATATATATATATATATATAAAATTCTATGTTATATAAAGAAAATAACTTTTATATATATAAAGAAAAAAAAGTTACTCTACCTGACATTGACGCACGAATCGTGCAAATCGAGGATCATGACGCAAATAATACTTATAAGCTTCTACGGCATCCCTGTGACGGCTACAGAATTCCCCATAGGCACTCTTCATACGTTGTGCATTCTCTCCAGAGAATTGATCCACTAATATATCAGCAATTGTAGGAACAATAGAATTTGTATTTTGCCTCTTACGTAATTTTTGCAGAAATCGTAAATGAATATCAATGAGATCACGTAGCCTTGGGAACATGCGTTCCAGATCTGTTTGACCGAAACGAAAGTGACGTCGCAGACCTTCCGCGAAAATTCTCTCCATAGCGAGAAGTACTAAACAGTGATGTTTTTCCGTAAGTACAAACTCATAAATATGTTCTTGTCTTTTTACTTTTCGTTCACAGTTATCAGCTAGCCGCAATACAACGTTATGTCCAATAGCAGCACTCCAAGAGTCAGGTTCCTCTTTTGCCAAGCCTAATTCAGGATCCAGACCTTCCAGATCACCTACAGTGAATTGGTAAGTGTCGTCTCCAAGGTCATATCCTTCTAGTCCACTACAATATTATTTTAAACAAAACGCCCTTATAAATTAAATATTTCATGAAGAAAATTTAATAATTTTCTTTTTAACAAGTTCTTACAAACCTGGATATATCACGTCCATCTCCATCTCTCTCCTCATTTATTGTTTGACTGAAAGAAAGATATAAATTCATATTTCTTCCACAGAGAAACAAATGTTGCGTACATTGTATTTCACGATTAAAATTATACATTAAAAATCAATTTTATTTTAATGCTGATTTGAAAACTAAACACTAGTGCCACATTTATCATAACCTGAAGTAATAGAAAGAATAGTGACACAAAATTATTAATGCAATTCTAATTAAATAAATCTATAAGGTCAATATGATTTAAGAAGATACTTTAAACATATTACAATCCTTTAATAGTTTACTTATCAGTCATGAACAGACTTTTATATATTAAGCATTAGGGATGTGCAAATACTCGAAATCACAGCACGACTTAATAACAAAACGGTACCCTAGACATGTGAATTACTAGGTATCCTAGACCTAACAAGGTAGTATAATATTTTTGGATCAATTTGGACTAATTTAAACTGATTCGGATTTTTATTTTTATGAATAATCATTAATTATTAACGAATTAGATTCCTTGGTCGACTTCTTCCAGTTTAATCCTTTCCTGTAATTTCTGGTATCTGCACAAAGAATTAGATACTTCTTCAATGATATCTAAAAACAAATCGGCAGGTCTCATAGCCGTTCCAATATGTTATTTATACCTACCGAAGGGTTTAATGCCATTTAAGTGAATGTAAATGAGGATTTTATTGAAAGATTTTTATATCATACAATGTGTTTCAATGCAAATGTAGTCTACATTGATTACTTGCGTTTTTAAAAATTTGAATAATAAAGGCTTTTCTTTGTTTTATTTATTTTTATTTAATATAGAGCTAAAATACAACGTGCGAATCAACTTGACTATAGTAAAGAAGCACATGGCATGCTTACCTGAAGATATGATAATAAGATGCACTATTTTCAAAAATTGAATTAATTAAATTGATTTCAAAGACTTTATCCGATAAAAGATTTATTTTGTAAAATTTCAATAAACATGATCATATTTTCTGAAAACTTGATTTTCAAAAAGAAACCTAAAAAATTGAAATTTTCTTACAATATTTTCAACATTACAATAAATATATTACTGAAATATACCAGATTCTGTGAATAATCCCAGAAATAAAAGTTTTGAAACATTTACAGCTCATTTTAGTGAGAATAAACAAAATTCCATATTTTGTTAGATAAATTTGAAACATAATAAATGATTAACTAAATCCTCCTATCTCTAATTTTTATTTTGAAAAAGATCTTTGATATTCAGAAATAATTAATTTGACATAAAATAGATAACGCAATAGTTTTCCCTAACTTGATTCAAAAGTTGCAAATGAGGCTGAATGTAGATTCTGAGATACATTTAATGTAGAAGATTGTAAATAAAGCTACACATTCATACTATGGAGAGAAAGTCAAAATGGAGGATAATAAAGAAATTCATATTAATTGGAAACATGAGAATACTAGATATTCATTCTTGATGATGCTTGATGAAGAAATCACTTAGCTGTTTGATAATTATAAGTTTATAGTATAATGATTGAATGAAGTTGTAAAAAGAGATGTATACACAAAATATATTGAATAATTATAAATAATAGAAGCAAGCATATCAGAAGCATAGGCAGGGGCAAGGTGATGTCTCTGTCAATACAACACAAAGAAGCAATTCAATTGCCTTTTAAACAATGTGTGCGAGAAAAGAATCGAGGAACGATAGACGCGGGTCATCCTACTACTGTGTAGGATTTAATACACGAACAGAAACGTACGAACGCTTCGACAGAATAGAAGGAACACATCAGACATCTGAGACTTACTTGACTCCGAGCTTAGTAGCAACTCGCCGCCAAGGGCTGTAGCTTGTCACGGCTTTCTTGCTGTTAATTTCCCTTTAATCGTTGAACAATCGATTGGTTTGTCGTTGCACGAGAGGGAATGCACGGGGAAAGGAAAAAGCACACACTGCATTAGGGCAACCTCATTTTGCCTTTTGTTTCCCTTCCTTCTTCAGTTTTCTTATTCTAGCATTTCTCAGTTTCCATATATTACTTGACACTACACACTCTTTTTGAAACATTGTCTTTTTTGGAAACACAGTTTAATGCAACGAAGAATATATAGATGTGCAGTGTTAAAAAAAGATCATGTATATCTTCTTTAAATTGTGAAAACTATCATTTTTCATTAGTATATCTATTGATATGATTTATATTAAACTTGTAAAAACAATAATCATACGATTGAAGAAGTTTGGGCATAGAATTTTGTATGTTAATTAACATGTATATGCAAATGTTTTTATTAATCAATGTTAGAGACGCGAGGATAAACACGCTAAAGCTTGCCATACTATTGATTAAATTGCAAAATTAATTAGAAATAAGCTTTTGAGCCAGCCAAAGCTTCTGAATAATAAGCAGATATAATAATACTTCCTCTAGCTATTTATTTTTCATATGTGTAAAAATTCAATAAGAGAAATTTCACAGAGTAAAATATTTAAAATTTAAGTAAATTTAAGTAAATTATTTAAAATTTTAAATATATGTAAGTGCTGATATATCAAAATTTTATTGGTAATTGATCATATTAAATTATCAATGGATAAATGACAATTAATTAAGTTTAGTTAGATTTAAGTTAGTGTATCAGATGATACATTTTTATAAAAATCTAATAAACAGAGAAGAATTAAAAAACCGCAAATTTTTTGCTGAGCGCAAATATGTGTACGTATTCTTTAACTTATATAGTACAGTAGAATCTCTAATATCCGAAAACCTATCATCCAAACATTTTATTATTCTATATTTCTATTATTCAATAGAACTTGTTAAATGTTTTAATGTCATTAAATTGTATGAAAAATATATTTTGAAAATTTTTTTTACAGCGACAGTTGAAAAGATAAATAAACAAAAAATAAAATTACATGATGTAACAAAAATTGTTAGTACATGAATTATAATGAATGTAATAATATTAAAGTAATACAGTATTTTAAATTTAATCAGAACATAATTTCAGCTTTAATTGACAAAAATATTGTCAGAAATATGCCCGAGTCTTATACTAAAAAAGAGAACAAATTTAACGAAAACAGCAATAAAGGTGTGCCTTTTTATGCCAAAGCATGTGTGACATTACAATTAAAAGGACTTACATAGTTTAGATCTTAAGTAGAATATAATTCAGTGCACATCAACATACTAAGGAATTTATATTTCAGAAAAAAAAAAAAAAAAAAAAAAAAAAAAAGATCCATAAGTAATTAAAAGCTACATTCGTATCGCATCTTATCATCTATAATTATTCTTGTATCATTCATTTCAAACTATAGTCGCTATTCAGCTATTTTAAAATTCTCTCATCTAAAAAGTCATGCCTTCCTAATAATTCGGATGCTGGAGGTTCTACTGTATATCTGTTCAAAATAAAAGGAGTTTGTAATAAACTCCGAGTTTAGGCCTAGCCATGCCAATTGCGTGCGAATCTTGAACCACTGATACGCAGATCCAATGCAAGAAATCTATAATTTTAATAATAAAAGGTATTTACCTTCCACTTCCAGAAGTCGGTAAAGGTAACGATGCAGTAGATCCTCTCTTAATGTTATAACTAGTTGTAGTTGAGGATATATTTGATGTAGTTTTGATGGTACTTTTATCCTATAATTTCAACGTAATTTTTATTTACATTTTATCCATGTATTTAAATCTTTTTATAATTTTATTATATTAATACCTTTTTTTTACGGAAAAAAATAGAACCACGTTTTCTTCTAGTTTTTTCTGATTGATGGTCATCATATACAGTGCCACTAAAAATAAACATATATATATATGTATATTTATTTATTATATTTATACATATTATAATTAATATGTAATATAATCAATTGAAATAATTTATAATACAAAACAGTATAGTATAAGAATGATTATAGCTGTAAATATATTTACAAGCGATACATATGGTGTATTTACATTATTAAAATACAAATAAATTAAATTATGACTAAGTAAGTAAACTATAACTAAATACATACATTACTGAACATTTCAATGAAAAAATAAAGGACACATAGAAAAATCTAAATAGCATTACAATCGTGTGTATACGATAAAAAAAAACATAATTAATGATGAACCCAATACAAACCAGTTATTTTTTTCCTTGTGCCTTGTTAGAATATCTTATATAAGGTGTTTGGCAACAAGTAATAAAAGATTTAAAGGCTGCTTCTACGAATCAATACAAAAATAATACCAAAAGAAATAAAATATGACAAGAAATAAAAAAGATTGTGTCCACTTTGTTTATTACTCATTGTTACCCAAAAATCAATCAACATACTTCTAACCCAGCAATGTTACACGTTGCACGAACTCAGTGACATATTGTGAATTAAAAGACTCTTATTCTTACAAATTTTTGTAAGTGAACAAATTTAATAGTATTGTATTTATTATTATTTAGATATTTTAGTTAATTTTGAAATGTCAATAACTAATAAATAAAGCCTCAAACGCAATTTTGTTATTCTTCATTTTTATGTATTTATAATTTTTAATTCGTGGAAGCAGTCCATAAATTTTTTTACTATTTGTTACCAAACACTCTATATACATGTGAAAAAACTGAAAATGTATAATACTCACTCCGTTAGTAACTCATCAAAGGATATTTGAGCATTTGGAGTGCCTTCTCTGTCTTCATGGAATTCATGGCTGTTTGGAGTGTGAAGATCCTCAGTTTCAGTCTCACTTCCACTACCCTTTTCGTTTCTTTCACGTCGGCTGTATCATGCAGGATGGTAGGAAATTGTCAAGTACAAACACAAAGTATGCGACTATTGTGTAAAAGATGCAAGTCAGATATTCTCGCGTGATTTTCCACCGAGATAGTGGTGCCACAAAGACGCAAAGTTAATTAGAATGTACAGAAGATTGTTTAAATAATTATCAAATGATTATTTAGATTATTTAATGTGAAATTCAAATTCTTTAAATAATTTTAGGAATTCAATATTATGAGGATGAACTAATATTTTAATACAATTTAATTTTAAAAAATTGAAAATTACTCAAATGTAGTAATAAATGGTGCAATCATGCTAAAATACTTTCATCTACAAAATACAAGTTGATGCAAGCATTCTTAGATATAGGCAAATTTTAAAATCTTTTGTGAATATATTGATAAACCATGCATTAATTATTTTTTACTATTAATTTAAAGATTTAAGTTTAAGTAAAAAATATATATATGTGTGTGTGTACATATATCTTATGCTTTATATACACATAAAATATGTGTTACTACTTGTATATAACATAACAAAAAGATTGCAAGCTAGATCAGTAGATTTTAAGTATTTGTTAGCAATGTTAAAAGTTGATGTTACTTAAATTATTTAAATTAATACAAAATTAAAAATAAAATAAAATTTTAAAATATAAGGTTTGTATTACAAATTTTAAAATATTAAAAACTATACTCGTCGTATCTATTAATAGATAATATAATAGTTTAGAAATTTCTATCACTATTGATCTAGCTCTTCAATCTAAAAATACTTTTATTTAACTTACGCTGTAAGTGATGGTGTTGTTCTAGTTACAGTTTCTGATAAATGAGCATTAACTTGAGGAGTAACAATTGAAGGTGTTGAAATAGATTTCTGAAGAGGTAAACGAGAGCCTGTAAGACCAGGCATTAAACCACTACTGTCTGCTAATCTTTGACTACCTTTGAATCGTTTCGTAACTATCTTCTGATATTCGCTCTATTAAAAAAAAAATTTCCGATGTATTTTATTACAAATTAAACATTTAAGAAGCTTCTCAACATAAGCATCCTTCAGATTACCTGTATAAGATCAGCTTCATTGAGAGAATGAGTACTTGCTTGTGATCTGCATGCTCGACTACCAGCTCCTACAGGTCTGCTACAAGATTTTCCATGTAATTCTATTTCCATTTCACTGTCTAAGCTGCTTAAACTAATACTGCGCTGTCGCTGAAATTGTAATGGTTAAAACATTGAATATAATAATGAAAAGAGTAATTAAAAACTTTGACAAAGTAAATTGAAAAAGCAATGAAGCAATTATATTCATGCTATATGTGTACAATGAATAATGTATTTCTTTAAAAATGTATCGAACAATATTAACCATATTTTGTGCTTGTAGGTGATTTTGTCCAGAATATCTGCGACGTCCAGATCGAGTATCTTCCAAGTCAGTCCAGCTGCGTCTTCGGTCTATACCTTGTGCATTCTGTGAACGAGGACCTACTGGTGGAAAATGCGTAGGAGAGCTGTTGGTGGAACAGTTAGCAAGGAGATCAGGATCAGATCCTGTATCATTATTGCTTGAGCGTGGTGCAATTTCAGGTGAAATGAAAGGACATAGAGAAGGACATGATGAAGTTAACCGTTGAGGTACATCATTGTGGGATGTGCGATGATTATATCCCCAGTTGCTCAGCGTCAGATCTCTCATACGCTGAATACAATCATGGATTTCATGCAGATGTTGCAAGTTGTCCTCTGCAAGGAGGTGAACAAATTGTTAGCCACAAAAGCACATAGAACTTTCTAATATCAAGTGGTACTGAATTCAATGAAATGTAATGCATAGGGTTACACAAGAATTAGAAAAGTTTACCTAAAACTGGATAGTTCTTGGCGAGACCAGGTGAGTGAGGCGTGACACTGATAATTGGCACTAACGGATTAGTCTGAGCTTGACTGTTAGTGCCAAGTGAAAGCAATGAATGCTGCTGCTGCTGTTCATCAGTCCCTTCAGACATTGTGATAGCCGTTTTCTCTGTATTGTCTTTGGTGTAGCCGGTCTCAGTAATTATATTTCCATGTAGATTTAAACTACCAAGATCTCCATTAATAATAGGTATACGGTCGCAATCAGAATGCGATGATCCCAAATAGTCAGTTATTACATCTTCTTCACTATCCTCCCCACTGTTTGGACACTCATCTATAAACATATTAAAATATACATCTTTTTTAATATGTATGACTACCTAATTAACGTAGAAATAAGACAAAATACGATAATTATTATTTAAACACATTTGACATTTACTTTAAGCAGTAAAAATATAAATCAAGTTTTGCAATTATTAAAAATATAAAACAAGTTTTGATATTATTTAAACTATGAAAAAGATTGTACGATGACACTCTTTCACGAAAAAGACGGTGCTCGCGTGTAACAAGGAATATTGCACTTCGTGAACTGCATCGAGATACGAGAAAACCGATATCCAAATGTCCTCGCGCTTATTGACTGCGAAAGGAACAAATAGGACCCGCTTATGACAATTGCAGCAGCCTCCCGTTCTCATGTCAGTAATGCATAAAGATATATACAATGAAAACCAGGTCAAATTCTTGTACGATACGCATTCACATTTTCAATTTCATAAACGTGTGAATATCAGCACGAAAAAAATAAAACTCACCCGGCTCTTTCATTGAAAGAAACTCATTGGAAATAGTAATTTTATTTTATTAAATCAGGCACAATCCAAGGTCGTCTGTCAAATGTCAGAATTCGGAAACAAGTACTATTAAATCGATCTAGCTTTAATTGATAAGTAAAAATGAGACTGTCATCTTAATCCTATCACTTCGTTCGATGAAACCAGATTTCTTGTTGATCGAACATTTACGCGTTTAATCTTGCAAAAAAAAGCGAAAAAAGAAGTTCCGATGTAAATGTCATATGAACTGTCCGGATATTAACGACACTCCTGATGGAAATATTCAATTAATTAAAATGTTCCATTATACCCACATGTTGATTTGATAAACCGTTTATTGTCATCCTAGTATCGAGAATAAATAAAAGAGATTAAATCGTACCAAGTACTTTTCCGGGAAGCAGGGGGTAGACACACTGTTGCTTTTCCCCGTAGCTTCCAAGCGCGAATTGATCCGTTGGTCCGCGCGTGCCACCCCACCTCCATGCACCCCCGATCCTTAACCGACCTCCAACCTTCAATCTAATACCTTTACTACCGCCCTTTTCAGTAACTTTATCTTACGCTTTCGTATTCATAATCCTTCTTCTGTAGTTAAACATTGTTTCTAAGAATTATCAGATTTTAATCAAAATATTTTTATATTCAGGCAAGGTACATAAGGTTTCATCTTAAACTATTTAAGTTACCATCTTACCAACTCCACTAATGACGAATTCATTCATCATTCGATCATACTCTTAAATTTTCTCGTATATTTAATACCATTTAAATGTTAACTAATTTTTACATAAAAGTTATTATTTAAATTTATTCATTTCGATTTTTATATTTTTATTCGAGGAAAGGATTATAAGCACCAAAATATCTTAATTATGATTTAAGCTGTTGCTTACTATAAATTACTACAAATATTTTCTAAGCTAAAGTTCTATATTTTGAAGTATTGATAAAATGTATAATTTTAGAATATCAGTGTGTGTTAGAATACACAGAATACTATATCTTTTGCATCAATTTTATAGTCATGAAAGCACTGAGGTCAATCATGTGAAAATTAAATTCTATATCCTATAAATATAACAAATAACAAATTTCTTTAAACAAATATTATTTTAAAAAGTTTATAATCAAAGTATTAAACTAAATAAAAACTAACATTCAATACAATAGAAATTTGCTTCCAATTATTAAATAAAAATAAAAATTACATATACATAACATTTATCCTATTTCAAATTATTATTTTATCTAAATTTAAAAAATTACAAACTAAATTGTAATTATAATAATACATCTATATTATGATATTAATTGTAGTTGATGTACATGACTTTATTTATATATGAAGTTACTGACATTGAAAAATAGTAATATATTCTATTATAAATATATAAAAAGATTATTCATCTAATTAATTATTAAAAGATTATTATCTGTATGAAATATTAACATTAAGTATTATCATAATATATCTTAACATTTAGCTAAGTCAAATAAATTTTAATTTAAATTTTATATGTTGTTACTGAACATGTCAAGTTTTCAATATAATTTTCTATGTTGAGTGTTTAAAATTATATATATGCACTATATTTTAATACATCCCAAATTTATAGTGCAATTCTATGTTTATAAAACTTATATTAGAAAAACAAGGTTCCAATAAATAAAATATAGGCAGGATATTAATTCTCTAAAAAATATTATGATTGTCTTTTTAACATTTTATTGTATACAATAATATCTGTGTATATATATATATATATATATATGTATGTATGTATGTATATATATATATATATGTATGTATGTATGTATGTATATATATATATATATGTATACTAATATATATATATGTATAATATTGACAGGAAGAAATTATATATTCATGTCTTTGATTAGTAACTTACCAGAAGAAAACGGAGCCAGTATTTCCTGTCGTTTCTCCATTTCTTTTACACCCAATAGTTGACAATTGTATTTAATTTTCCCGACAGCGGAAACTGAAACATTTATAAATATTATGAACAGCGTTATACCAAGCTGATCATTTCAGAAACATTCCATAAAGGCGTGTAATTTCAACAATCTTCGTGCAAGATTTAACAAAACAAAATTCGTAAATAAACGGCGTAACACAACTACGATATTTTAAATTTATTACGAAGTGGAAAGTATCAATTATAGACACAGTATTTCACACTCTGATAAGGGCAACGTATACACTTTGTTGCCAAAAGGAAGCCGTATTGACAGGTGAACGCTCGACTTAATTACTTTTTTGCTTATTGAAAAATATCTCTTAGCATCAAAAACGATACACACCTGAAACGCAATAACCTTTATAAATCCATTAATATTACAGGTGGTTTATTATATCTAACTCCTTCATAGAAAAACAAAAATGTTTTATCTACCAATCTGTATCATACAGTCAAGGCACGTCGACCATTTTGTACTAGCTGAACTATAGGTAGTAAGAAATCGTAGAGATGTGGTAACGCATGAATCGCTTGGTGGGAATAACAGTATAGTGCATATCAGGCGCGTACGACGAAATTTGTTTAACACGAATACTTATCCACTGGGAAATAAAGATTTATTTAAAAAAAAAACATTGTTCGAAAGTCGGGGAAATGAAACTTTGCTTTTCAATGTATGTTGCATTTTACTTGATACTTTGGAACGTTTCACTAAAATTAAAATATTTATAAATGTATTAACATTGCTAAATGCTTAATGCAAATTTTTAATAACGCTCATATCAGATTCAATTGTTAACGAATTTCAGAAAAAACGTGATCTTTTCATTAAATTTAAAAATTAACATTTCAGCAAAGAACATAAAATTACTTGAAAAATATATAAATAATACTTTTTCTTTCCAAATAGTTTTAATTAATTAAATAGTTTGATATGTTAAGTTACTTTTATTAATCCAGATCAAGTATATTTATGTAGAATATTTATTACTTTGTACAATTAAGTTAAGAAAACAATCACAATAAACAATTACGACCATTTGTTATACACCATTATCATAACGATATAATTAATTGTTTATATTTATAATACGTTATAATAAATATATATGAATAAGAAATACGTGAAATTAAAACCAATTTTAAATTTTCGATTAATATTAAAACGAATTAAAAAATTTTTTTCACTTATATGGAAGTCTCGTGTATCATTTTCTTATAAATTTTATGTGATATTCTTTCAAATTCAAGTTAAAATATCTTTTCAAATTTTAAATTACAATTCACGGAAATGAACAATAATCGTGATCGGAAACGAGCAAGTGGGAGAAAGAATAAGATGTACGTAGAGCAGTTCTTCCGGTGAGGAAGAAAGGGAATGAATCTTTCAAACAAACTGCAAATGAGGAAATATACGAGTCTGTGGCAGGTACATAACCTCTATTCTCGGGATCCGATTCGCTTCGAGTTTCGTGTTTTTGATGCGTGTAAAGATTTGTAAACCTCGCTTGGATAATTATCGCACATGTACATCAATCAATTATAAAAGACAATGATGTTTGACATATAAAACAAGTTTGCAGAGGTTGATTTTGTTTGAAAATCAATCTTCCTGTATGAAGATCGTACGATACTTTCTGATCAAAGAATGAGCGATCGAAAGCATAAAGTGATAACAATGAAATAGTTATGTTGCCTTCGACTGGTTATTTTAAAGCTATTAACTGTCCATTTTACGAAAGTGGAGCGTGCGATAGACCTTACTGTCATTTCAAGCATGCGAAGCGAGGTAAGTCCCTTTATTGTTTGATTTTCTCTGCATCATAGATACATAATGACAATTTTAACATTTTTTGGCGAATTTATTCCAGTTACATGTCAAAGCTTTTCTGTCGCAAAATATCGATTTATATTGAAAATATTGGTTACGTATTGTTCTAGAAGATGTTGGAATTACCACAGAGGCGACTGAGACGGTGGAAAACCGTTCCACGGGTCAAGCTGAAGAATCCAAAACTGCTACAGTGGGAACATCAGAATCAGACGTTTTGCAACAATTAGTAACAGAAGCTGTTAAAAAAGTCTTGGCTAATCGAACTGTCACAGATGTAGATAATAAATTTTCTTGTCAAAACGTTGTTTCTCAGGTAGTTGAAGGGCTAAAACCGACGTTAACCTCTGGATCGTCCAGTACAGTAAATAATGTTACGACCAATATAGTGGAAGAAAGTACAAATACACCAGCATCAGTTAATATGCAACCATGCGTTTATAATCCAACACCAATCGCAGAATTAAAGAAACGTCATATACCAATAGTATCCTACATGCCAACTAGGAAAAGTACAGTAGCTGTGAAACGTAAATCTTCTCCGGATGGAGCTAAACCATGGTTAAACATAGGCAATGAGTCCGCAGAATCTCAAAGCGTTGAAATTAAATACAAACCTAGTGTAATCACACCTGAAGCTAGGGACACTATGCAAAGTTACATACCTACGTGCAAATCAGAGTCTACTTTATTAAATTCATGTAAGGATGGTAGTTCAAGTGAGTATTTACTTAAACTCAGGGAAACTTATTATCCAAAGAGTAAAAAGAAAAGGGAAGAATATGTTCCAAAAAAAGTGAAAACTCCATTAAAAACTGCTGATGGACTGAATGAATCTACGCTAGATAATTTTGGAACAAATCCAAATATGATAGACGAGGTACTCATACATTCTAAATCAACTTCTGATGTAGAGTCCAGCAAGTTATCTCAAGATTCTCCTATGGATATTGAACCAAAATTTTCTGATGATGAAGAAGAGGATAGTAAGGGTCATAACATAAGTAAAATTAGTACTACAGCCATTGAGTTTAGGACCTTAGAACAAAATAAATCTTATTCTAGTGCAAAAAAATCTGATTGTTTGAACAATATACAAGATGTGCATTTTCCAAAAACAATTAAAAGCAATGAATGTGTTAATAAAGAAAACTATAATGAAAAGATATTAACACATAGCAATACTCTGAAACAAGAAGTGTTCCCTAGTGAGGAAAGTTCAAAATCCTTACAGTGTGAAGAAAGAAATGTATCGAAGATAGAGTCGAATAAAAATAGTGTCGAAAGTGTAAAGGAATACAAAAATAAGGATAAGAACAAAGACAAAAGTCACAGTACATCACATAAAAAATATAAAGATAAGCATGAATCAAGTAAGAAATCGCATTCTAGCTATAGTAAAAGCAAAAGTAAGAATCATTTGAGACACAGAAGTAAAGAATCGAAAGATAAGAAGCGTGATAAAGATAGGAGTAGATACAAACATCAAGAAAAAGATAGACACAAAGAAAGAAATGAAAGCAAACACAAATCTAAAAGCGACAGGAAGGATAATTATAGATCTGAAAAACGCTATAAGTATTCCAAGAGTTCTTCGAAAGAACATTCTAAGAATAAAAGTGATAGAAATGATAAACATTCAAAATCGAGCCGTAAGTCAGATGAAAAATATATGGAAAGTAAGCAAAAAAAAACTTCAAACTCTTTAAAAAGTGTTCAGCTGAATTCCATGGATGATGGTGATGAAGAGTATGATGATCATTATAATAGTATCATTGATAACATTGATGTAACTTTCAGTACATCTGACTCAGATCATGATGTACAAGAAGAGTGTTTAAAAATATTCCAGGTATGTGTAGTCAATGTAATGATTTTAGTGAAATTAAGGAAAATTAAAAATAACAATATAAATGTATATATATTTATATATTTATTTCTCTATTGGTAATGTTATAAGGAATATCAAGTACCAGAACGAAAGGCAGCAGAATTATCAAAAGAATCATCGATGCAACAAGAAAAAGAAAAGGAACAGACGGAAGAGGTTGGTAAGAAAAGAGTAGCACATCCTTCAGCAGCTACATGTGTCACTAGGCAAATTGGAGTTAATCAACAGCCAAGAAAATTAGTATCTGCACAACAAAAAATGTATGAAAGATGGCGTCTAATGCGCGATGCTATAGCAGAAAAAACAATTTCTACAAGCAGTAGTCGTAACTATCCTGAAGTAATAGGAACAGCGAGCAACAGCGAATTAAAGTTAAATGGAAATGGTACGTAACTTTTTTGAGAAAATATTTATATGAAGATATTTTTTTCAAGTGGAAATGAATTCTGTTTTATTAATTAATTATCTATATTTATTTTATTCGATATTTATGACAGGTCGTGTCAGAATTGCTCATGTACCATATGCTAAATCTCTAGCAATAGAAAAAAAGAAGGTAATAGAAAATGTAGGAAAGTCGGTAGAATCGAAAACAATGGACAATTCTAAAACAGCTGCACAGACGGCCAAGAGTGGTGTACGCATTGCTCATGTTCCACAAGTGGTTCGTAATTATTGTTTTAGAATTAATTATAAATATATAAAGTTATATTATATTATATGCCTTGGTCATGCTTTAGGTTCCTCAGTTAATTCGTCCCGAACCATTACAAGTAGCCACGCAGAAATTTCCTTTAAATGTTCGTCAGTATTATGTGAATATGATGCATGATATATGTGTATTGATTTACACAAATGCCGAAGATGCAGCACAACGTGCGGTTAAAGAAGAATACGCTTGTCATGAAAGATGCAAAGCACTAGCCGTTTACAAAAATTCCTGTATGCTAGCTACTCACCGATTGAGAAAAGAAACTGATCAAAATTCATCTGCGGATAATAATACAGTAACAATACCAGGTAGTAGTACAGTGTCCCATGAAGCAGTACTTGCTGGGAAAGCTAAAGGTTCCTGGAGTGTTCTTAAAACAAAAAGATCTGTTATGGAATTTAGAGGTCCAGCTTTGTATGGTATGTTAAAAAAATGGATAATGACGGAACAACAACTTCGAGATAATGGTTTTCCTCGGCCACATCCAGACGGTCAGAAGGTAAAACGAGTAAAAAATGTTTAAAAATGGAAAATAAAATATTTGTAAAAATGTTTATTCTTTTATATTGCTGTCCAAATTTTTTCAATTACAGGGTCGTGCCAAAGTCTATGTAACTAATTCACGAAATGTTCTGTCAAAAGTGCCTAATGAAAGAATTTGTAGTCGATGTGGTCAAACTTATATGGTTGATAAACAAGGATTTGCTGTGCAGCCACAAAACTGTATATATCATTGGGGCAGAAAATTCACAATTAGAGGTGAAGGAAAATACAGTTGTTGTCAACAATATGGTTCTGCAACTGGCTGTTGTGACGCAAAAACACATGTATGGGATTATACAGATTATGAAAATCTTCGTGGTTATGTAAAAACATTGCCAAAAGGTAACTTGTAAACGTTTATTTCTTTTTTCAATTTTAGTTTATATGTATTTTATTATTTCTTATTATCATTATTATAATTAGATGCATTAATCGAGGAACAAGGAGTATATGCACTTGACTGTGAAATGTGTTACACAACTCAAGGATTGGAATTAACTAGGATAACAGTCATTGATGAGGACTGCAATGTAGTATATGAGACGTTAGTCAATCCACAAAATCCAATAATCGATTATAATACCAGGTAAAAAAATATTAAAATATTTCTTTTTCCTTTTTTTCTTAAAGAAATGTGTGTGTGAATATATGAGAATTATCTATATTTATTTATATTTCTTTCATGCAATTTTCATGAATAATTATCGTATCATTGAAATCGCGTATACAGGTTTTCTGGGATTACGGAAGAAAATATGAAAGATGTGACAACAACGTTATTAGACGTTCAAGCGACATTGCTAACCATGTTTTCGGATAAAACTATATTAGTGGGTCACAGCTTAGAAAGTGACTTCAAAGCTTTAAGGCTTTTACACGATACTGTGGTCGATACAAGTGTAATGTTCCCGCACAAAAATGGATATCCACAAAAGAGAGCGTTGAAGAATCTCTGTTCCGAATATTTAAGAAAACTTATTCAAAATGACGGTTAGTTTAGAATCATTTATTTATCTATTTTTCATTTATGATATCATTCAATGACGACATTCTATTTTCATTGCACATTACGGTTTAGGATGAAGTACAATCAATTCTTCTATAATTAATTTTTTAATTCGTGTTATAGTTGGTGGACACGATAGTAAAGAGGATGCTATCGCTTGTATGGAATTAATTCTTTGGAAAGCAAAGGAAGAAGCAAAATTGCAATAAACGAATCTACAAACACTCAATCAGACTGATTCGTGTACAGCTTATGGTTTTGTGGTTTATGAAACGATAATAATCTTTTTTTTTTAAATTATCTTATACGTTGTATTATAGTTTTTCATGTATAAATATGTGATATACATATGACCGATTAAGTTTAGAATCGATTATTACATAAATCATTGCTCATTTTCGAATTTCATTCATTATTCTACATAGGTGCGTTTTTGCTCTTTTGATCGTGCATTCATACTTTTATAAGATTTTATGGTAATTATTTACAAAGCAATTGATCCCACCGATTTCAATAGCTTTAAGATATGTTAGCAAAGTCAACATGCTGAATAATTTTCTATGGATATAAAACTATCATTAGACTTCAATTTCAGAAGTAAAAATGAAAATAATTTTATGCATAAGTACACTACTACGTGTAAAAATATAGAATCTAGAATCATATTATGTATCTGACAAAGTGGGTAAGTGTTTTGGAAATTCAAAAGCGATATATAATATCACATTATTATATATATATATATATATATATATATATATATATATATATATATATATATATATAAAACATCCATTAGATACATAATGCGATAATACTTTATTACTTAATTATATATATTGAATTGAGTAAATATTTTTTTACAGCGTTGCTTCTATTTTTTTTTGAAACTCGGATGCATTTATGATAATGAAATGTGCACGAAAAATATCATCTAATTTAAAGTCAAATTGGCAATTATATACGTGAAATTATTTAGAATTTTCTTGAGGGCACATTTTAAAGTTATTGAAATTGGCGAGGTATCTGTATAATTACCTTTCAAATTGACACTAGTAATAATGTATTATAAAATTTGATAAAAAATTATAATCATTTTTATTATTTACTGCCTAAATCAAACCTGTATTTAAACCAAACCTGATCCAAATCTAGCAAAATCCTTAGAAAACGCGTAGTAAGAAATTACGTAGTAACAAATATTAAAAGTACTTTTGTGTTGTATTGAAGATTAAGACTTAGTAATAGTTATATCTGCAGACGATGTTACACAAGATGTTAACCTTGGCAACATATCTCAAGGCAATTAAAATCAGCAAGATCAACCGTTTTGTAAATAATTACCGGTTTCGTCATTATTGCGCTTTGAATTTTAAATCATTTAAATGTAAATAGAACAGTGCAGGAGTACATGCGTTGTACCACAGTTTCTTTAGTTTCCTGCGAAATTATACAAGATGTAAACTTATTTTTGGAGGTTAAAGAACTTGCAATAAATTAACTTGAATATTTTGTATACGTTGAAGTTTTTAACTTCTTTTGCCGTTCAATAGTAATATTTTAATTAAGACTTCGTAGACTAGGAGGTAAATGGTTATGGCAGAAGTGGAACAGAAAGATTAAGATAGCGAAGAAAAGAATCTATACGATAGATAATATAATAATAAATTTGGTTTTTTTTTTTCATTCAATTTTATTATATAAAACTACATCGATGTTTCATTCAAATGTGCGTTCAATCGCTTTGTACCAGCATGATATCTCGATTTTAATCTCACCATTCGAAAATGGCTAACAATCCTTTTGCTTGACTTGTTCGATCGAACTGAAACAGTTTAGAATGCGTATACTTTGACGAAGAACAGGTACCATGACGTGAATAAGCGAGCTAGTTTCGTTATTTGCGTCTGTAGTTCATAATAGCTCGCATGTGTTTTGCCGTCGCAAATCTACTTTCAGTAGCACCGTATTAAAAAATAATCATCATGCCCTTTCTCTTTTTCTTCTTAAAATTTATCTTGTTCAAATTTCAGTTTTACCTCTCTTCTCTCTCACTTTTTCCCTTTTCGAATTTCTTTTCCTTCATTTCGGTTCAAGCTTTTGAGAAAGACTCGAAGGAAAATATTTCACGTTCCCGTCATATTTGTTGGCACGTATGTAAATATATACATATCTATTTAGAAAACATAAATTCATTTAAAAGATACCAGTTGAACAATAAAAGTATTTTTCTCCGAGTTTTTCCAAAAGGAACGTCTACTCGCATTCTCAATTTGTGTCTATGCGTGTAAAAGGAAGCGTTTTACTTTACGTTTTTCGCTTGTGTTGGGTAAAAAATAGTCTATCTGCCCCCTTGAAACAAACATTATTGTCAATATATATTTATAGCCTAATCTTTTGTGATTTTCCTACTGGTTTTTACAATGTTACTCAAATTTTAGGCATATATTGCGTTTGCGTACGCGTGGCAAGAGAAAAAGAGACAAAAAATCGTGTTTTAACATATGCATATATCTATACGGCGATATCCTTAAAGAAAACTCCTACGGTGAAAGATGTGTAAACCTGACTTTCATTTCGAGGTCTCTCGAATCGCTTTGTGTGTACATAGTGAAAATACATTTCGCAGTGTCGATAATCGGCTAACTTTGGTGGAAGACTCGCGGAATTATGGAGCTACAGCAGTCGTGTAATTATCATAGCGACATACCGACTTCTACAGTGCCGCACTGTAACTGATTTTATTGAGTGATCGAGAATGCGCTAATAGATATTACAAGGAGGGTCGGTCCAGAGTGCCGCACCCTCTTCATCTTGTTAACAAGTTATTCAAAGCGTTCAAAAATAGTTCGTGTGGACATTACTCGATATTTAAATTATCTACTTAATTCCCATGGTACACGAAGGCAACTATTTAAAGACACATGCACATTGTATCGATGTTACGAATTATTGTTAGGTTTACATATGTATTTCGTTAAGTTCGTAACATATGTATAGATACATATGTGCCTTTAGTTACTGACAGACTAAAAATCAGTGTGATCAACCTGAAACAGTACTTTGAATTTCTTTCTTTGTATCCCAAACCAGACGCCTTTTTCTCTGTTTCTAATCAAATCTTTCGCGAAAACACGGATTGCCCGTTAATTTAAATTTCTTTATAACTAGGGACTATATTAAGATCTCGCGTATAATACATAGTCCAATTATGATAAACTTATTTTCTCAACGACTAGATGAACGAGGAAAATAATATCACGAGATCATTATAATACGAGACTAAATAATGAATCGAATCGAATAGAATAAAATTCGAATCAACTGGAGCAGAAACATTTCGGATGAGAGGATATGCTTGTCTAGTTAATCTGATTATCACGAAATATAATATGTATATATCGCGAAAGCATAGCCTCGTCAGGCATTGGCCTTGATACATATATATTTTTTTCGATGTATTGCTTTCTTTTATTCGTAAAAGAAAAACCTTGTCATATGCTATACTAACAAAGCGATTAACTAACTTTTAATTTCCTTTATGCAGGGTAAAAACATGGTGTATGTAACGACGACAATAACCACGGAAACTATGACGACGACGACGGTGACGAAGACGATGTCGATGACGATATGTTTAATGACGGTGGTAATAATGTTGATGATGGTGTCGATAACGATAATATCAATGATGATAAAAACGACGACGATGATCACTATTGATGATAACAATGGCGATGATTTTTTTAAGAGAGAATATTTTGTACGATGTATCCGATAACGATCGTCGTCTTATTGGAAATAATCGAGAAAATCTTTGCACTCTATTAGAACGTAATTTTCACGGAGCGATCGTTTGATCGGAATCTTGATCTCCGACGAGATAGAGGAATTGGAAAGCAATTGCCAATAAACTAATGCCTAATAGATCTCCCATTGCCGTCAGATACGGAATTGCTGAATTGTCGGGATCGATTTTTCGTTTCCACATCCAATGTATCATTATGTAAGCAATGTACAGGAGAGCAGCAACCTGCAGCATGGCGGCACACAAGTAAACGAAAACGAAGAGTGGCGTTAGCGAAGTGTTGCCGTCCTTCATATAATTAATTAGGTAAATGAAAATTATATGGCCTGGTATAACCATCGCCATTAGAACTCGTGTTGTTCTTGCGTGCATACCTAAGAGGGAAAAAAACAAAACAAGAAATTAATTCAAATTCATGTTAATAGTAGATGATATACATCAACCGACCGATGAATATTAAAATCACATCTATTATTATTCATTTGAAAATTGTAATAAGTTTTGCTTCGTTTTATATTTTACAGATGCTGTTACGGAGTATTATAAGATATGATATATAAAAAACATAATCGTGTCTCAAATCACTGTTATTTTCCTTAAAATAATATTCTTTCTCCTATTATAAAGATTCATTGAAAAAAATCATATTTTTTACAGTCACCTGTTACAGCAGAAAATAAAGTCGTAATTCAATTACGAAATTGAAAAATTGGAATAAATAACTAAAAAATAAATAAGTTCAAAGTTTTAAAATCTTAATTTATACTATTATGATCTTCAATTTGGCATGCGACGAAGTAACAGGACATAGCAAAGTGGCTAAAACATAAAAGGAATAGATTCAACGTGTCGACAAATGTATTAATAATCATGATCGGCAGTGTAAATTTCAGTGGTTACATAATTTTATTACCTTTGCCAAAGAAGTTAGCAATAGGCGTAATGAAGATAACAGGATGCGTGTGACCCGGTGGAATTAGAAGTGTTCCTAGCTCGGCTTGTTTATGAAGGGCTGTCGATATCCTGCTTGCTTGCACGGCTACCAAATTCCCGCCGACGCCATTGATCACCGGTTGGAAAACGGTCAGGTTTTCGAATCGCGACACCATGAATTCGAGTATTAGACCACCGCAACTGCTCGGCCAACAACAGCGGTCGTTCGTGTTCACTTTAATAGTCGATTCGTGCCTTCTTTCTCTTGTTTATTCTCGAGAGTCGTTTCTTGGCACTCGTAAGTATCATTTAAACGAAATGGAATATCGGTACTCACCTGCTGATCAACATAGCAATCATTACAGGAGTCCATCCAGAGTAAAGGACATCGTTGGTGTACTTGTTTCTCTTGGCGATCCATACCCAGAGCGGCGTGATGAGGATATAGCAAGCAATCACCAGGGGCGCGA
Organism: Melipona beecheii; assembly: GCA_032399605.1. Classification (NCBI taxonomy): domain Eukaryota; kingdom Metazoa; phylum Arthropoda; class Insecta; order Hymenoptera; family Apidae; genus Melipona; species Melipona beecheii. The sequence goes on along the minus strand of JAUCMO010000082.1, from coordinate 580,716 downwards.
CCCAATCTTGCTTATTTATCGATTCGTAGAGAATCGTCGATATCCAAGAGAGTAAAGCTAAGGAGGTGATGTCGCCGAGACTCGCAGCGATCGGTGTGGCGACGTTGTCTGGGTTTATATGACAATGACGGGAGAAAACAATCACACCTGCGGTTATCAATCCGAGGACGAATGATGCCAGAGACGCGGTAACTAGGCTGCTTGCACACAACAGGTATGCATGATCCAGCGAGATGGTACCGTTTCGGAACGCTCCCATGACGATCGCCACCACAGAGCCCAGAAATCCAACCACTATCGCCTGGCACTGCCGACACGAACTGATCTTCTTTACACAAATATCACACCGAACGGCAGAAGTAATGATTGCATAAAAAATATTACTGAAAAGCTTGGCCATAGGAATAGGGGAAAATAAAAATGAAAACTACATGAGAAGAACATAATAAATCTATTTATGTATACTCAATATGTATGTATTTAGTGTTAAAAGTAACTTGGAGTAAAAACATAATTTAGAAATTGATCTTCTATAGAAATACAATTTAATACATTCTTTCCTTGTGATTTTCAAATAAGAACGTATTATTCGTTTTGTCCATTCAATCCATAGTTTTTTGATGAAATATAAAGGATATTTTGTGATTATTACAAATATTAATAACATTTCAAAATGCTAACGTAGCTTGTCTATTATTAGAATGCTTTTGATATTTTTCCAAAAGAATGGCTCAAGCTAACTAAAGCAAATTAAAATGAGATTTATTAAATAAGTAAAAGATCAGTAATAATAAACGAAATAAAATGAGCAGAAAGAAATATACGTTTGGGCGGAAAAGTGCAAGAAGCGTGACATTTGCTCTTGAAGGTCATTTACCGTTGTCGCGTTGAACATATAATCAAATAAAGTTGTGGCGCCAATGATAAGGCATCTGCGAGTCGGTATAGATATTTGACATGGAATAATTTTCTTGACGGTAAATGTCTTAAGTAGTGATGTGTCGAAAAGTCTTAGAATTTATGAAAATAAGTCACTCAGTTAATGAAAACAAAATAAATGAAATATACAGGAAATACAATGGAAGATGTGAGTGGAAAAATTAATAATAATATAAAATAACTGAAAAAAGAATTAGAAGGAAGGGGGAAGAGAGAGAGAGAGAGAGAGTGAGAGATACATAGAGACAAAGAAAGAAATAGAGATATTAGACTAATGATAAAGATAGAAATAGAGACAGAGATAGAGAAAAAGAGACAGTATATACTGAGACAATATTTGCGGATAGAGAAAAATCGAAAATAGAATGTGAATCAAAACTCACTTGAATCAAAACGAGATTTCCAACGATCATGTACCATTGCTCTTTCGGTGTGTCCATGTGTCCGAGATTTGCCTGAGTCGAAAGGCGGGACGCGAGAGTCATTTCCAAATTTCCTTTCAAACCCAACAGTGCTGGCACCAGAATGATAAGTTCGCTAACTTTTTCAAACACAACCCAATGCTGTGAAAAAAAAAACGTCACACGGTTAAAAAGATCGTAAATAATATCGATCGATGAAAATAAAAATAAAAAAGAGACTGGTCTTGACTTGAATGAAAGAAGACAACTCATGGAATATGAGTACGATGAGAAAAAAATGTGTTCATACTTGAACCAAATCTAGAACCAATCCAGCTCCAACCATGCCAAGGCCGGCAATAAGAAACGGTATAAAAACTTGGATAGTGATCGCCAAGTACGATTCGAGGGGTTCATCCTCATTTACGCCGTAAATTTCAGCGACGACATCGGGAAGGCGGCCGCTATCGGTGGTTCCCTCGTCGAATATCGGCACTTCGACGCAATCTTCTTCGGCGGATTTGTCGGTGGATTCAGTGGTGGTGTTCACCCCGACAACGGTGTCCATCCATGCGTTCGCATTCGTGCCCGTTCCCATAGCCGTCACCGCGATCATATTCGTACTCGTGGCCGAAGTTGTGCCCATGATCGCGTTTCCGATTGTTGATTCTGAGATAGTGCGCGAACGAGCACGAGCTGACATTACCCTGTGGGAAGTTTGCTTTTCGGAAAGCAGAGGTTCTTGACATTGATCACTGTTGACGAGAGAAACGAGATTAATATAAAAAATGTACATCATACATTTGCAGCGTGTATATGTATCTATACAGATACTTTTATAAATGCGAAAATCGAATTCGTAGAAGTGCAAGAACGTAATCGAATCGACAGTTATGTCTTAATTCTGTTAGAGATAATTCGTTAAAGTTCATGGTGTTTACGTGATTCATTGATTCGTAATTTATTTATTATCGTGCACGACTCGAGGGTATATAAGTTGCGCATGAGGCTTATGATTGAAAATGAAATAGTGTTAATCGTTGAACATACTTTTCAATTTTGGCTCCTGTAACATCGATATGGGCGTGTTTGTCGGGAGGTAGTCGTACCGGATGTTGATGCACTTGGTCCTCTATCATCTTCTACTGAGGACCCCGTGCGACTCGCTGCCACGGATATATAGCCATTCTCCTTTGAGAATGATAACGCTTGTTTAAATGTTCGCTCGTTGCAGTTGTATTTCAGGACAAGAATCGAGCAAATTACGTAACCAGCGAGGGACGATATCTCTAAGCTGATTCGCTCGGAACTGTAAGGCACGTCGAAAATTAAAACACGTTGGCTTTCAGTATCGCAATCAAGTTGGATTTGACGTTGCGATTTCTGCAAGCTGTACTCTGGCTCGTACCGAACTATTTTCGATGATTCGATTGAAGCACACATTATATTCGACACGTTGTCTATTGCCATTTGTTACTTTCGTTATCACTGTTCTTCTTCTATCCATTTTGACTAATTTTTCATTGTCTCATTTATCTTTGTCATTAGTCATTTTACAAAAAAAGACCGGCCGAGCGTTCTATTGAATCAACCTACATTTCGTAGTTCGTGTTATATCACGCAAGAATATGATCATCGTTAAAACGATCCTGATAGTCAAGGCTATGATAATTTCATATGAAGAAAAAGCTGAATGTTATTTGAAATCAAAAAATATTTTGACATTTGACAAATATAACAAAACTGATATAACAAATACAATATTTATTTATTAAAATGAACGTGTTTTTCAGGTAAAAGCTCAAGCAGAGATAACACGACAAACGTTTTCCGCAACGTCTGTTTTCGAAAAATGTCGAGAAATGAAAAGAAGGAAGAAGAACACAAGGAGAGAAAGAGAGAAGGTGAACAATCCCAAAGTACATTTTGTCGATTATAAGATATCGATTAGCGTCCCTGCTGTTTACGTAACGGATGCATTTCGAGAAATCATATGAATTTAAGAGAAATATTATAGAACAGAGACATGCTTGAAGTGTACATTTGATACTTTGGCCATACCTGTACCTCTGTAAGGGGATCCTCGATGGAGTGTCGAATCTCGGCCAGATTCATAGACTCGGAAAAATCTGATTTTCAACGTTCTTAAAACTGTGTCGATTCTGATAAAAAAGAAAATCAACCGTCGTCACGCATTTGATGGTGTAAGCCTGGTGGCCTGGTGCGAGGCCGTTTCACGCTATGGTTACATCGCGACTGATCTCGATCATGCATCACGTTTGTCTCCTTAAAACTCGCTTAGGACTTTTACCGGGAACATACGCTAAACGGAGCAAGCGCGAATTTATCGATCGCCAGTCCAAGTAAACCTTGATTGCTTGCCTACCTTACCGTCTGCTATTCATCGCCTATCTACCTGCTTTTCTGCTTTCTTGCTCGTCTGCTCAGCTGCCTGTCCGCTTACCTGCCTGTCTGCTCACTAGCGACTCTCTCATTTCTTTTCTTGCTTTATTTTTCAGATATTTACTTGCGCTTATCTGTTCATACGCGTAATTACATATCTGTATGCCCGTTTATTTACAAGATTATCTTTTTCAAACGTACGTTTCCACTTGATCTCTCTTTCTCTCTGTCTCTTTCCTTCGCTCTCACTCTCATCCTCCTTTCTTCCATCACGTTACTTTGCTCGATTGACCTTCGTGCAAACAATTGCTTCCTTAATTCATTTTAAATTTAATCTCCCATCGGAATTCGATTTTCTATTATATAATTGGCCGATCAATCACGATCGAATGTCTAATCATGATACCGGGTAGTATCACGTAGTATCGCGTACAATTAGCCGTTTGAATATGTCAAACGTGTTAGATTTATAATTGAATTGTAAGTAATCGTTATCATCGACGAAACTACGAATTTTACAATTTTCAATTATATCGAAAATTAGATCAATCTCTAAATCGTAGATACCGATTAGATCATTGTATGTATCATTAGATGTCTGTTTGTGTCTAAACGTAATATATTTATCATTTCAACGTAGGTTTCCACGATCGTATTGTATGATCCGAAATTATATCTTGAAAATGTTTATTTATGATTTGGCTGTATACTGTGTGTTATATCTTCATTGTGCTATATGTTGTTATCTACTTCCTAAAAGATTGGTTATATAAGATTTCTTACAACTAGCCGTTCACAAATTAAGTGGTTCACTTTGACATTGAGTTTCAACTATCAAGCATCGCGGTGTTACAACTGGTCTTATGCATTTTACTGACCGAATACTTTTCTTACTCACGTAAAATTGACTTTCACACGTTGCCTACGAATTCTATTTTTCTTCCTAGATACATTCGCTCAATCACAATTTTAGTACAGTAACTTGCTCTAAACATATCTCGACACGAATAATGTTGACATCGCAATTGATCTCAAACACGTGGTACAGATAATTGCAAGCATAAAATTACAATTGTATGTACAAAGCGTGGGAACTTCAAAGGATAAATTACAAATTTCTGATATAATTACGTGTCTTGCTTATTTGTTTCTTCGTAATTCACGCAAATTGATGGAAAAATTGTTTCGTAAACATTGAACGTTATTAAACGTTTAATAAACATTGAAGCGTTCGACACAGATTGAAGCAATAAAGATCACGCGAGAAGATATGAATGACATTTTCAAGAAGAACTAAATAGAAAACGAAATAATTTGAAACTTAACGACACGAATGTGCAAGTGAGCTAGCTAATAACAAAACAGAAAAAGTAGAATGGAAAGAATGGAAGTAAAGAGAAAAAGAAAAAGAGAGAGGAGAGCCGAGGGTGATTACTACTATCGTAATTGTGATACGTTATGTTATCACGTGTACTTAAAAGTGCGGTACATCGTCTTCGCTCGTTCTACACCCACGCAACATATATTTCTTAAAATCTAGTTTTTCTTAAATCAACATTTGACCGTTTTATAAAATATCATAACATCAAGTGTCTGTAGATGTGTACGCGTATACGAATGAAATGATAGAAATCGAGAATAAAAACGTTCGTCTCACTGGCAATGTTTGGAACAGAAATATCTGAATTACATATAAAAATCAAATAACCATATACGATCAGAAATCGAATATGTCCTGCAACATTCGTGCATCGGGATTTGCAAACATTGCCGTTTAACGTTAACGGCGCGCGAGTACGAAGCACTTCCGTAACATATTCACAAATTGATAAATTACTCCACGTGTTTAAGTTCGACCATGAGGAGCAATAACTTAACATACGTTTTGATACTTGGTTCCCGTGACCCGCGAGGCGCGCATTCAATCACATCTCTTTCGTTTATCATGGAAGGCCAAGAGTTTCGCTCCTTTGTCCCTATAGTGTCCTCGTATCTCATGACAAAGGGACAGCAGATGGTGTCGTAATTATACTTACACACGGTTATGTCGCGAGACGGAACGGTAGTAAACAGCAGGGAAATACGTAAGAAGAAAATAGATCACGAAACAAAGATTCACGCGTGGCGAGCTAAGAATGTGCTTTACAGTCGCGTTTCTTCACACCGCGTTTTTGATTGCTATCTTTTTCTTTTTCTTTTTTTTTTTTTTTTTTGTTTAGTTTCAAACTTAACGCGTTATGAAAATTAATGGCCAGTACATAATTGTTAGTTTGATAGTTCTTGTTTTGTTCGACTATCCTTGATAGTTACTTCTTAATTTTTTTTTTCTTGTTCGTAATCGACGATAAGTAAACTATGAATGAAGGACGGAGTAATGAAGGACGTTTGTATCTACAATTCGTTCGAATAGGGTACGATAAATGCAAACGAGAAAGAATGACACGGATCCGAGAGAAAATGTAATAGACTCGGCAGATTTTTATTTCTTTGATTGTCTTTTTCGTTTGGTGCGTATTTGGTACAAGGCAATTCAAAAGAAATATAGGAACGGATATTCGACCGGTAACAGGTGACACTCTCTCCCTTTCTTCTTGAGAACTAGAAGCTACCGCGGCGAATGCAGGGAGGTCAGTACGAGAACAGTTTTAGAAAACGACTTAATCAAGCAACACGATAGATAAAATCTAAAAGGCTCCGCCGAGAACGAGGCGATAGTTGGCACTGACAGATCTAACTATTTCATTGACGGAGACAAGCTGATGTGCTTCTCAACTACAGCCTGGTCGTTTCGTTTGTACGTTGTGCGTGTGCGAATCGTTGACTAATGTTAATGTGCATGTGCACGCATCGCGATGTATATTCGTTGAACGCACACGCTCAGATGCCTCGCTTATGCGATTACGCTTACAAACCTTTAAGCCCTATTCGTAACTCGATCGTACAATATCATACGAAAGAAAGACACCACTGTAACAGACCAAGTAGAATTGTGCTCAACTCGAACCATATTACAGTTTGACCTATCTTTGACCGCACTCGTATTGTTCTTATCTTTGTGTATATTTTACTATACTTTTACCACTTTTGTTTCATTTTTCTTCGCTTTCTTCTTCTCATGCTTAATCCGACCGCGTCCAATGCTCGTTCTGGATTATATGCTTCGATTTTTATAGCAATTATATAATACAGTAGGTAATAAAAATAAAACGGTAAAAATCTTGGAAATTGATGAGAAATGATAAAAGTACAATGATGTATGCATTCGAGTCGAATTTATTTCGACTGATAAGTACAGTATTTGGTACAAAATAGTTGAGCATGTTTCGTTACATACGATATGGTGAGCGTGCTTACTTATTACTAAATTTAATGGCAATTGAAATGAACGCCGTGTTCGATAATGTTTGTATATACATGTTTGCGTTAGAATACAAACGATAAGTAGTTTTATACATTAGTAACTTACGCGTAAAAGTATGTAAAAGTACATATTGACATTTGAAAATCGAACAATTCGATTACATGTGTAAACTTCATGAATGTATTGCCTATAAAATGATTGACATTGAAACAATCCTAAAATTTGCTCTTAGACAACTTCTTTTCGTTTGTAACATTTATTCCTTTTTTTATCAAAGCAAGGAAAAAAAAACTGTACAGCGGAAAATGAAAAAAAGAAAAAAATTATAAGAAAATGTAAAAAAGCAAAAGGCAAGAATAATAGTAATATGATTTGTTGTGGAACGTACAAGGATAGGAATTGTATGAATGTTCCAAACTTGATCAAACATGACATAGGATTGTACTTTTTTCTGTACATTTTCAATATTTCACGTGAACTTTGAATATAAAGTTCAATCAATCTCCAACATCAGAATCTCCATCTCCGATGGCATACAGTATGTGAAACGCGATTCCTAATAGTGCCGTTCCTAACAAATCACCTGCTGCAGTTAGATATGGTATTGCAGAACTATCTGGGTCCATCCCTCGTATCCACATCCATACAACCATTAATTGCGTAATGTACAACAACAATATTACCTAATAATCAAACGAAAATGTTAAAACGAATAAACGAATTGTTACGGTTTATGTCGATTATATGATACCGAGTACTGATAGGAAAATAGATGTATACCTGTACTAAAGCGGCAGTCAAATAAACAATAAGAAATATGGGCGTAAAAGAAGTATGACCAGCTTGAAGGTAACTAATGGTATAGCTAAATATTAAATGACCAGGTATTACCATTGTTAATAAAACTCTAGCAGTCCTTGCATGTCCGCCTATAATGCATTCATACTGTACCTCATAAAAGATATCTAATATCTAAAATTTTTTTATAATTGACGTACCTTTGGTACAAAAAACGTAGAATGGGTTAAAACGAACAGTGGGTGCTTCTTGACTGTTAGATCGGTGATTCTTATGCAAAGATGTCGATATTCTACTAGCTTGAACCGCGGCTAAATTACCGCCAACACCATTTATTACTAACTGAAATACTGCTATACCCTTATAATTGGATACTGTATAATCTAGTATCAAACCACCCACACTAAAATTAATGGAAACATCACCGTTAAGCGACTGATGTTAACTTGAAATTTCCAAAATAAAGAGCATGTAAAAACCTGCTAATTAACATTGCACATATCACAGGTGCCCAGCCATAATCTAATATTTCCCTTGTAAATGGATTCTTAGCTGCAATATAATACCAAACTGGCGTGACAATGACATGAAATATTATTAACATCGGTGCTATCCATGGTGCATATTCTGAAATAATGTCGTAAAAGTTTAATTAATAGAAAGCTGCTGTATCTTTAAACAGAAGTATAAGTTACTTTCATATAATACATTTATTTTCTTTTGTGTTATATATACATACATACATACCTGTTGCTTTGAACAGAAGAGATGCTATTCCTGAAAGAAGCATCAAAGTTGTTAAATCACCAAGAGAAGCTGCAATCGGTGTAGCTATATTATCTGGATCGATGTTTATCTGTTTGGATAACAATATAACTGCAACCATCACCAAGCTCAATAAAAAGCTTGCTATGGATGCAGTAACTAAGGCACTGGCGCACAACAAAAGCGCATGGTAAATGTCAAATTGGGCTTCGGGAATCCAACCAAGTATGATAGCAGCTAAAGAAGCCAGTAAGCCCACTACAGTTGCTTGACACTGTATTAAAGCAAGGTTTCCAACGATTAAAGTCCATTGCTGTTTCTTTGTATCCATGTGTCCAAGGTTTGCATGAGTTGAAAATCGAGAAGCTAATGTCATTTCCAAATTCCCTTTTAAACCAAGCAGTGCTGGCACCAATATGTACACCTCGGATACCGTTTGATATACTGGCCAATGCTGCAAAGAACAAGGAACTCAATCGAAGTGTTTAAATATTTCTCGATACCTATGTATTGTGCATTTATTAAATTCGATACCTGTACGTACCTGTACAACATCCAGCAACATACTTGCAGCCACCATACCAAAACCAGCTAACAAAAAAGGCACAAACATTTGTATAGACATAGACCAGACATTCTCATCTTTGAATTGCCTAAATTGAGTGTCTCGTGTGACCGACTTTTTTGCATCATCGTTGATACATTTGTGATCAGTTGGTGATGGTATAAGTCGCTGTGTATGTTCCCCATCGCTCTCCGTTTCTTCGTCAGTTTTCATCTCCACTTCCATAATATCGGGAATATTCGATCGAAGTGATTCATCGCTATCTAGTCCCACCATTCTGCTCACATAAAATTTCTTTTCTGATTTTCTGTGTCGTATGTTTGGCAAATTATTTGCGTTCACCTTCATTCCTATATTAGCATGGCTCATTCTTGTTAAATGGCTTTCCGAGCTGTACTACCGAGAACTGTAATGAAAAAGATGATTGCTGCTATTCTTTTGATCTTTGACAAAGATAGCAAATTTGCATTTTAATCGGAACAATGTGAGTGTGTTGTAATTGATGTGTAATTAACGGGCGTTATTATTACTAATGTTTGTTATCGTTTGTTATTGTTATTGTTATGATTATTCTCATCGTTCTTATCAGGTACAGCATCAACATTTTTCTTCCAACCAGTTCTTCATCGTCGCCATCATTATCATCATTGTCTTTATCATTATCAATTTCATCATCATCATCATCATCATCATCATCATCATTATCATTATCGCCATCACCATCGTTATTTCCATCATCATCTCCATCACTTTTATCATCGTTGTCATTATTACATTGCTCTATTTTTTTCATTTTTGATATATTTTTTCTTTTTCTCGCGTAATTAACAATAATCATAATTGCGTACAGTGAAACAAAAATATGTTTACATTGTACATGTTACAGTTTATTTTGTTTTTTTTTTTATTCTTCCTGTATAAAACTGTCAAACGAAAATCGGCATCGTATAAGAAAAAGCATGCATTCTATTCAGGAAAAAAGTATTTATTGTATATTCATTTTGAAAATGAAATGTTTTGGTTTTTTTCCATTATTTCATGTGTCGTATAACGAGATTAGGCGTGTATCGACTATCTCTTTAACGATCGATCTCGATATATTTTCAGCCATGATCCATTTGAGACGAAGTCAAGCATATTGCTTTACCTGTTTCGTAATCGATTGTTTTTTAATCGTAATCGAATCGAAAATTCGACAAGAATAATTATGAATTATATGGATGATGTTTTGACAGAGAACAGAGGAAATGAAAGACACTAGTGAAATTAATTGTAAGATCCGAGTAACTTGAGTAAAAATTATAGATATCGAAAAATAAACAAGAGTGAAGCTAATAACGATACGTTTTGATATTTATCTACTGATATAAAAATGTGCAGGAGGTTCGTTTTTTGAGAAACTGTCAAAAAAATAGAAAAGTCCCGCAATTTAAATGCAGTCTATCATGGAAAGGAATGTTATACTATGTAAGAAATTTTATTGAAACAGGGATGCTACAGGTTAAAATGTCATGTTTTATATGTTAAAGCGAAAAAAAGGTATTTCCATCGTAATTGCATAGCGCAAGATTTTTGATTTTACGTACATATTTAACATTGATGCGGATATTCTGGCAGTTAGTAGTATTTTTATAAGTAAATTTTCGACATTAAAGCAGAAATGTCCCGTGTTGCCCCAGTGATGATATCTCAACGTGGTAAACATAACCTCGACGCTATATAACCTACCTCGAGCATACAATACGATTCCATATTCGTTCGTCGTTCAACCACGTGGAGGCGTTCTGAGTTATCAGCGAAAAAGTATGAACTGCTATAATACGAATGATTAATAGCTGCAAAATATTTCGGATTATAATCGACGTGTATTTTTGATCAGGCATACATACGCAATAGAATGTATTACGTCGATAAGTTCAAGTCCAAGGAATTTGAAGTTAAAAGAAGTACTGAAAATGCGCGACATCAATTGCATACGGTAAAGAACAGACAACTGGATAATAAATAATTGATAATAAACGATGTGATAGTTTACACGTAATCCAACAAGGAAAGAAATTTACTTTATCGATACTCTTAGAGTCTGTACAGAAGTAGCCAAAACTATTTTGAATTAATTTTTTTTTTAATGTTATGACAATTTATAGAATAGAATTAGTATTTTACTATGCAATGTCGATGGACGGTCATATAATTTTATACATGAAATTTTCTGTTTCGTTAATTTTAGCATACGTTACATAAAACGACCAGGGGTTATATACATGTTAAGAAGAAATTAATAATAATATAAATTAAATAAACTGTAAATGAATAAATCGGAAGGTTAAAACGATATAGTAAGCGAAAGATTAACTTATGTTCATATGTAGGTAATTTTTCTTGCGTTTTTTAAAAATACGAGGGTGTCTTATGATTTAGAATAAAAAAAATTAGTAGAAGTAAAACGATCGTAAAATAATGCAAAAATATCGATTTCGAAGAAATATTCGATAGAAAATCGAAGGAAAAACGCGCGATTCTTCTTATCAAGAACGAACACTAATCAATCTAGGTGCGAGTTATCCTGGGCATAGGAGACACCGACAAATGATGCTCGAAATACCTTTATCTGGGCAGCGGGCACAGTGCCCGTAAGCGAATTGCTCGACAATGTACATACGTGCATTGTGCGAGACTGACGAAGTAGTGCGCGTTGATTGCGCGCTTTTTTATTCTCATAAAATCGATCGTATGTTATCACTTCAACGAGAATTGGATAATTGTTCTTCTCCTTAATAATAATAATGAATCTATATACGTAATACTATTTAACATATCACTTTCATATAGTGTAATATTGTAAGGTAAGAGAGTTTCTCATTTATCATTCATAGTAAATAGTTCTCCCTCTCTCCCTTGTTCTTTCATCTGGGTTCGTTTGCTCATTCATTTGCATTTTTTTTTCATTGAATGCTGTCGATTCGAATAAAATTAGATGCAACATTGGAATGTTGAAAACTAGTTGAATATTTAAGAAAGATTTGAAAGACATTTGTTATATAATATTTTGAATTAAAATAGAATTAAAATGTAATGATTCAATAAATTCAAATTCAGACTTCGATAAAATTTTCAGACACGATCTTCTCGGAAACAAAGTGTTAAATGAAAAAATTTTATTCTTTTTTTCCAAATCATTTTTGCGTGCAAATTTATCCACTAATCGTTAATCACGTTTACCCAACATTCTTTATATTATAAATTAATTGTATAATAAATGTCAAATTGAAGAAAGAGAAAGAAAAAGCGAAAAGAGAGAAAGAGAAAAATTATTTTAAATTAATCTTAAACAGCAGAATCTTACATTTAAAGCGACAGAGTATTGTGATGGGCCGCAGAAAGCATCGGAGCAAAGGAAGTAACTTACCGTCGAAGACGACGAAATGTAATCTTGCTTGTGAAAAACCAACAATTTGCGACGAAGCCAAAGTGAAAGATGTGAGAGAAAGGAGAGCAACAAGAGAGAAAACCATAACTGATGATACGTGTTACAAGAAAGAAAGGCCAAACGGTTTTCACGAAACGAACAATCCAATCGGTGTACGTTCTCGACTAACGTACCCGTTGGTTCAGCCGTCTTTATTCGTTGATTCATCGATACTATTAAACGAGGATGAGAACGAGGATGAAGAATGCATCGAATTAAGCGTGAAACCACGATTCGTATTCGTGTCGAGCCTTTGTATGGTTTGCTTGCAAAAGTCCACGTTATTTTGCGAACGTTGCCGAATGGTGTCTTATTGCTCGACAACGCATCGAACGCAGGGACTATCGCAGCATCGCGAGTTGTGCGAAGCACTGACAGAGATTCACTCGTCCATCGTGTCGGCGCTCTCCAATGAATCGGGCGTGCAATTAGACGCGGAGCAGTACCGTATTTACCGGTTAGAATTGCTGGCGATTCTCGAGTGTGAGATCAAACGGTCGTTGGATCTTTGGGAAAAGGAGATCATATTATATCCTAGAGTCTGTCGAGTCTGCCGTCGTTTTAGCGAGAAACTAGTTTGTTGCACGCAATGCGGTATGGAATACTTTTGCAAGGGACACGAACAAGAGCACAAAAATTGGTGCGATGAGTTTCAAGTTTTCCAAAGGTTTTTGCATCTTCAGCATAAACACGGTTGCGTTGACCCGAAAATCCCGAATGCGCATCTGGAAATGTTCGTCGCGAGGCCGGAGTTTGATCTTGATAAACTGATACATCAAATTTATGGAAATTCTTTGTACTATCGTCAAATGGATTGTTATACGTATTCTATATTGTCGAATTTGTGCACGATTCCATTGACGGCTCTTTATTCTATGCAAGCTTCTTGCACTGAATGGCAAGACAAAACCGATTGGACTATTCACGTACTGGGCGCGGAATTTCAGTTTGAAGGTATAAATTTAGACGTCTGGGAAAAACTGTTTCTTCATTTTTTACCGAAATTGAAGAGGCTTCATATAATCTTGATCGGGCCAGAGTTACGATTGCCAGGAGGCGTGCCTCTTAAATTTTTGTCCACGGTTAAAATTTGCAACAAATGTAAATCCGCTGGCAGAGTTGTTGTCGTTTCGTTTAAACCGGAGAAGTTTTACCACGATTTGGTTCGCGACGCGTCGAAAAATCTCGCTGCTCCTGATTTAATTTGTCTTTACAATCCTGGCCTCTACCGGAAAACTGGATTTGGTGGGAAAGACACGTGGTTCGAAACGATACGTGAATTTTCTAAAACGTTAGTTCCAACCGTTATCACGTCTTATACCAAGGAAGAAATACTTTGGGAAATAAATCGAGTAAATTCGGTCTCGAACGTCGAAGTTCTTTTATCACCGTGTAAAAATCCGTTTGCGTCGGTGAAACCGGATCGAAACTTTGTTAGCGATAATATTAACCCTCTTATCTATAAGAATCACTACATTGCCATTGTTAAAGGGAAATCAATTTTACTCTAACTCTTTATGTCCTATACTTGTATAGAGATATGTATACTACATATGTAAATATTTGGACTTTTAAATTATCGCAGCATAAAATACAATTTGAATGAATCTTTTTAATTTAATCCTAATATAATTTAATTAATAGATGTTGATAAAAAGATATTATTATATTTTTACTCGTTGTTACTGTAATAATTAGATGACTGAAGACTCGGAGTGATTTTAAGTATTATATGTTTATTGTTAAAATTTTAGAACAACTGAAATATGTACGTGAAATTTGGAAATGTAGAAAATTAACAGTAGAAAAACGTTCATCTTTTAATAAAATGTCCAATTATTTATGCACGACAGTGTAAATACTTATTAATTATTTATCAATGGCAAAGTGTACAATTACAGTCAATGTTTCTTTTAATGAATTTTTCTTCTGGTTTTCTAATTTTTACATAGGTAGGTCTATTCGTTGTACGAATGAACTCAAGAAAATTATGGTTTTTAAAATAAGACGAAAATTAAAAATGACAAAATTACGTTGAAAATTTCATTTTTGAGGAAATCGAATTTGAAAATAAGTTCAAAATCAATGATTGATATGCACACATAAATTTGTTTAATTGGCAAAAGGTTTTATATTACATATATAAAAATAAGTAAAAGTGATTTCATTATTTTTGATTTTCATCTTATTTTTTGAGCTATAAAATTTCCTTGACTTCATTTGTATCACGAATTTAGGCTCCTAGTATTAAAAAAAATTATCCTTATCACTATATGTCTATATTTTTAATTTCCATATATTCTTTGTGAATTTGTATAATTTTTCGACATCAGAATAATTAAATAATAAGTTGGTATATTTTAAATATTTGTTGGTTGCAATGTGTATTGACAGTATTAGTTTTTCTTAAAATGATTGAAGAAGGATTGAAATGAATGGTAAAGATAACCAAGGCAAACGAACGTTCCTTACCTTGAAGATTGAGCAAATGAAAACATATATGAAGTACTGAGAGCAAAACTAGATTAAGCCAATATGTGCATTAATTTATTCTAAAAAATTATATTAATAATATAAAAATGTACTGAATATTGGATGCAAAAAGCGCTTCAGTTGTTTTTTGACAAAAGTTACAATATTTCTCGTGTGTAATGAAATTATATGTAATACTGTTTCTAATATTAAGAAACTTAATATTTCTTCTTGTTTCATTAATACAATATAGAATACTAATATATATTCTCAGGCCTTCTTTGTACTCAATAGTACAATTCATTTTTTTTCAAATCGAACCTTAGATAACACAATGAAATTAATTATTGCACGGAATATTTTGTATTCACATCTATTTTAAACATTGAATCATTGTCAATTTATTAAACATTGGATTTAGTACATTTTTACCCTCAGTTCCTCCATATTATAATATATCATAAATAATTTTCTGTTTGATTCTTTTCATTTCATCTACAGCATGCAAACTGCACACTTCTCAAAAAACGAGTACATTACAGATATGGTTACAGTTACCAGCTAATTTGCGTATATATCACAGATGAAACTGCATTAATTAAATTAAACTCACGTTCTGAAACGCTTGCAAACACGTTACAATACGCATACATGCACGTACGCAAGTGTATAAATATATATGTATGTACTATGTAAAAGAGAAGTGCGAAAATCCAAAAATATTAAATCGGATCAGATTGAGATTTTTTCAAAATCGTGTCTCAAAAGCATTTTGAGAAAATATCAGAATTTCCGAGAATTTAGAGAACCTGAAATACATTTCGGGATTACTTTATTTCCCGTCATATTTCTTAGATGAGAAATTTGATCATATTATACTGTAGGATTCCAAAATGTGTTAAAAATAAAAAAATCGTCATATTCAACAAAGCTAGTCCCAAAACGTGTCTCAGATTCTTGAAATTTTCGAAAATTCTGATATTTCACCTGTTCATCGAAGTTTAAATTATTAATTACATTTACGTTTACGTTTAAATTATTAATTCAAATTAAAGAAGAAGAAATTTGCTATTACGTAGGTACATATACCCAGTGTTGGGAAGATTTATAATTTAATAATTTAATTATATTTAATAATTTTGAAAATCGTAATCGTTAATGATCAAAATATTATATATTAATATAATAATAAGAAGATTATATTATATTAAATATATTTGAGATATTGAGATATTGCAGCAACCTACTATTTCCCAGATACTTTTCTGATATTTTCAAATTTTCGCACATCTCTAGTATGTAGTTCAGCCGAACATTGAAATATGAATTGTGAAAATTATATACAAAGGACAATTCATATTGTCGAACACTGTGCTCTAAATTTAGTTAGAATTAGTTACTTGCAAACATATTCACTGCTTATGTGTATGTGTATACCGTTCACAAGTGTTGGGAAACTTTAATTCACTTACCAACAATGTTGACAAAATATATAAATTAATGAGAAATTAATTGTCGAAAGTAATAGTTATTATTAGACTATGAGCGTTTATGAATTTATGGAAAATTTGACGATGTAAAAATAGATATAAAACATAAAGTAAGAATACATAACGTATCCAACGTTTATAATATTCAGTAAATAAAATAAATTACTGCTTAGGTTCTATTCACAAAAGAAAAATTATTTTAATAATAAATTTGAGCAAATATCTATGGTTTATTTACGACTTTTTATAGAATTATTTTATAGATCTTTTTTGTTTTACAGGTTTTTTAAAAAATACCTTATGTTTTATAAACATACTTTTCTCAAAATCTTTAGTCGATGGAACAATTCAGTTATATAATTATATAATAATAATTATAATAGTATATTATAATATTAATAATGATAATTATATTATAATGATCATATTATAATATTAATAATGATAATTATATTATAATGATCATATTATAATAATTGAATTGTTCTGTCGACTGGTACTATAGCACAAATTTATTGTTTTCAATCAAAAATGATTCATATCGATTGGCTTTTAAGCTACAATTTTTTATCCAAAAGTTGATCAATACTGTAATTAAAGTCTAAAACACGAATCATCGACGACTTCAAATATTATTATTTGAATTAATTAGAACTTAGAAAAATTTTCCTCATCTGATTTATGTTCAAACAAAAATTTGTCTCGTATTGTAAAGTATTGTCAATAATTTCATTGCATATTTATTAGTTATTTAAAACTAATTTTAAATGTGTAAATTGTCCATCTAAACATATTTTACCAAAAATAAACAAGAATGTAGATACTTTTGAACGGTATACGTGTATGTATTTTGTACTGTTTTCAAAATCGAAGGAAGAGAAAAGGAAAGAAGAAGAAATCGAAGAGGAATAGAATAGAGGAAGAAATAGTATCGAATATGGTAGAATTTGACTATTGAAAAAAGACGGGGAAAATGTGAGGTTTGGGATATTTGGATAAGAAGGAATAGTCTGAAAAGTACGATTAACAAGAAGAAACGTACTTACTCGTAACGCGTGTACCGTTAGTGCATTCAATTAATTAAATCCGACAATTAAAAGAAGCACAAATGTTAAGAGAGACACAGTAAGTGAATTAGTAGCATGATTTACCGAGTTGCTTAATTCGTAGAAATAACGATTGTAAGCTTCGTCACAGTGGGATGGCCAGTTTTTGAAACACGCCGCATATGCTACTACGTGAGCGATGTAATTTTGCTCGAAAGTACCGCGGATCAAGTGAGAGTAGGGACCTGAAATAAATTTGGACATAATTAACCAAAGAATCAGACTATAAAGTCAGAGATTTAAGAAAGATCAAAAATATTATGCTATAATAAATTTCAATTTTGGAAATTAATCTGTAACTGTAAAATAATACGTAGCAATGATTTGTTGTTATTATAAAGTAATCAATTAAGAAATGTATCGTCCTATACAGAAAGTATTGTCTAATCTAACTACAGGTTGTAAAACTATAGACAAGAGTAGTATTTACAACAGATTAATACTTCGACGAATCGTATATTTCATTTTAATAAATCATCGATAAGATTTTAAATTTCATATATCCGTTCATTTCGTAAAGAGATAGAGTTGCTTTTATTGCTAATTTTGTTACTAATTTCTCATTCATTTCTACATAATATAATAATATAATAATGACAGTCATGTATTGTTAATATAAATTGACTACAGTCTTAGTAGTACATGCTGATGACCGATAATGCATGTATATATATAAATAAATAAATATGTATATGTATATATATTTAAAAAACCATCCTAAAATTTTTAATCCCGACACAGGTACACGAGATATAGGATACAACATCTCAAATTTGTGTTTGTATTAATCTATTAAAATTATTTATATATTATTATCTGTAACATTTATTAATATTATTAGATATAGTACGTTCATGAGAGCAAGTAGGGATAAAAATGCACTAAATTGGAATAAGATTCAAGTAAGAATAAATGAAATTAAATTTACCTATCGCATAGACTCCAACGTCTTCGCCTCCGTGTGTTTCATCTTCCAAGTATACACCAGCCATATGAGTATAATATGGATCATTGCGTGTCTTATCTTGATCGACAGGAACCCATGTTTCGTTAATATCGTGACTGTCGTTTCGCCTATGATGATAAAAGCCTGGACCGTTGATGTAACTAAGCGTTTCGTAGGGCTGTACATTTTTCTTCTGTGGATCATTAGCAAAACCAAGGATATCGTTTCCCCGAGTCGGATAACCATTGATGGAAAACGCGTGTGAGTGATCTGCAGTTACGATCACCAATGTTTCTTCTAATTTAACTTGTTGCAATGCAACCAATATCGCTTCCTCGAGTTCTGACAACTCTCGCATCGCTAGCTGAGCATAATTGTGGTGATGAGCCATGTCGATTCTTCCACTCTCCACCTACGAATAAATATTTTTAATCAGCTGTAACGTTTGATAAACAAATCGATGCCATTCTTGTTAATTTTAACTAGTATTCAAAAGGTTATACTTATATACGTTTATAATGCTCACTTTTTGAAAGAAACAAATAATTTTGTTAAAATTCATGAAGACCGATCACTCACCATTAAGAAGAAACCATTGTCATTCTTTCGAAGTAATCGAACAGCTTGCTGAGTCATCTCAGCCAAAGTTGGCGTTTGATTCGTCTTCACAGTGTGATAAGGGAGATGACTAGGTGTAAAAATTCCAAGAATTTTCGACGTGTTAGCAATATCAATGGAGAGAAGCTGCTCGGTATCAGTCACTAGTTTCCCCTTTGGATTATTTTCAGTCCATACGGTCGCTAAATTTTCCCCGTCTCCTCTGACGCATGTATCAGGATCTATTGGCTCAGACATTGGTAAACCCATATGTTGCGCTCCACCACCCATAATTACCTGAAATTATGAAATCGTGATGATAGTAAAACATTTGAAATCAATTTTGAGTTTATAAAAATTATATACAATATACAAGTTTAACATGCAATTATAATATATTTAATATATAATTATATATATTATTAATAATTCTATATAATTGACTGCTTAATAATATTATTTAATGTCATCTAATATTAATAGTAATAGTAATTATTTTACTAATAATATCAGTTCAATTACTTATATATTTATAACCGGCAGCGTATGAAGAACAAATATATCCTCTTACCTTAAACTTGTTTCCTGGTGCGTCTTCGATTAGTTGTCTCGCAATATCCTTTACACAACCTTTATATTTTTTCGGTATCGCGGTGTCACATTCCCAATCGCGATTATTCGTATGAGCGTATAATCCAGCTGGAGTAGCATGTGTGATTCTAGTCGTCGTTACGAATCCTAGATTTCGTCAATAAAGAAAAAACATTAAAAAATATTTAATTTAAAATTCCTTAATTCGAATCTTTTCATTTTAACTTACAATTAGTAAAATTTTTCCTTCATCTTATCGTTAATATAATATCGCTAATCTTTTTCTTATCAAGAAAGAAAGAAAAAGAAAATTTTTGTCATGTTTCGTTCGTTCGACCGGATATTAGAAAGCGGCGATTAATTTAAAAAAAAGCGAGAGTTACGAGCGTTACGCCCTAGATAAAGCGGAAGGTCGGCTCGCGACCTTCTCTGTCGTGTCGTTTTCAAGCTCGTCGCGACAAGGTCTATTCGATACTGATGTTTAATGTTTAACATCGGTAGCTGACCGTGAGCCGGTCGTTGTTGCTAGCGAGTCACGTTCGCGCGCGTGCCGGTTTTATCTATGCGTATCGATCATTCGGTCAATTGTACTACATTGTACTATTACGCGTATATACATAGTTACGCGTGATATTACACGCACGCATTCATTTATTCCGGATATTCCACTTTTCATGGTGCGATAGAGGGAAAGGTTCTACATAAAAGTATATTGGTAAAAATAAGCTAAAAAGAAAGGATATAACATTTAGTAGATTATTAATATTTACAGTATTCTCACTTTCTTTTGTTCGCCACTGTACAATTTCTGCTGAAGTCTATTTTTGTCTATTTACTTTGTTTATTTATTTATTTCTATTTCATTCTTATTTATTTATCATTTATCCATTTTGTCTATTTATTTATGTGCTTATCCACTTATTTATTCATCATTTATTTTATTGACTACATTTTATTTTATTTACTACATTACCTATTTATTTATATGTTCATTTATTTGCTTGTTACTTTATTTATTTATGTATTTGAATTATCAGTTAATCCTTTTTTTATCTTTTTCTTTTTATTTTTTTTTTTCTTCTATTGTAATATATAATTGATAACTTACCGGTATCCATACCACTTTGTTGCGCCCAATCTGCTATAGTTGTAAGTTTGCTTATTTGATTGATTTGCTTGTTACATTGATTAAACGAAGCTCTGGTATCCAATCCAATAACCTTGTATCGGCATTTAACACCGGAAAATATTGCAGTGGCTGTTCCGGCTGAATCGGGTACTTGTTTATCGGTGTTATACGTCTATAAAAAAAACAACTCGATAGAAATTTGCTAAACTTACGTGCTGTTAGAACGAGATTGAAATTGTTTGGATGTTTAAAACATGATGGGTAAAAATCTCGAACACAGAGACTTTATACTTTATATTTCAAAAGCAACGATTTCAAAAAAAATTGATTGAGTAACATCAACCCTTTGAGTACTCACGAAAATTACTAAAAACTAAAACTACCAAAGCTTAAAAGTTTAATACTAAATGAGGACCATATCTATAATAAAATTAATTTTGAGTACTACCAAATATTTATGTCTGATCGAAATTTTTTTGCCAAAGATAATACTGTAAAATGATATTAAAATACTATATAAAATACTATATAAAATAAATATAATGCTATGATAATATAAATATAAAACAATACTATGATATCGTGAATACTATAAACCGATAAAATGATGCTATAAGTGGTGCAATGAAAGTAATAGTGTAAAATGAAAAATGCGTTTGTACTTTTATTGTAACATAATATTTCATAAAAATTAAATATTTCATTCTACAGACAAAGCATGTAAATCTTACGCAGCAATCAAAACGTATTAATTAAAATTTATTAAATTATTGCTTTTGGAATATAAAGTAAAGAAGTTCTTCAAAATTTTTGAAAATGTCGCTTTTTGAATACGAGATAAATTATGTGTACAGAGGCAATACCTTGGCGAATCCAGTGTTAGGGAACTTTTCAAAAGCCAATTTGTATTCTTCGCCGGTATTACCCTTGACCTGGCCTTTGTATATTCGACCAGCTGTGATAGTGGATATTCCCATGCCATCACCGATAAAGATAATTACATTTTTTGCGCGATTTACGTTATTTCGATAAGCCAAATTTCTTCGAAGATTCTCTTGGCCAGATTTTAGCCAAAAGGACATATCTGAAAAGAAATAGGTTCTAAAAAAATACGTTCTCTATGCAAAATATACTATAACGAATGAGATTGCGGATGTTAATTCATTATTCATCTTTGGTCTAGGAGCCGTAATTTTTTCAATTTAAATTTTAAACAGTCATAATGTAATTATATATATTCTATTCTAATTTTAATTTTAATTTATTATTTAAGTTATAGTTTTTTATAACAGTTAGGTATATATAATCATTATAAAATTTTATTAAAATTAAGACAAAAGTTTCAATGATTACCGATAATCAATATTTACGATGGAATTTTTTGTTGTTTACCGACGACCATTATTAATAGCAAAAATATTATTGATAGTAAAAATTTTTCTTTTATAAAAAAAATAAAAAGAATAATTGTTACTCTTAGTTCCTAATTGTTACGAACATGACTGAAGAAATAGAACCTGCAAAAAGATTTTTTTTTTATTTTCTAAATATCACAACGAGTATATTATTTTATATATTTCATGTATATTTTCTTCTATCTTGCAACTTTGAATTGTTCACAAGCTCAAATACTTTGCATCTGAAAAAAAATTACACTTAATTACTGTAGATATTGAGTGTGTAATGGACTTTTCAACAAACATCAGTGATAAAGATCTTATCCAGATTAAAATCCTTTTGTTTATTTAGCAATTATTTGATAAACTTGAAATATCTTTTCCAAATTTTTTCTTTTATCTTCATTAATTAGATTAACTTGATTTCAAGTAATTTAAAACACTTTATTTGATTGGATTTCAAACGAAGTGAAGTTAGTTTAAATTATTTCTTCTTCTGAAGCAATATCAGACGCGTTGTTATGTAATATTTAATCTTTCCTACGGTATCCTATGTTATCAAAATTGTCTTTCGATTTAATTTTGAGACTGAATAATGTTTTCGCTCCCTCTATTAGTATATATATGTTGATAAAAATCGATTACCTCAAATCAATATATAACCATAAAAATATTGCTTTCGTCAAAATCATAAGATGTTCTTGATAGTTATATTTTTAGTCTTAACATTTCATAGTCAGTTGCTATTTTCAGCTTCTGTAAGGCTTCGTCGACTGTTACGTTGATGTATACGAAATATCGTTTTTCTAAATGAAACTTTAATAGCACGTAGTTCATTTATAACATCATGTGTTTGATCTAAAGAATTTTCATATGGTTTCATTTATTGTTTTTGACGATTAACTAGTTTCATTATTCTAGATTTATAACGACTATCAATTTTAAAATGAAAAAATTCTAGAATTTTCAGCAGTTTTGTGACGCTCTTCTTCATACAAAGAAATTAAATAAAGATGCCTTTAATCAATCTTAATTAAGAAATTTATATCTTCAATGTTTTCATTCATCTCCTCTTCGTCTAAAGAAATTAAGCAAAGAGATTTTCAACTTATCCCGAATGATAAACTTGAATAAATATAAAATAATTAATATCTGTGTAAAGAGAATAGAGAAAAGAATAAAAAAATTAGAGATAATATTAAAGATAGCAATTTTCATTGAAGATAAGATTTTTTAAAATTCTATTTATAACAATATGAATTTCCACGAATATCCGCAATCCAACAGTAAGAACAAAAACATAGGAGATAACACTATGTTTAATGAAAATAAAGAAATTGATACGAAGTGTAGCAAGTGTTTCAAAATCACTTGACAAGGATAAACGGGAAAGGATATTTCAAATCAAGTCAATGACAATTTAACTCTGATAGAGAGATTTTCAAGTTACTTGAATTTAAATAGCTTGAATTCAAGTAACTCGATCACTCTGAATGAGGCTTAACAGTAGTGTGTTCCGCGCATGCACGAGCACCTGTATAAACGTAGACGGTATTTAAAAAAATAAACTGCAGATTTTGATACGTTTTCATACTTTTATAACTAAAGAAATGGAACCTATACAGAAATTTTCCCATATGTATCACAATAAATATTTTATTTTTTATATTTTTGTATATCATATGCGTATCATATGGTATGTATGATACATTTTCATACCAATTTCCAATATCCTACAAATGCATAAAAATTCACAATTTATAAATATTAATTAACCAATTTAAAAATAAGGAAAATTGAAACTTTGATAATGTCAACTCACGAATTAGATATCACGTAATTGACGATTCGTGATACATACAAGCCAGAAACCAAATCTAAGATATCAATTTCAATTTTTTATACACTTATCAATTTCAAAACGTATGATTAAAAAAACACTGACAAAAGAAAGATTAAGGGGCAGTTTTAAATTACATGTCAAATATAATTCTAAAGTTCAAATATAATGTCTTCTACAGTGAGAAAATAAATGTAAAATACAGATTATTGTCAGTAATAAACTTTGAATATTTTATATATTTTTTGATATTACAGTCAGTCTAAAATGTCTTCATCACATCCAAAGTATAATGCTTTCTATTCAGTGGAATAAATTTCCATCGAGATGCCATTTCATAGTAGCAAATGACTGCTATCGTCACGCAAATTTTTTTCTAAAATAGGCAAACAAGCTTATCATATGTACATATTTCCACAGATAACGATTTTAACTGTATTTACAAAGGAATTTAATGTTTATTAATTCAGAAATGTATTATCGCAAGAGAAGACCATCTGAAAAAGCATCTGTGAAAATTAAGTGTGCGTCAATAAATCAATTAGGTGTAAAAATTAGTTCGATATCTTTTTAGATAAATTTGCCATTTATTTATTTATTAGTTATTTGGAAATTGTTTCTCGAATCATTCTGTGTTATGAAACAAGTCCTTGTATTAGACTTTTCATTTAATAATAGTTCATGTCCTTTGAATTTTTAATTTTCAAATTTTTATGTTGAGACAATTGTTCTCCGGACAAATATTGTCCGAATTGTTACTGAAAAATCTCCAATTCAATTTCAAAAAGAATGTATGTTTTATAATTCAAAGGAAAGTTAATTTCTACGAGTGTGTTTCCTACTTTTTCACCAATATTGTAGAAGCACAAATAATTGAACAAATAAGAACATTTACAATCATACAAAATTTGATTGTAAATGCAGAATTGATTGTCATCTAAAAATGTACAACTATCCTCATATATTAAGAAATAATCTCGTAAGTACAGGCACATTCAGGCTACATTTATAATTTGTCTACGAATTTTTCCTTATTTTCACTTATAAATCATGTTTCTACAATTTCACTGGAAAAATAGGAAAAATAGGAATTTGCATAAAAATCCGCAATTGAATGATTACAAATTAAAATTATTAACGAACCTTCGTACTCGGTGGCACCTTGGGGTAAAGTGTTGGCGAGCTCGAGAAATCCCAATAGAGAACATACTAACACGACCAGACACTTCATTTTCATTGAACTTGTAAATCTGTAACAGATTTTATATCATATGTTTTATATCATATGTAACGTATCGCTGATAAATACATTTTGTCGTAAATCGGCTGAAAAAAAGTTATTATATGTATACTTCACATTGTTGCTTTTACATTAGTGCGCGATAATGCCATCGTTGCGTTGCAGGAATTAAGAAAGAATGAAAACAGGAAAAGGCGTACGTATTCTCCTGCTTCTGATTGATTTCTACAACTTATTTATTATATAAACAAAGTGAAAATCCATTATATCCATTATATGACAGAAGGTGAGAGAGAGAGAGAGAGAGATATACAGGCCGCTTGTTTGCCAAATCGATTAATTCCACGAAACAGAGAAAGAAATAGAAAAATTGATAAAATATACAGCACGTTTTCGTTTCTGAAATTCCTTTTAAAATTTAGAATACACGTACAATATGTAAAATAAAAATGTTATACATTATGCCTTTAAATTTTGAAAAGAATTTTGAGAATGAATTTTATATAAATTTACTATAATAATATTATATAAATGCAGTAAAATACACACCCACACACACACACATCACTATAGCTTTTAATTATAATAATTATAGGCTTTATCAGCTAATTATGGTTAATTATCAGCTTTTATCTATAATGACACACAAAATGCATAAAATACTGTATCTTTGGAATAATAGCTTTTAAAATTTACTGCAATTCCACGTCGTATATGCTTTTAAAAACATTTAATACCAAAATATTTGAAAATATTCCTGTCTACCAAAATTAAATTTTTGTTATTAAATAGTATTGAACCTAGTATTAACGGGAATTTATTTTAGATATAAAAAATGGCACTGGAATTGAAAAATATGGCTTGCATGAACTATAAGAGAGAGATTGAACCTATTTGCAACTATAGCATGGTAAATTTCGTGGTCAGTGACTGACTATTCTTTTAACAATGACTTATAGGTATGTACAGTGACAGTCAAAAGTGAATATATACAAGTTTGCCTAATATTTTCTAAAAATTGTAGATTGTGTTATGATCTGATTAATTTGGCAATTGTACTTTTGTACTTTCGATTTTAAAATATCTAAATATCTGAATCTGTGTAATATTCATATATACGTATCTATATGTAATATATATTATGTGTTACATATAAATAACTATGTAAATTATATGTCTATACATATACACACACATATATATATTATTGCTTCAGTAATAGTACAGGTTTGGGTAAATTTTATTTGAAATAAAGATAAATAATAACAATTTCAAATAAAAAGATCTCACAAATTAAACAAATTATTTTCAAATAATTTGTTCGAAATAACTAGATTGTAGATATTTATGTAATTTCTACATCCTTATGAACATGATTAAAAATATCGAATCCAAAAAGAAATTTGTTTCATCTACTAAATATCACGATTTTATTTGACGACCAAATATAATACATAATAATTCCGAGAAGAATCATTTGCTCGTTCAGATAAACTGACGTAAGACCATTTCAAGATGAAACGACGTATAAAATAATTACTATTCATTACAAAATAATTACTATTCATTATATTATATAATTTCAAACAATATCTAAACCTGCTCTACGAGTACTACACAATCTCATTTTTGTTAGATGACAACTTCACTTTTGACCCTCACTATATACTAGGCATACCTATGTATGTGCATGTAACAAGTCGTCTGCTATTGTAAGTTAATTGTGGCTGTTCGTTCGTTAGTTATAATTTGAGGTTTCTTTGATTCGTGCATTTGCTGATTGGATAATAGGAGACGAACGAACGGTAAGAAGTGTTTTTTCCTTCTTTTTTTTCGATGAGGCGAGAACAATTGCTTTGGTGCTTTTGGTGACAGGTTGATAAAAAGGGAGAGGGACAAGAAGCAAACGAGCAACAGGCAATGAAAAGGGGAGCTGGTATTCGGGTCAGTCAGCGGTGCAACGAAAACGAGCTGATACACATATATCCCGACGTTCATGAGCGATGCTACTGTAAAGGATGCGCGCCTAAAGATATTAACGATACGCAGATAACTCGCGATGAGTGAATGAGCATTGCCTTTAACCATATGCAACTATGCACGATTCACAAACTGTGTATGAAACAGTATGTACTGTTCGAAAGTCGAGAGTCTACTATCGTTAAATTGTACACGTAATCGTAGTTTGAAGGTTTTGGCGGTAATTTCGTTTGCGAAATGGAGAGGAACTCATGAATGGACTGCAGATTTTTATGCGAATTCGTATTTTTCAGAACGAAATTAAAAAAAAATAGAAGGAAAGAATAAACTCTCGAATCAAAAGAGAAATTAAGAAAACAAAAATAGAAAGCACTATAGTTTTGATATGTCTTTTCATATTGCGAGTGTTCTGTGCAATTTTGCTCTTTGACTTTGGATAATAAATTATATAATTATTTGTAAAAATGACGATCGGTATATTTGAATCATGTAATGTTCTCATATGCAGAAAATATAATGCAATGTAACATTATAATACACATATGTCACAAAAATAAAACAAAAACTTACAATAACAACAACATAATACAATATAAACGTTAATGTAACATTATATATTAATATTATAAATAATAATAATAATATTATAAATATAATAATATTAATATATAACATAATATATGATTATTATATAATAATATTAATGTTACATGTTCTTAACACATAATAGCACTGTATGATTCAAATATATTTTGAATATTTGTACGAAATACTTCAAATAATAAATTCAATATTTCTTTCGATTCAACTCAATTCAAATTCTTTTTTTTGATAATATAAAATATTTTCTTTGTCAGAAAAACAAAAAAAATTCAGCTTTTTTCATGAACGCTTAGTAACAACATTACTCACTAAATACACAGAGTTTGAATTTCCTACAGACGCGCAAAAATTCGCAGTCTGCTCGAGAAAATTACCTACCCAAATAACTTCATCCGTAAATGGATCATGCCACGCGACAAACGTCTTCTTCCGTCCGTCCTATGATACAAAGTAGGTTTCTGGCTGCAAATCTCACGTTGTGTACTGTTATCAGCAGGCACGTGTTTCCAGTCGAATCATCCTTCAGCAGCTGATGAAGATGATCGGTCGATGAACGTGAAACCACGAACAACGATAAATAAAGTCACAATTTTGCTGACTAGAATTTCTGTCCAGGGGCAAGCCGTAACTCGGTAGCTGGTCTTGATTTTGGACAAACACGACGAGACAAACGTGAAGAAGCAACGACGACAGTTGTACTTAGCAGCAGCAACAGCAACAGGAAGAGTTTAACAGGCGACGAACGATTGATGGTGCGAATTCAAAACCGTAGTATGGTCTGGACGTACGTATGGTCGTACGAAAACTGCAGTACGGTCGTATCTATCCGGTGGCTATTACCTGACCGGAACGTGATGCCGTATTAACGCCAATACGGTGGCACCGAGGAAGTTTGTCACTTTATATAGCGTTTCAAAGGCCCTGGTAGATTGTGCACGAGGTGGAGAGCGTGCAAGGGACACTGTGAGTACAGATTCTCGAGAGAAGTGGTTTGGGGAGAAGGGGAACCCCTCGTGTACTGCTAATCCGAGCGTAATTGAGTCGCTCCGTGCCATTATGTCTTATGTCCGCGAAAGATTAATCCGAACGCGGATCTCAAAGCATCTTGCGACTCGCGAATTCTCTCCATTCTCGCTCCTCGTGTTTCTTGCCAAGGCTTTGTTATTTTCCCTCCCCCTCTTTGCCCCTTCCACTTTCCGTTTTCCCCTTTCTTCTTTTCTGTCCAATTTTCCTCTCGACGATTGTTTTTTCGATCAGGTTTGGTCATTATTCAAATAATAAATAAAAGAGCGATAAATTGAACGATATCTTCTTTTAGCTAGATATTGATAGAAATAGTTATATGTTGGTTTACTTGAACATGGAAATGATCTTTCTGTAGATCATTCTTCCTCACTCGGCTCGGACGAAGTAACTTTTTATTTTATTTTTCAGTTTGTATTTGAATAAATTTTTATTCGAATATATAATTTCGAATATATATAATCTTTATACATTGATATTATCAATTGGATCAGAAATACGTTTCAGAGTCTCATGTTAGATTATTTATTATTTTACAATGAAATTAACTCAAATAAGAAATTATTTGGAAATGTATATTTGTATCCCATACTTTAATTACTCTTTCTATGTTATTTTCAAAACAACGATAATAAGTTTGTTGAAACAGCTCTTTGTTATATTTCTTTTTTATTCTAAATAAATTAAATGTTCAAATTAATGAAAATTGGATATTATTCAAATAGTATATTTAAATGGCGATAAATTGAGTAGTATATTATTTTATTTGGCTGGATATTAAAGTAATTTATTTAAACATGGAAACGACTTTCCTCTAGATTATTTTTGTATTTGAATAAATTTTCATCCGAATAATTTTTCGAATATTTCCTAACTCTTATATGTTATATCAATGTTAATTAGGCAATCTTTACGTCAGATTATTTGTTACTTTTATTACAATAATCAATCTAACTCGAATAAGAAATTATTTTGAAACCATTTATATTTGAATCTTATACTAAATAAAGTTACTCTTTCTGTATTAACAACAATAAATTAATTGAAATAATTTGTTATTACAGATTGAAATTTTTCTAAATAAAACGTGCCCAAATAAACGTATCCGTTCTCGATAAATGAACGCCTTGACTTTTGTTCTTTGGTTCTCCTCCTTACTTGAAAAATCAGTTCGTCGTATCAAAAAAAGAACTGTAACAAAGATCGTTCGACGCCGAAGAAATCGATCGTCGATCAATCAATAATGACAGATTTTTATGATATGCCAATATTGAATCGCGAATTCGCATTTATCGTGGAAAAGCTAAAAGAAGTCAAAGCAACGATCACAGTGTTACATCATACATAGGCAACGTGTGCCTCCTTTCTTCTTTTTCATTTTTTTTTTCTTTGTTTTATCGCGTAATCCCGCGTTCTTGCTGACAGACACAGATGCGACTCGAGATCGGGAAATGAAGCGAGCACGAGATCGATGTGCTCGCGCGTAATCTCGTACGAATGTCGCCGCGCGTCGAAGGCAATGTGTAAACGTGACGGCGTGACGAAGGGATCCCAATCGACCAATCCCGATTTCGAAATTGTCTCGAGCCTCAAGAGGTGAGACATGAGCTTGACGCTTTATTGGCTGGAGATACGGACACACGTGTTTGTATGATGTTGCTTTTCACGTTCTGTGCACGTGATCTGTAGAGAATAGGCCAAGCTTTCAAAGTTCTTACGACTGATGCGTGATCAGTGTTCACGTTTTACGAATATCGACGCAACGCCGTGATCATTCTCTGATAACGATAATCACGGACATTGTCTTCGTTCCGTGATAAATGTCTGTGCACTTTTTCCTGTTTAACCCACTATTTCTTCTCTCGCACTATACAATATTTTCCTCTGTCTCTCCGCTTTATTCTCTTTGTGTCTCTAGATTTTACCGGATTTTATTGGATTTCATCAGATTGTATTTATTCATCAATAATTAAAGAGCATTAACTTTATGATACAAAAATAAAGAAAGAAAAATAACAATGTTAAAGGATCACTTAATTGTTAAATAAAAAATAGAACGTGTAAACTTATCTGTAGATTTAGTACATAGTTGATCTACGATTAACGATGCTTCAGTCAATTAACGATTAAATTTTTGTTGTAGTCATTAATCGTAATTAACGATTATTAGTCGCTAGAATGAAGATTTTGTGTACTTCAAAATTTTTATGAACATCACTAAAGAAGAAGAATCTTCAAAAAATTTGTTTTACATACTATGTATTATAATATGCTTTACTTTGAATATTTTTATATACATTGTATAGACATCTTTGCAACTCCCAATCTTCCATAAATGCATAAAATCCGCACATCCTGATGATGAAATTTTTACTTTAGTTGTTAAACATCTTTCGATTTTAATGTTATTGATCTAACTGATTTTAGTTGAATGATTAACGACTAACTGCTGCGATCTTCCTTGCAGTAAAATTACGTGTAAATAACTGTGTCCATTAACCTATGTTAAGGAATGAAAAATATGTACTTAGTTTATATTGGTTTGTGATGCAGACATAATTTTCTGTTATTTTTGAATTTAAGATTTTTGTAATTCACGTATGTACCGTATTTGGTTTTATAATTTATAGAGCGGGACGAGACTGTAGACAAAATGTTCACGTACTCGACATCAATGACTGCAACTATTGGCTACGCTTCGATCCTTAGGAATGGAATAATAACGTTATTATAATGGTTTTTATAATACTATATTATATGATAGCGACAATGATTCATCGCAAACCTTTGGAACTCGTTAGAACAGACACTATCTTAAACAAATATTCATCATGTGCATTTGTCTGCCTCGTCTCGTTGGACACACTACAGTTGCTTACATCTAAAAGAATTTCAGTAGTAATTCTTTTCTCAGCTTCTCAATTCATAAATCAGCAGATCGATTTCAGAATCGAGAGTTTATGGTTACGAACGGCAAGTATTGTTACCCTCGGTATTAATCGTATTAGCTTGGAAATGACAATTTTCGGACGTTGACAATTTGTAAACTACAATAGAATTCACTTATATGAATTTGTTATGTACAA
The DNA here is from genome assembly GCA_032399605.1 of Melipona beecheii. Lineage (NCBI taxonomy): Eukaryota > Metazoa > Arthropoda > Insecta > Hymenoptera > Apidae > Melipona > Melipona beecheii. The sequence goes on along the minus strand of JAUCMO010000082.1, from coordinate 548,515 downwards.
TTTTGAAGTTTAATATAAATTTTAATTTAATTGAAATTTTAATCAAATTCTATTTAAAAATTAATTGATAATTGACGATTCTACTTTAATCAACAATTTGACAATTAATTCCATTAATTCGATTAAATCAATCGCTTATTTTTTAATAATTAATAATTAAACTTCTTTAATCGTAAACATTAATCAAATTGAAAGTTTTTGATGAATTGAAAAAATTGATTAATGACCAACTCTGATTCAACGAAGAGATCTTATGTGATATTTATATCATTAGTGTAAGTCGTATAAGTGATTGAATCACTGAATTTGAGATTGTTTACGAAGAAATCGATCCAGAAAATTCTTTTTCTGCTAGCAGTTGCCAGTAACAAATGACATTCTGTTTTGAATGTTTTGAACATTCTGATATTAAAATATTCAAAAAATAATGGTTCGGATAAAAGAGGCTCTACTGTACTTTGAACAGAAAATGTTCTTTAAACTTTAATCAGCATGATAGTTTCACATGTTCAGATAATTATAAATACTAATTTTATTATTTTATATTATTAGATTTCAAAAATCAATTTTATCGTGCTGTGATATTCTATTACACATAGCTGTAACAATGATGAAGAATAAAATAATTCTTTTTTTTAATAACTTTTTTATATCAAATTATATCGAGGAAAAGCAAATATCCGGATATTTCCAAGCTTATTTAATAAAATTAAGTTGTGAATCTTTCTCTCCAAAAATCTGAAATTAAATTACATTCTATTAAAAAGAAGCACACATCCATATATAGATATCCATACATATCTGTATATTTTTGAACGATAACGTATGTAAAATAATCCTTCCGTGAATAAAATTGTCGAATATGAGCGAATAACCAGAAAACTGGTTGATAATATCATTGTGGTGGTAACAACATCGTTGATAACATTAAGGGAGGCGAGAATAATGACAGTGGTTGCAGTAGCGTGGGCAGGAGTGGTGGAAGCGGTAGGTGATGATAATAATATCAGCTTAGTCAATGGTATCGTTGATGATAGTAATGTTAACGATAATGAAACAACAAAAGTTAATTTATAATCTAATCTAAAGTTTTATTATTTATTCTATTCGAAAAATTATCACAAGATTATCTGTGAATTTAGAAATCAATTCGAATTCGAATGTAACGCCAATATTGAATATAATGTGAAACTTAATATAATTCGATTGATGTTACTTGAATATTCGATGGATAGATTTAACATGTTCGATAAACCTAATAATTACAATTCGATGAAAAAAAATATGTTAAAAATAAATAGAAAAGATATAACTGAGAAAATAATATGAATATAATAGATATAAATATCACAATCAATAAATATAAAAAAAAATATATATATATAAATTCTATAACGATCTCTTAACTTGTACGACTCCTTTTTCACCATTTCATTGAACTTTGAATAATAAAATTAGATGATAAAATGTTAAGATTTTTTGAATTTTTATCGCTTAATACTAATATTTAATGTTTAATAAAATGACGAGGAACAGTTATACAAGTTCTAAGGGATTGTTGTAAAGCGGAGACTTAAATCTTCAATGTCGTGAAAAATTTTCAATGTTTTTAGAGATGTTTAGCGTTTTATAATTTTTCGAGACTAAAAGGATCTTTGGAGAAGGATTTGGATATCGACGAGACTGTGTACTTGGTTTATCTCTTTTATTTAAAGATGAACTTGTACAAACAAGTTGACGACGAGCTTAACGAGAAAGCGGACTATCTCGAACTTCGCGCTGCTTCTTGACTAACACTCGCGGACTGCTCTAGGTGTTCTCTCTGCGCTCGAGCTCGCGTCGTCGCTCGAAGATTTTTGGATCTGCTTTTTCTTCCCCAATTGGCCAAGCGTTTTTTGGGCTCTGGCTAATTAGGTGTCAGGAGTGATTGCGCCTCCTACTCTTCCTGGAGTGGGGCTGCAATTTTTTCGAAGACACTTCTTCGAATTCCTAAATGACGTAGCGGGATTTCTCTGGGTCTTGCACGTCGCCATCTGGTTTATGTTAGGCCCGCTGGCCTGAGTGCTTACCCTTCGTAATCGTAGAATTTACGACGCTCGCGATTGCTGTTCTGGCCGTTCTAGTATTACCGAGTGTGGACTTTGTTGTCCTACGCACTTTAGGAATAAAAACTTGGCCTTCGTCTTTCGACAGCTCGTATATCCTGAGAGTCGTAAAGTCTCCTAGCTTTTGTAGTGCTAGAACTTTCTCTACGTTCGCTAGCCGCTACAGATCTATTATATCTACATAACTTTCTCATCTATTATATCTATTTAATATAAAAACATCTTTGAAAAAAATTTAGGATTAAAGTATGCTTTACGTCTAAAATAAGACTAAATAAATTGTTATATGATCTTCTTTACAAAATTATAACGATTTATAATATTGATTTTTCAATTTTTCATCGTTAGAAAAAAATCGATGGATTCTATTATGTGAACTTCAGTTACATAAGCTGTTTGTACCTCGGCAAGTTCATATAAACGGAATTTTACTGTATATTTATCATTCTAATTTTTTTAGTCACTTGTGAAAAAAATAGGAAATTAACTGATGAAGATCATTAATCGTTTTCAATATCGATTACTGCATGTAACATAATACTGACATTGACGAAGAACGAACTGACGATTACATGATCAACCATCCATGAAATGGTGAAATCATAATTGCAGTTACGATAAATTCTGCATCGTTTTATAGAATGTGTATTACGTTGTTGTATTTCATAATATTTAGTTAACGATTAACGGAAAGATGAGTCATCAAATATTGCATCAATTTGCACAATTTCCAGTAGAAATGACGTTGACATGTAAAGTATCAGTCGAACGAAAGCAAAACATTAATGAAGAGTGAATCATTTACATTTTCGATAAGTGATAGTATTTCAAAATTGAAAAAATAAGAAGATTAAATAATACATACACTCCTTAAATGTACGTGGCGTGATGTACAATTGTAGCAGTACAATATATAATATAAGTAGTATAATATAAATATAAAATAAATTAACATAGAGTTACTTTAAAATAACTTTCAGTTATTAAAAAAAAAAGAAAAAAAAACCAACATCACACGGAGTTCCCAAGCGGTCACCCATCTAAGTACTATCCGTGCCCAGCACTGCTTAACTTTCGTGATCGGACGAGAACGAGTGCATTCAGTGCAGTATGAACGTTGGTTGAGAACAACCTTTTCTTATTAGAGTTTTATACATCTTTATTCTAATTTAATTTATTTCTAATTTTAATGTTGCATAGCGTAATAATACAATTTCTTTCAATTTTTTCATTTTATTCACTTTCATTCTTTGAACTTTTTTCTGTTTGCCAGTATGCGATCATTTAAAAATGATAACCGAGAAAAATGTTTAACGAAAGAAGAATATGCAGTGGAATATCAAGCACATTCTACTAATGTTTTATTTTACTTTCTAAAATATTTATAAAAAGATCGAATCATCACATTTGTGTTCGAATGTACATATTTGAAAACAGTTCTTTTTCGAAATATTTAAAGAACTTATTTAACATAAAATCATTTAAAAATTCAAATAAGATAATTATTTATAAACAATCTAAAACAGTATCCGTCCCCACTGCTTAACTTTCGTGATCGGACAAGAACGAGTTTTTTTTTTCTTTTCGTTTATTTGTGCCAGTATACAATGATAATTAACAATGAGTATAACGAATAAATAATTGAACGGTTAGTAAGGTTTATTTCTAGATTAAAGGCACCAACCCTGATGCACGCGCAATCTTAAGTTGGAGATTTATTATTTGCACTTGTTGCTACCTTATTACTATAACTAGTGCTAATTTTTTTTTTTTTTTGCTATAACTATGGGGGTTTATTTTTGTTTTATTATACCACGGTCGAGTTGTAAAGGGAGGGTGAAGAGAAGGAGAGTGGAAAGGGAGAAGGAAGCTCTATACTTATATGTAGTGTTTTATATTACTACTGATTTTATGTTCATTAAGTATTATGAGCTTATGCTTATTGATTATGTGTTGCGCTATATAATTGTGACTATTTGCTGTACTATACTGTACGTTAGAAAAAGTTATAATATCTGGATTATCTTAAACTTAAATTTTATGTTAAAAGTTTCCTTCTTTTGTTTATTTGAGATATAGACGGAGAAAGTTCTAGGCAGAATCGGGGACAGTTGATGGCCGATTGCCTTTTTATCCTTTGTGTTGTCAGAAGGGTAGTTTATTTTTGCACTATTCTGCTCCTAAAGTAATAGCCGGTTGGTCCCATACAGTAATAGCGAATAGTATGGGGGCTCATTTGGGGATGCATTGTTTTCGCCTGTTCATTTGTCTTGTTATAGTGTCCAAGGCCAGAAGGAAACGTAGTCTTTTATTCTGTTTCTTCTTTGTTCCTGTTTCTTGTAAATCCGTTTTGTCACGTATCCAGTCTTATCTCTTATTTGTTTTGTTGTAGCCACCAGTATTTTTTAGCGTTGTATTTGATTTTCGTGTCGTGCTCTGTTAATTTGTATTTGAATCGGATTTTGGAGTTCTTTGAACTCTAGAATTCTACGAAAGTCTCTAGACTACTGGGACGAGAACGAGTGCATTCAGTGCGGTTTGAACGTTGGTTGAGAATCCTGTTTTATTATCCGAGTTTTACAGATCTTTATGTTAATTTAATTTATTCAAATTTTAATGTTGTATAAATGTAATGATACGATTTTTTTTAATTTTTTCATTTCATTCACTTTTATTCTTTGAATTTTCTCCACTATGCAATCATTTAAAAATAATATTCGAGAAAAATAATATTTAGTGTATGAAGCATTTTTAAATGAATACTTACAGACTCTTATTAATACAATCACCAATGATATTAACTTTATATAAAATATAATTATATAATATAAAATTATATAATTTTATATATAATACATAATATACATATTTCAAATATACAAAATTAATATAAATTTGATGTAATTTGCTTATTATCAGAATTTATTATGGTCGTTATATAAGTTATATATACTATTTGTTATACAACAAATTAGTGCATTAAATAAATAAAATTAATGTTTCTTCTAACTAAAATAAACGTAATGTATTATCACCGACGAGGTATAGACTTAGCACTTAATGTATTTTTTTAGCCAATGATTTCAGGGTCAGCAGACTCCGTTACCATTTTCGTGTAACATCCTGTCGTACCGATTCAGTTTTATACCGCGAAAATCAAAAAACATGGACAGTGTTGCCAGTTTATTTCGAGAATAATTCATTGAATTGAACGTGGTGATACTTAATCAATAAAGAAATATAATGACCTAAAACAGAGATTGATGAAAATTGGGATGAAATATTTAACATATATTCGACTATTCAACTACAACATGCGTATTAAAGTATTAAAAAAAAAGTTCGATTTATGAATAACATAATTACATATAATATTGTCTTATTTACAAATTAATAGCTTCTATCAATTATCATTATCCCGTAAACTCAATTTTATGAAAGATTGGAATTATCAAAAAAATATTTCTACAAATATTGTTTGGAATACAGAAGAACACTCCGTATTATAAATAATTTCTTGCAAAATAAATTAATTCTTGCATTGGGGTCTGTCTTTCCATATTCCAAGCTGGCGAGTATTGGGATCTGTTTCTCCATAACTAGAGGCCATTGAAATTCCTTCCCAGGTTAAATATTTTTTGAAAAACCTCTTTACCAGAAAAACCGCTCAACGGCGATTTTTATCGTGCCAGCTCCTTGGAGTCTCATGTTCTCCTGATACATCGTTCGAATTTTGGCTAGAAATTCCTTCTCATCCACGAGATATTGCAGATTGAATATTTTTCGAAAAACCTCTTTATCAGGAAAACTGCTCAACGGCCGGAATTATCGATCCACCTCCTCAAGTTTCATGTTCTCCTGATACATCATTCGATTTTTCAGCTAGAAATTCTTTCTCTTTCACGAAATATTCCAGATTAAACAGTTTTCGAAAAACTTTTTTATCAAGAAAACTGCTCAGCGACCGAAGTTGTCGATCTATCTCCTCGAATCTCCTGATACATCGTTCAAACTTTTGGCTAGAAATTTCTCCTCGTTTACGTGAATTTCCAGTTTAACTATTTTTCGAAAAATCTCTTTATCAGGAGAACTTTCTGGACTTCCATGTCCGCCTGATATATCGTTCGAATTTTTAGCCAGAAATACCTCCTCGTTCATAAAATAAAAATTAAATATTTTTCGAAAAACTTCTGTGTCAGGAAAACCACTCATCGGCAATAAACGCATCGGCAAAAATTAATCCTCAACAAAACTTGTGCCATAAAAACATATTTTTTTCATCAAAGCCTTTAGTCAATACAACAGTTTAACTATAATATTGTAATAATTAGAATTAAAAAAATGCATTCATGCATTTAAGGGAAACTTAAATATGTAAAAGTCCACACAATGCATACAATATGTAAAAATATATAATATATTCAAAGTACAGTATTTATTATAATATTTATTTGATGAAAAAGAATCCTATTTGATTTCCATTTTCTTACGTATGTTCATAAAGCAAATATGTACATAAATATTCGCTGTCGAGTAGTAATTATATTATCATATTAGTAATCATATTATAATGACTAGACTGCGAATATTTACACATTTTAAACTAAATCTAAATCTAACTATATAAAAAAAAAAGATGAAAATTTGTTTTGCCTGTTAACTGTTATGATAGATCTACGTTGGATAAAGTTTAAACCTTGTCAGTGTTTTCTATAAGTAAAAATAAATTTTTCAACATTGCACAGCCGTGTAAATATTTGTATATTATATGCATTCTGTGGATTTTTAATATTTCCCAAAAATACATTAAGCATTTGCAGCTTAATAATACTAAATTGTACTATGTCAATTGAGGATCTTATAAAAAAAATATATTTACGTGTTACAAGTACTTTTTAATGTGATTTGTATTAATTGCTCTTGATTTCTCCTGAGCTTCCATATAAGCAAAAGAAGTAGAAGAAAAGGAAGAAGAAGGCAAAATATAAAATAAATGATTAAACGTTCTTTCTGTAACGTCTCTTTATATACTCTGTAGTTTCTCGCGATCACCGTTGAGATTCTCGCGGATAACAGTGAGCGAATAATACGCATTAACGAGGTAAAACTCGATTGTTACATATATTAAAAGGATCACAGGGCGATGGGAACGGCAGTATTATCTGCCTCTCCGACGATTATTCGTCAGCAATATTAATCATCTGCTGCTCCCAACGCAAAATACTTTAAAAAATATATATTCTGTCGCAGATTTTTATCCTACGTATTGTTCTTTTTGTCTTTAAATGAATCGCCTCTTATCTTGTTTACAGCACTTATACAACTTTTTCCTTGAGTCATCGAATCGTCTCTTTTCTAATTGCTCGATTATCGTCTTAGATCTATGTGTCAAGTTTAATCAGCACTTACTCGTCGTTATATATCTACATCTTAACGCCATGTTCGTCAATGTCTTTTTAAATCGAGAATTTTTTATAAAAAGAAACGAACAATTGCTATGTACTTCGCATGAAACTCGGTCGACAAAGTCGTTCGATGATAAAACGTGCTGTCGATTTTCTTCACGCATTACGAAGAATTGAGACAATAATAGTGAAAGAGAGTGGCACAAAAACGTTAAAAGAAACTCGAACAAACTGGTTCGTATACCAGACGTTATGTGACAAAACATTGAACTGTGATCGAAACAAAAGGAAATTAAAAGGAACATCCAAAGTAACTCTCATACTTTGGCCAAGTGAATAAACTATTTCAAAAGTATTTTTATATATTTCAATGCTTTGTTTGTTTGTCAACGAACTCGCGACCTGCGCGAAACGCTCGTGTATTGTGAAACTTCAATGTTCCGTTATTCATTACGTAGATCCCATAAGTATTCGTAACTCGTATGGGAATGATGGTTGCAAACTAACCGTACATACGAATTTAGGAATTATTTTTCGTTTCTGAATGCGGAAAGTATGTGAGCTTTCTCAAGAACGATTTATATTAAATCGTTCTACGTAAAACTATGATTTATAGCATGATTTATAGATAAAACGGCCAGCCGTTGAAATACAGAACAAGAACAATATAACATGTGTGTCAATAACAATATGACACAAAGATGTCTCGTTCGTGAATCGCTATTTGTCTAGTGTATCGTTAGATATCATTTATATATTGCATTTGTTATTTCCTTATAATAAAGGAAATGTCGAAATGATAAAGTTCGAATGTTCTGTCAATTTAAAAATATATAATCGAATATTTGCGACACTATTATCGCTGAAACTCTGTTACGCAACAATGTCCATATCGGTGGAGGAATTCGGTGTGGTGGGTGCCAAACTACCAAGAGTATCTTCGTCTGGTAGAGCATGTTGACAGCCAGCCTGTGCTGGACTTAATGGTGGTAGATGGGGTGAGGAGAGCATAGGATCACCACTATGGATAGGACCGTTACCATCGTCCTCCATTAGATCTTCGAGTTGCGACATACTTAAGCTCGTTGCTTCCTCGGTAACCAATTCTGGAATCTATAGGATATAAAAAATAATATATCATTATAACAAATTATAACTAAAGGGATATATTTCGATGTTGAAAGGCTGAAAAATCAACATCAAAATATATGAGAAAAACTTGTTAGATATAGCCAGATATACTATAGAGATCTATTATAAGTAGATTGCAGATTTTTATGCAAATTCATATTTTTGAGAGTATAGTTTAGAAAATCAAACTTCGGTGTCTATTTGATAAAAATAAATGTTCTGTGATTTCTTCATATTATATGCATTCTGTGCAATTTTGCACTTGAACATTTCTTATAAATGTATAAAAATCCGTATATATGATATATGCATATCCCATCCTATATAGTGAAAATATAGCAGTAGTGGGAAAACGAGCGGAAGCTTAGAACTAATAATAAGTGGAAATAGTGGGAGTAAAGAAGAAAAGGACACGATATCGTATGTAAAACCACTTATTTATATGCGCTCGCTCGTAAAAAAGATAGACAAAGAAAGACAAGAGAGCGAGGATGAATAAACAAGCGATTTCGTAGCTACATAGTAGTCTAATCAGAACAGATGTGAATTATGAAACCAGTCTCGGGAATGAAGCGAGCGTTTATTCGGATCAAGGATCGTGAAACGATCAGCGGTATATATCGGCATAACCTTGACGAAATTCATAGCAGTCGCGGCGGTGTCGTGACAGCCACCGTCGCGCGAGGATGCACACCATTGAGAATGTATACATATTCACCTCGTTCCTGAATGAAGACACATGATGTTCATGATAGGATAAGGAAGAATAATATAGTTCCTGGCCATTAAAGAATCTACTATTATGTGGACTAAAATTTCATCTTTATAACTACAATACTATATCATAAATAGTAGATTGATATTTTGATTATTTAAATTACTATTCAGTACATATATATATATATATATTTGTTATTAATCTATTGCTATATAACACCACAGAATCAAATTTATTATTAGAATGCGGATTTTTATGTATACGATAATTATAATATACAAAAATATTCAAAGTAAAGTTTATATTAACATTATAATATTAGCATAAATTATTCATTATAATAAAAATAAATTTCTATTTATATTTTGTTTTTTTTATTGTGTTAATAAAAGTTTAAAAATGTATATAAATTTACAGTCTATTTATTACTATTGCAGATTTGTACATTTATAGGATTTTAAAATGCTAATATGGAAAAATATATGAAATATTCAAAGTAAAATATTTATTATAATACTCAGTAGAAGAAACAAATTTTTATATAAAAAAAATTTCTTCAATTATATTTATTAAAATTTAAAAATCCACAATCTATTCAACAATATTTTCAGTGAACATCCTTGCATCTTCATCTGCCAGCAATTCATTCGACCTGAATCCAAAATATTTGGAGCACGTTTAAATCTATGTACTTATTCTTGATCACCACATTATGATTTGAATTAAATTTCTTTTAGAAGTTCAATGTATTCAGTAAAATAATACAAAACATATGATATTACATCAAGGAAAATATTTACAAAGTACCTAGGCACAGGAAATGTATACACTCTCACTCAAAAATTTGGAGCACATTAAGATTTCAAAAGAAACAACTTCTTCTATTATAAATATTTTATTCATAATATTATCTTTCTATACTGAGATTTTAATTAATTATATTTAAAAACCAACGTTATGTTCATAATGTTCTTGTTCCTCGGAGAAATGTAGAAAGAAGTTTGTTCCAAAAATAAAAGGTGTTTCAAATTTTTGAACGTATAATATATGCATTATTATACTATCATACGTATTGTTATTATATATATTATTACATTTATAATACAACATATTATACCGCCTTATTTTATGATCGCTTTAGAATACTTATTTCTTTATTGAAAACTTCTAACAAACTTTACTTCATTTAATATTTGAAATTATAAATCGTATATAATATAATGTAAATGAAGTAATATATTTGCTAGTGGAATTTAATATGATTACCTTGCGTTGTTCGAGCTTATTTCGGGGAAAAGCATTTAACATGCTACCGGAAGTCGAGGCCCAACTAAAGTCGGATACCGGTAAACCATGCGCTTTTGCCTGCAATTCTAATTCTTGAATTCGTAAAAGGAGTCGACGATTCTGATGTTCTAGTTGTTTATGTCTGAGCTCGTTCTGCTTCATCCTTGTCAACTCGGTTTTTAACAACTTTATGTACTCGACCGAAGACTTGAGTATTGTGCCCTTGTTCGGCCTCACATCTCGAACGATTTCATAATACCTGAAACAGAAATCAGAATTAGTTAATAAAATCTAATGGTGTTTATATTATGTTATTATTGATTCCTAATCTATTATTTAATTAATTTAAATATTATTTAAATATTTAATTATTATTTTATTATTTTAATTACTTTTAAATATTTTATTCAATAAATATTTCCTCAAACAAAACTGTTCAATAATAACTATTCAATGATATACATTTTTTGTACATATCACTTTACCTTGAGAGAAATTGTTTTATAGTTTTGTCGCAATTAACAAGTGCTTTTGTAAATATAACTGTTATTTTGTAAGTGCTAAAATTTTAAACAATAACTTTAAAAAAGAATGTATTCTTTGTTGAAATACAGATTTACAGTGATAAACAGAAAGAAATTTAAACGCAAGATAATAATTTTATAAAATGGAATTACATTAAAATTAATGAATAGATATAATGTACATGGCAAAATAGATGGTTGCTATTAATATTATAAAAGAATGTCTAATATAAGAATTATTAATATTAATAATATAATACATATAGTCAAATATTAATTTTAAACTTTCTTTTATCCGCCACTGATTTTACATACTGTATTTTATTATTCATATCTCAGTATCTTATTATTTGTAGATGAAAGATAGATAAAAGATAAAAAATATTACAAATAATATCGTGATACTTTGAGTGGTTACAATATTAGTTACAGTTATAATTGAAGCAAAATTTATAAAGAAGATACTTCACTTATGATAGCCATTAAAAAGATCAATTTTTAAACTTTACATGAAAGTGAATATAATATGAATCGAAAAATACTTAAATATGTCAGTCAAAAGATAGTCGACAGTGAGAGAGTTTCAGAAAACGGGGTCGTATCAGAATGTTTGCCATTATAATTAGACTCGTTTCGTTATCGAGGTGAGACTCGAGATACAGTAACTCGGTTTACTCGCAGTTCCGTACATCTTTCTTTCGTATGGTGCCAACCTTGGAAAGAGGTGGTACTTCGGTAGACAACCGTACCACGTATTACCAGGTATTGCTTGTTATTTTCTTCCTCGCAAATTTATTACACGACGCTAAAGACACGATATAGAGAGACACAAAATCGGGCAAATTTAAGTTGGTGAAACTGTTTTGAAAGCTGATTATTGTTCATATTTTGTTCTTGTTTCATTTATTCATTTTCCAGTCGAGTTTTTTTCTTATTTTTAAGATTTTTAACACATTCGCTACTAGCGTCATACATGTATGATATTTTAAGGTAAATTAATATATGTAAATTAATGTGTAATTTATTATATGTAAATAATTGAAACACTTGACTAAAGGAAGTCATAATACATTACATATCTTTATATAATTTTATACTTTTGTGAGTATATATATATATGTGTGTATTAATATATATTAGTAAGTACAAAATAAGCAAAATGTGGAAAGAACAAAATGAAGATACTCAATTTCGAGGGTACTCAATATACTAATGAAAAATGAATAAAGAATTCTGAAACAAGAAATAAGCGGCTCGTTAAATATTTCACCTCGAAAACTGACTTTTCATTAGCAACTCATTTTCCAAAAAAAATGTCTACATTATTCGCCTAAGAAAAATATATTTTGTACAACTCCCTTCATTATGCGTTTTAGAATAGAAATCAAGAATCAAGTAATAATTTATTACTATACTGTAATTACTTAAATATCTTGAAATTTCATAAAATTATAAAATTTAGGTTGAAGACATAATGAAAATTAAGAAAGAAAAAATTAAGCAATTCTTTTCATAATCTCAATATTAAAAAATAGAATTATTAAACATAAAATTAAAACATAAAATTTAATAATTATTAAAAAATGCAATTAAAAAATAGAATATGAAAAAGAATTGCAAATCAAATGTTGTGTTAAGTTTACTTCACTCTATTTTGATTAGATTGCAGATTTTTATGTTTATATTTTACATTAATATATTTAGAAGAATTTAATTTAATTTAATTTATTAATAGAATATACTTTGGAAAGTATAACGTTGGTAGAATATTGTTTTAAGTATTAAGTATTATAAAAAGCACTATATTTTAAATATTTTATATTTAATTTATTTAACGTTAGAGATAAAATATACAGAATACAAACAGAACATGTCATGTTAGATTAACAATATTGTTAATATAATATTTGTATTTATATATTTATAATATTTATATATTTTAATAGATACATTCTTAAGTTCAGTTTATTATTTGCATAATAAGTTGCATACGTTCAATTTGCATACATCGAAGTATGTAAGTCGAATGCATGCACTGAAATATGAAATTACGAATGAAGTTGATACTAAAATGGATAATATTGTACATTCCGTCTAATTTCGCATTTTATAATCTCTTATAAATACATGAAAATTCGTAGTTTAATAACACCTCGAATATTTTATGTATATTTTACTTATATTTTGAAATCTTTTAAATTTTCACAAATACATAAACATCCGCAGTCTAAACTGATGATTACTCGTAAGAAGAAAACTTATTTCTGCATTATTAATGTGGTAAATATCATAAAACTGAAAAAACGTACTTACGGGTCGTTAGTTTTAGGCAAGAGAGTGCCGAGCTCTTTAATTCTGTCGTTGATGTTGAATCGTCGCCGTCTCTCGACTAAAAGTTATAATAATAATATGAATTATTTTAATATTTAATATTTCCAATTGTAATAATTAGAACGTCACAATTGTATCCGCACATATTTTTACATATTTTTATATCGGATACAGACACGGAAACTAATGTTCAGACAGTAAGCTGCAACGATAACAGGTGTGTTAGTTAACGACGACTTAGTCGACTATTATTACTAACAATAGGTACAGATACAATTATCTCTATTCTTTTTCAACTTAATACGTTTTATATATTTCTTGTTCACACGTGTAGAATCTATTGTGCTTTGTATAGTACACGCTGCGTCTTATAACCATAAAATTATTCTAACATATTCAATTATTACTTTTTTTATTTTTCTAGTTATATATATGTAAATATAGTTATTTTGTTACATTCTATACGAGTATATATGATCTATTGCACATTACATAAAACACACTGTTTCATGGAACTATTCTAAAGTTTTCAATTCTTTTTTATTTTTCTTGTTATAGTTTATAATTAGTAAATAATTAGTTTATAATTAGTTTATAATTAGTAAATTATTAGCCGAATTAAACACTGGGCATTATTTTTCCAGTAGGCTGTCTTTAAATATTTATTACATGTAGTTACTAATTCTTATATAGGTATGAGGCACAGGATAAATGTTTGAAGTATGTAAATATCGTAATTGTTGTTTTATTGTATCTCATTTAATATTGTATCAATTCAATCTGTAGTAAAATATGAAATAAAAATGAATTAAATCTTTACAGCTCTTTTTCCAATAATTATAAATTATTCTTTTTAACAAAGAAAATGATACATTGTTTTAATCATGATAACATATGGCGAGCTCAGAAGATAATTAGAGTATCAAAAATAATCTCTGTGGTACAAACATATTTTTCTTATCAAAACCTTCACTCGATTGGACAATTTCGTTATAATATCATAATAATTATATTATTATATTACATTAATGTTATATTATAATGCATTAATATAATATATAACATAATGATCATATTATAATTAAACGAAAGGATATTTTCATGATATAAATTAGTTTTGACGCGAAGTGATTTACATTGATTGGTGTCTGAATCTTGAATAACACATCATACAAAATTAAAAAATGTTTAAATTTTTATAACTATAAGACGCTGTATATTTCATATTTTCGCTTATAAGCTGCTTGGCTCAAATAAAATAAAAAAAAGAAAATCTCATTGGAAAAGTACAGATATCAGAAACAAAAAGATTATAATGAACGTTTCGCTCCATGGATATTTAACAATTTGCATGATTACAGAAGTACATCGGATCCATCGCTAACTCATTAGCAATTCAAACGATCGTTTTAGTTTTATCTAAACAACGAGCACCGAAATAGATATATGAATAAATCATGGTTTTTCACATACTTCTAATAATTAGTAGTAACAAGTTACAATATACGATATACACACAGTCAATTTTGTTTACTTACTCATATTATGATTATCCTTTTTTTGTCGGTCTTTGGCAAGAGCATGTATCTCCGCCTCAGTAAGTAACAGTGGTTCAGGCTTGATCTGCAATTCTGGAATATTGTTCAGGCTTCCTGATTGGCTATCCTTTAAACTATCTCCTAATGAATTGGCTTCAAACGATAAAATATCGTCCAGAAGATCCTCCGCCTGTAATTGTACAAATTTAATATGACCAGAGGAAAATAATTAGAAATTGGGAATACCAACGAAACAGTTTAGATTTTTAGAGGCAGAGAATTAAAATTCTGATACATATTTTTGGCTTGCACTTTTACCTTAACTGTTTCAATCTATATTATAGTCTGTTTTCAATCTATATTATATTAATGTATTAAAAACTTAAAATTCTGAAGAAAACGTGGAACGAATAAGTCTTGTCTACGCTTTTAGAGAATTTTATCGCGATATACGCAGAGTGTTACACGCAACTGAAACAAAATTAAATGGTACTTTTCTATGATGTAATTATATGGTATAAAATAATGAAAGTATAATTAAAGAATTTAAATAATTTCGTACATTTCTATACATCGATGCATTTGGAAGTAAAATTAAATACCTACCCAAAGTTGTAATAATTTAACATACATTATTACGAACATTTATAACCTGAACTATACTATGTGCTTAAAATTTAAAATTATGATAGAAATTGTATTTCTTCTGTGACATTCATTCATTCATTCTCTATATATCTAATTCAACTTTCAAACACACATAGAAATATTATAGAAGACGTCATATTTTCAGAATAACAATTTTGTTATATCATGTATACTTTGTCTCGGTAAGTGGATTTAATAATAAAACGAACCTGCCTTCACATCTGCATTACACATGTTATTACAATTTTATCGAACGAATTCTCCTTCACGTACAATCGAATATCGTGGACTTTATCCATCATTCTTAAACTATAGTATTTTCGATAATCTTGACTTGAAAGTATGCAGACTTGTCTAATCTTTTTCGAAATATAGGAAATCAAATATTGATGACGATTAATCTTACTGTAATAAATTTACGAATTTTTATGTCATTTTTGTTTCAATAACTAAAGATTTTAATATAAAATCGTTATAGTTACATTGATTTATTTGCCGATCCAAACAAGGTTTTTTATTTTTTTCAAACTTAAAAAAATTTTTAATTTTAAGAAAATACGATTAGTTTGAAAATGACTGGAACAATGCAACTGAGTTAAGAAAAGAATAATCCAGGGGCTCATAATTAAACTACTAATTTTTATATTTTTATGAACATATCTAAAACATTTTATTATTATGTACATTTTGCAAATTTTTCAAATTCTCTCATAACAAAGACAACTTCTCTCAAACTGTTCGATTAAATGCGTCGATACTATGAAAAATCATCTATGATTCAATTATACACAGTTGTTCTATGATGTAATTGCATGTTACAGTAATTGTGTAATACGATGAATTGTTTGTTTAAAAATAAATTGCAGTGTATTGAACGGAAATTAAAGATGCCATAATATTCATTTTTTTAGAAAAAAACAAATATAAACAAATATAGAGGCTTACTTTTGTTATAAACTTTTCAATAATAAATTGATTTATTGAATACTTATAAATCAGATTTTAATAAATGAGAACAAAATAAAGATAAAAGTCTGAGAAAAAGAAAAACAAATGCAAGAAAAGAAATATAGAACCACTAAAATTCAAAGATAGACAAATTATAAAATGAAATAACGCTTTGGAACAATGAACGGAAAGAAAGAGAAAGAGTGGGTTAAAAGAAGACAAAAGTAAGAAATGAAATATAATTAATCGGATTAGAAAAATAAGTGATGAGAAAGAAGATTCACAAAGTGAATCGAGTGATGAGAATTCAGAAAAAACGATGTAAAACGGATTGAGATCGCGAGTATCAGTGTTCATCGTACGGCGCTTATGGCTATTCAAGTTGCGTACGTGTAAGTTACGTAAATATTACGTAACAACAATAACCAATGTCTGTCCATGGAAGAACGTGTCGATAGAACGTGTGTCAGAAAGACAACGGCGGCAAGAGGCGGAGCAAAGAGATAGATTTAAGCTGCACGAGAGAAAGTTGTCGAATGGGTGAGAAAACGAAAAAAAAAAGTCAAAAGAAAAAGTATTCGAAAACAAGACCAATTAATAAGAAAAAAGCGAACGTCTTCCTCAATCACTGAAAAGATTTCATTTACGTGCTTATGGACAGCGTTAACCTGATTGCGAGATTAAAATCATATATATATGAAAAAAAGTTATCAACGATTATTTAATAATTGTGGAAATACAATTGAAAAAATATTTGTAATTGTTATTGTTTATATTATGTCGGATAAAACAATTATTATTGTTGAAATCGCATCTGGTTTTACGTTGTCTCACATCTCATCTCGTTTGATGCTTTTACTGTGCTATATTTTTTGTCGCGCGTAGTAAAAAATTACACACGCCGTTGCATTTAATGAACAACGTTGTTCTTTTGATTTTCGTATGTTCCTCAATAAATAAGAGAAAAATCATATGTAGATCATTAGTTAGATTGCAAATATTTGTGCAAATTCATAGTATAAATTTATGAACATAATTAAAAAATATATACTATATATTCTAATATATCTGTATTAAACACTCTAACATTATCTATATTAGATAATAGTATAATTTCTTACAGGTTACTAAACTTTGTCAATAAATTTTGCATTTTTATGAATTTAGCATTTTTATGAAGATTTAAAAATGCAGAAATCTACAGAATAATATCTATATAAAAATAAATAAAAAATATTCAAAATAATTATTAGTATTTAATAGTATAAATTATAAATGGTAAAGTACTTAATAAAGTACTGTACTTTATAATAAAGTTTTTAATAGAACTCCCATTTAAATTCTATTTTCTTAAGACTATTTCTATTTAAGTTCTTAGAATATGAAATTATTAGAATATTTCTATTTAACTTTTATTACCATAATGGAATGTCTATTTAAGTTCTATTTGCACAAAACTTGGCAGTGTAATAATTTTACTTTGCATATATTGTACTTTCAATTTTTTACAAACAGATGAAACTCTACAATCACCATTGCATTCATTAGATACACACAACAAAAGGTATCCTTTTGAACAAAAGCTATTCTTGGAACTGGTTGTAAACGATTAAATTAACATGGCTGAAGGGCGGTTTCCCCAATAAAACTGTTAACATGTTTGCGGTACATGTGCACTTCCATCACGACTGACATTCTCTCGTTGGTTCACCGTCTGTATCTCTGTTTCTGCTCGTATTCATGATGTTCGCGTTCTTTTGCTTCGTATAAACCAACTTGCTCGTTATGAAACGCAAGTCGTTCACAAATATTAGCATCATTCAGAGCGTTCGTAGCCGTCAAATGTTTTTTACCTAGATAAGCTGTTATCAAGGCGCTATCCGTTATCAGCGTTTTCAGCCCTCGATGGGGAAAGATTTATATGCTCGTCCAAAGCGGTCG
Organism: Melipona beecheii; assembly: GCA_032399605.1. NCBI lineage: Eukaryota > Metazoa > Arthropoda > Insecta > Hymenoptera > Apidae > Melipona > Melipona beecheii. Next base: position 529,939 of record JAUCMO010000082.1, on the reverse strand, counting down.
GAAATGCTGCCACTTATCGTGATTATTTTATGCGTCTTCGTTGTGGGTACACGTTAAATAATAGACCAAAAAAAAAAGAAAAAAAAAAGAAAGAAACGAAAAGGAGAAACGTTTCAAATTACAACGACCGAAGTTTCGTAGGAATCAGAGATCGCGATGTGTTGCTATGGATCTACATACAGCTGTGATTATGCGTGGATACGCTTACGCGAGCAACGTCAATCGCTGACATGCTTATACATACATACATACATACATATATATACTAAATATATACGAAATATATAGAGAATAGAAGATACGTAAGCAGTTCTGCGGGCTTCATTATTCTTCGCCTCTCGTGAATTTTTTAAACGTTAAGCTTCGATGGTTTTTTGTTGAAACGATAAAGGACGCGATAAGTGTCGATTAAACTGGTTTAATTGATATCGATCCCTCGTTGATTAATTTGCAAACGTGGATCGATCGAGCTCGGGCGTAGTCGCATTCATCCTGCTTCATCTTGTATTTTTCGTCTCAATCAATTCTAGGTCTCGTGTCCGTCTGCGCATTCGTCCTCATTATGAAATGCAGCGTTGATAGATAATACAACAACGCGATAACGTGATAAAACGACAACGTGATAACGTAGCAACTCGATACAATTACATAGGCGGGACGAACGTGGTGTCGAGATGCGGGCGAAATGTGCAAAAAAAATTAGTGAATTAACGCATGCTGGATAAGTTGTAACATTCAAACGAGTCGAATTCAACTCACCTTACACCTTCGGGTTATTATATTGAACACTGGCATGTTGTCGTTGCTTGAATGGGATCCGACGATGAAAATGAAAACTGTGTGTTCGTGCGGTCAAGCAGAGACATGTGCACACGTGGAGACGTACGCGTTCACGCACGTGGCTAGGAGAGCGCGATCGTGGTGTCAGTTTAAACGTGCAAACGCAAAGAAGATTCGGTAATCAGTAAAATTCACTTTTTCACTGACTCGAGCGTACGTACGATATGATAATCATTTGAAGCCGATAATGAGGGAATTGTACTGTTCCAGTTTCAGATAAATTTCAACATTATTGCCGTCGTTATCATTGCCATCACTAGCATCGTCATCGTCATCGTCAACATCACCACTTTCGACGTCATTGTTCTTGGCAGAATCTCTTTATTTTCCTGTTTCTCTCTGCTATTTTACGTTTAGTCTTTTTCTTCGAAGAAGAAGGATCCTTGACGTCGATCGTAACTCCTGATTAACATTACGAGCTTCGCTAACTATCCTCCGCTTCGTCGATTCATTTCCCGGAAATTTCGACGTAAATCATGGACAATCGTTTTTCTCGTTTGGAATGACTGGTATTCGGAATGTACGGTGTGCGGTGATCGAAACTCCGAGACGAACAATAATTTGAAAGAGATACAAACGTAAACAAAAGACAAGAACGGGAGAACGAGAAACGAAAAAGAAAACAAGGAGAAAGTGAGCGTCGATTAATCGATCACGGTGGTAAAGGATAATAACGCTAGGAAGAATAGAAGACGTTTAACGAATCGTTAAACGTTGTAGCCTTGATAATAGGGTGGATTTCGCATTCAGCAAAGGAGAGACGAATAATTCTTCCCGGGCGAAGAATACGTGTCAGAGTAACGGTGCTGAAATGAGGGCGAAAGCGAATGCGGTCGTATACACGAATACGAATACGAATGCGGACAGTTGATCGAGGAACGAGTGCATTTTTCGGGCTCGGGCTTGGACTCAATGGTTTGCCGATGCGACGACGTCCGTTCGGAGCAACCTTGCGTTTTCTCCTCGTACCGCCACTCCGTCGCGACTCGGCTACCTACGATTAAGCGCACCTCAAGGTTGCGGTTACCCAATAACGTATCTTACGATCTCGACGAGGCGAGGTGGTATACCGAGTTAAACGGGATCGGAGGGAGAACCGGGAACACAGGGAGCGAATGATAGATGGCAGTGGATAAACAGATGGAATATATGATACGAAAATAACCAAGTATTAATTGGAGGTATGTTAAGTTGGGATATAAATACGTTACGCGTTAGGAACAATCTGTCGCATTGTCCAGAAAAATCGTTATCGGCTTGAATTAACAGCGATAAGCTTAAAAATGCTATTGCTCATCGCTAGAACTCTATCGTTTTTCTAAATCGAAATCGTTCGAATTCAAAAAATCGCCTTTACCGTATCGATCGCGTAACAAGTTGTGCACTTGTGTCATCGGTTCAAACCGGATGTGAAAAGAATTATTGTGGCGGTGTCGTTTTTAATCAGAGCGAGATTGATCGTGATTTTCCTCGTTGTTAAATGTGTTACCGGGTGTTGCCATTCGACGAACACGTTGATCGTATGGAAAGTTTCCGCATCAGATAATCTCTCCTGTTGCAGGAAGATCTTTCCGCTTCCTTCTTTTTTCTCTCACCCCTTTTGGTTGACCGATCGTGAAAGCGAAACGTCGATCGTTTCAAACAAATCGATGGAATAAGACCGATACGAAAAATCGAGTCACGAAACGAACGTCAAACCATCGACGATGTAAACGACGCTCCACGAAGGTTTGCTCTCCGCGCGAACACAAACTTCCACCGCCGATCGGCTCGTTTCGGTACTGCTCGCTACCGCTCGCTACTACTCGCTACTGCTCGAATGCCCGCCACGCGCCACGCGCTACAAGCTTCGAGCATGCCCCACGCCCGCTACGCTATCGGCTATCGTTAAGTTACCGCTTCTACCCGTTATCCCCTACTATTCGACCACATGGCAGCCGCGTATTTTCATTTCTATCACTCGTCACTTAAGCTCGTTCAGATTAGTCGAATTAACTTGAATTTAAACGGTTTGAATTCGTGTAATTTGAAACAGCTTGACTAGTGCGAACATGGTATATAATAGAGCCTCCCTTATTCAAACTCGAGCATCCAAATATTACAATATCCGAATTTTTTCCAAGTGTTTCCAATCAAGGGAGAATTTCACTGGCTTTATTTTGTACTATATTTGTTACTAGTCGATCAAGATGTAGAAGAAGAAAAAAATAATCATAGGTTGATGAATTTCATGAATTGTAACCTTCGTTAGAATTAAATGCATTTAAATAAATTAATCAAATATAAAATATGAAAATTTATATGAAGTATTTAATCAAACAGGAGTTTTGTTTCCTTATTAGTTTAGATATGGGAGACTCTACTGTGTTTACTCGTTTCTAATCTTCTTTCAAATTTTTACGCTCGTTTTCACTGATCAAGATATTCGACTAATCTGAATAAGTCTCTAGAGTACAATTAGTTTAATTCTTATAATAAATTTAATTTTTTCATCCCTTTTTTTTTGTTCTTTCAGTTTTTTTTATCAGCTACATTAAATATTTCCCTGGCAATAAATTACTTGTGACAGTAAATACTGAAAGCGATCTTGAGCGATATTTGAAATTTTATGTTTTGGCTTGAAGGTACGTACATCGTTTTTAAGATTCCTTTCTCTTCACCAATTTACATTCGACGTGTTCTTTGCCTAAATATTCTACTATAGATGTTGAGATTCGTGTTCGGACAAATTTCTCCTATCGCCCAGTGTTATGTATTCTACTCTCGCATTCACTGTACGACGCGCCTCAGATATTCTCAGTTAACCCAGTTGTTTGGCAGGCACGAAAAATATCGCATGTAACAGCCTGGTGAGCGTAGCTAAAAAATAGTAACGTAATAAGTTTCAGCTGATAAAACTAAGCAAAAGCGGCATTGTTTGTTCGTTTTAACGGGAATATATGTAACATAATCTTATATAATAGTACATAATCAGTATCGGTACTATTTGAAGAATATAAAGGAAGAATATCAATTCTGTTGTATCACATTTTTCATTTTTTTTTTTTTTTTTTTTGAAATAGCAATTACCAAAATAAAATAATTTTTGAAACTATAATATCAAAGATTGTCTTTGACACGTTAAGCAATCTTGAATTTTATATTATCCAAATTATATTTTTATTTCAAATTAAATATTCTGCTACTCTTATGAACATTCTAAATATACTAACTGTTTTCAATATTATTTTATAATTACTGTATTGCAACAATTATTTTATATTATTATTATATTATTATTTCTATTTGGATCAAACAGATTATTCTTATTTTCAATTAAATGTTATATTATAATCTGATGTTTCTTTCACCAATAGAAATCGATTTATTTTAATCATTTTTCGTCAACGAAAAGGAAATTAACAAGATGAAATATATGATGGCAACATTTATGCATTTGTCCATGAAGAAGAATTACATGAATATGAAATTGTTCTTTTTGATCAATGATATATATCATTGTCGAGCAATTATTCAAAAAACAGTTTCTGTACGACTTTCGATGTCAGACGAATAACAAAGGAAAAGAAAGCGAATGAGCGATCAATTGATCGACCGATCGGTTCAGCCTTCAAGTTGTCAAGTATGAATGTAACCACGATTTCGATCCGCTTAATCGTTGCTGAACAAGAGAACCAAAAGAGATGAAAGTTATTTTCTATAATTTTGTTACTTTAAAATTCCATTGTAATTATTCTTTATAAGGATGCATAGTTATATAGTTGTACACATGCACATAACCCGAGAACTACGTAAAGAATATAAAGCAATAGATTTTTATGACGTTGACAGATTATTTGTGATTATCTTTGTTTTTAATTATTATCGCTAATTTTGTACGAGCTGAAAATTCTAAGATAAGATAGAATTATTTGAGTTAAAAAACAATTGAGCTTTTGACAAATATAACATGTTGATAAAATGTTCGATATTTTATAGTGCGTTTACACCAAACGAACGAATGCTCCGATCAAAATGAGCACGAATTTATCAGAATGGTAAATGAAAGCAACATTCATTCGTTTGGTATAAACGCATTATTAGATAATAATATATTTCAGTTCACAACTAGTGAACTAGTAGTTATAAATTAAACCTGAATTATAAAGTTGTAAATAATATGCAATGGATATTATAAAAAATAATCTATCTATATATGTACCTATTAATCATTTCTATAAAAACAATTATTCAGAACCTTATAATGTAATTAGGTGCACATTTTCTGTTTAAGTACATACGAACTTAGCTAGACTTATCTATGAACTTCTCTTATATAATATGATGGATGTTTCGTTTAAAAAGAATATGAAATGCATTGAATGAATATTGAAGACGTAAAACGTAAGACGTCTTTTTATCTGTTTTCTCGGAAAAAGACAAACATAGGCAAGCATCAAAAACCCTTCAATTCGATGCCTATGGTTTTTTTTACGAGAATATAATAAGAAATTTATCCGATTAATGTTAATATTCTTAGTTGCAACTGCCAGCATTATATAATAGAATAGCATGTATATATTACTTTATTTCTATTATGAGGTTATTTTCTTGTTTATTTTATTAATATTAGTGCACCATAAGATTATTTGAGTTATTTTCTTTTTTTCTGATTTTTTTTTTTTCATTCAAAATTGACTTTAAGATGCCAAAGTTTGATTGCCTCAAATAACTCTATCTTCCTCTCATATCTCTATTCTTATTGCTCTAATAGAATATTACATATTACACAAAATAAAGTAAATTAATAAGCAACAGATATTTAAATGAATTACCTCGGAATTACTGGTTGCGACACTGGAAAGTCCTGGTGACATTGCACCAGTTGTAAGATCTGGACTGTTGGCAACCGGATTACCGTGCGATAATACCGTGGGACCATGCGGATACGAGGCTAGATGAGGATGCTGTGGCTTTGGATGGTGCACCGTTGGTCCCGGTGGTGCACTCTGAACAACCATCGGTGCGGACGTTGTCACGGCTTCGATTGAATTTCTACCAAGAACGCTTTCGTCCCCAGTGGTACCATTACCACGAAACGATTCGTGAAGATATTGTCGCACCTGATTCTTCTGCTTCTGTACAACATGATAGCGCGTCGGATTTTCCAATGGTGTCCGTACCTGTGAGCGAAAAGTGAAACTATTCGTTTAATCGATCTATCTTCTTTCTCTTTCTGCAATAATGTTTCGTGTCTTTTCCAACTTGAACAAATGATTACCGATTTTGACGATTGTTGCGAGGTGACAAGTGTTTCTAATTTTATCAAAAATGTTCGTTAAGGAAAAATATACAACAAAATTGAATGAATGGTATATATTTGTATAATTTCATTGAATTTTTAAATAACAAAAGACAGTATTTTATGTTTCTTTCTCTTTTGATTTTAGTATTGTGCTATACTTTAAAACTATTAAAAGTTTGAATAATTTGTTTTTCTGAAACACGTGTTTGCGCATACATTACATTATCTCATTCAGACACATATATATGTATAATAAGTACAAAAAAAGAGTACCGTATTCATGAGACAATATATCGTATAAAGGCATTGTATCTCATACGTACATAGCAACAAAGCAAATTATATGATGGGCGATATTTTTCTCTGCGTTTGTTGCAATATCCGCAATTCAATGTAACATTCTAATTTTATTCGTAAGAACAAGAATATAGTATTTGCTATAGTATTCATTTGTGCAGTTGTAATATATGTATACCACTATACTGAACTTTCAGCCAAGACAATTGTAAATTACAATGTTTGTCGTTTTTAATCAACTAACCTTATCTCAATGTACAAGTTTTTCTAACGATGAACGTAGCTAAGAAATCCAAAATGAATTGGGACTGAATGAGAATGAGGATAGAGTAAGAAGTTTCAAAGTCAGTAACGATGCGATGATATGAGAATGATAAAAGGAATACATGTAAAAGTACAATACCTGTAAAACTTGTGGTGGTACATCTACACCGATAGACGAGAGTGGAGCAGCTGGTACAGGCCTAGGAGGTGCAGCGGTTGGTCTCTGTTGCTGCAAATTTTGTCGGAATTCAGCTTCTCGTCTTTCCTGCTCCTGCAGCTGCTCTCGCATCAGCTGGAGTTTCAGTTGCGTACGCGATGTGGGCGTCGCAGTTTTAAACGTCGGTGGACTGAAAACCATCAAAAACGAATCGATTTTATGCATAAAATTTTATCTTTCTTCTCCGGGTTGATGTACGAACCGCTTACTTGTTGAACGCGATTGACGGATCGTTGTTAAAAAGAGTCATTTATTTCTTTATTTTAAGTATAGAAGCATTGGTAATTAATAATTTTATTTTTCTACGAGTGAGAGGGAAAGATTGACAAAATGTCAAAGGAGTAGTGCCTTCTCTATCCCAAGATCGTTCCATCTTCGTAATGTGCTTAACATCTATTCTATTCTATTATCTTAGACAATAATGAAATATGATAATATTTGGACTGGTGACGCGTTTCTATGCGCAAATTGCAGTAGCATATACGCGCAATTCACAAGCGTACAAATTTAAAAGATACATTAAATAATGTGTATATTTAGAACTGTCCTATGTAAAATCAAGGTTGTGCTAATTCTGTTTGAAATGAAGATTAAAAAATGACAATTTAAAATAAGTCGCTTTTGCTAATTTATTTTTTCTATTCTGGAAATATAACACAAGAAAAGTAATTTTATCGTGTGTCCAAATCAAATAAATCATTTGTAAATAATGAGTTAATTTTTTCGAGTTATTTAATTTTACTTCATTAAAATAACATAACTAGACTGCAGATATTTATGCAATTTTATATCTTCATGGACACAATTAAAGAAATCGAATCTAAATAAAAATTTGTTTCATGTATTAAATATCACAATGAGTGCTCTATTAATATTTTATACATTATTGCATATGATATGCTTTCTGTAAATTTTCTTGAAATTTAAATTTCCCAAAAATGCAAAAATATTCATAGTGTAAAAATTACAAACAATTTCAGTACAAAATGATGATAGAATTAGAATCAGAATAATATTAGAGACGAAACTATTTCAGAATTGTTTATAGAAACAAATAAATTATTTTATTTGACAACGAAATAATGAAGTATTTGAATTTCGGAAAAATGATTTGCTTGTTCAAATAAACTAACGTAAGATCATTTGAAAATAATATCGAGTTAAATAACATAACGTATTTCTCTCAAATAATTATTCTTCAAATATTTTATTTAAATAATGCCCAAGCCTATCTAAAATCTAGAGTAAAATGCGTGGCTCCATAATATCGAAATCTAACCCAATATCAAAACCACTCTCTTTTGCCTTTTCTTCGAAATTGGATGTGACCATGTTCGTGGGATCGCAGTATTTATTCAAATGAAAGCAAAAAAATTGGATCAGTAAACCGGATTCTTTTATATAGATTAAACGATCAAAAATCGGCAAATGACAAAGATATTTAAAAATATTAAAATATAGAGAGTGGACCAGTACGACTACTTCAAATATGTTCTTTTGTTTTCGGAGATATGAAAAATCTTTGTTATAATGAAAGTTATTATTATAAAGAAAACCGTAATATGGTAATAATGATCATTTAGTAGATAGAGAGATTTGAAGAATTAACGAATATTTTAGAATTATACTAGAATATCTCTTAAACTAATAGTTTTTCAACATACATAAATTGACATCTTTTTATAGAGTTGCATTGATTAATGGATTGAAAAATATAAAAGAAAATGATTTTGACAAATCGTTACTATATTTTAGCTTCCTCTGTATTAAATAAAATCATTACTTTAACAATGTTTTTTCATAGAAAGAACAACAAAGATATTTGAGGTGATAGTGCACAGTTATTGATTTATATGCATCAAGATATAGAAGATATTTATGCAAGAAACAGACGCGCAGAAATCGGCATGGCGATTCGACGGTTTATGAAGAGGACGCAGTACAAAATGCCTAAAAGATATTCCCGATTTGGGAACACTGCCAAATTATAGCCATAAGAAAACCAAAATAGAGATATTGCGCAATTTGGATCAAGATTCGATTCTTGTCCTCCGAGTCGCGATCTTTTCTTCCTGACAATACATCAAAAGCACAAGGTGGTTCTCTATCACTGATCTCTGACTCGAAGCAATCGGGATCTCGTCCATTTCGCATGTTTGTCGCGCAACTGCGTTATGTAATCATCTTCGGCGAAAAACTAAACGAGTTGCTCCATATCCATTCGTTTTTTCTCTCTCTAATTGTATGTCATTCTTACACTCTGTATCTCTTCTCTTTCTCGTTTTGCGAGAAAGATGATGACAATCGATGCGACGAAAGAACAATGACTGTTATTTCCCTTTTTCTTTTATGAGGAATTTAATCGTAATACGTAATATCTAAAAATAAAAGTGAATTTTCTGCTTGTCTGGGAGTTTAGAAATTCTATTTAAATAACATAAATAATAACATAAATAATCTATTAATAGTAAAAATAATAATATAATAGTAATAGATTTTAATATTTAAAAATTTTATTTCAGTTATAAAAATATGAAGTTGCATTCTGCTAAAATTCCGCAGAATGCTAAGCGCAAAATGACCTCATGGCATATATTACCTCATAACAGTGAGGAAATTTCAAAAAAAGGAGGGGAAAATACAATGCAACGTGTATTTTCAAATATATATAACAAATGAATTTTATGTACATAAAAGAAATTTTCTAACTTAAATTATCCGAATGTTAATGCCAAAATATCATATCTATTTTGATTGTCTTTTGAAAAAGACAATCAAATTTTGATTCTCCTCATCTCCGTACAATAATAAAAATTGAATTAAATTAAACAGTAATGATTCAATCTCAGGCCCAGAATTAAGTAGAAAAACAAGAAAAATATCAGAGACGAAGAGTATAGAAGCAAGGGAACGAGAATCGCGTAGATGATACTTGCGGTACACCGCCAGGTTCACGAAACGTATCTACTACCAAGGACGCATTTATATTTAGATGCAATGTTTACGATCAAAAAGAATGTAGAGGCAGCGGTAAACGGAAATGGACACACATGTTCGGTGGAGAAGAACCAAGAGGGAAATCTCGCTATTTGGCGCGTGCAAAGTTAAACGAGTAAAAGCCAGAACGAATAAAAGATTAAGGTAGATAAATGATGAGCAAACGAGCAACTGAGATGGAACGAGATAGAGAGACAGAGTGAGAGAGTGGGAGATGAAGACGTAATGGTAACTGGGTGGGAGATAACAAAAAAAAAAAAAAAAGAAAAGAAAAAATAAATGAAATAATGCAATTGGAAAGTGAAGTTGAATATGAATATGATAAAGGTGAAAAGAATGCAAAGCGTTAAATGATTCTCGAACCGTTTTTAACAGTTCTGTACCAGCCTTGTGGGCGAGTAGGTCGTAACGATCGGGCAAACGCAACATGACCGTTGTTGTTCCGAGAATTGCCATGCAATTTTGGGGACGACGTGGGCATTCCGTCAACGATCGACGGATCCATCTCGAGAATCATGCGCAGATCTTCGTCGATACCGATATGCACGCGCACGCGTTGTCCTTGTTCTCGTGGTGCAATCTCTCCCTCCTTCTGCCGACGATCCAGAGTAGACGAACAATTGAATACCCGATCGGTGGACTTTATGGCAGCCCCGATGTTTGAATGCGCGCACGACGATAACGGGGATTGTTTTCTCGAATACTCTGCCGATGCCGACGTCGACGTTGGCGCCGACGCCGGCACAGGCACCGTTGTAGCAGATTTTGATACTAATTGAAATTCAGGTACCGATCCAGGGGCTACATAACGTGGTACTAGCAGCGGATCAACGGCGTTAATGCTTGACCAATTGAACGACGACTTTGTCGTCGTTGTTTTCGTTAACGTGGCTGTCGTCGTTACAGGTGTCGTAATTGCGTTCCCCGTTCTTCTTTCGATAGCGGAAAGGTTATTGGCCAACGGACGGCCAACGTCGTTTATTCGATTCAGCCGTGACACTAAATCCTCGAATTCGATGATTTGCCGCACTGTCTCGGATATTTCTTGCATGTCCTCCGAAGGAGGTGAAAACGTTTTTACGGCTAAACTAGCCGACGAGCCGCGACGCTACTAAACCAGATGTCGCGTCTTTTTGTTTTGAACATCGCCGACGGTCACGACGTTGTCAGTTACGAAAAATCAACGATCGTTGCTCTAAACCTGGATCCGTTTTACTGTCGTCTCTTTTCCATCCTTTCGTTTTCGCTCGCGCATTTCGCGGCTCTCGCGCATTCGCATATCGGCGCCAACTCCCGTCCGTCGCCTAACCACTAACCATCAGACGTCAACATTTGGAGACTAATCGCCGGGACCCGAGGAACGCAAAATATGGCAACTGGCTTAACTAGCGGTGAATCAACTGAATCAATGAATCTTAATATTTGAAATTGTCAAAAACAATTCGATCGACGAATATTAATAAATATGTAGATATTTACATGATACCTAAACTACGAGATGAAATTGATTTTACGAAATCGTGAGAAATGTGGATTGCTTCGGAATCAACAGATCTCTTCTTCCAAGATCGATATCGAGATCGAAAGTGCGAGAACGGCGGTAAATAGACGTGGCGAATTAAGCCGAACGCGAGCCGAATCGGCTCGACGTGTGTCGAACCCGGCCGACTCGAGCCGAAGCACACAGATGACGGACACGAGTAAAGAATGTAACTTTAAGAATTGCGAACGGCGAATTGACATCGGGAAATTGCTCGGATTAAGAAACGAATTGGACCTTGACCTGTATAACACCGTTTAACTTCGCTCGTGTTCGTAAGTTCGTAGCAACGTACCTGCCAGTGTTCGGCGCTCTGCTCTTTAATTCGTAGCACATGATGTCTTGCAACGGTGTCGACAGAAAAGACAGGGCCTGTTCCCAATCGTCGTTGTTATTTCTATGTCCATTATCTTGTTTATTGACGCAGTCCGATTCGTCGATACCGATCATTCCATTTTGCTTCTCGTGACATAAACGGCTGCAGAGGTCCGCTTCGCGATGCTCCAAATCGGCGGTAATTGCTGCCAGATCGAAACCCATATCGATACCAGATTCCTCCATTCTTGTGTTTTTTTTTTTGTTTTTATCAGCAGGTAGTACGTAAAAAAGAGCGCGAAGCGACGCGACGCGACGCGACGCGACGCGACGCAACGCGGTCAGTAGCGTCGCGACGCCTCTTGCCGCAAACGAACTATGATCTCCGATACTTTCCTCGGTGAAACGATCGCGATTACAAGACACCCGATGTTCCGAGTTTTGCTCTCTAGCGTGGCGCCTCCCCACTGGTAGAAGGCTAGGATCGCGCGTGTCGAGCGATAATCGGACCGACAGACGGGAGAGAGACGGTAGCCGCGAGTCGTGCGAGAACTTTTATCCGATTGAAGACGAGCGGGGATCGCGTTCGTTACTCTCGGCTACTCCACGCTACTCGATGCTCGATGCCCGATGCTTTTGATGCCCGATCTCGGCTCGATGCCCAATCATCTACGCAATGAGGGGATAAGAGACGAGTAGATCACGAGTTTCTCGCCAACATCCGCGGTCTTTCTCCCTCCCTTCCCTCATTGTCTTCGCCATTCTCTATATCTCATTACATGTCAGCTACATACATACATCGCCAACCGCTATCATTGCTAATATGTATTGCAAGCGAAAGCGAACGAGAAACGGCTAATGGATGTAACAGACGTCCGTGCACGCGCACATGCACGCGCTCAAACGATTCAACCCTGCGGGGGAAAAAAAGAAAAAAAAATTAATTTATAAATTGGAAGAAATTAAAGGCGAGCGTAGAGAACGTAGAAACGTGAATCGCAAGCAAAATGAACAGTACGGGTAGTCCGTTATGCGCAAAGGCATAACGAAGTAATTGTCGGTCAATGCATAAACGTGAGTATCTCGAATTCTTTTTTTTTTAAGTTTCACGGTTTTTGCAAGTGTAGTTATCTCACGACCAATTTCTCAATCTTTTGTTTTAATGCTATTTATAGTTTCGCGGATCCTGTTCGAATCTTCGTTCGCTTCACATTTCACATTCAGTATCACTCGGCGGGACAAGTTTAATTTCCCTAAAAAAATATGGCTGTTGTAATAATCGAGCTTTTCACGCAAAGTATGTGTATAAAGATGAGAAAAGACAGGAAAAGTTGTGAAAGCAGACCTGTCGGTTGCTCTTTGACCCATTTACAGTAGTAGCGATGTCTATATCATGTTGTACAGGCGTTGCATTAAGCATCGCAAATATTATTTTCCAAGGTGCTGGTAAATATATATCATATCGTATAGATGACGCAAGTTTCATGGTTTTGCTTCTTTTACGCTTACGATGTACGTACGAAATTTGTAAAATTGCTGACATTGTAGTGTAATCAATTGGATGTCAAATGAGAACAGTAGTGAGATCGAGTTGCATTCGAATCGAAATAACGAATGTATTCGAGTCAGTTGATCGAATTGTAGAAAAAATAACGACTCGCGTGTTATCAAGCCAGCTTTTAATCCGATCGTATCCGCGATGTCTCTTCGCCTTTGTGTCTTTTCAATTCTTCTTTTAATTGTATGGAATATTAATGGCATTCAAGTGTTTGGCAAGCAAAAACGTTTCCCTCAAGAAATATCGGAAAAGTTAGATGAATATTGGAACTTATATAAGGTACTACATAAACATCATATGCTCGATATTCTTCTCGAATCATCCGAACATTCTTCGATTATGTGGAATCGAAATTGGTATTATAATTAGACTGCGAATTTCTATTTCTAATTAATATTTTTAGATAATTAGTTGGATGGAAAATATGTAGCTCAATCATATTTTAATTGTATATTTAATTATATTAATCGTAACTATAATATAACTATATTCATCATAATATTTATAATTATATAATTAATTATATATTATTATTACTTACATATGAATGTAGAAGTAGAATCTTGATTGAAATGAAAACTTGATTTATTTTTTGTCTTATTACATGCATTCTATGCATTTTTCATTAAAATTATTAGATAGTCTAATTATAATAATATAAATTTCTCGGCCAGATTTTTTACTTTACAATCCAAAAATTATAGAATAAAATTCAAAGAATTTTACTAACATTATACAACTATATACTATTTATCTAAACTTGCAAGAGACAAATAATTAACGTTTATATTCAATCTTTATCAATTTTGTTATTACTCATTACTTTTCATTTATAAAAGAGTTCATGTACAGTTAAGTGGATTGAATCTACGAATGTTCAATTAACTGAACATTAACTATAATTTCGTTCCAATATCGTACCATGCTGTCACAATGTTTATTTATTGTACTGTTTCCTTTTATTTCTCACATTCCATATTCAATATTCAAATTTTTTTAGATAGTTTTAGACACCGGTTTTTGAGTATAAAGTAAAAAATTTATTTGGTTGCAGGCGAAATTTCATGCGTCATTTTCAATATACTATTATATAATATTTGCGATATTATTGTTACTCCAGGCCCGTTACAATAAAAGTTATACTGGAAAACTCGAGACCAATCGAAGAATAGCTTGGGAAGAAAATCTAATAACGATTTATAAGCACAATATGATGGCAGCTGCGGGTCATCACAGCTATACATTGAGAGACAATCATATTGCCGATCTCGGAACTAGGCAATATATTCGAAATATGGTTCGTACTTGAAGAGAGCTGTCGCAAATTGATATTATTGTTTTATGATTTATGATGTTATTATTTTAGTATTATTTTCAAATTTACTATTATTGAAACAATATTCTTGTTTCTCTGAAAATTGTATGAATAAAATTTCGTATACGTCGCAAATACAATACTTCAGTACTTCTGAGCGGAAGTAGACACATAAATTAGACTTAAACAATTAAATACAGTAGATATTTGATATTTAAAAATAAATTACAAATATTTATGCAAATCTATATCTTCATAACAATGATAATTAAAAACATACAGTCAGAAATGGATCAATACTTGATTCTTAGATTCACGAAGAAACTCAAAATTCATGAGATTACAGATCAAAATTTCCCATAAATGAATAAACATACAGTTATGAAAAAAATTAAAAGAAAATTCCTTACTATTTAATGATTTAATTTTCTTTTTATTCTCAGGTAAAACTGATTCCCAGCCGTAAGCGACGTGTATCAAATGAACCGATAGTTGGAGCAGCTTTGCACGATCCTCGAAAAATTCCACAACAGTTCGATTGGCGCGAAGTTGGATTTAAAACAGAGCCAGAAAATCAACAAGATTGCGGAAGTTGTTACGCGTACTCAATAGCTACGAGCATTCAAGGGCAAATTTTTAAACAAACAGGAATGTTGATTCCACTGAGTGAACAGCAATTAGTAGATTGCAGTACATCTACTGGAAACTTAGGTTGTTCTGGAGGATCTCTAAGAAACACATTGAGGTACCTTGAAAAGGCAAAAGGTTTAATGGCTAGAAGTCATTATCCATATAGAGCAGAAGTATGTTCTTTTCTATTTTTCTTTCTTTTTGTCTTCTTTTTTTTACGAAAACATTGATATATGCGATATTTTAAATAATTCTCAATACGGATGAAGTTCTATACAAAATTATATTTTATAAAATATATTAATATTTCAATATTTTGTTAAAATAATATAACATAATATTATATATAATAGTGTAATAATATAGTATGTAGTATAATAAAAAAATAATATAAAGTATAAGATATAGTTTTGTATAGAACTTTATATATTAATATTAATAATATTTTAATATTTTACAAAATAAAATAAAAAGTATTTGCATATCATTATATTTCTTATAGAATTTACATACTAGTCAATTAAATTTGAGTATTACATTTCGTATCATTTTATAATACTTTCAACTAGAAAATTTTAATTTATAATTAGAAAATGAAAAAGACGCTTTATTGGAAAATAAATGAATGTGCAAATATTTTTGACAATCACCCTAAATATGTTCATATATGTATATATTACCCGCATTGAGATTTCCATTATTCTGTTATGTCGTTATCCTTCGTGTTTCATAATATACAGTGACGGACAAAAGTGAAAATATTCAATTGTCTTATATGTTATTAACTTTCCAATTATTTTGTAATAATTGAAGAATTATAATTACAAGCTGAATTTAGTAAATGAAATATGTATAATAAACGAAAATATCTATTTTCGTTTGTATTAACAATACAGAATATTTTAAAAAGTAAAAACTCAATGTAACGTTCAGAATTGTAAAGTGTAAAGAATAGATAAATATAGCGGTAAGTAACGATAATAAATAACGAAAATAAAAATGGTATATCACATTTTATTTGCTAGATTTAGCTTGAAATTGTGATTGCTTAATCCACATAAAATATTTTAAAGTTATTGCTAAATTATTAGTATTGCTAAATTATTATCGCATTTTTCATAAGACAAGCATTGAGTCTTTATACTTATGCTTGTCATTATAGCTTATCTCGAAATACCGATTTAAATATACGTTTGTGGCTGATGTAACAAATACATTTTTGCGCAAAATGTATACATTGCGAAATCACAAATGTCAACAAACACCGAAAAAAATCAATTAAAAGAGGACCAAACAATATTAAATAAATAATTCATTAAATTATGTTTGGATTATGTGTTTTAAACGAACTTCGTTTGCTCAATTAGTACAACAAAATTCAAAATATTAAATTAAATATTAAACACAATCAAAATCGTCATTTGAAAATACAAGTATATGTAAAATTGGAAATATTATTTTTTATATTCCAGTTTTCATGGTATAACCGAAAAGGAAATGATTCTGTGTAGCAAAATATACGAAAATATAGAATAAAGTTTTCTTATGTAACGTTTCGTTTTCAAGAAAATCGAGTTTGAACATTTGTTAAGTATACTTGAATCATGCTAATTCCGTACTAAGCAGGAAAGAATAATTTAGAGAATATTATTTTACAAAATGAGTGAAAAATGTAGAATAAGATTTTTTTATAAGACCAGAAAATTTTCTTCAGAAAAAATTAAATTTCAATTAACAATACACGCATACAAACATATTAAAAATCTATTTTCTTAGAAAGCTTAAATTGAAAAATTTTAGTCTACACTTATTTTTGTACGTACATCCTCGTTTATCGTATATCGATTGTTTATTCCTATTTCAGTACGAAATTCAAATATACTTGAAACAATTACCAATTTCCGATGTTTTAACGAAGTCTTAAATGAAAAAATATTACTCTTTCTTTTTAGTTTATTCTTGCATATTAAATTACTTCCCAGTTGTACTATAAAAACTGGATCATTTTCTATATATGTGTTAGTATTAAACTTTTAGACTTTTTAATCTTTTAAAGATTCAAAAGATTAGAACGAAAAGCTTCTACTTTTATAACATACCGAGTTCATTTCTTCTGGAGATGTTTTTACATCATTGCGAAATTTTGTAAATTAAAATATCTTTATGGAGATTGAAAATTTTCTAAATAACTAAATCTACCATGGTTTTGAAGATTAAGGAGGACCTCTATAACGATGTTTTACAATTTATTATACGATTTCTTTTTTACAAAATTATAATATATAATTATAAAAATTTAAAATATTGATAATTTTTCATCTACAAATTACAAGTACTTTCTATACTTACTGTATTTACTTTTGGAGGATAGCAAGGTACGTGTCGTTACAAAGAAGAATTGAGTGTGGTTAATATCACCTCATGGGCAGTTTTACCGGCACGTGACGAAAAAGCTTTGGAAGCTGCCGTGGCGACCATAGGTCCAATAGCTGCCTCAGTAAATGCAAGTCCAAAAACATTTCAACTTTATCAGTGAGTATTTTTTATTTCTTACTTCTATTTGGAAATTTTGAACCTATAAAGGAAAGGAAAATTTGAATATCTATAATATAAAGTATATATTACAAATATGTATAATCACAAAAAGAAGTGATATCAACATAGAATTGAACAGTAGCATCTACAATCAACAATAAAAAAAATAAATTTTCTTTTTAATACGATTAATTATAATTAATATATAATCTTTTAATGTTTCAATATTATAATAAATCAATACTACAGAAAAAATGGAAAATACATGTCTAACTCCAAAATCAAATAAATGGTATGTGAGATTAATCAACATTTCGAATTTTAAAATTGCTCCTCTATGAAAAATGTGATTCTTATTCTGTTAATTTATAGTTTTCAGTTCATTACAATCTCAATTTTTGTATAGATGTAATGTGGTATTTGCACTTTAAAAATCAGAAAATAGAAAGAAGCAAATAAGGTCGAAAAGGGGGTCGATGATTAGATAGTTATTATAATAAAACGAAGATGAAAAGGAACGAACAAAGTACTCATTTTTGACATGCGACTTGCTCATGTTCGGTGAATGTTTACGCAAAAGCTGCAAATACTCGAAGAAATTGGTCCACTTGTACGATAACCTTTGATGCATCGTTTGTGCGATGACTCTGAAACAACAATGAACTGAAGAGTCACTGAACTTGCGTTTTCGGAACTAAAAAGAGGAGCGGAAGTTTTTACTCGCAAAAATACTTTTATTATTGTCTAACTGAAAAATTAATATGCAATCTTCTGTTCCTCTCTTACGTTCCAATCTTACATTTCTTTTCTTACTATTATTTTTTACTTATTATTATTTAATGTAAATTTTTTATTTCATTGTAATTTAATTCAGTTTCATTTAATTTAACTTCTAATTTTAACTGAATATATAAAAAAATTAATATTTCACAATTTCGTTTCGCAGCAAAGGAGTCTACGATGATGAACTTTGTAGCTCGGACATGGTGAATCACGCTATGGTGATTGTTGGATATACGCCAACTGAATGGATCTTGAAAAACTGGTGGGGTGATGGATGGGGTGAAGATGGATACATGCGTTTGGCTAAAAACAAAAATCGATGCGGTATAGCTAATTACGCAGCATATGCAAAAGTTTGAAAAAGTATTCAGTATGAAGAAGTATATATTCACTAAAAAATATTTATTAAAATCTATATTTTTTAATTAATGATGATACATGGTATATTTCTTCATGTTGTTCTCCCCTTTCTGCTCCATATACGCACCCGCTCAAAATTTCAAAAGAAATAATGACTTCTTTAATAAATAAATAAAAATTTTAATAATAAATAATATTGATAATATATGATAACAAATTCTGACAGTAAATATTTTATTCACATTCATTATTATCTTTTATGTAATATTGAAACTTTAAATTAATCATATTTAAAAATTAAAGATATAATTATGATAGCCTTATCTCTCAAAAAAATGTATAAAGAAGTTTGTTTCGTTCAAAAAATAAATGGTGTTTCAAACTTTTGAATGGAAGTATGTGTATTTGTTCAGAAGCTTGGTCATTAGAAAAACATGTAGTGGAAAATGGAACGTATATTAGACGCAAATAATGGTAATTATCTGAAGACATGATTATTTCATAAACTCTCTAAAGACACCTAAAAAATTTAATTTTTATTCTCTGAAAGGAAGATTATTATTGAATATATACTAGTGCAATTATAAAATAATAACTTGATCGTTCTCGGAGAAATGATAACGATAGTCGAAGCAATAATTTACAACTTTAAATTCAGTTTCTTAATGATTCTTTTTGGAATTCTTTGATTATCTAATGAGCGCGCAAATAAAATTTTAGCAGAGGGTAGTTGTTTATTAAAAAACAAAAAAACCGCAAACGCGTGCACGGTCATGTGCAAGATTGTGCGTGCGTGTGCGACCATCGATCAAGTACATTTTGTGGGAAAAATTTATACAACAAGTTTGTCCGTGATCATGTAATACGTATAATTTTTGGAGACATGAAAGTCAAACGATACGAAAAAGTAATGATGTAATCTTTTATTTTGTTTACAGAATATTCGAAAAATTCAGAAATCTTACTTAAATGTGAAAAATGTAGGTGGAAAAGATGACAAAGGGGACGACGGAGACGACAAAGCAAAGCATGTCCGCGATGCGTGTTTCCCCCTACGATATCAGAACGATTCGTTTTCGTCCAATCCGCTGTATCCCCCGCACATGGAACAAAGTTCAGACTATACCGGGAGCCGATACGCGACTAAATCATTTTAATGATGTATCTTGTGTAAGTTGCTTGTGTAATTGGATCGGCGAAACGACTAAATTGATTGAAAGGTAAAGCCGTAGCGAATTATTAATCATTAGGCGGATCGAATAATTTTGATCGATTGAATACTCTGCATCGTGCTTCAAAACAATTTTGTTAAAAGAAAACACAGAAGAAGATAAGGGAGGGTAGGAAGAACTGAAGGAAGAAAGGAAGTGTGACAATAAGAAACGAAAACGAAAGAAGAAAGGAAGGACGGACTTCAAAATGTGGATTTATCAAGCGAGGATATTTTTTGAAATAGAGTCAATTTCGAGTTAGTAGAATTACTAGCTAATTTAGTTTCTTTCATGCATTCGTATTAATAGCGAAATAAAAAGAAGGAAAAGAATCGATGTGTGGCTTATTAGAAAATCAGTGGATATTTCTCGATCGGTGAGATTCTTCGCGGAAGAATATTAAAGGGATAAATGTATGAAAGAAAAAAATTAATATTTAAATTTTGAATCACTTGTAAGTGAGATAATTAATATCCGTAAAGAAAAAAATATTGGCACGATGCGTTTGCACCTGGTGTTATTTTCTTTTCTCTTACTGGATAATCAAGTGAAAGCCATTTGGCCCAAAGTCCCAAATCCCTTTCCTTACATTTGGTGGGGATATAATCCACGATCGAGTAGCTCGACATCTTCGAGTTCCTCTTCCTCGGAAGAGCATTGCGTCGAATGTACACAAAATAAAATCGGTCTGTTAACCGCTACTGATCCGATTTTAACGGAGCTAAGAGTCGAATATGTCAAACAGCAAATCCTCAAGAAGTTGCGGCTTTCCAAACCACCCGAGATATCGATGCCGCTCTCGACCTTGCCGAAGCCTCTGATAAATGGTCGTGTACTCGAACTTCGACCCGGAGCACCACTCGAACCGGAAAAATCAGTGGACAGCTTCTATGGAAAAACTGATCAGATCGTCGTTTTTCCAAACGAAGGTCAGTCTCTATTAATTATTAGAAATTAAACGATGCTTTCCATATATAAAAAAAAGAAAATATATTCAAAAGTGTTATAGTATGTTAGAAGAAAGTATTAGGTATATTTAATCTTACCTTTAACGAATATGAATTTTAAGGCTGTAGATATTTATACAAATTCTTTATGATCCGAACTACATATAAAATATAAATATAATTAATATAAAAATAGAGTTTATTTTCTGAAAATATTATAGTGACTACAATACTTATTTTATTTTGACTATATTATGTACATTATGTATATATTATTATTAGTATATACATTTTGTACATTTTGGCACATTTAAATTTCCCATAAATAAATAAACGACCGTGACTCATTAATTATTCGATTACTTCAAATTTTTATATATATCGAGATTCAAACGATTCGCTAAATTTTTATAAGTTTAATTAAGAATTTTACATTTACATATATCTTCGATAAGATGTTTACACGTAACGTCAGATGATGACGATTCAGTGACATTAGACCTTTTCTTCTGCATTTCACTGTTGCAAATATTTCTCCAACTTTATCTATCCATAGCATTTTTAAAACAGTGAAATGTCATTAACGTTACTAATATACTATGTGTACAATAGAATTGTTAAATAATATAAAATTTCCAAATTAATATTTCTCTCTTTTGTTTGTATTTGAAAAACTGAAGTTAAATTGTATTTTAACTGTACAGAATGTCCAGAAGTTTAATGTTCAAACTTTGTTGTGTTTTAACAGTAAAATATTATATAGTAAAGTCTATAAATACTTCATTATATGCTATAACACATAATTTCACATATTTTTCATATATTTCTCTATATAAATGTACTTTCACGAACAACGTATCTACCTATATATCATTTTATATTAATAACGTTTATTATAAGTTTCGTAGTTTGCTTGGAGATTAGATTTAAAATTATTATTATTATTATTATAAAAATTGTTATATATTATTAAATTATTATTATGTATTATAATATTTACAATATATTATTATTTTATTGTTATATTATACACTATAAATATAATAATATATATTATAAATATATTATCATGTAATAATTATATAATAAAACTCAGGAACAGTAGGAAATCAATAAGAGATTTATAGTACGCGCTTTTACATTATTACATACACGCATGGAAAATTATTTTATTTGTGCTACGATATTTCAAATTTATGATTGTTAGTAATGGTAATCTAAATACGAATAAACGTTAAACGATAAACGTTTCAGGTATTGCCAATTCGAAGCAATGTCAACAGACATCGAATCATTTGACGGGTTTCAATCCGGCAGTCTGCTTCATGTTTTATTTACCGAACGAAATGCGATTCGTGGATGTGACTTCGGCGCAACTTTGGTTTTACAAGGAATACGATGAAAACGACGATCTAAATCAAACTTTCGTGCTCTCTGAACTCGACCATTGGGATTTGAGTGGAAATTTTGAAAAAAATATGATTATGGCTATTTTCGAAACCGATATTGGGGGTAAGTAAATTGAAATACGCTTATCCCTAGAGAGAAAAACCAGTATCAGTTATAAAAATACTTATTTCATATACAATACAGTGTATGTAAGTGTATGTAATATAACTGTATACCTAACGATGAAAGATAGTCGGTTGATAATCTTTAAACTGTTATAACTTTATGAAAAAAAAACAAATAATAATCTACTTGATTTTATTATAAAATGTAAAGCATCTATTTCATTTACGTTCGTTTTCAAAAATATTTTTTAGATGATATAGCGGGTGGTAAAGTAAGAATTTTTTATTCTTAAATACTGTAAAAATTCCTCAACCCTTTGAGTGTTTAGTTCGTATTAAATTATCGATAAATAAATCTGAAATGGTCAAAAACAAAATTTGATTAGTTATTAGAGGTTTAAAGAAGATAACATATTATATAATGTTATATATATTTATAAAGATGAGTGCATTCTTCAATTTGTTATTTCAATTTGTTATTTGTGTCTCCTTTCAAATTTTTGAGAATTAATGAGCATTCAGAGGGTTAAAATTTGCTGCATGATTCAACATTTTATTGAATTTAGTTGGACGACGAAATGTTTTCTTCAACTTTTCTCGTTTTCTCTTAACTCTAGACATTTTTTGATCGTGTAGAATGATACCCCGTATAAAAGATCCGCATTTCTCTTTGTTTTAGTAGGTTTATTTAGATTTGGTTTATCGTTCTTTAGTATATCTTTTATGTTTTCATTTTTTATTTTTTACATGAGTCATATGCAAACAAATCGAATCAATTTGATTGCACATCACTTTTTGCCTCTGCCTCTACTGTATATTATCATTACAACAAATTTCTTGTTCTTCTCTTTTCTTTATCTTGGATCTGTCCTTCTGTATTCATTATTTTGCAATCTTGTCATATTTACATTGTTCGGCATTTCTTGTTTTATAACTTAATACTTTAACCCACTGAAGGCCAACTGCGCAATAATTTATTATAATGTTATAAATACTTCAATTCGTTTAAAGATATTTCAATTTCTTTTATAGATTATCTGCTTAGTAATTAAAAATAGTAATAAAAAAAAATCAAATAAATTCTTAGAACAAGTTAATTGATTTAAAAATAATAATAAATAAAATATTGTATTAGTGCAGGTATGCGTTAACATTGGTTTTTAATGGATTCACCTATCCTTTTTAATCAGAACTATAACACAATTATGAAATAAAAAATGAATAAGAACAAAATCAATTTTAGCTAGTTTTTAATCCTTGTAAATGTAAATAAAATGGTTATATATACAAAATATTCTGTTTAACTGGAAATGATAGAATATCTTACGAAGTATTAAAATTGCCAAAAATTGCTTTAACAAAAGTTGTTTGATTCGAAGGGAAATATTTGCGGGTAAGACATTGATGGTCGCGTTGGGAACGTTGGAACAAAGTCCATAAGAGCGAAAAACGCTAATCTAAATGTATATTCTAAAGAATTGAATTAATGGAGAAATTGAAAGAATATGAGAGTAAGAGAAGAAAAAAGATTGATAAATGAATGGAAAAGAGAGAAGGAGGGGTAACGCATTAAGATACACGAAAGAAGGACGTGAAACTATGCGAAGATAAATTAGTTTTTACGTAATTGTTGGCAGTTCACAAGAACTTTAAACTGTGAAAGGGTATGTCAACAAAAACAAACAGTGTATCATGATAGACATGTCAAGCTGTCTTACTGAATTGAAATTTTACTGAATTGAAGATTCCATCGAGAAAAGAGTGAATATTAAGCATTTCTCCAATATTCATATAATGCTACAACTTTATATTTTTTATTAACTTTATTAAACCAAGTAACAATATAGCCAATGATAAAGAGTACAAGAAGCAAAAGAGAAATTAACATTCCCCTTTTTCTTTGTGGATCCGTCAATTCGTAATTAAATAGTGGAAAAATAGAAAAAAAATTATATAATACACATATATTCAAGTGTATATATGTACCAAAAACACAAACATATTTAATATTTAGAATCATGACCTCTACTTAAAACGATCGACGTGATCGTTGTTTCAGAGGGATGGGTGAAAAGCGACGTAACCTTCACTCTGAAAAAATGGGTGGAAGATTTTCGATTGGATCACGCAATACAGATAGCTTGTAGTACCTGTTCGATGGACCGAGATACAGTACCTGTATCCGTTAAACAAACGTTGAAACCCTTCCTTGTGATATACACATCGCCGTTACCGCAAAAAAACAGGCCGAAAAGGAATTCGAATTGTCTGCCAGAAATGAAGGAGTGCTGCAGAGACGAGCTTTACATTAATTTCAAAGACATCGGTTGGAGCGATTGGATCCTTCATCCAAGTGGATATCACGCGTATTTCTGTCGTGGATCTTGTTCTTCCGCTGCTTCGTTAACCATCAGTGGATCTGCCTACAATAACGTAATCAGAGTGAGCATCTTCTTTTTTTGTCTTCTCTTTTACTTTTGGTGGAAAAGATATAGCGAGATCATAAATTAACCAGTTTGGTGCTTAAAGTTGTCAAAAGTCTAAAAGTTTAATACTGAATAAGATGTATACAACAAATTAAGAATGCATTCATCTTTTAAATATGTACTTCTTGATATAATTTATTGATATGTCATAATATGTTATATTCTTTAATAAGTAAATCTAAAGTATTTTATTATTGATTATGAGTATTTATACAATAGCGCGAATTAAAATGAAAAAACTAAATAATTTATATGGTCAAAAAATCTGTAAATGGAGAGCTAATTTAAAACAATATTCATTATTTTGTTATAGAACCAACAGATGTAGGTATTTTGTTTAAAAATTCACAATAAACTTGAAAGGTAATTTATCGTTTCTATTGATTTCAAATAGTTATTACTTGGATTAATAAAAATACAAATTAATAAAAATACATATATCGAAACTTTTTTGATAAAATAACAAAAGCAAAAACTTCTAACTAATCTGACTTATTTTATGATTTTATTACTTATACTCTTTTCCACTAAATAATCGACAGAAATTATCACACCTGATACTTTACATTTTGCAAAGCATTATTACAATTTACATTTCTTTTATTGTTTCAGAGGTTGTTGACTAAAAATGGTAACACAGTGCGGCGTAAAAATGAAATTGTTCCGTGTTGTTCACCTACGCAACTATCACCGATACAATTGCTCTACGTTGACTCCAACAATACCATCACGCAAAAGACTCTACCAAACATGGTAGTCGAAGCCTGCGGATGCATGTGATTCACGAACATCATCCAAATTTTGAATTGACAGATTCAAATTCAAACTTGCATCGTACCTGTATCTATCGTTTCTAAGGCAACGAAAGTTTGATTCCTATTATCATATAAAATAAGTTCCTTGTGAATAAACTTGCACATGCAATGTCTCTATATTCTGTAGTTCAGGGACGAAAATATAAGCTTTAACTCTGAATTTCAAGAACAAAACAGCTTTAACTCTAGAACTGTAAAAGATAAAGAACGTGCGAAATCAAATGATTTTAAATGTTGTACAATGTAGCACATGTGTCCATTCTAGAAGTGGTGGTATTTTAAAGATTTTAAGATCACCTATATTATATATAATAAAATTTATAGTTCTATTTGAAAGAAAGAAATCTTAAAATATTTAGAATACCATCAATTTTGAAGTAGGATGGATTATAAGAAACTATTTAATTTTGTCTAATGAAATAATTTTAGTATAAAATTGTCGAATGTATACCGTTTCGCCAAAACTCTATGAAACACAAATGTTCTGACAGCTAAAAATCCAGTCGACCTTCGTAATATCATAGTCATGACTGGTTTTATGGTTCACAGTGGAGTAGAAAACATAGATTCAATAACTATAAATTCTGCTAGAACATAGGATTGAAGATTAATCTACATGTAGAATATATTGTCTATTTACATTATGAATATGTGCATTGTACAAAACACTGAAATTTCATTAACACGACTGAGACACAATTGACATGTTTCGGAAAATCTAAAAATAGAAATTAAATTAGGAAAATCTGAAAATAGAAATTACAAAATATTCATTACAAACATAGACTTAGTAAAATACGAGATCAGTAAAAATACGAAATTTGAACAGTCAATTATTTACAAAATTTAAATTATCTTTAACATTAATTACATGTAACTAATTACATGTAACTAATTACATGTAACTAATTACATGTTCGAAACTGTTATTTTTATAGTACGCTGTAATATAACTAGTATGCTGTATACTAATTTTTTTCCAAGTCACGATGTAAGTGTTTTATTACTGAATTGCGAATTTTTATGTAAATTTTACTTATTTAAAGAAACAGAACTTTGATAAAACATATTTTCACTTATTAAATATTACATTTTAGATATTTTGGATATTTGTATTTTTTGCACTTTAAAATTTATAATTTATAAATGCATAAGAATCTGCAATCTACTTATTATGATAGTAGCGAGACTTCAAAAAATTTCGTATGATAAAAATAATATATCCTATGATACGTTTCTACGGTTTCCAATATTTTTGTGAGCCATTATACGTGACGTTATACATCCTTATACACACACATATGCAAAAATAGGCTTTTTCACGTGAGAACTTGTTGCTTGTTAATATATTAAATAGAATGTTGTGCAATATACCGATCAGAGCGAACATTATTTACATGTTAAGTCGTGTGAATGATCGAAACAGTATTCATTCTCTAGCTCTATTTGCCAGTAAAAAACGTACGTGTAGTATGCGTTTAAATTAATTATTCCATATTTAACCCACAGGTAATTGTGCGATTATGTAAATTGATATTTACTATATTTATTACTAATCAATTATATATAGTATATTCTAACAGACTAAAAAAAAAAATCGTCGACGCGAGTTGTAAAGTTCCGTAACTGATTCAGACGACAAGTTAATATACTTTATGAAAGAGCAAAGGTGATATGGCCGTTTTTATTCATGTTTGTATTTATAGAGAGCAAAAAGTAATCGGATCAATGACTGAAGATTATAATTCACTGATTATTAAATAATTATTAATATGTAATATATAATGTTATAATTTTATATGTTAATAATAACAAATATATATAATATATAATGATAATTAATAATTATTAAATAATCAGTAATCATTGCTTAATGTACAATAATCAAACTTCAATGTCATTGTAATTAAAAATTGATTTAACAATCGTTAATTATGAAATAATTACATTTTTGATTATGCTTCATTTAGTACCTACTTAATATTCTTTTTATGTTCTAAAAACTTTCATTTGTGATAAAATTAGTTTTTGTAAACTAATAATAATAAATCATCTATCTTTGTATACCACTATTGTTACGTGATTCAATAATTTGCAAATTTTCATCAAATTCTTCGTATATACTGAAAATGATTCATTCAAATCAGGAAACGTAGATAGTATACGTACCGAGATTATAATACAATTATTAAAAAGGTACTTATAAAATATTTTTTATATTTACTTTTTATATTTTTAATCATATATATATATATATATATATATATATATATATTATTTTAGAACGTAAAAAAATGATACAGGAATCCATAATTTTATTAGACAGTTAAAACGATATGAAGAATTTTTTGAACGTACTTATATTGCATATAATTTTCAATGTATGTATATTGTATATAATTTTCAACAAATACACATTATTGATAATAAAATATAAATTAATCATTAGATGACTTAAAAATTACTGGTTAATGATTACAATTAGGGTGAGATTAAATCCAATAATATATTTACGAATTTAAACCAACTTCAATATCTAAATTTAGTTTAATGGGTTTCGAGTACTATATATAGTCGAAAATAAAAATATTTCAATAAATAGCATTGTTTTAACACTTACAATATTCATTTCATACAAGCATCTTAGAATGAGTAATTTCGAAAATGTACTCATAAATAGTTCAATGTTTGTGTATGTGTGTAAAAGCATGTAATAAAATACGTGTATATATATATAAAATACGTATATATATATAATAAGTTAGTCAAATATAAGGTTACAATATATACTGGTTGAAACTGAAATTAAATTTTGACAAAATTATAAATAACTTTTAGTATGTTCTATTTAAATGTTTTTATGCTGTTATTTCTTTAATTGCTGAAAATTACATGTAATAATTATTTGGTTAAATCTTACCTTGAGTTGAAGCCAAAAATGCACGTTTCGTCTTAAAAATTCAAAACACAAACACAAATCTAACAACTATTGATTTAAATGTTCACCTGAGATCTTCTGGATGATAATTCTTTCTGAATGATTCTCGTGAATGATGCTTTTTTCTTTACAGACAAGGTGTGCTTCCTTCCGCCATTCTTCCCGTTTAAAAATCGATCATGAGAAATATCGATATGTTCGAGAATCGTAGGAAATGAATTGCGTATTTCACCGTAATGGCGTTATAATCTTAACTAATTTAAATCCAATGCGCGCACGAAATGTTAACTTGAAATAAAAAATAAAAAACTCTGGTCCAGATCAAATACACAAAATTCATGAGAAATTCTTAAAAAAGAACGAATATATCTCGTTTGTAATGAAGTAAATTTAAAGCAATAAGTTTACTCCTTTAAATAAATATATTAAAAAAATTTAACAAGAAACTATAACAATAACTATCTATTTTAATTTATGTATAACAAGATCTTTATGATAACCGTTTGCTTTGATTCTTAACAATTGAGATTACAATATATTTTTCACTATTTTATTTTCTTCTTTTTTCATATAATCAACGTCGTTGCTGTTAAACTCGTTTTAAAAATAACGCGCGCACGTGCCACCACACTAGGCCCGAAATTGTGGGATGAAAAATACATTGTATGCTAGGTCTATTCACATATGTACTTCGTTTATGCTTTAACAAATAAATTCTGGTCAATAAATTTGTATTTTCTTAGTCTCTATGGGAGTTCCTTAGTTTCATTATTTAATTCGTTAAGTAAATCAATCAAATTATTCAACAAACTCGTATCATTGAACTCGAATTAGGCATGTTCTGATCTAACCTAATCTTGCTGAATCGATATTGAAAGTGATACAAAGATGGTAAGAAAATTCTGATACAGGCGAGAAGTAAACAACTTTATATAAATAGACTTATTATTAACGAGGTGCCGTCTGCGGTTCTTATATTGTGTGATATATACAATCTTTAATTAGCCTATATCTCATTTATGGAACAAGGCATTAAATGCGATCGACGATATAAATACGACATACCAAAAGCTGAAAATGTACGCAATGTCTTGAATCAATGTATGGTTAAGCCCATTTACGGGCCTAATTTTATAGTGTAAAATTACAAAAAAAAAAACACTGTACCTTCGTGATGTTGTCAGAAGTTGACGTATTCATTAGTAATTATACTCTTGTTGATCCTGATATTTATCAGCTTTGGGTCGATGGTCATTCATGTAAGTTTGTCAAATAAAATTTTACAGAAATGGAACTCTACGTTGAATCGAAGTACATCTGCTTAGATTATTGAGAATTCACATCATTCTTTTCTTACTCATTTAGCAAGCGAAGCAGTGAATATCTTGCATCAACGAGGGATATGTCAAGAGACAAATGCTCCGATTGAATTAATAGCTTCTGATATTCTCGATCATTATCGGACTTATGCTCTCTTGGAAAAATTACTTCACACACCTACTAAACTAGCGAGCGAACAGCTCGCATTTCAAATAGAACCGCAAACTAGTCAAATGCTTATTGAAATGTAAGCGAATTCTTTTGTTGTCAATGTTATTCATCTGCAGCTTCTTCCCAAATTTGTATCTTCTCGATTGTGATTCGTAGGTATTATGAGTTCGACGATGTTGTTATTAGAGAACTATTAGGCAAAAAGTTAACGTCGAAGAGTAGAAAAGATATGGATGAAGTATCAGAGAAAACAGGTATTACATTAAAGAGTTGTCGCCGGCAATATGATAACGTGAAAAGAGTGTTCAAAGTCGTTGAAGATTTACCAGGTTCTTTGGCTGCCAATATCGAACAACATTTTTTACTCTCTGAAGATCTTGCTAAGTAACAATACAAAATTATTCTTTTATGTTATCTTTGTATGTACGTATAAAGTGAATATTAATATTTATAAACCATTAGGCGATATGCTGCTGTAGTATTCATAGCATGTCTTCGATTCGAAATGAATAAGAGAAAACTTCAGTTCTTAACATTTCCTGACTTATACCATTGTGCTAACAGTATGATGTCGTCATGGACATATCGTTGCGTTGGATCAGAATATTTTGACACTGATTTGGATAGAGAATTTCTATTGGAATTAGCAGAGTGCAGAGTGCTTTTAGAAAATGACAAACATCATAAACAGTAAATTTTCTTTGTTAAGTATGCAGGAAACACAGATTATATATTGTGTATAGTTTTTACTATATTTATTTACAGTTTGGTATGCATCAAGCTGAGACCTATGCTTTTAGAACGTTCATATCAAGAAATAGATACAAATTTTCGTTCATATACAAGAGCTATTTTAGGAATAGGATGTAACCTTCATCGTTCCAGAGATCTAAGATTTTTCTTCTTGGAACTAGTAGAAAGATGTATAGAACCATGGCGTCAAATAAACTGGACACACAGTGATCTCAGAAATTTTTTGTCAGTTTACACTCAATGTGCACTGGATATGGATGTACTTAGGTAGAAATCAAACATATTATTATAACAAAAAAAATATTTTAATATTGTTTCATTGTGTTCATCTACTTTGAATATTTAATTTATTAGGGATAATGAATTGAGAGATGCATTTGAACGTTATATGACTGTCGTTACATGTTGTTTATTGCGTATGTATCATACATGACTATTAACAGATGAAGAAAATGAAACACAAAAAATTAATGCAATTGGGAATGATGACAAGTAGAGTGAATGATGACAATAGAGCATGAAAATAGAGAAAATTGTAATTATATTGGAATTTATTAAGTTTTCATAATAAATAATTAATAAAGAAATGCGGGACGTTTATTTGTTCATTTCATACACGCCAAGAATTTACAATTTTATCTATTTATTTTTAATACATTCGAAAGTTGTTTGAGAATAATTTAAAGTAAAAGATTATTAAAATAAAATTTATTTTATGGCAGTATTTTATTCTCATAAATAATTTTATTTTCATGAATAAAGAAGAATATTCTGATACCAAGCAGTAATGTCAATTCGTCTCAATAAATAGTTTCACTATTTTGAATCATGTTCAACTGCACAAGCTTACACGCATTAAAGTCATATATTCACATACATACACACATGTCACTTGATTATATTTACATCTACAGATGTACATACAAGTACTGTGGATTGAATTTTTCTTCCATCGATAGAACAATTTTTTACTAATTATGTTATTATTGTTACTTTGTACTTACTTTCTACTTCATGTGAAACCTACATCATAATGTAGAGGGATGTAAAAGTTATATGAAACTCAAGGGAAAAACAAAGAGGAAGTTCTAATTTTACCTAGAGATTTATATAAATAATTACTGCAACCCTAGTACTTTATTTACTGCGAACACAATATCACTCATTTGCGGTAGAGACGCGATTTCTAATGTTTTGGTATAAGGCATAGGCGTATCAACACCAGTGACGCGAATTACCGGTGCGTCGAGATGATAAAATGCTTCACCTAAAAACAAATATGAAATGTAAAAAAAAAGTAATTAAGTTACTTATATATCCATTGAATTAGGAAAACTTACTTTCTGAAATTCTAGCACTAATTTCTGCTCCAATGCCACAGTGTGGCCAGCCTTGTTCCACAGTTAAACAATGATTTGTTTTTACTATTGATTGCACAATGGTGTCTATATCTAATGGTCTTAAAGATCTAAGATTTATTACTTCTGCTTCTATTCCTTTTCCTGCAAGCTCATTTGCTGCTTCAAGAGCTTGTTCAACTGCTTTGGAATGTGCCACTAATGTAACATGTTCACCAACACGTTCAATCTTTGCTTTACCAATTGGTAAAAGAAAGTCTTTTGATAAAGCCTCATCAGACATAGGATATTGAACACCATATAATATTTCATTTTCTAATACAACTACCGGATCTGGATCTCGGATGGCAGCTTTCAACAATCCTTTTGCATCTTCGCTATTGTAAGGTGATACTACTTTTAAACCAGGACAGTGACTATACCAAGCACCAAAGCATTGAGAATGTTGTGCTGCCACTCCAGCTGCTGCACCATTGGGTCCACGAAAAACAATTGGTACATTTACTTTCCCAGCAGACATGTAAAATGTTTTGGCAGCAGAATTGATAATTTGATCAATAGCTTGCATAGAGAAATTGAATGTCATAAATTCACACACAGGACGTAAACCAGCCTAAAACATTAAAAAAACAAAACAAAAAGTGTTAATTAAGAAAACAAAAAGATTATAAATTTTCAAGAAAATGAAAGAAATATACATGGAAAGTTACGTACCATAGCTGCTCCAACAGCTATACCAGCAAATCCTGCTTCGGTAATAGGGGTATCAATAACACGTTTATCTCCATATTTTTTCCAGAGGCCCCTGGACACTTTATAAGCTCCATCATACAATGCTACTTCTTCACCGAGCAAAAATACCTTCTCATCTCTTTCCATTTCTTCATCCAGGGCTGAATTTAGAGCATCCCGAACTGTCATCTGCATCACAATTGTGAGATTAGCAACAACAAAAAATGAATTAAAGTCCAATTAATCCCTTTTTTCGATAACAATCAAATCATTATGAATAACGTATAGTACGAATTTTTATCCTAAGCTCAAATGTCTAAATCACAATAATAATTGGTATTGGGAATAGATGACCTTTATTGCCCTTCAACATGCAAGAATTAGATCATTTAATTTTTTTAAATGAACAGTATCAATGAATGAAATCTATCAAACAGAAGAAAACGAAGAGCTTTACGCGGGATATTTTCATTAAGCGACAAGAAGGCTACACCTGAATACAATCTTGTCAAAGTAAGAATAGGTTATGCCCGAACAAGTGATAACGAAAAATATTTAAACAATGATGACTTTTACCTGTTGTGCGCCACTCCATTTTGACGTTGAAAATGAACGTCGAACAACTCTCCTCACTGTTGACTAAAAACAACAAATAACGAAAAGTATGAATTTTTCATCTTTCTTTTTCCACACTACCAGTGTCATATATTCTTTAAGATTTAAACTCGAAGCTGCTGTTTGCTCGAATATATATTTACCGAAAACATTGTAGGTCGTTAATTGTTCAATGATCTTGAAGTGTTTAGTTGTTTCGATCAATCGGTTTTGAGCAATCGGTTCAATTGCTCTTAGTCGTCATTCACGTGTGTCGCCAGGGCCTCTGGTTCGTGATTTCGTCTTTGCCTTAGTAGATCGAAATGCGGAACGGCACCAGAGTGATTCAAGGTCAGTAGGCGAACGCTTATGAAACGCTTCTACTTTGATTTACATCTTTACACTATCATTTGATCAAAAGACAGATTATTGATCGTCCAATCTTGGGCTTTCTGAAACATTTCGATTACTTTTTCCCTCGTTTGGGAAATACGGAGATTTACGAAATTATGCACAAAATACGTAATATATTATTCATAACGACGATGACGAAAATTAGAAAGCGCCACATTTCTTAGCCAATGATAGTCACTCGAGTTGATAATTTAACCAATCACGGTGAGATTTAATAAGTAGCTTTTTTTTTTAATTAATGAACTCAACTCTAACAGATTAGCAATTGATTTAGAGTACAATGAATGCACGTGGCACAGTAACGTAACACACAGTAAAAATGATCTAACGAAAAAGCTACCGAAAGCATTTAAATATAAAGGGATTAATTTATTTATCTTATTTTATATTTTGACTTCAGGCTCTTGGATTTGATTACATTTAAAACAGTAATCACATTTGTATATATTTATATGAAACTTTATTTTCATTTCTTAGACTTTAAATATATCTGAAACAATACTTACATATATACTTACACAAAAAAAACAACGATATTATCTACGATATTTTGTAGCTATTTATTGTCGATCTCGATTATGTAAGAGAAAGAAAAGAGAGAAACATAAAGAAAATGAGTTAGTAAACCGTTCATCAAAAACTGTATTAGATTGTTTATGCACCTGCACACATATACACGTACGTATATGTGTTATCTATATTGTATATTATATAATGATGGAAGATTATAGAATTCAGACGATTATAACAGTTTTTGTTAACGATGGCGGTGTGAATCGATATCATGATTGAAAACGAAAATAAATATAAAAAAAGATATTAAAGTTATCACGAAAATATATACCGATGATATGGATTGGATATATCGATTGATAAGGAATTAAATAGGTGATACGATCGATGATGTATTTGAACGAAAACAAAATTGGCTTACGAATCCTTAGATCAAGGAGACAAAGTACCAACATTAGCATATTGTTTATTTACAAAAAGTATTCGCTCATGGTACAATGACAATGCTATGTGAAAATGCGTGTTGCGTGCGTGCATGAGGATTGCCTTTATAGAAAATGCATACGTTGTTAACAATCATACAAGAGCATTGTATGCAAAGACATTTGCATCGTGATTGTGTTTAGAATCTTGTTTCGAGTATACATACAGAATTGCCAATAAACGGGCGAAAAGAATACACGATGAAACGTAATACATGAACGAATGACAATGAAACATCTCCGTGCATCGATATCTCGAGAAGGAAATTCAGTTTG
This sequence comes from Melipona beecheii, assembly GCA_032399605.1. NCBI lineage: Eukaryota > Metazoa > Arthropoda > Insecta > Hymenoptera > Apidae > Melipona > Melipona beecheii. Next base: position 494,480 of record JAUCMO010000082.1, on the reverse strand, counting down.
GGTATACGTTCTAGACCGTAATAGCTTTTTTTTCCTTTGTTGGACTTTTTATTAATGAGAGAACAACAATTGCATAGAAGTTTAATCGAGTAAAACACTAGCTAGAGTAAAAGACCTTCTGTTTAGTTTGTAATTAAAATTATGATAACGCAATCGAGATCAAGTAAGATAAGTGAACGAAGAGAAGACCCCAAAAATATGGGACTTGAATGTTTTTTTATTAATTGTAAAGTATTTGTTTCTTTGTGTGTATTTGTATCGATTTGTATATGTATTTGTGTATACGCGTATTTAAGTGTATGTGTTTGCGCGCACGAATGTGCAGCTGTAAGAAGGCATAAATTCAAAAGAAAAAGATCAAATTAAAAAAAGATAATAAATAAATAAATAAATAAATAAATAGACAAATAAATAACGTGAGGTCGTAAAGAGAAATATCGTGACTGGTGTAAGAGTACTGCCGTCGGAGCAAAAAGAGATTTTTTCTTGATCATCCTAGTCTAATTAGCCGTAGATTATAGAAGAATCGTCGATAGTAAGAATGATAATGATCATAATAATTGTAGTACCGTTAGCATCGGCTGTAAATACACTACAACGATTTAACTTCAGTTTTGATAACGTCCACTACTCTCGGTTGTACGTTTTGTTCTTCCAATGTGCCCGAATTCCGAGAAAATGCCCGTCTCGTTGCGCATTCTGTCATCGAAAATATTCTGATATAATGCTTCTCTAATTAAATTGTAAACTCAATTCGTTCGATGGCATCGAATCGTTTAATCGTTTTTCGCGCGTTTGCTTCGAGAACGTTGATCGTTGTGTACTCGCGACAAACGATTGCAACGAAAGGAAGCAAACCACATTTCCAAGGAGAATCGAATTTCTTCAGATTTTTATCATTATTTAATCTAGAATATAACGTACGTAATAACTCGACGAGAGCTTGTCAAATTGCTCCGTACCAATTAATCGCAAAACGCGTAACAATCTATGCGTACAGATGCGTGTATACCGAGAGTACGAAAGGCATCTGTGATGAGAAATAACTTGACGCGTGTGTTCACGCATCGAGAGATTCTGTCGAAAGAATAATCTAAGAAATTGTTTTTTTTTACAAGATTCGAATCGAACAATAGAGTTTCTTTCTGGCTAATTAACGACACACGTTGCATTGAAGCGCGGGAACGCGGGCACGGGCGCAGGCATAAATGCGCGCGCAGGTACAAATGCATGCGCAGGCGCAGTAGCGAACGCGGGCCCGGGTTCGGCGCACGTGTCATACAATTGGACGCGTAAACATCATTTCAACGCGCTAATTTACACGATATAAAAATTTCCTTTCCCTTGTATCGTTTTTTTCCCCCTCTAATATATATGTACAAATAAATGGCTACCGATAATTCTTTTCGAATGCAACATGCATTCTCCTCGAACAAAGTATTTTTAAGTGGAGCTTTCGCACTTCGTTCGTCAATCGTTTTTCTATTTAATGACAAGCATTCGTTTCCTCGTGCGTCGAATGGGAACAAAACGATTAAACGTACGTGTATGCATTTGTTTCACGCACACTGAGATGGCCAAAGTACACGTCGATCGGAAGACACATCGAAATCTTTTTATACTTTTGGCATATTATTATTGTTTGTTCGTACGTTCGTTCGTTCGTTTGTTTGTTTGTTTCGTTCGTTTCGTTCGTTCGTTATCTTCGACGATTCGGTGTGTTCCTTATTTCTTATGTAGGCTGAAATTTTCCGTGGCGTTTACGGTATACTTATTACACGGACAATTTGAGGTAGACAAGAAATTCGAAGGGCTCGGCGGTCAATATGATGTTACTATACCAATCGTTTAAAAAAAAAATATCGATCATTTCCTGTTGATATGAGAAGAAATGAGCGATCGTGCAATAAATCATTATCACACATTGATTAAACAGTTCTGAATCGTAGCAACGCGAATTCATACCAAAAATAAGATAACCTTCGTTGACAAATCTTCGTTTTTAGACATTAAAACAATACTTATACATATATATTATAAATATGGCTATCGTTACATATTTCAGTGACAATGGTATCAGTATGAATAAAGTAGGAATTGTCAGAGACAGAAATAGGAAAAAATGCGAAAAATGTGGGAACAAAGAGCTGTAACACATGATGAATTTACAGACCGCTTACTCCCGCGATGCGAACACCTATTTGAGATACTCGTCCAACAGTAACAACAACTGTATAGAATCATTTAAAATATAGACACACCGTCCAAATAACTGACAAATACACAGTCGATTGGCGCATTTACTACATATGTATAAATGAGAGACGTGATCTCTATAAAAGTTTGAACAAAAGAAACGTTTATCGATGCACAGATGGTAGAGAGAAAGATAAAGGAGAAGACCTTTCGACGTTACACCGATCGCGTTCGCAGTATGCAGTCCTCGTTCGAGCGAGCGTATCAATCGGCAACAATCCGAAAAAAAAAGAGACGTGACACTCTCATTGGACGAACGGCCGAACGTAATCGAACAACGAAACGAAGTTCTGTCGAAAAGCCTATAGAATCCATGAAAACTAAGAATTCATAAACACACACGTCTGTGCGATAACGATAAGGGTTATCCTTTCGGTCGATTGTATCGAACGGACAATCTCCTTCAGAGAATGCTTTGTCCGAACAAATTTCTAAAGTGTACTATGGATAATCCTGTCGTCGAAACTCTCATTTTGTATGTACATATGTATAGACAAAACAATCTATTCGTTAAATATAAAGTTACCGTCTGAATATTAAAGACAACGATGACTATGATAATAATATATATAAAAAAAAAACGTAACAGAGACAGTAATAATAATAACATGAACTAATGTTAGTAGCAATAATAGTAATTGTCACTATCACAATTGCTACTCATAATACTGACAATTATAGTGACAGTAAAAATAAAACGAAGGAAAAATATGAATAAAATAAAACGAGAAGAAGGAGAAATTAAGATGAGCAATAATAATGATAATACGAAAAATAATCAAAACCAGCTAGGTCCACCAAACTTCGTCGAAAGGCCACCAATGCCCTTGCCAAACATGCTTCCAACTTTCTCAACAACGTTCGAAGTAACATTGCTGATTAAATTCGCGTCCTCGCTGTTGACCGTTTCGACGACCGTTACTTTTGCTTTTGGTCGTTCTACCTCGTCGTCGTTACCATTCTCCGAAAGACCTCTATAGAATAAGAGAAATGAATAGTTAAAATAGTCTTTGTTCTCAATACAGAAGATAAGAAATAAGAAATAAGATAAAAAAAATCAATACGCATAGTAGGTGGAAGCGACATGACATATTGCATCAGTTTTTGCAAATCAATCTCCGTTAGCAGTTCAATCAATATTTTCAGAATATAAATTAGATATGAGTTATATAATTAGAATACAAATTTTCTTGTATTTATGAGGAATTCAAAGATAAAGTATAATACTCATTATATATTATATATGACATTTAGTAGACAAAACAATTTTTTATCTTCTTAATTATGTATTTAAAAAATTCTAGTTATAATTCTTTCCTAAACAGGAAGGCAAATCTTTGATATATATTGCAAAGAAAAAATTAGTTCTCAATCAGCTGACATTGTATGGCCTTGAATGAGGCACTAAATCCTCATGATTCTTAATCATGACATCTCCAAATACTTGTTACAAGCATGAAACATCATAGTTTTTAAGAACTAACACCAGTATGTCGCTTTTACTTACTATAAGTCATAGCTCAACCGAGAAGATATACTATAGGTATGAAGGTATATAGATATAAGGTATCATAGCTGAAATTATGAACACTCACTCTTCGTTCTGAACGCTCGTTAAGGCACAAGTCGCTTCTTCCGTTTGCATTCTCTTAAATATAGTCTGATATGTTGTCGAGTTGAGTTTCTCTTCTATAACACCTTGTAGTTCAAAATCCGAGTAAATTTTTTTTACGATATGGGCCAAACAGGTACATTGATATAGATGTAAGCTGTGATCAAGCCTTTCCGAAAGCCATGTGCACAGCATTTGTATTTGCGCCGTGTACCATTGCTAAAGGAAAGAAAAACAGGGGAAAAACAAGAAAAATTGATAAGTTTGTAACCAGGACTTTTTTACATAATTGAACGACTATCAATAGATTATAAATTCTCTAGCATCATACATAGTAATGAGTTTGACATCTTATTTAATAAATTGTAAAAGAGAAATTTATAACGTATAACTTATAACTTGTCAATTTATTAATTAGTTGGTAAATTATATTATTAGTTGGTAAATTATTCTGCAAGAAATGTTAATAATTCAAGTAAGAAATACTTTTATAGAGAAGAGAAGTTTGATCAATTGTCTGTAATACCTCAAAGAACGTTAAAATCCATAATTCATCCAAAACTTTGCCTCGAATCTGGTCCATGCAGTTTCTTGTAAAACTTACATAGGCCTGTCCCATTTCTTTTCCACTTCCTGATACCTTCTAAAAAAAGTTTCATAAATAGCTCAAAAATTAATGCGTTAATTTTTATTTGCATTGGGCGTAATATAAAAATAAACTACCGTTAAACTGAGAATGGATCCTATGAAAGATCCCTCATCGTAACGAGATAACTTGGATAAAGTAGTTTCTAAAACTGTGACTAGCTTATTAATCATCCCTTGGGTCATGGTGGCCGATGTTTTTTCTATCAAATCGTCGATTTTGGCATGGTATTGATGCTGAAAAGAAATCATAATCGAAAATAATTAATAGTGAAATGAATGCAGTGTGATATTATCTCTGACGAGGAAACTATAAAATCACTAAAAAATTTTCAATTATATAGGATATATATTCTTAGGGTATTCTTAGGTACAAAATGCGAGATATATGTCAAAATATAATTAGAATTGAACATTTAAATTTATTAATCTTAATTTATTAATCATTTCTGTAATTATTATATTGAAATCTCATGATTATAATTCTATTCTATAATTATATTTTGTATTTAGTTAGTTGAAGCAAGAATAAATTGAATGAACTAATTCTCTACTATTTTTCTCTGTTCATCATTGATTTATGAATGTTCATAGTAACATAATAAATAGTTGTAAAATAAAACTTATATTCAATATAACTGCAGTTGCTCGAATACGAAAATATTCATAAAAATTTATAAAAACTTTTCCTAAAAATATTATGTATTTTATACGGAATATTGTGAAATTTCATTAATACTGTAATGAAACTTGACTATTGAAATTTGACAAGAATCTGAAAATATATACATATAAAAATTATACATTTTGCAGAAATCATTAAAATACTTAAATAATGTATGACCTATAATATTAATAATAAGCTCTACATTAATATATAGCAAAACCATTTCATACTTTATACTAAATATTATATATTTACAGTAAATCTTATAATTTATATATACATCTTCATAATGGTTACAAAATTTACCAATATAATTAGATATGAATATTTATACATTTATGGAAAATCTGAAGACACAAAAATGAGTAAAATGTATATGATATGAAAAAATGTATAAAATATCCAATGTATAACGTTTTTAACAATATGTAAAATTATTTTTTACTTAAATTCTAGTTTTCTAATTATATTCGTGAAAATAATATTTTGCTTAAATATTCTCAGTCTAATTATAATAATCGTAACTCATTGCAACATTAATGAAATTTCAAAAAATTTTATACAACATTTATATTAATTTATACACAATATGCAAAAATTTTCTATTCTTTCGTGAGTCACTGTATCATCATTCAACATACCCTAACGATACTTCTGAATGTCGATCAATTATATATTTTCTACTTACTAGGTAAGTAAGAACAAATGAACTTACCACGTCGACACCATCAATGGTGCACAGTTCGAAACTTTGGTTTTTTGCATCGAGAATAACGTTCACCATTGCGCACATTTCCGATGGAATGATGTAATCGGTGGAGATAAAAGTTACGCCCTTTTTCAGCCACTGTTGAAACGCAGCATCTGTCCGTTGGATACAAGTTTCGATCATGTCGCACGCCATTAACGTTAATCTCTGCTCTAGATGCTGTCGAAAGTCTTGATCTGGCCAATGAAGATCGCGGATGAAAGATTGCAGAGCATCGAGTTTCCAGAACAATTCGCCAGACGTAGCGCATCCGTTTCCTTTTATCTCCCAACGTTCCTTTTCGAAACCTTTGTAAATCGACTGTGCGATTGATGTTTCCATTAAATCCACATAACGCACCACCATTGGAGAGAAAGTATCGCGAAGATGTTGATGGAACCTGCCATTCTTTAAATTATCTGCGAACCAAGATAAAAGAAATTAATCTTTCTGCTGGTCTTTTTTCTCTGTATTTTTTTATATATGATTTGAAATTCGACGATAGTGAATGACGATGATTAAAATAAATAAGAAAAGTAAAAAAAAGGGATTAATTTGCAGAGAAAGTGTCTCATCGTTAATTTTAACGAAATTTAAATTTAAAAGAATTCCATTAAAATTCGTGACGAGGTACATTTTCTGCAACTAGAAAATATGGACAAATAAAAGATAGAAAAATAATAAGAGAACGTGTACCATCTTCCCTCAAGTAGTCGTTCAGGATTTTGAAGAGCGGAAAGCTGTCCCAAGTGTCCCGTGGTTGTTCGGCGAGCACCTTGTCCATATCTTCGGCAAACAGGGACCAGAAGATCTCGGCGTGCTCCACCATAAGGTCGCTAAACCAGGCGAACGCCTGCGGTACAGTGTAGTAGGAGCGGCTCGTGAAAATATTGGACGTCACACATACACACGGAGGGCATAAGTATAAGAACTCAGGGCGATAGGATCGTCGCCCTGAGCAAAGAATCCTCGAGTATACGCAGATACGATAAGAGCTATTGATCGTATCTGATCTATTATGTATATTTATATTATGTATTTCTACTACTGATTCTAAATAATCTGAATAACTAAAACAATTCATGGAAACACGCGAGCATAGAGATGAAACTTCATTGAAGAAACAACTTGAGAAACTTGAAATTATAGTAGAACTCTTCTTATATGAATTTGAAGTTCATATAATAAGAGTTTAAGTTTAAATAAGTGAATTCAATGGAAATTCATTTGAGATAATTTAAATGTAAGCATTAACTTTTGACTCAAATAAATAGAATCCATATAAACGAAGTATGTTGTACATTGTTGAAGATTGTCGTTGCTGAATGTTTTTCTAAATTTCCTATAATTTTTAAATTCACACTTTTGAAAGTATAATTAGAAAAACAAGATCTTGATCGAAAATTATTTTGCATATATTTAACTTGTAATTTGTATATATTTAATTATTTTGTATTATCAAATACCATAACACTATCAAATGTCACAGCATTATACTGGTTTTGCATATTTTTTCATATTTTGTGCATTTTGTGTAATTCTACACTTTAAAATTTATTATACACGTACAAAAATTCGTAGTCTATTAATAATAGATATTTTTTAACCATTGCCAATTTTTTTATATTAAATATAATGTTGCCAATGTTATTATCAACAATAGAGAAAGATATGGAAAATCGCTGATGGGATCTGAGATACTTCGAATTGTTTTATCTATGTATACAGTGAAAAATTTGAATCATTTCATATATGATTCGAAATATAAAACTCTTGAGAATCTTGAGAAATCTTAAATCATTTTAGACATTGTAATAATACGTATTAACAAATGTATTTTACAATAATTAGATTGCGGATTTTTATTACTTTTAACTCGGAAAATTTGAGGACGCAATGCATGTAATATATAGAAAGTATTATTAAAGTGCATTGAAATAACGAATTGCAATCTAATTATCAAGTTAATTAAAGAATATAGATATAAATGAATTTGTTTTTAACAAACAACATGAATGCAGGAAAAAATGCTTAGAAAGAAATTAGCAAAAGTTTTTGAAGCAGATGTAATAGAAGCTAAATAAGAAATTTAATTATTTGTTTTTATCATAGACATATACTTCTCTACTATGCAACAACACTACAGCTATAAATAACAAACTAACTACTAGACTGCGTTATTTTCAATTTGAAGCAAACTAACTACATTTGTGTCTGAACAACTTATAAATAAAAAAAATGTTCTTAAAATCGAAACTTAAATATTCCTATGAATAATATGAATATGATATTTGTTGGATTTTTTGGAACATGCAGCAACAACAGGCAACGAAAATATTCTCGTTGTTGCTTCAGTGAGAATGTAACTTAAGCGTGAATGCAATTCATGAACATGAGTATGTGAACATAATCATGAGACTGCGGATTTTTATTCATATTTTTGATACTATAAGTTAAAAAGACAGAATCTTAGTAAAAAAATTGTTTTATATACTGAATATTATAAAAAGTACTATATTTTAGATGTTTCATATATTTTTTTTATTACGCGTATTTCGCAATTTTAGGTTTTTATTATAAATGTATGAAAATCCACAGTCTACCAATACTATTTGTCTTTTTCATCACCGTAGATAAATAATATCGCTTCTCGAGGAACCAGAAAAGATGACACTCAGTTGTAGAAACCCAACTAATACCTTCGAATAGTGCTCCCCGTTTTGTTGAAGCAGGTCCACGCACATTTCGGCAAGATGAATGAGGTCCTCGAGTTTCTTGCTAGGCGGAACACAAACCTCACCGCTGAAGTCATCTTCAATCTTCGCTTCAGCAGATAGTTTCGTGTAATTAACAAGAGCAGCTTTTTCAAGGCAACTCTTGATCAAAGCCTTTACTTCTTCTTGAGGGACAGGACTAATGCCATCCTTCATTATTACTCGTTCCAAAAGAGACAAAGTAGCTTTCAGTGCACCTTCCGGTCGACCAAACGGAAAGCTATATCTATATATTTCAATAAGAACTCGTTTTGATAAGGGATTTATTAACTGATGAGGAATATGGCCCAAGTGTGCCTGATTTTGACGAAACTTTACGTATTCTTAATGCAATACAAAATATTCAAGTCATATGTATTAGTATCTAATCGTCCACATTTATAGATACAAAAACAATCTTTAATGTTAGTTCTTAAATTTTTATATTTCAATCTTACACTCACTTTGGAAAATAAAAAGGATTTATAAAGTTTTAAAAAGATGTTTAACATCAAATTTAACTGAAAAATCATGCATACTAAGATAAGGAATTTATTATATTTTGTTTAAATTTAAGATATTTTTTAATTTAAGATAAATATATGTGTCTTGAAAACGATCGAAAGCAGCTTAAATTATCGAAGATATACCTATATATTTTCTTAAATATTTCAAAAATTATATATAGAGAAAAAAATTATGTCAGTTTTTTGAACAACAAATGGATGTGGTATGAATAGATCAGGAATTGTATTAGTGGATGAATCTTGCATTTTTGAACGGCAAATATGGATGTAACACTATAAATAGATTAAGAATTGTGTCAATGGAAGAATCTTATCTTTTTGATCGACAAATACGAATGTAGTACTATAAATATATAAGGTTTCGTTAAAATCGGTGTATCACACTTAAATGGTGTTTCTTGTTAATAGTTCAGAAACATTCCTCATTAAATTAAAATCACATGCAAAAATTTAATTCTATTACACCTTACTATATCAGCAATTATTTAATTTATTTAATTTATTTTATTACTATCATATCAAAGAATTCAAAGTATCTGTATAATTTATTACAACTACACTAATTGATAGCTGATAACTAAAATGATTAATTACTAAGAGAAACCTGTTGATACAAAAGTTCTCAATTATTTCAATTATTTAAGCTAAAGTTCAATATTAATGCAGTGTATAATACAAAGAAATACAAAAAAGAAAAGACAAAGAAAACCTACTATTTTGTTACTACTAATAAATTAATTACTATTATTAGCTACTGTAATTGCAATTGTTCTTTACCTAAAATTAGTAATTTGTTCCTCCAGAATCTGTCTGAGCCTCTCCTTGATCTCTTGAAATTTCTCCTTCTCCTCGTGAGTGATGGAGCCGACTCTGTCCGTGCGGTTACCGTAGACGTGGGTGGCACAAAAGGCGAAACTAAAGTGAATCAGAGTTGGATCGATCATGAGCCCGCGATCGATCCTATCCAGTAGATCGTGTAAGTAGCACAAATGTCGAAAACAGCCTCGTACTCCGTATCTGCGAAAGCAAGTGGATGAGAGTGCAAGTTCACGATGTTTTGTTTCAGATACGAGGAAATGTTTTCCTGCATCGCGCGATCGCGTTACCTAGCACAATATTCGTCCAGAACGAATACTTGACCGGGCGAAAACCAACCAAGGGAACAGTATGGATCGTTCAATCGATAATCCAGAATCAAGTTTTGTAAAAACTTGAAAAGAGCGTGGTGATCGAATTTGCAAGGATCCGCGCTAATATAATCTTCCATTCCGTGCTTTTTCGCTCGATCGGCGTCGCCCTGTATCTTACTGATGGTAGAATTTTTGTCTGCAACGGAAACTGGTGGAGTAGGTTTATGAGATTGACCAGTCGCTCTGTACATGACCATCACCCAGGTCTGGCACTCGTTCTCGTCGTCCGTGGCGAACACTATATTATCCCCTTCGCGAACGGCGTTAAAATAAAATCTGTAAAAAATGATGTACAGTATTAAGATACGCTTTTTTCACTCATTGTCACCTATTTAATACTTCGATATGTATGTATATGTACAATACTGTCCACAAATATAAATTCGATACTTCTAAATATAAAAAAATATAAATAAATATATATAAAATATGCTACAAATATAAATATAATATGTAAATAAATATTATAAAGATGAATATAGATAGTTATTTTTAGTCTCTAATCTTACGTTGAGCAGCCATATATATAATAATAATAATTTAAATACTTTAATCACAGATTCCAAGAAAATATCTACTAAAGTATTGATAAATATAATAGATAATATTCATTAAATAAAATAGATAATATTCATAAATAAAGAAGAAATGATTGAAGATGGATTAAAATTTATCTTACAGTTTAACTATAAGTGACTTTAAGTATATCTCTTTCATAAAACATTAGAGTGACTGAGATATCTGATTCTAACCGTGATTCTCTGTAAGAATTGATTGTAAGTAATATAATTTATAAAAAAAAAATTCATAAACCTTATCTTATTAGCTATGGATTAAATAACTACATATCTGTAAATGTTGTGATTGCAATCACGAGTATTATCACAATTATATCCAATCGCTATAATACACATATATATATACACTGGAGTAGACTGGAACGAATGTGATTAGCAAAGAAATCTAGTTCATTCTAAATCTGTTTGATCTAATACACATTAAAATATCTTTATGTATTTAGCAGAAATTCATATCAAATCACAATCTAAAACAAATTCATTATTTAATACAAATAACATAAAAACAATGTGAAATTAATATACAAGAAACATAAACAAGCTATGATAAATGAAATAAATTGTAACCGTGGCACTTGCTCTTCGTTCTAGCATACTTCATTGTACATGTACACACACAATATCTACCTCCCGTCATCTAAATCCATGCCAACCATAAGATTGGCAGAAACAGGTTCGATATAATCGACCGTATAACCATCCAGCTGCATCATCTCTGAGGGTTCGCTCCTCCTCTCTTTGTACGAGCACATCGCGAACGTGTACTGAGAAACTTGAACTAGCACGTGGTATCGTTTCTTCCACTTTTTCCACACAGACTTGCCCATTGCATAAAGATAACCGCAGTGTTTCATGTTGAAAGGCTTGTCCATTCGACAACCAACTTTGATGAGGAGGTCCTGGTCTGGACAATTCTTTGGGACGGACATTCGATACCATTCCGGATGTTTGCAGGAAAACGGTGTAGGTCGTATATGCACTTTGCCCAATTCCTTGTCCTCGAGCGCGAGCATCGCCGAATTTTCAGTGTAGAGTCGAACCTTGACCAGTGGAAGCGGTTGCATAGTGGTAAAGTCACCCTGTGTATCCCACCTGTAAATTGACGCGGCGAAAGAGAGGAAAAGAAAATAGAAGAGAAAAAAATGATATAAGAACGAGTCGGTGCAATATAAAATGTTGGATATAATAAAAAGATGAATCAAAGTTTCAAGGTAGCTCAGTTTTTGCTAAGATCCATCTTGACTTTTAGCTTTGGGCCTAGCTCTACTGGCAGTCTAATTATTGTTCGCGCTACTACTCACATAGGTTTCGAAGCCTCAGCGTGATCGGTTTGCAACTTTTTGCCACGATCAACTTCCATCGTGCAATAAACTATCTTGTTCGGCGGCAAACTCTTCAAGCCCCTGACCTCTACCACTACCACAGCCAGCTGGAAGGTCAGGCCTACGTCCATTTTGGTTAACTGCGGTTCCGAGTCAGCGGAGTCGCTCTCCAATTTAACGAGGGAACCTTGACCGCGGCAGCGGGAGCGCTCGCGACGGTGATTGCAGCGCTTCAGCTTCTGCAGGCCGTATTTGCTGTCTGTCGAACCTTTCGAGACCGGTAATGACTCTAAATTAGCCATCAACAGGTTGATAGACGACTTAAGTTCCTCGATGTAGAGCGACTCCATTTCTTTTAGAAGGAACTTGGGCATAAGCTTGCGGTTCTATCGAACAAGAGGAAAACAGCGATCGTAATGATCGTGTATTATATGCAAATGAAAGAAAGAAATTATTATATACAGTAGAATCTCGTTAACATCCGTGTGAACAAAGTAGCTCGAATGAGACTTGATTCAGACGGACCACTTTAGAACCATGTCACAATTAGAAAACAGTGGTTGCTCACGGGCAGTCATGAATTAATATGAAATCGCATAATAGTGCTCAGACGAACCATTAATTGAAGTCAGTTTCGGTCGTCGTAACACGTGGACGGCATCACCGTCGCAAAATTGTTACCGTCTGTGGTTGAGCACAATCATGACACGCCGACTACTCGTAGGTCACTTATCAACCAGTCACCGCCAACACAATGTTTCCTCTTCGAAATTTATTTTGATACTAAGCTCGTAATCTGACATCTTGTAGAAATTTCAAGCAACTAATAAAAAGTCATATGTGAGTAGTTGATTTCACCTACTCAATAGTTCAACCACTGTTTTGTGATTATGATGTGTTTCTAGAGTCACCCATCTGAGTTAAGTCTACGATTACTTCTATCGAGTAATTTGATAATAACGCTTATTTCTAGTTTTTCAACTTTTTTTTCTTTAATGCGCAGAATTTGGAAAGCACACAAAGAGAATTTATATTTGTCGATTTTTGTTTTTTAAGTTTTGATGTTGGAAAGGGTACAATTTCTTAGATTTGTCATTATTATAAACAAATAATTTTAATTGCAATCGATATTTTTGGTCAATTATATTATATTTTAACAATTGATTTGATTCGAGAATGAAAAATATAGGCATTATTTTAATGCGAAACTAATTGACAGCGTGTTCAATATTAAAATTGCTTATCACGTTCTTTTCTGGTGATCTTCATTAGCAATTCTAATAACTGCATATACAAGGTATTAAGAAAAAGTGGGTGATATCTATAAGATATGATTCTAACTACAAGAGGAAAATTCATGTAAATTTACGTTAAAAATACACTCTGTGTAGATCAGTGAATCAGCTGACGAATATTTAATATTTAATAATCTCATGTCTCTTTTCAAATTTTATTTCATGTTTCTCATTTTGTATCGAATGATCAATGTTAAAATTCTCATTTGTTTTCTTGGAGTAAGAAATATTGAAGAATTCAACTTAAAAAATGAGGAATCAAATGAAATTTTTTTATACATAAATTTTTTTTTTCGTAATCTTAATATCTAGAATCACAATTTATAAATACAATCTACCTTTTTTAATACTGTAGATTCATTGTAAAGAACATGCATTCGTATAATTAAAATTGTTACTCAACTACAATCCAAATAATAAAGACTTAGCTATAAATTTGTATATTTGAAACCGAGCATTAATTTGTTCCTATAAACGAATTACGAATTATGAACGAGATTCTACTATGTTTGATTAGGTAAAAAGCGTGAAGAGAGGAAGCATGCATCGAAAAGCGTTACCTTTTCCATTTCGTTGACTCTTTGAAGGCGACCGTCCAGCTCCCTCCTGATGGCGGCAGCCTGCTCGTCGGCTGAATCCAACAGGAGGGCGTTGAACAGAAGCTGGTGTTCGAACTTCTTGATGCCAAGAATTTGCTGAAACATGTCGTACAGCTGCTCCTTCGGCAGAATCATCTCCGAGAGCAAAGACTGTTGTTGCATCCTGGAAGGCCTCTTGGTTTCCTCGTCTCCCGAACCTTTCATGATACAATCGAACTTGGCCAACCAGGACGTAAGTACAGTCTCTTTGCTCAATCCATCGATTTCCGGGAAGCGTAGAACACGTATTTTTATGTTCTCCTTGAACACCTCGCGGAAGTCGAGTTGAGAGCAAGCACCGCTTTGCACCATTTGTATCACTCGATCCGACGTTAAAAACACATCGTAGTAATTCTGTATGGCATTGCGGAACGCTTCATCCGCCATTATCTGCGTTTCTCCCTTTAGAAAACTCTGTAAATCATAATGAAGCATATGAGCCATTCTTTCCTACTCTCTTGCATTTCCCTTTTCTTTCTATGAATTATAAGATCAGACATCGACTCGTCAATCACTCTCCTTCTATTAATCACTTAAAGGTGAAGGTTACTCGTACATACGTGACGAATTTGCGCATAAGTGAGGATATACGGCTTCTTCCATCGCGTTATATCTTCTCAGAAGGGTTTCTTGTGTCTCTTTCTTTCTCCTTGTCTAGTTGTCTCTTGCATTCTCAATCTTTCAATTTCTTATACGTATATATGTATTCATATACTCAGTGGAAACGATATAGCATAATGGTTGATTAAAGCTTTAACAGAGACCTCTTAAATAATATAATTATACGTTCTATACAAGTAATTATGTTGTAGCTTGTTTACTTTATTTTTAATTTAATTTTATTTGTTATCTCAAAGTGCAAAAGTGAATCAATATTCTGCTTATAACCTTTTATTTAAACAATATTAAATCTCTTGCTAAGCTTGTTTAATTGTTGTATTAATAAAAATTAATAACCCGTAATTATTAAAATTTACGACCTCAAAAAAGGACACAAAAGCAGTCTGAAATTGGCATTGTACGATTCTGAAAGGGATTGAAAGTTGGCACGTTTTGGTACGTTTTGGCACTCGGAATATATGAACTTTCGCTCTCTTTCGATTGTACTATATAACGTTTCCACTTACAATAGTCAATTGCATCTCAAGAAACGATATATGTATAATTACATATACAACGGGGCACAAGGAAGAAATATAAACAAAGGTAGAATATCTCTTGTTTGTTCACAAAGAACGCAATGTAAAAAAGAAATATGAATGATTACCTGAAAACGAGAACATATTGTTTCGAGTTGCTGCTTGGTCACTTTTAGCGGGCGTTTCGTCATATCCAGTGGTTGTTTGGCGTTAAATGGATACGAAATGCATCTCGACACGAACACGTACAATTGTATCCTAGTCTTCCTCTCCTCTTCTTCCCGCTCTTGCTTATCCTAGACAAAACAGAATCACAATTAAACAGTGAAATCTTTTAGGCAAAAGACAAGGATATACCTGGAGCTCCGTTTCGGTTTTCTCGCTAGCAACGGAGGGCGAAGGGCTAATGGGTCTCTGAGCGTAACTTGCCGCATCCTGGGCAGCAGACATAGAAGGTGACAACGAGTTTCTCGCAGTGGAGAAACTAGAGGAGTCTAATGAACTATCCTGACCGGCAGCCGCGCCAGCACGAAGTGTCCCAACAGATCCATAGATCGAGCCTCCTGGTGAAGCTAACGAACTCATGCTACCTGATACAGGACCACTCGCGCCGCCAAGGCTGCTTCCAGGCCCGATCTGTCGCCGGGATCCGTACGAGCTACCGCTCCCAACACGAGCACCACTGCTACCTCCGCCACTTCCGCTGCTACCGACAGCCCCGACATGCTGAGAACTCTGGTCCTCCTCGCTTTCCGACTCTGATGAACTCGGGTCGATCATTTTGCTTCCTCAGGATATACTTTCCGTATTTCCGAGGAACCTCTCCTCTCAGTCACGGATCCGTTCTTCTTCTTCTCCACCACACCTACAATCGAACCAATTTCTTTTCATCTTTGCGTATCAAAACTCCCTCTCTTTCTCTTTCTTTCTTTGTATCCTACTCTATCTGTATCTCTATTCTCCGTTTGCATTTGCATTCTTTCTTATATTCATTTTTACGCTTGAAATAAGAAATATATAAACTGCAATAAAAGAATATAAACTGCAATGAAAGAATATCTAGAGAAATAAAAAAGCAACAAACATTTGCTAGTTTAAATGCAACGAATATCGATTGTTCACCGTTCGTTCGTTCCGTACAGCTCTATTCTCTTTGTTGCTCTTTCGCGTCACTCTATTTCCTTTTCGATCAAGGATTGACTTGCGCGCGTGCTCGCACGTCAGACACGCGATACGGAATGAAACCCGGCGACAAATTCTGATTAAGCAATGCGCGGATCATCAATCCTTTCGTGTATTTGAGTATCGGAAGCGACGGTCGGCAACGATATTGTACGAAGCAAACCGGCGTGGTACCAACTCGAAAAAAGAAATCCACGGGTTCGTTATAATCACCCGTATATGAGCTCTAATTACATATTTAACCCAGATATGTAAATATTTCTAACGCAACGTCGATAAGCCGCGACGCGGCACAGTCCGAGCGCGAGTTTAAATTCGAATCCCGAATCACCGGCTTAACTCTTTTAGCGTGGCCATACTATATATTCACGCACATCTTTCACACCTTTGCGCTTCATCTCTTTTATATTGGCCCATATTTCCATTCCTTGTGTTTCTTTGTATTTTCACGCATTTATCATATTCTATAAATAATATATGCACGTGCTTCGAAAGAGAGGAGAACTTCCTCCTCGATGCGTTTCATATCGATTCCTCTTATTCATAGTGTAACTAATGTTTACATATACCCTTCCTTTCTGCCCGAGTTTACTCGTTACTGTTTTCCACGCACGTGAAAACGATAAGGGAGATGCGATATCTAACCAGACCTCATTTGACATTTAAAAGATGGAACTCGGTTAAGGAAACATAAAATAGAGAAGGAGGCCTACTTATAATGAAGTATCGTACGTACGTGTTACTCTTTTGATGTTGAACTGAGTTGAAGAGAGAAACGTTTATGAGAATGCTATTTGTATCGATACAAAACAGTACATACGTAGTTACCGACATTTCCGTTTTAATCGAAACACGCACAACTGCCGGTAGTGATACACTTCGTGCATTTCCTTCCTATAATTTTAACATTTATTATTGCTAATAGTCGTTCGAATTACATTCGATTCTCGTTAAATTTGTTCAAAACAGAGCCTAATATTTTGAGCTTGATGTTCGTAATCTTAAAGATCATTGAATTAAACGAAAGCGAAAATAGACACGAAAGTCAGACACCTATCGATTTAATATGAAACGTGAAAACGAATTAAAAGAATGCATCGTGTCCCGTTGTTCGGTGGTTGTTGGGTGTGTCACGTTGCACAGGACTTCAGAAACGAATCTACTTGTTGGAGTGAATTTCTCTCCCCCTCTCTCTCTTTCTCTCTCTCTTTCTCTTTCTCTCTTTTTCTCTATACCTACATCTATTTATCTGTATACCTATCTCTGTCTCTTTCGTTTACTGACACACACGTTCGCTCGTGTTCGTATTCTCCTTTGCTCTTTCGCACTCTTGTTCTCTTTCGTGCATGCGCACGTGTCACCGCTTTCGCGATCGTTATTACGAACTTACAGAAACCAACCTTTCTTTTCAAGCGATACGCGGCCACAATGACCCTGAATATCGGCAGATCATCCTGCGTTCATGCTATCGCACTGGAATCCACTTCGAAATCTTTCTCTCGCGTTGCTGAATTGGATCAGGTTTACTTTTTCAAATGCTTACTCGTAACGCGGCACTGCGATCTACTAGAAGAGAAAGAATAAAGAATAGATGATTTTCTTTGATGCACCGGCTATCGTACAACATACATCGACCGATATTGATAAGTGTGAACGAAGGTTAAAGAGAGTGGACGGAATGAACTCTCAACGATCGCGACGTATCCCAACGCACTCGACCGCCTTCGTTCGTCTACTAACCGAGATGATAGCGCCGATGCCGATACTGGCACCGACGCCGACGCCGACGCCGACGCCGACGCGGCCGCTGCCGCTAGGAAAACATTCGCAACGATAAAGACAAACTGTCGGAAAGGAAGAAAAACTGGGAAAAAAAAGAAATATAATACTCGGAAATATACATGAAATTTGAAATAAAATGTGCAGTAAGCGAAATAATCAGAAATATAAAGAAAATAACAACGAAGTTATATGTAACAAAGTGTTACCATCATGTGTTTTCTTCGATAAAGAAAAAAAAAACTAGAAAATGAAAACAAATATGATTGTAAAACTGACCCAATACATTTAAAAATTCAACTTTGAATTGAAGGAAAGGAAAGAAAGGAAAATCTTTTTATGAAAATAATTGGATAAAGTAAGTCGATAAAGAATGAAGAAAGTGTTAAACTACTTGAGTCGAAAAATGAGAGAACGAAATGGAGAATGGGGTGTGTCGAGAAAGACGTTTAAAAAGAGAGGTAGAGAGAAAGTAAGAAAGATGGGGGCTCTAGGCAGAAACGAAGTGGCAGTGGGCCATCGATTGGATGCGCGCGATTGTCAATGTTGCTCGTCATCTGACGTTACTACTGCCGTTCTTCTTTTCTTATATCGATGCATACTCTATATTTTCTCGAACAGTTCACTTTCCTCTTCATTTCATCTCTTCATTAACATTTTATAATTCTCATTCCGCATTCGATTTCTTAAATTGTCAATTTATCAATTACTGGATTAGATTATTGACGAACTGATAGTTCCTGATTTGCTTCTTCTCGTTGTTTTGAAAACTAAACGTTCAGACGTAATCGTAATGAAAAATTATTCTGATCGACCACTTGCTAACGAGCAATTCGCTTGTGCTCGATGTTTTAGGTCAAGTGATTTCTCTCTAAAATTTAGTATCTACAATCCAGATGCTTAAAAATGTGCTTTAAATCCTAAATAAAAACAACACGTTTGTCACGTGTCGCAATTCGATATATGCTAATTTCATTAAGATTTAACACATTCACGTAAAACGTTTCTACTGCAAATTCGTTTTTCAATCAATCCTTGTTGTTAACTGAAATGTAACCGTGCGTTGGATTAAAAATGTATCTAAGAAAATGATATGCCATTCAGATAAAATGCCAGTGATTATGAGTAATATTTATCGAAAGTCATGTACTTATTAGTATATGATACGTAAAAATATGTAACGTGATTCGTTCTTGTTCCTGGTAAGGACATGCATGACTACATACATATGCACATGTCGATCGATATTTAATCAAGTAAATTAGAAATGTTGCAATAGCTTAGTCATAACGGAACAATTCAACAATTCTGTCATGATGGTCTTGTTATTAATTTCACTAGTCCAATAAACATGAAAACATTCGTGACCTAGGACGAGGTTACGCCATTTGCCTTCTCAGAGTCAGCGCATTCACTTGAAATTCTGGCACTCTGCCAACTACGGGAAAATAGGTTATCGATTAATTGCTCGTATTTTATACTAGCTGCAATTTCAAATTTCGTAAAAGAGACATTCCGAAATATTTTCGTATCTGTTGCATTTCTATTCTATCTTTAAATTTCTTTCTTTCCTTTTTCTTTTTTTACTTTTTATTTTTTTTTTTTTTTAGTTCATTAATTTCGCTTTTGTTCCGCATTTTTACTTTATGATAATGTCCTATTATCTCGCATTATCGTTATCTTTTTTCCTTCGATCGGTGCGATTACATCTAACCTTCGAATTATAAATTTCTCAAATTTACTACATCATAGCAAATTGAAAATCAATAATCGCAAGATTGCTATTCGATTGATTAATCACTTTCCCGCTTTTCACGAAACGAACGATCGAATGAAAATACAAAAGTGACAACAACGACATCTCGAAGAGAGAAATGGAAATGCGACTATTATCGATAATTCTCTCTCCGCCATTCGAGAGATACAGTTGGATCGAAAACTCGTGTGAAACGAGTATCGTTATTTTCGATATGAATAGAGATCGATGATTGACGTGAAACATATCGATATCATGGTAACGAAGAAATAAATACGATGGCAGCCAGGACGATTCCTTCATTTAACAAGTATGAAAGTTACGTAAATTCCTCTGTATAAATACACTCGTTTATTTTTCTTCTTGACATTACTAAAAAAAAAGGTGTGCGTATTGATGTATATACGATGTGCCGGAGATTAACGTATGTTAGTTAAAGAATGAGGATTACAAAGGAGATTTGAACGATTGTTACACCGACATCTGTTTTAAATACGTTTTATACCATGAAAGATAAATCGGAGGAAGATCGAAATAATTCTCGTACAATAATTTCGGACGAAGCAATATGAAAGTAATTTATTTATTTAAATATTTGTCAATTCATTGTGCCGAACTCGCAATCACGTAGACAAATCTTGTGGCGAATGAGGTGTCGTTTGCACCTAATTGAATAGCACAATGACTTACATGAAAACGTAAAATTCGATCTGAAGGGAAAATAAACAGAATAAGCACAATAAAGAAGATCAGCATGTATCAATTACTACATCTTCGTAGTCGCCCTTTGCGAACACTTATTTTAGGATTGATCTGTTTGACTTTTTATGCGTACTATCGCACCACCTTCTATGATGTTCCTCAATATACTGTACCACGAAACATTAGTGAGTATTGTTCTTGTATATGCTAACATAAAATAGTAAATGATATTTCACATAGGTACAGTAAAGAAATATATGTATTATATACCCTGTTGATGATGATTATGTCAACAATATTTGTCCACATATTTTGAGAAATATGTATTCTATTTAGGTCGATCTGCATCTCAGGAGATTTATAAGCAACGATCAAATGCCAGTGTAGAAGTTCATATAGGAGTTTTGTCTAAGAATGACTCTCCAGAATTATCTGTCATTGAACCTTACAGCGTACAGAATGCTAATCTCTCAAATGTTGTGATTACTATACAGTCAACGTCTTCTAGTTCTCAAGCTGCAAACATATCAATTGTTGTTCCCAAGCAAAGTAGTGAAAAACCATCGATTCAAATGGAAAAGATTGTGAACGAGACCAAAGCTGTCTCTATGCTTCCTAATGAGTATTCTGCACGTGCTATTTATGAAGCTGGCCATATGGTACCAATCCCAGAAAGATGTCCAAATTTTGGTAAAGAAATGGATCTGGTAATAATAATAATGTCTGCGCCAACTCATCTAGATGCTAGAATGGCAATACGACAAACATGGGGCCATTTTGGTCAGAGAACCGATATTAGTATCTTGTTCATGTTAGGTGCAACTATAGATTCCAAAGTGGAAACAATTTTGAGAAAAGAACAGAAAACCTACAACGACGTGATACGAGGAAAATTTTTAGATTCCTATTCCAATTTGACGCTTAAAACAATCTCTACTCTTGAATGGGTAGATAGTTATTGCTCCAAAGTTAAATTTGTTTTGAAGACTGATGATGACATGTTTATTAATGTTCCACGTTTACAAGCTTTCACAATTAAGCATGCAAAAGACAAGAACGTAATATTTGGTAGACTAGCTAAAAAATGGAAGCCAATTAGGAACAAAAAAAGCAAGTACTATGTATCTCAAGCGCAATTTGAACATGCTACTTTTCCAGATTTCACTACTGGACCAGCATATCTTCTGTCCAGCGATATCGTACGAAAGTTGTACGATACTGCATTAGACCAAACATATCTTAAACTTGAAGATGTTTTTGTGACTGGTATAGTGGCAAACAAGCTGGGAATCAAAAGGACGCATGCGAACGAATTTTTAAATAAAAAGATATCGTACAGTGCGTGTAATGTACAACGAGGTATTAGTATTCACATGGTCAAATATAGCGAACAATTTGATCTATGGAAAAAACTACTTGATGGTAAAAGCAAATGTAAATGATAAATAACAGCAAAGAAAGTAGGTGTTTGAGATTTGCAAATCACACAAATTACGTTCGATAATTGGTTGAGATACATCATTCAACTGTGCTTACAGTTACAGGAAACAAATAATGATAGTATTCATACTATCATTATATTATAATGATATTATTATAGTATAGTAGAATTTCTTTATTATAGTATTTATATTATACTGCGTTGAAATCAATTCGTGTCTTTCTTTTTTCTTTTTTATTCTCTTTGTCAAATCGAACAAGTACAGAATTTATAATTTGAGATCATATATTCCATATACTTTTTGCGTTCCGTCATAGCAATCATTCCCGAGCATAAATAATTGTATGTGAACGAACAGTTCGTAGTTTCATGCTTGAATTATCTATTCATAATATTCAAACATCACAATCAAACAAAAATATTTATAATATACTTAATATTTTAACATTTGTAAATATACAAGAAATAGGAAAGCTTCCTACATGCACAATTTTGCGCGGTCATTTCGATTAACATCTAAGTACTTATCATAAAATGAACGCTGACTGGAGGTTTGAAGCTATTTCCTTCAAACAAATATTTCTTACAAGATTTTTTGTTCGGATGTAACGCGTAGTGATCTAACATTCAGAATCAATTCTTTTCACTACGCAGTGGTATACATTTTTCCCCTTTTTCTTTTCTACGATGCAAAAGGAATGTTCAAATAATTAGCAATGTAACATTTAAACATGATAATTCATTTAAATTTGATACGTTTTGATAATAGTCAAATGAAAATAATGTTTTAACAGAAATCACTATCATATGTTTAATTATTAATAAAATACGTGATACAAACACGTACTAAAGATTTTTATTAAAAAAAGATTTTAAGAAAAAAAGTAGAAAATAGCTGTACTTAAGATGTGTTTTAGAAAAAAAAAAAAAAAAAAAAAAAAAGAAAAGAATTAGAGCCCGAGAATGTATATGAAACTGCGTATTTGTCGTATAAATATATTATATACTAATATATTGATCCACGAATTTTTATATGGCCAGACAAATGATTTTTTTTTTTAAATCGTATGCACAGTATATCATATGAAGTAATTCATGTTTTCTTATAAAAAAAAAAAAAAAAAAATGAACGAAGTAATGATATTAATTCAAATGAATAAAATATACAATGAAATACTGTACATGTCAGTATCATAAGCTATCATAATATGCGATACAATGAACTTAATAATTATGATATGCCTTCCGGGATGACCAATATCGATTTATACCAAGGATCGTGTGACATGTAACGGTCATCATATACCTACATTCCATACTTTTGCTGAACTAATTACTATCCACGAACAATTTGCAGTTTATTTTTATACAATTCTATTACAAGTATTTTACGAAATTATATAATATGTGTAATTGATGCACGAACGGATCTGTGTATCAATTTTTCACTAAAACAATTGTTATTACTTTGCAATAATTTTATTTCGAAAACAAAACTGCGTCTCAATTTAAAATTAATATAAAAGATCAGGTACCAATACGCTATCATTTTACAAAACGTAAATATATCTAATTTTCTAACGATATCTGTTTACCGTTTATTGATTTCTATGGAATATTATGAACCTTTTGTCTATCATAGCTGATAAGCTATCTATTAAAAATGGAAATCATCATCAATAATTAATTAATCATAATTAATCAATTGATTTGACTGAGTATTTGAGTAAATTATATGTATCTGTTAAAACATCATGCTAATACAATAATTATGTAAGTGGAATTAAGAAATTAAATCGTTAAGCCGATGAATTTGTTGATGTAGTAGAAAATTTAAACACGAGAATTTAATACTACATTTTTTTATTTATTTTAGATTCAATTTAACAACTGGCCCACGAATAAATTATTATAAAATATTATAATCAATAGACAAAAGAAATTTATAAAATTGATCAGGTGTTAAAATTGAAATATTCATACATATATGTATATCAAAAACCTGAAAAAGTGAAAGAATTAAAAGATTATAAAACTTTGGGCATATGTAGAATATATTATAAATATTTCAACATGATATATTGTTTTATAATTTAGATGAATAGTAATTCATCCACGAATCCATTTTTTAAATATCTACTTGTTAACTATTCATTAAACAGTTCCTTAGCTTTTTTTCATGTGAAACAAAGACTGTTGTACATATGGATCAAATTATTATTTTGTTCCTTCAAGACAATTGATAAAGGAGAAAGTAATTTCCCAGAAGCTAAGATGGTATAACACAGTTATGTGTAATACCTGATATAAAATATACAGCACTTACAACTGATCTTGTTTCTTGTGCAACCACAGTTTAATTCTAAATTAAATCTACTCTCATCTGTATTAAATATATTTTTTACTCCAGTATTTCTAATATGAGATATTAATCCAGTATTTCTAATATGAGTATTATTAATAAAAATTAAAGCAATTTCATTTATCTGCATAGTACTTATGTTATTTGATTAGATAAGTTCATTTAACATTTACTATTGTTTAAAATTTTCCAAACTTGTCTCTCTATTAGCTTTTAGTGCCTATTATGAATAATAGTTTCTGAATAATGATCTACAAATATCTTACAGATATACTTAGAAATATGTAATAATTTTTTTCTATCATGTCCTTCTGTTTACTATTACTTCTCATCTAATGCAAATAAGGCAAAGTAAATAGATACAAATCATGTTTATCCAAAAGTATACTTTATCCTTATTTTTAAAAATTGATCTCTGGTTGTAAATAAATGTTTTCCCTTCTTTCAAGATGAATCACTATAAATATATTATTTCTTTAGACACTAAGCATCTATTTAGATATACTTTGAATGTTAACAAAGTGCAAATAAACAAATTTATGTATACATATACTATTAACTTGTAGCAGGCTGCAAAAAAACTAGTCTTTATTACATCTAGTAATAACGAATCGAATCATATAATTTCACAGAGAAAACGTCATATTGATCCTAGTTTTATTTGAAAATAACGTATTATATATATATATATATATACATATAATTATATGCATATATATAATATGCATAATTATATGTGTAATAAAATATATTTTCATTAAATATGACATGACATAATACTTCGATATATGTGTCTTTCACACGCAACATCCCAAAATCATTTGCAGCAACGCTAATCACTACACGCATGCGTATTCGATTAATTTTCAAATGTATATTTTTCTCAAAAATAATACCTCTAATGTAATTTTGTTATTCCTTAATTTCGTCTTATTTTGAACTATAAAATTTGGACAGCAAAAAGAAAAAAAGAGTATAACATACCTATATACATTTTACATATTTCTCAAGTTTCATTATTTCCTGAATTATGGATTGGGGATTTTCCTTCACCAATCAGGATCGAATCTTAAGTTTTAATTTAAATTTGTATTGAAAAATTTCGACAACTGTGTTATTTAACTACACTTTAACTTTAACAATTTAACTTAAAAGTAACTTTATTTTTAACTGTGCATAATAAGAGAAATCATAAAGATCGGTTTAATATTCACGATTTCTTTTGATGATGAGAGTTGAAAATTATCGGTATTAGTTTGGGCAACTACACTCTTGGCTAACTTCAGCTTTGTTGGCTGTTTCCTGAACAACATACAAGGTGAAACGCAAGTAGTATCAGTTAATCGAAAATGGCGACATCGAAAAGTCAGCGTTGGATGGTAGATTCGGGGATTCTGCGTAAAAAGAATGGAGAAGAGGAGCCGCAGGAGCTGTTGGTGTTTGGATATAGCTGCAAATTATTTCGAGATGATGACAAGGCGAAAATGATTGATCAAGGAAAGCATTTGATACCATGGATGGGCGATAGCACGTTGAAAATAGACAGGTCCGTTTCCCTAACCTAGAAAAATTTATCATCTAGGATATTTATTCTTGCATAAATGCACTGTACATGTAACCTTTAGAAGAACGGTGTCAATCAAAACTGAGCAAAGTGCAGCAGTTGAAAAAAAAAAAAAAATTCAACGACAAACGGTTAACGTATGGATAAGCAATCTGGAGACTGTTTAAGGTTTCTGCAGGTGTCTTGACTGCGAACAGGCGGTGTGGAAGCGCGTGTATTATGCGCTTTACACGGCCATAGAGCAACGTGCTCTCATCACGTTGGTGTTTTGTGGCTGACCGACGGCGCAGCAGCAAGGTGAGACACAGCGTAGAGAGACAAACGGCAGCTGACGATTGTAGGTACTATAATCGTTCAGCATGGTATGTATTTTAGCATTCTAGAATCGGGTGTATCTTCGTAGAGGCACAACGCGGTTCCTGTTGTACGCCTCTACTTCTGGGTGCTCAATATAAGCAATTACTCATTCGCGAAGCAAAAGAGACTCTCTCAATTCTTGATGTTACTCGTTGTCCGCATAATGAAAGCTAGTAATACATAGTGATTAAAACAATTTTCTTCACAAACTTCGTAGATCCGTTATGCAATTTCCCGCGATATCTATATCTAAGTAGTAACATTCGAAAGAATGGAGCATTCGAGGTTGAATTGTTACCGTTCTTAACGTTATTGTTTTGAAAAAAAAAAAAAAAATGTCTAAACGGGGATGAATGTGGTGTAATTGTATTCTATTTCAGAGAAATTTGACTCAAACAGGGTTTGCCTCGTGACATATAATTTTCAGATGCCGCAATCGAGCAAATTGCTATCCTAAAATACATAACATCTCTTCTACCTTTAAATAAATCGATTTATGTATGTGTATAGGTACGATGGACGCGGTGCTCTGGGGGACTTACGGATATACGAATCACCGACAGGTGGGTTCGATCAACGAACGATCCTGACTGAAGATGAACTGAAAGTGGAGCAATTATGTGACGAAGAACGGTATCGGTCTCTTTACAACAATGAAACAGAAGATGCTATGCATCATGGTAAGTAGATCATGATTGTGAGACACTTGTGTTTGCTATCTTTGTGTTTACTATGGATAAAGTCAACAGTAAAACACATATGATTGTTTTTTAGAAGAGGAAATGAAAAGGCTACATCAGGCTCTGGATTCGGAGAATACATACAGTCAAGTTGCGTACGACTATAATGAGGAGGGAAACGGATCGAAAATCACGTGTGAAGATTCACAAAGTCCAAAACGGTCTGAGGGTTCCCAGGAAGAGGATCAGGCCTTTATTCCACCACCTGATCTAGAAATCCCACAGGGTATTCCATTGGTAAATGAGAACTATTAAATGATTATATATTATCAGTTATATAACTCAAATTTTAATGGCGTTTATTATTGTTGCTTGTTAACAGCCGGAAACGCAAAAATTGAATGCCATCATAACGAAAACGGCGCTATTTATTAGTCGTCAAGGCGGCCAAATGGAGATTCTGATTAAAGCGAAGCAGGCGAATAATCCACAATTTTCCTTCTTGTCGATAGACGGACGGCTATATCAATATTATAGATATATACTGGATGCGATCAAGACTGGAAAGTATAATCCTGAAAAGCAGCCGGAGAAAGAAGAATCCGGTACGCATATTGTTTTATTTAAGAGAACATCTTATTGCAACATTTTCGAAAACGTTGACACTATTATGTCGTGTTAAAATAATCGAAGAGATTTAAAGCAGGATTTATTTACCCACATCTACTTTGATTCTACTTAGCTTTTCCATCCGTAAGTATTTTCTATGTTATATATGCTAATCCATGTTAATCTCCGTAACCGATAGGAAGTATTAGTAAGCCGTTGTACAACTGGATGTTCCATTAACTTGTATTCTTTTCAATGATAGAACATGAAGATGGATCATCCGATCAAGACGATGAACCGTACCTTCATCCAAGCTTGGCGTCGTCGTTGACTAAAATAGAAGCGGTATGTAACCTGTAGTTGATGTATTCTGCATTAGATGCACGTTTCGAACGTTCGAAATGCGTGTTCTCGATGTTCGCATAATTCTTGTAAACTTGGCTCGAATTCAAATCGGCGAATTCGTTGTTGTTTTCAGGCTCCCAGTATTCCGAGTATACAGTACAAACCATCAGCGGATTGTGCTTATTCGATGCTTGTAAATAAAATAACCGGGAAACCACCGCCTTCGAAAGCGCCGCTGCAACATTCTGAGACCACAATTCCATCAGCCACTAATATAGGATATTATCATCCTGCGTCAGGACAAGTAAGAGATTCGGATAACATATAACTAATAGAAGCATGATTAAATACGACGCGCAATGTAACATTATAGTTTCTTATTTTCTGTAGAATTATAACCCTTACTCAACCTCAGCTACTACGATGACTGCAACAGGAACGGCTACAACAGCTGTCACACCTGTACAATACTCTCATGGTCCAGTAATATACGGTCCAAACGGACAGATACAATCACCATTACAAATTACTGCAGCGAACATACTACCATCTACGAATGAAATGGTGACGACACAGGTTGTAATGAATGAGTCACAACCGTCACTGGTACCGTACGGAACTACATCTCAGAAACAATTAAGTAGGCCTTCATTTATCGTTCCACCAGCGGATGTACAAATAATTATTGATAAAATGGCGAGCTACGTAGCAAAGAATGGTAGAGATTTCGAGGCGATAGTGAAAAATAAAGGGGATCCGAGGTTCAATTTTCTTGAACTGTCACATCAATATCACGGCTACTACGCGCACAAGTTGACAATATACGAAGGCGCAGTAAATCCGAAAGTGCTAACAGAGGAAGAGTTATTACAAAAACAAAAGCCACAGGAAGAAAAACAAAAGAAGTTAGAAGAATTACAAAAAAAGCAACAAAGAATGGAGGAAGTGCAGAAGAGAGTAAAAATGATACAAGCGAAAAAAAAATGCGAGCCAAAATTGAAAGAAACGGCAACTGTGATGTCGACAACGACGACCACGGCGATGAGTATGAATGCGGAAGGTGTGAAACAAGTGACGACGGTTTCCTTTTCAATAAAAAAACCAAAGGACGGGGATACCGGAGTAATTGAAAAGCGAAATGCACTGCCACTGGAAGAAAGCGACGATGAAGTGGAGGGTGAGAACAAAGATGGAAATTCAAAACCGAGTTCGCCGCAAGAGTCAAACGAACAAAATTCGCTCTCTAGTGTCGGAATTCCGGTTGACAAAGATGCCGCTGGAGTTTGGAAATCGGAGAAAAAATGGAAGAACGAGGATAAAGAGCTGGTAGATCTAACGGACGAGATTTTAGAAGACTGTCAAAAGGAAATTAGGCACAAGCAAGCCGAAGATAGAATCAAGGATAAGCTAGTTGCTGCAGCACGTGACAAACTGGCAGCAACTTCGAGAGAGAGGCAACTTCAGTTGGAACGAAAGAAGAAAGCGGCAGCGTTTTTAAGTCAAATACAGAGTTCTAGTTTACCGAAAAGTAGCGGAACAATGGCGACTGCCGCGAATCAGATAGGAACGAGGAAAGACGACTCGGACGAAGTGCATTCCGTCCCATCGCCATCTCCCTCACCGTCGATGGATGACGTAAAGTCTTGCGATTCGAGAACCACTGGTGGAAACTCTTTGATGGACAGGCTAAAAAGCGCAGACTTGACCGGCAAAAGGTCTAGACCGCGATCAAGGAGTCCAAGCGGAAGTCGAAGTTACACAGACAGACAAAAATTTCACAAGAAACATAAAAAGAAGAAAAGCTCTCACAGAAGGTACGCGAATTTTTCCATCGATTACCACGTCTAACGCTACGTATGCGACGTAGCGACGGTTTAGCCTATGTCCATTCGTAAATGCAACCAGAACCAGAACAGTTTCGATTGTCCGCAATCGATCTCTGCTTTTCTTCGTTCTCTGTCTCTTTCTCTCTTTCATTCTCTCTCTTCCTCTGTTTCTCTCGAAATCGTTTGTTTGTCACAGCAACCACGACAGTCCGAGCAGTTCTCGATCACACAGATCCAAGAAGAGCAAGAAGTCTTCGTCCAAGCATAGGTCTCCGTCGCGAACACCATCTCGAAGACACCATCACAGTACACGACGGAAGGGTAGCAACTCCTCATACTCGGATTCAAGTTCATCCTGAAAATGTATTACCATATTCGTGTACACCATGTGCACGTACACACATACACTATAAGCATGCGCTTAAACACACGTGTACATACGTACACGCATACGAGTAAAATATATACGTATGTGCACGTAGTTTCGTGCGTATATCGTTAATTAAAGTGTCAACGATAATTTTAATACAACTTTTGTCCAAGGAGAAATAAAAACGAGAAAAGATTGAGGAATAAAAAGAAGTTTTACCAAGATTGTACATGACTAGCCGTAATTTATTCATTTCCCTATGCTCGATTACTCGTTAACTGAATTATAACGAGATATTTTAATAACGCTTACGATACAAGTAGATAAGAACGGACATATCGGGAATACGGAAATGTACCGAATGTCTTTCAAAATCATTTACTTTGTTTTGCATTGATTTTCGTAAAAGAAAGGAAAGGGACGGAGGGAGGGAAGAAAAAAAAAAAAAGGAAAAGAGGCTACTGTTAATCTTCATGGTAAAATGAAAAAGGTAAATGAGGTTGAAAAATATCTTAATAATATAATCGACTATGAAATAACAGTTTGCCTATATATGAAGAAACGTCAAACTAGATATCCCCACCATAATAAATTGTATAGTATAAGTAAATATATACAGCCAACTTGTCAATTTGATAATGAAAAACCCGAAAATACCGTTGACAATTTGTTTTGCTGTTTTCCTTTCCTAGATATTTGACTGAAAGATACTTAACTGTGACAACATATCATTTGCGTAATACTAAAGGTTATCGATCGAAAGTATTCCATGATTTTCGCGCAATATTAATCGATCCAACATTAATGCGAGAGAAATATTCACAGATATCAAAAATGATATCAGCAATCTATTCAGAGTTCTTTCCACTCGTCGCCCTCCTTTTTCCATTCTCTCTCTGCATAGTCGAACGTTTCTATCATCTAAATAAGTAAGTCAGTAGTTCTTCCTCGGTAATTTGTCGTATGAAAATAGCATCGATACGTTATGCATTTAACACCGATCGAATATAACTGCCCCGAGGATTTATTCCTTTTTGCGCCAAATCAATTGTCGCCTAATTGAGTTTAATAAATCGAGAACACGTCAATTGAACTACGCAGAAGGCACGCGCGTCTTTGGAAGGAGAAAAAGAGAAAAAAATAGCAGACCACCTGTTTAATAATGTGCTCTTGCATGATATCTTTCTTTTAGATAATGATTTTCTGCAAAACTGATAACATAATGTGAGAGCAATAGCAATTGTCGCTGTTAATTTTGCTACAATTTTAATCTAAACAAATAAAAAAAAAATTTAGTTTAATATTTTATGTTTAATATTTCAGTATTTGAAAAAAGTATTTAAAATATGACTAATCAGCATTTGAAAAAAGTATTTAAAATATGACTAATCAGCATTTGAAAAAAGTATTTAAAATATGACTAATCAGCATTTGAAAAAAGTATTTAAAATATGACTAATCAGCATTTGAAAAAAGTATTTAAAACATGACTAATCATATATCAATAATAATTATTCTTTCATATCTTCCTGTTGCTTGATATAAATTTCAATGTTGAAGAAAGACAACTAATGTTTAAAAGTAAATATGCAATATTATTGGATTGTTAAAATGATACAGCACCATGTTGGTTTAAAGATTTCTTTTGCTATTTTTTTTTTCACGTTTATATATATTCATGTATATATTGTATTACAATATAGTTCGTTTAGTTGGCGAAATTATAGTATTAAAAATAATTGTATATTATGTTAGAAAAACTTAATCTAATACTTTTAAAAAGGACTTTTTCGTTCGGAAATAAAGATTTCTTTTAAAATTTGTTCATTAAAATAACTTTAAAAAATTATTGTATCATCCATTTTTGAAATGTATTTTAAGCGGAGTTTAGCAAAAGAACTCAAATTATTTTGATAAAGTATCGGAAAGCATTTCTAAAATGGACGTAAAAATTTAGTGTAATATCTCAAGAATGCAGTGTGAAATTGAAAATGGACAGAATTGAGTGATAGGTTTGAGAAAGCGTTCGTACAAGGGAGAAAAATTTTAAAGATTCCTGGAGCCGATGAAAATTTTAAAAATTCCAAGTTGTTGATGAATTTCCACAGACAGAAAAGAGTCTTTTAGTAGTAAATTATAAAAAGTTTTTTTGTATTAAAAAAATATTAAAAACTTTAAATCTCGGAAAGATATTAATACAAAATATTAAACATTTTCTTTCGAAATCATGTTTTTTGATTTTATATCGCGGAATTTTTGAAAATTTTTATAAATATTCAAAGTTAATTATTGTTCATGGAAAAAGTAGCTTTTTTTAAATAACTATCATTTTCTTAATTTTTAATATTATTTCAAAATCTAAAAAACTTTATTTTTGTTTAAGTTATCATAAAAATTTTTTATTTTTTACATTTCAATCGTTTTTAGTGTTTAGTGACACTTAGTAAAGTTTCAGTAAACATGATGATAAACAATTTTATATAATTTCGCCATTTTATAATTTTAAACAATAAAAGTTATAAGAAAACTATAAGAGATTAAGACGTTACGTAATATTTTCTAAAGAGATTCAACTATTTTACTTAATAATTTTCTAATTATTCTAAATTGTAAATAATAAAAACTGTATGAAACGTAGAGTTTAGATTCTATCATAATAATTTTATAATTTTATAATTTTATAATTTTAATAAAATCTACATGATAATATAAGATTAAAATTTAAATTGAAGTAGTAAAATCTACATAAGAGTATCTATATGGTAAAATAGGATTAAAATAGGATTAAAAAATAAAATCTATCTATGATAAGATATTTGTGATAATTTATCTATGGTAAGATTAAAATGTTATTTAACATTTTTTTAAGAAATTCCATTATATTACCATGAAAAAACTATTCTAATCTTACCATTTCTTTTTAAATTTAGATGATGAAAATCCTCTATCCAATCCTTTATCCAATTCCCAAGAATTTAGAATTTAAATTATTATTTAATTATTCTGTCTTTCTCTTCATGTTTCTCTCTTCTTTTTTCGTTCTTCTTCCTGCCTGTCCTTGTATTTTTAATGAAACCTAATCGCTAATGAAAGAAGAGTATCTTTTCACAGGCCAATAGAAAATGATTACACAAAACTTTTTCGTATCGTTCCTGGTACAATCCGAAACATTTTTTTCATCGTATAAAGAATGTCATTCATGAGCCCGGACGATATCTTTTGCGTCGCTTTTGACGCGATTACGTCCAATTATGTCCTTTCTTACTTATATAACGTCATTGATTGATTCGAATCAGGAAATACAGTTTTTTATTTTAATAGAAAATTACATCTCCTTGATAAAAGAACCTTTTAAGAATCACGAAAAGACAGACGAAAATAAGAGTGAAAGAAAAAAATACGGTCTTATTTTTATTTAAAATAATATCTCCAGCAAAAAAGAGAAAGAGGCTAGAAGTAAAAGAAAAATACACTGTTGTTTTCATCTAAAATAATATATCTCTAAAATAATATATCTCATTTCTGACAAGAGCTTCGACGAAAAGACAGAGAAAACAAGGAGAACGAAAAAAGGAAAATATAATATTTATTTGCGTCCAAAATATAGCGACTTTTTGATAAGAAAGAAGTCTTGGCAAATTAGTGAGTGGAAGAATCAGATGAAACAAAAAAAAAAAAGAAATTGAGAATAGCAAGAAATCCAGTTAATTCTAGTTAGTCGAATATCAATGCAACAATAGTCAATGGGCAAGGCTGAAAATTTTAGCTGAAAACAGTAATGATGAAAGAAACAACAAAAGAAAATATTATATTAGTGGCGAAGCAAAAGAATAGAGAGAAGAAAAAAGAGGGAGAGAAAGAAATTGATCGATTGGTCCTCTGCGAGAAAAGAGAAGCGATTCGATCGGGGAGAGATCAAAACGGGGAGAGATTCGTTGACACTGTCGGCCTCCGTGGACTACACTACTGCTAAATTGTTTAATTCCATGGAATTTTTTTTTTTCGTCTGTACACTGTTTAGAAACGTGTGTGAATGTATTGGATTGCGATAACGTGTATGGAACATTACACACGTGACCACACTTTGATCAAGCAGAGGTCAAGGGTGAACTGCTTCAGATTTATAAGTTAACTCGGTCGCATGGGACTAGTCAGTCACTGTTGCACTCAATAACAGTTGGAATATACCAGTATAGACAGATGTCGGCGCAAACGCTCGTAAGTATTAACAAGAGACGATGAATCGAGTGGTAGCGGTGATCATTAGTTTCTCCGATCGAATTTGGCTTGCTGATCGATCATCTTGATCTTTAATTGCCACGACATTAGATAAACGCAATTTGCTGTTTCACTATTTCCTTCCACTTCCGCGTTGTTTCTTAAGTTATAAAATCTTCCGATTGTTGGTATACAATGTAATTGTCAATATAGTATGATATATATCATAAACTCTCTCTCTCTCTCTCTCTCTCTCTCTCTCAAAAAAAAAAAAAAAAAAAATACGAAATCGATCCATACAAGAACGGAAGAAGTATTGATGTCGATCGAGACAAATGACAATTAGTTTTTACGAAATTTGGAGATGAACGGATGCCTTCGCTCTGAATCTGAATTATGAATTCTCCTTTCAAAGGAACCCTTTGACATCGATCGAAACGCGGACAACGACCGCGGTGTTTATTAAATATTTTCAAGATCTCTCGGGAGACGAAGCAGAAGCGAAGGAAAAACAAGAGATATTAAGTGTAATTGATATGTAACGACACAGGCACAACCTCAGAAACAAACCATCCTGGATCCGTCGGATAAGTATCGGCCAGAGCCCATTTACGCGGGAAAACTGAAGAGTGAATTCAGGGATTACTCCATAGATTCAACCGACCCGGTAAAAGAACGTGTCCGGAATACCTACCACAAGATGCACACGAATCAAACTGTCGAATTTGTACAATGTGAGTTACACATCGACGTCTATTTTTTACGTTGAATTGAAAATTCTACTAAATTATTTAATTTTATATTACATAATTTGTGATAAAAGAAATAGAGTTTGTATTAATCGTCTTAGAATTTTTCTATGTACAACCTATATATAAAATACCATATGGGAAGAAGCTGTATAAATTAAATTATATTCTAAGACATATTGTGTATTACCAATAAAATTTGCTAGGACTCAAAGTCAAAAGAAATACTCGTCGAAAAAAGGTTAATATTTATCTCTCTAGATGGATATTATTTTGGAATTAAAAATTTACTATAGAACCGCGAAATACGCCATTCCAAAATAACAACCAGCTAGAGAGAAAGACGCGAGTAGTAAGTAGAGATGAAAAATTAATTATCACATAGTAAAACGGGCGGAAAAAGAAAGAATAGAATGATCAACTAGCGATTCTTACGTTCCAGCTCGCATGAAAAAATGGCTTCGTTTCGACAAATCCAAGATGACTGTAAAAGATGCATTGATCAAATTGAACAACTTAGTGGACGAGAGTGATCCGGACACAAGTTTGCCAAATATCGTGCACGCTTTCCAAACCGCAGAATCCATCAGAAAAGAGCATCCTGACTTGGATTGGTTCCACTTGACCGGACTGATTCATGACTTGGGCAAGGTGATGTATCTGATTGACAATAAGAAGATTGAAGAATAAAACCGTTCTACAAAGAATGGAAGCGAATCAGTTATTCGATAAAATGCTCTTTTGGATATTTAAATAAATACAAATAAATAAATCGTATTTTTAAATCGTGGATTTTCATGCAAATTCATATTCTCCAGAACGATTGTTCTTACTTTAGTAAAGAAAGAAAAGACAGCTTTAAAAATCTTTTAAAAAATCTATATATGTCAATAAGACTTCTTTTGTATGTATTTTCTTTAAGCAGAAAAATTTGTTATTAAAAGAAAATATCAATAGATCAAAAATGAGCGAAAAAGCATAGCAGGATTAAAAAAGATTCGTTTCACACAACAAATGTTATAACAGCTCCTGTGTTCTGGATATTCTATATATTTTTGTATTACACATATTCTTCACATTTCGCATAAATGCACAAAAATCCACAGTATATTTAACAAAATGCTTTAAATGTGCTAAATACTAAATATTATTATTAATGTTATTATTGTATAGGTAATGGCGTTTTATGGTGAACCACAATGGGCAGTTGTAGGTGATACATTTCCCGTCGGATGTGCTTGGGCTGATTCTATCGTGTACAGGGACACTAGCTTCGAGGACAATCCGGATGGTAAAGACGCTCGATACAAGTAAGTACATACAAAACTTTTACAAAATTTTACTCCCTGCAAATAGGATCGTGACAAAATGGATTTTTCAGCACGAAATATGGCATGTACAAACCAAAGTGCGGGATTGATAATTTGCTGATGTCTTGGGGTCACGACGAATATTTGTATCGCATTCTGGTGCACAACAATACCAAACTACCTAAGCAGGCTTTGGCTATGATTCGTTATCACTCGTTCTATCCATGGCACGCGGGTGGCGACTACATGCACTTCTGTACTAAGGAAGATATGGAAATGCTGAAATGGATCAACGAATTTAAGTGAGTGTCGATGTTCAATCATTTTGTTTCTCTCTTTCCTTAATCTTTAGCATGATATGGGATCATTCAGAAATTGTAATATGTATCTCTTTCATGTAATTCAATAACAATTACAATTAGAGATATAATTATAGTTGTTAAAAATCTTTGTATGTTAAGGATTAAGACTATTATTCATTATATATATATATATATAAAAATTCTTTTTATTTACTATATGATTGTAATAAATATCTTGCAATTTGACGTGAAATCCGAAGAAAATATATCTAATTTTTTTGCAGTTCAATAATAGTTAAGCAATTAAAAACCTTAAAAAAAGCGAATCTTAAAAATATTAAGAAATGTAAAATTACAAAAAAGATATATATATCTTTTTTGTAACTGTTAAAGACTTTCATATGCTATAAGGATCAAACAAGTAAAAAAAAAGGACAGAAAATAAAGACCAAAAGAAAACAGGAAAAAATTAAGTTACACATTCGTATCTCTTGTCAAAATTTTAAAATATTACAAAGCATATTAACATTATAAATTGAATAGTTTGGTTTCCTTGATAAACATCAAATATACATGTGTATTTTATGCTAAAGATAAAAAAAATTATATAAACTAAAAAAGTATTATAAAATTTAAAGAGTACTGAAAACTAGGTATATAATAAACGTCAATATGAGTTTTGGTCTGAAGAAGAAAAAAAAAAGAAGAAGAAACATAGACGAAAAAATGCTCTGTAACTCCGTCTAATCATTTCATTTCAGCAAATATGATCTGTACACCAAAAGCGGCGAGGTTCCCGACATCGAGAAGCTCTGGCCTTACTACGAGAAACTGATCGATAAATACATTCCGGGTATATTAGAATGGTGAAAATGCAAATCGTAGAGTTCAACGATTGATCATTGATTGATCACAGATTACTGGCTATTGGCTACCGGCTTTCAACCATCGAGTGTCAAGCGATCGACGAATCAATTCCTATCTGTGGCAATGAGAGTAAAATGAATTGGACGATGCTGTACTTATTTCTTAATGATTAACTTAATACGCAATCGCGGATCCATTTCGTTTTTTGTCCGTTCCCTGGAGAAGACCCGAGAAAACGCAATGGAAAAGAAGTAGTCGAATCGAATGAAATGGAATCAGCTAAGCAAAGCGATCAAACAGGCACGAAATAATAAAAATTGCAATGTCCAAGGGCGAATGAATAACGGGGAAGAACGATGAGCAATGCTTTCCCTTTCTTCGATTGTTCAATTTGCGAAAGGAAATTCGTGGAATGATCGATAGGTGCGAAACTGTTGACTAAATAGAAAATCCAGCAGTTTGTAAAGGAAGAAGAGGGGAAAATCTGACAAGTAGGGAATTATCGTATCGAGCGGACGAGTCACGAAACTCTTGTTTTTATTCTTAGCTTAGCATATATTATGTTTCATTCACTGATCGAATGCATTTTTGCCGTTTCGTATTCCAAAGGAATAAGGAATAATTGACGCAAGACTCTATGGTTGATATAATTTATACAATCCTTGTCACTAGTCTTTATTTAATATTTGTTAAATAAAGAATTTTTGTCATACAATTGGAGGAGTTTATAATATTTAAATAATAAATTAAATAATTAACCCATTAAGAACGTTAGCAAAGTATTTGCAATTGCAATTCTCCCGAACCAATTGATTAAATCTTATTTTTTTTAAATATTGTGATTATGAAAGAAGATATTAAGGATTCGTTTGCATGTAAATTTTATAAAATTTTATGAAATTTCAAAAGATTGAATTATTTATAACATTATGACAAATTATTGCTTGGTTCTTCAAGCTAAATTAATTCTTTTGAAACTGTAGTAATATAATGATCAAATTTTAAAATATAAAAATGCAGAGCATGCACATGACATGCAAAAAATATATAAAATATAAACATCATTTAAAATACGTTCTTGCTTATGTTTCATTTCTTTAATTGCATTTATAAAAATATGAAATTATATAAAAATCCGCAATCTAATAATAATATATCTATATAATAATTCATTCAAATTTGAGAAAGAAAATAGATTCAGCCTAATTTTTAGAACAAACAACAATACCAGAAATATTAATAATTTAATAAAAAGTTGAAAGATCCTGTATTGTTAGTCTCTAAATCTATAAGTTTATTCTATCACTGAAAGGATTTTCAGAAGAACTGAAACTACGTTTCGAAGAAATTCACGAATGATATTTCGACTCACGTCGCCTCACAGAGTGTCTCAAATTTTAGAAAGCGAGGATTTCAAAAGAGAAGTCAAGAAAAGGAGAAATCGAGCAAGAAGTGTAGCAGAAAAAGGAAGGTGGCGGAAGAGGGAGAATTCTTTGGTGGAGCGATGCATCGTAACATAGTGCGCGAAAGATGGTACGGGAAGCTCTAGAAACCACGGGTATGCGTGGTTTCGCGGGTAATCGAAAACGCGTCGACTTTCGAGAAGACCCATCGTGCACCATCAAACGTTGGTATTCTCGCTGGAACTCGTCCGCCGCGTTCTTTCGTTCCCACGTGATGCGATTAGCCTTCACAAACTTTTCGAAACATTCGAACACGTCTCGTATCGATGAACACGGAATTAAAGCGATTTAATACGATCGAAGATTCGATCAAAGAATAGACGAGAAAGAAGAAGAGAGAGAGAGAGAGAGAGAGAGAGAGAGAGAGAGAAAGGGAGAAAGAAAAGAACAGGTTGAAATTGGAGAGATCGTTTCGACGTCCGTTTTACATGTTACGATGACATGGCAGTAAAGAATTTGCTTGAGAAAAATCCGGAAGTACGGTTTTGAAGGCTATTCGCGGGATAATTACTGGTTCGGTCTTGGGAACGGTTCGAGTCACGTTGTCTCTCAAGTTCGTTGGACGCGAACGGGAAACACCGGTATGGGGCTTCTTTATTTTTAACGCGCGATTCATCGGCATTCTCATGTAGAATGAAGATATTCGAGCGGAGGTGGTAACGTACATGCCGGTATCGATACCAATGCCAATGCCAATACCAACAATGATATAACGACGCGTTAACAATCGTTATGATAGCATTTATCGGTAACGAGGAATGAAGAACATTTTCAACATAACTGACGCCGAATTATCAATGTCGATAATATTTACAGAATTATATCATTTATATAATTGACATTTTGATTTACATTATCATTATCCGCAGCGAGAAATGTCATAATGAAAGATGAATAGTATCGAGATATGCATATTCTGATGGTAGTAATATTTTTATGGATAGACAAGTAAAAGTTATATGAAAGTCAACTCTGATTTTTTAAATGGATATGTTATGTTTTAAATGTATTGATGTACTATGCAGCTTATATTCTCTGTTTAAAAAAAAAATGTGTTGAAAAATTATTTATTTAAGAGATATTTCAATTCAATTCAATTTTACAAGGATAACATAAACATTTGCACATTGCTGCGAGTATTTTCTTGTTTTTTTTTTTTGATAAATTAAAATATTTCCTAAATTAATAATTTCTTGACATATATATACTGTCAAGCTACATCATAGATATATTTAAAAATGTACGATTTTATTTAAAAAACCAAAGTTGGCCTTCGCAAATCCTTTACAAAATAAAGATATGTAAAGGATTAACAACAACCCGAACCATTCATCTTACGTTATAATATTTCTCGCTACGGATAACGATAATGTCATAAATCAAGATGATAATATCAGGTGAGACATGATCCTATATATAATTCAGAATTTTCCGGTAGCGGAATTCTTCGAAAATAGCACGAGAAATCCCTCGTTACTCGCTACGAGATGCGTTGCAGTGGTGGCGCGTGTAGGCTGCCGGTTGTCGAAGGAACTCCGCTCACGAAATTGGCTTAGTCATCGGCGTATTACGGGATATTACGGGGTATTAGCGAGAACGGCCGCAACGACCGGCAACGACCACGGCTTTCGAGGAGGACACGCACGAGGGGCAAGCAGGAAGGACCGGCCGTCCCCAGTATTCGTGAATCATACTCTACCTTGCGAGTCCGCCACTTCCAAGAACAAATAACGCGACGTAATGCTGTGCGAGGTAAACCGAGGAGGTAGGAGCATTTAGCGAGACGCAACGAGGCAAGACAGGATGAGACAGTGAAGCTAAGCAAGCGTGCCATGAGAGAGGCAGGACGAGACGAAGCATGAGCGGAGCGAGCGACCAGGCGCGATATGACGAGGAAGGGCGCATGTTAAACAGGATAAATAGCATTCTTGTTCAAACTATCGCTCATCTCTCTTTCTCTCTTACTTGTACAATAGCTCATGAAAGTATTTGAACATTTTTATACAAAACTGTTACACGAAAGATTAGTATATACTACACGTATATAATTTTAATATTTGTATTCCGTTAGAATTTAAACATTTTGAAATTTCATTAATGTATTAGTACTATGTATAAAATAACAGAACTGATGTGACTATGTTGTTATTTAAAATTTGGAAGCAAATCTGAAAATGTACAGAGTGCAGTTAAAATTTATAGTAGTAAGAGAATATTTAGTGCAAATGTGTATTTAGTAAAAAGAGACTATGTGCGTTCTCAATCTTAAGTATGTCTTTCATCTTAAGTATACAAGTATAT
This sequence comes from Melipona beecheii, assembly GCA_032399605.1. Classification (NCBI taxonomy): domain Eukaryota; kingdom Metazoa; phylum Arthropoda; class Insecta; order Hymenoptera; family Apidae; genus Melipona; species Melipona beecheii. Next base: position 452,927 of record JAUCMO010000082.1, on the reverse strand, counting down.
GATAAATGTTAAAGATGATTCCACTTCATGATTTCTATAATATATGTCTGTAATATATTTCTATAATATATTTCTAAATTGGTTGTAAATGTTACATGCCATTACTGTATTAATAAAATTTGCGTAATATTTTATATCACACGCATAATATATTCATAAAATGTTTCTGCAGATGACTTATTGTGGATTTATCGTAGTTTTTAAAACTCAAACTCAATATAACGAATTAAATAATTAATTGTTTAAATTCTTGTAATTAATATATACTGTAATATATTTTTTATTTTTAGATTTGTTTCAAACTTTACGAACACTAATATTATTAACGAAATATCAAAATATTTTGTTAAAAGACGTCTACGTATGTATTAAAATACTTTCGCGATTAACTGTCTCTCTCTCTCTCTCTCTCTCTCTCTCTCTCTCTTTCCCATTCATCCGTGAAAACTTTCTCTCAAGTTGGATGAATGATAGAGGGATGAACGACGTCGTAGACTTGCAGACAGATCCTCTCGGATGACGCGTCGACAGCCACGAAAATGCGACGTGGTCGTTGCGTTACGGTCACGCCAACTTTTTATTCCACGAAAAAACGTGCAAGCCTCAGGGAACACGAACGCGCGTCTCTAGCGCGAATTCGTTTCACCGATCAATTTATTCTCCGAAATCGAGCAGTGTTTTAACTTTCCGAAGGGTAGTCACTCGTAGTTCTGAGGTCGCGTGCGTAAACGGTTAGCATGTACGTCGATATTGCAAATCGCAGTTTCCTTCCATCGAAAGTTTCGGATTAGTTAGAAAAAATCAATTGTCTCGCGACCGAATATCTTGCATCATAAAAGGGAACTCGTCGAGCATTCATCGTTTAGAGACGACTTTTGACCTCGCAAGCGATTATTCCAATCTCTTGGCCGACTGTCTCTCGATTTCCTCGTCCGACGTTGTTCCATTTAACGGTTCTTCTTCCGGTGATAAGGAATTACGGACTTAGGCGCCGCCTTTGCTTCTGTCACACGCTCGCATATGCCACGTAAAAATTCAGTGCTTACCGATCTAAGAACGCAATTCGCATGGAATCCTAGTACTCTTGAGGCCACAATCCTTTAAGACCTGCATTTTGATGAATACGCGAGGTGATAATATTGATACTGCATATAATATCAAAACAGAATTCTGCGTGCCACTAAACGATATCTCAAAATGCAATCTGCGATCTCTGAAAATAAGATACGTCTATATCTGTTCTTTTTGAACTGTTGTATAATACTTACATATCTTATTACAATGATGTAGTCTTTGCATGTTTGTCTATGTTCTTTTTTTTTACATTGGATTTAGAAATAAATGAAAACTGTAAATAAAAAAGCACGAGAAGTCACATTTTTCATGTTTTACTAAACAATAATTTTGAAGTTCAATATGTTGTCAATTAGGTTTACAGAACTGCCTTTCCATTTGATTTTGTAATTAAATTGTAATTTTGATTTTGTCACCATTTGAAAAATTTAAGAAATATTAATATTATTATACGGTAAATGATATCGAGAACAATATTAATAATATTATAAATTCACAGGACAATAATATTATTTTACAAAACATGGATTTATTATCTATTTTCTCGAACGACTTGTATCGTCAAATTATACTAGAATATTCTTCTCTTTTACTGTTTTATCCGATATGTAATCAGAGAATTTAATCTGATATAAAACTTAAGAAAAATGAATTTATCGTATTTCCACTGTGTAATTTTAATTATTAAATTTCAAAGTTATTAAATTATATTTATTCATGAAAGTATTTCAATATCTATAATAACCTTTTATAGAAATGTCATTGGCAATGAGTCATGATAATTTTAATAAAATTGAGACAAGTTGATCTAAAAATATATATAGGCGATACAAAGTATTTAATATTTCATGGAAATCACTAATTATTCATTATTATATTAACAAGCATTATATTAAGTATTATCTTAGTTCAATGAAATCATATTCAATATCATTAAATGTTTAAGATGATTATTTATATTGTACACATATGCGTTTATATAATTAGACTGCGAATGTTTATGCATTTTTGAAATTTCAAAAACTTATATTTGTATATATGTAGTATACAAAAATATATAAAACATTCAAAACAGAGCATTTGTCATGGTATTTTATAAATGAGACAAATTTTCATTGATTATAGATATTTATATGACATTTATGCAACTTTATATCTTAATTATAAGATATGAAGTTGCACAAACGTCTGTAATCTGTTTACACTATGTAACTTATATACATAATTTTTATGTATATTTTTATATTTATTTCAAATGTTACCTATATAATCATAATAATCAAGCCTTATTACTCGTAATATTTCAAAACATTTTACGTAACACATCCAGTGTACATACATGAAAATTTCCTAAAGTATCTAAATGCTTCCTCTGAATCTTCCGGATTTTGACAGATCGTGTTGATAAAAGATCGATGCTTGGAACCGATGGACAACGATGAACACGAAACAATGTTGTCAATAGGTGCTACAACGACAGCAAGAATAACAGCAGCAGTGGTTGCGATGTCGAACTGGATGTCGGCAGAAGAACAACCAGGCGACTGGCGGGGAGTAGTAAACGGGATATATACGCTAGTGCGTGTTGCCGAGTACGGTATTCAGTAGTCGACGCGCGACGTTCGAACGGTGCGGGTTGTATTTTGTCGTCCCGTTCCGTCTCAACCTGGCCTCATATCAAATAAGTTCATCATTTAATATTATCAATAACGAAGAACCAAAAGAGGAAAGGGGCGTTCAGAATCCACTGAGAATCATCGATCAATCGTAAATGTTCGATCGGTCTGTGTTTTAAGATGACCGCCTCGGCACTGTCTCCTTTACCTTCCTCTCGCTCTCTTCGATCGTTCTCCACGTTCGGTTCTGTTTCGTCCACGTCAACGTCGTCGTCGTCGTCGTCGTCGTCGTCGTCGTCGTCGTCGTCGTCGTCGTCGTCGCCGTCGTTGTTGTCATCGTGGTCATCACCGTGGTCGTTGTCGCAGTCACCGTTACCATCGCGTAGGAAGAAGAAACCAAACGGGTGGACGATCTATCGTGGTCGGTATTGTCTGAGATTATGCGATAAGAGAAGCGATTGAATCGTCGCGTGACAGAGCAACAGTGCGAGAAAGTGAGAAAATCGAATCGGTTCGAATAGCAATCGGACTATTTGTATCGTAATATTTGAGAATCGTGGAAACCATCAATTACTCATTTCACACGCAACATCGATTTTGAGCAATTCGTTGATACGCAAGTTTCGGTTGACATGTTGATTGATGTGTTCAATGATTGACCGAGAGTTAAGCTAAAAGAAAGGATAATAAAGAGATACAAACAGATCGAAGACAAATAAGGAAGAAGAATCAGGAGCAAAAAGGAACAGAAGAAAACAAAAGAAGAAAGATATAGGAAATTAAATATAGAACCGGCGCAGGAGAGGACGATAGCGACGAGGTGCTTCCTAGGACGGAGGTACCCCGGTGGATCGGGTTTAAACTCGTGGATCAGGAGCCGGCTATGGGAAAGCTGGCAACGATTGGTCGACTCGTGACCCGTGACAACGAGGAACAAGAGGCATCGGTGTGGTTGCTCGAGCGAAACGGCGCCAGTTCCGGTCGCGCTCTCGTCGCGGTCCCTATTGGCGGGATCGCAGTTTGTAGCGTGATAGTGCCGCAAGTTGGATCGAAAGCACTGACCGGGGTGGCCGGCCGAAACACGTTCACCGGCACTGTTCCGAGTTGCTTCGAGAACAACGCTAGAAAGAGAAGAGAAGATCGTCGAAGAATAGTTGGAATTCAAGAGACGAAATACCAAGAGGCGACCGACGATTTAGATTTTCGATACGTCGTCGAGACGGCAACCGGTGGCGACAACGACGAAGCCGGAAGAAGTAGCACGGTGGTTCGCCTCGAGGATTCATCGTTTGGTTCCTTACCGAGTCGAGAATCTAAATGGTGGCTCGACGACATCGTTCAAGATAACAGAACTGATAATATTGTTCGGGAGTATTGTTCGAGAATCTCCAACGAATGGTGTCGTGTGTCGCGTGAGAAGTCGTTAGATCGACGAACAATAGTCGAAGGGAAGAAGTGTGAACGATGTCGTCGACGTTGGCATCGACGTCGGTGGCTGACCGGAAACAACGAATCTTCCCGTCTGTTTGGAATAACGACGACGATCGTGGCGATTGTGGTGGCTGTAGCGGCGGTGGCGCTTTGCGTGCCGGCCGCGTCGGCCGTGCCGATGCTGCCGCGAGAGAATCCACTCTCTCGAACCGGTCCTCGACACGACCTCGACCGCTCGACCGGTCTCGAGGACGTCTACGAGGACGCTTTCCGAGAAGAGGACCGACCAACGACGGGGACCGTTCTCGACGAGACTGAGCTGGATATTATCAGAAGGAGCATCGCGCGAGGTCTTGGTCTCAAGAGGATACCAGACCCTTCCAAGGTGAGTCGTCTCTTGCTTCTCTCTTATCCCTGTCTCCTCCCTTTCTTTTTTTTCAATTCGCTTCTGCTTTTCCCGTCTTTTCTCGTATTTCATTAAAACGTCAATATGAATATAGAAACGGGTACGGATACGGATGTCGATGTCGATATTTCACGTGACAACGTCTCGAGTCCGTTGGAACACGTTGCCTGTGCAATCCATCTCGTGATTTGGTAATTAGTGAATCTGTTCTGTAAAAAGTTCATTTAGATTGGCAAGAGAGATTGATTAAACAAAAAAGATGATTATTATTATCACTATTATGAGATTCTATTTATTTAATAGACGAGAAAGGTTTATATTTTCTTTTATATACTTTATGCTAACCTCTTATATACTAATGGACGTGTTGAAAAATGAAAAAAAGAAGTAAAGCAAGTAAAAATTTTACGTGAGATGAAAAAAATTCGTGTCGTGAAAGAAAGCAGAGAATAGCGATGGTGGTAGTGACGGTAATGGCGGCAGTCAAGTTTCAGAGAGGGCAATGAACAATGAACGAAAAAGAAGAAAGGGCTAAAGGAATAGAGACGATACGAAAGTGGGGAACAGATGGCCAGGAGTAGGGTAGGAGAAGAGAAAGGAAAGCAAGGGAAGGGAAGTAGGGAAGAGAAGGGAATCAAGTCAAAAGGAGTAACTCGACGACGACGAAAGGTGTGTGTGTGTATGTATACCGAAAAAATCGCGGGTACAATAATGGTGCAAGTACTAGTACGTAAACAATGGCGAGTCGAAGACGAGAAACGTGGGTGGTCCGTGTTGCCCCACTTTCGCTACGTATGCACGAGCACGTGCGCATTCCTGCTAGTATGCAGAACCGGCTGTCCACGTGCGTACGACGACACGCTGCCACGGGTCTGCTCTACACTTTTCTATTCTATTCAACTCTTCTTTTCTCTTCGTTTCTTTGCGTTTCTCTTCGCTTTTTTCATCTCGTTCCTCGCTTTCACCTACCAATGAAGATGTAACCCGTTGCCCACGATGAAATTTCGACTTATCGGGGTCATTGATATCGATACAATCGGAATAGGTTAAATCGTATTAAGTCGACTTTCAGCTTACGGAAACCAGCGACTCCTCGTTTAGATTAGCCATGTATATAAATACTTGAAATAATATTTAAAATAAAGTCATTTTTTTTAGAAAATCTTAAAATGTTATTTCAAATCAAGTAAATGTTAAAGTGTTTTCAAGTTATTTAAATTTAAGAAGCTGAAAGGCTAGTAATTTGACTTGTAAAAATAAACGTAGACTCTTGAAATAATATTGTAGTATGGTGAAGTAAATAACAGGTTTGCACTGGTAAAGTGGTTTGAAGTTGCTTGGATTCAAGTAACTTGACTGATCTGAACGAGCTGATCTTTAATCCCGCTGCATTCTTTAAGTCATTTTCAACTATATCGTATTTTTATGTTATTAAAAGAAATTTAAAACGTGAAATAATCATCTATTAATAAATATACTGTGGATGTTCATGCATTTATGCGTTTGATATACATAATATATATATATAATATTTAAAATATAAAATACATTGTGATATTTACTTTATTTATTTATTTAATAAATAAAATAAATTTCGAGTCAACTTCACGTCTACAATTGCATTAATAGAAACACACAGATTACTTATTAATACCCATGATCGTTAGTTTCAATATTTCAGTGAAATCTCTTTAAGATATTAAATATTCCCTTGATTATTAAAGTGAAAGCATGATCCAGATGTGAAAATTCGAGGACTGCCAGAAAGGTTAAGTTCGTGGTAAAGTGACGAATCATAATTGATCGGACGTTATTACAGAAGGCGAGTCGAATGGAATCTTGAGCTTAGTAAATGTAAATTCGGAAAGTTATATGAATGTTCGCATCAGTCAGCCGGAAATTCCCAGGCGGCTTGAGACGATCGATCAAAATGGAAATTTTGATAGAAAAGCAGAGGAAAGGTAAGAATGGTATATCAATGACGATATAATCGAAGGAGATCTCGTTTCTGATCTTGAAAAGAACGAAAGCAGGAGAAGAAATAGCGGGAGTAACGTCGCGAAAACACCTGTTGTTGCAGTCAGCGATTATAGCCAGCAGGTTCGCCGTTATATGTGCACGCGATAACGAATGTCGATTCTTGGCCGTCCTCGACACTCGAGGACATCCTCGAGAGAGTACGCGAGTCTTAAACGCAAGCATCTATCTATGTATGTCCTATGTATACATACATGTATGTGTTCTCTAATGCCGAAGGGAAGATAGAACCAGTTATTTTTCTAGTTTTCTGGGCTTCACATTCCATGAACGTACAAACACACACATTTTCTTCTTTTATTTCACTTCGCGCGTATCTATTCAGTTTTTTTTTAATAGGACGTATCCATCCATCGTTGACATTTATATTCGTTGTTTTTTAATAAGACGAAAGAGCGGCGCAATTCGAGGAAATAACCAGACGAGAAGCAGCGACGTCTGAGAGATAGGATATGTTCAATTAACTTTCTTTTGCATTTGTCACGACAGATTGGATACAATATCGCAATTATGTATCATACTAAATTGGACTTCTTTGGTTCTAGCAACAGGAATTTCCATTTATAAACTTTTTTGTAAGCTCAAATGATATCTTTTTACATATCTCTTACATTTTAGTTAGTTATCCAATAGTAATTTCGTTTAGCAACTAGTTATGAAGCTCAGAAATCATGATCGTTTAATTCTGTTGAATAAACTCTGTTAATTCATAATCCATGAGAATTCTATTAAACAATAAGATCGAATAGATGTAACGACCAATTACGTTCGAAAGTCGAAAATCGCGAATAGACATTTGCTTGCTTAACTTTTCGCGACTTTCACCGAGATAAATGATCTCAACCTCAAGAAAGAATGATACAGCGAGATTCATGGCGGTTACGGTTGATACTGAAGAGAAAGCTGTAGGGAGAAGAATGTGGTGGCATTGACTCGCGATCGAGCGTGTTGAAGACGCGTAGCCAATATCCAACGAAATCGAGTTCGATGGAAAACATTTGAATTTCGAACACGATGACGCGCATTCACGCCGCGTAATTTCGTCGAGCCTCGAGGCACAGAGGCGAGGGTTACGCGAAGAATGTGGCTTGACTCGTCCGTCGATACACCTAGACGCGGTGTACGCCGCTTGCGAAAGATCTTTCTTCAAGACATAAGTGTGGGAGGCAAGCGAGGTTGCATACGTGGTTGCGCGAATGTTTCTTCAAGGTCGTCCGCATTTGCAGCAACGTCACTTGACGTCATCCATGCCCTCGTTGCGCACGTACATACACTTGTTTCGAATTTTCCTCCCGAAATAGCATCCATCTTGCGAATAGATCGTAGAGTGCTTCGGTCATCGCACTGACCACGCGGTATCCATTTGTCGGTATTTTCATCTAAACTTATATGTCGCCGGCCTAGATTGAAAATATCATTGAAGTAAGATTCTATGGCATTATTTTCGAGATGATTGTGAGTTTGAAAATTTGTCAGGTAGACAAATGTGAATTTGTTTAATTTCCAAGTCAACAGAAGGTTGCTCTATGTGCGAAAATTATTTGAGAACATAGAGTAAGATTTTTTGGTTTAAGACTTCATTTCTGAGAAAATCGAATTTGGAAATTTGTCAAGTATACGTGTACTAAATGTGTATGTATAAAACGGAAATATTACATATTCTGCATATTTGGCTTATTTTTGCAAATAGAATAAACTCCTACCAATTTTCTATTCCTACCCAGTCTACATATTCATTCTACGTATTTATTCAACATGTTTTCAAATCCAATTTTCTTTCAAATGAAATCTTATACGACGAATTTAAGTCGAAAAAGTATAAAGAATGAAATTCGGTCTATGGCTAAAGGACATCAAGGTTCATAATTCAAGTACATACAGTTTCTCATCAAGCTTACATAAATTTTTTCAAAGAAATAATACATGATTCGATGAAAGTAATACGCGGCGTAGTTGCGCTTAGACCTTTTTCTTTTTGACGGCATACGATCAAGACTTACCACATACTGAAGTAACCCGTATGCACTAAGTTTCCCTATAATTTCGCTCGTCTTTGAGGTTCGCATGATCATACTGTGTTCTATGTCTTCTTACATCTCCTCATTTCTCTTCTCTCCGTTATCCACTCTACTCTCTCCTCCCCTCAGCTCCTCTTTTCCTTATGCTCTCCTACCTCTTTGCAAGTACAAATATCTTCGAGTTTCGTGATAGTCATTGAGCAAGCCGTGCCTAGCTACAAACCAAGACGAAAGACTAACGAACGCGACACCGATGACCGACACTGACCGACCTTTCGAACCAGTCAAGCGGTTGCACACGAGTCAACTCGCTTGTCGGCAAACGACGTCTCGGTTTCAATGGGCAGTGAGTGAAACCACGCGTCTCAATCCATTTACGATTCGCCACGCGAGTCCTTCTTTTTGATAGACTAACGATCTTGCACAGTGCATTCCACTCAACGAGATTATATCTTTCAACATTCGGCTTCCAACTTCGAAATCTTGGCAAATGTTTAATACTCGGATGATGATACCGGATCACTGTCTCGACAAACCGGAACTCGCTCAAATCCACTAATTAACCGACCAGTTAAATGAGTCCGTACCCAACGCATTACAGAGGCGTACGTCGCGTCGGTATGTCTCTGTTTCACGACTCGCTGACTCATCTTTAACGACACGATCCTTCAATATCCTGCAGTTTCCTTTCCTTCAATCTCTCACGATCTGTGAAACTTATATCATTTGTTAAACGTCTTCCCATTTATTAATCGTTGCGTTACGTTATATTGTTCATGCGTCACCCCTATACCGCGTGCCGCTGAAGCCACGCAAACTGGTTAATTTTACCGGAAACGTCTAGCGTGTCTGGACTTTCTCACCATGGAAATTATATACCAACATCGCGACGGCGGGAGTAAAGTAGCGAGGGATGTGTTTCGAGTGGGACTTGAAAATTGCAATGAGAGATGCTCGAGGATGACAAAGGGATCTGAAGAATAGGAAAACAAAATACGAAGAAAGAAGGCGAATAACGAGCGGCGACGAGAAAGAGAGACAAAGTAGAAAAAGATTGTTGAGCCGCGACGTTGAAAAGATGGTAGACTCGATGTATTTCAGTACCTCAATCCGCGAAACGATTATCACGTTTGAAGATCATTTTTAATGATTCGTCAGAGCGTGCAATTCGGTGAATTTTTCCATAAATCATTGGGATTTTGTTTTATGTATCTCGCAGAGATTCTATTGCATGTTTCATGCCACTTTTTACGATATCTAGCAATCTTTCTTTTCAAATTGATTAATGGAAATACACTGTCTATAATTCTTTCGATTAATTAACTACCTCGTACCTGTAAGATCTCTAAGATTTTCACAATCATTTTTTTCATTGTTAATCAAAATTATATTTCAGACTCAATTAATCGTTCGTGTAATATTACGAATAGTACGTTTAGGAACGTTCAATGATTATAAAAAGAATTTACACATATACTTCTTTCATTTTCAGTATCAAATTTTTATAGCCATACGACAATATATTTAGATCACGTTAACTAATAAATAATTGTTACAATAAATACAATGGTGTGCAAATACTTTTTAGCCACTGTATTGTATATTTTCTTTGCTTTCACCAACGCATTCAAAATTTCTATAAAACTCACATGACTTTTGTTCTTTTATATATTTTACATTAACTTTTTTTATACTAATAACACGTTACTCTGTATATGAAATGAATAAATAAAGTATAAATAAACTTTCCTGTATTAATTTGCCTGTCATCATTCATACGTTCATCTTCCTTTTCTCAGGCAAACGTCAGTCAAGCCGAATACGAAAGAGCACACAGAGAGTACCTGATGAAATTGCAATCGTCACTTGACGAGCAAACTTTTGGAAGCAAGAAGATGCTACACGTGTTTCCTGCTACAGGTAACCAGAGATGCTTGATCGCGTGTCGAGATATCCTCCTTCGATCTCGAATCGTCAGTACTTTAGTATCGACTCAAGGGAACTCGCAATCTTTGGGAACGCAAAATATCGTACGATCTTTCTGAAAAAATATACATGCCCACGCTATAATTACTACTTGTGTAAACGTCGAGCCTCCTAGTTTCCGCCAGTTTGGCAACGTCGAGATTTTACCAGACGTATCTGGAATCAATCCGTATCGAACTAACCGCGATTATCAGTTTTTCGCGTTAACCTGTTAACAGTGAAAGACAAATTAATTTATCACTTGCTAATTACTTGAATATAATGATTTCTTTATTTAGAAATTATTATATTTCATTGTTATTGTTATTTATTAAAAAGTTTTGTCAAAAATATATGTTATTTCGTAGGTTTATCTATTTTTAATATTCATAGAAATTATTTTCTTCTCAATCACTATATTTATTAATTACAAGTAACTGATATGAACAAAAATATACTTATCTTTTTCTCGTATGTTCTTCTAATGATAATTTTAATCTTATATTAATGTCATGCAAATCCATTTCATATGATTACTAGACAATCATCGATATCCAAACTCTGATCAATTTCGATTGTAAATTATGTATTTTGATTTCAATAATATTTCTGTTTAACGATAATTTTTCTCTACAAGCACAGTACATACAGTAATTCACAAAAATTTTGCGAAAAAGTAAAATTGACCTACATTAACCTAATTAAAATTACTTTATTAAGTTGTAATCTTGTAATCTACTGAAAATATGTATGCGAATATTTTGAGACCAATTGAAACAATGTTACCTGATTAAAATAGTACATCAAATATTTTCTATATTTTTACGTACATGCTATCCAATTTTGTATCTTTAAATTTAACGTCCACAATTAGGAGATGACCTAATTAACTTTCATTCTTCATCCTCTTCATTTTCCATTTAATTTTTGTTTCTTATTTACGATTCATCTAATTAAGAAAAATATTATATTATATTAGTTTATATTATAAGTAATGTCATAATTTGAAAATATGAACAAATTTTAAGGCATGAAATGTTTATCATATTTATTAATGAATAATATATTATCTGCACTTTATTTTAAAGGTATTTACCTCATTTGTAATTTCTTACTTCCATCAAAAATTGTTGCCGTTTTGATATATTAAGATATTCTCTTATAACTTCAAAATTCGTTATAAATTTTTTACTTGCGCGAGTTGAATTTTTTTACAACTTGTTTATTTTAACTAGCTTGTTTATAGCATTTTGTAGTGGTTGAAATAAACTGAAAGAATCTGTACTAAATTTAGAAAACAAAACGAGCAACGCAATAATTCCCAATTATACTATTTTAAATATTTTATCCAATGTGTTTTCCATACATATACACGCAGCTGATCATTTTTATAATAAAACAAAATTCCTTTCTGACATATTACTTATGTCATAGTATATTCCGATGTTATATTATTACAGTTATTATTATTAACTGTAAATTTCAGTAGTTAGCGTTTGATTGTATGTCGGAAATTCAAAGTGCACAATAAGAAACACATCACTCATTCTATTTTCTTCACTCCCGTTTTCGCGTTAGAGAAATTCCGCTCGAGACGAGAGACATCTGCATTATTATGAAACAGAAATTTTGGCCGCCATGGAATGCCGAATCAACGAATTCTCGAACTAATTGTCAAAGATCGATTTCTCGACGACTCTTACGCGAGTGACTTTCGTCGTTCGATTGTAGATCGTCGACACTATTAAAACCAAGCTAAAGCTTTCCTTACTGTCGTCCTTACGTTCTTGCCTCGAATCTTGATCATAGAGACGCACCAATTCTACGAAAACTAGCTAAAAATATCATAAAACACTATTTATAAAAGATATATATACGAACCGGAATATTTTAAGTAGCAGTGTGGTGCAAGGTAACCTACAATTGATGCGAGTGAAATATTCGAAGAAATCGTCGAATTTCCGGTCCGTGATGGAAACACGTGGGCTCTTGCTCGATTACTTACATAAACCGAAACTACCAAAATATCACCAATTTTTAAATTTCTCTTCGCTCCGTGTTACTTCACAATTACCAACAATTCGTCAATCGCGGCAATTTTTTGGTTGTACATTTACGATTATTAATTATCGATTATCGATCGGGATTATAATTCTTACGTATACCTATAAGTTATCCACTTATACTTACCTATAAGAACTCCATCTTTTACAAAAAAATACTTTTAAGATTCAATATGTTTTCAATCAATTGTACATTGATTTGGCAGCTAAAATGTATCTTTTCAATTCTTTCAAAATTTTGAAAATGATATTATAATATTGAAAATATTATAAATCTTAATACATAATTATTCATCAAATGTTACCTTCTTAACTGCTTTTAAAAAATTCATATTTTTGTATCTAACAATTTTTTCTCTCGTTTTTAATCACGTCATTTTCCCTGTGCGATTGTATACTAATAAATAATAAAGTCAAAAAGTCAATAAAAATCCACTTATATTTTTCTCCTGAGATTTTCGTACACTTTGTCATCGAAATTCTTGCCGTTGGTTTCCGTTAATGATACTTACTATAATAATCATAGTGAAACCGTTTCTTTACCAGTAGTTCCTTTCATTTCTAGAAAAATAGAAACATTACTAATTCTATCTCGAATCGTTTGTTATATATGTAGCATGAATGGTCGAGATAACGTTCGACTTAGGCCGTTGCTCATTGGATATCGTTTGCCGACATAGATATACTCAGATAACTTTCTCAATCTGTTTCGTCGTGTTTTTACGATTATTCTTGACAGATTTATTTTCTAGGACCCATAACGCGAGCTTCGTATTACATGTTTTACGACTGCTACCGAATGAGCCGATCTCAATGTGACACGATTGTTAATGTGTTACCAAAACGGAACATCGATTAACAATTTTCCAATTGGAAAGATCGAATGTGATCGAATACAAATAGAATACACCGTACTTACATTAAATTTTTCTTGTGATCATATTAAAGAGATCCACATACGATCAGTAATATTGATCTAAATAACATGCAAATACAATACAATAATTTACTATTTAATATTTGATAATTCCACAAGTAATACGCTTTTTCTGAAAGACAATTCGGAATAATAGTTGTTATCAGAGTTATTATTCAATATTATAAATATTATATTTTATAATATTGAAATAAAACGCTTAACAGAAGATAAAGAATTATAAAAAAATACGAGAATCACTGATCAATTGGTAACAGAGAGTTTGTTATTTTCATCTAGAAGTTATTAGAATAAGAAAATCAACGACCGAATTATAAAATAATTTAGTTGCATTGTCAACAATATTGATCGTATACAGATCTTTTAGCTAAAAACAAACGATAGTGGAATCGAAAATTAGACGTATTCGCGAAATGGAGAAAAAGCGACTCCAGGGACTCTTACGTACACTAACAAATTACCCGGGAATTTAATAATTCGACTAATTAGCCAACGAAAATGGAACGGACGAAGTTGTCGTTCTCGTGATCTCTAACCGGATACGCGTGAACGCGTCTGTTCTATTCTCATAGGCTTATTCGCGGTATTCTCGTGTCCATTTTCAAATCTAAATACAAGTTCGGTCAAGTAGATAATGGCAGCGAGAAAAATGGAAAGATGAAAGATAAAAGAACTAATAGCTAAGAGCTTAGGGAACCGTGGGTTCCCATTTAGCAGCAACGTATCGAGACGAAGGTGGAATGTAGCGAGAGAAGACGATTCAAGGTTTTCATTTACATAATCTAACGCGTTACGCGTTTCGATTGTTCATACTTATTCGTTCGTGATTGTTACAGACATTACGTATCCTGGAAACGAAACGAGCCTGCTAACCGGGACAAACGAAAAGGAAAAATCTTATCGTCATTGGCTGTTCTTCCCCATCGAGATTCCTGAGAACGATCTGGATCAAGCATCGGTGGATCACGCGACACTGCGATTACTACTTCACGGGCCGACGACCGATCACTACACCGAACGTTCCGAACTAGAGGTGTTGTTCTATCTTCGGATATCGTCGTTTCGTCGTTCAAGGAAGTTGATCGGTCGTAGGAAAATTCAATTACACGACTCCCGAAATCCAAGGTGGCTCGAACTCGACGCGACTCAGGCCGCTTTCTCGTGGATCGAGACGCCGCTCGAGAATCTGGGAGTCGAACTGGAATTTATGGTTGACAGCGAACCGGTACCGCGAACCTTCTCCTCGCCAGTTCTCAACGTATTCACCACGACGTATTCGGGCAATGGTAGAATGAAACGTTCTTCACCCAAAGATGTGATGTCCCTGCATAAAGGTCGCCGGACAAAATGTAAAGGTGAGAATAAGAAGTGTTGCAGACACGAGCTTACCGTCATGTTTAAAGACTTGAAAGGCTTCGAGTTTATCGTTTATCCAAAAACTTTCGACGCTGGATATTGTAAAGGACGATGCCCGCCTAGGTACAATCCAGCTCATCATCACGCCCTTCTGCAAAGTCTGCTGTGGAAGGAAGATAGAAAAAAAGTGCCTAAGCCATGTTGCGCGCCGAGTAAACTCGACGAGTTAATGATCGTTTATTTCGACGAGAATGATACTACACAGTTGAAAAACTCGTACTGGAAGAACATTCAAGTACTCGAATGCGCTTGTTCCTAGGAAAAGAAAAGAAAAAAAAAAAAAGAAATACTTTGTTCTTTCTTTCCGAACGGACGAATCGGCGGAACGATTGACTGTGCGAACTAATTGTCAAATTAGTGTACATGTGAACGAATAACAAACGAGTGAATGGGAGTGAACGGTAAAATATACACGTTCGATCGGAACGACACAATAATACGGGCTGCGATTAAAAACGATGGTAATAGATGAGGATTTTCGTGGTAAAAGAACAAGGGTTTTCATAGTCGCAGACGACTCACCAAAGAATCGTCCGAATATTGTTCGGTTATGTTACTTTTTCGTCATTTTTTAGCGACATACCGAAAACACTTGCTGTTAATATATCATGCAAAACTTTCTTTTCCCGTTCGACTCCGCTTGGCATTTGCAAACGTTTCAATCGACAAAACAGTTATTCGTAAAACAAACAACGTGAAATTTAATCGTATCGCTGATCAACGTTCGATTTGACTCGACTCGAAGCATTGTCGAAGGTCCAGGCTCTTGATCCAGACTTTCGCATTGACTGTGATACTAAAAGATATCTAATCTTTCTGCTTGTAATAATCGTATTTCACACTTTCATTTTTTTTATTGCCTTACTTCTTTCTTTCTATCTTTTACGTAGTCTTTTTCTCTCTGATTTCTTCTTCTTATTTTTCTATTTTAATACGAAAGAATCAATGTATAGAGACGTTATCGGAAAGAAAGAAAAACCGCAACAGCAATATTTCTATTATTTGGTTAGTGTTAATTTTAAATAGAGTCAACCAGAACAATTTGACTGCTTGTACTTCATTATTCGATTAAATATTGAATGGTAAAAATTGTTACGTCTGTTCTACTACTAAAATGTTATCGAAGAAAACGAATCTTCAGAAAATTGTGCTTTTTATGAAATATAAACTTTGTATCGAGAGTTCGACCGAAACTTTGTAGCACGACTGAAATTTGTGCGCGTCAAAAATCTCGTGAATGCTCCTACAAATATGTATAATATTCATAAACTATTGACTATCGGGAGATTGTTCTATTTCGCCTCCAATGTAAATATATGAACGCATAATCAAAATTGTAATGGTCTCATTGTATTTTGACCAAAGTTAAATGTGTTCTTATGTCATGTATATCGTTTGTTAAATCAATTTCGATCGCGCACTATAATGGGCATCGTAACCTCGCGTTACATATATTGTCTAATCGACTACTATCGATGTAAAATAAAATTTTATTCCTAATTTATAATGAAATAATTTATGAATGATTTTTATTAAACAAAACGATTCTTAAATTTCTGGTTGTTTCGTTCAACAGTTCATACAAAAATTGGAATTACTCGGTTTTCTAATGCAACAACGATATGAAGTAACAGTTGCATGATGCGACATATTCAGATACACAGGAAAGAATATGAATCAACAGAGAAGGAAAACTTTACCGTAGCATGTAAAAGGTTATCATGTACGACAGCAATAAACTTTCGCTAAATGCGAAGTTACTTTATGTAGAAAGTCAAAGGTCATTAAATTATGCAATTCAAGACAATTCATTCATGTTGTTGCGTTATCTATCGATGTTTACTTAACTCTTCACAGACATTGTTATAATCATAAGATTCTGTTTCTTCGCACAAGAATCGCGTAACAAAAATTCCTTGAAAATAACGACGTGAAATATTATCTTCTGTCAGTTTTGCCGAGACCTCGTTTTCCTGAAAACAAATGTTTTGGCATTTTCGTGCCGATGAATCGATCTGCTTCTCCCTTCAATCCTTTCTTCGCTATCTTTTTCTTCAAAGCTTTATGCGCAATGTTCTTTAATTTAGTCTTCATGGCAGAATCCTTCACACCCATTTCATCTCGCGCAGGTCTCGAACTACTTCTAGCTCTCGATTGAGACTCAGATTGTAGTCTCATGCGTTTCTTAGCTGGTTGCGATAGTGATCTTGAACGTCCTCTTGTCTTGGTGAAGTGTGCCTATAAGAATTACATAAAATAAATTATCGCATTTCATTCTGCTCCGTACTATTATTTCTTATATTTCAACGCGTTACTCACGTTTTCAGTGTTTTCCATATCGATACCCAAATCTTCCATTTGTTCTTTCAATTTTGATACCGATCTGTCACGAAGTTTGGCCATTGTTGTGCGTGGCATTACAGGTTTTGTAGAAGCCTTCTGTATTCGGGCTTCGTCTTTCATAATAGCCTTCTTTTCTCGAATTTGCTTAGCCATTTGCACAATATCGCGCATCGTATCGGACAACTGGGGCACTTTATAATCGTACATTCCTGCTTCTTCACGTAGCTGTTCCTCTCTTTCCAATTCATTTAATTTCTATCGAAAAGGTAAAAGTAAAGTTATGTTTGAGCAAAGTATCATCCATGCGCTTTAAATAGATGAATATTATACAAACATCGAATATATCTGAATCGATATAATCAGCAATATTGTGTCCTTCCCAAATTTCTGGAATAATATCATATTTTTGATCGCCCTCGATATCGTAATTCTTCTTCAAATCGAGCACATAATCATCTCCCATTTCTTCCTCTATTTCTCGTTCTAATTTTCGTTTTGCTTTCAATCCTTCTCTTCTCTTTCTTAAAACGCTTTCAGGAATACAAGGAGCGCGAATCTTTTCATCCCTCGGTATCGGTTGTGCAACATGTAAACGATTAAGCAGTCCCTCTACCTGTAATCATAGATGTTCAAGAACCTAAGTCTATGCTTCAACATTTTCAATTATAAAAAAGTATTCAATTTACCTTTTTCGTTCTTATCTTCTGATCAACACGGAAGGCTAGCAGACGTTCACACGCTTGTATTTTCACGTCCATTACACCAAAATCAGTAATCGTACTCATTTCCAATACTGGGACATCTTTATCTTCCAATGATTTTAAAAGTGCTCGTTTTTCAGGTGGAAGTTCTTCCAGATGTAGAATATCCACCTTATTTACCACAACTGTCAGAGGTTTGTTAACAAATAGAGGTTTGATGGATTCGAATAATTTTACCTAGAAGACAAACCTGCCGAATCATATTGAAATAAAATTTATATATTGGCAAGCTAACAAAGACAGCTAAGCCAATATTTTACCTGTTCTTCTAAACTGTGACCACAATGTTCCGATATATCACAAAAATAAAGTACAGCCGCTCGCAAATGCGCAAGTGCAGTTATTGCCTGCATTTCTATTACATTTCTTTCTTCGAGCGGATGATCTAAAATTCCGGGTGTATCAACTACTTGCCATCTTAAATATTTGTAATCTGTATGACCAACATATAATGACTTTGTCGTAAATGCATATGGTTGAACTTCAACATCAGCACGTGTTATCTGAATAAAATATTAGTCAATATTAACTTAATAGTTTACACTACTCCTTCCATAAAATATGTTGATAGTAATTATTAAAATTAAATTACCTTGTTAATGAAACTGCTTTTACCAACATTTGGGAAGCCACATATTATAATGGTACGTGTATAAGGATCTATACTAGGTAAACGAGCTAAATGTTGACGTACTTGTTCTAAATATGCCAGATTTGCTGCTTGCCTTTTCATAATAGTCGCCATGCGACCTAAAGCAGCTTTTTTCAATTGTTTACATCGGTATAGAGAATCTCCGTATTTCATCAAACGGACATAATCTTTTGCAACGCTATTGTGACAATACATGTAAATATACCATTGGAAGAATATCCGAATAATGATATTCTAATACTTACTTATCAATTAAATGCCTTGCTATGTTTATTTGACCAAGAGCTAATTTGTAATGATCTTTATCATAAAGAACGTTCATTAAATCGGCATAAAAGGGATGAACGTCGTCTAGTTTAGGAAATTCCTGTATGATTTGAGACAGTCTGTCATGAAAGTTCTGTTGCGTAAATTTCACTTTACGCATGTAAAATGCACGTATCCTTGCAATTTTATAACTTTTGTGTATAACGGTCGGGGTTTTGCGTTGTGTCTTTGATAAAATTATATCAATAAAGTCCTAAAAAAGGAAACATTTATCAAATCAACTGATTTAATTCCCAAATAAAAAATTGAAATCAGCTACTAACCTTTGCGGTGGGTACAACCGCGATTTTCTTAAAATTATACAGCCCCATTATTGCGTTTTTCTTTCAGTTTATTGTTTTAGTGAAATTTTAAACTCAAAAAAGCTATTATTATAAACCTATTTGACACTGAACTAACGATTAATTACAAAATAAAACATTCATGAAATGCACTAAACAACGTGCACGTGTCAAAACGGCCTATGAACATTTCGCTTGATTCCGATCCCAGCGCTCTGGTGGCAAAAGTAAGAAATTAAATAGTCAATGACTATTAAATGCTTTTTCGCATAGAACTATCACAAACGAGGTACATATATGAATAGATATTGCATCTTACAGACTTCGTGGCCCGTGATCTGAAATATCAACATAAAAAATCACTGGTTTTTTAACGCACTCTACGTTAAACTCTACGGTGAGTTGAGGAACTAGTGAATGCGCCAGCAATATGATTTTTCAGACCCATTATAAGGTTATTAAACTTTCAATACTAAAATGTGAAGTTCGTTTGTGATTATATCAAGTAAAATGATACAAGCAAAATGTTTAATTGTATATCCAGATTTCAAAAGATGAGATTAGTATTTAAAATTATTCCATTTTTTATTATGTATCTATACGTGTGTCAAAAAGAGTTCTATTCGTGTTTTACGAATTTATCGATTAGTTTTTCGTTAGAAACGATAAAATTAATACTTCTAACAGGATTTTTATTGAAATATATTTAGAATAGATATATTTAGAATGGTCTATCGCATTTTATCAAATCATATGTTTTGAAATATCCATCAAAATCTGAAGTCTACGGTCTTCTACAATATTTAAAAATGCACTATATGTTATCATAAAAAAAAATTCTATTTACAATTTTAGAAATTAACGATCTCCCTAACAATCCAACAAACCTTTTAATTACATAAAAACTATATTGTGATCGCAGCTGATTAGCTCGTAGCTATTAGCTATTATAACCTAAACCTAATGATCATACGAAATTCGAAATTTTAGCTAGAAATTCCTTCTCATCCACGAGATATTCCAGGACAAATATTTTCCAAAAAAATCTTTGTATCAGGAAAATCGCCGAACGGCGGGCAAAGTCGTGCCACCTCCTTCAGTTACATGTTCTCCTGATACAAAATTCGAATTTTGAGTCAGAAACTCTCGTTCACGAGATATATCAGCTTAAATATTTTTCAAAAAATTTTTGTATCAGGAGAATCGCTCAACGGCGGGCAATGTCGTACCATCTCCTCGAGTCTCATGCTCTCCTGATACAAAATTTAAATTTTCAGCCAGAAATTCGTTTCCTCTTCAAAGTATTTCTTGTGTATGCTAATACTAATTATTTTTAAAAATATTGATTCGTGCATTGTATTATTACATTAGAGCACTATAAAAGCTGAGAATCTAATTAAGAGAATATCATAAGTTTTAATTAGATACTTTTGCAACTGAAAATATAGTACATCTATTTTTGTCGACTTCATTGCCACGTAGCGGTGAAATGTAAAAATTAATCGTTATTTCTATCCTTGTCGTTTACTGTTGTTTTCTTGTCACTTCTCGTCGGTAACTTGATTAAATTCGATAGTTTTACTTGTTATAATTCTCCAATTCACCGTTCTTTAAACGTAGAGTGCACTAAAAGCCAGTAATTTTTTACTATGTCGGTATTTCAGATCGCCGACCACGACATCCCGTAATATGCAATGTTTATTCATATACCTATCGAAATGTTCATAATTGAATGATGAAATATTTAGTTGTAAATTGTAAATATTTATTTGTAAAAATATTTAATTTAATTGCAAATATTGTGAATTTCTTGATATTTATTAAATGAACCAAATCTTTGGAAACAATAATCCTTAATTATATCTCCCTCCGTAATTTTTCTTGCTGTTATTTTCTAAAATTAAAATATAAGTGAAATTTACAAAATTTACAGAAACTTCGTTTAAATAAAAAATGAAAATAAACAAATGGAATTGTAAATAAACAATCCAAAATGCAAATAAACAAAGGAAAAACTATACGACTTGTACTCCAGTACGATTTATCTTACTGAAAGGCTCAGAAGCAACTGTTCTGACTAGGAAATGAAGACAACTTTTTTTACCATAAAATTTTATTGATATGCAAACATTTGAATCGATACAAAACAAATTACAGGCGCGATCGCTCAGTACCAGATAACGCCACTCCTACTTGAGGTCTACCCCACGCCCCCTCATGAAACACGTGACAAATCAACCAATTGCTAATTTTCATTGCATCAGCGTTGCACCCGAAGAGGCCCGATGTTTTGGGTTACCCCCACTAAAATCACTTTCAGTGATAAAATAAACAACCTTGTCTGCGGTTACGTTTCGCATCGATTTTATTTTTATCTATCTATTCAGCTAATATATAGTCATTGAGTTTATTCTACTCTAGATTGATAACATTGGAGATGGTACAAACGATCATGTAACGGCATCTACATATGTGATTTCTAATTATGAAGTCAGTTAATAGATCTATGTAATGCCTTGTCTATGGTAGTTAAGTATCGTGGAGTAATACGGAAGTAGTGTTCGAATAATAAAATTTGTGTATGATTGATATAAAAGTATAACCTATTTAAAAAATTGACAATGCGTAACATAGAAATAAAAGCAAAAATTGATAATCCAGATCTTAAAATTTTTCGTGTTATGCAATTAACTAACGATAACGGTACCATAATGAAACAGCATGATATTTTTTTCAAAGTTGCGGAAGGAAGATTAAAATTACGAACCTTCGAAGTATAAATTAATTTCTATGCAGTAATAATAATTATACTCTTATTTTTGTATATTATATGAATGAGAATTAATTCATGAGATAATATTTTTAAATAACAGAATTTGTTATACAAGATTTCAGATAATAAATAATTATACAGTTTTTAGTTCTTGTTTCTATTTCTTTTTTTCATAGATTTGTCATTATTAAAAAAAAAAAAAAAAATAAAACTATTAATGAAATTTTTAACAATAATGAATAATATAATATAAATGCAATAAGAAATATATTTTTCTTATATATAGGATTTCTTGTATATAGATTTTCTTTTATATAGGATGGTACAGGAGAATTAATTTACTACAAAAGATCTAATAAGTTTGGTCCAAAACTTTGTGTTTATCACAAAGCATTTTTGAGTGAGTTTTCTTGTGGTGGTATTGTAGATATTTTACGTGCATCTAATGGTTGTATAGGCACTGTAAAAAAGACTAGAAAAGTATACATGATTGGCCAAACTCGTGTACATATTGATGATGTTGAAGGTTTAGGAAATTTTTTGGAATTAGAAGTTCGTATTGTCAAAAATATGGATCATTATACACTTATATCTGAAAAATAATGTACTAGCATTATTCTAGGTAGTTTTGACTGATGAACAGGACATAGAAGCTGGTGAGATGATTGCTCAGGATTTAATGTCTAAATTAGATATAAAAAATGAAGATTTGATAGCAAATGCCTATATTGATCTACTTAATGAATCTATGAATGGAACTACTAGTGAGTCTACTAATGGAGCTACTACTGAATCTATTAATGAATCCAAATAATTTTAATAAAATGTATATTTCAAACGTACTATTATATTATATATATTTTGTATAATAGTAATAAATATTAAAAGAAAATTTATGAGACACAAGTATTTCAATTTTATTTTATAAAATAAATATTCAGTGTTACATTTATCTCAATGTCAATCAAAATAATAATTTTACTTGAATAAAGCAAAGAATTTTTCTAAAAATTAATTATCGAACATATTGCTTTGTTAGTTATATGAAAATACAAATAAAGGAATACGCGTAAAAAAGAACCAAAAGTAAAGAGGCAATGGTACGTTACTATCATAACCGGGATACGTTAGTCTGATAAGCTGCCCACGCTACTCTTCCTTCCTTTTCGATGATCACATTCGCTTGTCACATTTCGTATGTTCGAGTTCTACTTCATTATTGCATTTCTATTGCAAGGGTCATTGTACTTCTTATTCTATTTTATTTTTAATTAATCAATATTTAAGAATTATTATTTTAAAGTTGAAAAAAATATTTTTGAAATTTAATAAAGTTAATTATTTATCATAACATTATAAATATATTAATTTTATTCCAATTATTTCTTTTTTCGATTAATTTTTCTTTAGAAAAAATATAAAAAGTTTTACATTTTCAAAAAGATTGAAAAATTGAAATTATATGCTTACATATAAGCTTGAACAGTAGATACTAGATTTACTAATATTTATATAATATTTGAATTTATTTTAATATATTGTGACAATTTCCGATGTTCGCAATTGTAGAGTTAAAGTTGGACTTTTTCAAAAGATTGCGCTGATTTGCTCTGTAAGACCTTCAATTATAGTGAATACTTGGAGGTATTGGTCAGTCTGACCTGCCAGCTATAAACCAAGGCGGAGAAAGAAGTAAAGGAAAACGAATACAAGTGTGCTGCACGTGTGAACTATAGCCAATGGGTTGACGTAATAGACATTACGGCGCGACATGCCGACTAGCTTGTGAATGCTATAGAACATACTGCATATCTTTTATTTATAAAATATAGTACTATGTCACCAATAATTTTTTATATTGTTACAAAATATAAAAATTATAATAGCATAATTGATGTTCGAATATCATTTTTGTTCACATCAATTCAACTTTTCAATTTTCATGTGACAATGACTTTTCTCTTCCTTCTAATATAAATATTTGATGTTTTGTAAATCAAGTAACATATGAAGATATACGAATTATACTAAGGAGATTATACGAGACACTAACTTTACAGACAGTGGTTTATTGTGCTGTGTGTAAACTTCAATTTCTTCATTGTATCTCTTCATTTGTGGTATTAAAGTTACAGAAAGTCATGCTTAATATAATTAATTAATAGCTCAGAATGACTAAAATGTATACATGTTGTTTTATCTTTGAAGATTTGTTAAAAATTGAATTAATTTGAACACTTTTGGAATATAAAATATTTGAAAATTTAATCATCCTACGATTTATACAGTACAATCATTCAAATTAACAAATACATACACAACTTTTTTAAATCACTATCCATGTATTATATTTAAGTCAAACATAATGAATTCCACTCGTCAATCTCTCTCAATTTAGTATCTCTCCCTCGAAACCCTTTATCCATTAAATTAAACGCCTAGGATAATTGTCTGTATTAATATGTCTGTGTCTACTTGTATGTCCTAATATTAAAATAAATAAAAAGAAGTATCTTTATTTTTATAAGTCCTTTTGTATTACAAATAAGGGTAAGCATACTAAAGCTTAAAATAAATATATATATATATACCAGTTATTAAAATAAATATATATTTTTTTTATTTAAGTTTGTGAATTTGTATGTATTTTAATTTTTTTCTTTCAATTAAATTTTTCTGTATAGCTTACTTCAATATTAGATCACGCAAATAGGAACAAGTAGACTAATTAAGGACAGTTGTCCTGTGATCCTCGAGAGAATTTTTTTCTCTCTTTGAACGCTCCCGCATTCGTTCCCCTACTCCGTTCGCGTTCTAAGAAACCTTGCTTCGCCCCTCGACCTGTGTCAGCATCCTCCTCGTCACGAACTGGCAAAGAAGGGACCTTATTCTACGTACGGCACTGGTCGCTGTCGGAGGTTTTCCTTAACAGAGAAACACCGGGAGAGAGACGCGTCATCAGAGGCGTCCGTGCACACGGCCACTCTCGTTCATAAATCGTCTCGTTGATGGTCACGTTATATCGCGACGATCGAGTGTACTCTGGATCGTTGGTTTTCGATCAGTTAATCCGTGTCGTTCGATCCTCGTTGTGAATCTATCGAGGCGTCAGTCAGCTCGTGGCATAACACTCTCTTGTGGGAGGTAACACCAAGTTAGGTAAGATGTTTCTCGCAATTCGTTCTGACTCTCTTTTCTCTACCCGACGTCGTTTCGCTCTCGTCGCAGGCAACGTTCGTCTAGCTACGTGAAAGCTTCAGTATTCTTTGAACGACACGTTTCTGCATTTTTGTCGAGGAACAGCATGTTAGAAAGCTGACTGATACGAGAACAAGTTTGTGTACATGTATGTATGCGAGTGTATATGTCTCACGTTTAGATGCGGTAAATAATATTACTCGTTGACATTGTTTTTTCGAAGAATTGCATGAGAGAATTTGACGTTTAATATCTTTTGAGATAGAAATTCTTGGGAAAGAATTTTTTGAAAAGAAAACATGATACTATACGAAATGATGAAAATCATTTTTACTTAATGTATTAGTTAGTTTGGTTGAACAGTTTCTGATTCTGACTTGAATTTGAGAATTTTGGATTTAGGATACAGATTCGAAGTATTTACTTGTAAGGGAATGTACAAAATATTTTGGAGCAACGATTAGACGGTAGTGTAGATGGTAAATTTTCTGAAGCAAGGATTAGACATAGAGATTAGCGTAAGATAATTTGAGTATAAAAGAGATATTATATTTTAAATATAACACAATGCAGATAATATTTATATATGTTATATAAATAATTCATTCTATATAATATACGAGAGTCTGTACAAAAAAGAATTTAATTATATTATTTAAAATATTTAATCCTAAAACATTCAAAATGAAAATATTTATTAAATAGAAACACGTAAGATTATATTAAATTTTTTACAGGTTTTCTTGATAATTTATCAAACGTTTCAGAACTGTTTGGTCATTGAACTGTGCGCGATAAATTATTTGCAAAACTTAAGTAAACTAGTAACGATTCTTTAAGGTGAAAGATTTAATCGAAATAGCTGAAAGCGTTTATCGTTTATGAAAATGTTATAATAGTTAATGTGATTTCTCGTATCGAAAGCACTTCATTGACGATTCGAAACATATACAGCGATTATTGCAATTCTTAATGCATTGTAGATAAACCATACACACATTTATTACTAATTTGGACATTTATTACTTATAATATTTATTTGGATATTTTGTAACGCGAAGAATTTCCTGAAAATAAAATTGTATCAAGCTACCTATAACTTTGGTGATTCAGTACTTCTTAAAGAAAGGAGCAGCTAACATATACTAAAAAGATTTACGACACAAAGATTTTCAAAGAAGTATTAAAATTGATGAAGATTCAAGGATTCAAGGTTTTGGGTCTGTTTGAAGCAAGTCTGTCTTGGGATTGGCAATTGATCAAGCTTCGAAGAAAAGATTGAAATATGATCATTTTTAATGCTGCTTCAATGTTGTTCAAAGATGAAACAATTTTCTTTTTTTTTTCTTTCAGATAGAACATAATGCTGATGGCTTAAATTTGATTCAAAAAATCCAAACGTTGGGGGGAGGAGAAACGAAATGGCACGAATATCTTTTCAGGCAATTTTTGCAATACTCTTGCTTGCAATAACTATTGTGTCCAGTAAGTATCATTTATTAACACGTTTTACATAGCACGTGTTTATCTGCAACTTTTTCACGTTACTTATCGAGCATTATGTAATTTCTATATATATAACTTTAGTAAAATTTTATCAATAACATTATAAATAATAATTTATTTAGAAAAAACAAAAATAAAAAATAAAAATTGTTGTATGCGTTAATGTAATATCTATATAAAATTGCTAAGTTTTCATCTATACACAAATTGACTGAAGAAAAACGAAGGTTTTTTTTTTAAATTTACTTCGATTCTTTCAATTATTGATATTTCTCGTTAAGCCAGAAGAAAGAAACTTCGTTGAAACGAGTTGAGATTTACTCGTGATCTACTTTTGATCATAACGTGCTTCCCATTCATTGCTCTTACGAGAAGATACTTTATCCATTACGATTAGATAGCGATTCGACCCTTCGACCTGTCTTTCTTCTGAATTTCTCAAGTTTATTTTAGTCTTCAAAATCTAAGCGCTTTAGAAATCTAAAGCAACAAGATCAAAAGGCATTAACATTAATAGATTATTAAAAAATTTTCTTGCAAAGCAATTCAAGTGATTTAAATTCAAATTCTCTATTTTATTTCAACATTCACAACTTAAATATTAAAAAGAAGTAAAGAGAAGATATGTAATAGTGTTTTATTTCTGATGGAATTTGACCGTTATAGAGCGAAATAATTTTACAGTGAAATATTTTGTTTCCTGATCCATTATATATATAAACGATAAAGAAAGTCGAGTGAACGGTCGTTGAATAATGAAATAGAATTCGAGTTTTATCAACAAAGCGGAATCTTGCAAATTTTGTAGAATGTAAGGATTCTCATTCATTTTTAATGGTGATTTCCAGAGAAGCTACATGATAAACATCCGGTTGTCCCTTGCGATAGCCCCAACCGGTAATAGAACTACTTGATAACTGCACAATTCTGCCTTCGTTTAATATTTTCTCCGAGGAGTCATAGTTTCCATTCTAAAATTATTCACGATAGGAATAATGTGTTCAATTCATTCAAATTGAAAAAAATTTTTTTATATAAATTTTATATTTTAAAAAAAAGTGAAAAATATTATTAAAAAAAAGAGAACAGTGTTGGAAAATTCCTCACAGAAAAACGAATTTTTATTAACTCTTTTATGTAAAATAGCTTATAATGTTCAATTTAAACAACGAATAATTGCAAGCACGTGTAGAAATATTAAAGTCTACAAAAATGTTTCTCTAACCAAACTATTTCTTTTTTTAGATACCGCAGAGCCTCAATATGGCAGAGATAGAATTCCAGCCAGAGGTAAGCTTTAGTATTTTTCTAATTTGAAAGTAATAAAAAACGAAAAATTGGCCAAAGAAGAATTGGCAACGATCAATAATTTATGTAGCTAAAATTTGAGAACATTAGCACTTCTAACAGTTATAATAGTTTTTAACGAGCAGGAAACATTTGCAACTGCCAAACCAGACACAAAATAAAAATTCTATTTTGATAAATGTACAGTGAATCACAAAAATATTCGTACTCTTCCAATCGCTGATTTTGATGATTGATATTCTTTTACAATATAAACTTCGAAGTTTAATAAAATAACATTCTTATTGATAAGAATTTCAAAACTTATATTGTAGGAAGAATCATTCAATATTGGCAATTATTGGAGGACGGTGGTACGAATATTTCTATGATTCAATGTATAATATTTTAAAACAACGTTTGAAAGAAATTTCATCGAACAGTGAGCATTCGAGATAAAAACGGGGGTATTGTAGGAACGACCCAAAGAGGAGATATGTCACCCACGGTGACTGAAGAGCGCCATTATTGGCCAAGGCTGACCATTCCCAGCCCAAGAGGTAGTCTATTCTCGCTGGTTTCAAAGATTCACTGTTTATAGATAATTAAAACCAGCATGACAATGTTGCTCGATTAAGACTTTAATCTATGGTTTCCATGGAACGAAATTACGATTAGAAGCTATCATAAGTGTATATATAATTAATATTGATAATACCACTTATTAATTTTTGTTACTTCGTTCGAACGATCTAACACAGATCTTTTCTTATGCAAGTCGACGACTGACATTCATGTTTCCTTCTTTAAAGCGAAAGTGCAAGGATATCAGATAGTAATCTTGCGTTTCTTTCTTTTCAATCTGGTTAAGGTAATCGTACCTGGACACTACATTTTTTGATCATTAGATTGGGAATTTTTATACAAATTCGTACTTTTATAAATCTGATTGAACAAATAGAATCTAAGTAGAAATTTATAATACTTTAAATATTATATTTTTTTACCTATTATGTACATTTCGTTTGTTCTTGTGATTTTTCTCCATAAATGCATAAAAATTCGCAGCCTACTGATCACCAACTTTTGGTCTCTGGGCGTTTCGTTAACTCAGTGTAAATAACAAACGGTTAATTAACTTCATTTTCAATTGGCGACGTAAATGATACCTGAACTGGCTGAAGGGGATAACTAAATTAATGGCTAACTTGACTCCCTTTCGCGAAAAAGTTGTTCAAAATTTGATTCTGTTTCCCTTTAGGCGCACAAATAAAGAGGAAGCACCCTTGTGAGCAGAGCTCGTGTTATCCTTCGACAGGAAATTTATTAATCGGTCGAAAGAATCGATTAACAGCATCTTCTACCTGCGGCTTTTACAGACCGGAAAGGTATTGCATCGTTTCGCATCTAAAGGAGCGGAAGAAATGCTTCTTCTGTGATGCATCGTCCCCCACCAAGCAGCATAACATCGAAAATGTTGTTACAGAGTAAGTAGCTTCTTTTTTATAGAAATATTGCGTAAAATTAATGATTTTAATATTTGTTATACTAATTTAATAATCTAGTTAACAATGGAAATTATCTAGCAAAAATTTTTGGAAAAAGTAATATTAAAACTTTATTTTGTCGATAAAATTATACTTGTTTCTTTCCCTTTTATACAATCTCGTCGTAATTTCACTTGTTTAATTTGACAGTAAAAATTGGTGGCAAGCGGAGAACGGCGTGGAAAATGTCACGATACGCTTCGATCTGGAATCGGAGTTCCACTTTACACATATCATCATTCGTTTCAAGACGTTTAGGCCGGCAATGATGTTGATCGAACGATCTTCCGATTACGGTAAAACTTGGCAAGTGTATCGATACTTCGCTCACAATTGCGAGAAGTATTTCCCAAATATATCGACGAAACAACCTCAGAAACTGACGGACGTTATCTGCGAAACAAGATATTCCGCGGTGGCACCATCGTCTGGAGGCGATGTTATCTTCAGGTATGTGAATAACGATAATAAATTAAATTGAAATGCTGATTCTACGCATTGTCAAGATCTCTGCATATCATTTGGCGATAAAATGGTGTTCATATGTCGCAATTGGAGATAGAAAAGTAATTAACACATCGACACGTTTACGCGTTATGTGTTAATTTAATTTTGTTACTACTTAATATGAGAAAGTAAAATAAAATATTTTAAATATTTTAAAAATGAATTACTCTAGATTTAATATAAATTAGATAGTCGTCTATAACGCAATATTACTTGATATAAATCATTGTTGAACAGAATGTTTCACTTTCTTATTCAAATAACAAGTGTCTACTGTTTGCTGTTTTCTCAGAGTATTGCCTCAGAATTTGGAGATAGACAACCCCTATTCGATGGAAGTGCAGACTCACTTAAAAATCACGAACCTTCGCATAAACATGACCCGATTGCACACACTAGGGGACGATCTTCTCGACGATCGTCCAGAGATTCGCGAGAAATATTATTACGCTATCCAAAACATCGTGATTCGTGGATCCTGTTCTTGTTACGGCCACGCGTCTAGATGTCTTCCACTTCCTGGCGTCGCCGACGAAGAAAATATGGTGCACGGTAGATGTGAATGCACTCACAACACAACCGGATTGAATTGCGAGAAGTGTCAAGACTTTTACAACGATCTACCGTGGAAACCGGCTGTCGGAAAGCAAACGAATGCTTGTAGACCTTGCATTTGTAACAATCACACGAATTCCTGTCACTTCGACGAAGCTGTTTACGAAAGTTCTGGAAGAGTGTCTGGCGGCGTTTGCGACGATTGCCAGCACAACACTATGGGAACGAATTGCGAACAGTGCAAGCCGTTTTTCTATCGCGACGTCACCAAAGATATTTCTCATCCTGAAGTGTGTTTACGTATGTTGTTTATTACTGTCAAATATTTGATGAATGTTAATTCATTCGAAAATTCCGGATTTTTATTCGTAGGAAATTTAAGTAAAATCAGAGTGCACACGTTATTTCTTTCGTTGTATTGTGGATTGAGATAAAAAGAGTAAGAAATAACCTGCTAATAAGTTCTTCGAAATGAATGTAACGCAGAAATCTTTCTGGAGAAAGATATTGATTTCTTCGTAAGTTGATCAGGAATGTTTTTTCTTTTTTTAACTAACTTTCGTTTCCAGCTTGTGACTGCGATCTGAGTGGTTCCTTGGACGACGGTATATGCGACTCAATAACCAATCCTATCACCGGTGGAGAATCTGGTCGCTGTCATTGTAAAAAAAACATCGAAGGTCGCCGTTGTGATCGTTGTAAAAATGGTTTCTGGAACTTCGATCCAGAAAATCCCGAAGGATGTCAAGGTATTGATTCGAAGAACTTTACGTTCCATGTAAATTTCTTTTCTTATAATCTTTAACGCATGTGATTAACATTTCTTCTGATTAATTCTCCTTGAAAAGTCGTTTTAAAAAGTGTTGAATACTTTTACTTCTGTTTTGTAATAATTTTCCCGCTATTATGTTCAAAAATTCAATAAATTTTGAAATTGTAAATTTACCTGCTAAATTAATTTATTACGGCACATTATATTGTAACATACATTTGCACTTTCAACTATTAATTTATCAATTTAGAACAAGAATAATTATCAACTATATATGGAATATTAAAATTTCTAATTTGTGCAGAATTTTTAAATATAGATGATACCATCCAATTACCAAATAATGCAAATAAATTGTTTGTTTAGCTTGTACTTGCAACACCCTGGGCACCATCGACAATCGTGGCTGCAATACGGTGACTGGCGAGTGTACTTGCAAGCGTTATGTTACTGCTCGGGATTGTAATCAGTGTCTTCCGGAATACTGGGGACTCTCGGAAGATCCAGACGGTTGTAAGCCTTGCGATTGCGATCCTGGTGGTTCCTACGAGAATTCTTGCGACGTGATCACTGGCCAGTGTCGTTGCAGGCCTCACATTAGTGGTAGAACTTGCAACCAACCTGAACAAAGTTATTATACTGGATCAGTGGACTTTCTCATTTACGAGGGTGAATTATCCAGAGCTAGCGATGTAATTACTCAAAATCTTTTCTCGCTAATCCCTTAATTAACGATTTAATTCGTCATTGGAGAAATGCTTCTCCTTCAAAGAGTTTTTAATATTTCAACGGAGAATCGTCATCCCCCATTAAAGAATTAGAAATAACTAAATCGAAGACGAAGTGTTGCTAAAATATAAAACACAATATCTCCTTAACCCTTAGGTGGACTTTTAGTTTAATAATTTCAATCAATTTTCAAATAATGATACAAATTGCAGCGGCTTCAATGGTCCATTTAAGGGTTTAATCATTCAAAATATTTGCTAAAAAGAATGAATGAAAACCTTTATTACATAGAAATTGTTAACTATGATCGCAGAATTGCCAAGTGGTGATAAGAGAACCGTATCGCGACGGAAGGAACAGTACATGGACCGGAACTGGCTTCATGAAAGCGCTAGAAGGTTCCATGTTGAACTTCACGATCGACGATATACGTAAGAGTTTATGGTACGACATCATCGTGCGATACGAGCCAGTTCAGGTTGGATCCTGGGAGAACGTGCAGATAATCATCGAGAGAGATAGTCCAGTGGATCCGAACGGTCCCTGCGCCGACTGGAGACCCGAGCATGATCAATTGTATGCGCAACTTCCTTTAAGATCGAGAAGCGTAGTTGTACAGCCATCCGTCTGCCTGGAGGCAGGAAAACGATACAACATTCTGCTGCAATTCCGTAAATTCAACAATCACGCGGACACACCGTCTGCGTCCATTTTGGTCGACTCGATCGTCCTCAGGCCGAGGATAGACTCGATTCCATTTTTCAAGATGCCCGTAATCGGTGAACTTCGTCGCCAGGAGTACGAAAGATATCGCTGCAGCGATTATTACAATGATTTCAACGCCATATCGAACAATATCCCAGATGTTTGCAAGAAGTATCAAAATAGCATCGGTTACTACGTTTACGATGGGGCACACGCTTGCGAGTGTAACCCGACTGGCTCGCACAGTCTGCTCTGCGAAAATTACGGCGGCACTTGCCCTTGCAAGCAGAACGTCGTCGGCAGACGTTGCGATCGTTGCGCACCTGGAACGTACGGTTTTGGTCCAGAGGGTTGCATCCCTTGCGACTGCGACGGTGTAGGGGCGTTGGATAATTTCTGTGACGTCGAAACTGGCCGATGCAAGTGTCGACCGAACACCTACGGCAGAACTTGCGGCCAGTGCGAGCCCGGCTTTTGGAACTTCCCTCACTGCCAACGATGCGAGTGCAACGGTCACGCCGAGAACTGCGATTCCAAGACTGGCGCGTGCATCAACTGCAGAGACTATACCACTGGGCATAACTGCGACAGGTGCATCGAGACATATTATGGTGATCCTAGAATCGGTGTAGATATTCCGTGCAGAGCATGTCCTTGTCCGGGTAAGTTAGAGAGAGTCGATTTATTGGTTAATTTGTAGAAATGTAACGTACAGGGGTACACGTGATATGGAAAAATATTTGAAGTACAATATTTTTTGCAATGTTATATATACGTGAAAAAATTTTACTTTGACGAAACTGTACAAATACTAAAAAATAATTAAAATTCGCAGGAACCATAGATTCTGGACATTCGTACGCCGAAAGCTGTTCCCTGGACCCAGTCACCCACGACGTGATTTGCGAGTGTTTCGACGGATATACCGGTCCACGTTGCGAAAGCTGCGCGGAGAATTACTTCGGCAATCCGGAGATCCCCGGTGGCATTTGTGAACTTTGTAATTGTAACAATAACACGGATCTACGCCGAGCTGGAAACTGCGATCCTCATACTGGACGTTGTCTCCAATGCCTTTACAATACCGATGGCGCCAACTGTCAGATTTGCAAGCCAGGGTTTCACGGGAATGCACTCGAGCAGAATTGCGAGGATTGCATGTGCAACGTTTTAGGCACAGACAGAAACGCTGGCCCCTGCGATCATCGGACTGGACAGTGTCCCTGTTTGCCTCACGTTATTGGCTTGCTGTGTGACTCGTGCGAAGAGAATCATTGGAGAATCGCCAGTGGTCAAGGTTGCGATCCTTGCGAGTGCGACGCGGTTGGAAGCGTCTCTGACAGGTATGTGAATTTTTATTTTTATTTAACCAACGGTGACGTTTGGAATAATATCCTCGAGACTGTTCTTAAGTGACTGTTCTTATTTCAATCTGTTTCCATTTCTATAGGTGTAATCCATACGACGGTACTTGCGAGTGTAGACCGGGTTTCGGTGGAAGACGTTGCAACGAGTGTCAAACCAACTACTGGGGCAATCCGAATGTCGAGTGTTACCCGTGTGATTGCGATTTGACCGGTTCCGCCAGCCAGCAGTGCGACAGAGAAACTGGAATGTGCGTCTGTCACAAAGGGATCGGCGGCGAGAAATGTAATCAGTGCGATCGTGGTTACTACGGGAACGCGCCTCAATGCAATCCCTGCGGCGAATGTTTCGACAACTGGGACATGACGCTGACCGGTCTGAGAAACAAAACGAATCTCGTGATCGAAGAGGCGTCGAGGATTCAAAAGGTTGGGACAACCGGTGTCTACAGTCAAGAATTCGACGATATGGTCCAGTCTTTGGATCAGGTTCAGGCGTTGATCAACAACGCCTCCATCAGAAGCCAAGATTTGGACGAATTGAACGATCTGGCCATAGACTTGAACAACAAGAAATTAGAATCCACCAAGAAATTAGAGGAAGTGAACAATCTCTTGGAGAACGTTAGTCAGAGAGTGAATCTAGGGGATGCTGCTCTGAAGAATTTGAAGAACAGGACGAACAACTTGCACCAAGCTGCTGCCGATCTCAAGGAGAATGCGACTAGGCTGCAAGAAGAGAACGTCTTGGGTGCTCTGAACGTTACGCAGCAAATGGCAGAACAGTCTAGACAAGCGGAGAAAATGGCGAACGACACTAGTAACGTTTTGGCCGACGCGGAAAGATTCCGTAAACATACAGAGAGTTTATTGGCTAAGAACCAAGCTTTCGTACTGGAGGCACAGGAGAGGAATAAGGAATCGTTGGATAAGATTAACGAGAAATTGAAGACTTTCGATGGAATTATGCCCGGATTGAATCTTGAAATGTGCGGGGACAATGTTACGGATTGCAGTAGCGTATGTGGCGGTGCTGGCTGCGGTTTTTGTGGCGGATTGTCCTGCGACGCGGGTGCTGTGACGAAGGCTAATCAAGCTCTGGACGTAGCTAAGAAACAGGCTGCTGAGATCAAGAGTCATAAAGATGAGGCTGAACAATTACTTCGCAACGTAAGTTTCGAAATGTTCTTTCATCTTTGATTTCATTTCATAAGTTCTTTTCTTGGACGATGCTTCACTTCTCTAGCTAATATTCTGATCTTAGACTTAGCCAGTCGATTTCCAATGTAATTTCCAATCTGATTGATCTTTTGTCGGGATCTACGTTTAGTAAACTTATTTTAAACATATAACTATTTAAATATTTTCTTCCTTTATTTCTCTCTTTGTGTTACGCAGTTACATTTATCTTTGCAACTCTTAATTTTATTTTCTCTTCTTATTTCTATGTAGACGTTGACATTTAACTCTGATTGTAGCTTTAAGTTGGTTTTTTCCCCCAAAATTTCTCAAGATGAATTTTCTCTTTCGAAATCTTTCACGCAGATGAAAAACTTTGTTTGTCCAGATGATTCAAGTGAAACGTGACGCAACGGCAGCCAGATCGAACGCCCAAGATGCATTCAATTACGCGCTGAATGCGCGTAATTTGACCGATGCCGTGAGCAAGGATCTCTCTGACATAAACAAGCGAATCCGTAGCACTCTGGACGAGGAACAACCCACACCAGCCATGGTCAGAGACTTGGCCAACGAAGTGCTGGCTAAGAATATCAAACTGAAGCCTGATGAGATCAAGGCATTAGCCGATCGTATAAAGAGTATCGTCGGTTCCTTGACCGATTCCGAGAAGATCCTAGCTGATACCAGGGACGATCTCCAATTGGCCGAGAAGTTGAAGAACGACGCCGAGAGAGCGAAGGAGAACGCGATCGCGAAGCAGAATTTAGCCAACAAAGTGTCGATTTTATTGAGCGACGCGCAAAGAGCCCAAGATCGAGCCCAAGTGGCGATCGATCAAGCCGAACGCGACGTCAGCAGATCCGAGAAGGACTTGGAAGAGATCGCAGAGTTGACCAGAGGGGCTCAGATGCAGGCGAACAGCACCGCGCAGACGGTCGAATCGTTGGACGCTCGATTGAAACAATTGCAAACTCAGTCGGTCTTGAACGATTTCGTCTTGAATCGTGAGATCAGTGTCGAGGCGCAGAAAGTGGCCGACGAGGCGCAGAAGATCGACGCCAAGACGAAGACACTCGTGACGGAGTACAGACAGGCGGACGAGTTGTTGGACCTGAGGGTGAACAAGAGCAAAGGGAACATATCGAGGGCGAAGAAGCTTTTGCAGAGAGCTTCTGAATTGACGGCCGACACCTCGACGAAATTGAAGGATTTGGACGGTATGGAGAGTGTCTATAGAGACAACGAGAGAATGCTGTCCGATCTGATGGCGGAGGTTGACTCCTTGAACGGAGAGATGGAGAAACATTTGGCAGAGATCGAACAAAACGCGCAACGGTACAAACAGTGTACTTCTTGAGTGGCTGCAATTAACAAAGCAAAGAAGTAAAGAAATATCGAACGAACGAAGATCTCTGGTGACCAGGCGAAAGAGAAAGAAGTATTTTTACAAGTGAAATTTCGATGAGAATGATGTAAGTCTCAATTTAGAAAAAATGACGCGTATTTTGAAGTACAGTGATGGACAAAAGAGAGTTTAAAACTTGTATTTTTACATTTTTTACATTTTATATTTTAACCAACGTTACATAACAGTCATTCTATTCTGCGATATATATTATATCTATTTGTTCCTTCTATTAAATGTATTTCCATTTTATGAAACATTGCACTTTTAAATATTATAAGTGTTTTTTCGCAAAATTAATGATTTTGGTTTATATTTGTCTAATCATCCATCAGAGATGTAAAGTACACGCTAATTTTTAAGAAAGAGATTCATTACTTATTCAAAGAATTATTCGAATCGTGTAATATGACACACTGCTTCGAGAGAAAAACGAAGAAAATAATTTTTCCAGTACCATAATCGTAAACGAAGGGGCCATTTATTCGTTGATAACATATCAAATATTTATACACGTAATTTTCTGAAAATTTAATGATAATGAAGAATTCCTTAAATCGTCTTCCAAATGATATTAAAAAGTGCCAAAAGAAAAAGAAGTCGAATTTTCTTATTGCATTTATCATCGCGGACCAAATATTTTAAGGTGAACCGAATAAATCCATAATTATTCAAGAAAAACGACTGATCTAGTTAGATAATAATATAGAATTAAACTTATTAAACATCGATACTTAACTCACATTAAATTTAATTGTTCTATACATCCCAAAATAAGATTTGTACTTATATGAAATACGTTTACGCTGCATTTCTACAATAAGACACGGTGCAATAGGTAGATAGAATTTTGTATCAATAGTTTGTATATATATGTATTGTTCTCATCTTTTCACGAAATTACATTTCCCCATTGGATACGTATTGTTAATGAATTTAATAGAATCTCAATGAGTCATCGTAGAATATTAAAGCAATTGTATAAATGTATTATGTTATGGAGATTTGAAATTTACGAATAACACCGAGTCGAGAAAGCTGTTTGAAAATATGAAAAAAAGAATTCCTCGATAAAATGAGGATTATAGTTATTTATAGATTGATATTTTAGGGCAACAGCCGAGCCGTTGCCAGCTATGGCCATTATCGCGTATCTGCTCTTGTTCAAGCGAGAAATGGAACAACGTTCTAATAAAACCAAAACGATTTTTAATTGTATTTAATGAATAGTTATGTTTGTACGATAGATGAATATATATTAGAAAAATAAATATTATCAAAGAAGAATGACATTTCTCGTTTTATTTATTAAAAGATTACATTTTACATTACCTTGAATTTGTGAAAAGTCACACAGGAAGAATTTTATCCGACGATACGCTTACCGAAATATTTATCCATTGTGGATTTCGAAATCAGTGATAACAGTGTTTCCTTAACGTGTGGTTTCATCGTTATTAAAAGACGGAAGGACTTGCCGGAAATATGGAACCACGGAGTGATAAAATATACCATTTCTCGGAATTTTCCAAGATTATACCAGAAAATATACCATTTCCGGAATTTGTACAAAGATTTCGTGTTAAAATTTCCGCATGCTGCTGTGTATAATTTAAATCTAGTTTATATGTATTGTAATTTTATTACCAATCGTATTGCATATTAAAATAAAACGTAGCATTATTATTAACAGATTGCGGATTTTTATGTATTTTTATATTTTTATCAAAGGTAACTAAAGAGAAACCTTAAGTAGAAACTTATTTCATCTTCTAGTATTATAATAAATGCTACAATAAAAATCTACAATCTAATTATTAGCATAAAAATTTATTTGATGGGTATATCAGAAGTTTCTATTTCATGCGTGTATAATTTAAACATAATCTGTATTATGATTTTATTATCAATCACACCGCGTATTAAAGCAAAGCACAATATTATTATGTATTGTTAGTATAAAAAATTATTTGATATAATCGCAAGTGCCCAAAAATTCGTATTTAAAATATATTTTACAAAAAGAAAAAAAAATCAGTTTAGGCATTCTTTGTATAACACTTACTGTTAGGTCTTATAAGAGAAAATCAGAGATGGCTTGTTAGGAAATTTCTTGACATATTTTAGGTCTGTCGATACATATGTAACACGACTCCTTTATAAAAATAGTATTTGTAGTTTATTATCGCAGAGTCTGGTTTCGATCTACACGTGCACTATTCTGTGCCCCTGTCAAAAATCTTGACACCGTTTCCCGTCTATCTGCATTCAAACTTCCTCAACCGAAATTCATTTTGAATCTAACAGAGATTCTCATTTAATCAATTTCAACATGATTTTTCTATTCTTTTTTCTTTTTTTAAAGAGATTCAGAAATAATTAACTCTTTCAACTGGTATCATTAAACTACTATGTTTGGATTGTACAAATTTAGAGTTTCAGTTTTCTTTAATTTAACGTAATTTTATAATTTTACAATTTGTATCAGAGAAAATATGGAATGCAAAATAAAATTAAATATCTTAAATTTTAATAATTTAACATAAATTTTTACAGTTATTTGTATGTAAACCAACAATACCATTTGCGAGTTAAGTAAATGAATCTAAAATTATAAATAGGTAGACGAAATTGAAATTATTATACTATTTTATAAGAAATTAAAACGTGAAGGATAAATTTGTTTTAATAAAGCAGCGAATTCATCAAGATAAAATTTTTACGACAATGAAAAGTATTACTTACTTTTCAAAATGCGTTCAAAAGGAGTCGAAGATGCCTTTCCTCGCAAAGGAATTCATTTTATTTGTTATTTCGATCACTTTCTCGCGCTTAAGTCACCCTTTTGGCTTCTAGAATCGACTTTGGACGCTGCTGTAGTATTTCGTGAATAGACAGCACTGTTGAATTGAAATGGTGTATGGGCTCGTGGGACTATGCATAATGAGTTCATTCAGAACGCGAACCAGTGGTTATCCGACATTGCTATTAGAAACAGAATATTGAAATTTTAAACAAGAATGAAGAACGATCGTTCGAAAACTATGAAAATTTATCTTTTATATTTTATATTTGAAATGATGAAAAGGAAATATGTCTTTTCTTTGAGAAATATTTCTTCTTTAGAAAAGTTTTCTTTCTTCTTTTCTAGAGAAATTTTCTTAAAGAAATTTCACTGTAATTGTTTCTTTCTACAGAAAAGATTTCTATTAATTCTTCCTTTTTTTCGCATATTATTTATATAACAATCCTTCCTTCATTTCAGAGTTTTTCAGTGCATAATTCACGTCTCTTATCGTTACTGCCTTGTGAACACCAATCACTTTTATTGGATGAAGATTGTGACTATCTGCAAATATATACATATCAGCAAACATTATGTATGGCCAGATTCTTGGTTTTTCCGGTTGGGATGTGAAACAATAATCGGTTGTTATAAAGAAATCGTTAATTACTCTGTAAGCAGCAAAACAACTTTCTTGCAAATACGTACGAATCCATTGTATTATACAAATAAATCAATCTCGTCATTTTAATTGTTAGTTATTTTGTTTTGGCTCATTTTAATATTTTTATCGAACATGTTACTAATTAAAAACTGCTAAATGAACATAAAAAATTAAGTTAATACTCGAATTGCACTAGTTTAATATGATCAATTTGTTATAGAATTATTCACTGTATTTAAATTTAAAAAATTAGAAAAATTAGAGAATTTAGAAATGTGTAAGTAAATTTGGAATTAAGAATTTGCAAGATTAGGATAGAAATAGAAATTGAAATTGATCAAAGTTCAGATATTGTTATAATATATCGTGTGTGCTCAATTTACTTTGCTTCAAGTGATATTAAGTTTCTATTACGAAGCTTACAAGCATCACTTATCTGCTAATTGAATCGAAAAAATTAATCAGTGTGAATGCATACAAGGCGAGGTCTGGTTTTCGATACTTTATCGTAGATAGCTTATCGGTAACAAATATAGACGGAATTTCGGCGTTCTTACACTAAAATTATCTATATATACTTTTACCTCAAATATTCAATACTATTAAAAATTTGATAACACTGATGCATTCAATTGCAAATAAAACATTTATTTTTAATATTTCCAATGAGTAAAACTCCCCTTTGGTTACAAAAATTTCTATCCTACTACCAAAAACATTTTCCAATACTGTAAAATTTAGTAAACTATTAATAGACTTACAAATGTTACATTCGTCTCAAAATTGAAAGAATTATATAAAGTATTGAGACGTTGGTAGTTATATTAAAATACATACGGCATTTGAAAATTTTATTATTATCAAAAATAGCGTTTTAGTTCTATCAAAATATTTGAACGGAAGTATAAAATCCTTCCTGTGTATTCAATGACGCACTATGTAAAGTGAAAATTATTCTTGAAGGGACCAGAAGCGAAGATAACGAGGCAAATTTTTTTTTCCTTTCAAAGATGAAATATTGCCGTAACGATAGCGAAGGTTTTACGTAAAAGGTCCGCCGTGTACACAGTCTGATTATGTAAACTTTTCGTCTTATGGAAAGGTTTGGCCCTCGTTGTCCTGAAAACGGTCAAAAGAGTACCATTCTTCTCACGGTGCATTCCTCTAGCAAGCGAGTTACTTGAACCGGTCTAATCGGGGTTGGTTATGGAAAACAGTCTGTGTTCGGCATGTGAGACGATTCTATGGTGTTTTTTTTTCGTGTTATTTCGAAGAAAAGAGCGAATTCGAGTATGTATAAATGTTTAGAGAGATAGAAAGAAAAGGAATATATTTTACGATGAAAAAATAAATTCCTAGTTTAAAAATGTATAATATAAACATGATGTAAACTTTTAATCTAAATTCTAATAAAGTTTTTAGTAAAATTAAATAATGATAAAAAAAGAAGTTTTAGTACACTTTAGTTCTAAAGTGATCCGATAGAAGTTGATTTTTATTTTCAAGTTTTAAACTATTGTCGTATTAAATTATATTTCTTACTTTTTAACAATTGCTTTAATGGAAAAATTGCTTCGATGTATTTAGTATGATGGATAATAAATTCATATTAAAATAAATATTGGGATTTTTGTTGTGATTATTAAATTTATAAATTTGTCAAATCTTAAGAGTATTTTAAAGAAATCTCTAATATTAATTATTTATATTATTTCAATTAAATTTGCTAAATTGAAAATGAAAACAAAATGATATGATTAGGAAAAAGGAAATAGTTTTTAGCTCTTAAAACGAACTAACGCAGCAGTGAGAATTTTCCAAGATTACTTTTAATCGCAGGGTACAGAGCCAGGTGAAGCGTATTGGGGGGATGAAAGGGGAGCGGAGGGTGAGTTTTGTTTGTTGGAACGCTCCTTTCGATTGTTATGCTACGGTTTTGTGCCGAGTCTTCCACCGACAGCTGGCCTACGCGGTGGTAAGTCGTCTCTGTGGATATCTTTTGACATCAACGGGGGGTTAACTTGCATTGAAATTCTTTATAAGAAAGTCGACGCATAATTACGTTTAGTACGCTTGACAGGGCTCCACGCTGCGGATGAAAAATACGACGAAATAATGATATAGGAATACTGCATTGTCTCGCTACCAATAAAAATTAGATCACCGCTTTTTTATTGAGACGTTGCCTGGTTTTCGTGGTACGTTATGATTTCTTTTAAATAACATTCAAACAATATTACGATAAATTAATATTATTTCATATAACTGTTATATAAATTATATATATCGTTATGTAAAATTAATATTTCGTGTGTGATATTGCATGTATATATAGCTCTAGCTCATTTATCAATTAAATTCAATCAATTTGATTGTCGAATAGAGTAAAACGATCGAATATTACAATAATATATGAGTTAATAATTTGAAATAATATTCAATCGATTATCTTATCCCTTTTACTCGAATAATCAAGAGTGTAAACAAGTTAATACTCGATACTTAACGTCAATAATGTCCGATCGATACATCGAACTAACCGAAGAATTAATGGCCCATACAAAGAAGAGTAATGTGCGAACGTTGCTATTCGTCGCCACCCTTTTGCACCCTGTTGACCGCGTTAATTCCAGCGCGTGCCAATCGTGTCCCGACCACCGATCCCTCGACCATTTTCAACCATCAGCTCGATCTCACCATGAGGAACAGCTTTCAGTACGAGATCGGCGTGCCGTGTGGAACGAACCGACCGTAAACTTCGAAATTATCGCGTTTTCAGTCGTTGACGGAGTGCAACGTTCGTGGTATTGCCACTAAAAAAGAATAGTTACGGATAAATTTTTGTCACTGTGATTCTGATATTTCTTTCTTTCGTGCGTCAAAGAAGATTGATCGATGAGAAGAAAAAGGTAACAGCGAGTAGAAGAAAAAGGTAACAGCGTAGGATGTTCGAAGAGCGCAGAGATATTTGAATGTGATAAGTGGACTGCGAATGTAATTTGTTTATGCAATATCTTTATGAATATGACTAAAGAAAGGACAGGCTTGGTGGAAAATTGTTTTGATTATATTATAAGAAACGTAATATTGTCGATTTTTGGATTTCAAATTTCCCAAAAATGCATAAATATTTGCAGTTTTGTACGAGAGGGAACCCAATCGTTTGTTGATTAATTTTTTGGAAATTTGTGACGTATGTAATTTGTATAGTGGCAGGATTTTAATCTTCGAGACATCAAAACGTGAGTTTTCGTTTTGTGGTCGTTGAAGAGGGAATTATAAATTGAGAAGAACACTATTGAGGAATTCTATTTTTTAGGTAATTATCTATTAAAGATTTATAGAGATTTTTATACATTTATGGGAAATTTTGAGAATTCAAAAAATATAAAAAATATCCAAAGTAGTGTATTTTTTCTAATAAAAATTCACAATCTATTTATAAATTTTTTTTGCATTTGTAGAAAATAGTATATTCATCAACAAAGTAGTTATTTCTCATGATATATGTGCGAATCTTAATTCAAATCTGCATAGCAATTTTTCATTCGGCAATAAAAACATTTTTAATTAAGATTAGTTGTAGAAAGAGATTAACAGCAGATTAATAATAATCACTAACTGAAATAATTCGCAACTTGGAATTTTTCAATGAAATTAAATTTGAAAACTTGTATGAACGAACAGAAAACAATTTGTTTAAGTATTATTAGAAAGAGCGTCATAGATGTTTGAAATAATTTTTATGCTGTATCTCTCAGATTTTACTTTGCTTGAAGTACTGTTGTTGCTATTCAAAGTGAGATTACTATGCAAGAAGTAAAGGAAGGTGTGCCGTAAATCATATATGAAATTTCAATCATGAGATATAAACAGGATCGAGAAATATGAAAGTAGAACGGATAACAGAGAGAAATGGATATTCATATCGCCAGGATATGAATTCTAGCAAAATTCGAGTTTTCTTCAATTTCAAGTTAGAAGTAGAAGTAGAAATTTTGAAAGTGTTATTGTCCATCGAACAATATGTTAATTATAGCATAAAATTAAACCTACACAATTTACGCCGACTTGTAAGGAAACAATTATTAGATTAGATAGAACACGTGAAATGTCTATTTATGGGTGGTATCTATACATAATGTGATATATCCATTCATAAT
The DNA here is from genome assembly GCA_032399605.1 of Melipona beecheii. Taxonomy (NCBI): domain Eukaryota; kingdom Metazoa; phylum Arthropoda; class Insecta; order Hymenoptera; family Apidae; genus Melipona; species Melipona beecheii. The sequence continues at coordinate 408,458 of JAUCMO010000082.1, read as the reverse complement.
TTTTCCTCTCACATCAGACAAGATAAAGATCAAATTAAACGCATCTATTTATACGTACATTCCTTTTCTTAAAACATTACTAATCAAAAAATTCTTCAAAAAAAATAATCGAGCAGAATAAATAATGAAGAAATAAAAGTAACAAATTATTTTAATAAAATAAAAAAAAAAAAAACAGTGGAATGCGAAGAGTGCAAATCGGTCGAACTGAGAGATCGTCCAAAACTCGAAAGGTGCAGCAAAAGTATCTCGAAATTCTCACGATGTGACGCGCGAAACTCGTGCAAAGGCTCGAGAAGTATCATTTCGCTCGATTGTATGTACTTGAACGATCCTCGGTCCTAACAATGATCTCCAAAGAGAGAGATTGATTAATTACGATTCCCTGGCGGCAGTGGTGCTCGAATAACGAGAGACCCGATGCTCCGTAGAGAGCGGAATACGAAACAGCTGAAAAAAAGGGAGCAGCGAGGAGGAAACGAGAGAGTTAAGTGAAAGAAGCGGCAGATAAGGAGACCTCGTGTATTTCTTGTGTAAAAGGGGAGTAAATGCGTCGAGCAACATCGTCAGTCGATGAATGTTCGTTGCGACAGCTGGACTAGAAGACTCGATGACGCGACCTGTTCTTGTACCAAGAAGAATCGTGTGAGCATCGCAGAAAATTATACATGATTACTCGCGAGGATCGATTTTTCCACGAAGGAAGTGTGTCAGTCTGTTCGTTTGGAATTTGATAAAACAATACACGGCGAATAATTTCGTTTTTTTTTCTATTTTTTCGTTTTTTCATTTTAAGCGAGGAATTGTAGTTACTTTTTTGGGTAGATGTTTCGTAAACAGTTAAAGAAGATGATATAATCAATTAAATTAAGATCGGATGAGAAAGTGACGAAGGTTTTGGAGTTATCGTTTTTCGATAGTGAAGCATGAAACAGTGAAATAGTGTTGGAGAGCGACTGGAATTTGAACTGAATGCGACCTTTTGTGAAGCGTTATCGATAACGATTTGAAAACAAAAGGAAGGAGAAAGTTGGAAATCTGAATTCAGATAGCTCTGAATATTCCAAAAAGCAGCTACTATCTATTCAATCGATTCAGCAGCGTGAAAGCAACATCGACGAACGAGCTGCCGTCAAGATATTAATTCGTAAACTTAAAATGCTAATTCCAAATTTCGAAAGTAACAACTTTGAAAATTAAAGAAATGAATTGAACGAATTAATTTGGGATATTTAATCTTGAACCTTGAAAATAGCAACGTCAAAAATTAATGATGAATAAAAAATAAAATTAAAGATTATATTGGAAATAATTTTGAATTTTGAATTTTGAAGATAGCAACTTTAAAAATTCAAGACAATTCGTCGATATTTCTCAAGATTTTGAACGATTATCAAGACGTTTCACGAAAGTACGAAAAAAAGCAAATCGTGTCGCAGGAAACTGATCTATTTCCTAGAAAGCAGTGAAAATCAATTATTTTCAATAAGACAAGGTCGAAGTTCATCAGACTCCGATACTAACTCGTGGTTGTCGCAACAAGTTGGAAAGTTCGTGGCCACCGAAAGACGGAAGGGCTGCAAGAGGAAGCTCTTTGCTCAACGCTTGAGGGATCTCCCTATTCTCGTTTTTTGGACGTCGCCACAAAGATGGCAAGAAAATCAACGAACGTTATGGATAGAACGAGTTAACGAAGTTGCTAACTAACGAGCAAAAAGAAAAGAATGCAGTGAGAAAGAGAAAGAAAGAGAGAGAAAGAGAGAGAATTGTATTCGAATGGTTGGCTCGGTTACGAAGCCCTCGTGCGTTTAATCGTTCTTAGACACTGTCGAGGGTCGTCGAAGTAACGATTGCATCGTCGAACGTATATGCAAATCAAGAGTAGTGCTCGTGCGTCGTTCGAACAATAAGAAATGCGGTGGCTAATCTGTTCGTCGGATTTTCAAACTTTATTTCCTGTGTCGTTGAATGAGAGGATTTTCGTTCGTAGAAATGTGACGCTAGTATGTTTCGATTAAACGAGAGCAATTGTGTGAATTTTCTTTTTCGTTAATTTATCTCTAGAAAGATTAAATGTCGCAACAAAGGAAAGTTTTAAGTTGTGGAAAGTAACAGTGTTATCAGAAAAGATTCTTCAGTATCGTTGTAAAGAAAATTAGACGAGAAATTTGTCATTACTGCGTTTGGTTAATAAATAGAGATTTCTTTAGAAATTACTAATTTAATTGTAGTATTTGGTTTTTGGTTACTGTTTTAGACGAGACACCTTTGATGGAGCTAACAGAAGTTCTTCGGTGGTAAACATTTACGTATTTCAAATGGAGCTTTGTATAAAAGTTCGAGAAGCAATTTGATTATGAATTTTAAAAAGAAGAATATCGAAACTTTGTGATTTTATACGAAGATACGATGAATTGACAATAAAATGTGAGTATATTATTCGAATCTCATTTGACGCTCTCGCTCAGAAGTTTGGAGCACTCGTAGGAAATTATAATAACGAATGTTTTTAAATCGACCATCAAAAAAATAAAAAAGTCTATAAATTTTGCATAACGCTTGAAATATATAACAAATGCGTTGCCATTATTAAGCACACGTGTTTTTTAACACGTTCGAAATAGTGTCAGTCTCTGCGGACCGACATTTTATTATTCGTTTAACCGGTGTCGGATAGTTTAGTGGACGCAATCGAGTCTGATAAATACATTTGATTTTCATTAATACACGTAAAAAATCTATAATTTCTATAACATAAAAAATACACTCGTACGTGTTAAAGATTAATTTTCTATTCTTTATAGTGTGTTCACTACGTTTTGCATTTTATTTTTCGAAAACATGTAAGAACGAAGCAGCGCATAAAGACGATACAAAATGGATGATTTTGTAACAAACGGCACAATTTTCGATCTCGACTCCGAAGGTGAAAGTCTCAAGCATTTCCCACGACCAGTTACTATCGCAGCTGCGGTTTGTGCGATAATTTTCAGCATCGTCGGAGTCGCAGGTAAAATTCAATTTTTTTAACTTTAATATTCGAAACGAATTGAATTTCATTAAAACTTTATTATCTTATCGTAATCATAGTTGCAAAAGATTACAAAGTGAAATTGCAAAATTAATTTGAAAATGAAAACAATTGAAAAAGATTATAATAATTATACATGTATGTGATAAATTAATTATAATATATAATATAATTAAAATAAGTTATATTATATTTATATAATTCATTAATTTATTACAAATTTGTAAAACACGATTCAAAACGAGAGTTAAATTGGACTGTAAAGTTTGGGAAATATAGTTGCGAAGATTTCATTCTTAGAAGATGTTCCAGATGTTTTATTAGTGTATAGATGAAAATTTATAGCGAGTGAATTCTTAATTATACGTTTAAATTCTACGGTTAAGTTCTTGTTAACCCCCACGGGTGGCATTTCTCGGTTTATGACTATTAACGCCCGGCTCTTAATTTATGCCACAGAATGTCAGGAATTAAAACGATTAATATTTCTTTTCTAAATTATTCACTTGCTTTTGCACTCTCTTTACGAGATAAAATATCGCGACAATTGTTTCGAAGAAATACTTTCAGCATTATATAAATTTCTGTAGCATTCTAGTAAATTTATTAAATGCTAATGCTTCAATTTAGATTTTTAAATTTCAGATAACTTAGCAACAGAAGAAAGCACTGCTAAATTAAATTCTTGCGCAAAACTTAGCATTCAACTTTCGTTTTACCTTTTTTCCATTTTTCTAAACGTTCTTTCATGTTTCAGGTAATTTGGTAACAGTGATAGCACTGTTAAAATATACAAGACTGAGACGACACGCTACGACCGCTTTCGTGATAAGTCTCAGTATTTCGGACTTGATTTTTTCCGCGGTAAATTTACCGCTAACCGCGAGCAGATATTTAAATGAGGCGTGGGTGCTGGGCGAAACTCTGTGCAAAATATTCCCTCTTTTCTTTTATGGAAATGTGGCAGTGTCTCTGCTCAGCATGGTGGCAATCACGATCAATCGGTTTGTATAATGGCTTTAACTATATTCGGTGTAGAAGAGCTGTAGAATTCAAACAATTTTATCCAATTGTTTTTAATGCTGTGACGTACAGCGAGGCACGTGTCTCGACAAAGTATCTGATTTAGTTTATTTCAAAATACGCTGACGAATTATAATATATGTATCGATTTTGCAAACTCGACACATTTCTATGGAACCTAATCGTCTATTGCTTATCCAAATAAGCTCAAATGTACGCTTGATAAACACAATACCAACAGCTGCTTGATTGAATTATCTCATCTCAATGATGTTCGTTGATAAAAATAAAGAATTGAGAATTATAATCGTGTCGGTGTCAGTAATTTTCTTGAAACAGTGTTTTTCATTCGTTGTACAGTAAAAAAGCAGTAAAAGAGTTGATTCGAAGTTTTAAAATTCTAAAACCTCTCGAAAATCTTGAAAACTGCAAGAAGATTTGCTGACACGACGAATATCATACGATAATTCTTTCTGAACTATCTTTAATATATTATATTTCGGTAATACTATTCCAAACCAAACTAATAAAACAGTTTGTAAAATACTAAATGTTCATTACGTTATTAGTTCTAGCGTTAATAACAAATCAATGAATTGTCGCTCCAAAAAGAATTCACAACGTCCGACTAATTAACCATTAAAAATTTCAGATATATATTAATCTCAAAATCAGAGATATACACACAATTATACACCACGCAACGAATCATTCTGATGCTGATCGCCATCTGGACATTGAGTTTCTCTCTGCTTTTGCCACCGCTGCTTGGCTTTTGGGGAACATTGGGCCTAGAACCATCCACGTTCTCCTGTACAATTCTGAAGAAGAACGGCGCAAGTCCGAAGAAATTTTTATTCGTTCTGGGATTTGTGGTGCCTTGCGTAGTTATAAGCGTGTCTTACCTTTGTATTTATTGGCGCGTAAGGAAGAGCAGGAAGAATTTGGAAGCTCACGCGGGTGCGTCCAGGAGAAAATCTGGAGGATTTCAACGAAGAGAGGACTCTAGAGTGACCAGACTGATGTTGACGATATTCTTGTGCTTCCTTCTGTGTTTTATGCCGCTGATGTTGGTGAACGTGATCGACGACAAGATAAAAATCCCAATTTTGCACGTAATAGCGTCTGTGCTAGCGTGGGCCTCCTCTGTAATTAATCCTTTTATCTATGCTGGCACTAACAAACTCTACAGAGAAGCGTACAAACAGGTTTTGTGCCCAGTTTCTAGCAAATTGCCGACAACTGGACCGAAACCGACGCACTCGCATTCGAGTAAAGTGTCGTCGCCTCAAGTGACTTAAAGACTGATGAATTTTTACGCGGATCGACGGATATATTGTTGTTTAGAAGCGTTTGTCCGTTGTACAGTTAGTGTACGAAAGTCTGTATACACCTGTAAATTTCAGATATTTTCTCTAAAAATAAGAATTGGTACATTAAAATGTAGAGAACGTACTCTTATTAGTATTATAATTATAATAAGTTTTATTGATTTTCATGACAATATGTGACAAGATCGTATTTTAGAATATAATCTAATTTTAACTTTGAATTAATTAATTTAACTTTAAGTTTTAAATTAATGAAAATCCATAAAATATCTGGAGCTGTTCCTTTTTTCTGTTTAAAATAAATTTGAAATTCAACAGATGTATTTAGACTTTTGTGACTGACTTCTAAACGTCTCATACTTGATTAATGATGAATATTACACGATTGGAATATAGTGAAAACATATATATTACATGATAAAAATATCAGAAGTATTTTTGTATTATTTAAAATAAGAATGTTGAAAACTAAAGAAATGTAGGAAGTTTGAAAGTTTTATGACAGATAAAAAATAATATAGTAAACAGTTGATGAATAATAGAGTAAATCTACCAAAGTTGTATATTTTATTAAAGAAAAATAGTTTATGTTTTAATTGTGTATTGTGAAAGTTACTCTCGATTAATTTATAATTTTTTAAAGAAATACGAACTAGAGTAACTAGATATACGTAATTATTATAAATAATTATTATAAATAATCTTTGTTCACGGGGCATTTATTAGAATAATTTTCGTAAGTTGATTTTGTACTGCGATTTTTGTATTAATATTAATATTAAATATTTCTTTCCAGAAGGAAAAAAAGATAAAGATTGGGAAGTATGATACAAGTATTATACTTGTTAGATAAAATGTTGTTAAATTAATTAGTATGATAATGTTATGTAATTTACCAGATTGCTACGCGATGCTGATACATGTACAAAGAATAAACTTTCACAACAATAATTTGTGTAAATATAGTATAGAAAATAAATTATGACAAATAATATTATTTAGAGTTAAATATATTATTCAATATATTATATATAGAGTTAAATAATATTATTTAGAGTTAAATATGTAACGCGTCGTATTTTTTAGTTATAATTTCTTTCTGCAAAGTCTGATTTACGAAAGAAAGCAACGTGAAGTAAAAATCATGTATGTACATTTTAGAGATAATATTAGTTTAAATAATACAGATGAAATTTCTGTTGCATTTCTTTTTACTTCACTTTAAAAATTAAAATTTAAAATTTCGTAAAATTTAAATTTAAAATTCGAATTCAAATTGCCCGAGACTGTTTTCTTTTTCAATCGAAGCCATAATTCGTACCATAATATGAGCGTGACTCACTATAAAATAAAGTTAAATAAGATTATATTTGTAGTGGTTAGAATCGAAACTAAATAAAATATATTCGCAATCGCAGCCAATTAGCTCATATTACTTGCTATATAGTTCGTAATTGTATCATATATTTGTATAATGATACAATTAATAATTGTATATCAAATAATAATGATTGCCCAGGTCTCATCGCGTGGAGATTGTTGCGTTGGAGACCCACTTTCCTTAATTATATTTTATGCACTTTTCTTTTACACTTTATAGGCATCAGGATTATTAAAACTAGCTTAGAATTTAAGAATTAAGTTGCGATACTCTCCCACGTATTATATTTTTACTTATTTACTATTTGAGATAAACGAATGAATCCTTACATGGTATATCATGTAGTACATTAGATTACTAAATATAATAATATATTAAATATATTAGATTACTAAAATTTTAGACATTTAATTTTATTTTCTATTTTCTGTTCTCCTTAACAGATATTCATAAATGAAATTAAATATTCCAAAATTAAGTAATATAAAAGTTTTTAATGTTAACTTTCAATATTATATAGTACCAAGTAAGGATTAGTTTTGTATATGCGATTGTGTGTTTACGAAATGCTCTAGATTCTTTCATTACAACTACTGAAACGTATTTTAAAAGTCCACCATTCTCTGAAATAAGTCTGATTAAATATGAGTGTATAAATTAACATTTATCGTATAAACAATCCACACCGAGGTCACCAGTCGCGAATAAAAAAATAGGAACATGCTTCGTTCAGTAAAAAATTTACGTCGAGATATTGTTTATAGGAAATCGCACGATACGATAAAAACTAGTAAATGTCTAGACTATGTAGTACGACTCCTTAATTTCTTAACGTACACCTTTCACGTATATTTATACGTATATCGTTCGAAACTGCGATTTAAAAAAAAAAAGTCTTACCAAAACGCAAACAACTCTTCGTCTGTAGTTCACTGACGGAACACTTTCTACGTGCACTCATCTATAACTACTCCTTGAAACTAACTGAAAATAAGCACCGTGTAAGAAAGCAGTTATTGTTGCATTGATTCTAAGAACGCACGGGGGTATTCTTCTCAAAGCGGTAAAATAATGACATCTGTCGATGAATCTTGATTATACAGTGTAGTCTAGATAGCGCGATAGAACACGAAGGAAGGTACGGTGCCATTTCAAATTAATGGTAACATCGAATATCATCAACGGATAATACTTTACATTTCTCATGTATCGTTCGAAATCCAGATCGTTTAATTAAATTGTTAAAAAATAAAACAAGCTTTTATGCTACAAGCGTCTATTTACTTGTAATGTATGTACTTTCATCGACATCACCTCTCGTAGAACATTACAGACTTTAGAGCTTCCTCGTGAAAAATAACAGCACTAGAACTAGAACTTGATTGTAGCGTATCGTATCAACGTCTTTTCAACGTACCTGTAATCGACGCAAGTGCGGAAGACGAATCAAGATGGGAAGACGAATCACGCCGGAGAGAGCAATTTTGTTCACGAAACTCAGCGTTGCTCTGACGTGTTCTTGGCCACCTTCTCCCTTGGCCACCAAAACTCAACTTTTCTTATTTAACGCATTATGGTGCACGGCGTTTGTTAGCTCCATAGCGTTATTTTTACCGTTGATGGCCGCGATTTACGAATACCGGAAACATCCTATCGTTCTTGGAAAAACCGTGAGTCTGGCGTCGGCTGTCGTACAAGTGACGATCAAGATGATGATATGTCGTCTCCAGCAAAAACGGTTTCAAGTAAGTCGATCATTCGTTTGTGCACGAAGCAATATTTAAATTTTTGAATTTAAACATCTTATTTTATCCAATGATTTTGAACTTGATTTTATCTATGGTATCGTTCAAAAGTTTAGGCATTTGTGTTTCATATTTGTAATTTAATATTTCGCTATAGTTCTTTGGTTGATCCGCACAATGTACTAAAATATTCTGAAAAAGAAAATCGCCAAAATCTATGAATTTCATATGTAGGACGTGTGATTGAAAGATTAATATATTTGTCACATTATTAATTTCTATAGTAGAAAAATTATTTTAATCCTTTTACTGTGTTAATCCTTTACTTCTTGTAATATCTAGGCCCAAATACTATGATAAAATATATATAAACTACAAGTAGAAATACATATAGATAAAATAATTTCAGCTCTTATGCTTCGAAATGGAGAACTTTTGCAAACGTGCCACGAAAACGGAAAGAATGGTGTTGGAACGATACGTGGAGAAATACAAATACTTTCATGGAATTTATATATTGTGGTGCTTCCTAACCACGGTTTTTGTCATATGTGGCCCATTGTATTCGTCTCAAACGTTTCCCACGCATGCGATATATCCGTTTTCAGTGAAGCATCAACCACTGAAGAGTTTGATTTTCTTTCATCAATCGGTGGTCGGTTTTCAAGCGTCGTCAGGCATGGGTATCGACATTCAGGTGGCACTTCTTTTACGATATGCAACCGCCAGGTTTGAACTTTTAAGAATGCAATTACACAACGTGAGGTCCAACAGCGAGATCGATGCCTGCATAAAAAAGCACATTGAACTTTTGAGGTATAATATTAATATTTTATGTATTATTAATGTTTTTTTAGAAATTGACGAAATGTAATATTAAGGATATTATCACAAAATTGTATATATATATAAAAGTGTATATTAATAGGATATCATTAAGAAACCAAAACAGTTTCATTGAATTTTTTAAAATCTGCTCCATGTGGTTTTCTCAATTTGACTATTCATTATAATTGATTGAAATAAGAAACGGAATTTAAATAAAATATCTGGCTTTGACCTTAGCTAGTAATTTGTAATACCAAATGCAATGTAATATCAAAAGTTTTGTTTAGATTAGTCAAGTTATATGGAATCTAAATAGATTCGATGCAATTGTGAAGATCACGTTATCTATTTTTATATTAATTAATGATGTACGTAATCTGCATCACATTTGTGCACATGTGTGTAGGTATATAAAAGAAATTCGACTATGTATGAAATACTTAGTTTTGGCGACAATGGCGACGACTACTATCGCCGTGATCTTCGGTAGCCTAAATTTAATCGCAGTAAGTGATTAGTGATGCATCTTAAAATTTTTAACTAGAGAGATAAAATTAAAAAAAAATGTAGAATATTCTTTAGAACAATCTTTAGATATTATTGTTGCACAGAATATTTTTTTAGAATAAAGATGCAAATTCATACATTTTTGCACTCTCGAATTTCCCACAAATTCGCAGTCTAATGACAAGCGTCAATGAATCTAAAAACGATGATTCTAAAATTTATTTACAGAATCAATCATTAATTTTGAAAGCTCTGTATGCTATTGTAGTCTTCAGCGCTGCCATAGAATTCTTCATGTACGCTTGGCCAGCAGAGAACTTAATGAACATGGTAATGAAATAATCACAGTGTCTCGATTAACCGAATAAAACATTGAATTTCGTTTTATCATAGAGCATGAAAATTGCTTCTACCGTTTACAACATTGATTGGTATAACAGAAACATCAGGATGCAAAGGAAGATATTCTTTACCATTTTGAGATCCCAGAGACTCGAGACTATCAAGATTAGTGGTATCGCGACGAAACTATCGTTATCACATTACGCGAAGGTAATGTTCCTTACAATATTAAATTCAGTTTCATAATTATCAATTATTTTCTTTTACAGTTTCTGTACGCGTCTGCCTCGTATTTTAATGCTCTGCGTATTATGATCGGAAATCCATAGTTATTTTATACTCCATGGAAAAAGATATATTACGAGAGACATCCGTGAAAGTAAATTGAATATATCTATTTATATATATATTCATTTATATACATACCTATTTATATACGAATATATTACACATATGAAAATTGAAATGGCCAATTTAGCATAACAATGGTATTTTCTCCTTCCACATATAGTATTCTGTAAACTCGATATACAATGCTTAAATTCTGCAGATACACGTAATATATTTGGCACTTTTGAAACAACTCCAAACACATATCTTCACTGATATGACATTTGGATTGTGGCAAAAAGAAAGTCAAACAAAAAGACCAGTACATTTTTACAATCGTTCACTAGTACACTTTTACAGTCATACTGCAGTATCACAATATTTTCATACTACAGTATTTTTGGTAGTATGAAATAACTATATATCGTTGCTAGTTTGTTTTTCAGTCACGATTTTCGTTTCCTTATTGTACTCGTCTTCGATATAAAATGATGAAGAAATTTTAAATCAATTTGATTCAATTCTTCAAATTTCTTTCCATAATCATGATATTAAAGACAAAATCTTTATAGTGTAAATCGATTGGAAAAAATTGCAACTGAAATGTTGCGTTAATGTAACGTTGATAGTCAATGGGTTGAAGAACACCTCGCGTGTATTACATAGATCTCTAGAACCTAGTAGAACATTTATATTTCAGAATAACCATTATCAGTTATTACGAATTTTAAAGGAAACGCATGCCAGTATCGTCTTTCTATTACCGTCTTTTGTCAGTATCGTGAATAGATTAACGTACAATCGACTGAACATGCCATTAAATTGCGATCTATTTTTTTCAAAGATGTTGCGTGATAACTCTTCCTTACAGCTGTTTAATATCACAGGCTGTGCCGATGTGTAATGTAATTATTCATCATTATCATTGAGTCAGCTAACGCTGTAAGAAATTATTAATGTGTACGTTGGTTCAGGTATTACATTATGGCATGGCTTATTAATTTACTCGTGCGTGCGAGACAGGCTATACATCTGCGTATTACTTTACGATATAACAATCTTCTGAAGTCGAGGAATTCGTTCGTATGATACTCACTTCGTTTTGTTCGTTCGTAATTTGTTCCTTTCATACTTACTTCATTCTATTCATAAGACGAGTACTAGTTCGCTGAAGTTATGTTGAGACAATTCACACCAGAGAAAGTTATTCGCATGATAAAACTGAGCGTAACGTTGTGTTGCTGTTGGCCACTTCCTGCCACAAGTAGCAGAATTCGCGTCTGCGGTTACAAAATTCTACAAATTTTCACCGTTATCAGCGCCTGCTTGGTGCTTCTGCCTCTGTTATATTCGACTTATTTGCACTCGGACGATATCGTCATTGTTTCGAAATGTATCTGCGTATCGATAGGTATGAGTCAACTTATTGTACAGACGCTTATATGCCTGATCAAGCACGACTCCCTGCAAGTAAGTGCAACATCTTTAGATTTATTTATGTGGAATATTCTTAGACGTATAACAGTTAGTTTAATTCCCTGCTGGTATTACAGGTCGCTGAGTTTCTTCATTATTTAATTTTTCTCAAATTCTTTTCACCAAACTTTTATTTTCATTTTGAAAAATTTGGCTTACTGCGAAAATTTTGGTTATATATTAAATTAGAAACTATAATAAGTATCCTGAAATTTTTCCAGATTTTTTTTAACATTCGAGACAACGAGAAAGAATGAAAAACCTGTAATGCCAGAGAATGGTTAGAGATTATTCGCTGAAGAAAGTCTACAAATTCTGTTTCCAATTATATAATTTCGATTTTGAAATACAATTAATTAAAGTTTCAACTTTAGTAATTTTATATTAAATTATATTAAATTTTATATTAAGTTATATTAAGTTATTAAATTTATATTAAATTATATTAAATTAACAAAAGTACCATAAATAATTTGACGAAGTCATCGATTTCTTTTTCGAAATCGAAATTTTCAAATTTCAAAGCTTTCACTTCATTAATCATGAGTTACAGCGTGTAGTCGGAGAAATGGTGGCCTGTGTCAAACACGCGCAACAATATGAAACAGAGATTTTCTACAAGTACATTGCAAAGTGCGACAAGTTTTACGGTGGTGCCATTGTATTTACATACCTGACTGCAACTGCTTTTTTATTAGGACCTGTGATCATGCCGGTTTCCTTTCCGTTAGATGCTGAATATCCATTCCGTGTTAATTACACACCGGTAAATATTCTCATATATCTGCACCAATCAGTAGTTAGTTACCAATGCTCTGCAAACGTATGCTTGTGCATATTTGGAGCGCTTCTATTCTGGTTCACGGCTGCGAGATTCGAATGTCTGGCGATCGAATTTGAAAAAAGTTCAAACATCGATATGCTGATCGCTTGCGTGAAGAAACAATTACGCTTGGTGAAGTAAAGCTAGCGTTTTACTCAATGTTTCAATCAAACGATTCTCGATTTTTTCTTTGTTCCTGAAAGATTTAATTCCCTTTAGATATGCGGAAGAGGTGATCAGTTGTTTTCGTTCCGTGGTGCTTTATACTATAGCGGTAACAACATTTGCAATGATTCTATGCGGTATTATAATGATCATGGTAAGTGATGCTTGCGATTGCGCTGTGGATGTTTGTACGTTTATAAGAAATTTGAAGGTTCAAATAATTCAAAATAGTAATATTTAAAATAAATAATAATTTTCCCTGCAAAATATTTTAACTATAGTACTCGTAATATTTAGCGAGTGAAGAGAATTTTTGTTTAATTTTTGCCTTTTTAGTTGTACAAATACTTATATAAAATATGAATTTGCACAAATATTTGCAGTCTGTTTCGCATGTGCTACAGTAATTTTGTGTATTGATAATTGCACCTTTCAACAGGATGCACCGCTAATTGTAAAGGTGCAATTTGTAACCATATGTGTCACTGTACTGACGGAAGTCTATATGTACGCGTGGCCAGTTGATCATATGAAGGAAATGGTAAACCATATTTATTGTTTATATGTTGTATGTACGCTCATGAAATGACGAAAATTCTACAAAAATTTCGTGACTATAGGTTTCATTGAATAATATTTATTAGACATCGATTTAAAATTTGGAGTTGAATTCAAATCGAATTCAACATGATCGATGTTTCATTGTAAATCGATCACGAAATTCCAGTGAATTTTTTTATAAAATTTGGAACTTCAACTTAATTTGAAAAGCTACGTTAAGAGAATAAATAATTAGTTATTAATAGTGAAAAATGTAAATTAAAAAATATAAATACGAATTATAAAACTACCAACAATAATTGATTAAAGATTGTAATAATTATAAAATTGAATGATATAGTATATCGAATCTAGAAGGTTGAAATTTGATAATCAAGAAAACCATAGATGTTAAAATTTATATTACAATTGAATTTTATATATTATTATATATTAATTGAATTGTATTATATTATTGAATTGTATTATATTATATTGTATTAATTGAGTTGAAATTTATATTACTTCGCCATTTCATCTGCGACAATCTAAACTTAATCTGTGATTCTTTTTTTTTTATAATTCACAGAGTTTACACATTTTAACAAGTGCGTACAACTTATTATGGTACGAGTATACAGTAAAAATGCAAAAAAATTTACTGAATGTATTATTGTACCAAAAACCGGTGACTTTTTCCATCACATGTTTAGTGCCAGAGCTCTCTTTGCGGTATTATTGTTCGGTAAGGCTGGTAAAATTTAAAATGAATGAATTGAGAAGTTAAAATATAAGATGATATATTTAAGTGCCAGAGAATGTAAAGATCTGATAGAATCAAGAATTTAATTTTTATCATATTTTCCTTTTATTCAACTATAGTCTACAGTCTAGTTGCATTTCTCTAATTTAATTCTCTTTTCTTATTAAAAAAATTATCTTTCTTCATTTCTTTGGTACTTATAGTTTTAACTCTTCAATTGATCAAGAATAACACATAAATAATATTGATGAAATTTCAGTATCTTTCCAATGCTTTCTCCATTTTCACCGCTTTGCGTGTCTTATTGGAAAATGATAATTCAACATGAATGTATCCTTATCATATCAAACAAAATCATCAAACATGCATCACAGTTATAAGCAGAAAATATAAGACGAAGGTTATAACTATGACTCATAATTGACATTTTTGTATTAGTTTTTTTCTTTCTTCCTTTTTTCTTGACTGCAGTCCCTGAGGTAACGTATCCCTAACTTGCATTTGACATGTAAATTTCGATTGATTAGTGATGATAAGGTGTTGAGTGATAATATAGATGTGTTCAGTTGTTTGTCGTTGCAGAAAAAAATTTTCAAAAAAATTTTCAAAAAAACCTGCGTTGCTTGTGTGAAGTTGAACGGTTAAGCGTATATAATTAAGCGTGTTTTGAAAGCCTAATCCTGATTTTTAACGGAATGACGTTGACGTCGTATTTACCGGTGTTTCTGATGAGTGGGTTTTGATGATTCCGTTGATATGCGGTGGTGAGTGAGCTACTGATGTATTCCTGGATGGTCGGTATATTTGCGATAACGTGTAGCTGTTTGTCAGGGGTATCCTAGGGTTTTCTTAGAATCACGTGAAGAAATTTGTATTTGAATTCTTTGTATTTTGTTTGTTATTGTATTTTTTGTTATCAGCGACTGACTGTCGGAATGATCACTATACCGAATCCAAAATCTGGCTGCGTATCCTACTGTACGTATGGTACCAATGAGTCAATTAGATATACAGTAATTCAAACAGTAATTCAAAATAGTACACTTCTCACCTTATCAATGTTCATTTGCCCACGATGATACGCCATTTATATAATTCATAATAAGAAGTACTTATAGAATACAGCACAATGTCACATGGAGTAGGAAGAGCAACACAATTCCTTTATAGCTGCTAAATTATAAAAAATAAGATTTTTATAATTTTTGTAAAGTTATAAGAACTTCTCTATATACACATTTTCACAATGATAGCTCGAAAGTTATATTATTTTCTCCCCAAGGAAGCGAAATATCCTCTACGTTTTAACACTTCGTGTCTCCTCTCCGTTTTAGTTATAGCTCTTTGTATCGCGAACAATAAACAAGTGAAAGACTGAATATTCCCGGTTCACCCGTATTTTTAAAGAATGTTACGCTACATGAATATTTACCCTGGTGCATAATAACCTCCCTTTGCGTGTCTAATATTACACGTTTCAACCATATATAATATATCCAACAGTAATTACCATAGACTCAGTTAGAACGATGAAAAGTAATGGAAGTAATCGATATATGTTGCTCGCAAGAATAATACTGCCTGATATGATTTATTGAATTCTTCGCATATGCCAGATAATTATACCGCGATAACATCTATAATTGTTTCGAGGTAATAGTGTTGCGGTTCCACAAATATCCACGTAACATGCCATTACGTTAGTCAGATACTGTTTCTATCGGCGTGTATATCGGCAAATCAAACATTTTGATGAAATCATGTTGAAACAAGTGACGCCGGAGAAAGCTATCAACATTATTTGGCTCAGCGTAGCTTTGACCTTCTGTTGGCCGCTCTCAGTGAACAGTAGCAAAACTCAAATCTTAGGCTACAAAATTATGCAAATTTGTGCAATCATCAACGTTTTCTTGCTACTCTTGCCATCGATATACACGATCTACTTGTGCTCGGACGATATGGAAGTTATTTCGAAAAGTGTAAGCCAATCGATATGTGAGGTTCAATGTATTATCCAGACCGTTATATGTTTCTGCAAGCACGACATTTTACAAGTAAGTTTCTAATCACTAGATTGCGGATTTTTATGCGTTTATAGAAAATTTAAGGAGAATGAGTATAATGTGAACAAATTCAAGGAATTCTAATGTTTAGAGTTCAATAAAATAGCGAAAAAAAATCGTATAATGACTTCAGATAGTCAAAATCGCGAATGATCTTGTTATAAATTTAGTCACGAGAGAAATTTTTTCAATCGATTTTAGTGATGCTTTTACAATTTTCGAGAACTAAAGTATCCTTGCTTTCCCACGTGCTGCGCGATGTAAAAACATTTTTCAAGAAAACGAACTTGGCGTTTTATCGAAATAGAAGTTTTCTGCTAAGATAAAGCTAAAGACTGTTGTACGATTTTTCTTTTTTACAAAATTACAACAGCTCAGAATATCGAGCATTTTTTATCGAGTGTGCAAATACTTTCATTCATCACTCTATTTCATTAAAACATTTAAAATATAATACTTTCTATATAATATTTAGCAGGAGAAGTACATTTCTATCATAATTCTATTTTCTTAATTACATTCCCAAGGATATGAATTTGCATAGAAATCCGTAGACTATTAATCGGCTTCTCCTCAAAAAGTTCTACGCTTTGAAAGAATCGGTTGCAGCGCATAGTCGAAGAGCTGTGGACATGCATCAAACAGGCCCAACAACACGAGAGGGAAATTTTCTGCAGGTATCTCGTGAGATACAACACGTTGTACGGATGTTATCTGGCGATTGCTTACGTGATGGCGTTCCTTTTCACGATCGGGCCTCTGATCTTTCCATTTGTCGTTTTGATACAAGTGGAATATCCATTCGACGTTAATCGTACGTTAGTGACTGCTGTTATACGCGCGCATCAGATTGTCGTCTGCTATCAATGCTGCGCGCATATGTGCCTATGCGTGTTCGGAGCGCTTTTAATTTGGTTCGCGGCTGCGAGATTCGAATGCTTGATCGTGGAAGTGCAGAGAAGTACGGATATTCGTATGCTGGTTATTTGCATTGAGAAACAATTACGTTTACAGAGGTAATGATGTAGTTTTTACTACCAGAGTATTAAACCAGAGGCTCCCAAAGTGTGGGTCGCGAGTTGATCATTCGCAATGGGTCGTGAAAAATTTCAAAATATGAGATTTGTGGCAGACTTACGAAACATACGTTCGTATTTATGCAAAATATGGGTTCATTTCACGTATTTCTACGTCAATGTATTACTTACGGTGATTTGACGCACATGTATTATCAAGTAAAACACACTCGATGAATATAATGTACATATAAGTTCAAAAAATGAATCTCGACTGAAAGAAAAATTTGGGAACCACTGGATTGAACGATGCATTTATGTTCCAGTGTACGTAATTTGTTTCTTTTTTCTAGATACGCGAAAGAAGTGGTTAATTGTTTTCGTTTTATGGTACTTTTTGTTATAGCAGCATGCACGTTTGTCATGACACTATCCGCCATTGTGATGGTTATGGTAGGTAATACTCAAGGGGTGAGCGTTCTGCGAATAACCGACTGCGTATAACCGATAATTATTTATAACCAGAATATATAATATATATTTATAAACAGAATACACCGCTAATAGTGAAAACAATGTACACAACTATGACTTCGTACTTTGTCATGTACATTTATATGTATGCGTGGCCAGCTAATCATATGAAAGACATGGTAGATCATATATACATAAAATACATATATGTATATATATATATATATATATAAGTTATTGATTTGCAGGTTTTATTAATTTTTTTAAGCGCAATCAGTCTTTTATAATTCGCAGAGTTTAACCGTTTCACGAAGTGTGTACGATTTAAAGTGGTACGAATGTACCATGAAACTGCAGAAACATCTACTGAACATGTTGATGTATCGAAAACCGGTGATTCTTTCTATCAGTTGTCTACTGCCAGAACTTTCTTTGCGCTACTATTGCTCGGTAAGACGAGTTGACGTACGAACGTCGATTGAAGGATTTGCTGCAATAAGAATAACCTTCTAGTAATTTCGATAAATCCACAGAAACCAGAAGGTAATATCAAAGTCAATTTTTTTAATGGTGTTCACAAATTTTTAATATCCGTGATACAGAAATTCATAATCATAATTCATAATGTTCTTTTAATAACAATCTCTTGTTGCTTTGACACCGCTTCTTTCAATTTAAATATTGAAACTTGTTCTTGAATATTGTCCTTATTGCTGCAAATTAGAATTCTTGCTGTCCGAGTACTCGAAGTATTTATTATAGTACAAATTCCGAGTATTCGAGTATTCGAGTTTTCGAATCTAAATTACATGAACTCGATTTTGGAATCACATTCGAGATTTCTATCATAATTAATCAAATATGAATCTTTTTTTATACATATCTCATTTTTCTAATCGAGTGTGTATCCAAATACTCAAGATCGGATATTCGTAAATCCGAGCAATAGTAAGAAACCCCTGCTGCAAACCCTTCAATTGTTACTAATCGAGTTGATCGAGGATAACAAATTGATAACATTTCAGTACTTGTCGAATGCTCTCTCTTTCTGTACTGCTTTACGTGCCATACTGGAAGGGAATACAACATAGACGTGTTTATACGTATATTGTCATAATTAGCATATATTATACCATTCGTTAGGATAGTTGAAATGAAAACTTATGATAGTCATGAGCAGAACTGGCAAAGTATTTCGTGTTTCTGTATTAACGAAAATAAATATCGAAAGTAATAGGACAATGTATGGGTATAAACACGAAGTATATTAAACACAATTAAGAGAAATGCAAACTACTTGAGAGTACATAGGAAATCCGTTTTTAATCGACTTCTGACGTAAGTATGTGAAAAAAATATCGATGTTTTACGATGATTTCTAATATGTTGACGTATGTTTATAAAACTTACAATAATTATTCTAATTAGTGCCTTTTATAAGTGAGCTTCTTAGTAGTCAAACTGATAAAGTGCACGTTTTATTAATCTCTTAACTCTATTACATAAGTATTCGACTGATATTCAATTTGTACGAGATAATTAATTTGCGTGAGTTTGTCCATCAATAAATTTAAAAAGAAAACAGAATTTCTTCTTCTTTTCATACTTATCATATTTAATTTTATTGCGATATTGATAATCCGTAAGTTTTAGTATTAATGTAACTTTAATTTAATTTCATTTAGTCATACATTTTAATTTAAATTTAATAATATATTCATGCTTTGATGTACGTAAATTTGTTCGTATTTAACAGAAACAGATTTTATTACTACTGTGCGTTAGTGCGGTAACAAATGAACATATCGATCGAGTTCACATACTGAACACGGGTCGTATATATGTTTGTGAATAGAAAGAAAAGATGAATAATAATACGTACATTAGCAATACGGATTTTTAATTTTTCAATTCATATTATACGGATTATTATCATTTCAATACACGTCCGAAATGGTAGATCCTAATTGCGATTGATCAGTCTGCCTTAGATATTGTGAATAAACTCTTAAGTACGACTAAATATATAGTTCTACTACTGCTATGAAGCTTCTACTGTATTTTATTTTTACGAATGTCCCTTTATCTCATATCCCATCAACGCATAATGCAAGTTTGCTGTGTAACAAATAACATACTGCGAATAATAACATATAAATAAATGCAATCAAAATAATTTCATTTTGTACATACTTCCTTAGCGAAGTAAATATATCTTATTCCGTTTGATCTTGAAGATACTAGTTCTCATTATTCAATCAAGAAAAGTGTCACCGTAGAATGACATCTTCGTATCGTTTTAACATTCCGTTGGATACTTTATATTAGTAGCATAAGTACTTCGACAATCGCCTTTTTGTTTTCATTCGTTTCCCTTATCTTCGATGTGTCTAACTCACAACGATACTACCGACGTCAATGCACGTTCCACTTAAAGAAAATCTCAGATTAGCTTTTATGTTTTACTTAAGAATTTAAACTTCCCCCTCGCTTTAGCTCGTAGCATCACGGGTAAAAAGCAATTGTCTGTCTAATTCAACTTTATGCTTCATGAATATTGATTCCGTTAGCTAATAACCCTTTATATGCGTCTTATGCATGTTACGTGTATGTATAATGCATTAAACAGCATACTAAATCACGCCGGAAGAAATTACCGATCAATATACTGTTCTAATTGCTACACCGCGTGATGTTTTATTC
This sequence comes from Melipona beecheii, assembly GCA_032399605.1. Classification (NCBI taxonomy): domain Eukaryota; kingdom Metazoa; phylum Arthropoda; class Insecta; order Hymenoptera; family Apidae; genus Melipona; species Melipona beecheii. The sequence goes on along the minus strand of JAUCMO010000082.1, from coordinate 387,917 downwards.
AATTCTTCGTACATGCGAGAAAATTTCGCCTGCAATTACTTTTACGATTATTCGAAGGAAAATCTTACATATAACATTTACAATTATTCGTAACAGTATCGTGGTTCACAACAATCTGCAGGTATCACTTCGTTGCTCCATCAGATTCGTATAATAGTTCGTGCAGGACAGACACGACCTTCAGAAATTATGTTAAAGAAGTTGACGCTAGAAAAAGCTGTTAACATTATTCGACTGAGCGTGGCTTTGACATTTTGTTGGCCGCTTCGTGCGAGCAATAGCAGAACTGTGATCTTTGGTTACAGAGTATTGCAAATTTTTGCAGCTATTAACATGCTCCTGTTACTGCTACCGACATTGTACGCGACGTATTTGCGATCGGACGATGTAGAAATTGTTTCTCACTGTGTTACTCAAGCGATATGCGAAGTTCAGTGTATCGTTCAAACTGTTATATGTTTCAGCAAGCACGATACTCTACAAGTAAGTTCCCACTCACTTTCTCTTGTTGCTTTTTGTGGAAAATGTTCAGTGTTTTAAGAATAGATACGCAGCGTATAATCGAGGATCTGTGGAGTTGCATCGAGGGGGCCCAACGATACGAGAGAGATATTTTTCACGAGTATTTTGCGAGGGTCAACGTGCTTTATGGCGGTTACATCGTAGCTATGTACATCATAGGGTTCGTTGGTTTGATCGGACCTTTATTCCTTCCAATTGTTCATTTAATATTCGCTGAATATCCGTTTGACGTTAAGAATCGAACGTTAGTGAGCGCTATCATACGTACACATCAGATTATCACTTGCCACCAGATATGCGCCCACGAATGCGTGTGTCTGTTTGGTGCGCTTCTAATTTGGTTCACCGCTGCGAGATACAAATGCTTGATGGTGGAACTGCACAGAACCACGGATATTCGTATGCTTGCCGCGTTCATCGAGAAACAGTTACGTTTAAAGAGGTAATGGTGATGGTTTGCTAGATATATTTGTCAGTGTACGTGATCATTTTCTTTTTTCAGATACGCGGAAGAAGTGGTTGAGTGTTTTCGTTTCATGGTCCTTGTTGTCATAGCAGTGTGTACGTTTGTCATAACTATATTTGCTATAGCAATACTCACGGTAAATAAGGTATTTGAGCAACAATTCTACGTATGCACAATAAATTAATTAGTGCAATTTACAAACAGAATACACCAATGGTGGCGAAAATGCTGTTCGCAGGAATTACTGCGTCCCTGCTCATGTACATTTACATGTACGCGTGGCCGGCTGATCACATGAAAGAAATGGTAAATCGTGCGTTCAATGAATGTGAATGATATACTTGTCTCATTAGTCTTCTATAATTTGCAGAGTTTGAAAGTTTCACAAAGTGTATACGATTTACCGTGGTACGAACATACAGCGATGATGCAGAAGCATCTGTTGAACGTCTTGGTATATCAAAAGCCTGTGATTCTCTCCATCAGTTGTCTAGTGCCGGAGCTTTCTTTGCGTTACTATTGTTCGGTAAGCTGTATTAACATTCGAGCGTCGATTAAGGAATTTTTTGCATCAAGGATCACTCTCTAATTATTCGAGTTATCCAATAACAATCGATAACAATTTCAAAGACAGTTTTGTAAAAATTTATATAAATAGATATTAATAGATATTAATATATAATAGATACTAATGTATAAATAGATATTAATTCAATTTATATTCGCAATGACGAACTTTATGTCCATCTTGAACATGTGAGATTTATATCTTCTTTTCTCTTTCAATTTCAATATTTCAGCTGTAATTGGAGGTGATCTTATTGTTGCATAACCTCCAACTATTATGAACGAGTTGATAATATGTTTGATATTATAATAATGAATATTGATAATAACAAATTGATAATATTTCAGTATTTGTCGAATGCTCTCTCTTTCTGTACCGCTTTACGTGCCATACTGGAAGAGAATACAACATAGACGTGTTTATACGTACATTGTCATAATTATGTATTATACCATTTGTTAGTTCATATGAAAATTTATGATAGTTATGAGTAAGAAAAGTATTCCATACCTTATTAACGAAAATAAATGTCGAAAATAATTGAACAAAGTTTGGGTATAAACACAAAGTACATTAGGTTCAATTAAGATAAATTTACAAACTGCTTGAGAGTAATACAAGAAGTCCGTTTCTAATTAACTGATGTAAGTATATGACAGAAACATCGATTTTACTGTGATTTCCAATATATCGATGTACGTTTGTAAAACTTACAAGAATTATTGTAATCAGTACTTTTCATAAATGAGTTTCTTAGAAGTCAAACTGATCAACTGCATGTTTTATTGACTCTATTACATAAGTACTCGACTGATATTCAATTTGAACGAGATAATTGACTTACATGAATTTGTCCATCAATAAATTTAGAATAACAACATTTTCTTTTCTTTTCATATTTTTCAGTTTATTGCGATATTGATCAGTGCAATAGTACTAATGTAATTTTTAGTACTAATGTAACTTTAATTTAATTACATTTAATCATATGATTTTAATTTTAATTTCGTAATATATCTGTGTTTCAATGCGTGTAAATTTGTTCGTATTTAACAAAGACAGATCTTATCATACTGTGTGTTAGCGAGGCAACAAATGAATATATCAATCGAATTCATGTACTGAATGCTAATCGACTGTGAATACAAAAAAAAAGACGCATAATGACATGTATACGGATTTTTAATTCGTCAATGCACATTATACGGATTATTATCTTTCAATAGACGTCCGAAATAGTAGATCCTAATTGTGTTGTCGTGGATCAATGTCTTATTGTTAGATATCGTGGATAAACTGCTAAGTATGACTAAATAACTCTACTGCTCTGAAGCTTCTACTGCATTTTATTTTCATGCTTGTCAACCTCGATGATGCTCTATCGCATCAATCAATACTTATCCTTTAGTCAGCTTGCTGTGCAACAAGTAACATGCAAACAAGTGTATTGAAGATAATTTCATTTTGTACATATCTCCTTAGCGAAGTAAATGTACCTTATTCCGTTTGATCTCGAAGATACTAGTTCTCATTATTCAATCAAGAAAAGCGTCACCGTAGAATGACATCTTCGTATCGTTTTGACAGTCTGTTGGTTACTTTATATTAGCATAAGTACTTCGACGATTGCCTCTGTGTTTTCAATTCTTTTCCTTATCTTCGATGTGTCTAACTCCCAACGATACTACTGACCTCAATGCACGTTCCACTAAAAGAAAATCTCATGTAGATAACCTTTATGTTTCGATTAAGAATTTAAACTTCCCCCTCGCTTTAGCTCGTAGCATCACGGGTAAAAAGCAATTGTCTGTCTAATCCACCTTTATGCTTCACGAATATTGATTCCGTTAGCTAATAACTCTTTACGTGCGTCTTATGCACGTTACGTGTATGTATAATACATTAAACAGCATACTAAATCACGCCGCAAGAAATTACCAACCAATATACTGTTCTAATTGCTACACCGCGTGATGTTTTATTCAATTCTTCGTACATGCGAGAGAATTTCGCCTGTGATAACTTCTACAATTATTCGTAACAGTATCGCGGTTCGCGAAAATCTGCACGTATCACTTTGTTCCTTCATCGGATTCATATAATACGTGCAAGACGAACGATCTCTAGAAATTATGTTAAAAAAGTTGTCGCCAAACAAAGCTATTAACATTATTCGGCTGAGCGTGGCTCTGACATTTTGTTGGCCGCTTCGTGCGAGCAACAGCAGAACTGTGATTTTCGGTTACAGAGTATTGCAAATTTGTGCAGCTATTAACATGCTCCTGTTACTCCTGCCTACATTGTACGCGACGTATTTGCGATCGGACGACGTGGAAGTTGTTTCTCACTGTGTCACTCAGGCGTTGTGCGAGATTCAATGTATCGTTCAAACTTTTATATGTTTCAGCAAGCACGATATTCTACAAGTAAGTGATCACTCACTTTCTTTCGTGGCCTTTCGTGGAAAATGTTCGATGCTTTAAGAATGGATTGCAGCGTATACTCGAAGAGCTGTGGAATTGCATCGAGGAGGCCCAACAACACGACAAGGAAATTTATTACCTGTATCTTGCGAGATGCAACGTGTTTTACAGCAGTTACATCGTTGCCACGTATGCAACAGTAGCTGTAGGTTTGATCGGACCCTTGTTTCTTCCAATTTTTCACATGATATTCGCTGAATATCCGTTTAACGTCAATCATACGTTGGTAATTGCCATCGTGCGTGCACACCAAATTATTACCGGCCACCAAATTTGCGCACACATATGCATGTGCCTGTTCGGGGGGCTTCTAATTTGGTTCACCGCCGCGAGATACGAATGCCTGATGGTGGAATTACAGAGAACTACGGATATTCACATGCTGATCGTGTGCATCGAGAAACAATTACGTTTAAAGAGGTAATGGTGATGATTTGCTATTTGTCAATGTACGTGATCATTTCCTTTTTTTTCAGATACGCGGAAGAAGTGGTTGAGTGCTTTCGTTTCATGGTGCTGTTTGTCATAGCAGAGTGTACGTTTGTCATAACCATATGTGCCATAACAATAGTCATGGTAAGTAAGACACTCGAGTGACGATTCTGCGTACAATAAATTAATTAGTGCAATTCATGAACAGAATACACCATTGGTGGCAAAAATACTGTTCACAGGAATCACTGTGTCTCTGCTCATGTACATTTACATGTACGCGTGGCCGGCTGATCACATGAAAGAAATGGTAAATCGTGCGTACAAGAGAATGATCTACGTGACTTATCAGTCTTCTATAATTCGCAGAGCTTGAAATTTTCACGAAGTGTGTACGACTTACCGTGGTACGAACATACAGCGAGGATGCAGAAGAACCTGTTGAATGTCTTGGTATACCAAAAGCCAGTGATTCTCTCCATCAGTTGTCTAATGCCGGAGCTTTCTTTGCGTTACTATTGCTCGGTAAGCTGAATTAGTCTTCGAGCATTGATTAAGGGTATTTTTGCATCAAGGATCACTTTCTAATTATCCAATAACAATTTTAAAGACAGTTCTGCGAATTTCGTATAAGTAGATATTAATTTATGTTCAATTTACGTTCGTAGTGACAAACATTTTGTCCATCTTGAACATGTGAGACTCGTATCTTTCTTTCTCTGTCAATTGAAACATTAGAGGTGATCTTATTTTTGCACAGCCTTTAACTGCTAACGAGCTAGCTGACAAAGTAAAATCACTTGTAATACTGATAATATTGTAATTATAAATATTGATAATATTTTAGTACTTGTCGAACGCTCTCTCCTTTTGTACCGCTTTGCGTGCCATACTAGAAGAGACTACATCATAGAAGTGTTCGAATGTTATTGCAATTATACTCTACTGTAGATAGTTATTATTGCTGAACGAAATATATTATGATAGTTATTAATAAAGATCATAAAGTGTCTTTGTACAAATGAAACGAATATAGTAGAGCTTAAACAAAGTTTGGATATGAAGTATAGTGATTGATGAGGAGGTAAGAAAATTTTAATATACTCGAAAACTGTCAGAACAAACTCGATCAACATAAGTAAATGACATAAATATATATATATATATATATATATATATAATCTTATACCTCTAATCTTTTACCTCTGTCTCTAAAATGACGACGGTGTGATATCTTTTGGATAATACTTCTGCTTTTGAACTTGAACGAATTTATTTCCTCTTTTTTGTTTCTTTCGCTTCTTCTGACTCTTCTTTTTGCATTATCACATCTTTGTTTAGTTTCTCACAACTGAATTAACTTTAAAAATAAATATGTCGAATTAACCCGTTTTCGAATTTATGTAAAATGTTTTTTGCTTCAAGTAATACAAATCTGTTATGTGAGTAGAATTTATACGAAATTGACCATATCCATGTCACCAAATGTTTTTTTTTTGTTTTTCTGATTACAGTCAAACTTAATTTATTATAAGACGATATTTTCGAAACTTAGAAACTTTTCTGCAACTGCAATCACGACATATTATGAGACGACAGGATAATTTTATGTACAGACGCAAGTAATAAAGTTCAATTCAAATCAAATTTAAAAATTAAATATATTCTTATATGTAGTGAAATTATTGCAAAATTATGTGATATTCCTCTTTTCCTTAGTAGTACCATTATTTTAATTAAGTGCTGATAGAAAATACTAGTAGAATGTCAAGGCCCTTCTTGCATCCAACAATACCAGTGATCAATAATTAATCTTACGTCACAAAAATCTGATAACAGATCATCCGCCGCAGATATTCGGTGCGCAACAAGGTTAAAAGAAATGTGTATCGTCGACAACGATTGCAATACTACATTACGTTCTTTCTATTTCTAGATTTCACAGTTTCTCGCAATAATATCGCGTGCAAGCTACTCTGTCATTAACCGACTGAATAGCTTCATTACTTAATTATTCACATAGAATAATAATTTGAAATTTCCTACTGTACGCGCCACCCTCGTAAATATCGACTCTGTTGCGTGATGACTTCTTTTTACATTTTTCGTTCTACTTCGTAACGTATTCCGTCAATGTATAATACAACGCATAATTATCGTCAGTTCCTGGTGCAACAAATGGCACGCAGGTAATCAATAGCTATCCTCCGAGACCGTCATAGCCATCTCACAGGGGCAATGTTATTCAGTTGCTTCATCATCAATGTGATGGTGCTTTACACAGTGGATGAATCTTTTCGTTCGAGCACGTAAATCATATTTCGTTTCATTCAAAGTTTCTCACGATTTTATCAAACAAAATGACGCCGGAGATGGCAATTAACATAACTCGTCTTAGCGTCGCATTCAGCTTCTGTTGGCCAGTTTCTGCCAGTAGCAGCAAATGCCGAGTTCTTTTTATGAAAATTGTGTTAGTCGTTACCACTATCAGCGGTTTCGTGTTAGTACTGCTTTTGATGTACGGAGCTTACGTGCACTTTGGCGATTTGATTCTCACTTCCAAATGCGTGTGTTTAACGATCTGTGTGAGTCAGTTTGTTGTGCAGACAATCATTTGTTTAGTGAAGTACGAGACTCTGCAAGTAAGTTTTTCCATAGAGATTATATGCAACAGTTTCCGATAGTGTTTGGTACGTGTAGAAATTTTTTAGGAATATATTTTTTAGGAATTACAGTATTTATTACACGTGAGTGTTGTTGAAATTTGATTAGGTCTTTATTATGACACGTCGTGATTATCGTGATTATATATTGGTGCAATTTTATGCTTTTACGTACTTGAAGAAATTGTTACTCCTTTTTGAAATCTTAATAAAGTTTCGAATTAATCACCGGAAGTGTACATTTTATAATTTGTTTCAAATATCGTCATTCGCCCTTTACGTCACTTTGACAAAATTTTTTTACAAAAAAAATTATTACAACATAAAATTGAATATCTACACCTAGAATAGAAATTTAGTTTATTTATTACCAATAAAAGAATTTAACTAATTATCTTTTAGTTTTAGTAATTTTTTACTACTGTGTCCATTCGACACCAAGGAACAAACGAAGTTGGAAGAATAAAAAGAGGGTTAAATTATATTCTTAAAACTATGAATTCGCATAAAGATCTGCAGTGTACCCACAAAAAATTTCTACAAAATTTCCGGATCACTGTATACGCTTTTTAATTATTTGCAGCATGTGGTCGACGAACTTATGACTTACGTCAAACAAGCGCAACAATACGAAAGGGATATTTTCTGCACGTACATAGACAAATACAATAGGTTTTACGGAGGATACATAGCTGTTGTGTATACGACTTTGATTGCTTTTCTGCTGGGACCTTTGGTCGTGCCAGTTTCATTTCCATTGGACGCGGAATATCCATTCAGTGTTAATTATACACCAGTGTATGTTATCCTATATTTTCATCAAGCTTTCATTTGCTTTCAATGTGCTGGACATACATGCATAAGCTTGTTTGCAGCGCTTCTACTTTTCTTCACGGTCGCGAGATTCGAATGTCTGGCTATGGAGTTCGAAAAGAGCAAAAATATTGATATGCTGATAGTTTGTATCAAGAAACAGTTGTACTTGAGAAGGTATGAATATACTTTACAACGACGTAAATATAAACGATTGCATTCCTGTTAGATATAAATCTCTAATTTCTCTCAGATACGCGGAAGATGTGATCAGTTGTTTTCGTTTTATAGTATTTTATGCTATAATAGTAAGCACGTGCGGATTAACTTTTTGCGGCATTATATTTCTTATGGTAAGTTACGGGTATTTCTTAGAAATATCGTAGACAATTCGAACACATTTATTAAAAAAATTATTTATTAAAAAAAAATTGTTCAAGATATTGAGACGCAGTTTGAACCTGATCATAAAAAAAACACGTTTCAGAATTTTCCTTTATCTTTCATTTCGATTTTTTTGACTTTATTTAACATTAGAGTCGTTAGAATTACAAAATCAGATTATTAGTGATACCACTGTAATAGTTAAATTTGACTTGCAATAAAAAATCAGGTGTTAGAGTTGGTAACATATATCTCGTCTCATTGTACTTACAAAATGTTCTAATTTTTTATTTTGACCCATACTTCCTATGGAAAAGAGCAAAATGCATTGAACAAAACTTAAAAAAAAAATAAATAAAAATATTCTCATGAATGTAAGTACATCTCAATATCTTCAATATTTCTTTTTACAAAAATTTTTTGACGCTCAAATCGTCCATTTCATCTGTCATAATTCAATGTAACAAGTTCATAGTGTAATTTGCGCAAACAGAATCTGTCAATGACTGTGAAGATGCAGTTCGTAACCATATGTATGACAGGACTCGTGGAAATGTACTTGTTCGCATGGCCAGCCGATCACATTAAAGATATGGTAAATCGTGTTTTCTTTATGCATGATTTTTCTATATACTGATTTATCAATGAAAACGTCATATCAGAATAAAATGTCTCTAACACTAGGACTACCGACGATTAAAACATTAAATTTTAGAGATGTTAAAATATATGAAAAATAGAAAAACTTATAATACTGTACACAGAAGCTTTTATTAATATTATGAAAGATTATTTAAATCTCCAAAAATACACTGTTTCACATCTGTTATGTAATTTCTGTCACGAATAGTTCAAAATTCTGATATGGACGTTCACATCTCTAGGAATCTCTTTGAAACAAAAATTAAGAAAGTGTCTATCTACCAAGACGAGCTTAAGGATGAAATGAAGTTTAGAACATGAATCAAGAAGTCGTCCAAAATCCAAAAAGAAATTCTTCTTTGTATTTCTGTTTTTCTTCTAAAATATATGATAGTTTCATAAAAATGTTCATTTTGTTCTGATGAAGCATAATCTTCTGTAATTTTTAGAGCGAAAGGGTTTCGCGAAGTGGATACAACGGGAAATGGTACGAAGCGACGTTGGAAATGCAAAAGTGTTTGCTAAACGTGTTGGTATTTCAAGAACCGGTCATTTTTTCGATCAATTGCGTAGTGCCTGAGTTTTCTTTGCCTTACTATTGTTCGGTAAGTCAAAGTGTCTATATCGATTGTTGATTATTTAATTCCCAAATGGCATCGTTGGGTTATCGATGGAGTAATTTATATCAGATCAGCAAAATTTTTTGCACTTAATCTAACTTTCTATTTTTTCTCTTGTAGTCTTTCTCACAGAGATTAATAATGAAACTGAAAATTTCAAAATTAATCCGTGAACAGCCGATTGTAAATAGCGATAGGTCAAAGTAAATATCAAAATTTTCATTAATATCTACTTTGCTAAATATTATACTAAATATCACTTAAAAATGGTTAAAATGACAGAAATATAAATATTTTATAATTATTAGACTGCGGATTTTTATGCAAGTATGACCATAGTCCAATAATTATACTGTACTGCGTTAGGTTGAGTTGGAGTGATCTAATATTGAACAGAGGATAAAAATAATGTGACTCCTAAATTATTATGTTTAATATAGCATAATTATAGCTATTACAAGTTAATGATAGCAATTACAAGTTAAATGTATATTACATAATATTTCAGTACCTCTCCAATACTTTCTCCATTTTCACAACTCTGCGTATCGCGTTAGAGGATAAGTCGGTATGAACATGTGATTCCAACTGTCTTTCTGGACTCGTGAAACATTCCTTGTGGCAAAGGGTGATGAGAAATATTTATTGCGATAGCCTTGATAGTAATGAACAATCCTTATAATACTAGGAAAGTATCAACCTTGTTGTATTAATAAAAATAAATATGTATGAAACGTTTAATAGCTATAAATTTCTCGCCAATCACTGCACGTTGTATCTCGTTGCATATCGACATTGCGTTCATATTCAGCCTCACTTTAAACGATATTGTTTTTATATATATTATCGTGATTGCATTAAGTGTTTAATGATGTAGCTTTCAAATGAGTTGTAATTCTTCACTTTCAAGATACAGACGACACTTCTATGAAAATATTTGTATTTCCAAATGACACTACTAGTCACGAACATTGAACTCGAAAGAAAGAAACGTTTTGTTCTACATGTTCTGTTCTGAATCAACAGAACTATCTCTACTACTGTACGCATGAAGAGCCGCGAAACGACTGACTGCATGATTATAAAGCAGTACTGTACGATGCACCATATACACACACACATATATATATATATATATATATATATATATATATACACATACTACGTCCCTTCCCGAAAGACGATCTCTTCCTACTTTTGCATGACGTGTTAATTAAATGTAATTTCTGTTACGTAATACTTTCCCTTTGCACCTGTCTAGTATAGCATATCGACGAAATATATATATATATATATGTGTAATGCAACCTATAATTATTGCCGAGCGAAGTAAGTTAACAACTGCACGTAATAGTGCTGCGATCCGAAGTTGCTAATTGTTACATTACTTCTAAATAAGGTCGCGTATTCATTTATTAATTTACCCGTGTGTATAGACAATTTTTCACCGACAACATTTGTGATTATATAGTTATAAGTTCAAAGAAGTCTAATAATTTCCTGGATTCGAAGAATCTCCGACGCATCTTTCTCATGACACCAATTAAGTCGTATTTAGCGTAATTAAGCGATAAACGATCCATACAAATCATGTTGAAACTTGCAACGCCGGAGAAAGTGATTCATTTTACTTGGCTTTTCGTAGCGGTGACCTTCTGTTGGCCGAGTCCTAGCAACAGCAGCAAGAGTCAACACTTTCGTTTGTCCGTTATGCAAATCATTAGTATCATTCATGCTATTCTGCTGATCGTGCCATCAATATATTCGTTGTGTGTGTACATATCAGTCAATGATATGATGCGCTTTTATAGGTGCTTGCTTCAGTTAATAGCTTGCATTCAAATTGTCGTTCAAACTAGTATATGTTTTGTAAAACACGACTCTCTGCAAGTAAGTGGTTTTTTGCTTCATTCTTGGATATTTGATTCGCATAAAGATCGATTCATACTATTCTGTTCAGATAGATATTATTACTATTATTATATGTATATAAAAAAGATACACGATATATACAGTCCTGTCCATAAATCAACGAACACTTAATAAACTATGGTTACCATTTATGTTAGAAATGACCATTCACGATTGCGAAAACAATATCCTAATTTCATTATTGTTTTCTAAATTTGTATTGAACTAATTTGTGCAGATCTTCAAAGTACGTTTTGGATCGTTTTTTTTTTCATAAGTACAAATATATTATACAATACTGCATGCGATCGTGTAAAATGTTCAAGTATTGTTTCTTTTCATAAAATTTATTTAATTCTTCTTTAATTATTATTATTTAATTATTATTATGATTATATCCATTTATTTGTTTAAATTATTTATTAATTTAGATATTTCCGTAAATTAATATAAGATTAAAACGGTATATAATAAATTGTATAATGCGAGAAAATTATATTTTGTATTCCTCATCCGTCTCTTGTATCAGTTTAATACGTGTTTTTAAATAAAATGTTACAGTTTGAACATACAACGCATGCATATCTTCTAACATACAAGATGAATCATCTAAATTTATTACAACGTTAAACAAAACTAGAGAAAATAAGATCACGATATAAAATTGGCTTATTGTAATTTATAGCTGATAGGATTTTACACGCAATCCAATATGGGAATTTAGTCTATTTATTTATAATAAATGAACTTAGATATTAATTTTTTTACCATTGTGTCAGTTGAGTTGGAAAAGTGACGAACAGATGAGGATTAATGTCGCAATAATCATTTTGTTCGAAACAAGCAAGTGACTTATGGACGGGAGTGTAATTAAACGTTTATTTAATTCTTCTTTAATTATTATTATTTTAATTATTTATTATTAAGAAGGTGTTTGATGTGTAAAATATGTTACAGCGTATCGTCGAAGAAATGATATCTTGCGTCAACGAGGCGAAAGAATACGAAAGAGATATCTTCGATCTGTATATAGCAAAATGCCATTCTGTGTATAGTGGTTATGTGACAACTTTGTACTCACTATTTAGTTTTGTTGTCATTGGAGCTTTCTTTTTGCCAATTCCACACCCATTGAGTGTGGTATATCCGTTTCGCGACGATTACATACCGGTAAATTTTATCCTATACTTGCATCATACTGCCATTTGCTGCCAAGGCGCCGGACATTTTAGCATGTGCGTGTTTGGCGCGCTTTTAATGTGGTTCACAGCCGCGAGATTCGACTGCTTGGCAATCGAATTCGAGAGAAGTACAAACATTCGCACGCTGATCACTTGCATTAAGAAACAATTACATTTAAAGAGGTAAAAATGCTATCTTATAATAATTGTTAAGAATAACATTTGCTGATAATTAATTAAGAGAAATTAAAACGGAAGGAATAGGAAAAAGTTTATAATACAAAAAATAATGAAAATTATTTATATACTTATAGAGCTTCATATGACATTATATAATATTATATAATGTAATAATAATATATAATATCATAATATAATATTTGTACGATGAAGCTTTATATATTTCATGAAAAATAAATATTGAGATCTCTACTGTATTACACAGAATCAGTTTGTTTATTGAAATCTTTAAACGAATATGAAAAAGAAAAAAAAATAAACGTTTGCTTTTAAGAAATTTATCAAAAACGTAAAGGAGTTGACAATTAATAATTAAATTAAGTATATCTATGAAATTGTAAATTTAAAAAATTTCCATGAAAGAATTTGGTCATTTTTACCAACCCTGATAGTTCTAGCGTTAAAGAAATGCAATTAAATTACAAACTTTATTGTAAGTAATATTTTTCTTTTGTCTAGATACACGGAAGAAGTAATTGACTGTTTTCGCTTTATGGTATTTTATATTTTAGCAATATCAACGTGTATCCTGGCTGGATGTGGGATTCTATTGATCACAGTAAGTGAAATTTGCAAGTTTTTTAGCTTGTACTATAAACAAATGATCTACAATTTATAAACAGAATGCCCCGATGATAACGAAAGTGAAGTTTCTTGCTATCAGCACCATGTTCCTCTTTTACGTATACATGTACGCCTGGCCAGCTGATCATATTCAAGATGTGGCAAGTATTTATATGCAATTATTGATATAAATAGATTAGATATTTAAAAATATATATAAATAAATTCAAGATATTACAATGGGACACGAGAAAATCCATAATTTTATAGATTGAAAGCAAATACAGATTTCGTTATAGTAACAACCGATTTTGTGTAATTTCCAGAGTTTGAACGTTTTAAGAAGCACGTACAATATAAAATGGTACGATCATTCTTTAGAAATGCAAAAGCAGATACTGACCATATTGGGTTATAAGAAACCAATAACGCTTTCAATCGCCTGCTTTGTGCCAGAGCTTACCTTACGCTTTTTTTGTTCGGTAAGGGAACTTAATGTCACGAATATCGATCATGATGGTGAATAGACTATCGACATTTATGTAAAAACATATCTCACTTATTGTACACTAATTTTTACTTGCCTTTCTATTCATATCTGCGTATTTATATTTGACATTAAGCGTCTGCATGTACCACAGTGTGATGATAAATGAATTAACCTGTTAATCAGGTCATCTCTGAATAAAAACATCTATGATTATGGAATTATAATAACTCGTTTCATTAGCTCGCCTTTGGACTTCGCTAATGTCAATACGGCGATTAATTAATTAAATTTAATTAAATCGGATGGGAGATTCCACTGTATTATGTTCAAGCATCAGTTCGAACGACGCGGTAATTAATCTGCCCTGATTAACAAGTTAATTAAAAACACCATAAATAAATAACGAATTGATGTCGTTTCAGTTCGTGTCCAATGCCCTCTCCTTTTGTACCGCGTTGCGCGCCATGGTACAAGACGAGCCAGAATAAGTGTGTCCTAGATGCGCAATAGTCGAGATATTAGAAATCGTAAAATGATTCACGAGCGAAGTTTGCAGCTGCATCAATGAAAATAAATATATACGAAATCTTTCCTAGAATGTGCATGAACGAGAAACGAGCATTGCTAGAATGTTACGTTGGATATAGTAAAAGCTGCACTATCTGTAATTACTCACGTATAGTTATTATTTGCCATAATTACTGTTTCCTGCGTGTCGATGATACACAGGGGGATGCTGTAGAATATTTTTTGCAACGATACTATCAAACCCAATCCAGATTCGTCTTAACACTTAAATGCACACCGTTGCATTTGGTAATTTGCCACGTTCTATATTCATTAATTCTAACTTTATGACTTGAAAAGAAAAAAACTATAAACGATTGACACATTTGGAACAAGTCTTAGAAAAAATTTTTCTTCTTTTATGTCTTTGGTATCGATGTGATCCAAAACACATTATGTCGTTATAAGTTTGACAGCACGCTTGATAATAAAGAAAGATTTCTTAAAATGTGTTTTTAAACTGGGGAACTGTGGTTTCTGTTCACGTTAAAAAAGATACGTATCGACAGACATCTTATAGATTTATACTGATACTATGTATTGACACTTTGTTTCCGCTGTAACCTCATCGAGTTATGAGCGGGAGCTATTGCGTGAGGAAACTGAACATTTGCAGTATGAATATTAATCCCTCTTTGCACGTGTCTAATATTGCACATACCACTTATGCATAATGCATCCAGCAATAATAACTACAAATTCAGGTAATAGAAAAAATTATTCACTAATCAATACATTGATTACAAACGTACGTACCGGTACAAAGAATTTCAATGTAATTCCTTTTCTAATTACTCGATGATAAAACGGAATTGTAACTATCAGGATGAATCACTCCGTTGCATCAGTTAGATCCTTTGATGTACGAGACGAACCGTCTGTTGAAATTATGTTGAAACACGTAACGCCGGAGAAGGCAGTCAACATCACTTGGTTCAGCGTGGCTATGACTTTCTGTTGGCCGCTTCCTGTGAACAGCAGCAAAATTAAAGTGATTGGTTACAAAATTACACAAATTTGTGCAACCGTCAGCATTACTTTGCTGCTCCTGCCCTTGTTGTACTCGATTTATTTGCGACCGGACGACATCGAAATAATTTCTACATCCGTCGGCCAATCGATATGTATGATTCAAAGTATCATTCAGACGGTTATATGTTTCAGGAAGCATGACACTTTACAAGTAAGTACCTGTTCACTCCTTCTCGTTTCTCACGTAAAAGATCGATTTTACGCAACAATGGTTTGCAGCGTGCAATCGAAGAGCTGCGGATTTGCGTCAGAGAGGCCAAACAATACGAAAGGGAAATCTTTTGTACGTATCTGGCGAAGTGCAACGTCTTTTACGGAAGTTACATTGCTGGTACTTATTCGATGGTGTTAATATGTATATACGCGCCAATAATCTTTCCACTTTCTTCTATAATACACGCAGAATACCCATTTGACGTTAATCGCACGTTAGTGAGCGCTATCGTACGCGCTCATCAAAGTATCGCTTGTTGCCAATGCTGCGCGCACGTATGCTTGTCCGTGTTCGGAGCGCTTTTAATCTGGTTTACAGCCGCGAGATTCGAATGTTTGGCTGTGGAAATGCAGAGAAGCACGGACATTCGAATGATGAGCATTTGCATTGGGAAACAATTACGTTTAAAGAGGTAAGAATAAACGTTTAACCGCAGGTGAAATAAACGACATTCATTGTCAGGCCTTCTCCTCTTTCAGATACGCGGAAGAGGTGGTCAGTTGCTTTCGTTTAATGGTACTTTTTGTTATAACAGCATGTATGTTCGTCATGACTCTAGCTGCTATAGCAATAGCCATGGTAAGTGATGTTTATCATTAGACTGCGGATTTTTATGCATTTATAAGAAATTTAAGATCGCGAAAATGCAACGAATGTGTAGTGGCCTAGGAGGATTCCTCAACTCGACGCTAGGCGCGCAGCCACTTGCGGCTTGTGCTAGTCAGAGTTTGAAACTCGTAGTTGAGGAATTCTAGGTCGCTACAAATGTACACAATACGCAAAAATATATAAAACGTCAATAATAGATTGTAACATTTCTTTAACTGTATTTACAAAGATGTGAAATTGCATAAAGATCTGCACACATTCGAGGCTGATGACACATTTTCTTTCATTTCCAGTAGAATTGATAGTAATCGTACATGCGTTGAAATAAAATAAACATATTTTAACATGATTTTTGTTAAAAAAGACTATCATGATACCTATATATTTCGCTATTTTTATACGCCAATAACCGTGCTTGCAATATGGTTATTCGTATATATTTATTTATTTTTACACAATATACAAACCAACCTTTATAAAATAGTTTGGAGAATCTCACTCTGATGTTAACTTCACTAATTATCTGATTCCAAGGAATGAAATAAAATTGAAAAGTAAAATTGATTTCAGTCAGTGTCTATGACTGCGGTGTAGAAATATTAAATGACGCAACGGTCTCGAGTGTGATCAAAGATGAATGTTTACAATGAACTAATAATTTAATAATAATAATAATAATAATAATAATAATAATAATAATAATAATCAAAGATGAATGGGAACAATGAACTAATAATTTATTTTCCAAATAGAATACGCCATTAATAGTAAAAGTGGCGTTCACAGGCCTCAGCGCTGCCCTACTTATGTACATTTACATGTACGCGTGGCCAGCTGATTGTATGAAAGAGAAGGTAGATCGAGTATTCATTTACCGACTATATTGTTATAATCGTAATCAGTCTTTAATCTTCTGTACTTGCAGAGCTTAAGCGTTTCACGGAGTGTGTACGATATAAAGTGGTACGAAGAGACCGTAGGAATGCAAAAGGATCTACTGAATATCTTGGTGTATCAAAAGCCAGTGACACTTTCCATCACTTGTCTAGTGCCGGAGCTTTCTTTGGGCTACTATTGCACGGTAGGTCGACTATAGTTAACTGTTGATTGAACATCGATTGAACGATTTGCATCCACGGAATATAACTATAAATCATTAGAAACCATATGACTTTCTGAAATGTGTCTCGATTCGATAACCAACTGACATCCGTAGTAGCAGACTTCCGCGTTTTTAAATATGAACTTTTCACATTTGTTGAATTTATAAATTTTTTTTTATCTCTCAATGTAATTTTCGAAGCTATATTGATTGCTGCAAGTCTTTCAATCATCACTAAAAATTTGATCTAGCGTGATAAATAGATAAGAGATTGATGCTATCGTTTCAGTACCTGTCGAATACTCTCTCATTCTGTACTGCTTTGCGTGCTATACTAGAAAAGAATGCAACATAAATACATATCTAAGAAGTGTCACGATTAACATAGGGTACTCATCGCTAAGATACTTATAATTATAACAATCACTAGTAAATCGATCATTATTCGTAAAATCGATGTCCCGTTATTAGTGAAAATAAATGCATTAGAAATCATCGTTGGAACATAATTTTTGCATAAATACGATGCGCAATTCTTGAAACAATTGTAAAAATAGAAAAGGAACTCGCTTTAAACTAATAACGTAGGTAAACGACAATGACGTAAACTTACGGAATTCTTCACTTTTGTATCTCTTGCACTGTTAACCCTGCGCATTGTAGTATCACCAGACACCGTTTTTATATTAGAAAATCTTATGTTTAGACTTCTTATTAACGATATGTTTACCATGAGATTTAATAAGCTTATTTTTTACTTTGATTAAAAAATGGCAAACATTTTTATTTTTCCCAAATTTCTTCGGGTTAATCCTTTTGGCGTTTAAAATTATTAGGAACAAAAAAATTTAATATATATTTAATCGTACATCATTTTATTCAAATATGTAAAATCCTTTAGAATCTTTAATATCCTCTCTAAATCTACAATAAAAAAACCCATGTTTTGTTACTCACCATCTGTACGATATTCTACAGAGTACAACTGAATACTCAAACGATTAAGTACAGATCAGAGTATACTACGAAAACAATGATAGACTGTAAAGTGTTAATTTGTACTTTGTTAACATACCTATTCTTTTTCTCTCATAAATTATTGCGTTCCCTTCTTTTTCTTTTTTTCATTAGTGATCAGTTTTGATGCTTTCATGATAGTTATATACTTTTGGCACGATAGTTTCATTATATCTTCACAATTTGATTAAAGAGCATTCGAAAATGCAGGAAGACATTGAAATACCGATATATATATATTGACATTTATATTTCCGCAATCATTCTCTATATATATACTGTATGTTCCGTTTCATAATAGATATTTCTGTTTGGATATCTATTATGATATCTCTCTTTCCCTCTCCCACTTTCTACACACACACACACACATATACATACTATGCGGTAGACTCAATACGTATTTCTAGTACTGCACGTGCACGACAATCATTTAAAAGCTTCCGCTGTATACGGACTGTATGAATATCAATTTCATTGCATAGCAAATGCACTTTAAACGTGTAACCCGCGCAGTAATTAAAACTTTAGTAATAATAATAATACTAATTTTTTTTATAACATAACATACATCGAGCACTGACTGAATATAATTTCTGATATTGCAGCAACTGCGTCACTAGTAACTGTCCATCGCATGCTGTCTGCTTTCTTCTCTTTTGTTACACAAATTCTAGTAATAATTGACACACCAGAGAATGTTACAAAATACACGTGTAAACTTATGACTTATTCACTTCTCACGAACATATGGACTAATAATAAAGGCTCGTCAAAAAATCTCATATCGACAGATGTAGTCCTCCTCACGAGTAGGAGTTCCACGATAGACTGAACATAGAATGTAATGTACATACGCTGTATTGCATGGCCAAGAAAAGATTCATGTTATAGACTATTGATTCCGATTCTTAATAGCGTTTTTTTTGTACGTGATTAATAACGCACGCTCCATTATGTATAACGCACGGAACAGTAATTATCCGTGACTCAGTAAGTGCAGTGAAAAGCTTACCGGAAGTCTATAATCACTCAACGTGTCGTTCCCATGTGCGATGATATATTAAATTTGCTGCGATAACGTCTACAATTATTCAGAGAGGTGGAATGGTATAATCATACTAACGTCTACAGTTATTCAGAGAGATGGAATAGTATAATCATACGGTGCTGGCACATATGGTGCATATGGGTGCATCAGTTCGATTTTAATTTCACGTTCGTTGCAATTATGTTGAAACAAATGACTCCAGAGAAAGCAATCAGCATTACACGGTTTTCCGTGGCACTCAGTTTCTGCTGGCCACTTCCAACGAACAGCAGCAGAAATCAAATTTTTGGTTACAAAGTGGCGCAAATTTTTTCAGTCTTTAATGTCATCATGCTCCCTTTGGCTTCTTTGTACTCCATTTATTTGCGGTCGGACGATATCGAGATTGTTTTGAAATGTACCAGCCAGACGATATGCGGGATTCAGTGTGTCACTCAAACATTTATATGCTTCTGCAAGCACGACACTCTGCAAGTAAGTCCCCACTTACTATCTCTCATTGTTTTACGTATTCGGAATTTTTTGTTTCAAGAGTAAATTACAGCGCATAGTCGACGAGCTGTGTACTTGCATCAGAGAGGCACAACAATATGAAAGAGAGATTTTCTGCACATATATTGCTAGATACAGCCGCTTCTACGGTACTTACATAGCGTGTACATACACGATGGTAATTGTTTACTTCTGGCTACCCCTGTTTTTGCCAATTTATTACATAGTTTACGCGGAATATCCGTTTGACGTTAATCGCACGTCGATGACTGCTGTGGTTCGTGCGCAACAATTTATCGCCTGCCACCAATGCTGCGCTCACGTATGCGTATGCGTATTCGGAGCTTCTCTAATGTGGTTTACGGCAGCGAGGTTCGAATGTTTAGGCGTGGAAGTACAGAGATGCACGGATATTCGTATGCTAGCTGTTTGCATTGGGAAAGAATTACGTTTGAGAAGGTAATGATTACGTCTGGAATGAGTACGACACATTTATGGTCACTATATGTAATGGCTGTATCTTTCCATTTTTCTTTTTTTCTTTTTTTTTAGATACGCACAAGATGTGATCAGTTGTTTTCGTTTCATGATACTTTTTGTTATAATAACGTGCACTTTAATGATGACGATATCTGCTGTCTTAATAATTACGGTAAATACTATGCAAGAGTGTTTTTCCTACAGTTCGAATTAATAATGTTATTTGTTATCAGAGAATTCCGTTACTGGTGAAATTACTGTTTGCAGTCAGCGCTCTCGTCTTTCTCATATATCTTTACATGTACGCGTGGCCAGCTGACCATATGAAAGAAATGGTAGACATGGTAGATAAATTAATTATTAATGTGTAAGTTATATTTTCATTTTCCATAATTCGCAGAGTCTAGGTATTTCACGCAGCGTATACGAGTTAAAGTGGTACGACGAGATGGTAGGAATACAAAAAGATCTGCTGACCGTGTTGGTATGTCAAAGTCCCGTAAAATTTTCTATCAATTTTCTAGTGCCGGAGCTGTCTTTAAATTATTACTGCACGGTAAGCCGAATCAGCAATCAAATTGAATGATTTTTTTTTGGAATAAGGTGTACTTTCCAATAATTTACTATCAATGTGGTCAAATTGAACAACGTTTTCTATAGAGTTTTCATAGGTTTACGATGCGGTTAATTCCGCAGTAACAAAAGTTTAAGAAAATTTTTTTTCTTTTTGTTCAATGTATGTCAATGTATTTTTTTTTTATTTTTTGTTCAATGCATTGGTGATTGATATTTAATGATATTTAATCATCATTATTTAGTGAAAAATAATTTGGAAGTAATGATGTCGATACACGTATAACTTCACGCGGACATGTTAAAGAACTGCATGAAGTTCAGTTAAATATACAAGTTTCGTTTTCTCTATTTTGTTATAAACTTTGAAGGTTCCTTACAAGGTTGGTCTAAAATAAATTTTATATTTTAATCGGTAGGTCAGCGATAAATAAGTTAAATATAATATCTGTCTGCAATTTTGCTTTTTATTGGAGATATTCTTATTGCTGGAAATCATTCAATTGTTGTTAATAAATTTGGCGGAGGGTGTAACACTATGGTAATTTTTCAGTATGTGTCGAATGCTCTGTCCATGTGTACCGCTTTACGTGCTGTTCTAGATAAGAATGTAGCTTAGCTGCGTTTATCGATAGTAAATATCCTAGTCATATTTAGAAAATGGAAAACTATAGTGGTAATAAATAAACTCGATAACTAGAGATGTATATATCATTGACGAAAATAAAGAAATCAGAACTGCACTTGTTGTAACGAAATTTTGGTACACATATGTAGCATAATTATTATTCCAAAGGGAAAAAACCCGTCCTTGAATGTATAGAGAAACGGATATATGTAATATGAAGTGCATCTCTGCGATATAACATGATATAATTTGCAAATATATTCTACAGGATTTTATAACATATATTGGCAAGGTATTTTATAACATTTTATAACATTTTACTAGCACATTTTATAACATTTTTTAAGCTAAATTTATTTGCATTGATTTATGAAAGGTTTATGTTAATATGTACCTACTCTTTTTTATTTTATCCCTTTTCCTTATTTTCTTTACATTTATTTTCTATATTCTTGCCTCTTTTTTTCTATACATTTTTCTTTGTTTGTTTACGAATATATGCACCATCGCATGACATACTAATAACTAATTGTAAATTTCAGGAAGCATGCGTTTACACATTTCTGTATATGTGTTTTTGTCTCTTCTACAGTGAGACTTAATTTATTCAAAACAGAATGGGAGTGAGACTATTCGGCTGAGTAGATCGTTCAAATAATGGAAGTGTATTGATTTTTCCTTTCAAGATCGTTTCTAAACTCACACTCATGTCAACTGATGTTCATAACTGCACTTATATGCAATTCTATACTGCAGCATTAATTCAAATAGTCGTATTTGATCGAAAGGTGGTTTGACAAATTATTTTAGAAAAAACATTCTCTTTCAATCGTTTCTTATTTTACATATATATATACGTTCTGTTTCATTATAAATATTTCTTTTTGACCCATTATGTGTACTTTCTCTCTTTCACTCTCTTTCTGTCTCTACCATGCGGCTGAGTGAATAGGTACTTCTACTACTGCACGTGTAGTACGATAATCATTTAAAAGCTTTCGTTATATACTGACTGCATGAAAATCACCTAACCTAAATCCACTTTACATCTCTCAATCTAAACACGTCTCATAGTCGTGTAATCCACGGAGTAATCAAACTTTGGTCATAATAATATTAATTTTTTTATAACATATATCGAGCACTGATTGAATATAATTTCTGACATTGCAGCAACTGCGTCATTAGCATCTGTCCATCGCATGTTGTCTGCTTTCTTCTCTTTTGTTACACAAATTCTAGTAATAATTGACACACCAGAGAATGTTACAAAATACACGTGTAAACTTATGACTTATTCACTTCTCACGAACATATGGACTAATAATAAAGGCTCGTCCTCAAAAACTCTCATATCGACAGATGTAGTTCTCTTCACATTACGAGTAGGAGCTCCGCGATAGACTGAACGTAAAATGTAATGTAACTGCGCTGTATAGCATTGCCAAGGAAAGATTCATATTATTGATATTGATTTCGGTTCTTAATAGAGTTTCTTTGGAACGTGTTTAATAAGGCACGTCCTATTACGTACAACGCAGAGAACAGTAATTATCGGTGACTCAGTAAGTGCAGTGAAAAGCATACCCGAAGTCTATAGTCACTCAACGTGTCGTTCCCATGTGTGATGATATATTAAATTTGCTGCGATATCGTCTATAATTATTCAGATAGGTGGAATGGTATAATCATATGGTGCTGATACGTATGGTGCATATGGGTGCATCAATTAAATTTTAGTTTCACGTTCGTTGCAATTATGTTGAAACAAATGACTCCAGAGAAAGCAATCAGCATTACATGGTTTTCCGTGGCACTCAGTTTCTGCTGGCCACTTGCAACGAACAGCAGCAAAAATCAAATATTTGGTTACAAAGTGGCGCAAATTTTTTCAATCGTTAACGTTATCTTGCTATTTCTGCCTTGCTTGTACGCCATTTATTTGCGATCGGATGATATCGGGATTGTTTGGACGTGTATCGGTCAGTCGATATGCCACATTCAATGTATCGCTCAAACACTTATATGCTTCTGCAAGCACGACACTCTGCAAGTAAGTCCCCACTCACTATCTCTCATTGTTCTTCGTACTTAGAATTCTTTATTTCATGGGTAAATTACAGCGCATAGTCGACGAGCTGTGGACTTGCATCAGAGAGGCACAACGATACGAGAGGGAGATGTTTCGCGTATATATTGCTAGATGCGGCCGCTTCTACGGAACTTACATTGCGTGTGCATACACGGTAATAATTGTTTACATGTGGCTACCCCTGTTTTTGCCAATTTATTACATAGTTTACGTGGAATATCCGTTTGACGTTAATCGTACGTCGATGGCTATTGTGGTACGTGCGCAACAATTTATCGCCTGCCATCAATGCTGCGCTCACATATGCGTATGCGTGTTCGGAGCTTCTCTAATATGGTTTACGGCAGCGAGATTTGAATGTTTAGGTGTGGAAATACAGAGATGTACGGATATTCATATGCTGGCTATTTGCATTGAGAAACAATTACGTTTAAGAAGGTAATGATTACGTCTGGGATAAATACGATGCACTTATGGTTATTATATGTAATGGCTGTATCGTTTCCTTTTTCTTTTTTTTTTTAGATACGCACATGATGTGATTAGTTGTTTTCGTTTCATGATACTTTTTGTTATAATAACGTGCACTTTCATGATGACGACTTGTGCCATATTAATAATCACGGTAAATAGTATGCAAGAGGTGAGTGTTTTTTGAATAGCCCGAATTGACAACGTTATTTGTTACGAAAAAACCCCGTTACAGTTGAAATTGCTGTCTGCAGTCACCGCTCTCGTCTTTCTCATGTATCTTTACATTTACGCGTGGCCAGCTGATCATATGAAAGACATGGTAGACATTGTAGATAAATTAATTATTAACGTGTAATTTATATTTTCATTTTCCATAATTTTCGCAGAGTCTAAGCATTTCACGCAGCGTATACGAGTTAAAGTGGTACGACGAGATGTTAGGAATGCAAAAGGATCTGCTGACCGTGTTGGTGTGTCAAAGTCCTGTAAAACTTTCTATCAATTTTCTAGTACCGGAGCTGTCTTTAAATTATTACTGCAGGGTAAGCCGAATCGGCAATCAATCTGAATGATTTTTTTTTTAAGAATAAGAAGTACTTTCCAGTAATTTAATGCCAATGTCGTCAAAGTGAACAACGTTATTTATAGAGTTTCTGTAAGTTTACTACTGTGCATTTTAACGCGTCCAATGTGGGATGATTTTTCACAGTAACAAATTCCGCAGTAACAAAATTGCAAGAAAATTTTTTTCTTTTTGTTCAATGTATGTCAATGTATTTTTTTTTATTTTTTGTTCAATGCATTGATGATTGATATTTAATCATCATTATTTAATGAAAAATAATTTGGAAGTAATGATGTCGATACACGTATAACTTCACGCGGACATGTTAAAGAACTGCATGAAGTTCAGTTAAATATACAAGTTTCGTTTTCTCTATTTTGTTATAAACTTTGAAGGTTCCTTACACGTTGGTCTAAAATAAATTTTATATTTTAATCGGTAGGTCAGCGATAAATAAGTTAAATATAACATCTATCTGCAATTTTGCTTTTTTTTGCAATTTCGATATTGGAGATATTCTTATTGCTGGAAATCATTTAATTGTTGTTATAATAAATTTGGCGAAGGTTGTAACACTATGGTAATTTTTCAGTATGTGTCGAATGCTCTGTCCATGTGTACCGCTCTACGTGCTGTTCTAGATAAGAATGTAGCTTAGCTGCGTTTATAGAAACTATCCTAAATATCGTAGTCATATATTTAGAAAATGAGAAATTATAGTAATAAGTAATCTCGATAACTACAGATGTATATTTCATTGATGAAAATAAAAAAATTAGAACTGCACTTGTTGCAACAAAATTTTAGTACACATATATAGCATAATTATTATTGCAAAGGAAAAAAACTCCTTCTTGAATGTATAGATAAACGGATATAAGTGATATGAAGTCATTTACGTGTATCTCTTCTACATAATACGATATTATTTGCAAATATATTCTATAAGATTTTATAACATATATTTTCAAGGTATTTTATATCATTTTATAGCATTATACTACCACATTTTATAACATTTTTTAAGCTAAATTTATTTGCATTGATTTATGAAAGGTTTATGTTAATATGTACCTACTCTTTTTTATTTTATTCTATATTTCGTTTTCTTTATTTTCTTTACTTTTCCTTTCTATATTCTTTCTTTTCTATATTCTTGCCTCTTCTTTTGTATAAATTTTTCTCTATTTGTTTAAAAATATGTTTAAGAATATGTCGTTTAAGAATATACCATCGCATGACGTGCTGTGGAAGCAAATGATTGATTCACGTGTGACATGGTATAATCTCTAGATATATATATTTGTAATGCATAAATTCTAGACTGAAATCAATTTACATTTATTTATCTTTTTCCTGTATTTAAATGTACTCCGTTGTTGCGATTATTCTAAATGTAGTAGAACCAAAAAACGAGAAAGTCATCTTACCACTTCTTTTTAAAAATAATGTTATCCTTCGTTGTTATCTTCCATCGATGAATTTTCTTGAAATAATTTGACTTTCGTGGTAAAAGATACAATGTGCGCACTCGAAGCTTTTCACGAGTTTAAATTGATTGCTTAATATATGTTCGAGAATAATCGACGTGTGAGATACACTTCTCTAAAATAGAAGACAAACGTCGTTATGCGAGGATTAAAACTGACTGAAGTGTGCAACAGCGTATGAAGCACTGCACTCGTCGATAAAGTCACTGCACGTTCCTTTCTTCTCTCTTCCGTGCAACTATCGCGAGTATGATATTCTACGCGTAGTTTTACCTGCGCTACGTGTAGTACAATTTTTTCGTGATGCCTCCCACTATATTTAACCTTCATGAATATTCGTTTCGATGCATAATAATCAAGCTTCGCGTATGTCTACCTCTGTAGGGTATCCCACCAACGTACGAGGTACTTTATAATTATTGTCGTCGAGTGAATTTTTAATACGAAAAATCATATTTAATCACTGATAGATACGTTATTGTCTATTATTACGTTGCGTATAATTTATGAAACTTCCTGTTACGTATGTACGAATGAATTTTACGTCGTAATCACTCGGTTGCTTTCGAAGGTCGATAATAATATTCTGTCTGTCGGGCAGCTATTATATCTCAATAAAATTAAAGCCAATTTCTTTCGTCTTGCAAACTATAATATGTCGAAACCGGAAACAGTCATCCAGATTATTTGGCTGTGCGTGGTCGTTACTTTTTGTTGGCCGCTTCCTCTCAGTAGCAGCAAACTTCGCGTTCTCGTTTTCAAGTTTCTAATAATTTGTTCAAGTATCAGCGCTGGCATCATCGTTCTGTTCTTGATATATTCGACTTATTTGCATTTAGACAACTTCGTGATTTCCTCGAAGACGTTCTGTCTGTCGATATGCATAAGCCAACATGTTATTCAGTCTTTTATATACGTGGTTAAATACGGCTCTCTGCAAGTAAGTTGCTACTAGTTACTTTCGCGCTTGGACGTTGACTTAAATGAAATATTTGAGAGAAACGATTATTTAAATGGCTGTACGTTGTTTTAATCTGAAATAATACGAAATAATTATTGTCACTTTGTTACTGTTATAGCCATAGTCGTTCGTAAAATAATATTAAAGCGACGGTCAAATTAATTGTTAAAACAATTAGTCTAGTACTGACAAAAAGTTGTCAATCAAACACAAGTGTGTGAAAGCATTCAAATACATTCAGCTCTTTCGCGTTCCCTACTTGAATTGCAATCGTCAATTTAATTTTTCCATGTACTTTACAACAAATGTAACGGCACTTCAATAATCATAATTTCAATAATTTTAAATACCTCTGAATACTTGTTTCACCAAAAATTTTTTGACAAGTAGTAATATTTAAATAGTGTTTAAAAGTTACTGTATACTAGTATTAAAGTCTTTAATACTAGTATTAAATGGTATTTAAATAACTGTGTATCTCAAATTCGTCAAAAATCAGTTGTTTCTAATCTGTGAAATCCAGACTGTTTTCGTTCGCTTTTACTATATTTAATACCAAAAAGATACATGTTTCGATTACCGATTGCAGCGTATAGTCGACGAAATGGTCGTCTATTTCAAAGAGGCACGACAGTACGAGAGAGATATTTTCAGCAGGTATATCGCGAAATGTAACGTCTTTTACGGAGGGACTTTAATATTCGTATACATCACCGGGCTAATTTTCGTGATGGGACCGGTCGCCTTGCCGATTGACTATCCACTAGAATGTGAATATCCATTTCGCGTTAATTACACGTCGATTATCATTTTCATATATTTGCATCAATCCTTCGTTTGCTTTCAATGCACTGCGCACGTGTGCCTAAGCGCGTTTGGCGCGTTTCTACTTTGGTTCACCGCTGCGAGATTCGAATGTTTGGCCGTGGAATTTCAGAACAGTTCAAATATCGACACGTTGATCGTTTGCATCAAGAAACAGATACACTTAAGGAGGTAAAAACCAGCCTCTTGCAGCCAATTCGAACGAAATGGTTTTTTTAAAATTGACTTTTCCGAATTTAGAACGAAATGAGAAAAATGACAAATTCCAAATTTCCGGAAGCACGCGTTTACACATTTTTCTGTAACAGTGGGACTTCATTTATTCAAAACAGAATGGAAGTGAGACGATTCGGGTGACTGAATCGTTCAAATAATAAAAGTCTATTGATTTTTCCTTTCAGTACCGTATTCTACACTGATGTGATGTTCATAAAACTGGATTCATACTTATTTCCATGCTACTGCATTAATTCAAATAGACGTAGCCGATCGAAAGGTGGTTTGACAAATGATTTTAGAGAAAAGATTTTCAATATTTAACAAGCATCTGAAACATAAATATATCTTCAGTTTCAATGCAGTTAAGATCTTCTTATAATATGGATAAACTATTTTTGTGCTACTTGGTATTAATAACTTGATTGAAGCGAAAGTGTCAGATATGTCTTTTTGATTTGGCAGCATGAACCACGAGCAGTTCTACTATACTCACGTATAGTAGAATTTTGTTAAAAAATTAAAGATTTTGGCGATGTCGGATAAATGGAGTCTTATTGTAAAAATATATAATAAAAGACGTATTCATGTCTATTTTGCTAGACTGCAATTAGCAGAATAGACGATCAAATGAAAAAAGCAGGCATATTCGTGAAAATTGGATCTTCGATAAAGATATAAAACGTTTTATAAACTTTAATTTCGGCTGTTGCCAATTAAGGCAAAATTACCGAATTTCGGTCAAAAAACTGCATCATTTGAATTGGCTGTTACAATGTTTTTGATTCAACGGTGGTGTAAATGGTTCCTCTTTTTTTTTAGATACGCGGAACAAGTGGTCAATTGTTTACGTTATTTGGTACTGTACTCTATTTCGGTGGGCACTTGTGCTCTGACATTATGTGGTATTATAATGATCGTGGTAAGTAAATCTTCTGATATCTTGTATACAGTGTGTCGCAGTTTTCATGGTACAAGTGGTGATTCTACCTAAGAAAATAGAGTAGAAGAGAAGAAAGGGAATATTTCATTACCATGAAAATTGGAACAACTTGTATAACAACGAATTAACGATGCAATGTATGAACAGAATTCACCGCAGGTTGTAAAAACGCAGTTTATAACTATATCTGTTACTATGCTCGTACAAGTTTATATGTTCGCGTGGCCAGCTGATTACATGAAGGAATGGGTAAATAATATTAAACTTGTGAATTTATATTCACAAGTGCAAGAAGGAGCTATGTTACAAAATAAGAAAACGAGATTTTTATTAATTCTAGTATCTCTTGAAGTTTAAATGAAAGACTTTTCATTTTAAACAAATTTTTCTCACGATTAGATTCATCACGATCTTGAAAATTGAAATCTCTCCAAAATCTGTACAAAAACTTTTTAAACTCTGCTATATGATTTTTTTTCGGTTTTTTATTAAACTTTGAATATCGATGATTGAACGACAAAAGTTCAAGAAATCCTAATATTTCGTCCTAATATTCAAGAAAAGTTTAAAATAGTGAAAAAAAATCGTATAGCAATCGTATAGTTTTAAGGATTCGTTATAAACTGAAAGTTTCAATTTTTAGGACTGTGATCAATTTAACAATAAACGACAATTTTTCAGTTTTCAAAGATATCTGAACTTTAACAATTTTCGAGAATAAAAGTATCCTTAGTAAACGAATTCAGGACTATTAAAGTAGAAGCTTGAATGAGAGCAAACAGATTGTTACACAATTTTTTTTTTTTAGGAAGATAGAAGAGTTTAAAAAATCGATAATTTTTCATTGTTGGTTCAGTTATGCTCTCTCTTGCACTGGATACTTTGATCAGTCTTTTTAATTCTTTTGTTTCAACTTCCAGAGTATAAACGTTTCGCGAAGCATATACGATGGAAAATGGTACGAACGGTCCTTGAAAATGCAAAAGTTGCTTCTAAATGTGATGCTATATCAGAAACCGGTAACTCTTTCGATCAGCTGCCTATTAGAAGAACTTTCTTTGCGTTACTATTGTTCGGTAAGCTATGTCTACGTTTGAATATTAATCACGACGAAACAAAGACACAATGTAAATAGTAAGTTGAAACTGTTTCAGTATGTCTCAAATGCCTTCTCTATCTTCACTGCCTTGCGAGTCGTGGTGGAAGATAAATCAGAACAGACGTGATCTGATTGTTGTTCTAATTACGCAGTCAAAAATTTCGTTGTTATATCTATTATTGTTCGTTGAATATCTATTACAGTTGTTATAGTTATATATATATAAGCAAAAACAGAAAGTCTTTTTATTTATGAATATTTTTTTTAACTTCTCTGTGGTCAGATTTCTATGCTTTTTTCTTTTAATTCATAGAACGATAATTGACTGATCGATACTTCAGAAGATTAAAAAAAAAGTGTTATAAATACTTTTATGGGAAATATAAACATGCAAAAATGAACATGCATAAATAAACTGCGGATGTTTATGTATTTACACGAATTTATGTTAAATTTTTGACAGGTTTATTATTTAAAGGAAACAGAACTTGCAATTACTGCTGTTGGATGTGCTATATACACATTAAAATTCGCATATGCGATTTTTTAAAAAGAACGAAAATAGCTGAGATAATGGAAAAAAGTATTTTTTGATTTTAATTCCTATTACTAGTAGCGCTGCTGTGCAAAACCTGCGAAAAATCGATATAGTAAGATGTGATATGAAAATGATAAGGGGCTCGGGTGCCCCAAAACATAGGACATGAAAAACCATTGAATACTTAGGTCTAATTAGACAATAGTATCGCTACTATACATACAAAGTACGTATTGCAAATCTTCGATCTTGATTTTGATAAAATTCCTCCGATATTTTCGATTGTTGGTAAGGTAGAAATAGGTAAGGTAAGGAGAGAAATTGCAATTACATCTAGTTTGCTGTATGTTCGATAGATGCTCCAAGTGTGCTCTTTGATATATATGTACGCTTCCAAAATATCAACATGTATCGCACGTTAAAGGGAGTAGAATTTAGAATTGAATAAATTTTATTTTAAACAAATCTTTTTCTGAAAGTATAAAAAAAGCAAGCAATGTTGTAAAATTGTTATTTTAATAAATTTTATAATTATATTGCGGACAATTATTAAACTACCGTGGCATGATAGCCTCATCAATAGTAAAAGTATCTAAATTTTTATTTTTCGTATATTTTAATATTTAAATATTCTTTTATTCCAACAGTAAATTATTTTACATGTTTTACGTGTTTTTCATAATTGAAAAGAGAGCTTATTAAAATACGAGATACAAGATATTGTTAGAATTCTTATCCATTATATATATTATATCAAATTTCAGTCAAGATCCGATTAAATGAACTCTTGCTTGAATATATTGAATATATTTACATATTTGAATCTGAACTCTTGTTACATATACGAAAAATCACTGATAAAGGGGGGAATTATAAACGTCCTAATTTCTATGAAAGATTGTATAAATTATTTATACAATCCAACAAGTTTTCTACATACTTATTTCCATAGACATGATTTTTCCATAACAAACAGGGCAATAAAACAGGATATGTACAATTATCATTGTAAGAATCCAATGAAACAACCTACAGCAAACAAGAATCACGAGATCATGTCTTTCCACATATTAAACAAAATATAATTATATAAAATTATAAAAAATTATATAATTATATAAAATTATAAACAAAAAGTAATTTGAACTTCTAACAGTTAACATTCGTAGCCATGGAAATAAATATTCAAATAAACGATATATCCATTATGAACTCTCTACTTTAGTCTGTATTTGATTGTCGCTAATTGTATCTGGACCAGGAAGGATAAGAAGAAATCGTCAAAACGCGAAAAGATAGATCGCAGTGGTATCAAGCCTCAAGATTTTCACGGTGGTGGTCGAAAGAGCAAGAGGCCTGGCACTCGTGAAACGAGCGGTTCGTCCCGGGCCGATCGAGCCTACCGATATCGCGACCATACGATTTACTGTCATTCGCGCGTGCGAACACCAGCTTCTAGATAGAGAGAGGAGCTTCTTCCCCTCGGAATCGTAGCACCGATAGAGGCGCGCGGTTGCGTTATGTTGCCGCTAATTTGGATTTATGTTCGCATTCGCACGTCGTGGCCCCGTCGCTCGATGGCTCGCGCCGCCACTGACAGAATCTCCGATCGAGAACCCCCCTTTTTTCTCTCTCCACCTTTGGTAGAAAATTCCCCGAATCGTTCTCCGGATCGTCTCTCGCGATCGCGATGTTACGAAAGAGCAAGAATTATCGTGCAGCACAGAGCGAGATCGAACGATCTCGATTGGATAGGTGGTGACGATATCTTGTCGGAGATTACGAGTGGTCTGTTGATTCTTTTTAAGGCGTTCGTAGCGAATTTTCGAGGGCAAAAATATGGAAAAATAGCAAGACACGTTTTTTGTAAAGTTGTCAATTTCACGATAATCAGGTATCGTGAAATCGCGGATCAATTGCACGGAATCAGATGCGGAATTTTAAATTTTCATAAATCTGATCAGTTTCAACTACAAAATATCAAGCAAGTGTTCTATTTTGAATATTTTATACATTTTTACATACTCATTTCGCAGATTTTTAATATTTTTACTTTCCCAAAAATCCATAAACGTCCATAGTCTAGGTAAGAGAAGATCCAAATTGAACGACAAAAGATTTTCTGAATGAAATTTATTTAGTTTATTTAGTTTAAAGGTTCGATTCTGTTTCAATTGTTTAACGTAAAAGTTGTTTCTGTTTTGTCCAAAATCATGATATGCTCTTGAAATATGGTAATTCGTATCTGTGTGCACAGATCGTGTCTGTATCGTTGTCTTAAATTCAATAGCCATTGCTCAAAATCTCTTCAGCATCTAGAGAAGTACAATTACTTTCTGTTTGTCTGTGACGTTAAATGACCCTGCGTAACTATAGTCATTGTATATTCATTGGAACGTGAGTTACATTCGTGTCCAAGAAAAAAATCGACCGTTCTATTTAGAAAGAATTCAACGACTCCGACGATTTAATGTGTATTGAAAGTCGGATTTTTTTTTGAAACGCTGCGATTTTTGCTCTCTTTCACGACATTTAGAAGAGCGATATCGTGTTTCGCGATGAATCCAGAAATCTAACACGAGCAGTACTTTTCTTGTTAATAGAAAAGATACGATCGCACAGCCTATCGTTCGATGCGCCTTTCTGAAATTCCCTATTGACTCTCTTGGACAGCCTCGTATCGTTTCGATCGCCAACGATAACTTGCGCAACTAGTTCTCTACATGCTCCTGTGATTATGCGATAGTGCTGGTAGAACGAAACTCTAGACCATCTAAATCTTCCGACGTACCTAATCGTTCACGCAAAAGTCTGCACGTATCTCGAACTAAACAGAAGGACTCCATTTATGTAAAATTTTATATGATATAAAATAGAAAAAATAATTAATTGGAATTCATGCAATAGGAACCTATTTATTTCTTGTCTGAAATTGTCGAAGTCCACTTGTCTGCAGTTGTCGAAGAACAAACGTTTTATATAATTGGATTTTTTTCACTACCAATTAGTTTCCATTCCAAAAGTTCAATTAACTATTTATAATATCATATCACTTTTAGTAGAAATTTTTCAATTAAGAAAATCCTATCTAAATGATTTATTTACAATAATTTAATTGGAATTTAATTTTAATTTCTAACAATCTCAAGATAAAACTCAGTTCTTTCGTGGAACTTGTACAAATGTAGTTCATCAAACAATGATAACAAGCGCTAATTATCGCAGCTCGTAGTAACCCACTGATGCATCGTATCTCTTGCAATGAGAATGAAAAACAAAATTTTGATTAGGTTTAGAGAGGGTTAAAAGTAAATCCCGATTTTTACATCCCAGCTCTCGAAGAGTTAATTTAAATAAGAGAAACAACCCTCGCGCAAAAATCTTACACGTGATCAACCGAGCAACCACCAAGTTAAACCACCAAAAAAGAAAAAAACAAAAAGAGAAAAACAGAAGATCGAGCAGTATCGCTAAACGACGGGTAATTCAGCGCGAAGACGCGCGTTAAATCGACGACAGAAATTGAGGACAAATGGTAACCTTATAGCAGCGGAACGAGGCTCATCGACGACAAGGGATGGTAACTCTGTACGAAAATTGCTCATCCATCGACGACAGAAGAGAGAAAGAAAGAGAAGAAAAAAAAACGAGAAAGAGAGTCGAGAGCGGGGGCGGGAGCGAAAAAATGGCAAATCTGATCCGGACAGCGGCGTGGTAGCGAAGGGTACTGGCCGAGGTCGTCATTACCCGTCATTATCGTGGTTCGGCCAACCACTGTAATCCGTATTTCATTTTCTGCCTGTTTTTTTTATCTCCCTCCCCCACGCTCTCTCGTCGTCTCCGCCGATTCCGAGAGCAAGTGGTTACGGCCCTAGATTACAGGCGTCGCCCAACGACGACCGATAGTTTCCGCGACGTTAGAGCTCTCCTTGGACGTACTCGGCGGTTTGCACCTTCCACCCTTTCGGTTCCACGTTCTTTTCCGCCGCAATCAGCCTCGGTTGACGAGATCATTTCTATTCAAAAGTTTCCACGATGGTGGAACGTGGACAGTCTTCCGTGAAGTTGAGTTTGGAATAGATTTGGAATTTTGATTTGCGATTATTCGCAATGATCATTTGCTACGATTGTACCAACCAAAGCTAAGAGTGGGATCAAGTTTCATATGCATTTACGAATCCGAGTAAAGTCAATATCTAAGTTTCGTCTCGCAAGCTTGAATTTCTTCTAGAGAGTTGAAAATTTGAATCTGTTTGCAAAGTACTTGATTCCAATTTTATTCAATTATTTATTAATTTTATTCTCAATATTCGAGCTATTTTCTTTCCGAAAGAACTCACGAGTAGACTGAGAATTTTATGCAAATTTGTATTTTCGAGAATGTTACAGGATTGTTTTTTTCTTTCAAATTATGAGAATTACATGCAATTCAGCAAATTCTACTTATCAAACATGCGAAACAACTCCGTTTAGATCTAAGTACATTTGAAAATACTATTGAAAATATTTGAAAGGAACCTACTATAGAGTAGTACATGATCCCATCTCTAACCAACCTGCCTTGCAGACATAATAAAAATATCTGTGATACAATTAAGAGTTTTTAATGAGGCAATAAATTCGAAAGAATGATTAATAAACACTCGACGAAACTCGATAGCAAAAACTCGGTGCTCGTGGAATTCCTTCGATTACCTTCGATGAGGACGATCATCTACGATTTTTTGCAGCTTCGTTCAACGCAATCCTGTTTTAAATAGGTGCTGTTTTAGGCGGAACACTGTCTTTAAAAATTGCCGAAAGAAGGGAGGAAATTTGCTTTATCTTTTTCTGCTGAGAATGTCCAGGTAAATTCCGTAGCGCGAGGCATTGGTACTTGGTTTCTTAGTCCCTTTAACCTTCGACCTCCTCCTTTTCCCAATTCGTGCGCTGGTCAGACTCGAATCGAAAGGTCACTGCGTGCACGACGGCGTACCTCGTCGCTCGTTTTCTTTCGTTAATTAAATATATTCGTATCTTTTTAAAACTCTGTTCTTGCCATGGTAGAAAAGTATTATAATTGGTAGACTGTGAATTTTTATGCAAATTTATATTTTTGTGAACATAGTAAAAAAAAAAAAATGGAACTTTGCTGGAAAATCGTCTTACGATGATAAATTAAGAAAGCACTGCATTTACATATTTTTTCATATTACGTGTCTTTTATGTAACTTTGTACTTTAAAACTGCTTATAAATGCAAGAAAATTCATGGTCTAATAATTAGATTAGTTCAATTGATATAGAGTGTGACGATGATATCTACATCTTTGATAAAATCGAAATTTGCAAAATTACAACTGCTTCTGGTGCTTTCTATGCTTGTATATTACATTCGTCGTGTAAGCAAGCACTTTGTATACTAAATTGTTCATTATTTTCGTGGCAAATTAGCAATGTGTCAAATTATCATATTAATTCTCTTTTTATGCGGAAGCTGACTAAGAAACTTGTTCTCAAAATTATTACGAACAACGTTAAGAATGCTGCGAACGTCAATATTTATCCAAATGCTATTTTTGGAAACGACAAAATCGATTACAGTAGCTGCTTAATTTGCATTGTTAATTGCTTGCTGGTTTTACTAATTCGTGTGAAAGATGCTTCAAAAACCACGAATCATACTCGTAAATTTCACTCCACGATAAGATTCTTTTCGTGTCCAGACCTCTAAATAATCGATGCTCTCTGATATATAACCCTTTATAAATGATTTTCATTGTACCGATTTAATTTATAAAATTCGAGTAGATCGAAATGTCTAAGAATATTTTATAAATTACGATTTTCACTGAAAATTCAATTTGATGAAACGAACTTTCACAAGACGTATGATAATATTCGGTCATTTTCCTACGAATATAGTATATATGTGTTATATAAAACATTTTGAAATTTCATTATATTGGTCAAATTAGAGACCATTATTCCAATTAAACAAACTAATTAAAACAAAATTAGAATATCCCTTTTAAATATTAAAATCCCCTTTATATGTTAAAGATGGTCTCATTAAATAAATAAAAATTATTAAAATAATGACCAATCGAATAAATATTTTATATTTAAATTAAGAAATATATACTTGCATTGAATATTTTGTAATTTATATATATATATATCTAAGTTTGTTCTAGATTTGACCGATAGAATTATAACAATCGGGTCTTGTAACAGCGTTAATAAAATTTCGAAATATTATATATATATAATGCATATAAATATTCAAATATATGAGTTTACTCGATTACAACAAACAATTTCACATTGTTTAAAGTAAAAAATTATAGCATATATAAGTTGAATATTCTAGAATGAATTAAAAGACAATGAGTGAGATTGAATTAATATCTCTCATATCGTTTACTTATTTCTGCACGAG
The DNA here is from genome assembly GCA_032399605.1 of Melipona beecheii. Lineage (NCBI taxonomy): Eukaryota > Metazoa > Arthropoda > Insecta > Hymenoptera > Apidae > Melipona > Melipona beecheii. Next base: position 350,550 of record JAUCMO010000082.1, on the reverse strand, counting down.
ATACGTGATTTTTATTCGTTCCCTATCACTGTATGAACTTCTATGAGAAATTACTCGGCGAGCAATTAGTTCTATCTTTCTTAACCCCTTTAACCTATCGACCTCTTCTTCTTCGGGTCCGCTGTATCCTTGGGACCGATTACATTCTTGCAGGACAAGGTTGTTAGAAAGGGCAGGGAGAAAGATCGGCGAACGTGTCTATGCCGAGGTAATAAGGTATAAAAGGAAGCTCGAGTGTACAGAATAAACGAACCACGCGCGTAAGGAGTCGCTCGTGTTGAATGTCTTCGCGAAACTCGACGATACTTTGGATTTTCTGCGATTTTGCGAACCAACTTTTCCAGTAAAATTTCATTCAAATTGCTAATTTCAAAGAGAAATAATCTTTGTTGCCTTTTACTTCGATCTGTTCGAAATTTAAATTAATAATAATATCTGAAATACCGACATACTAAAAATCAATGTTTTCTTAGCGCACTCTATGCTAAACAACGGTGAATTGGGGAACTACATAGAACGATAGAAGTTGGTGAAATGCGCAGAATTTTTTAATTTGAATATTTTGAAATATCTTCTATACAAATTAGTTACTCGTTTTAACAATAATTATTCAGAAATATTTATAATTTATCTATTCATATGAATATTTCACTTTTGCAAACATTTATATTGAAACTAATTCTTAAAGAATGTGCGATGCACAAGAAGCCCTTATTTAATACATAAAAAATCTGAAAAAATGTTACTACTCAAAGGTATAAAAAATATTCGCGATCACTATGCTTGTATACTATCAAATTTCTACGTATACAACCAGTCACCAGTTTTGGACCTTTCGTCCTACGACATGATTGAGTGGATACGAGGGAATAAAAATGCATGCGACTCACCGCGATGAACGATATCATCTGCACTGGACCAAAGAAAATTATCGTGAAGATCCTCATCAAGTAGATATCACTGAGAATCCCATAGTGGAAGTGAACGCCGTGAAAAATTTCTTGAAAAAATACAAAACAATTTGTTTCTAAAGACACGGTGTGATTTTTGAAAATTTAGATTTTAATAATAATAGAAATTGGAGCTAATAATTTAAAGTGTTTTTAATTTACAATAATAATTTTACACTCGATTTTAATGGAAATTATAAAGAACAGAATTCAAGCTACGACATGCTAAAGTATAATACTTACATTTTTAGCTTTTGAAACATCATAACATCCTCAGAAGATTAGGAGAAGTGAAGAAAATCTATAACGAAACATTAAACATTAGAATTATGTTTAAAAGCAAAGCAAAATCTTAAGCTGAAGGTAATGAAAGATTTTTACATTCTTGGCTTTAGAGCCGCGTTAATCGTTAAACACACACGTAAAGTGATACTATTAATGAGGTATAAATGAAAGTAAGAGAGTGTCGAAGAAGCAACGCCATCGAAGATATACCGATAGGTTAGAAAATATTACGAATCTATTGCGACGTAACGCGTGTTGATTCGACTCGACAGCGACACGTCTCGTCTCGCAATTGAGGAAATAGCAGGGGATGAGGTGAAGTCCGAACAGGCACGATAATGAAGACGAACATAAACACTGTGTTCGTGTTGTTGTTTTGAAGTTCGAGGCCTTCAAGACTTTCTACGCCTTGTTTTATTTGAAAAATGGAAAATTTTATTATATTACACACTAAAATTATTATTTTAACTATTAAATACGTACATTCTTAATAAATTACTGTTGAGTTTAGTTATTTAGAATTGTTAAAAATTACGCTGTATAAAGAATCAACAAATAAGTAAAAAATGTTATAACAATAGTGTTTGTATTATAATAAAAGCATACAATAAAATATGTATATATATAACAATTACAGGATTACAATATTTCTACTGATTAGAATTGAAATTAAATTTTGGTATAAAATTATAAATTACTCTTAGCAGAGTATGTTTTGTTTAAATGTTTATACGCTACTATTTGTTCAATTGTTGAAAATTATATGTAATAATTATTTAGATGAATCTTACTTTAGAGGACTACAAAATTATACAATTTTTCAAATTTTTGATCTGGCAGATCTCGATGAATTGAAGTCAAAAATGCAAGTTTTAATTCAAAAATTCACATCACAAATGCAAACCTAACAGCTATTGATTACAATTTTTACTTAGAACTGTAAGAAAATTAATCGTATACATAAACGATTTAACTTTTCTACAGATAATATGCTTCCTTACGGAAAGTTAACATTCAACTATACTTTCTTTCGTCTGCTTTAAAAGTCGGATAATTGTCCGCAATTGAAGGTATTTTCGCACGAAAATATTCTCGCACGAAAGAAACAACGACGGAGCGAGGATACGAAGGAGAAACAAAACTGCCGCATCGACGCGGACAGAATTAACCAAGAGGTTAAAGGGTTAAGACGATAAAGTGGGAATCTCGAGAGAAACGGGCAGGTGAGATTAACCTTCTTTCGATAGAAAGATGAGATACGCGGGATCGCGAGATGGATAAAAACGATAGAGATTAGTCGTCTCGGATGGCTTTGCAATCGACAGCTATTAAACGCGAGGATATCTTCTGTCTCGAATATACATATGTATGGGGAGAGTCAAAAGTGATATCTGGAATATCTGGAGACCGTAGAAAATTTCTATGAAGAATTAACTGAATTGTTCTAATCACTTGTGAATCTAGTAATTGGACTTTTAACATTTGCAAATTCGATTTTAAGATATTTGAATGTCTGAATTTAACCGTATTGTCAATGAATATTAAGTTTTTAATAATTCTCTGATGATTTCAAATGTTTCGATACACGATTTCATGTTGAGTGTGCAGTATAATATTATCTCCGTCGTGTTTAATATCTCTTTTGTATTCTTTGTTTTCATATATATCTTCACACGTGTTTGAAATGCCATGAATTTCGTATACTATCATTTTGCTGCTTCAATTTTGATAATATCCTTCGTAAATATTATAGGAATTTCACTTTTGCTGCAGATGTATGCTCACGACTCCACGATTTAACACCTCCCTTTACTATTCAGACATTTCATGCAGATGAAGACGATTATCGTCTTGAAGGCAGAAACTTGTTTGGAATATTATGAAATATACGCGCAACAATGTTTTATTATTAATACCTCTTCCCTGACATGCTGTTCGATTAATAATTGCTCAATCAATGTCCACGTATTAGCGAGATGTTCGCCGTTGATGCCCATCATCGTTTACTATTTATCACTTTTACTTTAATCCTAGATTAAAATAAAATTACTTCAGACGTCCCCTTCTCAGCTATGATCACTATTTTTGTAAATGTTCACTACCGTGCACAAGTATATGAAAACTTCTAAATTATTGCAATATAAAATACAATTCGACTGAATCTCTTTAGTTTAATTTTAAACAAATACAATCGATAGATATTGATGGAAAGAATAGCTATTATAATAATTAGATAAATAAAGACTCTGCAGAGTAATTTTAAGTAAGTTTGAAATTTCAGAACGATTGAAATTATGTGCTTCTAACAACAGTTGACAAAGCATCATTTATTAAAAATGAGGAAATAGGAAGCCTGAAATCGCGGAAAACTGATGGTAGAAATATATCGAGTTTTTATTGCAAATGTTCAATTATTTGTGCATTTATTTTTTATACATTTCGAATGAATAATATCCCAGAAAATAAAACTTTAAAGAATTAATTTCACTTTGATGTCTTGGACCATTTATTTAAATTATATCTATTACATAATATCAGATATCAAACTTTTATGAGAACATCTTTTTAATAGAGTCAATCCTTCAGATTGAACGAAACATCTTGAATTAATTATGTTCAAGTAACACATGAAGTCTCAGACATATTTTCCTTTAATTTTATCGGGTGATCCTCAATAATTTTGTAGAAACATTTTGTATAATATTTTGTATAGTATTTAGTGATGACGTGAATTCCTAGCGAATGTACAGAGAGTCAAAATAGTTTCAAAGGAGTTAAAGTATCATCGACGAGGATCCTCATTCGCAAACCGAGCAGTTTTTCTTTCTTTGCCGCGTGTTTGAATTAAACGCGTGTGACGCGCGTTTATTTCGTACGACAGGCTCGATTTACGATCACGAAGAATGGGAACGATATTAAAATGGCGGCAGGCGTATTTCCGAGGTCGCGCACAGGCATCGAGATAAAGCGTTAAGCACACGTTCGGATCGTTCGTAGTCGATAATTGAATGTTTCTCGCGGCTCGTCCACGAGATAAATTGAATATCTCTTTTTCGTGGCCAACGGGAACACCGTGCAGACGCAGATAAATCAGGTATACGCGTGCCGCTGGAATGCAAGGATAAGTGAAAATCGTGGTTCTGATAGCTCGGCCGTGGCACTGTACGCGTTTCCAAGATATCATTGCGCGAAAACGGACGAAAGCAAACGAGAAGAGATCGTTTAATCATTGCACGATACTTATCGGTGATCTGTTGCTCCGTTGTACTTTTCTACAAACGCGTGAACCTTGACCGTTGAATTAGGAGCACTCGGGATTTTCACTTTCCGTGCTTTTAGCAAAATCGAAGGGTTTTCGATTCAAATGCAATTTTAAATGAAATTTAAATTTAAATGCAAGTTTTGTCACTTGGCTTTTCTTGAAATTTCATAAAACTGTATAGAATCCACATGGGAGACATAACGATGGAAAAATATTGAAAGATCCTTGAAACTTCTTCCCGTGTATATGCATATATGTTGGAAAAAAACAGAATTCAGTAATAAAAACTGATTGAAAAGAAATATGAATCAAGTGTTGCATTAACGGGACGTTCGTTCTTGACGGGTTATTAAATTTATTATAATTTCATGGCAATTGTTAAAATAACTATATACTAGAAACTAAACGATTATAAGGAAGATCACTTGGATCTTTTTAGAAAAAGAAAAGAATTAGAAAGTAAAAGTGAATAGAAGATGAAACATGTGCTTGTATAGTTTCTTCATTAAATTACGTGGTGAATCGAGGAAAATGTTGATGGAATGTAAATTTATTTCGGTCCTTAAGCAAAGAATTAAGTCCATTTGTAAAACAAGAAAATTCCGCCACAACGTAAATAATCTACAAACGTATTTTTCTTCAATCGTAAGTTACGATTAAAAGTAATTTCGTTGTAAACGAAGGTATAATGAATGTAAATGTAAAAGACTGCTCGTTTGCAGTGTCAACATGCACAACTATACGAGAATAAGAAAAAATTTTAATACAGATGAATACTTCCATTTCAAAATATCACTCGTAAAGTTACAATTTATTAATCGCGCCTCAACGGCCAAGTAACGCGTTTGTAAAGGGTACAATGTACGTTTCAAGGCCAATGGATAATCCAAAGAAAGGCGATAATTGCAGCTCGGTAGTACGGAGTCCTTTCTCTTTCACCGATAGAACAAAGGTGCGATCGTACTAGAGTTCAACATTCTTTCCACTCTGATATTCATTGCTGACTATTAACAATTACAAGTATGATCTAGGCAGATTGAGCGTTGTTTTTCTTCTTCTCATATCAATAGTTATCGGTCGATCGGTTTATTTATTTCCACGATTCTTCTAATTCATTTCTCTCGATCATGTTTCTTTTGTTTCACATTTTGCAAATAAAATATCAACGGCCTTATCATCGTGTCTTTTGACATTTTGTTAATTCTTATTACCACGATTCTTTCATTTTCTTTTTCTTCAGGAAAATTTCTATCGATTCATATTTTTTCCATATTTTATCGCAAAAATAAGTAAATAATTTCTGGTGTAACAATTCCTTGTATAAATGTAACGTCAACGTTGTAGCATGCATAAACGTAGATATCCCAATGCTAAGGCTTTTCATGATATTACAGATTCTTATATCTACGTGGTGAATGTTCAACATTATATTTTCAACAACAGCAGCACGAAAGAGCACGATGCGAAGGAGGAAGGAAACATTGCAATTTAAATAGAAGTTTTTTCTCACCAAAAACCGACAAGTGTATACAATATTTTTAAATTGCAAAAGATCAAATGAGAATTTTGCACTTGGTAAAAGTGATCGAAAGTGATTTCTCAAAAGAGATTCCAAGTGCTGTGTCTTCCAACGATTTCATTTCCAAATATTGCTAATTTATATTAACCATTATGCTAATTTTCCAGAAAACCTTGGAATTTTGATACTTTGCATTGGTCTTGTAGGTTCGAAGGATATATCTAATAACACTGCTCGGTTCGTTTATTCATACGATCAGATTATTTTACGCAAAATAATACCGGTATCCGATCATCGTTCGTGTATTTACTTACCGAGCCACGATCGATCTCCGAATCGGCGCGACAATGCTTGTTGGCCGTAATGAATCTTGGTTGTCGCATAATGAGAGCATAAATTATGCGCTCTCGTACGAGTATCCCTTTCTCTGTGTTGCTCCTCAACGAGACTCCAACCCGGTCCCTGCAATAAATTCTATGCTATACAGGCTATACCTCTCTCTCTCTTTCCTCCCCCACCTTCTCTCGTTCTCTCTTTGTTCTTTCTCTTTCTCTTTCCCAGTCACTTTGTACCTTTCCCTCTCAGTTTTCCCGTACACATTTACTTCATCCTCGTCCGCGCGTTATTGATAACCCCCGAAGTTTTAAAAATTCAATACTAATTAATTAATCTGACGAAGGCGCGAATTGTTTTACGATTCTTTTAATTTTAATTTTTATTTTTAACGTATCTTCTTTATCTTCTGTACTTTTAAAATGATCTCCTAATTAATTGCTTATATCGTGTCAATAATTAAAAATTATATCATTAACGGTTTATTGCCATTAATAAATTAATTTGACTAATTGTTTTAGCGTTGTTCTAAATTTTATATTCGACATGTTTTTTTTATCTTCTGTCCTGTTTTAATTGTTTCTTTCTCAGCTTCATTTTCACCTCTTTGTCATTTTTCTGTCACTGTCACGTTTTTCAAATTTTCCCACTTCAATATTCTATCTTCCTCTCTCTTCATTTACGACGCTCTTCGCTTTATCTATCTTTCGTAGTATTTCCATAATTTAACTTCGTACTTAAATCTGCTTTTTATCAATTTCGCCATTCTTTCTTATCTTCTCCTTAATATTTCATGTTGAACATTCGAGTCCTTCCCTTATTTATTTTCTCATTTTACACTCTTTAAGTATAATTAAATTGTTAAACAATTCTCATTCTTGCATTTTTACCTCGTTCTTTTCACATTTTTTTTCAATTTTATCTTTTCATCTTTGGATCAATTTTATTCTACAAATGGTTTTCACTGTACTTTAACTTGTTTCCACCAAATTTATCTAACTTTTACTTTCTATCGTTCCATTAATTTTCCATGTATCTTAATTTATTTTCCCCAATTACGCATCAATTTTATCCTGCAAATTTCATTATAAATATTTCAAATATTTCTTCCTTTCCACTGTATTTTATCTCATCTTTGCCAAAGATTTCGATGGAGACATCAAAGATGGAAATATTACAATTCCACGAACTCTTCTATGTCTCAGCTCTCTTTATCGTTTTATCTTTCCATCAACTATCTTCTCATCAATGTCTCTCCAATTCCTCTATAATCATCCAATCCACAAAATTCCTCTATAAACATTTTAAATACTTCATTCTCTTCAAATTTCCCCAACATTTTCCCTTCTCGCGTATCTTTCCATCAATTCTCCCATTCGCGACGAATCACCTTCTCGCGTTTCCCTCCTGGACATCCTGGCCAGAACGCCGGTTTTTCCTTGTTCCTCTCTCACCCAGTTCCTCCCCGCTGGCCCTATCTCAGGCTCGCATCTCATTGTTCGTCCACGTTCCTCTCGTTTGCGCCTCCGCCGCGGTACGTGCAGCGTCGCGAGGTTCACGTGAAGGTGTATCGGCGCGTGTTCGGGCCGCGCTCGGCCGGTCTCGTCGCTCGTATATACTTACCTGGCAATTAGTTTTGCGGAGAATGTTGTTGTCCTTGGTCGTACGGACACACGCGCGATCCGTTCGTTTTGCGGGGGTGTCCCCGGCGCGCACGGCAGTCTCTATATCGGCGGGGAACAACGCCGTGGATCGGCTTCTACTCGCGGCTCCTCCGGGGCCCGCAAAACCGACCCCGCAGGTGCAGCATCTCGCGTGGTTCCACGCTTGTGTACGTGCCTGGAATTTTCGCCGATTCGCGTCCGTTATTCAGCGTTCCTCCATCGATCCGTAACATCAATCGTATGGTCTTAATCTTCAGCCGCTTCGATTCTTAGTTAGGATCGTTAATTTTGATTTGCGTTGAGATACAGAGAAATAGGAAGCTGCATTAATCAATGTCCAATTTGGTCTTTGGGAAAATTTTGGAAAATTGCATCGTTATATTGTATTAACAATAAAATCTAGTAAAGTTTAGTAAATGATTTGGAAAATGTTTCAATTTCTACTTGTTTACGTAGAAAAATTATTATATTGTATTGTTATATTACTAAACCTAAACCTAACCTAAATCTTTGGTTTGTTGATACGCATATTAAGATACAGTGGAGAGAAAATTGTATCATCTAATCAACAATATAATTCAATTTTCAACCGTTTCGATTTTTCGAGTTGGAACAACACAGGAATAAAATAGAAAAACTGGTTTGGAAATTGTGAGTTTCGTTCATAGACAGATATAGATGGATATGGAATGGTTCGATAGTACCAATAAATGGACAAAAATGTCCTACTTTCTTAAATCAAGAAAATAGTAAAATACCATCGCGAAGATAACCGGCTAACATCAGGAACTGGCGATTTAAGTCTCCGTGCTCGTCTCTCCCGACAAAACCGAAATCTATAAATTTATCCGAGAGACTACACGTGTAGCAAAGAGGAACAGTACACGATGCCCACGAGTGATATCAGTGGCTAATCATTTTTAGGTTCGCCCCTTCTATCGACTCGTTATCGCGAAGGGAGCGTTAAAACAGGCACGATACCGATTTTTCCCTATCCGAAGCGAAACACATCCACGTTTAAATTACATCTGCTTAAGAGTGTCGGGCACGGGCACCGCTCTCAGATCGCAAAACAATGGCGACCCGATAAAATAACTGGAGGATTCATTTATTCTACGTAACTATACGTGCCTTCGCGCGCGCGCGTTTTTTTCGTAAAAATACCGACTACCCTATGGATCAGTGATGCGCAATCATTGGCCCCGCGCGACCTGCATAAATCTTTTCAACCTCTGCTTCTTCGGATTTGGAAAGTAATTTCAAGCATCTGCTTCCGCGTTTGCTTATATTCTATTCTTTCGAATATACAGTGCCGTACGGAAGAAAGTTTAATCCTGATAACAAGTGACGCAGATGACTATAGTATTATGTCACAAAAATTCAAGTCCGATCAAGTTCAATTCAATTGTAATTGTACTTTCTAATTTGAATCGAATTTAAATGTAAATTTAATTCTTATCCTTGTATTTCGCACCTTCTCTGATGGAGATTAATAATAAAATTAATCATTAGGAATTAGTCAAAATTAAACAACGCAAAACCTAAATTTTTACAGTTTTCAATGATATCAATCGAGTGTTAAGAAATAAGTATACTGGAAATGTTCGTCATTTTATTTATTAGTTAGTCGATGATATACGTTACGCCAGTTTAATTGAGTAAAATTTCTTCTCACCAAGATTTTTTTCTCTTGGAACTGATTGAAAAATCATGATAATTAATATGCTTATCGCGAGAGATTGCGAAAATTCTCAGGTGTACGATTACATGAGAGGTAAATTAAGCGTACAGAAAGAAGACGCTTGAAATGAAATTTCAGGTGTTTGAGAAAGGATTCTCGTTGATGGTAAAATTAATCGTTCGTTCCAAGAAGCGGTTTCCACGTTAATTGTTTTCCCTGCCATGTAAGAGGCAGTCAAGGTGGTCGAGTTAAGTTGAAATATTGCGGAGAAACATCGATCAATATTAAAGCTGCAATGGACATTACAATCGTCATAAAATTGAGAGACGCTCTAAGTATGATTTTAATGGGCAAAATAAAAAGCTGATTACCTGTGGGCCTAAATGTACAGCCCAAACCGAGTCTTATCTTAATTCTTAAAACATTTCCAAAGGTCTTCTTTGCGTGTTTGCCAAATCTAAAAACATCTGTTGAACGATGATCGTTTTAAATTTAAACGCTGCACGGACCTAATTAACGATTAGATACAAACGCTATACTATACTCACGCAACTTCACTTTACGGTGAATCTTTCAAACTGCCGGAACAACTGCCGATTTTGGGCGATCAGAGCGTTCAGCATCATCGGAGTTTGTACGGCCGCGTTTAAATTCAGCATATCAGTCAATAATAGTTGAGAGTAATCAAGCTTATCAAGCCACTGTTTGGCTTCAACAGTATTTTTCCCCATAAGAAAACAATGTTTAGTCACGAAATTCTTTTTTATCCATTGCTTTGAAAATTAGAAAACTATCACTAAAACCACTGTAACCTGTAAACTAATTGTCAGAATGTCATGAAATTTTGACATGTATCGTTTGAAGGATGCTACTATTCAGAAATCGTATGGGTCTGTCAACAGTGTTGCCATGTATGTGTCAGACCGGAGACTTGTTGAGTGATGTGACACAATGTTGGTTGGTATAATAAAAAATAACCAACGCAATAATAAAATATCTAGCGTAAAAGAGTATACATATCCAACACGAGTTAATTGTCAATCGTGACAAGTTAAAAATGAATTTTGCGCACCACTGCTCTATCCGCGGCCTAAAGGAAATTCATCTCCGTCTCTCTTCCCTCAACGTCAACTCCTCCGTTTCCGTTCTTCGTCTCCTCCAGTTCTTCTACACCCTTCGCCCCGATCGCTCGGGCCAGTTACTCCCCTTTAACGCGGCGCGGTACTCCTTTTCTGCCAGCGATTCAGCCACGATAGATCGGCCGGAAAGAGGGCCTAGGCCTGGGCCTTCTCTTCTCCGGCCGATCCGTCCACCGGTTCCTCGCTCGCTCTCTCCCTCCGGTCTTTCTTTCATCCTTCCCGGAGCGGACGGCTGGAATTTTTTTCTCCTGGAATCGTGGAGAGTCGGCGCGGTAACGGAGAGATACGCGCGGTACGAGGTGTTGTTGCAACAAGGTGTTAGATTAATTGTACGATTAAATCGTCGTAAATCTCGAAAAGGGACGCCCACTGCCCTCGTGTCCGCCCCCTTTGCACCGCGTCAGGGATGATTCGCGATGGTGGAACGAAAACGAGCGGAACGAAGAATGAGAGAGAGAGAGAGAGAGAGACAGACAGACGGAAGAGAGGAGAAGGGCACAGCTCGACGTTTCCAGAGCGATACGAATCTTTATGGCGGAGAGATTCTCGCCATCCTCCGCGGATGGTTCAACCCTTTTGCTTTTGCTTTTGCTTGCCGTTTTGCTCCCTCCCTCTCCACGGCCTCTTTGCTCTTCGTTTGTTTGGCCGAGTTCGCGAGCTCGTTGTTCCGCCGATTGTAACCGCCGCCGTCTCTGTAAATTGCAATGCTCGCGTTTCGAAAGGATCAGTTTTCTTTTTTCTTCGGGAGGAGGGGGAGATCAAGGACGAAACAATAATTCACACTGCAATATTATAAACACGTTCGATCGTTCAATTTCATTTCTCGTCTAATTCTAATTTCAAATCGTTGCTGGTTTCACGTTTAATTTAATTTCATTCGATCTCGAAAAGTATTTCGACAAAGTTAATTTCCAACGCTCGTCACAATCTTCGCGAATCATGTTGCAATATGTGATCATTCGTGATCGCAATAATTTATCGCACGTTCGCGAACACCTGTTTATATTTCCTTAAAAAAAAAAAAAAAGAAAAAAAAAACTGTTCAACGGTCAATAAATCCTGGCCGTTGGTATAAAATTTGCGCTCCAATTGCCGAGTATCTTCCCGTTAATCCGCGTAATTGCCCCGATGCAGCAAGGGCCAATTAAAACGCTGTAATTGAAATTGCTAGACCGTGGTGCCATTAAAGCGACACGTTATTGCCTTATTTGTTGCTGTTCTTTTTAATACCGAATTAAAGAGCTCGCATTCGAGCTCTTCCTCTTCAATCCACTCTTCGATCCACTGGATGCAGATACCAATTTCCATCAAATACGATAAAAATTCGTACGAAGAGTCTTCTCGATTTTTCCCATTTCGTTATCGCCTCGTTTACTTCTGAACGTATTATATTTAACGCTGGCGAGATAGAGTATAGAACGTGATTTTAATCGTGTGTTTGCACGATAAATCGCAGACAGAGCTGAGCAAAACTTGGGGGAAGAATTGTTTCTTTGGAGAGATTTCTTGGGGATTATTACTTTAGTGTTATGGTTGAAATGGAATAATATTTTAAATCTCGGCAAATGAGATATTTTTGTTTCGACGATCCGAGGTATTCATGAAATAAAATACTTTGATATCGTATTTTAAATATGTACAGTTATATATAGCATATGGTATAGTTATATATATAGTATATAGTACATAGTACAGTTATATATAGTATACAGTCACATTGAGAAAAGATTTAACATCAAAGAAGTATTAAAATTTGCACAACTTCTATCTTCTTCTTCATTTAAAGTGTTGCGATTTATCAATATATTTTATTACGTATCAGGAGATTTTTCAATTGTATAATTATTTGTAATTATTAATAACTGTAAATATTACAAGTAGATTTGCATCGCAATGTAGTTATTTCGACAGATGTCGTATTATTCTAATACGAATTCAGAGAATTCTTCCTATTCCAACAGAATGACGATTATTTTCTATTTTTGACGATCTTCTTCCTCTTTCTTCCTTTCCTTTCATCTCTTTATTCTTTTCACACAGATTCCCCGATTCCAAGATTTAATTCGAGAGTGAGATTCGAGCATCGTCGGGACGGAAATTTAATCAGGATGAGTCACTTGAATTTATTGTCGATTAGGTTTCAGGCATAATTTCAGAACTTTCACTCGCCCACAATCGTAAATTGCTTTCGTTCCCCCCCTTTTTTTCACGTTATTGGCTGTAAAAACAAGTTAGGATTTGGTATTTCGACCTCGTGCTCCAATATTCTCACGTTTCATCGAGTCTTTTTATAATACTTTGCACTGGTGAGGTCTAATAATTAAAATTAACGATTAAACTTCTTTCGTCAAGTATCTTTCAATTTTAATCGAATAATTAATCAACGATTAACTATTGAAATTCTGTATAAAAGTCAGCAACCCTGATCACGATTTAAATTTATCTGCTACTATCGTAATAAATTTTTTTTTAGTCCCCATTTAATGGGGAAAATTTTTTCATTTAGAGCTCGCTGATGTCTCATTCAAGTGCCAGTGTCAGAATCGATTTTGCAACAAAGGGACTCATCAAATTGCCACATTCTAGACAACTAGCGCACAACTGTGCATTATCTAGCGGAAATTGCACTATCGACATTGCTCTCTTCGTGTTCGTTTCAATTGTTAGTCACTGTAGCGACGAAATTTCTACCGTGCAGTTGCGACTGAAAAGCGAGTTGCTCTCGTCCCAACCGCAAACGACTACCTGCATTCTTTAATCTAATCTCTGAGGAGAACAATTCAACTTTAATACCTTTCGCCCTTCTCTCTGCTGATAGTGGATCATTTGTAACGTAATAACGAAGCCATTACGACGCTCGCGATTTTTCTATTCGCGTTATTTTGTTTTCGCTCGGTGCAATTTCATCTTCCGTATTTTAGCGAATAAGCGAAACATTAATGACGAAGAAACAGTTTATCACGATAATATTACTATACAGCGCTTCGATACCTTTAAACTCGCAAAGACAACAACAATGAGAAGACATTCATATTAATTTCACAAAGTCACAAAGGACGCAAAAGAGAGGAAAAATTATGAATCGAATGTCAATATAGTCAAATTCTTTTAATGTTGGCAACCTTGCTGTAATTTCGTTATACGTGTAGGAAATATTTCACTTTTAAGCGCGTTTGAAGCGACATCTTTTTCTCAAACTGATTTTGTGTCCGAAAGTAAATCCTTAATATCGGAAAAGAAAGAAGCCAGGAAAGGAAAAATCGCGCAACCTCCAAGCGAAAATGTTTCACACGAGAATTCTCCGAATCGCGATCCTCGAAATAGAAATCCCTCTTAAATAGAAGCGCAATAGTCGTTAGAATAATCGCTCGTATACATAACACGCGGTACAGCGTGTACCATGGAACTCGATGTACCTCACAGCCTGACGGAAGTACCGACTACCACTAAAGCTGGCCGCACAATGGATTATCGTAAATTCCGCGGAGGAACGACCGCGTTAGTCAACCGATGCACGATTTCTGTAAAGTCGAGGCGGATGATTTGCGAGCGTCACGAGACGATCGACGTGTGCTACGTAGCATTCTTTGGGAACTATTGGACCGAAAACTGTTTGGAAATCTTGGAACATTCGGCAGATCGAGCAAAGCAGTTAGCAAAAGTGGTTTTGTAATAGTTTTCTTTTTTTCGGTAGAGACGTAATAATGATTTTGTAATATCGATCTGTCGGCAAATTTTATGTTTAAACACAATGCAATAATGTACGCATTGATTTGAAATTAATTTGAAAATTATGTTATATCGTATTATACTGAAGATTGTTAAATTCAACAATTTTTCTTTGTACAAAATCTTGAAGTAGATTCAAAATAAAAAATATTGTCTGACTGTTGCATATGAAACGATCGATTTCAATCATTCAGAATTTAAAAATGTTGAATAGTATCTGTGCTGTTTGAAATTTGACAAATTCAACATGATCGATATTTCACCAATTTTTATTACAAAAAAAAGTTAGCACGCGTCAAAGGAAACCGCGTATAACCATCAAGTTTGCTAAAAATTTTAATTGCAATAACTGTGAAATCGTTTCACGACGGTGATAATACATCGAATACATAAGAAACTTTCCATTGAGACTTCAGTTAAGAATTAAGGCCAACTTAATATCACAAATATAAAATAACAAAAGACCAGATATGTTTCAAACTAAAAAGTCTGTTTCAAGCTGAGAAATTCACTGAAACTTTAAGCAGTGAACAAAAGCATTCCGCTTCACAAAAGAGAGAAAAAACCACAAAAAACGAAAGTGGACAAAAGTTGAACGATCACCTCCGCGCCGCGTTATCATATCGTGTTTACATCACAACGAACGTCAACTTCCATAAACCTTTCATTTGCAAGGACCGAAGCATCTGTCTGAACAGAGATCCTTGAAAACTTGCGGAGATATCGCAGCAGTATCTTTCATTGACCGCGAACCGCGTCGATTCTTAACCGAATAATTTTCAAGCTGTTGTTTGCTTGCCGATTTCGCCGCTAAAACGACGGTTCTGCGCAGATAAATCTGAGAGCCGCTCGATCGATATCACGTAGCTGCTAAACTGGCGACTGATAATCCACCTGGGTGGTTTACGATTATGACTGATCTTTTCAGTGTGTTCGAACGATACGGGCGTCTCAACAATCATTCTCTCTTTTGCTATTGGAGGATGGCAATCGCGAAACAGGTATTTTCGAAAAATAATTCTGATAAGAGGTGAGCGCGACGTACACTGTCGTTCAAAAGTTTCTACTTGAACAATCGGTAAATATCGCTGATTATTTAGTTTAAAAATGTCAAGTTACTTTTAATATTCTTTCAACATCATCTGTTTTAATGATCGCTCTTTCTATTCTAATTTATCCATATCTTGTATTTTATAACATTTTATAATACTATTGTTAGTAGATACAAGTGATTAAAATATGTAGATAAATTTATGAAAAGAAGATTCAATTTGTACACCTAATATTAGGTATAAACATCTTACAGGTTCCTCATTGTGTAAGCTTTTATTTTTCCTTTTCCTTTTGAGCGAAGCTGTACGCTGTATCGTTACTTTAAGCCATTTTAATGGAAATCATCTAGTGAAACCGAAGAAACGATCCCATTTCATTTTCGTACTGCTCCATTCACGATTTTACGAGGATCAAACACGATATTATTACGTATCGTCCATGAAATCAGATCGAGCGCAAGAACGCGTCCGAATTTGTACATTTCAATCTGAGCAAAGGAAGAACGAACGTCGAAAGAATGGAAACGTTTACTAGCATTCACGATCTCGTTGAACCCTCAAATAGTTGCGAGCTCAGATTAACTCGTTCATTCACTTAATACCGATCACTTACAAGGTATAACATTGTCGGAAATGTTGTCAAGATTTAACGTACAGCATTAAATCTGAATAAATTTCATGTCGGCAACATCAAGATGAGATTACAACATTTTTCAAGGCTTGTTCAAAGTCAGTTTACTTCACTTACGTGTACGCGACGAGTTTTCGGATATTCGGAAGAATTCGCGAAATAAAACACCAAGGGTTTGTTTTTTCGTTTTTGCGTTTTTTATTGGTAACTGGAATTTTGAGACACATTGATTGAATCGTGGGTAATGAGTATTCGTGTTTCGAACAGAAATATTACAGGCTCGAATACTTGTTTACACGTTTGCAGTCCTGAAAATCAATTCACATGCCGATTAAAATTCAACCAGGCTTCCATGAACGTTTACAACGATCTCGATGATAATATACACGTGTGCATATATTCGCCAATTTCTTTTCTTCTTCTCTTTTTTTTCTTTTTTTCTTTTCTTTAGCCGAGCGAGAATCTCGCTCTTTCGCTCGCAATTGCTTTGCAATTAAAAATGCTAAAGATACTTTTCTTTCTCTCTCTGGTTTCAAGAACATAATCGAGCTTGTCGTCATGCTCTTTGGCTTAACGGTCTGTTTCGAGAGTTCGCGAGATTTCGATGCACAGAGGTTCGCGAAAGTATTCGAACGCTTAATTGCAACATCACGCAACGAATTTTAAGGAGAAATAGACTCGAAGTGGAATGCAATTCTGTAGCACGGAGTTACATTGCAATGAACAGACGTAACGAAATAGATGACTGTTATTAGTATCGATAAAAATATGTTTAACGTAATATGATTACGTATCAACAATAAATATCAATTTTAAACTCACTTTTGTCTTAAACTCTCCGCCATTGTCTTGTTAATACTGTAATGAGACACGAATGCCTGGATTACAATCAAGTAAGATTCTAAAAATCTAAAAAGTTGCATGACATTTATTGCAAGTGTATATTTAACAAAAAAAAAATTAATTCACCCATCTCGACTGTTAAAGATGATCCCACTGAATATATTGAGATTTGTTGATGTAACAGATCATTTTAAATAGTAACGTAATAGATCATTAAATAGATCGTTTAAATAGTTTTGTTATCCGCGAAATAATATATACAACCTACGTAATTGTATCGCCTATATCTCTCATAATACAACCATAATAATCCAGTTTCACCACAGTGTTAACGAAATTTTAAAGATAAGTTTTTTTTTTTAGGAAAAACTGTAACGTGGTTCGAATACTTTTGTGAGCAACTATATACATACAATAAATATTTGGCGCGGTGATTGCACATAGAGAACGACGGGAAAGGTTATCCAGGTTCGTCCAAAAATCTCGTCGTACAGATTTCGCCGTTTTGAAACAATCGATCCTCCACCCGGGAAACGCTTCTTTATCGTTCAATTTAACAACGCCCCGGCGAAGACAGAGCCCGAAACGCGAGATTGAAACCAGTCCCACGGCATGCCACGCCACGACGACCTCGACGTTTTACGTAGAGAACAACTTTCTAACAATGTAACGTACGTATATAAAATATATTAATACGGTTACGAACTCAGTTAAATAAATAATTATTAAAAAAAATATAATAATAATATATAATAATAATAATAATAATAATAATAATAATAATAAAACGAACGTACAAAATGATTACATGTCGAGTATTATGTACAACCAATATCGGTGAGCGATATACGATTGGGATGTTAGTAGAATCTATCAATGGGTTTGCTTGGGGTAAGTTCTTAAATAGTCGTAGAATAAAGTCACGTTATAAATAAACGTTATCCCAACTGTTCGCTCGATCTTCGATCCTTCAGGATTTCGTCCTAACTATGAAATGTAATATTATTGAGTCACAGATAACTACAGATAACTCTGGCCGTTGAATTAGGACCGCTCTGAATTTCCAACGTTGATTTGTTTCTTACTCGTTTCTTATTCACTTTTTAGAATCATTTTAGTCTTTCCTTTGTGTTAGTTTGCTTCTTGTTGTTTTCAATCTACTCTGAAATGGTTTTTAGTAATACTCCAATAATCGATCTTTATACGATTTCACATTTGAAGAACGTAATTGAAAAATGATAATTATAATGATTATTCTCGATGCTTCAAATGTTTCATGTATCTTGGCTTTCCTGTATTCTTTCTACATTACAAAAAAGAAAACTTTTAAAACAGGTTTGTCTACATATTCCACTCACGTATGAAAGTATCTGAAACTATGGAAAAATTACATGCTTTTTCAACCGAAATTTATAATTTTATTATTAATAGGATCTTGTTAATTTGTAAAGTAATTCGTCGTTCGATACATAAATTGAACTTAAGGGATCGAAGCTCGATGATTGTCAGGAATTCTATGGAATATCCCTGTGATTGTGATACAACCGATCTCGGTATTACCGAGGATGATTCGACATGAAAAAATATTTCTTTTAAAGCTTCGTTTTCCAGAAAAAAATCGAGTTTGAAAATCTTAGATAATTCTGAGGAATATTTTTTGAACTGACTGATATCAGAGAAATAGATTTGTAGTAAAGTCACGTAGAAATTGTGAATTTCACCATTGCGAATCTTGGAAATTTCTACAAGAAATTCCGAACATCTACAAAACAAAACGAAACGTCTTATGGAAAAATATTTTTTTCGCGCGTAAAGTTGAGTCAAAATCAAATAGAGCGATAAACAAAATTTGCAAACTCAATTTTCTTAAAAATACAATTTTGAGCAAACAAAAAAAATGTTCTTTCCTTGCAACTTGCTTTTACACGTGGAATTCATCCTTCAGTCGATCGATCGGCAATCACAGAGACATTCCGAATAAGTATTTAGGGCAGAGTTTAAATAAATCTTAATAAAAAATAAAAAAGTACGCTTAATGAACGAGAAGTTAACGCGACGATTAACGGGATTAACCGCCATTTAGAAATAAAAAAGAATTAAAAAAAAAGTGAAAGGCGGAGGAGAGGAAATATATAGAGGGGAATCTCTTCGAGTAACTCAACAGGAGGCTCACGTGAGCCACCATCGTGCTTACATGCCTAAAGTGAAACTTACACGCTAGATCGTTCATGGAACATACAATGTTTAATATATCATAGATATATGGGACCAAAATCACCAGAACCAGCCGCGCCAAACGTTTCAGCCCCGAGCTATTCACGATCGCCATTTTTCTCCACCTTTTCCACGCTTTTCTTTTCTTCTCTCTCTCTCTCTCTCTCTCTCTCTGCGATTTTTGCCACATTTTCTCGTTTTCTGTCTTTCGAAAAAGTTTCACGCATTCTTGCAGAACGAAGGGAACACGCGATCGCGTATCGTAGGACGAATCGATCGTGCGTCGATCGTTTCACGCCGATGCGAGTGAAATTTCCCGGTCTGCTCGACGCGCAACGCTGCACGCATCCTCAAAAGGGTGCGTGGCAAATCGCTCCTTTATTTTTTCCTTTTTTTACTTTAAAGTGAATATGGAACTCGTCTCGTCGACTCTGAGAGCATCGAAGAAGGCATCTTTTTAACGTTCAAAGGCACACGAAATGTGTGTAGAAAAATATGTTTATTCTATACAGGAGTAGTATCAAAAATATCTCTCTCTCTCTCTCTCTCTCTCTCTCTCTCTCTCTATAATATAAATACAATAGTTTTGAATTCTCGAAATATTTTTCATAAAAAAATAGACAATTAATTCCTTTCATATAAAATAAAATGTATATATATATATATATATATATATATATATATATATATATATATAAAATTCTAAAATCCTAAGAAATTTCTTTTGAAATTTTAAAATTTTTTACAAGCTAGCATTGCTTCGTGGAATACGTTAATGTTATACAAAGATGATTAATAAAAAAATATTCGGTAGCACCGAGTAACAGATGTAATCTCTGTGGAATATACCTCTCTTCCAAAAGCAAGAAAAAGGGAAAGAAAGAAACATTAAAATAGCGGGACGAGTCCAGCATGGGCGAATAGTTCCGCGCGCTGAATCGTCCGTAGATATCGTGGATCCGTGGATCAGCTCGAGGCTTCGGCGACCGGCGCTGGTAAGCAATCGTGAGAACAGAGAGGAAAGAGCAGTTTCTTTCCTTTTTCTTCAACGAAAGAATCTCCACCTGACTCGCATCTTCCTTGTTGTTCTTCCATCCTTAAATAACAACAACGATCGGTGTTTCGACGTTGCACGCTCGACGTACTCGCAGGACGTACCTCCGAACGAGATCTCGAACGCGTCGATTTCCCTCGTTTTCTCTCGTCGCGAGCCGCTCTGACATGACCGTGCCGCGATATCGCGGGTTAACGTAACGACGCGTTGTAAGTACACCGATAACGTGCTGATGATAATACAACGGTATATAATACCGATTTAATACCAGCATTGGCGCGTTACGACGTTGACGTTTAGGTTAGTACGTGGTTAATAATATCGTAGCAGTATTACCGATATCGTGGGAATATAGTAATAATACTAGCAGCATTATCGTACTACATATCGTTATCGTTACGTTAGTAGAACGTTAGTGTTAGTATGTGCGATGATATACTTCGTTGCTGGTTAAGTGGCATCGATACGTTAACGTCGCGACTGTCAATTATTATCACGAAATTGCGCGTTATTAAAATATTCAAATACCAAAATACGCGAATGAATCCTTCGGATTGGAGACGAGTAATTGAGAGGAAGGAAAAGCGCGCCGATCGAAAAATTGGAAAATCGACTCCGCAAACGTCGCGACGCCCTCGACAATCGGGAACCGGGAAATCGTGAATTGGAAGGAGTAACTTACTTACTTTTTTTTTTTACCGGGGCAATCGTTTTATGTTACAGTGAGAAAGGACAGACAGAGGTGAAAAAAAAAAAGGATACAGGGCGAGGGAAGAAAACAGGGATCGCCCAAAACGGGCGTACTCAATGGTACCCACCGGTGGCACGAGGTTATCCTCGAAAGGACAATACACACCGGACACTCGGTGGATCGTATCTTCTTTACCTTCGACCTCCGCACTGATTCTCCGCTTCTTCGCTTCTTCTTCGTTTTCTTTCTTTGTTTTTTTCAATTTTTTTCTTTTTTTTTTTCTTTTCCTCGTCAAAAGTCAACCACACCGGAGAAGGACACGCACGGAACGAAGAGAGACGGACACGCGATATCGCGTCGCTCGTCTTCGCGACGAGTCTCAGCGAGGAAAAATGATTGCACGCAGAAAGAGTCGGAAGCCCTTCGTCGCAACTCCCCTTCGAAAAACGAACGCCAGCCTCAAGGTGATCAGCCTGGACGACCTTGAGTCTGAAACCGGCCAAACTCGGCGTTAACCCATCGCGCTCGTCCGACAAACCGTCGACGATCAACGACGTCGACGACGACGACGTTACCCCGACGCGTTCTCGCAACATAAATAACCGAAATCTGTCTAAATCGCGCGATCGAACGTGATGCAGAATCGACCGTTCGGGCGTTTCACCGGGAATATAAATACGACGAGGAGTTTTTGAATAGCGTCGAGATAACACACTGTCGGAGGTTTGCGAGCGCGAAAGGCTTAACGGGACCGAGGAGCAAGAGTTTATAGGCAGTAAGGATGGCAGAACTGATAGACCAGCCTCTGGCTACGTTCCGTCTTCTTCATGATCCCTTTCTTGTAGTACTGTCTGATGCTGCGGCTCAGCTTGTCGTAGTTCATGGCCGGCCGATTCTTCCGTTTGCCCCAGAGCCTGGCCACGCGCACCGAGTCCTCGATCTTGAACACACCCTTGCCGCGGTCCAGCCAGCGTATACAGGACCCGTGAATGCCGGGGCTTTGCAGCAGCTCCTTCAGGAACTGCCACAGGTGAATGTGCGAGCCACCGTTGCGCATTTTACCACCGCCGCCACTTCCGCCACCGCCAGTTCCCGCTTGCGAGCCACAGTCCTCGTCCTCGTCTGCAAAAAGAAATCGGCGTTCGACCGGAAACGCCTCGGATTGGTTTCGTCAATCCACTCCCAAGACCACTCCCCCCACTGCGTTTGCGTGCTTCGTGCGTTGACACGGTGTTCTTGCGAAGATCGCCGATTTTTGTTGCAACGTGTGACATGCTTTTTTTTTCTTTTCTGATCAGCGTGATGGTTAGATGCGTGTAGCTTGTCGACAGGCTTGGTTTTGGTGGTTGTTAGTTGGTCATTGGATAGGTGAGTTTTTCGAGGTTGCTCTTGCTGTTAATCGATCGACTGATGTATCGGGTGATTGTTGAGACAACGCGGAGGAGAGAAAGATAACCACTTTAACTGTTTGTGTTGCTACGATCACTTTTGTACAATATACTGCGTTTGTTGCGTTTAAAGATTATAGAATATTAAAGATTATGTGATTTACAGAATCGATTGCCAAAGCAGATGCAGTTGATGGTTATTGAATAGAAGCGCGATTATAATACGTATGTATGTGCATTAGTCGAGGTTGTTCTTGCTGTTAGTCGCTTCGTGAATGTACCAGGTTTTTGTTGTTTTGCGCAAAATATTCGAGATATAACAAGGCAAAGGAGGAGATAGAAGGATAAGCGATATTTCGTGTGACTCTGATTGCGATCGTCACTAGGATTGTTTCAGATATTAGTTGCTCGTGTTTCTTTAAATTTAGAATTAATGGTAAACAGAATATTGCAAATTTGCAACCGCGTGCAAATTTAAGGGTTAATTCTTTCGTTTAAAATTTTCGTTCGTATAATTTATTGCTGGATTTAAAGATTCGATAAAGTGCGTGGCAAGGAGTTTTCATATATCATTCACGAATTTCATTGCGAATAAATCGTAATTTGTATTTGAAAGAGCAAGCATATTTAATTTGGTATCATGGCGAGAGATTTTTTATATCTTTCGCCTTACAATTTCGTTTTTACTCACTACACGTACGATTGATTAACTAGATCATACACATTTCAATTAATTGGTTATCGATTAAAATTGGTAAAAAAAAAAAAAATAAGTAACGTGATCATTGTCCCTTTCCTAAATGAAGTTTCCCATATTTTTTATAATTCGTTACAATTTCTCAAAATTCGAAAGTAACAATTCCAGCATCTTTAAATTCAACTCTCAGAGAAATCGTGTTGTTACTTGTCCTGGATTGGCCATTGTAAGGCAAAAGCAGTTGAAGAAATCTCAGCATATTAAGAGCAATTATAAAATTCCGAATGATTTAGAAATCGACTCACCATCGGAGAAATCTACGCTGCAAGTGGAGCCTTTAACGCTGGCCGGAGCTGTATTTGCAATAGGGGACGGTGCGTTGTTATTGCTGTTTGGTGTTTGAACAACGGGGGGGACCCAGGAAGCTGCCAGTGTGTTACGCGGAGAATCTTCGACCGCTGCTTTCCAAATCTCCAGCTGTGCATGCAGAATGCTGCCGCACTGAAACAAAAAAGAACCGTGTCGAGAGATTAGATAAAACAGAAAAAAATTCGAGGTATTCAGTCGAACGAAGAAACACACTGATGATTTCACCTTTAGAGATTTAAATATTTGTAACATTAAGAAATATAGAAATGTGTTATTAATCTAATACCGATTAAGTAGAAATTCAAACGGCAAGATCTAACAGTTTTAGAAAGTCTAACAGTATTTATTTGAAGGAGCAACATTTCATTTGCAATTTTTCTCGATCAATTTATAACATCCTTCGACACTTGGGTTATAAGAAGAAATCCGGAGGATTTGTTAAATATATTTCCACTAAATCATTATACCTTTTCACCCAGCTTCTACAACTTTAAGACATTTTAATATTTATAACGTTGTGGATTGATCCACAGGAAATATACTGCTAATCTAATCAATCGTATCTCTCGAATAAAAATATTCTCGGAATCGAACGCGGGAGAAATTTTCGAAAATCAAACGACCAAGATAGATATATTTATATACGCGCATGCGGAACGTACATTCGACAAGAACATTACAATGTCTCGCGTTTTCCATTATCCAAGACAAACTGCCCATCGATTTTAAATTTCATTACCGAACGTTATAATTCATCCGTGGATTTTCACATGGAAAACGTCATTACCAGCGAGTCGTTTGCGAGAGTCGTTTTCTCTCCCGTATTCAAGAAAAATCACGTTATCTGTAATGTCTTTATATGATGTCCATTTGCATGAATGCCCGTCTCTCGATACAAGCAATGAGTTTTCAAGAACGTGTTCGGTACATTTAGCGGTTAGCCAATTGGCAACGGGAAAGAATAGGAATAGTGAAAAGAGTAGAAGCCAGAAAGAGCAAGTAGATAAATTTATCACGGACGAAGATTAATAGCGACACGGAAGAATTCCGTGGTAATGTAAAACAATTAAGCCTCGCGCGAATAAAGCTAAACTGGTCGATGAAAAGAAATGCAAATTGACGTCGGTTGACAAAAGAAGTAGGAGCATTCGATAATAACTGTAAATTCGGCGGCTGAATAATTTTGAAAAATTAACATTGGAGCCACAGACGAAATTGAAGTGTAAAATTTGCTTCTGTAAATTATAGCAAATTATCAGTAAATTCTGTAATACGATGAATTGAAGTCTACAAGAAGAATAAAAGCTCTCATTTATACAGGGTGCGGTCAAAAGTTGAGCGTGATTCTTTGTAAAAAAAAAAAAAAAATAAGAAAAAAACACTTCGTTTTAGTCAAAAAACAACTCGTACTTTGTTAAATTTAAATTGGATAACAGTGAACGACGAAAACGAAAAATAAAGTTTGTTCATTAAATGTCTTGCTTCTGAGAAAATTAAATTCGAAGAATGTAAGCTTGTTTCCAGTTGCACTGGACTTTGAACATGTTTAGTCAAGTATTAGCATAATACACTTGTGCTTGTACTAATTTTTTAACGAAGCGAAGAAACATTTTATTCCATATTTTTCATTTATTTTGGCCCAAAGAATATCCTCGTTTGTGTCATTTCGTGTTATTTCCTTCTACTTAGTCTAAGCCTAACCTAAACCTTAACCTAAACCTAACCTAAACCTAACCAGAAATAATATTTGACAAATTTTCAAACTTGAAAACGAAATTCAAGATGCGAAAACGTTATTCTTCATTTTCATAAATATTATGAAGTTATTCCCTGATCGAATGAGAGGAATATTTTGCTATACAAACCACAGACGTCATAAAACAAATGCGACACATTTAATTAAACAGAAGTAATATATCTTTTCGACCCAGTTTCAAGGTTCCACCGGGAACCTTAAACTTCACGCATGCGCGCCGTTGAACCCGCTGCTACCTTATCAAGGTCGATTAGCAACGCGCCGTAAAGTTACACGTCCACGTAGCAGCAACATTCCTTTCTTAATTAACCAACCCAACTCAAGATTGTCCGAAACAAGGTAGAACGATGTAAAAAAAGTTAATCGTCAATGAGTTATTTGACAAGTAACTGATGACCAATTTTAACTTAATTCAGGAACAATATTTGATGTAACATCTATTGATAGTTTAGATTAGGCTTTTTGATACTATTCAGCTTTAGCTTTAGAAAATATATTGATATCGTGTGATAAATATTCGTTCAACAATGAGAGAAAAAATTTTATGGTATGGTCCCACACTGTTTGATTTATAATTGTTATACTGCCGATTTTTGTGAACATACCTTTAAATTTTTATGAACATAGTTATGAAATGTAAATAGAAATTTCTTCCATCTATTCTACATCGTAACTTTGATCAGCATGTAAGACCAATAATAAATATGAAATATTGCAATAAATACTGCATGCATTTCTCTATGCAAGTTCTACACATTTTCACATCTTCCAATTATCTATAAATGCGTAAAAATCCGCAGTCTAATAATTACATAGAATCTAGTACTGTGACATTTAAAAGACGCCGAGATATGACTAATTAATTAACAGAGACCAGCAGCGTATATACCAATACTAAATGCAGTATTAAATATTATAGTAATTATTTTATGCATTCTACAAACTTTCATACATTCCAATTGCCCATAAATGCGTAAAAATCCACAGTCTAGTAATTACGTGGAATTTAGTACTGTGACATTTAAAAGATATAGCTAATTAATTAACAGAGGCTAGCACGGTGCGCAGATGTCGTCCCTTGTAGCCCGAAGGATCAACAACGAAGAAATCATAAATAACAGAAGACGAGGAATTAAAAGAAGAAGAAGAAGAAGAAGAAGAAGAAGAAGAAGAAAAAAAGAAAGAGGAGGAGAAGTTTGAAGTGGGAGGTTGGATCACACATAAGAGTTAGAATTCCTTCGACGACGGTGTCGCTGCGCTGCGAGAGAAGAGAAAGCGGCTCCGCTGAGACGCAACAGGCAGTCGAGCGAGCCAGGCATTCAGCCAGCCGTTGACCCACTTTTCGTTCGTTTCTGCCGGGCAAATAGCGCGTCCCGTGCACGTATGTACATATGTATGCGCGCGACCACCAGTCCTGTTCCTCGACTCGCTGGAAGCTGGAACACACACGGGATCCTCGCGCGGGGAGATTCAACGCACCTTAGATGCAGTTATACGCTGCGCCGTATGGATCTTGCACATGACGACGACTCGCGACGACTTGCGCGCTGTTGGACGCTCTATGCAAAACGGTAAGCGAACATTTAGCATCTAGAAATGGCGATGGCGACAACGATGGACCGCGTATGTCGAAGTGAAACGCACACTGCAATTGGTCGCGATAATTAATTTCGAACGTCCGCGCGTTTTCGATTTTGACGATTTTTAATTTTTCGGCGATAATACCCAATGTTGACTTTTCGCTCATTTTCATTAATAATAATAATTAGTTTAG
Organism: Melipona beecheii; assembly: GCA_032399605.1. Classification (NCBI taxonomy): domain Eukaryota; kingdom Metazoa; phylum Arthropoda; class Insecta; order Hymenoptera; family Apidae; genus Melipona; species Melipona beecheii. The sequence goes on along the minus strand of JAUCMO010000082.1, from coordinate 323,519 downwards.
TTTTTAAAAAAATTAACATATCACTAAAAGGTTGAAATAAACCTTTAAATAACTTGTATCAATTTATATCAACTTATAAATAAATTATATTAAATAATTTATTTGGACCTTCCCGATATCGTGTACAACTTAAAATTTTTCGTTCAAATAGAGTTAAAGGAGCAACTGTTAATATTACTGTTAATATTAATGAAATATAATTAAAAATTAATAGTTTTTAGTGATTATTGATTATATGTATTATATTGGTGAAACTTAGAACCTATACGAAAATGTATTGAATAATTTATTTGGACCTTCCCGATATCGTGTACAACTTAAAATTTTTCGTTCAAATAGAGTTAAAAGAGCAACTATTAATATTAATAAAATATAATTAATAAAATTAATAGTTTTAAGTGATTGTTGATTACATGTAAATATCGATAAAACTTAGAACTAATACGAAAATGTATATAGATGTTGACAAGATATTCGTTGTGAATATATGTTTAGTAAAAATTCAGTAAAAACACATTGTGAATAACCATCTTAGCTACATCAACGATTGTCAAATATCGTTCTGAACCGAATATTGTGGCTTACTGATGTAGTTACTCGCAATTCCTACATACATTTTTAAACTTGTTCCAAAAAACTTGACCGATATAAAACCGTGTCACGTTTCAAAATGTTTCATGTGGCGGCACACATAAAAAAAAACTGCTATTAAATGCTCGAATACTTTCGCGAGCAACCGTGCAACTTCCCCTTCATCGTGTGCAGCCTCTTCGACTCTCTTCGCAAAAAAATTCTTCCTTACCCAGTCGCGCGCCGTTACAGGCGCAAATTTCGCAACCCTGTTTCGATCGAAGCGCGCTCGCCTGAATAATACCACCGATAACCGATCTTCACGCGCATCGCTCATTGTTCTTCACCGTCGCGGTTCGCGTTGCGCGAACTAGAATGGAAGGATCACGGGTAAACCGCGAGTAAACCGTTTCGCCTTTGACCTGAAATTGAGCGCGGTTCCCCGCGGTTAAATAATTCATACGGCGCGATCCAGAAGAAGTCATTAACGTGCATATCCCGCATTCGTTATGGACGTGCTGTATAATCGACCGCTGGGAATCCGATTCCCCCGAACGATTTCTGCGGATCGAACACCATGCCTGGTTCCCATTGCCCGCGACGCGATCTCGCCGCTTGAAAATTACACGAAGCCGACTCGCGTGCTTCGTTCGAGGCATGGTGCCAACGTAGCTCCGACCGATTTAAAAATCCACCACCACTCTATTACGAACATTTGCATTTAACGAATATGCGATCTACCCAGTCCCTTCTCTTTCTCTTTCCACTGTGCGGGGAATTTCTTTGTCTTTTTTTTGGTGAACTATGACTGGAGCGATCGTCGTTCGTAGTCGAGCGATCAGAGAAGAATTTATTTGCGAAAGTGCAGTAGAGCTTATTATAGAGTTTATTTGGACAAAATTTTCACGAATATGCGATCAAACGTGAGAGCTACCATTATTAGGACTAGAGTCCTGAGCATCGTTCCAATTATGCGAATGTCTACTACGAACGAAGACAAGTGTGCTGTGAAAGAAACTCGAACAACCAACGCATATTCATATACAGTTATTCAACGGGTAGAAGCATAACAGATGGAGATTAGTCTTTAAATGAAGATATACAATTCAGTTTTTAATGAACGGAACGTAATTTATATGTACATCTATTAATTAATACGTTATTGTACATTTTACATTAACACAGATATATTGTACTACAAGTATTTAGTTTCTTACTAAACTACTATTCTCACAATTAATGATATAGCTATAATTCGAAGAAGATACTGGATGTATAATAGTAACCCATTTCTCTGAAAACGTAAACTCCGATGATTCGAACCAACTGTGAAACTGTGACGGCTATGTTGTGAAAATAATTCCAAGGATTCGTTTACTATTTCGTCCATTCAAATTTTACAACTTGAAACTTAAAACTTAAAAAAAAATATATACTCGTAGTAACAGCGTAAGAAACTATAACTAACTGAAGTTTAAAAAACTGCCAAAGAGAAGCAGCTTTTTTTATTTTATTATTCTGTGAACGTCTATGAATGTGTGTGAAATACTACTTTCTAAGAAGAAAACTTCTATTTTTACGAGAAATTGTGGACTTTAACGGGTCAATAGATTCAAATGAAGATGCATGGTTATAATTTAAAATCTTAAGGTGATTTTCAGAGTAGGCGACCGACCAAAAAAGAATTCGCGAAATTGCGGATAGCAACGTGACCATGAGTCAGTTCGTGATTCTATGCTGAAGAGTCAACGGTGGATTGCGGCGCGGTACAATTATCCAATTACAAGAGATAAACTTAAATCCATTATGCATGACCACCTCCGTATCCCTGCGCTAATGTAGGTATACCCTGTTCGCTGTTGATTTCCATTGCGTTCTCGACGTATGATTTTAGAAGACGGGAACCGCCGACATATCGAGATCATCGGTGCCACGAGTCAGACCCGTTAATCTTCGTTAACTTTTGCACTGTAAAATTGCGCCACGTCTCATCACGAATCGTGAACGGCGAGTTCAGCTTTGGACACTGATACGAGACATTAACCAGGAGTTATTGCCCCCTTTTCGTTTAACCGCGAACACCGTTATCCCGACATTTTTGGAAATCGTTCGTTTCGATTAATTTAACCGTCGAAATACCGACGAGACAGTTTCACGATTTCTGTCTCACATCATCCTCCTTTTTTCTTTATTCTAATACTCCTTTGTTTACTTTACCGTTTATGTTATTTTTCTTTAGAAAAAATTGATATTCTCTGCTTCAAAGCAATTTTTCGTAGAACATAAATAAATGGCACAATTCTTTTGTCTTCGTAACACGTGAACGATTCGAGGAGTAATTACTAAGTCAAGACAAAGGCATTTTATTATATATTCGTGTGAACAGAAGTTAATTTATCTTCATCGCGGCTGTAAAGTGGCCTGAGATGCAAGTTTGTATTTGTATATCTACAGAACCGAAAATGAGATTATATATTCTTCGTCAAGATAGAAAAATTGAGATTGTCTTAAACAAAATGACACTAAATAAGGAGATAAAATTACATATTCCTTGAGATAGAAAAACAGAACAGTAAACTGATGAAAGTCACAAATTTCTCCGCACCTCACATTAAAATGTTGTGTTACATTCAACTTGATATACAGAAATTTCCTCGATTAATTGCATACTTAAAATACAAAACTATGCTGACAAAGTAAATTGTAAAATTCTTTTATGAAAGATATTTATTTAAGATATTCTTTAAATACAAATTCGCTAAACTCCGATTATTTGTATTCGCGCGTCAATCGATCAGTTTAAGGCTCGCCGATTTTACAGAAATAGCCGAGAGTACAGAAATCAACGATCGCGACGAGACTAAAAACACGTATTCCGGCGACACGCAAAAGGTATATCGGGAGAATCCCGGTTCCGTTAAGCGGCAGAAACCGTATTATTACGCCAGTTGCTTACTCACATTGCGTCGTTCCTCCTAGCCCGTTCAGTATGAATTACGAGGAAAGAACGTCGACGCGCACCGATCTCCAGGAAATTCACTTTCACCGGACCTTGTCTACGAGCGTTCCTTCAAGAGTGACCCGCGCCATTAGTTTCTTTTTATCGAGCGTGGGCCGAGCTAGTCTTTTTATTTTGGTGGATTTTCCTCCTTTCTCGCGAAAGGAGAAACAACCGAAATTATGCGCGCGATTATTTCTTCGTAAGCGTCTATCGGAATTATCGGAGACTTTTTTCTGTCGACGAATATTGGAAATACCGCGTTCTATTCATTTGTGAGTCATCACTTTCCGAGACTCTCTCCGATCGAGGAATTTCCTGCGTATCGACCGAGGAGGTTTGATCTGACGAAACTTTTCGAATTATTTTCTTTTAGGATTCTCCTGTATCGGTTGATTGGAATTCCCCTGCCATTCTCCTATGTGAGAATATATGTTAAGCATATATTAAAATATATGTAGAAAATATCTAAAAATCTAATTTTTTGCGTTTGATGCATTTTTGTTAATTTTTATCCATTTCATGCTTTTCGTAAATGGAATAACTATGTAAGACTGTAAAAAATAACTAGCAAAAGCAGCGATCAGAAACTTGAAATCGTCAAAATGCGTGGGATCTATATGATATAAAAAAAACTGCACGACTTGTACCCCAGTACGATTCGTCTCATTGAAAGGCCCAGAAGCAACTGTTCCGACTAGAAGATGAAGACGACTTTTTTGCCATAAAATTTGATACAAAACAAATTACAGGCGCGATCGCTCAGTACCAGACAACGCCACTTCCACTCGAAGTCTACCCCACGCCCCCTCGCGAATCACGTGACTCAAATCAACCAATCGCTAATTTTCGTTGCATTAGCGTTGCACCTGAAGAGGCCCGATTTTCTCGGTTATCCCCGTTAAAATCATTTTCAGTGATAAAATATCTCACATAAATACGTGTTTCGTTATTAGAACGCGGGTAACTCGATAGTTACCTCTCGGAGAACGTTAATCGATGCCTAGCTAAACGGACTTTTATTCAAGACCGAAACTCGAATTGATAACTTCATACGAGCGGCTAATAACCAATTTCAAGTAATTGACGCGATTATATATAAGTAGTGGAGCTCATCTGCCGGCATGATTCTCTTATTCGGCTGTTGAACGTCATCGGCAGGATGACGCCGCCGGCAATCATCCATTGACCGAATTCAATCGTTTTGGCGAATTCATCGAAACACTACGAAATTCCACTGACTAATTGCTTCGTTAAAACGGTCAGCGAGTAATCGTCGTTTGCTCGTCTGTCTCGAGGAACTGGCGTTGCGTAACGGTACCCGCTGAAAGTGCGACTTATGCGCTGGCCGATTTAAAAGCAGACGAGCTCTGGCGAACGACAGAGACTCGAGGGAGGGGGGAGAAAGAGAAAGAGAAAGAGAAAGAGAAAGAGAGAAGGGGGAAGCCCCGTAGTCAATCTTTCGTAAGATTATTCTCGGACTCACCTGGGGGGCACGCTGACAGAATTCCTCTTCCGTCAGCGATGTTAACGTAGCACCGTCCACGTTGAAGCTCTCCAGTGGCACCGAGGGCAATTGCAGCTGCCTCCTGGCCCATTGGATCCACGCTGCTACGTCCGCGGCGCTCCAACGTCGTGGCTCTGCAATTATTTTTGTACAAATTAAAATAATTGTTTTTAATAAGTACAAATCGATTAAAGGAAAACAAGTTTGTCACGGAAATAATAATTATTAAGAATTTCCGCGTGTTGTTTATCGATTTAACCTCTTGCGTTGAAATGACGTGCCACGCACGTCGAGAATTTTTTGCAACATTTTCTCAGTTTCAAGTATAGGTTTATTACATCTTAATAATTTATATCCAGTGATATCATACTGACGAATTCGAAGGAAGAAGAAGTGACGAATTATTGTATACGGTTCGGTCACTCGTTATGGTCCGCGAACCAGTTGCTAGCGCAAGGGGTTAACTTGCACGTTGAAAAAAATAAATATTGGCACTTGATTACTCGTTATATCATTACATAGCATTATTCCTTCACTTTATTTCCTTCCAATGAAGCTACGTTCTGTTTAGTACTCGCAAGATTTAATTCGTTTCACAACTTTTTACCTTCATTCTGTCTCATCTGAAATGCAAGTAGCGAGATTTTACAGGCAGTTCACTTTCGATTTCACTGTCAAACTTTCTACGCCTAATCGCGACGCTCTACCTCGTCGATCTTTGCGGACTCGTGTCCGTTTAGGAATCCAGGTGGACAAAGTAACAATATTGACGTTTCGGAAATGGTTCACAATATTTTGAGTTTTTAGAATACATACCTCTTCTGAAACATTTAACTTCATAGTTGTAACAAGCAATGTTAGACTCAGCCCTAAACTTGATACTGATTGCAATAGTAAGGCTTGCATCATTATTATTCTGTACGTATTTTACTCTTTTTTGTTTTAATTTCATTTATACGTGTCATTCTATCGTGACGCGATCGTGGGCATTGATGTTAGAAAAGTAACGGAAGCGCAACAGCACGACCTTGAGGCGAAGCTCTCGAAATTTCGTAACCGTACGTGAAAGCATGGTGTGACTCTGTAACTTATTCCGAGCGTGACATCATGCGACCAACTAATAGTTCCAACCGGTCGTTCCAACGTTCACGAAGATAACGTCGCCCGCGGCAAGGTAGCGGAAGAAGGTCTAAGGAGTCTAATGGACGCTCACGCATTTTCTTATTATTTACCGAGATCTCATTATTTACATCTTTCCGCATTTGTATTTGTTTATTTATCATTCTACAATTGCCTCGCGACAATATTTTTTTTTTGACAATATCGATTCGTTGAAAGTGCGCCTTGACCATTCCGGTCTCTAATCTTTTCATTTTTGATTGACTCATTTAATCTCGAAGTAGTTCCTTCATTTTAGTTATTATTACAATACATTTTTAATTGTTTTTCAGTAAACATCATCGCGACAGTTGTGATATGTCGGAGTCAATGCCTCTATTAAAAAACTTTCGGAATGATCAAAGATGATACCGTTCTTGATTACCGGTGACAATTACTCACAGAAAATCCCGTTTTTATACAATTTCGTGAGTATTTACGATAACGTGAAAATTCAAGTAGGAACATTGAAGATCCTGCTTTCAACAGGAATATTGTTTCGTTATTACCAACGCGTAAACTAATTGTATTTGTACAAAGTTACCAACTTGTTCAACCAAATTTGGTAAACGATTAATAAAAATTGGAGAAGATCACTCACCAGGGTGAATACCGAGTGCCACGCAGGTGTTGTCAAAGTCCTTCTGCAGCTGCTGGATGGCAAGACTAAGCACAGGCTCGATCTGTTCTCTGGTCAGGTCGCCGACGCATTCGCCGGCTTCCATGTCTTCCACGAACCCAGTCCCGACGCTGCCCAGATCCACCGGTCTCAGATTGTACTTCCTTTGGAAGCTCGTGTCCCTCAGAACTTCCCTGAGCAACTGGTGGTCGCTCTTTTGCCCGTCCTTGAACAGTTCCTCCTCCTTTTGCAGAGGATTATTCCTGACCTCGTCCTGTATTCTCTCGAGTTTCAGAACATTTGTTCTCGCGATCGCGGCGTCCGCGAAATCTTTTCTGGTACCCTTGAACAGCAAGCTCCTCAGAGGGGAACTGTTCTCGAGTTCCACGGGATCCGGCGAGGAGGAAGTGCTCGACGACGAGGACGACAACGGGGAGGAGGCACTGCTGGCGTTGGAGCTGCTGCTGCTGCTGCTGCAGCTGGATCGTGGCTCCTCCTTGAACAGGATTTCCTTCAGCAACGGATGCCCTTGCACTGCGGTATCCTCTTTCTTCGCAAAGAAGTCCGCGTCAAGGCTGTTGTAAATGTCCTCCTCGGTTCTGGGTGGCGTGCACGGCACTGTGCAGTCGGTCGAATCCTCCCTGTAGCCCAGACTCTCGGCTAAGAGTCTGAAATCAAGGCCGCGGAGGGTGTTTGTTACTTAGAGACTCGATCTTGTTATTGTTGGATTGCCTTTACGTTTAATCCCTCAATAATCGGCGTAATAACACGACAAATTTTACTGTATGCAAAAACAGAAGTCCTTTCCTGAAGAATTGTATGAATCGTATAAATTTATAGAACAACGATATAATTTATAAATTAACAAAACTCACGAAACAGATGTTGGAGTAACAAAATAAGAAAAGCAACTTTAAGAGGGCAGAAAGTATGTAAAATACCCAAAGTTATAATTTCTAACAAGTTTCAACGTATTTCTACGCGAACTCCCCAAAGTATGAATTTGTACAATGATCAAACTTCAATTTCCCGAACAAATTCTGTAGACTTCTGTTTTTGATGGAGTAATTTATTTAATTTGCACCTCGTGCAATTTATCAAATAATTTAACCGATCGATCAATCCACCGATAGAATTACACAGAGAGAAGATGACTTACCTAGACTCTTGCAGGATGGCCAGAAGATCGAGGCTCTTCTCCCTTTTCACTGGTTGCTTCGCCGAGGGTTCCGGACTGGTCGGGTAGAACTGAGCACTTTGAGGACTCCTGGGCACATAATAGGGACTGGTCGGGTATCCCGGTGAACCTTCGTGCGAGTAGTTAGGTGACAGTTCACCACCGGCGCTGGGATAAGGTGAATTCGAATAAGCGGTCGGCGAACCAGGACGAGGCGACTGAGCCTCCTGTTTGATATGCGCTGGCTTCAGCGTGTTTTGTGTGTTTGTTGCCGCATAATCGTCCGATAGAAGGGACAAATCGAACTGGAATGTGCTGTAATCGAATGACGGCGAGTAGCCGGCTGCGGTAGGTACTGTCTGTGGCATCTGAAACGAACATTTCAAAATCTCTGTTAGTCTTTTTTTACCAATTTGTTACGACAATTTTGTACGAATGATTCCTTCAGATTTTCTGACTTTCAGCAATGTTTCAAGAATAAATTTCGATACGTAATAATATTAGGCTGTGCACATTTGTGCAAATTTACGGAGAAAATTATAGAAATGAAACTTAAATAAAAAATTATCTATTAAATATCATATTATTAAATTAAACATTATATCATTATATTATTAAATATTACATTTGGAAGATTTAATACACTGTGCATTTGTAGGAAATCTGAATGCATAAAATTGCACGTAGTGTGAAAAAATCCGATACAAAACGATAATAATAAAATAAGAAAATAATGAAATGTACAGCACTTTCGATGTAAAAAGACATGAAAATTGTCTGCCAAAGTTCAATCTCGAAAATTACATTTTTCAAAAATATGAATCTACATAAAAAATTAGCAGTCGATTGCGATGTTACAACGTAGCAATCTTCAAACTTTCTACCACCGACGATCCAACAGCGATTTATATTTCGTAGCGAAAAGATCTAATCGAAATGATACACTTTCTTCGAGAGTGCAACGCTGGACCAACTGGCCATTTATCTTTCCGCGTGTTTATTACCCGTCCCGTGCTTAAACTCGTGTCAGTTTGTTACGCTTCGTAAGTCACTTGTGGCTTACGGCGATCTTCATGCTCATCTTCGAGGCTCTCGAAGCGACCGAGGTCGCGATATCGTTCTGTCAACTGTCTAATTCGAACGTTAACGTCATGATCATTTCGATATGAACGTGTAATTGCGCTCGCGAGCGTCCGATCTTTCATCTTCCATCGAAAGTTTTCAAACTACATTTGAATAGGTTGACAAATGTGTCAAATAAATTTCTGTTGAACATTTTGGTGCAAGCCCGTTACTCGTTGAATAAAGCAAACTGCTGTTGGTGCAAATTTCAAGATACATATAAATACTTTGATAAATAATAATTTATACAATATAACACAACACGATGATAATTTGATAAAACTTCATTCGGTGGGTTCGTCGAGATGGAGATGGTAGATCAAAGCGGGATCAAAGGATTATTCGATAGGATCAAGATTCCCGCGAAAAAAGATCCTTTAATAATAAATATCTGCCTCGATTCCCTTGTAAATAATCGTTAACGACTCGCCATTACCTCGGCTCTAGCCTCGAAAGAAAGTTCCAAAAGAAAAGGAAAGAAAAGAAAAGAAGAGAAGAATAAAGGTAAAAGCGAGCGGGCAAAAGGAAGTCCTAGGTGGTTGGAGCCGAAACGAAACGAAACGAAACGAAACACTTTCCCTCGACGTGGTGGTATATACATATGCCCGTGCACCTTAAGGGCCCATTTATCTCTCCGTGTGTTTATTGCCCGTCGTGTGTTTGACCTCGCATCAGTTTGTTACGCTTTGTAAGCCCATTACAACGTTCCCAGTGCATCTTCCCTACGCTCAGGCGGGGTCGCGTCTGACATTTTGACGTAGTGCCCCGCAAAGGTCGACGCGAAATAAACGATTATACCCGTACACGAGGGGCCGCGGATTTGCACGCTTACAGCGTATATACACCAACGTAGAGACACAATACCATCCCTTCTCCGTCGTGTAACACGTCGCGAGTGTACACCGCGCCATGACTGGAGAAACGAGGATAGAGAAGGGCGATAGGGAGGAAAGAGGGGGGAGGGAGCAACGCTAGGAGAAGAGATACGGGTAGGCCGAGCCACAAAAGAGTACCGCTTATTTCTCGACTTCTCTCTAGCCTCCCGCGAAAGGTCCCGGCCAAGAAAGAGAATGTTTATCTATGCTGATGGGATCTATGGACGATGGAATTCTTGGACGAGCTTTCGCTGTTCGCCTGCGACGAGGAACCCGGGGTGCTTTAACCCCTCTTTCTATTATGCAGCAACTTTTTCCTTGCACCAACGGAAACGTTCGCGATTGTGGAAACTGATCGGCTGATGGTCGAATTTGAGAATTTGTACTCGAGCGAGTTCGAATTTGAATTTGAAATTCAGATCGAAGAAGTTTGTAACCTATCGAATCGATGTTCTACACGTGCAGGTACGAGTAGACGAGACTGTAATATAGCGATGATATTCCAATAACAGAACAGAGTATAACAGATTTTTTTGTACAATTTACTGTACCCACGATGATTTTTTATTCCGATTAACCTAAACCTAACCTAAACCTAACCTAAATCTAACCTAAACCTCGTTATTCGTTATTCACGGGAGAGCTCGAAATTTCGTTCGTCATCTTTTTTTTTATTTTTCGTCGTTCGAAATGAAATTTATCCTACTCTGGTTCCAAGCATACCTCCATTCGAACGAAACTCTCCTTTTCTCTCCCTTAGACCGCAAACTCTCGACGAGTTTTTGCCGGTTTCCTCGGTTTCCTGCTATCCCCTTCGCCTTTTCTAAGGACCAGCCAGTCCATTGACGTCACAGCTGACCAACGGTTCACCCGCATTTTCTTGCCTTTCGTGCGCTGAACTACGGAATTCCCGCCAAGTCACGGAGAGATCCGATCTCGTCAGTTTTCGAGAAATCAACACCTTTCAGCCGCGTTCCTGACCAGAAAAAGCCGCGCTTCTGACGAGCCGCGATTTAAGAGAATCGTCGTACGATCTCGCCGTTGTAATTAATTTTGTTTAAAAGGCTGGCGTTTTTGCGCGACGGACGGATATCTCCGCGAACAGCGACGATAAAATGTCATCTTAATGGCTCGTGCTTGGCCATGAATCGACTCGTAGTTGCGTTTTTTGCACGACTCGCTGGGGATATTAAGTGGGATGGTTGAAGTATTTGATATAATTGGACAAAAAGAGAAACGAGGAATATGTGTGTTACGTGTGATTTTTTTGCTCCTGATAACATCTGGAGACATAACGTAACGATTCGAAATCTAAATCGTTCTGGCTTGATACGTTAACGATCGTTAATACAGTTGAAGAATTCGACTTTTATTTCGTCCATTTATTACAAAATGGACTTGCAATTGTTATATAGTTATATTACTGTTTATTATAAAATGGACTTGTAATTTTTACATAGTTGTATTATTGTTATATAGTGTCAAATGCGTGAAAAGAGAAACTATTTCGTTGGTTCATTATATATATATATATATACTTTTTATATATTTCTAGTGACAGTGAAATTATCCCTATATTTCTTTCAATTGACAGTGTAACGTGATTATAATCATGACAGTTATTTTTCATTTCAGTGTTAATGAAATTCCAAAATGTTACACGTAATTCATAAAGAGTTTCTGCGAATGTTCAAATTCCTTTCGTGAGGAATTGTCGTAAATAAAACGTGTGTCAATAATAATAAAACACGTTTTACAGCGAAATCCTAACAACAATAATCAATTCACGAAGAAAAAAAAAGAAAACGACTTTGCTAATCTAACTCAAAGTTACGAAACCACTGTTTCGAATTACATAAGCGATATGACTTCGACTTGTTCGCGAAAGCGCTGATAAGATGACCGTGACCGGTTGATTAGCGATGAATCACTAATTTAATAAAAGTCTGAAGTTTCTTTAAATCGAAATAATTAATCTTCTTATTGTTATCTTTGCGTTCATTTTCGGGCTACATTGTCGAGATAGCAAGATGTTGTGAAAAGGTTGCACTATGTTATGGACAAATTAAAAAAAAAGGGAGGGGGGGGAATATAACACACGATATTTGAAATTTTTTAATTCTCACGTGGTATCGTTGGACCATTGTGGATCGGAATTATTTAGTTAATGTTGAAATTTTTCGTTTAATTGAATTTTATAATAATTAGATTGTGGATGCATTTTTAAGAAATTTAAAATTGTAAAAATCTACAAAATGCGTATAAATAAAATACTCAAAACAGAGTACTGATCTTTATATATTTTATACATTTTTTTAAATTAATGTATTGTGTATTATAATTAACATAATACAATTGATATGACTACTAACATTTAAACGAAAGAAATTTCTATTTAGAATATATTTCTTAAAAATATGAAATAACAGAAAATGTAAGATACAAAATATGTAGAAACAAACGCCCTGTAATTCCAAATGCCAAATTTTTATAGTCAATGCAGAAATTGACAAGCGCGAGAAGCAAAATAAACGCAAGATAAAATGCAAGTGCCAAAGTCCAGTTTGAGAGAAGATTGATAGGGAGTTATCGGTTTGGCGGGCGATACGCACCTTCGAAGAAGGTGCCACTTAGCAATGTCATACGATAGTCAGGAAATTATCACGGTCGTGGTTTCACAACGATCAACGTTCGGGCTAAACGAAATTTGCACGTGATCGATAATACTTTGGGTGAAAAAATCCTGACCTCCGATAGCGCTCGCTTGGAGAAAGCAGCTTGCCGATTTTCGTTGCGCTCCTCTCCTGCTCCTTTCCTTGATTTCCGCGTGTGCGCAAATTTCGATTATGCCAATCACGTGATTACGAATTTGTTTTGGCGCTGCAGATTCTTATCTCACAATCGGTCATTTATATATATATATATATATATATTTTTTATAGCAAATTATTAATACGATATAAATTATCGTCAAGGTCTGTAAATAAGATACGTAACATTGTAAATACAACGTTTTTCTCGTGCCAGTTGCTCACTAAAGTATTCAGATATTTGTCAGGAACTTTTTTTTATGAATGATATATTATTAAATAAAATATTTTGCGATTTCGTTCAACGCTGTCGTTATTATATTATATTACAAATTTCGAAATCAATCTAAAAATACGTGTGCACGTAGAAATTAGAAAGTATAAAATATGTACATCTCACAGAGATCGTGAAACCACCACAATCCATTATATCAGTACGTCGCAGTATTTAATAGCATCGTCTTGAACAATCATTAATATGCTTAAAATGATCATTCATACTCACTATATTATTTTATAATTTCTATACAAATTTTCAGATTAGTTTCAAATTCCATGAATATAATCTCCAGTTATATTTGTCATTAGTGAAACGAGTATTAGCAAAATAATCGCGACATTCGCGTCTCAGTACAGCGTAAGAAATTTCAGACAATTAATTACGTTAACAACTCGAATACTTTCACGAGCCATTATAATTCACGTGCCTCAAACCAAGAGCAAATCATACTTAAAATTTCAAGATAGGATTCAAGAGGGGTTGGCAGGAGATCAACAGCCAGGTTCAAGGACAATGATTCTACGATTCACAGGATCATACCGCCTTGGATGATCCCTAATCCATCGTGACGTAAATTAGAAAGGAGGATGACATCATCCTGCCGCTTTGTCTGCATTTAACAATCATTCTCCGCTGACTTCTTTAAATTGTGACTCGACGACGACGAAATTTCATCTTGCTAAATTTTCAAATTTCCTATATTTCCTTGAGAAATGGAAATTATATCGTGAATATAGTTAATTCAAATTTCAATAGTACAAAAGGATAACGTTGCGAATGAAATATTTAGTAGAAAAGGTCATTTCCTTTGAAACGTATGTATGTTTGATGTTGTTTGATAATGTTGTTCGTAAATTGTTGCCAGCCTGCGTATTAATGTTTCACTCAATAATAGTTAAAAAAAAGAAAGGAAAAATGGACAACTGAGAAAAGAGTAAATCTGTATTTGTAAAACTGCAAGATACGTGTTAAAAATTTTTTAAGTATTATTATTGACATTTTTTGTGAAATTAAAACGAAATAGTGTGTAATTTGTATAAGCGAATTGATATAGCGCTGATATAAGGATGTACCGATTTATTTTGGACCCGAGTTATTGTAACATGTGTTATTTGGTATACAATATCTGTTGATTTTGCAATTATCTCATTTTTTTATATATTGTGACGTAAAAGTCCGAACTGCTAAAACATTCTCTTTCCGAGCTGCGAGACGATAACGATATTGTTTCGCAGTTAGCTCAACATTATAAATTGTGAAATAACATTTTATATGTAACACTTAATATTTATAACATATAAATAAAAATTATAAAATACTGTAATCAATAATGAATACAACATTATTATGAATTACAATCTTTGTAATGTAAAAAATATCATTTACAAAAAAAGGGAAAAGAATTCTTCACATTCCAGAAAGAAATCGCTCTAACTTTTATTAAAACTGGTACAAGTAATTTCAATGTCATCCGTGAAACAATTCAGAGAAACGGGATTCCATCGCGAGAAGTTTTCATCGAGACCATTCATTCGCTCATTTTACGCGTGTCATTTGCAAACCTGTCGTCATCTTTTCTTAAGGAAACTTCAAATGAAGTTATAAACAATTAAACCTCTCGTCAGGTTGTTCATTAGCCTTGAGTGAAGCACGAAGGAAACCTTCATGCGTCTTCTTCTTTGCTGAAGAAGCGATTTCGACGAGGCAAACTCGTACATAAATAAGCAATAAACGGACAATTATTCGCACAATTTAATCCTCGCGTCATTAACAAGCTCGATCCATTGATTCTTTCAATTTATAATCATACGACTGTTGCCTTGGGAATAAAATCTACGTTCCCCGATTTAAGAACCCGATTGAGATTTTAATTTTGCTTGAACTTGAATTTATCTAAGAGATAGAGTAGAAGATGGTTAGAAATTTAGAAATCCAACGCAAATAACACAAATATCGTAGAATCGAAGAATTCTATTTATCTGAGGGATGAACTTTTTAAGGTCAACACTTTTTAATGAAATTGAATTATTAAACTCCGTTAAAAAAAGTTTATAGAATTTTTATGATATCAGTAAAAGTAAGACTCATTTATTACAACAATTACGTTTCAAACTTCAAAATAATTTAAATCAGCAAATTACAAATGAGAAACTGCATCTATAGCAATTTGTAAAAATAAAAAGTGGCATTCTTTCAACAAAATTAAATTAAATTATAATATTAAATTGTTATAATTAAAATAATTATTAAATTTTCTCATTTTTACAAATTCTGTATGATGCGACGGATAATCTGTATTAAGGATCAAATGTGAAAATGATGATAAAGAAACCATAAAATTCTGAACCACCATCGGCCCTCTCGATTATATTCGTTCGATCGAGATCCACTGCGCGAGATTACGAACGAGCAAAAACTCGACAGCTATAACTTTTTTGCCGCAATACAGTTTGAAGTGACAGGAGTCTCAATCGCGGCGGTTTCATCGTTCGAGAATATTTATGCCAGGGATTTCCTTTGCGAATTATTATCGCTGCGAGCCTGTCTATTCTCGTAGATGCCTATTCTCGCCGATTCATCGATGTACATGCATCGGTGGACGATGTTCCATGTAATTAATTCCAGTTATGCTAAATACGGAGAACTGATGTCAACCAGCCTAGCGCACACTATGTTTACACAATACCATTCTGGAAATTTGACTTTCAGTTCAGTGACTGGTGCCTCACCTAATTTTGAACACGTCAGTTTTAATGATCATTTATTATGATTTATGAACATTATAATTGATACGATGGAACGATTGTTTCATTTATTGGTATATTATAGTATTATTATGTTGTTCTTTGCACTCGCGGCAACTTTGAGAAAAAGAGGGAGACAGAGAGAATTTTGCATTCAGGAATCCAGTTCGATAAACTTGCATGAACGAACGAAACAAACGCGCGGCGGTATTAATATGCTCGAATGTCACAAGATTATACCGTTACCTGTCACGACATTCTGCACCGATCCGCATACTTCTCGCCGAGATAATAACCATCCGTGGCGAGACGCGACGTGGAAGCAAGCCGCAAGCATAGTAGAACTCATCGGGGCCAACGTTAACGAAGCCAATCGAATCTCATTCGAATCGCCGATTGTTCGATCGACAATCGGCCAGAGAAAGATAAAGAAACTGAAAAAGAACTGCACGACTTGTACCTCAGTACGATTCGTCTCACTGAAAGGCCCAGAAGCGACTGTTCTATTTTGCCATAAAATTTTATTGACGTGCAAACATTTGAATCGATAGAAAACAAATTAGAGGCGCGATCGCTCAGTACCAGACAACGCCACTCCTACTCGAGGTCTACCCCACGCCCCCTCACGAATCGCGTGACCCCAATCAACCAATCGCTAATTTTCGTTGCACTAGCGTTGCACCCGATTGAAGAGGCCCGATTTTCTCGGTTACTCTCGCTAAAATCACTTTCAGTGATAAAATAAACGTCCGGCGTCATTAAGCTTCGCTTTGTTTTTGTTCTTGAAACGATAGCCCATCGAGTAACGGTGGAGGGAAGTGGTGGTTTCGCTTGGAACGCTCGATCCGCAGGCACGTTGCTCGTGACACACGTTGATGACAATCGCGACGAAGACGCACGATCGTACGATTGTATAATACTCGGTGCAAAAAGAAGAAAAAAAAAAAAATGAAAAAATAGAGACATGGAGGAACGATCGATTATTCTTCTTTCTTCCGAGCAATAACGCGCAGTCCATTATGTAACGGGTGTTTGTTTGTTCCGTGGTTTTTCCTCCTTCTTTTTTTGTTTTTTGTTTGTGCGACAATCACGAATCACGTGGAATTCGACGAATGAAGAACAATCGAAAGAATAAGTGGAACTGGGGGATTCGATTGATTGCCTTTTTCTCTTCTTTGTGGAATCGTTGACGGAAGTGGATTTTCACATCCAGTGGCTTTTGCGGTTTCAATTAGTCGGGGGATTAAGTTTAATGAGAAGGCAGAACTGATAAGGTGAATTTTTATCCTCGTTCTCTGTGTTTCTGAGGTTTTGAGAGGATGAAATTGAGAAAGCATAGAGCGACGATACCATACAAAAGCAATTAGCGGACGAAATTGATCAATTACGATTGTTACGGTAAACTGATTAAATAATAATAATATTCTTCGAGACGAATCTTCAACCCCCTGAGCGACAAAATTTCCAGAATTTCGTTCAGTTACAAGAAAAAGAAGAGTTACTAATTAATCGCAAAGTAAAAAATTTTAGATATAGGTATATAATTTTCAAATTGTAGGATAATGAATAAGTAATTACCAGATTAAATATTCTTAACGCTAGAACAATCAAACTCATAAATTTTCTTCTTTTACAATTGTTGAAAAGATACGAGTACTTCTTCTTTTTTTTTTTTATCAAAATTAATATTGAGGTTCTGTTTTAGAAAATGAATTAACAAATTTGGTACAGATTGATTGACTCATATCGATCATTATCATTTAAACTGTAATATACATACCGAAGAGCGGTTTTATTCCAGTGTCAGAGAAGCTGAGGAATTTGAAGAATAAATTTCGCGATAAATTTTTCAAGGAATCTCGAATTACTCTCGCGCATAAAATATGACGCGTTGCGCGCAATCAGATAATTGATGGAAAATACGAACGTCAATGGGGCTGATGTAAATCCTCGCTACGAAGAAATGATAGGAAACAATGTATTCCGGAGTCACGTAACCGATGGAATGAATTATGTCTCTGAATGATATCGATTATCCGTAGAGACGCGGCGAGAATCAAGAAATAACGTTCAATGTGAGATTCAATTACTTCAATTACTTTACCTTGACAATCGATCGTAAATATTTCGACAATAATGATAAAATCACACGGTTCGTTCTCTTTGAGAACGTCCTCGTAGCATCGAAAAGAAAAAGACACTGCTATCGAACGTCTGCTTTAACAAACACGAATTTACAATTTTATGCAAATTTTGTAATTTTCCATCGGTCGGGGAGAAGCACGCGAAATTGCGAGTCAATCGAAAAACACGCTTTTGTTTTAATTTCACATCACTGGACGAAGCACTGTATTTATTCAATATTTATTAAATTAAACGAATTCAATTTTTATCACGTAAAAAGTTTCGAAGTTCTCACACAAGAATTATTAAAGTCCTAGACAGAATTTTGACAATTATACTTGCAATTTGCAAATAATACTTGAAATAATAATATTTCTCGACGCTACGAAGTCATTGATTTACGTGCACACGCCTTTTCCTCATTTCCGAGAAATATTTTTTTACAATACTTGCGTTTGTTTCTTAGAAACGACACAAAATTGTTAATTTTTACATTGTTAATTTATCCTTTTCTACTCGAATGTCACCAGTAGCATGAATTCAAACCTATGATTAATTTGTGCGCAAAACGTAACTCGAACGACACCGAGGAATAAATTTCCGAACAAATTATTCCTTGAAGTCTAATAGATCTTCGATAAAATTCTTTACTCATATTCCTTCGCACTAGCTTCAAATTTTATATTGAATTCTTTAATCTCATCGTTCGCCCTTTTTAAAAGAATCGGAAATTTTATTTTATATCATTAGAGATTTGATTTTTGCGTTACAGTTTCATACGTTTGTAATGTAAATGTTAAAGTTAAAGGTTGGACGGAAAGTATTTCGAACGCCTCCTGCGAATTTTAAGAATTTTAACCTTCATTGAAAGAATGTCGAAGTCTTCGCTGTGAGGTCACCAAGGTTCTTACGTTATAGATTATGGCGAATCGATAAATCGACATGTATCGAGGGTTTCGATCATAATTGAGTTTGCGGCAGTTGAAAATAATCAAGGTAACATCTAGGTAATTCTCACGAAGCTCTTCCTACGGCGAAGAATCTTTTCGTCCTTGCGGTCGAGCAAGAGAGAAAGGACAGATTTTTCTCAAATAGGAAATCACTTGGAAATAAACTCATGATCTACAAACTAACAGTAACAAATTAGTTGAGATAATTAATTGCTCGAAATTGTTATTATTTTTTTTTATTCCAAATAAAAGCAGTAAAAAGAGAAACGAAGAAACGAGCATGGATACTTATTAAAAATGGATATTTATACAAAATATTCGAGTAACGATATCACAAATATCAAGATGTAAATCTTGATGATATATCATCTTGAACCAATATTATCTCGAAATAATCCCACGTTAATTTTTCTCGAAATCGTTTCATCGTTTGGTTATCAAATAAACACTTTATCTCGCATTTGTTTCCGCAAATAATTTCTCGAATAGCTTCTGATTTTATCGCACGAGCTTCTGCCTTTTTCGCTTCAACGAATCAATTCAAACAAAAAAAAAAAAAAAAAAAAATTACTTGCAAATGGTTCGTCCGATTTAGACACGGGCTAAAATTACCTTTGGCAAGTTGTCGTTCAAATACAGAGACTTGCCTCGAGCAGTTATCTTTCATTTTTGTCCCGAGTGAAATTTGCCTGGACGGCGGAGAGGAAAAACACGGTGAAACACGGTGAAACAGGCCGACCGACGCGATAAAGTAAGAATAAATAGAGACGAGTAGAAGGAGGGTTGGAGGGAGGGAACAGCGAGAGGGAACAGAAACTAAAATCAAAGTTCTTAAGTAACGCGCAACCAGGCTGGAACGTGTGTACGTACGTACGTACGTACGTGCCCACTTGAGAGCAGAAATTATGCTCGAACTGGCGCATAACGATAATGTGCATAACTTATGCGCGTATAATGCGAGTACGCCGCGCGAACCATCGCATCGTGGCGTTGCACCTTCGCGGCGTTGCTATATGGAATGCCGCCACGGTAAACTAGCTAAAGATTCCGAATGGCAATAATGTTGACTAAACACGGTCGCGGGAACGGGCCTCTTTATTCCCGCGCCTTTCTTCGCTCGATAAGCAATCCACACCTACGCGTTTGATGCCTTCGATACCAATGGCCTTTCGAGCTTTCGACCTCGCGAGAGAGACGATATTTTGACTTTGCGATCTCTCACGCTCAATAAAAAGTATGAAAAGTCGTTTGCAAGAATTGACAAGCAGAAGGCTTGATAAATCGAAGCTTAATAAAACTACTATGAAAAGCTTGTAAAACGAGCTTGTAAAAAAACTAAAGACGTCATTTATGAAACGCTCTCTTCTTTCGTATAATATTAAATTTGTCGTTGCGGAGAAGGAGACTAAGAGCAAAATAAAAATAAAAGAAAGAGTTATCCTTTCGTGAAGATAAGATAAGATCGCAACTCTCGAATTTGGTTGGACTTCACGTGCACGACGTGAAACAGGAACAGAGATCGTGCAGGCGAACTCCTGCAGCAACGCGAAACGAGAAGTGGCGACTGAAAAAAACGGGGGAATAACAAGACGATGCTCGAACTCAGAACCGTAAACCCTCTCGAGCAGGCTACGTTCGAATAGTTAAACGACGTTGTTGCAGACATTAATGACCAAACGTAACTGCAAGCCTATCGCAGTTCCTTATTCTCACGCTTGTCTTTCGCCGAGTTCCCCGTCGGAGGCGTCACGTTGCGACGCTACCACGTTCCATCCAACAAAGTGGCAAAAAGATTGTACAGTTTCGAGACGATCGTAAGTTCCATCATTCTGTATAACAGCGGAGATGGCAATTCTCAACGACGTGCGAAATATATTGAGACGTAGCGAGAAATTACTCGGCGATAAACTAAGCGAGGGGAGAGAACAATAATAGTTTAGAGAGTGGTAGATAAAAATGATACTTTAAGAGGAATTTTCTATCGACGTGTATTGCGTATTCCGGTTTATTGCGAATCGAACAAGATATTTGAGATGTTCTCGTGTTTCAGGACAACGCGTCGCGCAGTTAACCGGTCTCTGTTTTTATTAAGTAGAGTCACGTCTGATATCGTTTTACTTCTTCAGAGATACAAGATTTTAAACATTCACGCTAGATAGAATTTCTTCGGGTTTCCCTGTTTGCACGATTCCAACATTTTTGATCTCTCAGATATATTTGTATATTACGGAAAGATAACACAGATTAAAAATTTATAAAAACAGAACAAAATACAGTTACCTACATGCGCATTATTCAATTATTCTTGCAAATATTTATGATTTTGTTATCAAATCTAATTGCTAAATCAGTTTCAATTATCAATTACTCAACAAACGAGAGTTAAAATTATATCGTTAAAAGGTTACAAGTAAAATCTCGAACATCCAAACTGTCCTTATTTCAGAAAAGAATCCTTTTGTTTCGTCTTCTTCGTTAGAACTGATTCTAATGTGATCTGCGCGGAGATGGACGTGGCTCGTTAAATGGCCGAACCGGGAAGAAGATGAAGCGACAAACGGTGAAAGACGAGGCGGGACAAATAAAACAGCGATACGCAATAGCGTAAATAGTAACGTAACACCGCATAATGGGGGCATCACCATCGCGGATCAGTATGCCGTCGGTGCATCACCACGAAGAAATTACGACAGGCCTGCCTTTGTCCGCCAAGAACAACCCTTAAAGACGCGTTATTAAGCGTTTTATAGAGCCTCGTCGGATCTTCTCGTCCTAGAACGGCTACGCGTTCCCTTCGTATAACACCGTGAATGTTATAAATTCGACCCGTTGCCAGTGCGAACACCTGGACGCCCGGTACTAACCGGCTCAACTTGAGATCGCGAACGATCCTCTCGCGTTTTGCCACGGCAAAATGGCACCGTGTTTTGCGTTTCTGTCTCTATTACGCGCGATTTGTCAGCGGCGTTGCAATGAAAATGGAATTTTGGAGGAATTTCTCCGGATAACATTTTGACGACAAGAGAATAAAACGAATAAATTATTATCGTAATTCCATTCATGTTCTATTGTATTCTTGTATATTTTATACAGATCGTGATTTTTCCCGACTCCCATTTTAATACACAAATATAAAAAAAACATCGTCATTTTTCAGAATCAACATCAGTGAAAAGTTGAAATTTACATCTGTACGTAGTGTGTATGTAGACTTTCGTGACTGTTTGTACATTTGAGTATCGGAGGATCGAAATAAATTTTAAATAAATTACGCAAATATTGAATGAATTTACTGAAAATTATTTCGTCTATCGAAATTTGAACTATAACAGTCCAACAATTTTGAACCTCGCGCGGGAGCGATATTTGGCTTGCGGAGATTTCGACGCGTGGACAGGAGAGATCGCGCGGCGTTCGCGCGTTCCGAAAATAACACTTTTGCATACGTACGTCGACAATATGCACGTGGAAACAATGAATCATGTAAGAAGACTCAAACATTTACCGCACTAGATTCTAACCGCGAAAATAAATTATCCGAATGGAGAATACCTGGCATTAGAATTTAAGCAAACGAACTGCCCATCATCCACCGGAATTATATGTTTTCTCAAGAAACAGGATGCTGGCCAAACTTCAAAGCTCGAGAAATTATGTGCTTCTTCCGTTTCTATATCGACTGCAATTATTTCAAACGCTATCTCTTTGCATTTCGCTGACAAATTTCGAGTTGCCGAAGGAACTGAACGCGTGAAAATTTTTCGATTGAACGTCACGAGAAACATCTTGCAGATAGTACTTGTTCCATATCAACTAATATTTTACATTCTATTGATAATTTTTAAA
Source organism: Melipona beecheii (assembly GCA_032399605.1). Lineage (NCBI taxonomy): Eukaryota > Metazoa > Arthropoda > Insecta > Hymenoptera > Apidae > Melipona > Melipona beecheii. The sequence continues at coordinate 300,739 of JAUCMO010000082.1, read as the reverse complement.
CGACAAAAGAAATTGGATGCGTGAGAGTTTCCCGATTTTAACAAGAAACATCTTGTCGAGTGTAGTATAAAGTTGTATGATTTTAAGGGTACGAACATGTTCCCCTTCAACGTGGCTAAAAACGCCATAATGAGGAAAGTACAACCACGCTGTACGTTATACGATTTTATAGGAACACTTGAGATCAAAATGTATTCGAATGCGTATTCGCGGAACAGCATGTAAAACGCGCAATAACACTCTCCCAGTCAGATTCCATTTGAAACCAAGAGTGAAAAAAAAAGTCTCTCTCGAGCGACCGTGAAATCTCGTAAAAGACAGAGCAACATAATTTAGAAGCTACTCAAGGTGATCGAGTACCCCGCCCTGAATAACTCGATCGTATTTGAAACGATAAGCGTGCATTATCGCGGAAGCAGCCATTTATAATCCCATGTAAAATTTTATCTCAGCAATGTTTGTCACATATATACACTACACGGAATTTCTCAAAAATTTTCCATTTTCAATGCAAGAAGGTACAGGAAGGTACAAAAATGGTACTTTTCACGGTGCGTTTCAATTTTTTCACAAAGTCAGTTCTCTTTACCAAAAAAAAAAAAAAAAAAGAAAAAAACGAAAAATAAACTCTTCTTTATTGCTCGTTCGATTTTTTTTTTTCAGTTAAGAAAGGATAAAGAAGACGAATATCTAATTAATTCTCTCGGACTCTCTATCATCTTCTCCGATTTTTTTAACTTTTCAAAAAGAATTTGCATCCACACTTTCCCGGGAGGAAAACGAAAGTTAAGTTACGTCCAAAAAGAAATTAAGATCAGAAAAAAATCGAAAGATCGAGCCCGCTACCTTGCCAGAAGCGTCATCTCCCGCGTTCCTTGCCCGAAAGGAACGGGAAACGAGGAGATAAAGCGAAGAAGGGAGGGAGTAAACCTTGGTGAAAGACGCGCGAACAGACTAAACGGCCGCGGCGTGGCTATTACTTTACGCAAATCGGCTCTCGGAGCTAAGCTTTCCGCCACAGAGAGAGAGAGAGAGAGAGAGAGAGAGACGCGGCACCGCGCACGCTACCTCGACCGCATAATCGAGCCTCGTTAATAATTGCCTCATTATTGCGCGCCATTGCGCCGCGTCGCTTGTAGTCGAGATATTGGCAGTGTTCGCTATTAATAACACTTAGCCGCCCACGCATCGCCATTGTTGCGAGTGGGTCCCGGCGCGTTACACGTGTGCAACCCGCCGCGATCGCCGTGCATACGTTACGATCCAGGCCGGGTCCGAGGATGCGCGCAGCGGTCCAACAAAGGCGCGAAAAGCCCGCGTTCCGCATAATCCAACGATTCAATTCTACCGACGCGACGCGACGCGCCGATTCAGATCGTGTGCTCAATCGCTGCCTGTGCTCGCTCTGGCCTCTTACTTCTCGGCAAATCGGCTCGATCGATGATGGAGTGAAGAGGAATCAGACTTACTTCGTTTGGAAGTTTCTTCGCGGGCACTCGTAACGACTAGATTTATACTTTTGAAAAGTGAAATCTTGGTAGAAAACTTTGGATATTTTGTATGTCGTTTTTCTATGCATTGAATTTTGAAATTGAAAATTCTCTTCGAATGCAACATCAGATAACCCGAAAAATCCTTGTTCCTTGTTTTGAGCAAAATCAACGAATGACGAATTTATCTCGAAAGAAAGGGCACTGAATTAATTTCTGCAGCTGGTGGTACATCACGTACATTCCATGCAATTTTGCATCGAAAAATCTTTTATAAAAATTATCGCACAGAAATACGCAGTCTGATCTACCGCTGTCCTCCCAGTACCAATCAAGTCTAATGCACACTTACTTATTCACGAAACATTCGAAACTATCCCGTTTAGATTCGAACATATTTGGAAGTACCATTAGAAGCAGTATGAAGAGCCTGAGAGATTTACGCGCGTAAATGTTCCTTCACTTTCGGTAAAAATGACACGTGCTTGGCGGCACGCGGGGATCGAGAAACAGCTCGACCCGTGCAGATTGATGGGAGCAGAGAATTGAAACGGCTCGTCGGCGCGCATTTTAATGTTAATACGGCACGCAGCGACGGATATTAAGTGAAAAACGAGATGGTTGTGAATCGACGGAATGCGTAATGTTTCCGTGACTCCGATCGTATCGGGGTTGAGTGATGAAGGTGAATTTAGTCATCACGTTTTATGCGTATTAGAGGTTAGTGTTTAACAAGGGACCAGAGGGTGGCGAGCACACTATCATGGGTTAGATACGAGAACGTTTTTCGTGTGACAAAACATTTGTTTCAATCTGCTTGACGCTCAATTTCTCGAGAAGGTTTGGATAAAGTTGACTAATCGATGGTGTTTATTGGTTGTGAAATAAGGAGAGATGAAAATTTTAATTGTAATTAAATTAAGAAAGAAAATTAATATTCCACATACAAATCTGATATTGATAATAACTAAAATAAATAGATCTGTTTAAGTAGAAATCGATGTTAATTTTGACCGGTATTTCTTGAGTGCTTTCATTACATTCCTGTCGTAATGTGATATTTTTAAAAAGTTTATAAATTTCGCGTGGCAATCAACGTGTTAAAATTCATCGATCGATAGAAACACGATGGAAGATCAATGTCCCTGGTAAAGGCACGTCACTAATAGCGTGCTACTCGCCGAATCAAGAAAAAAAGAAAAAGGTTGTTGACTAGAAACAGTAGTCATTTTTCAAATACCGGAACACCCGTTCTCGGACCATTCCTTTTATCTTCTTTCTTTCCTCGACAAAAACCGACGATCGTTTAGTAACCATGTTCGTTTGATGTGTATCGATCGTTATACGCTCCCGGGTCCACCGGTTTTTTTTCTGCCACGTACGTGGGTGATCGGCATTCTTCCGGGTTAGTTAATTTAAAAAGGGAAGCAGGGTTCTATCTTATCGTAAACAACGATTTGTACTCCTATACCCGGAATCCGGCGAGCGTCGAAGCTAATTCAACATGTACATCATTTTTCTCTCGTCGTCAAGCTTTTAATTTAGATTAGGTATACTTCTTTTTATCCTGTACGAGCCAAAGATTGTTAAAGAGAGAAATGACGAAACTTGTAATGCTTAAAAATGATATCAGCTCTCAAATACTATCATCGATGATTTATAGATTACTGTAGTAATTTATTTTACTATCAAATCACTGAAATTTTAAAATTTTATAATTTTAGATACTTGATCTTTTAATTCTTTACACATTACGTTACATTCTTTCATTCAGATAAAAATTAGCAATGAAGTGAAATCAGATTAAAAATTCCAAAATTAAGACTTTTACGATAACATCCAACAGTCAAGTTCTTAAATTCGGCACGTGTCATCTACTGTAAATAACTATAATTAAAAATCTCTCATCTGACTCTGAATTAAATTGTTTAAACTTGTTACTGTTTGTAATTCTGTCGTGCGTTGTTCACGTTTCCATTTTCTAATCCAAATTTCTCACACGAGTGGCAAGTTGCATTATGTATATAAATGTTACAACTTAGTGATGCTACGACAACGAAATTTACTTCGTTTAATTTTATGAAAAATTTACCGAGATTTATTCCCTTTTCTTTTTTCACTCTTTATAACAAAACAATTGACGAAACCCAACCTAAACATTCATCTCGTTGAATTTGAACATCGAACATTTAACTCGACTAGTCGTAAATATCGTGAAGCAATTAATTACGAAATTTTGAATGGTCTCACACGCTTGTGCAATCCGCAACAACCTGAACGACGAAAGATAGAAAAATAGACGAACGAGGTAGAAGGAGGAGGAGGAGGAGAAAAAAAAGTGGACTGAAAAAAAAAAGAGGGAAGCCGAGTGGAGCCGATCAGGCGAAGCAATTTTCAAGAATTATATTTATTATTTGTTCGCTCGTGGAAAAAAACCCCGTGTGTATCACGTTGGTGAAACGCGTAAAAAGCTCGTAGATCGTATCGGCTCGTTCGTGGCTCGTGATCCTTTAACAATCGATATACGATTCCATGACTCCACGAGACGGTTTTTCCCGATACAAATCTTTATCCGCTGATTTTCTTATTTAAAGATCGTTACGGCCGCGATACGTATCGCGAACTTAGCCGCGATTTACAGTCGACCACGATCGGCCAACTACGCCGATACAAACTGCTGCTCCATTTAAGAAAATTAATGGTCGTATTCGTTTATTTATATTCGCGTGCAGTGAACAGGATTGCCGTACGGTGTTCAAGTAGCTTTTGTCCGACACGGCTCGATGAAAATGAGAGGGTTTATAGATACCGTGCGCGAAGACTGATGATGATCGTGGAAAACCGCGAAATTACACGGTGTAGATCAATCGAGCAGCGAAGTTGGGCGAATTATGCCATGCGAAGCACGCAAGAACACATTGCGTATGAAAAAAACGAAAGAATATTAAAATAGCTTAATTGGGAGAAATAAGTGTAACTAAATGTGACTCAATAAATTGATAGAATTAAGTTTTGGTTCGTTAAAACTGTTGTTTGTGAAATAAAGATTATATTGTCTCAATCAGACGTTTAAAAAAAACTAATAAAACATTGTAGCTGTTAAGATTCTTAATTAATAACAGTACGATGTTTCTCAGCTAATAAGTGGAGAGTACAGAATTTATAATTATATTGACAAGACGAAATTACTCGTATGCTCTCGTGAAATGAGATCTCTGAAAAAATATCGTACAAACATTTACTTGGACAATATCGTCGAGTCTGTTTCTTTCAAAGATATTTTAAAATACACGTAAGGATACTTTTGTTTTCGAAATGATCCCTTGATGCTCGCACTACGACTTCTTCTCGCTATTTGATTAAATTTTGGACATTAGAATTAGACAATGTACTGTTACGTTATTAGGTTGCGAGATTGAGGTGAACAAATTGCTGGGATTCTGAATTATCATAGACATGTGATATGTTAGACACAAAGAGTATTGAATTCAGTACTGTATGTATGTGTGTGTGTGTGTGTGTGTGTGTGTGTGTATATACACATCACGCAACTATTCACAACAAGAACATGCGTTGAACATTACACGAACGACGAGTATTATAATAAACTGAGTATCAAAAAAGGGACTCGTTCACAAACCAAGTAACTCAAGAGTGATAAGAAAACCAGCGCGAACGACTGCATTAAATTAATGATACAATGTGATAACGAATGCGTTAAATAATCAAACGCGTACATTTGTAGATTTCCACTTGTGAAATCCACAAAACGAAACTTTAAATGAATCGGACTTGATTTAAATTCTTAAGTACACATTCGATTTGTTCCCGCTCCTAGGTGAGCGTTTCTTTTCTTCCTTTTTTCTTCTATTCTTTTTGTCTGGTTTTTGCCAGAAGAAGCAAGACAGAGATAGGAAGTCGAGTCTCGTCGTGTGGGACCGCGATTTGGAAAACGAAGCGGCCGACCTTCGAGGTGTCAGACCGTTCTCCACACGGGAGAAGGACAATCACCAACGTCCCCTCTCTCTTCCTCTTCTTGCGTGTTTCTTTTCAACTCTCTCTCTCTCCTTCTCACTCTTTATCTCCACTTTTTCCCCCTTCTTACTCGTTTCTTACTTCTTTCTCGATCGCTCTGTTTTTTCGTTAAAACATTTTCTCTGATCTTTGTTCTTCTTTCCTGTTTTTATGGTTTCTTCTTGGATCGTTCTTTGCTATTTTTTTCTCTGTTTGTTTCATTGTCTGACATCTGTCTTCGTTCCTCTAGAAGGCTACTATTTCCTCTACGTCACAAACTTGTACTATGTACACTCGAATTTCTTGTTTGCTCCTCTGAGAGTTTAGTGGACGGAGCGAGAGGTGACTTTGATCCTTGAATTTTGTTGGATCGTTCTTCCGGCTCGTTCGAAGCGACTTTGACGGAGTCGTTCAACTATTCCGAGCGCTACGTTGCGAAGAATGTTACGAGTTACGGTTCTTTGTGCTCGGACTTACGCAATATACAATATACTGGATGAAGTGTGACAGGGTGAAAGTGACGAGAAGGGGATAGAGAGATCTTATTTTACATCGAATTTCTTTTTATTTCACCAGTGAGATAAAAACTTAATATATCTTAATAACCCGTTGCAATGAAAATTTCAGTGCCTATAATACACGTCTTTTTATATATCTTTCTGAGGAATTGTAATTTTAATTTTTACGCATAACCAATTATAGTTTATACATAGAGAAGCAAACATACTGCAAATAAAATATTTATTTAGTCAAGAATATTGTTATTTTTTGTTTAAATTCCAAATTCTTCCAATTCTGCATTTATCAAAAAAATTGTATTAAAATTGTAAAATATTTGCATTGCTCCGCTACTATGTACTTTAAATTTTTATACGACCTCAAGAAATTGTACAACAAATTTTAAGCGGTCGTTGCAAAGGGTATATTTCAATTTTTTCAAAATCACGATGGATTTAGTTATGAAAAAAAGAATTTTTCACTGTCCATAAAGACAGTTCGTACTTGTAAAATTTTCAAGGCAAAAAGTATCTTTATTTCCCCCTTCAGAACGATGTGACAAAACAAACAGGAAAGAAAGGAAATCAATGTTCTGAAAGTAGAGACTTTACGCTTTAAAACGAGCTAGATTGCTCGGAACGATTTTTATTTACAAGGTTAAAAGCGTTACTCAAATTGCCAACAATTTTTCATCGATTGTACGAACGCTTTCCACGTCCATCATAAACGCGGTAGTACGAATCTTCAAAAAAAAAAAGAGAGGAAAAAAAAACAGAGACATCTCGTTATCGTTTCAATATTCAATGGCGAACGAGCGCGGCAACGTCTAAAATAATTCCAAAGGCAGTTAACCGGCCGGCAGAACCTGTATAAAAGATTAGACAGAGTTTCTTTTCCTTTATTCAAGGAGGCATCGTGCGGCGCCTTTCTCTTTGCGCAACCGTTCCATTTCCAGACAACAAAAGCCAGTTCGAAGCTTCGCGTATAGCTGAGAAAAAGGTTTAATAGGATTTGCTAAGCAGGTAAATGTCGAACTACATACTTGAATAATTTATTTCGCCCCGGTGAACCGTGTCTGCGTGGTCTCGATTGAAAAACTCCACGTTCGACCTAGCCACCGGGTAGAAGCAGCCCGAATAATTAGCAGCCTTTTCCGCGAGCGCTGTAAATTACCTTTACACGTGATAAGCAGTTAATTATCCGACGTGATCCGCAAGACGTTACTAATAGAACTATCAAAGTGATCAAAAATGATGGTAATTACTTCGTAGAAATTTTTTAAATTTGCATCTGGACGATATTTTGTTAAATAAAAGCTCCGTATTTTATTGAATAAAAGGGTCCTTCATTGTGCCACAAATATTAAACGCGATATACTATAAACGCAGAATGTTTTGCGTGTAGATATTTTCTGCAAATTCATGTTTTTGAAAATACTAGAATTACCAGAGTTCGAAATGAGAATTTAATAGTAGAATTATCAGAGATCGGAATGACCAATTAAATCGCAAATTTTGCACGAGATTCCCTAAATTTACAATAGTAGTTTGTTTTTTTTTTTTAAGATTTCTCGTATAAGAGTCTCCCATTTGATATATTTTTGGCTTTCTAATAGTAAATAGCAAAAATAGGAATCCAAAAATCCGGACATGGAAAATTCTTCAATCTGTTTTTTGGAAATTTAAAAGTTTTAAGATTCTGCTTACGATAATATACGTAATAATTAAAGAAGCTATCTCTCTATAGTATTGTTTCGTATTATTCTGTTTCCCTTACGAACTACGGTTCGTTGGTAGTACGATATGTGAAAATTTCGTTTTCAGACGCGTAAGAAGCTATAAAGCTTTCCGATTAATCACCATTAATCGGTTTCCTAACCGTAAGTTCGAGAGACAAGCGTATCAATTATCGTTAATAACAACCATTGTTCAGTTAAAGTACGCGCTCCTCCAGAGGAAGAAGATCGAAGCGCGGATTTCCATAGCGGCACTCTGCCGATTGAAATACTTATCCGACGCTCGAGACTTTCTCCTCGAGCCTCTCCGCTCCGTTCAAATGATCAAAGTTTCGTAACTCCCAGCTTAATTACTCTGCCAAACCGTAAATTTTAACAACGCGCGAGAGACTTGGGAACGTGAAAGAAGAATCGAGCAGCAAATACCACGCGCCGCTTCGTCCGTGCAGAAGCGTAGCCGAAGCGCAATTGAACATTCTCGAGCATTGATCGACCTTCGAGCATTGTCGTCACGAAGATTCAGGATAAGTATTACAGAATGCGGATTATACGTTCAACGATATCGTACGCTATCGCGAGAGCAAACTAAAGTGCACGTTGCAATGTAGGCTCGTTCGTGGTTCCGATACGATTTCCGATTGATCGAGATTCGACGACAAGTCGTAAATTCGAAGGTTATCGAACAGAGTGCGTGTCGCTGTCTCTTGGAATGTAACACAGGCTTGAAAAACAGGCTTCTTTTAGGAGAAGATATATTTCAACCCTTCCAGTCCAAGTGAGTCACGCACCTCTCCAAAGAAATGGGTATGAAACGTGTTGCTGGGAAATAAGTACTTGAACTTTTTGTTCAATTTTCGTTAGGCGAGACGTTAATACATCGATTGAAACGTTTTTCTTCGAAAAATGCGTGGACTGTGTAATTTGTATTTATTCTAATTGTTAAACAAGTTTTAAACTTCAAAATTTATTTCGCAATGCTTTTCCATTCAATCTCTGTTACGTTTACGTTTATTCCAAATTTTTTTAATCCCGTAATTGTCGAAAGCTGATATTTTTCCAGCATCGCCACGGAATTTAAATGAATGAAATAATCCAAACAGAAATTAAGTAAAATTAATGAATGATCTAAATATCTAAATAAAAGAACAATCCAAGTCAAAAATAAAAAAAAAACTGAAAGAATTAAGTAACGTACGTATGTATTACGAGACTGTAATTGCATTATAAAGTTTCACGCGTGGAAATAAGAGTCGTTTAGTCATTTCGAAAGGAAAAAGAAAATCTACTTCGCATATGGACATAAATCGCGTCGCAATTTTACGTTTCACCGTTATTATTGAAGCGGGAATAAATAGTCGGAGGCGCAATCACCCGAGGATACACATTTCAGCTGAGGCCACTATTTTACGCGATGTGTTGATCGTGCCGACTCGTTTCGCGCCAGTTTTCAGAGCGGCACGATAAATCGCAGGATCGAGCAATTGCGCGTGTACACCGCAAGAAGATACACGTTGCTTAATCCCTTAATAGTTTTTCGCGAAGTTTAACCGCAAAGAGCGAGAAGTACGAAAGTCGATTCGAAGAAACTTTCGCGTATCATGCGAATGTTATTACAAAACATTTTCGAAATTTCGTCAATGCAAGGAGATTCAACTATCGTGATTATCGCGATCAAGTTCAAGACGTGTACAGAACTTGCAGAGTATTTCGCAAACGTTACAAAAATATCATACGATACTGTCACGAGCAACTGTATACGTAATTTTTTTTTTTTTATAACGGGCGAGAAAATTTCCAATGTCGTATTTGAACAAATTTGTTCGTACGTTCGAATCTAAAACGGAATTGATTAGATCGGATCTAATTCGCGTCTACTACGCGAATCAATCACTGTCAGGCTCGCATCTCGTTCTTCAACGACGATAATAATAATTGACTCGAGCCAAAATCAGAGTGAAACTAATTAAGGTCGACGTGATTCGATTCACGAGAAATCGAATAATTCGGTATCGCGGCTGACAAGTAGTTGGTATTCTGCGTTCGAAGAATTATTCGTCGGTGTACTGGTATGTGACACATGTACGTGCAGTAGTATATATATATATATTCACAATCGTTATTCGACAAATAACGTTCGACTAACGACAATTAGTGCTTCATGTCATTTTCTCTCGTAAGTAGACTGCGAATGTTCATGCAAATTCACGCTTTTCACCTATCGAGACAGAAATTTGTTTCACATTCTACATATTTCAACGAGCATCTACCACTGGTCGTTTTCGCATGTCACGAGCTTTCTCGTATATTTAAATTCTTCAAATCAACTTCGATACGAAATGATTTCATATTATCACTGAAAGTGATTTTAGCGGGGGTTTTACCGGAAAATCGGTAAAACCCTCTTCAAATGCAACGCTGATGCAACGAAAATTAGCGATTGGTTGATCTGGATCACGTGATTCGCGAGTAGGAGTGGCGTTGTCTGGTACTGAGCGATCGCGCGCCTGTAATTTGTTCTGTATCGATTCAAACGTTTGCGTATCAATAAAATTTTATGGCAAAGATGTCGTCTTCATTTCCTAGTCGGAACAGTTGCTTCTTGTCAGTGAGACAAATCGTACTGGAGTAAAAGTCGTGCAGTTTTTTCTCTTGATCCTTCTGATAATATAAACTGCCATACCGAATTTAGACGTTCTGTGATCCTTCCTCCCCTCGAAAGACGAATATCGCTTATTTCTTTGTTGTCAAATGGCGAACCTAGCCTGTGGATCCGGCTTCGCGTGGTGTTACAACGCTTCGTTCGCGAATCCGAATGAATTATGACCGGCTCGTTGCGTCCGACATTGAGCCGGGGCCGGCTTCGGCTAGCGCAGCTTGTAAATGGATTTAATTAAAGGATCGCGGCCGCTCTGCTCTATTAGCCGCTGTGAAATTCATTGCTTTTGCGTTTCTTCAAACTGCGCTCGTTTACGCGCATTGTGCTCGAGCGGGGCGAAACACACGCACATTCGTCAAATCGGAGGGGGAGCTCGCCGACTCTCGCGTAGGCACAACGACCTGTACTCACGTCGTGAGCTGGAAATATGGTTAATTAAGAACGGGATCGTGGATCGCGAACAGGGCGAGGAAGAGAGAGAAACTTCTTCTTCGTCGAGGATTCGCTTCGCGCACCGGCGGCTTCGAATCTAGGCAACTAGATTTGGGTGGGTGCGCATGGATTGGACACGTGGTGCGTGCAGCAGGACGAGTAAGTAGCGTGTGGACGCTTCTACTTAACAAGCCGCGCGAATTATGTGATTTTACGGTGGGCTGCGCGTTAAAAATGTCTGCATATCGGTCTGATATGTGGCACGTGTATCGTGATACACATACAGCGAGGCGTCGATTTCGCATTTACAAGTAACATTGCACGAAAGATTCGCCCCTGTTAACCTATAAAGTCCTCGATGACTGGAATTTGAGAGAAAGGTAGCAGTTGCACTGGCCAAATACAATATTAATGAAGTGTAAAATTTTCACACTGTGAATACATGTGTGTGTGTGTGTAACTTTCAAGTTGATGTTAACGAGTTGCTACAAACAAGATCATAATTTTCAGTATGTTGCAACTTTTAAGACGTGAACGCAAATTAACGGTAAGTTTAGTTATTTTGTACACACGCACTATAATTTATGTTTTCCTCCTTCGTTTTTATTACAATATACCTGTATGCTCTCCTTATTTACTCTCTTCACACGCTCTATCAAAGTTTTCTTTTTCCTTTTTTCATTTTTGCAATAATAACACTTCTAAAGATCCAAGTGGAACGTTCAATGATACTCAACCGTCCGTTACATGCTATAATTGTAACGCTTTCACAATAAATAATTCAGCCGCAGCAAATAATAAACTGTAACGTATAATAATTCGTAAACTACCGACTTGTGTATATGTAATATTTGATAAACGCGTATCTGTTTAATAATTAAAACTTTGGGCCCTTCAGTTTCACCGAAATCTCGCAAAACCTGATTCTAATTATCGTAAAAAGTCTCTCGTTGTAATCAAAGAAATACGATTAAATATTTTACGTTCGTTAAAATGATATGATCACTGTATTGCTGGACGAATTAACTGCGAAAACATTGAAAGAAAGAAAAAAAAAAGTTAAGAAAACTCTGGACTTGTAATTGCTCGACGGATTACCTGTCACGTTATCGCTTTCCCGTGTCTAATTAACATAACCGCACTGTCGTGGAACGGTGCGTAACACGCCAAGTGAGAGAAAGAAAGAAAAAGAAAGAGAGAGAGAGAGAGAGAACGCTTACAAAGACCCCCCCATCTATTACCATTTACACAACGGGCACCGATCAGACCGTTATGACATAATTTATTCGTTAATAACCTAGTCGACGATTCGCCGCGAAACGAAACGCAAGGGGGAGGGAAAAACGCGAGGAAAATTCTAGGGAGAATGGGGCTCCAACGCTGACGCGCGTTGCACGTTAACAACGGCCAGTGCTGTTAAGTCGCGCGTTTAATTGAGGGTACCGCGAGCAACGGTGCGAGCCAACGAAAGAAACAGATATAACAGGCTCGATCTCGAAAAGCTGACGTTCAATGAATACCAAACTTCTTGCGTGCGACGCTCGGGCATTCGCCGTGCATTGCCGACGATCCGCTGCTGTTTCGAGCGAACATACGTAATTGGGTTGTACATTTCGACCGACGATTGCCAGTCAGTGCTCGATTCGATTGATCGATGGTACTTCCGACTTGCGTTTGTCTTTTTATTGCCGCAAGTCGGTTTACTTTCTCATTTCTTCTTGTTAAAGAGGAATTTCTCTGGCTCGTGAAATATTGGTGAAAATATGGAACGTCATTCGTTGAAGGGCAAAGGGTTGAAAAAAAGGAGCAATGTCTCTTTCGTTTAATCGTTTACGATTATCAGTTAACTGTAATTACTTATTCCAATTAATCGCGGACAAGTCATTTGATGGAATACGGCAGCGAGACGATAAGCAAATGAAGTAAAATTTTCGAGATGTGAACGTGGTTTTTGAATTACATAATGTAACAGAAAGCTGAGGCTACGTCTTCGAGAAAATCGACCGTGGAAATCGGCGAAAAGTATATTCGAATCTGGTTGATTCTAGATTGGAATGAATCGATAGAAATTTATTCCATGCAAATTAAGTGATAAATATGGAATGAAATTTTTCTATTCTGTTTACCAACGTATCTAAGAATAGCTTAGTAGCTTCAAATTTCAAAGTTCAAAATGTGAATCTGACGAATCTGATGAATATCATAATTTAATTAATATTATTGCAAATTTTGTTATTCGGCTATTCCGCCATTTTTAATCTTTCTTTCTTTCTAATGCAAATAATTTGTGATAAAGCCACGATGCATTCTGCAAAATCCAAAATCTATGAAGAATATAAAATAGTTTCTCGACTCTAAAGCAATCTTTGTCCATCTTGTCTCATTAACTTCCATTTCGCTTACACGTAAAGTGCAAGCTTCATGTGAATGACTTCCTATAAACGCACGTACATTTAGAACCCTCTTGTCCGAATACCTGTTCTCAAAAAACTATTTCGACGATCAAACTTCACCATTGAAATATATAATGGGATATTTTGCACGGAAACAAATAGTTGTTGTAAATGATACGCGTGTTATCATAGGCTTTTTATTCACTTTTCTACATACATGACTTCAATTTGTGGCGAGGTGCACACCGTGTATGGCGTTTAATATCATGGTAATAAAGAAGCTTGAAGCATACACTTATGGAAACCAGCGACTATTTTGCATATTTTTATGCAAGGAACGTGTTTCTATGGGCTACACACTTTACAAATTTAACGTGCATTTTATAATTTTCTACTACGATACCTATCAGCCTTAACAGCGAAAAATTTACAAAACCTGTCGTCGTGAATAAAACGAATTTCTCTTTATCGGCTATTTATCGGACTATTATCGTAGTCCTTTGTTAGCGTTAACTTACTACGCACACTTGTCACCCTAACGTTTTGACCAAAGTACCTTCGGTTCGTAATATACGTGCGTTTAGTGAAACTAAAGAAAACGATGTATGTACAAAAATATAAAATGTACAAAGATATTTGTACTGCGTTTGTTATATGTTAATTTATTAGATCCAACCCTTTTGACCCAGATGGAACACACGATGTCTTAGAAAATGTTTTGACTCTGTGTAGATAAAATCATAACGGCGGAAATGTTATCTTTCAAATTTGATAGATACTCATCTCCAGCTTATTGGAGATTGCGTCAATTTCTAAATAGATATCTAGATCACTGACTAGTCTGTTTGTCATGAAACGATGCATTTTCCTTTTTCATGTGTTATTTTATGTTTATTTTGTACCATTTACTCATGACGTATTACTACATTTACTGCGTTATATAAAAATTAAATTAAAATTCCAATAGAATAGAAAACAATCCGGTCGATCAAACAATCTATTAGATAGAAAAGGAACGCTTCAGGAAGAAAGAGGAAAATGTATAAATACTTAAATGTAAACTCATAACGTGTCTTTACGATGCCGAGCAATTTCTTAATCCTTCGCAACAAGTCGCGAAATCGCGACGCTGGACGTTCGATCAACGTTTCTTCGAGGGCACATGTCCACCATGTTTCCACCAACCGACAACGATCGACATGCTGGAACGAACGTACGCTGGAAGGATCTGACGATTCGCGACGACAGTTTACGACCGTGAACGGATCGACCGATCGATCGGTTTTTGGTGGACCGTAAAGCTTTTCTCCAAAGTTATGGCGAGGGAGGGGAGGAAGAAAGAAAAGTGGAAGATAGCCCGCGCATTCCGGCGTTGCACGTGGCACGTACACCTACCGACGATTCTCGCGTTTTATATATATCTGCCGGTAACGTTCGCGGCATATTTTATACTCGCTGACTTATGTTTAATTCAGCGGAACACCGTGGCTCCGTAGCTCGCATACGGACAGAGAGAGGATCGGCGAATGCGGGAAGATTGAGCGTAGATTGGCCGGGTCGAGGGAGCAAACGTCGTGAAAAAAAAAAGAAGAACGGCCGGAACGGGTTAAAAATTGAAAACGCGGCAATAATTTATTTCCGCTAACATCCGAGCGCGCCTTCCATGTCGACCCGGCTCTCCACGCCTCGAGCATTTCGATGCGCGATCGCCTTCCGTCCCCGCGTCTCCCTTTCTCCGCCTTCTCGCCCCTACCCGCTTTTATTTTTATTTCTTTCTCTAAAATAGCGAGCAGTCTATTGGCAAAATTCGCGGCTCGAGCACGACGGACAGGAATACGGTGCTACGTATATCTTGGTTTTCGTCTTGGTTCGTTTAAGGGGGGTGGTTTTGAGACTGAATCTTTTCTTTTCACAGAGATACCAACAGATTCAAAAAACTGCACGACTTGTACCCCAGTACAAGATTCGTCTCGCTGAAAGGCTCAGAAGCAACTGTTGATATGCAAACATTTGAATCCCAACGCCCCCTCACGAATCACGTGACTCGCCAAATCAACCAATCGCTAATTTTCGTTGCATCAGCGTTGCACCTGAAGAGGCCCGATTTTCTGGGTTACCCCCGCTAAAAAAAGAAATTATTAAAATACTATTGAAATTTTTAAGAATTATCGTTATTTGGGTAGGTGAAGGTACAATAATATCAAACACGAATGTTTGAGAATATTCAGACACATGAAATCAAACATTCATTGAAACCTTTTGTGTTTGCGAATTGAATTGAAATCACTCGTTTTATCTCTCCATACGTTTGAAACAAATACGTATGCTTTGTATTTAAAGGATTTCTATAGTTTGAATTGCTTTCAAGTACTTGCGTTGAACTTTATGATTACCATGTGATTTCATACGGGAAAAGGTAACAATTTCTCATAGAAGTATTCAACAAAGTAATGATAAAATATATCAGATCTCCGTCTATTTAACGACAATGCAAATTTGGAAACACCTCTAAGATCCGCGACGTTTGGTTTGTGATTTTTTCACTGGGGCAGTTCTCTGCTCGGGTTTCGCCATAACGAGCTTGCGCTCGATAACGAGTCGACTGCCGAGGAAGACTGCGATTCGCGGGAAAAGAGGGTGACGCGATGCGCTCTCGGGAACGTCTGGCCGTGCTGCAGAAAATTGCGAGCCGGCGTAGGAGGCTCTACGGGGTCGCGCAGTTTTCTCCTGTTCGTCCCACGTTTCGCCGACTGTGTCGTCACACACCCGCGCCTCACCGCGCACCGGTGGGTGGACCGTAGCGTTTACTATGTCGTTCGGTGCGTGATGCTTTAAATATAACGCGCGTTGCACGGCCCGCGGGGACACGCGGAGCGAACTCTGCGGCTCGCATGATATAGTGACGTTCGCTCGGAAAGTCCGCATGATGAATTGATGACGCCGCGCGATGGTGACTTCGCGACGACTCGTCGGCACTGTTTCCTTCGGATCGGGATCCATCTTGTCACCGGACGGTATTGTCTAGACGGAGAATGGATGTCGCGGAAGTTATAATTGGTCGAACGGGTTTCGGAGATACTTTGCGAGAAATCGCGGTAGATAATTCATTTTCTCTAGATGGGTACTTTGGAAAAGATAATTCATAATTCTTATTTGCTGTTTCATTACAACTTTGGAGAAATTCTGGAGAAGTTCGTACTACGAGGCAAACTACATTGGAAAAATTGTAAATAATTAATGAACTTCTCTTTGTACTGTCACGAACGTTTTATGTATTTGTTTCACCATCTTGCATTTGTACCATTATACGTTGAGTGTAAAATATATTTTGTATAGAAATCAATAAGATAATAAGAGACACTGTAGTTTTACGTTTAACTAGTATTGTAAAACCCAACCTTCTATCAGAAGTAATTAATTTGCATCATAAATTTCATTGAATGTCATTGAATCATCTGTATTTAATTGGCGTTATAAATTCCAACCTTCTCTCCGATTTACATGCAAATATTATATGTTTCAGAAGTAATTTATTTGCATCACAATTTACATCGTCAATTTCATTGATCTATCTGCATCTGCAACTGTACAATCACAAATAATCCCTATTTTGCATTTTATCTGCAATTATATTTACGATTATATCTGCGACTATTCAATTATTCGTGTCGCCAAATGCAAATTCTCTTGAACGACAAAATAAAATCTAACTTTGAATTATCCCAGCCTTCAATGGAGAAATAAAAATTTCCCTATATTCATTGAGATCTCGAGATTTCAAGACCTCTACGAATAAGCAATTACTCACGATCACTCGTTAAACACGAGTTCCCTTGCTAAACGAAGCACGATGCTGAAACTTTAAATCGATCTAGTCGTCTATAGAGGAATAAAGATACGTCTATTAGCATTCCCGCGTCTGAAAATAAAATTTCAATACCTCGTCCCTCGTTGCTCGCGTCATCAATACATAGAATACAACTAAAACTCGAACTGTAAATCATCCTAGCCTCGCCGCAGGAGGAATAAAAACATTCCCATGCCTGAGAATAACGTTTCAAGATCGTCGTCGAATAGCAATATACGGGAGAACATGTCGAGAGATAAAATTCGTCGCCGGGGAGTTCCATTGCGACGACGATATTCGCCTTCTATATTCGATATTTTCTCACCGAGCGGCGGCTCTCGTTGTATGTATCGTCTTGCAAAAGTACACGCGGCCCGAATACGGTCCGGCGGGACGTTCACCGTCGTATTTTCTATCTTAAAATCGCGGCGAACACTGTCGCAAGAAACAGTCTCGCTCGAAACGGCCGCGATACTTAGAGGAGAACAAGAGCTCCGCTCTACGATTGCATCGACATTGCGGAGGCGAATGTCTCCGCGACTGGACTATCGTTCCACCGACAACGATGCAATCGAGGGCACCGATCGATGTTTCCTGCGAGGCTGCTAAAGACATAACGTTCTCATGTTTACGATACCTGGTCGCGACGATAATTCGCTGGGTAAAGGGTGTACATACATGGCCGCGCGAACGTATTATTCTCGCCGTTTGTCCGCGAGAATATGCTCGCGCGACAGGCGCGGCCTTATTTAACGCGCTGATACGGATTCTTTTTTTTTTTTTTTTTCACGTACCAAGTACGCTCAGTCCACGGTGCAAAAGGATGTCCGCGCGCGCGTGTGTGCGAAATTTTAAAGCTTCCAAGGTTTCGCGCGCCACTCGCAGGTTGAGAATGACTCGATCTTTGGATTCGTGATCGAAAGGTCAAACGAGGTATCGGGAATTGCGAAGACAATACGCGAAAGAACAGGGTCGCTTTTGTTCGGTGATTTTTGAGACGGTTCAACATTTGTTGCTGTTGGTGAAACTGGATCATGAATCAAATCGTGGGTGGATTTTATAAAGCGCAATTGCGCATCGCTCGTGGGAGCTGAGCTTTTATAACCAGAATTTTGATCACTCGCGAGAAGAAGAAGAAGAAGAAGAAGAAGGTTATCAGTTAATCGTGATTGTTCAGATGAAAATTTTCAAAATGCGTGTTCAAGTTGCAAGATATTGTAGGAAGTCAGGGTTATCAATTGTTAAACAACTTGAGAAATTTTTAAAATAAGCCGAGTATATTTTTCGTTGAATTATTACCGTGCAATACGACGTTACGGAGAATGAAACGAACGGCAAAGAGATCGATGTAAATCCCTCCACGAGGAAACACTGAAAGAACGTCGATGTAAGTAGAAAACAGCGAAGCAACAAATACGACAAGAAATAGAAATACAACATGGATATATCTGGATGTTACCACTTGCAAGTTAACAGGATATTGGAGGGGATTAAACCTCAGAGGGAAACTCGAAAGCTCGTGAAATATTTAATGAAACTGCCTGTTAAGGATATCTTTGGAATCCTTAAAGTAGCACAATGCAACATTCTCTCTCTTGAGCTCTCTTGAAACACGATATTTCCAGCTCCACATTGGAAAGTAATATTAATTGCTCTCGTTTTTCAGCGAGAGCACGTAGACTGGCAACAAAGTGGCAAGCAAAGCCGAGAAAGACAAATGATACCGTAAACGCGATAAGGGCGTGAAGAAATAATAAAGGTCAAGAGAAGGTGTTCCTGAAATATGATAGGCTAATAATATATCTTTGATATCTTGGATATTTGCGGTTTCCATTCTCTGTCTGTGTGGAAAGCACAGAGCTGAATGCTTGAGAAAGGTTTCGCGAAAGGTCAGTACGAAAATTCGCGCCGGGAGTATCGAAAGGGGTAAAAATAGAAAATCATCCGCTTGGTATTCATCCGTACATACGTATATCGTTCGAAAAAAGTATAATCGAACGCGGTGACATTGCAGACTTCGATACCGTTGCGCGATATAAATGCAGAAGTTGCAGTGGGAAAAAAAGATAAGTGCAAAAATTGGAGTGAAACTCGTCGATGCGGCATGACCGGTAGCTGACACGTTTTACTTTTTCTTCGTCGCGCACGCTCGTGTTCGTTATCTAAGTAACGTTCACATTTAAATCACGTTCGCGAAGACTCGCGGGGAAATAAGAAGGATTGTATAAAAGTAGACTGTACTGTAAATTGTCTTTTAAACGGTGACAGTAAACAGTTTCAGTGCAGGCAGTTAGTAGTTAACTTCTACTTAGTTGATATAGCTGTTGATACAAGTAATGACTTTAATGAATTAATAACAGACCAATATAACTGACAACTTCAATAGTAATGATTTTCAAATTTAGGAATTTTAGGAATTGATTTGTACATCGGTATCGGAAATTCCCTTGAATTTTCTCTCTAAATCTTCCAGAAACAGCGTGCCACTGAGTTTATAATTTAACAGCATCGTGCCACTAAATTGATCCAATGGACTGTTTGCTGTACAATTTGATATTAATTTTTCTATCAATATAATTATAAACGTACCGATACTAATGTTGCAACAATAATCATATACCAGGAACGTATAAATCAAATGAAAATTGAAATTAATACAAAGTACGATGTTACAGCGAGGCTCGACGTATCCTCGTTGGCTATAAAACGTTTAATTAATCGGGCGTCGACGCAACGAAAGCGAGCGGTGCACGAAAGAAACGAAAAGGCAAACACGAAAGAATTCGTGCCTAGGAAAGAGAAAGGGTTCGAGCAGGCGTTCCTGGAACGTGGTATGGATGGCATCCTCAGGAGGATAATACTGTATAGCTGCATACGTGGACGAGTACACGACGCGACGATTGTGCTCGCGTAGCCCGGCATTATAATGGATTCAAACTAAGGGTTTGTATTGAGATATCAGTATGTGGCCGGGCACCGGTAATGGCCTCCTGTTCTAAGAACCCGCCTCCTGTGTATCCAGAGCAGATAGGATATGCACGGTACTCTCTCTTTCTGCATGTGCAACGCGGGGTATAACTATCTATATATGTAACCGTGTAGCTGCAATCAGATTTCACCCCCTCTTTTCCCTTTGCAGCGATGCAAGAGGGATTTCGACGTACCTCGGCGTCGGGAAACGCCGTAATTGAATCGTTTCGAAATCACCGAGAATTCAACGTTCAACCGTCCTGTTAAACAAAACTTTATTCTTGCAACGATATATCTTTGCAGACGTTATATTTGAAACATTCTCAGACTCGATGTTTGGAAACATCGATCAGACTAACTGGACCCATTTTCAAATCTATATGTAATGTTTCAAACGTATGAACACAAGTCAATCGAAATCATTGCTTGTCCTACTGTACTCTTACTTCTTCTGATTATAGTGGTAATAGTAATGAGAAAATTTTTATGCTTCGACGTAGGTGGGGACGTAAGTGTTTTCTTCAAATTCAACTCGGATACTAACTAAATTATAAAATAAAAAACTGCACGACTCGGTACGATTCGTATCACTGAAAGGCCCAGAAGCAACTGTTCTGACTAGGAAGTGAAGACTACTTTTTTGCCATACAAAATACAAAACAAATTACAGACGCGATCGCTCCATTACCAGACAACGCCACTCCTACTGAAGGTCTACCCCACGCCCCCTCGCGAGTCACGTGACCCAAATCAACCAATCGCTAATTTTCGTTGCATCAGCGTTCAAAATCACCTGAAGAGGCCCGATTTTCTGGGTTACCCCCGCTAAAATCACTTTCAGTGATAAAACGACGAAGATTTACGGATTTGGAACGACAAACGATCCAAAAATTTACATTTAAGCGCCAAAGACTCGCGTTTCACAGGTGTCGCGTGAAATTTAGAGGATTAGAAGTAGATGGAAATCGCGGATCCGTATTGAGATATCAGCGGGTGACACTGGTAATGGCCGAGCCTTGATTCTCAGAAGCCGTTCGTGCAGCCTGCGCGCCCTTCTCGCTTCTGATACGCTTGGCATCGGTCTCTATCGTCGCGTCATAACTCACAAACTTGCATTCATGAACGAAAAGGTGAGAGGGAGAGCGTGGCGTCGTAAATTCCGAGACCGCGACGCCTTGTACGCGAACGTGTAGAATTAAAACCCGATACTATAACTCCTCGACGGATTTCCTTTCTCTCTCTCTCTTTTCCAGCGGCGGATCTGACGTTTACGCGTCGGCCGGCCGTTTAACTCAACTTTGATAAATATGAGACGCGGGCGCCGCGCAACGCTAGGCCACAGGTGCAAACTCTCTCAGGATGCATTAAATCTTGCCGAGCGGGGAAAAACGCTCTCACCGGGGAGATTCAACCGATGAACTTGGCCGGACCAAGGAAATGAATTTCATTGGAATTTATCGATCGCGTTTAAGGGAACGTGCGAATGGATCGGGATTATCCCGAGTCGTACGAGCAGGATTATCTCGAATTTGCGAGTGCTCGCGAGAAGTTTACGAGACGAACCTCGTGAAAATTGTAATTGTAAAAATATGGACAAGATTGATGAAAGAATTTTAACTGGGATTTATTTCAAGTGAAAAGACAAGCCTCTAATTGTGTCTCTAAGTGCGATAGTTGGAAAAATTATCGTCAAGCATTGGCAAATTGAGATACTAATTCTTCCATAAATACGTACTCATTTCTACAGTATTTATTGATCGTCGTTGCGATTATGCAATGTTTCAGAATTTCATCGAAATTTTTACATGGAACTGTAAATTGAAAATTTACGTACGATATATTCTTTTGGTACGTGTAAGATCCCTTTATTCTGTTTACTTTAAATAACTCAAACAATACTGTATTAAATTTTGAAATAACGTTCTAAAAACACTGCGTTATATAATAGAAAGAAACGTTTCGTTGTAAAACCAAAATTTACTTACACGTTGAAGCGACGAAGGAAAATTCTTTTCTCGTTGAATGTCTACCTTGTAAAATTATATTTCGTCAACCGATGGACTCATTCGGATTTAACGTTGACTATCCGCGGGAACACGAGCGTTGACGATCGCTGCGACCACGAGCGATAGAAAACAAGGTACGAGAAGACGAGGAGAGCACACGAATTTTGTAATGTCATTAAAAACAGAGGTCGCGGCGAGAGGTGGTAGCATCGAAGAAAAAAGATAAAGAAGAAGTGGAAAACAGTCACGAGCGGACGAGCCTCGGGTATCGTAAATCACTATCGACCTATTCTATTCAAATGAAACTCGTGTTCTCCCTCTGTGCAACGTCTTTCGCCTCCCCCCGCCGTTATTTCTTTCTCTGTTCGTACAATGCGCCCGTGGATTTTGTTTTGCTTGGAATTCCACCGTTAACGAAAGTATTAGGGGCTTATCTGGTATTCCGAGCTGGCCGATTAAATTTGCGATTAAATTGAAGCCATTTGTATTCATTAAGAGGGAGAGAGAGGCCGAACTACGCTGGGATCACTACTAATGAAATCGCATGACCCTTTAACGATCGCGTATGAACGTGTTCTTGTCCGTCACGTACGATTCGTTATTTTTATGCAATTTGTCAGAAATTTATGGGAAATAACGCAAAAATGTAAAACATAATAGCGCAAGGATAAAAGCAAGTTTATAGTTGAAATCAAATTTCTGCTAAGCATTTTCTTTGCGTTAAACATATTTGTCTATAATTGTATTACGTGTTCGTACATATAAAATTATCTACATGATACGTACATGTACGTCTTATTTAACGATTGGACGTTTACGTTTGATCTACACCGAGTTGGAAATACGTTTTTCTTTGCAGACGATCGCGCAGGCCTCAATTGATGGTAAAAATTGTATCAACGCGTGACGTAACGATCGACACAAAATTAAATGCAACGACCTCAATCATCTATTTATGAGCTAATAACGATCACTTGTCCGTTCTCTTGTTAAATATAATTTCATTCTACGAAACTACGAATTATCCCGTCTGAGATTCGTCTTTTAAACTTTCCTCAAAGATTCCACAATAATAACACCATAATTACGCACGGAGGGGAAGGATCGACGAGAGAAAAAACGAGAGCATAAACGCAACGGCGTAATAAAACGGCCGATTCTAGAACTGAGAGAAATCATCCGCGGAGGACTTTCTAGCTAATCCAAAAGCGTTCGAGATTTCGATCGTCTCGGCGCGAGGAAACGATCGTTTCGTGCGCGCGCTCGTTCAAATTATCATTCTGACGTCGTCAGACCTTCTTTCAAGAAGAAGAAGAAGACGAAGAAGAAGAAGAAGAAGAAGAAGAAGAAGAAGAAGAAGAAAGGACGAAGAAAAGAACGAAGAAAAAGCTTTGAAAACCCGTCCATTAAAACGTACATAAAGGCCGGCTCGTATGTAGGCGAATCGCGGACAAGAGTATCAAGCGGCCTAACGGTAAAGCCACGTACTGAAGAAACTCGGTTGCTGCACGACTGCTGCCTGCCTACGTACCAGAGGCACGTATACGTGCACGTCGCGTGCGTTGATGCGCGTGCCTGGCCGCGCGAGCGACACGGCCACTTTGCTCGTAGGAAATTCAAGCGAACGAGAAGAAGAAGAGAAAAAAAGAGAGAGAAAGAAAGGAGTAATTAGCACGAATGTTAAATCTTGGCCAATGGCCGGCTACCGCTCGCTGCATTTTACGATCGTCGTAAAGTAATACGCGGTCATAACCGGTACGAGAACTGTACCGATACTTATATACGCGGCGTGCGTACGCGTTAACATCGTCATTATCACCCGGCCGACGCGATTCCTCCTTCCCGATCGGTGGATTGTTGAAATTCGTGAAATTCCTCGGACGTGATTCGACGACCCATATAACTGTACCCGGCGCTGCGCAGTGAAACTTTTAATCTTGAAGTTATTACGGCGCACGGAGAAGGTGTTTGCACGATCTTTAACACTGCGAGGCACCGGCCAGCCACTTCTCGTACGGGAGAAATTAAAGCGCAGAGGAGTAGGAGAAAGTTTGCGATGCGACGAACGAGGCATGATTTTGCTCGCGTACTTGAAGAATTTCTAAAAATCCGCCGTTTGCAAATCTAGGAAATATTCTGTGGGAAATTACGAGACGATCGTTCGTGGATTATTTATGATAGAACGCGTGAAAAATACGTAAAGATTGTTACATTGTTCGATCAGCGCAAAGAAGTTTCGTCGTTCAGAAAAATATGAATTTGTGCGAACAAATATATTTCCATCGGAAATAATGCATTCCAATTAGAACTAATGTTTGCTCGTCGAATATTTAATTATTCTTACACACATCTACGTATGTACCTCGAATCAAGTAACATGATAAAATAAGCAGAGAAACACAGAAAATTAATTTCATCGCATTTTAACAATTGCGAGAAACAGTAACGCTAAAGAGAAACATCGTTATCAATCACCATTGCTACTATACATTACTATGTGGTAACATATACGGCAGAAAGTATGTAGAAATTGTGACGATGTGGGAAAAAAAAAAAGTTTCATTACGAACTTCCGCGACAATGGAGAGAATTTTCTAACAATCTTTTGATTAATAATGGCATAATAATCGCAGGTGTCGTAACCAAGAGTCAATAAAAATGTTTTCTCGTTTGCATTCCTACTCGTCCGTTCAATTTCTACGGCAACGTGACGTAATTTTCGCGTCTTTTTACACGAGATAGCGTAGAAGCAAGAGAAACACAGTGACCTACAACTTCAAGAGTTCAATTATTTATATAATAAACAATTTTCTCAAACATTAAACAGTAAAATAACTGTAAATTAAAAATTACCTTTCGCAGTTTTGTAAATTGTAACAATGGTGGTAAAAGATAAAAAGTAAAAATACTGATGAATATTTAATTAAAGAGACAAACTTTTATCATGGAATTTTTAAGATCTATATTTTTTCGTTTTGCATCCTATTCGCAACATTTTTAACAAACGTTCAAACATTTTTGTAAGTTCTTTAAAACTTTTAAAAAGACTCGTTGATTACGTACGAAATCTCGATTTGGAATCACTGTGCGATGCACTTTTAAACGTTCGAAGAAAATATCCTCGACATTGATATCCCCGGCACGCGTTACGCGATTAACAAGCTCTCGATGTTTGCAGTTTCACGTCTAACTTGAAAACGCATGCATTCGCGGGTATAAAAGTAGAACGAGGGGAAAGCCAATTACCGCAAGCATTTCATTCGCACAAGCGCGAACATCCTCGTTGCGTTTGGCTGCACCATCACGAAGATTAACAAATGGAATTCAGCTAATAAAAATTGGAAGTAAGATATTTCACGACCGACGTGAAATATCTTAATTATGAAACGACTCTACCGAGAGGTGAAGTCAGAATTTATCGGAAATAAACGGGTATTTTCATTATCTCTTCGACTGTGGCGATAATATCGTAGATGAAATTTATTAAATTATCCCCATTAAAACGCCAGTATACTATTATTGAATTGGATTCTTGTTAAATTATTACCGGATTTTCAGGCATGAAAACGACAAATCGTTTTCTAGACTAGAAACAAATTGATTTACTTCTGATCAGAGCCCAATTAACATTAAATGCACGATTTCAAGTAACTCGAGGTCCATCAACTGGTGATCGGTATTCCGATCAAAGATTGTGTTTAATCTAAATGAAGTTTTGAACGCTCACGGTGTGGACTGTAAACGGGAATTACGAGTTTTCATAAATATTAGCGATTAATTTCTTGTCCATTATTCTTTGCTTTTTCACTGAATCGCATGTTTCCCAGTGATTGTGCGTGGAAAAGATAGTAGTGAACAATTTATTTCAGCCAAGACTACTTGTAAAATTTTGCACAATGTGAAGGAGAGAATAAGATTTCTATGAAATGAACACTTTTTTAGAATAAGACAAAATAGTAATTCTTTCAGGAACGTGCAAACGAATGCGAATTTTCTAAACAACTCTGACGCATGTGTTTCTTTGTGATTCGTAAAAGTTATTCGAAACGTTTTGAGTTCGATGCAATTAAAGTTTGGTATTTTCCAAACTACCAGTATTTATGTAATTAATTTTGTTCCTCTGAAATAAACGACTTAACGACGTACACACAGTCGAGTGGTCGTGCATTTTTATTTGACGATCGCGTTATTAAACCGCTGGAAGATTCCGGTTTTTACGATGCTGATGTTAATGTTATGAGTGAAATCAAGATTCTCTTATTTAGTCGTGTAAAACGAAGCAGTGATAAATATCGAGGAAATATTAAAATCCTTGAGCAGTATCATTGAGTCATACATACAAGACTACAATAATTTATACTGAATTGCAATATTTCAGATTCTCAGTGATAGAAACTAGTAGTAGACTGTGAATTTCGAGAATAAAAATTTATTTTAAAATAAAATTTCTAAATAAAAATTTGTTTTATCTAATGCAATATTTTCCAAGTGTTATCAAATATATTCCAAGACGTGTATTTTACATATGTAGCCACATAGATATATGTGCATTTTTGCAACCTTCAATTTTTCACAGATGTGGATAAAAATCCACAGTTTAGTGGATACTGATAATAAAATCCACCTGAATCGAAAATTTTCAAATCAAGTCATTTAATTTTAATGTTCCGACACGATAATACCAGCACAACTCATTTAATATGAGAATGATGAAACGCGTTATACGACGTTATATGTTATAGTACATAGTATGTTCGTCAATGAGCGAAAATGTTTCGTCATGGCACGGAGATTCTACCAAACGGGAACTTTCTTTCGTGGAAACGGTACTTGCGCGAGGAAAACTGTTTTAATGAAAGCAACGCGTTGTAATAAAGCATAAAACCACAACAGAGCCTGGTAACCTGATGAAAACAACGTAATGTAACAGTGGAGATTTTGCATCAGCGTTGATACGACAAAAGAACAAATAATTATTTTCCTTGAGCAACTGCAACTATCGATAAATCAAGAAAATTAATTTAACACTTTTCACTCCTATTTAAATGTTTCGTCCATCGGATGGAATATCTAATTTTTATAAAATAAAAGTGGATATTTTATAACGTTATCGAGTAATATTTTACAATATTTTATAATATTATCGATTTTAAAACGGCAAGGAAATTTAAATAATAATAATCAGTAACATCAATCTCAGAAGGAATTCGAAAGGAAGAAAAAAATCTCTAAAACTAAATACTCAAATACTAGATTTAAAGTTTAAAATAAAGTTGGGTTTAAAATCAACGCCTGATTGTTAAAAACGTTTCCAGAAAACTCTTCCCAAGTACCATACATACTTTTTCGCGCGCAAAGCGCCAGACATTCCTTTTTTTCGGAATTTAGAAAGTCGACTTTCATGCAATCACCGTCGTCCACCTACCAGCCAAGAAGACAACGGGAAAACTTTGTCTTTTCTGCTCACGTACGCTAATTTCAAACTAAACGCTGCTCGTCGATTACGTACCGCCATTCAACTAATAATACCGTTCATTACTATTCCGGTCGTGTTGTCGCTCGGACCTTCGTCTCGCGGCTCGACCACGAGGAGGAACGTGGAAAAACAAAATCACGGAGAAGAAAGCAGGGAAAGAAGAAAGAAAGGAAGAAGCAAGTTTGGTTTTGAAGCAGGTACGGGACGAAACGGCATGAATGGACGAGCGGTCCAGCGACGACGATTCTTAATTACGTTTGCACAACACGCGGGCTAGTTACGGATAACGTTAGGACCGGGGACTTGGGGTAATTGGAATGCACCGGTGCAACGCCGTGCAACAGCTGCTTATTGTTCCACGTTGCTGGCGCGTGCACTTTTGCTCCTTCCATCTTCCTCATCCGGATGTGCGTGAAACGGTCGCTGCTATCGCGGAATCCGGTCGCACTTGGACGTCTTACGTTCGAACGTCACAGAACATTAACCGGTATGTATTACTCACCGATCTATTCGCGCTCGCTCGCGCGCCAACGCATATTTCAGGCCTGGCTATTTACCTGAATGTGCTTTCTAAAGATGATACAGAGCCGCGAGAGCCGAGCCACGCTCCTATTGCATCACGAAACTATTCGCTCTCGAGCGATTAATTGATTTTTCCGCTGGTTGCCGATGGTCGTTTTTCCTCGCGCTTGGAAATTTGTAACTCGTTAACCTCGATCGCCCGGCACGTGGTGACTCACGAACGAATTCACCGTGGGAGAAATTGTACGTATAAATATATGTCATCTTACTGCGTTGTATCAAATGTTGACTGAGCTACTATAACGATATTTTGAGACACAGCGAGATCAACTATCCTGACCACACTGAGACGTATTTAAAAATACATACGAGTATATTTTATCGCTGAAAGTGATTTTAGGCCTCTTCAGGTGCAACGCTGATGCAACGAAAATTAGCGATTGGTTGATTTGGGTCACGTGATTCGCGAGGAGGCGTGGAGTAGACCTCGAGTAGGAGTGGCGTTGCCTGTAATTTGCTTGTATCGATTCAAATGTTTGCACATCGATAAAATTTTATAGCAAAAAAGTCTTTTTCATTTTCTTGTCAGAACAGTTGCTTCTGGGCCTTTCAGTGAGACGAATCGTATTGGGATACAAGTCGTGTAGTTTTATGTCTCACAACGTATATTTATACAACACGTATAATGTATTGTTGTTAGGTATTGTTACAATACGTTTGGCGAACTATGCAATACATATGATCATAGGGTGTTGTTCGAACGACGACGCGTTCGACAAGAAGCGGTAAAGTTTAATTAAAATCGTTTTAATTAACAATGATAATCGATTAAGCGGATTTTACAACGAAATGTGATGCAATTACGTTTGAAAATATGAACGTAACAGATGAAGTGTGTGGAAGATTCATTAAAGCGTGTTGCGACCATTGTTTCTATTTTAATTAGCTCGGTTCCTGTGTGAGAGAATTCACTCGGTTCGACGAAGCAACTTAATGGTATCATCATAGAAGTTAACAGTAACGAAATCAACATTTGTAGCCTTCAAGATAAAACGGCGAACCTTCTGAAAACCGAGCGAAAAACTTATATTGTATTCACAACTACAAAACACGGGAGTCATTCAGTCATTTGTTAAAAATAGATTATATTTATGCTTTGAAAATCTTTACAAATCATTTAAAGAAATAATGAAGTTAAAATTAGGATAATGTGTTGGTTAATCAGAAATTGTAAACGCAAAAATCTTTTCCTGATTGAAAACGGTGGTATCTCGTTGAAAATCGTCAGCTCAACCCAAGAACGAATCAACGAGACATAGTTTACAAATGGAAAACATAAGGCAAATTTAGTTCGTTAATTCCGTTGCACGAGGATCGCGTGAAAGGGATAAGGCAACGAAGCCAGCTGCCGAGTAGCTGGGAACGGATTTGTTAACATGGAATTAGCGGCTGAAATCCGTTTGCGAGATGCATCCACGCGTGTGCGAGCGTTTTGCTCGGGTCAATCGTCGGTAAGAATTCCGTGTAATCGCGCAAGATGAAAAGGTGTACGTGTAACAAACGAGGTGAAAGTAAGAGACGGGCGCCGACGTAGTCTAGGATCGAAACGACGAAACCTTGAGCGTATCGCCAGCCGACGAGCAGCCGATCGTTTCGTAAATAATCACTCGTAGCATTAGACGGTATCTTGTTGTCTGTTAATTCCTGCAATTCCTTAATTAATAACTCTGACGCTGCGTGCGACACGCATGAAAACCGCTGAATGAGTTACTCTGAGTGAATGAACACGCGAACGAAGAGCGCGAATCGTATTGTGCAAATTATTTATATCATATTTTTTCAGCAATCTTAATCACGATTAGCATAAAGGTTACTCATATATATATATATATATTATTGTCCAAAAATTGATCGATTAATTTTATACTGAAAAAAATGAGCAGGTTATCAGCATCTTTAATAATGTAGTATTATATTATCTGCTGAAAAGATGAAAATTTTGACCAATTTTTGGACGACGATGTAATATGTACGCAAGCCTATATTGTATAGACAAATCTTTGTGTTCGTCATCAGATATGATCAAACTATCGATATATTTAATATAGAATTCTCCATAAAACTGTATCGTCGAACGCCTCAAACTAATACGTAACCTACACTACGATAGTTTTGCAATAATTTCACTAGATATAATTATAATATAATATAAAAAGTATGAGAAACATTTAAATATAACTGCCTTTGTCACCGAGATATCTCTCTGCGTCCAGCGGTATCTAGAATTCAAACTTCACGTGTCCGTCTAAAGTCCCTGTCCATCTACTTCACTTCCGAGCTTCCGCTCAGTTCCCAGTAGTAAGGGTCAACGAAAAATGCTCGCCCGCCAGAACGCCAGCTTCGAAGGGACTCCAACCGACGATTTATCGTCACCTAGGACAACGAGCGCCGAAGAGGATAAAGTGGAACGGACGATCAATTCTCGCGGATCGCGTATTAAGAATGTGCGCACACGAGGCGAGCAAATCGTTTTACGGGACGGGAATCCCCGGGAGGTAAGAGAGCATTGTTGGCGCGCAGTTGGCCGCGGTAACAAAGTATATTTTAAAGGTGGCACACCACGAGCCGAGCGGAGAGGGACGGATCGGTTGAGCGACAAGACAAAGAATATCAGCTCGTAATGGCCGCTGTAAATTTCGCGTTACCGAGGCCAAAACGATACACCGGCCGACGGACAGACGGATGGACGTTCACGTACGACACAACGCGCAAAAGCGACTTGTTCGACCCGCGCGCAGTGGGAAAGAGACTGTGAGAAACACAAACCGACTCGTCGCTTCTGCTCTCTGGACTCTTGGATCATTTCTTATCATCCCCGTTTCCCTTCTGTCAATGAATTTTCGAATTTAACGCATTTCTGTTTGAATTTTGGCTCTTCTCCAATGTGAAGAATAATCTACAATTTTCCATTTTTACAAGAAAGCGATAATCAATAGATTATGCTTAATCAATGCAGTAAATAAACGAAGTTTATTATTAAATTATACATTAAAATTTTCTCACTGAAATCGGAAAAATTTTCAACGATGAATTTATCACGTTCTTCCCCTATGACTTTCACACTTTAAATTCTCTTGACAAAGAAAGAAAGTTATTTTATTAAGTGCAAAAGTTTCAAAACATTTTTGATTAATTTCAACGTTGAAAAACTCGATCCATCTTCTTGTTCCAAAACGTAAAACGTAAAATTCAATTGCTTCCAACTTATAACTTAATTGAAACTTATTGAAAAGCGGAGCCACCTTCTTGCACCTTCAGATGTGAAAAAGGGAGCTTCGTTTCCTCTGAAATTGAAAAATATTTCTTTGACGAAACAAGAATGCAGTTTGGTGGAAGAGATTCCAACGACCATAAAAGGATTAAGCAGGAATAATTCCTCGAAAGCGTTGCACGAGCCGCGATAATTCCACGGCGAAGGACACTCTCGAGAGCCGATTTCTTGGACGTCGTTTTGCGAACAAGTGTCGTATGGACGCTCTGCGGTTTGTCTGTGGTATCGTCGATACATGTCGGACGACGTGTACTTTTTCGAATAGTTGTCCCTTTTTTTCAACCTTCGAAGCTCGACAAAATAAAATATGGTAATGATCTACATACGCGATGCAAAGATTAATCGGGATTTTAAATAATGAAATCTCGATCGCCGTAGTTGTCTGTAATTATAGGAAGTTGGCATTACGATCGTCGAAGTTGCATATTTATTTAAGAAATTGAATAAAGCGACCGTGTTCAGTATAAACCGTTTAAATCATTTTGTTCTTCAATAATATCTCGAGTATCAAGATTGAAACCTCGATGTGTTGAATATTATTTCAATAAATTTCTTAGAATTCAATCTATCATCTCGAAGCTTTCGATTTGTATACGTTTGATCGATCGAGCTAGACTATACATGTAAATTGAATTGAATGAATTAACGGAATTGAATTTTAATCAGTTAATTAAGTTTCTATCGATACACTTTGTACAATATTGCTAAATACTGTAACCTTAGTAGATCGTGGAGTTGTAGAAAATTGAAAGATACGCACAACGTATCTAACGTACAAAAATATTTAAATTACTGAACCTCAAGTAGTATCGTTGGATTGTAAACAGCTACAGTAATTTGTATCATATAGATTACTAAAATTCAATGTTCGAAAATCTATTTTCTAAGAAGACAAAACGGGTATATTTAGACAACATTGACGAATACTTGAATTCTACAGTTTCGCGGAATTTCAAGGTACCAAAGTGCACGTGACACCAGGATAAATTATCGCTCCTCGGTCCTCGACCGATTATGGTACTTTGTCGTTACGCGCGTTAATCGAATCGCCTAACGCCCGATTCCATCGTCCACTGACGAATATCAATGGCATCTCTGAGTACCAATAGAAAGGCCGTTTCGCGGAGGCCTGAAAAGTGGTTGCGCCGAGGTCTTGCACAACCGTTACGAACGAGCGGTACGCGTAGCAAAAGTGACGCCGCGTGTTCTCGCGTGTCGGCCCGCCGCGATCTACAACGATCTAGCAACCGATCTGGAGTCCGAAATAGGGGGGGGGAGGCATTAATCAGCGTTCGGTGCGTGCACGTGGGTGGTCAAGCATTGACGCAAATCGTGGTAATGATCGATACACGCGGCGTTTTACATGCCGCGTACCGGAGAGGTAAATCGAGCGAGGTCGAGGCTTCGCCGAGGCGAAGGAGAGCGCCGATTTTCGAAAGGCGACTTCTCAAAGGTCGATCGCCCCCTTGCTATTTCTCTCGCTAGCATCGAGAAAGTTACACGGCAATCGGTATAACCGAGCGAGAGGTGGGGGCAAGGCAACGATAAAAAGAAAGAAAGTAGCGAGCAAGCTTCTAAGGGACTTGAAAACACGCGAGTTCTCACGATACTCCGCGTGTGAAATGAAATCGAAACGCGCCGGTTGCACGAACGCGAGCGATATATCGGTTGCGAAGAAAACCGCGATAAAGATAAGATAAAACGTAGCTGGACGAGTTGTTAATTTTTGTTAATTTCAATGTATTGTTAATTTCTGGCGACGGAGGTTTATCCATTGTTTCAATTTTTATAAATGTTTTTATAATTAACTCTTGTAACTGGTGTTACGTTGGAATTTTTAATTTAACTTGACTTTATTACGCAATGCGTAACAAAGGAAACGGAGAATCTCTATCTTGTATTGTAATTAACTCATTGATTCGTTGAGCGAGTATGATAATTTAGAGTTTTAAGGTTTCTTTACGTGTATAAAGTATTTAATTCCACTTGGAATCACGTATTCAAAAGACAAACGCTCGCGGGAATCGTTTCAGATGGTTATTATTATTATCTGTAATCAAGCGTGTACCTTGAAATTATATCATTCTGATCTGAAAAAGTATGATGCCCGAGGCTTCATTGCTACTTGAACACTCGCTACTCTGCGTAATTGTCGCATTTCGGTATTTACAACCAAACATCATCGATCTCAACATCGTTAATAATTATCATCGAACGTAATGAAACTCGAAAAACACCTTCGTAAATTCGTACAGTCTTAATAATAGCTATTTTCCATTATTCCCGAAGCAAGCTAAATTTCTGACAGAAAGCTTCATACGCGTAAATTTAGAATATCGAAGAATGTAAAAGCAACAATTTGTTTCAACAAATCTTTTCAACTATTTTGCGGTTATTTCTAAATTTCCATCCGGTTCAAGTGAAACGGTGGACGTTTTCTCTTTTCTGAATTCACCGTCCCCGTTGGTTTCTGGTAAGGAAAGAAGAAAAAGCTCGCGGTGGGTGACCTTCTCGACTTTCCTGGAATTGCATCGCGTTCCCCGTCCCCTTTCGCCCTTTTGCCCGTTCTTCGCCCCCACCGTCCTTTCCGTCGCTTCGGGGCCAAGCGGACCAAAGAATTCGCCGGTAGTATTATTCCAGTGAAAAAATGTTTAAGTGCACCGACGGAATCGTTTCTCCGCGCGCGTTACTCAGGTGTCTACCCTCTTTGTTCTCCGGCGAACGTTGCGAACTTTTCAGCCGGTCTGCACGGATTTACACGCATACGGCACAATACAGCGATCATTGCAATGTCCCGCGAACAATGCCGATTTACATACGCGAGATTTGTCGATTTTTCGTTCCTCCAACGCCAGATTCATTGATATATGTATATCAATGCACTCTGATCGGAATATTTACAAGGGTTGTTATATGCGCCTGAGATCTGATCGTAAAAAGATACGAGACAATGCTGTTTTATTTGATAGTTTATAGATAGGGTAAAGAAAGGAGAAAAGAAGACTGTATTGTGTGCGATAATGCTATCGATTAAAAGTCGGGCATCAGGAATTTTTAAGAAGCGATTTTTAAACGTTGGCTTCGAGATTTCTGCTTTGAGATTTCTTTTGAAGTTTCTCGTTGTCTTCAAATTTTTTTTATTCGAACTTCCTTATAGTTGTTGCTATAATCGGATAGATGGCTCAGAGAGAAAGAAAAACAAGAATTTGTTGAAATATTATTTTCATTAATGTTCGTATTTATTATTTGATTAAATTTAATTAATGTGCGTATTTAGAAGCCAGACAAAGGCTTTTGTGTCGCTCGTCGTTGGACATTACGGCAAGTATTGTATTTTGGATATAATTCAAAGGTAATTTTCGTTTCCCCGAATAGAAAATTTCGTCGATCGCGCCATTTTCACCCAAGCTCCGTGAATCAGGATCAAAATCGTTCGCAATTGCCGTTCGAATTCGGTCACGCTTAACTACGCGCAAATCGTTCAAGGACTCTGGTTATATCGTTTATCAATACGCTCTAAGAGAGTTCTATTAATAAACGCAGATTTTCTTTTCCCCGTGCCTCGACAACGGTATTCCTCCACTATCAAGACGTGCGGGATCGTAATTACAAACTCGCGAGTCCAGTTATATAACAAACGCGCCTAACTATTTTCTGTTCCGTCCTTTCGTTACGTAGTTACTATCTACTAGTTGCGTTCGCCGAGTCCACGTTTACGAAGTAATTGAGAAAAAGTAGGAATGTTTGCTTTTTTGAGTAAAAAGTAAAAAAGTAAACTAGCTAAATCTCAAATTCGCTGAATTGTTATGCTAGAATGAAATTATTGTCCAGTCACAAAAAAAACTCTACACGAGAAAGGATTTGCAAAGCTAATACACATCAATCTTCCGTGAGCAAATATGTCTTTTGAAAAATATAAAAGAATTTTGTGTTACTATCGTACAATCAACATTTGAATCAAATGTTTGAAGAAATTCGCAAACGATCCGGATTGGCTACGAAAGTAAGTGACGCGTTATAAAATACACGCGCGAAATTTCAAAAGACTTTATTATCTACGAAGTAAAAGATACGAACTATCAAAGTTAAAAAGTGTCGTAAAAACTTTTAAGCAGGAGTGTAAAACTGCAAAGAGCTGACGTGCGAGAAGAAACGACGCTTTCCGACGTTCTCCGCGACACGTAGCGCAAACGAACTACTATGTAAATAAATAATACGTATACGAACCGTGAAAACGCGCGAAACGCGGGAATAGAACGGCGAAAGAAGATGAAGCGAGAAGTCGGATCCGTAAAAGTCGCGTCGTGGAAACGAGTCTGGTGCAATTACTACGAGGCCTGCTATCCTCGGACCAGGAACGAACGACCAACCACGCCCTCGCTAATGCGAGACCGAGACAGGATTTCGAATTGCCTCGGCAAGGACATCAACTATATACAACGCCCGACACAAAGACCGGCTAGTGAGATTTTTTAATTACACCCTGTTTACGCGGTCAGCCGCGAGAGAGTATGCCTGCGTCTCTTCTCCGACAATCCGAAGTCGCTTTTTCACGCGAACGTCCGATTAGGAATTTCCTTCTCGATTGACTATATCGTGGAATATTAATAAACACGGGATTTACGAAGAATCATGTCATGCAAAATGAATTGGCTACGGGCATGTAACGAGCTGTGTTACATCGTTAAATATGGAACTTGAACGTTCTCTCGTAAATAGGAATGTTTTAATTACAACTTTCATATTTGGATATCAATTAATTAAAGTTTCAATATGCTCTAACTTGTCGAGCGGGGGACGTACACGTGGTAGAAAATTGGAACTTCTTTGACTGCAAATTTGAACTCTTGGTTTGAACTTTCGTTTCCTCGCATTCATAAAAATTTCAAATTGAAACAAGCATTGGCAAGCATTCAATATTTTACAAGCATTTCTTCAAGCATATTGGGAGGTTCAAGGTTTGGAGTATGTATCCTATTCGTTTTTATAGTCAACACGTTGCACCATCTACTTGGAAAATGAAAAAAAAGTGCATGTAGAGCACTACGTAGCCACCAAGTTTTCAATGTCGCTCGCTTAGCAAGACCTTCAACACTTTCAAATCTTTCAAGACTCAAGACTAATCGATACTTTCAAGACTTTCAAGATTAATAGTCAACGAGACCAGGACTTGCAAGAATTTTCAGAAGAATTTGCACAGTATTGAAAAACTCCGAATTGCTTCGAGAGCGACATTCGAATATCCACGTAATGAATCATCGAATGACGAAATAGACTTCAGGTGCAGGAAAAGATTTTACGACGAACAATCG
This sequence comes from Melipona beecheii, assembly GCA_032399605.1. Lineage (NCBI taxonomy): Eukaryota > Metazoa > Arthropoda > Insecta > Hymenoptera > Apidae > Melipona > Melipona beecheii. Next base: position 264,057 of record JAUCMO010000082.1, on the reverse strand, counting down.
CGCTCAATCTTTTTACTATTCTGTTAACATTAACCGTTCGTTCGCAATCATAGACATGCTACGTAGAAAAAAAGGTTCAACCGCTATTCAAATCCAGGCTCTGATTTATAGATACGGCATTTAAATGAAAGATATCTGACGAAGGTCGCATGAATCAGGGAAGTGTTTAAACTCTTGAAAAATTGTACAGCGTACGCGTGTGTGTTATATGAGTAATTTTACGAGCACAATAAGATACAATTATCGTTGTTATACAGGCAAAAATGATGCACGAAGGAAACTCGTACGAAGATCGGAGATCGTGAAAGTGTTGGGATACATCTACTGAAGGTGAAACGTAAAATAATGAAGTGATACGTGTGGAATTGAATGATAATGACGAACGTTGAAAAGGCTTATCACCATTGCAGGTACATCTAATACAAATCGCTGAAAAAAATTAATAAGCACTGATATAGTAATATAGCAAATGCAATTGATTTATTCAACAATAGCAATTACTTAGCTCCTAGAATTTGAATTGGAGCGAACAGCTAGAATTGACTAATAATTTTGGCTATAGAAGACCAGCACGAAAAATTTCAAGTACAGATGCAATGTTACACTTGAAATTTAATTCAATTAAACATTAATGCACGAGTGCAAATTTAATTTTATTGACCGCGGAACATTTTCCATTTGAAATGCACCGATAGACACTCAGATAGATACAAAGTAGATGCTTAATTATTCTTGGAATTTCCGTGCTAAGTTTACGAATGATCGATCGAGTGCAAACGTCGAAGAAAATGCGGACTCGAGTATCTTGTATTAACGAGAGGAAGGAATATTTTAATAAGAATAAATCGCGACTCGAGCTGAACAGTCCGTTAGACGACTCGAAGAAGGATGAAGATGACAGTTGATGTCTAGGCTGACCTGAATGAAAGAGCACGACGAAGGAAACGTTACGTGCGGGAATCGAAGGACGAAGATGACAGCGCAAATTAACGAAATTTCAGATACGTACGTCTAACGCGTGAATATGGTAATGTAAAGTTCGTGTCGCCGAGCGTTATAAAGTTCTTTCGTGAATATATAATTCTATTACAGAACGTACGCATTAACCACTCGACGAAACGGCAGATAAAGAAAAATCGAAAAGGAAAGGAAACGAGATTCGAGAATAAAACGAGCTCGCATGCGAGATAATTGTTGACGATGCAAGGGCGAAGTAACTATGTAACAAAGTTCCTACGAGCCATTCGTACAGAGAATTGTAAAACAGAAAATAGGTCGAACGATTTCGCGCTGCATGCGAGGAACAGTTAGACGAGGAAGACATTTCAAAAAGAAGAATTGCAAGGTAAAAAAAATAAGTCGTAAAAGCGAAATTCCGCTGTTTACACAAACGAAAGAACACATCGACGAAAGACAAATAATTTTAACGTTCGCATCACGCGCCAGATTTATCGTCCGAACAAGTGGTTAGATCAAATAGTTAGATCAATTAGTCGGTCAACCAAAATATTGTAATCGAAAGAAAGTGGGAATTTTTACATTTTTGTGTTTAATCTTGAACGAATTAGCCAACAAATTGGGCAAATTAAATTCCGCAATTACAGAAGTATAAAACTTGATCCTGACTGGTTCCGAGACTTCCAATTAAAAGATTGAATTACGATCGGGCAATTTGGCGTGATTGGCACGATCAATACCGTAGGACAAAAAAGAGCCTATCTCCCGATGAGATTTCGCTTCCGTTTTTACTGCAAAATTTTCCATTACGTACCAGCCGAGTGAATTTCTCGTACCTGACTATCAACTGTTTAGTAGTAGTAGATTCGAAAGTTAGCCTTCCGCGCGACCGTCTCTGACTGTTTGTGTCTTTCTACGACAGGGCCGTATCTACTTAAACAAACTGGGACAATGCGTTCATAACAGCGAAACCGCGTTTTCATCGATCTGCGCGAAAGATAAGTCGAATAATTTCAATTATGTCCAACCTCGATTAAATCGTCGGTGAAACACTCGTCTATTTTGACTCGCACGACGTTACCTGATGGTCATTTATGTTACATACAGAATTCAAAATACTCTGGATACACGAAATAGTCAAAACGAACCTGTATCTAGTTTCTGTTATCGAAAATATAGGACTACTTTTTATCCAACTGTTATGACATTATAATATTTCATGGTAAGTGGAATCATTTGATCAACCCATTAAGGACCAAGCAATAATTTATCGTAACAAAAATACTTCAATTTCATCAAATGTAATGTAAAATATAAAGAAAATACTAAGCAAATTCTTTTTATTACTGCAATATTAAAAAATACGAATTGATATACATAAAAGTGTTGCGTATGATATAAATTTTATCAAGTTATATAATCTCGAAAAACATTAGCTGAATTCTTTCACAACTCGAATATTAAGAAATAGGATTTAATAATAGAAATTGTAAATTGAATGTTGCGTTAGTTCGCAACGCTGTTCCTTAATGGAGTAATAAATTACATTAGTCGTCAAAAGTAAAATATAGATAAAATTACATTAGGAAGAGGTAGAAACCTAATAAAACGAAGAAGAAGAAGAAAACAATCTTAATCCGAAAGATACAAATTTCAATAATGAAGCTACGACTATGAAAATGTTACATTAATCAGATAATTTTTACTACATCAGCGTAACAGATAATGAGAAGAATATTACGCGTGAATATTATATATTATACATTTACATATACCTGAGTAAACATTCATCGTAGGTATAAAAGCATTATGCAATGTGTTTCCTAGAATTATACCTTAGATATTCAAGCAGATAAATTTATCTCCCTGGTTTGCAAATACAGAATTTTTATCTTCGCGGAAAATCATCGGGGCCCTCGCCAACTCATTATCGTCAACCAGCCGGCATTTCACTTGTAAAACACCCGTTGCTTCTGAAGTGGCTCATTTAAATTAATTCTAATTGCCGCACGTACGTTTCCATGCAAATAGACTTTACCTCTCAAGTTCAGTAAAAAAAAATTCCGTGAAATCTACTAACACTATTGTCAACATTCTTTAGGGAAATAACAAATTTTTGAGAACAAGAAATTGTTGCGAGATGTACCCCTATTGTGTATTAGAAATAAAATTGTTGGTGAATTTTGATGAATATTTTGTGACGTTATTATACGTATCTAATGATTTTTCACTAAATCAAATTAATCGAGATAATAAGAAGATAGAAAGAAAATAAATATCTCATAAACTCTTTTTAAAATTACAATGTTTAATTTTTATTTGTGCTTGTGATTGTTATTTGAAAATCTTACTTTATTTTCTTCCTTCTATTATTTTATTATCTTCCTATTTTATTTTATATAATGAAAATGTTGTTTCAAAATTCGCATCTACTTATTGTGACGTGGGTACTGTACATTTAAACGGTGATAGCTTTGGCGCCAATTCTCTTCCTACCACTGCATGTGTCAAGTCTAAAATGCTAGTTTTCATGTAACACAGTCTCGTTAAATCAGTTTTAACAATGTCTTTATTTAAAATCTAATACTATTTGCATTGTCTCCTGTGACTGACTAACGTCAACATAACCTAACAAAATGTAACTTTCTTGAGAAATCAAGCATGATATTCGCTTCTGTAGTGGTCTAAGAAATCAGTAACGAATGAAATATGATTTTATATTTCATAATGTTAAATATACAACTGGGATATATTAAATATTGGCGGTTCGAAATAGTCATTTTACTACGCATAATACGGGAACGAACGTACATACGCTTGAGTTGACAACAGTTCAAAACTGGTCGAGGCACGTTTCATTGCTCGCGGGTAGTAAATAAAAACAAATAGCTCACCGTTTCCACCATTTCGAAGCCCCCTCCGTACACCATCGTCGTATCTGTTGACGCTCCTATCTGCTATCACACTTTCGACAATTTCTTCTCCGTTTGTCGAACGATGTTGCCTTGAGGGGTGGCAGTCGATCTCTCGAGTTGAGAAGATCGACTCACTCGTTAGAACGGCTCCAGTCTTTACGCGAACACAACAACGTGCAACGTAAAAAAAAAAAAAATCCTGCTACGATGTTCTTTCACCTTGCGCTCTGTTTTCTTCGGATCACTTATCGTTTCGCCCCTTCACCTCGTTCAGTCTCTAGTTCTTTCTCTGTCTTTGTTGTGTCTCGCGTGTTTTCGAGCCTCTCTCGACTTCTCGAGGCCTACGTTTGCCGCGTGCAACTGACTGACTGACTGACCGAGCAGCGGGCGCGCGACTGCCGCGTACAAACTTCGAATTCGAGCGCGCCGAACTTAGCCGAGCATGGCCGAACTTCGCCGAACGGTCGCTCGACCTACTATCGCGCGCGTCCCTCGCGAAACTTCCGACAATCCTTGCGCACTGACACCCTCCACACACAATAATTTCGAACGTACGAAATATATTCACTCGAACGATATTATCTTTGAAAACTTCCTCTTTCTTCCGAAGTCGATATCCTGTCATACCCCTCGAGGCGTCCAACTGCCAATTTCAATGCGACATTCTCGAGAAACTTACAAGTACGGTACGGTCACTTGGCACACTCGTCGAGGTTCCACGAATCACTCAGTTTTCGGACGACACGCGCGTTATATGACAATTACACGAATTCAAGGCGAAGGCGAAGGTAGTTCTCTAGACGATTCTCACAATTCATACGCGTGGTATACCTCCAGTCACCTTTAGTATGACTGTTCCGAACGAACGGCGCGGGACGAGTTCGTTCAAGCCGTTGACGCGACCTACTAAGGATTCTTGCGCATGCGCAGCGCCCTCTTCGTTTTTACCGACTCGCCATTCGCGTAATTTTCTAACAATTTACAATCATTAATCGAAACAGTAATTTTTTCGAGTCAAGACTTTGTTTCAATAAATAAAAGAATTCAAATAAATAGAATTGTATCCAATGTTATATTCCTTTGGGAATTTCGATGATTTTAAGTATTGACAAAATGCTGTCACGTGTTGACGCGGGAATTACGATAAGACAAGGATCCAGCGTCAGACACGAAAAGAGAAAAGGAAAAAATGGAAAGACGGTATTATAAAAAGTGAAAATGAAAACCTTTGTTACGGCATTGTTCTTGCGCGGAATTACTCGCGAAGTAGAATCCGCTACTAGCCTTGATCCGACAGTAAATATCCCGGTACACGCGTAGCGGGCTCCTTGGAAACGCACTCTAACGATCCGCGCGAGAGCACGCAGGTATTTGCGTGGGCGATTAGTTGGCGATTAGATCCGCGACACGCTTTATGGAGGAAAAGTGGACACAATAGACCCTTTCTGACTTATGGCGGTGCAGGACGATGGCGCCGTTCTGAAGGATTGTGAAACGGATTCCAGGCCAGACTTTTCCGGCTCTAACGTTAGACTTTCCGGAGATCAAGCTGTCTGTGGAAAATCGGGAATTACGAATCGCTCACGTAAATTGTAAAATATAAATACGATATAGATAGATAATGAGAAGATTTTTGGAGAAAGGTTGAATTACTAGGAATAATCCAAGAGAGATTCTTTGGAAAATGAGTATACGACATATGACTAGTATGTAGATTTAAATGAAATAATGTGAATAAAATAAAATATATAAAATATTCAAAATATAATACCTCTTATAATACTCAATAGGCAAAATAATTCTTCTAGGTTCCATATTTTAAATTATCTTCATAGAAATATAACACATTTGTGAATACACACAATTTAATGATGAAATCATAGATTAAAATCTGCATATTAACTCGAGAATTATAACAAGATTAAGAAATAATACAAATAATCAGTTGCATTCATAATGTACATCGGAACTTATTCTATTCGAGAAATTTTACGATGAATTTTCCGTCGAGAATTATAGTCTGTTGATACTACCTGTTTATTGATGCTACCTACATTTTACGAGACACTAAGTTTTATGATACCAAATTTTCATTGAACAATCATTTGAAGATAACAGTCTGATATATTTTTCCTACAGAAGCATAATATACTTGTCATTGTTTCGAATTAAAATAAGCGAAATTATGAGAATTAATATTGTTGCGACGAGAAAATGATTAATGGTAAAGAATGAAGAGAATCGATTCGAAACGTGGTGAATCTCATGAAAAATGATTTTACAAGATAAAGCGATGTCGTTTCTATCATTACACCATACACGCACGATCCTACAAAAGATGAAATGCCCAGGATTCTTCAAATGTTTCATGGCAACAGAAGTACGACGCGTACCAACGCGCATTACAGATTGCAGATCGCCGACTAATTCGATCGAAAGAATAAAACGAACGTAAAAATAAATACGAACGCAAGAAAAAGACAGATCTGTTTGCTTTAGAGAACTAGCGGAAATTGCAAATTATTATTTGCAACTTCAAATTATCATTACCATTCTCATCTGTGAGAAAAAGAAAGAAAAAAGAAAGTAATGATTAACTTGACTTTTACTATTCTGCAAGATATAAATTAACTTTTAATTATATGGTTCGTGTTGTAACTCTGATTAGAAGAAACGATCAATCATGTGGCAATAATCGCCATCAGTTTTTCTGCTAACACACACGTCACACATGGAAAATTATTCCTAAATTCTTCTTCTTAAAGAACATTGAATGAAATAAGCTTATACAAGAACGATTATGTGTCTTTCAAAAAAAAAAGTAACATTCTTTCCTCTTCTTTTTCTTTTAATACTTTTTGTGGGTTTGTAGTCGTTACGTTAAAGGCTGTTTGATTTTATGAATCATAGTTCTGAATATTGCAAAGATTATTTACTTGCATTTATTCTGAATATTGATTAAATCTAGTGAACAGATCTATTTTTGCATTTTTTACAACATAGATAATTACACCAATTAAACTGCGTATGTTACCGATGATAGATTAATATCTAGCAATAATTGATAGTCTAGTTACATGTTTTAATATTGGAAACAGTATTATAAAAACTGATTGCAACATGCCTTTTCTTAGCTCTTGATAACTTGATTTCTTGTAATTATTCCTTTACTATTTATAATTAGATTATGTAATTTTTAGGTAAATTTGCATTACCTATGAAATATTGTAACAATATAAATATTGTAACAATAAAAATTGTACATTTGTAATATTGTAACAATTACAAATATTGTAATTGAAATATAATATCTTTTAGATATTTTTCTGTATTTTAAAATTTTCCGTAAATGCATAAAAAATCGCAGTTTATTCATAACAATTATTGTTTACTAGATTTAAAATTGTAAGTAGATAATTAAAAATTACCAGTAACTTTTTCTTCTGTAAGTAAAACGATTACAAGATTAAATAAAAACTAAAAATTACCAAGCACATACACAACAACATATACATTATGTGCAGTGCTTTACATGAATTGTCACGATTTACAGTCTTTTTATTTCTTCACTGAATGACTATAATTAAGATAATTGATGTCGTATTACGTGAATTTTCACAACCATGAAAGACAATAATTTCTGGTTGATTACAAGATGACAATTTCTGTTTCACGAGACTCTGCTTTGATCAAAAATTCTTATGCAGATACCAAAGATATACGTGCAAAGCGAAATGATAAATTTTATTGCTCCGTTGTTCTATAGATTTCAATAGTTCTTATTAGCCAATAAAGACACTTGGATCGTTATTGTATAAACGTTCACGGGCTAACGATCAGGACTACCACTCGAGCATGCAATTTACGTGGCCGTGCTCGAATCAGTATTTTTCCATTGTGAAAGTCTGTATCCGGCTGGGAAATTAATTCGTTTGTATTTGAAAAAATCGATTTACGTTCATTGATGCAGATTATCACGCACGTATATCCTATTCTCCCGTATAATTCAATAATTTCCTTTCATTCTCGTCATCGTACCACTTGACTTTCCAATTCCTATGGAATTCGGAAATTTATGGAAAATTGTAGCTTAAGGTGCAAAGTAATCCGAAAATTGCACTCTATATTCTTTACTCTGTTCTATACTTTCGCAAACATCATAAAGTAATTTCTAATCTAATCCAAATTCGAATCTGACAAATATTCAAACTCGAAAACCATGATTTTCAACTATTAAAACTCTATTCACACATTCACTTTTCTCAAAAAATTGCAGAGAAAAAGTTTGTGCTCCTGAATTGGTTGGCAGAATAGAATAAAAAAGAATTTCAATCGTTGAGCCTTAATAAGTTTCCACAGCAAGATGGTTAAAAGAGATTAAAACGACTTTAACTATCATCATACTTACGATCGTCCTCCCATCGTCGATCCGATTGGATAAGCAGAATTGCGTCACTGGGAGGGAAATCGGGGGGGAACTTGATTCAGTGAAAACAGTCTCGGCTGTCTCGCGGTCTGTTTTGCGCACCCTGCCTCGCAGGAGAGGATCGTGTGAGAATCAAGCAGAAGCGAGTAGAAAATAAAAGCGGTCGACTGGCAGTGACGTCGGTGTTCGCCGCGTTAACGTCGTTCAGCTGTGAGAAAGCATGAGAAAGGAAAAAACGAAGAGGATTTATGTCGGATGGAAAAGAACTGCGGCTCGTATGCGGCTGCTCAAGTACAAGGGCACGTACGCCCTTTTCGCAATCTGCGACATTCGTGGCGGATATGCGGCGTAAGCTGACGTTCAGCACACTTTCTCTTCTCTTTTCCCCGTTTTTTTTAGAAACGAACGAACCACGAAAATGGTGCAGAGTTAGAAAAATCGCACGAGCGGAACTTCTTCGATTATCGAACAATAAGATACGTGATAATTAATTTATTGTTAAGTAATTACCAACAATAACAGATACGAAAATAAGAGAAGAAAATAAAAATACTGTTATTATGTTATCACAATGTTGGAGGAATATTGAAGAGCTTCGTTAGTACCGCAACGTGAGATTATAATGGTAAAGTCTGAAAGTCGATGTGATAATTTATATAAAAAGTGGCGAGATGTTTATTGCAACCGTGCGTGATAGTTTGTGAAAAGTTGGTACACGGCATGAGTAACTATTTGAAACAACATGATTTGTTATTGTACATTGGTTAGCTAAGTTAGCAATCCTGTTTATTGGACTTTGAGAAAACAAATTAATTCTAATTCTTCCTGGTGTTAATTAAAACTCAACATAATCCTCTCTTTTTAGACGATACGAATGAAAAAGATCGAGGACAATAAATCCCGCGCTTCTCTACGCTTCATTAAACGAAAATGATGAACACCTTGATAATCAAAAAACCGTTTAAACCAACTTACCGATACATTAACTTGTAACCGTTCGATTAAAGTCCGAGCCAGGCCATAAAACAAAACGGCGGGACATTACCGTATCTCAGGCACGGCGAGAGAGGCTCGAGAGGAAAGTGAACCAGATCACTTTTCCTTTCTTCGAAATTTATCGTGCCCCGGTCATCCGCTAGACTCTCGGTACCCAATTATCGTGATGCCATCGGTAACCGAGGACAGAAATAATTTACGGCCGCCATTATCGTGGAATTTTCACATGTTTTCGTCCGGCCGAAAGAAAATCATTATTTCATCCACGATGAAACATTATCTTCCGGCAATCGAGCAATAATTGTCCACCGTAACCAAGTCGGTCCCGAAGATATCCCATTGTTCGAGGGATCTTCGCTTGAGATACCAGAGATTTTTCATCGTCCCGCATCTTCGTAACGTTCGCGTATTGCGACCACCCCGTTGGTATCTTGCATGAGGTCTCCGGAGCATCTTTAGGCCCCGTACACACCCGTCTACACGATACATTCGACAAACACGGCTATTGTTTTTAACACTGGAATTACCGACCAGGACGAAAGTGCAAAATTTGCGCCAGAGAAATTAAAATATGAGAGAACACGAGGTTTTGTTCGTATATTGAGGGAAAGTCATCAAAGTTTTATTGTCAACTATTGCGAATTTTAATTTTCAAATTTTCATAAATCCGTGAAATCTGTAGTCTAATCGTGAACACTATTTCTAAACACTATTTTTAATTCAGACCTCGGAGAATCTCTACAAATCTCTACAATCCGTGATACGTTTCTGGTGTTAGATCTAAATAAGATAAAATTCTGATTTACTCCTTCCACCGCTCATCAAAGATATCCTAAATTATATATATAATTATAATTTTTTTTTATTTTAATTGATTAAATTGAGAGTTTTTTAAAATTATTATTCAAATGGATTAAGTTATTATAATATTTTTAATTTTTAGAATTATTTTTAGCAAATTTTCATCTTTTTTTCAAAAAATAATTTTGAAAAATAATAATTTTGAGAATTATTGATAATTAAAAAAATTTTTTTTGAAGTTATATGGTTTGATAAAAACATTAATTTTGTAAATTGAAAATTAATATGCATATAGTTATATAATTTATATATGTATATATGATTAAAGAATTAGTTATTATTATAATTTTTTTATTTTGGTATAAAATAAATGTTATAATTTATATTTTTAGGTTTAATTTTAATTATTATAATAATTATTCTATTCATTATAATAATTATTCTCTGATCGCGTACAAGGATCCTTCGTAAACGGACGGGTGGGTGTAATTGTTTCTCAAATGCGCCACTAACTGATTTTCATTTTTCAGATACCTGTATGGAAAATTCCTATCAGATTTGACAAAACAATCGTCACACAATCGGATCAGGTTTTTACCATCATCTGTAGTTAATTGCCTCGCACAAAAGACCATTCCCTTTCACTGAGACTAAGCGTTATATCTTCTTTTTCTAGCCAGTTAATAGCCGACACCGCACTTAACAACTATCCCGCTAAATAGTATTGCAATGATCGTCGCGTCTAGCCTTTCTTAAGCAGCTAATTAACAAGCCAGCAGCTTGTTACGCCCAGCGGATTCGCGTTTCGCGCGGTTCATTAGGCGTTTGCGTGTTTCTATCGCGACTATTACTCGAGCCAAGTGAACAATCGCGACGCACCGATTTGTATACTAAATCATTTTCCAATGTATTAGGTAATAAATAAAAATTACCTCGTGCAATTTCATTAGTCAGAAATTGTGTGACTCACAATAATGGCATAACGCTTGCAAATTATTTTGTTACAGCATTCAATTATTAAACTTTGTAACATTTAATAGCACTTTCAACAAGAATTTAATTTACGAAAATGAAATGTAGAACTTTCGATACTTTTTAACGTAGTCAAGGTAATATAATGCTTTTGCTGTAATAACGAGTAAGAATATTTACCAAGTAAACTAGTAAGTGGACTAACATTCAAAATTACAAAATTACAGTATTTTTAACATATATTTTTACCGTCTCTAATGATACTTCTGTAAAACCTTGAAAAAAATTACTAATAGCAAGTGTTGATTTCGGCGGTGGCTCAACCCTTTCGACCGAACGAAAAAACACTTCCCAGAAATGTTTCGTTACCGTGAACAACAAGGTGAAACGTTTCTCCGATGACGCGAAACGCGAACGAAAGTTACCAATTTCGCACCTGCGCAACGAATGACGCAGATTCGTGGCGAAATAGCTTTCGCTAGATCAAATTGCCAACGACAAGACACGGGTCAAAAAAAAATCGTATGTATCGAACGGGTGTGGAGGCCGGGACAAGGTAATTACAATTCAACAGATAATACCAGCCATTATCTGTCGTATTCCCGGTGTACGATGCGGTTCGCGAAAGGTTACGACAACGCGGCATTGCAATTCGTATCGTAACCTTTCGAAGGTACTGTCGCAACCTTTCAGAATACGCGTTCTATCGATTCACGGTTTATCGTACAAATTAATACTCCACGGGTTTTTAGCCGATCACTTTGATTCATAAGTCGACGCGGTGCTAAATTTTTACAAAGGCGCGTCCTTTTAAAATGAACGACTATGGGTTTAGTTTAATTTTACCCCGTAAAGCGTGATTGTTTTATTAATAAAGATTTGTCCTAAAAATTCTCATTAATAGCGAAGCATCTTTTTCTGATGTTAGGGTTATTCGTCATTCACTTCTTACGTTGTTATTGAAAATTCCTCGATTATTTATTTCCTAACTTCTCAATTTTAATTGTTTGATTTTACTTGAAAATAATATTTCTTCATTTTAATAGAGAACGGAATACACAACTAATAGACTTTAGAAGTTTAACAGAAATTTACTTGAGACGAGTTCAATTAATTTTAATGAATTATTTTCACCCTCCAAATTATAAAAATTCACAATTTAATAACTGGCGTTTAATTTGTCCAAATACCATTTCTCTCGATACCGATCTAAATATTGGAAGACTCAATCACCGCGTATGGAATTAAAAAGAATTCTCTAAAAACAGAGTGCAAGAACGAAACGAGCGTGACGTTCGTTTTTAGAAGACGTCGTTTTTGCTATCGAAAGAAGCGCATGGTTGGCGATGCAATAACATAGAACGTTGAAGCAGTCTTGTGGCATGTCTATTTCTCGCGTGAGTCATCGGTACTCGCACACCGCGACTTTATAAGTTTCTTAATAAGCATTCGATCAAAGTGCAAGACACAAGGAACAGTGCGCCTTAATAATCTACACATTATTACAGTTTATATTAATTCCAGGTTAAAGATTAACGATTAGCGACATTAATGATCTTGCAAATAATCCCATCTCGATGATTGTTCGTGGAAAATAATCTGCTACACGTAACGTTCCGACGTGTGTAATTGAAACAATTTTTTCAAAGTGAAGTTACAGAACGATGCCAGTATTACGTTAGTTTAGTTAAATTGGCTATGTTTCCGAAAATTAAAGTGTGACAGATATCAGATCGAGTTTTAATGATTTTTTGGAAAATTTGGAAGTGCAAATTTGCACAAAACGCAGGTAAAATGCAATCCATGGGCTAAAATTGTAAAGCCCATGGTTTTAACTTTCAATAAATTCAATTCAATTGAGTGAGACGTTTAAAATACGAGTCTCGCGATATTTAACAAATAAAATAATTTTTTATCCAAGTTTCAGTTTCTCGTTTCACCGTGCTACTGGTAAAATGATTGTTGCAAAAGACAAGAGCGAACGAGGGTATGGAAAGACGCGTAATCCGCTGAGAGAAACTGCCCCGAAGCTTCCCGAAAACGTTGTAATTCAATCAACGCGCACGAAGCGAAACGTTCGAATGATTGTTGTGAGTCGATCTTTAAGCGATCGGCGCTTATTGAAGAGCAGCTTGAGCAGGGGGTGGAGAAAAAAGATAGGAGAAGAACTGTAAGAAGCAGAAGAGGGGCTGGTAGAACCAGGCGAAGAAGAAGGACAAGAAGAGGGAATGGCAGCGTAGGAAGAAGCGAAACGAGAAAGAGAAGAAGAAGAAGAAGAAGAAGAAGAAGAGAACGAAAGAAACGAAGACGGAGACAAAAAACTAAACGAAAGACCAAGAACACAAAGATCGAGAGAGAGAGAGAGAGAGAGAGAAGCGACCACCTCCTCTTCAGGGTGCTCTTACCGTGCGTAAATATAGGGCACACCACGTAGCCGAGTGCACCGTGGAGGGTGACCTCGATGACCCTTGGTACCCGAGGCAGCCGTACGATGAAGAGGAGGCTGAAGAAGCGGGGCGAGGAGGGAAGAGGGGGAGGGGACGCCGAGAGGGTGGGCAAGACGAACGGGAGAGAAACAAGTCGCCGAGCTGGCGAACGGAGGAAAAAGGAAAGCCAAGCAGGGAAGCTCGACCCGTCGGCCAGCGCGGGAGAAGGATCGCGCGAGAACGAACGAGGATAAAAAGGAACGGAGCCCGGGCGGACGAAGGGGAGGGGAGGTAGTACGCTAAAGAGACGTACGTTCCCACACGAACCCCCCAAGATGCGTCCTGGCATCGTCGGGCCTGAACCCCCGATGCCCAGAAGCTGATAAAAACAGCTACAAAACTGCCTACCGGTGTTTTCTGCCTTTTGCTCCTGCATTACTTCCACCACGGTACCCCCTCCCTCCGCCCCCCGGCGATCCACCCGTCGACGCCGTCTTTCTTCGCCACCTTCCCCGCTCCTCTTTCTCGCCTTTCGGTAAAACGCGGACCAAAGGGGAGAGTCCTCCGCCGCTGGCGCACCGAGCTCCACGGACCCCGACTTTATGCACGCTGCTCCCTCGATTGACTCGTTTTCCAAATGCCTCCGCGCCATGCTAATTTCCACCTTCATCTACCGTTCGGCGACTACTTCGTCGGTATAATTCTACGATCGACCAAGGGATTTCCCTGGTTATTCTTGTTACATGGTTGCGCGCTTGGAGAAATGATGCGTTAGGCGAGATTGAAGTAGGAGGAGATGGTTGCAATTTGAGGATCCTGCAGAGAGCCAAGTCAATCCATGCTGCTTCACGTTGTGAAATTCGTATACAGTATCCATCGAAGTGAGACTATGCTACGTTGTAAAATCCGAACAATACTTGACAAAGCGAAACTATATGACACTTCAATTTCATTTAGAACAGACTGGTAAAGTTTGAAACGCTAAACACTAGGTACACTCTACATGTAACACATTAAAGCAAATATTTCATTAGATCTAGCGCAACATAACGTGACTCTTTCCCATGTGAATCTTCGTTGGACGCGTTCTGAAAACCAAAAGTCGCTGTGCAATGCATCTTAGAAGCGACAGAAACGCGATCTTCTTTCCTCGTATCGTATTCCCGAATCATCGAACTCTTTATCCGCGCGGAGTAATCGGCGATCGATCTCGGCCGCGAGGTACGATAAAACGTACACGAGCAAGGACGTCCTTAATTATCCGGCGATCGGACAGATCGGCGAGCCAATTTGCGGCTCTCTGTGCGCACCGAATCCTTTCCGCACTGAATCATAGAAAACGTGTGGCAACTCTTCGCCGCGCGGAGAGCTGAGTCACAGCCTGTCATCTCCGGAATCGTTGCTGGTTAAAAAGAAATCGAGCCGCGCTGTTCCCGCGCGCATTCCCACGATAGATCGGTGTTGCAATCGCGACAATGCGCGGCTCGATTGCGCACACGTGGGGAATCGAATCGCAATTACACGGCCTCCGCTCGATCGTCCCTCGTACCGATCGCGAACTTTCGTGAAAATCCTCCCCCCCCCCTCTTTCCCCTCTTTCTCCTCCTCCTCCTCCGATCAATGAAACGATAAATCGTTCCTGCCCGCTGATGGACGACTTTTCTGTTCGCGGCTTGATTAGCAGTCGCTCCGGTCCACTTGTTGCTTTTATCCCTCGAGATCGTTGTTCGATCGATGATACGACTGGATTGGAGGACTGAGTTAGCCGTGAAACTCGTTGGCAAGGGTGTCTGCTCGTAGGCCGGATCAGGGTGAAGAAAATTAATCCTCGAGAGTTTGATCGGTAGATTATTTTGTGCAATTGTGCGAATTCTGTAGAAAATTGTGCGTTCATATGTGGGATTTTGTAATTTATGTAAAATTGAATAGAAAATTGTGTGTCAAACATGGTTCAGGTTCATGGTTTCTACGATTATGAGATTAATAATTTTCTTGACGTACGAGATCTCGCCCTGTATGTTTCGAAAAGTATGTCAACGAAGACTAAACAAATCTAGATTAGACATTCACGTTTCAAAGACGACAGAAGAGTTTGAAGCTTTGACTTTTAAATACGGGACGAGGAACCAAAATCGATAACACACCTTTAAACAACTGATTAACATTTATCTATCGCAGTGCCTCTCCATCCGACTCGAATGAGTCATTCGAACCGTGATACATCCATAAATCATTTCCACTCGTACACCCCCGTTACGTTACATTCCACCCCTTAACGAGGAGAACAAATACGTAGCAAACTGTGGGGCTATCGGTTCGCGACGTGGAGCAACGTGTACAACACAGAATGATCGGCACGGCAACAGCACGCCGCCGCGCCGCGCCGCGGCACAGCGTGCAAAGAGAGGAGAGAAGAGAAAAGAAGAGAAGAGACGCTGAGGAAAATAAATCTTTGGCTCGAGACGTCGGAAAATCGCTGCGCGAAGCCGTGCCTCTTCATCTTCCTCCGTGGATCTTCCGCGTGGCGCGTCCATCGATCGATCCTATCTCTCCGTCTGTCGTCGATCGTGGAAGTGAGGCCAGCCTCGATAATACCGGCGTCTACTTAACGATTCAACCAATAAATTAAATATCGTAGAGAGCCTTCCGAGCTGGAACGTTCTTGAAGCGTTATCGTCGAGCACTCGTGCACAGCGTCGTCTTGAACAACATACGTACGCAGATCGGTACGCATCTCGCATTCTCAATGACTGCCATTAGCTGTAATTATCCGCGAGGGGGGAGAAAAAAGAATTTGCGAAGGCATCGCGAGCACGCGTGGGTGTTCCACTCGTACAATCGTTCCGTGCGTACACACACACACTTTCTCCCTTCCTTCTCTTTCACCGTCGACCTACCTCGTCTTTTTATTCTTCTTCTACTCCTCCTCTTTCTTCTCCTCCTCCTCCTCCTGCATTTTCTTGTTCTTTTGCTGCCGTTGCTGCTGCCGCTGCTGCTGCTGCTGCTGTTGCTTCACAGCCACCACGTAGAATCGACCACGGGCCTGGATACGCTTGCTCTTCGTTAATTTATTTAAATTGCCCGAGTACCAAGTGGCATGTGGTACCGAACGATTCGAGCCGGTATTGTCGGCTCAGCTCTCTTGTTATTTATCGGCGCGAAATTCCGTTTCAGGGATTTTCGTGGCGAGCCAGCCGGTGAAACTTGTACGTACACCGCCGCCGCTGCTGGTCCGCCGCGTCGTATCCTACCTTTTATCCTCGGCCATGGTTCGCACGTCCAAAGCTCGTGGGTCACGGTGGGTAATGCTGACGAAAGTGTAAAACAGTAGTCCGATATACGAGAAGTGGTTGATGCGTTCAATGGTCTGAATCTTCAGGAAAATTCACGAGAAAGAGAGAGACGTAAGGTTTCGTTTCACGTTGATGTATATTACCCCCGGAGAAAAAAATATTTGAAACGCAAGTGTTCGAAGATATTTAAAAAATATAAATTCAAATATCGTTGAATTATAAAATACTACTGTGTTCGTTCCAACGAATACCTTCCTTTATTTTATTATTGTACTATGTAAATAGTTATGAATATCTATGAAATTTTATTTCTCGAAGTGCAAGCTTCAGCTTTGTAATACCACGTACATAGTAATATATTGGAGGTGGATCTTAAAAAGATGGTTCGTAAACGGAAGATCTCATTGTTATTTGAATGTTTTAAACATTCGCGTTTGTGTCAAAATGTTTCGCCAGGGATGTAGCTTCGTTTAAAGGAGAGGCAGACATCGTCGATCGATGAAAGGTTTCTTTGTTAACGAATGGATTATTCCGCTGCTAAAATATGGTAATTGTCGTCTCTCTTCAAGTATCAACGATGTAATGCATTATTGTGATAATAATTTCTTCTGGTAAGGCAATTATTTGTTATTCAACTTGGAATAGTTTGCTCTGCGCAGTTATTCTTATCGAGTAATCGTTCATTATGCATTCAATAAGCACGTTCAATTAAATTACAATGTTCTTTCATTACGTTCGTTTTTCACATAGTTTCTGAGGAGAATTAATTACATGACTTCTCTGATAAAATTTTCCTTCTTTTGAAGAGTCACTAACTAATGGAAAAGAATCGTAAAAAATTGTAAAAAGTATCTGAAAACAATCAACATTTGATTAACACTGTAATAATAGACAACCATTGTAAATATCATTATATTGGTCGAACTTAAAACAAGTGTAAAAATATATCACGAAATTTGAAATAATATATTATATAGTAATAATTACAGTATATTATATTATAATAATATTTAATTATTATTTAATAATAAGTAGATGATATTTAATACAAGTATATATTTTACAGAAATCACAAAAGCATTTAAACAACCACGATCAACAAATATTAAATGTATGCAATAAATAGATTGCAACTTTTATATGCATTTAAAATGATTTCAAATTTTACCAATATATCACAATAGTTGTGTCACATTGCAGTATTAATAAAATTTCAAAGTAGTGTATATAACATACATACGTGTATATATTAGTATAAAGTATTCAAATATTTTTTTTTTATAAACCACTATAAAACGAAATATCAAATTAAATAGGAAATGCAAATAAAGCTATATTTTGTATCTGTACGTGAAACAACGAATTATAAAATATACCAGAGAAAATTAAATTTTCAAATGTGATACTTTGTAAATAGTAAAAGTCGTTGACGTGGTGTATATAATACTATTGAATTCACATCAAACAATCAAGCATTTGCGAGCGAAACTTAACTGTATAACGATAGTAACGTTATACGAATACCACATTTATCTTGGAATGCAACATCGTTATGAACGCCAAATGGAACAAGCAAAAGGAGGATGCATAGTATTTAAAATCTGTTAATTGTTATGGTTAAATCACTATCTTTAGAACTATTATAATTACAATTTCGTTCGAGATATACGCATAAAAACGCTTCTTTTACACTTTATTATAAATCTCGAATCATTATTATTATGGCAAATGACTATCGTACCAAGGAATTTCTCATAAAATTGAATAATGTCTCTTCGGAATCTTTATGATCATCTTACAGTTTACCGTTTGAAAATTATTCTTAGAAACCATTGCCAAAAACAAGGATTTAAAATGTTTTAGATTAAACGGTTTTCATCATTATTTTGTTATACAGATGTATATTCATACTCGTAAAATTATTGTGATCGAGAATCGAACGAAACAAATTGCATTGAAAAATATATTCTTATGAGTTTTTATGAATCATTCTTTCCCACAGAACATGGACGAGAGATATTTTAATTTTGTAAAATTTATTTTGCGAAACTAAACCTAATAAACTCCTAAATTTATTTTTCTGATCTTTCATACCACAAGTTCTATAAAATTAAAATTAAAGTGTTTTTCAAGTCAATCTTTAATCATCTTACCATAGTACTTTTTTATGTCAAATGACGAGAACATATAATCTAAAAAAATTGTTAAAAATAGCTCATTACTTACTTGCGCAAATGAGTATGCAGTACCTTAAACTATCTTCTCCTTGTATCTTTTTTCTTACAATATATTTTTCTAATTATTTTCTTTTCTTTTTCTGAAAAAGAAGGATATCAGTTGCATATCAGTTGTCTGAAAAGATTATTTCTGTTGGTGCATGAAGGAGAGTAAAGCCCTTGTCACTTTCTATTTCTCCACATTTTATAATACATCCTATCTAGTCCACTGTTCCTAATGGTTGTTAAATACGTCATAACGTGTGATTAATATTCCAGTCCGACCCTCGACGTTGTTCTTACTGAAGAAGGGGAATAGGGGAAACGTAAGAAAGGAAAAAGAGAGAGAAAAGCAACAGTCCCTTTCGTTTTCGCATCTTTCTTGCCTTCTTTTTGTTCTCACTTTTCTTTTTCTTCTTCTGTTTTTTTTTCTTTTCATTTTTCATGTCGAAATGAAATAGCCTCAAGACCACTGTAATTAAATAAATCGAGATCAGTGGTATAGTTATCGACAGTAACTTGAAATCGTGTATCATGCTAATCAGATCGGCGAAACAAGTTTATCTTCACACTCTGATTGTGCTACGATAACGGACGTTGTATTATATCTGGAGCTATTCTCCATCCGCTCTGTTCGAGGTTGACACGAATAAAACGACCGCGATGTGAAAAAGTGACGCCGAATGCGCGTCATCAGCTGTTATGAATGAAACCAATGACGTACTTACACATATAGTGGAAGAAAATTGACAAAGCAAATGATACAGGATATAATGTATAATTTCATAAAATGAAATTACATTTAACAAAAACAGACATCTCATGGACAGATGATTGTTACTGATGATAAAAAAATGTCTAATATAAAAATTATTAATTGTGTGGGCAAGTATTAATGTCATATACATGTTAATTTTGAACTTTGCCTTGCATCATACATATGTGTATGTGTATTGCTTTCATTCAATGATATTTTATGTTTAATTATTCAATAATGAAATTCTCAACTATATTACTTGATGTAACGTAGTTGTTAAAATTTACTAACTTAATATTCAAAACTGACAAATTTTTATTGATAAAAAGATGAATGAAATAATATTTACTAATTTTCTACTTGAGAAATAAAGATAAAAAATTGAATTTAATTTAATATTAAAAGTTAGTTTATTAAAAAATTTGTTTTCTTGCAAAACGAGAAACGTTTCTTTTATATCATATTTTGTTATACTGTGGGGGGATTAAATAATTATATCTGTAATTCCCATCTATTTATAAACTTTTATATATCTTTATACAGAAGACATGCTTCGTTTATATGTACCTATATCTTTACACAAAACGAAAGAGTCTTCTTTATAAATTACAGCTTTATAAATTATAACGGAAGAGACACAATTCTGGACTGAAAGGAAGGGCGCATTTCTTTCCTGGGTCTACGTTTTCTTTCGAAACGTATATTATAATCATCCATCTACAAACAAGTGCTAGTGGAGTGCTAGTAGATTAATGGAACAGACCTAAGCCGGAGAAACAAAGAGAAAAACGGATCACGAGCAATTGGAATTCCACTGCTACGACCGATCGACAGAATATCGTGTGGAATAAAAATCGATATAACAACGTCGTGGCTACCTGGAACCGCACAGTTTCTTTGAACATCTGATAGGAAAATACTCGTCAACGCGTCAACCCTTAACGCTGTAATTAAATAACCAAGCTTATTACTCAGCGCTACTATTACTACCAAGCTACCACACACTCTCACTCAAAAGTCTTAGGAAACTTTTTATTTTTAATATTCAGTAATTCTATGTGTATTTTATTAAGATTTTTCAGATGTAAACCGTATGAAATGCAATTTAAAAGTTACTAACTGAACTTTGTCAGTATCTCAGCGTTTAAATGACTTTGCGAAATTGCTATTATTGAGAAATTTACAATTAGTAAAAGTATGAACGTGTGATTCTGCGATTCGATAATGAACCTGAACGCAACATTTAAAACTCTGTATGGAAGAATAAGAATATTATCAATCTGTAACAAGAGAATTTCCTGAACTAATAAAACATATATTAAAGACTATACTAAAAGGCTATAATATATAAATATATATAAAAACACGTGAAATATTAAAAACGCGTGTAATATATATAAAAAAAAAATATGTAATATTAAAAATGTATTAAGAACGTTTCACACAACGATCTCTAATCCAAAGTAATTTTTCTATTTCTCAAGCAAATATAACACTTATCCCCCAAAGGTCCCAAGACTTTTGAGCGCGGATGTACGTACGTACGAAAAACAAACAGGACCCCCGTAGATCGTGCACCTTACACACACGCTTCCAGCTTTATTATATAAAAAGAAGAAAAGGAACGCGACGCACCAATGGCGAAAGGTGCTCGCGAACTATACACACAATGTTCCCTTCACGCTTCTCTATGTACCCT
This sequence comes from Melipona beecheii, assembly GCA_032399605.1. NCBI lineage: Eukaryota > Metazoa > Arthropoda > Insecta > Hymenoptera > Apidae > Melipona > Melipona beecheii. Next base: position 242,599 of record JAUCMO010000082.1, on the reverse strand, counting down.
TGTCTTACTTTATCTTTCTCTCTCTCTCTCTCTCTCTTTCTCTCTTTCTCTCTATCGTTTTGTTTCTTTTAAACACATACATACACGTGCACGCATTCTTTCTCATACTTGCGCTCTCATTCAGAGATATACGTTTAAGTTACCACCTTCTTCTTAAGCAGCGTCGACGAGGTCGTAGTTAAGTCGATCTTTGTGGGTGGGCCCCGCAAATCGATCCGCGTTTCACACGTGGGACGCCGCGGATCGTCACTGTCTCGCGAGTCGTGACGAGGCGCGTCGCCCCTTCCGATTAATTACCTTAATTGCGACGAACGTTACAAATGTCTCAAAGAGGTATCCGGAGCCATCGTTCGGCCCTACCCCGCAGAAACGTTTGCAAGGCGTCGAATCGACCGAGCCTGTCGCGACTCGCATCCATCGAGACCATCGAGACTTCGTATTGATACAGAACCCCTCTGCTGAGCGAGAGATACTTTTGATGCTTAAAACAAGGAATGGAAACTGTTGTTCGTGTTGGAGACGAAATTCAACTTGTAGTTTCAACCCTCTGTGATATCTGTGTGATAACTTGTCGTGTGGATCTGTATTGTACTACATTTTGGGAATTTTATTTGAATTTCATCGACACTAGACTGTGGATCTTTTTTCTGAGGAATTCATATTTTCAAAAATATAATTAGAGAAACAGAAAGTTATTTTATGTAGTGAATATGTTGGTCCTTAATGGGTTAAACATTTCTAACAAACAACAGTTGTTCACTCCCTGTTTTAACAATTCTCAAGTCACAGATAAAATGTCATGCTTGCTATTAGCTAGTTCGATTAAATTGAAATACGTAATCAACCAGCGGTTATTGATTACAAATAACAAAGTAATATTCGAGGGATTTCTTTCTTTGTCAAGTGAATATCTAATCTTTCAATAAGATTTTTCGAAAAGCTACGATCTTGCGAATAAATTGACAATGAATACTTATCGTTGCACTCTCGGAGCAGAAGTATTTCGTAGTTTACGTAGATCGTTCTAAATTTGCTCATCGGTGAATGAATTTTTTACTTTATGAATCAATATTAATTCATTTCTCTTTTGCTAGCTTTATCCTACTACTTCGGACACGATTCTGGTACCATTTCTCACCAATGATTGCAATTGTTGCGCAGCTCCCTGAAATATAAAGGAACATATTATTACATATACATCAAAGTGCTTCTATGATAAGTATTTGAATACTTTCATATATACACTGTACTGAACTAACCAAAAATTTAAATATTCACTGCAAAATTAATTTATATTTCTTTCATATTTTTAACTATACTCTTCAATAGTAAACATGTTCATTTCCTACACAAAATGTACTAAAATATAGGTACTACTAATATTATATCTACCGATATTAACATTAAACCTAAATTTAATATTAATATTAAAATCACTCAATATCAATCACTGATATTAGAAAAATCTATATATTTTACATAGAATCTTTTTAGTTTAGACAATCAATTTTAAACTTTCTTCCTAAAATATCAATTTATTTCTTTTTCCCCCAAGATTCTGCTTTATTTACTATTATTAGCTTTATTCTATCAGTTATCATCTAATTCCCTCATTATCTATCAATGAATAAAAATAATTTTAAAAAAACTTACACTTATCGCAGCACCGAGAAACTGACTGAACGCTCTGGTAGCACCGACTAATGCGCTATTTCCAGAATTATTATCGGCTGACTGTACCGGGATACCGAACGAGCTGAAAAGAGGTGGTGGATATGTAGAGCTCGGCGACCAACTAGTTGTGCGTATCCTTGGTCCCGAGGTTGGTCTCGGTGTCACCGACTTTTTCGTGGTATCCGTAGGTCGATTTGCAGCAGTCGATGCCGGCCTTGTCGTAATTGTCGTAGACTCGCTAGCCGGGGACGTGGTCGGAGTGGAGGTGACGCTCTGCCCGAGGCTCTGTTACAAGAAGAGCAATTATTTTCTTTCGTTGCGCCCCAGCTCTGCCCTTGTCATTCAATTAACTATCGTCCAGCTCGCGTCCAGATCGTTCAATTTGTAAGAATTATATCGAATTATTCGAACTTCCTATGATTCGTGTATTGTTACAATTATAGAAGATACAGGGAAAAGTCGTGACTACTTCAAACCATTTTATTGTAACTTGGACTGGTCTGGATAAAATTAAATTTGAAAAATTTGGTTTGCAGTGCACATCAACAGATCTTAATCCTAAAAAAGACTGAACCCTAAATCTTATTCAACACTATTAGATGTACTTATGTCAAACATTTTAACATTACTGGATTTACTTATATTCTAATTTTTAATATTATTAAATGTATTCGTATCCTAAGCGAATTTTTTTGAAAATTAGTTTCCAGTTCAGTTTTATCCCATATTTCAAATACAAAGTAAATGAATTATCAACAGCTAAATTTCGCGAGTCATGTATTTGCAGCATATATTAAATAAATATATTTGTTACTAATATTTCACTACGATACTCACCGCCAATTGAAGTTGCTCTCTAATGTTATTGGCCGGAGTTGACGGCTGTATACCTTGAGCTTTCAATAACGCCGCCAACAATGCGGCGTTACTGACTTCTGTCGTCGATGTTGGAGACGGTGTTGTTACTAACGCTCGACCGCTTAAAATCGCTCTTAAAAATGCTTCGTCATCCCGAGTTAAACTTGATGTTTTCTTCTTCGAGGAACCAATTTTATTATCTATGAGAAACATTTATTACGAACTACGTCCTTGATTGTAAGTTATAAAATTTCAATAATTTCTACGTAGAGCTCACCCTGTTCAACAGCCCGCAGAAGTTCAACCAAGAACTTTGCATCATCTTCAGGAGAGTAGGTCGACGTCACCACATTAGGCAATCTCGGATTTGGATTATTTATCAATGGTTGATCAGTCGTCGAAATAAGACGTGGCGTCGTCACCGACTTCTCATTTATAATCGAATTTGGACTGCTCACTTGAATCTTTGAAATGTCCACTGCTTTCAGAGTCGTGGTAGAAGGAATCGTCGTTGTCTCTATCTTCTTCGTGGTTTGAAGCGGTTTCGGCGTAATATTGACCGCCTTCTGCGTGGTTTTCGGCACCGGTTTAGCTTTCGCAGGTTTTGGAATTGTCGATGGTCCAAATATATTCCCACCAAGGAGAGTCTGCCACAGGAGACCAGCGAAGCCTAATGGTGCTTGAGTGGTGGTTTTAGGTCGAGGAGTGGTCGTTGGTTTAGTTTTGACAGTTACAGGAGCCTTAGTGGTACTTATCAAAGTCGTTTTGATCGTAGTCGACGAAGGAACTGTGCTTGTCACGATCCTTTCAGTGGTAGTCGTTGTAACCGGCTTCCAAGTCACTTGCACGGGTGTCGAGCTACTAATTGTTGGTTTCTGACTGGTTGGTTGCTGCGTCTCTACTGATTTCCACGTGGATGTTGAAGTTGCCGACGACGGAGACAACTCGATTATTATTGGCTCCGAAGGAGATTTCGTCGGTGATTGGTAAATTGAATTTGCTGGAAGTTTTTCGATGTTGATTGCTTTTGGTGATCGAGTTGGTCCTGGATTTTTCAATGCCAGTTCTAGGATCTGGAAACAGAGTATACGAAGAAATTTAATTAAAACTGATAAAGATAATTAAATAAGACTGATATATAGTCTCTTTAAAAATAATAATAAAATAATTTTTTCTCGTTGATTTTAAATTAAATTAAATTAAATTAAATTTGTATCTTATTGGATCGTCTAGTAATAAATAAATAAATAGTAATAATTATCGTCGAATAAAGACATTTATTACCATTATATTATGATCATTTACGTTAACTTCGTCAGCAAGTAACGTTATCGAGAGATAAAATATCGAACAATTGTTGGCGCGCAATAAGGAAGGCCGTTGGCAAGGTTGTTCTAGTCCATTCACCGTGACTGGTCGATCATGTGATCTGCGATTGTCGCAGATCCGTCATTATGTCTTTCCGAGAAGGGCATGACAAAAGATAATCAGCGATCTACCGAATTTTTCTTCTCGCGATTTTTATATCTACGCTTGTGAAAAAATACAAGAAAGGAGTTTAGATTCAGAAGACAGGAAAAAGAGAATCGAAGTAGCTTCCAGCTCGATAGCATTAGAAGTACAATGTTCGTTGCAACAGTTATGCAAAGGAGTGAAAGGTCGTGCTGAGATCGTTTAACGTCCGCGTCGCAACTTGTTCCTCGGTTTTCTCGTCGCAGATCGAACGATAATTACATCCAGCCTTCGACGATGATCGCATTATTGGTTCAATAAGAAAGAAAATGTGCTTTCAAACAAATTTAATATCGTACGTAGCACATAGTATTGGTTTAATATGGATCTTATTTTTTATTTCCCTTTTTCTTCGTATTTTTAAGAAAACGCAATTTACATATGTATTTATTCATGTATGTATAAAATATAGTAATTGATTGAGACATTGAGTGTGGTTTCCATCGAGGCTATTTTTTTTTTAGATATTCTGAATACTTTACTTTTTATACGTTAGGTATTATGTAGCCATTATATAATACGTCAATACTGAATATATGAAATATTATTGCACACGTTACATACCTTATTTGCCAAGAGCTGCTCAACTTGCGTGAGCGTTTTCTGAGTGGTGCTTCGTGAATTACTTTGTAACTGTACAAGAAAAGAAAATATATGCATGATTAGTTACGCATTTATCAAACGTTTGAAACAGAAAATGAATTGCATCTTAATTAATTTCTTAAATAAATTATCAAATTTAGAATATGTATTAATGTTAAATTAATATTCATCTTGAAAAGAGTTTTAAGCGGCGGTATCTGCTTACCAACGAATTGAGAAAGACCAAATCATCGAACGTAGTACCAAAAGTATTCTGTTGTTGCGAATTCTTTCGTAAGTCCGACAAATTTGTTTGAGAAGATGTTGCTGTTCCAGATGTTCTTACTTGTGATGCAATATTGGCCCTTTGAACCGTTGTTGCAGGCTCTGGAGTAGTGGTACGTGCTGTTGTCGTGGAAATTGTTGGAGCCATTGTCGTTATGGTCGTTGGTACCATTGTCGTTGTGGTCGTTGGAGCCATTGTCGTTGTGGTTGTTGGTGCCATTGTCGTTGTGGTCGTTGGTGCCATTGTAGTAGTAGTAGTAGTAGTAGTAGTAGTAGTACTAGTACTAGGAGTTGTACTGGATGGCGGTGGTGGAGGAGGAATGGAACCTATGTTGACTTTAGGAACCCCAATCGCATTAGAAAACGGGGTAAAAACCTCGACAAATGGATTTATCGGTCGTGCTGAGATCGGACCATTTGGTTCTGACGAATCATCCTAAAAAAGAGAACCATTTACATAATTTTAGCTTTGGTAAATAATAAAAAAAAAAATATAATATTATAATATAAATATAATAAAATAATATAATAATATAATATAAAATAATATAATATAAAATTAAATTAAATATAATAATCGAAATGTATATTTAAAGAGAATTCCTCTTTTCAAGAAAGTAATTGCAAGATTCCGAAGAACAGTTAGATATTCAAAGGTAAAGTTCAACGAATACGAACCAGAGTGTTTGATGCAACTGAAGCTGTTATTACCGGCGAGGAGGTAGTAATACCAAAGATGTGGTCCAAAGGATCCCTCCATGGGAATCCAGGCGGAGCTGTGACCTGCCTGTCTGGTTGATTATTCAGAAGATTCTCAAACGATGGTACAGCCGGCGATGACCCCTCATTTGTAGCAGTCTAAATAATATATTTAATAAATACAAACAATATATAATGTAATTGATAAAATAATGTAAGAGATATGGTATCTGTATAATATATGATTTGAAAATTGAAAATTAGTATCTTCTTGATTTTAATAAAATATGTCACAAAGATCAACATCGTTTATAACTGATGCTCATCTTTAGTTTCCAAGATATATACAAAAGAATTTTTGACATTATTAATAACGTGATATAAAGTATACTTTTTTTTTATAAATAATTGGTAATTAACATTATAGTATTTTACAGATAATATTCTAAATATTTTACAGACAAGTTCAAAGTACAGTAGAATCTCTACTGAACAAAAAATATTTTCTAATAGATATTTTGTACTAAATTATTTACGCATAGCGATGTTTGGGAAACAATATCAATCGAACGATTAATATTTCATTTATGGATAATAAAAACGTTATGTACAATTTGAAATAGCAAACAAAAATTTAATTCAGATGCATAGATTTACGATACATAGAAAAGTTTCAAAGTTTCAAAGTTTCAAAGTAGAAAAGTTTCAAAGTTTCAAAGTTTCGAAGCACAAAAAGAATATCTTCACAGAAGCATTTATATTTTAGAAAAGTTAGAAAAGAAAAAAATATAGCATTTTTACAAGTTCTATTATCCAATATTCTATTATCCAAATATCCTACCAACCAAACATCTTTCTCTTCCTACTTGTTCGGAAATGAGAAACTCTACTGTATTCGAGGAACAATATCTCAATAAAATGCACAAGCGAAGGACAGGAAGCCGTTAAATTCCTCTTATTCGTTCAACTTACAGCTACCGAATTTATATTCACGCCGAGAACGCGTGGGTTAGAGGTGGAAGCCCCATCGGTCCAATAATTGACGAACTTGTCCTGAAACATTCGACGTTGCTCTTTTTTTTTTCTTTCTTTCTTTCTTTTATTCTTTTTGCTGCGGAGATATGTTGCAGCGCTGAAAGAATCAGCCGCGGCGTCGTTGTAAATCATGTTCTGTCTCTCTTGCTTTCTTACCTGTCCGATGTACACGGAGCTGCGTTGACCTCCGGCCTCTTTCGTCCTGGTGGCCTCGTCCCTCTCTCGATCCTGGACGATACGACCGCCCTGTGAATCGGTCGGCGGTCGACCGGTACTTACTATCGGCGTCACCGACGCTGTCCCCATTTGCGTATTCAACAGGGCATTGCTCTAAACAATGCAATATCGTACACATTTTTTTCAAACTGTTCGAAACGAACCTGCATCTCGAAGGTATACGAAATACCGAGATGAGATCAATAGCGAAACTTTCATCGATCGTTCTGCAGGGGCGAAAAACAACAGCCGTCCCAAGAACTTTTATGAAAATAATCAGTAACAGAGACTTGTTCATTATATAAGGTACAAAGGAAAATTTTTGAAAAACGATGCGATTGAAAAATTTCGATTTTTGAACGTTCTGGTTGCAAATAACAATTATAAGTGACCAGAAAATTATTATATGTAAACCAAGAACATTTAAGGTAAAAAAATAATTATCTTGTGAACTTTTCCATTTTAGTTACAACAAGAATAGTAACTTTGAAAATAAGAAAAATTGCAATTGCGGTAGAATTCTATTCTACATGGGATGAATGAAATGGCACTTACATAAATGATATAAAAAGTCAAGATTCCTTTAGAGGGATGTTTCCACCCCTAAGATCGTTTTTCAGTAAAAATTCAAATGAACACGGTAATAACAAATAAAGAACAATCGACTGATATTTCGCTATAATCGAGGGAGCCTAGCTAAGATAATCGGTGGGAATGAACGATGAATGAAAATGATATATTTTTCAAATCCTATTTCGAAGAGTTTATCGAATCCTGTAAAATCCTTCTTTCTGCGTTATTTGATTTTCTTTCTTTTCCGTCACAATTCACAAATTTTTGAACTGTGAACATTTCGAAATGTGAACCTTCAGATCTACTGAAAATTGAGTGCGTTTCAAAGTGCGCGGTGCACGAAAATGACAAACATGCAACACACAAACATGATAATTATTTACAAATTTACAGTGAAATTATGTACAACTTCCCACTATTCAACTAAAACGATCCGTATGGAAATATTTAAAATGGTGAAGTAAGTTGAAGTAGGTTATTGATAAGTCCTTCTTAACGTCAAACTGGATCGAAATATAGAATAACGTGGACTAAGAAACGTAAAGAATTTAGAAGAAAGACAGTAGTGTAATTAATCGACACGAAATTGGAAAATTAGTACTACCAAAGAATCTACTTCAACGAAACCAAAGCGTTAAACAAGAAGCAAGTATTCCGCGCCATTGTTGCCACAAAAATTACAATGTCAATTGTAATTAAAAAATTACATTATAAAAAAATTATATTACACATATATAACGAGGGAAAAAATAATGTAAATGAACAATTAAATGTCAAAAATCTACAAAAAACTTCAAACAAAATGTAAAAAAAACTTGTTAATATTTACATCCTAAATTTGAAAAGAAAGATCCCCAATCCGGAAGTTTAAAAAGTTATAAGTATTTTAGGGATGTACGAAATAACTTTTGAAACAAAAGTTACTTTTAATTAGAATTATCACGTGATGAAAGATTTATCAATTATTTACAACCTTTTACTAATTATAAATATTTTGCCACATGATAGTCTTAAAATTTCTTCTCCATCTTTCTGGGGGATAGAAAACTTACAGTGAATACAAAAATTATGCAACAATTTATCATACATACTGTACGTATCTCTAAAATTTCATAATTTCCCGAATTTCCAGGTTGAAGATCTTCCCCTTGTTCGAACTATCCAAGGAAACTTTTCACCTGCCTTCACATTTTATGCAACAATGACACCGATGATCGAGTCGAAAGAGAAAACGTCAAAAAGTAACACGTCAAATGAGAAACGAACTGAACTGATTCACTTGGACCGTGTACTCGTATGTGCGCGTGTACGAGCAACGGCACACGAACGGCTAACGATCGATGATGATGAACAGGAGATGGAATAAGAGATACCATTTCGTTGATGCTCGGGAGGCTAGCAGGGGTACCAAGTGGCCCAGTATTATCGGGTCCACCTCCATTGGGACCGACGATCGCGTTACCAGAAAGGCGAGCATCAATGGTGCCGGGAGTTTGGGCGTTTCTCGTCGTTTCAGCGACAGGTCTACCGTTATAATCGTACACCGGGCCTCGATTGTAAGTGCCTTGGTTAGCCTGGTTATAATACGGTCTGGGTAGTGGCCTGTTAGTGGTAGTGGAAGTGCTAAGTGTGAACACAACCTCGACCGGTCTCCTAGGTGGATCCGGTATTATCGTTCCATTCGGGAATTTCCGGACCAGCCTGCCATCCGGGAAGATACCGAATATCACGTACGGGCTGTCCACGTTCCTAGCATCGATCAGGTTGTCCTCTGGCCGTTTTCTCACGATCGTTTTGTTCGGATAGATTCCGTACACCAGGTAGTCGCGTAGAGGCGCCCTGGTGCTCGAGCTCGTACTGAACCGTGGAGCTGGTGTCAATCTGTTGCCACCGAAACGACCTAAATACGGTGTCGTAGGACTCTGAAAAGTTAGCCTAGATTGGGGGCTAGCTGTTGTCTCTGTAGTAGCAGGGGTAGTTTGCACGGACATGGTCGTTGCTTCGGTGGGAACACCTCCAGGTGTACTCGTGAAAGTTGGCATCGCGGTTGTACTGTCCGACGAAGCTGGACTCGTCGACGTCGTGGTTTCAGTAGACACAAGATTCTCTTCTATATTGACCGTAGTAGTAGTAGTAGTAGTAGTAGTTTCTGTCAGCGGGGTGACAGTGACGACGTCCATTCTTGTCGTCTGAGGTGTCGATGTACCCCCGTCAGGCACGCGTCCTATACTCGTCGGCGTCGTCGTCTCAGTCGTGGTCGTCGCCGTCGTCGTTTCGACCGAAAATGAAGTGGTTGTGACGAGAGAAGACTCGGGAGACAATGAAGTGGGGGGTTCGGTGAACAGCGAGGGTGTGGTCGAGGAATCTGGGATCGTGGGAGTTGAAATTTCGGTCGTTTGGCCGATTCTCGAACCTGCCGTCCTTTGGGCGGTTGTTGACGTGGTATCCTGGAAACGGGCAACAACAGTTGGAGTTTCGTTCTCGAGGGTTGGGGTCGTTTGGGGGATATTTTCGGTGGGCGTATTAGTAGTAGTTTCCGTGGATGGCATTGGACTCGACGTTAGCAGAGACTGGTTAATAGTGACTCTGTCCATGAAACTAACATCCAATGGCGGGGTGGTTGTAATTGATAGCGTGGTGGCTTCGAGGGTTTCGTTATCAGCGGTTTCGGTGGTCAGAGGTACCAACTGTGTCGTAGACTCTGTCGTTTGGTTAGTTTCCACAGGTACATCGTTTACACGTTGAACCGAGCCTATGGTAGGCATCGTCGTGATTTGATCGGTTTGATTCATTTCAGCGGGTATAAATGGTGTGGTAGTGATCGTATTTACAAGAGAAGGGACGGTTTCGGGAGCTACGGTAGTTACTTCGGGTTCGAGAGTGTCAGTGTCTGTCACAAGCTGTGATGTTACGGTGGTTCCCGCAGGTTCTGTGACACTTCCTGCAACCTGGTCAGAAGCTGTTTGAGGATTCATCGTTGTGACTAAATTTGACGAAAACAGATTGAACGTGTTAGTGGTTAGTTCGAAGTTCACGGTCGATGTGATTGTGGTATCTGAGCTTTGTGTGCTGATGATTGTCTGTGTCTGAGTCGTAGTGTCGGGATCTGTCGATTCTCCATTCGACAAGGTAACTCGTGATCTGATTTCTGTCGTAAACTTTACGGGGGTCGTCGACTCTATGATCTCGGCAAAGGGTTCTAATGCTACCGGTGTGGTTTCGTTCCGTACACTTTCTACTTTGTCGTCAGACACGTTACTCCGAGGGATCGTTGTCGGTGTATCTGTCGAATTTTCAGAAGATATGGTCGTAGTGGAGTCTACCTCGTTCTGGGGAGTATCAACGAAAAAAGTAGAAGATTTGGGCGGAACTACGGTGGTCGATGTTGAGTCTACGCTTTCTGTCGTGACATCCAAAGGGACGAACGATGTTTCCGTAGCTTGAGTCGTGCTGAGTACGTCGTTCGATAAACTCAGTCGTTCTATCTCGTTTTCCATCGTGTCTCCTAATTTAGACGTGACGTTCGAATTTCGCCCTGCTGTCGCTTCTTGGGTATCGTTTATCTCCTCCGAAAGGAGCGTCTTGGCAATAGACATCAACTCTGTCAACAAAGTGTCGTTCGTGGAAGTGACGATCGACGCGGTGGTTACTTCAACGTCTAACGTGGGGCTTGAGGAGTCGTTTGAATCGCTTACAGTGGTTGAATCTGTGTTCGATACTGTCTGAGAGTCTTGTGTGACTGTTGTAGTTGCTGGTGTTGTGCTTGTGAATGCGTTCAATTCGTCCTGCATGCTGACTTCTGGACTGGGTACCATTGTGAATGACGAGGTAGTGATTGAACCTACTGCGTTTTGGGTGGTCACTTCTTCGGTCGTTCCTAAACTCGATTGGTCCGTCGTAACTCCTTGACTAGTTGTCGTCTCGTCCCTCAATTGCGACAGAGACTCCAAACTACGGTTACTATTCGAATCCGATACCACGTTCGATATTTCCGTGTCGATCGCGGGAGGCAACGTCGTCGTCGAATCTTGACTCGGTTGCATGGTCGTTGACATAGTCGCTTGCAATCGCGACAGAATATCTTCCGCGAAATCTATCAACCTGGTCCGAATAGTGGACGTAGACGTCGTCGTGGTTGTCTCCACGTCATTTGAATCCATCTCGGTCGTTGAAGCGTCGGTCGAGCTAATATCAGCTATCTGCGTGACAGTAACGTCAGACAGTGGTATAGTGTTGATCTCGGGATTTTCGGAAGTAGTCGCCATGTTGGTGACGGTTGTCGTCTCTGTCGTATTCTCTGACACGTCTGCTCTTGACGTGACGTCGCTGATCGAGCTCTGCACCTCGTTGTTATTGCCGCTGAAATTCGCACCTCCATCGAGCTCAGTACTGCTAGCTTCAGAGACGGAGCTCGTAGTCGAAGCATCCGTGGTAGAACTTACAAGTTCCTGATTCGTCGAATCATTATCTGACGTAGAATTTCGAACGTCTTCCGCATCCGTGACGTTCATCGTCGTTTCATCCGCAGCTTGCGAGAACGACTCTGTACTAGCTGGCTCGGTGACAGGCACAGAACCGATTTTGACGGAGATCTGTTCCAGGATAGAAGACAAATCTGTACTGGTGGAAATTTGTTCGGTACTGGAAAGCGATTCTGCGCTGGTGGAGGCTTGTTCGATACTAGAGGACGGTTCTGCGCTGGTGGAGGCTTGTTCGGTACTAGAGGACGGTTCTGCGCTGGTGGAGGCTTGTTCGGTACTAGAGGACGGTTCTGCGCTGGTGGAGGCTTGTTCGGTACTAGAGGACGGTTCTGCGCTGGTGGAGGCTTGTTCGGTACTAGAGGACGGTTCTGCGCTCGTGAAAACCGAGTCGGTGGTTGTAGGGGTTTCAAGGACTCTTGCGGTAACCGCGGGAGTGGAGTTCTCCGGGTCCTCGAATCTCGGGGTCTGTGTGCTTTCCTGAGTAGTGTTCGCGATGGTGTCTGGGGTCTGTGGGCTGACGGTCGCTACAGTGGGACTTGTCGTGTCATTGTTAGCGTTATCGCCGATGACGTTAGCGATCGCAGTGGCGTTAGAGTCTACCTGGGAAACTCTGTCAGATTGTTCTTGCAGCTGTACACTCGCGTTTCGCAATAATTGTTCGTTCCTGATGCTGGCCGACTCCAATGCCTGATAAAGGGTCAAGAATCTCGGCTCGCCAGGGCTCGAGATGTCGATCGGTGGTGCCGAACCGGAATTCTAGAAACAGAAATTTCATGCGTGCAGGAGGTGCTGTATGTACATACATGAAACTCAGTGCCGGGTCTCTTCCTTCTATGTATGTACAGTCTCTACGTTGCGTTAACACACGTCTATCGGTGTATTTACAATGACACGAAGATCCGCATACGACACGATCGTTGTTCGTTCTCTAAGACGAAACAGTCGAAAGACAATCTGACGATTACAACTAAAGATTATAAAAGTTTGTCGATTATTTCATTGATTAAACAATCGAGTGAGCATACATACACCATCTCTTGGTAAAGATACGAACTAGGCAAAGGAAGAGGAGAAACCGAGGTTGCTTAAATGCACCAAGGAACACGGGCATTAGCAAAGCAACGGTGAACTAGAAACTCGTTCTTCGGGCGAAGGATCGTTGATATAGAGACTGGTTGCTCCGCTCACTTTGATTTTTTTCTCTCCTTTTCATCGCGATTTCTCACAGCTGTTAATCCTCTCTCACAGAGGTCTCCAGTGATATATCTTTAACAACAGCTGTTGGAACAATGTCGGGACGTGATTCCGGATATGATTCGAAGTAATTCTTAGAAATTGTTACGCGTTGAAAATGCTTAGACAGAACAGGTTAAAGATAACAAAAAAGTCACATCGATTTCATCAAGAGCAACATATGTTGGTAATGCTTGCAGGTTTTTACACGTCAATGGATAAACGGGCTAAAACTCGAATTCGAGGAACTTGGTGGCAGAAAATCCGAGGTCGAGGCTGTCCCGAGGGAAAGTAAATTCGTGACCTTAAATATCTTTCTTTTCTTTTCTTAGTAATTAGATCGACTTACGTGCTTCAGATATTACCCAATTGAAACAATTTTAACGTATACACACGTAACACAGCATCTATTCACTTTCACTCGTTACCGCTTCAAACACCGTAAAACGCACGTTCGCAAAAATTTGCCCACGTAATCAGAATGTGCTCTCGCATTCGAAAGTTCAACTTAGTTACGTCGAATTTCAACGAAGCTGGGTCGAAGCGTAACTCAATTACGCTTATTTAATCCTCAGTCGATCCGTGAAAGTTGTGGGGGTATTCATTGAAGGCAGAATCGTACAAATTGATTTATACTACAATCCTTACGACGATGCTGATTTATTCTGATTTTCTGGATTTCTACAAAACGTTTAAAAATAGTATCATAGCGTCGAAAACAATAACATTTTAATATTTTAGAAGATAGAACGACGTATTGGTTAATTAATTGGTTGATGTTTTCCAATTACGGTTTCTCCATTTACGTTTAATAATTCTCGGTGTAATTTCTATATGATACGAAAGAACAATTTCTATATGGACACGATTAAAAATAAGAACGAACAACTGCGTGTCGCGTGCGATCCAAGAACCAGAACATTTATTATCAAAGATATATTATATATATATATATATATATGTATGTATGTATAATATTGTATAACACTGTGTATATGCATTATAGTGATAGTAAAACAACGTATCTGTACACATTAGTAAATGCAAATAACCTACGATAATAAGTAGCATAAATTACAAAAATAAAGGTAAACGTTAATCACATATATGTTATATACTTTTTTGTTCGTTTTCTTGTGTTACTTATAATCTTTTTTTCTCTTTTTATAATTTAACCATAAAGAAAATCGTGCGGTACCTATGTAGAAAAACACAAAATTATATTAACAAAGTATGAAATGAACAAGAAGAAAGAAGAAAGAAACGTCTTTTAACATTATCGATGATATTTTTTAAAGAAAACTCAATTGTGGACGACGAATCGCTATAATATCAATGGAAAGAAAGAATGATTAATAATTAACATCTGAGTCGGGCTTGGGCAATTTCTATTCGAAAAAAATAAAAAAAATAACAATTAATTATTGAAATAATGAATTATTTCTTGTTGTCATTTTAAAGAGCAACACAGAGACAGCACACTTCTATTCAAATCAAATAAATCATTGACGAATTTGGATGCTGGATGGAAGTATGAAAAATTGTTTTACACAATGATAAAATCGAGAAAAATCATTCGCTTGTTCAAGTAAACTAATTGTTACTTCCAGGTAACATCGAGTCGAGTGAGATTATGCGTTATTTAAATAATCACCATTCGAATATTGCCCAAGCCTGATCTGACCAAGTATGAAAATCCAAAGTGATTAGTTCAATGCAGTTTATTTAAATCGATGTCATTAGAATCGAGACTTCCAGACGGAGTTGTGATGACACCAATGTGATCGGTCCACGATGGTGGCGAGACTGCTCCGATCTCCTCGGCTACCTTCGTCGTGAAAACCTTTTAAGCACACAAAAAACGACCACACTGACTGATTGTTAATCACCGACAATTTTCTTCTCCTGCCACGTAATCTTACCTTAGTTAATCATCGTCACGATCCATTTCTTTCACACACGACCTTCCATAATTTAACGCTACTTTACAGTTTTTGTTTTATCGAGAACGAACACATTTATAATTTAATTATTGCTTCAGTTCGAGCGAATGACATCGGATGAATTTAAGTATTGAGAAATTACGACGAATAAAGTAATGAGCTGTGAGCATTATTTCCGTGCAACTTTGTACTTTTGAAAATATAATTCACGCGTTGAGCGCTTAAGAGAATACTTCAGGTATTTTAAATATTTCAATGTATATATATTCTGTGCAAATACGTAAAAATTTGCAGTCCAATATTAAGAAATAACATCGAAGAGTACCTTGTTGTAAGCAATTAAAAAATAAAAGGAATATTTTGAAGAACATAGGAAACTACATCGTACTTAAAATGTTTGCAATTAATTTCTTGTTAGTACTATCTGCTGAATATAATTTGTGTTTCTTAAATATATTCAATATCTGAAAAATCTTACCTCTACGGGTGTAACTGGCGTAGTCGACGAACTAGTGATCGATGGCACAGTGGGCTGATAAATGTTATTTTGTTTTCTAACGAACAACTCCGCTCCTCTGTATCTCGCGCTGAAACGAGGCGGTTGTCCACTCGGGGTGATTCTGGGTGGCGAATTCTGCGCAAAAAAGAGAAAAAGAAAATATATCCATTACTCGATCGATTTATAAATTCTTCATTTATAGAAAATTTAGTCTTATTAACCCCGTAAGATCCGCTTCTATTATCTGATATTATCAAAGCAGGAAATTTTACGTAGACATTCCCATTTAAAAGGATAACGTTCCACACAATTTTATTTTACAAGCGCATTTTCTAGAATAACGAAACAAAAAGACTGTAAAGCAATAAAGCAATAATAAAGTAGAAAGAGACTGTTTCTTTTTGACGCGATTTCTTCAAGTCCAGCAAGCCATTAAAGGGTTAATAATAAAATCGCAGACAATCGAAAGAAGAACAAGATGAATATTTACCGCGTTGTTGACGTTACTGTACGACTCGGAGAACACAGGTGTCTTGTTACCAAGAGAGCTGAGCAACGGTGCCACGGTGCTTCTCAGTTGCTCGAGCAGCGTGTTGTTCCCACTGAGGAACGTGCTTCTGGTCGGATTGAAGATGTTCGAGTTACCGGTGTCCCCGTTACTGCTGTCGATAATCCCCGATGTCGACTCGTTCGCTATCTTCAGACTCACTCGCGGTTCCTGCGCTACCGATCGAGGGGACGCCGTCGTGCTTTTCAACGTAGCGTGATACTTCGTCGGTCTAGGCGTGATGGCGACTCCTGCACGCTTGTCGACCTTGGTGCTGGACTCGACGAAGGTCGTCGGAACCTCCGAGTGTCTTCTGTAGGTCGCGGTTCTAGGACGAAACTCGAGCTTCTTCGTCTGAGTAGCTGGCCTCTCCGTGGTTATCGGTCCGTCATCGATACTCTTCACCAAAGACTTCTTCCTCGAGTATCTGCTGGTAGGTACTGGCACTTTCGTGGTGATCGTATTTTCGTCGTTCGTCTTCTTCTCGTCGAGAGACTTCTCCTTGGCTCGTTTGCTATAACGGGGTCTAAACATGGGTTTGCCAGCGCTGTTGGAAAATTTCGTTTTCTTGGCAACGCCGTCTTGCTGTTGGGACGTTTGCGATTTCCTATGCGTGGGAGCGTAGGGTTTCTTAGGTGACGGTGTCGTGGAGCTCTGTTCCATCGCCGTAGACTGCTCTCGCAATTGGAATTTGGTGTTGCGCGACTGATAGACGTAGGGTTTTTTCGGTTTAACGGTGGTGACGTGATCATCGGTCTCGGTGCGTCGAGTGGAGTAGAGCGAAACCTTCATGTTCTTGATCGTCGAGTTCTCTTCCTTCGATTTCTTTCCTGCTCGACCACCGGACAGACGAATCCTCGTCGAGTCGGCGGCGGTCTCCGATCCCTGTTCCACGGGTGGGATCACCGAAGGGTTCGTGGATAATACGTACGGTTTAGTGGTCTCCTCGATGGCGGTTCTCTCCTCGATCGAGATCGAGGTGACCATACGCTCCGCAATGATCCGCCCTTTCTTTAAACCGTTCGGTCGGCCGGTGACCTTGGACGAATCCTCGTGGTCTTTCCTCGAGGATTTCGCGTTAACCTCTTCCCGAGAGCTTTCCACGGAAGTGGAAGGCCTGTTGCTACGTCCTCCCGATGCCGTGGCGGCGGGTTTGCCGTGTTCGGCGACCTTGCTCGTCTCGTCGAGCACCGGCACGCCACCGGTTGGCCTCGGTTTGCTGAAAGAGGAGGCCGTGGTTGCGTCGAGATCATTCTCCTCGATGTTCAACTCTGGCTTCACTAACCTCCTAGCCAGATCCAGCTTCATCCGCGATCTTTCAGCGAACAGAGCGGCCGACGATTTTTTCACCTGAAAGGGTCGTTCAAACAGCTCCGTTTTAAGATAGTGGAAAACCGCTGTCGAGACTAAAGCCGGCTCCGGAAGCTCGAGCGGGAACTCTGTTAGTGCGCCACGGTCTCGACGTGTTTTCCGTCGACAGGAGACGTTCTCAAGGTCGGTCAGAAAGCATACACTCACGACAGGTCGGGGAACGAAGGACGGTACCGGTTCGATTAGGGGGAGACGACATAGCGCGCGGCCGATATTTTCCTACATGAAGAATAGGAGCTTGAGGAAGCGTAGAAACGAGACGATCCAGGCCGCCATTTGGCTCGTAACGAGCTCGAGCCACGATTTCACTGTACTGGACAACAACTGGAAAGTTCAATCAGTGTTATCAGCTGACGCCGCCCTTCGAGGATGCGTTTCATTTGGGTGCGGAAGAAAGAGAGAGAGAGAAAGAGCGAGGTGTGAACACGACCATATTCTTTTCTTTTTTATTTTTTTTTTTTTTTTTTTTTTGATTTTTGTGAACGATCTATGAAGAAGAGACGGTGACGGTGACAAACGCGGTGAATCGTACAAAATAACGCAAACCTGACTCCAATGAAGCTTTCCTTTTTATACGCAATAAAAATAAATGATTGGCTGTAGTTTAGTATTTAGGACAATTCCAACTAAGCGGTATATCAACGAAGATCTTATCACTAGAGAAATCTACCGACGGGTGTTAAAAGTCTTCCGTTCGAAAGTTTCATGACGAGTCTAATTTACATGAAGATCTAATTTACAATTCACCAACACCAGGTTTGATCGACACGTACGTATATATATATATATATATATACATATGACCGATATATGTGTAATATATAAAATTAATATTATTAATATTACTACTATACCAATTATTATTATTATATTAATTAATTAATTATTATTGATTATTACTGTACTAATTAATTATTATTATTAATATTATACGTATGACCGAAATATGTGTATAATTATGCAAAATTAATATTATTTGTTCATTATTCATATGCGAGAACGAATAAAATTTATACAATAAATAAGCAAAATTCAACAACACTATTCTAAACAAATATTGGTAAGAATCACTGTATTTCTGAATTATGTTAAAAATATTCAAATAAGATTGTTTTATGTGCAAAAAGAACAGGCTTAATAACGTTAATAAGCTCGTAGCAAAAGTTTCGAACGAAAGGCTTCAGACATCTCCGACATCCATAAATAAGTTTCTCTCTTGATAACATGGCACTTTCAATATACCACACAATGTGATGAACATTGCCCCAAGTAATTAAACTTTCGCCAAATGGTTAACTTCGTACTAATGTGAAACTATTTGTTGCTCGAGTGTGGAAAAAAAAGTGATGTATCGTTTAACAGCTATTCGAGGATGGTTCTTAAAAGCGTCGATCAAGCGATTAGCTGCGGTGAAGAAGTGATGTAATTCCGTTTCTCGTACAGTCATGAAAGTTCTTTTTATTCCATGTGGTCTAGTTCGTTGTAAATTACAGCGAATCGATTTCGGAACGAATAGAAATCGATCTCGTGGCAATTTTGGGCAACGATTGTGAAAACAATTTCCAATCTAACTAATCTTTCCTATGAAACGCGGGTTTCTTTACCGACGGTGAAGAATGAAATTGAGAAAACATTTGAAAAAATTCAATTAGATTGGTCGATTTAATGAAATGAAACAAACATCGTTGGACATTGGCGCTCTATATTCTAGCGACCTATTACCGTTAATTCTGTTTGGTTTCTCTTTTACTTGGGCACAAAGGATCTCTGCAGACTCAATCTCGACGTAATTACAGAATGGAAAATATTTGTTCATGATTTCAAAGAGAAAATGTCATAACCCCACAGAGTAGAACTGAATGATTTCATTGTCTTCCTGGCAAATTGCTTTTTCCTTCTCTTTTTGTTTTCTTTCGCGTTTAATTCTGCCTCTATCTTTCGCCGTGAAAAATTTTCCCCTGCATCTTAGACACAATTGCGATTAAAAATAACAAAAAAGATACGGAAAAGAAATTTCTCGATAATAAAGATCGGACAACCCGTTGGTTGTATAATCGATTATATAATGACTGAATTGCAAATCGAAAAACCAATTCCATGTGAATTTTATTTTCTATCGTTCAGTCTGCGAAATTTTTGAAAAATTTTCAACGCAATTTCGATAATCACACGCGATAAGCACAAGAACAAATGCAAGTGTAGCAATGGTTTAAAGTGAAAGTCACGAGGTTAAGAACATCGTGGAACACATATCGCACAACCGACAAATATTTGAGATCATTTCCACTCGAATAAATTTTATTCCATTGTAATCGACTGCAGTGTCCGTTAAATTGTTTCATCTTTATTATCAATAAATTCAGAATCTTCTTCCAGTCTTCAACCATACAAAATTTTCTACACATAATTATTATCGCTGACTAGTGAATGTAACGTACGATAAAACTCCATTGTTTGCGTCATTGGAATTCGTATAATAAGAGTCCATTGACTCTCCACTCTACTAGTAATTTTTCGTTCGCGTGATAAGAGTTCAGGTTCAAATAAATGGATTTAACCTGAACGGAGTTTCACGACCATTCCAGAAACCTACGATAAACAAGACGAGATAAATTTATTATTTCATTCAGATGATCTCTTTCAGGATACACTGACGTCACTGCAAAAGTAAATCGGTACGCGTTACATTTAAGTAGGTTAAACAAACCTTCACTTTCACCACCGGGGATTCCAAAATAAAAGAAGCTGAACGAAAATCGAAAACCAGTTTACAGACTGCGTAATGCACGCCGAGCCTTGGATAATAACCAAAGTTCGTTAAGTGAGACACATTTTCGCTCTTGAACGGGAGCAGAGATAAAAAAATCTATTTCTGAAGAACGTTCGATCGAACGAAAAGCGAAATACGTTTGGACCTTGAGAGAACTCCACGTCGGGGATTCGTCGTTCCTCGTGTTAAAGGGATATCGTTCGATCCAGTCGCGTTTGGAGGTGGACGATATCATCCAAGCAATCGATCACGATGCAACCAAGATTTCAAAAGCATCCGACTTTTTTCGAAATCGTGAAAGAGAGACGTCGATTTTTCACCAAACACCAGAGGGAAGCTTGTCTTTCAGTTTCTCTTTGTTAATCGCACATCATTGTCCAGTCTCGATTGGTCGTCAATGATGTTGGAAGCAGACAGATTACACAGTTTCGCGACCTTTCAGCCTTGCCACCAAACACATTCATTTTCGCGGGTTTGCGTTGGTACTTCCGAGGCGAAAATTTAGCACGAACATTGCGAAGATAGCGAAAGAAGAAGTTTCTGAGATGATCGTATGGTATTTGCTAGTATACAAAAGAAGAATTATTTCTTAAACTATTGAAGATATAATGATATTTATTTTTCTTTGCAGGAAGCTTTTAATACGTTGATTGTCTCGATGGTGGTGACCACTGTACTTGTATAAATAATTTAGAATGATTAAAATAAGATAAATATTGACAGAAACGTAACTAGATACGATAGAGCCTCCCATGTCACCTGAATATCCGAACATTTTCCAAACAATACTTACTAGGAATAGATATCTCTTCTTGTATTACTTAAAATAATATATTTGATATTACGTATATTTATTATAAATGTGAAAAAAATTTACTAAATCTGAAATTTACAAAATTTATAATTTAAATATGAAAAAAATGTACTAAAATTTGACTAAATTATTAAAATTTACAAGATTTTACTAAAAAATAATACTGTTCAATTCCATGATAAATTTGATCATTTATCAACGTTTCCCGTAGTATACATAATATGTTTCTGAAATCTCCAATAATTCAAGAAATAATTACACAAACCAACTGCACCGATATTTACATACACACAACATTCTCCTAAACTGCAGCAATTTACACAACAGAATAATGCACAACGTACATACGTATGTATGTCGAAATGGATGCGTATTGACATTGACACGGAAGCGGGACACGAAAATAAGAAAGATTCTGAAATGCTGGTGACATCGACATAACACATACGGCCAAGCACTTCCGTCGAAAGATGATTGACGAAAAACGATGATTGACGGGTTTGCACTCGACCCCCCAGAAGCGCGAGAGAAGCTCCGCGAACGCATCGTTACACAGAGAATAAGCGACCGCGTAATGCCAATGATTTGTCTGTACTCTTACGCGTCGCAATCCTCTGCCATTTATCAACGTTAAGGGATTCACGATTAAACTTTCGTCCGTCAAAACATTTGCTGAAGCTGCGGTTTCGAGGTCGTCAGGCTCGAACGCCATCGAGTTGTTCCTCGAGCGCCGGCCATAGATCCTCCACTCTTGTTCCTACACGAATCGTTTCGATTTAATAATGCGAAGTAACTGACTCTACCGATGACTGTTACGATAGAAATGGTACCGGAATGTGTGTTTTATGGGACACGTTCGCAGGAAAGTTGGCCGAACGATAAAGTGGTAATCGTGTGTGGTTTGTTACGTGCATGCTGATTAAGTTGTTCGGTGTTAGGAAAAGTATAATACATTGTTCGATTTCTTTTCTGTCGCAGTCATCTGTCTTTGCAATTCTTTCTATTTTGAGTTATCTAGTTTTTATGTTTAGTTATCTAGTAATTGACAGTGTGTACCATTTTCATTCTGTTATTTTACAGCAACGCAATATATAGTGTCAGCGAAACGTCTACGTATTAAGGTATTGTCATAATGAAAGCTGATGACCGTTGAACTAGAATAGAAGCATAGAAGTATATGTTACACCTTATTAATTAAAGATCAAGAGAGATATCATTCGGATATGCTGTAAGCTGATTTGAAGGGCGCTCTGAATTCTTACCTCCAATTGCGTGCGAGAGGTGGTTTTTGGGGCTGGTATTTTCGTGTTGGTATTCTTCTGAAATCATACTTCTCAATTAGCACACGCTACTGTCCTTTATGAAAATGCAACGCAAATCTCTACACGCGTCTTTTTTCAAGTTTTCTTTCTTGTATGTGATACGTAGGTATATAATCGTGCAACAACTACAACTCTTGTGACGTTAAGTTCAGAATTGCGAGGAACATGAGAAAATTTCCTAGTCAATATCAAACAAACAATTACTAATTGTCATCTGATACACAAAAACGAATGATTGCAATGTAAAATTTTCTTATTTGAATATTCATTATTCAATTGATTCGATGTTATTACCTTTCAAGTAGAAAATAAGTAAATTTCTCTTTGAAAATATTAAAAATGTTATGACTCTTCTTCTAATTTAATCGTTATAGTGAGTCACAGAAATATTCGTACCTTCTCAATTGAACATTGAACAATCGATAGTTGTTGGTGTAAATTCTATAATCATCAATTTAGTACAGCAGTTAATTAGCATTGACAGGAATTTTAGAAACTACGAAAGAAGATGTGAATCGTCCTGCAATTGGCGATAATCCGAGATTGCGATCGTTTCGACTACTTCTGTGACTTTACTGCACGTTCCTCGTCCATCCAACAAAATCTCAAACTCATTCAACATTTCCTCAGTGAAAGGTGACCTTAATTCCACCATAAATCCAATTAAGAAATAAAACTCACCAGCTGAGTTAACCTCGCTTTAAACTCGGGCGGATAATTGTCGCTCTCTTCACGCTCGGCGGTCGCTTTGCCGTTCCCAAAGGTTTTGTTGCCCCTTCTGTAGCTCTTTACCGTCGTTCCAGCCACTGTAGAACTTTCATCTATTGTTTGCAGCTTCTTAAAGCCTCTCCTCGAGCTGGACGCGGTAGAACTTTCCGTGGTAGTCGTTGCAACTTCCGTGCTGGTTGATTCTTCGTTCGGCGGTATTACTTCGTTCGTTTGATCCCTCGACGAGGGCACGATCGTCCTCGAAGGATTCGCGGTGTTGTTAAAGTGGCCTGGTCGCCTTCTGAGCGTCCAGCCTGGATTTCCGTTTATCGGGGTATCGTTTTTCCACAAGATCGTTTTTCTAGGCTGCGTCGCGTTCGAAGATCCTTCCGGCGAAGGTTTTCGACCTCTGAACCCTAGTCCGTAATTGAAGAAGTCCTCTTTTTGTTTCCGACCGCCTCTGCCTCTTCCTCGACCTCGTCCCGACGCTTCAGTCGTTGAAGTGGACGTCGGCGATGGTCTAGACGTGGATCTTGAACTTGAAGTAGTCGTTGGTGTCGCTGGTCTTATGGTCGTTACCTCAGAATCGATGGTTGTTACGTCGACTGTTGTCTCTGGCGCGACAGTTGTGGTAACGTCTGTTCGAACAATTGAATTTTACGAGCTTAGAAATATTTAATACCTTTGCAAACTGTAAATTACCGAATGTAGCAATACCAAAGTCTCACTTGCGTTTTAATTAAGAAAATATAAAAGAACATTTTCATGCGCCGTTAAAATTACTACACAAAAATTTAACCCAGCAAATTGATGAAACGTTCCTTTGGCAGCAAGATTTTATTTGAATTAGCAAATTATCTCACCCGTGGTAAGAGGCCTGACGACATCCGATCTCGATCTGTTTCTCGATTTTCCACGCACGTCCTGACTGTCCTGTCCACGACTTTCCACGACTCTTGAAACACCGTCAAGGACTCTCGATCTCCTCTCGGAAGAGCTTCTCTCTCCGGCCACTTTGCGCTTCGCGTCCCTCTCTGGACCATCGTTCGAACCAGATTTCACGTTATTTTCCAAATTTCTACCCCTGGATCTCGATCTAGACTCGGTCACGGAATTCTTCTTGCCGGTCTCGGAACTTCTCGAACGATCCCTGGAAATCGTACTTCTCCTCGAGCTAACGACCTGTTCGTTAACCTCCGTAGTCGTCGTGGAATCGCCGAACTTCGAGGAACCTCTTCGAGACCCGGAGGAACCTCTGGACGACCCAGCAACCTCGGAATCGTTCGATCGTCCGCGATTCTTCGACCTTTCGGACCCTGTCCGGCCAGACCTGGATGACTCTTTAGTGTCCGATCTTCTCTGAGCAGACTCATTCGTTACTGAACTCGAAGCAGGATTTCCGTTCACCACGAGCGGTATGTCAACTCTCACGCTCTCGGACTCCGACAAAAGAGTATCCGGACCTCTTCGAGTAACGGAATCATTCTCCGTGTTGTTCGCCCTCGATCTGCCAGATCTGGTACTCCTTTCGATCCTCTCTGTCGTCGATCTACCTCTCCTGTACGATGTTGTAGTAAAATCGTCCTCGAACTTCTTGTTGCTGTGCCTTCTGGACGTAGAAATCTGCGTCTTCAGGTCTTTCTTCGAGTAAGTCGTTTGAATCTTCCTCCCAGTTCTGGATCTCGATGGCTCCGTGGTTGCCATGAACACGGATGGCCCTTTGTTGTCCAGTCTCTCGGTGACTCGCGAGCTATTCGATCTTCCATTGGACGTTCTTCGAGAAATTCCCCTCGACGTTTCCACCGAGACTCTCTGCTCGTTGTTCTTCGACCTCGTTTCTTCGTCGTTCTCGGAGAAATATCTTTTGCCGTTTCGTCTGTTAACCGCCGGCTCCGTCTTTCGAACTTCCTCGATCTTTTTGTCCAATGTTCCACTCGAGTCGTCTGCGACTTCGATCGCTGTCGATCTGCCGTTTCTTTCGGTGATTCCGGTCGTTCTGGCGATCGAGGGTTCGCTTGAGCTTGATTCCGAATTGATCGTTGAAGCCTGGGTGGCTCCTTCGATGTTCGAGAACCTCCTCGGTTGCGCCGATCTGTCTCGGTTCGCTCTAGATCTCGACAGCGACGAGGCTGACGACGCGGTGGTTGCTTCCTCCAGTGACTTGGAATTGTACTTCATAGTACCGCGGTTCGCAGCTTTATGGTCGTCGGCCTGGACAAATTATTACCATTCGCGTCAATTGTTCAATTATTCATTATATATTAGTGGCTTATGGTTTATTTGTCTTTCTGAAATAAAATTTAAGGAACAAAATCGAGCATTCTTTTCTCGATGCTAAATCAATAAATTCATGTCCGAATGAATATTTAAAAAAAATTAAAATGACAATTTGTCTAGAATAAATTTTCTACATATTAAAAATTTGTACAAATAATATCATAAAAACGTTACATACGAAATAATACAACTTCGATACTTTAAAGTAGCAATATTAAAAATAAAATAAGAAATTAGCATTTCTTCTGAAACTCTAACACTCTCTAAAGTTTTTAGCTGGAGTGTATGCGTAAGAACGCGCGTCGCATTATACGTAAAACCACGAAGATTCAATCCCTAAGTCGCTACTCGATACCGTGGACAGCGACTTTTTCTCTAAATAGCGGTAACCAACAAATGTTAAGCGCATTCCGACAGCAGAGGACCGATTGTCGTCACGACAACCTAATTGCACAAATTGTCCGAACAATGACCATTAACTCGACGTGACCGCGTACGATGCTCGAGCCGGTGTTTTAAATAAATTAGCTGCACGCAGAGGAATTCATTCAGAACCAAACCCAGACTGCTTTCAGATTCGCATTTAAAAACATTCAAATTTATTCAAATGTATGCGTTACGCGATCTTCACCTTCGTGCTTAAGCCCCGTAATAATCGTCGCGACGACGAAAGGATAAGTCAGATTCTCAGTCGAACGATTTATTGTTAGGCCGACGTTCGTTAGATCCTCGTTAATGAAAATTGTCGTCCAGCCGGATATTTTCCCTTATTAAGTATAGGCTTTGAGATCGTGGACCGGTCGAATCACAGTTTACGATGCATTCGAACGCGACGAATTTCATTACCCGCTTTCCATAAAGCGATAATTACGCGAGTAAAGGACGTTGCGTCAGAGTTTCGAGCGCGATCGACGATCCTTTTGCAAGTCACAGTTGAGCATCGATCGATTAAAATTTTCAGCTTCGTCCGCCGGCTAATGCTAACGACTGGGGCTATTAGTCGTCGAAAAGTCGACTTTTTACGCGTTTAACTAGAAAATTTATAATTGCACAAATGCACAGGCAGTTAAGTAAATGTGAAAGTGTCCAAAGGATGACACTCTAGTTATAACGTCTGATGAGCGAAACAAACACTCTGTTTCTTTAATCGTAAAAATTCAAATTCAAATACATTCGCAATCATACATTTCCTGAATACAATAATTAATCATTACCGATTTATCGTCAGATTTGTGTAATTTTTTAATAATTCAATAATTTTGTAATTATTCATTTACTGTAATTAATCGTAATGTAATTATTATTTAATAATTTTGTAATTATTAAATTATTTATTTAACCATTAATTGCAATTAACTAAGGCAATTTAATCGTTAACTAGGCGACTAACGTCTAAAGTAAGAGCTTGATCGTCAAGTACCGATTAAATTTTCGCCTAATTCCGTCGTAAATCCTGAAAAAATATAGAGATAGTCGACGTATTTAAGAGAAAACACCTTGCGGCGAACTCTTGCAGAGACGAGCTACGACCAGGTGTCGATCGAACGCAATTAGAGCAAGAACAAGCAAGAATGTCATGGCGCGTAATGGGTGACATTTGCTTTGACGATCCTGGCGTCGATGAAACGAAATTAATGTCCTTAATAGGCTAACGGATAATTTTAAACGCATACGTGCTTGTTTTGTTCCGCGTATAGAGTACATTAATTATAGAAAGTACGTCGATACACAGGGTGTCGTGGATTCTTGTTCAACAACATGTTCGCGAAGGTATCGTGTGATGGTACAACATGAAAAAGGAAAGAAGAGTCTTATTACGTTTAAGACTTTGTTTTCGAGGAAATTGAATTTGAAAGTGTGTGCGCTTAAATTTGATTAACTTTAGACTGGAAAGATACATGTAAATATATTCCCGTGAAAATAAAATGAAATCAAAGAAATACAATAGAAGTCGAACATGAGATTTTTTCACAAGTGGCTTTATTTCTTAGAAAATTGAATTGAAAAATTTATAAACTAAAAAGTTCGAAGCCTATTCTCTTGAAAATGAGATTTTAAATGAAAAAAATATTATCCTACGTTCCTCGTAACAAATTAATTATTCCTCTTGAGGTATATTTCACATAGACGTAAATTTAAGCACAGGTATTCTTGACAAATTTTCAAACTCCATTTCCTTCGAGAACAAAGTCTCAAATAAGAAAATGTTTTTCTTCTTGCTCGTCACGCGAATGAAAAGTGCGGAGAAATATCGATACTTTTAGTTGGAAGAAAAAAAAAACGTCCATGAGAAGAAGCGAGAAAAACAGAGAAACAAATTGCTGATGGATCATTATTACATCAGGAAGAGAGAACAGGTTCATGAGAAGAAGTTGAAGTGAAAGTATCGCGATTGAGGAAGAAGCAAGAAAATTTTCAGTTGCTTTGACTTTTTGAAATAGTTAATACTTCGTGTGCTTGGGAAGATTGTGAAGATGAAATTGTGAAATGTTATAGTGGGTTAATGGTTTTGAACGATGCTACGTACACTGCGGTTAAATATACATCTAGCGGTCATTAATAATATACTCTGCAATTGCTGAAATTACAGGTATGTGCTTGTGATTTAAATCAATCATAATCCAGGCTATTTAAATGTTCGTTTCCACGAACTGATATTTTTCTGATCACAGTTAATCGCGAAAATTGGTCACGGTACATATATCTACAACAAGTTGCTGTGTTTTATCGTAAAGATATTAATTAAACGACTAACGGACAATCGCTTACAATGGCTAATAAATTGACGACTCAACGTTTCATCCTTAAAACAGGTAACCGGTATTCATCCCAAATTAAAGTCATTGTCTGTCCAACGACAACAAACTTTATAAATAGATTCGTGACTTCATTTACTGATCATTAAGTCACGAAATTAATTTGCCGAAAAAGAATCCGGACCTTATGATCTTTCATTCTTTAAGAACCCACAATTTTCTGTCAATTCAATCACATGCGGGTTCCTTTTTATCGCATTTATGCGATATTCAGAAGTGCAGAAATATACGTGATACGTGTAAAATACTCAAAGTAAAGTAGCCATTTTTATATAATTTTTAATGGAGCGATTTCAGTTTCGCAATTTTTTCAGTTTTTTAATGAAGCCCACAAAAAATATAGCAATTAAGAGGAAAGTTAATTTTAACCTCTTTGTAAATTTTCAAAGAAATTGATTGACCCAGACAGAAAAAGGATTATCGTGAAGTAGAATGCTGAAAGTAACGCTTGCCGCTCCGTTATTATTATTTTCTTTCCGAGTAGTTGAACATAATCTCAAATAGCAGCATTATAATTTTCCGTTGCGTTGACCATGCTGCCAGGAAACTTTGTCCATTAGTCACACTTTTTCAATCGCGATAACGAACCATAAGATGGTCTCTCGAAGCTTCTCAAAAGTGGAGAAAGAACCAAGTGATTGATAAATTTCGACGATTTTCCATAGACGGATTTTAGTTCGACGGACAATCTATTCTTCTGGGAATGAATCACGTTGCGAATATTACACGCGTTACAGAACTAATTCGCTTGGTTCTTTGTGCGCGTGAAACAATGAGACTATGATTAAAAGTGAAACTGCTAACGCAACATTGTGATAACATTAGCGATGGTTCGGGGTAAACGTTTTAATACGCCAATATCGTTCTATGCACAGTCGTTTTAACCTGTCGCGTACATCCTGTGACGGTGTTTAAAATTATTTCCTCTATCAGTTCGATGTGATAATAATTTCTTATTGCTAGACCGTGTCTGGAAATTTTTATAAACTGTTGTATGTCAATATCAAAATTATGACAATGTATTTGTTCTTTCTGATATTACGTTACGTACATTAGGGTGTATTTAACAATACAAAAAAGTATTTTTCTTTTTATCTCTACATTTTGATCGTTGCTTTTTTCAGCTCGCGACTAATCATTCCTTACAAAATCGAGCAAAATCCAACGAATCAATGATATTTAGCTAACGAAATTCTTTTCCTTCCGACAAAATCACGCTGTCACGCAACGATGACGCATTGACGACAAAAACGTAAGCATTTCCGTTGCTCGCGCGAATGACCTCCGTGAGCGCGGGTCAAGAGGCCGTATTTACCTAAGAATTTTTTCAAAATTACAATACAAAAAGACAGTGACAGTTGTAACGTGGCTCGGCGTTCCAGTTTCGTTTATCCTTATCTGTCTGCAAGGCACACGTAGGCATGGAATCGACGCTGAAAGTAAAAGTCGGTGTTTCACGTCACGTTACCTAGTCAAGCATGCAGCCGAACTCGAGAGAACAGCCTTAAACACGGCTGGCTGAATGCCCGGCTAACTACTGTAAATAGACCTGCAAAATAACCTCTCCGCCGAGTTTCCCAAGCACGAAACACTTCTTTCGCGACATTTTTGCTGAATCGGTTGAAATCGGTCAGAGTGATTCAAAAACGAATCGTTTCACCTGCTCGAACGCTACTTTTTACGAATATATTGTGTGTTTTACTCGACGCAATACGTTCACATTCGCATTTGATTCGCAAATATACCGTCGTTAACTCGTTCAAAAAAAATCTTCAACTTATTATCGCAATAACTAATATTTTATAATGAAACCAGCTTTATACCGTGTTATTTTATTATCATTAAAATAAGTTGCTCATTCCATATTCGGAAAATTCAGGAACATTAAAACGCATTAAATTACATTATTATCGCGTTACGTCAATTTCAATCATTCAATCAGATAGCCAAATATAGGTCCTGCTGAATATGTTAACTTTAACAATGACACTTTGCCGAAAAGTTACTCTATAATTACATTCGTCAGATAGCCAAATATAGGTCCTGCTGAATATGTTAACTTTAACAATAATACTTTGCTGAAAAATTACTCTATAATTGTATTCGTCAGATAGCCAAATATAGGTCCTGCTGAATATGTTAACTTTAACAATGACACTTTGCCGAAAAGTTACTCTATAATTACATTTGTCAGATAGCCAAATATAGGTCCTGCTGAATATGTTAACTTTAACAATGACACTTTGCCGAAAAATTACTCTATAATTATATTCGTCGATGAAACTAAATACAATATCACAAATTTATATTTATATTTCTGCAAAACTGAATCTATTTCCCTAGTTTGTCCTATTAGTGTAAAATAAATTTGTTTAAACGAGTAAATTTCTGACTAAATATACGTTAAATAAACATTCCCCTATATCTCAAAGTTTCAAATTTTGTCAATATAATTACAATAGGCATCTTCGATTATAATCTTAATGAAATTTCGAAACGTTCTATATAACACACATAATATAGGTATAAAATGTCGTGCAGTGAAATGTTCCTAAATGCCTCATTAAGTAATTACAATGTGAACACGAAACACGAAGCTACACTTATTTATACGTGCACTTTAAAATGTCATCCGTTTTTATCAATGGAAAGTTAATACCGAGTTCATCTCGGATCAAAATTTCATCGTAATTTGTGCAACGGGTGTTCCAATATTTTCGTGAAGAGAAGAGCGAAAGTACAAGTATCGGTGTCGATCGGTTCTTTCGATCGTGAAAGGTATTTTCTCAAGCTCCGATGAAACGGTAGACGAATCTCGACAAAAGCGACTCACTTTCGCTAAAGACGCGTAACATGGAAGCTTCCACTCTATTAACTTGGCTGAGAGATCCAAGCGAACAAAGTTTTTCAATCTGAGAATCGAAAAATTGCTGGATTATTACGCGAGCTACACTCATTCGACGAAAAAAATACTGATTTCACGGTTGAGAATTCTCACTGAATTTTAGGAATATCTAAAGTCGGTAATACGATTTCGCAAGCTGAAATTAGTTTGAATATTACTTTGCATAACAGTACTTTTCATAAATGTCTTACCAAAGATCGCTGTTTTCTACTGCAATGATCAATCAAGCTTTTCGGTGGCTTCGATTTTGGCACAGTAAGCTCAAATCTCCAAAGAAAAACCTACGATCGTGAATCCAATATCAAAATTTCTACAAAGAGTTGAGACCATTCTGCTAATTTCGGTGCTGTTCAGATTGTGTTACTCAACACTGCCGGTGTATCGGAACTAATTGAGAGATTTCGAAACGTGCATCGTTCCTTAATTCCAGAATTACTACGAAACTACGTAAATTTTCGAATTCTGTCCGGAACAGCCGAAAAGAACGGCGTAATACCGTTAGACTCTTTTACGAAAACTGACAAATTGCTCAATCGGATCGCTCTGTCAGCTCTGACGTTGAAACTTTGCAAAATGGCCGCGATCTACCTTCAATCTTATCTCGTGTAATCAAACCAATTTATCTCCGACTTGTAGAGCGTAAACTATTAAATCACTTGGAGCATTCTATGAATCCTGGGAAGCCATTAATTATATTCCTGCAATCTGTCATTAATAACGGAGATTCTTGACGTTTCACCCTCGAGCGAAATGAGGTGTAGCCTCGGAATCCTTTGAAACTTTCAGCGAGGATGGCCGAGATTACACGAGGCTGAAAAATCGCGAGCCGCGTAGGGAAATTAAATAACAACACGGGGCATTATCGTTTCGTCCTACGTCGCAATTACGTCCACGCTCGAGTTTCGAAACGAGAAATTGAGACAAGTTTTCCTTTATTTGACGCAAACCAGTCAGTCAGAGTGATAATTCAGATCGGATCTGCATAATTGTGATATGCATAATCACAAAAAAAAAAAACTAAATCCATAATTAATAGGAGAAAAATGCTAATTTATTGTTTTTTAGCCTCTGATTTTAGATCTGCGTGGTAGAAATTATTACACTTGAAGAACCGATTCGTCAAAAGGTAGCAAGTAGAACTTAGAAACTTTGTCCTGTGCTGAAAGCTTTGTCTTGTGCTTGTATTAACACCGAGCTAAAAGTGCACGAAATTCATACAGGCAAGACAGAATTCTAAATATAACAATTCTACGCTACAATTCTCTTGCTCGTTTTTCCTTGCGTTTTTACAATCATCATTACAAATTGCAAAAAGATCGACCCCAAGAAACGATCGATCCTTAAAATGACCCTCTAAAAAATATTGAAATCAAAGTGCAGTTTCCAACGACGCGTGTGTTTCGTTTCAATTAATTCTTTTTCTCTTCCCTTTCATCGCCGCGAGATAAAAAATCAGCGAGAAGCGATCTTGGATTTTTTCCTCTTTTATTGTCGAGCGTAACAATAAAAGAGAGTCTTGCAACACGGGATACCTCCCCTGTGTAATTACAAATTGCCTGTTTATTTGCGTAATTGGAAGACACGAAACGAGATTCTCGCTGGTTAAGGGAATCCTCGCTTCGAACTATCGCCCATTGGTGATATATAATTGCAAACGTATTATGCGTCCCCGGTGATTATGAACATGCAACGGAATGTGTAACAATCCTGCAAGCGAAATGGCAAGCGTAATTGGATCTGCACGATGATTTAAAGAATAAATGATAACCGCAGCTTCGGTGTGAAAGATTCGCTCGATTCAAACGTGTGATTATTGCGCGATGGAGTAACGTCGTTACGCGATTAACAGGTTAGATACGATTTATTCTCAGTTAAAAAAAAAAAGCAAAAAAATAGATTCGATAATACGTTGCACAAAGCAGTTGATGGACGTGCACGAGAGGCAAAGTAAATATCACGGATGAAAAATGTTACGTTCTTGGCAATTCCATGTTTGAGCGAGAAGTTTCTACACAGTGCACCGAGCCTGAAGTTGAAATTATTGGAATTGCAAAATGAACTTCGAATTTTATTCCGTGTAATTGGCGTAGATGAATAAATTTTAGGCTCAGACGTCGATTGCCTCTTGCTTAATCGCGAATGTTCACCTGTACGTGCGAAATTTTGCAAACTACGTGTGAAAAATTATAGAAAAATATATCGCAACATTTATGCAGCAAAACCAATTTCTAGTTAACTCACGTGTCATTAGTTACGTTCATATTTGTAGTTGGCTAATTACTGCATCGTCTAACTACAAGGCTTAACTGTCGCAATTCTTATTTGCATGTTACAATCTCAATCATTATAGTCAACCTACCTAACTAACTACACCTAACTTAAACCTTTAACACAACGGTACACTAACATTCATGCAGTTTCATATTTTTATATCAACATAACTAGAAAAATGATTGCAAATCCTAGATTAACCATAGATTATGTTTCTCGTGCCTCAAAATCCTTCGCAAGCATCAATCTATGGATGTATCAGTTTTTATGGATGTTAAAGTATATAAATCTTGTTCGTACCTATTTGTGTCGTCATTAATGTAATGTGCAAATGACTGGAACAATCAAACTGAAAATGATCCGAACGACCTGTAATCATTTCCACCCAAACTTTTAATTATTTAGTATTTTTTTCAACCCTGTTGCGTATCCCCCATAAAGTAGCGCGATAATATCGGGCGGTGCAAATCATTGAAAAAGCATATTACGTTGAAAGCGGTGAGAGGCTGATTCGTATTTTCGAAAGTGGACTGCCTTACCAGTGTTGAAACAGTTAGCAAAGGACACTGAACAGGATATTCATAATCAATTTTTTTTTCTCTTTGAAAATACGTCCCTAGGCATTTCAGGTCAGATCTACATCTACATTTTAATGTTGATTCAAATAGATAAAATCACTATTCAAGGAGAAATTGTTATCTCATTTCAATTTGTTTCAAGAATTATGAATAAATGACGAAAGAAGGGCAAAGATTTCGAGAAGGTCCATGTACAGAAATTATTAACTAAAGACTAAATCTGTATATTAAAGTACACAAAATACAGATAGTTGTTGTTGTTGTTATAACTATAATTAGAATAAATTTCATTCGCTTTGTCGTACATATGCAGTAAGAGTAATTGTATATGGATTTTCATAAGGCCGTGTTTGATTCATTTCTACCTTTTAAAACTTTAAAAAGAGATTTAGCTTCAACTAACGAATTAATCGAGATCCAAAGTGACCAAACCTTCTCCTTCCGTTTCAAACATTTTAGATGTCTCATTCACTTCAATCCTCTTTCCAAAAATAACTTACATTGCGCGCGAAAAAGCGAACGTGTCATTTCTGAATACTTGCGAACCGCTTTCAACCACTGAACGAGATAATTCAAGGAGAACGATACCCGAGCGCATTGTCCTTGGATTTCAACAGGGTTTCTGCCTGTCGGTTTTGCATCTCAATTTTGACGTACTTTCACCGTTTAAACATCCGACATCGGTGAATCCGCAAGACGATCGATTATCCAGCGGCCAAGACTGCGAAACACCGTTGAAAGCTCCCAAAGCCAGACGACGATTATCACCGACTCAACCATCTCGATTTAATCATCAAGAATGCTCTGGCAAGAACGGTGAATTATTCATGGAATTATTAGTGATTTTCTACGTCGCTTGACTCCGAGACATGAACGCGATTTCACCTAATCAACGTTTCTCACTGCAACCATCGGAAGACGATGGCGGACGGTCTTGCAAAGATGAGCGCTTTGTGACTGTTCGACCAGATCCCAAGATACTACCTTGATTCCTACGTCACGAATATTAATATACGCTACAATTTGGAAAAAATTACTCTAAAAGTCACTCTATCTGGTTCTATGAGTATGAATATAGGTAATGTAAAAACTTCCACGAATTTCAATTCAATTTAATTTAATTTAAAATTTAATTTCGGTGTTAATAGTGTCGCTACGATACGATCGGTCTGATCGAAAATAATTTATTACCGATCGATTGTTTTTACAGAACCGAATCAGTAGTTTCAAGATCAGCCATTATTCACAGCCATAAATGGAACAGTAACAAGTAATAAGTAAAGAAAAACTTTAATCGGACGTCGCAGCGATTAAACAACAAATTAGTGATCAGATTGATCCAATAATAATACGTTTGATGGTAAGCTTACGTAAGATATCTTTATCGATATGGGTTACACAAGATACACATGTACAAGTGACCCAAATAAATTCATAAAATCCAAGGCGTGGTTCTGGTTGGCCCAGTAAAGGATCCACAAGATCCTTTCACGCACGATATTTTGGGTATATCAGCAAGTTTTTATCGATTTCTCGTTCTATAAATACCAAAGTAATCTTATGTGATATTAAATGAAGTAACTCAAAAAACGGAAATAAAATAATTTGCAAATATTTATAGC
This sequence comes from Melipona beecheii, assembly GCA_032399605.1. Classification (NCBI taxonomy): domain Eukaryota; kingdom Metazoa; phylum Arthropoda; class Insecta; order Hymenoptera; family Apidae; genus Melipona; species Melipona beecheii. Next base: position 207,008 of record JAUCMO010000082.1, on the reverse strand, counting down.
GGTATACTATAACTGATTTAATTGTATTTTAATTGTATTTTCTTGTAAATAAATACGTCTCTCTTTTTTCAGAACCTCCAAGTAACTCTAAACAACTTTTAAACAACTTGATAATAATAAAATGTTTCGTATTCTTGTTCACCTTTAAAGAAGAAATTTGACATTTTTAATAATCCTTTTTAATTCTCCTTTACGCTTGAAATTTGCAGATGTAAATGTAAATTTTTCTGACTGACTACAGATTTCAATTTTGACTAAATCGTATCCTACTAGAAAATACAATGATCTTTAACACAATTTCGAGCCTCAAACTAAAGTAGCGTCAACTTTCTATTGAGCCCCAGGCAATAGTGCACTTCGTCATTTATCTCCGTGCATGATTTATGATTTGTAAATTCACCAACGTTTCTGTTATGTAGTAAAATGATCAAAACGCATTGGCGAAGGTACTGTGAGAAATGAGATGCTAAATGAAAAATTTATAAATACTTTTGATGATTATTCCCTTTTCTAAATGGAATACTTGTATTATTAATTTTATCGGTTGCAAACGAATTACCCTCATTATGATCATTTATAGACACGTGAAATTATGACTTTAACAATTCACAACAGAATTAAATTGCCCACTTAGTTTTGAAATTCTAGTTTATGACGAACAGCGTGATAAATCAAATCAACTGTTCTAAACTACTACAGTTGTCTGTAACTCATCATCAGTACCGTTCGAGAGTTAAAGAGTAATGACAAAAAAAAAGAAGTTGTGAGTTAATAAACGAAATATGCAAAAAAAAAAAAAATTTTATTATTTGATTGATCGATGCCACAACAGATATAATTGAAACATTACGCGAAATTCTCGTTCAAGGATATACTTTTTCAGTTTAAAGTTTAACAAGATGCAAGAGCAACGAGTTAATTGGCATGATTTAAAAAAGCATTTAAATTACTTTTTCCAACGCTGAGAGTAATAAATTAAAAATATTACACTCATGCATATAAAATATAATTTTATACAATTTCTTTAAATTTTATATAGATTTCCAATATCATTTAACTTTTTATTTCATTTTGCTTCAGTATCCCAGATTTCTGAGAATTACCAATTCAAAAAAGTCTTGGAACAGAACTATTATAATTTCTTCATTTACAAATTTATAAATTTCTCAAAAGTCATTTGTGAATGAAAAACTTGCTTAGGTGGAATTAAAAAAGTCCCCAACCTCCCTCAGATGTTAAATTTATGTTTGTAGAAACCTAACCTAAATCTAACCTAAACCTCGTAGGCCTTCAAAGCCTCAAATTTTTCCAAATTTAAGTTCATATAAGAAAATCACATTTAAAGTGTCGCGGTAAAGTTTCACATCCTTATTACGAATTCCTTCGACATAATTTAATGTCATTCGCAGTAAATTTCTCCTCATTAAATCGTTAATTGGAATTAATATAATTCCAATTAACGACTGAACAAAATTTACTGGTATGCCAAAATCATTTTGTATGCATCAAACTAATGCACGTATAGATACAAATGAACATAAAATATTTTATGTTCATTAAAATTGAGGCTGTGTTATCGAGCAAATTATCAAATAACCCACTTAACCCACTTTCTGCATCTGTCAAAGACTTCTTGACATTTATTGTTATTATGTCATTCCACATCTCGTTGACTGCACGTGTTCAGAATTATACGTCTTACGCAAAACAGCGTCTGTAGAAATTAAGAGAGAAAGCAATATTTGCATTTATGTTTCTTTTTTTCTAGTTTTAGAGATTTTTAATATCACAGGAATGTAAGAATTGTCAAGGAGAAGCGACTTGAAAACGGACGTGGAAAGGATCGATTATCGCGTCGTATTACATGATCACTTTCGACTTAACTATCACTTCCGACAGGCAACTTCCGTCTTTTCTCTCGGCGTCGATTACAAACCAAATTTTAATAAACCATTTTAATAAACGTTCGGTGAATAATATTCGTTACTAAACTGCGGATTTTTAAGCGTTTGTAGGAAATTTTTAAAACACAAAATTGCACGTGATATGAGAAAATATGTAAAACATCCAAAATACAGTGTCTTTTGCGTAAAAGTAAAAGAATTGTCTACCGAGACTATCCTACTCCTTTAATTATACTTTTAAAGACACGAATGTGCATTAATAATATTGATATTCCATTAAGAATTTGTTTTACTGATTTCTTCAAGCTAAAATTTTTAAAACACACGTGTCATATGATACGAACAGCTGAAAATTTAAATACGAGATAATCCATTTTATAAAATTTTAAAAGATTGAATCATATTCGTGCAATAAGAACAATGAATAGATGTGATATTTTTTCGAAAGAAATGCATAAATCAAATAACATTTTTTCTGTATCGTCTAGAATGTTACATTATACATTCAGTCCTTGTTAATTGTAATTCAGTTTTGTGAAACTACGTTTTTCAAACTTTCTTTCGGCTGTCACACAAAATAGATGAGCGTCGTTAATCATAAATGAATAAATGTCTAGTGTAAAAGTTATTTATCATCATGCATATAAACGTTTTATAAATATCAGTTCGAAACTTTTATTTTTTGAATGTTTTTTTAAATTTTTAGCGCCAAAGCACTTGAGACTGAACTTTTTATATTAAAAATAAATTTCCTTAAGAATTGATTTTTTGAATTGGCGTCATTAAATGGCAAAAGTTTCTTTCATAGAAACCAATGTGATTACTCCAACGCTCACAATGATACATTCGCTACTTATTTGTTTATTTTCGAATTTAAATTTTCAGAGGGATTTAAAAAAAAAATTGTACATGTTATCACCAATTTCTCTACTTTCTGTCTCGTGAATTTACTCAATTTGGCAAATGAACGACTCAATTTGTAACCCGACCATTCTGCACGAATGCCAAACCGTCTTCAGCATAAAATTTAGAAGGAGTCCTGTTTGCGACCACTGAAGGCACTGCAAATTGCAATTCTAAACTCAAGTCAAGTCATTATAAATTATGGAAATCACGGCGTCAGTATGAATTATGCAAAACTCGCGATCCACACGTTACGCCTAATTCCTGATCCAGCTAAATCGGGGCTACAGATTATCATAATCCTATGAATTATGAAACTATAACATGCTAATACACGATATTACATTCTCAAGTATTCTACGTTGAAATCGACAACTAACTGACTTGTGCTGTGGAACCGAGAATATGCGTTGCTTTCGATAAAGTCGAGAAAATCACACTGGAGTCAAATTAGAATTATTTATTCTTTCGTCGAATTCACAGAAACCCGATACGATTCAAAACTGTAAGCTGGTAATACATAATAAATTATATATTACTGAAAACCTGTTACGCAAGGACCAATAAAATCTTAACCTAATCACGGATGTTACAGATGTTACAAGAGAGAAAGTTGTAAACCAAACGAAAAATCGAGTGAATTTTCCAAGAACTTTTTACCAAATATGACGGGTGTGGACATAAATTGGATTGCTTTGTAAGTAACTTGGTTTTCGTCAAAGTCATATGTTCGAGATATTTATACTGAATTTTCATTGAACGTATGTTTGAAATAAAACTTTAACTCGACTTCTATGTACATTTTCAAATTGGTTCTGAATTTCAGCAGTATAATCGTGACAACTGTATCTCGATACAGCGTTGATAAAATTTTGAAACATAAAAGCTCTTCTGTATCCATGGAATGTGGAACGCGAGACGAAAATGAAAACGAAGGATTTTTAAAAAAACTTAGTCGTACATCTACCAACGATCAAATTCTTTCCTCGATTCTTCTGTATTCCGCGTAATATTTTAAAAAATATCTACACGACGGTTTTTCGCCAAGAACGAACCGATTTCAGTCCTAAAGAATGCCTAAACCTACCGAGAGACAGGAAACTAACCAGCACGAGGAAGTGGTGTGCAATAACAGAGCGAACGCGCGATGAGAACCGACGATTAGCTTTGTTTCTGACAGAAAAAAAAGAAAAAAAAAATGAAACTGAAATTAAAGGTAAATATCGCACGGTCTCGACACGCAGGCAATCAGCGTTAAAACTGCAAACTGAAATTGCGCGATCGCGCACGAGCGTGCGTGCAACGTGGAAAAAAAAAGAGATCGCGCCGACAATGGTGAAAGAAAAGTGAGGAAAATTGAGGAGACAGCGGCTGGTGGATCGACGCGGATCACTTTTACATCGGTCAATTGCCGGGAAATCAAACGAAAATCTGCCCGGCCGTATGAAACGCGAAATAATTGCGCCCGCCGGTCGTTTCTTTATTTTACCTTTGTGTGCTGCTCTCGATTGCATGCGAGGTTACAAAGGAACGCGGAAACGCACACAGCGTGCTGCTGCTGCAGCGCTTCTGAAATGGAAACGTTTCTTCTGGTCGAATCGTCATAACGAGACGTACGAGCAATTTCAGCAATAATAACTTCTACAGTATGCTTGGGGCGAGGAAGAAATGTTAAATAATAACTACAATACAGATGATCTTGTTACGTAACGTTTTGCGTTATTTGTCGTGAAATAATTAAGCACTGGGACGATTCATGGAAGAAGTGCGTGTACGCTATGGCTTGGAAATTTAAAGCAGATTAAAGAAATAACGACTTCTCCTGGCAAATCGATATTATTTTCTCATATCACTGAAATTTTAATCAATGTAGAAATTAATTTGGCTCCTTTTTCTTAGACAATCTTGCCATTTGTGTATCGATGTTGGAATTATTCCGATATAGGAAGTTGTTTTTGGATTAGTCGGGATTATTCTTATATTTGAGAGGAATTTTCAATTTTTCAATTTTTATATCGCGTTACTCTTGGTCAGATACATCTGAATTACTATTGGTAAATTTTTAATTGAAAATCGGAAAGAATACAGGTATTGTTCCTTCCAATAATCCACAATTTAACGCAAAGACAGCAAATTAATTTCCACGTCTAATAATTATATTTAAAAATCAAATTTTGATTTTCTGAAGAAAGTAAAGGTTGCTCCAAACTTTTGAACGAGAGAGTATATTATGTTATTTGCTACGTATACAAGTTGCTTCTTCGTCGAAGATGAAAATGATTGAAAATCTCCAAAATATGATGAATGACACGAAGTATAAACAAGAATGTTCCTTGATGTTCCTAATGAAATTACATCTAACGCTCGATGCATGTAAAAAGCTAATTTCACGTCGAGAGTTCTCGACGCTGAGCGAATGGAAACAAAGAAAGGATCGGGACGATTCACGCAATTTCTAAACACTTTGCTGATAATTAGTAGTAGTGTCGGACGAAGAAAAATACGAATACAACAAGAAATGACGCGAAGCAAAGGAAAAAAAAGGAAAAATATAAGAAAAGAAATAAGAACAGCGTGAATTTCAAGGAAGCTAGCCAAAGTAAACGATGCAGAAGAGGCGCTTTCTCCGATGGAAAACCTGATTCAGATTACGCTTGCTTGTGCAAGGTGCTGCATCCACCAACGTGCACGGTACGCTCGTACGTGCTTTTACACGACCAATAGACGCACGAAGGAAAAGTTGTTCGGCAAACACGCCGCGATTGACAAATGAACGTCATTCGCGATTCGTTGCACTGACATTATTGCGACGAAGATTCGTCTCTCTCAAGATTTTAAGAGCTCCAAAAGAAATAGAAAGACGGGGACATCGATATCGCTTTTCTATTTGATTCGCGAATGATGCGAAACTTGAGAGTCAATTGCATGATATGTTGAGTATTCGTGTTTGGAAAATAAAAATGTGTAGAAAAGAGATTCGTCTCACTGAAAGACCCAGAAGCAACTGTTCTATTTTGCCATAAAATTTTATTAATATGCAAACATTTGAATCGATAAAAAACAAATTACAGGCGCGATCGCTCAGTACCAGACCACTCCTACTCGAGGTCTACCACGCCCCCTCACGAATCACGTGACCCAAATTAACCAATCGCTAATTTTCGTTGCATCAGCGTTGCACCTGGAGAGGCCCGATTTTCTGGGTTACCCCCGCTAAAGTCGCTTTCAATGATAATACGATTGTGAGAATACCAACGATGGATAGAGAAATTTGAAAATTAACTGCGTGATGTGTGTATGTGCGAGCATTCGTGTTGAAATAAAAATATAGGTATAAAACGTGTCAAATAACTTTATAAAATCAAATCATAGGCTAAAATATATACCCACTATAGAGAGTATTCGACCAGTGAAATTTATTGCAATTTATTTTTATGAAAGCTTACTATTCGATTGCAATCATGTCTGGATAAATACACACGTGAACATTTTATATTCGACAATGCTTTAACATCGCTTTTTTAAACATATATTGCGAAAAGATTGAAATGAAAAATTCGTATAAGAACCATTTAATGAAAGTAAATTATTCATTTTTCTACGAAAATTCTTGTGAAAATCTTCAAATTTGATTGCAATCTCCTTTCTAATTAGAATTGGAACCATAACCACCAGCAAACCACAAAATATTTCACCTCAGCGTGTTGTTGATGGCAATTACTCGTGATGCAACAGGTTAGTAATGCAGTGGGACATATCGAACGTAACTACATCTGCAACAGGATTAAAGACCGAACATACAAATAAGCACCTGTTCTTGGTTTCAATCATTAACCGGTCTTTCATAACGAACACACACACACACACACACACGAGACAGGGGAAAATTCTTGTTTGATCTTTCGTCGATTGGTAATTTCGTCGTCATTGAAATTGTTAACGAAAGCAATTTTTCTTAAAAAAAATTTCTAAGATTCTAAATTAAAAGTCAAGCACGGTTATTCAGGTGAAAAAATTTCCAGACGACAGAATGTTGTTTTCCAATATCGAAGGGAACGATAAGAGTTACAAAATAAAAATCTGTCGTTTGAACATTAGTTTTCTATACGACTTGAATCGGACATTTTGTATCAGTCTTTATCGCATATTAAAGCTCCTAGCAAACAGATAACTCAAAATATAAAATACTATAAAATACTATTTATAATCTTTTGATTAACAGAGATAAGTTTTCACCAACGTCTTTTACACGCTTTTCGCCTTTTACACGTTTCGGATTGCTTCACGCTTAATTCCTATGATTATTCATTTCCGCGTGAAATCGTTACTTAACACTTACTTAACTGCGTATATTGATTAAATTATTATAAACACGTGATGTGTCTTAGAAATATCACAAGAAGCAAAAGTTTATGTAATGAACTTACAATATTCAAATGTTATAAGTAACCTGTATGCACGTGTATAAATTACAATAATCTATTGATCCACAATTCGCAATCAATATCTGAAAGTGTAAAGTACTAATAAATATGAATGAAAGAAACGATTCGTATTAAGAGTATTCTTTCGTCAAGCAAGTAACCTGTACAGCAAGCAAAGCAAATCTGCGAGAAACTGTCGCGGATATCGCATTATCGTTCTAATTTACTTCATGATCTAATTTGATATTGTTTTGCTAGATTATTCAATAAATTTCACGATTAATTAATACTCCTGAGATTCCAGCCGCATGCTCGAGAAATTCTCAAGAAATTGTTAGATAGAATTGGAAGTAGCGCGCGATAAAATGTTTCACATGTATTGCATTTTATTAAATTGTATTTATTTATGTGTGTTTCCCCTGATTTCTTTTTAACTCCTTCGTCTCAGACGATATGTGTGGTCAATATGTACTTCCACCCAAAAGTTTTAGAACACTTTTCATTTTTCATGTTCAATATTTATTATAGACAGTAAAACTTTTAAATTACACATGTATTAATCTTACGATTCTTCGTATTATTTCATAATTATAATTCCATAATTCGACTTTAGAATTATACTCTATTAATTATAATTTTATAATTTTGCAATTCTACAGATCTTTGGTGCTATTTCATTTTTCCAGAGTTATAAGACAAATGTAGTATACTTGCCCTAAGACTTTTTAGTAGGAGCCATTGATATTCTTTCAAGAAATAAATTTGAGGAATTAAAATTCCTCAAAAACCTATCGAAAAAAAATTTCAACGTCGCTGTAAAAAGAGCGATCCAATTAACAAACCTGCCTCGAATAAAAAGAAAACTTTGCTCTGTAATGTACAATGAAATTAACAGAAGACAGTTCTCGTTAAACTAGAGAGATCGAGATACAAAACCGACAGATGACAAAAAATTAATCAGACGAAAATAACAGCCTTCGACCTATTATTATTACACCTGATATACTCTAAATTCTTTTCTCATTCAGCAATAATCGATCACGGATATCGATATCCTTCCGACGAAACTGATAACTGATAACACTAGAAATCCCGCGACTAGACTAGAGAGTCGACAACCTTGTACCATGCACTTTGTTCTGCAGGACGATCGATACAGATTCACAGGCCGATATACGAGATGCTGTCTTTTATAATTACATGCAACCAGCGAGATGTTTAATGATTGCGAAATATCGTCGTCGGAGCACCATAAAAACTGCTCCAGATTAATAAACGTCTATCTTTACGCAATCTCTCCCTTATGTGCAATAGCCTCTTCCTTTGTGCAACGCGACGTATCGACATGTCGATAAATGTGGCTTCCGATTATGCAGAAGGTATTTATCCACGCTCTCGATGCACTTTGAACAGACGCTGGATGTGAACAAACGTTACTTTTTAATACATGCAATATTTGTTCGATCTGGTGTTGGATAATGTTTGCACGTACAGAGAAAGGAAATATTTGCCTGCGGCAAAGATTGGAAGTTAATTTGTACTTGTACATTAACAAAGAAACAAATGACAATATTGCAAATACCTTGTTGCGTTTACATTGGACAATCATAGTATAAAGCTCAAGTCGTTTATACTATTATCTCGTCGTCTGATATTTTGTTATTTAGCCACTACCGCAAGAGATTTGCTGTGCCAGTTAAAAGAAATAATTGTTCGAAAAGTGAAGGAAAAGAGGAAAACGTCGTTGGTGAGTAAATGTGACCTCAATCTACCTAGAAAATTTATTCCATATAAAAAAACATCTATATGATTTACTGATTTTGTCTATTATTTTTTGTTCAATATATTTATTGCAATGATTTTTATTGATTTGCAATCGCTCGACGAATGATTTCCCAACGATCAGATTCAATTAAAAATAGACAAATAGGCTACTTTTCTGATCGAAGGATTAGAAATCGTTTCAACTGGTTGACATTGTATTTAAACGAGCGACTGCGATCAACTCCGATCGAAAGTTGCTCGATACAAACGCAGCTTTAACAATTACATCCGTCAGATTTTCCCTTAGAAATCACCGAATGAAATCAATTCTCTCGAAGAAGCATTTGTAACGTGCAAACGCTCGCCGTTTCATAGCTATTCATTCACAAATAATCTTTGATAAATAGATAGCACTTATATGACGACAGAAGAATTCCGACAGACTACAGAACACGATATAGCTTTCACCATAAATCACATTTCGCGCAACTCGAGTTCGATCTGCCACGAATCATCATTCTTGCGCTCTGTTCATATAATTGTTCAACTTTCATTATTCAAGGTTGTGGCAACAACACACTCTGGTAACAAAGATCGAAACGTTCCCGGAAAATCTGCATAATTTAAACATTCGAGCGAGAAGTAAATTCCTGTGTTTCTCAACGATCGTTTTATTACTTCGTGATAAAGCCGATCTGTGCAACGAAGTTAGACCGCTGTTGTATCATTATTATTATTATTATCATTATTATTGAAGCAGCTGTCTCGTTGACGAAACGAAATCCGCTGACCTCATCCTGCCGCTTCTTCTTTTCGCATTGCGATTCGATTGCGCAAAGCCGAGCAGGGAACACGAAGTGCCGTAACACGGGAAACAACGCCTGTAATAGATGTGTAATTTAGATTAAGGATTCGCGGATGATGTGCATTAACTTTCAGCGAGACCGGCCGACCTTCTCTCCTAAATGTTTCATCGACCAACGACCATTAAAGGAGCCATTAATATTTCCAGATTGCGTATTCGCACACAAAAGGTAAACCAGTAATAGCATTGCGATCGTGTTTCTTTCTTTCTTTTTTTTTCTTTTTTTTTTTATCGCTGAAAGTGATTTTAGCGGGGGTAACCCAGAAAATCGGGCCTCTTCGTCACCAGTGCAACGCTAATGCAACGAAAATTAGCAATTGGTTGATCTGGGTCACGTGATTCGTGAGGGGGCGTGGGGTAGACCTCGAGTAGGAGTGGCGTTGTCTGGTACCGAGCGATCGCGCCTGTAATTTGTTTTGCATCGATTCAAACGTTTGCGTATCAATAAAATTTTATGGCAAAAAAGTCTTCGTTTCCTAGTCGGAACAATTGCTTCTAGGACTTTCGGTGAGACGAATCGTACTGGGGTACAAGTCGCGCAGTTTTTTTAATAAATCACACATTTACGAAACGCCAAACGAGTTTCTAGCTTGCGCTAATCTCTTTGTCGAATTGAACACGATCCTCGGAGTTCATTTAACGTCGCGATGAAGCATCGACTGTTTGAATACTCTCTGCGAAATGTGATCATCATTGTTACTTATTGGTCTGTGTATATTTTGAGAATTGTCATACTGACGTTACGAAATTATTAGCAGAATATTCGCAAATTGTTTCGATACTTTGCCCCTATTTATATAGCAAAATAATTAACAGTCCATTTTGTCGTACGAAACGAGACATTGCGGAACAAACGAGCATTTAACTTTTTCAACCGTGGCGCAGGACAAACTACGGTGGCCTATATTTCGCTATTAATGGAACATTTAGAGAGACGCAAGTGCTTTTTACCATCATGGAAGTCGGTCACGGTTTATTCTCAAATTGCCCGTACAAACGAAAGCTTCAAAATGTCACTTTAAACTTTCGCGAAATGAAAATACGAAGCGATAAAAATTACAAGCATTCGAACGTTCACGTTAGAATGTAAAGTTATCGTCGTAATTGCATTTCTCTTTCCGAACGTAAAAGCTACACATGAATATTCATCGTTGGGAAAAGTGTAAAATGTGGTCGATATTCGAGTCGCGTAAAAACGGAAATAACTATCAATTATATGTCATACGTCGAAATTAATTATCGTCGCATCTAGGGTAATCACGGACGAACTGATCGTTTCAAGTCGAGTTTGTTTTTACGATCTTGGCGCACTTAACGAGCACCGGCGACACCGTATCGAAATTTAAAGCGGATAATCTTGAAAAATGCGCGTTGTAACGTATAAAGTTTAACAAACGGCTGATACCTGAGCACTTTGTACAACGGGTGGAACGAAGTTCTCGACGATCCTCGAGAAAATTCGCAAGCTATTCAAAGATACAGAAAAGAAATAATAGTTCCTTCAAATTGATGAATAACCATGATGAATAAACGATCCATCTATTTTTTTTTTTTTTTTCAATTGATTAAATACGCGTTTATAAATAACAGAATGAGATGACCGAACGAGAATTCAGTTCTCAAAAAAAAATTGACTAAATTTCACAAGTACGCTCTATTTATATTTTCATACTATCTGCTCTTCTCTGTCTATTATTAAAATTCCTACGAATACACGATAACCCTGCAGTTCTTCTCGAGTCTAAGGGAGCATTATAATCCAACAGATATCATCGGTTTTAGTATGTAAAATAATTTGCATGTTCCTCGCTCTCCGCAGAGAGAAAAGGAAAAGAAAGATATCCGACAAGTGAGTTAAATGAGCTTGATGTATTAAATTCTGAAATAAATGTAAAACTCGGAGAGTTTATCCGTCGGGGCGGCAACTCGAAACAATGTCACCGTCCAATGACACGCATAATCGCGTCCGGTTGAACCCTCTGCTCTCGTTCGGCGATCCAACAGGCCAAGACCCAGCCGTCTCACGCACGGCTCGTCATGCGAAAATATCTGCGCAAAATTTACGAGCACCCGATGTATTATATTATTTGCCACGAGAGACCGGCGGCGCACGACTAGGCGTGGTCCACGCGGACCTGCAGCTCCTTTCTTCCTTTCTTCTCCTCCGCGTTCATTTCTGTATTCTCTCAGCTATCTGCCTATCGAGTCACTTTTCAGCACCGCTCGTTCGTGCACATAACACGTAAGTAATGCAATCCGCTGGTGTTTCTACAATTTTCGGTTCAACGCGTCGACTATCGGATTTTGGGCTAATTCGAAGAATACGAGCCACGAGCTGTTGCGTGTAATCCGATAATCCGACGCGAGTATTTAATTCAATCTGGCTTCAAAATAATTAGGCAATTGTACTTTTCTCAACAAAACTGTGAAAATTTATTTCTTCTTTTTCTCTTCTTCTTTTTTTCTTAGCTTTTTAATATCCCACGCTGACGTACAATAAACAGACTGCGTACTTTTAAAAAAACAGAACCTCGGTAGAAAACTCTTTGACACCTTGCGCAAACATTTATTTATTAGTCGAATCTATATTTTTCTTCGCGTTATCCGTATCCTGCGCAACTTTTGCGACTTGGAATTTTCTGGAAACGCCTCTAAAGTTCGCGGTCTAGCGATAAAACATCCGCCAGTCGACGGATCACAGTCGACTGTGATCCGACCAATATCGTAATGGAAGGAAAACGTAGAGGCGATTCCGGTATTTATATGGGCGAAGCGAAATACGTTTCAGCAATGATTTTGCGAGATGGGGAGGAACAGGGAAGTAATTTCGAAAGGACGAGGTATCGATGTCCAATTCGAACTAGAACGGACTTTGATCGATGGAATGGTTTATGGTATTAATGCGACGAGAGTGCTATCGAAGTTTCAAACATTCGATGTACGAAATGATCCAGATGATTGAGATTCATCGCTTAATCCTCGGACGGCGGTGATGAATCGATTTGAGTACAAAATAATAAATAATTGAACTTTTACAAGATAAATGTACGTTGTAACGTCTGCATACACGTCTACAACTTCTTTGATCGGCAAGTTTCCTTAATTGGAATCAAAATTTCGAAATTTCGATCGAATGAAATTAACTTGTGGTTAAAATTTACATGAAAAATTGGCTAAAAATGTGCTTTCTTGTGCGTACAATGTAACTAACTAAATCTAATTATAAAAATCCAACGTAACCACCGTTTAAAAACCTAACCTAACCTAAACCTAACCTAAACCACCGTCGTGCATGTGAATATAAAAGGACCAAAGAAACGTAAAAAAATGTGATGTTCCTATAGAGCTCGATCGTGCGACGAAAGCCGAGTGTTTTAACAAATGTAACGTAATAGGCGGTACTTATATTTCCCTCTCCCTTTTCTTCCTCGAGTGACCCAGCGAACACCTGAAATGCATCTAGCGCAACGTTTACAGCAGGTCTCCGTTACTTCCACTTACGATTAAAACTTTCCAATCGCGGACACGTGGCCAAGTGCCACGCTTGTGACTTTGCTGAACGATGAAAGGATCCGTGTCATTTTTTCAGCTAGCCAACACGTTTCGATAACCTTTGCGATGAAGGAACGTCCGAGATGATCCCCGTTACGATTGCACAGCGCGTAGCGTCGATAAATCGATTCGACGACAATCTCCTTTTTTACTTCTTCTCCTCGTTACCGCGGATTTTGCAGACTCATACTTTCGAGAATATCGTTTGGAAAATTACGAGATAACCGTGGAAAATTTTTTTAATTCAACTGTACAACGATTCGGGAAAATTATCGTACGTAACAAACATTGTAGAAAGCTGCACCTTTAATATTTGCAACGTTGCATTTTGGAATTTCCTATAAATTTATATTTCGCATAAGATTCCGCGGTTCGGTCGCATGATACACAGGTTTTGAAGTTACAAAAGGATATTCGTTCTCGTTACGATTATTCGTGAACGTCGGCCACAATTTGAAAGTAAAACGTGGAGTTACGTGTAAATTCTTGTCAAGTATTACAACCGCTTCACAAATCGGAATACTATCACTTTCTACGTTATAGTCATAAGCTTAGAATATACATACGCATTTCGAATAAAATTTCCATTGAGCGTATATAGCAACGTGGCTAAAAGTTTAAGTATACTTTTACTATATTTGTATTTTATACTTGCTTAAACTTGGTTCAATATTTCGCTATACGTTGTAAGTATTTCCAATACTTTCTGGCGATTGACTATTCATTTTCTACGTATACTATGTTAAAATAGTGTACGTTGTACATTAAAATATTCAAACGCTTTTATTCTAGATTATTGTAGATCATTAACAAACAGAAAAACTCTCTTAACCTTTCAAATCGACGACACAGTTAAAGTAAAATATTACTCCTAAGAAGGTCAAAAATTTAAAAAAATATTCATTTCCCGTATACGTTGTATTAAAATATTCTAAGCAAGGAAATTACTATGACATTAAAAGATTTGTGTATTTCACACGCAGAACGTGTATCCGAACTTTTAATACCATAAACTTGCATAAGAATAAACTTCAAACGTCGTACAATGTTCGACTCCTACCATTCAAAATAACCTGACATTCAAATTGCTGAATTTTCGAAGTGCAACCAGCTCGATCTTTTTATCGGAGAAAATGAAATAAAAATTGAGAAAAAGAGGAAAACGAGACGCAGTTCAATTAGACGCTCATTTTATGGAAAGTGAATTCATCGATGCCAGTCGCTTTCTATCGAGAAACGAACGTCGTATATCGATCTCCTGAGAAATATAATTAAGTTCTTTTCCCCGTTACAATTTTCCCGTCTCTGCCGATCTCGGTCCGATCATTTTCTAACACGTACGTAAGCGAAAACTGCCAACTTCCGATCCCGACGTTTGCCAACTTGGCGGCAACGTGGATTTTTCACGCGATGCCGAAGATTTCATTCGATTGATATCCTTGCTAAATCGCGTGACGCGCGTCGGAGATGCAAACGGGAAACGGTGAAACGGGCACGTTGGAGATGCGACCTAACGACAGGAAGCGGAGGAACGCGTCGCGTCGCGCGATAAAACCGTCCGCGATTTCCTCTTCGAGTCGTTGTTCGCGGTACGGGCCGTTCTTACAAATAACTCGCTTCCTTCATCGTTAATTGTCCGTACGCAAGTTTGATTACGCGACGTATTCAAATTATAAGGATTGATCCGTTCCAGTGGCGCGGTAGCCTTCGCGGGTAAGAAAACGAGAAAAAAATAAATTAACGCTGTCGCGCTAGGCACGATACCTGCAATAGGGTATCCTTGACACAGAATCGACGATTTGAAGGGGGAAAAATCGCGTCGCCGAAGAGTATCGCGGATAATTATAATAAGAAGTTCATGTGACGAATGAACGTGTCTGAGGGGACGTTCGAAATAATGGTTTTTAACAAGAAATTCAAGATAACGCGTAATATAGAAAATACGATCGCTCACCTTTCTGAGCGGAAAACGCTCGTTTGACTAAAATGACATGTGTTTTCCAAAAGGGAAATAGATCAGAGATCATTTCGTTAATCAAAGAAACGACGCAATTGAAAACGATACATCTTTCGATCTTATCGATAAAATTTACAATGAGATATTTGTATTTGTCGAATATAACGTAGTGTCATCAATCAGAAGAAGACGATTAGGAAGCCGATCGAGGAGAGAGTCAAATATCCTCAAAATGATAATTCGAAAGTTTCTTCAATTGTCGCTTTCACTACAAGTGTGCAATACGAACTAAATATCGATAACGATTAAAAGAAATATCATGTCCCGAATAAATAATAAATTGATTTAATTAGTGAGCTTTTAATCAATCAAAAGTCGAAATTCTCCCACTTGTGAAATCTGTATCGAAACCTTTCGGGATAATTTAAATCATCGAACATCGCGAAACATCATTCGTACACGCGTCCGACGAAAAGCAAGTCCTATCAGCATCCTTCACGTTTATTTAATGCAGTGTAATATGTTACAATTAATCTGTATTAATCAATTATAATTAATTTGTAATCGTTAAATAAAATCTTGGTGTGCTGTTACGTAACAAAATGCACGCTCTAGTAACAACATTAACCGCACTGTTAACGAGTACGAAGTCATAACGCATAAAACAACCGAAATCGTTCATTAAACGTAATTAACTTCTTCGCTTCTATCTAAATGTAATCTTTGTGCGGAGTTGGCTCGTTTACGGCAGTCCTTTACTCACCTGAGCACCGCGCTCACGAAGACCTTCGGTCGTGACGAAAAGCAGCACCGCTAATGCCACCGCCGCGCACCACGAAAATCTCCGCACCATTCTGCAAAACAACGCGTGAGAAGATACTTTAGTTGCATTTTCTTGTTTTCTTCTTTTCTTTTCTTTTTTTTCTTCTTTTCAACAACGCATTCGCATCGATTTTAATATTAATAAAACTTAATTCTCGTGGGGTCACAGATGACTATAGTACAAAAATAGTACGAGGGTATGTATATTAAGGCACTCAATTTTATTTTGTATTTTATGCCCTTTCTAACTGAGGAAAATTAAACGATGTAATGTCTCCTATAACTACCACATGTCATTATTATTATTATTCATTTTTACTTAATGTGTGAAAACCAACAATCACGTTACTCGTGGACTGATCTAAATCTGTTATTTATAATAACATTTCCTGCGCTGTTGCACAAATCTGCAATATTTTCGGATCTTAGAATACATGCGTGTAAGAGTCAAGCACCACCTTCCACGTTTAATCGTAAGTCTAGTTTTACTCGCGTATAATTCTCAACAACTGTGCCGTAACGTCGGAGAACACCCACCAAAAATAAGGATCTCGCTGAGAGAGAGAGATCCTCGACGATTTTCGTGCATCGAGTCGAAAAATCATCCCTCGTGTTAAATCATATCATTCCGTCTTGTTTCGGCTTCGATTATTTTTACATTGTCAAGGATGAACACGCAATTATCCCCTTTGTTTCTATATCAAAAAGATCGATCGGGGCATTATTTTTACCTCGCAACGTTGTACCAGAACGCCTTCGCCTCTCTATTTATTCCATTAAAAATAACAACTGACACGCTGTCATTTAATAATACCGCCGATCGTTATTCCGCGACATTCTGAGAAATATGGATTCAAATTTCTAATTTCCGTTCGCGCGGAGTAATTTTTTTTATTAATATTCGGACAAGATTGTTGCTCCACGTATTAAACACTTTTGTTCTTGTTGTTAAAGAAACAGAGAAATTCCAGAAGATTTAAAATCAGATTTAGAATCAGTATTACTTTAGTCCACCAGAGAAGAACACAATTTTCTTAACAAAGCTGTTTTGCGACATTCCTCGTTTCATTCATCTTACTCTTCGTTTCTTTTCTGCGAGAAACGTTCTTTACGGTCGTTACGATTAAATCGTTACACAGAACTGAACGCTCAATTATTTAAACAGAATCGTAGAATTTAATTAGAAAAGTGGCGAAAGGAAAATGCCTCGCTAATCGCAAAGGTCTACCGCTGCTTCAAGCGTGTATTTTGTCTCGTCCAAATTAGGTGAATAAAAAACCGGTTTCCAGATGCAGAGGATTTGACAAACGGCAAGAGGATTTGATCTAACGAGGTCGTCTCAAGTACGCGGCTGGTCGTGATGATCGTGATCACTCTCGATCCTCTTTCCACCGAAGTTGGCGCGAAGAAAAGGAGAGGAACATGATCAAGATCGGCTCTCAAGATCAAGATCAAGGACCGCGCAGCTTCTCCTTATTCGTTTTTTTACCCCCAAACGTGCCCCAGCGTTATTACGCAACGTAATACGTAATAATCAAAATTGGCAATAAAATTGCTCTGGCTTAAATTTGACTTGATAAGTTAATATTTTCGTCGACAATCAAATGCGACAAGATGTTGGGAAAGAAAGGAGAAAAATTCGATCAATCGTCAATCCATTCGGAATATACCGCGATCTCCGTCAACTAGAAACGTTCGCGAGAGAACAGTGTTCCAACGTTCCTTTTCACGATCGTTCGTGCGCACGAATCGGTTACGCGCCAGTCGAAAGTAAATTCTCCACGATACGTAGCACGTACAACTGCAAGTATCAGGTTGTGCCCGCAACTGCAAAGCATATTCCGTAGAGTATCATATCCTCGATGGAAGGTAGAATTTTTAGCAAAAGGAACGATCGTTTGTTTTAAACAGAGAAAAAGTATCGAACGAGAATAGACATCGAGATTCGTGAAAGGAGAGACGTTAGAACTGTAATTCCGAGCTAAACGCGAACCGTATTTTGTATCGCGCAAATTTCGAGGTTGCTTCCTCTTAACTTCGACGGGCAAGACGAAACTATTTTCGCAAAACGAAAAAACAGAAAAATAGCAAAAAAAGTAAAGAAAGAAATTTCTTTCGAAGGCACGTTGCTCGTGCGCCACTGATCCCGGGGGCAATTTTCAGCGTTGTTGTCCGATTTAAATTTCCGTGACGTGCTCGAGAAACGGGCCACCGATCCTCGTCGCAGAGGAAAGACCATTTCGGCCCGGTCCGCTCGGGGCAATCGGGTTTTACGTAATAAGAAACGGAACATCTGGAAGTTCACGCGCGTGAAAGTGGACTACCAAGTTACGAGCAACGGTCAGTTAATTCCGCGGCCGCTCGGTTAATATTCTGCAACTCTAGCCGGTTCCCGGATCACGGATTCAACGACTAACTTTTTCCTACCAACCAACCGTTTCGTGATTCGATTCGTTTCTCTGTTACGACTGTTCGCAGAAGTATTTCTCAATATATATATATATATATATATATCGAGAAATAGTACCTTCTTCTCCCACGCGAGCCACGATATCTTGACCGATGAAAATTATTTAATAAACTTTGCGTTATTAACGTGACCAACAGCAGGACACGAGTATTTTTGAACGACACGTCGAACACGCGAACATTGCACAACTAGTTTAAGGACGATCGTTCTACGCTCCTTAGTATCGTTCGTCGACCTCGAGGATTGTTTGCATCGGTTAACGATAACAAGTCGAAGCGCCAGTACCAGAAAGAATAATAAACGGAAGGCGCAATTTAGAAGGCGAGACGACCTTGCCAGATTTCATTTCAACAGACGACTCACGGTGTTCCCATGGCAAGACAAAAGAGCTGAATACCCCTGA
Organism: Melipona beecheii; assembly: GCA_032399605.1. NCBI lineage: Eukaryota > Metazoa > Arthropoda > Insecta > Hymenoptera > Apidae > Melipona > Melipona beecheii. The sequence continues at coordinate 187,944 of JAUCMO010000082.1, read as the reverse complement.
ATTCCACTCACCTTGCAACTTCTTAGACGCGTCCGATCCAATGTTACATTTCCAATTCACCTGGCTCGTCCGCGGTTCCTCCTACACCCTCGCAGTAAGTCAATCTAAGCGGGCACTAAGTTGTCAGAATCAATCACAAGGATCACAGGGTTCGTCAAATGCGTATGTCGGGAGAACGATCGACTCGAGGACACGAGGAGAGTTTCTCGAAAATCACTGAGAACCAAGATAGGATCCAACACGCGACTCGATCAGGTCAGGTGGTAACGATCGACGCGCATCTTCGCGAGATACTCGCACTTTGCACGGTCCAGGACGTTAATCGGCGGAATGCTCGGAGACAAATGGAAGTCGATCGAACGACCGCCGTGTCAAAAAACCTGCCTTTAAATGGGGGAGAAAAAAAGTGTTCGCCCGATCATTTTCCCTTTCGCCCGACTCCACGCCACCACCACTGCCACCGTCGCCTCCACCATCACCACCACCACCACCGCCGCCGTCATCGCCACACCACCCAAGCGTACTCTGCGTCCTATACGCTGTCCCTACCTCCGGCTACCGGTGCCTCGAAAGCCTCCCCTCCCGCTCGAGTTGTGTCCCGTTCCTCTTACTGACTGATAGATATTTCGATATGCGTGACTTCTTGCGTTCCGAGAACATATTTATTTACCTGCTGCGCCGCATGTTTGGAGCCGAAACCGCGAAACGGGAACGAAATTAAAAGTTGTTTCGACCGGACGATTTCAAGGTTCGAATCTCGAAGCGAATGCGATTTCTCTCGCGTTTGAGAAGAAGGAAATTCATTAATTTTTATTCCAACTTTCGTTCATTCCAATTTAACGCGGGTTAAAAATATCTTTGATAGGAAGATTTTATACGTGTACGTATAAAAACATGATTCACTGTTACGCTTTCTGTAATAATCTTTTCTTTCTTTGCGCAATTTATTCACAATTATGCGATGAAACAGTGCGAGGATATTGAAGACTGAACCTTGTACGAGTTAGAGCAAAATAGAGTAAGATAGAAGATGCTTCGACGACAGCAGTTTGTTGCGATTTCTTATAAAATATTAATTTTGTTCATTCGTAATTTAAAAGATATCTCGATTGTCGTCTGAAAGAACAACTAAAAATCTTACAACAAAATGTATTCTGATATTTTATACAACTACACTTGCTTCTTTATGAAGCAATCTTTATCTTTCATACAATCATTTTAAAAATAAAATACAAAGATGTTAACTTTGTCGATTAAAATTTCGTTTATTTTCACGTAGAATTTCGTTTTCGATCAAACACAAAATTCATATTGTCCGATCAGATTTTTAGCAAATAATATCGGTGCAATTAACACCGTAAAACAAATTACTTTCAACTTTGCGAACTGTTCATTCAAACACATCAAAAGAAATATTTGCAACATCTCCTTGTGTCTTGTTTTTATAAAATGTGAAACACACTTAGTCGATTGAATGGGCAATATATGTTAATCAGTGATTTATTATAATCGCGTCTAGGGATGCCTTGATCTATCGACACGGATAACTCAATTTATTGTGTATAATTTTACGTTTATATTACGCATAAAATACCGATAAAAACAGACGTTTTGTAATCTCAATTATAGTTGTAGCAATTCCAAAGCATCTTGCTCGAACATTTTCACCTCCTGTTATTTTAAAATCGGTTATTGCCCAAACTAAACAGTCATTAAAAATTGCTTTATTTGGAGCATAATATTTCGCTACAAATCCTTGATTGATCAATGATCTACACGACAACAAATTTATATCCACAAATAATAAGAATATTGGAATATCATATTCTTTAAATATATTGGACCTTGGATTATTAATTCAAATATTATAGAGAATTAATGAATTAATAATAATCAAATTTATAACTTGCTTATTACTAATCGTGCCTTTTAATCATTTTTTAATCATAATATTTAATAATTTGAAATTTTTCAATTCCCATAATATTTGGATACAACTAAAAAATATTGTTAAAAAATTTATTTAATCCAAATAGAACTGATTAACGAACTTTGATCGAATTATGTATCCCTCTTTATCTTTTCATTCATCATACTTTCATACGATCAATTCATAAATTTTATTTACAACAAAATTTTCTGCACTCGAATTAATGAAGAGACACCAGCAGAATAATATACGAGCATATATTGAATATTTTATTATAATTCGATGCAAGCAACGTTAAGCAAATCAATGCAGGAATAATAAAAAAGAAAAAAGAAATAGAGGATACCACTTGTTCTGAATTATCGTCGTATTGCGTTGAATCGCTTTCCCTTGACATTCTAATACAGGAATAAAATCGATCGTTTGCGTTCCAATTCGAAAGTAGATCGCAAAACTGAACAATTACCCTTCCTAATCATACGGCTGCGCGCTTCCTGCGTACACTCCGTAATATAAGAAATATCGAGTTTTCGGGTTACAAACGCATACGTAGTGCGTAGTATTAAATCGGGAAATGAGGTTACATCGAACCCTTTTATAAAGCGTTCTACTTTTCTTTGTGCCTGATACGTGCGCCACGCATGCATTAAACTCAATTGTTCGGATGGCAATATAACTGGTTATCGTAGTACGGCAAATGTTTTTGCAATATCAATAATATCTCACACTGACGTTTCGTACGTGATTTCATTAGATTAAAAATTTCTTTAAATGTTCAGTCCGTACCAAAATCCTGTAATGTATAATTATCATAATTGTGATTCCAGTTTTGAAATTGCATCTATCTATATAATCATTCTAATTTATTGATTATACGCTGTACTATGACACGTAGGTGGGTAGAAGATGATCATATTTGATCGTATCTCGTTAATTTCTTCGTGTTGACAGAAAGTCATTGATAAGATATCATTGATAATAAGCTACGTATTAAATAATTCCTAGGAAATGGTAATAGTTATTTGTTATAATTAAAAGGACAAACTTTGACGACTATTTTTAAGAAATATAATAAATGAACGAAAATATAATGAATAACCAAGTGTATTGATAAATAAATCTTTATCTTTTATAAATCTTTATTTTTATTGTTAAATCTCGTTGCCTGTGAAAAATAATTTATCTATGATTTTACAAAAAAAAGAATAACGTAGTAGGTAAGTATACTCGTCAATATCGTTACGGACTAGCCATAACATATTCGAATCCTCAATTTTCACAAATTAAATCTTCAGATTATTCGCGCGTGAAAACAAAAGTGTATACAAATCCAAGTGTACAAGTGTAAATAATTTTTATTTCATGTCACAGACGAGGATTTGATTTACATCCGTCAATGGATATGGAATCTTTATTGTTGTTGATAAAATAGGATGATCGCGCATAAATCATCTGAACGTAACAACAACAAAAAAAAACTGTGAAATTACTTAACTAGACAAAATTTTTGAACACTTTTCAATCCTAGAATAAAGTTTAAATAGAAAGAAAAGAAAAACAATTTTCCATTGATATTTCAAAATCTCTACTATACCGATAGTTCGTAAATTCTGGTCATTGAATTCCGATCTATAGATGAAGTATCCGATCTATGATCGCAGTCAACAAACATGAGTGGCTCAAGTTGTTACAGAATGAACGATGGAATCACGCGTGTAATCAATTATGACGATACTTCTTACGATAATGGAATTATCTGAGAAGTGTATATGAAATACAATACCATGTGAAATTCATTGTCTTAAAATTGTGCATAGAAAGAGCATTAATATTCATAACCTTAATAGAATGACATGTAACTTCTAAGATATCCTCACAAATCAGCTGCATCCTTTCCAGAATTTCTACTCTAACTTTGAGTTCGTATTTTAATTAAATACGACTGAATAATTTTACGTGTAATGTATAAAGATTATAATCGCAGATATTGATCAACCTGTGATGAAAAAATTGTGTGACAATCCACTCGTTTCTGTGAATCGAATCTAATTCGAATTTATAATTTCGCGTGCATTAGATCATTTTCTTAATCAAGAAAATACATTAGTTCTTTGTTATGACGCACCTTTTGTTCCATGTCAGTACTACCTAGCTATTTACTTATCTATGTACTAATGATGTACATTTTCGTCAGTTTTCTAATTTCGGATAATATCTGTTGTGTGTGTATGTGTTGCTCTTTCTAATTGACAAATTTATATACAAATAAAAAATTTATTAAAAATTTTGAAGGAATAAGATTGTATTATAAATAGAAATCAGTATAAATTGAAAGCAATGAAAAGTGTACTGTGAAACTAATTTGACTTGACCACATATGTTTAATCATAATTTTTTGTAAGATATTGCTAACAATGTCTGACAGCATTTCAAATGATGGAAAAACTGAGAATTACGTTTCTCATGACCCTGAATATGATGATGCATTGGGTGTACCTGATGAAAATGAAAATGTCAGTTCTAACGAGGATATTGATAATAGAGGTAAATTTATGTTTTTAGTTTGTTATTTGTGTGTTGTGTGAATTTTCTTTAAAAATAACATTTCAATTATGTTAATGTAATGAACATAAACTGTCACAATGGTCTAAAATAAAATGCATGCTGTCTTTCTTTGTTTATACTAGACTGTCTTGGTGTGATACCTTTCTCCGCAATACATGATTTACCAAAAAACTTTAAAAGCCAATATCGTGATGTTTTTATTCCTGGTGAAGAAGTACACGTGAACATTATAGACAATGAGCGTAGCGTAACGACACATCCATTGAATCCAAACTTGTACACTATTGAATTTAGGCATGGCTCATTTACTTGGACAATTAAAAAACGATACAAAGATATCCAATATTTGCATAATCAATTGAAGATATATAGAGCCAGTTTAAATATACCTTTTCCGACTAAAAGTCACAAAGAAAGAAGGACCAGTCTGAAAAGCTTGGGAGATGCAAAAGAAGGCAAAAGTTGTAAAGGTGCACTGCCAAGGTACGATATTCATTTATTTACTACGCACGATCGAAAGATTAAAAAAAATACTATTTCTTTTTTTCAGATTTCCAAATAGACCAGACGTTTTAGTACCTTATGAACAATTAGAGCATAGGAAGAAGGTATTAGAAAAGTATTTCACTAATTTATTAAAAATAAAAATCTACTTGCACCATCCAGAAACTGTAAGTTAATAATGATATTTGTGCATTTGTAATGTTTACCAACTAAGATATAAAAAAATTTTCAGATCAATTTTTTAGAAGTCTCACACTTGTCATTTATAGAAGATTTAGGAATAAAAGGCAAAGAAGGAATTATTTTAAAACGAACTGGATCAGGTGCAAAAGGTAGATGTAACTTTTGTGGTCTTGTCGAAAGTATGTGTTGTGTTAGATGTAATCATTTTTGCACATCTCTATGTGGAAAATGGCATTCTCGACATCTCGTTGTTAAAGATACATTTGTTGCCTATATAAAACCGAAAAATGGTAGCATAAAATCTGTGATTCTAATCGATAATGGTTTTGGAATCAGTTTTGGTCTGTATACAACAGGGTTAAGAAACGGCATACAAATAGTAAATCTTAGCAGGCATATAGTAATTAAATGTGGGACGAGAAGAAAGGCTAAAGAATGGATGGAGTTCATACAAGAAGTTAGTAGCAAAGAAGGTGAGTATTTTAACTAGTGCAAAATCTCTCTGAAAACTTGAAAGCTTAAATTATCGAGTTATGTTGTTGTAGGTCGAGATTTTATACAATCGAATCCACATAATTCATTTGCACCTTATCGTTCCCCTATACCAGCCGCATGGTTTGTAGATGGATCGAGTTATATGTCTGCTGTTGCAGATGCATTAGAAAATGCGAAAGAAGAAATTTTTATTGCAGACTGGTGGTTATCACCTGAGATTTATATGAAAAGGCCAGCTATTTCTAGTGATTATTGGCGATTAGATAAAATTTTAGAGAGAAAAGCAGTAAGTGTGTTATTAAAAATTTTATTTCTATTAATTATTCCTTCTAGTATTTTTAATAAGACTTTGCTCTGTTAATGCTGACAATAGTTGAGGATTCTTGGTAAGGCTAATGTAACATTACATTACAACGTAAAATATTGTTAAAAATTTAAAAAAACCATACGTATTTACAATAATTAATTTTTTGTTTAGTATGAAGGTGTCAAAGTGTTCATAATGATCTATAAGGAAGTAGAAGTTGCACTGGGCATAAACAGCTTCTATAGCAAGCAACGGCTAGTTGAAAAATGTCCCGAAAATATAAAAGTATTACGTCATCCAGATCATGCAAGAGTAGGAGTGTTTCTCTGGGCACACCACGAAAAAATTGTAGTTGTTGATCAAAGTATTGCCTTTCTTGGTGGAATTGATCTATGTTACGGTCGATGGGATAATAACGAGCACAGATTAATAGATTTGGGTATGTGACGTTTAAAATTAAATCAATTTACAATTATTAATCATCGTTACTAATTGCATTTGCGATCACAGGTAGCACCCAACATTCCAGTATTTATATTCCATCTAAAGGTAAATTTACCAATACCAGCACTAAAAAAGTAAGTGTCGCCATAAATAAAAAGCACGTTTTGTTACCATTGGCTGTTGCAACTAATACAGTCGTAATGGCTACTACAAAATCTATACCTGTATTGTAAGTATTTCTTTTATTATTATTTTCGATAAATTCTATATTACAAATTTTTTGTAATTTATTTTATTTTACTTTTTCTCCGTTTTAGGCCAGTAGTGAGCAAGAAGACATCGATGTCACCATTTTCAGCATTATCACAATTGGATACTAGTGATTTATTGCTAATGCAACCAATAGAAGAAAGCGACACTATGAAATGTGACACACCGAATACAGAGCGTAAAAATCTATTTGGGATGGCAAAAAATACCATGGATAGAATGAAACGTAATATCATGTTAAAAAGAGAAGAATTAATTAACATGGTATATAATCCACACGAAGAAAGTAGCGATGAGGAAAATGTCCCAGATACGTAAGTTTATATTTCAAAAAGATATCTAATAAAAACTAAAAATGTTTTTATATTAATTAAGGAATATCATTGATATTTCAGTTATACGTTGGAAACTCTAGTTAATACTAGTCAATCAGTCGCATATAACGAAGATGAATCGTCAGAATATCCAGGTGTAGCCAAATTGTGGTTGGGAAAAGACTATGTAAATTTTATTGTCAAAGATTTTAATGATCTTGAGAAGCCTTATCAAGATCTAGTAGACAGGAGCAACACTCCCAGAATGCCATGGCATGATGTTGGAGTTATGGTACAAGGTGCAACAGCAAAAGACATTGCCAGACATTTTATTCAACGTTGGAATGCGATTAAGGCAAGTGTTTTTTAATTCTGTAATAATTCAACGATTAAGTAACATTTATGTAAATAATACTTGTAGATGGAAAAAGCAAGGTTAAATTCATGTTATCCATTTCTGCTTCCAAAATCATACCATAATTGCAACAATTTTATTCCATTTATCGAGAGATCTACTATTTACAATGTCAATTGTCAAGTATTAAGATCAGTTAGTTCTTGGTCGGCTGGTTTTCTCGATTCGGAAACAGTCGAGCAAAGTATACAAGAGGCTTATATCGAGGCTATTAGTAAAGCAGAAAGGTAAAACTAATTTTTAGAAACACTAAAAAATTTTTAGAAACGACTGTTGCCCTGCTATCGTTGTGATCTTCTTTTTTTTTTCTATTTAAGATACATATACATAGAAAACCAATTCTTCATAACGCTTGCATTCATGCAACGTTCTGTAGTAAAAAATCGTATTGGAGAAACATTATTAAAACGCATTTTAAGAGCACACAAAGAAGGTGCAGTATTCCGAGTATTCGTGATAATGCCTTTACTACCAGGTTTCGAAGGTGAGGTTGGGGGACCAACTGGTACTGCCTTGCGCGCTATTACACATTGGAATTATGCTTCTATATCAAGGTGAAAATACTAGTGTGAAATCTCAAACCGTAACTAAGAACGAAAAATGTATGAATTTAAAAGTTGTAAACGTTCAAATTATAAAAACAGGGGTAAAGATGCTATCTTAAATCGACTAATTGAAGCAGGAATAGAAGACCCTAGCGAGTACATTACGTTCCATGGTTTAAGGACTCATGCAATGTTAAACGGTACACTAGTGACGGAACTAATTTATGTTCACAGCAAACTATTAATTGTAGATGACAGTACTGTCATCTGTGGTTCTGCCAATATTAATGATAGAAGCATGATAGCAACAAGGGACAGTGAAATTGCAGTAATAATTCATGTAAATATAACTTACTGAATCAAATATATAAATTCAGATCGTTTCAGTATTAATTATTTCATAATTTAGGATCAAGAATTCGAAGAAGGAAGAATGAATGATATACCGTTTCCTTGTGGCAAGTTTGCAGGATCGTTACGAAAGCAATTAATTTCCGAGCATTTGGGATTATTTAAAACAAACGAAGACATGGATATAACTGATATAATTAAAAAATCATTCTACAGAGATGTGTGGTGTGCGAGGAGTAATCGAAACACGGAAATCTATGAAACAGTGTTTCGTGTTATCCCGACAGATAAAGTTGTTAACTTCTCCATGTTGAAGCAGTATCAAAGTGAAGAACCACTTTCTACGTCAAATCCACTTTTGGCCCAAGAGGAGGTTGAACAAATTAAGGTATGAATAATGTAAGAAATAATACTAACCGTTACTTTAATAAATTTTGTTCTTATTTTCAATTTTATTTTAGGGTCATTTAGTAAATATGCCATTAAACTTCTTAACTAATGAAGATCTGAAACCAGCTGCTAGCACAGTAGAAGGAATAATGCCAACAGCACTATGGACATAAATTTTTGATAGTCAAATTGAATATTAATGAATTTTTATTTTTTATAGCTGTAAATAGGTTAATCTAGCACTAAGTATTTTATTGACCAAAGTACAAAACAATTACTCTGTACTTATAATTGGATATTTTAATATGTGTATCAGAAGATATAAATCTTAATCTAGCAACTATTTTTGCTAAAAAACATATAATAATATGTAATAATGAATCTATGTATGACATTCTACATCACACTGTACAAAATGAATTCCTTTTCAATTTAAGCTGTTATTAATAATAGTTTAAAAGAACTTGTTCAAAGTTAAACGTCAATGAAAATTCAGCTCGAGACAGTATTTAAATTATTGTCAATGCATCGAGTGTAAGTCTACTTCAACATTCCATAAAATCTACCTCTTTCAAAATAGAACTCGCATTACGAAGGTTAATATAATAATTGTTATTCATTTAAAGATAATTTTACTATATCAAGTGTTCAGTTGAAACATGCTGAAACATGTTTTATTGCAGATGTGAAAACGCTTATGTGAATATTTAAACTTTAACAATGTGCCTTTTTAAGAATTGAGTTTTATATTATAACGTTTATTTTGTAATATTATTTATTTGTACTAAGTGATCAAATAAAATAATTACAAATTAATATTCTGTTTTCTTCTCGTAAATTGCAAGTTAAATCAATGTTGCATTCAAATTCAAATTTCTAACGGCTGAAGCGTCACTGTCGCTTTGAACCGCAGGCTCTAGCTTATATTATAAAAGTTTATCTAATTTTCAAGTTGTTTTTCCACATGTACGAAGCCAGCAGGTGATACTATGACATTTTTGTTCTTTGAAGCACTTCATCGCTGTGTGATTCACATAAATCACAAGAATTCATGACGAAATTATTTATACAATTTTTCCGCGCCGCGCGAACACGTAAAACTGTTACAGAGTTTCAAATTCTGCGCATCTATGCTTGCGCATGGGGTAAGTTACGTCACAGATTTAAATATTTCAAATGACAATTTATGATAAATAATTATTCATATTTTTACATAATGGACGATAATATCAATAATAATAAAATTATAAAAAAATAATCATTAATTAATCATTTAACTATAAATTATAGAAACAACATAAACATATTCGCTTATGTAATCGCTAAGTGTCAAACTACGTTTTCATTTCTATATATTTTTATATATTTTAATAGTCAATAATTTTGACTATTCGTGTAATTAAATCAATAATTTAGTTATTTTATATTTTCAAAAATTATTTCATAGTTTCAGTAATTCATTAATGACAATAGCATTATTTTCTATATTTCTAAAAACTATTCGACAATTATTTAGTCTGTTTGTGACAATTAAACGAGTTTAATTTCTTCTACATTTTACTTATAGTTCTCAAATTCACCGTTGTTTATAAGTGTAAAGTGCGCTAAAAAACCAGTGATTTTTTTCCTGGTCGGTATTTTAGACTCTGAGACACGAAATCCCATTTCATGTCCGATCTAGTCTATGTTTAGTCAACGATCCTATTCAATTGCGCACAATCAGTGCGCAGTATACTGACTTGTCGTCAGAGTCCGCCACGAAAACAATTTTCTTTCATTTTAACCTCTTGCCCATTCCGGTTCCAACGAGATTTCTGCCTATGTTGTTCCCTTGTGTTTTTTTAATAAACAGCGTCCTTTTTGGCGATGCGTTGAATATAAAGTTACATTTTTAGTAGAAAAATTAAGTAGTATAATTTTACCTATATTATTTTTCCCTCGCCATAAATAAAAAATGACGTATTTAAGTTCGTGGGAAGAATTTGAAAAAGGTGCTGAGAGGTTATATCTTCAAAACCCAATGAAGGTTTGTTTTTAATTAAGTTAATGTTAATTTATACATTTGTACAGCCCAAGGTATGCGCAAAGTCGTATTCTGTTGAATAACATAAAATATTGATTAGGAAACGTAAGTTATAGAACATAAAATCTGTGACTGATGTGACAGCATGACATGTCACATTGAAAAATAAGCTGTACAATTTGAACAATTTTTTACAATTTTTTTAACTATAAAAGTCACTATCCTATCAAACTTTTAGATTGTGAATGTTCCATGTATTAAAAATACATGTTGTATACAAAATATTCATTTATTTCAACATTCAGATCATAGGTGAAATAAGTGATGTTTATAAAGGCTGATTGTACTTATAAATAGTTTAATAATCATCAAGTTTATAATTTATTATTTTGTTGCTCTAGGCTCGGTATACAATGAAATATTGCCATAACAAAGGTGTTCTATGTCTAAAACTTACAGATAATCGAACGGTAAGCTCTACTCTTATACAACTTACCTTGTAAATCTTAAGAATCTATTTAAATAATACATTTTTCATTTTCTTTCGCAGTGTCTACAGTACAGAACGGAGATAGCACAGGATTTAAAGAAGATGGAAAAGTTTATAGGAAACTTAATGAGGCACATGGCATCTAAAGAGAACTAAATAAGGACTAGATAAGATTAGAGACACTTTTTGAATCAAGGAATAAAAGTGCTGCGCATTTAATTCATTGTTTATGTTGTTCTATTTTATAAGATTCAATGACTGATGGGATTATAGATATTTAATTTGAATGAGGTATAAAAACTTTCTTAAATATACAATATGTGCATAAATGTCTATTTTGTCTTTATTTAAAGCTTCATGCTCATTTCGGGCAGTTCCGTTGCCTCCTGGTTAAAGTTCTGTAACAATACAAAACAAAATGTTTCATGGTGTAAGCAAATATTCAGTTTAAAAATAAATGTTTAAAGTAAAACCATTTATATATTATACGTAAAAATGTGAAACTATGGTATACTAAAATTTAAAATATTTAAAATATCAATACTCTTTGGAAAGTGAAACTGTGTGCATATGTCTAACAGCAGCATGTAGTGCACTAGTTATTAATAAAGCCAAACTTAATTTTAATTTTTTACTAGATATTATTCTAGGAGGGAAGCACAAAGCAATGAAAAGAAGCACTTACGATATAATGGGCTGAAGAACAGCATCCAGAGTAGAATCAACAGGAGGGTAGATTTCTTGATTTGAAGACAGTTCATAGCGTACCTCTCCCCCTAATTGCATTTGCGGCTATACCAAACAAAACTATTTTACTAATTTACTACGCAGGAGATTGTGTACGATACAACGCTACGTTCTAGCAACAATATTTCGTCGAATCAATTTTTCTTCGATCCGGAGAAAGAAAAAATGACATAACCAGAGTAGTACTGTTGCTAGTAGAAAAGGAAATAGGAAGCCTTAACCATATGTATTTGTAAAAAGCGCTTAGTGTGTCTAAAAGATATTCGTATGATAAATGCAACTTTAAATAAAGACAATTTATCTATAATTTCAATATACGATCATCCTTTTTTTCTCTCTCTCTCTTTCTTAAAAGCAGAAAGCTTAGACTACTTGAAGCAAAAGTGTTACCCATTATTTTCTGGTAATATTTTACCAGAATGAAACAAACAGACAGTGAAATGAAATCACTTGATTTTAGAGAAAATATGAACTACGTAGAAAATAATGAGTTTCACTTGAAACCAAAATCGATAAACGAACAAATAACGTTGTTATAAACGAGCAAGCGAAAAGATATACGTACTACCCGAGTAGGCTTAGCGCTGTCGGCAGAGCTTGAGCAGCAACTTGAAAACTCTTGCGGTGTACTTTCCCCGAGCCCACTGTCCACGTTACTTCCTATCAATATTCTGTTGTTACGAGTATAATAAAAGTCCTTCCTCATATTGCACTCGCTCCTATTACCATCGTAGTATTTTGTCTCGATTTGACTCGGCCTGGTCGGCGGCAAATTATAACTTCCGTCGCGACTATGTTGTATCATTCTTCTGTTTCTTTTGCCAACGGATCCGATCGTTCTGAAAGTGATTCCTTGACAATCTTGGGACATCACGGCAATATTCAAGCACATCCCTGATCGGGCACCATTACGGCATCGATGCATACGTAATACGTTTTAGTTTACCAAACGTTCATAACATGGTTAATAGATGCTACGAGCCACATTGCATTCCTTAGCGATACACATTTTTATTCACATTACAGACACTAAAAAAAGTTTTACGTTTCAACGATTTCTCCACTCGTCGATCACTTATGTACGCCAATGTACTTAGAGGTCTACAAGTATTTTAATCATAACGTTACCGACTATCTAAAAGAAGGATTTAGGGATACGAGACTGGCACAATGAAAAAAAATCTCGATCTGGATCGCTGACAACTGATCATCTACTAGAATTTCAACACTCCCATATACCGATCACATTTACTTAACGATTAACACAATGCATTATACCATTACATAAACAATACACAAAACGTTTCAAAAGACAACACACACACGAACAAATGCTACAATTGTTTCTAGAATATACTTCCATGAAACAGGAACTGTACGTTCATGGAATAGCGAAAAGCAGTACAGGTGCCAGCCAGGAAATAAATAAACAGGTGCGACAAGCTGTTAATCTCATCGATTTATTAAAGAACCTATCATGCTTCAAATAAATAATAGGCGCCATGCTTAAAGTAGATCACGTACATGCTCCGAATAAATTAAAAAAGAAAAAAAAAAAAGAAAAAAAAAACACCGCATGCAATGAAAAATTTTAAACAATGACTACGGATCCCGTCTCATCCTCCAGCTGCGGAGGATGGTTGTGGATGTCGCAGGCCGCCTTGAGATCATCGTACCTAGGTAGGGACGACGAGTCTGCATCGTCCAATCGAGAATTGCTAGACTGTAGTGTACATTGTTGTACGGATGATTGCGATTGAACCACCGTATATGGTATCTCTCGTCGTTGCTGATCGCTCATTCCAGAAGTATCGACTAGCCCAAACTCCAAGTGTCTGGAAAATCAGCCATTGTTTCAGTGTTTTACGTTACGTTACGTTCGGCGTTGCACAAAGAAATTCATTACTGTTTACTCCGAAACTTACTCTACCGTCATAAATCATCATGCAAATGAAGTTGTGTATAAATTATTCAAATTTCATTCACACCAGCGGTAATTAGATTAGTAACTACGTTGTATGGTAACGTATAGGCTGTCCGATTTATACACACGTTAGGATACAGTTGTTTAATTTGGAGGAAGAAATATAATACAAAAACTTTGTGCTAAATATATACAACGATATAAAATTAAATTACACGCATATTGGATCTGACGATAAGGTAGATAATGATTCACTTTTGATCATTTGGTTTTCATGCGTTTAATAACAACTATATATTGTTATAAACATCGACGCTGAAGTTTTTCATACAAAATTATGTGAAAAACGCTTAAATTTAATGTTATACTTACCCCTCCAAATTAAACAATATTTTCACGCGTTACTTTTGTACTTAAATCGAACAAACAGCATAGAAATACGCGGAAGTAAAAAAATATCTGAAGAACAATCGTTTCACTATTGTTACAATCTCATAAAGAAAACGTACTTCCTAAGCTCGTCCGGCAGCGGTTGTTTCTGAGAGGGACTCCGGTGTCTACTTCTGTGCCTTCTTCTCGGTTCCGTATGGCTTACCTATTGAAACATTTTTTACTATATTTTACGACGAGAAAAAACGGAGTCATATAAAAAATGATGTAAGAAAACTAAAGACAAAAAAAAAAAATATCGAATGAAAAGAAATGATATTTTAACATCTCATTCAAACTTACGACAGCCCGTTGAACTCCCTCGCCCTTCCGCTTCTGTGCTTCTCTCCATTGAGGCTCGGAATCTACCAATTCGTGTCTGAAAAGATTCACACGCGTACATGTAGCATATTCCAATTCCGAAATATTCATGTATATTGTAATAAGCGTCTCCCGTGATAAACTAAGTTCCGCTTGTGATTTCTCATTGAAAACGTGAATACACGACTAGGGAAGATTTCGTTGGTCGAGGTTGATACTTCCCAGGCGCGTCGTCATTAAAATAATTATCACCTTTACGCGCTCTATGTACCCTACCGTGAGAGTATAATGAACACGAGGGTTTCTTTCCCGTCCACACGGTCGACGAACTCGCCCAAGACGTTCTGTCAAATTATTTCGTTTTCACATCGCCGTCTAGGGGGCCTTTATTATGGCAATTAATTACCAATTAAGCTAGCGCGTCTATCTTGGACGCTTAATTGTCTCGGGACACGATAACAAACGTAACGAGGCTTAAATTAACATACAGTTCAGATGTCTCTTCAACGATGACAAGCGCGTTATTATCATTACTTTATTCATTCTGTGATATAAGATGGATGAAAATTGTACCTGGACGATCGAGAGCTTCTGTGCTTTCTACGGTGCTTGCGATGACCCGACCTCGTGTCCGAACCTCTCGAAAGCTCGGATTCGCAGTCAGAGTGACGACTATGTCTTCGGTGACTATGACTATGACTCCTTCTACGATGACCACTGCGACTGTGGCTGTCTCCTGAACTTTGGCTCTCTACAGAGCTACTCCGTCGTTGGAGTCTGCTCAAGAGCTAAAAAGTCATTGAAAATAGAGCGTTAATTATGCACTTGTGTTCTTCCGATCTACATCACAAAGAATAACTACGAACGACCAAACTACATTGGACATTTCATATATTTTTCGTGTCACGCGCGTTATTTGTGTATTTTTGCAAAGTTTGCTCGATTTTCCGACGAACGCGTAAAAAGTGCATGCGCAGACTACAGACAAACAAAGAACGAAGAACGTACTGCCGGTGCCGCACCCGCCGAGCGGACAGACCGAGGACTAGACGAAGTGTAAAGGCCACGAGGTTGGCTCTGAGTCCACGGCGCGCTCCTGGTGCTCCTTGGACTTGAGTTGTTCGCCTGTCTCGAGTTTTGAGTATTGCACAAAACGTTGCCGCCGACCGAGTTGCTGTTGACCGAGTTCGAGTTGACCGTCACCGGCGTTTCCACGAACGGGCCGACCATTTCTTGACCCTCGACCACGCGTCGCTGCGCCCTGCGGCTGGGTATCCTCTGGAAAACCGGCGGTGGATTCCGTCTGATTACCGTGTGCTTCTCAGAGCCGGACGGAGGGCTGTACGAGCGGAAACGCGAGTAAGGACTCAAAGGTGGCGGACCGGTGGCCATTAACCGGAAGAACGCTTGGTGCTCCAGACAACACTTCCACAGATGTCTACAGGCACCCTTTGACGGCGTCTCGAAACCGTGCGTTCTCTCCTCGGAGTTCTTTTCGCTGACTCTCAGCATGAAATATCTACCCTGAGAAAAGAGATAAAAACGGTTTTGAACCAATTGCATTTGCTTCAATGCTAATCCGCAGTTTGATATAAATAATATCTCGATAACTCGCTCCGTCAAGAAACATCTTTCACGTAAGAGCTCACAATGTTTCATTGATTCAACATTCCGCGGTGATTCTTGTTTGCGAGAAGAATGAATGGCTAACGTTTCAAGAAATGAACATCCGCCTACCTTGT
Source organism: Melipona beecheii (assembly GCA_032399605.1). Lineage (NCBI taxonomy): Eukaryota > Metazoa > Arthropoda > Insecta > Hymenoptera > Apidae > Melipona > Melipona beecheii. Next base: position 171,555 of record JAUCMO010000082.1, on the reverse strand, counting down.
AGTAGATCTTATTGATCCGAGGCCAATAGTAATTCCCCACTTTGGTCTTGTTGCGTAACAGAATTATCCCGCTCGGCGTCAGTCCCAGAAAATACTCGACGCTATCTTCGCCCTGCGAAGATCGAGATTACACAGGAGTTTCGAGAGATTATCGCGTTTAATTACAGTATCGATCGGTTCGTCGTTGGGTCGAACAACAAATACCTACCAACACGGGATGCAAATCAACCCCGTACATTTCCAGCCATTTCACTTTGTCCAAGTAATTTAGCTCTGCGGCGGAGGGCAATTGTCCTCTGAAAAGGGAAGCCCATTGTTACATCAAATTACCAAATAAATGAAAAAACGAGAGTCGCTGTTGCAAAGGGAAGAAATTTTATAACAGGCAATGTAAATGTAAATGCAGCACATACACGAGAGTTTTATGGAGTTCCACTATACGATTTTCCAATTCCGTAGTTTGATTCGCCAGGAATCGAAATTCAGTAACGTAGCCCACTGAATGTCGTCTCGGATCGTAATCCCCGAGTTCCGCTGAAACAGTCACGATTATTCAACATTTCAATTCGAGAATTAACAATCCCTGGGATTGCTTGTTTATAAAATTCGAGAGGAATAACGTATCACTTTTTATATTACTCGATATTTATATATAATTATATGTCACTGAAAGTGATTTTAGCGGGGCCTTAACCCAGAAAATCGGGCCTCTTCAGACGCAACGCTAATGCAACGAAAATTAGCGATTGGTTGATCTGGGTCACGTGATTCGCGAGGGGGCGTGGCGTAGACCTCGAGTAGGAGTGGCGTTGTCTGGTACTGAGCGATCGCGCCTGTAATTTGTTTTTTATCGATTCAAATGTTTGCGTATCAATAAAATTTTATGGCAAAATAGAACAGTTGCTTCTGGGCCTTTCAGTGAGACGAATCGTACTGGGGTACAAGTCTTGCAGTTTTTCTTACATTTGTATTTTATCGAAGTATTATTTCCATATTTTATTATATTATTACGTTTTATTGAATTATTATTATTATTGTTAGTCCTTTACAGATTTTTTTTACTATAACATATCACTTAATTATCACGGATTTGAAACAAATATAACGCTCACCCTGAAACTTTCGAGCGATGGTGTGCAAACATTTTCTCACAAAGCAACGTGCAATTACACTTTAAAAATTAATGAATCCTCGATGTATCACCGTACACGTATCGTGCACGTAACGGGTCACAAATATTTAATGCTTCCTCGTTACGTAATTCTTTGTACGTTTTCTTTACGAGAACACGCGACGTGCGTCGCGACGCGCGCACACACGCACGTGAAATACGTTCGCGATTTATTTTCAAGGTATTAAGCAAATTGTTCGGTAACACGCGCTCCGTCAACCGGATGCTCGCACGCATTATCTACGCTTGGAGGAAAAATACGACAGCACTCTCATCCTGCAATCTACGTACGCACAACTTGCACCCTGCACCTTTTTTTGCCCCCTTCTTCTTCCTCGTTCTCCTTAGTTTCTTGCCCTGTGCGATTTAAACGCGCGCGATCCGGAGAATTTATGCGCTAAAGTTGCCAAAGGATTCTCCTCAGTACGCAGTACGATATATCGTTGCATTTTACTGCAGGTGAACAGTGTGAAAATTGGTAGATGGAACATCGGTGAATCGATACGCAAGATAATTGATAGGCTCGTCACAACGATGGTCAAAAGAAAGTTTGAAAAATGAAACAATGAAAAATTTGGTGATTTTACGAAGCTGAATTATACAACCGAAGAGAAATGAATTTTATATCTGTCACTGTTCCTTCTTTCCAGTTAAAAATGAAAATAAAACAAAAATACAGTAAAAACGTATCCAAATTTTCGACCGATATATATTACTTCTTTATACTATTAACATTAGTTTCGTTATATACATGTACAATCATCGTATGTACATCAAAGGATCCTTTCCTAATTCTCAAATTATATAAATAATTTCACAATTATAACGCTCAAATTGTTGGTCAACGTGTTACTAATTGCTCGAAAACATGGAAATACGGATTTGAGCTACTATATAATCGAATTTGTTTGAAATTATAGTTCTATGTGTCTCCTTGTCTGTCAGCTTCTGTTTTCGCTCCCCTTGTTTCTGATCTATCAAGTAGTTTGTCGCGACATACGAGGCAGCTAGCTAAATTGCATAAGAATTTCTGCTTTGACGCACCGCCTCAGAATTTAACATAAATGCAAAATTGCATTCTACAAAAGATACGTGTAACAAAACGTCACAACTTTTCACCACGCACTAAAATAACATATTTTATAATACATAATGTAAATTTTATATTTTTATGGAATCCAAACAAGAACATTATTTTGCCTATTTTATAGATATATGTGTAAACGTATTGCGTAAATTGGATGCATTTTTGCATTTCCAAATTGCCATATACGCATAAAAATTCGGAGCTTTGTTAATTTCAGCGTACTCAAAATACTATCTTTTACTTTATATTTCTCAAAACTTTCACAAATCCAGTATAGTCACATGCATAATCTAAACGATCACAAGTTCCTCAGTTCCAAGCGTGAAGAGCGAGTCGTTCAATGAATCAGTGGGAACCACGACAATTTCGACTTGAATTACTCGGATTTAGAGTTTCTGATGCAATTGAATCAACTTTGTCGCTAACCTCTGTCACAAACAACACGCAACACCAAACAAAGTCGAACGTTTCAAATTTCTTTTTGGCGATCTGATATAAATTACCATGATTCGCCGATACAGTACGAGGGTTGAAAACGTCTCAGCAGTAAAACAAATTTCGCTTCGTTCAAGATTTCAGCGTCTGCTAGTCGCATAAATCTAGTTTACATGGAGGAATCTCGACTCGTCGGAATTTCGCTTCTTTCGCCGTTGTCGCTGGAGTTCCACTCCCTCGGAATCTGTCACCATCAATTCCCCATAGGGCGCAGCATAGAAATGCCCTCCAGAAATCATCCTAGTCGCTTAATTGAATCACTGACTTTGATGAATATCGGCTGAGACCAGCGCGAGGGGCACTTTATTTTCTCGCTGGTTTGCTCTCTCTTCCTCGTCCGCCGTGCCGAACAGAATCGGCGCACCTTGTCGTTGCCGGCTTCTTGCATGTTCATTCGGTCGTGTAATTACGAGACCGCCGGTCGTAGACCGCGAAACGATCGGAATCGAGCCGCGAAACGTGTTATCAGAATCCCAGGGGAGTTTTGCTCGAACGAAGGGGTTTTCGATCGACGAGAATTATGAGCGGATGAGTATGTTGATACGAGAATCAAAGGATCAGATCGACCACTTTGCAAGTAGGTTTGAACCTCCGGTCTTCGCACTCGAGCCTTTGATAACGAAGAGCCGCCTGATAGTTAGTAACAATAACGAAGAGTATATCGCGAAATAACTAACAATGTATCTTTTGGCTTCGGAAATCTCCGAATATTGCGTGTGGACGACTTTTGGTGTTTCTATTTTATCACTGAAAGTGATTTTAGCGGGGATAACCGAGAAAATCGGGCTTCTTCAGGTGCAACACTGATGCAACGAAAATTAGCGATTGGTCGATTCGGGTCACGTGATTCGCGAGGGGGCGGGTAAACCTCGAGTAGGAGTGGCGATCGCGCCTGTAATTTGTTTTCTATCGATTCAAACGTTTGCGTCTACAAAATAGTATAATTTAATAATACAAAATTATGTTATACTATAAAATAGTGATATTAAATTATACTATAAAATGAAGTTGCACTATACTATAAACGTGTACTCGTTTTACTTTCCTGTAGCAAATTATACGTGGCATAATTTCTACTTGTACACTAAACTGTGATACGTTGTATGTTCGAACTTGACTCATATATATAAAATGTATATATATATAAAATTTCATGAAATTTGTACTGATTGAACTTGATAAAACGAACTTGTACGTTGAACATGAATTGCATAAAATGTATGCACTGTAAATATTCATCGAGACATTTGGACTTTAGTATAGCATTCGAAACGCGCGAAATGAAATTTAAATATCGAACTTGCCTTGAATTTGCAAATACACGTTGAACTCGATCCCATCTCCAATGAGAATGATGCGCAAAGTTGTTTGGCCGTGTAGATCGTGGACGATTACGGAAGAAAAACTGTCCGGATAGAGGAGGGAAGAAGCGACGAATGCGAAGCCGAGGAATGCGACTCGATCGATAGAGGTCGAATCGATCGTCGCTCGTAATCAGAACCTTTGAGTTTCTGGCTTTGCATTTAACGAGACGACGATTTGATCGTCGATCGATGGAAATTCGCGGCGCAAGTTGGTGCGAGGCGCGGTTAAATGGAGCGAGCAGCTATCCCGTTTGGCAGTGAATGCTGCTGCGAATATTATTTACGTTGCTTGTTAGGCAACCGACAGCAGAAATGCAAGTTTGTTGAAGTTACAGAAACGTTTAATTTAATAAGAGTCAAGGTTGACGAAAGTTGCGGCGGTTATATTAATAATGCAGTAGGATAATATATAATTGCAATAGCAATATAATGGTAATATAATGGTAATTTATAAATTTTTCAATAACATTCAAACGTTTAATCAGTTTTAATAGTAACACAAGTAGCGAAAATTCCTTCTTTGAAATTGTTAACTCCGCAAGTACGATTTATTGAACGTGATGTGTTTTAATAGATAAAAATATCTCTGTAATTGGAACACTACCGGGTACTTTGTAACTAAAAAAATTAACGAGATAGATAGATCGTTAATGTAGCCAATTAACTGCTCATATCATCTTGATAGCGATACCAGTTGAATGGCTTCACGAATGCCGCGAGTTCCACGAAATAAATTGCTTAGAACGAAAGTTGCAACGTGCTGCTGCTGAGTCATACACGCCGATAAAGCGCGCAGAACGAATTTCTTTTCACCGACCCAGGCTATACGGAAAGATCAATTAGAACGTGCGTACGGAGAAAAACTGAGAACTATTTCAATTCGAAATTCATCGGAGATTTAAAAGTATAAAAATTTGTTCCCAAGTAATTGAAGACGTCGCAAGCAGGAAATAACCTTTCCGACCGTCGAAATTGAAATTGAATACACTCGATAAAAAGATACGACAATCTTTTTTAAATTACATCTTGCCGACCGTTCTTTCTTTGTTCATCTTTGACTTCCAGCCGACTTTTACACGGTTCCCAGAGCCCTTTATGTTCCCATGTTCGCTCGCATTTCCAATCACAAAAATAAAGTGAGTTTATCGAATTTCTTCTGCCGACGTAATACTCTCAATAGCATTTCCGTCAGTCGACGGGTTCTCTCGGCTTGATCAAAAGTTTCTCGATCAAAGAGAAGAGAAGAGGAATAATTTGTACTCTTCTTTTTTTAAGAATAACCCATAACGTTCTCTGAAATCAACTCGGACGTAAAAGTCGTCGTTCTGTCATCAGCGAGCCAAAAGAGAAAAATCCTGCGTCTTCGCGATGCAACGAGACGGGAAAGCTCAAGCCGCACGCTGCAAATTTTGCGAAGAAACGTCGCGGTGAAAATTCCGCGAGACAGTAATTTCGCTTCGATCGACATCGAGTGGCCATCCGCATGAAAGTGCGCATAATTAAGAGACAACAACGGAGAGCAGCAACAACAACAGGCTGAACGTACGAGACAATTAAGCTTCCAGATACGACTCCATTGTCCCGCGACTTCAATGAGGCGTCCTCGAGTTTCTCCTTCTTGTTCGAGGAACTGAAGGAGCCGCGGAACGACAACGGGTGAATTAATTTACGAAACGAAACGGTACTCTAAAAATGAGTCCGTACCGAGCGGTGAAAGGAGTCCGAGGAAGGAGCAAGAAGAAATACGCGTGGCAATAATGGGATTCACCCTGGCTCGGGGAGGGGGAGGGAAGAAAAGAAGGAAAGAAAAGAAACGAAAAGAAAACGCCTAAAGGTGTTTTCGTCGCCGTTGTAATGGCACTGTAAGCTCAAAGCTTCCCTCCTCGCTATCTTGTTTGAGATCTCCGCGAAGAGCTGGACAACGCTTTCCGCCGGCGCACAGGTTCGTAAAACGGCGACCGGCTCTACTTATTTCCCCGAGTAGCTCCAATATTTGCGGAAGTTGAGCGTAAAAGGGTTCGTCGTTGGACGATTCGTTGCTCGAAAGAAAAACGCGTTACCAAAGAGTGGTGTGTTTTCACAGAAGGAGCGGGCAAGGCAGAGAGACAGACAGACAAAGAGAGAGAGAGAGAGATAAAAATCGTGTACGAGTGACTATCCTGGTTGGCGAGTTGATTAATATTCGTCGTTAAACTGTCCTCCTCGTAAAATTACTTTCCGACGCTGAACAAGCGCGTAATTGCATACGCTATATAACGACCAAGTTTCATTCCCTTCTTCTTCTTTTTTATTCGCGGGAAGAGAGGGGTGGAAGGGTGTGTGGGGGGGAAAGGTTTCTTTAATTGCTGCGCGCTGCGCGGAGCAAGGAAAAATATGGAATTTCTTTTCGAGGGGAACGGTGCAATATCGAGAGCCTGCTTAAACAGAAGCGACGTTGTTATGGGTGAGTTGCACGAATAAATTTCGGAGGTAATTCTCTGCGTGAAGACAACAGACGCGAAGATGAATATGAATTTCATGGAGCACGAAAGATGTTTCCGCGTAGAAACGTAGAATATCGACTCGTGAGATGTTTCCTTTGTGTATTTCGACTTTGACAAGCTGTTCAGCCTTTAGCTTTTGCCAAAGTCGATTTGCATTTGTTGTTTATTAGATATTCCTTGCTTCTAGTTTCGTAGCACTCTTTCCCAATTTCCTCTCTCGCTTTTAATGGCTGGTTAATTCAAGGATCCTTGAATCGTACGTACGTGTTCCTTTTTTTTTTTGAAACACACTCGCATTACACGCTTGTACACTGTACAAAGTCAATATGTATTTTACCACACATCCCCGCACGTAGGTACGTATGTACTTACTCTATCTCTTCGCACAATTCCAAACACCCAATATTTGCTTATCATCTAACACCTGAGACGTTCATTCACGCTCAGCGCCAGAAGAGTTTATCCCTGTGTGTCTCACGATCCTCGAGATAAGGAAAGAAAGTGGCACAAGATTAAAGTTGAAATACAAAGAAATGAAAGAAAAAGAATGTTAATCTTGCTAATGTAACGTGTACACTTTGAATGATGATAAAGTTTCAAATTTCCTTTCTTGAGATCCATGTAAAATGGCCGAGTCCGTGTAAAAATAAAGAGCTCAACCTTGAGCAGTACAAATACGTCTTGAAACGCTACTCGAAGTGCGAGAAACGTTATTAAAATGCAAAGACAGTCGAGACTCGACGAGTTTCTAACTCCACTATTATGCCGTGACTCACTGTCATCGCGTTGGAGACGAGTTTGAAAATATTCGCAGTCAGCGACGAATCAAGAGAGAAAAGTTATATCGTGCATCAAATTACCTGCAAAGCACGACTAAATGCCGGCACGTTTAGCGTTCTTAAGAAGAAGAAGAAACAGAGGCTCCGGTATTTTTAACGTTACACGCGCGATCGTAGGATCGTTAGTGAATCACGCTCCGAAACGAGGACTTTTGGCTCGGCGGCGTCGAAGGGAAGAGCGGCGTCTCGCGTGGAGAGGCGCGAAAAGAAAGGCACGCGGGAAAGTCGAACACGTAAAATTCTGTTGCTCAAGACGCCGCGATCCATCGTCGCGCGGTGATCTCATCCGCGGCGCGGACCGCAGTCGCATTCAGAGAAGTTTATCTCCATTTCGCGAAGTAAAACGCGTGCCGTGTTCCCTTTTCTTCTCTCTCTTTTTGTTTTTCTTCCACCTCCCTCTCTCTCTCTCTCTCTCTCTCTATCTCTCACTATCTCCATTTCTCTTTTTCTCTCGTACGTCAGCTTCACGCCCTCCTCGTCCGTTCCAGGTATCGTTGTCAACGGGCAGAGAGACTGAACAAGAAGAAAGGGCATTCATTTCGTCCCTTTTGACGGCGATGAGACGCAAACACGACCGTATCTTTTTCTGTCGTTCTCTCTCTCTCTCTCTCTCTTCGTGCACCGCTACGTCCACCCTTTCTCTATTTGCATGACTTTGAATCTCAGCAGCAGATAACTAACGCGTGTGGACCTACAGCAGCTTCCTTCAAGCCAGGGCATCCCTCACACCCTCGCATCGTCCGTCTTTACGTATCGTTCGTGCGTTGAACGATGCCTCGAAATCTTTAACCAAATCTTTATTTGCGATCGCAAAAGTTCGAAATCAACTAAACGTTTCGACATCTTGAACAGCTTCGTGAGAAAAATCACATGACGATTCAACTTGGTCTCATTTTCAAAAGCGCGACACCTCTACTTTGGTAATTCCGAGCTTTTTCGAAGGTGCTTTCGCATCCTGCAGAGAAGAGGGAAAGTACAATGATTTTATCCTCAAAAATTGTAAAAATTCCAACAGAAATACTGAGAAAATTTTCGACTGGAGTTTGCTCCCGTGAAACCTACTGCGACGATTTTTCTTTCATTTTATTAAACTTTGAAAATTCGAAAAACGACTCTTGGTCATTTAAAGATATTTTACAAGAGTGGAAGAAGAAGATATTCCCTAAGACGGTATTCATTGACGAGCTTCGTTATTATTAATATTGGTTACTACGAGTTAGAAACAACTTTATCAAAAAATCCATTAAATTATTAATTTATTAATTTAGAAACGCGGTTTCTACTTTATCAAAAAATCCATTAAAACGTCGCTGAGAAAAAATTTGTTCGCGTAGCTTTTTTTAATTCGATCACTGCGCGCCGTATTTCTCGGGTGGAAAGTGCACGACGCCATTGTGCGAACGAAAACTTTGACTCAACGGCAGGCACGTCGCGGAAAAGTGAAGAAGATAAGAGAGTAAACTCTCTTTCGCGAAGATTGGTTACTTTCTTCGTTCCATCGATGCTTGAACGAAAGTATTTCGAAATAGAAATAACTGTCTGCAGTGGATGGAAAGTTGGAAGCACTTTACAAAAGTTTAACGCGGTACGCGTACGTGGACGTTTCTTTTCGCTGGGTGAAATTGAAATCACATGTTCAAAGGTTCCGCGAATCTTTTCAGATCGGCCTCTGTGCCTTTCTCGGATACTCTGGTGGGTGCTCAAAGGACAAGAGGTTCTACGGAACTTCGTTGAAAACATTTCCTCGATCTATTATTGTTTCTCGACGAACGAGATACCAACGAATTTCAATGTAATTTAATCTATCTATCGCTTCTAGATATTTAAATATTTACGATTCTAACTGACATTTTAGTTTGATCAATTAGAAACTTGAAATCAACCGATCACTGATACGCTGAAACTACAAAAATGACTTTGTAACCTTTGTATCAATTTTATAATAATTGTTATAAAATATTTAGATGAAAACCAAATTAAAACTTAACACCAAAATGATAAAATCTAGTTTCCACGCGAGATTCGTGTATTTCTCGACAAGAGTACACAATTAAGCTAGGTCTTGCAACGGGTTCGCGATTAATAGCGAGCGGAAACGGCTGAAAATGCGGTGATTTTTTTCACATCGCCTGTGTTTTTTTTTTTTTTTACCACGAAACAGGAGTGCTCTTGCACAGCCTCTTGATTTCAGGCCGTGAAATGAAAACGAGGATACTCTTTCGTACATTCCTCTCCGCACGTTGCTTTCTTTGGAACTCCATTAAACGGTGGGAAATAGTATGTAGAAATATATTTTTCTCTCTTTTCATTTTCCATTTTCCATTTCCCAATTGCGATACACGGTACTCCATGTAAATTAAGAAGATGTACTTGTAATGTAAAAAGTAGAAAGATAATAATTGAATTTAACTGTAACATTCAAAGTTCAATAAAATAGTAAGAAAAACTGCACGACTGTACCCCAGTACGATTCGTCTCACTGAAAGGACCAGAAGCAACTGTTCTATTTTGCCATAAGATTTTATCGATACGAAACAAATTACAGGCGCGATCGGTCCGTACCAGACAACGCCACGCCCCCTCGCGAATCACGCGACCCAAATCAACCAATCGCTAATTTTCGTTGCATCAGCGTTGCACCCGAAGAGGCCCGATTTTCTGGGTTACCCCCGCTAAAATCATTTTCAGTGATAACAAAAATCGTACAGCGATTCAAGCGAAGGGATTCAAGGGATTGTCATAAGCGAGCGAACAACAATTTTCAGCGAATGTTTGAACATCTACTGTTTTCTTTTGAAGAAAACTACCTCCATTTTTCCAATCTGCAAGATGTTAAAATATTTTTGAAGACGAAAGAAACTGGTTCGGTACTCAGGACTTGGGACGAAGTAGAGATTTCACGGTTTGAAGCAATCACAACTATTGCGTCACACGTGAAAAAAGTAGAAACGCGTACAAACGTGTGTCAAGAATCTTTAATTTCTCAACGCACGTCTCACGTGCCACGTGTGTATGAGTGTACGTGTATTTCGAGTACGCGTTGAAAACCGCGATCTCTAATTTCGATGGGCGCACGGCGTGGCGCGCGTTGCCCGTTCACCGGAAAGGCGACGAAAAAGAAACGATCGCAAAGCGTAATTTCGACGTGGCGGCTTTGTGCCGCGTGGGTGCATAATGTAGCACCTACCATGCAATTTTGTTTAGACTCCTCTCGGAAATAAGCGTGCCCGAGCGTTAGGCGTTGCCCCGTGAAATTTCCCCTCGGCCGCTCTGTCCTTCTCTCGCCACGTTCCGCTGATTCCACGATCCGCTGGTTCCAAGGCGGCGCGTTATCGCGATAAAAATTGCACACGTTTCATCGTTCTCGTCGTGTTTTGTCTACTTCGATGCGACCGCAGGCGCAACGTTGATCCCCGCCGTGCGAAATCTTATCGGCCGTTGCGCGACTCGCTCTTGCAGGCGGTAATATGCGGCGAAAAAGGATGGGGGTAATGAGAACGGTGCAACGACCCTTTATTTAAAGGGGTCGCACACCTTTCCTCATCGGATATTCCGCGTGTTAATGGGAAACAGTTGAAAATTAATAGCAGAAATTATAAATTCGACAGATCTTTAAGCCTCAATAAATCACCATCATTGGACATTACGAACCACAAAAGTTTACGTTGCTTAATTTTGAAATTTTGTGATTCAATTTTATTACGCGATAATTGAACTTGAAGATTAACATTAACTTATTTGGACTTTATTCTGGAGAATTACTATATAAAATTTACTTGAGAGAAATGAAATTGCAAGAACAGTAACAAAGTACGCAAGCTTTTAAATCTTGAAAAATGCAGTAAAATTTCTGTGAAAAATTGCCCAATTGATCGCTCTCTGGCTACAAATTTATTTCATTGTCAGTTACACCTACGTTGGAATTTAATTAAAGGTAAAATTGCGGGAAATGTAATTTTGAATTAACGTGGTAACATCATTTTGATAAATGAATTTCGACTGACAAAAGAAACGAATTTTCTTACAATTCTGAATAGGAACGTGCTAATGTACAACTAAATTAATTAACTCGCGAAATTATGCGCGTTAAGCGAAATACTGTACGTTGCATCAAGCTAATTAAACAAGGTAATTAAATGTTAGCATTAATTCGGTACAAATTACGGTAAATGAAGTTTCGCTGAAAACGCAGAGGAGGCCATTTGAATCAAGCACCCTCTTATCGAAAGCTATCGATACCACTCGATAATCAGGAATTTATCAAATAAATCGACAGTTATTAAGCTAATTGTTTTTGACTTTTATCGAAAAAGAGGATAAAATTATACTATTATTGCATGTGTATTTTACGATTATTTATATTGATGATATATTTATAAAATATATACTAATTATTACCTTAATCATTTATATTGAAAAAATATATCAAAATTTTGAAGATGAATATATTCTTAATTTGTTATACTTATTCAATATTATTTGTACGTCTCACTCGAACTTCAATTTCATCAATAGCAACTGTGACATAGCTCGACAAATCGTTTCTGAATTATTGACGTAAACTGATAGTTCTCAAAAATTTCTCATGAAAGAAAGTGCAACATTGCTAATTCGTTAAAAATTATCTCTCAAGTGGTCAAATATTCAAAGTCACAGAAATTCATGCCCCACCATTGTGCAATTTTTGATTTGATTTAATTCCATCTTTAATCAGTCTCCATCAGAAAGATATCAAGTATTTAAATTTTTGTAACATTAATATAACATTTACTACCATATTACAATAATATAGTAATAGTATGATTGGAATTACAAACTCAAATGGAACATAATCTCTGTTAATAAATTCTAACAATCTGCGTACATTGGCCACGTTTCTCTGTAATTTATTTCGTTGCAAAATCTGTCGAAAACAAACGAAGCCGCGTCGAATCATTTCGCAGTAGCTGAGAGCGCGGGCACTCCATCTCGATAACCCCGTGCTATTCCAAATAGGAAGACCAGAACGATCTCTTCTTTGCGTGCGAGATTCAAGGACGGTCGCGGCGCGAATCGTACCGGAAGACGACGCGAGCAAAGTCGAGTCGTTGGCGACGAAACAAAAGGAGTTACGCCTCATTTTCAGAATTATAGCGGTATCTCTAATGAGGGACGAGGAAGACCATTTGAGGTTTACGTTGGTAAATTGTCTCCCCGAGATTACTCGCTTAAGCGATTTTCCTTTACGCCTGAGTGTGCTCGCGACTCACGAGTTCGTTCGTACGCTGCTCCTTCGAATTGTCTTCCCTTAATTGGACGTGACTCTTAGTTTCACTTAGCGCGGTTTTCCTCGCGATAAATTGCGTTCAGCCAGTCTCAAAAAGTGACTCGAGGCTATATCGAGGAAATTTCGGGGAGTTTCGTGCGAAAAGTCATGTACACGTGTAGGATATTTTATCACTGAAAGTGATTTTAGCGGGGGTAACCCAGAAAATCGGGCCACTTCAGGTGCAACGCTGATGCAACGAAAATTAGCGATTGGTTGAGTTGGGTCGCGTGATTCGCGAGGGGGCGTGGCGTTGTCTGGTACTGACCGATCGCGCTTGTAATTTGTTTTGTATCGATTCAAATGTTTGCCTATCGATAAAATTTTATGGCAAAAAAGTCGTCTTCATTTTCTAGAATGTCAGAACAGTTGCTTCTGGGCTTTTCAGTGAGACGAATCGTACCGATCGTACAAGTCGTGCAGTTTTTTATTTTGTTCGGTTATTTTATCTGTAGAACGTTACGAGAGAGATCAAATAGTTATTAATTTACTAGACTTTAGATTGGAGAAAATGATGATAATTACACTGCAGATATTTTATGATTCGTATATAATATAATTTCTAGTTTTAGAAAATTGTGTCACGCACTAAATGTTGTAGAAATTATTATATTCATCCGTGTAAAAATCTTATTATGATGTTTTGTCACATTATCTCTTGTGAGAGGATGAAATTCTGGTTAGTTAAATTCTTTTTGCTAATTATTGAAAGTTAAATGCACAAATGTCAAACAGTTTTTCATGGAATTTCTAGAAAGTCTAGAAAATGATTTCCAGACTCCGAACTTTTCAAAGCACTTTGACAAAACAGCATCTGCTTTATCTCTGCCAACAAACGGAATCGCGCAACGTCTCTGAATTCTTAAATCCCGGTTCCTCTCGATACAAGAGCCTCTGTTTCTCCAGCGCAGTCCCTCTTAAATTATTTCGTTCAATTAACACACAGGCTCGATTCTCTTCCCGCTCTAAAGAGAAAAATAAAAAGAAAAAAAAAAGACAGAAGAAAGATTGTCTCGTTGCTCGAGCCGGCAAAAAGGAAAAAGAGTGGAGTTAATCCAGCTTTGCAACGGACACGGTTTGCAGCAACGGTATTACCTGCTGCTCCTGCCTCTCCCGCGTCTGCCGGCTAACTTTCTTTGACCTTGAGAAGATTAATACCTCCAGGATTTAATTAAAGCCACCAATTTTAATCATAACGTTCGTTAGAAGCGGTAATAATCTTCGCGTTCAGCCGGTTGACGGAAGCCGCGCGTTTGCCGAAAGAAATCGGGCGAATATTAACCGTCTGATTGATCGCGCTTGTTTCCGCGACGTACGTTCGTACGATGCATTTCCTTTGGGAAATTATAGCCCCTCTCCAGTTGAAAAATCTGCCTTCGCTCATGGAAAAAAAAAAGAAAGAAACCGATTTCGACCAATGTTTTTTTTTTTTTTTTTTTTTCCTGCGATCGAGCGATCGGTAATTCGTACGTGTCGGCCGTTCGCATCGCATTTTCGACCGGTCGTAATTATTTCATATTCCACCTCGGGGAGATGATGTGCAGATGTGCACTTTAATCGCGCTGCGATACCACGGAATCCGGAACTGACGGATTTTAAGATTATTCGGTTCGATTATATTTATAGACGACTTTCTTTTATCGAGACGTGACGGTTTAGAAAGTTTGACAATTAACTGAAACAGTTTCTATGAAGCAACACACGCGGTTCGCGACGTCTACGTAAAAATTAATCACGCACTACGGTTGTATTCTGTTATGACAATAAATCAGCTGAAAATTACCGTGTTGACGTATAACTGTGACATTTATTAGCAGACTGCGGATGTTTATGCAAATTCGTTTCATTCTATGAATAGAATTAATAAAAATAAAAAATATAGTTATGTCATATTCGTTATTGCACCTTCAAGTTTCCCGTAAATGCACAAAACACCGCAGCCTGTATCGTTTCACGAAAGTAATGCGGAAAAGTGTTATGCTCTTACATTGAACGACGTAAGCTCCTAATTCCGCGGCCAGGTCGAACGACACAGGAAGTCGCCCTTGGAGGATATCCTGCTTCACTTGCAGGAAGAACTGGTACCTTGAATCAAAAAGAAAACAGATAGGTGCATTTTTTATCGGGCAAATTATATAAAAAGATACAAAACACGTATTGATTAACAGTATTGTTAACCACTGCAATTAATTATTACAAATACTTATTGTAATTACATTATTGAGATTTTGATATTTTACTATTCTTTCTGATAGAGATTACTAATAAAATTAGATCGAATTAAAAATTCCGAAATTGTTACAACCATCAATAGCACAATGATACCAATTATTAAGTAATGAAAAATTCGATTTATGAACCAACAACTCGAGAAACAATATAACAAATCGATTGCGGACTCTCCACGCGAAATTTTTAAATTGCAGGACTGCACAGAATACATATGGCGCTTATTGCAATTTTTAATCAAGGTTTTATTTTTTATATATTTCCAATTACATTTACAAAAATAGAAATCTGCGTGAAAATCCGCAAGAATTACACTCGACATATATAACATCATGAATAATCAATAGAAATTTCTTAAAAAATATTAATATACTTAATATTTATATATCTATGTACCTATGTGTATATATATATATATATATATACAGTATTTTACAAGCTAAACAATAAATCTCTCTTTCTCGCAAAAAGATGAAAAAAAAGAAAAAAACGTTTGGCAGCTACTATACACGGGCTGTGAATATAGTTAATGACGTATGACATGTGATGAACATCAGGCGCGCGAGAGAAGCAAAAAGAAGCGAAAGTGGAAGAGGGAGAAAAAGAAGATGGCCAAGGATGATGGCAAAGTTACGAGATGGGGTCAACTTGCGGCTCGACTCGCCGCGAACTTCGATTTTACCATCGTTGCCCTCGCGGTTTCTCTTCTTGTAAAGTCATCGTTAAAAGATTTCGCAGTTCCTTTCCACCTCCGTTCTCGCTTGTACCATCCGTTACCACGGCCTTTCTTCGTCGATGTCACTCCGCCGTCTCTTTTCTTTCACGCCAGTTCTCCCTTTCGTGCACGCGTGTACGTGGCATCTTTCCCTCTTGCAAGCAGATTCCTTTTCGCTAGCACGCTTTTTCCTCCCGCTTTTTCTTCATTTTCTGCCTGCCAATCTCTCGTGCCGCCTCGTTCCTCGCTCGTCCACCCAGACTCGTTTTCACCCTCCCCGAGTTCCGCCTCCGCGGAGGATATACGTCTCACATTCATCTCGACTGTTTTGCCTGCTTTTCCGTTGTCCCATTTGCGAACACGATTTATCAACGACGAAAGCCTAAACGATATACTTTTATTTACATTCTGCTGACACTGTGATGGGTTTATGAAATTTGCTTCGGGACGAGATTGCAATGTGTAATTCTGAGAAAAATTCTTTCTGACAAGATGAATAGAAGCTGCGACTCCTGTGTCAGAGAAAGAGTAAAATGATCCTTTTTCCATCACTGCACGTGTTCTGAAACTCGCAATCATATCAGACACGCAGAAAAATTGCTGTGAGAAGTCAATTTGGAATCCTGTTTCGAATGCGAGCTACGTTGAATATTGTCGAAAAATAGGTAAAGTTTGTAAATTTTTTTCATGCGTAATTACTAAATGAACGTTGGAAAGTGACACTTACATATCTCAGAAACACCGTAACTTTTCATTTAGAAAGTATCAATGAAAAAAACCTTCAAACGTTTATTTATATTTGGGCGACTGTTCAAAAAAGCAGAACACAATTTTATTAAAATTCGGATTTTAGCTTAAAGCAACTGTTCTGACTAGGAAATGAAGAGGGCTTTTTTGCCATAAAATTTGATACGAAACAAATTACAGGCGCGATCGCTCAGTATCAGACAACGCCACTCCTACTCGAGGTCTACCCCACGTCCCCTCGCGAATCACGTGACAAATCAACCAATCGCTAATTTTCGTTGCATTAGCGTTGCACCTGAAGAGACCCGATTTTCTGGGTTACCCTCGCCAAAATCACTTTCAGTGATAATAGACTGCGCATTTTTACGCAAACCCGTATTTTCAAAAATATTATAAAAAGAAAAATCCGATATAAACTCGTAGAAACTTCTTATGGACACATAAAATCCAAAGTTCGGAATAATATTCCAACTATCATTCAAACAGAATCTTCTAACATCTCCTCGTATATCTTGGAAACGACATTCTCGTTTAAAGAACCCGGGCTGTCTGTGCTCGTCGCACGATAAACTCCCTTTCTGTTTCATTTTCTTGATATACACGATCCCCGAACGCTGTTTATTAACGCATGAATAATTCCGCGGCCGGTTGCGAATCCACCGAAGCCAGACCGAATCCCCGAGGGACATTTCCCTCTTTCAAATTCCGTTTCTTCTCCCTCCTCCCCCTCTTCCCCCCTCCGCGCTTTATCTCCTTCTTCCCTTGCATCCGCCGATGCAAGGATTACTTACGAAATTCCTTTTAGGGTAATTCCATAAGATTTACCACAGCTCTTCCGTTTTTCCGCGCTTACTTCGTCCGCGAGGCCAACGTCGCGTCGCCGCGCGACATCGTTTCACCCGAAACACAAACACATATACGAGAGTAGCGACAGTATCTCTCGTCTTCCAAAAGAAATTTAATATATTATCCTGAAATCATTAAGATCCCATTTATTAAGTTGCTCTTTTTTCGCCAGAGGGATCCCCCCCTTTTCCAGTCATCGGCTCAATCAGTCTGCTTCTTGCCTCATCCCTTCCTTCCCTCTCTCTCTCTCTCTCTCTCTCTCTCTTCCCTTTCCAGCTATTTCCTTCTTCTTCTCTCTCGTATACGGCGACGAAAATTGTCTCTGGTTTCGTTTCACCGAATGTTGGCGCTTTGTACGAAATCCTCGTGTCATTATTCATTCCCCATAAACGAATATTTTGTCTCTCGAATGGATGTGGCGAAAATTACGAAATTACAAGACGCTGCGCATATTTGTCAACTTCGCGCGTAATATTTGAAAAAAGGAAATGCAGATTTTATACACTTTATGTATTTACGTCGTACATCATCCTCGTAAACACGCAAGATCTGAAATACACGACACAGGCTTCCCTCTCCTTTTCTTTCGTCGATCCCATCTTCCCACTCTCTCTCTCTCTCTCTCTCTCTCTCTCTCTCTCTCTCTCCCCTTCCTTTCTTTCTCCCTCGTTGCTCGATTGCGGGGAGCAGCGCTTATTAACGCGCCATGTCAGCGTCAGCTGACTATAAATCTGCCCGCGTTATTAAGGAATTGTCAATTCGCTTCCCAGGCCGCTTTCTCATTTTTCAAAGTCGGACAAAGACGTCTCTCTTTCCGTCGCGTTTCTTCGACGCGCTCTCGCTCGCCCCACGCCACTCCAAGTCTCGAGGAATTGCTCCGATGCCCGGACTCTTCGCGCGCCACCACCTCCTCCTCCATTTACATCGCGTTTCAAGCGTTCTCGGCTACGCCGATCTTTCTCAGCATTCAGTTTCAAAGCGTTTCCCCGGACAGCTAACCAACTTTTCGCGTTTCGCGAATTTTCGTCTATCGACGAGTGCCTTTCCGCCATCTTTTGTTTCATCTCGCGAACAGTTCTAATCTTCCGTGAACAATATCGAGGTTGTCCGGAAAGTTCGTGCCGATTTTGAAGGAAAATTGAAACGCAGAAGATTTAAATTTTCGTATACATTTATTAAATCATATACGCCACCTACCAAAAATCGGCACCCAATACGATTCAACGAGTTGCAGGGAAATAAATCACTCGTTCTTGAATTTCTCTCGCTAGGAACGTTTTCGGAAACGACACAACACCGAGTCCTTCGCCGCGATAAATCGCGATTGGCAGTCAGTCTTTCCCTCGTGAAACATTCCGTTCGCACGTATTCACCGAACGAACGAACTCGGCAGGCGGCGAGAGAGCCATCGTCGATTCCCCGAGAGCGTGAAAACGCGTCGTTTGCCGTGAAATTTCGCGCGATCGTCCGATAATGCAGGCGATTTTCGTTCGACGTCACGCTTGGAGAAGATAGGAGGCGACTATCCTCGAGCCTCGAAATTTCCAGGGAATTCCAGAGTCGCCCCGCGCCGATTGAGAATTCCGAGTGCATCGAAATTGTTCATTTCTGCGCGCGTCCCGGCTCGTATCGCGTTATCGCGTGCACGCGCGAACGAGTCCGCGAAGAGCCAAGGAAGATGAAGAGACAGACGAGTCCGATGAAGATGGCTCGTTCAAAGAGTGGAAGAGTACGAAGTGTGATTTACCAGGCTGGGGCATTGTTCAAATGGCAAATTGAATGATACGTTTCTTAGATGGATGTTACTCGAAGTGAAAATGATCTTTCTCTGGATTTTAAATCGAAGGATCTCCTGTTATTTGGCTATCGAACGAGACAATTCTCAATTTTATCTTTCAGCTTGTGTCCGAATAAATTTTCATTCGAGTAATTTTGAAAATACTCTTTACTTCTTGTATGTTTACACGCAAGAAGTAATCTCGTCATGTCGGGTTACTTGTTGTTTTATTTTCCACGAATGTTTGAACTGAAGAAATTATTTGGGAATTCACGCAACAATAACAGACCGATTGAAATGATTCGTTATTTTAAATTATTATCTCTCATCTTTCATTCAAAACGTGACGACTGAAATAAAATCGTTCGTTCGTTGGAACGAAACTTTCAAGATCAATCACTTGAAATCACGTGCCCATGTTCGCGCAATAAATAGAATCAGAAACCATTTAAAAAATTACAAAATGAATTCAATGAAAAGAAGTTGGTTTTATTTGACACGCAGAAGTAATGAAACAACTTCGCGACAAATTACTAACGCGGGATTACTCCGAGGTAGCGTCGAGTCAAATAAGACGTTGTTTGAATAACCATTTTTCAAATGTTTTATTCGAATGACGCCGGTGCCCGAGGAGAAGCGGCGGATCGCCGAGACGACAATATTTTATCCTTGCCGGTTGAACGGTCACGCTACTCCCTCAATCACGGTTTTATGTCTCGTGGTTACGCTGTCTATATCCCACATCCTGTTGTATCACCGTCCTGACGCACAGTCGGGATTTCTGCCGCCTGTTAAGAAGCTCTCGGGGCTCTCGGGGATTTGCGAATTCAAACACGCCCCACCTTGCCACGATTCTAAGCGTGTATCGCCACGGTTGTCACGGAGCTGTGATTTTTTTCTCGGGAGGAAGAAAGCTTTGTGAAAATGTGTCGAGTCTGGTCTGTCTGGTCTGTCCGGGATTTGGACACCGGAATATACACTGGCGACGTTGGAAAGATAGAATTTGCTTACTTTAGAAAGGGAATTTCTTCTCTATCACTTCTGCAACTTTCAAAATTTTTAGTCACTTTGTGTTCGATCTCACAACGAACAACCGATTTTTCGTAAATCGTCAGGAGTCGTTCGAGTCACTTTTCTTCATTTTATTTCATTCCGAGATATTAAACGTAAGTGGAGTATCGTGGTAAATTTTTGAACACTTTTCAATTCTGGAATACGTGAATTTTAATTAGAAAAAAGAAGAACAATTTTCCACTAATATTTCGAAATCCTCTACTACACCGACAGTTCGTAAATTCTGGTCATTGAACTCCGATCCACAGATGAAGTATCCGATCTATGATCGCAGTCGGCAAACGTGAGTGGCTCAAGTTGTCACAGAATGAACGATGGAATCAATTATGACGATACTTCTTACGATAATGGAATTATCTGAGAAATGTATACGAGACACTTACGGTACCACACGGTGAAATTCATTGTCTTAAAATTGTGCGTAGAAAGAGCATCAATATTCATAACCTCAACAGAACGACGCGTAACTTCTAAGACACAAATCAGCTGTATCCTTTCCAGAATTTCTACTCTAACTTTGAGTTCGTATTTTAATTAAATACGACTGAATAATTTTATACGTAATGTATAAAGGCGAATAAATATATCGATCGGCCGTGCGCACATAGCAAGATGCACCAGGCGAGGAAAACTACTTCGCAAAGTTTCGCGCCATGGATTTCCACGTTACTGAAGACACTGAATATCGAAACGTAGCGTTGTAAATCGACGTAGCGAGGATTGCACGTGCGTAGAAGCGCCCTTCGTAAGCGCGTTGGAAGTTGCTACGTCAATGAAACGTCGTCGAGGGCCTCGTGGAACTCGGGGAAGAAGCAAGTTGCGATCCCTCGGCGGACAGCGATACGGGTTGGCTTCTAACGTTTTCTGCGCCTAATGAGATTTTTGCGAGACGAAAGACGACGCGCAGATATTACATTATTGATTGTAGAGACGATGGCATTTTCGAGAAAGCGAACGAAATCGATGCTTAATCGAAGAAGAAAGTTTATCGAGTAGATGTAAATAACACTTCTATCAAAAATTTAAAAGATTATCTATTTAATTTAAATCCAAAACTGAAAAGTCATTGATGTACTTGTCTGTACAATAAGTCACGAAAGCGAATCTGTAAATTTCAACATTCAGTGAGAAGATTAGATTTAGGGCGCCGAGCAAATATTACAAATACTTGAATTTATTCGCGCAAAGTTGTAAAATCCAAATAAAAGACAGAATGATGAATAATTATTGAGAAGAATCCTTCGTTAAAAGACAAAATTTGACAATATGAGTCGACTGAAAAGAACTGATAAAAATGAACGAACACAAATGACCTATTTTCCACGTGGAATTTTGCACTTTTTCTTTATGTCTTACACAAAAGTCGAGGAGAATGGTCTACTGAAACGCCTACCGTTTGGGTTCAACAATGTTCTCTGTAATTTTCATTTTCGGTAGATAATTACCGGTCAAGGCTAATTGCTACGGTCCGGCGAGATGCTCGCTGCCTTGGGGCTAAACGCACGCTAATCCACAATCAAGAATCCCAAGTTACTTGTTAGAAGGGAACGAGGGAGGTGTTTCCGTTTCGATCACCGGAGGGGTCAATACTCCCGTCTGATACAGCTGAAACAGCTATCAGACGTTTCGCAAAGTTCGCATAGTTTTCGCAATTTCGATCGGGCCAACTCGAGTAAGAACGCCAGACTGCGTTATCTCGCAGCTGCCTATTAATCTTACAGGGAAACTTCTTTATCTGTTATTCCCGCGAAGAATTTCTAGAATCGACCGACGACTTATCGATTGGAAAGTCTTTCTTAATGTTTACTACCAGATGATATCGATAATTTTCAAACTTTGTTGCAATTTCTAAATTAAACTTAGCTGTAGATTAATTTTTGGAATATTAGTTTCAAAATAATTGATGTATAAAGTGAGTTAGTCAAAGTCTTCAAGACATAGATACAATAGTTAATTTCTAGAATATTTTAATAGATATATACATACGTGTAATATCTATAAATAAAATATAATATGAAAAAAAATGTATATATATATATATACATTTAAAAATATAATAAAAAATAAATTAATATTTTGAATCTGACACGAATAATATTTGGGTCTCAGAAACCGTAATTAATAACTGTATATGAATATGTAAACACGTATCTTATATTCATTAAATGTAATTAATTGAAATAAACATTATATTTATACAATATAATATTCTGAATCTGAAACTAATAGCAATCGAATCTTAGAAATCCTAGCCGACATACGTTTCCTTTAAAATGTTAATCTCAATGAAATTACCGGTTATTTATGGAAAAAGAAAATATTATAAAAGCTCGACGCGATTCGAATATCGTAACCTAAAATAAAACCTAAAATAAATATCTTAATAACAAAATATTTATAAATTTTTAACAAATTTAAATTAAAAATAACTTTTCTTAATAACGATATTGTTATTATTGTAAATATTACACATAAAATTTATTAATTTATCTTCATAAAAATAAATTAAATTTAATATTAATCTATCATTTAACAAATTACTTAAAATTCGAATTGAATAAGAAATAGTCAATATCGTTCTAAATAATAACATAATTAATAAGGACAGAAAGTTCTTATTTTTCTAAGAAAATAAATTTCAATCATTAAATCTTTTGAATAAAATCCAACGAAAGAAGGAAATCCACGTAATATTATTAAAGGAAATATAATGATTATTCTTTCCATGGGACAAATATAATATAATATATTCCCTTATAAAAACGAAAATTTTGAATAGCATTTATATAATGAATAAATCTGCAACAACACATATAAATATGTTGTGACAGTGGATGTTCTTTTCTGTGTACCAAACATTCTGCATTCTGGATCGTTTATCCAGCGACGATCATGGTATTTCCCTTGTTAATCGCATTCTATCGGGTGGCTACAAGAAAATCGAGACGGCCAACAAAATGGAATTGAAACGTCCGCGATTCTCGCCGAGGGAAATGGAACGCTAAGAGTCCCATAAATTTCCGCGTTTCGCGTTTCAATGTCTCCGAATGCCACGATATTGTGAAACTAAGCACACGGTGTTCAACCAGTCGCCAGCTCCGCTCGCGAGAGCAACAGAGCCAGCGAACGTTGCGACCGTAAAACGCATATCGCGGACGTGTTCGATCATATCTCTCCTTTGAAAAACTCGTCCTCTCTCGGCGAACGCACCAAAAATCACGGACGTTCAACCATCTCGCATCAACGACCGAGTATCTCGCCGCGTAACGTCGTTTCGCGCGACACTTTAAGGCGAGATCCACCGTTCATTAAAACCCTCGCGGGTATGAATGAAATTAAAAATCTGTTTCGCGAGAAACGCGTGGTTAAAACGAAGAGGACTTGACGACGTTGAGAGCATAGGATTGCGCGTTTAGCGCGCAATTTCCATTTGATGTGTCTTAATACTCGCGTATTCCCTTTTTACGTGGTAGAAACTCGGTCTTTCTCGTTCGCTTTGCGAGGGATACTCAAGGCTCGCTCTAATTTTATCGCTGAAAGTGATTTTAGCGGGGGTAACCCAGAAAATCGGGCCTCTTCGGGTGCAACGCTGATGCAACGAAAATTAGCGATTGGTTGATTTGGGTCGCGTGATTCGCGAGGGGGCGTGGCGTTGTCTGGTACTGAGCGATCGCGCCTGTAATTTGTTTCGTATCGATTCAAATGTTTGCGTGTCAATAAAATTTTATGGCAAAAATGTCGTCTTCATTTCCTGGTTGTTTCTGGGCCTTTCAGCGAGACGAATCGTACTGGGATACAAGTCGTGCAGTTTTTTTTCCTCTCACTTGAGAATCCACACGTGAACAAGGAGAGATCGTCAGCTATTGGAGAGACGGATTTCTCAAAATTTGGAGAAATTAATTCGATCCGTTTCGTCGCGAAGCTACCTGCTGCTCCAGGTCTCAATCAAGTTTCGATTTCCGCGGAAACAAATGTAATAACGAGGGAAAACGGAGAGAGTGGAAACAGTAACGCGCATCTCGTTACCTCGCGATTATTTAGAAGCGAACGGTAATGCTTAGATACCGATAACCCGCGGTTCGAATTGCTGCAATCACGGGACCGCGACAACGATCCATCGATTGCTCATACTCGAGATGAACGCATTTACATATAGATTGAGTTCGTTCGTTTCCAGAAACGCTTGTTTTTCCCCTTTCGCCGGGGTACACGCGGCTCTACCACTGAATCAACTGAACGGACGTCCCCCGCCGACTTTTCGTTCTAACCGCGAAAATCTTGAATAATGGACGACAAGCTCGAATATCACCGCGAATACCGTCCTATCGCGGTGACACGAGGTGGAAAAAATCCAAAGTGCGACGGATCGATCCTCCTCGTTCGACGAAGTCGCGAAAGGGTATCGATGACGATACGGTGGTGACGTTATCGTCGAATGTCAGCGGCAAGAACGGATAAAAGTGTGCAGTGTAATTTGGTAATTCGACAGAGCTGTGAGCAAAGTGTTTGTTTCATCGAATTGCAAACGTTAGACTTCGTGGTATAGGATGATCCACTCGGTAAATGAATGCTCAAGTTAAAAACGTCTGTCAAAATTCATATTCACAGATCATTATTTAATCTGCTTAAGTTATGCCGTTATATTACTGTTTTGTTTATGAGTTGTTTCGTTATTAAGATCGTATGTCCCAGGATATTCTACATAGTTACAGTCTTCGTTCAATATTTGGCATAGGATTGACGAGTGACAAACAGTCAACGAAATTTTCAATAAACTTTTATTTCAAAAATGTTGAAATAGATACTTGAACGAATGTAGGGATTTTTAATCAGGCACAGCTACAGTATACAAAAGTCAATTGTACGTACGTGTATTGGCTCAA
Source organism: Melipona beecheii (assembly GCA_032399605.1). Taxonomy (NCBI): domain Eukaryota; kingdom Metazoa; phylum Arthropoda; class Insecta; order Hymenoptera; family Apidae; genus Melipona; species Melipona beecheii. The sequence goes on along the minus strand of JAUCMO010000082.1, from coordinate 146,540 downwards.
TTGTACATAATTTATACAATTTAATGTTACCGTAATAGAGAAAATACCCAGGAGCTCGTAGAAACGTCTTGATAAATTCTAGAAATCTCGCGAGAAATAGAAATAATACACAAAAGCTAATTGTGTGCATATTGACTCGATTATATATCGCTCGTCCGAAGGGAAACTAATGCAAAAGAAAGATATTTGAAAACTGATGGCAACAACTTGATAAGTCCACGAGAAAACAGAAAACAGAAAACAGAAAACAGAAACGACGCAGCGAGAAAAGAGAAGATCGGAAATAACACCGCGTCTCGAAGAAACGATGAGAACCTGTCCATCTAAATTACAAGATGTACATAGTTCGTTTCGCGTGCGCTGCAGTCTACGTTCGCGCTGAAAACGAGGAGAGAAGCCGAGGATGTGATTTTAACGAAAACCTGCGCAACTCCGTCTCGAAGGGGAGCTAATAAAGAAAACAGGTTCCCCCTGGAATCGCGATTATCCAGGATACGCTCGACTAGGGACGTTGATCCTCCAAATACATTCACGCGACGAAGAATTTCCTATAAAAATTCGAAGACTTTTCCCCAGGAAGAGTTATCGTGCACTGAAACGCGCAATTTTCAGATTTCCACGAGGGAACGGTTGCTTTGCATTCGAATACACATGTAATGACAAAATTACTCCCATGAAAGCCCTCGCGAAAGCAATCAAACGAGTCGACGAGTTTCACGAGGTGGATATGTTGGCAAAATGTACATATAGTACGCGTATTATGTGGAAAATGATGGCTATTATGTTTTCTAATTCAACTTCTCAGAACTCCGATAGCTCAACTCGAAAAGTACGTTTTAAGAAAAAAATTTTGCGTTGTTTGGTCAAATCATTGCTACATTGTACAATCGGTTTCCAAGTCGAATCTCTGAAAGATCTCTCAGCGAGAAACGAACACATTTGCCGCGAAGAAGCTCGCGAGTTTTCGCTCAGGGCGTAAACGGTCTTGGAAAAATAAACTCCACGTAAAATCCAACCGCGTTATCCGTCTGATCGTTAATTAATAATCCGTTTCCTGCGCCACGCTGCAAAAAATCGGAGAATTAAAGCTCCCCCACTGGCGAAAGGAAACGATCCCTCATCGCGTCTCGATCGCACGGAATATTCTCGAGATAGACGTGGTAGCTCTCTTCGTCGAGTTCGCACACGCTCGAACCGCAAGCGGAAGAAACGCGGCGATACGATCGATACCGAGTGCATGCAGCGAGGTCTCGAAAAAAAGGGGGGAAAAAATGGTTGCTTTATCTTAGCAAGTGGAATTTAAAGGAAAGCGGAGTTTGCTACGTGGTGGAAAAGAAAAAAGAAAAGAGCGATCGCCGAGGGCGAAAGCTGCAATCGTGCAAAGAGAGGGTTGAGAAACTCTCTCGAGCCGATTTATCGGTGACAGAACCCTCAATTTTTCTGTGGATTTCCATTAAAAACGTCTTCTACGCACCGATCGGCTATAAGTTGCTTGTTTTGTCCGATGAAAAGCTTCGAGAAATGACGTTGATTTGTCTGGGGAAAGTACAGCGAAACTGAACTCCATTTTCAGAATTTCATTTCGAAATTTAATTTTAGAAATTTCATTTGTGACTAAGCCTTCGTCTCTCGATTTTCCAACTCGATTTGTTTACGCGATTCACAAATTTCCTTACTAACGGTAAATAGACTAAATTTTTATTCAATTACTTTTAGGTATATAGTCGTCCAATTAGCAAGAAGGAAAGTTGAACAACTATTAATTGTCGAAAGAAAAAACGAAACTGGTGCAAAACGTCTCTTTTTACACTGAATCTGACGGAGTTTAATTTCTTCCTAGACACAGGTTTCAATTTAACGAAGAAATTTCTAGTACGTACAGAAGTTATCGATCGAGCGAACAATTTCGGAGTTAGACGTTCGAAGAATCTTAGCGGTAGCCTGGACGAAGATTAGACGTGCTCCGTTATAATACCGTAACTTTATTACGACTATTAGAACTTTGGTACAAACATCTCTGAAGATTAATAACGGAATGCATTGTGGGTTGAATGCGGCAGGTGCGCCTGATGTTTCAGCTCGCGGCTTGAAAATTATTGGCAGAATACAACTTCCATTTAATCGATATTAATTATGTACCCCCGTTAAAAGCATTCAAGTGTTGATTTTAGCTAACGTTTCACGCGAGTCAATAATTAATGGAATATTGCATGAGAAACCAATTTATATTTTTCTGATTAATATTAAAAAAAAAAAAAAAAAAAAAAAATTGTACTTACGAGGTGATCTCTTTTCGCTCATTAAACGGTGTATCGTATCTACTTTGAGACCTATTTTCTATATTTTCGCAATACTCGAGTGATACGCAAACATCCGTATATAAATAAAGTTGACAATTTGTTCTTGTTTGTAATTCGAGCAAAAGGGAAACTAAAGGGAAACGAAGAAGACGAAGGAGAAGAAGAATGGGTAGATAGTGAGCTGCATCGAAAGGAGCGATTTGTTTATCAAAAGAAGCGCGCTTACGCTACCGGAACGAGTGCAATGACGGGGAAAGAGTGTTTGAAATTCTCTTAACTCCTTCGCCACGCTGGTATGGCGCTGAGGTAAAAAGATTTTCAGGCGTGCTTTGAAGAATTTTAAGCCCAACTCATTAGGATAACGAGACAGGCATCCAGTGCCTGTGACACGAGACCTATACGCGTGCAAACGTGCCTGCTTCGTATTCACAATGCGACAGAGTCGAGAGCTCGTTCGTGTGCACGAACACACGCGAACGCGGAAACGCGTGGTACTCTTCGTTATCGGTATGCGAAGTTCATTTCTTTTGCGATCGTCTCTGTGATCGATTATTGAGCGCAATCAATCATAATAATTGCGATCGTTGATCAATGAATCGTTGTCAAAATAAATCGGTAATCGCGAGTAATCATTAACCTCTTGCGCTGGGACGACGTGCCACAGAACATTTTGTCGCAAATTGCAAAATTTTCTCAGTTTTAAGTATATTAAAATATAACCGAGGCAAAACAAATGATAAATTTATTACTTTTTAGTAATTTCTATCCAGTAATGTACCGACGAATTAAAAACAAAAGACGAATTATTGTATACGGTTCGGTCACTCGTTATGGTCCGCGAACCAGTTGCCAGTTGCCAGCGCAAGGGGTTAAACGAACTTTTGAATCGTTCAATCGATTAATCTATATTTCATTAGTCAAATAATCTGATCGACTAAAATACAAATGGTTTGAATGTTAATTGTTTATAAAGTTCCTCGGTGTCGAGTAAAATTACGAATGTGATTAAAAATCTAACAAAGTTTTGCAAATACTACCAACACTTAAAAACAAGTAAAATTATTTTCATCATACGAGGAAAAATTTAATAAAAAATTTGCAAATTATCCGATCGTTCGCGCGATAAACGATAAGGTGTTATCGCGCAGAAAGCATTTTCATTGTAAACAAAATTTCGACCAAGTTTCACAATTCATTTTGACCATTTTGGCGATTCTAGCGTTAACCAGATTACGTTTTGTGTGTGTCGGAACTGATTGAGAGATTACGAAACGTTGTCCATTGATTCAAGATTCACAGGCGGCCGGTGTAAAACGACGTAACTTTTCGTTAACTGCACGATTGAATTCCATCTCCTCGGTTGTAATAGCCGAGGAGAACGGCGTAGTACTGTTAGATTCTCGCAATAAACCCGATACCGATCGCCGTGTCTCTCTAGCTCGCGTTGTTTCCTACGGGATTAATCGTTCGGCAATTCAAGTCGAGGAGAAATAATGGAGTGGAAAATTGAGAGGTGCGTGCTATTGTTCGAAAGCGGGAAATACGCGAATTAAAGATTAATTGCCGCATCATGTTGCGGATGTTATGGGATAGCGTAGTCACGTTGACAGTGACTACGACGACGATATAGGATATAATGACTATAATTTAATTTCTATTAATACTGCCGTAACGATTATAAAGTATAAAACAAATATATACTAGCAATAACACGAGATGCGAGGCACACGAGGTGTGATTTATGGAAGGAAGTTTCTTTACAATTTCACAGATCTCTATCGTTGTTGTTGTTGTTGTTGTGAAGTTTTTAATAATTTATTGCAGCGGGTGTTAATAATCTTCACGTGTTTGTTCATGCAGGTTCGATGAACTCTCCAACCCCTTTCGCGATATATATATATATATATATCACAGTTGATCGATTCAAAAGATAATTTTTACGAGATGCTTGCGAAAGACGAGATTGATTTAAACGTGTTTTCCAAGAAAAAAATATCGAACGATCTGTTCGAATTCATATTATCGTTTCATCCGCAACAACCTGAACGTCCAGATACACAAAGTTCAAATACAACGTCATCCCAGAGGTTCGAGACCGAATGAAATTATTCGAAAGAGGGGAAGGAGCTGCCACGGCGTCGAGAGTAGTTAGCGAACTAGCCTCGGACAACGTGACAAGATAAATTCAATCTGCTCACCTTGTGATCTCTTCGATGAGTTTGCAGGGGTCCGCCGCGTAGAATTTCACACCGAAGTAGAGGGTGCGCACGTCCGAGCTCGGATCTCCTTTTTGCACCTTCAGCTGCTTGCCGATCTTCTTGCTCGGGTCGAGCCATTGCTGCAAACGTGCGCGAACAACACGGTCGAGAATTACTTCTAAATAATTAATCGGCCGGCCTCGATCGAGGCACGTTTACGCCTCGAAACTCGTTGATCAAGCGAACCGGAAATTGCAAGCAGCTCGACATTTCCCGTGGATAATAATCCTATCCTCTTATGGCCCGGGGCCGATGCAATCGGCTCCCTCGAGGGCCAAGCCTTTCCATGAATTTTTCATTATCGATATCTAATTAACGGCAAACTGTTTGACATCCAGCCCTTGATCGTGCTCTTGTTCGCTTGGAATCACGTTAAAGACTCGATTGCCGTCGTAATTGTATATTTGGACGACGTACCAATTAGACTGAATAATTTGTATTTTTGCATCATACAGCTTTCTTTAGCAGATACAATGCAAAGTTCTACCGTTATTAATCTAAATAGTATTAAATATTATTTCCATCGTCAAATACAACGAGATTTATAACGAGTGCAAGAGATATGGAACAATTGCAAAATTGGAAAATGTAAATGGTCCGTACGTGTGAAATTCTAATTTACAAACGTCAAATAGAAAATGATTTCAATCACGACTGAAATGTAACAGCTCCGAATCCACGTTATATCACTGTATATAAACGTACTCTCATCCTAACAAATTCAAAGTCACGTCGACTGATACGTAAACATCAAAGCGGAAACGTTCGCGAATGCTATATTCTCTACCTGGTGTATGTGCACCTCGTGATCTTGATCGAGTCGATACGGAACGAACATCGATAGAAGCAACGTCCTTACCGTTTGATTGCCGTGATCCAGGTAACGTAGCCCGAAGTAAGCGGTCTCCAATAAATTCAGGTGCCTGAACACTCTGTCCAACAGTTCCTGGCCAAGGTTCGAACTCTGGAAAATAGAGAGAGAGAGAGAGAAAGGAAAAGAGTTAGATACAGATAGACAGATAGAGAAAAATGAGCGATGTTTGATTTATCGCGTGAATAACAATGCCGACGTTGGCGACACGAGGCGAAATTACTTCCTGAACCGACCTACATTACTATCAGCGCGGCGACTTTCGATCGGCGCTCGATCGAGCGTGGCTCGATTTATATCGTGATGCGCACGCGTCATTGAGCACGTCGTTCCAGCTGCATTAGAATGCATTTATATGCCTTTGCATTCGAGGATCAACGATCTATCGATGCTGGATCCAAAGGGGATGTTGCGCGACACGTTTCATAACGGTTCCCTCCCGGCCACAAAACCGATTTCCATCTGCGATTCCAGCCTGAGAACCACCGAGCAATCTGTCATTACTCTCTTGCGCTAACTTTTCCTTTTTCTAGCCACGCGCACGTGGGATAATTAACTTCTGCCCGTATCACCGATAGGCTATCTGATACTTGCGAACTATTACACGCGTGCGGTAGGACGTAATGGAATTTCAAATGGAGCTAACTCGATTCTCCTGATCTCTCGGTTTCCTTGTTTTTGCGCGACAATATACATACGTGCACGATATACGCGACAATATATTGGTGTTCGAATCTCAAATAATACTCAGAAAAATAGAGATTTTAGGGATTTTATTTATTAATCAAGGCTGATTGAAGAGTAGATACTACACAATTGAACGTTTTATCGCGTTGCCACTCGAATTCTCGATATCTTATAATCCTATAACATAAGAAATACTGTCGATGTTTCGGAAATGACTGAATTTTAATTGAGATTCGTAAAATCTCCAAAACCTTTGGTTTTTCTGTTCTTTTAAATATTTGGAATTTGACAGATATGCATATGTAGATGTATGTAGTAGACTTCTGCGTTCGACTGTAACAGGCATGTTAAATCAATTTTAATTTCCCGTCGATGCATCGTGTTTTCTCTACGTTTCCAACATTCACGTTCACGTATATTTCTTTTTATTTTGATAGAAATGAAAATGTTTTTGTTACACGATACACCTACATAACCGGAATAGAAATTGATTTTCAGCACGTAGATTTGAAAAATCTCGACTACCACAATTTATTTTAGACAGACGCGCGTTTCAGTTTTGTTCAATTATAATGATTGTATATTGCAACGTTGTTCTTTGAACGACGATTGTGCATCATACATGTTCCTTTATATAACGATCAATTTCCATACGTATAACAAGATAATAGGTATTCGTAGCTTATCGTATAAAGTTATTTAGTTCGCTGACAACTTAACGTGTATAACCGTGATATACCGTTCGGTGCCCCATATGCTCGATAATCTCGCATAGCTCTCCATTAAACTTTCGCTTCGAATATCTCAGCAATTAGCATACCAGATTTTCAAGATTGGAACATTTTTCTAGAAACACGAAATAAATATTTTCCATTCGATCCAAGAATGAATAATAACTTGTCGTTCTTGCCATCATCCAACGTACGTAACATAAAAAGAAAACCCACGAACGATGCACTTATGTTGTAAAGATTGCAGGAAATTATTATTAAAACTTTATTCGATTGGCGTAGTTTGATTTTGATACGGCGTCAAAGCCATAGTTAGTTGAACAGGTATGAATTAATACGTAAACTATCAAGAAAATTAATTATTAAAATACAAAACCAAAAAAAAAAAAAAAATAATTGACAATAGAAGGGAGAAGAGAGGAGAAAAGTTCGAGCAAAAGAATTGGGTGGGAGGGGGGGCGGGGGATGGAATAATCACACGGGGTGGAGAAAGGGGAAAGATCGAGGATAGTTTGCCGCATCGACTCGACGTCGATTTAACCGCGGGACATCCAGCCGGTGAACCGAGATTGAAATCGCCGGTTTCCGGTTCCCAGTTGGCTCCGTGGCTGAGCCGTGACGCTCGTTTGTTCTCCTTCGGGGGAGAACTAACGGAGATCCACGACGCGTGTTTTCGTACTCGATCGTTCGTTCCTTACGAGATACGGGCTGCGTGTACGTACGCACGTACGTTCTCCTCCCCGTGAAACGTGAATATACGAAGAAGGAAGAATATCGCCGAGTTTGCTCGTAATTAGCGTAGCCGCGTTACTACATCTCATCCTTTACCCCACACCCTTTCGTTATAGTTCCTCCGTCCTCGTTCGTCTACCCAACTCTCAATACGACGTGTTCTCCGCTCTCCTCTTTCGCGCGAGATGTGTTCCTTGCGCCCAGCTGTCTCCCTCGATCGTTTCGTTACTACGGATGGGATCAAGCCCAACGTGTACTTGCGAATCCGAGTCCAAGTGGCTTTCGAAAGTGATTATACTTGTAACGTCGGTCGAGTTCATTGTAATTCAATGTACAGGTTTGATGCATGTATACATTTCATGTCACTTTACCATGTATAAATTTCATCAAGTTCAATGCGTACGTTAATTGGACAAGTTCAAATTATACGATGTGCACATCTCATTGCAATTCAACGTTATATAACGTATGCATTTTATCAAATCCAACGTACACATTTCGTACAAATTTGACACTTGAATTCTGTTTTATGGACTTTGAATATTAACCTCTTGCACTGGAATGACGTACCACGCACGTCGAGAATGTTTTGTCGCAAATTGCAACATTTTCTCAGTTTTAAGTATATTTTAAATGTAACCCAGGTAAAACAAATGATAAGTTTATTAATTTCTATACAGTGATATCGTACCGACGAGTTCAAAGGAAAAAGAAAGCGACGAATTATCGTATACGGTTCGGTCACTCGTTATGGTCCGCGAACCAGTTGCCAGCGCAAGAGGTTAAAATAAAAATTTCTCAACGAGTATAATGTACTGCGTTCGAGAATTCCCAAAACTATTTCAATATCTCATCTTCATTATTATTATCAACAACCAGATCATTTTCCCTTATTGCAGCGTACGTCTTCATTACATTTATTTTTATTACATCTCCATTGCTGATTGTCAAATTGTTGCCTTCGAGAATTATTATTGATCAGATTAATTTCCATTATTGCACACCCCTGATCCGATTCTTCATTACTTCGTTATCAGATCGAGCTGTATCAAAGGTTCGAATCTGCCTGTGAGGCACTCGATCCCATCTCTACTCGCTACATACAGAGAGGGCCGTTTCTTGCGCGCACACACCGCTGGAATTCGAGGATGATAATTGAAGCCGAGGCTGATGTCTCTAACGATCTTGCGGTGGCTCGACTTTGACAAGTTGCGCGCGATATATATTGATCATCGCCACACCATGCACGTATCCGAGACAATTGTTAGTTTGCGCGGTTGCGGCTGACATTGGCTTCGTCATTTGTCGAAATGGGTTCCACGGATACCGCGAAATTCGCCATTCGAACGCAAATTGCCGGTATCTCTTCCGAGAGATCTCCGGCTGAATTCCGGCGGAGAGTTCCTTCGGTGCATGTTAACCATCCGCAATATCGTGTAACTCGGAAATTACGTGTCCGCGTAATCATATTTTAGAAATACTTATTGCTTCGCTACTCTCTTCCATCGACGTATAATATTACTGCGAAAGTAATATCGGGCGAATTATTTACAACAATCGCTAGTACCAATCACTTTGATACTGAGAAGGTTAAATTGCGTTTTTTTTTCTTTTTCAAGAAATTCTCGTTAAAGGGGAGATAAATTGACGGTAATTATCGCAGCGTGGTAAAAGGGTCGAATGTTGGACGCGTTTAAACTTTATCAAACGAAAGATCTAGATATGCGCCGCGTTGAAAGTTTCAGAAGTATCGAATGGCTCGTTAAACGAGTGTCATTGTAATTGCCGTTTCCTCCGTATCATTCCCACTTCAAACGCTCGTTACGCGGCGTACTTCGTACGTGGGTCACGGAATTTTACGAGAGCGAGCAAACACGTTTCTGATTGAACGAGTATAATATACAGTTCATTTAACAAGTAACGATATACAATTCGCACGAAAGACGTAACAATCGGTTTCATATTTTTATTACCCGTTGCAATTTCATCACAGAAATTTTCCCAAACACAAAGTGAAAAGTTGAAAAGTTGAGAACAAAATAATTCGTTAAACAGTAAAAATTAAATTCAATTGTTTTGTAGACTGCAGATTTTTATGCAAATTTGCTTTGAGTATGTCAAATGTGCGTAAATACATCTAAAATCTGCAGTCTGATCATCCCGGCCAAACTCGAGGAAAATATTACCTCGTCGGAATCTTGCAGCTACGTGATCAACTTTGTATTATCATGCACCTACAAAGAGACAGCTTCGCAGTACCGCGAATTTACGGTGGTTCAAAGTTTGAAATATCACTGCCGAGCATTTCGCTGTGATATAATTGATGACGCGCGAAATCTCCTTCTCCAGATACAACTTCGAACTTACCAGTCAAGGAGGTTATACATTTTTCAAGAGAGTTCAGGTCGTAAATACTTGCTGGGAAATTGAAATCGAAACAACTTTTTCTCTAGTTATCGCCCAAAGTAAATTTTAAATATTCATCAGCCTTTTTGCCAAGATTTATCGTAGCAATTTATTTTTTTCCTTCGCCCGATACATCATTCTTGCATCTCTTCTCCATCGTCGAATAAAATTTTCACCGGAAAAATTCTATCCACTCTCGACTCGCTTTTATCCAGAAAACAATAATATATATTTCACCTTTCCTCGTTTTTCAGAGAAACTTAAAGACATCAAAATCCATACCAAATAGAATACCCGTGTTTTCTTGTTTTTTAATAAATAAAAGAAATTTCTATTTCCTTGCTCGTGGCTACAAAAATATAAATCTGCATAAAAATCCATAGGAATTTTTTTCTCAAGATTTATTACAGTAAGTTATTCTTTCCTTCTAATACACCTTCTCCTATATATATCATCGAATAAAATTCCAATCTACTTCTCGATTCACTTCCGAATAATCAAAAAAAAAAAAAAAAAAAAAAAAAAGGATAATCATTCGAATAAGCTTCATCGATAGACGGAGAAAAGATCAAAGATCAACGAGCAGCCAACAAAAGAATTCATTGAGCAAAATGAAGTAATGATTTTCAATGGTCGTTTTTTTCATCTCTCAACGGGGTCAACGAGACGGTACGCGCAAAACGAAGAAAACCAAAGGCAACAAAAAAAAGAAAAAGAGAAAAAGAGAGAGAGAGAGAGAGAGAGAGAAATATATCGAATGAGTCAGCCTCTCGCTTTTTTCCCTTTTATTTTCTCCTTTTTCTCGTTCTTTTCAACTCTGGCTGTGCCCTGTATATCTGGATTGCGGCGAAATTGATCGTAGGTGCCGTGAACCCAACTACAGCGCTGGCATCTATTCTACCTCAGCTGCACCTGCACTTTTGCTACGCGACGAGGTGGTTTGCACCTTCCACGGATCGGGCCAGTTCTTCTTCTGCCAGGGACAGGTATAATGACATTGGAATCGGTGCAACGAACGAATGTTGCACAGGCTTGCTTTCGCGCGGGCGCGCGCGCGCGCGCGCGCCGCGTAATTTGTTGCAAGGACGAAAGCGTATTTCCAGCGAAAAATGCGATTACTTGCTTGGCCATGGCGGTTTCAACCCGGCGCGCGCGTCGAACGAATTTATTAACGAACGAGCACAAGGGAAACACGACGGAGGATCGCCACCGACAAGTTCATAAATGTTGGACTTTTACCGGAACGAACCGGGGACCTGGCGCGAACCAACGTGGAATTTACTTTATCAGACAGCCACTCCCAGCGAATCGTACCCTTTGAATGATTCACTCGACAGCCATGGAAAATTCACTTTCACGAGAAAAAACGCCGCTGTATTTTCTCCCTCCGGGGTGGAGGACGCGTTTGAGGCAGGAAAACTAATAACGCGAGGTTGCAGCGGAGACAGCGAGGAAGCTACAAGCAGAGAGTTGACGAGATGTAGGTTCTAGCGGGCGTCTAATTTGATGGAACAAACGCTGCTGAGAAAGAGCGGACAAATTAAAGGCGGACGATTTAACGATTCGAGAAATAAGCTTCGAGCGTGTGTGGGAAGAAAAAAGGGAAGCGAACGGAAAATTTTCATTCTAATTGAAAGCAGAGCAACGATACGAGTGCAACGAACTTGCTTTTTCTTTTTTTCTTCTTTTTTCCGTTCCCTTTTATTAAGCCTCGATCGCAGACAGACGCAATTTCCTTTACAACGCTGCACTTGCACTCCTGGATAGTACCATCGGGCAATTTTATTAAAACGTGCCCTTATCTTCCGGCTCACTCGATGAATCTCGCGCGCTACGCGCTGCACCACGACCCAGCGCGATCCAAATGAAATATAGCGTTCCGCGGACCAGCGAAGTATATCGCGATTTTATCGGCCGTTCGAAATACAAAAAAATCGCCGCGTTGCGCTGCAACACAGGAACAATGTTATCATGGGAACGTACCGAAACAAAGACGTAATTCGCGAGAGGAGGCGAGACAACCGAAGCAACAATTCGACGGAAGAGAGGAAGAGAAACAGAGAGAGAGAGAGAGAGAGAGAGAGAGAGAGGAGGAAGAAGGTGGGAAGGAGCAGAAAAGAAACGTTCGACATCGATGGCCCAAGGTTTACTGCCCATCTCGACCGGTTACTCTCGCGAGTCCTTTTAAATCTTGGTAATCTATGGTGGCTGGCACCACGGACGCCGAAGCTTTTCGAAAACAGGCCACGATGGAAACGGGGGTCCGACGATCGCGAGCGCAGACGAGCACGCTTTTGTCGTGCACGAGCTACGTGATCCTCGACGAACACGCGTGACTTCTGAATATTTCGGACTTTCTCGGATCGACCGATGTCTCCGTGGAATCGCAAACGAAGGAAATAAGGGGCTGCATTTTTAACGAGATTCATGCCGGGGCCGGCGCAACGTGGCTTGCGAGGGAGACGTTCGATGAACAGAGATTCGACCAAAGCGACATTAAGACTCTCTCACTAGCGAACGTTGGTTACTATTTTACGTTGCACGCTATTTATAAATTTTGAATTGTTCGTACGATTTTTTTCGCGTAGATATTAACACGTTAGAATTAACAGAGCAATTTGTAATTTCACAGACGTATGAAGTATTACAAATGCACTTTTAGAGGTTATTCGAATAATTTTTTGAAAATGCGTGAACATTTTTATTTTATGATCAATTTTCTCCTATTTCCTGTACTTTTACACTTTTGTACTTTGATACGGAATTCTTCTGGTAACCGTGGTTTTTGAATTCATACTTCAGCTTTCCAGAACGACGTTCTATTCTTGCAAAACATAGAAAATGTTCTAATACTCATCTTGAAAAGGGACTCACGTTTTTCATTTACCACGTGATTCCGCGTGGATTCAATTATATTCAATTATATTCTTTATAATAGAGAATTATGACAGAAAATGTTTTTGCTGAAAAGCAATATACGGGATGATTCACGTAATTTGCTCACCTGAAGTATAATAAGGTTTAAAATCAACGTGGCTTAATACTCTTTTACTTAGAATTTAACATTCTTCCGATTTACGATGAGAGAAATATATGGACCAATTAAAGAGAATAACGATGACCTTGGAAATTTCGAAACTTGCTAAAAATTGATACACCACATTTTAATTGTATTAAACTGTATTAAACGATTTTTCAATTTCACGAATTTTGAATCACTTTACGTACTTTAAGATTTTTACGATCGTTAATGTTTGTCATCGTGCGTACGAAAATTGAAAGTTACTAAGAAAGACGGATCGAAACAAGTACGAGTAACGAATACATTCCGAAAAGCGTGCCTCAAAGAGTCGCAGAACCTACAGATGGCTAACTACAGGTTTGGCAGATCGAAAGATCGGAGAAGCTACCGCTTCAATGTCCAAAAGAAGAATTCACTTCGATCCCACTCCCCGGGCCATGTCCCTGGCTCGCAGTGAAGTTCGTCCGCTTCCAGGATGCATTGTCTTCCCTTTTTTCCCTCTTTCTCTCCCTTTCTCTTTCCTCCATCTCTTCTTCGCTCAGCTTTCAGGACGCCAGCAGCTTGGTTTCGGTGTATATATATATATACACCGAATATATATATATATATATATATATATATATATATATATTTATACACGGCGGGGCATTGGTATCGACAGATACGCGTATATATACTACCTGTACGGTATAACAGAGCGAAGGTCTATGCCCTGATGCTGGTGCTGCTGGTGCTGCTGGCCCGATGTTCGGACTCGGGGGATACGGGAACACAGGCGGCAGAAGACCAGCAGAAGAAGAAGAGGAAGAGGTGCTGGAAGGGAGTAGTACGGTGGGACGCGACTCGATAGAATCTGGTGAGGCTTATTCCACCGGACCTTTTTTTTTTTTTCACTTTTGCTTACATAATGTATTCTCAAACGTACATACGACTCTGGGTACGACTGTGGCTACCAGTGAGCCTTTACGTATGGCATCCGCATGGGCCCTCTCTCTCTCTCTCTCTGTGTCTCTCTCTCTCTCTCTGTCTCTCGTGCCCGTTTGTGTTGGTACGCGCGCGTCCAACGTACTAGTAGTACGTGCTCGCTCTCTACACGAGGCGAGCGAGGGTGATCGTGTGGGTGTACTACGTGGACGTCCGCGGCCAACGGGAGACGCTCTTATCGTTGTCCAGCCATACGTTCACGGTCGTTCTCCGCGCCGTGGCTGTCGTCGTCGTTGTACGACCGCAAACGTGACGGAGGCGTGTCACATCGGAATACAAAAGGTATAATACCCACATACCGATGCCGCTAACTCATACCTACCGGGGAATACCAATTTTCGAGCGACCAGCTTCTCTCTGTTCGACCAGACGCGGCCTCGGCGCGCACTCCGTCGATCGCCCGCGGACTATTCCGTCCGCGGTGCCGACCTACCTGCCCGTCTCTGCCTACTCACGCGATGCCACAGGTGAATATCGTCGTCGCTTCGATGAATTAACCCCGGCTACTCGCGCCAGCCTCCACGCCAGCAGTTTACGTAACAGCACGGTTAAGCGGAGAATCCTCCCGGAGTTCTTTTTCCCGGGCAAGGCCCATCGAGTGCTTTGAGGGATTCTTTCTCGTCTCGCGGGTACATCGCGGTACATGGCGGCCAGAGAATTGATACGTTCTCCCTCTGCATACAGCTGATCTCGAAGGAAATCGTCGAGGTGTTGCGGATCCAGCGAACTAGGTTTGCCACGCTGAGCAAACAGGGGAAGAAGAAGAAAAGAGAATGACGTAGTCGGTCATTGGTCAAGTGAAAATTTCAAGAATCTAAGAATTTGCTGGAAGAAAAACAGGAATGCCTGCGACGTTTAGAAGAGGGAATTCCACCTTAATGTAGCCAAGCATCGGCGACTTCTCGATGCTCTGTCACAACGCAGCTTGGAAAAAAATGACAAACAACCTCCGGGGAGGTACCGTCCTGTATCCCGACAAGAAGAAGCGCATTATAGTATATAGTATATGCGCCGCCGGCGTTTACCTCTGCCGTACGCGTTTAATTAACTATTTTATTTAATTGCTTAACGATTACCTTCCCCGACGCGAAAACGTGTAATTTATTTTCGCCGCGTAACGAGCCAATCCTCCCCTCTCTCCTACCGCAGCTTATTTCGCTTTTGCTGATTACGCTCGCTGCTCGTGCCGGCTTGTCCACTCGGGATGAAGAAGTCTCAAGCGATGTTAATTGTGATCGATCGTACGAATCCGTCCATTTCCATCGTATAATTTTACTTATCAAACGAGAGTTGGATGTTCCAGTTTTAAAGTTTAAACTTTAAACCCTTTACTTTTCGTTTGAAAAACAAACCTCGTTAACCTTTTTAAGATACAAGCACGCTGAAATTATAATTTCTCTTAGGTTTAAGTCAGATTTATTAGGTTCATTTGTTTGAGATTTATTTCAATCTGTTCGTTCTCGCGAGTTCTCATTTTGAATTTTTAAATAAAGTTTTAAAAAGAAGTGAACAAAAGTTTGAAGACTGTTTTTACAAAAAACTTAACAGATCGAAATTGTACCGTATCAAACTTGAATCGTAGATTTGGCACGAGAATAATAGCGTCACGATTAAAACTGTACGGAAACTCTTAATTTAAAAAATATCGGTTTTGCAACGGGTTAAAAATCTCACGAACGCGATATTTAAAAGAGCAGATATAGACAAACTGAAACATGCTTCTCTCAGACTATAAAATCTCTGTCACATTAAAAATCGTTCTACTTGTTTGAGGATTCGCTGAACTGAAGGATCTATTGTCAATTGTTTCCTACTTATCACTATAATGTATGGTATCTTTGTTGTATATACATGTGTCTTCATTATTAATTGTCAGGTTATTATCCAAATTATTACAAGATTATACATCTTCATATGTTTAATTGTCAATTTATTATATTACGCCGTCATTATTCTTCGTTATTATAGATTGTCCTTCGTTATTATTATTCATCTTCTTCCCATATTATATTTCTCGCCTAACACAAACGCAACATTCGAAAATCGCACATAAGGAAAAACAAGATCACGCCTTTGTCCGGTGACATTGGAAAATCTCCGATCGGCGCGTCGAGACGCTGACGCTTCTAGGAAATCCCGGCTTTACGGATCGACGGACCTTCGCGCAACTTATCACTATCCTCGAAAGAAGCAACGTTCTTCGGTAGTTGCACGGTGCACGTTCGCGGACCAGGCAATCGCGTGTGCGATGCCCGTGGTTCTTGCCCGTGGCTTCGCCGACCATTAGCATTTTTCATGCACAAATCTATGGTTACATTAACTCGGATATTCCACGAAGTACGGCGATATTCTTCGACCGCTATGGAATTACGAAAGATTCATTCATCGTTGAACAAGCAACAGCTGATTAGCGGCTTCCATTTAGCGTGCTCGTTATCTCGCGTATATACGCTCGCTCGCGAGACTATGGGAACTTTCTACGAGTATATTACGCGCGTTCTATAAAGTATTTTGACATTTTATCAATTAGCACCGCGACGAGGCTCAACTATTACAATTCGGACAGCACGGATCAAATACAGTGACGAGCATAACTGTACCAGTGACAATGAAAAATTATCGACAATTTAAACTGACGTAACGAGTATTCGTGAAGTAAAATAAATTCATGTTAAAACGTGGACTATCTATACTTTGACAGTCGTAGGCTTTTTGTGGTCCTTGAAGATCAAAATTTTCTCTCGAC
The DNA here is from genome assembly GCA_032399605.1 of Melipona beecheii. Classification (NCBI taxonomy): domain Eukaryota; kingdom Metazoa; phylum Arthropoda; class Insecta; order Hymenoptera; family Apidae; genus Melipona; species Melipona beecheii. The sequence continues at coordinate 129,803 of JAUCMO010000082.1, read as the reverse complement.
ACTTGCAGCCATGATCCTCTTGTCGCTACTTTGTTAAATTTCGAATGTTAGGACACGACAAACAAATGCTAGGATTTCTCAAATTCACGTCGTTTGATCCTAACGAAATCGTGTAGCAAGTTTCAAGGCGTCGTTGCAAAATTTCAATCTTCGAAGCCACGTTGTACGCAGTTCCCACGAAAAGTTTCCAATGATCTTGGAAACGTCTTGGAATGTTACGGCGTCCGGTTAATACGCATGTTTCCGTGCATCTCTTCATCTAATGAACTAGAACCAATCACATCCGTTCAACCTTGCTATCAACTACCAAGAGTGCTCGCGAGGGGCGAAGAAAGACGAGAAAAAAGGTGCGTATTCTCAGCGAGGCATTTCTATCGGTACAGTCAGTACAGTCAGTCTGTGGACTATAAATAGTTACGCGGTCGACGTAGCCCAGAGAGAAGGAGAGAGAGAGAGAGAGAGAGAGAGAGAGAGAGAGAGAGAGAAGAATGCGTTGTCCATACTTAATATGCCCCGTGGCAAGAGGGGAAGGTTTCGACGGTCGCAAGGACAGCACTTCGTCAGGCCATTTGTCACTTTTTCTAGGCGGCTCACCGCCAACCTTGACGCGCTACGTCGTGTACTTTTGCTATTTATGCTTCGCGGCGTGCTTAGGATCGATATAGACGAGATAGTTAGGTGGAAGTAACCGCTCCGATAGTTCTCGGTACGGCCGAGAATGGTTGTTGTTATTACGCGACTGGTGAATAAGTTGGTGCTTCTTGTCTCACCGCCCTGCGCGCTTCCTCCGCGGCGCGGTTCAACGTTCAGAAAAAACGTGCGCCGAGTGGAAAATGACACGAACGAGGATGCGGCCGGAGTTAATAACGGTTAAGCCAAACTGCAACGAAATTACAACGTATTGTCTGCCGGGGCAATTAACTCTCTTGTCGCTGCTATCTGTCTTTTCGATCGCGGTCACGCTACCTCGCGTTCACTTACCCCGACGGCGACGCCGCGTTACGCTAAACGTCTCCCGTCCCGTCGCCATTTTCTAATTGGACTACAAAATTATACGCGCATTTACAAACGAGATTACGAAATTATACACTCGCTTGTAAACGATATCGTAAACGAGGTTAAATGTAGATTTATTTTCGTTGCTTCGACAATTTCACATCCGCTTGAAATCGCTCACTTGAAAGGTGATGACGCGTTTAGATGTTCTAATCGGCACGGAGCGAAACACTTCGTCTCACTGTTTAATATTTTAAATATACTGTAAATATTTAAAACACGAGGATACAAGGGAAATCCGAGGTCTGTTGATACTAGCAGATTCTAATTTCGATCTAGAAACAAATGAAAGCGCACCGAAACGCACCGAAGCAAGGTCTCACCCCTCAGCCTCAACGCCGTTCCGTGAACGGCCGCAGGCAATTGCCGCAGAAATCCACCCATCGATAAATACAAATCGCCGGTGAAATCGAAAATCCCCTGATGAAAGAGCGGAGGCACAAAGAGCGAGAAACAACAACGAGATTTTCTTCGCGGTGAACGCGAGAGGATGCGTTCCCGATTGCTCTTTCTCGTTCGCGGTAACGGCTGCTATTGTGCAACGTCGAAGTTGTGCAGGCTCATAGCCATTTCGGCAGCTGGGGGAAGAGGAGGGTGGGCAGGACCGTTACAGGCTGGATAGCTAATGGATAGAACGAAATGAGAACGAGCGCCGGATCCAGCCGGGAAAATCGAGAGGCTCCGGCAAGAAAATTGCGCCCTCGGAGGAAGTCGCGGTGGCTGGCATTGGCGAGGCAAGCGGATAAACAGGCATTCCTCGCGCACAAAAGACACGGCGCCGCGCGACGTTTCACCTGCAACAGCCTCGCGCCCGTGGGCTTTCAACGGGAAATGCATCGTTCGCTGCATCGATAAACACCAACGGGGCACCATAGTGGGGATGAGGCAAGGGATGAAGAGGACGAGCAACTCGTGGTCGGTCGCGATTCCGTCTCTCCGGTCGAACCGTCTTCCTTCTTCCCGATTTTTTCTTCTTCCTCTTCTTCCTCTTCTTCTCTTCGTCGTTTCCTTCTTTTCCCGCGCGCGTACATCGCTACTCCCCCCGACCTCGTTCAGTGTTTCGCGGCCATTGTAAGCACGCGTAACAAAGAACGTTGACCATTGTCGACAAACATATAGGCAGTTTGTTACCAGAGGGAGAAATTGATCGAAAATTGACGTTTGAGCTGAGTTTCTTTTTTTTTTTTTTTTTAATGAAATGTAGGGGACAAAGAATCGAAAGTAGAAGTAACACCGCACAAAAATACCACGTTTGTTTCGAAACTGGAAAAATACGACAAAGAATCTGTGAAATGTTAATGTACCAGTTTCTAGTAATTAAAAAATTTTGGTATCTAAGACTTTTGAGCGAATGTGTAGCATCTGCGTCGTTTCAATGCCGAACTCTCTAAAGTGCCTCCTCTATCAATCGTAATAATTTAAAAAAAGCAAAAGAAGATTCTAAAATACTAAATGAAATAAGCTGTATAGTTTATAGTTTCGTTGTGAAGCTTCCTCACAAAGATACAAGTAAATAGGATTGGCATAGATATTGTATTCAATTCACGAATGAATAACACAATGCCTGCTTTTCTTCAAACGTAGTACGACGAAACTGAGCAATCACAACAATATTGGATATCACGTACGATTTATAACATTTTGAAAGAAACAAAATAATTGACATATATTAATATCAATTTAAGAAAAAAAAAGGCTTCAACGTACGTTGATTTCAAAGAAAGACCAGCGGATGGTACGAGGACAGATTGTGAAATCGTTCGAAACGAGACACTCAACTAGAATTAAAAATTTTCTATCGATATCCTAAATTCTTTTTCCTCCTACGAAAATATGTAAATATCATTCCTACAGAAAGAATCACTTCACTGATTGCGAGTTACTCGAAATGGCTGCGACCAACGTCCCACCCTGCGCATGAATCGAGCGAGTGCTTTGAAGATAAAGTAGATGAAATATACGTGATGTGAACAAAAAACAGTTGGAGCGCCGGTTACGGAATGATTGAAAGGCACGAGCAAGGCAAGAGTTATAACGTAATAAAACGAAGGGAAGATGTTCTTCGAATTCTCTTATAACCTTCGATCGTTCAAATTTGGAGGAGCGGACAGCTAGGTACGCGAAATTTTACTTTGGATAACTTTGCGAAAAAGGTAAATTACAGATTGCGTTAAACGTAATTGTATTGTTAATATTAATAACGTGTATTTATAATATTATTTTTGATACCATTAAATATATTAATTATATTGTTAAATTACACGATCGACGAAAATCGTCGCAAAGGGAAGGCTTCGATCTACAAATTCGCAAGAGAAATTTTTCATTGTTTTTCATTCGCATCGTGACAATTTGTTTTTGTTGCAGCATTTTTACATTCTCATTCGCTACGCGATGCAAAAACATCTCAGAAAATAACGAAAATACTCTGTACATACGCGTGTAATTTACACGTTGAATTCTTTCTTCGTTTCGAGTATTGGATTTTGCTAAAAGTTGGACGCAATTCAATTCGCGGATATATACGCTCGTCCGCCTTGAAACGCGACAGAGGAAGATCAGAGGAAGCGGTTGAACGTCATTAAACGACGAGTTCCTCTGCGTTCCGCGGACGTATCCCGCGGATAGCTAAAACGCTGATTATTGAAATGATCCGCGGGAAGGTTGCCGCGAGAAACGCAAAAACGAGGATCACTCACGGCAGCTGTTCAATTTTCTCTGCCCTGTAGCCGTAGCTACGACAAAGTCGGACAGCTCAACGCGATTAAACTACTAGTACCTAACCCGTCGTATTCCACCCCTTGCCACGGAGGATACACGATAAGCACTTAAAAGCATGCTGCGTCACGATGCTTAGAAAGATGCAGCAAAAGATCGAACGAAACGAAACGAGATCGTGCGAGTGTGCGAACCAAAGGAACGACGTAATAAAAGCACGGAGCAATCGTTGGAAGGGAACAAGACGGAAAGTAGTTGAAGAGCAAGAGGAAGGAAAAGAAAAAGAAGACGCGACGACGATGACGAAGAGCAAGAAAAGCAAAAGAAGAAGAAGAAGAAGAAGAAGAAGAAGAAGAAGAAGAAGAAGATAAAGAAGAGGAGGAAGATTTGCTTCTCTCGCCCGAGGCCGAATGGACTTGGGTATAGGTCCAGGAGGTAGGTAATCATCTTTAGGTTGCGTGCTCCGAAAGACCTCTCTCCGTCTTGGTCCCGTATCTCGCTCGCTCCTCTCTTCACCGGTCACTACGATCGTGTTTCTTTCATTTTTCATATATATATATACGTTGCAGGCAAACCGTTTATTTAGGCATACCGCCCTCTCTTTCTGCCTCCCCGCTGATCCTGTGGCCAGCCGCTACTTTTCAGCCCCCGGCGGCTAGGGTTTGTCGTGGGAATCGGAACACCGTGAACGCGAATCCGAGGTATCGGGGCCGTACCGTACCGTCGTCTTTTAGCTACGAAACCGAAGCGCCGCTCGAGGCTCGAAATCCCTGCCCTCGATACGGATACGGGGGCAGTTCCTCGGGTTTCTCTTGCGATATCTCGTCTTTGCCTGAGTCTCTGTTAATCATTAATCGGGTGAAAATGAAACGAATCGGTGGATCGATACTACGATGTACTGTAATAACGTTATCACGTTTCAGTGTTTGAAGATCATAGCCGAGGTCTATGGTCTAGGTTTCACTGGCGAGTAGAGAGGAAGATTCTCGATCGAGGCAGTGCCACCAGTGGCGATAATTGACCCCTGTTCTCGGTTCATCGACGATGCCTCGTGGAAAACTGCTGACGGCTGCTTCCTCCGAGAAAACGAGCGGACGAGAGGAGAGGAGAGGGAGGTGGTATATTTCTTCCTCGAAGAAAACAACGGATTACCGGACGGTCAACGAGGCCATGACGATTATATCAAGAGATTTAATTGCGTTCGAGAATGACAATTAAACTCGCCGTTGATTCTTTTTGATTGCTCCGCTTCGGCGAATTTTCGTGTTGGTTCGTTGCCGCGAAAACTCCACAGGCCGGACTGTGCTTCTGTGACTGTCGAATTCGCGACAAAGTGAAGGAACTTTCAAATTCCAAGAATTTACGTGTCAACATCATTTGTCTGACGCGCCAAGATCTAGAACTAGTCTAGAATCACGAACGAGAAAGAGATTTGTAATTTTCTCGTTGTGTGTCACCGAGAAACTGAACTCCGTTCCAACTGACACGAATTGAAAACGACGAACGAAGAGGAAGAATTTTGATCTCAGAAGGCCGGAGGTGACCCGAAAATCCTTGTACCACGCGGACAGAATAGGAAACACGCAAAGAGATTGTCACGGTGAAAATACTGGTGGCGACTGTCATTTGACACCTTCGTGGAGCAGCGTGGCTTCAAAGGTATCAAAGAGGACAGAGGGAAGGTACGGCGAGCAACGCTGATAATACTTCGAGGCACGATTCAACCTTTCTTCTGCTTGGATATTCGTTTTCATCTTGAGGACGATCTTTCATCGGACGCGACAAAAAGAGCCATTCGAATACAGCGCGGAAATTCCTTTGACGAAGTACCTCGCGCGGAAGGAATTTTAATTTCGCGATTGACTTGGGGGAAAAAACGAGCCACGCGGTTTCCACGCACGCTTCATTTCCGCAAAAAGTGGGAACGAATCAAGGAAAATTAAAAAAGAAAAAGAAGAAAACACAGAGATTCGTCGTTTGAATAGAACAGTCCCTTTGAGATAGAACAGTGAATCTGAATTATTCGAACATTGGTTATATTTTGCGATATGAGAACGTACAACGTGAAATTTCTATTCTAAAGATACGAGACAACGAAAGAAGAACATCGAGCGACAGCAATAAAAATTATTGAAAGAAAACAAATGTGACTCAGCACGATTCAGCTTCTGCGCTCGTTAGATACTTCCTCGTGCCGTTCGTCTCTTTAGCTTCGACTACACTTTCATATTTTTTGAGCATGGCCAATTGACTCGCGCTCCTCTTCGACTCGGCGATTCAGTTCTTTAATAAGATACATTATCACGCGAGGTGGGCGGAAAGAAAAAAAAGGAGGAACGATCTTGCGGAACAAACGAAAAAAATCTCGAGTGCTTCGTTACAGTTTGTTGCGTTCGAGAGAAAGAGGAGTCTCCCGTTAACGACCGAACTTTCCCCCGCCGTCAACAGGAGATATAAAAATCAGAAACTTTTGAAGCACTCGAGCAGCGAGAGCCATCCGGTAAACGGCGGAGTTTACTTGAATGTGATCTTTATTCATAACGAATTGGAATCTGAATAATCAATACGATGTCTGTCTACCGTGAGCGGAAAGAGCGCAGAGAGAAAAGAAAGGAAAAGAGGAGATAAGGGGTGGGGGAGGGGGGTTAGATGAAAAAGCTACAAACGAAATGGAAAAGAGAAAAGGAACGAGGTGGGTGGAAGGGGGAAGGCCTTTTTACGGCTTGTTACAAAAATTATCCGAAACAAACGATGCTCCGCCGTCGTTTCGCCGGAAGAGAACGAAGAACCTCTCCCCCCCCCCCCTCCAAAAGAGGGGAAGGGGGGCAACGACGCAGAAAAATTTTAGACCAGTTCTTCTCTGTTCTTCGTTTATCTCGTTGTTGCCGTTTTCTGCAAACGATCGCGGGTTAATCCCGTTAATGCGAGACCTGTTTTTTAAACAAGGTCCGCGTCAAAATTACCGCCAATTGAAGCAAGAAAGCGGTAATTATTTTCTAACTCCTTAAACGTCAGTCGACTTTGCCTCACAAGGAACGTTTGGCTACTGGGAATTTCAGAAATATTTGAATGTTTGCATAATGTGGTAAAGAGATACACTTTCCTCCTCTTTTCTGCTTCAATTTTGACTTTTCACATCGTCGTGTATATTTGTGAGACTATGCGAGAGAAAAAGAATTGAAGTACATGTTGCTTTTTGTGCATCTGTACTATGATTGATGGTGAGAAATTCTAAAGAATTTAAAAGAGAAATTTGTAGTGATACAACTTTTAATTTAATTTAACCTCTGTATCCAATCTGTATCTCAAAGTAGAATTTCTTAAAAATCGTCAGACGAATTTATAACAGTATGTACTGTAATTAATTTTATTTGTTAGTAATTCAAATATTAATTACTAACTAAATATTACTTTTATGATCTCTACGAAATACAGTCGTGCTTCGTTGCAATGTTAATGAAATGTTAAAATATATATACACGACATATTCATAAAATGTTCGTACGAATATTAAAGTACTTTCGCAGATACAAAAGATGTCATTTGTATCTTCCGCGATGCTTCGACGAATCTTCGTGTAAACGTTGCTCGTGGATAATTGGGCCGGGATAAAAGAAGAAATACGAAACTAGTACAAAAAAAAGCGACAATTTCAATGAACCGATATCGCCAGAAGAAGAAATCTCCACTTAGAGACGTTTCCATCTCGACTTCTTTTCATTCGCCAGCCGTTCCAGACTACGCGAACTTCACCACCGCTCCTTTTGCCGAGAATTGGCCGCGAAGCGCACGTAGAACGCGAGTTCTTCTAATCAGGTCTCGTTGAAGGCTCGCCTTCTACGGACGCCACGGAACGTGGACGTAAATTGCAGGGAGATGTCGTAGGAGGTAATTGGACGATGCCTCGGAACACTTGAAAATTATTCTAACGAGGCCTACGAAATTTCCCTTGACCGGACGTGTTTCATAAAGGCCCTCCCCCCCCCCCCGTCATATCTCGCATTACGAAATATTCCTCCTGCGTTCTTCGAATACTCGAATTTCTCCTTTTCCTTCCATCTCTTTCTATCAGGTTTAGACGCGCGTAGTTTACTTTCAAAGTTCCAACTTTTACATATTTCGTACTTCGTTGAGAAAGAAAATACGAGCCGTTTACCGATTGCGAGTATCAAAAACGGTTCGGATGAAGATCTTGCAATAGATCTGCAAACAGTACCTGATTTTTTACTTTTACAATTAAATTTTCACATTGAAGCGTGCAAAGAAGAAGAGGCAGATTATTCAAACGCCGCCCATAAAACCATGAGAGCCGCGCCCTTTCAACGAAGCAAGTGTTGTAAAATGATACGCTTGTCCCCGATTAAATTATAAGGATTCGACGGTATAAAGGGAAAGAAAAGTCATTTCAACAACAAGTTACACGCGTTATCCGATCGCTCGACGTAGATATACATCTTGATAACTCGGAAGCAAATGCGGAAAATCCACAGAACGCAGCGGTCTCTAGCCGCTCATTAACCAGCTGTAATATTAAGAACGAGCGATAAATAACATGCAAATTTCATCCGATCGGGGAGTAGAAGAGGAGCGCGATGATACGCAACAGCGGTGCGTATCGTCGATATCTGGTTCTGCCGGAAAGGGTTTACATTTATCCGGTCGCATTATCTTGACGCATGGCCATTCTTCCAGGCTGTTCGGTTACGCGAGACTGGTTCTATGACCGGCGATATAAAACCGGGAAGATACCGACCGTATACCGGCGAGAAATAGTGCCTGTAAGAATCGTGGTTACTAACCGAACGACTCGGCCGTTCCAACTCTAATAATCCGCGACATCACGCAAACCTTTATTTAAGACTCTCTCTCTATATACATTATATATATATATATATATATATATATATGTTGCGCTGACGGAATGACGTGCCACGCACGTCGAGAATTTTTTGCCCAAAAATTGCAATAAAACTTTCTCAGTTTTAAGTATATTTAAATATAACCTAGGCAAGAAAACTGCACGACTCGTACCCCAGTACGATTCGTCTCTCACTGAGAGGCTCAGAAGCAACTGTTCTATCTTGCCATAAAATTTTATTGACGTGCAGACATTTGAATCGGTACGAAACAAATTACAGGTCCGATCGCTCACAACGAGGACGACGAACCACGTGACTCAGATCGACCAATCGCTAATTTTCGTTGCATCAGCGTTGCACCTGAAGAGACCCGATTTTCTGGGTTATCCCGCTAGAATCACTTTCAGTGACAATAGTGATATCTATAGTGATATTGTATACGGTTTGGTTATTCGTTATGAACCAGTTACTAGCGCAAAAAGTTAATATATATATATATAGTAGCCTGTTCTCGCGTTAAACTCTCTTACACTCGGCCGCTTCATCGAAATTTGACAATTTCAGTTCCTGATTTCAACTCATTGTCAGAGACACGTTTGATCGTGATCTATCGCGTGCAAAGCACAGAAACGAGAAACACGGTGCAAGGTGCGCTCGATACCGATTTTTTTGCCTCATTGCGTCATTCCACAATAACAGACGGCAGAACGGAAACAGTGCAAACGGCGCGACGCGAACATTCGCCCGATAATTGAAATTGATGTAATCACCGGCGACGGTGCGCGGCAACGAGAGACTTTTGCAACCGGTCCCCGTTGTGGAACTCTATTAATACACGACGTATTTACGCTTGGCGAACGAACGAACCGGGATGAAGACAGAGGCAGGATACACGCGTCGCGTTTTTCATCAGGCCGGGACAGTGGGTTGACTGTGTTTCCATCGGCATGCTGCGACGTTCCAGCGCGTTGAGTAAACTCGGGCATAAGCTCGTAAATTGATTGCGAAACAGGCTACGACGGAATCCCGACTGGCTGAGTCGTTCCTTTCCACGGACGGACGTCGCGATGGAATCGGGAGGTATTGTGAAACGATCGATTTCAGGAAGCGGTGATTCATCGTTCCTCGATGCGAAATTGACTTAACGAGTGACGCTTCCACGTGTTGCTGCGCCTCAGCAACGATTCCTTCGAATTGAAGTACTCGTGCTATCTACTGTTGCTCGGGAAAGCAATATAATATTTGGACACCTTTCACGGATATAGAATTTCTAAACGTTATGTTTCATTTGGTAGAATTTTCACGCTTTTACGAGCGAATGAAAGGCGAGGAAGGGTTTTCATTGTTGTTCTCGTTGAACGATGAAAGAGTTTTAATTCTTTTACAAGTGAAACATTGGTATTGTTATATCGATCGTTGAAATTAATTATACTGTAGAGGCACTGACGATTGTACAAGCGTCGATAAATTGACTACACTTGGTGTTCACCGAAGCGACGACATTGACAGATCAAGGAAACGTCGATCAAATTTTTTTACACGACAACACGAGATCGCTGATCAAACATCGTTACGCGTCGCTCCGACGGATTAATCCCGGAAATTTTTCGCTGCCGAAAAAAACCATCACCGAGATAACTTCAAAAAAAAAAAAGAAAAAGAAATTGACAGCTCGAACTCTCCCCGAATATCCGTGAATCGGGTAATTCACAAGTTTAAAATTCATCCATGTATAATATAACAGCCGAGGGACCCTGAGCGAACGCGTGACGAGAGAATTCTCCATTTCTCTCTCTTTTTTAACGACTTCTCCCCTCTTCCAGGGGAACAAATTCATCGGAAAACAGTGAATTTAATATATATCTGCATCAATAGCGAAAGGGAAACGAGAATAACGGGGGACGAGGAATCGGGAGGCAGACGAAGAGAACGAGAACGAGAACGAGAACGAGAACGATCTACGAGTATAATTAGACTGGTTTCAATTTCACCGTGGAGGGAAACTTTTATCGGGATCGTCGCTGCAGACGTCACCCGGAAAACGGGAGGGGACGGTGGGGAATCGCCGGGAAAGTTCGGCGGAGAAAGCACCGTCGCCAATTCCGCCAACGACGTTTCTATTGTCGCTAATTCGCGCTTGGCGCGCCCCTGTCTCGCCGCCGCTCCGGGTAGTCGATGGCTCGCGGGTAGTCGCTTCCAACTTCCGTTTTCTGCTGAAACGCGATTCCTCCGCGATGACTTTTCGCCCGGGCAGAGAACGGATTAACGGGGCAGAGTCGAATCGAAGTCGAATCTGGGGGGAGGGGGCTGATTAAATTATGTCTCTCTCCACCCTTCTCCTCGATGAGAGCCAAACCGGTGTCCCTCCGGCCAACTTCCCCCCCTTCGTTCGAATTTTCTCTCTCGTGTTGACCGCCGCTGTTGGTGAACGGCGAGCGCTCGGGGCAAGAACGGGGCGGAAGATGCCCTCCAAGAATGATAATTGTCGAACGGAGCAAACAGTCGCCGGCGCTCGTTCCGCGCGATTCCACCCATTTGGCGGGAGCGGATGGATCCGAATCGAGCGGGAGAGCCTCATTTTCTTCGCTCTCCGCGTGGGAACTGTTTGCAGAGACCCCGCGAAACAACAAGCCGGCAGTCTGCCGGTTGCCGCTTCCGTTCGCCAGTTTCGATTTCCATAATTCGCGGTTATCGCGCGGAGAAAAACATTCCACCGCCGCGCGTTGCAACTTGATTCAAGTTGACGGCGCGTGTTTGAACAGTTCTGAGAATAAATCGTGCAAAGTATCGTAGATAGACGATAAACTTTGCGTGTTTCGTAAATTTTTGTCTGGCTGCGACTTTGAATAGATCGTCGAAAGGCTATCGATCAAAGGGTTCTCATATTCGTAAGTAAAGTAAAAAAGAAAGTTTCGAGACGCGGGTTCGTCAGTCTTGATTTCCATAATCGACGGTTATCGCCAAGTGAGGGAAAACGTTTGACGGTACATTTGCCCTTTGAACCAAAGTTCAAACGGCGCGAGTTTACGCCAACAATTAAAGAGTTTCAAAGATAAATCGAATAATACGAGCAGGAAGAAAGTTTTCCCAAGACGCGGATTTGGGAATGTACAGACGATTTTGTTTGTACTTGACTGCAACGAGTGGTTTGTTCGGTTCGTCTCTGTTTGTCGACGCGAACAGAACTAATTTAACTGTCTCGCTCCAAAGAACGTGTATAAATGTGCCTGGAAACGTTCACGTTCGAAGAAGATAAAATTATCGAGATCTTAAACTGTCGTAAAGGTGGGGAAAATGTCGCATAACAGTCCACTTGGTTTTATTTTACATTGTGAAACCTTCATTTTATTTTACGTTGCGGATGGAAAGGCAAAAATATTTTTATATATATTGTGTTTTCATAACTAGAAGATTTCTTGTCAATTTTTGAAATAAATTATCGTTAATTATTTTATAGTCTTAAAAAACCTCTTAAAAAACAGTATATATCATGTTATATCTCTTAATAGTTTATATTTCATATTTCACCTAATCAATCTCTCCGATGTAACATAAATTTGTACTCATATTTATCAAAAGATACGTAACATAAAATATATTAAACACGACATGAACTATTAAAAAGACTGATTATGAAATAACTAACGACAGATAAATTTCATTGCAATATTCAGAGGACAACAACGCCACGTCAGATTTTGTTACGAAACATGGAAGAGTCAGGTTGAACGCCCGAATAATTGATCGACGATCCTTATCAATTTTCGTACGTTTTCCGCAGGGTAGGAGATACCACGCGTTACTAGACTTGAAGTTTCATAACGCAATTACAGCGACCAGAAACGAATGTGGGAATGACGCGATAAAAATCCTATAAAACGGCAGAAAAAGTACAATGGGTGTTTACTCGTACGTATACTTCACGGTTGGGGTAGTCGGGCCAGAGCGAGGAGATACACACGCGAGTAATGAAATATTCATGAAACTCGGTGTAACGCATAATATAACGTATTTATCCCATGTAACGTTTAAATTAGTCGTATTTCCCACCTGGGAGTGAAGCTGCTTCAGGAGTCGCATAAATTATACCCGCGCGAATATATAAAACGTGCTCGCCCGGGACAATCCGGCTGCGGGTATCGCCCGTCATTTATTCCCTCAATTTTTCGAATTTCCACGTTCCTTTTCATCCCAAATTTCGTTTCAATTTGTCCGCAAATTCATCAGTTTGGCCAATTCGCACGGATAAGTAACAAGTAACGTCAATAGCCAATTGAATTTCTACGTCCGATGGAATTATTCGATCATTCGCGTTTCGACGGTATTGAGAAACTTTGTCGTTTCCACGTAACAACAATTTTCGATATTGCGACGAGATGAAACGCATATATTTGCGAATCGTTGAAGAATGACATTCGTCGGATAGTTACGAGTATCTTTTCTAAATAATTACCCAATGGCACGAGAATTTGATAAAAGAATAATACCAAGGTAAAGAGACTACGCGACTCGTACCGCAGTATTCGTCTCACCGAAAGGCCCAGAAGCAACTGTTCTATCTTGCCATCAAATTTTATCGACGTGCAAACATTTGAATCGGTACAAAACAAATTACAGGCCCGATCGCTCACAACGCCACTCCTACTCGAGGTCTGCCCCACGCCCCCTCGCGAATCACGTGACCCAGATCGACCAATCGCTAATTTTCGTTGCATTAGCCCGATTTTCTGGGTTATCCCCGCTGAAATCACTTTCGGCGATAATAACCTCCCTGCGCTCATTCATAGAAGAAAATGGCACGACTGCACGAGCCACCTCTGGATATTTTTAACCGATCGAGATTCTACCGTCGAGCATCCCAACGTGTATATAATTAGGGCTGCTTCGGGGTAAGACCCGACGCTGAAAGAAAGAGAATGCGAAAGCGAGGAACGCAGAGAGCGAGGAAAGGAGGAGAAGCAGGAGAAGGCCGTTTGAAAACGTCTCTCCACCTCCCCCTCCTCCTTTTGCCAAGGAAGTTTCGTGCCGGTCGCGCACTTTATTCCCGAAAAATTCGCCGGGGCAAACGACAAGATTACCCTTTCGAATCGAGGATCGCCGGTTCGAACGGACGTTTCGTTCTAACAGCCCGAGGGGAGGCATTCCAGGGATCTGCTGTTCGCCTCGGTCAAGAGCATTCCGAAAGTTTTCACGGTCGCTGTTAATCGGCACGGGCCCCCGTAGACGGTGGATTCCCTCTCTCTAGGCAATAATTTCCTCGTTCTTAATGTTTGGCGGTAGATCGGGCTCTTACACGAACGCACACGTGTCCACGCTGTGGAATCCTGTGGCTGGCCACATTCGAGAGCAGAATGTTCGTCGAGCAGGGAAGAAGGGAGGAGGGCGAGGGGGGGGACGAACGCTGGAGAAAGAAGGCGAATTTAAAAGCCGCGTGAATTAGTGTGCAGGGTGGACGAGGGAGTGACGGGGTTGCCCCGTGGGGAAGTGACCCGCCAATTTTGGTATATCGCCTAATAACAGGCCAGCCTGTGGAAGAAGAAGAAGGTACCCCAGGTACCCCCACGATACGTACGCCCCTTGTTCGTGCAACGCCACCCATAACCCACCACCGACGTAGCCTCCGGTCACGGGAAACGAGCCTCGTCCGAACCGAACCCGCAACCAAACGGAATATTGTTAATCCGTTTAAATTATAACGCGGCATAACGATGACGGCTCGGATCCAGTCCGTTCCGAACTTGACGGAGCCACGAAGCATCGATCGGACTGTTCGACCAACGATCCTCGCGTTTTCCTCGAGAGAAAGCGACACATTGTACACATTGTATTTCTATTTCTACCAAGCAAAATCACGTGTATTTAAATTAACTCGCGTCCCCTTTAGAAGAGACGTAGAGTGCAGAGAATTAGGTTTCCAAAAAAAAAAAAAAAAAAAAATCAAACGTGACGTTCCGCGACTGACTGTGTGTTCCATTGTTCGACACGGCGGTGCTTGCGGCGCTATCGATCGTTTGCTAGCCTAAAGGCTGAATCGCGCACAATCACGCTGGAATGTCGTGCTTATCGGCGGACGTTCGGTTTCATTGAACTCGCGCGCGACTCCAACCGGTGCAGGAAAGAAGAGAAAAAGAGAACGCGTTCTTCGTGAGGACGAGCAACCGATCCTGCGGATTATTTAAAACGTTGCGTAATGCGGTGTGACCGGATGCGGGGAACACGTCGCGTTGCTCCGTTTCTTCGCGAGGAAGCGATTCAACGCGGTATACTCTCCTCCGATGGTAATCACGGTTATGAACGATTACACGAATGTGGAAAAACGAGGAAGCAATGATTTTGGTGATACGAGAGCTGGCGACCGTGGGAACGGCGGCGTGTCGGATTGAAATTTACGTTGCGGGAAGGTTTCTATCAAGGGAAATATCGCAACACGGATGCGCAGATATGATGCAGAGAGGATGGAGAGAATTAACGTACACGCGCGATGCTTTTTCGGTAAATAATCGAGAAACAAATGGACCGTTGGTTGTTGGCTGTTGGACCAACTGTGGATTTCATTGGATCTTTAACGTTTCTATTGTGACGGCGATAATAATATTGCTCCTGGACATTGACAATTCGTGCGATTGAATTTCGTTCAAAAATTTCCTTCACCGAAAACACGTAAATTTTACATGGTCGACGATAAAGGGTCATCCGTTCAAATGCGAACGAGACAAATTTGCCAATTCCGACGAGACGAGTTATTTTGTTCTTGATGCTGATACCCAGACACGAGAGAAACAGAAAGAAAAAAGGCAACCGGCAATTTTTTTATTCGACGTAAATCGGCTGAAATCAGTGGTTCCGAGTTCAGTGGAGCCAACACTCCACTCCGTGCGTCGAAGCGCCGCGTTCTTCCCGACCGGAACCAACGAATAATCGTCGTTGCGTGCGACGCACGCTCGCGTCGTGGATCACGCGGCTGGGATCGCGTCGTGGATCGCGGAGACGCGGTGCCGCGCGGCGCGCAAAACGGTCACACACCGCAAGAAAGGGGGACGGTTCGTAATAGATAGTAGGCGCGCAGCTCGAACCGCCTGGTAATTGGAATTAATTAGAGGCGTTTCACTATGCCGCGGCCAGCAGATCCTTTATACCGGACTGCTGGAATCCTAGCCTCGGCCAACGCGCTGCAGTATCGATCTTCCAGCGGCCGATTTAATGCGACCCGCGGCTACCTGCGCGATACCGGTCACGGTCCCATGGCCAAGAACGGGAAACGTCCACCGAGCCGGCTATTTCGCGTCAAATTCCTTCGATTCTGACACGCCGCGCACTCCGGAACGTTTAACGGCTGAGTCCTGATACAGGGTATCGATTCCGCGGCTTAATTACTGTGATTCCGTTTTCTCTTCTCCTTCTTCTTCTTCTTCTTCTTCTTCTTCTTCTTCTTCTTCTTCGTCTTCTTCTCTTTTACGAATGATCAAGGTACAAGGTAGCATAACTTTGAACGAACTGGTTTTCCCGGTGAGCGAATATTGCAGGCTGGAGAAAATCCAGCACGATGTTGCTAATTTGAGGTGGAAGTCCGTGAAGTTTATGCGAATGCGTTAATCACTGCGCGGAAGTACTCGGTCGGAACTGTTTCCAAGCGGATGATGCGACATTTACACGTGAAATCTAAGATTGGTTCGCTCGAAGCTCGTAATTCCTTTTTTCGTGAGAGTTTTTCAATCGTAAAAAATACGGTTTTAATTCGTTTCGCGGTCTGCGAAGCGTTGGAAGGAATGGCATTTCGTGCGATAGCGAGAAACTTGCTTCGAAATAATATTTTCCCTCGTTCTAAACTGTATCGCGTATCGCGATTGTCATCGTGTGATATTAATAGCAATATTAAGTAGTCTGAGAATACTTCCACCTTCTTAACTCTTGCAGATTATCCAGAATCAGATTTCACGAGTCGTTACCGTCTGATGAAAACCAGGGAGAGTATCGTTAACATTTAGCGAGTGTCACGTGCTCGTGGAAGCAAATTGGAAAGCATCGACATGCGTCGCGTCTTTCGTCTTCGTTCTTAAATTATTCCACGTTGTCAAAGGCAAGCTCTCTTTCAACTTATCGCGCGCGCGCGTGATGAACCTTTCTCCATATTCGGGAAAAGGGATCCCGTAATTAACCTCGCGCTGAAGCACGGTGCCTGGCAGAGCGCGGAGAGTTAATTACTTCTAGATTTTATACACGTCGTATCTCTTTCGCGTAACTACGGACAGAGAGTCAGAAGTCAGTCTTTAAACGAGTGAATGATGAAGCGTGTAGGCAGCCGTGTTTTTCTTCTTTTCTTTCTTTTCTTTTTTTTCTTTTTTTCTTTTTTCTTCTTAACAGCAGCATGATACACGACACGTGTGACGTATTACTTCGACACGTGTTTCTCGTTTGTCATTAACGTCGTAAAATCCCTCGATTATCGCTCGATTATTGCCAAGGGCCGATTAATTCGCGGTTGAAACACGCCTTTGAAAAATGTCGACGCCCTGCGCGCACGCCCTGAATCGCTGAATATCAATTTGCGCGCGTTAGCCGGTAATTAGCCCGCGCAGCAACAACGACAAATTTCTTTGCGTATTTTATAAATCACGAGCCGCTTATCAATCACCGCCTACCCCCTTTGCCAGAGTCGGCTGAAATCCCAATTAGCAATTATTATTATTACTCAGTGAATATTTGTCGAGATCGATCAACCCACGTCCGGTCCATCCATCATCGAACGATTTTCCATTTTTGTCGAGAGAGTTGTTAGCTTGTGTTTTCTAAAAACAACTGTTGCACTTTGAATATTCGATTGTTGGATTAAGAACGTAGTTTTGAATTGGCCATTGAATCAACGTCGTTCGGAATTTTCAACGTTTCTGGCAAAATAACAATAACAAAGTATTGCACGCGTATATTTATTATACGTAATATTATTCATACTACTACTATATACTTATTGCGATCGAATCAAATGTTCCATCTGAACGCAAACATTTGAATCGATAGAAAACAAATTACAGGCGCGATCGCTCGATAGCAGACAACGCCACTCCTACTCGAGGTCTACTCCACGCCCCCTCGCGAATCACGTGACCCAGATCGACCAATCGCTAATTTTCGTTGCATCGGCGTTGCACCTGAAGATGGTTACCCGTATTGAAAATTCAGAGTGATTCTAATTCAATGGTTTTTTTTCGAGGGTTTTACTGGTATGAAAATAGAAAATACTTTAAATTCTTCTGGCTGTGCAATTATTTCTCCACAAATCATCGAAGAGACAGCAAGATCCACACATGGGAAACGCGAAATCCTGACACATTTGCCAGACTCGCCCTAACGAGTCTGCTATTTGTCCAACGATAAATCATTGCGCACCAAACACTGACAGACAGATAAGTCCAACCAGTTCTAAACCCGTCTATCGTTACAAATTGTCCAACCTCTCTTTCGACCAATTTTTTGACGCTGGGTTCACGACATCTAATTAAAGGGAGTCGCGAACGCGAGGATAATTTACAAGCCACGAGGGCAAACCGTGGGCAAACTGAACGCAGCGTCTGATAGACAGGGCTGGCTAGGATGAATAATAGGGCAGTTACGTGCGCGAAGTGTCTTGGACTTAATGACTCGGCTGTATGGTCACGACGCCGCGAGCTACACCGTGTTTTACATTTCAAGGAACGATGCGCCAGAGGATCGGGGGATTAAGGTCGCTTCACATTTAACGACGCGACAAACACATCGATCCAGCGATAACGGTGTCGAACGAGAGAACCAGTTTTCGATAAACGCCAAACATCAACCAGGGGGGGGGGAAAACGAAGACACTGATAAGAAGCGATCAAAACCTTGTTGCTCGGGGATTTTCAATGTCTCTCGCGTTACCGTAACAGCAGAAATGATGACCCTAGTGATGTAAAAGTGAGATTCAACCCATTAAGAAGGGAGCGGCATGATGTTGCGCATACGTGTCTCTTTGAATTTTGTAAAATCCAAGTGGCAAGAGTGTCGAGCGAATCCACTTTTGCAAAATGTTACTTCGATAAGTATAATATATTTTAAATGGAGAAAAATTGCAAACGAAATGTTACTTTAACGCGAAATTTGGGTTAAGCCAGTGAAATGTTAAAAATGTTAAATCACGCAGCAAAGTGTAGAATTCTTGCTCAAGGAGGTTGCAGTTTACAGATTATTTGCAGTTCTCGATGTAACGATTATATCGTACACGGTGTCTAAATATATTTATGATCATGAAATTCATACTTCCAACATCAATAATGAGTTTCTAGGTGTAGCACTAACAATAAGTACTTTTCCATACAAACACGAGTATATATTTGACACGTTTCGATATCGCATTGCCATTTTCATTTTGTCGTACGAAATTTATATTTGATGTATAGACAGTATGTGCAGACAGTATGTCGAAAAAAGAAAAAGTCAAGATTAATTCGAACTAACGTTCACCACGTCGTTCGCATCTCAAGGGAGCAAAACGCAAGAACGTAACGCATTTACTGGAATATCGACGTAAATCGATGAAATAACGCAATGGGAACCGATTGAATTTGCATATACGAGATAAGAGCTAATTACCGGGCGAGCCTGTCGTTCCACGTCAAACGCAGAAATTAAATCGTCAAGATAAATCTCCGATCCCCGATATCAATTACAGAAAGTATCCACGCACCGACACGAGTTCCGCTCAGATACGTACGTGCCTCCCTTTTGATATCAATTGCCGCGTGAAGAGGAAATTACTCTCGATCTTGGAACGAACCTGCCGACCTGCCTGCCCTTTTTCGCCAGGATCAACGAGCCAACGCTATTGTGAGCCGAGCCTTACGGTAGGTGTGTCAATCAGTAGCCAAAGTAATAGCCGGTTTTAAGTTGTCGTGATCAAAAAGGGCCGCGAGTGTTTCGCGTGCGTCTAATGACCGGCAAGGATGAGAAAGACGCGATTCGATAGGACTGTGTGGGATTGCCACGAAAGAGGTGCGGTCCGACGAGACCCCTGCGTAAGTTGGCAGCCTTGCTCTAACATCGCGTGATAGCATCAGGTCGAAAATATGCATGCCGGGAACCACCGGCGACGCTTCGCGGGAAAACGTGGGTGAAAGGGTGTCCTTTCGAATGTAAATCGACCTATATTGGGTACAGATTAACCGACGTACGAATGAATTTCGCAAGAGGCAATATCTCCACAGCGACGAAGACTGCCTGGTTATTTATTGGGCAAAACCTTTGTACGTCGCGTCAAATATTTGCGACAACGGTTTCAATTGCGCCGACGGTTCTAAATCGTTCGAAGAGCAAATAAATTGGTCTCGGAGGTCTTGCGATTACGCTAGATTTCGAATACACGAATTACATCGTGAATACACTTGTTTAATCCTCCGACGTATGGGTGAGTAACAATTAATAAATTTATAAGACTCAAAAGTTGCGGGCACGTTGGTCTTGTCCAATTCTTACACCGATCAATCGACAATGTATAAAAATATGTGAACAAGTATAATTTTACTAAGAAGTGGATTTACTTTACTTTTTCCGTCGTCATTAACTTTATCTCTTTAACAAACGTCGCAAAAACTAGATCGCTAATTTACTTTACTATTTATAGGAATATGTTTAAGTGAAAAAGTGGATATAATACGAAAAAGATAAAATTCAATTCCCTACCAAAATCCTACTTTTCTAATATTTGTATCCTACTATATATATAGTGAAAGAACTCTGATACCGCAAACATAACTCTCCGCTGTGATACATATTTTCAGAGCATTTTCTACAACGACTGAAAATATCTCGGCATCAACCTCTCGAAAAAAAATTGAGGGTTGCACGTATTGAACTTACGCAGGCTCTTTGTGCCTGAACCTATCTTGACCAATCGTAGAATCACCGTTCGGAAGCGGAGCCGAACAACCATCCCTCGCTCGGTCGTCGATTTGAATCACAAAGCCGGGGCCAAAGAGAGACCACGTTCCACGAGATCGACCGACGAATATTTAACCCGGCTCGGCAAGTAAATGAAAAAAGGCCTGAAGTGCGGTTTCGTGGCGCGGCGCGGTGCTCGCGGATACAGACATCAATGAACGTCGAAACCGTCAGTAATCGACATCAATCGGTGCAATCTTGATGGCAATTAAGCCGCATCACGGTGCATCATTAAATCATAAACCTTCGTCGGCCAGTTTATCCGCGGGATTTCGCTCTCCCACGCGCCAAACGGCCGTTAATTTGCCACTGAATAAAACTTGCGAGCAACAGCCTCCGGGCTCTGTCGGACCTTCGCTGCTCTGGCCAATCTCTGCCCGCGCGCGTGCACACCAACAAACAAACCATCCTAACTACCCGCCGTGACCTTCCATTAATGCCCACCGAGTTGGCCAATTACGATCGGTAATTCCACATTTTCTCTATGCGAGCACAATCGATGGTGGTCGATCCAGCGATCCTCCCTCCCCGAAATGAACAATCGCCGAGAGTTAACGCGATTTAAGGTATACGTGTTTTAAACCCGGGTAAATTGAACAGCTATCCGAGCATTTCGCGAGAGGGGTTTTATCACTGAAAGTGATTTCAGCGAGGGTAACCCCTCAGGAAATCGGGTCTCTTCGTCATCAGCTGATGCAACGCTGATGCAACGAAAATTAGCGATTGGTTGATCTGGGTCACGTGATTTCAGGGCGAGGGGGCGTGGGGTAGACCTCGAGTAGGAGTGGCGTTGTCTGGTACCGAGCGATAAAATTTTATGGCAAAAAAGTCGTCTTCGTTTCCTAGTCGGAAATGAAGTTGCTTCTGGGCCTTTCGGTGAGACGAATCGTACTGGGATGCAAGTCGTGCAGTTTTTTAATATATCTGCGTACGGGTTTTTAAATTGAAGATTAATAAATGTAAAAAACCTCCTATAGACCGGCTTTGTCAACTTTGAATATTTTAATTTTCCGAAGCTTTTCCTAGCCAGTCGATGAATCGTAAACGAAACTTTCAACTCGTCCAATTCCAATAAAATCGGAATAAAGTTCATTCAACAGCCAGCAACTGTAACACCGAGTTTTTACTTCTTCGTAAATCCGTTAAACGCGTTAAATTTTCGGCTCGGCTGAGAAAAATGTGCGAGGAAGAGAAAGAGAGAAAGCGCATCGAAAGCGCACCGATCTAGCAACGATTCTCAACGCTCGGTTCCAAGACGTTCACCGTTGCGTTGTGCACTTGCACGTGCAACGCGCAAGAACACCGAGCCGCGACGCGCTCGAGAAGTTTTTAGCGTGACGCGCGACGACAATAAAACGCGTGCAACGCGCGTGCAATACGCGCGCATCGTGCTCCGCGTTCTTGCCCCCGTTCATGGCGTGTTATAGCAGGTCGTAGCGTTAAATTTCGGACAATGATTTGTGCGCGGGATTGGTCGCGGTACGGGCGTGCCTCGCGCGTACAATTGCCGCGACCATGAAATATGGAACACGTGAGCTTTACTGTTTTACGACCGAGTGTCTTGCTCGCGATCAATGATGAATCTTCGAGAGGATCGGTATTTTTGTCGCGACTCTTCTGATCTGTACGAGGTACGGTAGAACTTGCTGCATCTAACGGCGCTTCTCGCATTCGATCGATTTTGGAATGGAATTTTTGAAACTATTTTTCTCTTATATCAAATTATTATATTACACTACTACTGCATATTATACTATATCATATCCAGACGGAGATGAAGAAAATTTCAATTTGTTTCAATATTTAACACTGGAATAACCTAAACCTTTCTCGTATACCTTCATCGTTCTTGTCTCAGTGGGAACATTATTATATATTTAAAGAATCTAGTTTCGTCGTTTGTAAACTTTGTCATTCATTTGTCACGAAATTAAATAATGGGTTTTTACACATTGCGTTATTACATTCCGTCAATATTGCTTCTTTTTTTAAATAAAATATTACTGATGTTTTAATAAGTTCTACCATTCTACGGGTGGTAAATGAGTCTTCTTTAAAATAACACGATTCGCACGTTGGACATGTTCGCGACCAATTCCAACCAGAATTGAGAGATTTATTAAATCGACGTGTTCTGTCGAAAGAAGCGCCAGTCATTTCGCTTCCCTTAATGAGCGTACGTGACGAGCATGTCGACAATTATCGATGCACCACACACGACAATATTCAGATACGTTGATCGTTTTTACGTCAGCAAATTTACAATTTGATCGCGTAAAATTGCGCCCAATTGCATTGTCGATGAGATCAACAAGTGCTAAAAGGCGAAAGAAGATTCTTAGATCCTTGAATCTCTCTCTAAATATCTTCAGGTATCTCTTGTTACACGTTACACATCTTCTTGGTGCACTACGAAGTTGCAAAACACACGAAGAGATTTGCAACTGGATACTTCAAGTCTTTAAGTCTCTCTGCGTAAATTTCCTCAGGGCCAGGATTACGCTCATAAAATGAAATTTATATTCAAGCAAAGTTTGTTACTTTTTTACTAAACGCGCGTTTATTTAGGCGTTTCGAAGTTGTCGGACGTACGAAAAGATTTGTGCCTTGATACTTTCAAACGAACGACGAATGGAGAAATAACGGTAGAAAAAAGTATAATAAACACAGCGATTTTCTTTGATTTTGATTGGCGCGTTGAACGAAAGATTATTGTAGAAGTTTCGACGTTAATTGAAAAAAAGTGTGGATCGTTAAGCGACAGGTGGCCTGCCTCGCAGATTACTTTAATTGCATGAGTAGTCAGAAGAGTGTCGTATGTACAGATGCATACAAACTTTTACGTACCGCACGATGCAATAATTTTCAATTTCTTAGCGTTTCTCTAAAGGATTTCCAACGTTTTGCATGCTTTTGCTAAAATTGAAGGATTCCGACAAAGTTATAATTTGTGTGCGTACTATCGATTAAGTTTGTCGCTAATGCACGGTGTACGTCGCAACGTTATACGTTTGTTACGTTTATCCTAGTAAAGTAAAGTTTTTCCAATTTTCAGAAGAAGTATAATATAAGATCATTGAGCTTTGAAACAACTTTGAAACATTCAAAAAAGACATCAGAAAACTTGAACATTTTAACGGACCTAAACAGTTTCAGAGAGAAACTTGAAAGTCTGAGAGGCTTTAATATAAAAAGAAGAAAATCTTCGTATTGAATTCTACGATGGATTCGACGGGAAACATCAGGTCGCAGATCTTTCCGCAATATCGAGACACTCCAAGAAGAGTAAGAGAGTAACAAATTTCACCTCTTACCACGCGGAAATTTTCGCGAAGATTGATATAATGGCGTGCCGGTTGCCGGATAAAAATAACAATTTAATTCGCGGGAAGTGAGGAAGTATCAATTTCGTCGATGAAAGCGTCAGATAGTCCGGCAAATCGCACGAGACGGGGGGATGCATCCGCGGCGGGTAGACAATTACGAGGACAAGAACGCAATGTTCTAACAGGCAAAAGCAATTAACAGGATGCTCATTACGCGACGCGTCTGCGCGAAATTGCCCCCACGAACCGATAATCATTCTAAAATAGACGACGCATCACCCACTTTCCGTAATGGGGGTCTTAAACGCTCGAATAAAGCCGTCTTCTTCTCTTGTGAAAATCACTTAACCGTCATTCGCGAAACGCGTCAGCGTGCGAGAGAGAAGAAAGCCGACGCAAAGTGAATTTCCTTTCGCAGCCTGAATATTATAGGAAACGAGACTAAACGAGAGAAACTGATATTACATATTATACATGATTAGTATATAATATATATATATATATATATATACTGATTAGTACATTTCTGATACCTTCGTGTATATACGTATACGTGCTGCTATATAAAAATACCATAAAAATTTAATCGAAAAGAAACAGCTTCTTTTACACTGTACTACAACTTCTTTCGTTTCATTCTAAACTTTCATCATATAAATTTATACGAAACGCCATTTTTCTTCTTTTTTTTTTCGAAAGAGAGTTTCTATACTTTCGTACATATAAGAAACTTTAATAACCCTGTTTTAACGATCGCCTCGTTAATTTATCTCGCGACGAATAAAATTGAAGAGAAGTAACATTTCACGCTTGAAATTGTGCCGTGATGAAAATATAATTAAATCGCACGTACAAAGGAACTACAATTAAAATAAATTACAACGCGGGCTCGTGTCCCATAATTCTGAAATGAATACAACAATTTCCCTGACTGTAATATCATTTCTTCGTCGAGTATGTTCATATTCGGTACTACGCGTTGTAATTTTATCACGAATTTTCTCTCTCTCTCAGAAGAAGAAGAAGAAGAAGAAGAAGAAGATTCAGACAGTTCTATCAAATAAGTACATTAATCGAAGTTGAGGCGTAAAATGAAACGCGGACGTTGAGGGATTTGATTTCAGCCAAAGGACTTTTATCAGCTGTGAGAAATTATTGTTGACGAGATATATACGCGAGAAGGAACACACGCGTTAGCGACACGAGTTCGCCCACATCGCCTGTCCACCTTTTATATTCTTGCCTTCCGTTGCCAGAAAAGGCCTCTAAGCGTGGGTGCACGAAATTTCCGCGCGCTGTTACTAGGTCGTGCATAAAAAGAGGTGAAATCAATTTCGCGTAAGAATAGGCTCGACAGCATTGTCGCGATACGTGTACCAAACAATGGATGAAACGCGTATCCTCGCTATCGCAGGCAGATTGACGCTAGAAACGACTAGAAAGTATAAAACTCGTCTCGTCTGTATATTTGTACAAATTCTTATTTCAAATATAATCGTTCAAACGTGAGAAAGTGAACTGTGGAAATCTCACAAACACGATAATTCAGGTATTTACTTGTAGATTTATTATCTTCCTTTGAAGCTTTCGTTAAAGATAAAAATTACACTGTTGATTGACATTTGCAAGAACTAAGATTGGCTAAACCAGAATCAATTTGTCTTTAACTCGTAATTGGTAATCAAATTTCATTTACTAGACCGCGAATTTTTGTAGAATTGAAAATTTGAAGGTGCAGAAAATACACTAACGCGGAGAAATATATAAATATTCTATCAAGAGTGATTAAAATTCTACAAAATTTAAGTAAGTGAAAATGTAAATTCGCAGTTGATTTACTGCTGACCCCCGTCACGGAGAATACAAAATCAAATCGAATCTGAATAATCCCTAAATGACATAAAATATAATAATTCTTGATACACCCTGTTTTAATAATAATCTAATTTACCGTACTCTATAAACTGCAAACCAACTGTACTACGACCCGAGCGTTAATTCATTAATTACGCGAGCGAAATGTCGGATAAAAACTCACCAAAACGTCCTGCAGCAGTTCGTGTTCGTCGAGAAGTATCACTTTGCAGTGAAGAAGACGGGGCCTACGGCTTCCGGCCGGCCTAAGTCCTGGACAGAGCCACTCCACTACCATCTCTCCGGCAGCCCTCGTTTCCCTTCTGTGATTCCTTCCTGGCTTTACTCGTTCATCCGCTCATTTCGATTTCGGTCATCCTGAAAGATGAGGACGACGCTGTAATCCGATCAAAACTGTCGTCGTCGAACCTCGTACGTACGTACTGACGCAGGGCGAACACGATCCAACCACGAACGTTTTGTTCGGGGTACAAAACAGCCAGAGCTGCGGGACAGCTAACCCTCGTGCGCTTAACGACACCACGCTGCTCCTTTCCTAACAACTCTTTCATCACGCAGAAATGTTTGCGTCACTTTAATAAAACGTTACTTTGGTAGATTTTACTTTGTACAAAAATTTTACTGGCATCATTCTAAGATCCAAAGTGATTAAATTGGACGATTTTGTCCAATTATTTCAATTTTTAATCCTTGAAAAATGTGGAACGTGGGCTAAAGTATGTTCGGATAAATCTTGGTGATACTAACGCTAAAACTGTCAACGATTAAGTCCGTGTTGGAGTGTCGCACGGATGATCTTACAATCGATAATAAAGTAATTAGTTTGCTTGTTAAAGCTTGCGATATATTGCAAAGGCATTCTTAATTTGTTGTACAGCAATTTGCTGTTCGTTCAACGTTAAACTTTCAGACTTTTAGTCAAAATTCAAAACTTGCAATAAACTGCAAGAGAAAAATAATACAAAATTCTGCGCTCGAAGTGATCGATCGATGCCTGAAGTACAATGAAAAGCTTGGAAATTAGAAGTAAATAACGATCGAAGCGAACGTAACTGAATAATTATAACGATTCGGTTATATACAGAATCAAGATGAGAAATAAAAGTGAAAATAAATAGATTATCCTCGCTGCCGCGAGGACCGTAATCTCCTATAATTTTCTATATCACGTTCCATTCCACGTGACTCTTCGCGTCTAATATTCTAACGTGATTACATCTGGCACGCTCGACTAATCATTCACGACGTAATGATTTATTTAATCAGAATCTCGGCTGCATCCGTTCTACGATAACGTTTCCTCGATTAAATCCCCATCTTCTCGCGTGAACTTGAAAATTTTTATACACATTTTGTATATTTATTATTTCATTGTCGTACAATTCGAGATTAACAGACGAAACGCTACGATTCTCGTTGAATCTTTCTTCAAAAGAAGAAAACTAAAACAACGTTCCATCCTGTGTGACTGGCGAATGAAACGAACTATCGTCGCCAAGCGACCGCACGGTTCCACGAACGATCCGTCGTAACCCTGAACGATGAATGGAGAAACGTTCCCGAAAACGTTCGGAGTTCTCCGAAACGGGTGTTCAATGGGCCTAGGTTCGACGAAACCAATTAAAATCGGGCCGCACAATGGCCCGAACAAATGGCCGAATTAACTATAATGCCTTTGGGCAAACCGCGAGGGAACGCGGCCCAATGGAATAATGAAACGCTAAAGGCGTATCGCAAAAGCGACAGAGAGACCTAGCGTGGCTTAACGATTCGTACACTAAGAGCGGCTGGGGACGAAAAGAACGCTGGCTCGTTGATCAGTCAAGCTCGAGCTAATCGTTAATCAGACGGATATCTATCTCGCGTGTTCCGCGGGAGATCCGTGGACGGGACATCGGTTGCGCGACTAATAGAGTCGACTCAACAGCGAAGCAACAAGAAGAGAACGAAGAAAATCGTAGACGGAAGGAGGAGGCGGAGGAGGGAGGAATAGGAGTAGAGAGAAAGGAGGACACGAAACGATGGTGAATTATCTACATCTCTGTTCGGACTGTCGTCGAAGAAGACGCGCGGAGAAGAGAGGAACGATTGGCTCCGGTGCAATTGATTTCGTGATTTATGATATCCAGACGCAACGACCGTTCGCTCCAAGATCGACGGTTGCTGGAAGAGTTACTTTTTAATCGATTCTACGCTCGATCGAACTCACCTTTTTCTTTTTCTCTTTCTCCCTTTTTTCTCTTTTCGGTCTGCAGAACGTGCGCGCGCGTACGAAAATATACGCACGTACGTTCCTATCGTGTGTCACGTGAGAATTGAACGTTGATCAATCACTTTTATTTATAATTTTTGTTTCTAAATATGTATCAACACGTTGAATGCCGCGCCAATTTGACAGGGATTGCATACACGATACACACAATGTATTCGAAGTATTACCCGCAACGGATAAACAAAATAAAACTTTTTTTACATGTTTTATACTGCGTTCTTAAAGTGTCTTCGGAATTGTATTTCGTCACAAACACACTTATCAAAATTTATACGAACGATTGTGTAACATCGTAGGACGAGATGCGTTTCTGAATATGTGTTTTTACAAACAATATTTTATTTGTACTTTCAACGTATTATACATGTTATAAAGTCTCCTGATGAAGAATGATTTTCTTCTTCTTAAGAGCAATCTGTATTAAAATATTATCGTTACAAAACCGTGCGTTACACACGGTGTTGCAAAGTATCTCGTTCTCGTAGAAAACGTCGCGTCCGTACAAAGGCAAACACGGACTAAAGAGAAAACCGACCGCCTAGACGAACGTCGCCGGGATCGTTCCGCGAAAACGACGGCGAAAAGCACGACGAAAAGTGAACCGAGAGGCAGTGCCGAGCGAGAACTGCTCGCATCCCCATTAAGATACACCACGCGCTCGTGCTAAGCACGATAAATTATCTACAATGCAAATTCCTCTCGGTGCACAAATCCCGAAACGGCCTGCTCCATCGGCGCGTTCTTTTCAAGTGTATCGGGCAAATTTATGCACGCCCCTTTCCCGCGCATAATTATCACGCTACGAGCATTATTTACATAACAAGTTTAAGTAACAAACGTCGCAAAGAGGCCTACTACACATCGCTTGTAAAATCCGCGTTCGCCGGGCGCGCGCTTAATTTCCTGGACGAAACGACGACCCGACTTCGACGTTCGTTTCGGTTAAACGGATCGAACAGCGGAACACACCTGTGTGAGATTCGAACATGCCGCCGAACATCCGTAACGGGAACACGGGAACGGGCCCGATCCTTCGCCAAACTCGATACTCGCGCGCCCCGGGGAAAATCAACTCGTCGATTGGATCAGCCGACGATCTCAATTATCGGGTTACGGATTAGCCTCCGAGAGACGGAGAAAGTTCGTTCAATTCCAAGTCCTTTTAGAGATAATTTTTCTAATCCGTTCCTCGGGCAGAGGGCAAGATGTGTCACGTTGATCCTTGAACGCGTCGACCGATGTTTCTACCGTTGTAACTATTACGATCGATCGATACTTGCAATTAGCAAGAAATCAATCGATCGTTTTTTCATCCCACTGAAATTAACAACTGTCGCCTCTGAAATTTCGTAAAAACGACGTAAAAACGAGCAAACTGGAAGATACTCCAAAGTGAAAAGTACGTATTTTAGAAAACTCGAACGTTCCATCCCACGGGCAATCAACGCGTTAATAAATCACTCCGCAAAAAGCGGTTGCAGGAAAATAAAATTTGCAGTCTTTCGAAACAAAAAGGATACCCGGACCTACTCGAGAGCTCGTCTCGCCGATAAATAAAGTTTGAGCAGCACGAGTCGATCGAATGAAATGAACGATCGCAAATTTATTTTCAACGCCCGGAGCTGCGGAGCGTGCTTCCTGCTGGCGTCTGAAAAATCATAAACAGCTCGCTACCCGGTGCTCGGCTACTCGTCTGTACCGTTAGCTCGTAGTTCCGACGTAGCATCGCGAATGCGATTGCCTGAACTCCATTCGACGTGCGTTCGTACGCGTGGCGACGCACGTGGCGTCGAAAAGTTTCCGTCCACCCGATGGGATTTTAAACTTTGTGAAAAACAAACCTGAAGAGCTCGATCCTCAAGGCCGCGGTGGATGATAGTTGCAAGAAAATATCTTCGCTTTGAGACCTGTTGGCATGCGTCTCTGCTTTCGCTGTTAGGCGAAAAAGCTCGGCGGAGCCAACGAGATCGATATGGAGATGAGAAGAGGCGGCCGCCCGCGTTGCGGATGATCCATATTTATCGATGGAATATATTTTAACCGGGGGGTATTAATATTAAATGCAAAAGGCAGAAGCAAGAAACGAGTGAAATTTAATTGTATTTTAAAAAGTTCGCGATATTAAGGTGCAAGATCGTTGCATTATCAAGTTAAAACGGGGGGGGGGGGCAAGTCTCGAGTCGGAGTTCGCCTGTAATTTCATTTCAGCAAAAATTTCTGTCCAATTCAGGCAAATTGGAGGAAAAGTTACCAGGCGGTTGGAAACTTTCGAGATTTACAAGATTTCCGATGCAATTTTTTTTGTACGTATGCTTCGTACTTGCTCTCTGATTGGAGAATACGATTGTCAACGCGTCAGTGGTTAGCAGCTGAAAATGCGTAAATTGCCCAAAAATTTAAAGCGTACTCGTACGAAGAATATATCGTTCTTTTACACTGGTAGAGTTTTAATCGATCGTATTCAAAGTTATATGACTTTAACGTTCACTTTTTCACAGTTTGGATTTTCAATCCATACATATATATATATATATATACAGGAAATGAACGTATCTGTCCCTGCAAAATTTCAGGAATCAACCGTACAACGAAATGTATTAAAATAAAAATGCGATCAAAGCGTATTAAATATAGCAGCGGTGGAAATTTTTAA
This sequence comes from Melipona beecheii, assembly GCA_032399605.1. NCBI lineage: Eukaryota > Metazoa > Arthropoda > Insecta > Hymenoptera > Apidae > Melipona > Melipona beecheii. The sequence goes on along the minus strand of JAUCMO010000082.1, from coordinate 99,095 downwards.
AATCGAAAAACGGTATACCGGAACGATTTCTCCGGGAATTTTTCGATCCTATTTAATATCGGAACGCCCACCACAGCCCTCCAGCACAATGCGCCGCTCATAAAGCGCCGGTTACCAATACATCGGGGCATACATTACACACCATTATTGCAATTCAGCCAGAACGTATTCGCGATACGGTATCTCATTGTCTCAAGCTATTTATATCGCGACGCTATTTGCGTAGGTCACGGTGATGCACGGCCGAACGAACCGATTAAAAAGCGAAGGCAGCTGCCGCGCCGTGGCCGTGCGAGAGTGCGTGCGCGCCGCGAGTGCACCGCGAAAAGAATCCGAGGGTGACAAATACGCCGGTGTATATAGGTAAAGAGGGTAAATCATCGAGGAATCTCTTTCGATGCAATTTCGATATTTAAACATTAGGCAGGCGCGAAACTGCCGATTCCGATGTTATGGACACTGTTAATATCACGGTATTGTAACATTTTTGTTACATCCAGTAGCGCTACTTTGATCGCGGCCATCTGCAATTGAATATTTGCCCTCGCGATATTCGTGCGGCTGGTGTTGGATCAATGCAAATACTTTGAACAATTTTTATTTTATTTTTCAAACGTAAATTTTTTTTAAGTTCCATTCGTAAACGTCCGCGATCTAATTGTTACTCGCGTCGTTTCATTCAGTTTAATTTCTACCGCAATTAGCGCAGACGACGGAACAAAATAACAAAACACATTGGGATTTTCCTCCAAGTTTTGTCTGAGGAAAATCCCAAGTGTCCGTCCAATAGGAGAACCAATAGGGGAGATGTTTTTCTCTTTACCTCTCTCTCTCTCTCTCTCTGTCTCTGTCTCTGTCTGTCTACAAGCCCTTCTTCAAAGTCGGACGCGACTAAAAATCGCGCATGAACGTTGGCCGGCGCAGCGCGCGATATATCAAGTCTTGAAAAGAATGTCCCTACGCTCGACGAATCGCTAAGAAAATTAATGGCTCGCGCTTTGCATTCCCCGGGGAAGCTTTGAATGCCGAAGGTATCTCTCCTCTCTGGTTTGAAGAGAGTCGCCTTCTAGGTTCTGGCAGCGCCTACACCAGGCTCTCCACTCCGACATACGGGTGGCTGCTGTTGAACCCTCGACGCGTTCTCCTCCCGAGGAGGCTCGCGCCGTCTTCTCGCGGTGATCGTCGCGGTTTTGTGAACGTGTTCACGTATTATTCATTAGCTGACGCCGTTCGCCGCTGTCACGCCGCCTGATGAATTATTTTATTCGTTCGTACACGCCGCGCGTACCAGCCGCGCAGCCACGACGTCGAATCCTAATCGAACACGGCCGGAGCTTGGCGTCTTTCACGCGCAGCCGAGATAAGTTATTGCGCGTGGACGCTGAATTTTGCGCGGAACGATCCAAGGCCGGGGGAACGAAACGTTGCGAGACTCGCTCGTCGCTGGAATTTAGGATAAAGGTGGCGGAAAATCAGGTCGGGCGCGATCAGGGCCCGATCGAACAAACGAAATCGACTCAAGAGAGTCGATGCGCGACGTTAAAATTAATTTGCCATTAATATCGAGATCCAATATCCAATACGATTATACTTATCGCTCAGTACTCTCACGAGTCACGTGACCGAAATCAACCAATCGCTAATTTTCGTTGCATCAGCGTTGCACCCGAAGAGGCCCGATTTTCTGGGTTAGACACCCGCTAAAGTCGCTTTCAGTCGATAAAACGCGATTCGATTCGATTCAGGGGCTGTCGAAGTGTTCGTACGAGCAAAAAGAAACAAAGAGCAAGTTCTCGCGCAGCGATTGAGAAATCAATATCGTTAAAATTCCTTCTTAAATGCCGATCTGTTAGTTCTGACGTTATCGCCGCTGCCTTCACCCAACTCAATCAGTCGGTTGATTTGACCTCGTTATCCGAATCACGGTACTTTCTCCGAGCGAGAAACATTCTGCGCTTCTAATCGAGACTGTTCCACGCGTCGATTGAATCTTGTCAACTTTCTGAATAGTTGGATATTGGGACGAAAGTCAGGGTCGCGCGGTGCCTCGCGCGTCCGTCGTAGTTTTCCCCGTAGCGGCGAACGTTAATTGTTTCCCGTCACGTAGAGACGCAGAGTTTTCGGAGAGATAGACGCTGGTGACAGAAGGTCGGGAGACGAAGACGGCGCTGCCTTTTGTCCTCGCGCGTCGTCGCGGTCGAAAAATAACCGTTCAATCTGCCAAATTGTCTGCGAGTGCCGTTGAACTTCGCCGTTGAACGCGAGCGCGAGCCGCTCGGTCGATGCATCGGTGAAACAGGTTTCGTACCGAGAATCCCCGAATCTGACCCGGGATAATAGAAACCGACGGCGCTTAGCAAATTGCTGCTACACGGCTGGCCCCTTTGTAGTGGGATTAATCGCAGACGGAATTTGCCTCGCTCGATTAGCGCGTCCGTTTTCCTGTTCGGCGTCGCCATCGTCTAACAGGACGAAAGGCCAAGAGACAAAGGGAAAAAAACGAGAGGGAAGAAACGTTGTTCAGAGCGGAGGAAAAATAACGAGAACGCTCGACACTCGCGAATGGACACTCGCGATCACGATTGCTTCGTCCCGATGGTTACGACCGTCCGACGCGGAGTCGTTAAACGGAACAAGCTCCTCGAAATTGATACAGTTAACCGATACGAAGCTGCAATTTCTCGTGCAAATATCGGAAACGATCGCGCGCTGTCCTCGATCCCGTTCTTCTTTCCTTCTGTTCGTCCAAGTACGATTATTTGTACGATGGGGGAGAATGATGGCGAAACTTAACGGTTCGTTAAAGTGAAAAAAGAAAGAAAGAAAGAAAAAATGAAATTGAAAATGAGCGGATCGAGGCTAACGACAATAATGCACACAACCGAGATATCAACCGAGACCTTGGCGTCGTCTAATTAATCCAACCAGAGAGTCTACGGGACAGTGGTTCGCGTGGCGAAACGAACGACCAGAAGTCGTTCTTTGACTTCTTTGAAGCTTGTTTCCGGCTTCGTCTAGCCGCATCCCCGACAAACGTCGACGGAAGACGGCGGCTCTCTCGATTCTGCTTACTTTATTCGCGCACAACTATCCAGGGGAAAAAAGAAGCGCAGCCGTACAGCCCCGTGTAATTGGTGCTTACGGCTAATAGCCCATTGTCTGCCGTAAAGAAGCGGGAAAAATGTTTCATTTATCTGAGACGTTTTCAAAAGCAGCATCGGAACCAACACGGGCGTTTCGACGATACGTTTCGGAATACAATACAAAGTGCGCTCCCGTCCCACATTAAGCATTCGTCGATCGGCTTTAAGGAAGCATTAAATTATGCCGACGATGGATTTCCCCTGTTACTCGCGTCCGTTCCGGCTCTTTCCATCGCTCTTTCGTCGATAAGACAAAGGAGAAGGAACACACCGTGACGAAGCGTCAGGAGTGTGTGTCTCGCGTTGAAAACTCTCTTCAATTGTCTCGCATCGACGAAACAAGCAAAAAGATCGAACAAAATCGAATCGATAAATTTGAAGGTTTGTTCAAAAAGCGCAGCGATGCACCGAATGTCAAGTCAAAAAAACAAAGGCGTGTTCGCCTTTGTGAGGATAGTAAGAGAAAACACACACACACAGAGAGAGAGAGAGAGAGAGAAATAAAGCAAGATCGAAGGTAAAGCTGGCAAGAAGAAAGTTGAATGGTACGCACCTTGACCGCGAAACTCAGATCCCAGATCGAAAGCACGCTGTCGCCGCGTTGATCGATGCAGCACGTCCCGATGGAAGGGTCATCACACTTCCGGCGTGTCGTCGAGTCACCGGCGGATCCACAAAACGCTTCGAACGCGCGCACCGAGTCACGAGCCGCAGAACCGTTCGTCAAAAGTATCTCGCGAACGAAGAGCGAAATCGAAACAGAACAGAAACTAAGAGGAACGAAACCGGAGACGAGACGAGACGAGACGAGACGAGAATACGTGCGTAGTTGCACAGTTGATCGCTCACTGGACGCGCGTGGACCAATCGGCACGGTGCTGGTGCGTGCACTGTGACATGTCAGGTGGTGATTTTCGTCTGTCGGGCGAACTCGACGGAAGCTCGCCGCGACTTGAACTGACCGCGCAGCGAGAACCGACGCGTAGGACGGAAGTCTGGGATCGGTGATCGATGACACCGGTGTGGATTAGGCACCGCGGCACCGCCGTCGTGTGTCAGAAGCAGAAGGAAGAACAGCAGCAACTGGATCCAACGCGCGTTGCGAGAGAGAGAGCCAGCGAGCAACGCCGGATCAGGGCAGTGGCTTGGCTCGGATCAGACTGAGCCGAGTTAACCGAAGGATTCAGATGTGCCTTTACCTTGCGCGCCTTCCTTTCCTTTCCTTTCCTTTCCTTTCCTTTCCTTTCCTTTCCTTTCCTTTACCTTTCCTTCGCCGCGCGTTCCGTCTCGCTCGCGCGCGCTCGCGTCTCGTGCTGTTCACTCTGTTAATCGTGATAGCGTGGACAGTGACGTAGCTCGCCGCTCGGAACTCTTCCTTCGACCATTTCCCTCGGCCGTCTTTCTTCTTCTTCTTCTTCTTCTTCTTCTTCTTCTTCTGCTTCTTCTGCTTCTTCTTCCCGTGCACGAAAATTGCGGCACGTCACGCGACCACCGAAACCTTTTCAACGCCGATTGTTGCTTGGTTAAGTTGTTGCGATTACTCGACCGATCCCACTGGCCGCGTTATGGTCGGCCGGTACCACGAATTTTTCGCCGGACTTGCTGCCGAAATCCACCTGTTTCGAAATTATTCATTGTCAGAAATGGTGGAACGGTAATTGTTGATACGAATCGATATGGACAGACACTAGTTTGATTGTTATACCGTAGCTCGTTCGTTTACTTGCTGAACTTGAAGATTATAGAATTATAAATTCCAAGTTTGAATTATTCAAACTTACGTGTACTGAATAAAACGTTATTCAAAGTATACCACGAAAGCACATCTGGCACGTCATCTTTGCAGTGAATAAACAATCTTTCAAAATATGAATGTTTAAATAATAATTTCCCGCCATTTTGAACAAATTGCAACAACAAAAAGCTACATTTAGTAATTCTAGAAATTTATATACTCTGTATAAAACAGTTACGTTTAATTTAATTTAAAAACAAAACACTCGTTTCAATAGGAAAAATAATAACCAACTGGCAAAAGAATTATAGCCGACTTTTCTCGTCAGCTGAAAACGCTGTTCCATTTACCCCGTGTACCGGAGAGAAACGATACGGCACTGCGTGTAAGCACAGCATAGCGAAGCGTCTGTCCCTTTCTCAACCGCTACTCACCTTCCTCCGTTGGGGACCTCGGCCTCGTGCCCATCATTCTTCCTAATACTTTGGTACACGCCGCAGAGAAAAGAAGCTCCATAAAAACGTGCTGCCCCATAATGCCCGTGCAATCGAGTTGACTTCCTAAAAATAAAAGGCAACGCGCGACACGTGAATTAAAAGAATGAAAAGAACAGAGAGAGAGAGAGAGAGAGAGAGAGAGAGAGAGAGAGAGAGAGAGAAATGAGAGTAGGAAAGGTCCATTTTGAATCGCCTCTTGTGAATGATACGTCACCGTATCGCTGTTTCAAAAGGCTCCTTTTTATTCTCGAATTACGAGCTAACAGAGCGAATAGAGCAACCGGATAATTTATTTGCCACGAAACGGAAATTGACGGAGGAGCGTCCTATTTGAAACAGGTGTTACAGACGCGTGTTTCGAGAAGCAGCCGTGGCGCTTTCAAACGGTGCCGGCGCTTCTTTACCGAGGCTTACCGTGAATTAGTATTTCGAACGCGAATGACGTTTACAAAATATTTACGCACACGTTCACGGCGAACACGTATCGCCATAACGAGCAAACACCGGTATAATATACTGAATACATACGACGCGAAATTACTTTACTGACGAGTATCGTAAATCTAGCAGACAATCTGTGATACTTCGAGAAAGAATACGAAATACCACTGATATTTACTCGAGTACTTAATCCCGGAACAAGTTCAAGTTGATCGTGTCGAACAAAGAGAAGAGTATCAATTACCTTATCATTTTTCTATCGACAATCGTCCGAAAACCGTCGATTTGAAATTCCACGCACGAGAACCATTTCTAAACTGAATAACCGTTTCTCGCGAAAAAAGTGTCAACTTCAGAGTCGTTAGTGCTGCGCTCCTCAGACGTGTTGAGGAACTAAAAAGCGAGTCTGTCGGTAACAAAGATCTCCCGACAAAATTATTTTCCTGCAGCAGCGAATCGCCGTCGTTCACCTCGCGACAGAGTAAAGAAAAATTACGCGTCGTGAGTCATCGATAAAAATTCTAGTTTATCAGATTTCTTTATCACCGTATGATACATCGTTATCTAGATTGGAAAAGTCCCGAGAGAAGTCTAGTAATTTTTTGCGTAACGTTGTCAACAATGCTCGCGACTAAACTTGTATATTTTGTGAAGATTACTACGTGCGTGGTTCCTGTTAGATCATGTTTTGATATTTTTATGCCAGTAAGTTATGTAGTTTTCCCGAAATATGCAGTGTATATAACCACGATAAACGGTGTTCAAATAGTTGTTAAAAGGTACGTTTAACACCAAGTGTCGACGTGTAAAATGGCGTGGTTCGGTGACGGGCTGCCTAGCTTGTCGAATTTAAAAGGACAATTAACAAGCTTTACGAAGGAAGTCTTATCGGAGGGCATTGTGGACGAAATGGGTATGTGTAAACTTGTTCAAATCATCCAATCAACGTGAATCACAGTCTATTATCGCATAACGTAAATTACTAACGACTGTCAATGTAAGAGTTTGTTTTATCGAGCGAGTATGATACAAACTGGCGGGAAATTCGAAACGTAAATTAAACCATTATTTACAGTTTTGTCACTTGCAAATAATATTCTAAACTCTTTTATATAGACGAGCGATCGAGAGCGTTGAAGGAAGCGAACGAGAAATGCGTCGAGTTGCAAGAAATATTAAACTCGAAAGACGCTGAAGTGAGTATAATTTTATTTTCGGAATCGCTGATTAATAATTTATTAACATCTCTTTTCAACTGTTCTCTTCTTACATAGGAGTGTCATTAAAAATATCACGACACGATTTTATTATCACAGACTGCGTGTATGAATATTACAATGTTCCAGAATGACGAATAATTTTCTCAATTTAATTGGCTAGTATAGTTGGGTATAAAATTGCTCTGATTATTTCTGCATTTTACTGAGTTGTCATATCTGTACAATTATATCTTTACATCTCGTATCAATGATCGTATCAATCGATCGAACGACACGCTTCGTTGCAAATTTTTTACATTCACGCAGATGTCGACCATCTCGATAAGGACATTCTACGGTTAAGAATTATTTTAACAGATGTTGCTTTCCATATTAAACGGAATTGAGTACTGAGTCAACACGTTTACCTTATCTCGTATGACACTATCCCCGAATCCTTTCAATCCTCGACAAGGGGCGATAGGATGTTATCCTTCATTACATAAGCTATCAATCATGCTTCCCACGTAATAAAACGATGCCATTATAATATCTTTCGAAGCATATTTTCCAATACGAGAACGTCGAATCTTATCAATAAATTTCGCATTTAAAAATGTGATTTCTAAATTTTTACAGACGTAACCAATGGAATGGAGTCTAAACAGAAATTTATTTTATTCGTCTATCTACTTTGAGTGCGATGCAACGCAATTTTCTTCCACAAATGCACAAAAATACACAATCTGCTTGTCAATCTCTCAATTAAAAAAAGAGAAAAAAAGGAAAAAAGAAAGCAGAACACTGTCCAATTTTTGTAATCCAATCTTGCTGCTTTGATCCTTGATTTTGCTCGTTAAAAAACTCGTCTACGGAAACAGCTTAAATATTCCATTTTCTGGACTATCGCGGCACATTTCTTTCATAAATAATATTACACGTTCGACCTTCGAACAGCAATCGTTCCATTGTGCAAAAATAGTTTCCCGGGGTGGGGGGAGGAAGGATGGCAAAGGGGGACAGAGGGGTCATTGAAGTCTGCACGGTCACGTCGTTCCGGTTTGTTATCGCGGACAATTTGTGGAAGCATAAGAGACCAAAAGCGTGCACCACGTTTGTTCGTGCTTTTGTGGTAAGCTACGGAGGACGGTACGGAGGACCCTCCGTTGTTCTAGGAACCGATAGATAGCGATATCGAAGCCTTTTGCTCCGCATTAACAATGCTCGCATCCCGTGCCCCTTGCCACCCTTGGAAATACCCATATAACGTTACAATATTAACGCGCCGATTGACTTTTACCCTATACTTGGGAGATATCGTGTATTTGCCACGAAACGCGACCGTAAATTGATCGCCTTGCTCTACGGATGGAAAGAGTTTTAGCGAGGGTGTAATTTATACCATTGTAGAAATTGTAATTAACCATACAGAAACAGCAAGGAATGCTAATGAGTTTGGATATCGAGGAGCAGTTTTGCTCTTTTGCGTGGCAAATTTTAACCAGGCAAATTGTTCAAATCGATATTTTAAATTCAATGTTTTGTTATATCTTTATATTCTTATATTTTATAAGATTTATATCAAGTACCGGAGTAACATTTCTCATGGAAATTTCAATGACTTTTAGTAAATAGTAGAAAGCTTCTGTTTTTCCCCTGTTCCTTGCAATTTCATTTTTCTGATATCTACAAGTTTTAGATTTTAGTCGTTGATAGTTAAAATGTTATTTAAAACGTTCGATTTAACGGCAAGTTTGTTCACTTTTAATTTAAACAAATTTTACTGCAAACGAATACGAATTTTTGCACTATCTTCTTCGTACAAATATTTTCCACTGTTTCTAAAAGAATATGTACTCGTAAACAACGTGTATCTTATCAACCATTTTTAATGGATTTTAACAGTGGAAAAAGACAGAAGAGTGGTCAAAGTGGCACGGAAACAAAAGCATGTTGAAACAATGTTATTATGCCATTACCTTTCCGTGCCGTTGTTTTAGATTTAAAATATATATTTATACGTCGAAATCGTCGAGATTAAATTCGTTATTAAGGACGAAGGTGAAATTATATTTTATATCGAGATCGTGGGTACCTATCATTGTTGCGCACACGAGTAAAACTGTCGAAACTGTGAAGCATCTATTAATCGCGTTATCAACTTGCTGAAATCGTAATAACGTTTTCCAATATTAACGTTCGATATCCGAGCCGTGTTCCTGGAATATAAATCACATGGTTTAGGGAGTGTCTTTGAATCACGAAGGCCGATCGCGTATTTTCTATCGCGTTCTTCCTTGTTTTTTCTTCTTCTTTTTTTTTTCCGCTCCGTTCAGTTTCCTTTTATAAAACTTCATATCGAAACGTTTCAATGGTACTTTCGTTAAACCGTCGCTAAAAACTTTATATTAAAGCGGCGGTTCTATATCAGTTCGCTTATTAGAAATGTTGAGATTCAACTTTGATAAACTTGTTACGTTTCCCTTTTAAATTAAGAATGCCCCGGAGATTTTAATAAAAGATGCACAACGCAAATAAGAGATCCTATTTTTCTTCGTCCTTTGGAAAAATGTCGATGAATGGAACATTATTAATCCGTTGCAATCGCCAGAAGCTATAAATACCGCGAAATTTCTTTCTCTTTCTGCATTTTTTTCTCCGAAGCTTGCTCGCACCATCGCTCGGTCGATGAATTCACTCGGTCCAGAATTAGGTAAAATTTGGAGAAACAAATATTTTATTTTTTTTTAAGTGACGCGCGTAATTTAACACGATATGACTTAATACTCATTTTACACTTCCACAAAGTTTCCTCTCGCCGGAAACTTCTACGAACCAAATTTAGAAGAGAAAAAAAAATACCCGACCGTTTAACCGGATTATTTGCGCTGAATTCAAAATGTTTCGAATCGTTTCGCTTTCGGTTGCTCCCAGCGTTCGTGGTAAGATGGTGAACCGTATAGGTGGAATAACGTTTTGGTGGGGGGGGGTTGGTGACGGTTTATCGCAGCGCAAACCTGAGATAAGGAAGGCAAACAGAAACGCGCATCGTACGGTTCGTATGCCCACAGCCTACCACCGGACTTCCTTCTGATTATGGTTACCAATATTTAAGTCCGTAGCGTGATTACCGCGCTCCCCGTGTCAACTTTTTCCTCCTTCCCCCCACCCCGGATTTTTTTCCATATTCCCCTCCGAGTTGGGAGATACCGATTTTTCGTTAACTGTTCCAACAAAATCATCCAGTTTCAAGAATAAATATGGCACGAACGCGCCTTCGCATATGTGGTTCGAACGCTCTTTTTCTCTTTCAGTATCGCGAAATTCCTCATTACTTTTACGTCGTTGCTCGGCCACGACGAAAAAAATACGTACTTTGCTAGAAAGTAATTTTCGAAGTACTCTCGCGAGTACGATGTAATCGAGAAATAATCGAATACGCGTTTTATCGTATTTTTCGATCACGATCAATCTTAACAGAAGATTAACAGATGGCTCGATCTGACTGGACAGCAAATAATGAAAGTAGCTAGAACCAAAAATATCGAGATACTTGAAGTGAAAAGTTTTCTGAACAATATTTCTTACATTTGTTTGAAAGATCGTGCAAATGGATCGAAGACACGATTCAGAGAAAATTTAAATACAGTTATCGTATGTACAGTAAAGCGAATAAAACTTTTGATTATAAAACAAAACTATTCCGATTCTAATAGTAACAAGAACGTATTTCATTTGCTTCAATGTACATATGATAATCTCAAATAAAATCCTCGTTTTCCTGTAACTAACTCCTTAATTAGATTGCACAATTTTTTACCTTTTACGCAAAAGTTCTTTTCGAGAAGCAGCATTTTAAATTTGCAAACTAACGTGCAAAATAATAGTACAGCAAGGAAGTAGAATAACGAAAGCAAAAAATGTCTAAATGTTTCTTTCTGACAATGAACTCTTGAGGGATTAAATATTTGAATTTTTCAGGATGTATATAGATTTTCGCGACTGACCGTATGTCTAACATGTTTCGATATAATCGAACGATTGGAACGCTACTAAAAGTCGTTTATTTGATTTTTCGTAGATTTCGCTGCTGCGGCGACAAAACTGCGAGCTTCAGAAGGCTGTCGTCGAATTAAATGCGAAGCCAAATGATTCGGTAAGTTTTTTCCACTGTTAATATTCTTCTTGTCGTTACGTCGTAAAATACGTGAACGTGTTCCAATGAAAAACTTCAAAGAATATTTGTTTTTTTTTTTTCCTTTTATTCGTACTTGCATATTGAACGATAGGATAATTTATACTCATGACACAGTAATAGCACGTTTAGTTAAAAAAAATGGAATACGATAAGACCGAACGTTAGGCAATAATGTTAATTAAGTATTCACAGTGCACGGACAACTATTGTTCTCGCATGTTACCAGAAACGTTCATTTTTCATTTTAGAAAGAATATTTTCCTCCAGAATTCGTTTTATTGGAAAACAAATGTAACTATATCGTGGATTTTTGAGAAATTTGGGAACGAAGGAATCTGCATAGAATGCGCGTAATTCAGAGATTCTGTTTCTTCGCTTGTACTCACGAAAATATTCAAACACGTGTTTCTGTTTACATGTTTACACGTGCAATGTAAAATATTTTTTAAACAAATATCTATATATTTTATATAAAAAATATTTTACAATTTCAGTGTATAGTGAGACATTAAAATTTGAAGTCAATCTGTGAACGCACGAATTGTGACTATTTAAATACTTTTCAAATATATCTATATTTTATTTTTAAATTATCGCAGCTCGAACGAAATGTCAAAGTGTCTCGTGTAACGTAACAGTTGCACAAAAAGTATACTTTCGTGAGTAATTGCAACCCCAGTTCATAATCGAATCTCTTGCAATTAAATTAACTATCATCTATTTATATGAAACGTAACATTTGAAACGAATTGCGATATTACATTTGCAGAACAATCTTCGTAAAATAAAATATTTTATTTGTTACTTCCAACGATAAACATCGAATATTCGAATTTTCGAATAAATATGATGTGCACGTAATAAAAAAAGTATACACAAATTTTTAAATTTCTTTTTATATTAAAATTAAATTTCAACATTCTTCAGTTGGTTTCACAAGTTATACCTACATATGAATTAAATTACGCACAAACAATATTACATCCACTGAGATATCCAATGTTATATTCATAATATTATCATCAAAAATGACCCAAGTCTAGCGAGAAAAAGTCTGAAGACTCGGAGACTTCCGATCGGTTTAGGTTAGGTTTAGGTTAGGTTTGGCTCAGTTTTCGGAGGCGTGCACGCCGCACAACGCTGAGTAGCAGCTGAGATGAAGCTGATACAAAACTGCTGAACACTGTTCCCCCTTTGCGTATTCGTTTGTACGTCTCGTGCTCTTCTACTCGAGCGTTTCCACGCGGGTTCCCGGTAATGTACGAGCCTTAAAACCTCGCTAAGTACGTTGACTTACAAAACTCTCCACGCCTCTCCGAAATAATCTTCTATCTCGTGCCGCGCTGCTCCGCGAAGCACTTTTACTCGTGTACCCTTTTTTTACGAGATCTTGACGCGATTTATCTGGAAGTCGTTCGTGAATTTTCTATCGCGAACTAGCCGGCATTTACGGAAGCTAATTCCAGATAATTACAGATATTTGCAATAACGTCTACGCATATTAATCGTTTGACCATCGCGCTGCGTTTCATTCCCCCTGAAGTTTTCGCGCCTTCTTTTTAAATCAATAGCGTTTCGCGCCAAAGTTTTTCGAGAAATGTAAATATCGTAAACCGCCGGTTTTTATACGAACTCGGTTAATTGAAGAAACAGAAATTTTAAATGTAATAAATAAGTAATGCTCCACTTTGGATGCTTGTACATATATTATATATTTGTACATACATTGAGTGCATTTTATAATTGCAAGTATATCATTGACACGTGCAACTAATCACGGTAATTATTGAAATTATTTGTATGTAGAAAGCAAGTTGTTTTTTTTTTAAATTCCAACACGCTTCGAACTTCTGAGGAGAAGTATATTACGTTGGTAACGTAAAAGGATGCAAGAGGAAATCTTTCTTTTATTTGAACCCTGATACCTTGACTTGGTGAAGTAAACACGTAGTTAATTAGCTAATGGAAAGATTAATGACTAATACAAGTAAGTGACACATTAAAATTTTCAAACGTGTTCAGTCGAGGCTAAAGTTGCAGACAATTAGCGATGAAAATAATAATAATAATAATAATAATTAATTCAGCAATATATAACTTTGAATACGAATGATGCCTCCAGCGTTCAATTCCTCCGCTGTGGTATTCTCAGAACTAAAAGAGTTCTTGGTATTCGTTGTATGTAGCATGAAAGAAATATACGTTCAAATAATAATATTTAAATACGTTGTATAGTCTGATGTGATAGATGTGTGAGAATAACACTGCGTCCATGTTTCAGAGAATGCGTACTCTGCAAACGCTTTGGCAAATTTTCATCGCGCGGTAATGAGCAGTGAGATGAAAAAATTTACGAGCAGAAACATTTTCGGTTGCAGTATTTCCTTCATTTTTTCGTCTCTTTTCTCTTCGAGTAAGAAGTAACCTGTCCAAACGTAACAAACGATTCGAGTTTTCAACGATTATATTCTGCCACAAAAAGTTTGTATTCTGAGAGGAAGCTTTGGCAAAGCTAAGCAGCATCGGATAAGGCAGATAAAAACTGAATAAATAGAAAGAAATTTCCAATTGTAAGTCAATCTATCATATCCTCACTATCTAAACGTATCTAAATTTAATTTAGATAAAATTTAGGCGACTCGACAGCTTTTGAGAGATATAAAACGGCGTTGCGAAATCTATCTAAATTTAAAGAAATTAAACGATTCGAGGGTGTGTTGCAAATGAAATTAACAACGCTTAATGGCGTGGCCGTAATTGTTGCGGCGGATTTCCTTAATTCGCTGTCTCGTAAAACACCGAAGGGAACGTGTTTCACACGTTTGAAAGTTATTCACCGTGCCATCTATCAATGGAATAGCAGGCGACGCGCGAGTCCCGTTTACAAATGCATTCCTGTATAATATTCATTAGCTTCCTGGTGCGACGTTCGTCGTGCCATAGCCAACCTAACAAACAAAAATTGCGTCGCAATAGGTAACGCAATTTCGCGTGGTTTTCACGCAGCTGTTGGCCGCGTACCATTTCATTCCGAGCTCGCGACCAGGCAAACCCGAGTTCCCTGAACCCTCCGACGACCGTGTATGCACAAAACGACCGTGTAAGTACTCTAAGAACAAACACGCTTCTCTCTCTCTCTCTCTCTCTCTCTCGTGCGTTTCACACCTCACCAAACAAAATGGAAATGAAAACGAAGAAAAAGGGAAATGGAAAGCACCTAAACAACGAACGTGTATCGGCGAAGCACGTCGCACCCTGCCGCTTGGGAACTTCTTCAACGTTTACCCTGTTAACATTCGAAAGACGATAACTCACTTTAGTTAGGTCATTCGCAATAATAATCCGCGATCGGGTGTCATTAAGTTGCTTGCCACGGTGCCGTTATTAAGTTTCGAAAGTGACGCAAGCGTTTAGGCGCGTTTACAACGCTGCAACGCTGGACGAAGAGCAGAAACAGCCTCGTTCGCTACCGTTTCTCCTTTTGGAATTCAGCTTTCGTTATTTCTCTTTTCTCCCCCTCCCCCTCCTATATGGTGAATCGAACGAATTGACAAACGAACAGGTCGTGGTTCACTCGTCACTTCTGTAAAACGGAAGCCGGTGTTTTTGTTTGCTCGTTCAAAGAAGCGATGTAGCTTCGGTTGTTTAATTCGAGCAAATTAATCGATCAATTTTGAAGTCGATAAATTACACGTGTTGGTGTTTCTGAAGTAGGAAGTTGCAAATGAGATGCTGCATCAGCGTGTTAGAAAAATAGTCTGAAACTCGTCAGTCGCTTCGGAGAATCGCTTATTTCACCGAGATTCTGGGTTAAGTGCCGTCCTCTTATCAAAAGGCATCACTGCCCCCCCTCCCCTCCCCCCCGATCCGTGGCTGCATTCTTTAAGAACAATATCTCTGTTAACAAATACTTTAACATTGATCCCTGATAGCTTAATACGATGTTTTTAATGCTAGTGCAATTAATAACATTTAACTTATCTGATAAATAGTTTAAATTATAATACATGTCTTTTATATCTTTTTAAAAAACATTTATTATGGGTTTCTATACACTAACTCGTATTAACTGACGTGGACATAACTCTGTTCGTTTAACTACTCCTCGATGTCATAAAATTGTTTGGAAAGAAAAAAGGATCTAATGTCTGTCATTAACACGCGGAGCAAAAACTAGATAATTTGTGATAATAAATTTCTATTCGTGTGCGTTTTTTCTCACTTTTCCACGCTGGAAATTATTTTCTTATAATTGGCAGCTGGTATAAGGTAACTCGAATATCGAGTAAAAACAATTGAAATGGAAATATCTCATCTTCGTCGTTTTGTCGAAAAAAAATATTTACTCTTGGCCAAGAAAATAGACACTAATAGACAGAAATAGACACTGTGACGTACATACGAGGACAACGATAATTTAAACGGTGGTCCTTTTAATTATTCGAGGCAGTTCACCCAAATTTAAAATTCTCACGCTCTTAAATTCGTGTCGTTTAAAGATACGTTCTTCCAACTATCGTCCGAAAAATAATTCTAAAACTGTAACTTTCGTTAGTCGAGAAAGCGCTTTATTTTAAAATAAAACGCTGAATAACCAAATCTTTCTCGACGTTAACCAACACTGCCGAAAATAACAGAAAATGAAATGGACCGGTGCAAAGAGGTTAGGAAAAAAATTCTCGAGCGTTTGTTCGAGTTGAGAGACGTTGCGGAGGGGAATGGCTGAGAAGATCACTTACGGTGTTGCGCTATTTAGGTATCGCGGCTAGGAATGCGAGATAAGCTCGATAACTGTATCCTCGTACTTTATTTCATATCTTGGGCCAACAAAGGATCGGTCCCGAGGCTCTCTCCGTTCCTCCCCTGTCGTCGCGGACGCCGTGTTTCGAACGGAAATATTTTTTTTCTTTTTCCTCCCTCCCAACGTTTTCGCCGTTCTCGCGCTGTTTCGAAAATTCGTTCCTCGTTCGGCGGGACCGAACACGTGCGACTTCGACGCGACTGATCAGAAGGATCGTGCCGTTCACAAACGCCGGATGTTGCCGATGACCTCCGCCACCTCGGCTTTTAATAACTAATCAGGTGCTGAATCGTTGCGTTTCCATTCGAGCGATTCGCGCAAGAACTCGAAACGATTGGACGAGGTGAAATTCGTGACGGTGAGTCATTCCTCGCCGAGGATGATTCAGGACTAATCGTAAGTAGCAGTCGCGGACTTGGGCGAATTTTCGAATGACTGATAAGCGATAATTTCTATTGCGAACGAGCCAGAGCGGTTCGCTCTGCTTCGTAAATTTTTCGTCTATTTCGATGCTTGATTTTTTATGTTTAAAGCAAATTTGACTCAGGCTTAACAGCGGCAAGCGACAAAAATTTTACCGTGGCCAACAATTTATTTTAGATATTCACCAGCGTGATTATTATTTCGTGCCTATATATATTATTACGCTCTGCGATGTTCAAAATTTCATTTTAGAAAAGAACGTGTGTATTGAACGTTGAGAGTCTCTCTAGTTTTCGTTTGCCGATCGATTCGGCAATTAAGCAATAAAATTTATTATTATCAG
This sequence comes from Melipona beecheii, assembly GCA_032399605.1. Lineage (NCBI taxonomy): Eukaryota > Metazoa > Arthropoda > Insecta > Hymenoptera > Apidae > Melipona > Melipona beecheii. Next base: position 82,315 of record JAUCMO010000082.1, on the reverse strand, counting down.
TCATTTGATTTGATATCAGAAATGGCTACTTCGTATTTGAACAGAAATAACGAATTATCCTTCATTTTTGTTTTTGTATTGTTACGTTGCAAAACTCTGTCGTTGCTTTTTAAATATTAATTCTCAACAAGCAGATGGCGATTCACGCTTGCTTTTAAAATTACTCTTCTTTTTTCCAAACAAGCTGTCTGAATGTCTGTTTGATTAATTGCGTAGAAATCGTTTGAACGAGGGAAGTTATTTTTACTTATTTTTAACGCACTATCACTCCGATCCAACGATTAACTTCATCGTTTCGATTAATTAATTAGCCGGTACTCTGTAATTATTGGCACTCTATGTACAGGTGAAATATATCATAAATGCAGAGATGCGATCTCCGGAAGATGAACAAATAATTATTAATACATCTAGCTGCTTAATTTGTTGACCGTGATACAATTTATCGTGCCGGCTAAATATTAACTTAATAAGAGCATGTTAATTGCGATTGCGCAGTGCCGTTTCAACTTGCATTTAGCACTTACGCGTTTTCGTAACGTGGCTCGACAAATAACCTCGTCCTGTTATATCTTTACGAAAGTACCGTACGTTATCGTATCATTCGTTGGAATATGAACGATTAGTTTTGCTCTGATAAGAAGCATTTAGATTCGATAGTAGGAGATTTCATAAAAATAAAACAAATAAATAACCACGATAGTAGCTAATAACTTGATCACAGCTGCTGTTTATGGATCATCCTTTTAACACCAACAGACTATAAATTTTTACGAAAATTTAAACTTTTACTACAATTAAAGACGCAGAAATTGAAAAAGAGATTTGTTTCACGTGCCAAGTGCTGTAACATTATATGTAAACTTGTAACTTGTATAAAATGGTAACTTTTTTATATCACGTTGTATCAATAACCACGCCACTAGCTAGTAACTTGATCATACTTGCTGTTTTTAGATCATCCTTTTAACATCAACAGGCTATAAATTTTTACGAAAATTTAAACTTTTACTACAATTAAAGACGCAGAAATTGAAAAAGAGATTTGTTTCACGTGCCAAGTGCTGTAACATTATATGTAAACTTGTAACTTGTATAAAATGGTAACTTTTTTATATCACGTTGTATCAATAACCACGCCACTAGCTAGTAACTTGATCATACTTGCTGTTTTTTAGATCATCCTTTTTAACATCAACAGGCTATAAATTTTTACGAAAATTTAAACTTTTACTACAATTAAAGACGCAGAAATTGAAAAAGAGATTTGTTTCACGTGCCAAGTGCTGTAACATTATATGTAAACTTGTAACTTGTATAAAATGGTAACTTCTTTATATCACGTTGTATTAAATTTACATTAAATTTCCTATGCATAAAATGCATAAAAATCCGCAGTTTGGTAATTTCCTCGTTCAGTGTATTTTATATGCAGTCAGAAAATGTAGCAAAAGTGCGACTTTTGACTGATATTCTCTCTCATTCTGGAATCAATGAATTAGAATTGAACAAAACGTTTTTATCTTCCAATGAAAAAAGGCAGACGCGTCTGATTTTAGAGGCCAGCGTACGGGCATATTACTGGTCCGTTTTCGTTGATAACGCATCAAGGCATGATAGGTTGAGTAAAGGGGGTGCTTAGTCTCCGGGGGTGATAGTGTCTATGACTACCCCCCAACGGACGGCTATAAATGTAGGTCGAGCGAGCTTTCACTCCGCTTACGTGTCTACCGCTACTCCGTTCGTCTAATTAAGAATTTTCGCCCAAAAGGTCAGTAGAACAAACCCTTAAATGTTATTTTTATTCGTTAATATTGGAAGCATCGCCCACGCTATCTCGTTGAACGCCACTTTAATTGATAGCTTTTAATAATACCACCGCCGAGAAATTTCACCCGAGAACACTAAGGTACGCAACCGTGTCTCTCTTCCTTCGTGCTTTTGTCCAAATAGTCGGACGGTTTGCAATTAAAAATCTCAGTGGATCGAGCAGTTTAAGCTTATGTTAAAGGAAACCGGTTTAGCCGCGAGGAATCGTATTTGGAATTGTATCAATTGTAAAATGGAAAAAGAAGAAATTGCAATTGCACCGCGATAAATTATTTCATCTGATGTCCAACTTTGTAACAGAGATCTAATTCAGATTTGATATTCTGAAAATTTTCTTTCTTCTTCAAACTATTTGGAATCGGGAATATTTGTATTTCTATATGCAGCAAAGCTCTGTACAAACCCGCCGGGATATAATTTGTACAATTAGAATTCATATTGGAGTATAAATCAGAATTGTTGGTTTTACGGAATAGGCATTTAAATGACATTTGAAATTTGAATTTGAATTTAAAGTGCAAGGTCAGATGCTAGGTTTCAGTGAAAGTTGATAACGTATACAAGTGTGATAACAAAATTAATGACTTTTTCTTCGAAAACGATGATTTATATTATTTTAACGAAAATTTGATTTGTGCTCTATGGAATGGAAATTCAGTGATTTTTCGCTCATACGGTGGAAACGTTCAGATAAGTGAATTCAACCAGCAAGAGTTCATTTGTTATTCTTAGTATTTATTACAAAACTATTTTAAGCGAACTTTTTATATTTGACAAGAGAAACTAGTTAGTATTTCCTCTCTTTTATATTTTTTTGCAATTGGAATAACAAGAAGCACATCATTCGAAGCGATTAAAAATAATTCATTCGTCGCTCGAATACGAACGACACGTCAGACTGAAACATCAGTGTCACTCGTACACTGACGGTGAACGCGATACAGTGAACGTGTTAAAAATTTTAACGGCAGCTTATTTATTACACGAAAGCTTCAGCTACGCCTCAACGCGGCTCTCCCCCTCGATTTCAAACTCCGATCGATATTCCCAAAATTGTCTGAAAATATCACGCATTCGAGGTTTTACCTAGCGGACGAACGTCCTCGGCATCTGGACAGGAAGAAACTGTGTCGGAACTTGTGTAGTCCTCTCGGTCGACGAAACTCGTCTCTCTCTCTCTCTCGTTAAACGGTGATTTTGTCGTTGAAAACAAAGGGAAGAAAGAGAAAAAGAATTCCTCGTAGGTGGGCTGGTATCTCCCCCCTCTCCAGAAAAAGGAAGAAAAAACATGGCGTTGACTGGTGACTTCAGAGGGGGAGGGGGAAGAAGCTGAAGAGGGCAATCCCGCGATTACCATAATGTCACCGGTAATGTACCTTTTCCACTCTGGTTTCCCTTCAGCTGCGCCCGCAGCGCCCGTTCACATGGGGGCCGATAAAAATGTCCTGTCGTTAACAGTGACGCGTTGTACATTCGTACACAAACACGTTCCAACGGGAAAGGTGGCAGCCTAGCCTAATTACATTATTCATGACTACGTCTCCGGTGTTCCTCCGTTCGAGCGACGCGCTTTGCTCCGCCAGAGAAAGCTCTTTTTCCCCCCCCTTTTTTTTTCTCTTTCAAACGAATCTTTATGCGCTACGGAAATTTCGCCCGGTCTGCGTATCCGAAAACCGCGACGCGAGAACGCACCGTTATTTCCTGCGACGTGCCGGATTTTTTTTTTTAACTTCGGACCGTCGTCGCTTCTTTTCGTTCTCTCCTTTCCGCCGTTTTGTGATAATAAAATCATCGTTGCTCGATATTCTTTTTTATCAGTGTCTTGTGGTAATAAAATTATCGTGTAATTCCCGTTTCATTTGTAATAATAAAATTATTTAGTCGCGTACTTGCTACGCTACTAAAAGGAATTTCTGAAATGCAAATACGTCTGATGGGACGTATCGTTTCAAGCGAAGACGGCACGAAATTGGATATGATTTCTTTTTTTTTTAACAAAGTATAAAGATTGTGAGCCAGTGCGTACAATGTTGTGATTTATAGCGGACGTAGGAAGTGTAGAAGCTCCATTCAAAATGGTAATAGCGCACACTCGTCGCGAAGTTCATTCCGTGCGGGGACATGTTCGCACGATTCTCTCGTTCTGAAGGATCGCATCCTCCGTTTTCTGCCTCGTATTTGTCGCTCGTAAGTATGGCTCGTATTTTTATCTAGTTCCCTCGGTCTTGCTAATCTTGGAACAACACTTTGTTCTCAAAGAAGTTGACTCTCTCGTTTTTTCAATATTCCTCTCCTCACGAGCTGTTGTTTGAGAATTTACCTGCAGCTAAAGTTTTTAACGTCCACCGAAATGAAAAAACAAGCTCCCGAGAAACGCGAGCAACTTAATTGGCTCTCAGCACGCTCATTATCCAGCTAAAGCTCGCGTTCGTGTTCCGCGAGTACGCACCATAAAGCTAGACGGTTTTCCATTTCTCGTCCCCGTTTCGGCTATCTGGCGATTTCCGGCAATTACGAGGATCTTTAACTAACATTATTTTTGTGTGGCTATCAGAAGAAATAAGAATTTCGTATTCAACGATCGGTACGACAAAGAACTCTTCTTTTCGGAAAGTCTTCGTAGAATTGTAACAGAATTTTACAGTGTGACGAGTTAGAGATCTATTTTAGCACTGTCTACTCTCCAAGTTCTTTCAAAGTTTCTGAATTTCCTCTAATTCAATATTTAACGGCGGTGATACTGTTTTGAGCCAAAATAAAGCTGAATGTTCATTGCTCCATTAAACTCTCGAAACCTTCGACATATATCCATTTTCAAATTACGTTCGAAGTGATTCGAATTTGTCGATCGTGACGTTCAATTTGAAATTCCTGCGTTTAAAAACATTTAACGACGATCGTGCGGGTGTTGATGATATCGAACGTGCGGAAACAAATATTGAACGTACCAAAACTTTGGAACGTCTTCGCTGTGTCACACGGCGAATTTGCTCGCGATAACCGAGCAACGTAATGATCCAGCCTATTGCAACTACAACTCGTCCCCAAGAATCGTCATCACGGTGTATAGACAGGCTCGTGTGCGATCGTCGCGTGCAAGCACGACACGCTGCATGCGCGCAACGATCGTCTGTCGCTCGAATGCACTTGCGTTTGTCATCGGCAAGAGGAGATACACGCATGTGCATATATTGTTGCACAGGCGCATCGACAAAATGGTAATAACTTTATAGCGATAAATTACAGATACATTCCCACCCACGAATCATAAAATTGAGATGAAAATAACGTGGCCATTCACGTATGAAATTGTGAAGATCGTACTGTTCGTACAAATTCTTTAAATAACTCGTGTGTAATTTATCTATCTTCGAAGTCCTATCAGTGCGCAACAGTAAGTGTATGATGCTATGCCATTGCGTAGAATCAAGTTCAAGTGTCGTTCTTCTCTGAGGTTTCTTCAATCTCCATCAAATAACTTTCACGTTTTACAATCGGTATATTTTTCTCTTGGTCTTCTCTTTGTACAAACTCGTCGTTTTGCGTCGAAAATTTCAAATTCCAACTCGACGTCAGTCGATAACATTCAAATTTAATTCTTTGTTTCATCATCACAAGTGTTTATTTCAGGCTGACAACTGTAAAAGTAGAGCAACGTTGATGACTCGAGAAACTAAATTTTCCTGTCTGACCCATCGTTGGCCTCAAAGTGTCAAAAAATGCAGAGAGCAAATATCGGAGAGAATAACTCCTGGAATTCAATAGAGAGCAGAAGATATAAAAAATACATTATTTTCTTCGTTTCGAACGCAGTTCTCAAGTCGAGAGTTCCAAGATTCAGCACTCACAATTATAGTTTCATCGGGTATCTACTCTAAGGCAAGTTTAAGATGGAATTTCTCACAAGCGTCAGAGGTTGGTGATTGGCATTTGAACCAAACGAACGAAAAATCAATTGTGTTAAAATTCACTTTTAGTGCAGCAAATGATACAAACGCGAGCACGAGTTTGAAACGGAAGGCGAACGAGCGTTCGTTTGGTATGAAAGGGCCATGACGCGAGTGCAACAGTTGAAAATGGCGTATAGGAAAACACGTTTGTGCTTCGCCATTGTATCGGTAGAAATGCGTCCAAAGGGCTTTATGCGCGTTGAAACGTGTCGCGATATACGCATCGACAGTTAGGTTTCATGAAACCCGCGTCATTTTCAATTTACTTTCATATTGCCGACTCCTCGCGCGATGCCGACAATTCGTCGGAACAAGGTGCTCCAAAATGATCGTCTAATGTCGTGATATATACAAAATTCGCGCGTGGATGAAATTCGTTCAAAAATGATTTCTGCGTCGAGAAAATTACTAGTTGCTTCCGAGTTACATGTGTGCACGCGTCGCAACGACACGTGTGACGGGAGGCTCGATTTTGCGTCTGACGCGCGTAGGAAATCCGAACGCGCGTTTTACGCGAGCCGCGTCGACGACACACGTGGCCGCGGCGCGCCAGTGTGACTGTGCGTTTTCTACCTGCATTTCTTTCCGTTTCTGTTGTCGGAGCGCGCGGCGACGTCCGGTAATGCACTTTTCGTTTGCACAGGCCCCGGTTGTGCGTCGCGGTCGGGGCGTGTGCTCGCGCGCGCACACCGGATCCACACCGGCACGCAACGCGTATAGGTGCAGGGACACGGGTCAGCCGTGTATATAACCGTGCACACGTATCTTTGATATCTACGTTCGCGCGGCCGCGGCGCGAGCGTTTGTGTGTCAGCAGTAGAACGTGGCCTCTCGGTGCGTGTGCCCTCCTCTCCGCGGCCGAGGGTTGCTAGGAGGTGGTAGGAGGTGGAGTAGCCGCGAACGCACAGTCGCTTCTCGACGGTCGGACTGTGAACGTGGCCTGATTGTGCAGCACATGAGATGGCTGTCTTCTGTCCTCTTCCTTGGCCGCGGGGGCTTCTGCGTTCCCTCCACCACCGTTTCTTTTCTTTCTTTTTTCATTTCTTCTTTCATCCCCTGGACACTCGTGTGGTGTTTCACTGCGGAGGCACTCGAACAGGGCACGTGGAAAGGGCTGCGTTCCGTTTGGACTTTCGTCGGTGGACGAACAGCGATTCGCACAAGTAAGAGGATTCATTCGTCTTTTTTTTCTTTTTTTCACTCGTAGGGTAGCTTCTTCGACGTCCCGGTAACTTCGGGACGATATTGAATTGAAATTCTAGACAAAGCACGTCGTGGACGGGGACGATCTGTTCCGAGTCGTGACGGATCGGATTTGACGGAGGATTTTCCGGGAACGCGCGGATTTATTAGCCTCGCGTACGTGTGCGCACGCTGGCAACAGAGATATCCGATAAGCGACGTTGCGTACTTCTCGCGAGCCGATCGAGAGAACGAATGGGAAATGCATCCCGTGGCGGGATCGTCGCACGGTGTGGCTAATATTTGTAACGATCGCCCGATAAGAATCGCGTTACAACGTTACGTATCGCGGTTGATTCGCGGTTCGTTTAACTGGCTGTAAAACGAATGCGCGCGAGACACGAGAGACACATCGCCAACGCTCGCAGTATATTACGTTTCCACGGACTGTGTCTCGAGGACAGCGTTTCACGACCAAACGTTTCCCGTCGAACGATGTTTAAACCTACTATCGGCGCACAAGTCGAAACGCGTGATGTTAATAATCGTTTTTCACCATCGAATTACCTCGTAATGGAGATTAACCGCGAAGGGGGAGACTTTGGGACGACGCGGAGGGTGCGCAACAAGTTTCCAGCCGGGTACAATTTAACTTTTGCCTCTCGTAAATTGGAAAACATCCACCGGATGAATCGCCGGGTAATTACCAACTTTGCTGCTCCTCTGAAATTATTGTCGTTTTCACATTTTTCCCCGTTCGCGTCGAATTTACAATGAAACTCCAATTACGCGAAAAAAGTTCTCCCAGTTTTTACCGTACAATCAGCAAAAGGGTGATTTTATTTTTTTCAATGCAAACAACAAGTTCCTCTTAGTGTTTCATTTGACGATTATTCTTCGAATCTTCAATTTCTTTGCAATTTTTATGTCAAGACGCTTTGTCAGTCTCGATTAGCCTCAGGTCCTTCGATTACTGTTTGTCGAAAAATTGTTTATTGAAAGTCAACGATGAATATACCTGTACCACAAAAACTGGGTTTACGTAATTGAGGTTGATAACTTATATTTAAAATTCGAGTCGAATTTTCTTATTTTCCGAGAAAGTCTCGAAGTATCGCGTTGAAGAGAAAGGAAAAAAAAATCCCTCCCGGTAATAAGTCGAAAGGACGAACGGCTTGCCCTGTTGTTTACACGAATGCAAATATATCATATCCGCGGACGACGGCATTTTTCACGGAGTTTACCGTTGTCTTCGTGTTCTGAAAATGGCTGTTGGAAACAACGACTTGCCGGCCCATTTGCCGAGGACGACGATGCCCTCGCCACGGCGTGACAATCCGCTCGGAACGCGGCGAATATCACGAACAGGATTAACACTCGCCGTGCAAACAATTTTTCCACAAACGCGTTTCGAAACGCGGACAACGCCGCCTGCGCCGAGCAAACAGAGAGATTTCCGGCGTTGAGCGTCGCGCAACTGCGTCATCGGCTCGTGCTTTCGGAATACGTGGATCGATCGTCAGGTTATCGATAATAATACACGTGGCCTCGCTTTTAGGACGGGTTAACGAGCGAACGATTATTTCAACGATAATTTATATCAGCGATATAAATTGCCAAATTATTAGTTTTTGTGCCGTTGCAACTGTTATTGGTCGAAATCCTCCTCCCTTGAGGGGGAGACTACGTACTAAAGAACTACGTACCTCCAACACACGGTTGGAATACTGTGTTAATTGAAAGTTACGTATTTGTACATCCACACTTTGAAACTATTTATCACTTCGTTGTTACACACTGTCGCACGAAGTACCAAATGATTTATTTGCAGCAATTATCGTTTGGCTTGAGATTTGAAGCCGAAGCAAGTAAACTTGATCCTTCTTTCTACGATTCAATTTGTATTATTACGAAATTTATTCGTACTTTTTTTCTCACTCGTAACGACAACGACTTAAAGTTAAACTGCCACTTGTTTTTTCAGAATCTTTAAGAATTTTACACGCTAAATTGTCTAGCCGAATCGTTTCGTTTATTTGGGACACCTTGGAATGTCTGCACGAAGAGGCACGACTCTCCTAAAATCATCATACGCGTCAGGCGAGGCAAATTTTCTGTGCAAACATCCTAACTACGAGATATTTCGCGCAATTACCGAGTCTTTAAATAAACTATATTAACATACACATCTTACGTAATAGGATCAATAGCGATGTACTCGCAACGTTCGAACATCATCGTTCCGAGGATTGGATTACCTACGCCGCGTTTGGCTTTTGAATTTCCACCAAACAAAACGTTCCAACGGCTAATTGCAAGCGAGAGACGATATATCGGCTCGCGATTTTTTTTTTCATTTCGAACGGCTGGGAACCAACGACCACTAAAACGCGGACGTTGAAACGCGAGCACGCTATCGGTAGATAATAGACGAAGGACGAACTTACCTGTGGTTACTTAACGAAACCGTCGAACCGATTAGCCGTGTGCTACGTCCGTTGCCGTTGTATCATCTTCGTTGTAGAAGTCGGTGTATGCAGGCTGTCGCGTGATAAAATTCGTCGGTGCGCGGCCTTATCTAGCCGCCATGATGGTTAACACGCAGCGACACCCTGCGAAATTTTGTACTTTTAATGCGCTCGCTCTCGATTTTCAGATCGAGCGCATTAGTTATTTCGAACATCGTGTTGCCGTTGAAAGAGATTTGAACTGAAAAACAGTCGTGAGATAAAAAGAATTTTGAATATACATATTTATAATGTTTCATGGTTGAGAAGGTCGCGACAATTGAAGTGCGAATTGGCATGACTGTTCACGAAAACATCGAAACGTTTGGAGGAACCTTTTGTGAGTCTATTGTGTCTATGAGTGTCGTATAAAGCATTTTGAGATTTCATTTCAGCACCGTAATGTGTCAAGCTTGAAACAAATTGTTACATATAGATATTATGTTCTATAAGTTTTGTTACATATATATTATTATTATTTGTTTTATTATATATATATATATATGTGTGTGTATAATCGATGTATGAAAAGATATGGATATATCTTTTATCTTATGGATTTATCTTTATGGATATATCCTTTAGCAATTACAAGATATTATACGTCTCGATCATAATGTTCAGCAGGATCATTTATAACATTCGTTATTTAATGAAGACAGTTATTAATACTGTATGCTAATTTTGCTAATAATAATTACAAGTATGCGTTTGCAATAAATATCTCGTGACTTCTATACGTTGCATTTTCAGGTTTCAAATTTTATTTCGCAATTTTATCAATATAACAATCCTGTCTCGATGTACGGTGTTAATAAAATTTCAAAATGTTTTGTACAACGTGTAATGCACAAACTGTTTCCAACAAATATTTCGCAATTTCTATACACGTTCTCAGTTTGGTTTCAAATTTCGTCGATACATATAATCGTGACGGTATCGTACGTCTCGATTAATAAAATTTCAAAATATTTCACGTAACTGTCACAAATGATTTATATGCCTACGTAAGATATTTTCTATGATAAATGTTCGAATACTCGCGCGAATTATTGTACGTCTGGATATATAAATCCCTGAACGACGATGATTAACAGCACAACGGAAAATATAGCTACGCGACGTGTATTTTTCTGCTCTGCCATCGCTAGTCTGAAGCTGTGACTAAGACTGCGTATCGTACGATCGATAGATTAGCGTACAGCCTAATTTATCAAAGTTCTATACAAGCGTGACATTATTTCGATCGCTCCGATACAGCTTTACCGGTTTTTTTTTTTTTTTCCTTTTTATCGCGCAGAACCTATAGCGTTTTCGTTATCGCGCAATGTAGAAAAATAAACGTTTCGCTCGTGTGTTCGCGCGAGCGAGTCTACGCTCGCTGAACGATCGCTCTATCAAAACGAAGAAAATGGAAAATAAAGAAACGAAAAGGTTTTTTAAGAAGGCAATGGAAAAGAACTTTGAGCGTAAATTGCGAGTGAACCGAACGAAAAGTGATAATTACGCCGATTATACGAAACACGTACGACACACATGAACGCTACACTCGGCTAATTAAGTCGATCCTTGTACTTTAACCTTAGAGACAGTAACTCTGAATCCTTGGCAACGTTCGGTTGCACTTGCATTCGTGTTTAGCTTATCTATTACTTACTGCGTGTCATGCTGTTCCAACGTGTTACGTTTTTGCACGAGCGTTATATTCTTGAAAAATTCACTCGCTGCCGAGACTCGACGAATCCGCGCGGATTCGCTCAAAGCTCAGAGACGCCTCGGAATAATTAACGCGAGACGAGTATCGTCGACAGAAGAAAATTTTAAACGGCGTAAACTTAGTTGGCGTTATAAAACGAAAAATCTGCCTGTCGCAATGTACAAATTAAACGTCCCGTTTCTATGTAATAATAAAATGTTAATTTCGCTTCGGTTCTTGCAATATTTTAGAAAAATTTTTACACGTTATCGAAACTCTTTAATACGATCGACGTCTCTGTGCGAGCGTGATCGAGATAGTGTATTATCGCTAAACTGCTTGCCGATAAGAAATATCTTCCGTCGGTATTTTTTCCTTTAACAAATAGACGAGCCTCGACACCTGAACGAAAAGGAAAAATTCGTTGGCAGCCGCGCGCCGTGAAAATAAGAATACCCGTAAAGATGCAAGCGTCATCAAGGCTGCGCGTTCACCGATCGAGTTATGCAATAACACGAGTTTTCAGAATTACAGAGTTCATTTTTTCTTTTTTTTTTTTCCAACGTGTAATATGTCGTTACGTTTCCAACGATGAGAAAAACTCGGCGTTACATGAATTTATTCCGTTCCAATTAAAAACGGGAGAAATCAAGCGAACCAACCGATAGATTTTCAGTCGGGGAATGAAACTAAACTAAATGAAAGTTGATCGATTCAACTTTCAAATAGTCCGTTGCCGAGTTAACGTTTGCGTGTCTCGATGTTTCAATTTTGTTGCAACGACTCAATTTCAACAGTTATCTCGCACTTGTACAGGATCATGCATGTACTCTTGAACAAATATAATACAATAAAAACTAGGAATATCTTTTTCAAGCAGAGGAACACTGAAATCGGGGTGGATATAGAAGAGAAAATAAGTCACGATTCTTGCGTAATTGCTTTAAAGCACTATTTTTCATCTCTCCTGCACGCGCATAGACGAATAATTTGTAAAATTTCGCCGAATGATTCACGTTTCGACTCTGTATACCTCGTAACATTTTGCAGTAACACAGCTTTTACTTTTCTTTTTTTAAGCGGAATAAAGGTCGCTGTTTAATTGAAATTCCTTTTCTAGTTCCGAGAGGATAAATTTCTCCGGAAAAAGCGCGGAATGTATTGTACTTTATAGTTTGCTCTCTTGAAACAGGGAAGACGCATTAGCTTAATGCAAATAAATTGTTCGTTGTCCCTCGGCTGGAAAAATTTTTCGTCAATTTAGAGAAATTTGCGATTTGAGATTGTCGAGGGAATTCCACTTTGAGTGTAAAATCAGTCGAGTGCTTCGATGCTTGAGGTAATCTCTGGCTACAACTTGCTTAAGAAACGATTCAAATTTCCAAAAATGCGTCGTTACAGATCCAAATTAAAATTAAAAATCGCCGTGGATTCGTTGCCACTGTGGAAGCCACGGGCTGTTGATTCGAAGTGCTTTCGATCGAGAAGCGATTGCTTCGAGAGAGAAAAATGAAAAAAGCAAAAATATCCGCGAAGGTGCAAGAGCAATCAAGGTCCCCGTGCGGCGATCCAGTTACGCAATAGAACCGTCACGTGATTGTCGTGCTATGCAGTCGCGAGAGGCAGAGCAGGCAACGTAACGAGGCGATCGGAGATTCGCGGGATTTGGAGTAACGGCGGGCAAGCGCGGAAAACTTCCAGCGTAATCCTCTTCCTGTTCTTTCGATTCAAGAAGCCGCGATGCAACGTGTCTCGACTTTTTTTTTTACGTCAGTAACAGTAACGTTGGCCAAAGTTCGCACGATAGTGAAAAAAAGGGGGGGAGGAGGGGGGGGGACGAGAACGAAGGACGTTTCGTTGAAATTCGTTCATCGAAAGTTGCATCGAATCTCGTTTGAAGTGAAATTTGAAAATGTACAAATGTACAACCTGGTGTATAATGTATTCGTTGAAAATTCGCGCGTAGCACAAAGCAGAGAGGAAAGGGAACTTGCGAGTTAGTACGCACGGGCGAAACATATCCCAGTGGTTTCGAGATGCTCGAACGTCGAAGAGCGCAGGGAAGAAACTGACAGGCGTGAATTGAAACGCGCGACGCGCGGAATGTTGTAAACTCGAGTAAATTAACACCGGCTGTACGTATTTTCACTTGAGGAAGGAAAAAAAGAACAAAAAAAAAAAGAAGTCGAAGAAAGGAGAAAAATTACGGCGTTATTTGTTTCGAGTTAGTGACAACTGTTTCGTCGCGCGCGAACATCAACGTCGGCCGGCTGAACGAAAGGTCGCAGGATACACGATTTTTCAACGGTTTTTATATCTGAAGATAGCGCTAATGCTCCATTATGTGCGCGTAATCTCGGCTTGGAATCGAAAGTCGTCGGTTGCACTCGAGGGAACGCAGAACGACGAAAGGGTGAAAGCAAATAATTAAAAATTAAATCCGCAGCTTTCGTCGCGTCGGCGCAAGCATTATTTTTCCCTTCGAATACCACAGTTTTAACCAAAGTAATCTCTATTTTTCAACCACTGTTTCATTTCAATATTTCAGATGCGTCAGATGTCCCTCTCTCGAGACATAAATATCTATAAATGGAAAAATTGTGAAAATACCTTTAAAAACGCTTCGCGACACTTTCCTTCAAATTTAAACTCACGCAAGAAGATTGCGCGATACAAATTCTAAATTTCCTTTAAATTAAATACGCGTGATTCGTACTAAAGTTCACCTTCTTTAATAATAGCCTTTAATAATAATAGTAAAATTTAATCAAACTTCTGAAAGACACCAATTACGTTTCAAACATAATCAAACCAACCTAATAATTAATAGACGCGTAAAACAAATCTCCGTTGAAAGTCCAGTTTTTTCGCGTTGCGTTCGTAAAACCGTAAAAACATCCGCAGTCTGCTAATTTTATATCCCACGAATAAATTTCGACAATCAGAATCTGTCGATTTTCTATCCGTCCAGAGTTCACAAGAGGGAACAGAGCCGAACTCGTCCAAGTCGAGGGGCGACGATTTACGATGGCGGATCCACGGTGGCGGAACGGAAAATGAAATTGCCTCGAACCGCAAATCGGCGGATCACCGTGCTCGCGTGCGCCGATTTTTCGACACGACAACGCGCAACGCGCGGCCTGATTTCAGCCGGTGGATGGCTGAAGATCGATAGATGACCGTGATATATAATTGATACACAGAGAAGTGTATCGCCGACGGTGAACCTGTGTGTGTATATATATTTCGTTTTTGCCCGACGTCTCAAGCGTACGAGCCGCGCAGGTTGCTCGGTACACGTGTTTCAGCCGAGTAATTAATATTTAAAGAGATTAACGGAAACACGCTCTCGATTAATGAACGAGCAATTTGCCGAAATTACGTTATTATAGGCGGGAATGTACACTGCCGCTCGAAAGTGTGAGAGGCTCGTACAATATCGCGCGCAGGTGTTTGGTCACGTATGAGCTGCAACGAATCTTTTTGATTTAATTTTCACGTACACGGTTAACAGATATTGATGAAATATATGTAGCAATTGATTGAATACTCTGCAAAGCGTATATATGATTGATAATAAAGAACTTTGTGGATATGTTTGTTGTTGGAAACGCATGTGTTTCTAAACGCACTGTGAAAGTTTCGCGAAGCAGAATTGACGATAGAAAAATGTTGGCGAATCGTAATTGTTAGGCTCTTAATGAAATTGCATACAAGCGTCCAATTACATACAAAGCAGTGTGCATCTTTCTGAGAGATGAATATTCTTCCTGAATATCGTAATTGTGGATTTGATTTGTCTTTTAAATTTAATTAAGCACTGATGGGACCAGGAGGTTAGGTTAGGTTTAGATTAGATTTAGGTTAGGTTTAATATGCATTTTTGTTTTATTTTGCAATATGCAAATATTTTCCTGATGCAAAATCATGGGATTCGAGTGCTACTCGTTCGAGGTGATGTTAAAGTGTATGCACTTACAAAGTATACTGAAATTATACACCGTGGAACATGTATCTGTACTTACAAGCACTTTGACACTGAGTGAATTGAAATATCTCTGAATATCTTAAAAATAGTGATCGAACTTTGAAATTCGCTCAAATAGATTATTATAAGCTCATTATCAATGTTATGAACTAAAGAGACAGCTTGTTGTTATCGTTCGATTACCATAAACTACACATATGGATTAATTTTTCCTGTGCTCCGTCGAAAATAAATCATGTTGAAATATATTTATCAGTATGGATAGTATTTGTGATTCCGAGAATGTTTCACGTAGTCTTGATCTTATTTAAATGCAGATACTTGTCAAAGTGCTTGTGAAACGTCCAGATAAAATCCACGATAATTCTAATATACTTATCTGATAATATAATTATATAATATAATAATTATAGTATTTTTCTCAATGACTGGAATTTCAACACTTTAAGAGGACACTTCAAAATAGACTTTAATCGCGAAACTTTCCCTTCCGTAATGTCTCGCGCAAGCTCGTATGTACAAACACGAGCGCAGGCAGCGCGAGTTCTTTCAGCTGAAATGAAATTATCAGTTTCAAACAACTACGTATCGACGCACGTCGTCGAGGTCGACTTTTTGAGAAGAAGTAGCACGCCTGATCTATTTTCAAGGAAAATCTGATTACTGATGTTTTAATCAATTTCTGACCGTGGTTAATCATACATCAACGCAGTAACATAATAGCGCGTCATTACTCGCCCCTGTGCCAAGGTGTAAGGGAAAATTTGCCGAGACGAGACAACTTTGCCAACTTGCGCTTAACTCGATCCTGCACGTGTCCCTCTTGAAATTCGCCGCTACCGCGGCGCTCCTGCTCGGTTGTAGTTTAAAACGCTCGTCAGAGTTGAGTCGGTCGCTCGGTGATTGACTAAACGAACAGAAAACAGTTACCGATATTTACGACTGCCGCGTATAATCGACTTGCATCGAGTCAACGGTACAGAGAGGCACGAAGACTATTATTTACTAGCGAAAGAAGAAAAAAAATCAGTCTCTTATTTTATTACTTTAGAAACTAGTAAAATTTGAAGATTCAGATGTTACACGAACGTGACCGCGATTTCCGAATTGTCACATTGTATAAAAATCGTTCCTTGTGACCAATCGCGAAAATTCACAAACTGACTCGTAGCGAGGAATCAAGTTGTTTTTTCTGTATGTTGAATTCTATAAATGCGTCTTGTGAATTTTGTCTCGAATTTTGTATCATTCTGAATAAGTGCGCGTGAAAAATAGAACTCTGTTTGTATGAACTTTGTATGAATTCGTGGTATTATATATTATTTCTCCTCTCTACTTCGTGTAATAGCAATCCAGCCCCAAAGAAGTGAATTCAACGAGCAAGAGTTCGTTTAATCGAGTATATATAATTGGCTGAAATGAATTTTGAAATTGTCTCGCATTCTTAATTATCAAAATAATATGATCTGATTTTCTTCAAAAACTGTTCAACGCTTCTCCCGTGTATTTCTTTTTTCCATTGTTGCATGACTCTCCGTCGCAAGCGCGCGAGGTGAATTTCATTTACCTATATCGCGAGTAACAAGCGATTAAATTTCGCTGTTCAATATTTTAAACGAGGCGAATGAAATATTCAGAGCTATCGATGGGTCCCCAGCAATGAAACACGTTCGAGCTATCCGAGCAACTCGGAACGTTCGACGTCCTTAATGCGACGTCAGTTTGTTCTTGCATTTCATATTTCTTTTTTTTTTTTCTTCCTTCCTTTCCGTCGCCTTTTTCCCCTCGCGCAACACCGGCATTTTTTTGCACCGTTTGCAATTTCATACGCGATGTCGCACTATCGAATAAATAAATGGCTCGCCAAGGCCACCGATCCTAAAATACACGTATATCTGAAGGTTTCGCAGATAACGATTATCGCTCGCGACTAAATTTTTATTGTCGAACGGTTTAGATAGCAGCGCACCGCGAACCGCGCGCAACCGCTAATAAATGTGCATGCGGAATACGTGTCAACCGTTACTCGCGGCTGTTGCAATTGTCCTCATTAACAGGAAATAATGGCCCGGTCCGATTTCTTCGCGTTAACACCGGCGGAACGATTGTTCGCGCCCACGTACGAATTCGCGGGGACTCGCCGCTCGCCGATGAACATTTTTCTTTTTTTTTTTTTTCTTTCTTTCTTTCTTAAAGTCCGCGCGGAACTTTCTCGTTGCGGGTCGTAAACTTTGTAATGCAGAAAGTCTAGTTGCGAGCGGGGAGAGCTCGTTCTTTCTCGTTAGTCCTTCTTCGTTACTCCGGTTACTTCGTTACGTGATGTTGTTTAACCAATATTTTAATCGTTATTCTCAACCGGTGTCGCAACATAGGATTTTCAATTACCTACTTCCGGATTTTTTGCTTAATTTAATTTTAATCGCTGAGCTCAATCACAGAGTGATGAAACGATAGCCTAAAGCGTCACGTACACAACTGTAGACGTATATTTCATTCGTCTCGAAGATTTCGGGAAATATTACGGAAATATTACTATTTCTCGATTCGCGAATGCGAATGGAAAATGCAAAATAGAATTAATTGCCTCGAATTTTATATAATAGTCCAAAATAAATCACCATTAGCCGGATATTCACGACGCTAGTTGAAGATTTCGTGAAATATTCGCCAAGTGTTGCTGTACAAATCTTGTCGTTCGGCTGAGTAATGAAACGTTAAAGTGTGCGGCAGCTGCAAATTCTACCTTGCAGAGAGCTTAAACGTCGTATCTCGTATCTATATCGTCGAGAAAAACCAGTACAGCGTAACAGTGTACGATCGTTTTACGAAACTCTGCTATTTACATTACTAATGCAGAATGTGCATAACACAGGACTATCTCTGAAATAAGTAAAAAAAAAAAAGAAAGAAAAGAAAGAAAACAACGTGTGACTTCTCACTGATCTCAACAACTATCACTGTCATTAACACTGATATTAACACCCAGTGTTAATATCAGTGTTAATATCACCTTGTACCATTTACTTTTCCATTCATAGAGAGACCACAGAATGTTCCTTTCCTTCTTTTTCTCGTTTTTTCTTTCTCTTTTTTTTGAAATGAGGTGAGGCGAGGCGAGGCAAAGATCAAGAACAGCCACTGAAACCTGTTATAGTGCGACTAAATGCATCAATAATAAGCATTCAGACGAGCTCTTTACACGCGGAAAGTTGTGAAATTGCCGATCGATAAATACGATTGGTAGTCGAAAGCAACTGAAAGTATTGTAAGATCTTTGCGTGTCGAAACGTTCGTCCATTAAAACGAGTATGTCACCTCAGAGTTGCAACCGACTCGTACAGAAACAAGATAGGTCAATTTCTTTTTAGAGCAGGCAGATTAGTATTCACCCGAGACCTACTTGTACCTATTTTTAAAAGAAACGCGATGTCTATGGAAACACCGTCAAGGATAGCTGAAAAATGTAACGATTCTAACAAGAGAGTGAAACGAATCGAACGATTCGTAGAAATCGTTTTTCATCGTGGATCGACGACAAAAATTGATAAGATTTATAAATAACCTTTAATCTCCCACAAATGCCAAATATGTACGTTTTTTCTAGCAATAATAGTAATTGGAAATATCTCTGCTATAAATTTTCTTAATCGTCAACCGTGTACTGATTTGTAGCAAATTTCTTTTTCTTTTGCACGATTGACAATTGATAATTGACAAATTGAAACTTTACTAATTTGATAATTTGACACGCTTTTTACCTCATGTTTCATTAGATCGTTACAAATGAAACGATCGAATTCTTTGTACAACTTTTCGTTTCCAGCAGTTTGTACTAGTTTTCACCATTGTATTAATCAAATTACGATTCACATTAATTATTAATCTTTCTATCTATAATTATTGTAATTAAAATCTTTAGTTAATCGTTATTATCAGGACATTTTCTCCATCCAGTGGAAGAGTGCTTTTTAACTTCGAAGCAGCTTTTCCGAAACCTGATTTAATTTCTGCTGCATTGGGAAGACAATTTAAACGTATTCGAATTCAGTAGCTTTTTGTAATGAAAGAATTAACAAGATACTACCGAACGATACTCTTAGTTACTAAATTCCGTATAGTTTTACACGTTTGTGAAAGTATGGAGACGTTTTCATGCGCAACGAGCTAATAATCTGAGCGATTCTTTGATTTCATGGAGCTCGATGACGCGCAGCATCCGACCGGTGAATTGCTCGTAAAACGAAGTTTGTATCGTCGTCGGAGTTTGTTAAACTTGACAAGTCTCGAGTATGCGCCGTGAAAAGCGAACGTTTCTCGTTTTTCTCCCTTTCTCGCCTCAAATATGAGAGTTTGTCATTTTCAAACACCGTGTACAACGTCGTCTTGCGGGTGCAACCAACGACAATGTATCGCTTGTTCGACGCTAAAAGGATCAAGCACCCGGTTGAAACGTGTTCCGAGTTTCGAATATTTCTCGAACGACCGATGTGTTTTATCAGTCTGACGGAGCGAGTAAACGCCAACACGTTTCGAGTTGCACCTAGCAACCAACCAGGTTGCCCTCTTTTTCACCAACAAAAAAGAAAAAAAAAGGAAGAGAAAAGGGAAAAGAAAGGGAAAAAGAAACCCGCCCGCTACCTCTTATCGAGTCCGACCGAACGCCGCGGTGTGAATTTCCAACGCCTGTCCCTCGTTCATTGTTTAAGGTTTTACGAATTCCATGAACTGGATGCCGAGTTTCTTTAAGGTCTTTCACACATGCCAGTGTATATTTTCGGTGCTATTATTTGCCCAAGAATTACGAAACGGGCAGAGACACGACGCTCGCCTGCCGAGGAAGGAGAGAAAAAAGAAAGAAGAAGAAACCTGCTTTCCGGTGGATCTTCTCTCTCCCGGCGATTTGCGTAGGTGAACGCTCGAGGACTCGAAGGTGCTTGCAGCCTGGCTCGACTTTCTTTTTCGGTTTCGCGACGTACGAGATTTTTCCGTTCGCGTTACGTGACGCGCGACACAATGGCACGCGTCGAGCGAGTAACACATTTTTCTCAAACGAAACCGTTCTTTTCATTTTTTTTTTTTTTTTTTTTTCGCCTTTTTTTTCTTCGTTTCTCGATACGTCACGCGCCCTGTTTGCAAAACGCGCGAACCAGATACGCGCGTTCGATGAAACGGCGAAGGGCGAAAACGCGGTTAATGGATTTATCTGGAAAATTTAGGATATTTGCAAGAAATTTGAAGTTGCCGAGAAGATGTGAAAACTCTACCGCTGTTTTTTTACACTCGTAAAAATATGAATAATTCACAGTCTAGTTATTAGTATCTTGGGATATAACTCCTTCTTAAATTGAACCTTGAAACAAATAAGATCAGCCAGCCCATGGATCGAGCTTCGTTTCCAGCTCGTATTTACCACTAGATTAACAACTGTTGAAACAGAGCCGATGAAGTAACATTTCCATCCCGAAAAATTAAATTCTTCTGTCTACACTGACCCATCGTAGGTATCGAACTGTTAATAATCCGAAAACCAAACACTGCGTTGTTCTTAGTGACGTTATTAAGCCTAAAACGACTTGGAGGGACTGCTCGAGAGCGCGCCAAATAGAAAATATTAAATAGAAAATATAAAATGTCGTTTTCTAAATATAACTTTAATCGTAATTCCTCAAAGTATCCATGTATTTGACGGAATTAATTATTTCCGCACGATTTAGTACACTTGCCAACAATTTCAATAACAACGTATTTGAAAATTCTTTAAAGAGGATTGTTAAGATGTTTTTATCACTGAAAGTGATTTTAGCGGGGGTAACCCAGAAAATCGGGCCTCTTCCGGTGCAACGCTGATGCAACGAAAATTAGCGATTGGTTGATCTGGGTCACGTGATTCGTAAGGGGGCGTAGACCTCGAGTAGGAGTGGCGTTGTCTGGTACTGAGCGATCGCGCCTGTAATTTGTTTTGTATCGATTCAAACGTTTGCGTGTCAATAAAATTTTATGGCAAAAATGTCGTGCAATTTTTTCATACTTCATTTGTGGCAATAACGAGGTTTCAGTGTCTTCGTCACGAGTCTTTTTAACGTTGAATATGCACGATGTGTGTAACAAACTTTTTTTTCTAGTACGATTTGCAATTAGTAACAAATTCAAACTTCGAAGAAACAACATTTCATACACGCCAACTTAAGATAGAGAATACTCTAAAGTAACGTTAGAAAATCGAAACGAAAACGAAAACGAAAACGTTGCATAGATTATTCAATCATTACTTAGCAATTTGCCTAACAGTGTCAACAGGCTCGTGGCTCAGAAATTTTTACGAGCGTTTTTTCGATATCCCCGAGTGCAACAACAGTCGCACGAGCTGGAGTTTTAATGATCCGGAGGTGAAACGGAGCTGTGACAGCGCGTTAAAATAGCGGTTGCGGCTGGCCGCGAGTCCAATACTCTTATCTCCGCCGCTGGAATGCGCTGAATCTTAACTTCTGAGTATCTAACGCGAGACACGGTGTACCTTTTCCATCCTGTTCGACTAATATCGTGGCGAAGGGGACGAAGCGAGTCCACCATTGGTGGCGGACTTACTCGGAACGAGCCGCAGGGCCAGTGGAAAAAGAAGAACAGGAGAGAGAGAAAAAAAAAAAAAGGAAAAAAAAAGAAAGAACGGAACGATGGGAACGACGAGTCCCGTCGCAAACACACTTGTCACTTTGCTGACTAATCGGCGCTCGTCTCCTAGCTCCGATCCTCTATTTCGTGATCGTGTGTCCTAAATGGGGAACGTTCTTGCATCCGTTCGCGAAATCCAAGAGCCGAATTTGCTGGTGCCACGATAAAACCGAGCATCGGGCGTGATAAATCTTCGGAAATGCGAACATTCGTCGAAAAGACGATTTTAAAATTTTTGTATATCCAGAAACGTGGATTTTCAGTTTTACAATTAATTTAACACAGGTTGGAGTTTACGCTTAACACGCGACAGATTGGTCGCGTCAAAGCAGAATAAGCGACACAAGGATTGCATAAATTTTCAAATAATAAAAATTCTATCGACGTACGATGTAGTTGCTAATTTTAAAATTAGATGATCCAATTGAGGTTCTGAAGAAAGTTAAATAGAAATTCGTCTCGTTTACCAAATGTTACTCCAAGTACACTCTGTTTTTCGGTACTTTACGCATCTGTTTGATTTATTCCAACGAGACAGACTAACTAAAGTGCAAAAATTACTTGAGCTAAAGCTAACAAAGAAATTGCAAGAATGCATTGCTAAGTAGCTTGTGTTACGTGTCGTGGAAAAAGATTCAAAACACGTGATATTCGTTTGTAACTTTACATAGTCTGTTTATGATAATCAGTCTATATGTTCATTCTGTGCATATTAAATTTCTGTGATATTTTGCAGAATCGTAAGACGAGACCACGTTATTGGCGACAAGTTCAAGTGATTAGTTTCGGAAATCTCAATTAGTCGATCAATCGTCTTTTAAAATACTTTATTGGTATATGTGCAATCATCTTTTTAATATTTATAACCTCGAAGCGGATCACCTAATTTTACGTAAATTAATAATTGTATTCCACGCCGATGTAATTATTTGAAGATCCAGTGTTGTCTCATTATATTTCCCATAAGAGGAAATTAATTTCTATTCGATATGAATTAAACATAAACTTCGCCTGTCGCAGTAAAATTGAATAAAATCGATTCGACGTGTATCAACGTTCGCGCGAGAAGCGCCGAAATAATTATATTTCGCGCGCGTCGTTGATTAAATTCTCCAGCAGGTTGAAATTTCGCTTGACGTTTCATTACAGGTATGAAAAAAAAAAAAATAAAATAAAGGAAGAGGAGTTCTATAAAATTTACTCTATATATATATATATATATATATTGGTTGAAGTTGGTTAAAATTTACTCTATACATCGATCGAAATTGTTTTCGTCTGCGTAGTATCGAGTTTCGATTCAATATACGCGCGGTATATCAAGTTCGAAGAAGCGCTCTCGCCTACGCTTGATAATTATATTTTGCGCGTACAGTGCGTTTTCGAAAGTTGGCGGGTTATATTTAACCAAATATACAAGCGTGACAGGGGAATAAAAAGTACGAAGCGATCGGAATAAAGAGTTGGCGAAAGGG
This sequence comes from Melipona beecheii, assembly GCA_032399605.1. Lineage (NCBI taxonomy): Eukaryota > Metazoa > Arthropoda > Insecta > Hymenoptera > Apidae > Melipona > Melipona beecheii. The sequence goes on along the minus strand of JAUCMO010000082.1, from coordinate 59,018 downwards.
TTGAGCGAACGTAAAGATTCCTTCTTACGAGTCGATTCACCGGAGAATTTATCAATAGATGGAACTCATAGATTGCTCGATGACGTTCGAATCTTTCGATCTTACTGAAAAACGTTGAAATTTGAGAAAGTGATCCTAATTCAACAACCCTAAGCAGTTGCTGTTGTTCCTAATATTCTATAAAATCCTACAACAGATTTCTAAATATGCCATTGTATATCTCCTATAATCTGACTATGATATTTCTATCGTATAGTTTGTTATAATTTATATAATTGATATTATATTATTACATTATAATTTTGTTATTATATTAAAATACGTTTATATATTATATAAACTACATAATATCGAATCCTAAATTACATTCTACTCTAAATACAATATCGAATTATCAACTACGTTCTGTTCAAACCTATTTGCACTCTCATCTCCTGCGACTAATTTAAATTGTAGAAGCATGGTGGCCACCATAATGCGAGTTACGTCAGCGGCGTCGCGCGACATTATTACGTCCGTAGCAGTACAGGTGGTACAATGTACCTTCCACAGTATTAGAGCACTGCATATTAACTTGAAATAGTGAGGACACATCGTACACACACACACACACACACACACACACACACACACACACACACACACACACACACACACACACACAGCTACGCCAGGCGCTAAGTCTGTTTCATAACCTAGCGAAACTTGATAATTCGCGAAACGGTTCGTGCCACGGTATCCCGCTTGAAAATTGACCTCCTCCCGCGCAAGCGCGGCCGGCAGAATTTTTCGCCGTAAAGATGATACATTTCAGCGATATTTCACTCCGATCCCGTTCACTTCGTTCCCCTCGTTCCCGCGTGTACTTGCGCGAGAATTCAAAAAATTCTCCGACGTTTGAAAGTTCAGCGATGACGGTGTTTCCAACACCGTGGAAATTTTTGAAATTCGGTGACCGATGCTTTTAGAATTTATTCTCACAGAGGTGGGAGTTTTTCGAATTGATCTCTGGGAATTTTATACGTACAATTTGGTAGAAAAGTCGGCAAAACGAATGATCCGTCGGTATCTGGAATTCATATATTATGACATAGAGGGGAGTTCAGGTTCGAACGAGTGAATTCGAGAGTTCATTCAGTCAAGCACTGACTATAATTTACATCTCGGTAATTTAAAATAAGGAAATAAAAAAAGGTTGCTTCAAACTTCTTGCGACTCCTCGAGGGGTTAAATACTTTTCGCAACGTGTCGATGGAAAGTACGTAAACGATAGCAGAATTCCGTGGCTGCAGAATGGCCGCGCACGCACGCGGGCAACGTTTTAATTAAAGAGCTTAACGCAATATGATCGATACTCCAAAGCAGAGCAGCTTCTGGTATTCGTTATCCGTTGTTTCGATCGGTACGATACACCTCTCTGCTGCCGGCCTTTGGTTTCGAAAATTATATCGCTTCGTCGACGTGAGTTTTTTTTACAAGGTGTTACATAATGCAATTAACACGAGTAAGTGGAACGGGGAGTGGATTTCACGGCGTTATCTACACGAAAATGCACGCATATTATTTGCCTCGTGTAAAATGTATCTGTGTTTCATTTAAAGAGCAATTAGTCGCCGACTAATGACCAGCTCAAACATCGCGTTCCAAATAAATATTAAATTCCCGAAATTACGCGTTTCTCGTGTTTCCTCCACGTTGGCCGCGCAACGTACGTTCATCGCCGCTAATTCGTTGGCTGTTTGCCTTTTCTCCTTTTCATCGCGCGCACACACGCGCGAGCGCCAAACACGCGAATAGTTTTTCAACGGGGGGGAAAGTAACAACCCGCATTGTGAATGCCGTATAAATTCTCTTTATTTTGCAATCCGCTTTGCGCTTATCCTTTCAATTTCAGCGATTTCACGGTTTTTACCAGCGGCTGCCGGCAGGTTCTGCGTTAATCCTCGTGCCGCGGTTTGTCGCTGCCGTTCGAACGCGCAAAACCGTGCCCACCCCCCCCCCCTGCCCCCCGCTCCCCGCCGATTTTACATAAATCTGCATCTTTTAACAATTCTAATAACAACTTCGCAAATACCTAAACTTTTCATTCCTTTTTATCGTCGCGTATTCGAGAAAAGATTAACTCCAAACTGCGAAAAGTTCTCGCCACCGGTGTACTTTCTCTCTCTTTCGTCGATATCCATTTCACTCGCGAGTCGTTGAAAGGCGAGAATTGATCGCCAAGATAAACAGACGAGAGATTAAAGGAGCAAGTTTAACCAATTCGGTTTGCTCGAGTTCGTCCGTGTAAATCACGTACCGGGTATACGCTTTAATCCTTGCGTAGACGACCGAGTACTACTACTTGCACTGTCGTTCGTAAATATCCGGACGCCTGTTGATTCGCAGCAACGACATTTAACTTTGATGAAAATATGCAAATGGGTGATAAATTAGCGATTAGAGATGGCACGTCGTTGAAGTCAACAGTCGATAAATTTAAGCTACTTGTTGGATGACGCAATGGTACCGAGTACAACCGAAATGAAATGTTCAAGCGAACCATACGGAGGAAATTAAATTAAAAGTGGGCGAAATTTTTAGTATAAATTTCAACATCTGCAACTTTCCTAAAAATAATATCAATCAAATGTCGACTTTCTAGCTGCATTATATTTATTAAAATATACAATTAAAATCTTTGGTCAGTCGTTTCAAATAACTCTATGGTTCGTTGTTCGTCTCTGTAATTTTCGTTCATCGCCGAAAATTACAGTTGTTCTATTTTCCCAAAACCTGTATCAGTGTTACGGACAACTTTTACTTCGTTGGATTAAACGTTTGCTTCAACGCACAATTTTTATCTTTTGTAATGAAGCAATCGACAAAACACCGCAACACGTTATAAATTTGACAGGCTTTAAGCTTTAAATCGACATGTGACCGAATATCACTCAACGCATAGTTTCAATCGCAACATTCTAAACGATCTTCTGAAATCCGTTTCGTACGCAGTCCAATGGTTCGACGAACTACGAATGGAAATTTTACAAAGACATATACAACCGGAAGATGGAAGATGGTCGTTCCCCGATTAGCCAACGAACGGCGAACATTTTGATCGTGTGCGCAAGCGTTAAACAAGAGAACGTGGTTTTTACGGTAAATTTACGCAAAAGACCACCAGCAGATAGAAATATCCCGAGCCACACTCGAGACCATGGCTAATATTTACAGTGCGAACAATGCACCGAGTGGCTGAATGCTCGAACGTTCGTTATTCCTGATACCCGGACTGACGTATCTAGGTGGAGGGAACGAGAGAACCTTTGGTTATACTCTCGCTTCTTATCGTGACCTCCTTGCGTTGCTTGTCCGGCCGTTCCGATGGTAATTCCCTTTCTTTTCCATTTTCTCCCCCTTTTTGCCGGATATAATTGCCAACCGTGAGGTGTCTGCCTGTCCGACGCTGAATTCCGCGTCTCAGTTTTGAGCCTGACACCAAAATTGCTCGCGTTTAACTCTCGACAGCGCTACTCTTCGTACATATCGGAATGGATGTTTTTTGCATGTATTTTTGAAGCTGGTTCGATGATAATAGTGATATTTTGGTTTAGGTTAAGTTTGGTTTAGGTTTGTCGAAGTTGAGATTGAAGAGTATGACAATAAAAATAATATTTTATATTTTTAAATTCAGGAGATTTGTACTCGGGGTGTACTTTGAACAGCATTGAATGGTGCAATTATTTTCTTGGTACGAGCCTGCAACTCTCAGCTTTGACACATCTTTGACTTTGAAAATAATCGAATTAACTGGAATTAATCTAACTGGAAACCCACATGACAGATAATTGCCTCTCCTCGACCTGCATTTTATTTCAATCACGCTACGCAAGAAATAATCATTCGATAGGTATTAATTGGCTGCACAATTTAACTTTCAATTGGTTTCGTTTATAACTCGCAGACAAAATGACAAAAAATTTTAATATCGCGTTTAACTCATTTTGCAACGAAAATGTTTCGACGTGAATAACATAGGACTCGCACAAAAAAAAGTATCGAATTTCGATTTACACAGTATGTATCACATTTTTGCGCAATAATTGAAGAATGACCGAACAAACGAGGAATTTTTCATTTGTTCCTGGATCCCTCGATTTTAAAACTGAACGATAACTTGTGGCTAGCAGACTGCGGATGTTTATACATTTTTGTGAAATTTAAGTTACCAAAAATGTACAGTGTGTAAATATACATACAAAAATATATGAAATATTCCAATAAAATATTTATTTATGTGATGTTTATTTAATATTTAATAAAAGAAATAAATATCCATTTCTTTATTGACTCGTGAAATATAAAAACGCATAAGTATCCGCTGTCTATTAGTAATAAATGCATTTTTTTTCATATTTTCAAACTGTTTTACTTACGCGAGTAATTCTACACGTGGTATATGTGAAATATTTAAATTTATGTAAAATTTGAAATTGCAGAATGCACGTTACACGTAAATATACATAAAATATTGAAACTATAGTGTTTACTAACACTCAGTTGGTAGAATAATGCTCTAATAATTCTATCCTTCTTTCAAAACACAATTAATTGCGTCAATGCAAATTGTAGTCTAATTACAATATGTAGCAAAAAAGAAAACTTTCCATCTCGAATCGATTTCTCCGTAAAGATATAAAATTCCACAAATATTCGTGATCATAAGTTATCGAACATAAGTTATCGCTTGTCACCAAATTCAATTCCAAAATTACATCAGAAACAAGCGATCGTTGCGAGCGCAACTATTAGGAAAAAGAAACAAATGACAAATACGTCCAACAAGTCGATAGGAATATGTCGTACTAAACAAATGACGAAACGAATGAAAGAAAACTCCGGTAAATGAAACTGCGATCTTTGGATCGTAATTTCTATCCGCGAATCAGGTGAGGAATAGTCCGTGACGTAAGTGAGCTAATGTAAATCAGAGGCGCAGACGGAGCACGTTTGCCAGGCAGACCGAGCGGAAAAGCAAAGGAGAACAAGGCAAGCAATTAACGAAATCTCGCGTTCCACGGTTGGTATTGATTTGCGTGAGATGAAACGAAAGCGTATGTAAACGGTTAATCGTCGATTGCACACAGTGCCACACAGTTACGCGCAAACTCGTGCATAATTGCGTCCATATTACAAAATGCCTTGATTACTTAATCCTCGAACGAGAAATACTGGCAATAATTGCGTCTAATTATAAATAATAGGTACGATTATCAAAACCGGTTGTAATTTGCATTGGAACGGATTTTCGTTCTTCGAGATGGCATTTTCAATTTCTTCTTCTTTAAGAAGAAGATAACAACTTGACGAATAATTGGAACACGTACATTTCATTACAAATCATTCGGTCGTATCAACTATACCACTGAGGAGAAAAAGCTAGCACACTTTAAAAATTGTTAAATTTCTTTTTGTTAAACAAGCGATACAAAATCTTTCTTATCTGCAGTTTCCCCGTTGCAGCAAAGATTTGTATAGTTTTTTTTTTAATGACTTTTAATTAATTCCTCCCACTCCTCCGCGATATATCTTTTTAATTCATTTGCAGTATTTGCAAAATTTCCCTAACAATTTATTACAATGTTTAAGCACGGAGATTTAACTAACCACGAATTCCAAAACACGAATTTGTTTGCTTGGAAAGTATCATTTTATTCCTTTCGCGGTTAATCCGACCACGAAACGTTATCGCGTTGAGAAATACGTACGTGTTAATTTGTTCGTTAATCGTTTCAATATACTTTTTACCATTTCATTTTCCCGCAATAAATTTTACTTCCATCTCACTAACCTCAGTAACCAATACCTCTCCAAATCGTTATACCGCTGTCTTCCATGGATCGCCAACTCAGGAGTTGTTGCCTCTTTCGTAAACCGCGATAATAGCAGTGGAGGCCATCAGGTCCGTCTAAATTGAAGCTCTTTTCATCGGTAAATATGACTCTCCGTCATTTCTTATTCACGTGAGCATGTTCCTCTGCAAATTGCAAACGACACAGCTTATGCTCTTGCTTCAGCCAAGGTTTTTGTTGCAATTTTCGTCGTTTCAGATGTTCACAGTTCTTCAAAAGGCGTCGAACATTCCGAACATTTGTCGTAAATCCAGCTTTTCTTTCTGTAATTTGTCTCGCGATCAAGCTTGAATTTGACGCTATTATAGCGCGTTCATCCAGAGCTGTTAGACCTTGCAGTCGTTCACAACTTTTTCTTTGTCCATAATTATCGGGATCTTTTAGTAAATTCATCACTAAATGATTTTGTTTTGACTATTTCTCTCGAAAAGAGAATAATATTCTTCGTTCAATTTCAATATCGTGCGTGTTTCAGCTGGATTTCACTAGCGACCCATTTTTACAAATGCTAATGCGCACTTAACTGTCTGTATTTCATACGAATGTTACGCTTTCGACAGCTTCTGTACGACTGAGCGCAATATTGTCCTCTAAGGAACATATGTAAATATTCGACTTGTCCGTCTCGAAGCAATATTTATATCGATCGTTTTCGTATCTCTTTGAGAAATTGTTTCGCGAAAATGACAGTCAACATACATATACGTCCTAATGCCCAATGTTGCAAGAATTCTGACGTTCATGGTAATCTACGCATTCTCTCCTGTTTGCGATACATAATGTAAAAAGAAATATAGAGTGCGCTACTTTCTTCTTAAGGGCGTAATAAGGACGATTATTAAAACCGTTTGTAATAAAAATTTTTGTTCTTGAAAAGCGTTTTATCACTGAAAGTGATTTTAGCGGGAGTAACTCAGAACATCGGGCCTCTTCATCATCAGGTGCAACGCTAATGCAACGAAAATTAGCGATTGGTTGATTTGGGTGATCACGTGATTCGCGAGGGGGCATGGGGTAGGCCTCGAGTAGGAGTGGCGTTGTCTGGTATTGAACGATCGCGCCTGTAATTTATTTTCTATCGATTCAAATGTTTGCGTATCGATAAAATTTTATGGTCGTGCAGTTTTTTCTGATCTTTTCAAGCCATATCCTGACACTTCGTTTCGTGCGTATTTCTTTTTTTTTTTTTTCTTCGAATGAACGTGTTCTATTGTAGACTTTTAATTTTTTTGGTTCGCTTCTTTGTGCTATTCTATATCGCCTTTATTTGCAATTTATTTACTGGGGCTTGGCGATATCAAATTGCGTAACGCGTCATTCGAATCTTGTTTGACTTGGGACACGCTGTTTTGCAGTCGATGAACGACAACGAAGATGCTCCAAGAGTAATTGAAAGCGTAGTAAGTTTCCAGCGGCAGTTTTCATAACTGGCGATTCTTGCCTCGACCGTTTGTTCGATCGTTCGCGATCAAATAGAATTTCGCGCCTCGCGCGACAAAGTTCCGCGCGATTAAAACAAAGCACGTGGACACATACAAACGGTATGACGCAAGTTTTATTACAGTCTGTGTTGACATAGCTCACGTTCGAATATCGTGTAGCATCTGCGTGGTCTAAACGTCGTAGTTCAACCGTCTCTCTCGCGAGTTCTTTGCTCCAAAACGTCGCGGAACGAGAACGTTGCGCGATGACTTCATCCGCGTACAATTGCTCGTGAAAGTATTCGAAAAATTATAGAATGTGTTGAGTGAGACCTAAATATTTATTTACTGAAAGAAGTAAATTCTCATTTATTTTTTTTTTTTCAAAATATTAACCAGAGTGTACACGAACAACATTTACAGTATACAAAGTGTGATCAAAATGGTTTGTAGTAATGGAGCTTACTTCTTCGCTCGTATCGATCCTCCAGATCGAACGAATTGGTCAATTTAATTAATTTCATTTAGACAACTGCAAGCATTCTTCCCGATTAAGATTGGCCTAAACTACATTTCTACGAGTAAAACGATAGGGACTTCCTTTCCCACGGTTGCTATCAGTACCTGCAGCAGCGTGTAGTTCCACAACGTTACTTCGATAAGATGGCTCGGTTACACGTGAACCATTCAGAAATAGGATGATTCTTATTACACAGAGCCGAGTGTCGTAGGTACTTTCTTCTATCGAAATTAATTTTTCTATCTACGAGACGGAGCATTTAATTTTTATAAAGTATTTTGTTGCAACAAGAGTGCAATGAAAGCGCATTTGTCATTTTGTTACATTATGTAAGTGTTGTTGTTATGTAATGCTCAAGTAGCGCCGTAAATGATTTATTTATTGTTTATTTTATTTCGTATTACTTTTCCATTCTTCGTGATTGAAATTAATAATATATGTGGCTCTGTATTATAGTAGCCAATGGCTCAATGACATCAATTAACAGTTAAAAATTTATCGATGACATTCATTTTATTCTGGCCACTCTAGAGTATCGATACAATAATTCCCAAACAGATATCTATTTAATTGTATTTTACATTGCAATAATGTAGAAGCGTCCAGATACTTACACATGACAGTACGTGTAATCAAATTGATAAATTAAATTTGTCTTTTGAAACAGAAACAACACCATCATCAGTATCTTGTAAATGAAGTCCATTTAGCTTTTTACAGAAAGGAGCTAAGCGCTGTTTGTAAAATAGATTAGGCTGCAGTTGTCCTTGTCACGTGTGATTCACTCCGAACACGGTGATCAATATCCATTTAATGGCACTCGTATAATTCGTCACCGTGTTTGAAGTTCCGTGACGTCATTTGTCTGTGCAAGATTATAATTACCGTCCAGAAACCTCGAAGCACAGCGACGGTCCATACGAAACAAGGTTTTCACTCCCCACGGTTGGATATCTTTGTTTATAATCCCGCGGTGCACGATCTTGGCATATTTCTGCGTTTGCTTCCAGATAAATTACCGCTCTAGCGCTCGCGATAAATCGCCACGATAAAAGGAACTGTACGGATTTTTTCGCGTTTTGTAACTAGATTTTATTCGAACAATTAGTCGACGTTGAAACTATCGGCGATGAAGGAATGAAACTTCATTGCACCGAAGCGCAACGTGTGCATTTATCCGTGATTATACTTCGCGAGAGATCATTCGAATCTCCATGAAAAGTTATTATTAAAAATACGACATTTAATCCCCGCGTTAAAAATTATCCATCAGCCTAAAATAATTTTTATTTCCTTTAATTTGTTACGGAAACCGACCTTTTTAGTCTCAAGTGGAAAATATTGAAACGAGGACACGATTACAAATGAAACTCGTGACAAACAGCCACTGTGCGTGATGTAATCAGTTCATTCCTTATCGCCCTGTCCACAATTACATTCTCGTATCTCTCGCTCAGCGTAGAAAATTCGTCACCATAAAAATTAGAACGAACTCGTGCAACCTTCGCCCGTTCGACAATTTATTTCAATAACTCTCTCGCGTCCTTAAATCTGACTAGTCGAGTGACTAGGGGATCTCTAATTTTCGAAGTGAATTCCTTCGGAGAGCTTACAATCCTAGACGCACAGTGAGCGAATAATTTAACAAACATTTTCGCGTAAATGTTGCCCCGGTCTGAATTGTAATCTTGATACGAAATAATTACGTAACGCTGCGCGAATTATACAAATTGTGGAGCGAATCTCGCACGAAGTTTGTACGCGGCAACTTCTGCAAATTCTGATAACGCATTCACTTCCTGAGTCTCATTATCACCGTTTCAGTATCAAAACGTATCAACATTGGACTTACTTGGCGCAATTTCACGAAACTTCGTTTCGCCACTGTTAGAAAATTCATCGTTCAGCTTCTGATTGATAATTTGCACGTACCTACATACATCAATTGCGATTCGTTTGAATCGAAACAGCTACTACCTTTACGTACGTAAAAAGAAATATCTGTAGTTTGAACGTCGTTGAAAAGAAATTACGTTATCGCGCGATGAAATTGCGATAATTTAAATTATCGAGGTGACGATTGCTCTATCAAAAACCAGAACACTTCAATGTCTTTAAATCTCTTAAAATAACACAATCTGGATAGAAATACCGAGAAAAAGATATCGCTCGTAGCTACGGAATTATTTTATTTCGATCATTCTGAAAAGTCGATGTGTTAATGATTATGTGTGTCAGAGTCGGTTCAAATCATCGCACGTACGCAAAAATGGCACTTTTGTTACAACATAGAACGTGTCGAATTCTTTATTTATCTCCAAATCCAAATAATCCCCCGTCTATCTTTCTTTGAACACAAGTTCCAAGTGAGATAATAATTTTTAAGTAGTTTTCTAATCATAACTGAGGATAATCTTGTTTTCTACAGACGTCCTATAATATTTATGAACGAGTGCGTATCAGTTATTTGATACAAAGAAAGGAGAGCGCCAACCATTCATTTCATTTTGATCTCGATCTCGGTGCTATACCGTATTTGTTACTATTGTTCGTACATAATTCGAACAACCGCAGATTGTACGCGCTAATCTTTATCTTGTACGAGCTAAGCAAAAACAGGAAATTTATTGAATGATAATCGCGTAAAAGTGCTCGATCAAAAATTCCACTTTCTTATCCGAAAAGGCGCGGCAAATGCAACGCGTTTATTGCACGCTGATAATCCATTCGTCGTGTTTATTTTCCCAGATAAACGTACTACTTCTATTTCAGTCCCCCCCCCCCTCCTTTTTTTTCTCTAGCTTCTATATTCGTAATTCAGCTCCGTACTTTTTACAACCATTTGCGATTTGTTTGTTCCGATTTTATTAACAACAAACTCGCGCGTTATCAGCAGTGTGAACGTCGGAGCAATTATCGGAAATCGGAGGTCGTTGCAGCAGCTACGAATTCGAATTATTTTAAACTTAATAAATCGTTAATCGTGTCTCTGATAAAATTTACCAGACTCGAATTATTTCGATTTTGTTAAATAAATTTTGCGCCAGCCATTTCATCAGCCTGTCTTTATCTCCTCTGTCGATAACGAGCTTACGAATGTGTGCATATCTGTAAATTTGTATCATTGTGGTCGCACGTTGTCGACCTGCATCAAAGGACCAGTGCGACAGATAGCATCCGTTCTTTTTCTTTTTTCGAAACGTACAAAGTAAATAGATATCGACCGTCTTGGCGCGATATTGGAAAAGAGAAAACCATTATCTGCGTTGCGTCAGAAACGTAGACAGCTACAATTGAAAAATTATTACTCCCTTTTTTTGCGGTAATGCGAAACGTGCTTCCAAGTCGAATATACTGTTCGAACATTTATAAACATATTGCGTGCATACAAAACGTTTTGAAATTTCATGATCATTAGGAGCAGTAAGATTCAGTTATCGTATGTCAAGCCTGAAATAAGTTTAAAAATATCCGTAGAAATTGCGAGATTTATAAATTACAGATATATAAATCTATTGTAGTAACAACCCTCGATACTTGCATTCTTTCAGGTGACTATTTCGTGCTTTAAATATTTCATATTTCATTTATCGGGAATAAATCGCTCGACTTCCAATCAATCTACGACTTGTCATCTAGGCGTTTAATCCACAAATCTCCCCACATTTCAGCTCACTGTTACGAACACTTGTTATCACTTGAACAGAAATTGCAACACTTCTCCAACACCGTCGTTACGCGCCTCAACGATCATCAATCAAATTGATTTCAAACATAATCCTACATATCTAATCACAGTCGCCTTTGTACCAATTACAGTTAACAAATATTTCAAATATACACATTTGATGATATACTTGGATAAAACTGTTGTGATAATAAATGTTCGAATAGTTTTCGTGAGAAAACGCTCTATATCTTTCCGCTGTGACGTGCAAAAATGTGCCTCGCGCGCAGAAGATCTGTCGTATTTGCATATTTAGAGGCTAATTTTTGCTCCCTGCCCTGTCATAACGATCTGATTCGTGCGCCAAATGCTCGGTAAAAGCTTGGTCGCGGGACTCGAACAACGATTCACGACTCAATGGGATCGCAATCTCGATCGACGATATCAGTGATCTGTTTCCGCGTAGCTTGTAATTTCGCGTGTAACGCGGGGCAAGTGCAACGCGATCGTATCGAGACACCGTGTTCATTTCCTTCGCTTTCATTTCTCAAATGATACACGCGAACGTTTCTTTCTTTTTCTTCTTCCTTTCTTTTTAACGAATTACACGCGACATCTTTCCGCAAGGACGAATCTTTTCATTCCGCGTCGTAACTTTGCAATCTTTCACGCTTCGTTGGAATAGTTCGTGAAAAGGCAACAATTGAGAGATGCGTGTACGCTCTGTTTGCGAAATGATGTAACAATTGAATAAGAAAAATCTCCAAAATCTTGATTTTTACTCTTCGTCTAGTTTTAGAGTTGAGTTGATATGATACATCGTCGATGTTTCTCGTTTTAATTACTATACCATTCTGATAAACGCATGAAACAGCGTGTGAATAATCTAAAAAGTCATAAGTAATCTAAAAAATTTTAAAATTTAAGAATAATCTGCGTAGTAACGAATAATCGAATTTGTATTGCAAGCAAATAAATGAACAATTTCGTGAAATTGCAGTCTCTGCAGTGTCTTGATTTTATCACTGAAAGTGATTTTAGCGGGGCCTCTTCAACAACGCTAATGCAACGAAAATCAGCGATTGGTTGATTTGGGTCACGTGATTCGCGAGGGGGCGTGGGGTAGACCTCGAGTAGGAGTGACGTTGTCTGATACTGAGCGATCGCGCCTGTAATTTATTTTCTATTCAAATGTTTGCACATCGATAAAATTTTATGGCAAAAAAGTCGTCTTCATTTCCTAGTCGAAACAATTGCTTCTGGGCCTTTCAGTGAGACGAATCGTACTGGGGTACAAGTCGTGCAGTTTTTTATTATTTAGTGTTTCTCAGAGGTAGACTTTTCGTCAATTTGAAAAGAAATAGAGTTAAAGAAAAAGTTAATAACAAATAAGAAATTACGAAAGATGTAAAAAACGATCTAAGAACGATCTAAATAGACAGTGACAAACCAATCAAAGTTTATGTAACATTTTTCATCGACAGCTCGAATTCTTCGACTTACTGCAAACAATATTTGCGCTGTTACAGTAAGTCACGATGAAAATAATACGATGACTTTCAATTACGTGTTAAAAATAAACGCAGTAAGAAATATTATTGCCATCGTCGTGCTTGATCTCGAGAAAAAGACGGCAGCAATGTTTAAGATTCAAACGAACGAGTCTAAACTCCATGATAGCAAGGTGGTGTGGTCGTTAAGAAGCATGCATACTGTATTAACACATTTGCAGCTGGCTGACGAAGCCGAATGCCGCAAGCTTCTGCCATTAAAATAGCAGTAATTAATAAGATCGCGTTTATAACCATTTGTTTAAAATATGAAAACATTACGAGCACGCGTTGGGAAAACTGAGGACAAATTGCCGAAAGTGTTTAAAACCGAAGCAACTGTTTAAATTCACATTTTTACAAACTAGTTTAGTTTCGCGTGGTCTAATCTAATAATAATTTTTATAATACATCGTAAAAGACATCGTGGAATACTGTTGGCTGCATTTAGTTATAAATTTACGTTACTGTTTTATATAAATTTAATACTAGAGAATAACGAAAGAATTAACAATCAACAAATAACAATCTAGATATCCAAGTATAGAAAATACTTCAGTGATAGATCTCGAAAGGATATCCATTGGAATGTTGATAAAAATCGATATTGTGTTTGTAGCCACGTTCTAAAAATTTCTGTGAACTTTATCAGGTCAGATGTTGAGCGTAGAACTTGAACGACACAGGTGTATTCAATTCAGTTTGAACTTAATAGCTCGTTTGTCTCAGTTGTTGCGACAGGCAAAGGTTCGATAGTAGGAAGACGTTCCAACAAAAATATTAATCTTTTAATCGTAATTTAATTGCACCAACTGTCCAGTTGACTCACGCACGGTCGAGTGTACCTTCTTGGCCACGAACAGGACGCAGGGAGAAGCGTATGCAAATGCACAGCCATCAGAATATCGCGTCTGTTTCGACCTCCCCTAGTTTCTTCCCCTAAGAAAAGCCAAACAAACGCTGCTCCCCGCTCGGACCATCTTTCTAACCTGCGTGAATATTAGCCCTACAGGCTTGGAAGCCTGATTCTTTGGTGTAACAAAAGAAAATTGTGTCGAGCGAGGAGGAATCGCGAGGAAAGAGCACCAACTTTCAAGTTTGACGTGTGCATGTGCGTGTATTTGGCGTGTTATTGCGTTAATTTCTTCTGCTTTCAAACGACCCTGAGAGATCGCGGACCATCTCCGTGTCAGTTCTGAGATATCGAGTGTTCAAGGCGAGGTAAACGTATATAAGCAGGTCGTAATGGAGGAAGGGGGAAAAAAGGAAAAAAGAAAAGGAAACTTTTGTCGCACGAGTCTGTATGCAAGTCAAACGATGCATTATTCCTTGACCTGACCCAACGGAGGCTCCTTTCATATTCATTAGAAATCGTTGCCTTCTTTGGACCGCGTGCTCTCACTCCTCGACCAAATTTCTTCTTTTCTTCTTTTCTCTTCCTCGCTGTTACACCGCTCTCTGTCCTTGTTTGCAAACCATCAAAACGTGCAACGCTGACTTTACGTACGTTTAATATTTGGAACCACCAGAAAACTCGCATCTTTGTGAAAGATTACGTCTCTATTTTTCTCCCTTGCACTTCTTAATTTCTCTGATACAGATTTGTGATATATCGTAGTCATTCCAGTGTTGAGATAATGACAAAAAAAAAAAAAAAAATATAGCGTTGGCACGATAAAATTGAATTTGCAGTATGAAAAATAACACTATACGATGAAAACGAAGAAATTGAAAGTAATTGGGATTTCTTGCTTCCTTTCTCTATTTATAAACCATCGCGAGAGATTTTCGATACTATATCGAAACAACGAAAATATACAGGTATGTTGTTGATCTAGCAGAGTTTTAAAAATAACGAAGAAATCAGCAAAGTGTAGTTTAAAAACGAGAATGCCTTTAAATTCAGAGAAGAGGAAACGAAGAGTTATCGAAATTCCTCGCCTCCTTTCTTTCTCCGCTGTCTAAAACCGAGGTTACCGGTTAACGTTATTCGGGGAACGGTTTATCACGGGCAGAATCGCTTTAAAAAAATGTCAGCCGAGCCTGACAGGACAGATGCATAACGCGCGTGCATCGATTAGCATTTGGACAGTGTGCGTCGAAAGCTTTTCGGTATCAGTCGCATATCTGAAAGGGTCGTATGAATAACATGCAACGATGCAACGCTAAACTGCCTCGACGCGTGCATCGATGAATGATTTCGTCTTTTCTTTATTCGTCTTGTTCCAACTACTTGGTTGAAAAAAGAAACAGAAAGAGAAATCGCGGAGACATTTTGAATTTAAAGTTTATTTAACATTTTTTTTACCAGCACGAAGTGTGATATTTCATTGTCAGTTAAATCCACATTGTTGCTTTCTGCGTAAAGACGCCAGACTGACGGACAATTGACAGATGTTCGCAGATGTCTCTTGTCCTTTGTTTTCCATTTCATCGGGAAAGAAAATATAGACCAATACTTATTGCGCGCTTTTATACTTTTGTCCGTCGATATACTCGTTGAAAAATTGAAAAAAAAGAAAATTGTACATAAACTGCGTTCGTTTAAGTACACTACGTAATTGACAGATTTATCAAAAAGAAAAAGAGAAATCTGTACGATGTAAAATTCGTAGTTTGCATCAAATATCAAACGTTCAGCAGGCAGTTGCGCGCTAGATTTAAAACACTCTTGTCGTTTAAATTTCAAATGTTATTCTTAAAATATCTCTCTTTCTCTTCCAAACGACGGCACGACCAACGCGATGCACTTTTGTCAAAAGAAAACCATCAACGTTGACGCGTCTTTTTTTTATTATTATGCGACACAGATAGGAAACGCGCGATCTGTCGAAAGAATTGACTTTCAGATGAAGGAACTTTGGACGACGGTGAAGCCCGGTCGAAAGGTGAATCCTCCCTTCTTCCTCTCTCAAGTCTTTCTTTCCCCCTCTTACATAGAAGAAAAGCTACATAGCTGGTTAAAAACATATTTTAGGTTTGTAGTCTTTTGTCAAGACGATACGTGGCCACAATAACAGCTCATTGAATAATTTGTATAGAATTATGGTAATGCACGACGAGAGAGGGACTTTTGAGAGAATCGATTGACCGACAAACGCTGTCTGTTGACGCGGGGCCGAATGAATTTCCACCAAATTCGGGGACAATTCGTTTCTTCAAATGCCTGTAATTTTTTCCCACTTTTCCACGACAATCTGTCTCTGGATAATTTAAACTGGATAACGTTCGTTAACGGGACGACATTGTAAAGTCTTCCTTTCGTTGAAACGAGTTAACAGTCGCGAGACTTTATTGCAGACTTCGTGACAAACTTCCACGTTATTCTTCTACTCGAAAACAATGTTATTGTTTCGTTGTTGATAATCGTCGTATCGTTCATAATTCGCCGAAACTGCTCGATCCGTTGACAATTGTACGTTTTCCATCGGGAAATGGAACGCGGTTGATCGTCCGATTTTCCTCGGTAGGTAAAAGCCAGAGGTCAACTCGATTACGTTCGTTACGATTTGCACGATCGTAGAGGTTTCAAACTGGCCGAGTTCGAAGCGACAAAGGGAGAGAGAAAAAGAAAGAGGCTAGATCGCAATTTATCCAGCACGCGTTTCAGTTATTCAGAATTCAATTTACAGTATCAGCCTTTCGGTATCGGCGGCGCGAATTGAATCGAATTGAGACATCCGAGATGGTTCGCGTCGCGGGCTCGGGGCCGGGGCCGGGGCCGGCTTTTGCGTGGATAAAAACAACGGGCGAAATGTGCGCGGAACACGTGAGAGAGCCCGCCAGGGGTTACATAATCCAGGCAATTTCTATGGAACGACAAGGCTTTTATAAGGTCTCGATTCACCGTAAAATCTTGACATCCTTTCTATCGGGTGCGGGGGCAATTTGAAAACCGAATATGCCGGCGAACCTTCAATACCGTTTCTCTCTTTCTCCTTTTCAAAGAGACACCGTGATGACTGGTCATAATTCCGATTGCATAATCGCAGTCCGTCCGCGCCAATGCGCGTCCTCTCCTCTCCCCTCTCCTCCCCTCTCCTCTCCCGTTTCTCTCTCTCTTTTTTTTCTTTTTTCTTTCCTCTTTCGCGCGAATCCACGGCCGTGCCGCGATACTCGCATTGTTCACGACGTGTACGGGATACTTATGTAAACGCGTACAACAATACTAAGTTACTAATGATACGCTGCTTATCGGTCGCGGTCACATCCTGCTTCGACTCCGGCTCAAACTCGACGAGGAGTAACGTCAACGTGTGGCACGACTCACGTGTTCCTCTCTACTGTCGTTTGATTGGTCGTTCCATCCACGAAAATGGAATCGTTGAACCTTTTCAACAACTCGGCGTGTAACTCGAGAGCTATATATATATCCATACGCGTACCCAGAAGTTTTGAAGGTTTTACTTCAAGGCTCCATTGGAAGAATGACCCAGATGACTTATTTGTCAGAAAGAAATTCGGAATCATCGTACCAATTACCGTTTGAGACATTTCTTTTGGCAAGCGCCAGTTTCAGATTTTTTTTAATTCGGAGCGAGTGATTACGATCAATTGATAACGTAATTTTCTTTCTCCCAGAAGCGGTCACTCCTCGCCAGATCGAATGGTCGCGAATTTCCTTTGCCACGAAAATTGCTGTAAACGTAACTTTCGACAGTTGGATATCTTCTCTTAACTACGTGAGGTTTAATTGTCCAATACACCGACTGAGCTCCACGCGAGTTTGTTCGCGCATAAATCACGCTCGTCCGTAAATCAACAGACACTTGCAAATAATAAAATGAAGATGCGCTCGCGATTACAAAGTGCTTCGTCGTCGTTTTCTGAATCCTTTGTACAGATTTTTGAAGTGTGTCCTGCACAAACGTTGCTCCGATTTTAAAATTTCCTCATAACGATATCTCCGCAGTCCGTACAACGCGATCGCCTTCGATTTTTAGAACTTACCGAATTTTTAAGTTTCGACGAAACTTTCGTTTCAACAAAATCGCGAGAATCGCGAAAGAATCGAAAGCAATCGAGCAAGTGTTTGATGACTCATAGACTGAGGATCAAGCACGGAGATCTGTCTTGCTCTCCCGGTACGAAATTCAAAAAGTGGCGGCCTTTTTCGCGCGGTATGACCGATGCGAGTAATCGCGAGTTTCCTCTCGGACCGAAAATTACTCGCATCCGACTTGGCCGTGACGTGGTCTACCGTGCGCCGATGCTCGCGATTCCGGTAAATAATATTTCCCTGTAATTTCGCTCGCAACGATTGCTCGTTTTCGCGACGATCGTTACGAGAGACGGCAAACGATCCGATGAATTTCCAATCGAACGGGCAGCGCCGCTCGTGTTTTCTCATGCGTCGATGCATTAATGCGCGCCGCGCTTTCGAAATCTTCGTGAATTTTCTTAAACCTATCTCCGAGAGGATCGCGGCTCCTGTATAATGTTATTATGGACGGGACTTTACATAATAAGGCATAAACGTTGAAAGAGTGGAGCTTTTATGCAAATTCACGGTTTTCTTTTTTTTTTTTCAGAGTGTAGTTTAAACGTGGAACTTGGCACTGCGCTTTATATGAATATTTCATATGTAATACTCTTTCGTATCACGCGCGTACCTTGTTTTCTATAAATATGCAAAAATCTGCAGTCCAGTCGCGGACGAAAATGACGATAATTAACCTTCGTATTTTTTGAGAGTGTAACTTGAAAAACGGAAAACTCGTGGTTAACATATTTATCTCGATATATTTTTCATGTATCGCACACCTTTCGATCGTCCGTATCCCGTGCAACTTTGCACTTTAATCCTTGCTTTTTCATCTCTTCAGTTCAGTCTCTTCAGACTTTTCGTTTTTGCGCATTTATAAGGGTGGAATAAAATTATGTTGGACACTGGAATATTTAGAATTACGTACATTTCGATAATATCTGTCGAAATGTAACATCCACTTTGATAAAATAAACTTTGCATTTTAACAAATATCGAGCATTACGCTTCGAATATTTTATGTCATTTTTGTACTTCTGTTTTACACGTCTGTGTATATAAAATTTCCTCTAAACCTAAACGCGTCGAAGCCTAAAATCTCGTCGCAAAATTATCATCGACGTTAAACGTAAAATATCGGATCGTTCGGGAGATTCGTAGCATTTTTGACAGCCGGTTGCACGTTGTTGCACATTTTTTTTAATGAAAAATTATCTGTTCTTCGAATAACGAAACGTTAGTTTCAATCAGCGAATGCCAAAAAAGATTGAAAACTCGTGCAATCTGTTTCAGAACGGCAGCAACCACGATGACGAGAGCGAGGTGTTCTTTTGGGACCCACCGTCCGCGAAGAGTCGAAGTTCGAAAAGCCAGAACCACGTGCGACAGTTGCAGGAACAGTTGGCACAAGCCACCGTGAGGATACGGGATTTGGAAGTGGAACTTAAACGTGTTCAAAAGGTGAGGTGTTGGAAGACGTTCGAAGTAAATTGCATCTTTTTAGAAATAAATAACTGAACGCGATCCGGTCGATTGCGCGTGCGATATTTTTTGGTACTTTCGTCACTCCGTGTACTGAATAATCGCGTTGTCTCCTCCGTCCCACTAAACGTAAAAGGGATAATTACCGGCGCGATTGTTTTCAGATAATTGCGTTTAATTTTAACTCTGCGGCGACGTCCGTTTCACGAATATACGCACGTGATAGCACGTGTCATTGCGCGTTATCTTCGATCAATATCGCATCGCTTGAAATGCCCGCGTATCATCGTCGTCAACTTCTTATTATTGTTACTGCTCCTTCTCCAAATTGCGTAACGTGAATGTTAACAGATCGTCGACAGTTAACTTTCAACGCTGAAACTATCGACGATTAAGATATCAAATTTACATCACGGATGTTAGAGCGCAAGGAGTAGAATGCAGTAGTTGAAAAGTTCTCCAGTTTTTTTCTTAATTAATTTTTCGAGGTTTGATTTAAAAAGAAGGATGGTAGATCGAGTTCGAATAACAACACTGCTATTTAATCGTTAAAATTGTCGCAATTATTGAACTCTAGGTTAATAATTCCTCCTTGAAAGACGAATTCACCGATGGTCACCAGAAAGCGGAATTCCTGAGAGCGAAGCAAGATATGGTGAACCGTATAATACAAATGGAAGAAAAGGTAGGTACACGTTGTTTCTTGGTGATTCACGGTGAATGTATTTCGAAGAAACGCACGCGCGAGGAAGCTAGAATTTTTTCGCGTCTAGATCGGAAAAGCATTCCTAATGAATCACCGTACTTGTTCGTCAAACAAATTTCAGATCGCTAATGCCAGCGCGGCAGATAGTTTTCAAAATAGCAAGTTCTACACGTAACGTATAATTTGAGTTTACTTCATTTCAAACGACGTAGCGTATTTGAAAACTTCGATCTGATCAAATAAAGCAAACGATCGAGCGCGAAGATAATTATTTTTACCAGCTGTTAACACGTAATGCTAATGAATATCGACGCGCTGCCGATATTCAACGGTTGAAAGTTCAGCGCTGGGTCCCAAGTGTTTGCATAGTTTAGCTCTCCGTGAGAGTAAATAAGATGCAAAACTTTTTTCGACAGTAGATAGTTTCCATTCCTTTCTTTGTCGCATCAGTTGATTCATTCCTTTGGACATTTAAGTTCTAAGAAATTTCAACGCTTTGCGACGACGAACGAGACGTGCTAAATAGCGAAACTGTGTTGACCAGAGCCGGGAGGCCGAGAGGAACACGAAACGCGCGCAATCGGACGAAACGGCGTTGATCAACGATTTCCGCACGGTGCTGTCCAAATTGAACTCCCTCGAGAAGCTGGATTTAGTCCGCGGCGCGCTAAAGGCGCTGGAAACCGAGAACGAGAAGTACAGCGAGGCTAACAAGCAAGAGAAGTCCGACTTCGACGAAAAGTTCAAGAGGCCCGCCAGCGTGAACCACGAGCCCGTCGCGTTGAAGCCTAATTTCGACGTGAGCTCGGAGAATCACATAGGGCACGATGGATTTATCGAGACCTCGAGCAACAGGGAGTCGGAATTGTACAAGAAAATCGAGGAGCTTGAGGAGGAGAACAAGAGATTGTTCGCCAATATCGAAGAACTGGATCAGCAGCATGAAGAATCGATAGGTAATCACAAGCTTGTTCGCACGTTTACGCTGTCTTGACTATAAATCACCGGATGTAAAATCAAATAAAAATAAAAGTAAGATGCGATTGCAACCGATCGTAATCTTGACCTCGTCATTGTTTTTAAATAACAACTTTGAATAATTTGTTTCGACAGAGTTTCGAAATGTTCAATTATTCCTCTGTGTATTAATCGTAAACCGCTACTAAATTTTCATCGAACAATTGGCACGATGCAACCAGGTATTGATTTTTCGTTTGATTTTTCTCTCTAAACCAGACAAATGTAACAAAATCATGCGATTACGTTTTACTTAAAATGAACAAGCGTCCGGTGACTTATCGTCGAGAGCGTTTGACAACGCTAACATTTTCTCTCGCTTTTCTTCTGAAACGAACGATTGACCGCTCTTTTTCTCAACCCTTAGAGAAGCTACTGTCTCTGAAGGAGGAGATCGAGAAGAAACACCAGTGCCTTCAAAATGCCTACGAGCAGCTTTACGTAGACCACAATCAAGCTCAGGACAAAGTGATCCAACTGGAGGATAGACTCCACGAGTCCAGCATGCCGACGCGAACAGAAACTGTCGATCGTTCCGTGCAGACCGACAGCGTCGAGTGCGTGGACGAGTACGTCCAGGACGAGAGAAGCGACGAACTGACCAGAAAGGTGAAATACATTCTGGAGCGGTTCTCCGTGGAGGTGGAGCCGGATGAGTCGATCTTCGAAACCCTGACGCAGCAGTACATCGACGTGAAATGGACGAAAGACATGATGGAATGGGAGATTGAGTCGTTGCAAGAAAAGGTGAAACGCCTCGAGGTGGAGAACTCCGCGTTGCGCAAGAAACACTGGTTGAGAAAGAAAAATGCGATGATACGAGGCCCGAACGAGACGCGATCAAAGAGTCAAGACCAGTCGAAATTGGAAAATATCCCGGAAGATATCGAGGACACGTTCAACACGATGGAGAACCTGAATCGGAGATTGCACATGGCGTTGGACGAGAACGACGAGTTACGGAAGAAGATCGATTTGTTGGAGAGCGCGAAGAAGGACGTGCAGGAACAGCTGAGGATGTCGTTGGAGAAGTGCAAGGGTCTGGATGAGAACATCGAGTTCATCGAGGAGCTGAAACTCGATCTCGAGAACGTGAGACGGGAGTTAAAAACGTCTATTTCTAACGCGAAACAATTAGAGAACAGTCTGACGCTGCTGCGAGATTCCAAGGATGAAATTCAACGGGAGAACGAGGAATTGTCTCGGAGAAGCGAACAGTTGGAGATCGAGTTGTCGCAGTGGCGTGAAAGCAATTCGGAGACGGGGAATAACGACACGTTGAAAGATCTGCAGATGCAATTAACGGAAAGCAATCGCGAGAAAGATGACCTGGAGTACGATATATTAAACATGAGGAAGGAATTGGACGAAGCGTTGAACCAAATAGAGATGAAAGAAAGCGCGATAGCGAAGCTGAGTCAAGAGAACGAGAGTCTAACGAAAGAGAAGAGTTCGCTGTTGGAACAGTTAACTGCCATTCAAGACGATTCCAATGATAAAATAGACCTAGTAACCACAGAAAAATCTTTGTTGGAACAGGAACAGACCGAGCTGAGGGAAAAAATGACGAATAATGAAAAGATGTTGAACGAAACTAGGGAATCATTGCGAGGGATCGAAGAAAGGTATGCAAAACTAGAGGACGAATTTTTGTCAATGAACAACACGGCTGATAAGCTTCAGTTGGAGAACGAAAATTTACAGAACGAAATAAAGAAACACGAGGAATTAAAGATTAAGGAGCTCAACGAGTTAACTGGAAAATTAAGTTCCATGCAAAGCGATTATGCTCGAATGGAGAATGAAATGGAAATGCTACGTCCAAGGGAAAGGGAATTGATAAAGTTGCAAGAGAGTTTCGCCACCGTGACTGAAGAAAATAAAACCCTGAAGATCCAATACGAAGAAACCAAGGATAACTTTGTAAAATTGGAGCGTTTGGTAGCGTGTTTACAAGCGGAGAAAGCAGACTTGTCAAACCGTGTAAATGAAAGTGTCTGTGATAACGAGAAGCAACAACTTGTATCCCTTTTAGAGGAAAAGACACGAGAGAACGACATCTTGAAAAGTGATAATAGTAAACTAATGGCGAAGATATCCAATTCGCAGAAGAAATTACAAGAGGTGATGGACAATAACGCAGAATCGGCTGATATCAGCAAAGAAACGATAGAAAGTCTGTTTCATCTTATCAAAGAAAAAGACGAGGAAATTAAGAGTCTGAAAAATACGCTCCATCTTGCCGAGACTGATAAGGAGATGTCAGATCACTTTGCGACGATAAAGAACGAAAGGGATGAACTCGTGAAACTTGTAACGAGCAAGCACAATGAAAACGTGCAGTATCACGACGAAATTCAAAGGTTGTCGCACCTCTTGAACGAGCAAACGTTACAGGTTCAAAGTTTGTTAGCGGAGAAAGGTCGTAATCTGTCCGAATTGAAGGAGAAAGATACTCAACTTCTGTCGATAAAGAACGAGTTAGAGGCGATGCAGCAATGTTTGAGAGATACTGAAGAATCACATTCAGCTCTCGCGGTGGAAATTGCGATTCTCACTGAAAGATGTGACGTGTTAGAAGGAGCACTAATTCAAGAGCAGTCGAACAGTAGACTGTTGCAGGATCAACTCAATAAAAGTCAAAGTAAAGAAACTTCGACGTGTAGCATCGTGGAACACTCAACGTTAACAGGCGACATTGCGATTCTCACGGAGAAGTGTAACGCGTTCGAGGCAGCGTTAATTCAGGAGCAATCGAATAATAGAATATTACAGAATCAACTTAATGAAAGCCAGAGCAAAGAAACTGTGACATGTGGTATCGGCGAACACTCGACGCTAGCAGCGGAAATTGCAATCGTCACTGAAAAGTGTAACGCGTTAGAGGCAGCGTTAATTCAGGAGCAGTCGAACAACAGAATGTTGCAGAATCAATTTAATGAAAGCCAAAGCAAGGAAGCGAATGCCGCAAAGGAGTTGGAAAGGTTACGAACGCATTTGGTCGAAATGGAATCGAGTTACACGGAAGATGCTTTACTTGCGGAGGAAGCGCGAAAAGAATTAGAGGGGAAACTACAGCAGGCTGAAGAAAAAGTAAAGAGCAGTTCAAACGCGTACACATCCGCAAGCATAAGAGCGAATCAGCAAGTGGAAACGTTGCAACAACAAATAGCATTGATTATTCAACAGAGGGACGATATACAGAACAAGTTATCCACCGCTGAAGATAAAATCCTGTCACAGACTGCATCTTTGACTAATTTGCAGATTGTCTTGGAACAATTCCAACGAGGTGACTTAAAATTATTTATTTAAAATTATCAGTTCTTACTTAATTGTTAATAATAATAATTGGAACTCGGTTAGTTGATAATAATTTGAATCTATAATATATTTTTAGATAAGGAAAAAGATATCCTAGCAGCGACTGAGAGAATTCAATCCAAGTTAAACGAATCCCATAAAAAACAAGAGGAGTTGGCCAATGATGTAGCAATTCTGAAGGTATATTTATATAGTTGTGCATTGTTTGTTTTAATAGTTAATGGACAGACATATAACTTTTAAATAACTATTAATAGGAGCAATTAGCTGAAGCTAAAGAATGCTTGCAAGCAGCGTCCAGATTAAGCGAACAACTCGATAAAAAAACAGAACGTATCGAACAGCTGAGCCAAGAAGGTATTCAATTCTATTATTATTACAAAGTATTACATTTGTCTGCATCTTGTTTCTTTTACATTTCGCATGATTTAGCATTTCTTTGCAATTATTCTTCGATCATTATTTATCGATAGCAAATTCACACGATATTTATACGTTCACAAAGAAAATTTTCGTTCCTAAATTCATGGAAAGTCGACGTACGTACATTTGACGTAATTAATTATGTGATAAATATGTCAATTAATATCATCTTCAAAAATTATTGTTAAACATAAGTAAATAATACGCACATGTGCTTCTTTGGTGTGGACTATAAATGTCCGGGATTTTTATGTGCAATTTATAAAATATAAAGTTTCAGGTATCTAATTTCTTAGGTAAAATAAAGCTTGATATTATCTAATTATTAAAATTTTCAATATAAATTGCTATGTAACATCAATACTAAATATTGTCATATTGAGAATAATTCAATAATTTGTGTACTAATTCTTTTTAAAGCACGAAGTACTTTTTATTCTTTTTTATTATTTTCATTTTGAAGAAGACTTACATTTGAATTTTTTTAAGTGAATTATTCTCATGTGATTCAAATTTTATCAAGTATATTGTATCTAGATTAAATCTTATGAAGTGTATTGTATTTAGATTAAATTTATTTGTTCTAATTTTTTACTAATATACCACATGATAGATATGTAATTGCCTAAATTGTGTATCATTACTGACCATATGCAATGAAGAATGCAAAAAAAAGAAAAAAGAATATTAATATTGAAATAACAAAACAAAATGAAATCTGTTAACTGTTAATGTTTGAGGTCAAAAATATATTAGTTCACTTTAAATTCCCTTTTTGTATAAAATAGGAAAGCACATGCGGTAAATTTATGCAAAAGAATTTGATGCTATAATAGCTTGCCTATACACAAAATATCACATATGTTCTAATTATAATTTATGCACTGGTGAAATGGTTAAATTCTACACTATTATCATCAGTTTGAGTGTGACCTGTGACTAATCTGCAAAAAGCAAACACGTAAACAATCCGGTGATGTAGTCAAATATCAGCTGGTAATTCTGGGATTTCGACAATAGCCCAGGATTCTTGCTGGTATCCGGCTACGAACTGGACAATCGCCTTAGCGCACTAAATCACATCTTTGTTGGCTCATGCATTGCCACTGGTGCTGGTACTATCTTCTCCTGTTTTTCTACATATAAATCCCTACTTACTAACATAAAATATTGTTAGATAGCAAGGGCACAAAAGTAAAAAATTTTATTGTATGGTTTTTTCTCGTTTATGTATAAATTATATTTTTTAACTTAGTTTGTGTCATCAAGAATCTATCAATATTGTTAAACATATTATTATATATACATATATAATAATTTACAATTTGTGTAAAATAGATAATTTGTTCTTCCAATTGATACAATTGGAACGTTGATAGTGTGAAAATTGTAATAATTATGTATTGTGAAATTTCTTATTTCTCAAGAGAAAAATGTTTAACAACCATAAATTTACAATACTATTATAACTATTATGCTACAAGTTATAACAGTAATGTACAATGATGTTACCTAAATAATATCTGCTATAATTATATTTTTCATAAGTAAACTATGTATTTCTGTAGTTTTTTATAGAACTTGAAAGTTAAGTTCAATATTCAAATACATCACAGATAAATTAAGAAATTTAGTTATAGATACATGTATTAAAATAACATGTAATACATAAGCAAATGCGTA
Source organism: Melipona beecheii (assembly GCA_032399605.1). Classification (NCBI taxonomy): domain Eukaryota; kingdom Metazoa; phylum Arthropoda; class Insecta; order Hymenoptera; family Apidae; genus Melipona; species Melipona beecheii. The sequence continues at coordinate 32,347 of JAUCMO010000082.1, read as the reverse complement.
TAAACATAAAATCTGGTAGCGTTAGCGTGGGTAATCTCATGCGGTAACTGTGAGCGTGTGAATTGTAAAAGCTCATATTACCTCGTGGGGTTTCCCACCCGTTACCATTATCCTACAAGGATGAAATGTTATTGAAGGTTTTCATTCTCCTATCTATGATGTACATTTTTTGTTTCGTTTTATCTCCAATCATTAATATTATTAGAGTTATGATTCATTTAATTTTTGTAAGAGTAAACTCCCTCTGAACTAAAATCTATATCTTTGTTTGTGCTAGTATCATAATTTATGTAAATGAAACTATTTTATGATTATGTAGCTATTGCAAATTATATTACTTTGTAAGATGAAGTGATTTTATTTATAAAAAACTATAATGAGACTATATTAAAATAGCTATTGTAATGTATTGTAATATGTATTGTAACATACTAAAGTACTTATTACTATATTAATATAGCTTTTCTTACTTCTAGTAAGGCATGTGTCATAGTTTGCTAGTATAGCATGATAAGTGAAGAATGCAGCATGAGCAACTAAGACATGGGTGTGAGTATTACATCAGGTACTGGTGTGATATTCAGACAACCAGTACTTGTGTTATACTTACGCTCATGTCTTTTCAACCTTCAAATCCGCCAACTTTACAACGCTGGAATGCACATGTATAGAAATGAAACATCCAACATGCTAAACTTTTCCCTAAACAGTTAATAATTCTACTGTCTGAAATTACAGTTTTAAGAATATCACTGACTCAGACTACTGTAAAAATTATTTTCTAATATTTACTGATCTTGTTTCTATTATTCCCCTTTTTACATGATTTTTATCATATATTTCTAGTGGACCGGTTGACAAATCTTGTAAATACTGCTGATCGCAGAATAGAAGAGGCACAACAAAGTGGAGAGGGAAAAGTCGATAAGTTAATATCTGTTTCATACATTTATAAACATTATTTCTAGGCAGAATTACAATTCTTAATTTTAGTTATATACCTAAATTTTTTTCTATTTTACTTTATACATTAAAATTATTAAAAAATGCAATTATTGAAGAACGACATTCATTCTTTTCAGAACTCTCGTTAAAAATCTTTTATTGGGTTACCTGTCTTCGTCGGCAGCAGATAAATCTTCGGTCCTCAGAGTGTTCTCTACGGTTTTGGATTTCAACGAAATGGAGAAGGATAAAGCGGGATTGAACAACATAGTCGGGCAAAATAGTTGGTTTTCTCGTTTAAGTGGCGGATCTATCGTTCCTAACAAGGTAAATCAATATTTCTCTCGTAACAACTTGTACAATTATTTACTGCACACTGTAAGATTACTCATTAACAAACAGATTGAAATAAACTTAAACTATTCTCTACTCCACGCACGCACGTTCGCGGGTCTTACAAACGACTAGTGCGAAATATCGAATAAGTGGCGCTGGAGTATACGTATATCGATATTCATATCGACGTATGCATATTACTTCAATCATATAGAACTAGATATATACATACATGAATATATGTATAGAACACAAATATACATGTAAATATATATAAATATTCTTATAAAAACATAAAATACGCTATATAAATAATAATTCTGTTCTTCAGGATCAGGAGGCGTCATTGTCAGCAGCATTCATTAGATTTCTAGAAAACGAATCGAAACCTAAGCCACAATTACCAGCATTACCAATTCAAACATCGGTAAGAATATTAATCTGTAGTTATTTATTTATTTTTTACAATGTTTATCATTACGAATTACGGATATTATTATTCTTCTCTAGCCGTTACCACGACCTGGACACAGTAGACAACACTCTACGTCGTCAACACAATCTACTTCGTTACTTTCCAATGTAAATTTACCAACATTCCCGGACTTTATTCCAGCCAGAAATACAGGATCTATTTTGAAAGAAGTACTGAAGGACAGCTGATATTAACAATTCCTATATATTTTTCTTTGTAAATTCTAAGACTGTAGTGGAAAGCAATGTTTAAGGGAAATTTGTTTATTGAATTTCACTTAATAAGAGTAAACAAAGGAAATGATTATGAAATTAATATTACCGTGCTTTTATAAGAGAAAAAACAATGTTCATAATAAATTTTGTCAATGAATTGTTAATTACAATAACACATTGCTTCCTTAACATCGATTTTTCAACATAAAGGAAATAACTTAAATATTTGTAAAAAGTTTTACTTGATAAAATGATAAAACATGTAATATTTCATGGTGCTTACGGGAGAAATGTGTAACGTCAATCCGAAAATTCAATTTTCAATTGACAATAATTAAGTAATGTAAATTGATAAAAGATATGTTACAATAATCAGTATAGAGTGAAAATTTCGTCAATTCAAAATAATCCGTAATCATGTTGTTTTGTTAAAAAGACATCAAAATAAAAAATATTTTATCTCAAATTGTACAACGAATGAAATGATAAATAGAATACATTTTTATTGAATTTGTTCATATATATTTTGTATTTGTAAAGCTAATAGGAAGTGTAATATTGATGTGATTTATTCGTTTACTTATGCAAATAATAATATTAAATTTGATGTAATCTAATTTATAACTTGATAAACATTAATTACAAGTTTTATTTATATCTTTACTATCTTAAACATTATAATACTCTGAGATAAAATATTTGAATCATTTCAGTTAGTTTTACATTCACTGTATATATGAAATTATGTATTTTAAAAAACAAAATGGTGGGTTAGCAATAAACAATAAATTATAAATTAATATTATATAATATAACATTTCAATTTATTGACCAAAATTTTTAATAAAAATTAGAATTTGCTTTCATTATTTGACATTTTATTTATATTAAAACATTTTACATATAGATTAACGTCTAAATATAACATAAAAATTATTTTTATATTATGTAATTTATTATATCTTTTTTATTGAATTTCATTTATTTATTAAGTAAGTTGTACTTTCAATGGTTCAGGTTAAGTTTAGGTTATAATACGATCATTTCTAAACATTATACAACTTCTATTATAACTATATAATTTTTACAATTATAAGAACTTTCTATGATTTAATATAACTTTCTATGTATATAATATAAATTATTCTAAAAACAATATTTTCAATCCATAATATGAATATCCATAAACTAAAGTATCTAAACTGAAATAATCTTTTGATATTTTCGAACAATTAGATACATAAATACTTAAACTTATTATTTTTAAAATGTTTTATAAAGAAAAGGCAAAATATAGAGACATACACAAAAAAAGCTTCAAATTATATTTTAATGAACATTTATTTTTAAAAAATTCTTAAACTATATTACAAAAATCAAATTACATGTTTTAACATGTATCAAAGCAATTAATTACAAAAAAAGCAGGAACACAATGTTGAATATATCAATTTAACGTATTTCTAGGCAACAATTTTATTCCTTCTTCTCTTCCTTTTTCTCTTTCTTCTCTTTCTTCTCTTCTTTCTTCTCTTCTTTCTTCTCTTTCTTCTCTTCTTTCTTCTCTTCTTTCTTCTCTTCTTTCTTCTCTTGCTTCTCCGTTTTTTCTTCTGTCTCCTTCACCGCCGGTTTGCCCGTTTTCTCGATCACAATTGTTCTTTCGTTCTGGACCGTCGGTATGTCCTTTCTAGGAACGGTGATGTTGAGCACACCGTCGGACGATAAACTAGACGTTACTTGATCGATGTCGCATTGCTCAGGAATGATGTACCTCCTAGTGAACTGTCTCGAAATCCAACCGTGCTCGTCTTGTTTCTCTTCGTGTTTACCCTCGACAACCACGCATTTGTCAACGATCTTGACATTGATTTCCTCTGGTTTGAATTGCTGGACATCTAGGATTACCTGGAACTTATCCTTATCCGCTTTTACCGTAGATGTGCCTCCTTCGTTTTTCCGTAAAAGTTCACCCCACGGTCTGTAGTACATCAGTGGGCTTCTCAGTCTTCGATCTCTGCTAGGCAAGATATATTGATCGAGGATATTTGGATTTAATAATTGCTCAGGATACAATCCCAAACCAAAGTTCTGATCGAGAAGTCGGTGCGGACGGTCCAGGTCTTCCCACCAATCAGAAAACAACAACGGAATCAGAGACATTTTGACTCAGTCACTTGGTATTTGACACGTTAAATAATGTACTTAACAAGATTTCCTTGAAGGTAGTGTACGAAGCAAATTTCGCTCTCAATGTTCGCAGTTCAAATATTCGCAGTATACTGTTGCTCTGTTTCGCAGCGCGCCCATTTATATCAGTTCTAACTGTCGGCAGATGGAGTATCTAGAATATTCTGATTTCAAGAACATTCTCGGTATATTCTTTATTTTGTTTATTTACAAAGATATTTTCGCTACTATATATTATTCACAGGTATTTATAGCTTAAAATAACATGTAATAATTTTAGATTGTAAGCATAAATGTGGTAAATAAAAAGAATTTCTTACTTCTTACCATATAACCATAATACTTGGCGTATTAATAGAAACGAAATCAGTTTTGTTCATACATATATATACGTTTTTGTTTACGCAAATATTTATATCATTTCTAAATTATTTTACTTTACAAGAAAGTACTATTCGAATATTTTATCGTTACAATCCTTAATTACACAAAACTTTCTAAATATCATGGTTGAAATGTGTAAGTACTATTTTTATAGTATTTCTATCGTAATAATCGAATTTTCAAAAATAGTTTACATAAAAACACAGAACTAAAAACGAAATTGATTATATTTTCTAGTCAGTTTAATTTTTCAATCAATTATTACTTTTTTAAACTTCATTGTTATCGATATAAGTATCGCAAATAACACAAGTGTCATATACGTATTGTCGATTAGTTGATTATTTAATAAATTGCACGATTTCACAATAACCCTATACTTATAGGTACAATTAATAACATAATTTTATTTTTGTATCTTTTACGCAATTTTGTGCCAGAAAACTATGCTGCTTGAGTAAAAATTATTCACCGGAAATGACTATCTATTAATTAGCAATTTCTTGATTTTTTAAAAAGTTCTCTCCTCTAGATTTATCTATCGCATCGAGTGCCTATATGCATTTAATGTACGTTTTTATAATTGAATATACTTGCGACTTCATAAGGTTCCAAACTAAAAATTGGTGGCGCTGTAGACGTGTCTCCAGTCACGTATCATGTTTAAATTGTAAAACGTTTACATGTAAAAAGTTTTAATAATATAAAAAAGTAATCCATAAGAAATTATCGAAATTCATTGAAATTTATAAATATTAAAAAGTACATTATCAGAATTTTGTCGTTGCTATTGAAAGTAAAAAATATTCCTGTAATCTTAATATAAATACCTTTTGAAAACGTACATGAATAACCTTGATACTTTAACAGTCAATTACTATAATTATATTACATAGTTAGTAAATATTTGTCATGATAAATCTATATTGTTATGTTAATTAATGGATATTATCTTGTATATTGCTTTATAGAAGTAATTTATAAAACGTTATCATTAATCAAGTAAAATAATTGAAATAATTCAAATTCGAAATATGGAAATAGTGCTTGAGCAATATTGACATTTCTTCTTTTAAAAAGAAAGGGCTTTTTCCCTTGAATACAACAAAATTCTACACCATTAACATTTGGCATAAACTGTATTTCCTACGTGTGTGCAATCTATTTTTGTATGATACAAAATCAGTGCTTCTTGGTGCTTCTAAGCTGCTAATTTATATGTGTTGGCTGCCAGCCCAATACTGCATGCATTTCTAGCTTATCACAGGTCAGTATATTCTAAAAAATTTTAGACGTTTCTAATTATAAATTAAATTATTTTTAAGTAACAGTCGATTAATAATAGTCGTTCAGTTTACATTAGTTCAATCTATATAAAAATGATTTTTTAATTTAAGTGAGAGATATTTTTAATATATATAAATATTTTGGGATTATCAAGGTAAATGAAATTAAAGATTTTATGGTCAAATATTATTTATTTAATACATTATATTTGTATATTTATTGTTTATCATAATTATATCATTTACATTAAAAATGAATTTAAAGAAATTTATTCATTAAAATATATTTATAAATATTGCTAATAATAATACAATTAACATATTATATTATAACATACTATCAGTGATTATATAATTAACATTCAATCACAAAAAAGTCAATTGAACATTTAATATTGGTTAATTTCCTATATAATTTTTTAAATAGCATTATACATTAATAAATATTGTATGTTTCTTTTAAAATTTATTGTTACACATTTAAAAAAAAGAGATGAATTAAAGAACTAGCGTTATTTAAATCAAAAAATATAGTTTATTTCTTTAAAAAAATGTAATACAATACAAAATTTGTTTTTCATATAACTTTTATAAACTACTTTCATAACATTTAAATTATATTTTTAGTATTGATATAGAAAAAAAAATGAAATTGACAAGTAAAGAATGATAATGATTTATGCAGCTTTAACATTGCCTTTTCTGCCACGTTGATGTTGCTGTTGCGGTTGTTGCGGCTGTTGCGATTGTTGCGATTGTTGCGATTGTTGCTGCTGCATTCGTTGTGGTGTTTGCTCTCTTTGCGATTCTGATGTGTTCGTATTATCATCCTGACTTGTTAAAGCTGGTTCACCCGTGTACTGTATGTTTATAACTCTTTCGTTTGATCCAGATTCTAAAGGTCGCTTTCTAGGTGCCGAAATAGATAAAATTCCATCTGACGACAAATGTGATTCCACTTGATCGACATCGCATTGCGACGGTATCATATATTTTCTGACAAATTGTCTGGATATCCAGCCATGTTCATCCTTTCTTTCATCATGTTTAGCTTCAACGACAATTTTCTGATCTACCACTTTAACATTAACTTCCTCTGGTGTAAACTGCGACACATCCAACGTTACTTGGAATTTGTCCTTATCAGCTTGCACAGTTGACACACCGCGTCCATACCTTTTGTTCAAACTCTTTAAGAATGGATGATGATGATGATGTCTTCTGCCGCGTCTGTGTGGCCGATAGGCCAAAACATCCGCATCAAGATCATTGAGATCATCTGGATCTATGGTCGTGCCAAAATGTTGATCCCAAAGGCGGTGAGGTCGGTCCAAATCTTCCCACCAGTCAGAAAATAACATCGGTATTAGCGACATTGCCTAATTATTTCAATGTCAACTCGCACTGTTGTGAACTGATTCGGGAATGTTCTCGCACTTTTTGTATACAACTAATTTAAATGCTTCATCTATTACTTAATTATTAGAATAGAATCTATTCTATGAAATTAATGTGCAATGCAATAAATATGAATTGTTGATTTATTTCGAATAACTGATTATTCGGCCGTACCGTTTTATCGTTCACATATGAATCGACTGGCGGCAACGACGCAGTTCTCTTTATATGTATTCGTTGCACACTAGGCAAAATGGTGGGGATAGTACCATCGTGCATTCAAGAAGACCCTGGAAAATACTAGAGCTGTCCTTGAACATTACCATCGTTTTCGTATCAGTTCTGTATATAGAATGGACTTGCGCAATGTGATATAAACATAGCTTTAACGTTCTGTGTGTCCAAAAGCCGTAGTACACATATATACATATATATTGATTATTAACATAGAGAGTTTGAAGTCGTTTTTAGACTTGAAATCAAATTGTTTATAGATATATGTACTCACACGTACTTACTTTGCAGAAATTGCAATGTTTTATGAAATTTTTCGAATACATGATGCAATACTTTGTTATGAGTCATAAGCTTGATATCTATATATTTGATAATGCTTTGTCACGATTTCACAATTAATCATGAGTAGCTTCAAATGTTTCAGAGATTTTCAGAGATTGAGCTAAAATATGAGTCATTTGTGTTTAAGTGTACATACTAGGTACGTAAAGTTTTGTAAAAAGTTATATTTTAAATAAAAACACATCGTTGCTACACGTATGATATTCGTTAATATAAAAAAATAGGACTATGATACGTTTATTGTTCTATTTTACAATTACAAAGAAACGTGCAATTATTTTTAATTTAGCTTACAAGTTTATTTAAATAAAACATGGTACGTTAAAGATATAAAATAATGCTTATCTCTTGTAATTATTTTATTTTTATTGCAGTATATTCAACAAAGGAGACAGAGGAATGTACAATAAATACAATACGTTCATAGTTTACAATGTTGCATTGCCAGCTAACAATAAATTATCAGTTGTTATCATAGAGCCTAGCTTTTTTACACCTATAGTTTACAATACATACGTAAGTAATATAAATGTAATTGCTACTAATTATAAAAATATAATACTATTTAGTAGGAATATGTAAATGAAAATTAATAATATTATTCAATAGGAATTCATTTCTCATTCCATAGTATACTAATATCGATATATCTAACTAGTACTGTGTTATGTATTAAATATCCTTTAGTAATAATACTGTTTGTTTACAGTTGATTAAAATTTTAAACGAAATTACAATTTTCTTCAAATAAGCACTATAAAAATAAAATTTTTCTTTACATTTTCTTCTGCTTTACTTACATTCGTTTGCACATAGACCTAAATTACGTTGAAAATTACATCTCGATATCTCGGTATTATCGATCGTTCGCAAGATCGAGTACATGCTTTTAAACTAGATACAATTACTTTTACATACATATTACATACATATGTTACATAGGTCAGCTTACTAATTCGAGTAATTTAATGAAAATTATTCATTCGAATAATATAAATCAGAATATATTAAAAATATCATAGATGAACAATAAAAGAAACATATTTGTAGGTATACTACATATATCAGAATGTTAATTTTCAATGCTTATATATGTAATATGATTATTTCATATAAAAAAAGATACTATTTGAAATAATAAATATTACTGTAAGTTCATCTAATAAGATCAATGCAGTACGTATTATATATCTGTACGTAGATACATGAAAAATGCATAAATCTAAATCTAAATTTGTTCAAGGTATTTCATTGATATAAACATCAAATAAATATTCGCGATAGGAGCTAGCGTAGAATAATAAGATAATAAAAGTCGATCTCCGTCTTAAATTCTACTCTGCCTTCTCCTCCTCCTCCTCCTTTTCCTTTTCCTCCTCTTTTTCTCCTTCTTTCTCTTTTTCCTTCGCTTCGTTCTCCTCGTTTTGCATATCACATACAGATGGTTTGCCGGTGCACTCGATGTTAATTACCCTTTCATTTCCCGAAGCAAATTTTTCTTTGCGCGGTACGATGATCGAAAGAACACCGTCCGACGAAAGTTTCGAGGAAACTTGGTCGATGTCACATTGTTCTGGAATTATGTATTTCCTCGTGAATCGTCTAGAGATCCAGCCGTGCTCATCCTCCTTCTCTTCGTGACTTGCTTCGACGATGACAAAACGATCTACGACTTTGACACTGATTTCGTCAGGTTGAAATTCTTGTACGTCCAAATTCACACAAAATTTGTCTTTATTAGCTACCACAATCGATGTACCACCTTCGCCCTTACGTAAAAGTTCACCCCACGGTCTGTAATACTCCATGGGAGACTTCAAGTCCGTTTTATCCGATAGGAGATCGTATATTTGCAGGATTTTTGGGATTAGAATTTCAGGGTTGACTCCAGGATTCAGATTTTTATCTAAAGCACGACTGGTACGTTCCAGATTCTCCCACCAACTGGGACAAAATAATAATTGCTCTAGAGACATCTCGATTATTCGTGGATTTCAGACTGATTCAAATAAATCAAATTAATTGAGGTTTCTCGGTTTTTCGCGATAACAGATGTAGTAGTGTGATCACTGCTCTGGACAGACTGCAGTATTTCTTAACGTGACCGAGGAGAAGCGCTCCAATCGAACGTGCTGGAGAAAAAATTTGCAAGCACGCGCAAAACGAAATTTCTTGAAATTTAAAGAAATTTGTAAATAATTGCATATAAATGATTCGAATTCAGTATCTTTTGAATGTTAATACTTAAAATTTAGATTATTCTAAATGTTGTTCACAGTATTGAATATATTGATTTATAATAATTATTGATTTATATAATTAAAAATATATTCCTTTGTTATCAACAATTTTACCATTATTTTAGTAAGAAATATAAGAAAATGCATTTGTGCAAATAAGATTGAATTATTAAAGAATAAACTAAAAGACAAAATAAACAAAAATAATGAAGCTAGTTTGTTGCCTGAAATATTTTATTTCATAGAGAAATAACTTCATGCTGACATTTTAACCAATATAGAATCGAAATAAGGATTATAGAAACTACGCCATAGAAATTTTATTAAAATTACTTTATTAAAAAATTTAAAAAAAAAGAAATATAATTACAATGGAATTTCTTATTTAAAGGATTTATAATAAATAATTAATATCATTGGTAAATCATGGGAAAGGAACTAATCGTAAAATTATAACGTATAATTTTATAAAATGATACGTATATATAAATCACAATTAATGGAAGGAATTGAATTATTAATTAGTAATTTATTTCTCAGGGGTCTTCTGTGTTGGATTCTCTGTCATTTCCTCACGACTTTCTTCCGTGGAAACTGACTTTTTAGTGTCTTCAATCTTTTCCGTCGTTGGCACGTCTATACGAATGGCAGTTTTGTCTGTAAACTCAATTTTGATAGTTCTCTCGTTCGACTTCTCTTCAGTTGGTTTCAACGGTGCCGTGATTGTCAATATGCCGTCGGAGGAAATGTTCGACGACAGCTTCTCTTCATCCACACGTTGAGGTAGCAAGTATCTCCTTACAAATTGTCTTGAAATCAAGCCGTGCTGATCTTTCTTCTCTTCATGTTTCGCTTCCACCACAACGAACCCATTAATAAGTTTCACGGTAATCTCTTCAGGCTTAAATTGCTGCACGTCGAGTGTCACTTTAAACGTGTTTTGATCTGCAATGATAGTTAATGTATTACTTTCACGACAACGTATAAGCTCAGCCAAAGGTCGATAATAAAAATCCAAAGCAGCTTTGTTCGCCAGTCCTGGATATAGACTGTCAAGCACTAATTGTTCGGGATAAACTCCCATACCAAAATTTTGATCCCACAGTTGATGTGGACGGTCAAAATTCGCCCACCAAGCAGAGAACAACAACGCTAATAAGGACATCGCTGGCTCGGCCGATTGAACTCTTTGGTGATTTTTCTCTTTCAATATTTCAACAAGTTGTGAAATTCACGTGCACAAATGCAAAGATAGTATGCTTTCCTTTGGTAACATGTACAATGCCCGTAGCTAAATTGAAACTTTGCCCTCCGCAGCTACTATTTATATGGGCTGATTATCGTTGTAGTGATGGGATATTGTCTATATCGTAAGTTACCGTTTCGAGAAGTTACGGAGTTAAAAAACAGAGATATCGACACGAAATCAACAAGCTGACGTGTCTAATTATTTTATCACGTTATTTTACCATAATATTCACAAGTCAGGTATGATGTTCGATCATGCTATTATTATCTTTTTCTATCTTTGTCTTGCGTTTTCTTTCTTTCAGTCGTCAGTTACATTGACATTGAGTCAGTTTCAAACGTACGAATTGTCTAGAACGTTCCACAACGTTCCTCAAAAAAACATATAATACACGAAATAAATGTTTCTTCCTTCTTAAATCCGATATTTAGTCAACTATAAAATTTTCTTTTCTTACAAATTCATTACATTTAGAAATTCAATTTGCGATAACAATTGTACAATATATGATGTACGATAAACATGCAATAGACATTAGTTATCAAAATTTGTACCAGCATTTCTATATTTTGTTAGAACGTTTCATCAATGAAACCGAAAATAAAATTGCATGTTCATGATGTTTATTTATTACACATAGAAACGTCGCGTAATGTTGCGCGCGGTCAATACTAATGTTATCTTCAGAGCTTAGAAAATACGAGCATACAATCGCGTTCCATGTTAAATTTAAATATCAATTTAAAAATATCAAGTAATAAAATTTATTTACGAGCATGGTAAAAAAGATTTATTACAATAACATTAAATATTGTTGTATGTTACTTAATAAAATTAAATGATACATCATAAAATTTATTCTATTAAATCAAATAGTTATAGTGATGACCATATTTTTTATATATTAAATTACACATAAATTGATTCGTTGATATTTTCATTTTGTATGACAAGACTAGACATGTCATATAGAGAACATAAAGCTGATGTAATAATGTTAAACTTTGACTAAAGGTTAAGTAGGTTTGAGTAAAGGAGTAAATAGTATGAAATTTTTCTAGAAATTTTTGGAGACCAATATATTACACGATTTTAAAATAAACCAGATAAAATCTGTCATTTATTTCTCACAAAAATATTTTATACAAAAATATTTTATTTTTCGTTAGTAACTAGTATATGTTCTTACTTATTACCACATGTTATTATGAAAATATTGATCAATTCATAATTTATTAGAAGGTTCCAGAGAAAAATCAAGAACATTCCAGAATTTTCATGTAGAATTCGATTCGCGTTTCAGTTCACCTCTCTGAAGCTGCAATTGACTATATATACCATTGGATTGCTGGCATGCGCTTCAGTATACAAAGATCAGGCAAGAGGTGCGGACGTGTTTTCGCATTGATAACATAGTTACTCTATTTCTACAGAAATATTGATAAATAAAAAAATTAAAAAATGAGAAGAGGAATGATATTAATTCCAAGATTATTCTCTCATTGGTGGGAAACATTGGAACATCGGTTACTGGATCAACATTTTGGCAGATTACAACGGGATCAGTTTTTTTCATCAGCGTTTAAAAGACCAGCATTTAAATCATTTCTATATAGTTTCTATCGACCACGGATTGAATGGGAACGAGATAACGAAGAATGTGGTTGCTCCATAATAAAAAATGATAAGGACAGATTTCGAGTAATTCTCGATGTACAGCAGTTCAAACCAGAAGAAATCAATGTAAAAGTGGTTGACAATTTCATTGTCGTAGAGGGTAAGTGTCTGTAAGATACGTTTATTTAATATTTCAAATTCGGAAGTGTTGGAAAAATATCGTATACTGCGCATCTCTTTTTTTATGATGCAATAGTAACTGCTAACAATTTTTCGAAAATTAATTGCAATTACTCTGTTATTATTGGATTTTAAACGGTGCATACTAGAAGGTACATAAAGTGTCATTTTTACAGGTAAAAATGAAGACAAGGCAGACGATCACAGCCTGATCTCCAGACATTTCGTCAGAAAATATTTAGTGCCAGATCATTGTGACCCTGAAAGTACTACAAGTACTTTGTCTTCGGATGGTATTTTAACAATAACAGCACCATTAAGACCAGAGGCTGCAGAAAGTAAACGAGAAAAAATAATTAAAATCGAGCAAACAGGGAAGATGATGGAAGATGACGAACCTCAAAAAATAAAACAAAAGCAATAGAAATTTTGTTCCTATTATAGTGTGTATTATAATGTGTATTCATATACATTTTAATAGTGAACATGTATATATATTTATAAAATTATCTTTTTTTTTGTACCTTTGAGGATTATATGATGAGTGTGTATGAATAAATAATATGAACATATAAAAATTCTATGACATTTTTTAACTATTTGTAGCATAAGCATTTGTTATACGTATTTCTTTAGATTCCTCTTATAAGATAAATCTTAATAATGAAGAAGGATAAATTTTGTTGCATAGACATTCAATTAACGTAGCGTAAAAGTTTCATTGACATTATGCTACATAATATATTATAAATATTATAGACATTATATATACATATTTTTTTATACTTAAAGAAACCTTAATTTATTTGTTTAATTTGAGAAAAACAAAATCCAGCCAGATTATTTTACAGAAAAATTTTATAAAAATTGCTTCTGTCTTTTCTTATTATTAAAATAATGTCATAATTATAAGATAAATTAATAAACATGTTTTTTAGGTGATTACAAATTATGAATCTTTATGAATCATAAACATGAATCAATAAACATCACGTAACATAATAGAAATTTTCATTATAAAGAAATATTGATACAATTTTACATTTAATGTAATATAGAATTTTAAGTAATATGAAAAATATTTTATAATCTTAATTTATTTGTTAAATGGATAAAGTCGAAGGAGCATGGAAAATGTGAAATTATGAATTATGTATTATTACCAGTCATTTCTTATAACTAGAAGTAAAACATTAGTTACTGAAATGATTGAGATATTTCAGACTTTACACAAAATATGGAAATGAACAAGAAACCAAAAATTTTCTCAGAAAAAAATGTTTTAATATTTTAAAATTCGGGATTGAGGGATAGTGGTAGTTACAGAATAAAATTCACAAGATATAATAGATACTATTTTCTATAAATTTATTGAAAAATAAAAAAAAGTGTTACATAAATCGTACTGGCAGAATATATATATATATATATTTTACTTAAATATTTATGAAAATAATATATATTATGCAACGAAAATTAATTAATTGCTTGTAATAATTATGAATATAACTTTAAGTTTTAATAACACAAATACTACAACACAATTTGATTGATAAATACGCGAATACATTCTAAATGGCAGAGATACAATAAATGACAGAGATATTGGAACTTTTACTTCTTCTCTTCATTTTCTTCGATTTGTTTTTGCTCTTGCTGCTTAGATGGCTTCGTCTGAATTGCCGGTTTACCAGTATGTTCTATCTTGATCACTCGTTCATTTCCTGCATTTTGTTCATCCTTCCTTGGTGCGCTAATAGTAAGAACACCATCCGAGGATAGCTTCGATGTCACTTGATCGAGATCACATTGTTCCGGAATCAGATATTTTCTGGTGAATTGACGAGAGACCCAACCATGTTCGTCCCGCTTTTCTTCGTGTTTCGCCGTAACGACGACGAATTTGTCGACGACCTTAACGTCTATTTCGCTTGGTTCAAATTGTTGAACGTCAAGTACGACCTGGAATTTGTCCTTGTCTGCTTGGACTGTCGAGCTGCCTCTTTCATTGCGTAGCAATTCAGTCCATGATCTGTTGAGATAGGAACTTGCTTTCCGTGATGGTATATACAATTCCAACCGGCTTGGTGTTAGCAATTGATCCGGGTAGAGGCCCAGTCCGAAATTCTGATCCAAGAGACGATGCGGACGATCTAAGGTCTCCCACCAGTCAGAGAACAGCAATGGTACCAAAGACATTTTTATTCGATGTTATTCGATGAAATTGAATGAAATTCGTTTAGATATACGATCTTCTCTGCTTGCTGTCTAACGACACACTGACAGCAGCGTTCCATGGCGGTCGTATTTATCTGTGAACTTGCGCAGGTCAGATGTTTCAGGAGACTTCGAGAATCGTCCAATTATACGCATATGTGTGAACCTTCTATACATATATTACATCATGCATAGATCGAAAAATTTATGTATTAAAACGTATATATACAAGTTTAAAAAAGAAGAAATATGTTCTTATGTCATTCATATATTATTATTATATATAAATTTTCTACAATTCACAGCCTATATGACTTTAATAAAATATTTTCGTCTAAATTTTAGTACAGTTATTACTTATTCTGTAAAAATTTTGTTATAGAACAACTTTTAAAATTTACCTCCTGTTGGAAATGTTACTGGAATATAAAAAACGAATAATTTTTAAATAAAACAATTTAAACTACTGTATTTAAAACTACTGTACAGAAATTATATTTGTCAGAATGACATCTAATAACATTTATAATATGTATTATTTTTGTGATATGTAGTATTGTACGATAAATTAAAAAGTTTATATATACAGTAAGATTAAATTTTATCTGCAATCAATATAGAAAGTACGTGAATATTCGAAACTACACAGTTCCTCGTTTGTACTGCAGTCGAATGTTCGCGCGTTTTCAGCAAATAGAGTAATATTTTTAAATATTTCTTATATTATTTGATATATTTTTTATATTACTTGACCAAACGTTACGTATATTGAATAATTATGCTTCCATAAACATTAATTTTCCTGTTTTGCTTGAGAAATTTAATTTCTAGAAAATTCCATATGTTTCTCGTTTGCTGTTACCCCCACTATATTTTCGATGCACAACAAATATATACGCGCGGGCAGTAGTTACTCTGAATTCAAAACAAATTGTCGGTGACAGTATTCGTTGGCATACAATTCTTATTTTGTTTAAGAAGTACAAGTGTGTGCAATTGTGAAAGTTTTAAGTAAAAAAACAAATATTGTCAGCGAGAATATAAATATTTATTTTACTTGAAATATAGTATATTTCATTTGATAGGTTAAAATAAAAGTGGAACAATGTCTCTGCTACCAATGCTATTCTCCAGTTGGTGGGAGGATTTGGAAAGACCCCATCGCCTTTTCGACCAACATTTTGGACTTTCACTGAATTCTGATGATCTGCCAACATCACTGGTTCCCCACGATGCTGATATTTTGGTAATAAGACCTCGTCGCCGTAGTTTTCAAAGATTTCAGCCTTATGAAAGAGTTGTGAATTGTAAAAACAGTGGAGTATCTACTGTACAAGCTGATAAAAATAAATTTCAAGTTACATTGGATATCCAACAATTTGCTCCAGAAGAAGTGACAGTGAAAGTTGTGGGAAACAACGTAGTGGTCGAAGGTAAACATGAAGAAAGACAGGATGAACATGGATTCATCTCCAGACAATTTGTACGAAAGTACATTGTGCCAGAACAATGCGATATCGATCAATTAAAGTCAAGTTTGTCTTCTGATGGAGTTTTAATGATCACTGCACCAAGGAAGGAAATTCCACAGGCAAAGAATGAAAGAATCATTAAGATTCAAACTACAGGACAACCAGCTTTGAGAGATGATCCAAAACCAGTTGAAAAACAAAAGGAAATTCAGAAGAACACTGTATCACAGAGGGATCAAGAACAAACAGTAAAAGCTGCTTGAGAAGACAGTTTAATGCAAAACAATTGACAATTTTAGCGTATTAACAATACTCATTTTTATGATAATATTTTTTGACTTTATTTTTTACATAAGCTTAAAGCATCTTTCTTTGTTTTATATTAGATGATAAAGTTTGATCACATTTCTTACTATTTTCACATAATCATAATTAGAATCTATGTTTAAATAAGTACTAAGTCAGTTTTAAAAATATATATATCGCCAGAAGATATGTATTCATTTATGTTTGTAAAATAAATTCTTTATTACATTCTCATCTATTATTTAAGATTCATCTGTCATAATGTTCTTTAATAAAAATATTGTTTTTGTATAATTTTGAATTTTTAAATTTCCCCTTTTCTTGAATTTAAATCACATTTAAAGTTTAATTTACATCTAGGTAATTTATAAACATACAACAAAAATATAAGATATTCATTTTATTAAAGATCTGATACAATTAATATACATCATGTATGTGATAAAAAGTATAAACTTAATGTAAATATAAAATTGTAGTTATTTAATATAAATATATATTTGATATAAATATAAAACTAATGTCTTTTTTCAAAAATGGACAGAAACACTATATAAATACAATAGATAATTTTTTGTTTAAAAATGGACGGAAATATTTAGTCTTTAAGATTACATATTATGGATGGAATCTTATTACATATTAAGATATGTAAATAATATTTATTCTTATTGAACAGCATTCTATGTCATTTTCTACGTAAAAATTACTTCTCATATTTAAATGGTTATTTACATTATATACAAAAATATTCTACTTAAATTTACTGTATAACAAATGCAATATACTTAACTTTTTCAAAAAAGAACTGAGAAATTTATACTATGAGCATTTAATGAATGTTTCATGTTGCAAACTGATGTATTGCAATACTGATAAATAATAGTATAATTGATATAGCGACATTATCTGCATTGTTACATCTATGATCAAAATAGCAGAAACACCATGTTACTTCATCATAATAGTCTCTATGAATATCTAATTGCCAAATAGAATTATTTACATAGTGTCCTAATCGAACATCTTTTGCAGCTGGTCGACAACCTTCATATCGATCAGCTGGAATATCTGTTCTAAAGTTACGTATAGAACTTAAACAATCACGTGTTATCATGGTTTTGGCTGAAATATATTTAGAAATACATTATATTAATAAAAAATTAGTTAATATCTAAGAATGAGCTATCTATATGAAAAACATTTACCTCCTCTTCTTTCAATAATTTTTATACATTTATCATCATATTCCGGGCAAGTTTCTCCCCAGTACCACAGCCAATTTAAAGGAGTGCCACACCCAGGTTGATTACTATTACATCTGTAGCAGTATAAAGTTTCTCCTAAAATATAGTATATGTTATGAACACGTCAAAAACTGAACTAATTATACTTTCATTATAACAAAAAAATTAATTATTGTTATACCTTTATTAACAAGAATAGTCAATAATACAACAATAAGAAATATTTGTTTGTTCATTCTAATAATGTAGTTGATACGAAATTGATGATAGTTGTTTGAATTGTAGAATTTAGTACTTTAATATTAATGTACAATATATAATACAATAATAACAAATACTTTAAATATCATCCAAATAACGCCACAGTAACAGTAACCTTACTGTCTTTACGTGTACCTCGTCAACTTTATATATGTTGTTATTTATTGTAAGAGTCTAGTGACTATGTGTAGCTTAGGGAATTTTATTTTCAGTATTGTTTAAATTATCAATATTAATTTAATTTAAAACATAATATTAACTTAAAATATATAAAATATTAGTATTTTTTAAATATTAGTATTTTTTAAATAAAAACTGTTTAAAAAAAACTAGTATTATTTTATTTCACTATAATTTTTTGTTAACGAATTAATAGATTGGTAACAAATAAGTTACTAACATATTATACTACATGAACTGCAACATAAATTTAGTATGTAATTTATTTTTAAAAGTTTTATAATTTATTTAACTACTTGAAACAGAATAAAATTAATAAATATGACGTATTTTACATTATAAAATCTTAATTTCTCAAAAAATTGAAATAGTCTTAAATAGGTGAAAGATTACAGCGCCAATGAAACGGCAAAATATGTAATTACAATTGCAATCAGTTTATAATATACAAATGTAAAGGAGAGACGTTAATTTTAGGCGAAAAATGGCGAAAAAAAGATACAATAATTATCCAGAAGTTACTAGATACAAATTTAAATCAGTAGTTGTTAGATTTTGCGTTTGTGTTGTGAATTTTTAAGGTAAAACTTGCACTTCTTTTTTTTTAACATCAACTTATCGAAATTTGTCAGAAAAACAGTAATAATTTTTAGTTCTCTAGTCAGATAAAATTTAATCAAATAGTTATTACACATAATCTTCAACAATTAAAGAAGTAATGGCATATAAACATTTAAAGAGAACACACTATGCTAAAAGTTATCTATAATTTTATACGAAAATTTAATTTCAATTCTAACAGTACAAATATTGTGACTTTGTAGTATGATTATATATATATATATATATATATATTTATATATATATATATATATATATATATATATAATTGGAATTGTTAAGAATTACGTAGTATACGAAGTTAAAGAAACAACAAATGAGTAGGAAACGTTACAATAGAAGCAAAAGCATATTTTATATATATATATATACTACATATATACGTAATTCCTAACAATTTTAATTCTAAATTCAACAATAATTTATTAAGAACGTATACATTTAGTAGTTAAAATAACAATTTTATTACGTAATATAATAAAATTTCTCGTATCTTAATTTAAACTATTGACAATTTTTATCATCAAATGTATGAATATTTTTGTTCTTTTTTAAGAATGTCTCATAACTTTTGTGTGTTTGATTTAGAATAGAGTTTTTTATTTACTCAATGGTATATATTTTCATATATTCTTGTATTAGATTATTAAATTCAAAGTTTTCGTACTTTACTATACTATACTTTGCTACAATATACTTTTTCCGATACGCAATTAAACGATTCAGAACAAGATTTCACACGTGTATGATTTTTTGAACATATTTAGCTGTGAAATTTTGATTTGTGCAAACATTTTCGAATATTTATAATACACGACGTGATATATTACTAATGTGCATACTTCACTTTAATAACAAACATTCAGAGTACAATTTCTACAAATATTTCTGCAAATATTGAGAAATACTTTACAATTTCCAACTAATATCTTTAATGCATACTCAAGTTTGTAATCGTTTCCCCTTTTAATCAGATTTATTTTTAGAAAATTTTTGTGACCGCACGCAATGCGGTCAGTAGAGTTGCGCAATGTTTTAATTTTCTGAGCAAAATGGCACTAAATTAGATTATTAATTCATTTAAATCATAATTCGCGATGTTAGAGTCAGTGAGTTCGCCGATTGTTACTTAAACGCGTTGACAGTCTGTTATTTTTCTTTTTTTATACTTTTTCTTATTCAACATTCGGTTTCGAAAGTATAATGTTTGACGTTTTGTTACAGACGCTTCAATATCAACTTTTTGATATATTTTGGGAAAATCTGGATGGCTCTAGAGCCAAGAATGTAAGAATCTTTTATTATCTCTTAAAAACTTGAAATTCTAAAGGCTTTGCCTTTAAATATAAATTTTAATATTTTATGTTTTGTTACAGATTCTTTACGATCTTCAATTCCCCTTATCCTTTAAAAATCTTACGATGTTTCAAAAGTTAAGAATGTAAGTACTTTAGTACTTACTTTACCACACTATACTTGAATTAATTTTATTCTCTACAATTCTCTTTTCATTGAAATCTAATGTAAAATTGTAACTATAAAAGAAAAACGAAACAAATTATTAGAGTTCAAATTTTTATCATTATTAAAATTTAAATTTCCACAAATAACACTGTGTCTTTATGCTTTTCAAGAAATTTTTCACGGCTTACACTTCCACCATGGGATTCTCAGTGACATCTGCTCGATAAAGATCTTCACGACTACTTTCCTTGGTCCAAAGCAGATGATATCGTTCTTCACGGTGAGTCGCATGCATTTTTGTTTCTCTGCTCACTCAATCATGTCATAGGACGAAAGGTCCGAAACGGCACGGGTGGCTGGTTGTATACGTAGAATTTTTGATGAGCATAGTGACCGCGGGTATTGTTTTATACCCGTGAGTAGTAACATTTCAGATTTTTTATGTATTAGATCAGGATAAGGCTTCTTGCATATCGTGATTTTAACAATTAGAATATATAAATCGTTATAGTAATACTTGTAAAATTAAAATATATTCAATATAAATGTTTGCAAAGCTAAAATATGTATATGAGTATCCATATGAATAGATAAATTATAAATATTTATATATAATTATTTTATTAGAATTATTATGTTTGAAAATTTCATAGTAGAGAAAACGGATACTGTCCGACTTCATTGCATATGAAAGATGCAGTTATTACTTATTGATATACTGATAATATACTGGTAATTTTGTTACAATAATTAATAATTAATAATTAATTAACTGCCACGAAACTGGTAATTTTGTTACAATAATTAATAATTAATAATTAATTAACTGCCACCAAACTGCCACGAAGGGGGTCACAACAAATGGTTTCTCATCCTCTGGATCATTGAAACGATTCCAGAGCATGGGAAATCATTCTCGTTACTACTTTGTCACTATGCTCTTTTAGTATTTGTAGTTGTATTTTTCTTTCTTCTACATCATCGTTCATCTTCGTTTTGGGCAGATCGCGGTTTTTCTTATTAGTGTTGCGAGTGATCGATTACGGTTTAAATTAGAGTTGCGAATTACGAATTGTCTTTAGCAATTTTGATTGTGAAGTTATCTCAGAGTTATACATAATAAGATTTATCTTGCTTCCTATTGTTTTAAATTAAATTACGGAGTCGCTGCTTTTAATTAATTTTAGAGTGTTTTTAGAACAGTTGAAGTAGCTTTTTGATTATGCAGTAGCTTTTGTATTGTTAATAATAATTTTCATTGAATTTGATTTTAGAGTTAGTGTTGCGACATAATTTTTGTCGCGATTTCTAATTACTTTTATTACAGTGTTGCGATATTTTTCCATCGCGATTTTCAGTTACCGTTTCTCTTGTTAGTGTTGCGATTAATGATCGCGTTTTGTGAAGTAGCGTTGCGTTTACGAAATGCCCAAATTCTTCCACTCAATTCGTGGAAGGCTGTTCCTGGATCACCTGATGCAGAGAAGTAGTCATTCATCAGCAGCCTCCAGCATGGTTGCACTGAACGCGTCGCAATTAGTGTTGCGCCTTTCTAAACATGAGTGCATCGATTAATAACGTCGCGTACTAATTTTTGGGAGCTTTAAACACGACGAAGCACTCTTCGCGTGGACTTTGAAAATATCCTATTGCACAATTAGTGCTATTGAATTAGTGTTGCGATACAGGATACTCGGGTTCGTAATATAGATAATTGTACAGTAGTCCTTCTGGCTATTTATTTACTTTTTTTTTTTCAAATGTCGGGACTGTTTTTAGAGGTGTGGAATTTTTGTGTTAAGTTTTTTTAAACTACTAATCCAACAAATAAGTTTGTTACAGATTTATCAATGGATCCATGTAGTCGGATAAAAGATGGAATAACGTGGATTGTGGAATTTAAAGGGAATGATGCCTGAATCCTGCCTAATAGTAATTAAATACATCTTACTAAATTTATTTCACAAACTATTTTGACATGAACAAAAGAAGATTGTACGTAGAATGCACTATATATAGAAAGTTCTATGAAATATCTCAGAATGCTCGTTACAGTAAGATGACTGAAATAAATTTCTGCTTAAATTCTACTTTACAAAAATATGAATTTGCAGAAGACATTCGCACTCTAGCAAATCTTTACGGTTAAATTGGTTTATTTGATGGATAAAGTCAATCAGTAGTGTAGCGATTTCTGATTGACAATTGAAACATTTGAGTTGCGAGATTCCTCGTCGTCCCACGATGTCCCTGCGAGATCCCTCGTCGTCCCACGGTGCCCCGGGGGGTCTAATATTTTACTTATCAACTAATTTGTCCCTACAGTCCAGTTTAGATCGTGAAAGCTTCTTTCCATTCTTTGTTTCACGATCTAAACTGGACTGCAGGTTGCGTAGTTCTTAGCTTGATATCGCTTTACAAACTTTAATGTTTGTAAAACGATATCAATTACCAGGTCTCACCACGAGGAGGTGACTACGCACGAGACCCACCCTGGCCCTAATCCCATCCACCCACCATTACAAACAAGCAACTCGGCATTCAACTTAATGAATGCCGAGTTTTTATTCTACTTGGCCCGGGATTATAGGAGACAGATATTCCATAGTTCAGACTCGAACTTAAGTCTAAGTCTTAAAACCATAAAACGCAAATACGAGCCTGAACTATGGAACTCTGTCTCCTATCAACGATCAGCGTTTAACAATAGTTCATCTCTCACGCAATCATACAATACATAATATACGCACAATCATACAATACATACTCTACATGCAATCATACAATACATACAATCCATACAATACATACAATTCATACAATTCATATTCATACAATTCGTACAATTCATACAGTCATACAATACATACAATACATACGAATGAGAGTCATACAATATTTCTCAATCACTCGCAACTTTTCATACTAACGACACACTTGTTTAACGTGAAAGTTACAGAATAATTGTACAATAATTCGCATCCCTACCAGCGCAATTTGTATCAAAGACACGTTTATTGAACTTTGAACGAAATCAGACGAATGAAACTATTAACACGCTTAAACATCGTGCCATGCGAGCGATATGACGCGAAATGAAGTCGCGATTTGTCAGTGTGTCAAATCGGGGTTCGAGCACTTAGAGGCAAGTAGCCCGGCGCTACCCCCAACGACACAGTGGGGTTCCGAAGAACCACTGAGTCGGATTACAAAGGACGCCAGGCTACCAGAACCTCACCTCGTCCTTTCGGACAAGGCTGCAGTCCCCGATTTGACACACTGACAATAAAAATTGGAAACTCTACTCTAGTGCAATGACTGTAACAACAGTAACAACGAACGAAAAAAGAGAGGAGACAAGGGGTCCCTAATTTCGTCTTAAGTTAAATAAACGTGTCTTTGTACAAATTGCGTTCACAGTAAATTTACAAATATCAACTATCTTATAATTAACTAAAACTAAACGCACGCAACTTAAAGCTAAGACGCACGCATCCCACGATGTCCCTGCGAGATCCCTCGTCGTCCCACGATGTCCCCGCGAGATCCCTCGTCGTCCCACGGTGCCCCGGGGGTCCCGTCCTCGTATTTTACTTATCAACTATTTGTCTTGTTACAGTCCAGTTTAGATCGTGAAAGCTTCTTCCATTCTTTTTGTTTCACGATCTAAACTGGACTGCAGGTTGCGTAGTTTTAGTTTGATATCGCTTTACAAACTTTAATGTTTGTAAAACGATATCAATTACCAGGTCTCACCACGAGGAGGTGACTACGCACGAGACCCACCCCGGGTCCTAATCCCATCCACCCACCATTAATAAACAAGCAACTCGGCATTCAACTTAATGAATGCCGAGTTTTTATTCTACTTGGCCTGATTATAGGAGATAGATATTCCATAGTTCAGACTCGAACTTAAGTCTAAGCCTTAACCATAAAACGCAAATACGAGCCTGAACTATGGAACTCTGTCTCCCTATCAACGATCGCGTTAACAATAGTTCATCTCACGCAATCATACAATACATAATATACGCACAATCATACAATACATACTCTACATGCAATCATACAATACATACAATCCATACAATACATACAATTCATACAATTCATACAATTCATACAATTCATAGTTCATACAGTCATACAATACATACAATACATACGAATGAGAGTCATACAATATTTCTCAATCACTCGCAACTTTTCATACTAACGACACACTTGTTTAACATGAAAGTTACAGAATAATTGTACAATAATTCGCATCCCTACCAGCGCAATTTGTATCAAAGACACGTTTATTGAACTTTTGAACGAAATCAGACGAATGAAACTATTAACACGCTTAAACATCATTGCCATGCGAGGGATATGACGCGAAATGAAGTCGCGATTTGTCAGTGTGTCAAATCGGGGTTCGAGCACTTAGAGGCAAGTAGCCCGGCGCTACCCCCTAACGACACAGTGGGGTTCCGAAGAACCACTGAGTCGGATTACAAAGGACGCCAGGCTACCAGAACCTCACCTCGTCCTTTTTTGGACAAGGCTGCAGTCCCCCGATTTGACACACTGACAATAAAAATTGGAAACTCTACCTAGTGCAATGACTGTAACAACAGTACCAACGAACGAAAAAAGAGAGGAGACAAGGGGTCCCTAATTTCGTCTTAAGTTAAATAAACGTGTCTTTGTACAAATTGCGCTTTACAGTGAATTTACAAATCAATCAACTATCTTAAATTAAACGCAAAACTTAAAGCGCACGACGCAAAATGTCTAAGACGCACGCATCCCACGATGTCCCCTGCGAGATCCCTCGTCGTCCCACGATGTCCCTGCGAGATCCCCTCGTCGTCCCACGATGTCCCTGCGAGATCCCTCGTCGTCCCACGGTGCCCCGGGGGTCTAATATTTTACTTATCAATTAATTTGAAGAAGTTACAGTCCAGTTTAGATCGTGAAAACTTCTTTTCCATTCTTTTGTTTCACGATCTAAACTGGACTGCAGGTTGCGTAGTTTTAAGTTGATATCGCTTTACAAACTTTAAATGTTTGTAAACGATATCAATTACCAGGTCTCACCACGAGGAGGTGACTACGCACGAGACCCACCCCGGCCCTAATCCCATCCACCCACCATTGGTTAAATCAGCAACTCGGCATTCAACTTAATGAATGCCGAGTTTTTATTCTACTTGGCCCGGATTATAGGAGACAGATATTCCATAGTTCAGACTCGAACTTAAGTCTAAGTCTTAACCATAAAACGCAAATACGAGCCTGAACTATGGAACTCTGTTCCTATCAACGATCGCGTTAACAATAGTTCATCTCTCACGCAATCATACAATACATAATATACGCACAATCATACAATACATACAGTCATAATCATACATTACACATCATACAATACATACAATACAATACATATACATACAATTCATACAATACATACAATTCGTACAATTCATACAGTCATACAATACATACAATACATACGAATGAGAGTCATACAATATTTCGCAATCACACGCAACTTTTCATACTAACGACACACTTGTTTAACATGAAAGTTACAGATTAATTGTACAATAATTCGCATCCCTACCAGCGCAATTTGTATCAAAGACACGTTTATTGAACTTTGAACGAAATCAGGAATGAAACTATTAACACGCTTAAAAAACATCGTGCCATGCGAGGGATATGACGCGAAATGAAGTCGCGATTTGTCAGTGTGTCAAATCGGGGTTCGAGCACTTAGAGGCAAGTAGCCCGGCGCTACCCCCCCAACGACACAGTGGGGTTCAAAAAAGAACCACTGAGTCGGATTACAAAGGACGCCAGACTACTGAACCTCACCTCGTCCTTTCGGACAAGGCTGCAGTCCCCCGATTTGACACACTGACAATAAACATTGGAAACTCTACTCTAGTGCAATGACTGTAACAACAGTAACAACGAACGAAAGAAGAGAGGAGACAAGGGGTCCCTAATTTCGTCTTAAGTTAAATAAACGTGTCTTTGTACAAATTGCGCTCACAGTGAATTTACAAATCAATCAACTATCTTATAATTAACTAAAACTAAACGCACGCAACTTAAAGCTAAGACGCACGCATCCCACGATGTCCCTGCGAGATCCCTCGTCGTCCAACGATGTCCCTGCGAGATCCCTCGTCGTCCCACGATGTCCCACGATGTCCCCTGAGATCCCTCGTCGTCCCACGGTGCCCCGGGGGTCTAATATTTTACTTATCAACTAATTTGTCCTTTACAGTCCAGTTTAGATCGTGAAAACTTCTTTCCATTCTTTGTTTCACGATCTAAACTGGACTGCAGGTTGCGTAAATCTTAGTTTGATATCGTTTTACAAACATTAAAGTTTGTAAAACGATATCAATTACCAGGTCTCACCACGAGGAGGTGACTACGCACGAGACCCCACCCCGGGCCCTAATCCCATCCACCCACCATTACAAAACAAACTCGGCATTCAACTTAATGAATGCCGAGTTTTTATTCTACTTGGCCCGATTATAGGAGACAGATATTCCATAGTTCAGACTCGAACTTAAGTCTTAACCATAAAACGCAAATACGAGCCTGAACTATGGAACTCTGTCTCCTATCAACGATCGCGTTAACAATAGTTCATCTCTCACGCAATCATACAATACATAATATACGCACAATCATACAATACATACAGTCATACATGCAATCATACAATACATACAATCATACAATACATACAATTCATACAATACATACAATTCGTACAATTCGTACAATTCATACAGTCATACAATACATACAATACATACGAATGAGAGTCATACAATATTTCAGTAATCACTGCAACTTTTCATAGTAACGACACACTTGTTTAACATGAAAGTTACAGAATAATTGTACAATAATTCCGTATCCCTACCAGCGCAATTTGTATCAAAGACACGTTTATTGAACTTTGAACGAAATCGAACTCAGGCGAATGAAACTATTAACACGCTTAAACATCGTGCCATGCGAGGGATATGACGCGAAATGAAGTCGCGATTTGTCAGTGTGTCAAATCGGGGTTCGAGCACTTAGAGGCAAGTAGCCCGGCGTTACCCCCAACGACACAGTGGGGTTCAAAAGAACCACTGAGTCGGATTACAAAGGACGCCAGGCTACCAGAACTCACCTCGTCCTTTTCGGACAAGGCTGCAGTCCCCGATTTGACACACTGACAATAAAAATTGGAAACTCTACTCTAGTGCAATGACTGTAACAACAGTAAATAACGAACGAAAAAGAGAGAGGAGACAAGGGGTCCCTTTAATTTCGTCTTAAGTTAAATAAACGTGTCTTTGTACAAATTGCGTTCACAGTAAATTTACAAATATCAACTATCTTTATAATTAACTAAAACTAAACGCACGCAACTTAAAGCTAAAGACGCACGCATCCCACGATGTCCCTGCGAGATCCCTCGTCGTCCCACGATGTCCCTGCGAGATCCCCTCGTCGTCCCACGATGTCCCGATGCGAGATCCCTCGTCGTCCCACGGTGCCCCGGGGGTCTAATATTTTACTTATCAACTAATTTGTCCCTTTACAGTCCAGTTTAGATCGTGAAAGCTTCTTTCCATTCTTTGTTTCACGATCTAAACTGGACTGCAGGTTGCGTAGTTCTTTGCTTGATATCGCTTTACAAACTTTAATGTTTGTAAAACGATATCACTTACCAGGTCTCACCACGAGGAGGTGACTACGCACGAGACCCACCCCGGCCCTAATCCCATCCACCCACCATTGTTAACAAGCAACTCGGCATTCAACTTAATGAATGCCGAGTTTTTATTCTACTTGGCCCGGGATTATAGGGAGACAGATATTCCATAGTTCAGACTCGAACTTAAGTCTAAGCCTTAAAACCATAAAACGCAAATACGAGCCTGAACTATGGAACTCTGTCTCCTATCAACGATCGCGTTAACAATAGTTCATCTCTCACGCAATCATACAATACATAATATACGCACAATCATACAATACATACTCTACATGCAATCATACAATACATACAATCCATACAATACATACAATTCATACAATTCATACAATTCATACAATTCGTACAATTCATACAGTCATACAATACATACAATACATACGAATGAGAGTCATACAATATTTCGTAATCACTCGCAACAACTTTTCATACTAACGACACACTTGTTTAACATGAAAGTTACAGAATAATTGTACAATAATTCGCATCCCTACCAGCGCAATTTGTATCAAAGACACGTTTATTGAACTTTGAACGAAATCAGACGAATGAAACTATTAACACGCTTAAACATCGTGCCATGCGAGCGATATGACGCGAAATGAAGTCATGATTTGTCAGTGTGTCAAATCGGGTTTCGAGCACTTAGAGGCAAGTAGCCCGGCGCTACCCCCAACGACACAGTGGGGTTCCGAAGAACCACTGAGTCGGATTACAAAGGACGCCAGGCTACCAGAACCCTCACCTCGTCCTTTCGGACAAGGCTGCAGTCCCCCGATTTGACACACTGACAATAAAAATTGAAACTCTACTCTAGTGCAATGACTGTGACAACAGTAACAACGAACGAAAAAAGAGAGGAGACAAGGGTCCCTAATTTCGTCTTAAGTTAAATAAACGTGTCTTTGTACAAATTGCGTTCACAGTGAATTTACAAATATCAACTATCTTATAATTAACTAAAACTAAACGCACGCAACTTAAAGCTAAGACGCACGCATCCCACGATCCTCCCGATGTCCCTGAGATCCCTCGTCGTCCCACGATGTCCCTGCGAGATCCCTCGTCGTCCCACGGTGCCCCGGGGGGGGTAATATTTTACTTATCAACTAATTTGTCCTTTTGTCAGTCCAGTTTAGATCGTGAAAGCTTTTTCCATTCTTTGTTTCACGATCTAAACTGGACTGCAGGTTGCGTAGTTTTTAGCTTGATATCGCTTTACAAACTTTAATGTTTGTAAAACGATATCAATTACCAGGTCTCACCACGAGGAGGTGACTACGCACGAGACCCACCCTGGCCCTAATCCCATCCACCCACCATTACAAAATAAGCAACTCGGCATTCAACTTAATGAATGCCGAGTTTTTATTCTACTTGGCCCGGATTATAGGAGACAGATATTCCATAGTTCAGACTCGAACTTAAGTCTAAGTCTTAACCATAAAACGCAAATACGAGCCTGAACTATGGAACTCTGTCTCCTATCAACGATCGTGTTAACAATAGTTCATCTCTCACGCAATCATACAATACATAATATACGCACAATCATACAATACATACTCTACATGCAATCATACAATACATACAATCCATACAATACATACATACAATTCATACAATTCATACAATTGTACAATTCATACAGTCATACAATACATACAATACATACGAATGAGAGTCATACAATATTTCCAATCACTGCAACTTTCATAGTAACGACACACTTGTTTAACATGAAAGTTACAGAATAATTGTACAATAATTCGCATCCCTACCAGCGCAATTTGTATCAAAGACACGTTTATTGAACTTTGAACGAAATCAGACGAATGAAACTATTAACACGCTTAAACATCGTGTCATGCGCGAGGGATATGACGCGAAATGAAGTCGTGATTTGTCAGTGTCAAATCGGGTTTCGAGCACTTAGAGGCAAGTAGCCCGGCGTTACCCCCAACGACACAGGGGGTTCCGAAGAACCACTGAGTCGGATTACAAAGGACGCCAGGCTACCAGAACCTCACCTCGTCCTTTCGGACAAGGCTGCAGTCCCCGATTTGACACACTGACTATAAAAATTGGAAACTCTACTCTAGTGCAATGACTGTAAATAACAGTAACAACGAACGAAAAAAGAGAGGAGACAAGGGTCCCTAATTTCGTCTTAAGTTAAATAAACGTGTCTTTGTACAAATTGCGCTCACAGTGAATTTACAAAATATCAACTATCTTTATAATTAACTAAAACTAAACGCACGCACGCAACTTAAATCCCACGATGTCCCTGCGAGATCCCACGCATCCCACGATGTCCCTGCGAGATCCCTCGTCGTTCCACGATGTCGTCCCACGATGTGCCCTGAGATCCCTCGTCGTCCCACGGTGCCCCGGGGGGTCTAATATTTTACTTATCAACTAATTTGTCCTTACATCGAGTCCAGTTTAGATCGTGAAAACTTCTTTCCATTCTTTTGTTTGTCACGATCTAAACTGGACTTCAGGTTGCGTAGTTCTTAGCTTGATATCGTTTTACAAACTTTTAATGTTTGTAAACGATATCAATTACCAAGACCCACCACGTGGAGGTGACTACGCACGGGTCTCATTATAATAATGTATTGTAAATCTGTACTTTTATATATTTATCACACGAGTCACGACTTGTATTGTATTTAAGTAATTTGTTTCAAAAGAGAAAAATATTCGTAAAATATTCGTAAAATTGTTTGATCAATCTAATGGCTAATTTATGCTGTTGAATAGATATTCTTGTTTAACAAATTAATAGTAAAAAGACTAAATTATTTTAACAGTTAATTGAAATTTCTTAAAAATGTATTAGTGGCTCGATTACTACAAATGATTAATTAAAAAAAATTTTAAATAGTGCTTAGAAATGTTGTAGAAGAGAATTTATTGTTTGATTATTATAAATAAATTATTAAAAATATTAGATAGTTTTTAAACAAAATAATATTTAGAAGTATTATTTAAAAATTCACTCTAAATTTTTGGTCGATGTGCACACGACGAAACTTTAATTGATAATGAGTCTCTGTACCGCTGAAGGTTAATATATATATTTCGGTCGTCCGGAACAGTGATCCGAACAGTTGACAATTTTTTCAAACTTCTAAAATTTGGTCGATGTACACACAATGGAAGTTTAATTAGTAAAGGGTCTCCGTACCCTCGAGGTTAATCTAATGTTTTTTGGTCGACAGTGATTCGAACAGTTGATAATTTTTTTAGTATTTCGAAAAACACTTTTCTATTATACCAATCAATAATTTAATAGTTTTACATTTTTATCGCAAAATTACACTTTTCTTGATTATGTTACAGTGTTAAATGTAATAATTTATTAATTTTTATTGGCAATAAAACTAAATTTACATTCTCGCATATTAATTTTTAAGTTATAACTGCTTTGATGTATATTAAATATAAATTTATATAGAGAAAAAGTTACGTAGTCAAAATCGAGTTAAGCAGTTCGTCGCTTTGAGAATAATCGCGTAACATATAAAAAATTTTTGCTCGTTTATTGTTTCTAGAGAGCAAGAAGTACATATATGTATATATATGTATTTTTTACTGTAAATAAAATAATTTAATTATTATAAATGAATTATTCAAACTATGAAATAATGCTTGAGAATTCAATAATTACTGATTCAATTGTTACAA